>CM040120.1:219904659-222388764 GCA_022559845.1 Amorphophallus konjac
CCAACTCGCCCTACCCAGAGAAAGGCCCGCGTGGCCACCCAATGTTGATACCTCCAAATACTGCGTCTACCACAGGCAGCCGGGACACACAGTAGATTACTGCTTCCATTTTAAAGATTACATCCATGATATGAATGATGAACATCAAATAGATTGGGATGAGATGAGACGACGTCGCGGCTCTCAAGGCTAGGAGACCCCCTCATAGGCCACAGCAGCAGTTACAACAGCAACAGCAACCATAACAACAACAGCAGGCTCAGCAGGCCCCAAAACAACAACCCGACATGGGCATAATCCAGAATCCATTACCGGAGCACCAACAGCCCAATCATCAGGTTAACCCCATCTCCTCCTTCCCGGAAGTCGGGAGAGAGCAGGTGTGGCACAGGAAAGTACCTCCATTCTTTCTACCTCCAACCCTATCGTCATGCAACCCCCTCACCTTGCTCGGGTAGCACCTCTCTCTCATCAACCCGCGTCAGTATCACCATCACCATTTCCACTACCATTACGCCCTCTCATCCGCTCCCCGACCTCCTATCAAACGACACTCTCACTACGCCTTCACACCCTCTTATCTTCTCTCACTCCCCCACTTTACCATCCACCTCTACCACATTTACCCCTACGCCTTCTAAACCCCTTATCATCCGTCAACCATACATAACCCCGTCTTTCTCCACCGTATCACCACTAATGCCTTCAAAACCACTCATTAACCATCACCCACCTCAAAATCATTGCCCACTTCAAGCCCTAGCCACTCCTACTTCGTCTCCACCGCCACCTTCTAGACCCCTTATCCTTCATAATCCGCGCAATATCCCCTCTACCTCCACCATGCCACCACCTAACAAACCCCTCATCAGAATCCCTGCTCCCGTCATCACCCCTGCTTCATCAACCATTCCTCCACTACTACCCCTCAAACCCCTGTTAAAACTCACTGCTACCCCCACAGAGGTACAAAAGCCGCAGGCAATGGTGCTCCGGAGTGGAAGGATTTTCCACAGGGTTTTCCCCCACAACAGTCAGAATCCGAGCAATCTCAGCCAGAGAAGGATGATGCAGAACAACCAGAAAGAGCTATCCCTGGAACACAGTATGATCTATTGAAACACTTGGACAAGACACCTGCCCGGATCTCCATCCTAGAGCTACTTCAAAGATCCACATCCCACCAGGCGGCCTTGATGGAATATCTTCAAAAGGTCATGGTTAATGAAGACCTCCCCGTGGAGAAGATTTCGACCGTCCTGATCCCAACAGACACACAACCAGCCATCATGTTTCACAACTACGAGCTCGCTCCCAAGGAAGCTCGGAAATATGCATTGTGCATTTCAATAAAAATTAATGGGGTATCCATAAACCCGTGTCTTGTGGACACGGGTGCATCCATAAATGTGATCTCCATGAGCACTCTTCAGTTGTGTGGGGTCAGCGAGGAACAAATAAGACCTTCCTCGATCACGGTCACGGCTTATGACAATAGCAAAAGGCCGCCGCAGGGGATGATTATTCTGAAGGCAGAACTAGGCCCCATGTCAATTCCCACGGAATTCCATGTCCTCGACATGGACCCCACATTAAGGCTATACTGGGTCGCCCTTACATCGAAGCCATGGACGCTGTGCCTTCCACCAACCATCAGTGCCTGAAGTTTCCTTACAATGGGAGAATTATTAAAGTGGTCAGTACACCTGTCCTTCACACAGTGGATGCTATCAACACCTCTCTGCCTTCTGTTTGGCCGTCTCATCGGCCCATATTGTCACTACTGGACGTACGTGATCCATCTCATGTTCCACTAGCACCAAAGGAGCCGGTCAGGGCAACCACAACATCATGTCTCCCTTTTCACTCCAAAGGTTGGGAGATTATGAGGAACATCGGCTATCAACAAGGAAAAGGTCTGGGCGCACAGTTACAGGGTATGCTCAAACCGCCAAAGGAAATTAGGCCGAACCGCAGGTTTGGCCTAGGCTTCAAAGGACCGTTCAAGGCAGATTGGAAGCCCCTCACGTGGACTCTATCAAACCACTTCAACAGAGGGCCCGTTATTCAGATGGGAGATCACCCACGAGAAGCATATGGGGGATCACATGCTGTATATTTGGCCGAAAAATGTCCGAGGATCACCAAAAGAGGCAAGATCAAAGATCCGGAATGCGAGTGGGACAAATGGTTCGACATACGGGACATTTCCGTTGCACTGGAAAGGATGTTCTCATCTCCGCAGCTTGAAGGACCACCATTGATCTCCGAAATACCAGAGAATATTACCACTCTTGCCAAGGTTCCAAACTATCCTCGTCCTCGCCAGAAGGACTCTGTCATCGACGGATCTTCATCCGTCCTCAACATTGCCGTCGACGGCTCATTAGCCGCCATCCTCTCCATCCACTCGTCTCAGCCTTTGCTGATATCTTCTTCCTGGGCCAGACAATTGTCTGATGATCTTCCCAGGTCCCCTTCTTTGCTTACATACCTACGCGGGCTTTTCAACCCGCGCCAGGTCTTCAACCATGATCTGCTCTATGAGCCTCACAATCCTCTAGCCATAACCACTTTCCTCTCTCCTCCAATCTCTTTTCACTGCTTTGTCATTAAAAATGAAAACGAAAAAAAAACGTCAATTTTCAAACTCCCCAACAACACATCTTCGTTGAGGAAACCTCCTACATCTCCCACGGGTGCGTACCGCCTTGCGGACCACCCGTCCAAGGTCCGATGAGCGACCTTTTCTACCCCTCCTCTGAGGGGTCTTCTCCTGTACATTCTACACCATCCTCTTCGTCTTCCTCTTCTTCTGTAAATATTGTCAGTCAATCTAGGAATGATAGGCCAAGGGTAGTACCTAGGAAGAAATCCAAGGGTAGGCAGATCCCTCGTCGATTCCTTCTGGATTTGGCCGCCAGGTGTCAGGCCCTTCTTGCCATCCCCCAGTTGTTAGAAAATCCCATCCAGCTACCCGAAATAGAATGCGAGGGCGACTGTGCATCTGATGAAGGGCATGGAGTCTACGAGATCACGGATGAAGAATGCCCCACTGAAGATGAGGGTGAAGAATATGAGGATGCGGCGGGCGCATACGCTAGTGGAATGAGGAGATTCGACGAGCCGTCAACCGCCGTAGAAGAATCCACCAAAGAAGTCAACTTGGGAACTGAGGAAGACCCTAGGATCATCCTCATAAGTGACAACCTACCACCCTCTGAAGAAGAGGCATTAATTGAGGTTCTCAAGGAATATAAGGACACGTTTGCATGGAGCTACGAGGATATGCCGGGTCTGGATTCAACCTTGGTCGAACACCGTTTAACCCTAAAACCGGGGTCCATCTCGGTAAAACAAAGGTTAAGGCGTTTCCATCCTCAGATGGCTTTGAAAATGAAAGAAGAGGTCGATAAGCTCCACAAAGCCAGGTTCATTAGAGTCGTTCTTTATCCTCAATGGGTGGCGAACATTGTCCCGGTCATGAAGAAAGATGGGAAAGTCAGGATTTGCATCGACTTCCGGGACCTTAACCGCGCGTGTCCAAAGGATGATTTTCCCTTACCTCACATTGATGTGCTGATTGATAACACGGCAGGCTACGAAACCCTCTCTTTCATGGATGGATTTTCAGGATACAATCAAATTCGTTTGGCAGAAGAGGATCAGGAAAAGACGTCATTCACTACCCCTTGGGGAACATATTGTTACGTAGTCATGCCGTTCGGATTAAAGAATGCTGGAGCTACTTACCAAAGAGCGATGATGGCCATATTTCATGACATGATGCACATATATCTGGAAGTGTATGTGGATGACTTATTGGTAAAATCAAGGACCAGGATGGAACATCCAGAAGTTTTGGCTAAGGTCTTGCAGAGGTCAAGGGAGTTCCAACTGAAAATGAACCCGAAGAAGTGTGTGTTTGGTGTGTCGTCAGGTAAATTGCTGGGGTTCATTGTGAGCAAAAGAGGGATCGAGATAGATCCTGACAAAGCTAAGGCTATCAGGGATATGCCGCCTCCCAAGAATTTGAGGGAAGTCCGAGGTTTAATCGGGAGGTTGCAGTTTATTCGTCGGTTTGTGTCCCAACATTCACAAAGGTGTAGACCTCTCTACGAGCTGACCAAGCCAGGAGTAGAATTCCACTGGAATTCTAAATGTCAGAAAGCTTTTGAAGGGTTAAAGGAATATCTGGCTAGTCCACCCGTTCTCATTCCACCCAAACCGGAAAAACCTCTGATCCTTTACGTCTCAGTCTTGGATGACTCCGTAGGAGCCGTCCTCGCACAAGCTGATGAAGAAGGCAAGGAACGGGCAACCTATTACTTGTCCAAACTTCTCAATCCCTGTGAGCAGAAGTACACCGGCATGGAGAAAACCTGTGCTGCCCTCGTTTGGGTAGTGCAGAAATTGAAACACTACTTCTTGGCTCACGAGGTCCACTTAATTGCTCGAATGAATCCTATCAAATTCCTTCTGGAGAAATCTGTCCTTACGGATAGATTAGCACGCTGGCAAAGTTTTCTCTCTCAGTTTGACATCGTCTACGTCCAGCAAAAGGCGATTAAAGGCTATGCCATAGCCGAGCATCTCGCTCACCATCCTCTTCCCAAGTTCGATCCCGTCCAATCAGAGTTTCCAGATGAGGAACTAATGTCCATCAACCAATCAGATGAGCCAATGTGGACGCTATATTTTGATGGAGCTCTGAATTCTCAAGGGAGAGGAATCGGCATCGCCCTCCTGTCGCCTGAAGGCCTCACATTCCCATTGGCATACCAACTCAAATTTCCAGTCACCAACAATATAGCTGAATATGAAGCCCTTCTAGCTGGCCTAGAACTCGCTCATTCTTTTCGTATCACTGAGTTGCGAGTCGTAGGTGATAGTCAACTCATCCTTCGCCAGGTGCTCACTAAGTATCGCACTCGCGATCCCAAACTCAAGCCATACCAAGAACTCACTGCTGCCTTTGCCAAACTATTCACCAAACTGATCTTTGTTCATGTCCCTCGTCATCAGAATATTCTCGCCGATGCCCTCGCCTCGTTGGCATCATCCATAAGGTTCCCTCTAGGAAGATGGTTTAAGTCCATTTCCATCTATAAACTTCACGCCCCTGCAATCGATGATGCTTCCTACGTAAATATCAAAGACAGGATAGCAAGGAAGATCCTACAGGAAGATATCCGTGAGAAGAGGGAAATCATGTTGGCAGAGGCCGAAGAAGAACTGGCTGATGAAGAGAAACCATGGTTCTATGAAATTGTCAAATACTGCCAAGATCAGTCTTATCCTGAAGGGGCCACCACAGAGGACAAGAAAGCCATAAGAAGGGTGGCTCAGAAATATACTTTGGTTGGAGGTCTACTCTATAGGAGGAGCCTTACTGGTATTCTGTTAAGATGTCTTGGTGACGATGAGGTTTGGAAATGTGTAGAAGAGACGCACTCGGGTGTGTGCGGTGGCCACGTGAATAGTCAGATGCTCGCCAAAAAGATCATTCGGCAAGGCTTTTACTGGCCCACTATGGAAGAAGATTGTGCTGTCTATGTCCGTAGGTGTGTCAAGTGTCAACTTCACGCCGATAAAATCCATTCACCATCTTCCTCACTTCATCCAATATCCTCCCCGTGGCCTTTCTCCATGTGGGCATTCGACATCATTGGTCCCCTAGGTGATCCCAATTCCCTCACCAAGCAGAAATCTTTCATCCTTACTGCGACGGAATACTTCACCAAATGGGCCGAAGCCGAAGCTTACGCGGAAATCAAGGCGTCAACAGTCTGCAAGTTCATCATGAAGAACATCCTCGCCAGATTCGGCGTCCCAAGCACAATCGTCACCGACAATGGGCCACAGTTCATTTCTCAGGACCTACAGGACCTCTGCAAAAGGTACGCAATTGCATTGCATCATTCATCGCCTTATTACCCACAAGGTAACGGCCAAGCGGAGGCCACCAATAAAACATTGCTCAAAATCATCAAAAAAACCTGCGAGTCTAGTAAGTTTTCAGACTGGCCAGAAAAGCTTATCGAAGCTCTATGGGCCTATCGCACTTCAATCCGTACCCCCACCGGGCAGACTCCATTTGCCCTTACTTATGGTATGGAAGCGGTAGTCCCGTACGAGACTCTGATCCCTTCTCTCAGGGTACAATTGGACGAGGAATTTCCCCTCGACGATCGTCGTAATTCACTCCTCGCCCAGTTGGAACTCTTGGATGAGAAGCGGCTGGCCGCTGCCGAACACGCGCGTGTGTATCAAAATAGACTCGCTCGCTTTTACCAAAAGAAAGTCGTTGAGAGAAAATTCAAAGTCGGTGAGATGGTCGTAAAAAGAATTTTTGTCAAACCTGGAGGGCCGCGTTCTAAGCTCCAACCCAATTGGGAAGGACCATTTGTAATTCAAGCCGTGTACCCTGGCAACGCCTACAAGCTAATCAACGCCGAAGGGACCGAGTTATCCCACCCTTGGAATGGGCTTTATCTTAAGAAATACTACCCTTAGCACAAATAAACAAAAAATGATGAAAAGATAAAAACATCAAAAACAAAGAAATATAGAAAACCACTAAAAATATGGAAAATTCAAAATGCCGATGCCCGGCAGTCACCATATAGTTAAGTCCCTGCATTTAACCTTCATGTTAGGATAGGGCCCATTAAGGCTTGGTAGGCACCGGGTCTTGGTTTGCCAGAACCGTGGAGATCCCTGTCCGACCACATCGGCCTATGCTCGCTCGAAGGAAGCCAACATGTGCTCACTTATGTATTTTATTCAAAAAAAGGGTCGGTAGCATCACCTACGGTGGAGCGTCACCCAGAAGATCTCTGGAAGCTGTAATCTTTATTCTTTTCCCTTCGACCAAATGAGACAGTCGGCGCCCTTAAAACGCTGAGCATGAGAAACCGAAACTCAAACCCCAAAGGCAAGAGTAGGATCCATTTCCTCGAGCATCGATCAGAGCACGAGAAGAGGGCAGTGTCCCCGCAGGCATACGAAAAGGGAGCCCACAAACGTCAAACGACTTTATCTCCCTCACGAAAAGAAATACAAAATCAAAATCAAGAGAAAAGCCTGGTCGTGACCGTGCCTGTTGCGATAAACGGAACCCCTCAAAGCAAAAGTCTGAATCCACAAAAGGGGCCGTGGAATGTAAATGCTCGAGATTTGGTCCGAAGTTGTCTGAAAGGAAAGAGTTAATGGGCCCTTATTCGCTCGCCGGGTTAACGGCTTTGCCGGTCCTCTCAGGAGGTTTATCCCCTACGCTCTTCCTTCTTCCTCTAAAGATGAACGTTCGATGGAGTTTCTGAAGGTGAAAACTACCTAGGGTCTGCGACCTTATTTTAATATACACATTTGGTTGCCTACTTTGAAAAGCAAAAGCTATCGCTGCGAAGGAGTCTCTGTGTTTCTGGCTGATCAAGACCCCTGTTTACCACCTTGATGTCTTCTTGTTTAACCTCGGGCTTAGGCCAATGCAAGCGCGTCACCTATGGGTGCGACGGCGTCTGATTCCGGGTCAGCGTCGCACGGTTGGTCATTAGGGTTCCAGGGTGTTCCATCATATACCATCTAGAGTTGTGAGGAAACAGACCCGGGTCGGGCAAATCTTTTACCTCAAACACCTTTTGGGTGAATCCCTGTGGTCGGAAGCGACTGGGAGCCTAAGCATGGCATGACGGTATTGTCATCAGGGTAAGTCTTAGCCGGCGGGATCATCATTCGAGGGGTCTAGAGGCCCAAATCAACCTAGATGTGCACTTAGGATACCTGGGAGGTTAGTAAGAAACCCCTGTTCTCACGTAGGTTAGGTGCCATGTGGGTGCTTACCGGGCGTTAGCAACAAAAAAAATCGAAATGATAAAAGCAACAAAAAAATGGAAAAGAGATAATGTACATATTTGCAAACAAAAAAAATCTTTTTTATAAAATAAAAAAATGCCAAATATAAAAAAAAACAAATCAATTTTGCATGATTATATTTGCGTGCAGCATCTCACTTTAATACCGCTTGCATTCGTGTGCTTGCCTGTCACATTTATCATCACCACTTCTTTCCCTTGCCTTCGTTAAAATAAAGGCTTGGCCCCTTGACCAGTTATCAAGGACAGTCACAGTGACCATTTGCTTATTGAGCAAGGGGCCAAGTCAGAACAGAAATTCTGATTTATTTGTTTCAGTGATATATGCAGGGATTCAGGCAACTGAAGCAAAGGTGAAAAACAAACAAACCGAACTTTGTATTTTATTCCAAAAACTAAAAAAATTACATCAAGTTCCGCCCTCTCTCTCTGCATTACTCGTCCCACTACTCTCCGGGCAAAACGCTCTTAAAGGTGCTACCCAACTACGAAAAGCGGTACTCCTACCGCTCTGTACTCCCCTTCCTATTCCCACATCCCGGCGTTGATCCACGGAAGCAGCAGAGAAGCTACCAACACGAAAGCCACGCTCTCGTGCTCTTCGGTAGCGCTCCTCACCATCTCTCAGCCACTGTTCAGCAAGACCAAGGCTGATTCGGAGTTCGAATAGTTGGGCCTCCATGGCCCTTCGTTCCTCCCTTTCAGTCAATCTGTTGGCTCTTTCTCTCTCTGCGTCTCTTTCTCTCTCTGCACGTTCTCTCTCGCGGTCTTCCCTCTCCAACTGGAGAGTGATCCTCAGTTCCACGGCATCCCTAGAGGAGTCGTCATCAGGATGACGCCGCAGTTCCCTCTCCAGTTCTGCTATCCTAGCCTCCTTCTGCGTGGCTTGGCCAAGCGCTTCTTCCGTCTCCTTTTCCTGCCAAGTGTACCATCTCAGATACACGATAAGGCATAAACAAGGAGAACTCAACACTGAGACTCTTACCTGTATAGAGAGCATCCCTTCTGCCTCCGCAGCACGCTGCGTGGCGTGAGCAAGTTGCTCATGAAGCAAGTCAAGTTCTGAGGTGGGAATCCACAAGCTGGAAGAGGCACCACCCACTCCCATCGCTGGGGAAGCCGCGCCAATCTGGGCATGCTACGACCGCGTGAATTAGCAGCCAACATCTGGAATCTGGGGTTTTAATTAGGAACGTACTGTACACCTACCAAGGCGCTCGTAGCTCCGCGGGCATCGCCCAACTGTTGTTCCATATCTGCCAAGCGAGTTCGTAAATTCGCTATCATGGCATCCCGGACATCCTGCAGCCTTACAAGTCAGCATTTTCACCAGAAAACCAAGAAAAGGAGAAAGAAGAGAAGAGAAAAGGGGAAACCTACCTCCACAAGTCCCCGGGGTTGGAACCGTTCTGCGTACTTTGTCCTATATAGACGCAAGTAGTCCTCGCTATCCCGCGCCTGTGATTCTACAATCGTGCCACCCCGTTGCCAGTCCTCATACTGTTCGGGGAATCGCACGCGCCAGTCAATGCAGGTCGCCGGTCCCCGCGTCTTTCTCCCGACACGAGGTGGCGCAGCTGAATCCACCCATTCTTGAGCCAGTCCTAAAGTCCTCATAACTAATCGTAGCCGAAGCGGCTCGATTTCATTCAGGCAGTGCATCCACAGTTCCCGTCCGAACCGGGCACGACTTGCTAGAACCCACGGCTGGTCGGCATCGACCATGTCTGAGTAGGGTCTCCAGTTTACCATCGCTGCAGGGAACTCCTGTAGCTCCCGCCTTAGCACCATCAGTTGGTAGGTTAGGGGTGCCGCACTCATGATGGGTTCCCACCGCCTGGCTAACGGCACCATCACGGGTCGCCAATGCCGAGCTCTCCCCATAGGGAGGTAATAATAGCTCCACAGCTGCTCGGCGCAAGTCATCAGTACTTTGCAAAAACACAAAAAAATACAAAACAAGCAAAACCAAAAAAATACCTGGATGAATGGTGTGAAACCACTCACAGTCATCTCACGATCCGTTTCTTGGAATAGGCCTGCAAACAAGTGTGCCAGCATGGCGGCTCCCCAGGCATAATACCCTACTCTTTCAAGGTCTGACAGCAGCTCCAGGAAGCAACATTGGATACCGTCCCCTTTCGAGCTCAGTACCAATCTCCCCAAAAGGAAGAGGAGAAATCTCCTCAAATCTATGTTGCATCTTTCCCAGTTGCCGAAATCTGTGCAGTACACGGCACGGCATCCTATTTCCATCCTTTCCATGAACTCTTCTGAGGATTCATCGTCCCGCCGACGAGTGTCGGTGAGCCCTAATGCATCCATCAGGGACGCCCTAGCTACCGACCTATTTTTCTGACCATCTAGGTCCAAACCCAGTAACTTCTGGGCACCTTCTCTGTAGTCCGCGTAAGTGACTCCGGTCACTGCCTCGCCCTCTACCTTCAGGCTTGTGATCCGGACCACATCCTCCAAGCTGGGCACCATGTGCCCCCAGGGCATCAGGAATGCCCGACTCACTGGGTCCCATCTCTCACACAAGGCTTGGATCAGGACCAGGTCGAGCTGGATCGGCTCGATCCGAAGGAAGGTATCAAATCCCATCACGTCTAGCCTCGCCTTCTGAAAATCTGGGAGGCCCCTGTACGCTGCTACTACCAACTCCCATAAGATTTGTGATTTCATCACAACCTACACATACAAGGAATGGGGGTGAGGTTTGGTCAGAAGAAAGGAAGAAAGAATGAAAAAAGGGCAAGAAAACTTGGCTTACGAGTTGTGATTGGGCCCTTTCGCTGAAGTGCCCTTCAAGGTCTGAAAGCCTCCTGGAACTACTACCACTGGACCTGCTTCTCTTCGAGGAATGGGAAGATTCGCCCTCCATCCAACTCTCAGAATTTTGAACTCCTCCTCTCCCGTGAGAACTTGTGCTCCTCGAGTTAGTCTCGATATACCTGGGAAGATAAAAGGGACAAGAATTTATAGAAATGGAAGGTGTGCGGGCCAAGATTGCCTCCATCACCTGTTAATGATAGCCCTCGCAATGAGGCACCGGCCAAGCGGTCCCATGTGTCGCTTCACCGCTCGCACAGGGTGATTGACTGGACGAAGAATAGGACGAATAGCCCCTATGTTGTCTAGGGATACCCTATCATGATTTGGAGGACGTCCGCAAAATTTGACACAACGTTGGGAAAAGAAACTAGGGCCGTCTTTTTTGACTTCGACGGCAGATTCCCGTGGAAAATGGTCACAAGACGCGATTCTCCGCTCGAGGCGGAGTCTCGGCAGACCCATCACATGGGAACAGTGCAAAGGAGAAGAAGTGTAGGGAAGAAGGAACGCACAAAAGAACAAATAAACAGCAGAAAATCAAATCACTCCATTCATAATTCTACATAAGCTGTCACAAACACTACAATCATAGAGAGGTGGCGGGTCCACTAGCTCGCCAATCCTCACCATCACTCATCTCTCTGGGCACTCTCCTCCTCTCCCCCGAGGTGAGGGTCCCTCAGAAGCCTCCGGGATCCCCGTGCAGTAGCACCTGCCTCGCCTCTGGGCGCCTGCTCCGCAGCAGTGACTCGCTGCTCCTCCCCTGGCGTGGCAAAGAAGCCACTGGCGGCAAAGCGACCGGACTGGCGGAGTCGCTCCCCGAACTCTCGCGCTCTCTCGTAGCGCGTCTTCATCCCTCCTAGCCTCTGTACGACGGCCTGAAGGCCCAGATGGAGCTCCCTCACTTGGGCCTCCAAGGCCCTCCTCTCGGTCAAATCCCGCTGTCGCTCGGACCTTCTCTCGGCTTTCTCTCTCTCTGCCTCTCTCCTCATCATCTGCAGAAGAACCCTTAACTCCAGGATGTCTGGAGAAGGTCTCTCCTCACCACGATGCCGCAGCTCCGCTACAGTCGCCACCCAGGCGTCATGCTCCTCTTCCGCCCGGGTCGCGCGGGCCACCGCACCGGCAAGTTGCTCCCGGAGGGAGGCAATCTCGAGAAAAGGGGCCGAGGAACTGGAAGATCCGCCAGCCACTCCCACCGTCGCTGTCTGCTGGGCACGCTGGAACAAAATAAACAACGGCCGTCAGTGAAACTCCAAAATCTGAAGTTAAAAGTGCGGCACGTAACTTACCAGGAGCGACAGCTCATGTTGAGCGATGGCCAGCTGCCGCCTAGTCTCTGACAGTTGGGCGCGCGAGCCGCCGATGCCACGCGTGTCCCCAGCTTGGGGAAGCCCCGCATAACTCTCTCTTTGCCGCCGCAGGAAGTCGGCACTGTCCTGCACCAGTACACCCCCTTGCTGTCCAGGGAGACGTACGGGCCAGTCCTCGAGCCTCGCCTTGCCGCGACTCTCCCTCCTGACGCGGCTTGGCTCATCCGCACTCGTCCACTCATCGGCCAGGCCCAGGGTCCTTGCCATATCCTGCACCAAGAAAGAAGGGCCTCACATCATAACAAATAACGCGTCCCCTGTCTAGGACGCGTCCATCATTTAAGTGCGACATAAGCCGAACCCTTTCCCCTTCGCACGGCTTGCTTCAAAACTCAAAATGGATCAAAGAGGGGGAAAACCAAGCACTCACCGAGCCGTGTTCACCTCCTCCCGCGCCATCAGGCCCCTCGGGTCCCTCGGGGGCCCGAAGCGGCCCTTCCTCCTCCATGGACGCCGTTCCGTGTTCGGGCACGTCCCTCCTCGGGCGAGGAGTTCCTCGTCCCTCTCCACCTTCACCATGATCGGGCCCACCGAACTCCATCAATCAAAAGAGGAGGAAGACGAAAAAGGGGCAAGCAAGTTTCGGTCGAAGGCGGGCTCGTTTGCGGGTAAGGCACGGGAGAAGAAAGGCCACCCGACGCTTTAAATTTGAATTCAAGGATTAAGACGCATCCTCGAGCCTGGACGCGCCCAAAAGGGGGAGAAAGGAAACAGAATCCCTCCGTGCAAAGCGTAGTTCCCCGCTGTTCAGGGCAAGGTCTCGTGGAGCGTGCCTCGAGGGACAACTTAGTGCAAAGAAGAAAGTGTGGGAGAGAGAGAAGTACACACAACACAAGAAAGTCATTTTCATTTCATATAATAGCCGAAAGTACATCATACAACGAGAAGGGTGACGTGTACAAGCAACTCTCTAACTCTCACCATCACCCTCCTAGTCATCTCTCTCCTCCCTCCTCTGTCGGGGATCCCTAGGGGGCCTCTGCGAACCCTGAGAAGCCGTGCTCGTCTCGCCCTACGGTGGCACTCCAGCCTCGAAGGCGCGACGACGCTCCTCGGCCGAAGAGACCAGGTAGCTGCCCATGGAAAAAGAACCAGACTGACGAAGTCACGCCCCGCGTTCCTTCGCCCTCTGGTACCGCTCCTCGCTCTCCCGAAGCCTCCCCTCCGCCGTGCCGAGACTCAGTCGGAGCTCCAGCAGCTGGGCCTCCAGAGCCCTCCTCTCGGTCTGATCCCGCTGTCGCTCCTCCCTCTCTCTCTCCCTCTCCTCTCTCTCTCTCATCGCCTCCCTCCTCGACAGCTCGAGGGCGATCCGCAGATCCAGCACGTCACGAGGGAGCTCCTCAGCCTCCCGTCGACGCTCCTCCTCCAGCTCCACAATCCGGGCGTCATGCTCCGCAATCCGGGTGTCACGCTCCGCCACCCGAGCGTCGCACTCCTACTCGGCACGAATAGCACGCGCCAGGGCCTCCCGAATCTCGGCCACCTGTCAAAGCATGCGTGCACCGTAAGAAAATAGTGATAGAAGGAGAGCAGCCAGAAGGAGAGTCGAGGTCAGGCAAACGCTCACTCGAGCCTCGCGGTCACGCTCGGCCCACGAGCCACCGCATACGCCAGCTGCTCTTGGAGGGCAGAAACCTCCGGAGGAGGGCCCCGCGAACTGGAACCCTCTCCACCAGCCATCCCGGCTGTCGCTGTCTGGTGGGCCCGCTGAAACACGGGGCAAACGTCAGTCAAAGGCTAAGCATCAAAAATCCAGGTCACAAAAAATGCATCACATAAACTCACCAGGATCTCCAACTCCTGTCGGATGGCCACCAACTGTCGCCTGGCGTCTGCCAACTGGGCCCGCAGGTCGGCGATCATGGTATCACGAGCATCCTGCATTGCACGTAAGTTAGTACCACATGCATATACATATAGAAAAGTGAAGCAGTTTCATTTCACTTACCCCTGCCATACCACCCAAGGAGAGGCGGTCCCCGTACGTAGCTCGGTACCGTCTCATGTAGTCTGTGCTGTCCTGTACATGGGACACCACTGGGACCCCGCCCTGCTGCCAGTCCTGGTACTGTGCTGGAAAGCGCATACGCCAGTCCACAACCTTCGCCTTCCCCTTTGTCTTCCGCCCAATGCGGGCCGGCTCTTCTACATCAACCCACTCTTGGGCCAGCCCTAACGTCCTCATAACCAGCCTCAGCCGAAGCGGCTCGATCTCGTTCAGGCAATGGACCCACACGTCCCGCCTGAAACGAGGAAGACCCGCTACAACCCAGGGCTGGCCAGCATCACCCATGTCCAGGTAGGGCCTCCATACCACCTGCATCACCATGCATACATCATGATAGTCACATGCATAAAAACACAAAAAAATCATACGCATCATACCATGGCCTCGGGATACTCGCTCAGCTCCCGACGAAGCGACGCCAGCTGGTAGCCGTGGGGTGCTGCAACCACGACCGGCCTCCACCGCCGCGCCAGAGGCACGGCCCTCCTGTTCCCATGCCTAGCCCTCCCCATCGGGAAATAGTAATAGCTCCACACCTGCATCCATCATACATCATTAGTACAATAATTGCATATTCAACTGTGGGAATGCATAAATAAAATGTTTACCTGGAGAAAAGGTGTGAAGCCGCTGACTGTCGTCTCCTTCTCCAAAGTCTGGGAGAGATCAGTAATCAAATGGGCAAGCAGAGCCGCTCCCCACGCGTAGTGCCCCACTCTATCAAGGTCCCCCAGAATCCCGAGGAAGCGGCAGTGGATGCCGTCCCCCTTCGTCCCCAGCAGAAGGCGGCCCAGGAAGAAGAAAAGAAACCTCCGAAGGTCTAGATCCACCAGCTCCCTCTCGCTCGGATCCTGGGTGAAAGCTGCACGAGCATCCCCCTCTAGTCGAGCCAAGAACTCCGCTCCAGTCTCGCTAACCCGCTGGCGCGGGTCGACGAATCCGAGCGCCTCCATGATCTCCACTCGGCCAACTACCCTGCTGTCTCTATCAGTCACACTCGTCTCTAACCACAGCAGGTCCAGGGCACTCTCTCGGTAGTCGGGGTAGGTGACCCCGCTGACTGCCTCTCCGTCAACTCGTAGCCCGGTAATCCGAGCCACGTCCTCCAGTGTCGGCACCATGTGCCCCCAGGGCATCAGAAATGCCCGGCTCGGTGCGTGCCACCGCTCCCTCAGTGCCTGGATAAGAGGAAGGTCGAGCCGGAAGGGCTCGATCCTAAGGAAAGCTCCAAAGCCCATGGCATCCACACGCGCCCTCTGGAAGTCCGGCAGCCCACGGTATGCTGCCACCACTAGGGACTAGCTGATCCGTCCCTTCATCACGCCCTGCACACCACAAAACCAACAGAGAACACATCAGCATCATGAATAATAATAAACAATCACACTGTATATACTACTTATTCATTTTATTTTATTTTTCTTTTTTTAAAATATTTATTTTTTTGTGGAGGCGTCCAGGCCCCTGGACGCCTCCTTTCCATTTCCTTTATTTTCTTTTATTTTTAGAAAACCCCAAAACCAAAACAAAAAATATATTAATAATATATATATTATCATGGAGGCGTCCCAGACCCTGGACGCCTCCTTATTTTTTAATTATATTTCTATTATTTTTGTAAATAAATAAAAAAATAAAAAAAAGAGAAAAAGAAAATGTGGAGGCGTCCAGGGCCCTGGACGCCTCCTTTCCCTCACTCCCCGGCCTTCTCTCACAACCTCTCACCCGTCCGTTTAGCCTATTGAACCACAGAGTGAGAGTTCCGAGGGGCTTACCGGATCGTGCTCATCCTCTGCCGCGTCGCCAGCATCCACTGCAGCCTCCAAGGCCAAAGGAAGAACCTCCTCACCCGCGGCAATCTCCTCCGCCGCAGCACCCTCCTCGGCATCATCCCTCAGCCTCCTCGGACGACGAGCCCGTCGTTTCCGCTTCTGTGGACCCTGGCTCGATCCTCCTCGCTCCATTGGGACGAAGAATGGGTCGTCTGGATTGACTGGGCGGTTTGAATGAACAGTAATTGAGCAAAGGGGGGGAGCCCCCCCCATGTATATAGAATCCAGCCTCTTTGGGGCGTCCAGGCGCCTGGACGCCCCCATCTTTTTCATTTTTTTTTCAAAATTCAAAAAAATTTGGAGCGTCCAGGCGCCTGGACGCCCCCAAAACAAAAAATCAAAAAATAATAAAATAAAAATTAGGGGCGTCCAGGCACCTGGACGCCCCCAAAACAAAAAATCAAAAAAATAATAAAATAAAAATTAGGGGCGTCCAGGCGCCTGGACGCCCCCAAAACAAAAAATCAAAAAAAATAATAAAATAAAAATTAGGGGCGTCCAGGACCCTGGACGCCCCCAAAACAAAAAAAACTTAAAAAAAATCAAAAATAAAAAATAGGGGCGTCCAGGCTCCTGGACGCCCCCAATAATAAAAATTAAAAAAATATATAAAAATATATAATAAAAGTAAAAAAGATAAGAGTATGTATAATCCAAATAAAAAAATATACAAAGAAAAAATAAAAATCACAAAAAAGATAATAATAATTAGGGGAACTGGTCCGAAAAATCAATGCCAGATTTTATTCCATCAGAAAAGCAGAATGAGCTACATCAGGGGTTTAGGCGCCTTAGGCCTTAACTTCCCCAGTTCGGTTACATAAGCCCTCCACGGCTCGCATTCTTCCACCACGTGCGCTAAGGCCTTTCCCGCAACACTTGTCTTCCAGGGAGCTTTAATGGCCTTCGCTTCCTTCGCGTCCGCTTCAGTGCCCAACTCCCTTTTCTTCAAAGGAACGATGCCAGTCGGTGGCGGGAACGAATGGCGTGGGATGCCAATCTGGAGGCAGCACCGATGCGCATTATAAAGGACGAACTCGGTCGCACCGATCAGTTGAAGATCAACTTCGGGAGAAGGCATCATGAGGAGATCAAGCGAAAGCAAACATGCCGGTGCGCAAGTGAAGAAGCCTTGTGTCACGGTGCGGAAGTGAGACCGCCAATCTTCACGTTTCTTCAGCCACGGAACGCGGTTCACTACAGTACCACCGAAGCCTAACACATCGGCTATGTGGTGAAGCGGGCTTTGTTGGAAAAGCTTCGAAGCAGTTGGCATTCCCTCGCGGTGGTCGAATTTGAAGTGCAGATCAAGCCAGCAATTTAAGACAAGTGCGCAACCAAAAGGAGGCTTACCCATGCTCGAGGCAGTAAGGCCGCTGTAAAGATAGGCAAGAACAGCGGGTCCCACCCTCTTTCCATGCCAGATCCCGCAAATAGCACTCAGTTGGTCTTCCTCCACTATGTTGTCGGTATAAAGAAACAAGAGAGCACCCACCAGACAAATGGTGAACCCCTTCATAATTCCCTCCAAATAGTCATCGTCTGGTGACCCTCTCAGGGCGTCCATGACCCACTCCGCAAGCTTTTGGAGATCGATCCCCTTTTGAGTACGGACCTTTCTGGCTGCGTCGGGCGGCATGAAGCTTCCAAGGATGCTTTCAGAAGTCCCCCGTGTCAGCATCCGCATAGCCTTCACCTTCCCGTCACTCTTGAATTTCTTCAATCCGAGCAGAAGTTCCACCTCCTCGAGGAGGATGGTCACCTCAAAGGTCGGGAAGATAAAAGTGTGGGTCTGGGGATGCCAGATCTCCACTAGTGCGCCCATAGCCGCCCAATCCATACGAATCTTCTCATAGTGTTTGGCGTGAATAAGGAGCCCCTGCAGATGCCACTTCGAGAGTATGGCCCTCATGCCAATGGAGATGTTGGAAGTTAGCTTTGAAAGCCATGGCAGTTTGAAAAACTTCCTCGGGCCTGGGAAGAGTGGATATGACTGGAAGAGAAAAGAAAGAAGAAGAAAGGAAGGAAGTAAGAAGAAGGTTCACATGAAAAATTTGAAATGAATCAGCTTACCATATGCGACATGATCGTCCCACTCAGATGACCCTCGAGGTCAGAGAGTCGCCTGATCTCGCTGCTAGGCCTGCTCCTCTTCATAACGCGGGAAGACTCTCCTTCCATCCTGAAATCTCTAGATTCTCCTCTCCTTCCTCTCCTGAGCTTCCAAAACCCACCTTGGTGCATTTGAATGAACTAGCCTAAGGGGAGTTCTTATAGGAAGGGAAGATCGCTACAGGACTAGACATGTCACAACAGCAGTCAGTGTCAGGATTTTGGCTAGATTTCCTTTCCATTGTGGTGTGATTCTGTTATAAATCTACTACTTTCTGATGTTATTGATCCATGCTGGCCTGTGCAGGTTTTACTAACGGACATCTTTGTCCTATCTCTTGTCCCACCTTTTAATGGTTGGTCCCACCATGTCATGCATCGTAGTATATAATACCTACGCTACTAGAACATGTCAAGGACCTTGCGGCCCGAACGAATCTGGGATTTGAGTTCCCCTTCAACAAAAACGATGATGATCCCGGGAGAATTTGGGTTGTACGGATAGGCCGTTAATTTGTGGTAGCATGGGGACGACGGTTCCATTCAGTGAGTTGGTGCGCGGATAAACGGGCCCCAGCCCAGTGTCGGCTCACCGGATCGGTATCCTGACCCGTTCTTAACAAGTTGACAATATTATCCTTGGCTATTTTCTATTTTAGTTTGTTTTAAATTTTTCTTTAAACCCAGCATGCATTCATATAGGACTTTGATTTATTGCGGAAGATCATTCAAGTGATTCGATTGCGAAGGCCGTTGTGCTTCAATTCCTACAAATATGAGATATTCCACTCCGAATGAAATACTGAGTTTCCTTGAAACGGCCCTACGGTACTCTTCCAAAGGAGACCCTTGTTTGGACAGACCCTCAGATATTCCTTTTTTACCCTGCTTGACCCACCTTGGCCGCAGCACTTCCACATTGGCTGGTAACCGCTCCCCAAAGGTGAAACCTCCGGTTTATAACCCAGGCACTTCCACACCAAGAAGTTGGTCTCTTTTTCGTGCCTGAGCGCACATCTCACCCTCCCTTATTTGATCTCCGTCCAAGCAATCGTCAAAATTTGAAAGAACTTCTTCAAGGTCGCCTCATTGAAACTTCAGGAAAGATTCCAAACAGTAACGTCAAAAGCGTGTATCATCACACCTTGGCATCAACTTATCAGTCCGCTCCCACTTCATTTCACTCCACTTCGATACCATTACACTACGTGTCGCTCCCTTGCAAAGCAGACGACAAGGCGGGGCAGTTGTAGACACGCCATTCTTGACGTCTCCTGAGAAAGTCTCATATTACTATACAACGCCCCGCAACGGCTTACGCATTTCGAATCATTCGAGTGCTTCCTTTTCTTGGGTCTTCTTCTGCCTTTTTCGGCATTCGGAATCGTCCCGTCACGGCATTCGGACAGCGTCAACACCAGTCAGACGCATCAGGAGGTTCCGGAATCAGGAAGGGTATCTGACGGGGGGCCGCCGACGTCTGATTTGAGGACCCGGGTGGGTCTTAATGGGGCCGTCCAGGCCCCTGGACGCCCCCATATTTTTAATTCATTTTATTATTTTCTCAGGGCCCAAACCAAATAAAAAATATATATTAATGGAGGCGTCCAGGGCCCTGGACGCCTCCATAAAAACAAAAATAAAAAGTATGTGTAAAATGCCAGTTGGCATAAAACAACAAAAAAAATAAATAAATAAATATATATATTAATGGAGGCGTCCAGACCCCTGGACACCTCCATAAAAAACAAAAATACAAAAAATTTAATGCCGGCTTTGGCATAAAAAGACAAAAGAAAAATAAAAATAATATATTTTGGAGGCGTCCAGGCCCCTGGACGCCTCCATCAACTCTCTCACGGGCGCCGCTCACCGAACGACGGTTTGTCGTGTGTGAAAAAATCCAAATTATAGAGACGTCCAGTCAGCTGGACACGCCCATTTCTGAATCACGAGGCGCCGCTCACAAAACCACGCGTTGTGCCAAACCGCGTGCGGCCGTCGTCGGTTTTCGGTGGACCTGTTAGAGGCGTCCGGGACCCTAGACGCCCCCACAAAAGTATTCTAATAAAATATATAAAAATAGAATAAAATATTAATTCGGCCCTGATGGAGGTGTCCAGGGTCCTGGACGCCTCCACCCTCCGGAGCTCTATAAATAGATGCCCACCCCCTCAGTTCTGGAAGAGCTTAGAAGTGATGCGATAGGCTGCCGGAGCCCAGAGACTACGGAGTCATTTTCTAACCCGTGGGTTCTTTTGTAGGTGGAGGTTCTGCCGGCTTCTCGGGTGCTCACCCTCGCGGGAGGAAGGTCGTCTTTATCCACCGCGCTTCCACGTCGTCCCCACGCTACCGGAGCTCCGCCGGATTTCACCATCGGCACATCCAATAAGCCAATTCTTTCCTTTTCTTCGTAGTTCTTTTGCATTCATCATCTTGCATCCCCTATCCCCCTTTATAAGGGCGCCTTTTCTTATACACTTCTTACATCCATCATCTCATTTTCCTCCTACTCGAGTCCGAGAGGGGTTTAAAAGATAACACCAACCAGGTGTGTGTCTTGCCATCATTTCATTATTTTTATCGCAAGGATTTGAATACTACACCTCCATCTTTCTAATCCACTTGTCATTTGTTTGTCGTTGTTTTGCAAGGGTAGCCGAGGAAAGTCCTCTCCGTCTGCCGGCCGGAGGAAGAGGAAGAAGCAACCCGCCATCTCCCGCTCTTGAGGTAGGCGCGATCACTTTCTTATTTTAGGGTCTTTCGGCCCCTGGCGATCACATCTTGTTTTCGAGGCCGCGGCGAGTCACTTCCCCAATGGCCGTTTAAATTTCCGTTCTTATATGTTATATTCTTATATATTCATGTTCTCGAGGCCGAGGCGAGTCACTTCCCCAATGGCCGTTTAAATTTCCGTTCTTATATTCTCTTTATATTCTGTTATATTCTGCTCATATTCTCGAGGCCGCGGCGAGTCACATCCCCAATGGCCGTTTAAATTCACGTTCTTATACGTTATATTCTTATCTGTTTATGTTCTCGAGGCCGCGGCGAGTCACTTCCCCAATGGCCGTTTAAATTCCCGCTCTTTGTATTCTCTTTATATTCTGTCATCTTATTATCTGCTCATATTCTCGAGGCCGCGGCGAGTCACTTCCCCAATGGCCGTTTCAATTCTTGTTACTTAATTTCTGCACCATTCCCGTCCCCCCGAGGCTGCGGCGAGTCACTTCCCGCTATGGCCGTTTAACCCCCATATCTTGCTATATCACACTTGTCCCGCTCGCCCCGCCGGAGCAATCTCCCGTGGTGGCCCCTTCTCTCTCTTCTCTTATTTCTGTGTTGCAGCAAATAAACAAAACAAAAAAAAGAAGGAGCCCGCGCGCGCTCCGCGTCTTCTCCGCTCTTCCCCGAACCGCGTGACGTCGCTCACAATCGTGTCGGGACCTGAAGTCCGCCATACCATAAAGGCTATGGCGTTAATTACATTCTTCCGAAAGAAGGAAAACCCTTGATTAATCGTCAAAGTAGAAGAGCCCTTGGGGCTGAAAAGAGTGCATGAAAACAATGCTCGTTTTAGGTCATGGAAGTGGGATTAAATCGTGCATGCAAGCACACAATACGGTTATATTTATTCTCTTTAATCGGTTCTTGGTACAAGGCAAAGAACTTGGGTTCAAAATCCACCTCATGCTTAGCGATAGTTTCCAGTCGGGCGTAGCTTGACTATCTACAAATCACCATTCCATATACCATAGAATCGGAAAATGCAAGCACTCGTACATGTGTTTATGCAATCAGCTATGCACAAATATACATATGGGGGTTGATTTCTTTGTTTGGAAATGTATGTTGAAGTTGAATTGGGAATAGAAGTCAGTTTTGACTTAATGCGGTTTGTTTGAGATTATGTTGTTATTATTTTACTTAAAAATTTATTCATAAATTTATTCAACAAATTTAAATAAAATTTTGGCAGCACCTCCCGTGTCCCGAAGAGTGTTGGGGAGGGTATAGGAGGTTCATCCACGAAAAGTCGAGAGACGGATTCTGGAAAGACGGTCATGCCCAGACGGCAATCTCGTACCTCATGATAGGTAGAGGAGCCTGAGGGCTAGCCTTCTAGGAAATCCAAATCACCTTGGAGGTCATCGATCAATCGCTTCCTTTTTCTTTTGAGATAGTTTGTAGCATTGCAATGCACACATATGGGTCCATGAGTGTGGACCTGGCACGACCGCGTTTGGCGGACTCGTGTTTTACTGGGACAATGTGTGCCGAGAATGGCATCTATCAATAATTTATTCCCTTAAATTGGGTATTCGGCTCTCATAATTCAGCGTGAGTAGCCGTGAGGTCGCTACCACGATAAGGGGGTGAAACCCGAGCAAAAAAAAACCCGTGAAATAAGGTGCGGATTAAAACCACAAATTCTTAACAGAATTTCAGCAGCATCTCCCCCTGCCCCGGAATATGTTTTGGGGGATGTATAGGAAATTCGTCTACAGTGAGCTGAGACGGACTCCAAAAAGCCGGGTATGTCGAAATGAAGGCTCGGATCCAACAACGAGTAGTGAACTCTTTGCCGATTAGTCTTGACCCGTTTCGGCACCATAGGGTGTACATAAAGACTTCAAGGAAAGTCGGCACAACTATGGGCCGAAGGGTCCGAAAGGATAGGGGCGTTGTTCGCCAGGCAATCAATGTTCTATTTCTATGCCAGGATCATCAGAGCTCACGTTATAATGTGTAACGAAGCCTCGTGATTCAGTAAGATGATTGGAACACCCGTGAAGGCATGGGATAGCACAAACTCCCCATTTAATTCTGGTAGCATCTCCCCTTTCCCTCGGGACATGCCAAGAGACATATAGGATACCCGTCCACGGAGAGTTGAGACGGGGTCCATAATCCATGGGGATATCGACGCCCGAGAGCCATAAGGGCGACAGCAATGGGACGTTGCCCGCTGTTCAAACGATTTATTCATTATTTCCTTTATGAAGCCATCGAAGAACACGCCACAGGAACCGGCGAACCTTCGTGACCTAAAGGGGTAATTTGGAAAATATGGTATGATATATCAGCCTCTTAAATGAATTTCGGTAGCATCTCCCCTTATCTCGGGATGTGCCAAGGGATATATAGGATACCCATCGACAGAGAGCGGAGACGGGATCCGTAAAAAATTGGGCATATCAAAGCTCGAGGATCGAGAGGGAGCGAGACACTGTTCGTCATTAAGGCGGATTATTCACTTTTCCCGTAATGAAGTCATCGGAGAACACGCTATAGTAGACAACAGACTCAATGGGATAATCAGGAAACTCAAAAAATAAAATATATTGTAGGGATAAGAACTCCATCAATATAGCTCCTCCAGATCTCATGGGGCCAGATATGGCTCAGTAATCAGTGGAACAATGAGGAGGATGACATGGCAGGCAAGACAGAAAAGAAGAACTCGGGAAGCCATTGATGCGGCGGCTGGATGATGTGACCTGGCGGCTGGGCCCAAATGGGTGGTAATACGGCAGCCAGTGGCACAATTGGGTGATCCGGCGGCTGAACAGGGTGATCCGGCGGCTAGGATATATAGTCTAAATCGCTGGCCCATCAGAATGTATTATATTCACATGTGGCTGCACCGGCGGCAGATGGGTTACATGTGCCTGTGTATTCACTTAATACCCAACTTATATATCCACGTGGGTTTATTTATGTGAAGGGTGGAATGGGCCTTGCACATACGCATATGGGTTTATTCTCGTACATATGGCAATACAGAATGGATTGGCAGGTGAATGATTTTATGCCATTTAATGATATGGGTTGACGTGCCTAATGTTTGGGGTTAACGTGCATGAACCATGTAAATGGGGAATACATAAGGCTAGCAGTGGGCGATCTTACGTGAACTGGCGGCCGATTAAAGCATGCAGATAACATATAAACTCACATGTAAGTGGAACGGCAGCTAATGCATGGGTTCAAGGTTAACACGGCGGCATGTAGCGGGTTAGCAGAAAGGGGAGTGTATGATACGGCTGCTGGGCATACGGGTGTCACCCGGCGGCCAGAAAGGGAATACGGCGGCCAGAAATGCAGGAGACACATAGTTCGGCGGCCAAAGGGTTTGATCTGGCCGCAAAGGTGCCACTCGGCGGCAAAGGGAGGTGGTTTTGTGAGAAGGAAACGGTGGCAGCTACGGTGGGCTGTGAGAGAGAAGCGGCACCTAGAAGGGGCCACACGGCAGCTAGCACGGTAGCTACGGTGATCTAGCCGTCGTATCAAGGGCTTGTGCACTAGGAATACTAGAGAAAGGGAAATTTCAGAGATTTATGGCTTTGGGAGAGATCTGACTGCTCTGGAGACATGGTAGGACTTGCCAGGGAGCAAAAGGGACATCGGAGGGGCTGGATTCGCACTCTAAGTGCCTGAACTTCCATGAAAGGGCAGCCAGAGCACATGAGTTGCAGACGGAGCATGGTAAGTTGCAGACAAAATAGCGTGTCGTAAAGCGGAGAAACGATGGGCTTCTTGTGCCTCACTCATCCACGGAGGAAACAAGGAACATGTCATGAAGTTGACAGATCCCTGACCTTCACTCGAGGCAATGATCGACTAGCAGATCTCCTCCTAAACACAACACACCAAGAAAGGGTCGAAGCGAAATTGATGCGGGATGAAATGGGACTCTGATATGAATTTGATGCAGGACGACAAGGGACTCGGAGCCAATTTGATGCGAATCTGGAACTTTAGGCGATGGCACGACTATTTTGACGACGCAACCAGTAATGACGCGAACAACAAGGTCAACTAGACGCGACACCAAAAGCTCCTATGGGATATATGCCGTTAATAGAAACGTAAACTCACGAGTCGTTCCTTGCGAGAGAAACGCGGGGGTGTGCATGGTTGAGAAACCGACAGTGAGTTAAGGGTATTTGGCACTTTTCACGTGCTCAGGTCGAGTCACGGGATGGGTGATGCTCGCTCTCTCGCAGCGGTGATAAAAAATGATAACGAGCTAGAATCCTATCACTCAAGCAGCGGCATTCAAACATATACGAACTAAGTGAATGCCAAACAAGAGGAGCAAAAACGTACCTCCACGCTCCGAGCGTGGGGAAGATAACCCCGACCAAGAATCGTAACTCCCGGTATAGTAAATGTAAATAATTACAGCAATGAATTTTACGTCCCACTGCACACAGGGAGGTAAAGGGCTACAACATCAAACCAGGAGCACCGATCTTGGGTTGACAGACGGCAAGCCGGAGGGGCTCTCGTGCGGAGACGGGTTGCCGATCTGGATTTGTTCGATTCTGTCTGGCTGGACAGCCGGCATGTTCGGCACGTGGGACGGTGGCTTCCGGTCAGGTTCTGGCAGCGGCGGTTGGCTGGAATGTTGGTGGAAGGTTCCTCTTCGATCCCTGAGGTCTGCGGCGGCTTAATTGGAGCCGGCATATTTTTAGAAGAATTAATCGGGGGCTGCTTCTACTGGCCTGTCTCGGGACAGATCTGCGCGCTCCGACAAAAATAACCACCATGCCCAGATCCGGTGTCAGATCGGGACAAGACTAGCGCCGTTGGAAAGTAGACTAGAAGGGCTTCAACATATATGAATTTCACATCCAGCCAACGGTCGAAGTTTAAATGAAAAACTCTATGGCACTGTAACTTTTCTGGCTCGAATTACAAAACAATCAGGACAGATTGGGATCTACCTGAGACTGACTTTTGACCGAAGGGAAAACAGTGGATCTAGATGATGAAATCAATTTCGGTGAAAGAGGGGGATGTGGGAGACGTGCACAAATTTTTTGGTAATTTTCTGTTATGGCTAAGGGGGTGGGAAAAATTGAAGAACAGGGTACTGTGCCGCAGATCTGCAAATAGGCAGATTGCGCTGGTGGGAAGAAATCACTGGGAGGCAAGAAAAATAATGGCGGATTGTCACAAAATTTATACTGGAGATAGGTAACATCAAGGGAAATGATCTATCAAAATTTGATTATCATCAGATAACCATACTGGGAGTACCGACATTTTCTTTGAGCTTCTGTCCTGGATCTCAAAATCCTGGACAGCAGGGGAAAGATCGGGTTGTGGCGGCGCGATGGCGACTCGGATGCCGGCTGCGGCGGTGGTGGCTGAGAGTCACACCTAGCAGAGGTGATAAACCTTGAAATCACTCCAAGATCAAAGCATCACACCTTGGAATCATGCAACCATCACAGCTGCAAGGGGAAGAGAGAGGGGCGCCCTTGGGCAAATGGAGAAATTTTTGATTTTTTTCTTCAAATTCCTTGTGGAAATGATGAAATACAAGAGTTTTATAACCCTAGCTAAAATACCTTAACTAACCTCAGATCTAGGGTTAGGAAGGGGTAATTAGGGGATAAGAAATTTTAATTTCTTCTCCCTTGGTCAAAACAAATAAAAAAACAAAAGGGGTAAAGGAAGGGGGTGCCCCTTTAGATGGCCAAATTGGATTTTTCTTCCTTGGTCCAAGTCCACCATAGACCATGGACCAGTCTCTATGGGCCCTAGAAGCTAGGTTGCCCAATGAGAGAGAGGGTGGGGGACCCGCTGGGCCTAAGTGGTCTTTTTACAAAGAAACCGATTAATTCCTAATGACTAGCCCATTGACTTATAATTGCCTTACAATTGAACCCAAATGACTCAATGCAATAAAAAAAAGTTAGATGCCTTGCTCCGATGTCCCATCAGAAATCAATGGCCCCGACGCGAAATCATATGGAAGGTGGGCACGGATCCAACATATACCCCTCAGGGGGACACAGAGAGATTACAGCTGAGAGATGAAGAACATCTGGCGGCCTTTGGGGACTCGACTATTGAAACTATCAAACGAAAACGATTAGATGATATAGCCCAAAGGGGCAACTTGCCCGGACGTATACCGACCACCGTATAAACATGGAAGTAGATAAATAAAGGGTTGCAGTAGAAATTCAATTGATCTATTCCTCATTTATTGACTTTGGAAGTATCATTACATTGCACAGACCTTAATACAAAAGGATAACTACGAATTACAGAGAAAGAACGGAGAATAGGGGAGGGAAATGTAGCCCGCAAAGGGGCCTTACACGGTGGGAAGATCTCCTTCGCAGCAGCTATCTTTCGATCACTCTTCTCTATTCTCGCTTTCTACTGGATGGCTCTTATCTCCTGATGGCCTCTTTTTTTACTTTTCTTTCTTTTCTGACTTGTTCCCCGGAGCCCCTTTTCTTGTGCTCGAAGCCAACTTTTTATAGAGGAGAGGAGGCCCCCTTTGATACAGCGGCTGGGAAGGCGACGCTCTTCTGGCCACCGGATCTGAGTCTGGCCACCGTATCAGGGCGTTGCCACCGGATCACTTGGCCCATTAATGCTTCTTTCAAGCTCACTCGTGTATTCTTTGACCCATTTAATCATTTCTTTTCCTTCTTTTTCATTCTTGAAAGATGAGAAATAGCAGAAATAAAATATTTCAGTAGAAATAAAATAGTTTAGCATTATTATTTATTGTTGTTATTATTAATATATGCGTATATATGTAAACATCATTTTTATATACGTATATTCCATATATATATCATTATCTTTATTTTATATATATATATATATATATATATATATATATTTGGATTTTTGCATGAAAACCATAGTTAGAAGTGAATTTGCAGAAAAATCATTCCTAGAAATGCATTAACAGGCATATCACTGAGTTAATTCAAATAGTGCATAAATACCATTTAAGCGTGAGTTTTTTTTTTAATTTTTGGCAAAAATAAATGATATATCTGCAAATAAATATGACATTTTTGCACAATTCAGATTTACACAATGATATGCCAGCTAATACATTTGCAGGAATAGTTTTTTTGCAAAATCCCATTTAACAATGGTTTTCATGCAAAAAACCCTTATATTTATGTGTCAACAAATGACCTCCACCCATAGGTGGCGCAAATGAGGGACGAGTGAGTGGGGCATGCGGGTGTAGCCCATTTGAAAAGTGTGTCTTTTGTTCTTTTATTCTTTATTCACGCAAGCATGCATGCATCCGTCGACTGCAAGTATAAGATAGAGATATAGAATAGCTCCCCTGTATCGGGGATAGGACAAGGATATCACCCATATTCATGGAAAAAGTGCGGTTCATGAAGCACAACTAAGGGAGATGTGCATACGCCAAAAGGACACTGCATATAATATGTGCATAGCAAAAATCACAATCCACACCCAAGACTAGTCCTTCGTGGTGTGATAGTGCAAATATGTGAGTAGCGAATCTCCGACGTAGGCATACGTAGATGTTCTAGAGAACACTAGAGTACTGCCCTAGCGTCTACACATAAAGTTGGGGTTCTCGATTTTCAGTAGCTTCGCACAACCCCCTTTGGTTTATTCTTAATTTCAGACTTCACCGTTTGGCGTGAGTCTCCTCATGTGTCTTAATGGGGATCATCAGCTCACTAGGATTAATCCCTTATAGTAATTTTATTACAGACTTCACCATTTGACGCGAGTCTCCTCATGTGTCTCAATGGGGATTCCCGGCTACTAGGATTCATCTTTATAGTAATTTCATTACGGACTTTACCATTTGACACGAGTCTCCTCATGTGTCTCAATGGGGATTCCCGGTCACTAGGATTCATCCTTTATTACAATTTTATTGTGGAGTTTGCTTCGACATTTTTGCGCGAGTTTCCTCATTTGTTTCAGTGGGGATTCCTGGCTTCTTGGATCTGCATTCCACCTGTCAGTTTTTTCTTTTTTTTCTCTTTATTTTTTTCTATTTTTTTGAATTAGGGGGCAGACAACTTTTTCCTCACGATTACCCCTCATGTGGATGTAGAGATTTGAGCATCCATAAAGCGTTAGGAAGAACTTTCTAGCATCCTTATGATTAGAGACCATTGCTAACATTGTGTGGAGTGTGTGTGGAGTTTTGTTTGGATGTATCTCATGAGCTACGTTGGCAACATAACTATGACTTTCCCCCTAAGCGCATGCACTCAACGAAAATCAGCTAAGGTATGTTGTGATGCACGCATACCTAGAATCAGGCAGCTTTATTTAGCAAGGCAATGCGGTCCTAGAAGTTCAAAGGAAGTGTAATAATCTATAGTATAAGTAAGCATGCAAGCATGTCAAGCAAACACCTGAAGTCAAAAGCATGCAGAAGTATGTTCTGCTTTTCTTTCTTTCTTCTTTCTTTTCTTTTTTTTCTCTTTCTTTCTTTCTTTTTCTCTTCTTCTTTTTTTTCTCTTTCTTCTTTTTTGTTAAAATATGCTCATTTATTTATTCGAACACCTGTTGTGAATACCTACAAGTTAGTTATCAGAAAGTAAGTGAAAGTTAATAATAAAGCGAGCTATGAAAGCCGGAAGGTAGTAATAAGGTAGGCCATGAAAGCCGGTAGATAGCAGGAGAGCAGGCTATGTAAACCAATGGATGGAGAGATAGCATGCCTCAAGGGGAGGCCTAAGTCATTGAGTTGTACCGACCATCACGGTAGGACATGGTAGTAATTATGGAGATAAGCCTAAGCCAAAAGGTAACGAGACAGTGAGCATTGACGATATGTCTAGGCCTAGAGATATATGGATAGCGGGCTATAAAAGCCGAAAGATAGCAAGATATCAGGTCACAAGGCCGAAAAACAGGGAGATAGTAGGCTATACAAGCCAGGATAGCAAGCTGTAGGAGCCAGGATGCCGGGATAGCAGCTGAGAGAGCCAAGAGAGCAGGCTGTAGGGGCCATAGATATCGAGATAGTAGGCTGTAAACGCCAGAATAGCAGGCTGCTGGAGCAAGGATAGCAGGATAGCAACCCGCAAAGGCTACGATAACATGCTATAAAAGCCAGGAGAGTAGGCTATAGGAGCCAGAAGGTAGCAGGATAGCAGGCCGCGAAGGCTAGGATAGCAGGCTGCAAGAGCCAGGATAGCGGGATAGCCAGCCGTAAAGGCTAGGATAGCAGGCTATAAAAGCCAGAAGGTTGCAGGATAGCAGGCAGCGAAGGCTAGGGTAGCAGGCTGCAAGAGCCAGGATAGCGGGATAGCAAGCCATAAAGGCTGGGATAGCGAGGTAACAAGCTGTAAAGGCCAGGATAGCAGGCTGCAAGAGTCAAGGATAGTAGGCTACAAGAGCCAGAAATAGCAGGCTATAAAAGCCATGATAGCAGGCTACAAGAGCCAGAAATAGCATGCTACAAGAGCCAGATATAGCACGCTATGAGAGCTAGAAATAGCAGGCTACGAGAGCCAGAATATTAGGCTATACAAGCTAGGATAGCAGGCTACGACAGCCAGGATAGCAAGCTATGAAAGCCAGAAATAGCAGGCTATAAGAACCAGGATAGTAGGCTACGTGAGCCAGGGATAGCAGGTTACGAGTGTTAGTGTTAGTGTGCTACAGGCCAATTTCGGGTCGGGTAGGCCCAATAGTTGTACGATCTTGTTCATTATTAATAAAGTGGTGTTTGAGCGTAAATATGCGATTGTGTTACTTTACGTTGTCCCTAGGATATGTGGTTGTAAAGTCAGTTCGAGATGGGATCTCGAACATGAGATTGACTTTACATGTACATATACCTTAAACTGTTCCTGGTTGGAGGGTAATCACTCGGGGACTTTGATTACCTATTAAACCAGTACACATGATGTGTCAGTGACCAGTCTCATGGTCATTGGTGCGGGGCACCAACACATATGTGTAGGTGTATGTCCTTGGAGGATGTACACTGAACTGATCCGCTATTGGATCTTCAGATGGTTGATTATACCTAATGTCAACTAAAGATCTAACTGTCTCAGTAGCATCGTTGGTCCTTTGACCTGAGACATTGATCGGATCTTACACGAGGACTGGAATGGTTTAATTACTTGGCTAAGTGACTTTAACCATAAGTCATAAGTTGCCGAGTCATTAACCACTCCAGGATACGTGTGAAGATCATCAATGGTCAAGAGGGGATCGCTCACTGTCGGGTATATATCAGACAGTTAATGTGTCATGACATTGACGCTCCGTTAAATCCCTGGCCAGGGTCATGTGAGTTCGTTTAGAATGGACGTCATACACTTTAAGGAGGTCATAGTCAAATGGCACGATCATGGGGTTTGACAGGAACCATACCCTCGATCGTACCAGACTCATAGAAGGGGCAAGCGATTATATCGATGCGGTAACTGTGGACTTACAGGTACCAGACAGGCTGGTTTAAACCCGGCGTCCTCTAGGATCACGCGGATTTGCTTGGCCCAACGTGATCAAAGGTTCGGAATAAATTAAACTATTCTTCGGCTCTAGTAGAAGCGAAGAATACATTTAATTTACTTCTAATTGGGAATTAGAAGTTAATGGGCCTTAAACTAGAGTGACTATGGGCCTAGAGGATCACACACAATGGATTCTTGGGTGACTGATTATTATTATACAAATGTATGTATTATTTCTATTTAATTCTTTTTGGAAAGGAGTGTAAATGGAGCTTAATACATATGTATAATATGAGATAGGATATATATACAGTTTCGATCTTTTGGAGCTCTTTTCTATCAAGTCTAAACTCTATATATATGCTTCCTACGTGAGTTCATTCGAACTCTTCCAACCTCTTAGGCTTAAGCAAGCACATAAGCTTAAGAGAGGAGGATTAGCTCCTCCCCTCTCCTCCCTCTTGCTCCCTTTCTACAGAAGGTGAAAAGGGCCGGGGAAGGTCGTTCCGGGGGGGTTACCGTCGCCGCAAGGGTCCGTGTGGATCTGCTCTAGAGGCCGTACAGCTGTGCGGCTCGAAATTCTGCATCGGGCATCGCGGACAGCGTCATTCTGCGCAAGGTGAAACACGTAATCCGTAATTAGGGTATTAGAAACACCGATTAGAGCACAGATTAAGCTTTCCATAACACCGGGATCGGGTAAATGAATTTTTGTTATCCGCTGCGTCGCCCGTAGGTGCTGTGCGAAACCTTACAGTGGTATCAGAGCCAGGTTCGCGCTCTGGTCGGTGTTTTTATCGCCGTTTAGAACCATATTTGAAAGGGGTTTAAATATTTCAATTGTTATTGCTAGAAGGGGATGTTGGACATCCCCGTTCTTCCAGGATGCTGGGCATCCCTGGAGCAATTTTTTTTTTAAAAAAAAAAATTGTTGGCCCGTTTTGGGTGCACTACGCTCGCGGGCGCAGCCGCGTGGGCGGGCGCCGCCCACGCGGGTCAGCCGCGTGGCTAGCGCCCGCCTGGCGGGCGTCGCCCACGCAGAACGCCCGCGTGGCGGGCGCCCGCAGGCGGCGCCCGCAACGCGGGGGCGGGCGCCACCGGGGCCCGCGCGCGCGGGGGGTGGGGGCCCGCACCCAATTTTTTTTATAAATAAAAAAAATTGCCTTTTTTTAATCTTATTTAATTTATTATGTGCATATATATATAGGATATATATATATCTAAATACACAATAAATTAAATAGAATTTTATCTATTAAGTTAAATAGTGTTACCTTAAAAGTAAATGTCAAAAGTTAAATTTTATTTAACCGTGTTGAATTTACTGAGGTGAGATAATTACTATTTATCTTGAGATAAAATGGTAATAATTGAAGTTACTTCAGTAAAATTTAAGTTTTTGAATTTTTAATTATTAGATACTTAAAAATTTCAAATTTTAAAATTTTATTGAAGTTAAATGTGAAAATTTCAATTATTTGAATTTTTAATTATTAGATAATTATCAAATTCAAATTTTGAATTTTAGAAAATTACTAATTGAGGATAATTGCATTGTTTTAAATTTATTTTCAAACAAAAATTATTGGATAATTAGTTTGAATTTAAATTTAAATTATTGACATGTTTAAATTTTGAATTTAAATTTGATTATTGGATAATTGAATTTAAATTTAAATTTAATTAATTATCTTAATTAGATGCCCCTGTAGAAAATGATGGTTCTTTATGTGCTTTATTTTATTTATCTTGTATTGGCATGCTTGTGTGTTTAATTTTAGTTAATCATGCTTTGATTTTTGAAATTAAACAAAGCTAGCCTATTTTTGTTTGCACATCCCATTTTTAAATTCAAAAAAATAAGGATTATTTTCAGAAAATAACCCTTGATTGATTTTATTTGAATGGGTTGGCAAGTGATCATGGACTTGGATTAATGTAATTAATTGGGGTATGCGAACCTCCTTTCTCTCTCTGTTAAAATTTCAATGTACTTCTATCTTCCTCCGTTTGTGTACTCGCCCTAAGGGCTTCTGGAATTTCATTGATATGTAATTTACTTTTTTCAGGCCTGCGAGCAGTGTAAAAGTTATAATTACTGCGGTGTCGGAGTTTGAAAGTGCGGAGCACACCCGATGAGGACGATCCAGCTGCTTCGGAAGCGGGCCGGATGCCTTAGTTACATTAGGAATTAAGTCCATGAACACTTGCGTTTTATTTTTGCATCGGATGCATTTATTTTGTGCAAACTACTATGTACGGTAAATATATTGGATATATTTATATTACCACATAGGGTGAGATCAAGATAAAATTAAATTCCCTCGCGCTTAAATTTTAGATTTGGTAAGCGTGGCTCTAGGAGTCATCGTGGCCCTCCATCATTATGGAGTGAATGAACATCTTCATTTCATGGATTTGTTGTGCTTTCCACAAGGTCCATGAGTTTGGGGGCGGGATTAAACTCCAAGGCTCGGCCTCAATGGGGTGATGAATTAAACTCGACTTTGTTGTGCTTTCCAGAAGGGTCGGGGCATGAACTCATTGCTATGAAGTAATGATGGTTAGATCTAACCGAGAATATCCTTTGTTGTGCTTTCCACAAGGGGATGATTTCTCGGGGGCCGAATATCGGATATTGCATTAGATGCAAGTGTTTGTTGACTGCCCTTGAGATGATGTATGGTTTGTTGTGCTTTCCACAAGGTCGTACATCAGTCTCGTTGGGATTCTGACCCACTAGGTTGATCTCGCTGATCTCCCGTTCTATATACTGAGGGTTATATAGTTCGATCGAAAAATAGTGGGACTAACTAAGATAGAAAATCACATCTAAGTTAGAATTTGAACACATGCTAAGTTGTCTTTTATTTCTTATCCAGATTACAATGTCGTCGTCCAACCCCCTCCGTGGCATCTTGGATGCAAATCGCTTAACTGGACCGAACTACTCGGATTGGCTGCGTAATCTACGCATAGTCCTTACCGCCGAAAAGATTGCGTACGTGTTGGACATGGTTCATTCTGAGCCAGCTCCTGATGCCGACGAGGGCGAGTTACTGGCTTATGCCAAGTGGTCTGAGGACTCCTCCCTTGCCCAATGTTACATGTTGGCCTCTATGGCTCCCGAGCTGCAAAGGCAATTTGAAAAGACTGATTGTAGAAGTATACTTCTCAATCTACGCTAGCTCTTCGGGGAGCAGGGTAGGATTGAGAGGTATGACATCTCCAAAAGGCTTTTCAGGACACGGATGTCTGAGGGTTCATCAGTACAGGCCCATGTACTAAAAATGATGGAGTGGATTGAAAGACTCAATGCATTGGGGTTCAAGTTGGATCTTGAACTATGCATTGATCTTATACTCCAGTCATTGCCCGATTCTTTTTCTTCCTTCATCATGAACTTTAACATGAACATGATTGAAGCAACTCTCCCAGAGCTGCTCAATATGTTAAAGAGTGCTGAAGGAACCATGCAGAAAGATAAACCATCTTCGTCTGTAATGATTGTTGGCCGGGCTAACAAGAAAAGGAAGGCCTCTCAAATATCCACCACGAGTAACAAAGGGAAGGGAAAGAAAAAGGCCACGGGTAAGCAACTCGCCAAAGTTGACAAAGGGAAGGGCAAGAAGAATGAAAAGGAAGATAAATATTTTCGATGCGGGGAAACTGGGCATTGGAAAAGGAATTGCAAGGCAATTCTAAATGAAGGTATTTTTGTCATAGACCTTAATTTGTCATATATGGAATCCACATCATGGGTATTGGATAATGGATGTACATCTCATATCTACAATTCTGTGCAGGTGCTGGCAAATAGAAGGCGATTGGGCAAAAAAAGAGATTGAACTGAGGATGGGCAATGGAGCTTTAGTTGCTGCCAAAGCTGTCGGGACTGCACGCCTCAGTTTACCTTCAGGAGTCATTCTGGAGCTTAATGACTGTTATTATGTTCCTAATATTATTAAGAATATTATTTCAATCTCTGGCTTATATAACATTGGATATACATTGGCTTTTAATAGCACTGGGTGCTCTATAATGAATAATGGTTTGATTATAGCTAATGGTTCATTAGTCAATGGTCTTTATGTATTAGATACACGTTCTGATGTTATGCAAGTTTTCAATGCTGATCAAGTGAATTCTGCATATCTATGGCATTGCAGACTTGGTCATGTAGGTGAGAAAAGAGTCTCTCACTTACACTCAAATGGGTATTTGAATTCGTTCGAATACAAGCCATTTGATACCTTTGAGTCGTGTCTCATGGGAAAAATGACCAAGGCTCCCTTTGGTGGACATGGTGAGAGGGCTGTTGACCTTCTCGAGCTCATACACTCGGATGTGTGTGGACCCATGTCCATAGAAGCAAAAGGAGGTTATCTCTATTTCATTTCTTTTATTGATGACTTCTCTAGATATGGCTATGTGTATTTAATGAGACATAAGTCACAAGCCTTTGAGAAGTTTAAGGAATATAAGAATGAAGTAGAGAAACAGACAGGTAAAAGTATTAAGGCTCTTCGATCGGATCGAGGAGGTGAATACTTAAGCCATGAATTCACTTCTTATCTTAAAGACCATGGAATAGTTTCTCAGTGGACTCCACCGTATACACCACAGCACAATGGTGTATCCGAGAGGAGAAACATGACCTTGTTAGACATGGTCCTATCCATGATGTCTATGTCAGGACTACCCTTGTCTCTCTGGGGCTATGCATTAGAGACTGCAGCATATTTATTGAATAGGATCTCAAGTAAATCAGTTCCTTCTATACCATATGAGATATGGAAGGGCAGGAAACCAAATTTTAATCACATTAAAATTTGGGGGTGTCCTGCTCATGTAAAGAAGAACGAGAGTGATAAGCTTGAGTCGTGGATCGATAAGTGTAAGTTTGTGGGATATCCAAAGGAGACGTTTAGATATTATTTCTATCACCCTTCTGAGCAAAGGGTCTTAGTGGCCAAGAGAGCTATATTTCTGGAAAGAGAATATTTACTCCAGAAAAATAGTGGGAGCCAGATAGAATTGGACGAGGTCCAAGAACCACAACCCATAGACACAAACTCATTAGATGAGACTGTATCGGTTGATCCTATTCAAAGTGAAACACTGACACTACGGAGATCTGGTAGACTACCGAGAGAACCTGAGAGATATGTTGGACATGTCTCAGTGGGGTCCTCTAAGGTATGTATCGATGAGGATGATGATCCTCAGTCATACCATGAGGCGATCCGTAGTGTACACTCCGAGAAATGGCAAGAGGCAATGGATTCAGAAATCCATTCCATGTACACCAACAAAGTTTGGAACTTAGTTGATGTACCCGAAGGGAAGGTCCCTATCGGCTGCAAATAGATTTTCAAAAGGAAAATCGGTGCAGATGGACAGATTGACACATACAAGGTTAGACTAGTGGCGAAAGGATATCGTCAAAGGTAAGGCATTGACTATGACGAGACGTTTTCGCCGGTAGACATGGTTAAGTCAATCAGAATCCTCCTTGCCATTGCTGCATACCTGGATTATGAGATCTGGCAAATGGATGTGAAGACATCTTTTCTTAATAGAAATCTATCAGAAGAGGTGTACATGGTACAGCCTGAAGGATTCACCTCCAAGCTACATCCTAATAAGGTATGCAAACTTCAAAGGTCTATTTATGGATTAAAGCAGGCATCTAGAAGCTGGAACTTAAGTTTTGACGAGGCTGTCAAATCTTTCAACTTTATTCGGAATGAAGATGAACCTTGTGTTTACAAGAAGGTCAGTGGGAGCTCTTTGACCTTCTTTGTCCTTTATGTTGATGACATCTTACTCATTGGGAATGATGTAGAGATGTTGACATCAACCAAGTCTTGGTTGTCCAAGACTTTCTCTATGAAGGATTTGGGAGAAGCATCCTATGTGCTGGGCATAAGGATCTATCGAGATAGATCTAAAAGGATGCTAGGATTATCTCAATCCATTTACATAGACACTATCCTCAAAAGGTTTAGGATGGAAAATTTCAAGAGAGGTCTCATTCCCATGAGACATGGAATTTGTCTATCCAAAGGGATGAGTCCTAAAACTTCTGAGGATGTGGCACACATGAATAAGGTACCCTATGCTTCGGCGATAGGGTCAATCATGTATGCAATGCTATGTACACGGCCGGATGTTGTCAATGCTTTAAGCATTGTCAGTAGATATCAGGCAAATCCAGGCGAAGAGCACTAGAAGGCAGTAAAGGGTATTCTTAAGTACCTGCGAAGGGCTAAGGATCTTTTTCTGCTTTATGGAGGAGAGGACCTACAGCTTAGAGCTTACACAGATTCAAGTTTCCAGTCAGATCCAGATGACTGCAAATCCATGTCTGGATTTGTATTCATGTTGAATGGAGGGGCAGTTAGTTGGAGAAGCTCCAAGCAAGATACGACTGCAGATTCGACGACGGAGGTGGAATATATTGCTGCATCTGAAGCTGCTAAAGAAGCTGTCTGGATGAAGAAATTCATCTTGGAACTTGCGTAGTTCCCGAGATATCAGCTTCCATCTCATTATTTTGTGATAATAATGGGGCCATAGTCCAGGCGAAGGAACCGAGATCTCACCAAAGGTCAAAGCATGTTCTCAGGCACTTTCACCTTATTCGGGAGATTGTTGATCGTGGAGATGTGGCGGTAGAGCGTGTACCGTCAGAAGATAACATAGCAGATTCACTGACTAAGCCTTTGACACAGACTGTGTTTGAGCATCATCGGGATAAGATGGGCCTCAAAGTTGTGGGCAATTAGCTGTAGTTCAAGTGGGAGATTGTTAGTGTTGGTGTGCTACAGGCCAATTTCGGGTCGGGTAGGCCCAATAGTTGTACGATCTTGTTCATTATTAATAAAGTGGTGTTTGAGCGTAAATATGCGATTGTGTTACTTTACGTTTTCCCTAGGATATGTGGTTGTAAAGTCAGCTCGAGATGAGATCTCGAACATGAGATTGACTTTACATGTACACATACCTTAAACTGTTCTTGGTTGGAGGGTAATCACTCGGGGACTTTGATTACCTATTAAACCAGTACACATGATGTGTCAGTGACCAGTCTCATGGTCATTGGTGCGGGGCACCAACACATATGTGTAGGTGTATGTCCTTGGAGGATGCACACTGAACTGATCCGCTATTGGATCTTCAGATGGTTGATTATACCTAATGTCAACTGAAGATCTAACTGTCTCAGTAGCATCGTTGGTCCTTTGACCTGAGACATTGATCGGATCTTACACGAGGACTAGAATGGTTTAATTACTTGGCTAAGTGACTTTAACCATAAGTCATGAGTTGCCGAGTCATTAACCACTCCAGGATACGTGTGAAGATCATCAATGGTCAAGAGGGGATCGCTCACTGTCGAGTATATATCAGACAGTTAATGGGTCATGACATTAACGCTCCATTAAATCCCTGGCCAGGGTCGTGTGAGTTCGTTTAGAATGGACGTCATACACTTTAAAGAGGTCATAGTCAAATGGCACGATCATGGGGTTTGACAGGAACCATACCCTCGATCGTACCAGACTCATAGAAGGAGCGAGGGATTATATCGATGCGGTAACTATGGACTTATAGGTACCAGACAGGCTGGTTTAAACCCGGCGTCCTCTAGGATCATGCAGATTTGTTTGACCCAACGTGATCAAAGGTTCGGAATAAATTAAACTATTATTCGGCTCTAGTAGAAGCGAAGAATACGTTTAATTTACTTCTAATTGGGAATTAGAAGTTAATGGGCTTTAAACTAGAGTGACTATGGGCCTAGAGGATCACACACAATGGATTCTTGGGTGACGAATTATTATTATACAAATTTATGTATTATTTCTATTTAATTCCTTTTGGAAAGGAGTGTAAATGGAGCTTAATACATATGTATAATATGATATAGGACATATATATAGTTTCGATCTTTTGGAGCCCTTTTCTAATAAGCCTAAACTCTATATATATGCTTCCTACGTGAGTTCATTCGAACTTTTTCAACCTCTTAGGCTTAAGCAAGCACATAAGCTTAAGAGAGGAGGATTAGCTCCTCCTGTAGCAACCCTAATAAATGAATAATTGAAATGAATTAAAACATATATATTACAGAAGTAATATATATATAAAAGGAATAGGGTTAATTGGACGAAATAAAACAAATTAAAAATAACGCCTCTTATTAAGGCGTTAATTTATAAATAAACGCCTCTACCAATGGCGTGAATAAAGAAAGGACGCCCACACCTACGGTCGTCAGTTCTCACGCGACCAAATGAGTAAGTAAAAGAAACGCCTCTACCTTGGGCGTGTTTTAAAACAAGAAACGCCCTTTTTAAAGGCGCTTTTTAAGAAACGCCCTTATGCAAGGCGTTAATTCAAGAATACACGCCCTGACCAAAGGCGTTAATTCCATTCGAGTTCCGTTCGACACGGGAGCTTATCCAGGGAAGGATTATGTTAATCCAGTAAGTATTTAATAGGGCAAGGACTCTATATTGGAAGCATTGCTTCTACTAGAACACTAACCTTAACAGGACGTCCAAAATCCTATATATAATCTTGATCGAACAAACCCTAAACCTATTTGGACGATCGAACCGCACAGGTACGTGAAGAACATATCTTCTTCTTCTTCTTTTCCTTATGAACGAAATAGCAGTTCATATAAGTTTCTCTTTGCTTCGGTTACATGAAGAACTAATAGTTCTTCATCCTCTTTTCCTCTTACAGGTTGAGGACGCAGCAGCATAAGTGAAGAACAAGGTAACGTTCTTCTAATCTCCTCTGTTCTGATAGGTGAAGAAATTAATAAATGTTTCTTCTTCTGTTCTCGTAGGAATTACAGGACCGTAGAACTAGAGCTCCTCTTCTCACAGTTCAAATCATCAAATTATCATAAGGTAGGTTTTCTCAAGTTACTGTAGCCCAAATGAAATTAATGCAAGATATATATATATATATATAAGCATGTCATGCATATGATTATTATAGTTTTCATGCGTTTTCTGAATTGTTTGAAAGAAACGCCCTGGAATAGGGCGCTATTTTAAAATAAACGACCATAACAGCGGTCGTCAATTTATTAAGAAACGTCCTGTACACAGGCGTTAATTTTACGAGATCATGACTTAAGCATGATAAGAACGGATTATATATGAAACCTTGATTATTAATGCATGATCCTGTCTCCAAATCTAATGTCCTGCAATTTCTTGAATTCACGGCCTGTACAAGGTCGTTTTCCACGTATTAACGCCTCATCAGAGGGCGTGACTTTAAAAGTAACGCCCCTTGCTTAGGCGCGTATTATCCAGAGTCCTGGTATGTTCTGAAACATAGAGTTAAGCCAGTAACGCCCCTTCTCAGGGCGTGTCTTATATAAGTCCTGCAACTTATTTATATTCTGTCAAATCCGTAATTCATGAGACGCCTGCAGCAGCAGTCGTCAAATATGAAGAAACGACCCTGTCCAGGGCGCTTTTTAGATAGAGTATTGAAATAATGAAATTCTGCGAAACGGAACATATATAAACGCCCTGATACTAGGCGTTAGTTACTTGAAAAACGTCCCGGACAAGGGCGTGTTTTTTATAAATTAATGAGATTATTGAAAATTCTGTAAAATAGAAATATGTTAACGCCCCTATGTTAGGCGTTAATTACTTGAGAAATGACTTGACCTAAGTCGTTATTTTACTATAAACTGATTTTCATCTGATTTGCTAACCGATGGTTTTATATATATCATAATATATATATATAGGCACTATTCTCCACTCCGTGAGTATAGTCCCATGTTTTCATGTTGATTTATCGATCACACTCAACTCTCATTGACATACAAGCTCTCCATTGGACATTCCGTTCCTTTGGACTAGCGAGTTAGTCATAGAGACCTCCGTAAGACTCCTCGTAGCCTTGGATTCCCTCAAGGCCGACTGAGCTGGTTGTACCCTAAAAACCCATTACACGATCCTTGCCATGTCAATCTAAAGAAACATGGTATACCGGCCCTTATGATTATACAAAGAGTATATCATAAGCAATTCTTGATGGGATGATGATATCATGCCATATCGTGTCATTCTTGTAAACCCCAATTCTATGATAAGAATGAGGGTATCTTGCTTGATCTAATGTTCATGAGGACCTCAATTCTATATAAAGAATGTCCATATTGATTTGTCATGGTACCTAAGTTAAGGGAACCATATTCTACCTGGTTTTATCGAACTCGTGATTATATCATTATTATCGCCAATCTATGTCCTTTGTCATATTTTGGACTCTATTCTATCAAATTTGTCATACGTATCTACAAGCTTGATTATTGAAATTCTATATTGGCTATATAAACAAGAGTGGATGTCAAAACACATGATAAATGCCTGCGCATATAGGGCCCGATCTGGTCCTGGGAGGAGCACCCGAAAGTACTTGTGCCCATGGGAGTTAAAATGATAAGGTATCTGGCATTATACCGAGTACTTGACTTGCTTGATTGGACATTCCACACACATCTTGTACTTGACTCGTACTTGACATGAAATGAAATGCGTGGCCCGAAAAAGGGTAATTTACTTGCTTGATACATGATAGCCAAAGTTCTTGACATGACTTGTTAAATGTACTTGCTTGAATATCTCGAATAAACTTGTTATCTTGTTGGAAGTTCATGACTAAGTTCATCTTATTTTCTTGATATTACATTCTCTCTATCTTGTCGTTTCATGCGAGCATGCATAGCTTTATTGCATCCATGAAAATGTAATTACTTAAACCACTTGCTAGTACTTGAGATATAATTTCCTACTGAGCGTTCGCTCATTCCGTTTGTCCCTTTTTACTTTTCAGGTAAGTCCGACGACGATGGAAGTCAATCGGATAGGAATGGTCAAGAGTGAAAGTGATAGAGCTTCTACAAGTGTCGTCTAGTCTTTTCCATAGTTTCTTGAGTCAACTATGTATTCTTTTCCTTTTTATTTAACAGAGTATTGGATTTGTAATAGTCTATCCCTTATAAAATAAAGGATTGGGTTATCTTGCTATTTTGCGCATCTCTGTCTTTGTGTCGAATACACGACCACTCTGATTGACATGATTGATATAGACACGTCGCGCATCTCCGGGTATCTTCCGCGCTCGGGGCGTGACACCTCCCCTCTTCCTCCCTCTTGCTCCCTTTCTACAGAAGTTGAAAAGGGCCGGGGAAGGTCGTTCCGGGGGGGTTACCGTCGCCGCAAGGGTCCGTGTGGATCTGCTCTAGAGGCCGTACAGTTGTGCGGCTTGATATTCTGCATCGGGCATCGCGGATAGCGTCGTTCCGCACAAGGTGAAACACGTAACCCGTAATTAGGGTATTAGAAACACCGATTAGAGCACAGATTAAGCTTTCCATAACACCGGGATCGGGCAAATAAATTTTTGTTATCCGCTGTGTCGCCCGTAGGTGCTGTGCGAAACCTTACAACGAGAGCCAGATATAGCAAGCTATGAGAGCCAGAAATAGCAGGCTATAAGATCCAGGAATAGCAGGCTGCGAGAGCTAAAATAGCAGGCTATACAAGCCAGGATCGTAGGCTATAAGAGCCAGGATAGCAAGCTATGAGAGCCAGAAATAGCAATCTGTGAGAGCAAAGATAGCAGGCTATAAAAGCCAGTATAGAAGGCTACGAGAGCCAGAGATTGTAGGCTATAAGAGCCAGAAATAGTAGGCTATAAGAGCCAGAAATAGTAGGCTATAAGAGCCAGGATAGTAGGCTACGATAGCCGGAGATAGCAGGCTACGAGAGCCAGATATAGCAGGCTATAAGAGCCCTAACAGTAGCAGAGATAGTAGGCTGCGAAAGCCAGAGAGCAGTAAGGAAGCGGGCTTGTAAAAGCCGAAAGGTAGTTTAGTTGAATTATATGATAGCAGGCCTTAGCCGAAGAGGCTGAGCCAGAATGTAAGATAGCTGAAATGTGGGATGGCGAGCGAGCTAGCTGAAAGTCATGATAGTGGGCTTTCACTAAGCCGAGAGATGAGATAGTTGAGGAGTTGTGACAGCGACTTAGGCCGAAATGGCTAAGCCGAAAGATAGGATAGTGGTCATATGCTGTAGGGAAGCGGGCTTCCAAGCCGACATCTAGGAAGGTAGGATGTGAGTTGAGATTGAGGAGAGAGAGACTGAAAAGTCATAATCAAGGGAAGCGGGCTTCGACGACTGGTCTAGGCTGTTGCATTGCATTGATTATTACAATGGGATGGGTGAATGAACCCTGATAGAAAGATCTGGCCGAAAATGGCTAAGCCGAGGGATGGAGTAGTTGGAAATTATGATAGTAGCTTTGGCCGAAATGGCTAAGCCGAAAGATAGAATGGCTAAAAATTATGATAGTGGCTTTGGCCGGAATGGCTGAGCCGGAGGATGAGATAACTAACAAATTGTGATAGCGGCTTTAGCCGGAATGGCTAAGCCGGATGATGGAATAGCTGAAAATGTATAATAGCGACTTCGGCTGACATGGCTAAGTCAAGGGATAAAATAGCTGGAAGTTGTGAGATATATGACATCGGGCTTCAACCGAGGTGGCCAAGCCGAGAGGTGAGATAATCGAAATATATGATAAGATGTTGTGCTTGCAAACAAGGATAGCTGGCTTTGACTGGACATCAAGGCCGGAAGATAGACTAGCAGATCATGGTAGGATGTCAGACTCGGAAGTAATCTGGAATAGATGTTGCCCCGATGGACTGTCGAAGACAACCCATGCTTCCGACCTAGACGGGAGGTATGCGTCAAAGGTAGAATCTAGATGCCAACTTGACAATATGTTGGAGCTAACAAATCATGCTCAGACGGTAGGTCCGGGAAAAGGGTAGAATGTAGACGTCGACCTGATGAGATATTGGGACCGACAAACCTTGCTCGAATGGCATGTCTGGGGCAAGGGCAGAATATAGACGTTGACCCGACGAGATGTCGGAATCAACAAACCTTGCTCGGACGACGTGTCTGGGACAAGGGCATAATACAGACGTCGACATGATGAGATGTCAGAATCAACAAACCTTGCTCAGACAGGAGGTCTGAAACAAGGGCAGAATATATAAATGGGCATTGACTCGACATAACGCCGAAATCAAGCAACTCAGCGAAAACGTGGGGTCTAGGCCAAGGGTAAAATATAGCCGGCTAATGAGGGCCAAGAATGGTACCTCCAAAAGAAATCCTGGTACAGACCAGTCCATAGTGCGGGCTGTGTTGTCTGATGGGACTATTGATCGACTTGACTATTTTGTTATAGCACCGGTGGGACTATGGATTAACATTCGATAGCTTGGCCAAGGCAGGGGTGCCTTGGGCCAAGGGGAGAGGTTTATGTAGGGGCAGTAGTTGAGAGCTTGGCGCAGACAGAGTGCCTTGAGCCAAGAAAAGGGTTTATGGGCCCAGTCTGGCGGGACTTGATGGGCAAAGTCTAGGAGCTCAGCGAGGGAGGAGTGCCTCAGGCCAAGGGGAAGAGTTTTATGGGCCCAGTCTGGCGGGACTAAGGCGATGTTTGAGAGCTTGGTGGGGGCGGAGTGCCATGGGCCAAGGGAAGAAGAGTTCTATGAGTTTTATGAGCCCAACCCAGTGGGGATAGGAAGATGTGTGAGAGATCGGTGAAGGCAGAGCGCCACGGGCCAAGGAAAATAATTCTATAAGTCCAGCCCAATGGGACTAGGGAGATGAGAGCTCAGTGAGGGCGGAGTGCCACAAGCCAAGGGAAAGGTTTTATGGGCCCGGTCCAATGGAACTGAGGGGCAACGTCTAGAGCTCAGTGAGGGCGGAGTGCCATAGGCCAAGGGAAAGGTTTTATGGGCCCGGTCCAATTGAACTGATGGCCAACGTCTAGAGCTCGGAGAGGGCGGAGTGCCACAAGTCAAGGGAGAGGTTTTATGAGTCCAGTGGGACAAGTTTGGTATCTCTCAGCATGTTTGTGTAGCTATTGCGGTCGAATGCCGAAGGATGGTGAGAATGTATTGGTTATGAACATGGGTTCCACGTCGGGGGTAGAGAGTCAATCCCAGTGGGACTAATGGGAAGCATTTTGCAGGATAAGCAGCTAGCAAAGCCGATGAATGTTTATTGGGTGGCCTCACTGGCGGATCTAGGCTAAGGATGGGAGTGGGCTGTTGATACAAGCTTTACAGCCCGGGGCGTGCGTCAACTTAAGTGTTTATACTAGATCAACAAGGATCCTTTGATAACGAGGAGGTTGTTGCATGGCTGCTCTTAGTCGGCATCACGCCAGGGGATAGTTGGCAGGTGGCAATAGCCGTGCACCGAGTCATCGGCTACCTTTTGTACTGTTGTCTTCTGCGGGGGTATCCGGAATGTTATAGCTCTTGCAAAGATTGGCTTCCAGGGCTTGCGCCGTATGCTGGTCTCTTGACATGCATGTCTTATCAGTTGTAGTTGCGGAGTCTCTTTAGCACCAAAATTGGTGCCTGCTGGCTTTATGCTCTTATAGCCGTGCGCCTTGCACTGTCTATAGTGATTTCAATTGAAGAAGCGGCTATAGGGCCTACCCCAGTTGCATGGTGTTAAATTTTATGGAGTAACTTCCTGGAGAAGGAGAAGTCCCATTCTGACATTGAATGAAATGCAGCGAGTGGGTCCTCTAGGTGAGGCACTCAGACTCTTCAACATCCCACCTTTCTTGAGCAATTAGTGTCACGCCCCGAGTGCGGAAGGAACTCGGTACACATGACGAGTTTATATCATTCATGTCAATTAAAGCACAAGGAATTCGACCTTATAGATAGAGATGCGCAAATTACAAGATAAGCAAATCCAATTTATTCATAATAACCATTAAGGTAATTCTATTACATAATCTCAATAAAAGTACTAAGGACAATCTTGACTCAATGAAAGAAAATTACAATGATTGACTCAAGAAATAGGAAAAGGCACAACTATATAACAACATCGATAGTTGGAATGGCTCTACGCTCTTTACTCGTTCCCATTCCCATCCGATTGATTTTCGTCACCGGAATTACCTGAAAAATAGGGAAAAACACTAGGTGAGCGAACGCTCAGTAGGAATTATATCTCAAGTACAAGCTTATTTTAAGTAATTACATATTACATGAATGCAAGTCTAGCTATGCATGTATGCATGACAATGACAAGAGAGAGTAGAGTATGAATAGTTAACGAACTAGCAAGATTTCAAGATACTCATGTAAAATGTATCAAGATGGTCGAGCAGGTAAATATATCAAGTCATGTCACGTGAATTGGCTATTATAATATCAAGCAAGTAAATACCCATTTTGGGCCACGTAAGTCATGTCATGTGAAGTCAAGTACGAGTCGTGGAATGCCAAAAATCATGCTAGTCATGCGCTTCGGTGTAATGCCACACCGTGATCAATCAACTCCCATGGGCACAAGTACTTTCAAGAGCTCCTCCCAGCACCAGATCGGGCCCTATATGCGCAGGCATTGGGTCATGTATATTTTAGACATCAGTTATAGCCAATATAGAGTTCCAAAGGAATAACCATTGTAGGATGACAATGTAGATTTCACGAAGGAAGGAGTTTAAGGATAGAACTTTGAACAAGTATGACTCACTGTTAAACCACATGAAAACCAAGACTGTCACGCCCCGAGATTTATGCAGAGGAAACAATCGGGATCATGAACAGTCGGCTAGTACGCCTCGAGCAAGCAATATAATCAGAGTGCAAGACAATCACATAAAAGTAATTGCACAAGTAAAATTTCCAAACTTCACTTTGTTCCATAACCATAATAATATCAAAGTACATAATATCTTTGACTCTCTTTACAAGACTCAATAAAATAAAAATTACATCATGACTTGACTAAACACTTGATAACTAAGGCTTCTCTCGTCCATATAACCTTCAATCACTCTCGGACCCGTTACTTGTATAATCCGAATCCAATTCACTTGTACTTCCTGAAACATTGAGAAAGTAGGTAATGAGCACACTTGCCCAGTAGGTATCTTCGTAGCAACATGAAGGCAAATTTAAGTGATTAGCATTTTAGCTCTAGAGAACAAGATAAATCATGCAGATATGATGAAACACGTATAAATCAAAGTAACAAGATACGATCAAGTACGAGATATGAGAATATGATTTATCAATCAAGAAAGTAAATTTGGCATTTTCATGAACAAGAATGTAACAATAATGTACTTTTCATAACCATGAAGGCTATGCACTAGAAAGTCATATAACAAGCAAGAAAGTACTCTTCACTTAGTAGCAAGTACTTCGTGAATTTACGTGGATCTTTACTCATGTCTCATGGATTTTCACTTATTTATAAAGAAAGTTCTCCCAGCGCAATGCGACGCCAGTAGCATCATACGCCATGGTTTACAGTATGTTTTCGACAATCAGCCGATAGGACTAGCATAGAGCCCCTGAACACAATCGGTGCTCGAACTGCATCTTCAAGTATAAATCAAGCTACATCCACGATTATAACAATAATGTGGCCAATAATGTACAAGCTCAACAACAATTCCATGATAAAGTAACCAAAGTATAGAAAGTACCAATAATTTGATGTGAGTTCAAAGAATGACTTAAAGTATATTATGCCACAGCGGCGATCCGGTAGCATAACGGTATATTCATTAGATTTCATAATTCAAGTTTAACTTGGTTAGACATAATTTAGGCTCCAGATATCCGAAGAACATCTAGGAACTCAAGAAAACCAACCCCAAAGGTCAAACCTTGGGTTAGACTAAATCAGGAACCAAGCGGTCTATTACCGGACCATTTAGCACACCTGGCGGTCTATTCATCGACCGTTTCATAGAATAAAGACATCGATGCAGTAAAACCATCTGGAGCTTTTGCAGTCTACCGAACGGCCGTTTAGTATCCCTTAGTGGTCTAGTGAATGGCCGCTTATAGAAATCAGACGGTCGTCCAGAGGGCCGCTAACGTCCAGAATACAAAACACTGGTAAGTGCTTTTCTAGACAATGGGTTTTAACGGTACAACCAGCTCGTCGTCCTAGTGGGACTCGTAGGCTCGCGGAACCTTGTGGAGGCCTTGAAACAAGATTTCCCAATCCGTTGGAAGGAATATCCAATGGAGAGGTTATCAAGTCCAAGATTGTGTACTTAATGTACAAAGGTGTAACTAATGACAACATACCGGTATATGTGCCATGTACTTAAGAAAATGACTCTTAGAAGAGAGATACTATGGTAAAATAGCGATTAAACCATGACTTGTTCATAAATCATATAAATTTAAGTTAATTACAAAAGTATATGATTTGGTCATGAAAATAACATAAGTGTAAAAATAATCCCAAGTACATAAGAAATCATGAAATCTGTTAGAACGCTCTGTTAACATAGCACTTGAAATAGGAATAAAAGTTACTTAACTAGGCTTATCATACATTAATTAGGGCCATTTTGCATTAAGTTTCGGGTTAATTTAAATATAGAAATCAGAAACTCAAATGGTCTAGTGGGCGACCGTTTCCTTGGTGCTAACGGTCTATCGTTCGACCATTAGGGATTCTGGGGGTCTATAGGAAGACCGTTTCTTCTTGTATTACAGAAATCTCAATAAAAAAATATTAATCTAAGACATATCATGCTTGGAAATCAACATGTATAAACATGATAGAACAAGTATAGGCCAACAATATGCGTAGGTTTGTGTAATAAACAAGAAAATTCCTTTTTTAACTTCATTAAGGCTAAGAATTATGCATGAGGAGTATACTAGATGCATAGTCCCAATAAATCATAAAATTCTTGATGTATAATGCATGAAATCAACTGAAACCATAGGGCTTTTATTCATGACTTCAAGTTTAAGTCTTTCATGAGATAACCTACCTTTGTCTTGGGCTTTAGACTTTGAATTTAAGGCTGGAAGTAAACCCTAATTCTGCACGTCCTGTGCTAAACGAGCAATTTCACCCTCCTGTATCTCCTGATTCCCTTGACCTGAAGATGTGAAAATTGGAGGGTAAAAAGAGGATATTAAAAGGAACAATTTGTTCAAAAGTGCCTTTCTCTAATTATCTCGTTTAGGGCTTCTAATTCCTTGATCAATCTGGGTCAGTCGCACAGTTTCTTGAGTTGTTTGCACCGAACCAACGTCTTTGCAAGCTTCTATCTCTCTATAGGCTTGATCTCCAAGAACAAAATTTTGAGAAAGGTAAGATCTAACTAAAACGAACAACTTCCTATAAAAAACTTACCTCTAACTCGACCTCTTTACCGGAGTTCCACGCGAGCCAAAAGTAAGGGTCACACAAGTGAAATCTGGGGTCTATTTATAGGTTTAGCTAGTGTTTTGAGGATTAGAACGAACTTAGAGTCCCAATTAGGTCTCCAATTTGATCCTCAAGCCTTCTAGACTTATCTAATTAGTAGATAGCATCGATCCTAGGTGATTTGGATGTCCACGTTCCAAGCTTTTCACGTTCTCTTCCTTTCACGGAATCTGTAGAGCCCATCGGTCTAATGTTAGACCGTTTTCCACTGCTATGCGATCTCGTGATAGGCCGTTTTCCGTCTGGGCGTCGAATTTCAACTATTTCAAACTCTTTTTTATATTATCCACCTCTTTTGCCTACTTATCTGCTTAAATTTTGAAATTCCAGAAATTAAGCTTCAAGAATATGGGCCAACTCTTTTGGGCTTGGGTTTTAGGTCCTTTTGGTTCAATTAAATGGGCCTAATCTATTCATTAGAAGAAGGCCTTTACTTAATGAGACTTAATTAATAGTAATTCGTTTAATAGCTCTTTTAAATGCTTAATGATTCTATTTAAATCTAGAAAATTTCTAGAAAATTCTTGGGCGTTACAAAGACAATGTCATGAATCTAGGTAATTGGCGCCCTCTCAGTCGCCACCAATTACAGAAATAGCGCCCACATGTGTGGTCGCCCATTCCTATGAACAGTATAGGCTGGATGAAATAGCTCCCAGTCTCAAGTAGCTATATCAGGAAAATAATGCCACTGGACTGATCTCCAATTCCTTTTGGCGCCCAAGTCAGTGTCGCCAATTACTGACAGAGAACAGTCTTCTCAAAGAGGCTAGAAACATCACTCTATGAGGGCTAAAGCATCATGTTTCTTCAGAGTGACGTGACAAGGCATGGTGTGTCATGGCTTTTTAGGGTACAACCTGCTCGGCTGCCATGAGGGAATCATATACTTACGAACGTCTCTATGATGAAATCACCAGTTCGAAGGAAGGAATATCTCGCGGAGGATTCAAACATCACCTAGAGTTAGGGTGTAATCGATAGAATCAAAACAGAAACCCCATCTACAGATGTGAGATGAGAGTGTCAATGGACCCGCGGTATGGGCCAGAAAACCTGATAAAACTGAGAGAGAAGAATTGGCGCCTTATCAGAGGTCACTATATCCTGAAATAGCGGCTTCCTGAGAGATCGCTCAATCCTATATTTTCAATAATCCAATTTAAATTACTCAGAATTAGCGACTCTATGAACTCGTGCTAATTCTTGTAATTTTCCAGAATCAATATAATTTAATTTAAAATTGGTGACCGTTCACAATGGCGCCCAATCTTTTAATAACGTCTATTGTAATGTCGCAGAATAATAATTTCTGTATATTTCATTTTAATAATTATTTTATAAAATAGACGTCATTATATAAGGCCGTTCATTCATTAAATAGCGACGATGAGACTGTCGCTCATTCTTTGTCTGATGCTACATCTCATCGTCTTCGTGACAGCAACTACAACCTCAGCAACTCACGATCAGGAAGAGAGGAAGAAGCAGTCTGCAATATCTGCAATAGCAGCTTCAACACACGGCTATAGCCACAGTAGGGACAACGAAGAAGAGCAGTTCCTTCTCTTCTCGTACAATAATAACGACAGTAGAATACTATCTCCGTAGAAGAGGCGATGCAGAGATAAACTAATCGGCAGTAGGAAATCAAGAAGAAGATGGCTTCTTCGTTCCTGTGCTGCAACAACACCAGGAAACGTCGGAGGAAGGCGTCGACGTGTGCAGTGCGGAAGAAGGACGCACGGCGGCAAGAGGAGGCAGAGGTCGACGTACGTAGTAGCATGATGAGCAGAAGCAGCAACGGCTTCCGTCGATCGAATAAGGCTTATTTATAAGGATAGAATACTACGATGATCCTGGTAGGAATTACATTTCCTCCGTATCAATCCTACAAGTCCAACAATTCCCATGCAAACTTCCTAATAGGTTTGGAGTTTCTACGTAACGAATCCTAATGGATTCAAAGTTTCTCATGCATATCCTTTACTGCTAAAATACCAGCCGCCACCCACTTTTCCAATGAAAACCCTAAACTCCATGCAAGTCTCGAAGGTGATAAAAGGTTTGGGCTTTTTGGAGTAATATATCTTAATCTATATACTATATTTCCCTTGGGACGTAAGGAAGGTTACGGGCTTTCAAGGCCCATTCGGGATTAATTACTTTATCTAACATATGTATATACACATATAGGTGCCCCATATGTGCGTGGGTTAAGGCTCATTATTTAAGTACAAGGGTTGTGCTTTGAGACCCATACGAAGGTTAACACCTTCTTGGCTTCATCCCTTGGGCTTTTATAATTTTATTTGGGCCCTCTGATTCTTTAATTGGAGGTTTTTTTTCTATTTAGAAAATTTTATTCCTATATTTTATCTGGGTTGCGACACCCTCCCCCACTTAAAAGAATTTGGTCCCCAAATTCAATTGCATATAAACATGGAGGGTGCAATACACTTACAATTTCAAAATAAGTCAGGAAATCTCTTCTTCATAGATTCTTCGGTTTCCCAAGTGGCTTCTTGTTCTGAGCACTTGCTCCATTGAACCTTTACCATGGGAATCATCTTGTTCCTTAGCGCACGAACCTCTCGATCAAGGATCTTCAAAGGCTTTTGTTCATAAGTGAGATCCTTTTGTATCACCAGGTTGTCATGATCTATGATGTAAGACAGATCATGAACATATTTCTTGAGCATAGAAATATGAAATACATTGTGCACTTCGGATAGTTATGGAGGCAAGGTGATCCGATAGGCAACCTCACCAACTCTTTCTAGCACTTCGAAGGGACCGATATATCTTGGTGTAAGCTTGCCCTTAACATCAAATCTTCTAATTCCTCATCCTGGAGAAACTTTAAGAAAGACGTGATCTCCAACTTGGAACTCTAGGTCTCTCCTTCTAGTATCGGCGTAAGTCTTCTATCTAGACTAAGCCATCTTGTGTCTGTCTCTTATGAGTTGAATAATCTTGGTAGTATCCCTTACCATCTCCGGGCCTAGTAGTTGCTTTTCACCAACTTTGTCCCAGCATAAGGGTGATCGGCAACTCCTTCCATACAATACCTGTTGACACCTTGAAAATGAGCAAGGGTGGAAACAGAATTGAAAAGAAGATCAGACCAACAGTGAAAGATCAATGACGAAGCTCGTAAATCGTCTACCCGGCTGAAGCCTTTTCCCGGCTGAGGTCCGGTGCCATTGCCAGTCAGACGGCGGCACTGATGAAATAGCAGTCACCTGACTGATGAAACCCCCTAGCACACTTTAACAAGAGCTACACTACGGCCTCGTCTGAAGGTCTGCAGATGACACGTCATATCAAGTCAGATATTGATTTGTTGACAGATGAGATGTGAGCAAAGATAAAGATAAAGCCAGAACCAGCAAATGAAGATTGTGAAGATTCCGGCAAGGTCGGAGCCACGGAAGAATTACCACTGAAACTATTAGCCGGCTAAAGCCTCCTCGGGCTAAAGCTAATGCCCGGTGTTATCGTCATTCAAACGACAGCACTGATGAAATCCCAGTCTGCTGACTGATGAAATCTCAAGATGATCTCAACAAAGTTACGTCACTAATACTGGACCTTCTCCAGTTACGATGAATATCAGTTTAAAGAATTAAGAGAAGCCAAGGCACGTGTGAGGCCTAAAAGCCCTAAATGGGCCGGCCAGATGGGCTTCCGGGAGCGGCGTCGGAAACCACAACAGGAGGCCACTCGGCGCGCCGGGAGCTACTGCGAATAGAGGAGGCACGCCGACTTCGACATGCCGAGATGCAAGAAAAGGGTGAGGTATATATAAACTCACTCACTCGAACATGAAAAGAAGGGAGGACGATAGCAGAAGAGAAGAGACCTCCAAGAGACTAACAGAGTGGGAGAGAGCTCCCCCCCCCACTGAGAAAAGAGAGAAGAGACCAAAGGAGAAAGCAGAGAGAAAGATTCGAAGCTGATTGAAGGTGGGCACCGGGGAGGGAGAGGAGTCAATGCTCCGCCCTCCCCCCCCCCCCCCATTTCTGTATTTCATCTTCTTGTAATTTCGATTGATGCTACTTCTTCTTCTTCTGATGTATTCTGCGACATCGTAATCGGTTTTCATGCCGCTAGAACAGGACTTAGTCTTTGTTTGCAATTTTCTTCTATGTACTCCGTCCCTCTGATGCATGGATGTAATAGTCATGTCCGAATGAATAAACGAATGGAACAGGCCTCGATTGTCGCCTGCTATTATCTCTGTGGAGGTTTGCCCCCTATTCCCCTCCCCAGTCTGATTATTCGTCTGCATTTTCTTTCTCGAAGATGCTTTCGTGCTCTTGTTCCAGAGCCAGGGACAGGCTATCCCTTGGCCTTTGGAACAAAGCCAAGCCACATGATGATTCACATCTATGAGATTCCGGAGTTTCTGATGCCCGGTTTGCTTATCGACATCATCAGAGTCGTTTCTGGACCAGAGACAGATATCTCTTGGTTCCCAGGACGACGAATGATAACATCAAGCCATCCTCCTGGAATTCTACACAAGTAATGGTGACAGAGGCTCCTTATGTTCGGTTCTTCTTTCCCATTTCCCTCTGTCCTTGGACTTCCTTCGAAACCCATGCCAAAGCTGGTCGATACCCAATAAATACATCCATCTTTGACTCCTCAGGGCCCGTCAATCTTGGCCTTAATCACCGGGAAAACCCCCTTAATCATCCATAAACCCCAAGACAGGGTGTCGTAAAATCCCGAAATACATCTCGGCGCCCTCATCTATCTTGGCTTCACGAACAGTAGAACCGATGAATAGCCCTCGGCGTCAGCTTTCCCGCGCCAAGAACCCTATTGTTTTGGCCGCGCCAAAAAGCCCCCCCCGCCTCACTATTTCTCCTCGCGCCGGGAAGCCCACGCCGGGAGCCTCCCTGGCCTTCTCTTCCTCGCGCCGGGAAGCCCACGCCGGGAGCCTCCCTGGCCTTCTCTTCCTCGCGCTGGGAAGCCCGCGCCGGGAGCCTCCCTGGCCTTCTCTTCCTCCCGCCGGGAAGCCTGCGCCAGGAGCCTCCCTGGCTTGCTCTTCATCGCGCCGGGAAGCCCGCACCGGGAACCCCCATGCCTTCTCCCCTGCGCACTGGGAACCTATCCCATGGCATCTTCCCCTTGGCGCCGGGAACCCCTCCTTGGCTTCCTTGTCTCGGCGCCAAGAACTTATACATATGTTTGAGGTGGGCCGAAAACTTGCTCTGCTGCCTAATGAGCCTCCGATTCCCCTGTCAAACTTACTCAGGGATGTCCACGAGTCACCAGAACCCCCCCTCCAAGGATAAAATTAAAGGGAGTCAAACTCCCTTATGTTCCACCGTCCCGTGTCGGGTTATGAGTAATCCCTTTAGCTCGGAGGGCTCCGCCACTGCGTGAGTCTCGCCGGCTTCCGTAGGGAAGAGTAAAATGTTGTCCCACGGCAGCTACGTGATCCGGGAGGTTCGACCTCTCTTTCTTTCGGCTTTCATCCCGGCACTCCGTGGGTGATAGTCTATTCTCCCCTGGGCATAATCCAGATTATGGGGAGATGCTGCTGAAATGTCGATCCGACGTTCTAACCCCGATGAGCCCCGGGAAGTGCACGTCATACACCTCCCATTCGGCACAATCTTTTGGGGAATACTAGTTCCGCGAGGCCCTTGGCCGGATGAGAAATCTGATAGGGGACCTGTCCCCGATGATTGTTCAGGCTCCGCCCCGCCGCTGCGTGGACGGTGTCCTATTTCTTATCTGGCATGCCCCCCCTATAAGAGGGGGTTATGTCGATTTAATAAGCCTGTTACCTACTTAATTACATTCTTAGAATAACAATATCTTCAATATCACGCACTGTTATTTTTCTTTTATTACCGCCCCGAGCGGCCTCCTATTTTGGCGTTTAATCAAGGGTTGTGCTTCTTAGGAAGGGCGTAATTAACGTCATAGCCTTTGTGGTATGACGGACTTTTGGTCCCGACTCGGACTTCACAATCGACTGACCAAGTCAGATCGAGCGCATAATAAAAATTGTCACCATGGTGACTGGCACGCCAATAAATCAATAAATAAATAAATAAATAAAATTAAATAAGATTAAAGGGAAAAAAAATCCCGCGTCCACAAGTCTGGCACGCCCGGTGGGACCTAGTCTCCCTTCATCTCTACGCCAAGATAGGAGGCCCAGTGGGCCCCCCCTCAAATTTCTGATTCCGTGCTTTCTCTATTTTCAGGAAACTACAATGACGGCTGGAATCATCTCTGTACACTTTGATCAACAAGTGGTCGATGTACATGTTCGAGAGGGCAACCTGGCGGTACCTCTTGCATTCGGATCGATGCCGCCTGCTGTCGGGATGCCCAACTGCTTGGGCCTCATCTTCACTGACTTGCTCGAGATCGACAACCAGGAACAAAAGACTGTTGTCGAGACATTACCACAAGCTACCATCCCCAAAATGAGCCGGGGGATGCAGGATACTCCTGAGGTCGTGGCCTGCTTCGTCCATCACGAGGTGAAAAGGGGTGCACCCTCTGCTGCTGGAAGAAGAAGGAGATCCGACAGGAGAGCCCGATCCACTGTTGCGGGACGCCGGATATCCAACTCAGGAAAGACAATCCTGATCGGAGGAATCCGGATGAACCTCAACGGCCGCCCGAGGGAGGTCAACCCAGATGTGGTCGTCCCGAGAGTACCCACCACCAACAGATTCCAAACTCTGGCTACTAGGAGGGCCGACGTCGAGAAAGAGGATCGAAGGCCGTTGGCACCGAAGCCGCCCAAGTTCAGGTAGATCTGGCGGCAGAAGAAGACCCAGAGCTAGGCCCCAGCTCAAGATGAAGAAAACATTGCTGACACCACTATTGCCCGCTTCAGGGCAGGAAGCAGAAGAGGAAAAGGTAGAGACATAAGAAATGCTATTGCTGTTCACCCCGGGGCTCGGGGTAGGAGAGATGAGGAAGAGAATGAAGGAAGAAATCTGACTACTATTCGCCCCAGGATGAGGGGCAGAAGATATGAGCAGAAGGAAGACCTAACGGTCACTCACCCCATGGCTGGGGGCAAAAGATGGGAAAGAAAGAATTATGCTGCTACTGCCAACTGCTGCCAGGATGGGAGTAGAAGATTCAGGGAGGAAGAGGAAATGAGAATAAGCGAACCAGTCGCTGCTGTCACTCTGAGAAGACCCAGAGCCTGCGCCAGACAGGCCGATATACTCAAACACTGCAAAGCCGAGCACCTGACTGCTCAGGTGGGGAGACTGGCTTATCAACAGAAGGGCCAGGAAAGATTGATGCTCCAACCAAAGCCACGAAGGCACAATCAAGAGGAGATGAAACAAGTGGCTCAAGACTACTTCCACTACCTGGGGAACTCCGCCCTCGGATAGCAAAGATTATCCCGTGCCTTGGGCACCATGGATGAAGAAGAAGAAGAAACCCTTCAAGAAGTGATGCTCGGAGTCTCCTCCTCCGATTCCAATGATTATGAAGAAGGCCACAGAGCCGGGTATGGAAAAGAAGGCCTGCATAGAGAAGAAGCTAGAGAAAGAATGTCAGTCTTTGACCGGCTCAAATACCCCGATCAGATGAGAAGGAAAGTCTACAGGCAGAGGGAAAAGATGAAGATCTTTGCCTGCAATATGGCCGGGCTTGTCAAAGGGCAGGATATGTTACCGACACAGCCAGATGAACTGCTCAGACTAGCAACCAGACCAGGCCCCGTCACAAGAAGAGGCCAGGCGGCAAAAGATAAGATGAAGACTAATGATGAAGCCTGCAAGATCACCACTATGACAGTTAATGTGGTGACATCGGAAGAGGAAGACAATCCCTTCGTTGATGATGCTGAAGGGACTTCAGAAGATCTACAGATCTAGTCAACCATGGATCCCATGATCCAGATGATGTTTAGAAGATATCAACAAGAGATCAATGCTCTCAGAAGACAGCTAAATGAGAGGCACGAAGTTACACCGGTCTCCAAGCCAGCCGAGCCTGTGGGGCAGACTACCAGCTCAACAGAAATGGCTATCCCAGCTAATCCTCTTCTGGCTGATAAGGGCAAAGCACCGAGCCAACCCGTTCTGCAGCAGACGGTAGCTCAGCCCTCTGCATCGTAGACGCAACCTGCCGCGCCTACCTTGCGCGCAACTGTGATAACAACTCCTTACGGTCAGCAACAAGCTCACTTCTTCCCGGAAAACATAGATCCAGCCATAGCCCAAAAGTTGATCATTGAAAAGATTGTGGAGATGAAGCTGTCTGAAAAGACTGGTGATGATGCTAGTACCTACGATGTGTACAAGGTACCATATCCTCCCCAGTATGCTGCTAAGAGACTACCTCCAGGCGTCAGTAAGCCGCCGAAGTTTGAAAAGTTTAATGGCCAGGGCTCTCCCAGGGAGCACATAGCTTACTACACCACAATCATGGGTGACTTGGCAGCTGATGAAGCTTATCTACTTCAGTTCTTCGGCTCATCCCTCACCGGGATAGCCTTTGAATGGTATTCACGCCTGCCGGCTGGGTCAGTGACCGATTGGCCTGACATGCAAAGAAAGTTCCGCGACAGATTTCACGTCACGGAAAGAGAAATTACAATAGCAGAACTATATGTGACAAGGCAAAAGCAAGATGAAACAGCACTGGACTACATCAAAAGGTGGAGGAACTTAGCTATGAGATGCAGAAGACCTCCTCATCAAGAAGATGCAGTGCAAATATGTAAGCAGAGCCTCAGGAGAGAGGTACTGGAAAAGATGATTGGTGCAGATGTCAGAACATTTGACCGATTGAACAATATAGTGGCGGAGGTCGAGACGTTCCTGTCTAAGCGTCCGACCGCCAATGCTCCAACTGTGCCGAAAGGGAAATCTAATGATCGACGATCAACGCACTCTGAGGCTAACACCGTCGATTTCAGAACCTTCGAGCAACAGAAAGGGAAGAAGGGGGTAGATGAAGCTCCCCCACCAGCAGACACAGCAGAAAGAAAAGATAAGGTCTCTCTGAGAAACAAAATGAGAAAGCCATACTCTTTCCCGAAAGATAAGACAGCCGCACTATTCAACTGGGCATACAAGTTCAACAAGGTAACATTGCCTGAACCAAAGAGACCCGATGACGCGGTGAAGAAAGGTGATCCACTGTTCTGTCCATATCACCGTGCACTGGGGCACGCAATTGAAGATTGCTACGTCTTCAAAGATATTATGGAAGGCATGGTCAAAAAGGGCGAGCTACAGCTGGGAGATTACTAGGTAGAGCCACCTCGTCCACATGAGCCTCCGGCGTTAAAAATGGCCGCCAATATGATTTCAATCTACCAGCAGCTACCTAAGGAGGCCGTTGAAGAATGTACCAGGCATACTTATGAAGCTTGCTTCCTCACCCCACTGAGGGATCAGGAAGGATGGCAGATGAAACCCATAAAGAACAGAAAGAAGACTCCCGCAGCCAAAACCAATGGAGCGATTATCCGTGGTGTCACACCAAGGCCCGAACCACCTCCAGTAAAGCCAGTATGGCGCACAGCTGAGACAGGGCCGGTCATCCGGATCTCCACTCATAACCGAAGAAGACAAGTCCCCCTACCTGCACATAAGGAAGTAAGTCCTGCAGCCAGGCGTTTACAGCAGTATATTAATGGGCTCGATGAATATGAATAGAAAAAGCCCGGGCACCTGCTGGTGAAAGACTGTATACTCTGGGAACAGCTCGAAGAATTGAAAATTAAAGAGCAGTTAGAGGCAGAACAAGAAAAGGCTGAGACTGAACCCTTCTGGGGGCAGGGGCCAATAAAGCCTAATTCCCAGAAAAAGAAGAGGCGGCCCAAGTCCAAGAAGGGAAAGAGGGTCGTGACAGTACAATGTAACACCCTGTCAGCACTCTTTACCTCGCCCGGGGAGGACGATGAGGATGAAACATCAAATGCCCCGCTAGAAGCCAACCATGCCGAGGCCTCAACCTCGGCACATGCAACACGCTCCGGAAGAAGGTGGGGGCGCCCACCACCAGCTAATCATAACATTATGTTCAGAGGGGAACAGCCCTACCAGATTCCCGAACCGGAGGTACGAGGTGTCCAGGTTCCTCCCCCTACCGGCTTGTACCAAGAAAAGAAGAAAGGAGGTCAAACTCCAACATTTCTAGAATTTCTGTCTAGTCTAGAAAATGGGCAGTCGATACAGGCTGGGCCAGATAAAGGCAAGGGACCTCAGCAATCGGCGTCTGTAGCCTACGAGCAGAATGAGAAAGAAGGGGATAACCCTTTGACGGCACCAGGGGCCGTTGCTATAGAAGAAGCCCCCCAAGAAATCAGTCCCGGGGATGAAACCAGCACTGGGCAGCAGAGGCCACGGGCACCACATGAACCTCCAAAACCCCGATGGGCGGAAGAAATGAGACTGTCTAATGTCAGGGTGGGCAGCCGGATCATGAAAATGCTAAAGAAGCTCCCTACCAGATTCTCCATCTGGGAGATTCTCTCTCTGAGTGAAGAGGCTCGCCAAGTAATTATTGATGCCTTGCAGTCGCCGGCACAATATGAAGCACTCTTGACAGAAGTGAATTATGGGCCGTCAGTTACATTCTCAGAGGATGACATGCTGATTCCGAAATCCGGCCATAACAGACCGCTGTATATGAGGGGCTCCCTGAACTGTCAGCCACTGAACAGGATACTGATAGATCCCGGGGCTGCCGTGAACATTCTCCCATACCGCATCTACCAAAAATATTACTTTGATCTGCAGCTTACCAAGGTCAGAGACATGAAAATTGTAGGATTCAACCAGAAATGTGAGACGCCCCTTGGGGTGGCTGATTTTAACCTCACATTGGGGGATCTTACTACCGTGGTATGATTCTATGTAATCGACTCCAACACCACATATAAGGCCCTTCTGCGGAGACCGTAGCTGCATGAATATCAGATAGTGCCGTCCACGCTGCATCAGTGCATTAAATACTGCCATGAAGGAAAAGAAGAGAGGGTGTTTGCGGATCTGCATCCCTTCGAAGTATTCGAGTGCCATATGCTCGATGCATCCTACTACATGGAGGTGTCGCGAAAGGGTGAAGAGAAAGAGGCTATGGTCAGCCAGAAAAAGCCGGCGACGAAGGCAAGAGACTGGTCTCCCCCGCCACCAAAGGGCTATATTAAAAAGCATGAGGTATCTCACATCTCTTATGCTGGTGACTTTGCTCGGATCACCCCTCCTAACATTCACCCGGATGATATCAATGAAGAGATGAAAGAAAAGTACACACAGGTGGAGGTCCCGCAGGGTTTAGTTAAACCCATCGCCAGCCTAGAGTACCAGACGATGCTACCACTGAAGACTATGGAAGTCCCTCGCTTCTGCGAGCCTCCTATCATATTCTACACCGAGGAGTCAGTCGAGGAAGATGATCAAGACTGCATGGTCCCTGAAGAGGCCGTAAACCAGATGGTGCCAATTACAGGCTTGGATTATACTACCCGACGGGTTTCGCAGATGTTCTCTAAGATGCGAATGCCGTCATTGCAGCCTGCTGCCCAGAAGAAGGCTTTCAAGGAGCTATGGGATCCGCCTCGGGATAATAAAGAACTGAGGAAGATCACTCAGCACCCAGGATTGGATGGGTTAAAAAGTGATAATCTAATCAATATTCCTCTTCCAACTGCAAATGGTCTATGATGAACGATGTGAGGAAAGGGTCGGGTGTAATATTATGAGTAATGATTTGAAAGTTAGGATGTGTATTGTCATTTATTGGGTGTAGGCAAAATGTCGACAGATCGTTCATGGATGTATCATAGAATAGTTGACCAGGTCGTGTCAGATGACTTTAAGCTTGGGGTTGAGAGTTTCATTCAATTTACATTGGGGAATCCAAATGCAGCAATAGATCGCGACGGTCACATTTGATGCCCTTGTTCAAGTTGTAGAAACTTGAGGTGGTGTTCAACATGGGATGTGCAACATCATTTGTACACGAAAGGGTTCGTGGATGGTTATACGAATTGGACGTGTCATGGTGAGCAATTCTTGAGGTATGAGCCCGACAATATTACAGGCACAAGTGGGTACGTGGATATGGTTGTAGATGCTGCTGGTCCTAGTTTTAATATTCACGATGAAGCGCCGAATAAGACAGCCGGAAGATTTTATGAACTACTTAGGGATGCTGATGAGCCGCTATGGGATGGTTGTGAAAATCACACTCGATTGTCTGCAGTGTCACAGTTGTTGAACTTGAAATTTGAATTTCACATCAGTGAGACTTGTTTTGACCGTCTCCTCCTCTTGATCAAGAGTATGTTGCCTCGAGACGAGAAGTTGCCAGAAACTTTTTACCGTGCAAAAAAGATGGTCAATGACTTAGGACTTGGATATGTGAAAATAGATGCATGTCCGAATCATTGTATGTTATATTACAAAGATGATGCAGATAAGATATCATGTTCCATTTGTGGCCATGACAGATTCAAACCTAAGGGGGGGGGGGTCAATTCAAAGGCAAAAGATGTACCTTACAAGGCGTTGTGATACTTCCCTCTTGTGCCTAGGCTGCAGCGACTGTATATGTCCTCAAAAATGGCTCGGCATATGACATGGCACACCGAAAGAGTACGTCGTGCCGATGATATAATCAGTCATCCTACCGATGGTGAAGCTTGGACTCACTTTAGTCGTACTCATCTTGCCTTTTCAAGGGAGTCACGTAATGTTCGATTGGGTTTATGCACATATGGCTTTAATCCATTCGGTGGTTCAGTGGCAGCTTATTCTTGTTGGCCAGTGTTCATGACACCGTACAACCTTCCGCCGCACATGTGCATGAAGCGAGAAAATCTATTTTTGTCCCTAGTAATTCCTGGTCCAAAAAGTCCCAAAAAAAATTTGGACATATATCTCAGGCCGTTGATTGATGAGCTCAAATTTGTATGGACTGATGGAGTTGTTACTTATGATGCATATAGGAAGAAAAATTTTATTATGAAGGTTGCACTGATGTGGATAATAAGTGACTTCCCTACATATGGAATGCTATCTGGTTGGAGCACACATGGGAGGCTAGCATGTCCTTACTGTATGGAAGATACCAAATCGTTTGTATTGAAACATGGGGGGAAAAGCTGCTGGTTTGATTGCCATCGGCGGTTGCTACCAAGTGACCATCCTTTTCGAAGGCAAAAAGACTCGTTTAAAAAAAATACTGTTGAAATGGATGAAGCTGACTTGCAACGGGTGTCGGGTCTACATATGGCGTCATGGGTGCACAATTTACCAGATGTAGTTCAATTGTCTGGTAGCACACGGCAACTCCCTAATTTTGGAAAGGATCACAACTGGGTCAAGAAAAGCATTTTTTGGGAATTACCTCATTGGTCAACTCTTCTTGTACGACACAATCTGGATGTCATGTATACCGAGAAAATTTTTTTTGATAATGTGTTCAATACGATCATGAATGTTAAAGGGAAAACAAAGGACAATGCCAAAGCACGTATGGATTTAAAGATGCTTTGTAGACGTCCAGAACTGGAACTACAAAGTGTCAATGGCAAAACTGTGCAGCCTAAAGCAACTTATGTGCTTCATGATACACAGATCAAGGAAGTATGCCAGTGGTTGAAATAGCTGAGATTCTCAGATGGATATGCATCCAACATAGCCCGTTGTGTGAATGTTAATGAGGGGAAAATATATGGTATGAAAAGTCACGACTGTCATGTGTTCATGGAGAGGCTACTGCCCATTGCATTTCGTGATTTGTTGCCAAAGCAGATATGGGGAGCACTAGCTGAGATGAGTCAATTTTTCAAGATTTTATGTGCATCTGAACTCAGACTTCGGGATGTACAAACTATCGAACAAGAAGTTGTCACAACCATTTGCAAGCTAGAGAAGATATTTCCTCCGGCATTCTTTGATTCGATGGAGCACCTGGTCGTTCATTTGCCATATGAGGCTATCGTCGGAGGTCCAGTACAATTTCGATGGATGTATCCATTTGAGAGGTATGTGACAATTTTTGTTAACTTATAAGTCGTCCATAGCCGCTACATATTGTTGCCATCTGACTTGTTGTTGTAGGTGCATGCATGAATTAAAAATGAAAGTTCACAACAAGGCACAGGTGGAGGGTTCGATTGCTGAGGCATACATTCTTGAAGAAATTTCGAACTTCTGTTCTATGTACTTTGAGTCAGAGATTCAAACTCATCGTACTCGACCTCCACGTAATGATGATGGGGGAGTGGATGAATCGTCCGATCGGCTCTCCATATTTAAACATCTTGGACGTGCGTTCGGACGTTGCTTGACTCGCACGCTCGAAGATAGAGAGTTGCACGCCGCTGAGATATATATTCTTTTGAATTGCCTCGAGATTGAACCTTATGTTGAGTAAGATCTTAATTCACATTTCCAGCAACTCCATAAGTCTATACATCCTCAAAGTCTATACAACATTGACTTCACAAAGTCTATACATTGGTTTCCTCAAAGTCTATACATTGGCTTCCTCAAAGTCTATACATCCTCAAAGTCTATACATTGGCTTCCTCAAAGTCTATACATTCACTTCCTCAATGTCTATACATTAGCTTCCTCAAAGTCTATACATTCACTTCCTCAAAGTCTATACATTGGCTTCCTCAAAGTCTATACAACATTGACTTCACAAAGTCTATACATTGCCTTCCTCAAAGTCTATACATCCTCAATGTAGCAACCCTAATAAATGAATAATTGAAATGAATTAAAACATATATATTACAGAAGTAATATATATAAAAGGAATAGGGTTAATCGGACGAAATAAAACAAATTAAAAATAACGCCTCTTATTAGGGCGTTAATTCAAAAAGAAACGCCTCTATCAAAGGCGTTACTAAAGAAAGGACGCCCACAAGTGCGGTCGTCAACTCACGCGACCAAATAGGCAAGTAAAAGAAACGCCTCTATCTTGGGCGTGTTTTAAAACACGAAACGCCCTTTTTCAAGGCGCTTTTTAAGAAACGCCCTTATGCAAGGCGTTAATTCAAGAATACACGCCCTGACCAAAGGCGTTAATTCAGTTCGTGACCCGATCGAACCCAGAACTTATCCAAGCAAAGATTAACCTAATCTAGTAAGTGTCTATTAGAGTAAGGACTCTATTAAGGATATGTTACCCTCAATCAAACACTACTTTTAATAGGACTTCCATAACCCTATAAATAATCTACTGCTCGAACCCGTGAACGCTATTTGGCGTTCGAGTTCTCTGAAGGTAATTACAGAGCAATAGCTCTTCCTTCCCTCTGTCCCTTTTTGATTTGGTGGACGGTCATTAATTCGACTTCTTCCTTCTTCCAGGTTGAAGAAACATTGGGGTTGTGAAGAACAAAGGTAATAATCTTTCTTTTACCTTCGGTCAGGAAGTATGAAGAAATACTAATATTTCTTCTTCTGTTCTCGTAGGAATTACAGGACCGAAGAACTAGAGCTCCTCTTCTCACTGTTCAAATCATCAAATTATCATAAGGTAGGTTTTCTCAAGCTACTGTAGCCCAAATGAAATTAATGCAAGATATATATATATATAAGCATGTCATGCATATGATTATTATAGTTTTCGTACGTTTTCTGAAATATTTTGAAAGAAACGCCCTTGATTAGGGCGCTAATTTAAAAGAAACGACCATACCAGTGGTCGTCAATTTAATATTTGACGCCCTCTACGCAGGCGTTAATTTCATAAGAATCGCATGTGATTAATAATTGATCTGTTTAAAAATTACAATACATATGAAATATTGATTTTTAATATCTTGCATGACTCTGTGAATTCCTGTTAAATTTTACTGCCATGACATGTCTCTTGTCTCTCGAAATATTATTTATTAAAAATCCCTTGAAATTCACGACTTGGACAAAGTCGTTTTCCATATTCTAACGCCCCAGTACAAGGCGTGAACATTAAAAGTAACGCCCCTTTCTAGGGCGTGTATCTGTTAAAAAACTAAAATTCACATATTCTGTAAGGTGGAATTGGAAAGTAACGCCCCTTCCAAGGGCGCGTTTTTGAAAGTAACGCCCCTTCCAAGGGCGCGTTTTTGATAAATTTCTGAGAATAATTATATCCTGTCAAATATGTAAGTGATGAGACGCCTGCCCCTGCAGTCGTCAACTTTTAAGAAACGCCCCCAGGAAAGGCGTGTTTTGATAAATTAATGAAATAATGGAAATTCTGCAAATTGGCAATATATGTAAACGCCCTTCAGTTAGGCGTTAATTACTTGAGACACGACTTGACCTAAGTCGTTATTTTACTGTAAACTGATTTTTCCTCTGATTTGCTAACCGATGGTTTATATATTATACATATATATATATATCGGCACTATTCTCCACTCCGTGAGTATAGTCCCACGTTTCATGTTGATTTATCGATCACACTCAACTCTCATTGACATACAAGCTCTCCATTGGACATTCCGTTCCTTTGGACTAGCAAGTTAGTCATAGAGACCTCCGTAAGACTCCTCGTAGCCTTGGATTCCCTCAAGGCCGACTGAGCTGGTTGTACCCTAAAAACCCATTACACAGTTTTTGCCATGTCAATCTAAAGAAAACATGGTATACCGGCCCTTATGATTATACAAAGAGTATATCATAAGAAATTCTTGATGGGATGATGATATCATGCCATATCGTGTCATTCTTGTAAACCCCAATTCTATGATAAGAATGAGGGTATCTTGCTTGATCTAATGTTCATGTGGACCTCAATTCTATATAAAGAATGTCCATATTGATTTGTCATGGTACCTAAGTTAAGGGAACCATATTCTACCTAGTTTTATCGAACTCGTGATTATACCGTTATTATCGCCATTCTATGTCCTTTGTCATATTTTGGACTCTATTCTATCAAAGTTGTCATACGTATCTACAAGCTTGATTATTGAAATTCTATATTGGCTATATAAACAAGAGTGGATGTCAAAACACATGATAAATGCCTGCGCATATAGGGCCCGATCTGGTCCTGGGAGGAGCACCCGAAAGTACTTGTGCCCATGGGAGTTAAAATGATAAGGTATCTGGCATTATACCGAGTACTTGACTTGCTTGATTGGACATTCCACACACATCTTGTACTTGAATCGTACTTGACTTTACATGAAATGCGTGGCCCGAAAAAGGGTAATTTACTTGCTTGATACATGATAGCCAAAGTTCTTGACATGACTCGATAATGGTACTTGCTTGAATATCTTGAATAACTTGTATCTTGTTCATGAAAGTTCATCTTATTTCTTTGATATTACATTCTCTCTATCTTGTCGTTTCATGCGAGCATGCATAGCTTTATTGCATCCATGAAAATGAAATTACTTAAACCACTTGCTAGTACTTGAGATATAATTTCCTACTGAGCGTTCGCTCATCCCGTTTGTCCCTTTGTACCTTTCAGGTAAGTCCGACGACGATGGAAGTCAATCGGATGGGAATTGTCAAGAGTGAAGAGATAGAGATTCTCCAAGTGTCATCTAGTCTTTTCTATAGTTTCTTGAGTCAAATATGTATTCTTTTCCTTTTTATTTAACAGAGTATTGGATTTGTAATAGTCTATCCATTATGAAATAAAGGATTGGGTTATCTTGCTATTTTGCGCATCTCTGTCTTTGTGTCGAATACACGACCACTCTGATTGACATGATTGATATAGACACGTCGCGCATCTCCGGGTATCTTCCGCGCTCGGGGCGTGACAGTCTTTGTGGTATCAGAGCCTAAGGTATTCAATTCCTAGGAAACCCAAGTCCAAGGATAGGTTTCAAAACCTTTAACCAAGTGAGAGTGGGTAGAACCAAGGGTTAAATGATCAATGAGTCCTTTATAAGATCATAGTGATATAATACTAACATAGCTATTGTAATTGTAGGATAATGGCTGCCGAACGTGCTCAATGGCGCAACATGCAGCGTACCCTTCAAGGGATGACCCAAGTGCTACAACAGGTAGCACAAGGTGGTGCTCCACGAGCTGGAAGCTTACACCAAGCATTCAAGAATATGAATCCCCCGAAGTTCATGGGATCGACCGATCCAGACGATGCCGAGCATTGGGTTCGGGAGATTGAACGTATATTCCGTGTCATGCAATGCACGGATCAGGACAAAGTCTTATTAGCTACTTTCCAGTTAGAAAAGGATGCTAGATGCTGGTGGGAGTCGATTGAAGCTACTATTGACCCAACTCAAGTTACATGGGGTGAATTCGTTGAATATTTCAACGCCAAATATTTCTCTGATAGGGTCCAGGAAAGGAAGGCCGCCGAATTTGCCGCATTAAAGCAAAGATCTTTATCGGTGGCTGACTATGAAGCACAGTTCTCTAGACTGTCTAGATATGCTAAGCATTTAATTGGCACGGAAAAGATGAAAGTCCGTAGATTTCTTAATGGGCTTAGGCCCCACTACATTACTCAACTGGCGCCTATGGATATTCAAGTTTATACTGAAATAGTGCGCCGAGCTCAGTTGCTTGAAGATGCCACGGAACTATCTGATAGGATCCGTGGGAAAGACAAAAAGGAGCAAGTCACAAGTTCGGGTTCTTTTAAACCCAACTTTAAGAAGAGGCCCAATAATGGAGGTTCTTCCTCTCAAGATCAGAAGTACAAGAAATCCAAGCCTTTCTCTATCACCACTACCCCTTCAAACGTAGTATGCAAGCATTGTGACAAGGCTGGTCACAAAACAGAAGAATGCTGGAGGAAATTAGGAGCATGTCTCCGTTGTGGGAGTCGTGAACATCGGATTCCCGATTGTCCATTAATGAATGACCAAGATGGTGAGGGTAAACGCCCAGTGACAAGGAACGCGCGTCTTCATGCAATCCAAGAGACCGAACCAGAAGAAGAAGGCGGATTGGTGGAAGGTACATTAAAAATTTGTTCCAAATATGCACATGTCTTATTTGATACAGGTGCATCGCATTCCATTATTTCCAAGAAGTTTGCTGACCCATTACCTCTAGAACCAGAATGGATGAAGATAATATTGTCTACTCCTCTCGGAAACGAGACGGATATCACGCATCATTACCAAAACTGTGAGGTGTTGGTTCGAGGAAAGAATTTTCCTATTGATCTTATCTGCTTAGATCTAAAAGAATATGATGTTATACTAGGAGCAGATTGGTTATCTAAGTACCAGGCAACGGTTGATTGCCGTAATAGCAAGATTGTTTTCAAAGAATTTCCAGAACTGACTTATACTAGTCCTAAGAGTCGAAGCAAATCCCCTCTTATTTCGGCTCTTCGAGCAAGCAAGCTCGTCAGGAAAGGATGTGTATCCTTCCTTGCTTTTGTCACTAATAAAGAAGCTAAGGAAACCAAGATAGAAGACGTTCAAGTAGTACGAGAATTCCCAGACGTATTTCCGGAGGAATTGCCGGGATTACCCCCGCAAAGAGATGTGGCCTTTACCATCGACTTAGTCCCTGGTGCTGGTCCGGTTTCAAAGGCACCATATAGAATGTCCCCTGCTGAACTCAAGGAGTTGAAGGAGCAGTTGATGGAACTAATCCGAAAAGGGTTTATTAGACCAAGTACTTCCCCGTGGGGAGCACCAGTCTTATTTGTAAAGAAGAAGGATGGATCCATGAGATTGTGTATCGACTATCGACAGTTGAATCATCTTACTATCAAGAACAAGTATCCACTGCCGAGAATCGATGAGTTATTTGATCAGATTTCAGGATCCAAATATTTCTCCAAGATTGATCTCAGGTCGGGATATCATCAATTAAGAATCAAGGACGATGACATTCACAAGACTGCATTCAGAAGCAGGTATGGCCATTACGAATTTGTTGTTATGCCTTTTGGACTAACAAATGCCCCTGCTGCCTTTATGCAGTTAATGAATAGCATATTCAGGCCTTACTTGGATCAATTCATAGTAGTCTTCATTGATGATATATTGATATATTCTAAGACTAAGGAAGAACATGAAGAGCACTTGAGGATTGCATTGCAAGTCTTGAGGACAAATCAATTATATGCTAAACTCAGTAAATGCGAGTTCTGGCTTGAAGAAGTGGCTTTTCTCGGACATGTCATATCCAAGGACGGTTTATCTGTGGATCCGTCAAAAGTTGAAGCTGTGAGAAACTGGGAGAGACCCACTAATGCAAGCGAGATCAGAAGTTTCTTAGGTCTTGCAGGCTATTATCGGCGATTTATCAAAGATTTCTCTAAGATCGCCGTACCACTTACAAGATTAACTCGTAAGGAGATCCGATATGAATGGAGTGAGGAATGTGAAAGCAGTTTCCAAACTCTCAAGGATCATCTCACCACAGCTCCAGTCTTAGCCCTACCAATTGAAGGAGAGAAATTCGAGGTCTACACTGATGCTTCTGGCATTGGCCTCGGATGTGTTCTAATGCAACATGGGAAGGTCATAGCATACTCTTCTCGTCAACTGAAGAAGCATGAGGAGAATTACCCCGTCCATGACTTGGAATTGGCCGCGGTAGTATTTGCCCTAAAGATATGGAGACACTATCTCTATGGGGTACAGTTTACTGTATACTCCGATCACAAAAGTCTCAAATATCTATTTTCACAAAAGGAGCTGAACATGAGACAAAGACGTTGGCTAGAATATCTCAAGGACTTCGACTTCAGTATACAATACCATCCCGGAAAGGGTAATTATGTGGCTGATGCCCTTAGTCGAAAGCCGAGAGCAAGGATAGCCAATTGTATGATACAAGAATGGAGGTTACTTGAACAATTCTCCGAGCTCAATATAAGCTTGGACACGGAATCCAAATTTGTCACACTATCTCATGTAAGCATACAGTCGATTTGTTATCTGAGATACAAACACTTCAGGATAATGATCCTATGTTAGTAGAAATCAAAGGCAGATTAGAAGGACAATCTGATTTTCAACTAACTTCTGATGGAAGGTTATCGTTCAAAGATAGAACTTGTATACCCGATTGTCCGGAATTAAAGAAGAAGATCTTAGATGAAGCTCACCGATCAAGATACACTATTCATCCTGGATCAACTAAAATGTACCAAGATGTAAAGAGGAACTTTTGGTGGCCTAATATGAAAAGAGAAATAGCGGACTATGTATCACGCTGTCTCACATGCCAACAGGTCAAGGCGGAACATCAAAAGCCTGCGGGAAAACTACATCCTCTAGATATTCCTAAGTGGAAATGGGAGGATATTGGTATGGACTTCATCATGGGTTTGTCTAAATCTAAAGGAGGACATGATGGAATCTGGGTTATCATTGATCGATTGACTAAATCGGCACATTTCTTGCCAATCAAAAGCCGATGGTCGATTGATGTGCTAGCTGCACTATACATTAAAGAAATAGTCAGGATACATGGAATTCCTGTCTCAATCGTGTCTGATAGGGATCCCCGTTTTACTTCTCATTTTTGGAAGGGATTACAACATTCGTTGGGGACAAGGCTCAACTTTAGTACTGCTTTCCACCCACAAACGGATGGTCAGACCGAGCGAACTAATCAAGTTGTTGAAGATATGCTGAGAGCATGCATTATTGACTTTGGAGGAAGCTGGCATGACCACTTACCTTTAGTTGAATTTGCATATAATAATAGCTACCAAGCTAGTATCCAAATGGCACCTTTCGAAGCCTTATACGGAAGGAGTTGCCGATCTCCCATATGTTGGAACGAAGTTGGAGAAAAACAACTATTAGGTCCAGACATGGTAAGGGATACAACCGAGAAGATACAAGTAATCAGAGAAAGATTACAAGTTGCTCAGACAAGGCAAAGGGCTTATGCTGATACCAGGAGAAGAGATCTTGAATTCCAGGTTGGAGATCATGTATTTCTTAAAATATCCCCTAGACGCGGCATACGAAGATTTGGTGTTAAGGGCAAGCTTACGCCAAGATTCATCGGACCATTTGAGGTACTCGAAAGAGTTGGCGAGGTTGCTTATCGCATCGCGTTGCCTCCTCAGTTGTCCGAGGTACACAATGTATTTCACATATCTATGTTGAAGAAGTATGTGCACGATCCGTCACATATTATTGAGCATGGAGATCTGGTGATCCAGAAAGATCTCACATATGAACAAAGGCCTTTAAAGATATTAGATCGAGAAATACGAGCTCTAAGGAATAAGGTTATTCCCATGATCAAGGTGCAATGGAATAAGAATCCTGAGCGCGAAGCGACATGGGAGACCGAGGAATCTATGAAGAAACAATATCCTGAGTTATTCTAAGAGGTATATGTCCTACACTCTCCGCATGTATAAATATATATATATTGAATTTGGGGACCAAATTCTTTTTAAGTGGGGGAGGGTGTAGCAACCCTAATAAATGAATAATTGAAATGAATTAAAACATATATATTACAGAAGTAATATATATAAAAGGAATAGGGTTAATCGGAAGAAATAAAACAAATTAAAAATAACGCCTCTTATTAGGGCGTTAATTCAAAAAGAAACGCCTCTATCAAAGGCGTTACTAAAGAAAGGACGCCCACAAGTGCGGTCGTCAACTCACGCGACCAAATAGGCAAGTAAAAGAAACGCCTCTATCTTGGGCGTGTTTTAAAACACGAAACGCCCTTTTTCAAGGCGCTTTTTAAGAAACGCCCTTATGCAAGGCGTTAATTCAAGAATACACGCCCTGACCAAAGGCGTTAATTCAGTTCGTGACCCGATCGAACCCAGAACTTATCCAAGCAAAGATTAACCTAATCTAGTAAGTGTCTATTAGAGTAAGGACTCTATTAAGGATATGTTACCCTCAATCAAACACTACTTTTAATAGGACTTCCATAACCCTATAAATAATCTACTGCTCGAACCCGTGAACGCTATTTGGCGTTCGAGTTCTCTGAAGGTAATTACAGAGCAATAGCTCTTCCTTCCCTCTGTCCCTTTTTGATTTGGTGGACGGTCATTAATTCGACTTCTTCCTTCTTCCAGGTTGAAGAAACATTGGGGTTGTGAAGAACAAAGGTAATAATCTTTCTTTTACCTTCGGTCAGGAAGTATGAAGAAATACTAATATTTCTTCTTCTGTTCTCGTAGGAATTACAGGACCGAAGAACTAGAGCTCCTCTTCTCACTGTTCAAATCATCAAATTATCATAAGGTAGGTTTTCTCAAGCTACTGTAGCCCAAATGAAATTAATGCAAGATATATATATATATAAGCATGTCATGCATATGATTATTATAGTTTTCGTACGTTTTCTGAAATATTTTGAAAGAAACGCCCTTGATTAGGGCGCTAATTTAAAAGAAACGACCATACCAGTGGTCGTCAATTTAATATTTGACGCCCTCTACGCAGGCGTTAATTTCATAAGAATCGCATGTGATTAATAATTGATCTGTTTAAAAATTACAATACATATGAAATATTGATTTTTAATATCTTGCATGACTCTGTGAATTCCTGTTAAATTTTACTGCCATGACATGTCTCTTGTCTCTCGAAATATTATTTATTAAAAATCCCTTGAAATTCACGACTTGGACAAAGTCGTTTTCCATATTCTAACGCCCCAGTACAAGGCGTGAACATTAAAAGTAACGCCCCTTTCTAGGGCGTGTATCTGTTAAAAAACTAAAATTCACATATTCTGTAAGGTGGAATTGGAAAATAACGCCCCTTCCAAGGGCGCGTTTTTGAAAGTAACGCCCCTTCCAAGGGCGCGTTTTTGATAAATTTCTGAGAATAATTATATCCTGTCAAATATGTAAGTGATGAGACGCCTGCCCCTGCAGTCGTCAACTTTTAAGAAACGCCCCCAGGAAAGGCGTGTTTTTGATAAATTAATGAAATAATGGAAATTCTGCAAATTGGCAATATATGTAAACGCCCTTCAGTTAGGCGTTAATTACTTGAGACACGACTTGACCTAAGTCGTTATTTTACTGTAAACTGATTTTTCCTCTGATTTGCTAACCGATGGTTTATATATTATACGTATATATATATATCGGCACTATTCTCCACTCCGTGAGTATAGTCCCACGTTTCATGTTGATTTATCGATCACACTCAACTCTCATTGACATACAAGCTCTCCATTGGACATTCCGTTCCTTTGGACTAGCAAGTTAGTCATAGAGACCTCCGTAAGACTCCTCGTAGCCTTGGATTCCCTCAAGGCCGACTGAGCTGGTTGTACCCTAAAAACCCATTACACAGTTTTTGCCATGTCAATCTAAAGAAAACATGGTATACCGGCCCTTATGATTATACAAAGAGTATATCATAAGAAATTCTTGATGGGATGATGATATCATGCCATATCGTGTCATTCTTGTAAACCCCAATTCTATGATAAGAATGAGGGTATCTTGCTTGATCTAATGTTCATGTGGACCTCAATTCTATATAAAGAATGTCCATATTGATTTGTCATGGTACCTAAGTTAAGGGAACCATATTCTACCTAGTTTTATCGAACTCGTGATTATACCGTTATTATCGCCATTCTATGTCCTTTGTCATATTTTGGACTCTATTCTATCAAAGTTGTCATACGTATCTACAAGCTTGATTATTGAAATTCTATATTGGCTATATAAACAAGAGTGGATGTCAAAACACATGATAAATGCCTGCGCATATAGGGCCCGATCTGGTCCTGGGAGGAGCACCCGAAAGTACTTGTGCCCATGGGAGTTAAAATGATAAGGTATCTGGCATTATACCGAGTACTTGACTTGCTTGATTGGACATTCCACACACATCTTGTACTTGAATCGTACTTGACTTTACATGAAATGCGTGGCCCGAAAAAGGGTAATTTACTTGCTTGATACATGATAGCCAAAGTTCTTGACATGACTCGATAATGGTACTTGCTTGAATATCTTGAATAACTTGTATCTTGTTCATGAAAGTTCATCTTATTTCTTTGATATTACATTCTCTCTATCTTGTCGTTTCATGCGAGCATGCATAGCTTTATTGCATCCATGAAAATGAAATTACTTAAACCACTTGCTAGTACTTGAGATATAATTTCCTACTGAGCGTTCGCTCATCCCGTTTGTCCCTTTGTACCTTTCAGGTAAGTCCGACGACGATGGAAGTCAATCGGATGGGAATTGTCAAGAGTGAAGAGATAGAGATTCTCCAAGTGTCATCTAGTCTTTTCTATAGTTTCTTGAGTCAAATATGTATTCTTTTCCTTTTTATTTAACAGAGTATTGGATTTGTAATAGTCTATCCATTATGAAATAAAAGATTGGGTTATCTTGCTATTTTGCGCATCTCTGTCTTTGTGTCGAATACACGACCACTTTGATTGACATGATTGATATAGACACGTCGCGCATCTCCGGGTATCTTCCGCGCTCGGGGCGTGACACTCAATGTCTATACATTGGCTTCCTCAAAGTCTATACATTCACTTCCTCAAAGTCTATACATTGGCTTCCTCAAAGTCTATACAACATTGACTTCACAAAGTCTATACATTGGCTTCCTCAAAGTCTATACATCCTCAATGTCTATACATTGGCTTCCTCAAAGTCTATACATTCACTTCCTCAAAGTCTATACATTGGCTTCCTCAAAGTCTATACAACATTGACTTCACAAAGTCTATACATTGGCTTCCTCAAATTCTATACATCCTCAATGTCTATACATTGGCTTCCTCAAAGTCTATACATTCACTTCCTCAAAGTCTATACATTGGCTTCCTCAAAGTCTATACAACATTGACTTCACAAAGTCTAATCATTGGCTTCCTCAAAGTCTATACATCCTCAAAGTCTATACATTGGCTTCCTCAAAGTCTATACATTCACTTCCTCAAATTCTATACATTGGCTTCCTCAAAGTCTATACAACATTGACTTCACAAAGTCTATACATTGGCTTCCTCAAAGTCTATACATCCTCAAAGTCTATACATTGACTTCCTCAAAGTCTATACATTGGCTTCCTCAAAGTCTATACATTGGCTTCCTCAAAGTCTATACAACATTGACTTCACAAAGTCTATACATTGGCTTTATCAAATTTTTTTAATCATTTTTTTTACGGGATGCTACATTTATATTGCAGACAATTTGATTCAGAATTAGCTGAAAAATGTCCAAATATCCAGGATGTGGAGATTGAAAAAGAACGCAAGAAGTTTTTTTCCAAATGGCTAAGAAACCGAGTTAGTGTGAACTCTGAATATATATGTTTGTATTTACGTATGTTGAGGTAATTGTTATTATTTTAACTACTCTAATTTGAATATAGGTTGAACAAGGTCTCATTACTGATCAAAGAGTACAACAGATAAGTTATGGCCCCTCGAACTAGACACGTGCCTATCCGGGATATATTGTGAATGGATACAAATTTCATACAAGGGATTATGGGCGAAATAAGTCTACGATGAACAGCGGCGTATGTGTGAAGGGAAGTTTATACAATGAAATGGAATTGGACTACTATGGTATTCTTGAAGAAGTCTTAGAACTTCAGTATTTGGGACAAGACAATCATGTATACATATTTAAGTGTCAATGGTTTGATCCTAATTCTGTTCTACATGACATAAATTATGGGATTATCAATGTCAAGCATAGGTTTAAACTTAAGACCTATGAACCGTTCATTTTAGCCGCACAAGCCCAGCAAGTGTACTATTCAAGCTATCCATCATCCAAGAATAGAGATTGGTGGGCAGTTTGCAGGGTTAATTCAAAACTCTTTTCCACTTATGAGTTAACTATGAGTGGAGATGTCTCAGAGGTTGCTCGTGCTGAATATTATCAATCAGACGAAGTTGGCGTTGTCGGTTCCTCTAGCTTTAATATGGACGAATCTGATGAGCCACTGTCATTACGTACGCAAGATGGAGTGGAAGAAGTCGATCCGACGGAGCTAAATGTTGATGTTAGAGGGGAGGAAGAATCAGATGAAGACGAAGATTTTGAATCTCATGAGACTACTATGGATGACGAAGATGATGAAGTTGAGCTAGATATATCAACATGAGGGAGGCATGTTTTGATAATTTAGTAAGAAGATTCTTACTTTTAAGCATAATTTTAAATAACATTTGTCTAGCCTTATATAATTATGGATTAATATGTATTAATTGTTTTGTTATTAATAAGGAAATGGTACGAGGAGGTCGTACTAGGGGTGGGAGGAGATCTAGCAGTGAGAGGGGCACTACTACCTCCTCGCTACCATCTTCTTCAGACACAGGTATATTTGATCAATAAGTTAGCTATATAAATGTTTTAATTATTTACAAACTTAAAAGAATTTATTTATAGGTGCAAGTGTCGGCTCACCACCACTTGTACATACGCCACCACCTCCCACTACAGGTATGTATATTTTAATTTAAATTCTTGAACATTTGTTCTACTTATGAAAATAAGTTCTTGTAGGTCTCAGTGGCCTCCCACCTGTTGTGCATACGTCACTCCCACCACCTCCCGCTGCAGGTATGTATATTTTAATTATATGTTCGCAATATTTGTATCACTCCACATGACAATAAATTCTTGCAGGTCTCAGTGGCAAAAAGACTCGAGGATCATGTATGTATATTTTAATTTAAATTCTTTAATATTTGTTCTACTTATGACAATAAATTCTTGCAGGTCTCAGTGGCCTCCCACCTGTTGTGCATAGGCCACCCCCACCACCTCCCGCTACAGGTATGTATATTTTAATTATATGTTCGCATTATATGTATCACTCCACATGACAATAAATTCTTGCAGGTCTCAGTGCCCTCCCACCTGTTGTGCATACGCCACCCCCACCACCTCCCGCTGCAGGTATGTATATTTTAATTATATGTTCGCATTATATGTATCACTCCACATGACAATAAATTCTTGCAGGTCTCAGTGCCCTCCCACATGTTGTGCATACGCCACCCCCACCACCTCCCGCTGCAGGTATGTATATTTTAATTATATGTTCGCAGTATATGTATCACTCCACATGACAATAAATTCTTGCAGGTCTCAGTGGCCTCCCACCTGTTGTGCATACGCCACCCGCACCACCTCCCGCTGCAGGTATGTATATTTTAATTATATGTTCGCATTATATGTATCACTCCACATGACAATAAATTCTTGCAGGTCTCAGTGGCCTCCCACCTGTTGTGCATACGCCACCCCCACCACCTCCCGCTGCAGGTATGTATATTTTAATTATATGTTCGCATTATATGTATCACTCCACATGATAATAAATTCTTGCAGGTCTCAGTGCCCTCCCACCTGTTGTGCATACGCCACCCCCACCACCTCCCGCTGCAGGTATGTATATTTTAATTATATGTTCGCAGTATATGTATCACTCCACATGACAATAAATTCTTGCAGGTCTCAGTGCCCTCCCACCACCTCCCACTTGTACAGGGCCCACCCCCACCAGTCAGCCCCTTGACGATGTCGGCAGTTGTCACGAGGGAGGCACGACCCATGATAGACGTCGCCCGTGTTGGGTATCCGGGTAAATCTATAAGGTTATATTACATTAATTAGCCCTCAACTGTCTAATATGAATATCTTGACATTTGTAATTGCAGTATAAAATTTGAATCCCACAGCGTTGTCCATCATTCCACCGAACTCATGTTGGCACATGTGCCCGGGGCAGCTTCCACTTTCAGAGATTTTCCGATGTCCGTCCGCGATTCATTGTACAACATGTTCTTAGTAAGTAATTACGTCATTTAATTCAAGTATTTCCCAAAGTCAATTTACAACTTTATACTAAGTGTGAAAAGTAATTGATTTACAGCGGTCTTTTCAATTCACATGTTGACATGACGCGGCGAGATGTCGTCGTGCCTGGGAGTCTACTATGCTCTCAAGTTAGAAGAGGAGAATACATGAGGCCCGAGCACATGCTAAAAAATTGAGTGGGGGGAGTGAAGACCGACAATTATGGAAGGCGCATCGCCCTCTATGGATGAGGTAGGAGGATTGGGAGATATCTTGTGACCATTTTGCCGACCCCAAGTGGATAGAAAAGTCCGAAAAAGCCAAAGTAAACAGGACGTCAAAACCAGGTTCAAATTTGCATACGAGTGGGTCCATCTCTTATGCGGCTCATAAACAAAAATTGGTAAGTAATATATCAATTTATCTTCTTACAATTTATCCCAATATTTGACTTTTTTTTACTATGAATTGTATAACAGGCTGTGGAGCTTAATCGACCTCCGTCGTTCCTCGAGGTGTTCGACAGAACACACAAAAAGAAGGGGATTAATGATTTTATGAGTGACACAGCTAAGTCAGTAGCGGTAAGTTTATCTACATATGTAACTTGTACCGTTCATTTAAATCGGCATGTAATTCATATGAAATTGACTAGTTATTTTATTCAATTTGTAGGAAACATATAGCAAAGCAGTGACAGAGAAGTACGGGGAGGGAGACACGCAGCAGCCGGAGTTCGATCCGGTGGAGTGGGTGGCAGCAGCTGGCATACCGAGGAAAGGCCGACTATATGGTTTTGGGGAGAGCCTAGACGCAAGCGCGGTGACATCAGCGTGTGCGAGTTCTAGCTATACTTCTTCCAGTGGCAGTGCCTTCACTATACCTTCCATTGCCCCCAGCGCTTCTGCCAGCGACATGATGGACATGGTCCGATCGCAGATTTCTGATATGCAGCGGCAGCAGCAGCATTTCCAGCAAGAGATCTCTAGCCAAGTGTCAGTATTCTTGCAGGCAATTAGTGGCCCCCTCTCCCAGAGCGGAATGGTTCCTCAGAAATCAACCACCACCACACCACAGCCCACACAGGTGAGTGTTTACTATGTTTTTATTTTGATGGAATTACTCAATTATGTTCATTATTAATTTTAAAACTCATTTACTTCAGAAGAATTGAGAAAATCTGGGGGCCGGGGGTCTAAAACTTGAAATACCGGCCGGATGGCCGTGCCGATCATTCCAACACGACCGGGGAGATGAAAGTGACTTGTCAGAACTGACGGAATCTAAATCGGATGCCCGGTTTGAGCTCGGCGCTCAAAGCTCATTTCTAAAATACACTTGGTTCAAATGAACTGCCAGGTCGGGGCCGGGGGTCTAAAACTTGAAATACCGGCTGGATGCCCATGCCGATCGTTCCAACACGACCGGGGAGATGAAAGTGACTTGTCAGAACTGACGGAATCCAAATCGGATGCCCGGTTTGAGCTCGGCGCTCAAAGTTCATTTCTAAAATACACTTGGTTCAAATGAACTGCCAGGTCGGGGCCGGGGGTCTAAAACTTGAAATACCGGCCGGATGCCCGTGCCGATCATTCCAACACGACCGGGGAGATGAAAGTGACTTGTCAGAACTGACGGAATCCAAATCGGATGCCCGGTTTGAGCTCGGCGCTCAAAGTTCATTTCTAAAATACACTTGGTTCACATGAACTGCCAGGTCGGGGTCGGGGGTATAAAACTTGAAATACCGGCCGGATGTCCGTGCCGATCGTTCCAACACGACCGGGGAGATGAAAGTGACTTGTCAGAACTGACGGAATCCAAATCGGATGTCCGGTTTGAGCTCGGTGCTCAAACTTCATTTCTAAAATACACTTGGTTCAAATGAACTGCCAGGTCGGGGCCGGGGGTCTAAAACTTGAAATACCGGCCGGATGCCCATGCCGATCGTTCCAACACGACTGGGGAGATGAAAGTGACTTGTCAGAACTGACGGAATCTAAATCGGATGCCCGATTTAAGCTCGGCGCTCAAACTTCATTTCTAAAATACACTTGGTTCAAATGAACTGCCAGGTTGGGGCCGGGGGTCTAAAACTTGAAATACCGGCCGGATGGCCGTGCCGATCATTCCAACACGACCGGAGAGATGAAAGAGACTTGTCAGAACTGACGGAATCTAAATCGGATGCCCGGTTTGAGCTCGGCGCTCAAACTTCATTTCTAAAATACACTTGGTTCAAATGAACTGTCAGTTCGGGGCCGGGGGTCTAAAACTTGAAATACCGGCTGGATGCGCGTGCCGATCATTCCAACACGACCGGGGAGATGAAAGTGACTTGTCAGAACTGACGGAATCCAAATCGGATGCTCGGTTTGAGCTCGGCGCTCAAACTTCATTTCTAAAATACACTTGGTTCAAATGAACTGCCAGGTCGGGGCCGGGGGTCTACAACTTGAAATACCGGCCGGATGCCCATGCCGATCATTCCAACACGACCGGGGAGATGAAAGTGACTTGTCAGAACTGACGGAATCCAAATCGGATGCCCGGTTTGAGCTCGGCGCTCAAACTTCATTTCTAAAATACACTTGGTTCAAATGAACTGCCAGGTCGGGGCCAGGGGTCTAAAACTTGAAATACCGGCCGAATGCCCGTGCCGATCATTCCAACACGACCGGGGAGATGAGAGTGACTTGTCAGAACTGACGGAATCCAAAACGGATGCCCGGTTTGAGCTCGGCACTCAAACTTCATTTCTAAAATACACTTGGTTTAAATGAACTGCCAGGTCGGGGCCGGGGGTCTAAAACTTGAAATACCAGCCGGATGCCCGTACCGATCATTCCAACATGACAGGGGAGATGAAAGTGACTTGTCAGAACTGACGGAATCCAAATCGGATGCCCGGTTTGAGCTCGGCGCTCAAAGTTCATTTCTAAAATACACTTGGTTCAAATGAACTGCCAGGTCGGGGCCGGGGGTCTAAAACATGAAATACCGGCCGGATGCCCATGCCGATCATTCCAACACGACCGGGGAGATAAAAGTGACTTGTCAGAACTGACGGAATCCAAATCGGATGCCCGGTTTGAGCTCGGCGCTCAAACTTCATTTCCAAAATACACTTGGTTCAAATGAACTGCCAGGTCGGGGCCGGGGGTCTAAAACTTGAAATATCGGCCGGATGCCCATGCCGATCATTCCAACACAACCGGGGAGATGAAAGTGACTTGTCAGAACTGACGGAATCTAAATCGGATGCCCGGTTTGAGCTCGGCGCTCAAAGTTCATTTCTAAAATACACTTGGTTCAAATGAACTGCCAGGTCGGGGCCGGGGGTCTAAAACGTGAAATACCGGCTGGATGCCCGTGCCGATCGTTCCAACACGACTGGGGAGATGAAAGTGACTTTTCAGAACTGACGGAATCCAAATCGGATGTCCGGTTTGAGCTCGGCGCTCAAACTTCATTTCTGAAATACACTTGGTTCAAATGAACTGCCAGGTCGGGGCCGGGGGTCTAAAACTTGAAATACCGACCGGATGACCATGCCGATCATTCCAACACGACCGGGGAGATGAAAGTGACTTTTCAAAACTGACGGAATCCAAATCGGATGCCCGGTTTGAGCTCGGCGCTCAAACTTCATTTCTAAAATACACTTGGTTCAAATGAACTGCCAGGTCGGGGCCGGGGGTCTAAAACTTGAAATACCGGCCGGATGCCCATGCCGATCATTCCAACACGATCGGGGAGATGAAAGTGACTTGTCAGAACTGACGGAATCCAAATCGGATGCCCGGTTTGAGCTCGGCGCTCAAACTTCATTTCTAAAATACACTTGGTTCAAATGAACTGCCAGGTCGGGGCCGGGGGTCTAAAACTTGAAATACTGGTCGGATGCCCGTGCCGATCATTCCAACACGACCGGGGAGATGAAAGTGACTTGGTAGAATTGACGGAATCCAAATCGGATGCCCGGTTTGAGCTCGGCGCTCAAACTTCATTTCTAAAATACACTTGGTTCAAATGAACTGCCAAGTCGGGGCCGGGGGTCTAAAACTTGAAATACCGGCCGGATGCCCATGCCGATCGTTCCAACACGACCGGAGAGATGAAAGTGACTTGTCAGAACTGACGGAATCCAAATCGGATGCCCGGTTTGAGCTCGGCGCTCAAACTTCATTTCTAAAATACACTTGGTTCAAATGAACTGCCAGGTCGGGGCCAGGGGTCTAAAACTTGAAATATCGGCCGGATGCCCGTGTCGATCATTCCAACACGATCGGGGAGATGAAAGTGACTTGGCAGAACTGACAGAATCCAAATCGGATGCCCGGTTTGAGCTCGGCGCTCAAACTTCATTTGTAAAATACACTTGGTTCAAATGAACTGCCAGGTCGGGGCCGGGGGTCTAAAACTTGAAATACCGGCCGGATGCCCATGCCGATCATTCCAACACGACCGGGGAGATGAAAGTGACTTGTCAGAACTGACAGAATCCAAATCGGATGCCCGGTTTGAGCTCGGCGCTCAAAGTTCATTTCTAAAATACACCTGGTTCAAATGAACTGACAGGTCGGGGCCGGGGGTCTAAAACTTGAAATACCGGCCGGATGGCCGTGCCGATCGTTCCAACACGACCGGGGAGATGAAAGTGACTTGGCAGAACTGACGGAATCCAAATCGGATGCCCGGTTTGAGCTCGGCGCTCAAACTTCATTTCAAAAATACACTTGGTTCAAATGAACTGCCAGGTCGGGGCCGGGGGTCTAAAACTTGAAATACCGGCCGGATGGCCGTGCCGATCGTTCCAACACGATCGGGGAGATGAAAGTGACTTGGCAGAACTGACGGAATCTAAATCGGATGCCCGGTTTGAGCTCGGCGCTCAAACTTCATTTCTAAAACTGACGGAATTCAAATGAACTGCCAGGCCGGGGCCGGGGGTCTAAAACTTGAAATACTGGCCGGATGCCCGTGCCGATCATTCCAACACGACCGGGGAGATGAAAGTGACTTGTCTGAACTGACGGAATCCAAATCGGATGCCCGGTTTGAGCTCGGCGCTCAAACTTCATTTCTAAAATACACTTGGTTCAAATGAACTGCCAGGTCGGGGCTGGGGGTCTAAAACTTGAAATACCGGCCGGATGCCCATGCTGATCGTTCCAACACGACCGAGGAGATGAAAGTGACTTGTCAGAACTGACGGAATGCAAATCGGATGCCCGGTTTGAGCTCGGCGCTCAAAGTTCATTTCTAAAATACACTTGGTTCAAATGAACTGCCAGGTCGGGGCCGGGGGTCTAAAACTTGAAATACCAGCCGGATGCCCGTGCCGATCATTCCAACACTACCGGGTAGATGAAAGTGACTTGTCAGAACTAACGGAATCCAAATCGGATGCCCGGTTTGAGCTCGGCGCTCAAACTTCATTTCCAAAATACACTTGGTTCAAATGAATTGCCAGGTCGGGGCCGGGGGTCTAAAACTTGAAATACCGGCCGGATGCCCGTGCCGATCGTTCCAACACGACCGGGGAGATGAAAGTGACTTGTCAGAACTGACGGAATCCAAATCGGATGCCCGGTTTGAGCTCGGCGCTCAAACTTCATTTCTAAAATACACTTGGTTCAAATGAACTGCCAGGTCGGGGCCGGGGGTCTAAAACTTGAAATACCGGCCGGATGCCCGTGCCGATCGTTCCAACACGACCGGGGAGATGAAAGTGACTTGTCAGAACTGACGGAATCAAAATTCATTTCTAAAATACACTTAGTTTAAATACTGTTTCAGGCTAGTGGTTGATTTATAAAATATGCAGTTATCAATTTGATATGTTTGCTTTCAATTTATGCTAATTTCTTCGCACTAATTTTTTTATCTATGAATGAATGTTATTATTTTTTTAATATAGGGGGATCCTTCTGCGGGCGGCGACAGAGGAGATGAGCAGAGCGGTGAGGATACAGACGATGAGGATATGGACGATGTACCGGATATTTCTTGATATTCAGACGGATCAGCAGGGTTAATGTCTTTTTTTTGTGGTATTTATTTGATCAGAATTTTATTTTTTGGTGGTGTTTATTTGATTAGCAGGTTCCCAATATTTTTTTTTCAACATGTAGAATTTCTTGATGTTTATTTATGATTAAACCGGTTTTGTAAAATAATTTAAGATTTTTTTAAAAACAACGTAGATTTCAGACGGATTTTCAGACGGGATGTGCGACGATTTTTGTCCGTCTATTATCCGTCGTAAAATCAGTTTGAAATATAGACGGATTTCAAACCACATTTCAGACAGGAAATGAGTTGAATTTCATACGGTTATTGTATCCGTCGTAATATCCGTTTGAAATAGCGACGGATTTCGGACGACTTTTCATACGGTACATGATTTTAGACTAAGAGTTGGGCTTCATTTTAAGACGGTAACTATATTCCGTCGTAATAGCCGTCTGAAATTTCAGACGGATTTTCACAAGGAAAATATGTCCGTCGTAAATTTCAGACTGATAATTTCAAATTTCAGATGGAAATTACTCGTATGAAAGTCAGACGGAATTTGTGACTGATTAAATTCTGTCTTCGTTTCAGACGGAATTTCCGACGGAAACATAAACTGTCACAAATTTGTGACTAAAAATTTCAGACGGTCGGTTTCAGTCTTAAATATAGGATTTTCAGACGGATTTCGGACGGATACGGGCCGTCTGAAATCCCGCTTTTTCTGGTAGTGGAGCCCCCCCCCCCCTTTGAGAGTGACCCCACCCCAGAGTGTCCACAACTAGCCTTGTTCCCATTGCGGCATGCGCATATCGAGTATATACAGAATGAGCAGGTGACGAGTCCTTGGAGTGGAGCATACCCGCGCTTCTTGGTATGGTGACGGATCCGTCGGAGCTACTCGAGCAGCCGCACCCCTTACTCAACGGGGTCGAGTTCTTCCCACCCGAGGAGAATTGATGGGAATCGGCTCCAGACACTAGTATTTTTATTTTACATTTGAGTCCTTTTATTTACATTTATATCCTTGGGAAAATATGTATGCAATTGTAAGGCATTATAAGCCAATTTGTCATTCCTTAAGGATCTTTAGGTTTTTATGTAAAATTCTAGTAGGACCAGCAAAGGGCCTTATCTCCTTCCTCATTGGTCCAAGTGGCACCATGGGGTCCATGTGGGGCTGGTCAACTATCCTAGGTGGCTTCTAGAAGGGCTTGGCCATTCAAGGGGACAAGGTGGATAAAAAGTCCAATTTGAAAGCCCCTTGGTCAAGGGGGCGCCCCCCTCCACTAAATGCATTTTAATTCTTTTATTTTGACCACATGTGGCATTAATGTGATGTACCCCATTTACCCTCCCAAAAATCTAGATCCAGGGATAGGTCTAGTCTTTTTACATTTACTATAAATCCTTGTATTTTTTCATTTTGGTAGAAGAAATGAATGAAAATTTGTGAAAGTGCAAGAGAGCATATTGCCCCCCCCTCTCTTCCCCATACTATTCTTCTTCTTCCTCCAGCCCTCCAGGGTGTGAGAACCTATTCTATCTCTCCCTCTGCCCCTCTGAGTTCTATCACTGTAGCCGCTGTCGCCGTTCGTGCCGCCGACGAACCACCTCGAGCTTTCTTCCGAGGTGCTGTCCAGATTGCTGTTCTACTGGACAGAGGCCTACTACGGGATTTTTAGCTCTCAACTCCCAAATCTTCTAGAGCTGAAATTTTTAGGGTAGGTTCCCCACGTGATTCCCCACCTCCAGTAAATGTTTCCCGAATTTAGGCCATCATCCAATTTTCTTTTCCATTTAAGTTTCAAGACCTCCACAGTCTGCCCCTGTGTAGATCTGTGTCACAACAACCTATCTCTTCCATATTTCGACCCCCTTTTTCTTATTTGTTTGAGTTGCCAATTTTATTGGGGATTCTGTTCGCCTAAACATTCTTTCACGAATTTTTCTGGGATTTTAGGATCTCGTTTATATTTTCTTAAAATCCTTGTCTTTTCTCAAATCTATTCTGTCTTGTGCAGTCCTGATCCGACCCACCAGTGTTATAAAATCTGTTTCCCCAATGCAACGTCCAACATAAATTCCAAAACAAATATCCCCGTCTTCCTTACCTTCCCCTCTACCACTTTCATGAAGAACTCAATACCCAGATCCGAAGTTTGAGTCGTGGTCAACGTAAACTCTCAGGAAAATTCAAATCTGTCCTGCCATATTTGGTTCTGCGAGCCAGCAGATGGTAAATTTGACCAAGGCCAGTTCCGGGATAGACAAAATTCTTTCTCTGGCCATAGATCTAAGTACTTCAAGTCAGCCTTCCAATGACGTAAATTTCGCGTCGATCCGACATTGGGATTGATCGCAGTAGCCGTTCTCGCCGGATCGCGCACTATAAAACAGAAGCTTCAGCCCGGGGGCAGCAAGCTTCCCACTAGGTGACCGGAGCCGCCCGGCCTCCTCCCGTAGTTCCAGCCCGATCGCCTTCCAGGGAGCATTCCCCCAGGAGCCACTGTCATAGCGGAGCCTCTCCGGACCCACTCGGCCACACAAGCCAGCACGTGGGCCCCACAACCAGCAGTTTGCGCCACCCGAACTGCAGCGATGGAGTGATCAAGTTGATGCTCGTCAACCCAAGATCGGTCCGCCCGGGCCCACTTGTAGCCCGATACCTCCCTGTGTGGTGTGGGCATAGAATTTCACTTATGTAATTTAACTGCATTCACTGTACCGGGAGTTACCGTATTTGGCCGAGATCGCCTTCCCCACGCCCGGAGCATGGAGGTATCGTGTCCACTCCTCTCTTGGCATTTTGCTTTACTCGTATTTAATTCTATATGCCGCTGCTAGAGAGCATGTTAGGATCCTAGCTCATTATATTTTTATTTCGCCGCTGTGAGAGAGAGAGAGAGACCCGTCCTGTGACCCAATCCGGGCACGAGAGAGAGTCAACCACGCAAGCTCACTGCCGGTTTCTCAACCGCGTACGTCCGTATGCTTCCCTCATTAAGGGACGATCGCGAGCTTGTCTAGAGTCCAAGGATCGCATATCAATTGGAGTCGAGTCCGCTGGTCCGTCCCGCATCAATTTGGTATCAGAGCGAGTCGAGTCTAGGGAGGTCATCATAGCACGGTCTAAGTCTAGGGTGTTGTCCTAGGCGAGCATTGCATCCCAATAACCTGGTATATCAAAAGGTGTTGTCCGAACGTTAGGCTACACCTATCGGGAAGATCGCACATTTGCGAGAGAGGATCTTCGGGTCCCGTGACTCTGCCAAGTATCGGATATTGGTTAAGTCTAGGTTCGCCACTTCACTTTTGTCGGTGCATTCCAACCCCGTGTCCATTGCATGCTCACTCGTAGGGGTACCGAATACTCAACCCCACCACCACCTATGGCAGATCCTCGAGTCCCTAATCTCGATGCGTCAGCGATGGCCGACATGTTCCGAGCTATTATGTGAAAAATGGATGGGTTGAGTGAACGAATGAACGAGTTGAGTACTCGAGTGGATAAAATGGAAGGAGTGAGTATGCGGGTGGATGGCCTAGGAACATTCCTAGATGGGAGGTTGAAGGCCCTAGAGGATAAGGCCATCTAGTCGGACCAGTCCTATCACGGTCTGGTAGGGAGAGTAGCCGTCCTAGAGAGACCCCCGATTAAGGCACACCCCACGCCGACACATGGTCAAGAGGAGTCGGTTCAGCCACCTACTGCTCCTAGGGCTCAAGGAGTAGAGGATAGGAGACGCCAAGTCCCCGAGGTAGTTGACTATGGGTCCGAGAATGAAAATGGGAGATATGGTCCTGACCGTCGTGTTCAACGATGGAACCGTGATTTGGATGAGGATGAGCGGACCCTTAGGACCGTTCGTGTAGACCCTCCCACTTTTGACGGGTCCTTGGACCCAAAGGTCTATCTTGATTCGGAGGCTAGCATGGATCGATATTTTGAGTGGTTTGAGATGTCGGACCAACGGAAGGTCAAGTTCGTCAAGATGAAACTATTAGGGTAGGCCCAAACCTTTTGGAGAAACATGGAGAACCTGCTATTTCACCGTCAGGAACCCCAGGTAGAGACGTGGGAAGAGATGAGATCCAAACATAAGAAGAAGTACCTCCCTACCACCTACCGCCAGCGTCTCATAGACAAGTGGCAGAGTCTCACCTAAGGAGATCGATCCGTCTCCGATTACATCGCTGAGTTTGATGAATACTTTCTACGACGTGACACCACGGCGGATAGCTCCCTTACTGTCTCCCACTTTCGGCGTGGTCTACGACCACACCTACAGTATGAGCTTTTCCGCCGCAAGGTGGAGAAGTTGGAGGATGCATACCAGGTTGCTCTCAAGAAGGAGCAATTCGAGGGAGAGTTTGAGTCTATCCAACGGTCGGGCCCCATTCCCCTCCGTAGTTCCGAGCCCCGTAGTTCCTTAGGCCCACATCCGAGGGCCCCCAAGGCTCCACCTCAAGAGCCCGCCCATCAAGAGCACTTCGCCCCCAAGCCTCGTCCTCCCCCGCCACGGGATCTACCTCCAGCCCAACCACCGGCACCCATTGCTCGCCCCCCGACACCCATAGCCCATCCTATGGCACATGCACCCCCACCCCTGTTGCCTACGGCACCTACACCTCCACCCATGTTGCCCACACCCCCTGTCCGTCGGGAGGACAAGGGTAAGGGACCACTTATCAGAGAGAGTAGTAGGTCGTGACTGCAGTGTTATCACTATCATGGGTTTGGCCATATTTCCAACCAATGTCCCACTCGTGCCACACTAGCTCTAGGGGTCGGAGAAGCCTCGCCTTCTGGGATTGTGTCTGTCAGCTATGAGGCCGAGCCAGGACTACCTGATGAATTCTATGGAGAAGATCTGGAGGAACCTGCCGACACTCAAGATGCGACACTTGGATGATGACCACCTAGGGGTGATGTCACCGCATTAAGTCTTGGTCCCTTCATGTGTGTGTTTTCTTCTTTGTGTGGTTTGTTTGTGTGGTTTGTTAGCATTCTATGCATACATTTGTCAGTACATGATGAGTCTGCATGTGTCTGGTGCAAGCTCGTAGATGTCAGTCACTTGCGCATGTGAGGCCAGTCGGCTCTATTGCGTGCGTTGTGGCCTTACCGGAGTATGGGATCAGCTCTACATCCATGTCTCGGATCTAGTCACCTACAGGGACCCAACGGTGATTCCTAGTGAGTCTTCGAGCCGCCTCCTCCGCTTTGAGAGTGACCCCACCCCAGAGTGTCCACCACTAGTCTTGTTCCCACAGCAGCATGCGCATATCGAGTATATACGGAATGAGCAGATGACGAGTCCTTGGAGTGGAGCGTACCCGCGCTACTTGGTATGGTGACGGATCCGTCGGAGCTACTCGAGCAGCCGCACCCCTTACTCAACGGGGTCGAGTTCTTCCCACCCGAGGAGAATTGATGGGAATCGGCTCCAGACACTAGTATTTTTATTTTACATTTGAGTCCTTTTATTTACATTTATATCCTTGGGAAAATATGTATGCAATTGTAAGGCATTATAAGCCAATTTGTCATTCCTTAAGGATCTTTAGGTTTTTGTGTAAAATTCTAGTAGGACCAGCAAGGGGCCTTATCTTCTTCCTCATTGGTCCAAGTGGCACCATGGGGTCCATGTGGGGCTGGTCAACTATCCTAGGTGGCTTCTAGAAGGGTCTGGCCATTCAAGGGGACAAGGTGGATAAAAAGTCCCATTTGAAAGCCCCTTGGTCAAGGGGGCGCCCCCCTCCACTAAATGCATTTTAATTCTTTTATTTTGACCACATGTGGCATTAATGTGATGTACCCCATTTACCCTCCCAAAAATCTAGATCTAGGGATAGGTCTAGTCCTTTTACATTTACTATAAATCCTTGTATTTTTTCATTTTGGTAGAAGAAATGAATGAAAATTTGTGAAAGTGCAACAGAGCATATTGCCCCCCCTCTCTTCCCCCTACCGTTCTTCTTCTTCCTCTAGTCCTCCAGGGTTTGAGACCCTATTCTATCTCTCCCTCTGCCCCTCTGAGTTCTATCTCTACTGTCGCCGCCGCCATTCGTGCCGCCGACGAGCCACCGCGAGCTTTCTTCCGAGATGCTGTCCAGATTGCTGTTCTGCTGGACAGAGGCCTACTATGGAATTTTTAGATCTCAACTCCAAAATCTTCTGGATCTGAAATTTCTAGGGTAGGTTCCCCACGTGATTCCCCACCTCCAGTAAATTTCCTCTAAATTTAGGCCTGTTAGAGATGTATGCCCTTCAAGCCAATCACAAGTGTTGTGATGGTGACATTTCTTGTACAATTTCATTCAATATGCTAATGGCATTTACTTCATTATATTCTTAGCACGTTGTAATATGTTTGTTGTAATATGATGAAGTCCTTGAATATGAGCTATGATGACTGGATCATGATGAGATTGTGATAATGAGATCAGTCATCTAGATGTTTATATTCTAAATGCTCCTGGTCGTAGGATCTTCAAGAAGGGACATTGAAGATCCGGATAGACCGGTGCACGTGGTACTCACTCATGTGATGAGGGTGGTCGATCTCATAATCACCGGTGTGGTGACATCAAGGTACACGTGCAGGTGCTCGTTAGTGGAATGAGTTCACTGAACTAACCCGATCTAGAATTCCTAAATGGTAATCATGCTGACTGTCAATCAGGAGATTCTAGTGCCACAGTAGCATAGTTGGATCTTTGACCTGAGTCACTAAAGAGCTTTTGCATGGACTCCACTGAGCGTTTGATTGTTGACTTATGAACTTCAATCTTGTGGTTCTTAATAGTTAGCTATTCGGACTCAGTGGGATTCATGTGAAAACACTTTGTTGGACAGCAAGGGATCATTCACTCTCTGCATGGATTAAGAGAGAAAATGCTCTATGGACATATACTTAGAAATCCCTGGCCAGGGTATGGGGGTTCACTTAGAAAAGGAGTTTTCTAGTGTACTGTACTTAAGAGTACAAGGGTCCATAAGATCAGGATGCTTTAGGATTTGACAGTTTGACCGTACCCTAATTCTGATTGGAGCATTGTATGAATGAGGATCTATAACTGTGTGGAATCTGATGACGGAAAGGTTCAATATGGGTTGCATCCCTCCCAAAGTCATTTGGGATCACGAGGTGTTGCTTGGTGCCGTTCGTGGTCGGAAAGCCTGTTAAATCCATTGAGAGTTAATGGATTATGATTAATTTAGTTAAGAATAGTTCTTAGCTTAATGGGCCTGAAAACCAAACAGATTATTGGGCATAGAGGGTCACACACAATAGAGTAGTGGATAAGACGGATAAGGACGGTAATTATAGACAGTTTCTGGGTTTTTGTGAAAAATGCCAGAGTCTATAAATACACGTTGAGGAGAGAAACCCTGGCCAAGCACTAGGGTTTCTCCCCTGGCCGCCCCCCTCTCTCTCTCTCTCCTCCTTGACCTGGGCGCACCCCTCTCTCTCTCCTCCTCCTAAGGCGGTGGGTGGTGGTGCGGAGGAGTGGCCGACGTGTGGTGATCGAGAAGGAGACTCCGTCCGTTCCTGCTGCTCGTATGGATTCATCTAGAGGCCGGACACTTGGACGGCTAGTAGCCTGACGAGCCTCTACTCGATCGTCTTCGGGCATCTGGGAATTGATTAATCCCGCAAAGGTATAGAACTGTTCTTCCTTGGCGGGTTCTTCGATGAATCGTTTCTTGATTTTGATCGCCAGCAACGATACGACTCTTAGGGTTTCGTTGTTTCCGCTGCTCCTCTGTTCGAAACCTTACAGTGGTATCAGAGCCAGGTTGCTGGTCTGATCAAAATCAAGATTATTATATTATTTTTCATCCTTAACGTTCATGCTTAGGGCTCAATTTAGGATGTTCAATTGAGTCTCTCACGGATGTGTTTTTGGTCAATTAATCCCATGGAATTGTTCCTGGTATCAAGAGGATCAAAACGCACGTTTTGGTGCGTTGATTGACCCTATGGTGAGGGCGAATCGAACGTGTCTTCGGGGCCGCTATCGCCGTTCGCACAGGGAGAGGGAGGCCGATTCAGGCCATTAATCTCCGATTGTGGATGTCCATGGGGCTGGCAAGAGTTGCTGGACAATTCCCCATGGCGTCCCACGGCGTCCGGGTGAGTGCGGCGGCCGGATGGGGCGGCTCCGGCGAGGTTCACGGCGAACAGGGCGGAACGGCCCCGTGATGATCGCGGGCGCCTCCTCCGGCCACGGCGTCGAGGGCGGTGGCCGGCGGACGTGCCGACGGGACACCAGGGGTCGTTCGCGGTGGTCGGGGGCGGCGGACGGGCCCCCTACGGCGAGCACCGGGGGGCTAGGGTTTTACCCCAGCCCCCTCCCCTTCGCGATCGGGCGGGGGAGACGACCCCCTCGTGGGTCTCCCGCGGGCGGATCCGGCCCGCGCCCGTATCCGCGCCCGATAAGCCCCCCCCCTTATATTTTTTTTTGAATTTTATTCATTTTAAAATGTTTAAAATGCATTTAATGTCAGAAAAATTCTGGGAAAATTCTGAAAAATATTTTAATGTGATTGTAAAATTGTTTTAGCGATCTATTAACTTATTTTTCATTATTGGCCCTTGGTTAATTAGTTAATGGGAATTTTAAAATGGTTTTAAGTATTTCCTATTATCTAATTAATTAATGTTAATTACTATAAGGATGTGATTCTTATGAGGTTAATTAACAATATATTATTGTTGAGCCCATGTAGTGAATGTGTATGACTATTGTCTAAAGTTGTTTAGACTTGATTGTTTTAACTAAATTGTTTAGTTAATTAATGTTGCGTAATTTCAAAAACTAATTACTATTATTTTGAAATCAACATTATATCTCGCTGTAATTATATGATAATTACTTAATGATGCATGTAATGTGTCATGTGAGTGAATGGATGGTCATGGACTTAGATATCATGTGATGGTATGGTTTGTGGTGAATGGATCATGATGTGATTATTGGGGCATGTGTGCCTCCTTCTCTCTCTCTCTCTTATTAATCCGGGTTGTACATTCTATCTCCCACCTGTGTTGTACTCCCCTTGACTGGTTCAAGGTTTCTTATTATTATCTGATGTATATTTATGGGCCTGCGTGCCCAAATTTCAAATTTACTTGTAATAATAAGAAGCGGATGGAGAGTAAGAAGGAGGCCGACTACGGTGGCTCGGGAGATTCTTCACATCCAGTGGGAGCATTTGATGCTCCAAGTCTTTGAGAATTTACCATGTTGTGTGTACATTACCAACTGGCTCTGGTAATGTTTCAAGGTTTAAAGTCCATGATCATCCATCGGTGTTATAGCATATATTTGATATATGTGATAGTGCTACTAATTATATATATATATATACATAATTTTAGAGTATATTCGATACTCCAAATTATTATTATATATATACAGCACCTATATTGATGAGACCAAAATATTCAAATCCCCTTCAATCAAATATTAGGTCGATAAGCGTGAGACATTAAGAATGTTCCACGTAGCCTTCCGTTGTTATAGTCAAAGTGAGCCGCCCTTAGACTGTGGGAGTTTGTTGTGCTACCACAAGACTGTCACAGCAAGGGGACGGAGACTTAGGCTAGGGCTGGGCCGAACCTTGGGATGGGGGCTGGCATGGCTTTGTTGTGCTATCACAAGAGTTATGTCATAAACCCACTCTCATAACGTAACAACGGTTTGGACCTAACCAACGCTCGTGGTTTGTTGTGCTACCACAAGATCACGAAGCGTTTGGAGGCTAAATTATTGGGAGTTACAAGGAGTTATAATTGGCAAGAGTTGCCTACCCATTAAGTATGGGGTAGTTTGTTGTGCTACCACAAGACTACTTCCATAATGTTAATGGGATCCTAGTACCCACTAGGACACAGTCGTTGTGTCCCGTCTTTGCATATTAGGGGTTATGCAAAATTGTCAAAAATTAGCGGGAGTATTAAGTTAGGATAAAAGTCCATGTCTTAATTTAATATCATGAATGTCTACAATGTTGTTCTAAATTCTGTTATTTCCTCTTGTAGATCGCAATGACGAACCACCCATTGAGAGGCATATTGGATGCCAACAGGCTGACTGGTCCAAATTATGTCGATTGGCTCAGGAATCTGAGAATTGTTCTCACGGCTGAGAAAATAGCCTATGTCCTTGAGCAGCCTGTTCCTCCTTTTCCTGCTGATGATGCCGATGAGGCTGAGGTGATTCTTTATGAGAAGCATAAGGAAGATGCCACTCTGGTCCAATGTTATATGCTAGCCTCCATGACTAATGAGTTACAAAGGCAGCATGAAAAGATGGATGCTAGATCCATCCTATTCCATCTGGAGGAGCTCTTTGGAGCTCAGAGTACAATAGAGAGATATGAGATATCTAAGAATCTGTTCGGGGCCAAAATGTCTGAGGGAACATCTGTGCAGACACATGTTCTCAAAATGATAGAGTGGATTGAGAGGCTGAAAGAATTAGGTTTTGATATGAACAAGGATTTGTGCATTGACCTAATCTTGCAGTCTCTCCCATGTTCATTCTCCCAGTTCATAGTGAATTTCAACATGAATAAGATAGAGTGCTGTCTAGCAGAGCTTCTTAATATGTTGAAGACAGTTGAGGGGACAATGAACAATGGGAAATCTTCTGTGCTACTTGTTTGTAAGACCAACAAGAAGAGAAAGAATCAATCTGTTTTTAAGAAAAACAAGAAGAAAAAGCAGGATAAGCAGGGAAAGACTGCCAAGAAGGATGAGGCTAAGAAGGACAAGGGCCAATGTTTCCACTGCCATAAGGATGGTCATTGGAAGAGGAACTGTAAGTTGTATCTTGCAGAAAAGGCAAAATAGAAGCTTGGAGAAGCTTCATGTATGTTCATGATTGTTGACCTAAACTTGTCTTATAGATTCACATCGTGGGTATTAGATACTGGATGTGCATCTCATATCTGTAATGACTTGCAGGTGCTGACAAGCAGTAGGCAATTGAACAAAGGCGAGGTTGACTTGCGACTGGGAAATGGAGCAAAGGTTGCTGCGCTCGCGGTTGGGAAGGTGAACCTCCAGATGCCTACAGGAGTTACACTAGAGCTTATAGACAGTTATTATGTTCCTTCTATAATAAAGAACATTATTTCCATTTCTTGCTTAAATAAATATGGATTTGTTGTAAGTTTTGGAAACAATGGTTGTTCTTTATTATTAAATGGTGAATTGTTTGCCAGTGGGAGCTTAATGAATGGTTTGTATATTTTAGATGTGGCATCTTCTGTGATGTGTGTGGACAAACCTCTTAAGAGAAAAAGAGGCAATGTGAATCAAGCTTATCTTTGGCATTGTAAGCTTGGTCATATCAATGAGGAAAGATTGAAAAAGTTGTGTAAGAATGGATACCTTGATCCATTTGATTATGAATCATTCACGACTTGTGAATCTTGCCTCATGTGTAAGATGACCAAGTCTCCATTTTCTGGACATGGTGGTGCGGACACCCGAGCAGTTGAGCGGCGCAACACGCCGAGCCACCGGTACCGCACACGGAGCACGACTCGAGCCACCTCAGCGTCCATCTGGCTCGGAGACAGCCTGGAGACTCCGCCTTGAGCCTCCCCATTTATCATATTTAGTTAGACTTTATGTGTGTGTAATTTATGTTTATTTCATTGTATTCGGTATGTAATTATGAGTGTACGAGGGGCTTATTTGTAAAATAAGACCCCTGGGCCCCACGGGACCCCCAGGCCCCTCCCATTGATCAACCATGGGCCCCATGTGGGGTCAGTCAACATGTCAAATGGAGGCATCTAGAAGTTTGAATGGTAAAAGGCACCTGGGAGACAAGTGGACTTCAAAGTCCAAGGTGGCTACCAACTTGTCCCCCCCTTGCCACCAAAGTAAATAGGGCGCCCCCTTCCCCTTATTTTTTATTTTAATTTTTGTGGAATGGTCACATGCCATCCCAGCCCTCCATCTCACACCCCTAGATCCAACGGTGGAGGATGGATTAGATGGGTGACCTATATATGCTTGTATTTTCCCATTTTCATGAATTAATGCCATAAGAATTGTGAAATTTGTTGGAGCATGGCCTAGGCCGCCCCCTTCTCCTCTCCCTCTTCCCCTTGAAGCTGTGAAGGCTTCCTTCAGGTGGTGAGACTCCACCCTATCAGTTTCGGTCGCCGCCGCCGCCGCCACGAGCCGCCACCGCACCGCCATCGCCATCAACGGAGTTCTGCCCACACTGTACCACAGCAGCTTGTTCGAACTTCACAGGTCTTCCCCGAGCTCATTTGGCTACCAAATGTGGAGGAGTTGTTCCTGGGATGTTCCTCTCCACCCAAAAAAATCAGGCCAGCATTCAGATCACGTTTTCTAATTTTTGATTTTCGTCCACTCTTCCATTTCGGTTCTACCAGAGTTCTGTCCAGGTTCACCTCCGCCCTGAGTTTCATGTCTTAGAGCCGCTTTTTGATTTCTGTTAGTTCGCCCAATTTTACTGGGGGTTCCATCTAGCCACCCCTTCATCCACAAGTTTTCTAAATTTTTGATTCGCCCATCTCATATTTTCTAAAAATCATTCTCAGACTCATCTACAGTTTTGTCCACCTGTTCCCAGATCCGACCATCAATCACCCCAAAAATCAAAACAAATCGCATCCACCTCCAAATCAAATTCTAAAAATAGTCCCAGTTCCATGGTTTCATTCCCTACAACTCCTAAGAAGAGCTCAAGAGCTGAATCGGCGGTTTACTAGGCGGTCAATGGTGGTTCTCAGACAAGTGCCCTGCAGATCTGAGATTTCGGTTACTGTACAACACGGATTTGTAAATTCATTAAAGTCTAGATCCGGCTAGATCCAGTAGATCTCTCTGAGTCTACATTGAAGCATTTGAAGAGAGATTTCCAACGATAGCTCATGCGTCCCGATCCGACTTCGGGCTTGACCGCAGCGGCCGTTTTCGCCGGAGCGCGCGCCGGAAAACAGAAATCAAAATCCGTGGGCAGCTAGTTCAACAATTGGGAATCGGGGCCGATCGACCCCCGATCGGTGTTCCCAGCCGACCGCCGTCTGTGGAGGCGCGCCACCAGGGGTCCCCATCACAGTGGGTCCCACCCCCGCTGATCCGGAGGACAGCGCCGTCCGTGGGCCCCGCGGGCCCGTAGAAGCCGCCGTTCGGAAAGCACGAAAATGCGGAGTTCGGCACCACCGGGCGACATCAAGATGCTGCCCGTCAACCCGAGTTGCGTGATTCCCGGACCCCACATGTGACCTTTTACCTCCCTGCGTGGAGTGGGTCGACTTAGTGTATTGCTTTAATCATTGTTAACCGGGAGTCCGTAATTCGGCCGGGGTTGTCTTCGCCACGCCGGGTGCATTTAGGTAAAGGTCTCAACTTCTCGGCATTCGCTTGCTAGTTTAGTATATGGTCTTTTGCCGCTACCGAGAGCGATAGGTACTAGCCCGTGTGTCCATGTCACCGTTGTGAGAGTGAGAGTGACCCGTCCCGCGACTCGATCCGGGTCCGGAAGTTGAGTCGGACTACCCTTGACCTCCGCCGGTTCCTTAACCGCGCACGGTCCGCGCTTTCCCTCGCTTGTGACGACGAGTGAGCTTCCACTTCTGTTAGCGACGTTTCGCCACTAGGAGCTCGTAGTGTCGGGCTTAGTGTCTCCCTGGTGTGTGTTGCTGGTCGTGTCTTCATCTAGAGTCCGAGGGTGGCACCATATAGTGTTGTCTCCCGTGTCCGTCCCGCATCAGTTTGGTATCAGAGCGAGTCGAGTCTAGGGTAGTCATTGCATAAGTCTTGCATGCATCATGGTCTAAGTCAAGTCTAGGATCATCATTATTTTCAAAACAAAAAAAAGTCTATTTTAAATTGCATTTCATCCCGATAATTTGGTATCTTAAAAGGTGTTGTCCGAACGTTAGGCTACGCCTACCGGGAGGTCGCACACTTGCGGGAGTGATCTTCGGATCGATTAACTCCGCCCCGTACCGGATATTGGTTTAGGTATAAGTGCATCATTTAGTGTGTGTTTGCATTAGTCGGTGTCTTCTAGGTCGTGTATCAGTTGCATGCCCACCCGTCGAGGTACCCTATACTCGCCACCACCACCTATGGCGGATTCCCGGCCCATAGCTCCGATGAGTCCTCGACGGCCGAGATGTTCCGAGCCATTATGGAACGTCTTGACACGCGTATGGATGGTCTTAGTACGCGTATGGATGGCATAGGAACGCATCTAGAAGGGCGGATGAAAGCCCTCGAGGATCGGGCCGAGTCTTCGGATCAGTCCATCCTGGGTCTAGTTGGGAGAATTGCCGTCCTAGAGAGAGGTCCAGTAGCGGCGCAACCCGTGCCAACGAACGGCCAACAAGAGCCGACGCAGCAACCCGCTGTGCCAAGGGCTCAGGTGGAGGATGTCGGGAGGCAACAGGCACCTATAGTGGATGATTATGCTTCCGACAATGATCAGGGGGGTAACGGTCGTCGTCATCAACGACGGAATCGTGATGACGAGGATGACGACCGCATTCTTAGGGGTGTGCGTGTGGACCCTCCCACTTTTAGCGGGTCCTTGGACCCTAGGGTGTATTTAGATTGAGAGGTCGGCATGGATCGGTACTTCGAGTGGTTTGAGATGACGGACCACCGAAGAGTCCGATACGCAAAGATGAAGCTGTAAGGGCAGGCCCAAACTTATTGGATCAATGTGGAGAGCCTGCTCAACCAGCGACGTCAACCCCAAATCGGTACTTGGGATGATATGAAAATCAAATTGAGGGAGAAATACCTTCCCGCCTCATATCGCCAACGTCTTATAGACAAGTGGCAAAGCATCTCCCAAGGGAACCGATCCGTGACCGAGTACACCGCCGAGTTCGATGAGTATTACTTGCGGTGCGGGGTCACGGAAGAGAGCACCATGACGATATCCCACTTTCAGAGAGGTCTGCGGCCCAATTATCAATATGAACTCTTTCGCCGCAATGCGACCACTTTGGAGCAGGCGTATCAGATTGCTCTCGAATTGGAGCAGTTCGAGGCCGAGTTCGAGTCACCCTACCGGTTGGGCTCTTTTCCCCTTCGTAGTGTCGAGCCCCGTGGCTCTTCTGGCACGTATCCGAGGGCCCCCATGGCTCGACCTCAGGAGCCCGCTCATCCCGAGCCGTTTGCTCCTAAGCCCCGTCCTCCACCCCCGAGGGACCTTCCTCGTCCCCAGCATCTTACGGCCCCACCCACAGCCCGTCCACCGGCACCCGCACCTCCTGCACGTCCTTTGTTGCCTACTCCTCCTATCCGTCGGGAGGATAAAGGTAAAGGACCTATGATTGGAGAGCCTAGTAGATCACGGCAGCAGTGTTATCGCTGCAATGGGTTTGGCCATTTCGCCAACCAGTGTCCCACCCGCCCATCTCTTCACATTGGGGACACACAGGCCGAGGATACCACCCCTACGGGCCTCGAGTTAGTCAGCTATGAGGCAGATGAAGAGCTAGCTGACGAGTACTATGAGATGGGAGGTGAGGCCCAGGATGCCCAGCATTCGGACGATACCCACGTGGGGGTCGTCAGATGTATCCTTACCCAGCCGCAGGTCAGTGATGACTGGCGACGGACTACTATCCTTCATGTATTCTGTAGGCTGGGAAAGCAAATTTGCAAGGTGGTCATCGATAGCGGGAGTTGTATTAATGCAATCTCCACGAACGCTATCGCCCGTCTTGGTCTCACACCCGTAGACCATCCTTGTCCCTATCAGGTATCATGGGTGGATACCACTTCCATTTCGGTCAGGCTGCGGTGCTTGATTCCGCTGCAGCTCCACTCCTACAGTGACGAGATCTGGTGTGATGTTCTACCCATGGAAGTGGGCAGTATCCTTCTCGGTAGGCCGTGCTTATTCGACTGGGATGCCACGCTCCATGGCCGGTCGAACACCTGTACCTTCGACCACGCTGGCCAGCGGGTCACCCTCCAACCCGTTCGGCCCAGGAGCCCATCAGTCAGGGGTCTTACTGGCCCTAGTACTCCGAAGCCTTCCGTTCCCGGGCCTAGTACCCCATCCCCAGCTAGGGCTATGACCGTTACCTCTGGCCCAGGAGAGCCCTCAACGAGGAGATTGATGATGATTAGCTCCCGGGAGATGGAGCAGGAGCTTAGTCAGGGCTGTCCGGTGTTTGCCATTACGGTCCGAGAGGTGGAGCGGGACTCCGAGGGTGAGCTCCCACCCGAGGTTGTTCCAATTCTGCAGGAGTATGCTGATGTCTTTCCCGATGAGCTTCCCGAGGGACTCCCACCTATGCGGGATATTCAGCATGCCATCGACCTTGTTCCGGGCTCTTCCTTGCCCAGCCTTCCTCATTATCGCATGAGTCCCACAGAGCATGCCGAGCTTAAACGGCAGGTCGATGAGTTAGTGCAGAGAGGGTTTGTTCGGGACAGCATGAGTCCATGTGCTGTACCCGCATTACTCGCCCCGAAGAAGGATGGCACGTGGAGAATGTGCATTGATAGTCGTGCCATCAACAAAATCACAATGAAGTACAGGTTCCCTATTCCCCGCCTTGATGACATGCTGGACATGATGGTAGGTGCCACTATCTTTTCGAAGATCGATCTTAAGAGTGGCTACCAGCAGGTGAGGATTAGGCCAGGTGATGAGTGGAAGACCGCATTTAAGACCAAGGATGGTCTATATGAGTGGTTGGTCATGCCTTTTGGGTTGACCAATGCCCCTAGCACTTTCATGCGGCTCATGACTCAGGTCCTTTGACCTTTCATTGGAGTCTTTGTAGTGGTGTATTTTGATGATATCCTTATCTATAGCCGCACCACAGGGGACCACTTAGACCACCTTCGGCAGGTCTGTCTACTTCTTCAGCGAGAGCAGCTGTTTGCGAACCCATAGAAGTGTGCCTTCATGACACCTCAGCTTACCTTCTTGGGTTTTATCGTGTCTAGTACTGGGGTCTCCGCCGATCTGGAGAAGGTTCGGGCCATTGTTGAGTGGCCGGAACCCCGTACGGTTCATGATGTCCGCAGCTTTCATGGCCTTACGACGTTCTACCGTCACTTCATCTGTGGATTTAGCTCCGTCACTGCCCCGATCACGGATTGCATCAGGAAGTAGGCACATTTGTATGGATGAAGGCCGCATCTGCCGCCTTCAAGGACATCAAGGAGCGCATGACCCAAACACCTATCCTTCGATTGCCTGATTTATCGAAGGTGTTTGAGGTCTCTTGTGATGCGTCGGGTGTTGGGATTGGAGGAGTTTTGAGTCAGGAGTGCCACCCGATCGCATATTTCAGCGAGATGTTGAATGACGTGAAACTGCGATATTCCACGTATGATAAAGAATTCTACGCAGTTGTTCAGGCTCTTAGGCATTGGAGGCACTATCTTTTACATCAGGAGTTTATCCTATACTCCGACCACGAGGCATTGAGGTACCTCCATTCGCAAAAGAAGCTTAACTCGCGTCATAGTCGTTGGGTCGAGTATCCCCAACAGTTCACCTTTGTGCTGAAACATAAGGCTGGAGTGGAGAACAAGGTGGCTGATGCCTTGAGCCGGCGAGCATGTTTGCTTACCACCATGAGTGCCGAGGTCATAGGGTTAGAGAAGATGAAGGAGGCCTATGTTGATTGTCCTGACTTTGGTCAGATTTTTACCACCCTCCAGGCCGGACCCTCGAGAGACCTTGATGAGTATGTGCTTCAGGAGGGTTACCTCTTTCGAGGTAGCAGGCTGTGTGTTCCCCGAACTTCGGTTCAAGATTTCTTAGTGTGGGAACTACATGCGGGTGGTCTAGCCGGCCACTTTGGTCGGAACAAGACTATTGAGGCAGTGGAGCATCGATTTTATTGGCCGAGCTTGAAGCGCGATGTTGCTAACATCGTGGCTCAGTGCCGTACATGTGCTACGGCCAAGATGAAGAAGCAAAGCTCGGGCCTTTATACGCCTCTACCCGTGCCTGATGCCCCATGGCAGGATGTTAGTATGGACTTTGTTTTGGGATTGCCACGTACCTCCAGGAAGCATGATTCGGTCTATGTGGTGGTTGACCGTTTCTCGAAGATGGCCCTCTTTATCCCTTGCTCGAAGACTTCGGATGCTTCTAGGGTAGCCCGCCTATTCCTTACTCATGTGGTGTGCAAGTTCGGGTTGTCTCGCACTATAGTGTCTGACCGTGATGCTAGATTCACTTCCTATTTTTGGAAGACACTATGGCATATGATGGGTACTCACCTCAAGTTTTCTACTGCATATCATCCCCAGATATATGGTCAGACCGAGGTAGTCAATAGGAGTCTGGGAGATCTTTTGAGGTGTCTAGTCAGGGACCGCATTGGGGATTGGGACCTCATTTTACCCATGGCTGAGTTTGCATACAATGATTCGGTGAATAGGTCTACCGGCATGAGTCCATTTGAGATTGTCACAGGTCGTAGGCCTAGGAAACCCATTGACCTTGTCCCCATGCCTATCCATGCTAGAGTGTCGGAGTCGGCCGAGTCGTTTGCTAGGCATGTTAGGAGTTTGCATGATGACATCCGTCGTCACATTGAGGCCAGCAATGCACAGTACAAGGAGTTAGCCGATGCCCACCGACACCACCGAGAGTTCCACGAGGGCGAATACGTCATGATCAGGGTAAGACCTGAACGGTTTCCCTCTGGAACCGTTAAGTAGTTGCAAGCTCACGGAGCCGGTCCCTTTAGAGTGTTGAAACGCGTTGGATCCAATGCGTATGTTGTGGACTTGCCCGAGGAATATGGTATAAGCTCTGCCTTCAATGTATCGGATCTTGTTGCATATAGGGACCCAGCGGTGATCCCTAGTGAGCCTTTTGAGCCATCTCCTCCCCTTGAGAGTGATCCCACACCTGAGTGTCCACTTCCACTTCCACCTCCAGCCCCTTTTTCACGGCAGCGTGAGCATATAGATCGTATACTGGACGAGCAAGTGACAGTTACCAGGAGTGGATCTTACCCGCGCTACCTAGTGCGATGGAGAGGACGGCCCGCTACTGAGGAGACATGGATCACACATGGCGAGTTGCAGCGGATCGATCCGGACCTTCTAGAGCGATACAAGAGTGATGCAGACCCTTACTCGACAGGGTCGAGTTTCTCCCACCCGGGGAGAATTGGTGCGGACACCCGAGCAGTTGAGCGGCGCGACACGCCGAGCCACCAGTACCTCACAAGGAGCACGACTCGAGCCACCTCAGCGTCCATCTAGCTCGGAGACAGCCTGGAGACTCCGCCTTGAGCCTCCCCATTTATCATATTTAGTTAGCCTTTATGTGTGTGTAATTTGTGTTTATTTCATTGTATTCGGTATGTAATTATGAGTGTACGAGGGGCTTATTTGTAAAATGGGACCCCTGGGCCCCAAGGGACCCCCAGGCCCCTCCCATTGATCCACCTCAGCCCATGGGCCCCATGTGGGGTCAGTCAACATGTCAAATGGAGGCATCTAGAAGTTTGAATGGTAAAAGGCACATGGGAGACAAGTGGACTTCAAAGTCCAAGGTGGCTACCAACTTGTCCCCCCCTTGCCACCAAAGTCAATAGGGCGCCCCCTTCCCCTTATTTTTTATTTTAATTTTTGTGGAATGATCACATGCCATCCCAGCCCTCCATCTCACACCCCTAGATCCAACGGTGGAGGATGGATTAGATGGGTGACCTATATATGCTTGTATTTTCCCATTTTCATGAATTAATGCCATAAGAATTGTGAAATTTGTTGGAGCATGGCCTAGGCCGCCCCCTTCTCCTCTCCCTCTTCCCCTTGAAGCTGTGAAGGCTTCCTTCAGGTGGTGAGACTCCACCCTATCAGTTCCGGTCGTCGCCGCCGCCGCCACGAGCCGCCACCGCACCGCCATCGCCATCAACGGAGTTCTGCCCGCGTAGTACCATAGCAGGTTGTTCGAAATTCACAGGTCTTTCCCGAGCTCATTTGGCTACCAAATTTGGAGGAGTTGTTCCTGGGTTGTTCCTATCCACCCACAAAAATCAGGCCAGCATTCAGATCACATTTGCTAATTTTTGATTTTCGTCCACTCTTCCATTTCGGTTCTGCCAGAGTTCTGTCCAGGTTCACCTCCGCCCTGAGTTTCATGTCTTAGAGCCACTTTTTGATTTCTGTTAGTTCGCCCAATTTTAATGGGGGTTCCATCATCCACCCCTTCATCCATAATTTTTCTCAATTTTTGATTCGCCCATCTCATATTTTCTAAAAATCGTTCTCAGACCCATCTACAGTTCTGTCCACCTGTTCCCATATCCGACCACTAGTCACCCCAAAAATCAACACAAATCGCATCCACCTCCAAATCAAATTCTAAAAATAGTCCCAGTTCTGTGGTTTGATTCCCTACAACTCCTAAGAAGAGCTCAAGAGCTGAATCGGCGGTTTACTAGGCGGTCAATGGTGGTTCTCAGACAAGTGCCCTGCAGATCTGAGATTTCAGTTACTGTACAACAGGGATTTGTAAATTCATTAAAGTCTAGATCTGGCTAGATCCAGCAGATCTCTCTGAGTTTAGATTGAAGCATTTGAAGAGAGCTTTCCAACGATAGCTCATGCATCCCGATCCGACATCGGGATTGACCGCAGTGGCCGTTTTCGCCGGAGCGCGCACCGGAAAATAGAAATCAAAATCCGTGGGCAGCTAGTTCAACAATTGGGAATCGGGGCCGATCGCCCCCCGATCGGTGTTCCCGGCCGACCGCCGTCCGTGGAGGCGCGCCACCAGGGGTCCCCATCACAGTGGGTCCCACCCCCGCAGATTCGGAGGACAGCGCCGTCCGTGGGCCCCGCGGGCCCGTAGAAGCCGCCGTTCGGAAAGCACGAAAACGCGGAGTTCGGCACCGCCGGGCGACATCAAGATGCTGCCCGTCAACCCGAGTTGCGTGATTCCCGGACCCCACATGTGACCTTTTACCTCCCTGCGTGGAGTGGGTCGACTTAGTGTATTGTTGTAATCATTGTTAACCGGGAGTCCGTAATTCGGCCGGGGTTATCTTCGCCACGCCGGGTGCGTGGAGGTAAAGGTCTCAACTTCTCGGCATTCGCTTGCTAGTTTAGTATATGGTCTTTTGCCGCTGCCGAGAGCGATAGGTACTAGCCCGTGTGTCCATGTCACCGCTGTGAGAGTGAGAGTGACCCGTCCCGTGACTCGATCCGAGTCCGGATGTTGAGTCGGACTACCCTTGACCTCCGCTGGTTCCTTAACCGCGCACGGTCCGTGCTTTCCCCGCTTGGGACGACGAGTGAGCTTCCACTTCTGTTAGCGACGTTTCGCCACTAGGAGCTCGTAGTGTCGGGCTTAGTGTCTCCCTGGTGTGTGTTGCTGGTCGTGTCTTCATCTAGAGTCCGAGGGTGGCACCATATAGTGTTGTCTCCCGTGTCCGTCCCGCATCACATGGAGAAAGAGCAAATGAGTTGTTAGAACTCATACACTCTGATGTGTGTGGACCTATGTCCATATATGCCAAAAGAAGTTATTTATACTTCATTACATTCACTGATGATTTCTCAAGATTTGGATACGTGTACTTAATGAAGTACAAATCTGAAGCTTTTGAGAAATTTGTCGAGTTTAAGAATGAAGTAGAGAAACAAACCGGGAAAAGTATTAAAACTCTTCGATCAGATCGAGGCGGTGAATACTTGAGTACGGAGTTCACACAGTTTTTAAGAGATAATGAATATTATCCCAATGGACTCCTCCTTATACACCTCAGCTGAATGGTGTAGCAGAAAGGAGGAATCGTACCCTATTAGATATGGTACGGTCCATGATGTGTTTTGCTGGTTTACCCTTGTCCCTCCGGGGTTATGCCTTGGAGACTGCTGCACACTTGTTGAACAAAGTCCCATCGAAGTCTGTCGACTCCACTCCATATGAGATATGGAAAGGAAAGAAGCCAAATCTTAAGTACTTTAAGGTTTGGGGTTGCCCTGCCCATGTAAAGAAACATGACTCTGATAAACTAGGATCTAAGACTGAGAAGTGCAGGTTTGTGGGATATCCTAAGGAAACTTATGGATATTATTTATACCAGCCTAGCGATCAAAGAGTGTTTGTAGCTAAACATGCTGTATTCCTTGAGGAAGAGTATATCCTTGAAGGAAACAGTGGGAGCTTGGTAGAACAAGAAGAAGTTCTAGAACCACAACCTGTCAGTGTACCTTCTCAAGATCCAGTACAAACTGACCCACAAACTGTGCGTAGGTCAGGCCGGATACCTGTTCAACCAGATAGATATGTAGGACATATTTCTGGTAAGGTATCACATAATGAGGATGATGATCCTAAGACCTACGAGGAGGCAATGAGTGTCATTGACTCCAGGAAATGGCAAGAGGCCATGATATCTGAAATGGATTCCATGAACTCCAACCAAGTTTGGAACTTGGTGGATCCACCTGAGGGTATTGTACCTATTAGATGCAAGTGGATCTTTAAAAGAAAGATTGGAGTAGATGGAAAGGTTGATACCTATAAGGCAAGGCTTGTAGCGAAGGGATATCGTCAAAGGCAAGGGGTTGACTATGATGAAACCTTCTCTCCTGTAGCCATGCTAAAATCCATTAGAATTTTACTTGCCATTGCTGCACACTATGATTATGAAATCTGGCAGATGGATGTGAAGATGGCATTCCTCAATGGAAACCTTGAGGAAGAAGTGTACATGATATAGCCTGAGGGATTCACATCCAAAGAGTATCCAGATAGAGTGTGCAGGCTTCAGAGGTCCATATATGGACTAAAGCAAGCATCTCGCAGTTGGAACATAAGGTTTGATGAAGCAATCATATCTTATGACTTCGTTAAGAACGAAGATGAGCCATGTGTATACAAAAAGGCAAATGGCAGTGCAATCACCTTTTTGGTACTATATGTGGATGACATACTACTCATTGGGAATGATGTAGGTATGTTATCGTCATTCAAAGCTTGGCTGTCAAAGCATTTCTCCATGAAGGATTTGGGAGAAGCATCCTATGTGTTGGGGATTAGGATCTATAGAGATAGATCAAAAAGGATGCTAGGCTTGTCCCAATCGATGTACATAGACACTATTGTCAAAAGGTTTGGCTTGGAAGACTCCAAGAGAGGTCTAATACTAATTAGACATGGAGTCTACCTCTCTAAGGAGATGTCCCCTAAAACTCCAGAAGAGAGGGAGTACATGAGTAGGGTTCCCTATGCCTCTGCCATAGGGTCCATCATGTACGCGATGTTATGTACTAGGCCTGATATAGCTTATGCTCTAAGTGTTACGAGCAGGTATCAAGCAGATCCAGGTGAACAACACTGGATAGTTGTGAAATGTATCCTTAAGTACTTAAGAAGGACTAAGGATCTATTTCTGGTATATGGAGGAGAGGACTTGAAACTGAGAGGATACACTGACTCTAGTTTCCAGTCTGACAAAGATGATAGCAAGTCAACCTCTGGGTTCATTTTTACTCTCAATGGTGGGGCAGTGAGTTGGAAGAGTTCCAAACAAGAAACCACTGCTGATTCAACAACCGAGGCCAAGTACATTGCGACTGCCGAGGCATCAAAGGAGGCGGTCTGGATGAAGAAGTTCATCGATGGATTGGGAATTGTCCCAAGCATCTCTGATCCTGTCCCCAAGTTTTGTGACAAAAATGGGGCAATTGCGCAAGCAAAGGAGCCGAGGTCTCATCAGAAGTCCAAGCATATTCTGCGGCGTTATCACTTGATCAGAGAGATTATAGCTAGAGGAGATGTGATAGTAGATAGAGTGTCTTCTGCTGATAATATTACAGATCCATTGACTAAGCCTTTATCTCAAAGTGTGTTTGAGCGTCACCTTGGGCTGATGGGGATCAAGCATGTGGGTGATTGGTTTTAGTGCAAGTGGGAGATTGTTAGAGATGTATGCCCTTCACGCCAATCACAAGTGTTGTGATGGTGACATTTCTTGTACAATTTCATTCAATATGCTAATGGCATTTACTTCATTATATTCTTAGCACGTTATAGTATGTTTGTTGTAATATGATGAAGTCCTTGAATATGAGCTATGATGACTGGATCATGATGAGATTGTGATAATGAGATCAGTCATCTAGATGTTTATATTCTAAATGTTCCTGGTCGTAGGATCTTCAAGAAGGGACATTGAAGATCCGGATAGACCAGTGCACGTGGTACTCACTCATGTGATGAGGGTGGTCGATCTCATAATCACCGGCGTGGTGACATCAAGGTACACGTGCAGGTACTCGTTAGTGGAATGAGTTCACTGAACTGACCTGATCTAGAATTCCTGAATGGTAATCATGCTGACTGTCAATCAGGAGATTCTAGTGCCACAGTAGCATAGTTGGATCTTTGACCTGAGTCACTAAAGAGCTTTTGCATGGACTCCACTGAGCATTTGATTGCTGACTTATGAACTTCAATCTTGTGGTTCTTAATAGTTAGCTATTCGGACTCAGTGGGATTCAAGTGAAAACACTTTGGTGGACAACAAGGGATCATTCACTCTCTGCATGGATTAAGAGAGAGAATGCTCTATGGACATGTACTTAGAAATCCCTGGCCAGGGTATGGGGTTCACTTAGAAAAGGAGTTTTCTAGTGAACTGTACTTAAGAGTACAAGGGTCCATAAGATCAGGATGCTTTAGGGTTTGACAGTTTGACCGTACCCTAATTCTGATTGGAGCATTGTATGAATGAGGATCTATAACTGTGTGGAATCTGATGACGGAAATGTTCAATATGGGTTGCATCCCTCCCAAAGTCATTTGGGATCACGAGGTATTGCTTGGTGCCGTTCGTGGTCGAAAAGCCTGTTAAATCCATTGAGAGTTAATGGATTATGATTAATTAAGTTAAGAAGAGTTCTTAGCTTAACGGGCCTGAAAACCAAACAGACTATTGGGCCTAGAGGGTCACACACAATAGAGTAGTGGATAAGACGGATAAGGACAGTAATTATAGACAGTTTCTGGGTTTTTGTGAAAAATGCCAGAGTCTATAAATACACGTTGAGGAGAGAAACCCTGGCCAAGCACTAGGGTTTCTCCCTTGGCCACCCCCCTCTCTCTCTCTCTCCTCCCTGACCTGGGCGCACCCCTCTCTCTCTCCTCCTCCTAAGGCGGTGGATGGTGGTGCTGGGAGTGGCCGTTGTGTGGAGATCGAGAAGGAGACTCCGTTCGTTCCTACTGCTAGTGTGGATACATCTAGAGGCCGGACACTTGGACGGTTAGCAGCCCGACGAGCCTCTACTCGATCGTCTTCGGGCATCTGGGAATTGATTAATCTCGCAAAGGTATAGAACTGTTCTTCCTTGGCGGGTTCTTCGATAAATCGTTTCTTGATTTTGATCGCCAGCAACGATACGACTCTTAGGGTTTCATTGTTTCCGCTGCTCCTCTGTTCGAAACCTTACAAGGCCATCATCCAATTTTCTTTTCCATTTAAATTTCTAGACCTCTACAATCTGCCCCTATGCAGATCTGTGTCACAACAACCTATCTCTTCCATATTTCGACCCCCTTTTTCTTATTTGTTTGAGTTGCCAATTTTATTGGGGATTCTGTTCACCTAAACCTTTTTCCATGAATTTTTCTGGGATTTTAGGATCTCGTTTATATTTTCTTAAAATCACTGTCTTTTCCCAAATCTGTTCTGTCCTGTGTAGTCCAGATCCGACCCACTAGTGTTATAAAATCCGTTTCCCCTATCCAACGTCCACCATAAATTCCAAAAAAAATATCCCCTTCTTCCTTACCTTCCCCTCTACCACTTTCATGAAGAACTCAACACCCAGATCCGAAGTTTGAGTCATGGTCAATGCCAACTCTCGTGAAAATTTAAATATATCCTGCCAGATCTGGTTCTATGAGCCAGTAGATGGTAAATTCGACCAAGGCCAGTTTCGGGATAGACAAAATTGTTTCGCTGGCCATAGATCAAAGTACTTCAAGTCAGCTTTCCAACGGCACAAATTTTGTGTCGATTCGATGTTGGCATTGATCGCAGCAGCCATTCTCACCGGATCGCACAGTACAAAACAGAAGCTTCAGCCCGTGGGCAGCAAGCTTCCCACTAGGTGACCGGAGCCGCCCGGCCTCCTCCCGGCGTTCCAGCCCGACCGCCTTCCAAGGAGCGTTCCCCCAGGAGCCACAGTCACAGCGGAGCCACTCCGGGCCCACTCGGCCCCACAAGCCAGCACGTGGGCCGCACAATTAGCCGTTTGCGCCACCCGAACCGCACCGATGGAGTGATCAAGTTGCTGCCCATCAACCCCAGATCGGTCCTCCCGGACCCACTTGTAGCCCGATACCTCCCTGCGTGGAGTGGGCATAGAATTTCACTTCTGTAATTTAACTACATTCACTGTATCGGGAGTTACCGTACTTGGCCGGGATCACCGTCCCCACGCCCAGAGCATGGAGGTATCGTGTCCACTCTTCTCTCGGCATTTTGCTTTACTCGTATTTAATTCTATATGCCACTGCTAGAGAGCATGTTAGGATCCTAGCTCATTATATTTTCATAACGCCGCTGCGAGAGAGAGAGCAAGACCCGTCCCGTGGCCCGATCCAGGCACGAGAGATAGCCGACCACCCTAGCTCACTGCCGATTTCTCAACTGCGCACGTCCGTGTGCTTCCTTTGTTAAGGGACGATTGCGAGCTTTTCTAGAGTCCAAGGATCGCATATCAATTGAAGTCGAGTTTGCTGGTCCGTCCCGCATCACTTCCTCTCTCGCCCGCACGAGCACCTCCCCACTGCACACAACGCACACCCTCTCACCCCACCTCTCTTCTCTACACCGCACCGTGGCCACCCTCTCGCTGCACCCACACGCCAATGCAGCCACCTTGTCCTCTTACTTCCCCTTTCCGCATGCGGATGACGTTGACCCGCCTCTCTCCGTTCCTCATCCGGCCTCCCAACCTCCCTCTCAACCTCTCACGCACTCCCTCTCGCTCTCTCTATTCCACCAACCGCGTCGACCCTCCCACCTTCTTCGTCCCTTTCTCTCTTTCTCTCTCATCCACTCTCTCTCCTCTCCCTTCTCACTAGTTCTCTCTCTATCTATCTCCCGTTCACTTCTCTCTTCCTATCTTTTCTTCACACAAACTATTTTTATTTTTCTTATTATTTTAGTTATTATCCTTCTCTCCTCCCTCTATTTCTTTCTCTCTCTCTCTAGTTCTCCCTCTTTCTCTCTAAATCTATCTATCAAGGGCTCCCTCACGGCGACATCTATTCCAAGTTGGGCGGTCCTCCAAGGCTCAAGAAGTGTGGACGTCGACGTCTTCATCAAACCGGCTACATCCCCTCCCTAGTTCTTTAATTTTCAGTCTTAGTTAGATTTTATTTCGAATGTGTATTTTGTTATTTTCTTGAACTTATATGCATTGTAATATTTTGTTTTAGAGCATTAAGAAAAATTTGGTGTCATTGTCTCTCTAGATGCTTGGCTCTCTCTCTCTCCCTTTATCTCCCTATTTCTCTCCTCTACCTCTCCAAATTTCTTTAGATAGTTTTTAATCTTGCGCTATTTTAATTGTTTCCCATAAAAAAAATCCTTCAAACAATTTATTTTTATTTTGTTAAAAATAAAAGAGAAATAAAGTTTTCAATTTCAAAATATTAGCCTCTTCGTGGATTCGACCCGTATTCATCACTATATTGTTGTTGTGCCCCGGTTTGTTTTGACGAAGATCTTGATAGAAAATATCCTGAATTAGGCTTATGCGATTTGAATTAATTGAGACTTGATGAATGATGGAGTTGCATGATTTGCATTGATTGATGCTTGATAAATGTAGGCTTTGCATGAAAATATGTTTGTTCAATCAATTGAGTTGCGTTAAAGAGGAAGCTTGAATGTTGAATGAATTTCAAATTCTAAATCCTGAATGAGTAGCTTTGGGTTGGTCTAACATTGTCGATTGAATTGGATGGATAAAGCAGCCACATGCTTTGGTTGAAGATTGAATGGATGCATTGATTAATCTACATGATATGGATTGATTTGAGAATTTCATTTGCTTGGGTTGAGATTGAGTTTAATGGCAATCTGTATTGTGCAGGTTCGATGTGGAATTGAGTCTCAAATCTTGGAAATGATGGTAAGAATATATTTGTAGGCTGTTCACAAAGTGGATGAAAGTGCAATGGTTCAAATCTGGAAAATACAGGTTTATTGTGAGACTTCACTCAAAACTTGAAGGCCAATGGTAAGAATGAATGTTCAATTGGATATCAATGTGAATGGATTCAATCTATGAAGAAATCATGTTTTGTCTTATATATCTGAGTCTTTAGTGCTCAATTATTCAATCTTAATACTTGGTTCATGAAATGTGGAGTTTCAAGTGGTTTATTTGAAGTTTTTCTGCAGTCAGGAAAAGTGTCGACCTAATGAGTCGACACTTATTTTCAGAGCTTTTGCCTTGCATTAAGTGTTAAGAACACTGGCAGAAAGTGTCGACCCATGAAGTCGACACTTTCACCAGGGTTCTGTTATTTAGTAAAGTTAGAACTTTTGGAACAAAGCGTCGACCTCATAGGTCAACACTTTCAGGTAAGTTCGTTCAAGACAGTGAAATCAGAACCTCCGTGAAAAAGTGTCGACCTCAAAAGTCGACACTTTTCACCATGAATGTTATAAATTTCACAGGCCAGAACACTTGGTAAAAAGTGTCGACCCCATAGGTCGACACCTGTTTCCCGGGTTTCATTTTTATATGTTCTGGTAAAACATTCATGAAAAAGAGTCGACTCCATGAGTCGACACTTTTTCTGAACGTTCGATCGGGATTTTCGGATCTGTTTAGAACCCATTAATCTTGGCTCCACTTGGCTTGGTTAATTACTGTAATGGCCTTAGGGCGTCCACTATACTTTGTATGAGTTTAGATGAGGGTTTGGGAAGGGCTTTTAAGTCTGTTGGCCCTTCAATCCCTTGTGTATAAGACGCCGCCTCTTCTTCCGATCGAACACAACCAAGAGCTTCTAACGTGTTTACTCTTATTGCCGGAGAAGAAGGTGGCGTGTGCTCTGTTAGAGGAGAAGGGAAGGAACGCCAGAGTCGTTCCCTCACGAGCCTGAGCTGAGATCGAGAGGCAACGGATGCAGTCCTCTTCATCCTTGCTTTGGGCGCCTGAATCTTCAAACATCGGCTCCTCCTTCTCTCGGTTTCATCATTCTAAGCCACACTTCATATACCTCCGGTTTGGATTGAAAGATTTAGGGGAGATCCATCTTGTTTAATCATACTCTCTATTCTTAGATGCTATGCTTAGATTGCTATTCTCAGAACTTGGCGTTGTATTTTCCATTCTATTTTCATCTTTGGACGATTTCGGAGTTTGCTCCGAGTGTGTGTGCGGGGCTTCTCATCGTTGTGCGAGAACCCACGTGTGTGAGCCGTCGAGCCCGTGTGTGTGGTTGCTGCCATCGTGGAGCATAGTTAGTGAAATCCTCTCGAGGTGAGAGGGGTGGACGTAGGATGGCACTTGGTGCGTCCAAACCACCTAAAAATCACTGTGCTGTGGTTTGCTTCTCTCGTGGTTGTTGATATTTGCTTTCTGTTCACAATACGAGTGTGAGTCGGTGAGACGAGAGTTTATTCAATTGTCCGTTCATATATTGCTTTCCGAGTGAGTATATCTCTACGCTGGAAAGTTGTGAGGGCTTGCTTGTTTTACTTTCATATGTTCTAATCAAGCCTTATCTAAGGTTTATTTTCCATATCTGTGGTTTGTATTAATTGTAGTCATTTTTTGTGAAAAAGGGTGGGCAATCAATTCACCCTCTGCTCAATTGCCTCCTAATCGGGCCAATAATTGGTATCAGAGCCTCAACTCTATTTTCTAGAAACCTAGCAATTTAAGAGTGATCTGTTAGGAATGGCCAACAATCTCAACAAGGGGTTAACGCCCAAAGGGCATTCTATTCAATAGCCACCTTTCTTCGATGGCAATAATTACCCTTACTGGAAGAATAGGATGACCGTATTCCTCCGTGCTCAAAGTCATGAAATATGAACTGTTATTAGGAATGGTCCGTATGCTGTGCATCCTGATGAGGACATGTGGGACGATGATGCTATTAAGAAAGCCACTGTAAACTTTAATGCTTTAAACATAATTCAGTGTGCTATTCACCATAACGAGTATGCTCGTGTCTCCATGTGCAGCAGCACAAAGGAAATGTGGGACAAGCTCAAGCTTATCTACGAAGGTACCACAGAAGTTAAGGAGACAAAAGCGAATATGTTGACCCGTGATTACGAGCTGTTTCGAATGAAGGATGAAGAAAATATCTTCGAGATGTTCGCACGTCTCATGGAGATTACAAATGGATTGAAATCACTCAGGAGAGAGTTCTCAAATAAGGAATTGGTACGGAAGGTGTTGAGGTCACTATTACCGAGCTGGGACACCAAGGTGATCGTAATAGAGGACTCAAAGGATTTGTCAACGCTCACTGTGGATGCACTCATAGGGTCATTAATGACCTATGAGATCAATGTGATAAAGAGAACGGAAGAGGACCCAAAGAAGAAAAAGCCAATCGCTTTAAAAGCACTCCCGGAAAGTGTCTCGAGCCAAGATGAGTCGTTGGGAACCACCGACGATGAAGAAGTTGCTATGCTTACGAGGAAAGTAAGACAATTCCTGCACCAAAGAAGACGGTTTGGAGGGAAATTCAGAAAAGGAAAGAGGCAGCCAAGGCAACGAAATGAACCATCCAAGGCCGCCGAGATTATATGTTATGAATGCAAGAAAGTGGGGCACATGCGAGGAGAATGCCTTGAGCTGCAAAAGAAGAAAAGGAAAATGGTCAAGGGCAAGAAGCCGAAAGCCATGAAGGTGACGTGGAGCGACGAAGATGAAGATGAGCCCACGACCGATGATGAGGAGCAAGACATTGAAGAACTTGTGAAGACAATGTGTCTAATGGCGAACAACGACAGTGAACAGGTAATTTCTGACACAGAGCTTATTTCAAACGAACAGTGGGAACTTGCATATGAGGAGTTAGATGAGAAGTACAGAAGAATGAAAAATGAAAATAGGACATTAAAGAAAAAGATTCATGAAATTGTTCACTCATCTAATTCATGTGGAAAGTGCAATCTACTTGAAATGCAAGTTAAAAGCTTGAAAAATGCTAATGATGCTTTAGAAACCAAATCAGCTTTGTTTGAAGATGAAATAGCATGCTTAGATGTAGAAAAGAAAAATTCCTTTAAACTTAAAGATGAAATCCAAGAAAGGTATGATCTCTTGAACAAAGAATTGGAAGAGTTGCATGCTAAATTGACTGAATGTGAGAAAGAGAGAGAAGAATTGAAAGGCAAGAATGAAAGTTTTATCATTGAACTGGAAAAAGTGAAAAATGCGAATGGAAAAATGTTGAGAGAAAAAGGAAAACAAATTGAGAAGAATCCAAGTACAATGCATGGCAACAAAAATCATGTTCAATATGTTGTTAAGAATTCATCTTGTCAAGGAGAATGTTCACACACACATCTTGAAAAACTAACTGTTAATTCTAGCTTCCCCTCAACCTTTAGGAATGTAAATAAAAGAAGAAATTTTGGTAGGAAAAGACCCACATGTTTTTATTGTGGAAAGATAGGGTATGATATGTATATATGCCAACTCATGCAATACGATGATGACATGTTTTTCAATAAATACAATCAATCCCTTGAGAATGCTAACATGAAGGGACCCAAGCTTGCTTGGGTACCCAAATCGAAATGAGCATGGTTGCTAATTGCTGCAGGTCTGCATGAACGCGGAAGAAAATAAATGGTACCTGGACAGCGGATACTCCAGGCACATGACGGGAAATAAACACCTCTTTGCAGACCTTGCTGAAAAGAATGGCGGTACAGTAATCTTTGGAGGACAGGACAAGGGTAAGATAATCAGAATCAGGAGAATTGGTAAGGACCCTAACCATTGCATTGAGGATGTTTCACTTGTTAGAGGTCTTCACCACAATTTGCTTAGTGTAAGTCAACTTTGTGACAAGGGTCACAAAGTAATTTTTGAGTCTTCTCACTGCACTATCATTGATGCTAACACACAGAAAATTAAGTTCATAGGAGTGAGATGTAACAACACCTATCAAGTTGATTTTGATGAGCTTGCATCTAAGAAACTTTGTTTAGTTGCCAATAAAAGTGATGATGTTTGGTTGTGGCATCGCCGTCTTGGGCATGCCAATTTTAATGTCATTAGGAAGTTGAACCGTCATGATTTATTCAGAGGTCTTCCTAAATTGAATTTTGAAACTTCAAAGATATGTGAAGCATGTAATAAGGGAAAACAAACCACCACATCTTTTAAATGCAAAAATATTGTTTCAACAGAAAAACCCCTTCAATTGTTGCATTTTGATTTATTTGGTCCCACCAGGACTCGAAGTCTTGGAGGGAAGCTTTATGGTTTCATGATTGTCGATGATTTCTCGTGATATGCATGGGTTCTATATCTAGCAAATAAAAGTGATGCTTGCAATGAGTTCATTAATTTTTGTACTAGAGTTCAGAATGAAAAAGGATATACAATTCAGAAAATTCAAAGTGACCACGGAAAGGAATTTGAAAATCATGAGTTTGATGCTTTTTGTAGGAAGCAGGGGTACGAGCATAAGTTCTCTTCACCAAGAACCCCTCAACAAAATGGCGTGGTCGAAAGGAAAAATAGGACGCTCGTGGAGATGGCGCGTACCATGTTTGCGGAGAACGATCTTCCATGGTACTTATGGGCTGAGGCGGTGAACACCACCTGCTACATCACAAATAGAGCAATGGTAAGATCAATCCTTAAGAAAATTCCTTACGAGCTTTACAAAGGTAAGAAACCCAACATATCTCATTTTAAGCCATTTGGGTCAATCTGTTACATTTTGAACAATGGAAAAGACAATCTCGAAAAATTTGATGCAAAGAGTGATAAAGGGATTTTCCTCGGGTATTCTCTATCATCTAGAGCTTACCGTGTTTATAACACTAGAACACTTGTTGTCGAGGAAAGTCCACATGTTGTTGTTGATGAGTTCACAATGAGAAAATCAAATGATGATGATCATTTTCTTATTACAGGTGAGGGTGAAGTTGAAAAGGGAGAGTCGAGCAAACAAGGTGAGGCAGCAAATCAAGAAGAAGAAAAGGAACAAGAGGAGCAAGCAGAACAAGAGCAACATCCGAACCTTCCACACCAATGGACCACGCACAAGGACCATCCATTGGAGAACGTGATCGGCGGTGTGGATGAACGAATTCGAACACGGGCTTCAATGAGGGAAGTAGAAATTCATGATAATCTAGCCTTACTTTCTAGCATTGAGCCTAAATCCTTAGACAATGCTTTAAATGACAATTCTTGGGTTCTCGCCATGCAATAAGAGCTACACCAATTCCAAAGGAATAGGGTGTGGTTCCTCGTGCCTCGGCTTGATGACCATCCTATTATTGGAACTAAGTGGATTTTCTGAAACAAACTTAGTGAAGATGGGGTGGTTGTGAGGAATAAGGTAAGATTAGTAGCCAAGGGCTACTCTCAAGAATTTGGTATTGATTTCGATGAATCATTTGCACCTGTGGCTAGATTAGAAGCAGTTAGAATTTTACTTGCTTATGCTTGTCACAAGAACATTAAACTGTTTCAAATGGACGTGAAGAGTGCCTTCCTCAACGGAGTGATCAAGGAAGAAGTGTACGTGGAGCAACCATTGGACTTTGAAGATGAAAGATTTTCGGACCACGTCTTCAGATTGGACAAGGCACTATATGGTTTGAAACAGACTCCCTCGGCATGGTATGATAGATTAAGTTCATTTCTTATTGAAAATGGCTTCAAACGAGGTAATATAGATCAGACATTATTTACAAAAACTTGTGATGAACATTCTTTAATTGTTCAAGTTTATGTAGACGATATAATTTTTGGAGCCTCTAATTCAAAAATGAATGATGAATTTGCCTAACTTATGCAGGGGAAGTTCGAGATGAGCTTGATGGGAGAGCTCAACTTCTTCTTGGGATTGCAAATAAAGCAACTGGACGATGTCATTTTTATCAACCAAAAGAAGTACACACAAGAAATCGTGAAGAAATTCCAACTTGAAACTGCCAAGTCTTTTGCAACACCGATGTCCACCTCACAGAAAATGGAAGAAGAAAAAGATAACAGAATCGATCAAAAACTTTTTAGGGGTATGATTGGTTCACTGCTATACCTGACTGCAAGTAGGCCTGACATCCATTTTAGTGTCTGTCTCTATGCAAGACATCAATCTTGTCCCAGGGATTCTCATTTAGCGGCCGTAAAAAGGATCTTCAGGTATTTGAATGGTACTATTGACCTTGGTTTGTGGTATCCTAGAAATAATTCATTTGATTTACATGCTTTCACTGACTCTGATTATGCTGGTTATAAAATGGATCAAAAAAGCACAAGCGGTCACTGTCAGTTTCTAAGGGGCTACATAGTTTCATGGGCCTCAAAGAAACAACATTGTGTGGCTTTATCAACTGCCGAAGCCGAATATGTGGCTGCTGGTAGTTGTGTGGCTCAAGTGCTTTGGATCCAACATCAATTGCTGGATTTTAGTTTTTGTTTAAGAAATACTCTCATAATGTGTGACAACACTTCTGCAATAAACTTGTCAAAAAATCCTGTCCAACATTCCCGCACTAAGCACATAGAAGTTAGACATCATTTTATACGAGATCATATAAATAAAGGTGATTTTGAACTTATTTTGTTGACACAAAACACCAACTTGCTGATATATTTACAAAACCTTTAAATTCTGAACAATTTTGTTTTCTTAGAAGAGAATTAGGAGTGTGCAGGTTAGATACTTAAAACTTTTGAGTTGAATTGTACATACACACTTTTCACCTTTTTCATAAAGAAATTGTTCATACTGCTTTATCTTTTGCACATAAGAAGTCCTTTCATGGCCTTTACTTCTTTAAACTTTGCTTTTTGTGCATATTTCAAGAAATAACAAATTGATCTCAATACATGTTTTGATCTTTTCGCATCCGCATGTACATAAATACATATACTTCATATATGTGTGCATGAATGCCATGATTCACCGGTATATAAAATGGCGTCAGTGGAAAGGTGGATCAAGTCCACCTGGAAGCTTTCGTTATGTGTGAGTATGGACTTCGAACCTATGTTCTCCGCCACGTATCGGTAATCAAAATTGCTTGAAAACACCATTTTGAAATGCTTGAGTGTATATAAATTACACACCTTTCAGTTGATATCTTCTATGACCTTACGCTCTTGCTAAATAAAATGCTTTGACTAGGGCATATTTTTACATGGCACATATTAAGGGGGAGGGTCTTGTTAGAACTGTGCATACACTTAGGGGGAGACATCACTCTGAATCGGCTAATTCATCTCTTACATTCCATGCAATCTCTCACACCACTTGCACTGATGAGCTTAATGATTCTAGTCAATAAGGATTTCGCTTATTCCACTCAACACACTTTAGAACACTTGAGTCCCTACATAGAAATCACGTGACTCATAAGGAAAAAGCTGTCAACCCCACCAAAAATGAATAAGTGTGATTTGACATCGAGTACATCGGGAATCCCCCCTGAAATAAAGGAGGAAACTTGCATAGGAAAGTGTCTCATCCACATTATAATAAATGACGACACCGAGTAACCGGGAATTACCCCTGAGATAAAGGGTATGCCTCGTGTTAAAAGGTTAGTCATAAGTTATTTAAATAAAAAAAATTATAGAAAATAACTTTGGGGTTGTGCGAAGCTACCAAAAGTCGACCACGGTGTGTAGAAGTGTAGGGAGGAAAAGTTCCAATTTGTGTTCTTTAGACAATCTTAACATCCATATTGCTTAGATTTCATTGCTCATACTTCACCTAGACATCTAGGGAGTGATTGTTAGAATGTACATTTTGAATCAGTCATATCTCATGTGTAATGTAGTACCACTGCTTGTAAGCACTACCCTTTTACTATTGCTCGTGGACATCATGTTCTCGGTCTCTCACATATTTTCTATCCCGTTCCTAGAACATGCTTGCTATTATATATAGTAATGAATGCATATGTGCTTAACTGCTCATTCAATGCTTTGCATATGCATCTCATTGAGTTAACTATAAATATTGAGGCTTAACTTCCATCTTTTTATCGTTTTACTAATCCCCTATTTGACTCCGACAAAACGGGGGCGAAATAAACGTTGTTTTTTTTGTGTTTTTGAAAAGTGGAGTCATGTTTGCATGCTTTGTGTTGCTTGCTTCTACTGATTTGAACGCTAGACATGTCTTGAAATTAAAAACAGTTGTAGTTAACATGCAAAAAATTATGTTTTCTCAATGGATTTTATCTTCGTCAAAAAGGGGGAGATTGTTGTGCCCCGGTTTATTTTGACAAAGATCTTGATAGAAAATGCCCTGAATTAGGCTTATGTGATTTGAATTAATTGAGACTTGATGAATGATGGAGTTGCGTGATTTGCATTGATTGATGCTTGATAAATGTAGGCTTTGCATGAAAATATGTTTGTTCAATCAATTGAGTTGTGTTAAAGAGGAAGCTTGAATGTTGAATGAATTTCAAATTCTAAATCCTGAATGAGTAGCTTTGGTTTGGTCTAACATTATCGATTGAATTGGATGGATAAAGCAGCCACATGCTTTGGTTGAAGATTGAATGGATGCATTGATTAATCTACATGATATGGATTGATTTGAGAATTTCATTTGCTTGGGTTGAGATTGAGTTTAATGGCAATCTGTATTGTGCAGGTTCGATGTGGAATTGAGTCTCAAATCTTGGAAATGATGGTAAGAACATATTTGTAAGTTGTTCACAAAGTGGATGAAAGGGCAATGGTTCAAATCTGGAAAATACAGGTTTATTGTGAGACTTCACTCAAAACTTGAAGGCCAATGGTAAGAATGAATGTTCAATTGGATATCAATGTGAATGGATTCAATCTATGAAGAAATCATGTTTTGTCTTGTATATCTGAGTCTTTAGTGCTCAATTGTTCAATCGTAATACTTGGTTCATGAAATGTGGAGTTTCAAGCGGTTTATTTGAAGTTTTTCTGCTGTCAGGAAAAGTGTCGACCTAATGAGTCGACACTTATTTTCAGAGCTTTTATCTTGCGTTAAGTGTTAAGAACGTTGGCAGAAAGTGTCGACCCATGAAGTCGACACTTTCACCAGGGTTCTGTTATTTTGTAAAGTCAGAACTTTCGGGAAAAAGTGTCGACCTCATAGGTCGACACTTTCAGGTAAGTTCGTTCAAGACCGTGAAATCAGAACCTCTGTGAAAAAGTGTCGACCTCAGAAGTCGACACTTTTCACCACGAATGTTATGAATTTCACAGGCCAGAATACTTGGTAAAAAGTGTCGACCCCATAGGTCGACACTTGTTTCACGGGTTTCATTTTTATATGTTCTGGCAGAACATTCATGAAAAAGAGTCGACTCCATGAGTCGACACTTGTTTTGAACGTTCGATCCGGATTTCTGGATCTGTTTCGAACCCATTAATCTTGGATCCACTTGGCTTGGTTAATTACTATAATGGCCTTAGGGCGTCCACTATACTTTGTATGAGTTTAGATGGGGGTTTGGGAAGGGCTTTTAAGTCTTTTGGCCCTTCAATCCCTTGTGTATAAGACGCTGCCTCTTCTTCCGATCGAACACAACCAAGAGCTTCTAACGTGTTTACTCTTCTTGCAGGAGAAGAAGGTGGTGTGTGCTCTGCTGGAGGAGAAGAAGGTGGTGTGTGCTCTGCTGGAGGAGAAGGGAAGGAACGCCAGAGTCGTTCCCTCACGAGCCCGAGTTGAGATCGAGAGGCAGTGGCTGTAGTCCTCTTCATCCTTGCTTTGGGCGCCTGAATCTTCAAACATGGGCTCCTCCTTCTCTCGATTTCATCATTCTAAGCCACACTTCATATACCTATGGTTTTGGTTGAAAGATTTAGGGGAGATCCATCTTGTTTAATCATACTCTCTGTTCTTAGATGCTGTGCTTAGATTGCTATTCTCAGAACTGGGCATTGTATTTTCCATTCTATTTTCATCTTTAGACGATTTCGGAGTTTCCTCCGAGTGTGTGTGTGGGGCTTCTCATCGTCGTGCGAGAACTCACGTGTGTGGGCCGTCGAGCCCGTGTGTGTGGTTGCTGGCGTCGTGCAGCGTAGTTAGTGAAATCCTCTCGAGGTGAGAGGGGTGGACGTAGGACGGTACTTGGTCTGTCCGAACAACCTAAAAATCACTGTGACGTGGTTTGCTTCTCTTGTGGCTGTTGATATTTACTTTCCGTTCAAAATACGAGTGTGAGTCGGTGAGACGAGAGTTTGTTCAATTGTCCGTTCATATATTGCTTTCCGAGTGAGTATATCTCTGCGCTGGAAAGTTGTGAGGGCTTGCTTGTTTTACTTTCATACGTTCTAATCAAGCCTTATCTAAGGTTTATTTTCCATATCTATGGTTTGTATTAATTTTAGTCAATTTTTGTGAAAAAGGGTGGGCAATCAATTCACCCCCCTCTCAATTGCCTCCTAACCGGGCCAACAATTATAAATCCTAATTTTATTATGTGAGTGCATAATTTTTAAGATTGTTAGCGTGCGTGTAGTAACGACATACGCTTTCGCGTTATCAATCCTACAAGTCCGACAATTCCCATGCAAACTTCCTAATAGGTTTGGAGTTTCTACGTAAAGAATCCTAATGGATTCAAAGTTTCTCATGCATATCCTTTACTGCTAGAAAACCAGCTGCCACCCACTTTTCCAATGAAAACCCTAAACTCCATGCAAGTCTCGAAGGTGATAAAAGGTTTGGGTTTTTTGGAGTAACATATCTTAATCTATATACTATATTTCCCCTGGGACGTAAGGAAGGTTATGGGCTTTCAAGGCCCATTCGGGATTAATTACTTTATCTAACATATGTATATACACATATAGGTGCCCCATATGTGTGTGTGTTAAGGCCCTTTTGTTTAAGTACAAGGGTTGTGCTTTAAGACCCATACGAAGGTTAAGGCCTTCTTGGCTTCATCCCTTGGGCTTTTATAATTTTATTTAGGCCCTTTGATTATTTAATTGCGGGTTTTTTTCTATTTCAGAAATTTTATTCCTATATTTTATCCGGGTTGCTACAATTAGTGTTTGCAGCGGGTTGTACAGTTCTCGACGTGACGTTGGTATGCCCTGAATAATTCCATTCTCTCCTCTTTTTAGCTTTGGATGCCCCCAGGCTGGGGTGGATAGCCGGAGAGTTCATTCTCCCTTTTAATGCCCCCATGACTGGGGTGGATAGCTAAAGACGAGTTGCTTAAAGCTTGTCTTTTCATTGGGTAGCTCGTTCGCTTCACGAACAGTTGTATAGACGAAGAGTAGCGGGGAGATTTGGCCATTGGCTCCAGCATCCACTCCCTTGTTGGCAGCCCCCAAGCTGGGAATAGGGTCTAGCTGTGCCCCATGGCACCCTAGAGTTTGATTACAGTTGAGCATCTTTTTCATTCTTGCCCCCATGTCAAGTGTGTGTTGGAATAGAATTTCTATTGACTCCAAGAAGGAGTATGCTGCTGGGTGAAGTCTTGCGATCAATGACACCCAAGAGGGGGGGTGAATTGGGTGATTATAACTATTATCAAAATTTTACCCGATTTAAAAGGATATGATGCGGCATCAACTAGGAATTCAAAACTGTTTAGCCACAAGCTACATTTATCAAAATCTATCTCCACGATAGTTCCTTGGTACAAGGCGGAGGTGTGAATCTAGGGATTCTACTCATGCAAGACGCTATTGTCCTGACAAGAATGATCTTATCGATTCAAAAACACCTTTTGATATACTAAAGATCTATTTAGATAAAAGACCGATTGTGCTAAATCTGAAAGATCAACCCAAAACAACAGTGTGCACTAACAATCACATGGAATGGGGGGTAGAAGAAATGAGCCAAACCACACAATTCAAACGACAATACACGACGATTTTTAAGGTGGTTCGGATGCAACGACGGCAACCTATGTCCACCCCTCACCAAAACCCGGTGAGGCTTTACTGCTGGAAAACCAGCACATGGATAAATCCCCAACACGGAGACAAGCTCCAACACACACACGGAGACGAGCTCCAACACGATCCGATGACCGGATCAACAACACACACACACCCGCTGCGACAGATGCAGCACTCTACACACTTATACAGGATAGATCCAAACACACACATGTAGATCTGAGAAGACAATCCACACGACCACGGATCTGAATCGATCCACACATACACTGATGTTTGCAGATTACAAAGAACAAGACTTGAAGCTCAAAACACAAAGACAAATGAAACACAATTGAGAAAACTCCTGATTTAGGATCCCCTTGAGTGTATGATGCAGATCTTGAACAAGGCTTCATTCTTCACTTGAATGGAGATTAAATGGCTTCAGATAGAGCTTGAAGATCTTGGAGATGGATGCAGAAATCTTGCACGAGTTACTGTTCACGGAGCTACAGTAGCCTTCTTTTCCCCTTTGGCAGCCTCCCCTTGAATCCCCTTTCATTTTTTGTTTTCTTTTCCCTAAGAGGTGTTTTTATATGTCTTGGGTTGGTCAAGGAACATCCCCAGACATAGATCCACATTTCCTGGAGAATTTGGAGGCTAGAGGACTGAAAAGTCCACAAGAGAGGCTTGAACACGTTGGTGAAAACAAAGTCAAACATAGGGACTGCGAAGCTGGCGGTCGACCGGGAATAGAGGGGAGGTTGACCGGAATTTTACATGAATGAAGCTTTTCAACGCTGGAAAAATCGGTCGACCGGCCCAAGACCGACGGTCGATCGCCACCTGGAAATCCTGCATTTTCAATGGAGTTAGCCAATGAATAATAATCCATGAGCAAGAACTTTAGAGTCCACATTATGTACCAAACAAATTAAGGTTGTTTGAGTTATTCTAGGGGATATTTGAACCATGAACAATTTGTGCTAGGGCTTGAGTTGGAATTGACTTACACATGCACTTGCAATTATGAAGGTACTAAACCATTGCCCATACGAGGTTTGATATACTCACAGAATTGACCAAATGTTTGCTTCACTTACATTCATGAGTTCTAACAACGTAACCATTCATTTTGGAATTCAATTAACTCAGTTTATACATTTGGAATGCTTTTAACAGATGAGCATTGTCATTATGCACAATTGCCTTAATCACATACAATGCTAGCTTTAGAGTGCTTAGGCAAGGCACAAGCGGAAACCAAGTTCGGGGTTTTGTTATCATGAAAATCACTTGGAGAGACTCAACAATCTCCCCATTTTTGATGATGACAAAACAATGGTATATGAGAGTAATGGCATGCTTTGATAACCACATTGCGTACGGGTAGAGCATCAAACCAAGGATTGGCAATTGTACAAGGCAACGCAAACCATTCAATATATGCAAGCCATTCAACATTTTGTTCGCCAAGAGAGATAAGAAATGAGACACAAGAGTCAACCATTTAAGATCAAACACCAATTGCTTTCAGTTCATCATTTCATTACAGAGTACATTGATGCTTGAGAAAAAGAATGCAAGACTCAAGATCCATGCGAATGGACACATTGATCCTCACCAATGATCATGCATACAAACATACAAACATACTGACATATATAAATATAAGACTTGCACTACTACTACTTCTCCCCCTTTGGCATCATCAAAAGGGGATATGATAGACGAAAAGAGGACCCAAAAGGCACAAGACCAAAGTACAGCAGTCTAGAGGGAGGAAGCAAAAGAAAAATCCTCATGGGACATCTGCAGGAGGCTGATCGTCTGAAGGAGGAGGCTGATATCCAAGGCGGCGGCGGATGTCTTCAAGAGAATGATCTTGAACTTAAAGACGCTCCCGAATATAGCCAATGGAGACGTCACGGGCCACATCATGGCGCTGCATGCCAAGAAGTGTCAGGTTCATGAAGTGGAAGGCCTGGCTAGAATCAGCAACGCTGTCTGTGAGGCTAGTAATATGTGTGGAGAGTGTGGCCATCTGAGTGGAGATAGTATCTAGAACAGTGGAGAAGGAATCTATGCGAATTGACATAGTGTCAATCACATTACCCATAGTGTCGACCCGATCCCCAAAGGTAGAAAGTCGCTCCCAAAAAGTATCCACTCGAGTTTCCTATCCAGTAAACCGCCTATCAAAAGTCTCATAATCTACCCAAGAGTGCTGTGCGGCCCCCTAAGTAGAATACTCTCCATGATAGAACTATGGTGGAGGAGGCACCTCAGGATCCATATGGTGAGGTGAAGGTGGAGGAGGCTTCTCCTCAGCCTGAACTGGAGGGGGAAGATTCCCTTGATCCTGCTGCTACTCTTGTTCCTGCTCTTCCTCACCATCAACTTCTTCCCCATAAACTGGCATATCACGGCATAGCTTTGCATCGGGACCATAGTAATACCCAAAATCTGTAAAGATCTTATGCTTGTTATATATATCATCTTGTCGAACATAAATGAACTGCTCATTTGCCAAATTTATCCCAGCATATATGAAGACGCCTATCAACTGTGAAGCATATGTCAAGGATCGCAAGAGATAGGTACGGCAAGTCCCAATCAATTCTGTCATGAGCCGACCCATGTTGATTGTAATCCCATTCATGACATTGTAAAGCAGAAACCTCTGAACCTCTGTGACTTCATTTCGACTGCCAACCTTGGGATAGATGAGTGAAGTGAACATATGGTGCAAAATCCTTTACAGTGGTGGAAAATAATTTCCATTCAATTTGATTAAATCACTCACACCACGAACATAATCACAGTTTGTCATGGCAAGGAAAGTAGCCTCAACTTCACCATGACCAAAGGTCCGGTCAGCACCCCAGGTCGAGACTCCTAAGGCTCGTCGAAAAAGATCGGGTGTAATATGTAACAAAATTCCTTGAACAACTGTATATAGCTCTTCATTTCTCTCAACCAGATTTCCATAAAATTGTTGCACTAGATTGGGATAGTATCTGGTATACCTAGTGACAAAATCTATCCAACCGTCTTGAATCTCAAAAAGAGCACATAAATCAGGTAGAAGCTTATTCACCTCATTAAAGTTGACCAGTCGGGGGTGGATAATAGGCCGTAGAGGCAAGCGAGGTGCTCGAGGTGGTGCATGAGCTCGTTGAGGTGGAGAAGCCGGGACCTCTCGCCTCTGACCACTAGAGTCCCCTTGGGCAGAACGCCGAGAGCTCCGTCTAGGCGGCATCCCAAACTAGAAAACCCCGTGGAAACCCTTGAAAGGGTGACTCTCATCCTGGGGGATGAAGATAGATCAAAAGACACTCGAAGGGCTTGCAATAGCCTTCTCCACAACCTTGAACCTTGGAAGTAGCTCCACGAATGCACGAACGACCGAATGGAGTTCATCCCGAAAGCATGATGAACACGCCGGATCTTGTGCGGGTGGAGGAATGATGAGGTTTACGGGCTTGGGAGGTGGAGTTTGGGTGTTCTAGGGTTGGGAGAAAGTGTTGGAGAGTGAATGGAAGTGTTAGAATGAGAGAAAAGGGTTTTAGGACCCCTTAAAGAAGGGTTCGGATGTGGTCCAGCCGGACCGGTTTGCCGCCACCGGTCGACCGGTGTGGGAGCTGTGGTCTACCGCTAGCTCAAAAATCCCCATTTTTGTATATTTGTTTTGTTTCTTTTTCCTTTTTTCTTATAATATTGGGAACATCATCCGACCTTCTGATTGGAGCCAACATCATGAAGTGGAGAGAAAGAGAAGAGATGGAGATTTGAGGAAAGTTCTCTAACTCCCCCTCAAGAGTTGCCTTAGGTTCGGCATCATTGGGCCCACTTTTATTTAACCAAGGAATATATGTCCTTAGAAATATTTTTCAAGGAGGTCTATATGTATAAATACATTCAGGCATGCAGGAGTATATATGAACACACACAAGGTATTAAATACATACAATATGCATGTTAATCTACCCTTGATGCATATGAGTTTCTACAAGTGCAATTTTTATCCTAAGTGCAGACTGTTGGGTTCAGTGCGCCCCCTCGTTGTCTTTGACAATGGTTTTGATGATTCTAATATATCGTGTGTTTTGTGTTTACTCTAAGTGAAAATCTTGTGTGTTTTATACTTAAATGGCGTCCGCACGATAAACAAGCTAATATGATGATATCTTCCTTTGGAAGTTTGACTGCTTCGTGGAATCAGTTTTTCTACTTAGCTTTGCAAGGGTCAACCCCATGGGTCAACCTCTGGCTCCTTGAGGGTTTGGAGTTTTCTTGTGATACCCATGACTCTTGGTGAATCTTGCTATTACAATCTCAGTTTTGCTTAATTGAATGTCAAGTTCTGATTTCTGATTCTATCTTGGATTGGGCCTCCTTGCTCTCATTGTACAGATGCCAATAGGATGCTCTTTACTTGACTCTGCATGAGATTTTAAATGGTCTTGAATTGATGTCTACCGGTTTTACATTGGCTTGATAAAGCATGTTACTAAAATGATCAACTCTGATACTCATGCTTCATGAATTGTTCTCACTAGTTTGAAATGGATGTCCAGTATACTCGTTTAGCTCTTAAGGAATTCCTGCTGGTCTTCAATGGTTTGCTGGATGGAATTTCACGTATATAGCTCATGATTGCCTGGCTTTGTGCATATGCATAGCCATTTCTTTTTTCAAGTTCTTGTTGAGTAGTCTATCATATTCCTTGGACCCTTGATACTTAAGGTGGTAATCATCCACTCTTCAGATCTGACAGGTAAGGTGTCGACCCCTTGGGTTGACCCTCCCTAGGCCATGGGCTGTCTGCACAACAGACAGTCCAGGCAGTGAAGAGTGTCGACACTAAGTGTCGACACTTCTGCTGGTGTTGTTTCATGCATGATATTTGCTCAAGTTTGATCATGATGAAAAATTGTCATGTGGCATACTCATACTGCTTGGCAAAGTTGGTTTTTGCTTGTCCTTGAAAAATTGGGTTTTCAAGTGTCCTCACGCATTTTGGTACTGAAGATTTCATGAAAGTTGTTCAAGCATTTTGTTTGTTTAAACTTCTATCCTTTTAGAGGATTGAACCTTTCTATAAGCTCATGTTGATCATGGTGAAACTCAGGACAATGGCATACTTGAATTGCATTGTGAATGTCTAATTTAACCAACTCTTCAAATGGTTCTCTACATGGAGTTTACAAAGATCATGCTTGTTTAGCATGTATACATCAACTGTGGTTTGGGATTCATAATGCAGGCTGAAGTTTGATGTTAGCTGCTCTTTTAGCATTCATCCAACTCCTTAACTTGTTATTGCTATCTATGGTTCAGGACAGGAAGGATAAAAGTCCAAGTGTTCGCATTAATGCCAAAGGTAAGTATGATTTGAGTGAATTGGTTGTGGAAACTAGAAAGTAAAGGATTGAGTTATATATCGCCTTCTATCTTTGAGATAATGGTAAGAATTCAATTTTGAATGCATTTCATTGTGGGATATTTGGTTTATATCATGTTTTCATAAGAGGGGGTTTGAGAGTGTTATTAATTCTAGAAGTGGTTTGAAATTCAAGATGTTTAACACTTTCATTGGCTTGTTGTGGAATGTGAATTAATTCTTCCATTACCTTGTTTTCAATGCATGGTAATTTGTTTTTAATGTTTGGGAGAGATTTTGTAAGGTTTCAATTGAGTCTAATTGAGTTTTCACTTATGTCAGTAAAAGTGTCGACTCATGGAGTCGACACTTATTTCACGGTATGCTGTTTGCATTGATTTCTGATATGCTGACAAAAAGTGTTTGATATGTTGGGTTATGCTGTTTTAACTAAAATAGAACCTCCGGTAAAAAAGGTCGACCCCATGGGTCGACACTTTTTACCATGGGTCCTGATTTCGTCTTAGGACATAACCTTGTAGAAAAAAGGTCGACCCCATGGGTCGACACTTTTGACTAGGTTCTGGATTTTTTATTTTTGGCAGAACTCGTTGATACGAGTGTCGACCCTAGAGGTCGACACTTTTTCTGTTACGTCCGGATCGGGTTTCCAAATTTGGTTTCGAACCATGGGTTTATAGGTCCGATTGGCTTGCCCTTTTACCCCATTACCCCTAGGGTTTCTACCCTTGGTTGGGTGTGGTTTTGACAGGGTATATGCATGGGGTTTATGGTCTTTTGTGCCTCTATTTGCTTCTTTATATGTATGATGCGAATTTGGGGATGAAAAATATCTCCCAACGGCTAACATCGTTCTATTCTTGCCGGAAAAGGAGAAAGGAGCTGGAGAGGGCCTTCAAGCTAAATCTGATCCACTTCCCTAGAGATTCAAAGCTCACTGATGAAGGGAGTTGTAAGTGGAATGAAGAGATGAATCTGAGGACGTCTTCATCGCAACCAAAGGTTCACATCGACCTGAGGCAGAAGGAGAAGAACGTGAAGGAGGGAGTTGCTTCAACAAGGAGAAGGAAGAAGAAGAAGGAGAAGTCACCGTCCGCGAGCCTGTGTCCAGTTCTGGGAGCTGCAGCTGTTGTTCTCCCCCGTTCAAGGTTTTGGGCATTTGGGACTTCATGTCCGGCTGCTTCCACTCCGGTTTGTCACTTCCAATGTACCCTACCTACTGATTCAAAGGATTTGTGGGACATTCAAAAGGGAGTACTATAAATCTGTTATTTATCTAGTTGTGATGTCCCTTTTAACTAAGACATAGATTAGAGCATATTGATTCATTTGTTCCTTATGTGTGCAGGTATGACTGGAGCTGGGATTTGAAGGAACAAAGATAGGATCTTCAAGAGAGAAGATCGTGTGCTCCGACATCCTGCGGATTCTACTTTCTCCAACCTAAGCTTCAAGAAAGATCTGCTTATTTCTATTGGAGAACCAAGGAGATATTTCTACATCCTTTATATGCATATTTCTATGAATGTTTCATAGTAGATTTTCATCTACATACTGTTGCGGGCATATATTGTATATCCTTTGATTTTCTTAAACTCAGAATATCTGTGTGTGTGTACGGAGCTGTGTCTCCGTGTGGTTGTTGTGTTCGGGGTACGTTCCCCGAATGTGTGTGTGTGCTACAGTGGCAGCGTGTTGAGGCAAGGCCTCGTGTGTGTATTGCTGCGGAAGCAGCGTGTGTGTGGTTGGGGTTCATCCCCGTGTTTCTACTTCGGTAGCGTGTTAGTGAAGTCTCACCGGGTTTGGTGAGGGGTGGACGTAGGGAGCCCGTCGTGGTCCCGAACCACCTAAAAATCCCTGTGTTCATTGTGATTGCCTGTGTGACTGTTCATTTCTCCTATCTCCCTTCACAGGTTATCTTATTGATTTTTATTTCATTACACCACTACACTTCGCTAGCTCTGCTATTTGTTTATTAGTAATCGTTCATCGCTTGTTGGATTGGTTGTCCGAGTGAGATCAAAAAGATTGAGAGAATATCTTAATCTCACTTGAAGTTTTTGTTAATCAGCGTTGTTAATTCTACATCTGTTGTAATTGGGTGAGAAAGTTTTTTAAAATCCGCCATCTCGGCAAGGGGACAATTCAACCCCTCTTCTTGTCCGCCATCTGATGGGAATCAAGTCCATTGCCAGGCCAAAGATCATCCCGGAAACTTTCTACCCAGGGATGAAGGCGCTAGCTTTCCCTAGCGCGACCTGGAGAAGGCGCTAGGTAAAGCTAGCGCCATCTGAAGATGAAGGCGCCAGCCTTCCCTAGCGCAACATGAAGAACGTGCTGGGTTTCCCTAGCGCGATCTCAGGCAGAAACGTGTTTAAAGCTAGTCCAAGTTCCCGGCGCCGAAATCCTCAAAGTCTTCGATGTTAGCTATCTTCCATGGTTGTAAATCGACGTGTTAGCGTCGTGTTGTCTTCCCCTTTCCTATATATGTACCCCTTTCGTTTGATTGAAAAATAATCGAAGTATGAATCAATGAATTGAAGTATGAGTGTTCTTGAGGAAGCCCATGGCTATTCCTCCAAATCTTTGGAAACCCCCCCCTTCGTCCGTTCCTCTGTGGGCACGAGGCCCAATTCTATCTCCCTGATCCTCTCTATTTCCCCTTCAATGGAGGATGATCGAAGCCCCAGGTGCATCGGCTCTAAGATGGGGTCGAGTGTGAGGCTCCATTCGGAGCTTTGATCTTCGTCCAACCACGATTTCACCACCCCCACCCCCGCCAAAGATGTTGTTAAGGTCGGGACGGAGCTCGGCTGCATCGTACCTATGAAGGGTTCGGGTGGGAGGCCCCAGCCAAGCCTCATCTAGGCCCTAACATCATCCACGTCCACCCTCCTTCCCTTGCCATTCACCCCCACATCCGCCTTCACCAAAGTTATCCTAGATAGTATTTGCTTGGTTTGATTTCATTTTAAGCATCCCATGTGTGTTACCCATCGTCCTATGTGTTTTCCCCTTGTGTTTTGAGCCCCCAGAATCGTCCACGGGAGTCCCAACGTCGAGGTTCTTCGTTCTGCTGCTGTCTGTGAACGCGCGTAAACGATATAGCGCGTTCTTCAGAACGCGCGTAATGGGTATAGCGCGACTATGAGCAGAGGGAAGAAGGAGACCCCCACTTCCGTCCCGCATCACCATCTCTCTGGGCCAACAATTGGTATCAGAGCCCAGTCTCTGATTTTTTTAATGGACCTCACGGTCTAGGAATAAAGATCATTTTCATGATGGCTAGCTTGAATTCTATTCCTGTTTACAATGATTTTGATTATGCTTCTTGAATAGGAAAGTTTTGTGTTTGGATTTGTGGTTTTGCTCCGAAACTCATGAGCTTAATCTCTCAGGGTCCACATGGCTTACCCAAAAATGAATTAAGGTGGACTTATGAACATAAGAAAATGAATTCGGATAATTTGTTTGTTTTGAATGCTCTTAAGGTTGCCTTGGATACTAATCAATTTCCATTTGTTTTATCTTGTAGGACAGCCAAAGAAATTTGGGACGGGCTGATCGAAGCCCAAAAAGAAAGTTGCAACGACGGTGACTACTTAGTTGCAAACAATGAAATTGAGCGTCAAAGCGAGGAGAGTTCAAAGGTAAACTCTAACTCCGACTCTGATGAGGAAAATGATTTGAGCTATGATGAATTGATGGATACTTACGATGAGCTAGTTGATAGATACAAAGCACTAAAATCTGAAAATAGAAAAATGAAAAAGAAACTTGATGATGTTTCACTTGTTAATTCTTCATGTGCAAAGTGCTTTGAAATTGAAAATGCTTGTCATGTTGATTCACCATGTATTAAATGTTCTGAGCTTAGGAAGCTGAATGAAAGCCTATTGCTTGAAGTTAATATGCATAAAGAAAAAATGTCAATTCTGGAAACTGAGAATAAAACCCTCATTGCAAAACTTTCAGAACTTGAAAGCATCGAAAAGGATTCTAGAAGTAAATTGAGCTGTTCGGAAAGTGATCAAGTCTTACTCAATGAACTTCTACAGAATGAAAAGCTTGCTAAAGAAATTGATAATTTGAAAAATCAAAACAATTTGTTGGTTGACAAACTCAAGGGAAAACATGTTGTTGTTGATGATTATGAAAATCTTCATGCTATGGAACAAGAGATTGCTAGCTATAAAACTGTAAATTCTCTCTTGAATGAAAAGGTAACTTCATGTGAAAAAGAAATTGTTGATCTTAAAATACACATCACAACATTGGAAAAAGATATCGAAAGTTTGAATGAATCATTATCTTTGAGTGATAAAGAAAATGAAAAACAAGAAGACATTGTTGATTGCTCATGTGTGCATAAAAAACCCCCAAAGGTTAAACATATTCATGCACCAAGAAAAAGAAGAAATGTCTTTTGTGACTATTGTGGCAAATTTGGCCACGAAATGTATGATTGCTTCATGATGAAATCTGATGATGAACATGCATTAAAATCAAAAATGAAAATGGGTGACAACTCTAAAAACCATGAGAAACCCACAAAGAAAACCCAGAACATTCATTGCTTTTATTGTGGGTTGCATGGTCATGTTTTGGAAAACTGTTTTACGAAGAAAAATGATGATGAATGGTCTGTCAACAAATTTTTTTTATGTCATTACTGTGGTGGTTTTGGACATAAGATGAACAACTGTTCTTTAATGGTAAATGATGAAATGTTGTCCATGAAAAGAAAATTCTCTAATTATTTTTATTATGGTGAGAATGGTCATTCTATAGATGACTGTTCTACTATGAGATGGGATGATGATTGGCATGCTAGGCAATATAGAAAATTATTTGTTCATGCTAGAACTAACCCCTCGGGACCCAAGATGGCTTGGGTACCCAAATCACCAAAATGAGAACTTGTTTTGCAGGGGCGCCTTGAGAACAAAGAAAATGTCAAATAAATAAAAGGATCTCAAGGTGAGAAAGAAAAATTAGTTTTGTTCTGAAAATCACATTGCTCTGGTTCTCTTTGAAACAACTGAGAAGGTAAAAATTATGTTTTGAAGAAAAAGTTTACAATTAAACATTTGCATTTCTGTTTTACTGACTCTTGTCAATCTTTAGAAATTTTGAGAAATCTTGTTCTCAATGATTAAATGACTTGAGCACTTCTAATTCCACATCATATGAATAAACTTAGTTTTCAAATGCCTTACTCTACACATATATAGCTATTCATACACACTTCTCCTTTATTTTTACAAATAACAACACACTTTTGCATATTCAGTTTACACATTTACTTGCACTATACAAATTGCACATATCATACACATCTTTGCATACTTGCAAATAAAAAAAAATTTAATCATCTTTTCAAGTTATATGCATACACTTGCATATCATTGCATACTTCTGTGCTTGAATGCCATGGTTATTCGGAATATAACATGGTGTTAGTGGAATGTTGGATTATGTTCAGCCGGAAGCTTTCACTACGCGTGAGGTGGTCTTTGGACCTACGTTCTCTGCCAAGTGCCGATAATCAATCTGTTTGAAGTCATTGAAAAATCTCTGGTTGAATGCATGTATATACTTTATACAACCCCTTTTTGACTCCTTCTATGACTCATCCCTTGCTAAATAAAATTACATTGATTTAGACATGTTTGTTTTATGGCATATATTAAGGGGGAGAATTTTTATAACCGTGCATACATTTAGGGGGAGACATTACTATGATAAGACTAATTCATCTTTTACATTCAATACAACCACCCACACAAAATGCACCTTTTTGAGATAATGATTCAATGTAATAAGGATTACTATTTTCTATTCTACACTTTAGAGGGCTATTGATTCTCTACATAGAAATCACATGTCTTGTGAGGAAAAAGTTGTTTACCCCTTCAAAATTTGTATAAGTGGAACGTGGATTCGAGTAGCAGGGAATCCCTCTAAAATAAAGGAGGAAACTCGCATCGAAAGGAGAAACTAATCAATATGAAAATAAGTGTGATTTACCACCGAGTAGCCGGGAAGTGCCCCTGAGATAAAGGGTACAACTCCCGTCGAAAAGTGTCTCATCCACATCATAAAAAGTGACAAAACTGAGTAACCGAGAATTATCCCTGAAACAAAGGGCATGACTCGTGTCAAAAGGTTAGTCACACCATTTTTAGTAATTAAAAATTGGGGTCATATGTAGCTACCAATATTCGAGCGTTGTGTATGAAAGTGTATGGATGAGAAGTTCTTTTTAGTGTTCTTTAGAAAATCTGATTTTCCATATTGATTTGAACTTCATTGCTCAATCTTCACTTATGCACCTTGGGTTTGATTGTTTGAATGTCGCTTATGAATCAGTCATCTTTCATGGTTAATGTAGTACTTTATTTATGTAGGCACGACCTTCTTCGTATTGCACATGCACATCAAGCTCTATAATCGATTGCATAATCCTTACACCCGTCCCGAAGGGACTTGCATGAGTCTATACTTAATTATGCATGCTTGAGTGCCTGAATGCTTGATCTGTCTGTTCATATCATACTTCATTCCATAGTTTTAATAAATAGGTTATACTTGTAGATAACATGTTAAATAACCCATTGTCAGTTGGTTTTTGTTCTTGACAATTGGGGAGAACAACGTGCTCTTGAGCACTATGCACTTTGTGCATACTTAGTTTTCAGATTTTGCATATAGTTTCCTTATACTACTTGTGCATATTTAGTTATACAAATACCAAAAATTACAAAAATTGAGCATTTGCACTTATCTCACATATCTGCTGATTGTACATCAAATTCCAAACTATTGCTTGCTTCTTAGTTTATACACGTTCCCTTCATGGGAGGTTAATTGTTGGGTTCGTGTGCGCATGTCTCATTCATGTTTGGAATCTTCACTGTTGCCTCTTGACCCCCATTATTTTTTGATAATGCCAAAGGGGGAGAGAACTTTGAATATTCACAATATATTGTCATCATCAAAAAGAGGGAGATTGTTGGGTTCAGTGCGCCCCCTTGTTGTCTTTGACAATGGTTTTGATGATTCCAATATATCGTATGTTTTGTGTTAACTCTAAGTGAAAATCTTGTGTGTTTTATGCTTAAATGGCGTCCGCACGATAAACAAGCTAATATGATGATATCTTCCTTTGCAGGTTTGACATGCTTCGTGGAATCAGTTTTTCTGCTTAGCTTTGCAAGGGTCGACCCCATGGGTCAACCTCTGGCTCCTTGAGGGTTTGGAGTTTTCTTGTGATACCCATGACTCTTGGTGAATCTTGCTATTACAATCTCAGTTTTGCTGAATTGAATGTCAAGTTCTGATCTGTGATTCTGTCTTGGCTTGGGCCTCCTTGCTCTCATTGTACAGATCCAAATAGGATGCTCTTTACTTGACTCTGCATGAGATTTTAAATGGTCTTGAATTGATGTCTATCGGTTTTACATTGGCTTGATAAAGCATGTTACTAAAATGATCAACTGTGCTACTCATGCTTCATGAATTGTTCTCACTAGTTTGAAATGGATGTCCAGTATACTCGTTTAGCTCTTGAGGAATTCCTACTAGTCTTCAATGGTTTGCTAGATGGAATTTCATGTATATAGTTCATGATTGCCTGGCTTTGTGTATATGTATAGCCATTTCTTTTTTCAAGTTCTTCTTGAGTAGTCTATCATATTCCTTGGACCCTTGATACTTAAGGTGGTAATCATCCACTCTTCAGATCTGACAAGTAAGGTGTCGACCCCTTGGGTCGACCCTCCCTAGGCCATGGGCTGTCTGCACAATAGACAGTCTAGGCAGTGAAGAGTGTCGACACTAAGTGTCGACACTTCTGCTGGTGCTGTTTCATGCATGATATTTGCTCAAGTTTGATCATGATGAAAAATTGTCATGTGGCATACTCATACTACTTGGCAAAGCTGGTTTTTGCTTGTCCTTGAAAAACTGGGTTTTCAAGTGTCCTCACGCATTTTGGTACTGAAGATTTCATGAAAGTTGTTCAAGCATTTTGTTTGTTTAAACTTCTATCCTTTCAGAGGATTGAACCTTTCTATAAGCTCATGTTGATCATGGTGAAACTCAGGACAATGGCATACTTGAATTGCATTGTGAATGTCTAATTTAACCAACTCTTCAAATGGTTCTCTACATGGAGTTTACAAAGATCATGCTTGTTTAGCATGTATACATCAACTGTGGTTTGGGATTCATAATGCAGGCTGAAGTTTGGTGTTAGCTGCTCTTTTAGCATTCATCCAACTCCTTAACTTGTTATTGCTATCTATGGTTCAGGACAGGAAGGATAAAAGTCCAAGTGTTCGCATTAATGCCAAAGGTAAGTATGATTTGAGTGAATTGGTTGTGGAAACTAGAAAGTAAAGGATTGAGTTATATATCGCCTTCTATCTTTGAGATAATGGTAAGAATTCAATTTTGAATGCATTTCATTGTGGGATATTTGGTTTATATCATGTTTTCATAAGAGGGGGTTTGAGAGTGTTATTAATTCTAGAAGTGGTTTGAAATTCAAGATGTTTAACACTTTCATTGGCTTGTGGTGGAATGTGAATTAATTCTTCCATTACCTTGTTTTCAATGCATGGTAATTTGTTTTTAATGTTTGGGAGAGATTTTGTAAGGTTTCAATTGAGTCTAATTGAGTTTTCACTTATGTCAGTAAAAGTGTCGACTCATGGAGTCGACACTTATTTCACGGTATGCTGTTTGCATTGATTTCTGATATGCTGACAAAAAGTGTCGACCCTAGAGGTCGACACTTTATGTTGGGTTATGCTGTTTTAACTAAAACAGAACCTCCGGTAAAAAAGGTCGACCCCATGGGTCGACACTTTTTACCAGGGGTCCTGATTTCATCTCAGGACAGAACCTTGTGGAAAAAAGGTCGACCCCATGGGTCGACACTTTTGACTAGGTTCTGGATTTTCTATTTTTGGCAGAACTCGTTGATACGAGTGTCGACCCTAGAGGTCGACACTTTTTCTGCTACGTCTGGATCGGGTTTCCGGATTTGGTTTCGAACCATGGGTTTATAGGTCCGATTGGCTTGCCCTTTTACCCCATTACCCCTAGGGTTTCTACCCTTCGTTGGGTGTGGTTTTGAGAGGGTATATGCATGGGGTTTATGGTCTTTTGTGCCTCTATTTGCTGCCCTATATGTATGATGCGAATTTGGGGATGAAAAATATCTCCCAAGGGCTAACATTGTTCTATTCTTGCAGGAAAAGGAGAAAGGAGCTGGAGAGGGCCTTCAAGCTAAATCTGATCCACTTCCCTAGAGATTCGAAGCTCACTGATGAAGGGAGTTGTGAGCGGAATGAGGAGACGAATCTGAGGACGTCTTCATCGCAACCAAAGGTTTACATCGACCTGAGGAAGAAGGAGAAGAACGTGAAGGAGGGAGTTGCTTCAACAAGGAGAAGGAAGAAGAAGCAGGAGAAATCACCGTCCGCGAGCCTGTGTCCAGTTCTGGGAGCTGCAGCTGATGTTCTCCCCCGTTCAAGGTTTTGGGCATTTGTGACTTCATGTCCGGCTGCTTCCACTCCGGTTTGTCATTTCCAACGCACCCTACCTGCTGATTCAAAGGATTTGTGGGACATTCAAAAGGGAGTACTATAAATATGTTATTTATCTAGTTGTGATGTCCCTTTTAACTAAGACATAGATTAGAGCATATTGATTCATTCGTTCCTTGTGTGTGCAGGTATGACTGGAGCTGGGATTTGAAGGAACAAACATCGGATCTTCAAGAGAGATGATCGTGTGCTCCGACATCCTGCGGATTCTACTTTCTTCAACCTAAGCTTCAAGAAAGATCTGCTTATTTCTATTGGAGAACCAAGGAGATATTTCTACATCCTCTTTATGCATATTTCTATGAATGTTTCATAGTAGATTTTCATCTACATACTGCTGCGGGCATATATTGTATATCCTTTGATTTTCTTAAACTCAGAATATCTGTGTGTGTGTATGGAGCTGCGTCTCCGTGTGGTTGTTGTGTCCGGGGTACGTTCCCCGAACGTGTGTGTGTGCTGCAGTGGTAGCGTGTTGAGGTAAGGCCTCGTGTGTGTATTGATGCGGAAGCAGCGTGTGTGTGGTTGGGGTTCATCCCCGTGTTTCTACTTCGGTAGCGTATTAGTGAAGCCTCACCGGGTTTGGTGAGGGATGGACGTAGGGAGCCTGTCGTGGTCCCGAACCACCTAAAAATCCCTGTGTTCATTGTGATTGCCTATGTGACTGTTCATTTCTCCTATCTCCCTTCACAGGTTATCTTATTGATTTTTATTTCACTACACCACTACACTTCGCTAGCTCTGCTATCTGTTTATTAGTAATCGTTCATCGCTTGTTGGATTGGTTGTCCGAGTGAAATCGGAAAGATTGAGAGAATATCTTAATCTCACTTGAAGTTTTTGTTAATCAGCGTTGTTAATTCTACATCTGCTGCAATTGGGTGAGAAAGTTTTTTAAAATCCGCCATCTCGGCAAGGGGATAATTCAACCACCCTTCTTGTCTGCCATCTCTCTGGGCCAACACAGACCTATGTATGTATGCTCTCACCCTTGCACATCCCAAATTCTCTTCTTATCTTGCTAAATTGATCCTGGTTTAGGGGTTTTGTTAAAATATCAGCTAGTTGATTGTGTGTGTCAATGAAATTCAATTCAAAGACCCATTTTCCTACATGATCTCTCAGAAAATGATGTCGAATGTCAATGTGTTTTATCCTAGAATGTTGAACATGATTTTTTGACAAGCTGGTTACACTGGTGTTATCACACAAGGTTGGCATACATTTCATTTCAATATCCAAATGAAGCAATTGATTTTTGATCCAAAGTACTTGGGCTCTGCAACTTCCGGCGGCTACATATTCAACGTCGGCCGTTGAGAGAGCTACTGAATGTTATTTCTTGGAGGCCCATGAGACTAGGCACCCACCAAGAAACTGACAGTACCCACTAGTACTTTTGCGATCTACAATGCATTTGACATAATCCGCATCGGTGTATGCAATCAAATCAAATGAACTACCGATGGGAAACCAAAAGCCAAAGTCTATGGTGCCAATTAAATATTAAAAAATGCGTTTAACAACCATTAAATGAGACTCTTTAGGACATGATTGAAAATGAGCACATAGACATACACTGAATTGAATGTCAGGGTGGCATGTTGTGAGATACAATAGTGATCCGATCATATCTCGAAGCAGTGTAGGATCTACTATTTTACCACTTTCATCTTTGTCTAACTTCGTGGTTGTGGCCATCGGAGTTGACAATGGCTTTGCTTCTGCCATCCCGTATTTCATCAAGAGCTCCATAGTGTATTTGGCTTGGTTTATGATGATTCCTTTGGAAGTTTACCTGAAAGACAAGAGGGAATGTCAATTCACGGATTATGCTCATTTCAAGTTCACCCTGCGTGATTTCTGCACATTCAACACATAAAGCATTGTTAGTGATTATAAAAATGATATCGTATACATGAACTTGAACCACTAACATGTCTTTTACCTGGATTTCTTGTGAATAGGGTCTGATCAACCTTACCTCTCGACAGTAAATTTTCAGGTAAGAGTGAGGTGAGCCTCTCATACCATGCCCTTAGTGCTTGCTTTAGTCCGTACAAGTCTTTTTGTAGCTTGTACACCTATCTCCTGGTAGCAATTTAGAGAGTTCTTATCATCTTTATCCCCGCAAGATATTTCTTCAGTTGATTCAAGCTTGGCCATGGCTGGCCCAACATCACTTGGATTTTGGGAGTGTGATCTGCATCCAAAGTTGAGATGATTTGATTTATCAATCTCGATTCAGATTTATCAACAGTAACATGAAGACTTCCTTTAGCAATGAAATCCCCTTCTTGAACATTCTAAAAGCTTCTAGACTTAAATGCATAACTAAGGAGCGAGCCTGGGCACTAAGTTCACATGTCTTTTCTGGGAACTCCCCCCTAATGTGTGCAAGAATCTGAGATGTTCAGTGAAGTATTAATGTCATATGAAGCTTATAACTAATTGACCCATAGTATCGGGTGGAGAACTTAGATCCGAAGATCACCTCACGCGTAGTGATAGTTTTCAGACAGGCTTAACCTGCCCTTCCACATGTCACGATTTGATATACTATGTAGTCATAGAAATGATGAAGGCAGGAGGGTTGCAATGCACTATGACATGAAATCACAACGATCAATTTGCATAATAGAATGTGAAAGATATATGGAGACTCAATGTATGCAGTCAAATTTTGATTTGAATATTTTCAAGTTCCCCTTCAACATGATGATATTTGACAAGTGATATACACAGTGATATGCAAACCACTATGGATGGAATGCATGTACAAACATATGCATTATGTCATAATTATTCAGTACAAAACACATGAACGGATAGCCTTTTCCTTGAGAAGTGAGAGAGATATCATCTGAGCGTTCAAATTTTAGTTTTTGATGATTCTTTTAACCTGACTTATGCCGTTTGGCCCGTGTGCCTTACCTTCTTGACTGAAAATGTATTTCAACCTTCATATTCCCAAGGCACACCTACAAAACAGATTTCTCATTTACATTCTTAGGTACCCAAACCATCTTGGGTCCTTGTGGGTTAGCATCACTCTTGGCACGTGGCTTCCACTTCTTAACAACATTCAATTCATCATTTTCTTCAGAAAACAATCATGCATGTTATGCCCTGATTTGCCACTGTAATGACAACATGGCTTTGAAAGCTTAAAAGCATGAAGATCGTTTGAAGCATGTGACATCAGATTTCTTCTTCTCATTGGGTCAACCATTTTGTGTGTGTTGGCATGATATGTTGAATGAAAACTTCTTTTCTGGATTATTGATGTATTAACAGGTTTACTCAAGGCAAACTTGTCATCATACTTTATCATGAAGCAATCATTCAACTTGTGACCTACTTTACCATAGTAGTCACAATTGACATATGACATGAGAGAGTTTCTATTCAAATTAGTAGCATGCTTCCATGTGGATGAAGAACCTTTATTTTGGCCATCGTAAAAATTTATTTTCTTCATCAATAGCCAGCAGTGTGAAGTTGTATGACCTCTTTTACCATAATGATTGCAATGCATGAAAGGTTTTGTGGTAAACGATTACTTTAGATTTTTGAAGCCAGTTCTATTTCTGCAAACTTTCAAATCATCATTTTTCATAATGAAACAATCATGTATCATGTGTCCAAGTTTTCAACAGTAGAGACAAGAAGGATTTCTTTTCTTAGATGCATTGGGTTTTACATGAGTGTTTCTAGCATGCACAGTTGGGACATTCACACTATTTTTCGAATTTTGTTGAGTTCTTGGCATAGTGTGTTGCTGGGAGTTTGATTTGGAGGTGCTAGGTATAGATGTGATATGAACAAATGAAGTATATAACTTGTTTTCAAATTTATTTTTATTCACAGGATTAAATCTCAGCCCTTCTCTTTGAAAGTTCACTTTCATCCCCAATAATTTATCCAGGTTTTCTTGACCATCCACGAATCTAGACAGTGAATTTTGTAAGTCCTGGATTTCACTTTCTAAAGATGTGATGTGCAGCGGAGTGATGGCGAGTTCTTCTTCACAAGTAGCAAGACTGACATTCAACACATCATTGATTTTCCTAAGACATTCAACTTTTTATTTTATTTCATCCACATCTTCACGCTCATCCAAAACCACAGACTTTCCTTTTTTTAGAACCAACAATCTTTTAGAAATGGCCGTGTTCAATTCCTTCAGTTTCTCATTTTCTCTTGCAAGTTTTTTATCATGAACAAGTTCATTTTGACCATTATCCATTGAACTTATTTTCTCTCTCAGCTCTTTATTTTCATTTCCCAAGGAGGAAATTTTATCTTTGTGAAATTCAATGTCGAAGACATGAGCCTCAATCAATTCCTCTAAATGTGAACATTTTTTTATAGGAGGAATCACAGCTATTTTGTTCAACATTCTTTTTTAATTTTTTATTTTCAGATTTTAGCTTCTTATATTTATTTGCAAGCTCATCGTATGTAACCAATAGATCATCAAGAGATATATTTTCAAAATTTGAATTTACCTCCAAGGGTGATCCATTCTACTGATCACTACCGTGATCACTCGTGCCTGCCATAAGACATTTATCTTCATGCTCTTCCTGGAAGCCGACAAAGCCATTCAATATGTCCCTTGCGGAGTTGCAGCGGGAGACAAAGGGAAAACTATTAGCATTAACTACGACAGTGAAAAAACTTAGAACCAAGCAATTTTGATCATGTTTGAACTTATAATCTACAGTCAAGACAGATTTGTCCTTGGACAACTTATAAGGATCATGTAAAATAAGCTTCCATAGCTTAGGATCGTATGAGTTGACTAGACTGCACATTCTTCCTAACCACAAATCAAAGTTAGATACCAATTGAGTCAATACATTGGTCGGTGGCAAGTCTGCTCGTTGTTCAAACACTGGTGGAGAATTCAAGGTGTACATTTTGGTAGTCATTGATCTGGATCTCTCTAGATTATTAAATCTATGAAAAATCGAGCCTTAGCTCAGATACCAATTGAAGTCTCGTGATCAATGACACCCAAGAGGGGGGTGAATTGGGTAATTATAACTATTGGCAAATTTTTACTTGATTTAAAAGGATATGATGCAGCATCAACTAGGAATTCAAAACTGTTTGTTGTGCCCCTGTGGTCTTGATGATTGGTTTTGATGATAGCAAACACTATAAGTCACCATTTGCATGTGTGCATGAAAGACCTTGTTGATTCAGTTTAGCAGTCATTCATATGTTCAGTTTTTCAGATGCTCAGTCATTTTATCTGCTTACACTGTGAGTCATTGCATTTGATGTTCAGTCATTTTATCTGCTGCATAAAGCATGTTTAGTCATTTTATCTGCTGCATCTCTCTGCTTGTGGAAGTCTACACATTGCATAGCTGCATCAAGTCTAAACACCGCCCAGCTTGCAAGACTTCAAGTCTGCACAATGCACAGCACGCGAGTCACCAAGTTTATACATTGCATAGACTGCAGGCATTCTAAGTCTGTACATTGCCTAGTGTCGCAACACCAAGTCTGTACAGAGTTCGCGTCTCATGCATCGTCTTCATAAAGTCCATACATTCATTGTAGCTTGCTTAGCTGAAGTGTGTACATCCATTGTCTCATGAAGTGTGTACATTGCGTTACATTGCTAAAGTCTGCACATTGTGCTTTGAAGTTGCATCAAGTCTAGACATTGTCCTGTAGCAAGCACGAAGCCAAGTCTGTACATTCGTGAAGGGGCCAAGTCTATACATTGTGTCGTTCATCACTTCATTTGGAAGTCTGTACATTGGATTGTTCATGCAGTGTCTTTCAAAGTCTATACATTCATGCTTGTTCATTCATCCAAGTTTGTACAGCCCTCTGCATTGCACTTAATGTCTATACATTGTGCATTGTCTTGTTCAGCGTCTCATATGCACATTTGAGTCAAAGTTTGCACAGCATAAGTCTAAACACTGAGCGTCTCATTGAGCGTCTCATGTAAGTCTATACATTACATTGGCCTTCAAGCTTTACAAGTCTGTACAACGGCCTGTTCATGCATTCAGCCCAAGTCTGTACATCGGACTATTTCAAGTGAAGTCTATACATCCGACTATTTATGCACTCATCTTAAGTCTATACATTCGTTTGTGCATTGTCTTGGTCATCGTCTCACAACCATTAAGTCAATACATTGGTCGGTGGCAAGTCTGCACATTGGACTCTCACTCAAAGTCTGTACAGCGCCATGTTCATATGATTCTAAGCCTATACACTGCACTGTAGAAGCTCGAGGTAAAGTCTGTACAGCCACCAGTTCGACTTGCAAGTCTATACATCGGTAGCTTTACCGATGTTGCACTCAAAGTCTATACACTGATAGCTTTACCCTCGTTTCCCTTGGCAAGTCTATACATCGCAGTTGAGTGGAAGTCTGTATAGCCGTTGTGTTGCCAAAGTCCATACATTGTGAACCTCAAAGTCTGTACAGACTTTGCCTTGTTCAAGTCTGTACATCGACCCTTTGGCAAGTCTATACATTGAAAGTCTATACACTCGATTGCCTTACCTTGATCAAGTCTGTACATCGCTCAGTTGGCAAGTCTATACATTGGAAGTATATACATTCCTTTGCCTTGCATCGCTCATCAAGTCTGTACAACCTTTCTCTTTGTATGTCTGTACATCGTCCATGATGTCTGAACAACGAGCAAGTATGTACATAGAGCTAGCTATTGACTAAGTCTATACAGACTTTGCTTGCACGAGTATGTACATCGCTCATTTGTCTTGGCAAGTCTGCACATCGTTAAGTCCATACATTGTTCAGTGCAGTTCATTCATCAATCGTGAAGTCTATACATTGAGTTAAGGTCTATACATCGTGCATCTAGCGTCTTTCAAGTCTATACAACGCTGCTTGTGTTTCCTCAGAGTATGTACAGCCAACTCTGTTACTTAGCACCTCATCAAGTCTGTACATACTTAGGCTGCATAACACAAGTCTATACATCCACACGATAGCTAGGCACTCAGCAAGTCTATACACTACGTTCAAGCATTGTTCTCATCGAACTCTATTCATTGAAGTTTAGACATTGTCTCGCTTGCTTGAATGAAGTATGTACATCCATTTGCCAGCATGTATGCACAATGGTCTTCATGCATTATCTTGCTTGATGCATTCTACGTTACTCATTAGCAAGTCTGTACAGCATATGCTCTTCATATATGATCAAAGTCTGAACATTGCATCATTGTGTATGAATTGCTTTCTTCAAGTCTATACACTGCATCATATGCATACTGCAGCAAGTGTCAGCAAGTCTATACACTGCATCATATATGCATATTACAGCATGTGGTAAGAAGTCTGTACACTCGTCTTGCCTGACACGATCAACTGTACAGCCATCCATGCTTGCCTTGCTTGCTGAATGAAGTCTGAACATTGCCTTAAGCTAATACTGTCTTCGATTGATTAACTGATAGGATTGTTGGACGAGGTTAATGTGTCTGGGCACGTGACTCGAGGTGGGCACCTGGCACGTGATCCAAGAAGCTGAGATGCTGACACGTGGTAGCATCACTTGGGGGGGAGAAGTGGAAAGCACACGCCCTAAGCTGCTGCTATATATATAGAAGATGTCTTCCTCAGAAGAAGACTAATGAGAAGAACAGAAGAGGGCTGATCAAGACTGTGAGTGAAGAAGAAGTGAGGCAGAGAGCAGCAGAAGAGGAAAAAGAAGAAGAAGAGAAAAGAAGAGATAGAGAGAGCTTGCACGATCGAGTGATAGAAAAAGAAAGAGAAAAAGAGAAGGAGAAGAGAGAGAGTGAGAGTTCGTGGAGAAGAAGAAAGAAGTCTCGACTGAAGATCTGTCTACTGGACCGTGGATCAAATCCTGGCCAGTCAGCTCCATGGGAGCCACATCTATGTTATCTTTCTTTACAGCCTTCTGATCGCTGTGTATTTTTCCTTTCTTAGTTTTCTTTTTTCATTTGGTTATCTTTGTTCTTCCGATTCTCTGGATAGAGGTCGGGTCCCTCCTAGTCTGGAGGAAGAGAGGTCTGTGACCTCTAGTTTGCTGGTGATGGGGAGTCACTGGTGTGTCCCCTCCTGGTCTGGAGGAAGAGAGACTTCGGTCTCTGGTTTCCAAGTGGCTGGGAGTCACTTGGGATGTCCCTCCGGTGTGGAGGAAGAGGGGAGGCTGTTCCCCTGGTCAAGCTGTTTGGCAGCAAGTGTTCGCAGATTGAGTCTGCTGGTTCTAGCATTAGCTAGTGAAGCCTCACTCCGGTTTGGAGTGAGGGGTGGATGTAGGTCTTGGTGACCGAACCACCTAAAAAATTATATGTGCAGTGGTTTGCCTTGTGCGTTAGCTCCATATCTTCTACAACCTTTCACAGATTGTCTGAGCGTTCATATTGCTATATTGCAGTAGGTTGATTACCTTCTTCCGCTTCCGCTAGTTGATTGTTTAGGCACGAGATAGATGTTTGTTCTTCGGTTCAAAAGAGATTCTGATTAGTTACCCAGCTTGTCTATCTTGGTCTAGTTTTTCTTGAGCGAAAAGTTTTTAAGGGTGAGATTCATTCACCCACCCTCTGAATCCAGCGCACCGATCCTATCAATTGGTATCAGAGCGGTTTCTGACTTACAGATCCAACGATCTGCAGAGGATCCTGCTAGCATTTTGGTGCATCATTGTCTTCTACATATTGTTTTAGAAAAATTGCCTGTTGATTTGTCTTCATGGCTCATCCACCGATTTTCAGTGGTACAGACTTTAATGTCTGGTTTAAAAACTTGCATATGTTTGTTACGACTACTGATCCAGATATGTGGAAACTAATTTCACATGGTCCACATAGACTACCCAAAGATCAGTCCAAATGGACTAATAAGCATCGATCTATGTGTGCAGAAAATCAGAAGGCTTGGAATCTGATGAAGGCAGCTACTGACAAAGCCTTTCATTCATGTTTCCTTGATTGCAGATCTACAAGTGATATATTGGAGATGATGAAGAGAGCCGGGAAAGGAAATCAAACAAGCTGCATGATGGCTCAAGGAAGTGGACAAAGCAGCAATCAAGAAGAAGAATAGGATGATGAGGAGGCAAATCTCTTCGAGAATTTTTGTGTAGATGATTGGGAGAATGCATATACTGAATTATTAGAGTCACATGAGAGGTTAAGAAAACAGTATAAAAAATTGAAGAAGGGTACTGGGTTAGATAGTTCAAGTTCTCCATGTAAAAATTGTACTGAATTGAAAAATGTTCATGATGTTTGTATGTCTGATTTTCAAATGCTGAAAAAATAAATTTCGTTGCTGAAAATTGAGAATCAAGATCATGTAAATAAGATATCTGAACTCAAAGACAAACTCAGTTCAAATAATGATAATCAGACTCTTGTTAACCATCATGACCAGTATGAAAAATTGCTGAAAATTTTTGAAAGTGTGAACTTAGATTTAAACAAGCTAAAATCTGAAAATGACTCTCTTAGAAAATCTGTTAATGAAAATGAAGAAAAATTTAGAGAAACTTGAAAAGGAGAACACATTGCTGATTGAAAAATCTGATGCCATAAAATCTGTAAACATGGAGTTGCAGAAAAACATTGAAAACTTGTAAAGGGAGTATGAAACTCCAAATAATCCAAAAGTATCTCAAGATGACCAGATTCTTCTTGATGAGTTAATTCAAAATGATACTTTGGTTAAAGAAAATGAGAAGTTAAAAGTGCTGAACTCCACTATGTCTGAGAGACTTCTAGCCTTAGAAAGAGGAAAAACTGTTTGCATTGAAGATGCTGATAAACTGAGCAATCTAGAACAGGAAGTTGAGAAATATAAAACTGCTAACAAAGTTTTGAATGAAGCTATGAATTGCAGTGAGCAAGAGATTGCCAGTTACGAGTTACACATTGCCTCTTTAGAAGATGAAATCCAAGACTTGAGGAGCTCTCTGTCAAAGTTTGTTGATGGGCAGAAAAACCTAGACAAGCTATTAGGTTTAAAAATTAACGCTAGGAAGGAAGGGTTGGGCTACAATAAGATCAACAAGAAAGAGCTACAGAGCAAGTTGATAACATCATTTGTAAATGCTTCAAATGTAGCCACAACCTCTAAAGACAAACAGCCCATTGTTCAGAAAATGCTGGGAACAAAGGTTAATTGTAAGAAAGAGGGACTGGGTTACAATCCAGTCATGAGGAAGGTTGATGGATCCAACCTGAAAACTGTTTTTGTTAAATCTTCAGAACAAGAAAAGCCTTCTACCACATCTCCACCTCAGAACAAGGTTAACAAAACAGAAAAATAAACTAAAAATCATAAAACATCAAAAATTCAAAGGAACAATCTGCATGCTAAGAACTCATCAGAAAAATGCCATGTTTTAAAGAAATCAAATGGCTCCTGTCATTATTGTGGTAAGCATGGACACTTTATGAGTAGCTGTTTTGTGATGAAACAAGATGATAAAAAGTATGCTAGAAAACATGTGTCCTGTCAGAAAAAGGATAATCTGAATGTTAAAGAATTTCATGCTAGAAATCATGTTTTTCAAAATAAGAAAATTCATTGCTCCAATTATGGCAAGATGGGCCACATTGCAGCTCATTGCTGGCATGTTAAGGGGAAGAAATTTCATTCTGAGTTCGTTAATTTCCATGACAACAAAAATATTTTTGAAAGGAAAACTCTTGCATGTCTTGAGTGTCGTAAGTTAGGCCACAGAGCTAGAGATTGTTGGCATGCTCAGAAGAACTATGTTAACCCCTATGTTATCAAATTCTATGCCAGAAAATCTGTGAGTTTTTCATGCTATAACTGTGGAAAGCCAGGTCACAGGGCTGCAACCTGTTGGCTGGTAGGATATCAAAACCAAATTGATTTTGGTAAATAGAATTTTTATTCTGTTAACAAAAAGGTTCATGCATATGCACATAGAATTCATGCTAATAAGAATGTGCATAAATCAAATCAGAAATCTGCTGCTTCTTGCCATCATTATGGCAAATCTGGACATTTGATGGATGGTTATCCTCTGATGAAATTTAATGATCATCAAGTTAAAAATGTGCTGAGAAAACCTGCTAGAAGTGATACTGTCATGTCAGGACCCAAGACTTCTTGGGTGCCTATGTATGCAAAATAGTTTGCTAACCTGCAGGTGTGCCTTGGAAGGTGATTAATAAAGAGGGGATTAATCCAAGGCATTCAAGAATGAAACCCCTAGGATTGCACTATTCAGGTCAGTTCTGAAAACTTATTTTTAAACCTTGCCATCTGAAATTTCTGGTTTAGATGTTTGCATAATCTGTTAAGCATACATAGCTGCATGTGTCATCTGCATAACTTTGTTTGAATCTTCTCTTGCATAATAAAGTTCATTGCATATCTGGCTTGATGTGCTCTTGCATATTTGTCATCTCTTGAACACTATGAATATTCAAGTATCTCAATGCTCATACTGAATTATCTGTTTTGACATTGAAATGGGAATAAACTTGCAATATCTGAAAACCTGAACTGCATATGAATGTTGTTTGAATTCTGTCTGTTGCATAGCTCACTGAAAATCTGGATTGCATATAGGACTGCATGTTGAATTATCACATTTGACAACTATGGTATATAAATAGTAAGCTACCAAAAGGCAGGCAAATCTGTCTGGAGGTTCATACTATGTGTGAGGTAGTCTTTTAGACCAAGTGCTCCGCCTAGTACCATGGGTCATTTTGCTTTGATAGGGCAGTCTGTATGTGCATGAGTCACAAAGACATATGTTCAGTTTTCATGGCAAATATTGCATGTTTTCAGGGATAGTTAATTACATGTCTTTGCATACATGTAGTTAATAGCATTGCATTTTACTACATTGAAAAAGTCAAAAAGAATGACAGAATGAAAGCATATTGTGAGGGGGAGTCAATGCATTGCATGTAGGTTGTCAAATGCATACACTTGTCAGAATTTATTGCATATCCCTCTTATTGATTTTGTTGACAAACCTTGAACATATTCTGTAAACATTGAGCTTCAAAATCTCCTCTATCATTTGGTATCAGAATTCTATCAGTCTTTCATGAAGATTTCAATGGGACTATTTCAATCATAAATCTGAAAACACTTGAACTAGGAATCTTCTATTATACGATTTTATGAATGTCTGAAATAATTCATATGGTTTAAGTTTAATGTATTCATGGAGTTTGTCTGTAATTCTCTTAAAAATATCTGAATCATGTTTAATAAACCTTAACTAACTATCTCATGATGTGTCTTGTAAAACCTTCTGAAAACTGCACTATTGAATACATGGCTTTAATTGGTTAAGTACATGAAATTATTATTGACTTGGAGCAAATGAATTTGCCTGAATTGTCTAAAGGGTTAATTTCAGTCAGAGCAATGACTTTGGTCACTGAGAAACACATGTCCAAAGGACTGTGTCATGAGGTGCCATAGTTAACTCTGCTTAAGAATGATTGTTAATCAGGCAGAGCAATGGCATGCACACTGAGAAATACAACTCACTCATCAAAGAAATGATTTGCAGTGTGTCATGATGTGTAAATGCTACCTCTGTTCATATAAGGCATGACTGTTAGTCACACTAAGTGCTTAAGGATATTGGCCTCTGATCAAGGTATATCCTCTAGTTACAAAGTGTACACTGAACTAGAGTGCTCATAAAATTTGTAGCATGAAATTTTTTTGAACAAATTGTAATATTTGAATATTGATGCAAAAATTAAATTATTTTAACCCTAGACAAAATCTCATGACTTCATAATTGCTTGATCTCAATACTAGTGCATGTATTTCTGAAAGAAGTCAATAAATTTGATTGTGTAAGAGAAAGGGAGGATAATCAAGATAGAATTGTGAGGGCTTGGTTCATTTTTATTAAACCTTGGTTCTAGATATCAATACAGAATTTTATTGATAAATCTTGCATACATCATGTTTAAACCATGCTGATCAATAAAATTCATTCATAAGCCCTTATAATGGAAGACTTTGAAAAATTATGTTTTGGATTTATGAGATTGATATCTCCTTGAAAATCTTGTTTTGAACTTCTTGTGTTTGAAACTCTTCTCCTCACTGTCCTTGGTTCATTGACCTGAACTTACCCTTGAATGCCACTGTGGTCTCCATCTCGACCACATCAATTGGGAGAAATGCAACAAATGCATATCAATTGGTATCTATTCAGGGGGAGCTTCCTTGTCATATTGAATCATGTTCATATCAATTGTGACCCTGCATTCATATTCTTAGGGGGAGGTATTGCATTTCTTGCTGCATCTACATCTCTGCATTCATACCTCTGCATGATTTTTTAAACAAAAGGGGAGAAATTGATTTGAGTCATAGTGCTCCTTGGGGAAGAATATGCTTTCATGTAGTTAAAGGGAGAAATGTTATTTCAATTGTTTCATATCTGCTTATTTTTTTTCTCTCTCAAACTAATGTCTTTTTACTGAAGTCAAAGGGGGAGAATGTTTTGACTTGAGTCAGTGTGACTCATAGTGTTGCCATCATCAAAAAGGGGCACAACAATATCCCCCTTTTTGATGATGGCAACATTATGAGTCACACTGACTCAAGTCAAAACACTGTTTAGCCACAAGCTAGATTTATCAAAATCTATCTCCATGATAGTTCCTTGGTACAAGGCGGAGGTGTGAATCCAGGGATTCTACTCATGCAAGATGCTATTGTCCAGACACGAATGATCTTATCGATTCAAAAACACCTTTTGATATACCAAAGATCTATTTAGATAAAAGATCGATTGTGCTAAATCTGAAAGATCAACCTAAAACAACAATATGCACTAACAATCACATGGAATGGGGGGTAGAAGAAATGAGCCAAACCACACAATTCAAACCACAATGCACGATGATTTTTAAGGTGGTTCGAATGCAACGACGGCAACCTATGTCCACCCCTCACCAAAACCCGATGAGACTTCACTGCTGGAAAACCAGCACAGGGATAAATCCCCGACACGGAGATAAGCTCCAACACACATGGAGACAAGCTCCAACACACACACAAAGACGAGCTCCAACACACACACGGAGATGAGCTCCAACACGATCCGATGACCGGATCAACAACACACACACACACACACACACACACACACACACACACACACACACACACACACACACACGCTGCGACAGATGCAACACTCTACACACTTGTACAACCGGATGTAGATAGATCTAAACACACACACGTAGATCTGAGAAGACAATCCACACGACCACGGATCTGAATCGTCCACACACACATTGATGTTTGCAGATTACAAAGAACAAGACTTGAAGCTCAAAACACAAAGACAAATGAAACACAGTTGAGAAAACTCCTGATTTAGGCTCCCCTTGAGTGTATGATGCAGTTCTTGAACAAGGCTTCCTTCTTCACTTGAATGGAGATTAAATGGCTTCAGATAGAGCTTGAAGAGCTTGGAGATGGATGAAGAAATCTTGTACGAGTTACTGTTCACGGAGCTATAGTAGCCTTCTTTCTCCCTTTGGCAGCCTCCCCTTGAATCCCCTTTCATTTTTTGTTTTCTTTGCCCTAAGAGGTGTTTTTATATGTCTTGGGTTGGTCAAGGAACAACCCCAGACATAGATCCACATTTCTTGGCGAATTTGGAGGCTAGAGGACTAAAAAGTCCACAAGAGAGGCTTGAACACGTTGGTGAAAACAAAGTCAAACATAGGGGCTGCGAAGTTGGCGGTCGACCGAGAATAGAAGGGTGGTTGACCGGAATTTTACAGGAATGAAGCTTTTCAACGCTGAGAAAACCAGTCGACCGGCCCAAGACCGGCTGTCGACCGCCACCTAGAAATCCTGCATTGTCAATGGAGTTAGCCAATGAATCATAATCCATGAGCAAGAACTTTAGAGTCCACATTATGTACCAAACAAATTGAGGTTGTTTGAGTTATTCTGGGGATATTTGAACCATGAACAATTTGTGCTGGGGCTTGAGTTGGAATTGACTTACACATGCACTTGCAATTATGAAGGTACTAAACCATTGCCCATACAAGGTTTGATATACTCACAGAATTGAACAAATGTTTGCTTCACTTACATTCATGACTTTTAACAACGTAACCATTCATTTTGGAATTCAATTAACTCAGTTTATGCATTTGGAATGCTTTTAATAGATGAGCATTGTCATTATTCACAATTGCCTTAATCACATACAATGCTAGCTTTAGAGTGCTTAGGCAAGGCACAAGGCGGAAACCAAGTTCGAGGTTTTGTTATCATCAAAATCACTTGGAGAGACTCAACACTGGATATCTCCCGATTGAACTGACCCCGTTCAATAGTTGTTTATTCAGTTGTCCCCTCGCACACAGAGTGACTTGTGAGGGGTTTGTGGAGAGCAGGAGTGCACCTTGCTCGGAGAGAGTTGAGCCTCCCTTATTGTGTGCTGGAGCGTGTAAAGTAGCGGCTGCGTCGTGCCAGGTCTTTTCATTTGGGAAGAGACTCTTCTCTGCATCTTCATCATTTTGCAGTTGACCCTGACATGGGTTGGCCCCCATTCTTGAACTGATGGCTTGAATAAAGCTGGCAGCGCATTCAAGTAGTAAAATATCATCTTATCTTTTATTCTTGAGTTTATCTCTATTTTGGTCTTCAACAGTTGCCCCGGGGACGGTGCACCAGTTGCATTTTATTTGGCTTCTTGCCATAGCAGGGGGAAGCTCGAGATGTGCCTCAGAGGGTGTGCTCTCCCGGTTGATATAAAGAGGCCATGTTGGCCGCCATCTTAAAGACGGGTAATTGGTGAGGGCGAGGTCCACCCTATATTCTCCCAGTTGCAATTCACCATTTTGGACTAAATCTTCCATGATGTCTTTAAATGCATAGCAGTCCTCGATGAGATGCCCCCTCTTTCGGTGGTAGGGGAAAAATCGAGGGTCATCTTTTCTCTCGATGTCATTTGGTCTCTTAAGCTCCGGGAGGACAACCTTGTTGTATTCGAGGGCCCACTCGAATAGAATTTGCATCTTACCCTGAGGAAAAGAGTATGGTCTTTTCATTTTTTCCCTTAGCGAGGGAGGCTTTTGCTTAGAAGTCTTGGTAGAAGAGGGGCCAGTTGCCTCCTGTGATTTCCTCCATTGACGCTCGAAGACTCAAAGTCAACAGTGTTTATTTATTCTTGTGCCGGTTGCTCTTTGACTGGCTTATTCTTATGAATTAGGGTAGCGAAAGCTGGATAGTATTTGGCCAGAAAGGCTTCAATTTCAATTGCCACATCTTTTAATTGGTCGAAGGATTTGACTTCGAGGCCAATTACCCTTTGCATGATTTCTTTCCTGAGATTATGCTTGCATAGCTGGACAGCATCCTTGGAGCTTGGTGGATGTTTGCATCTTGCACTGATATTCTTTCATCGTTGAATGTAGTCTGAAGTATACTCACCATATTTTTGTTTGATCATATACAATTCTGCTTTGGTGACTTCTTCCTCGGTGGTTTTTTTCTCAGTTGCTTGTTCCATTGCTGGTTTGTTTGTTGCGACTGCAGCCTTTAAATTCTGGCACGAGCCAGCTGATTGTAGAGGTGGGATCGCATGAGGTTTAGAAGCTACCCCCTGATGTGCCTGGGGAGCTGAGGGGTACACGGAGGCCACGTGGTATAGCTGCCGTGGGAGGGTGTTCCCTTCACGGCCTTGTGTTAACTGGGACATAGCCGATTGTAGCAGGGCTCCAAGTGGTCTAGTGCCATCTTGTAGGACCCTGGGCGAGGATGCAGCCTGCCCGGATATAGTAGGGTGTAAACCCATCTCGCTCACTCTTCTTATGAGCATCTCTACTTCTTGTATCTTCTGATAGAGCTCCATCACCAGAGCAGGGTTAGCTTGGTAGGAGCTGGGAGTGATGTTTCCTGTGTTGATTCTAGGTGGGACTAGCGACATTTTGTTATTGGAACGGGATGCATACAATCCTGTATAGGTTGATGTTCTTGCCCCCGTGCTCTCATGTGGAGCAGGGGTATAGTAGCAAACTTCTTCAGCAGGTGGTGGAGGATGCCCCCACTCTTCCTGGGATTGATGGCGAGAGGTGAATGCCACAGCTTGGCCTGCCCTCACTGGTGTATAACATATCTCTTCATCTTCATCTTCAATAGCTTGGCTCGTGCTGGGCAAGGCCGATAGGGTATGGCAGGAGAAAATGACTCTCTTCTTTTTATTCTTTAGCTCATTCTTCTTTTTTCTTTCTACGGCTAACGCCTGATGTGCTATGCAAGCTTCCGATACCTCTTCAGATGGTTGCTGGTATAGAGATACCATATTGACTGTTCTTTCCATAGTAGGCAGTTCGTGCGAGCGAGGAGGATCAACCTTGTAGTCGTCCATCTGTAGCTCCCCTCTCTTGATTAGCTTTTCAGTAGCTTCTTTAAAGATGTAACAATCTTTAGTAGGGTGCCCAACCATCTAGTGATATGGGCAAAAGCGAAGATGGTTTTTCTTTCTAGCATCTCCTGGTCTCTTCGGCTCTAGTAGAGTAACCTTGTTGTATGCGATAGCCCATTCGAAGAGGATCCGAGTCTTGTCCTTGGGGAAAGAGTAGAGCTTTTTCATTTTGGCCATCAAGGACGGGACTTCTTACTGCTCAGCTAGCTTAGCGGGAGGACAGTTAGCCACTCCTTTTTCTTTTTCTTCTTGTTGGTTGAATGCTTCGAAATCAATTGTGTGAACTTCATTGGGCGATGGCCACTTGTCAGTAGACTTTCCCTTTTGGCATGTAGCAGTTGGAGTAGAGGGAGAGCCGGAGATGAAGGCTTTAATCTCTGCGACCACATTATTTAGCCGATCGAAAGACTGGATTTCAATTCTGATCATCCTAACGAGGATTTCTCGGCTCAGATTTTGCTTGCATATTTGCACTGCATCCTCGGGATGTGGCTGCTGCTTGCATCTCAAACAGAGATTCCGCCATCTTTTAATGTACTCTAGGGCTGTTTCGTCATGTCTCTGCTTGGAGGCGTATAGCTCGGCTACTGTGACCTCTCTTTCAGCAACATGGAACCACTACCGAAACTTCCGTTGCATAGCTGCCTAGTCGCTTATAGAGCCAGCCGACAGATTGGAATACCATTCAAAAGCCAGGCCTGTCAGTGAGGACCCAAAGAATTTTAGCAGGTAGGCTTCATCTATCGCCAGAGCCATGCCAGTTGAACTTTAGGATATGTTCTTTAGGAGAGCCATGCCAGTTGAACTTTTCAAATTTGTACAGTTTGTTGATGCTAGGCAAGAGCCTCTTTGCGGCATACTGTGGTGGATACGGCACCTTGTATACAATAAAGGTGCTGAAATCACCATTTGACCTCTCGGCCATCTTCATTTCAATTATCTATTGTATTATTAATTTATTCAACATGGCCGGGTCCGCTGGTTCCCGATGGAAATGTGCAGACTGCTGTGCATAAGGAGTAATAAGAGTCGCGGCTTGAAGTTCTGACGGTACCATGGATGGTAACTATTGCATTTGGGGAAGTGTCGACTGCGCCGGTGGTGGCTGCAGGAAGTGTGGCTGAAGAGCAGCCTTGCCATAGCCTGTTGCTTGAGAAGTAGTTGGGGGTGTAGCATTGACCGGGTTGGGAACTTCCCGGGATGATTTGGCATGCACGTCCTATTGCCAGGGAAATGGGGCTTGTTCATTTCTTTCATTCAGTTGCCTTTTCAAGGCTTCGATCTCTTGTTGATAATTTGGAAGCATCATTAAGATAGCTGGATCTAGTGCCGCCATAGTGGTAGTACTCTTCGGCAATTCACCCAAGACATCTTTGGATGGGGCTGGTAGAGGAGTCTCTTCTTCTTCAGAAGTCACCACGTTGGCAGTCGAAGTAGTGATAGCTTGCTTTTCTTTGGCTGCTTTGAGCATTTCTCCTACAGCTTTGCCTCTTCTTGTTACTAGCCCGGGCCTTTTGGCTAGCTTGGCCAATTCTTCTGCCTCTTCAGGTAGGTCCCCATATCTGCAAGCCACCCCTGTCATGTTGCAAGTGAAGACTTGCATTCTTTTTCTTTGCCCCCAGACTACCCTCTTGGCTTGACCGGGGAAGGTTGACCTTTCAAAGATTGATATCCTTTTATTCTCTTCATGCTGTGGAGAAGCTTCAGAGTACTTGGCTTGCAAGCCATCTTCATATTCATTGACGTGCATGAATGACGCCATTCTTCTTCTTTCTTTGCCTTCTTCTTTTCTTTCGGCGCTGATGGCACGGAGTAGCCTTTGTCGACTTAGGGAAGAACTTTCCAAGCCATATAAGTACTTCCGGACCACCTAGGCCATTCCTTCTTGATTGTGCCCTGGAGAGAGGGCAGGGGGTAGCAGCTGGTTTTGTGTCGACGGCATGTATGCTAGCCATGATAGTAGGGAAACTCTGTTCAACCATCTCTAACATTGTACATCATCTACTTTCCTTGCGCAGGCTCTATGAATGGGTGGAGGGGCCACTGGCACGACCTCTTCTTCCTTTGGTGTAGCATTATTGCCCCCACACCTGGGGTCCTTGATAGTTAAAGTTGAATCTTGCGGGGTCAAAGCTAGTCCCCGGGTCCTCTTGGGAACCCAAACCTGTTGGATTTTGGTAGCTTGGGGGCCTGTTTCCCCCGGATATCCTTGTCCAAATTAGCCTTCCGGCTTGCTAGTGCTTGGAAGGTGTTGTGTGTAGGAACTGCAGAGACGATGCGGTCCGGTAGAGCTTCAACGCGGGGGCCGTTCAGATATACTCAAACGCCACCAATCATGACAGATTTCCAGGAAGCCGAGAGTCAGCCTCGGGGAACAGCAACAACTCTTCTTTTTTGATTCTTCCTCCTCCCCGCGGACGCCTTGTTGCTGGCAGGGATAGCACAATAGTCCACATGGTGGACGCAGCAGGAGATAGTGCGGCTAGACAGAGTAGCCTTCCACGGACAGCTCGGCATTGGAGGGGCTACGGCCTTGGCCGCAATAGCCCGATCAGCTTCCTCTTCCTCGATCCTCAGCAAGCCGACGAAGGTGACTCAAAGAAAATTGGGGAATCCCACCACTAGTGGCAAAGCTCCGAAAGTAGTGGGCACCGCCTGGTACACATACTCAGCATGTGCGGTGACCACTTGGGGGCCCAAGGTAAGTGCAACAAATCCGCAAGCCATTGCTTCCTATAAAATAGAATGAACAAGCAGTCAATTTTTTTTCGGGAAGGCCCTGGGGCCTTCTACTTTGGTGAAAAGATGAAGGGAGACTCTATCCCATAGGACGTGCCAGCTTTGTGGGGATGAAAAAATCTCTCATTTGATTTATTTATTATAATGGTTCATTTTATTAACGCGGGACGTGCGAGTCACTTTCGTGACAAAATTTATTGTACGCTCGTCTGACCAATCAGACAATAGTGAGTGATCGTGTCGGGACCTGAAGAACGCCATACCATAAAGGCTATGGCATTAATTACATCCTTCCGAAAGAAGGAAAACCCTTGATTAATCGCCAAAGTAGAAGAGCCCTTGGGGATGAAAAGAGTGCATGAAACAATGCTCGTTTTATGTCATGGAAGCGGGATTAAATAGTGCATGCAAGCACACAATACGGTTATATTTATTCTCTTTAATCAGTTCTTGGTACAAGACGGAGAACTTAGGTTTGAAACCCACCTCACGCTTAGTGATAGCTTCCAGCCGGGCGTAGCCTGACTATCTACAAATCACCATTCCATATACCATAGAATCGGTAAATGCAAGCACTCGTGCATGTGTTTATGCAATCAGGTATGCACAAATATACATATGGGAGTTGATTTCTTTGTTTGGAAACATGTTGAAGTTGAATCGGGAATAGAAGTCGGTTCTGACTTAATGCGGGCTGTTTGAGATTATGTTGTTATTATTTTACTTAATAATTTATTCACATATTTATTCGACAAATTCAAATAAAATTTTGGCAGCACCTCCCCTGTCTCGAAGAGTGTTAGGGAGGGTATAGGAGGTTCGTCCACGAAAAGTCGAGATGAATTTTGGAAAGACGGTCATGCCCAGACGGCAATCCCGTACCTCATGATTGGTGGAGGAGCCTGAGGGCTAGCCCTCTAGGAAATCCAAATCACCTTGGAGGCCATCGATCAATAGCTACCTTTTTCTTTTGAGATCGTTTGTAGTATTGCGGTGCACACATATGGGTCCACGAGTGTGGACCTAGCATGCCCACGTTTGGCGGACTCGTGTTTTACTGGGACAATGTGTGTCGGGAACGACACCTATCAATAATTTATTCCCTTAAATTGGGTATGCGGCTCTCATAATTTGGCATGAGTAGCCGTGAGGTCGCTACCACGATAAGGGGGTGAAACCCGAGCGGAAAAAAACCGGTGAATCATGGTGCGGATTTAAACCTCAAATTCTTAATAGAATTTCGGCAGCATTTCCCCCTGCCCCGGAATATGTTGGGGGAGATGTATAGGAAATCCGTCCACAATGAGCTAAGACGGACTCCGAAAAGATGGGCATGTCGAAATGACAGCCCGGATCCAACAGCGGGTAGTGAACTCTCTGCCGATTAGTCTTGACCCGTTTCAGCACCACAGGGTGTACATAAAGACTTCAAGGAAAGCCGGCACAACAATGGGCCGAAGGGTCCGAAAGGATAGGGGCATTGTTCGCCTTTAAGGCAATCAACGTTCTATTTCCCTGGCGGGATCATCGGAGCTCACGTTATAATGTGTAATGAAGCCTCGTGATTCAGTGGGATGATTGGAATACCCGTGAAGGCATGGGATAGCACAACCTCCCCGTTTAATTCTGGCAGCATCTCCCCTTTACTGCGGGACATGCCAAGAGACATATAGGATACCCATCCAAGGAGAGTCGAGAAGGGGTCCATAATCCGTAGCCATATCGAATCCCGAGGGCCACAAGGGCGAGAGCAATGGGACACTGACCGGTGTTAAAGCGATTTATTCATTATTTCCCTGATGAAGCCATCGAAGAACACGCCATAGGAACCGGCGGACCTCCATGACCCAAAGGGGTAATTCAAAAAATACGGTATGATATATCAGCCTCTTAAATGAATTCCGACAGAATCTCCCCTTTTCTCGGGATGTGCCAAGGGATATATAGAGCCGATACGGGATCCGTAAAAAAATGGGTATATCAAAGCCCGAGGGTCGAGAGGGAGTGGGACACTATTCATCATTAAGGCAGATTATTCACTTTTCCCGTAATGAAGTCATCGGAGAACACGCTATAGTAGACAGCAGATCCCCGAGACTCGGTGGGGTAATCAGGTAACTCGAAAAATAAAATATAATGTAGGGGTAAGAACCCCATCAATGTAACTCCTCCACATCCCATGGGGCCGGGTATGGCTCAGCAATAAGTGGAACAGTGAGGAGGATGAGATGGCAGGAGAGACAGAAAAGAAAGAACTTGGGAAGCCATTGATACGGCGGCTCGACGATGTGATCCGGCGGCTGGACCCAAATAGGAGGTAATACGGCAGCTAGAGGCACAATTGGGTGATGCGGCGGCTAGCATATATAGTCCAAATCGCTGGCCCATCATAATGCATGTGTTGTATAAATATATTCACATGTGGCTGCACCGGCGGCAGATGGGTTACATGTGCGTATGTATTCACTTAATACCCAACTTATATATCCACGTGGGTTTATTTACGTGAAAGGTGGAATGGGCCATGCACATATGCATATGGGTTTATTCTCATACATATGGCAATACAGAATGGATTGGCAGTTGAATTAGTTTAGGCCATTTAATGATATGGGTTGACGTGCCTAATGTTTGGGGTTAACGTGCATGAACCATGTAAATGGGGAATACATAAGGCTAGCAGTGGGTAATCTTACGTGAACTGGCGGCCGATTAAAGCATGCAGATAACATATAAACTCACATGTAAGTGGAACAGCGGCTAATGCATGGGTTCAAGGTGAACATGGCGACATGTAGCGGGTTAGCAGAAAGGGGAGTGCATGATACGGCGGCTAGGGATGCAGGTGTCGCCCGGCGGCCACAAAGGGAATACGGTAGTCAGAAATGCGTGAGACACATAGTTCGAGGGGCCAAAGGGTTTGATCTGGCGGCAATGGTCCTACTCTGTGACAAAGGGAGGTGGTTTTGTGAGAAGGAAACGGCGGCTACAGTGGGCTGTGAGAGGGAAGCGGCGGTTAGAAGGGGTCACACGGCGACTAGCATTGTAGTTACAATGATCTGGCCGCCGTATCAAGGACTTTTACACTAGGAATACTAGAGAAAGGGAAATTTTAGGGATTTATGGCTCGGAGAGGGATCTAGTTGCTCTAGGGACATGGTAGGATTGGCCAGGCATCAAAAGGGACATCAGAGGGGCCGGATTCGCACTCTGCGTGCCTGAACTTCCATGAAAGGGCAGCCAGAGCACACGAGTTGTAGACGGAGCAGGGTAAGTTGCAGACCAAACAGAGTGCCGTAAAGCGGAGAAACGATGGGCTTCTTGTGCCTCACTCATCCACGGAAGAAACAAGGAACATGTCATGAACTTGACAGATCCCTCACCTTCACTTGAGGCAATGATCGACCAGTAGATCTCCCCCTAAACACAGCACACCAGGAAAGGGTCGAAGCGAAATCAATGGCCCCGGCGTGAAATAATATGGAAGGTGGGCATGGATCCAGCATATACCCCTCAAGGGGACACACAGAGATTACAGCTGAGAGATGAAGAACCTCTGGCGGCCTTTGGGGACTCGACTATTGAAACTATCGAATGAAAACGATCAGATGATATAGCCCAAAGGGGCAACTCGCCGGGACGTATACCGACCACCGTATAAACATGGAAGGAGATAAATAAAGGGTTGCAGTAGAAACTCAATTGATCTATTCATCATTTATTGACTTCGAAAGGATCATTACATTTCACAGACCTTAATATAAAAGGATAACTGTGAATTACAGAGAATAGGGGAGGGAAATGTAGCCCGCAAAGGGGCCTTACACGGTGGGAAGATCTCCTTCGCAACAGCTCTCTTTCGATCACTCTTCTCTATTCTCTCTTTCTACTGGGTGGCTCTTCTCTCTTGATGGCCTCTTTTTTTCGTTTTCTTTCTTTTCTGACTTGTTCTCCGGAGCCCCTTTTCTTGTGCTCGAAGCCAACTTTTTATAGAGGAGAGGAGGCCCCCTTTGATATGACAACTGGGAAGGCGGCGCTCTTCTGGCCGTCGGATCAGAGTCTGGCCGCCGGATCAAAGTTTGGCCACCGTATCAGGGCGTTGCCACCAGATCACTTGGCCCATTAATGCTTCTTTCAAGCCCACTCATGTATTCGGTGGCCCATTTAATCATTTCTTTTCCTTCTTTTTGTTGTGTCTATATGGTTTTGATGATGTCAACTATTATGTCATTATATTTAACCTTGATGATAAAACCTTGATGCATGAATTAATGATCTCATCACATATATAGAAGTATGAAATATGTCAGAATAGGTTCTAAAGATGACTAAAAAAGTCATGAAAAGAAAGTCAACATAGGTCAACGCCACTGTTCATGAACTGACAACAAGTCAACTTATCAAATTGTGAGTCAGCTCTTTGACAGGTAAGGTCAATGCACATCCAAATCTGAAGCATAAAGGTTGGTGCATATACCTTCTTTGTGAACAGGTAAGGTCGGTGCACATTCATGTTTATTCATATGAAGGTCAGTGCACATTCATGTTCCTTCATAGAAGGTCAGTGCACGTTCATGTCTTAGTAAGAGTAAGGTTGGTGCATGTTGCATATCAAGGCAGATGCAGGTCGGTGCATGTTTATAGTATTGCACATGTAGGTCGGTGCACATTGTCATTGTTGCATACTAAGGTCGGTGCACATGTGTTGGAGATAGGCATAAGGTCTGAGCACATTCCTTCAAGTCTGAGCACATACATGTACAAGGTCTAAGCACATGCTTTGACGTCTGTACACATGCATTATGCAAGTCGGAGCACATGTGTAAGAGTCTTTGTCAGGTCAGAGCATATGTACAAGTCTGCATAGTCAAGTATGAGCATATGTACAAATCTGCATAATCAGGTCTGAGCATATGTAAAAGTCTGCATAGTCAGGTCTGAGCATATGTACAAAACTGCATGTTCAAGTCGGTGTATATGAATTCTCTCAACGCATCAAGTCGAAGCATATGAACAAGGCTACATACTCAAGTTAGAGCATATGCATTAACAAGGTCCCAGCATATTCTCACTAGTCAGAGGACATGCATGTAAGAGGTCTGAGCATATTCACATGAAGGTCGAAGCATAAGCATTCATGTCAGTGCACATGCATTAGGCAAGTCAGAGCACATGCATTTGAAGTCGTGCACATTCACTCAAGTCTGAGCACATGCATAAATTCCCGTCTACGTAGGTTGGAGCATATTCACTCAAGTCTGAGCACATGCATAGATTCCTATCTACGTAGATCAGTGCACATGCACATATAAGGTCTGAGCATATAAGTTGAAGGTCGATGCTAGTGCATCAGTGTTTCATGCATAAGGTCGATGATAACATTGCTCTCTTGTCTAAGGTCTGTACATCTATACGTCTCTGCTCATACATGGTTTAGCTTGATAGGTCTTACTGTGCATCTTATAGATCTGAGCATATTCATATTTTCTTCTCTCTAAGGTCTACCTGTGTCCTACACAGGTCAGTGCAACTGCAATAAAAGGACTGCATTCAGTATTAAGCATATATTCTCTCAAATGCTATGACTATAAGATGTTTGATGAAATGCCTTACATTCTTGTTGACAAGATTAAGTTATTGCGGGACCCAGAATCAAACATATAAAAGGCTGGAAGGTTTATACTCGACATTATCATGTGGCTCGAGTTCTTAACTCATAGGCACGTGATCCAAGGCAAGCTAGCAGAACATTAACAAAAGATTCTGCCATGTGGACAGCGCACTTTCATTTCCTGACATGTGGACTCCAACAGGATTTCAGAGACACTACTTTTCTGGAAATGAATTGGGGGGAAGGTTCCCTACATACATCTCGATGGAATCTTGTGGGGACCACAAGAATCGTGCCAAGAAACTCAAATGAATCTCTGAAGTCCCTACTTCTTTGAATAGGGATCCTCCTCATCTAGGTGCAGCGGACATTGAGACAGTAGCTAGAGAAGCCTGAGAGATAGAGCAGCAAAGAAAAGAGAAAAGAGAGAGTTCACTGAAGAGAGACAGTGAGTGGGAGAAGAAGAAGAAGAAGAGGGAGATCGTGAGTTCATCAGAAAGAGAAAAGAGAGCTCGAGACAGAGAGAGAAAGGTGATCGTGAGATCATAAGAAGAAAGAGAGAGAGAGAGAGAAGAGATTGAGAAGCAATCGGAGTTCTTCTCGAAGATCTGTTCTACTGGCTTCTGGATCATATCTAAGCTAGTTTGGCTCCAACAAGAGCTACATATTTCAGTTTTCATTTCCAGTTTTCCTGTGCTGTGTTTTGTTTTTATTTTCTTGTTGAAACATCAAGCTGTGTGTTAGCGAGAGCATGCTGTGATGCTCAGCATTGCAGAGGATTGGTTCCTCTGGACAGTAAGTTGTGATGCTCAGCTGTAAGCAAGCTGTGATGCTCAGCGGTCGAAGCTGTGAATCAGCAGAAGCAAGCTATGATGCTCAGATGTAACCAAGCTGTGATGCTCAACGATTCAAGCTGTTAGGCAGCAGGAAGCCTCACTCTGGTTTGAGTGGGGGATGGACGTAGGTCTGTGGTAGCAGACCAAACCATCTAAATCTCCTTGCAGCTTTGGTTAGATTGCAATTCTCACTCACAGTAGATGTATGCTTAGGCGCGGTTCTATTGCATAGATTTATCCTAAGCTCTTCGTAATTCACCGTGTGTCTAATGTGGTTTTGTCTAACAGTTGCATATATTTGCTGAGTGCTTGCTGGTTGTGCAAGTTAAGTGTTCGAGTGAGATTCACATAAGGACAACTGGTCAAGTGCTCAAGTGTGTGTCTCATTAGAACATATGCTTAGCTTAGCCAAATTATTTTGACTTCCGCACGATTTCTAGTTATAGTTTTTAATTGGGAAATTTTTTTGAAGGGGATTCATTCACCCCCCCTTTGAATCTCGGTTTGCACCACTACATCGTTCCAATAATTGGTATCAGAGTGAGTCTCTGACTTTCCAGATCCAACGATCTGCAGAGGATCCTGCCGTATTTGGTGCTTTACTGCTTATTGCTTATCCTGGTGCATTATTGCTTTTAGCTCATTACTCTGAATCTGCTTAATTGTTTTTCAATGGCTTCTCTCATGATTTTTGATGGTTCAAACTTTAACCGTTGGCTTGGCAGCCTATGTGTCTACATGAACTCCATTAATTCTAATCTATGGAGTCTTGTCTCAAATGGCCCACACAAACTGCCTCATGATCAGACCAAGTGGTCTAATGTGGATAGACAGAACACAGTTCTTAATATTCTGAAGGCTGCAGTTAATGTTGATTTATTTCCGTTTGCTTTCAGGTGCACGTCTGGAAAAGAAATACTGGACAAAGTGATTGCCATCAATGAGAAGAAGGAAGAAAAAAAATGTTTAATGGTCAGTGGAGGTGATCGAAGCAGTGATCAAAATGAGGATTCACTGTCTCAGGTAAGCTCTGGATCTGAAGAACTTTCCTTTGATGAATTGATGAAAATGTATGAAGAGCTTTATGATAGATATAAAAGAATGAAATCTGAAAATAAAAAATTGAAAAAGAAAGTTGATCACAGTAGTTCTAAATCCTCCTGTGAAAACTTCGTGAAACTGAAGAATTCTTATGATGATTGCTTGTCTGAATCTCATATGCATAAGAAACAAATTTGCTTATTGAAAAATGAAAATCAAGAATTTGTAAATAAAATTTCTGAACTGGAAGACAAGTTGAAATCATCAAATGATGATCATGTCCTAATAAATGAACTGGTTCATAATGAAAATTTGATGGATGAAATGGTGAAATTAAAGGAGCTTAACACTGTCATGGCTGATTGATTACTTGAACTTGAGAAAGAAAGATCTGTGAATCCACCCCTAGAAAATAAAATTGAAATGTTAAAAGAAGAGCTGGCTGTGTGTGAAAAAGAGAAAGTTGATCTTGAAATCCTCTTAGCTTCCTTGAATGATAAACTCATTGTATTGAATCGGACTTCATCTAAACATCCTAAAGATAAAGGTAAGGCGAAGGTTCACAAGGAAGATGAAGCCACTGATTCAGGTAAGAGGATACATAATAAATCTAAAATTAAGAAGAAGTTGTACATAACCTTTGTGCGTAGCTCAAATATAGCTAGCATCTCTGCATCTTCCTTAAAACAGCCTGCTAATCAGAAAATTCAAACACAAAATAAAAATATGAAAAAGAAAACATTGAAAAAGAAAAGAAACAACATGCATGCTGCAAAATCTAAGGCCAAGAAATTTCCTGATGTTCCTAGGAAGAGTATTGTTTGTTTTTATTGTGGGAAAACTGGCCATATGATGAATGATTGTCTGATAATGAAGAAGGATGAATTGAATGGTGGCAGAATTCATGCTAAGAATTCTCATGTTAAGAAACCTTCTTCTACTCAAAATAAAAGGTCCCAGTACTTTTACTATCATAAAGTTGGTCATCTATGCATGAATGTAAACTGATGAAACAAGATTACCTGAGTGCTAAGAAACCTCAAGTTAAAAATGGTGGGTTTCAACAGAAGAAAACTTACTGTTTTTGTTGTGACAAATTGGGCCACATTGCTGCACACTATTGGCATGATCAGGGGAGATATAATAATTTGAAATCTGTTAAATCACATGCATATCAAAACGCTTATGGTAGAAATAAACATGTTCTTAAAGAAAAATTTCTTGCATGTTTAAATTATGGAAAGCCAGGCCATAGGGCTACTGACTGTTGGTTGGCTAATCATAAAAGATTGAACTTGCATGTGAAAAATAGAAGCAATCATGTTCATACACATAAATTCAATTCCCATGTGAACATGAAAAATAGTCAAAATTCTTGTTATTATTGTGGTCAGTTAGGACATTCAATGTCTAACTGCTTCATGATGAAATCTGATGATCTGATAGCTCAGAAGATGTTAAGAGCACCATTTAGAGGTGTCAATGTCATTCCAGAACCCAAGACTTCTTGGGTACCAAGATCTGGAAAATGAGACTGTGTTGCAGGTGTGCCTTGGGGCTGAAGAATAAAAAGGGTGTTGAGTCCCGAACGGTGGCAATCAAGAGGGGAGGGTGAATTGATTGGCCAATTAAAAATTTCTTCCAAGTGAAAACTTTGTTAATTAAACACACAAGCACTTGGCCTCACTCGAACATGATCACACTTGTGAATGCGTGTGGATAAGGGTAGGTGTTTGATGAAAGAAGTGGTGTACGCTCTACTCACCGTGAAGCCCACTCGACAATGAATCCGAAAAATCAAACCACAAGTAACACACGGAGTTTTTAGGTGGTTCGGGTACACTGAAGTGTCCCCTACCTACACCCCTCACACGTGAGGATTAAGACTTCAGTATGAAGTGAGCCGCACACACACGTTGTGTAAACCAGAAAACACACACACACGGCACCCGATATGGGCTGCGACACACACACATGCACACACGTTCGTGTTTCCGAACATGAACACCACACACAAGAATCTGATTCAAGTATTTCAACAAATGCGCAAGTTCAAACTAAATGATTCTGAGAATAAGGAGTGAAGAATGATTTATCGTGGTTGGAGCTCCCCCTTATGTTTCTCAGAATATAGTTTGGTGCTTCTGCAGGAGGAAGATTGATCTTGAAGGAAGACTGGAGCAATGGTGCACGAATGGTGTTGCAGCCTTGATTTCCCACGCAGCTTCCTGTTGGGGATGGTTTAGAGGCTTGATTCAAGCTTCTTCTCTTCACAATCATGTTCAGATCAAGGTGGAAGAAGTCCCTTGAGCTGCTGCTGCGAACCTGCACTCACAAAGGTTAGAACAATAACACTCCAGATCTCTCTCCGATTCCCTTAGGGTTTACAACCCAACAAGATGTTATATATGTTTAGGATGGTCAAGAGACAGCCCAGGGACCAGATCCACATATCCTGGAGTGATTTGGGACATTTGGACCGGATTTAGAAGACTTTTGGTGCGCCTACACGAAGGTCTTATTTGACGGCGCCACCCCGGACCGGAAAGGGTCGACCCTCGTGGGAGGTTTAAAGAGCCAGAACCAATGGGTTGACCCTTGGGGTCGACCCTCGTGACCCTCCCGTGCGGGTAAAAAATAAGACTCTCAGGGGTCAACCCTTGGGGTCGACCCTCGCATGAGTGGGTCGACCCTAGCATGTGTGTAGAAGGAACCGCCGGGTGAAAAAAAATTACTACCAGGGGTCGACCCTTGTCCCTGAACTTCCAAGAATACAATGGAAACTACACTAAGTCCAAAAGTCAAGCCAAGGGGTTTCAAGCTGGGTTCCAAAACATCAAATGGAATTGTTCAAAGTCATGAAAAAGAAAACCCAATTCATTTAGGCTTAAATAAGACCCAACCCAATTTTAACCCTTGAGATCAAAAATAATGAACTTCAAACCACAAGATCAAGGGCCAATAAGTTGAAGTTGATCTCACCGACCGTCCTTGAGTTCCTTAAGCACTTAGGCACGTTCCTTGCCCTGTAAAGACATAACTTGTGAATTAGATGTAGCATTGCAATTTGAGTTCAAGAGGCTTACCCATTTAGGTTGTTCTTTAACCTTCTTACCTCCAAGACCTCAATAGGATGTTGAGCTTTTCAAGACTCTTTATGCTAGAACACTTTAAAGATAATATATATATTTACATATAGTGTTTGGTTATCATCAAAAGCTATCATATCAGACATTCATTCCAAGAGGGGGTTCAACAATCTCCCCCTTTTTGGTGATGACAAAATACTATATGCCTTGCATAAACATATGACTTCAAAAATGATTTAGCATTCATATGGAATTCAACCTTCAACCTCCATATTAAGAATAAAACTTTTAAACTTCACATGAATCATTCAAGAAACATCATAGCATGAACCATACCGATCCAAACATATAAGATTGACCACAAAAGGCATGTTTCAAGCATTTCTACCAATAATATAATTTAAAGGGAACAAGGTCCGAGTTCAAAGGTAAATTAGAAGATGCAATGCATGAGATGCAACAGAAATGCAACACAACTTAAATGCAACATTGCTAATGAACCGAAATATGATAAAATCACACATGCATGCAAGCACACAACACACATAAAGTATAGGTAGCCGATTGTCGGGCACACAATTAGTACAAAAAGTATAGTTCTCCCTCTTTGGCATCATCAAAAAGGAGGGAGGAATGTGGGATAAGAAGTGTGCCATTCCGCGGGAGTGCAACCATCTAGTCATCATCCGGAGTGGGTGGATGCGGTGGACGTCGAACATAATCTAAAATCTCCTCAAACATGTGGGCTTGATGAGCCAAGGCATCAGTGAAGGACTGAGTGGATTCGTGGTGAGATAGCTTCAGATGAGACAATTCTTTTTCAATAGCTTCCATTGTCTCCCCATACCTTTCTAAACGATCATCAATGGTATCCAAACGATCCATGAGCAGTTGAACCTCCTCGGAAGGCATCCCTTCATTAGGAGCAGGTGGGTGTTGCTCTCCAGCCGGCTCTCCATCATCATCATCGTCATCCTCCTCAGAATTGACCACTTGGGCAGGATGTTTCAACTGGCGAACCAATTCTCCATCTCTCAGTTCATAACCCATGTTGTGACATATGGTGTGAATTGAGTAAATGTCAGTAGCTCGTATTGTTTAGGAAGGTTCTTTTGAGAGATCAATCTTCATATACTCAAAAACAGCAGATGATGCGGCGGCATATGGTAATGTCCTGTTCTTGTGCTTTATGCTTGAACAAATGTGGTCCAAAATAAGTGTGGGAAAACTTATAGGAATGCCACCCAAGAAGCAATAGAATAGAAACATATGAATCTCAGTAACCTTATCATGGCCTCCTCCTCTCGGTAGCAAAATAGTAGTTATCATTCTATGCAATATATGATGTATGGGAAAAAAATGGTTGGCATTCAAACCAGCAAGTGATCTATCTCCTTTTTCTTTGGATGTCATGTATAGATACGCTGTTTCGTCCAGGAACCACAATATCGCCAAACGCATAACCTTCAGGAGATAAATTAAATGCTGTGCCTAAAAGCTGTGGGGAGAGTATAATTTGTACCCCTTGACCACAGTGATTGGTGTGTCACCCGACATGGACAAACTACTGTAAAATTGATGCACCAAGTTCGAATAACTGCGGCGATGTGCGGACATGAAGATTTCTAGATTTGGTTGACTGCAAATAAGATCCACAAGACTTGGGATATGGCGGTTAAGATTACCGAAGTCGACCGCCCTCGGAAGGAGCACTTTTCTGTCCAAAACCTTGCTTGATGATGGGTTTCCTCTAAGAGCAGTGCTTTGTATGGCCCGTTTAGATCGACGCTCTATTGCCGAGCTCAATGCTTCTCCTCTTTGAGAAGGACGCCTCCTTAGGGCCATCTAGAACACAAACCGAAGGAAGCGCTTGATGAGGTTGTAGATCTAGATGGTTCAACAAGAGTGGAAGGCTAATACATGGAACAAATGATCCTCCACACACCAAGAACATACCTCAGACGGATTGGGAAGCAAGAACGACGCCTTGAACCATTTGGAAGGCGGTTGTGTGTGGGACGCCACCGGGAGAACCGCGGCTAGGTCTTGAGAAGTTTGGTGCCAAGAAGTGATTTGAGGGCTTGCAAGAGATGGTGGCTAGGGTTAGAAGGGGGCTTGAGGGGTTTTATGAGATGGGAAGGGGGAAACATAGGGTTTCCACCCTCTTTTAGGGCGGTTCGGACGCAGCTAAGGCCGCCCGACCGTAACGGGTCGACCCAATGGGTCGACCCCTGTAACCCCGGCCCCAGATAGAGTTCGGATCCGCGAGGGTCGACCCTTGGGGTCGACCCTTCCTTTGTATTTCATCAAAAAAATGTGGCTGAAGTGTAATGGAAGTTCAAAAAGGTTCGGCTCTAGTCCCCAATGATAAATTTATGTTGGAATCAAGGAAATTTGATTTGTTTAAGGGTTGAAATCGATTGGGGGAGTTGTTTAAGAAAAATGAAGATCATACTTGACGTTTCTTATCTAATGCTCCGGATTTTAGATTGTGAACGGTTTTTGCTCCCTTGTTGGCATTTCAGTGTATTAAAGGTAATATCGGCCATAGAACTAACAATAAATGCATGTGTAATTATAAATAGAAGTAATGCAATACACACAACATGATTTTTCACACAAGATTTTTCTTTTTGTTTTTCAGGCAACATAATGCACATGCATGACAAAAAAAATTCAATTATGCACCTTACTAATGCAAATGCATGCAATGCAATGACATATACACACAGTTGTGCAAATGATCATGATTCGGACTCATCTATCCTAAAAACTCTTAATTCTCTCCTGAATGTTGTGAATTTATCTTCACTTAGAGGTTTGGTGAATATGTCGATAATTTGTTGGTCTATTTCAATGAACCTGATTTCTACATCACCCTTGCTCACATGATCCCTATGAAAATGATGTCTAATTTCAATATGCTTCGTGCGAGAGTGATGGATAGGGTTCTTTGACAGATTTATGGCTGATGTGTTATCATAAAGATTGAGGTGTTTTTGAAAGAAATGCCATAGTCAATCATTTGTTGTTGGATCCATAACACCTGGACAACACAACTACCTACAGCCACATACTCGGCTTCAGCCGTTGATAATGCCACTGAGTTTTGTTTCTTGGAGGCCCATGAGACCACGCATCCCCCAAGAAACTGGCAATATCTGCTGGTGCTTTTCCGATCCACTTTACAGCCCGCATAATCGGCGTCGGAATAAGCTACAAAATCAAATCTCGAATTATGTGAAAACCACAATCCCAAATTAACTGAACCAGCAAATTATCTAAAAATCCGTTTCACGGCCGACATGTGTGATTCTTTCGGATTGGACTGAAATCTCGCACATAAGCATACAGCAAATTGTATGTCGGGCCAGCTAGCAGTTAAGTACAACAATGAACCTATCATGCTTCTGAAAAGTTTTTGGTCCACGGATTCACCTGTTTCATCTTGATCAATTTTTATTGAGGTGGACATAGGAGTTGGTTATGGTTTGGTTGATGTCAAATTGAATTTCTTCAGTAGCTCCATAGCATACTTCTTTTGGAGTATAAATAAACCATCAATCGTCTGTGTGACCTGCAATCCCAAGAAGAATGTTAGTTCTCCCATAAGACTCATTTCAAATTCACTTTGCATCAATTTAGCAAAGTCTTTGCGTAAGGCATCTTTAGTAGAGCCAAAAATAATATCATCTACATACACTTGATCAATTAGGATTTCCTTACCATCCAGTTTTGTAAAAAGAGTTTGATCAACATTACCTTGTTTGAATCCATTTTGAACAAGGAAATCACTTAACCGTTCATACCACGCTCGAGGTGCTTGTTTCAGACTGTAGAGTGCTTTGTCTAGCTTGTACACCTGGTCTGGATTCTTTGTGTCTTCAAACCCCGGTGGTTGCTCCATATACACGTCCTCTTGGATATAGCCATTCAAAAATGCACTCTTAACATCCATTTGAAACAGTTTAATATTGTTGCAACATGCAAATACTAAGAAAACTCTCACTGCCTCGAGTCTTGCTACAGGAGTAAAAGACTCATCAAAGTCAATCCCAAGCTCTTGGCTATAGCCTTTAGCTATTAGCTTGGCCTTGTTCCTAGTTACCACTCCTTGATCATTTATTTTGTTATGAAAAACCCACTTTGTTCCTATCACTGAGTGATTTCTAGGGCATGGCACGTGGAACCACACTTTGTTCCTTTGGAACTGGTGTAGTTCTTCTTGCATAGCCATGATTCATGACTCATCTTTCAAGGCCTCTTCTATGGAGTTAGGTTTAAACTGGGAAAGTAAGGCTATGTAATCCGTATTTTCAACTTCTCTGAAAGAGGCTCGTGTTCTTATTCCTTCATCAACATTGCCCATCACATTCTCCGGCGGATGGTCCTTAGCAAATGTACATTGCCTTGGTAACTGTTGTTCCAACTGATCTTCCGGATTTACATCATCTTCTTGTGGTTCTTTTACTTCTTATTTTTCAATTTTTTCTTCCATCATCCCGATATCACCGTCATTCAATTCATCGTCCTGCAAAATAGATTTTTCATTAGTGCTTTTGGAAGATGATTCATCAACAATGACATGGGGGCTTTCCTCAACTACAAGAGTTCTCAAGTTATACACTCGATAGGCTCTTGAGCTAAGAGAGTACCTAAGAGATATACCTTTATCACTTTTGGGATCAAATTTTGCCAGGTCTATTTTACCATTGTTGTGAATGTAGCAAACAGAGCTAAAAGGTCAAAAATAAGAGATGTTTGGCTTCTTACCTCGGTACAGCTCATAGGGGGTTTTCTTTAACAGTGGTCTTACCATGGCATGGTTGACTATGTAGCAGGCAGTGTTCACTGCTTCAGCCCAAAAGTACCTCGGCAAGTTGTTCTCATTTAGCATGGTTCTTGCCATCTCAATCAGTGTCATGTTATTCCTTTCAACAACTCCATTCTGTTCAAGGGTTCTTGGTGCGGAGAAGTCGTGCATATAGCCTTGAGCCCTGCAAAAGTTGCTGAACTCATTATTATCAAATTCCCTACCATGATCGCTCCGCACGGCTTTGATGCGGCACCCCTTTTCATTTTGAACTACCCTGCAAAATACTTCAAACTCCATCAGGGCATCATTTTTATGGGAAAGGAAATATACCCAGCAAAATCTTGAGTAGTCATCCACAATTACAAATCCATACAGTTTAGCACCCAAGATATGTGTTCTGCTTGGTCCAAAAAGGTCAATGTGGATTAACTCAAGGGGCCTCGATGTGGCTACATCATTCTTGCACTTGAATGATGTCCTTGTTTGCTTACCCCTGCTGCACGCCCCACAAACTCCTTCATCAATAACCTTCAGCTTAGGCAATCTAACTACCAAATGATTTCGAGACAGTTTTAGCAAAATATTAAAACTAGCATGCCAAAGACGGCGATGCCAAAGCCAAGCATCATCATTATTCCTTGCAACCAAACACAAGTTCTCATGAGAGGCATCATCCAAATCTATCATGTATACATTGTTATGCCTAAAACCAATGAATTTTATCTCATGAGTATTTTTATTTACAACAGTGCAGTGGTTAGAATCAAAAATCACGTTGCATCCTTTGTCACACAATTGACTTATGCTTAGAAGATTATGATGCAACACTTTCACTAGCAGGACATTCTAAATGGCATGATTTTGATTCTTACCTATCTTACCTTCTATGCCAATTTTACCTTTGTCCTTATCACCAAATGCTACTATTCCACCATCCTTTTCATGCAGGTCCGCAAACAAATTTTTGTTTCCTGTCATGTGCCGAGAGCATCCGATGTCCAAGTACCATCTATTCCTTTGAGCTCTCAAGCAGACCTGCAAACACAACACAAGTACTTATGCGGATTTTGGTACCCAAGCAAGCTTGGGTCCACGATGGTTAGAGATATGTGATGTGTATGATCTATTTCTCATTCTAGCAAAACATTCATCATCAAATTTTAGAATTCTGCACTCATACATGTCATGGCCCAACCTTCCACAATAAAAATAAGTAATGGCTCTATCCCTGTTTCTCCTCCTGCCTACATTCAAGAATGAATTATGCACATGTGTTTTTGACGAGGATGGAGATGAATTGCTGGGAGCCCAATGAGTTGAGTGTGTTCCTGGTTGTGATGTTTTTTCTTTTTCAAGGATAGCAATAGCATCCTTCAACTCATTGATTTCATGCTTTAATGAATGAACCTTGTTTTCAGCCATTTCTTTGGCTTGAATGCATGCACTTCTTTCCAACTTCTCTTGTTCTAAATCTCTTTTTAAGTCTTCATGTATTTTGGTAAAAGTGGCCTGGTCCTCATGCATGCATGAACTCTCTTCTTCAAACAACTCAGTTTTAGACACAAGAATTTCATTTTCATGTTTCAATTTTTCAGTTTTAGATTTTAAAGGATGACAGTTCTCACAAGTCTTTGCAGCATGCACAAAATGATCAATTTTCTTTTTCAGATTTTTGTTTCATATTTGAATTTTTTGCATTTTTCATACAAAGTTTCATAGGCAATCTGCCATTGTTCACATGTAAGAGATTCGATTTTAGAATTTACCTCATTGGTGTCGTCTTCATTTGCCATGAAACATAAGTTCTGAACCAGCTCATCTAGTTCATCTTCATTCACGGACTCTTCCTCATCTTCATCACTCCATGTGGCCACCATGGCCTTTGGCTTCTTGAATTTTCCTTTCATGAACTTTTTCATCAGATTGGGGCACTCACCCCGCATATGATTGGGTTTTTTGCATTCGTAGCAAATAACTTCTCCCTTCTTGCTACTTTCTCCTCTGTTAGGACCTTGCTTCCTTGGTCCTTTTCTGAATTGGCCACCGAACTTTCTTGTTCCTTTGACGAATCTTCTTGCTCTTCTTGTGATCATAGCAACCAGCTCCTCATCTTCAGTGTTGCCGGTGGAATCATTGTCACTACCCTCTGATTCTTGTGGGTTCGCCTTCAGGACCAATGGTGTGACTACCTTCTTCTTCTTGTGATCGTCCTCGCTTCTTTTGATGTTGATTTCGTAAGTCATCAAGGAGCCTATCGACTCGTCTAGAGTCAAAGTGCTAAGATCCTTTGAATCCTCGATTACAGTGGCCTTTGTATGCCACTATGGTGACAGGGATCTTAGTACCTTTCTGATGAGTTTTTTGTTGGAATACTCTTTACCAAGACCCTTTAATCCATTCGTGATTTCCGTCAATCTTGCAAACATATCAGAAATGGACTCCTCTGGTTTCATCATAAACAACTCATAATCCCGGACTAACAGATTCGCCTTGGTTTTCTTTACTTCCGATGTTCCTTCATAGATCAACCGCAGCTTGTTCCACATCTCCTGTGCAGAGGAACACATAGAAATTCGTGAGTATTCGTTACGATGAATGGCACACTAAATTATATTCATAGCTTTAAAATTTGCTGAACACTTCTTTATGTCTTCTTCATCCCACTCATCCTCTTTATCAGATAAGACATACGGACACTTACTTATGACACACCACACATCATACTCCTGGGCTCGTAGGAAAACATACATCCTATTTTTCCAATATGGGTAGTTAGATCCATCAAAGAAAGGAGGCCTTTGAATCGAATGCCCTTCGGGCATCATCCCCTTGTCAGCCATCTAAAGAGATCAAGCTCTTCGACCCTGTGGTCGAGTTAAACAGAGACCAAAGCTCTCATACCAATTATTGAGTCCCGAACGGTGGCAATCAAGAGGGGAGGGGTGAATTGATTGGCCAATTAAAAATTTCTTCCAAGTGGAAACTTTGTTAATTAAACACACAAGCACTTGGCCTCACTCGAACATGATCACACTTGTGAATGCATGTGGATAAGGGTAGGTGTTTGATGAAGGAAGTGGCGTACGCTCAACTCACCGTGAAGCCCACTCGACAATGAATCCGAAAAATCAAACCACAAGTAACACGCGGAGTTTTTAGGTGGTTCGGGTACACTGAACTGTCCCCTACCTCCACCCCTCACACGTGAGGATTAAGACTTCACTATGAAGTGAGCCGCACACACACACTGTGTAAACCAGCAAACACACACACGGCACCCGATATGGGCTGCCACACACACACACGCACACACGTTCGTGTTTCCGAACACGAACACCACACATAAAAATCTGATTCAAGTTTTACAACAAATGCTCAAGTTCAAACTAAAGGATTCTGAGAATAAGGAGTGAAGAATGATTTATCATGGTTGGAGCTCCCCCTTTTGTTTCTCCGAATGTAGTTTGGTGCTTCTACAGGAGGAAGATTGATCTTGAAGGAAGACTAGCTAGAGCAATGGTGCACGAATGGTGTTGCAGCCTTGATTTCCCACGCAGCTTCCTGTTGGGGATGATTTGAAGGCTTGATTCAAGCTTCTTTTCTTCACAATCACGTTCAGATCAAGGTGGAAGAAGCCCCTTGAGCTGCTGCTGCGAACCTACACTCACAAAGATTAGAACAATAACACTTCAGATCTCTCTCCGAATTCCCTTAGGGTTTACAACCCAACAAGATGTTATATATGTTTATGATGGTCAAGAGACAGCCTAGGGACCAGATCCACATATCCTGGAGTGATTTGGGGGATTTTGACCAGATTTAGAAGACTTTTGGTGCGCCTACATGAAGGTCGTATTTGACGGCGCCGCCCCGGATCGGAAAGGGTCGACCCTTGGGGTCGACCCTCGTGGGAGGTTTGAAGAGCCAGAACCAATGGGTCGATCCTCGTGACCCTCCCATGTGGGTAAAAAATAAGACTCTCAGGAGTCGACCCTCGCGTGAGTGGGTCAACCCTTGGGGTCGACCTTGGCAGGTGTGTAGAAGGAACCGTCGGGTGAAAAAAAATTACTACCAGGGGTCGATTTTTGTCCCTGAACTTCCAAGAATACAATGGAAACTGCACTCAGTCCAAAAGTCAAGCCAAGGGGTTTCAAGTTGGGTTCCAAAACATCAAATGGAATGTTTCAAAGTAATGAAAAAGAAAACCCTATTCATTTAGGCTTAGATAAGACCCAACCCAATTCAGATCAAAAATAATGAACTTCAAACCACAAGATCAAGGGCCAATAAGTTGAAGTTGATCTCACCAACTGTCCTTGAGTTCCTTAAGCGCTTAGGCACGTTCCTTGCCCTGTAAAGACATAACTTGTGAATTAGATGTAGCCTTGCAATTTGAGTTCAAGAGGCTTACCCGTTTAAGTTGTTCTTTAGCCTTCTTACCTCCAAGACCTCAATAGGATGTTGAGCTTTTCAAGACTCTTTATGCTAGAACCTTTCAAAGATAATATATATATTTATATATAGTGTTTGGTCATCATCAAAAGCTATCATATTCAGAACTCATTCCAGGAGGGGGTTCAATAAAGGGGTTGAATAAGCCAAGGCACCCAAGTATGATAAACCCCATTTCTGCTCTTCACAGGTTTGGTTATTTGAATTTTTCATAATTGTGTTTAGATAGCTGCATATCATGTTTGATCTGTTCATGCATACATGTCCTCATTTGCATATTATGAGTATTCATGTCTCTCAATGCATATGCTGAGTTGTCTGCCTAAATATTGGAATGAAAATAAATTGCACTTCTAAAAATCTGAATTGACTGAATTTGATGCTTGCATGTTGTCTCATCTACAAAATGTTCATATGCATACATAACATGCACATATATTCACATTTGCACCTCATTGTCATATACTGTCATCAAAAGTTGAGATGCACGTATGACTGATTATGTATTGCATTGTTTAGCATGACCATTATGGTATATCAAATGGTAAGTTACTAAAGGGCAGATGCAATCTATCTGGAAGTTCTTACTATGTGTGAGGTGGTCTTTAGACCAAGTCCTCTGCCTGGTACTATAGGTCAAAATTTGCATATAGAACAGTCTAAAACATTCATGAGCACAATTCATCAAACTCCCTGCATAATTATCATTGCGTATGCTGCATTCAGAGCTGTCACATATGGCATATAGGTAGGGGGAGTCTGTCAAGATAACTATTGTACTTCATGCAAATTTGATTAGATTAATCCCCTAGCATGGTTTTTCATGTCATATATGATGATTCAATACATTTAGTTAAGGGGAGTTAATGCATATGCATACATGTTGTTAATTACATATCATTTCTGTGTCAACAGGTTTGATTGATATAAATGCATATACATAGGGAGAGTTCCTGCATTTCATAAGTCACTAATGTGCATTTGGCATCATACACATATTGATTTCAGAATTGATTGCATATATTGAGAACTCATATTCATGATTGAAGATTCAAAAAGATTGTTTGGCATGCAGGCATTCATATGATAGTATCTTAAATAATTTTATGTCTGCATACAATTGATTCACAAATGTCATCTCTTGAATCTGAATTGCCTGAATTTCATGTTTGCTTGATGTCTTTGATGTGACACACCCTTGGACTTAAGCAAGCAAGCACAATCGCATTCAAACGGGCCGATATGGGCCATCGCTCTATCGTCTCTCACCCAAGCCCGGGGTGACTTGGCAATGCCAAGTAGAGGATGTGAGGGTTGGGCCCTTGCTGGTAGAGGGCCAGCAAGGCCAAGATTTGATTCCTAAAGGATGTGGAAGCCCAATTCAATGGGACCGACAAAGTGCCAAAGGCACCGGTTTCACTCTTCCCCACGGTGATCACTTAAGGCTACGGGGCTTGAGGATCGAACTCTCACTCTCACAGCCAGCGGAACTAAGAACTAATATTGAAAGACAAGCACTAATGAGCAAGGTTTTGGAGCACTTACTCGACCGGTTTGAAGAAACCGGTCCCGTTCGGAGACGAGGGCGAGCGGGGAGGCGGGTGGATCCCCACACGTTGCGCTGGGGTAGCTTGACCTGCCCAAATGATTACAATACTACACCTCTCGCAGGAGGGGGATCTTGGGGTGGGGGTTAAGTGATAATACAACTAAAACTACCTCCGCACAGGGAGGGGCCTTCAGCCGGCCAAGCGGGGAGGGGAACTTGGACTAAAAGCGATCAAAAGTTGTGAAGCCGAATCTGCCTGCTTTCTGCAAGGGAGGATAGACAGACAAAGTTGATGCCACAGAGCTTGATAGGGAATTTTTCTGAAGACGAGATTGGTGGGGAACTCTTCGTAACTAGAAATGGAATGCCTTAAAATTTTGTTGATTTCTTCTGTCACCGATGCTGGCCTGGGTGGAGGCTCGAACAGGGTTACAGATTCCCGGACTGACAGCTTCAGGATTCCAATAGCAGGAAGAAGTGGATGCCCTGATAGCTCCCGAACTCCGAATCGAGTACCATCAGAGGTGTTGGAACCGTGGATGAGTCCTCTTCGCAGCAGAACTAGCAGCGAAGCCAAACGATGCTGGAGAAGACCGGTGGACTCTGAACAATGAGGACAGGTCGGTGCAGACTGTGGGAAGCAGAACCGCGTACCCGAGGGAGAAAATTGATAACTCTGGCCCACAGATGTCGATCGAAGTTCCGCTTCTTGATTCTGGAAGTACACAAAAAGAGGAACAACTTTTTAGAAGAACTCTTGGCCTGAATCTTCCTAGGTTCGTCGTGGCAGAGCTTCTACTCCGGCTCAGGTGCTCAGCAGGGGCAGCTATGCGCAGTTGTTGGAGAACGGATCTCCCGGTCAGCTCGGAGCTCGGATGGGGATGAAACCACCGCCGTTGTGAAGAAGACATGCAGACGCTTCTGTGGATACCTCTTGGGCCTTCATATTTTCTGGGATGTGGTCGGGGTCGCCTCTGTAAACTGCTAATCTTCTGTTGCCTGCGAACTAAAAACTGGAGGTTGAAGATGATGGGGGGAAGTAGGGTATATGGGAGGGGAAATGGAGGTGGATGAGTGTGGGGAGAACCCTGGCTGTGAGGGGGTCTAGGAGGGGATGATCTAAGGTGTGGGAGGGGAAGAATAGGGTCTGGAAAGGGGTCTAACAGGTGGTGGGAGGAGGAGCTACGAATTTGGGCTTGGAGGGAGAAGGGGGAAGGTGAGGGGGGCACAAGTGGGTGAAGGGAATGTGAGTTTGAATTTCCTTTAATGTGGGGTGATCAATGGTGGCCTTGGGGATGGGAAGAGATGCCTTGGGAAGGTGGTGGGCTGCTTGGGGAAGGGGATGGGTAGTTGGGGGTTGGAGGGTGGGGTGTGGATTGATGAAGGGTCTATTGGGACTTGGGGGAAGTAATGATGGCTTGTGGGAAGTTGTAGAGGAGTTAATGGAGGTAGGTGGGAGGGTGGAGGTGGTTGGTGTTGGATTTTTGTGACTTCCCTAGTGTTTTGATGATGAGCATCACTATGTTAAATATTGTCATTTTAATCAGATATCTTGCGTAATGTTATGCATTTAAAATTTCCATGATTAACAGGAAAACTGCTATGAGGTAGTACCTTGTATGTCCGTACTGTTGCTTTCTTACTTCATGTTGTTTGTGTTTACTACACTTCGTGTTGTCCGTTTTGAACGTCGTTATTTGTTCCCTCGCGTGCTGAACACTGCAGCACCTCGTGCTGCTTTCTGTGCGAACTCGTGTCGCTCCATCTGTGTCATTCCTATGTCTTCGAGTCTTATGTTCTGGCCAAATCTATACAACCTCATCTTTACCTTCGTTCCAAGCAAAAGTCTACACATTCGTTTCTTTGGACAAAGTCTATACATCGTGGCCTTGAACTCTCAGTCTGTACTCTCTTTATTTCAAAGTCTGTACATTGTTGCCTTGAAGACCGTTCCAAGTCTATACATCCACTTGAATGCAAAGTCTACACATCGCCTGATATCATATGAAGGCTGTTCGTTGGAAGTGTCTGTCTTGCTTTGTGACCACACTTCGTGTCGGTTTCTATTTTCGTCTTCGAGTTGGTTTCAGTCCGTGTCGTTTCGTGTCGTCCTCGTCTTCGAGTCGTTCGTAAGTTCGAGCAATTTTGTGTTCGAGTTGTTCCTTGTTTATGTCTTCGTGTTGTTTCTGTGTTTGTGTCTTCGTGTTATCTTTTGTGCTTGTGTCTTCGTGTTATCTTTTGTGCTTGTGTCTTCATGTTAATTTTGTGTTTGAGTCTTCATGTTATTTCTGTGTTTGTGTCTTAGTGTTATTTTTATGTCTTCGTGTTGCCTCTTTCTATCTTCGTCCAGGTTTCCTCTGATCGCATCTCTTACTACCGTTTTACTCCGTGTTATTTCCTTCTCACTTCGTGCTGTTCTCATCTGACCTCGTGTCGTTCCCTTTGTAGTGTTAGCTTTATTATTGTGTATCTCATGTCGTTCTCTTTTTACCTCGTGCTGTTTTCATCTGACCTCGTGTCATTCTATCTTTATTTCATACTGTAGTAATCTTGTGTATCTCGTGTCGTTCTCAGAATAGTGCATTTCATATTGCTACCACATACCTCGTGCAGTTTTAGTTTTTGTGGCCCTGAGTTTTAATCGCTTTAATTCTTTGCAGGAGAAGAAGAAAAAAAAAAGGAAGGAGGTGGTCCGAGGAAGAATATTCCCCAGTGACTGGGCTGCACGTGATCCAATACTAAAGGAGCCAATACTATAAAGGCACGTGGCAAGAAGGTTCTGGATCGAGCGCGGGAAGCACACGCCTTGCATGCACCCTCCTGATCGCTTATAAAAGCACTGCCTCACCATCTACGAAAAGGGAGGAGCTCAGAGGTTACAGTAAAGAATTTTGAGTGAGAGCAGAAGAGAAAGAGCCTCCCTGAGAAAAGAGCCTCCCTAAGAAACTAGAGTGTTCTAGTTGAGAGAGAAGAGAGAGCAGAAGAGTGATCAGAAGATGGGTATTGACTTACGGATCAAATCCGAAGTCTGCTGCTCAGTTTGAGCTACATTGTTTCCAGTTTCTGAATTTTTGGATTCCTTCTTTCTTGTTTTCGTTTCTTATATGTTTTTCCTTCTTTATTGAAAGTTCTCTGGGTTACCTCCCGGTGTTCAGGGGAAGAGAGAGACGTGTTCTCTCTGGTTTACTTGCAACAGAGGTTGCAGTATTGTTCCCTCACGTAGAAGAGGTGTTCCCTCTGGGCTTCAGAGGAAGAGAGACCTTGGTCTCTGGTTCTAGTGACTGCAGATCACTAGTGTTCGCTCCGGTTGGAGGAAGAGGAAATTGTTTCTTGGTTTCTAGGGACTTAGCATCCTTAGGGTTCCCTCCGGGTGTGGAGGAAGAGGGGATGGTGTTCCCCTGGTGAAGCTGTGAATCAGCCGTTGTCGCAGACTGAGTCTGCTTTGCTAGCAGGTGCTAGTGAAAGCCTCACTTCGATTTGAAGTGAGGGGTGGACGTAGGCAGACTGGAGGTATGACCGAACCACCTTAAAAACCTCTGGGTACTCGTGTGATTGTCTGTGGTGGTTTTGTGGAGTGCCTTCTATCCACTCGAGCTATTGTCCGCACTGCATTTTTGTGGGTTCAACTCTGAGATTGCTTGTTTTAAGTGAATCATTCTTCAGTAATTTTTTAATCGATTGAAAACAGTGATCTATTCATCCCCTCCCCTTCTAGATCACTTAATATTTCTTGTATCACTTGGTATCAGAGTAGGTATTTCCCAACATGTGGTCCAACGGCCAGGGAAACGGATCCGCTGGTCCTCGCAGGTACATTGCTGAAGGGCAGTCAATCATCCGTCCCCCTTTCTTCGGTGATAATAACTATTTCTTTTGGAAGAACAGGATGTAAGTCTTCATCAGGGCTCAAAGCCACAAACTCTGGAGAGTAATTACAGATGGTCCGTACCAACTTCCATCGAACGAAGACATATGGACAGAGGAACAGGTTAAACTCTCCGCACTGAATTGGACAGCTCTTAGCATCATACAGTGCGCCGTCCACCCGGAAGAGTACTTGAGGATTTCAGCGTGCAAGACTGCAAAGAAAATGTGGGATGAATTGCAGTTAATTTATGAGGGCACATCTCAAGTGAAAGCTACCAAGATCAATATGCTTACAACTCAGTATGAGTTGTTTAAGATGAAGCCAGAAGAGTCGATCACAGAAATGTATGCTAGATTGTCTGTGATCATCAATAGTCTGAGAGGATTTGGATAGGAGATTCAGCAAGAAGACATTGTCAGGAAGATCCTTAGGTCTCTAACTCCCATCTGGGATACTAAGGTGACCGTCATAGAGGAATCTAGAGATTTATCCACCATGTCAGTAACCCAACTGATTGGGTCTCTCATGACCCACGAAATGAACTTCAAACAAGGGAATGATGGACATGACAGAAAGGGAAAGAATGTTGCTCTGAAAGTTTCACGACATACTAAGAAGAGCAACAGCAGCAGCAGTAGTGGTGGTAGCAGCGAAGACTCTAACGGATTCTCAGACCTGGACAAGAGCGAGCAGGCCATGCTCACCAAGCAATTCAGAAAGTTCTTGAGGACTCAAGGGAAATTCTACAGGAGAAAGAGATTCAATGCTGCAAGGAAGTCTCCTGAACGAGAACTTGAGAAGAACCGGTTTGTTAAGAAGGTTACATGCTACCATTGTCAGAAACCTGGTCACATGAAAAGTGAATGTCCAGAGCTACAAGCTAAGGCTCCCGGATACCAGAAGAAGATGGTGCACAAAAAGAAGAAAGCCATGCTGTGCACATGGAGCGACGAGGAGGAGGATCCAGAAGCCATCTCGTCAAGTGAAGGTGAAGAGAAGACTTGCCTCATGGCCAACCATGAGGAAGAGGTAACGAACTTATTTGAGAATTTTACTTTGGACGATTGGGAGGATGCCTATGGCAACCTGTTAGCTAAATATAATTTTCTAACCAAGGAGCACAGAATGCTTAAACGAAAGTTTCACTCTGTATCTGAGGAACACTCTATTGCTGTTACAGGTAACATGAAAACCAAGGAGATGGCCACTGAACTAGATCAGGCTAGAAGTGAGATTGAGAGGTTTAGAATGGAAAGAGAGGAAAATCTAGCTAGGATGAATGAGCTGAAGAGTAAAACTGAAGAGAGTAAGAAGGAGTTTAGACTAATTGCAGAAATATATGAGGTTGTTAGAAAAGTCCATTAGGAACTCCAGGACCAATGTAATGAACTTCAGAAGGAGATTGAGGACAAAGGAAAAATGCTAGAAAAATTTACAGAGGGGAGAAACAATCTGGATGCCCTTCTAGGGTCGAGGGTAAACTTCAATAGGGAGGGATTAGGATACAATCCCACAAGTAAAAAACCCTTTGAATTTAAAACTGTCACGTTCTGCCCCGCCAAGGGCAAACAAAAACTGGAAACCCCATCCAGTTCCAAATCTGTCTCTACATTGAAGGTTTCGACCAGCAAATCTATTCAATCCACTGGTCAGCAGGCTAAGTCAGGAAATCCTGAGACTAGAACTGTTCCTGGGCAACAGTTGTGGAACAAAGGTCTTCACAGGACCATTCCTATTGATGTCACTAGAAAGGTGAACAGCTTTGCTGAGAAAGTTCAGCATGCTAGTTATCAAGGAAAGCATGCAAACATGCACCACCTTCAGTACAATTTTCATTTGAATAAAAATGGTTACATGAATTATGCTCAGCACACACGAGTTTCCTCTAAGAGGCCAAACAATAATTTTTCTGTTCGGAAACAGTAAAATTTTAATAGGAATGGGCTCATTCAACGCCCACTGAGAAATGCCAAGAAGGAAGAATCAATCCACATGAAACCACTGAAAAGAACAGTAAAACAAATGTGGATTCCTAAGTGCTTTTTGCATAAATTGAAAACTGTCTCTGGACCCAATTTGAATTGGGTCCCACATTACTCTGTCTAAACTCTCGCAGGTTAGCCTGGCAGCTGAGCATAACAAGTGGTATCTTGACAGCGGCTGTAGCAGGCACATAACAGGAGACCGGTCCAAATTTAGTAAACTGAAAATGAAGTTTGGGGGTCTGGTCAAATTCAGTGGAAATAACAGAGGAAAAATAATTGGAATTGGTACAGTAGGTAAGTCTTCTACTAACTCCATTGAAGATGTGTATCTTGTAGAAGGACTTCAGCACAACTTGATAAGTATAAGTCAACTCTACAACAAAGGACACAAGGTACTCTTTGACCACAATTCCTGCACTATTTTTGAGCTGAATTCTGATAACGTCATGTTCAAAGGTCATAGAGTAAACAACGTATACATCGTAGACCTGGATGATAATCCTGAAACTAACTTGTGTATGTCTGCTAACTCTGAACAGGTTGCTTTTGACTGGCATAGGCGTCTAGGCCATGCTAGTTTGTCTACAATGAATAAACTGTCTAAGCATAACCTAGTTAGAGGTTTGCCCAGAATAAGATTTCAGTTAGGGTCCAAGCTATGTGATGCTTGTGCACAAGGTAAACAGACTCGTGCAGTTTTTAAGTTGAGAACTGAGAGTCTTTCATGTAAACCGCTGCAGCACTTGCACATGGATCTCTTTGGTCCTACTCGCATACAAAGTTTGTCAGGTAAGAGATATGGATTAGTCATAGTTGATGACTTCACTAGATTTTCTTGGTTGTTTTATTTAGCAAATAAAAATGATGCTTTTGTTCACTTTGAAGAACTGTTCAATAAAATCAAACTGCAAGGTGAACATAACATCATTACAATTCAGTCTGACCATGGAGGAGAGTTTGAGAACTCTTCATTTTCTGAATTTTGCTCAAGAGAGGGAGTGACTCACAAATTCTCTTCTCCCAGGACACCGGAGCAGAACGGAATTGTTGAGAGAAGAAACAGGACAATCATTGAAATGGCCAGGACTATGCTGATTGAGAGTGGACTTCCAAGGAGATTTTGGGCTGAAGCTGCGAATACTGCATGCTACATTCTAAACCGAGCCTTGGTAAGACCTACTCATAGGAAAACTCCTTATGAACTTCTCAAGGGTAAGCAGCCAAACATTTCTTACTTTAAAGTTTTTGGCTCCAAATGTTTTATTCACAACAATGGTAAGAATGGTTTGGACAAATTTGAAGCTAGAAGCTCTCCTGGAATTTTTCTCGGATATTTAGAAACCTCAAGGGCCTACAAAGTTTTCAATAAAGATGATCAAACTGTTGAAGAAACACCGCATGTAGTGTTTGATGAAAATGATTTCTCTAACAAAGTGATGAATGATGACAGGGAGCCATCTAATGAGGGAGATTTCTTGGAGATAATTGAAGAAGAAGAGATGCAGCCAGCTGCTCAACCAGAAAACTCACAGCAAGAAGGAGCAGCTGAGGTAGGTGAACCCTCAGGTGAGATAATATTTCACAAAGACCACCCTAGTGAAAATGTCATAGGCAATTTGCATGATCCTCCTAGGACTAGGTCTCATTTTAGAATTGTCCAAGAACAGGACTTAGCTGCATTGGTATCTCAGGTGGAACCCAAATCTGTGGAAGAAGCCTTAAGACATGATTCTTGGGTATCCGCCATGTGTGAGGAATTAAATCAATTTGAGAAAAATATTGTATGGGAACTAGTTCCCAGACCTGATAACACTCATGTCATTGGCACTAAATGGGTTTTCAAGAATAAAGTTGATGAGAATGGAGCGATTTCTAGAAATAAAGCAAGACTTGTAGCTCAAGGCTACAGTCAGGAATTTGGTGTGGATTTTGATGAATCCTATGCCCCAGTGGCTAGGATGGAAGCTATACGAATTCTGCTTGCATTTGCATGCTCTAGGAACATTCGGCTGCAACAGATGGATGTCAAAAGCGCATTCTTAAATGGAGTATTGAAGGAAGAGGTATATGTTGAACAACCTCCAGGTTTTAATTTCTCTGTTCAACGTAACATGGTTTTTAGGTTGAATAAAGCCCTCTATGGATTGAAGCAGGCTCCCCGAGCCTGGTATGAGAGACTTTCTGAATTCCTCTTGAGCAAGGGCTACACTCGAGGTAAGGTTGACCAAACCCTCTTCACCAAAAATCTCGAAAAGGATTTAATAGTGGTCCAGGTATATGTTGATGATATCATCTTCGGATCTAACAATTCAAAATTATGTAAAGAATTTTCTGAATCTATGTCTCATGAATTTGAAATGAGTTTAGTTGGCGAACTAAAATATTTTCTTGGGCTACAGGTCAAACAGATGGAGGAAGGTTGTTTCATAAATCAAACCAAGTATACTCTAGAGATGCTGAAAAGGTTTGGAATGACCAACCTCAAGACTATCTCAACACCCATGGGCACCAACTCCTCACTGGATTCAGACGAAACAGGTAAAGAGGTGGATGCTAAATTATATAGAGGTATGATCGGTTCACTCCTCTACTTAACAGCATCCAGGCCTGACATTCAATTTAGTGTAGGGATGTGTGCCAGATACCAGTCTAGGCCTACTGAATTGCATTTGGCAGCTGTAAAAAGAATCTTTAGATACTTATCTGCTACCCATGATCTAGGTCTTTGGTATCCTGCATCATGTAGTTTAGATCTCATTGCATATACAGATGCAGATTATGCAGGATGTAAATTGGACAGGAAAAGTACTAGTGGTCACTGCGAATTTTTAGGAGGATGCCTAGTCTCTTGGGATCCAAGAAGCAACACTCTGTGGCTCTTTCTACTGCTGAAGCTGAGTATGTGGCAGCAGGGAGCTGTGGCACACATGTTATATGGATAAAACACCAGCTTCTGGATTACTCAGTTGAGCTAGGTTGCACTTCCATCTTTTGTGATAATACTAGTGCAATAAACATTGCAAAGAATCCTGTACTTCATTCTCGAACTAAACACATCGAAATCAGGCATCATTTTATTCGAGATGAAGTAGCTAGGAAGACCTTTGAGTTGATCCATGTTGGCACTAACTCACAAATTGCAGATATTTTTACTAAGCCACTGGATACTGAAAAATTTAGCACATTGCGCAGAGAATTAGGTATTTACAGAATTTCATGATTGCATAATTGATCTCTGAATAATCTGTCATGTGTTCTTGTGCTTATCTATACTCATTGGATGTTGCTGAAAATAACCTCATGTTAAGTGTTAGCTGATTCTCGTATCACTTGATTGGTATCACTTTGTTTTCTTTGAGGTGTTTGGAGGTTTGTCTTGGTTAAGTTTGAGTTGGAGTCAAGGTCTCAGGGGGAGCTAGTTTAATAATAGGTGTCATGCTCTTTTGGCCAGATCTGAACATACTTTGAACGGATTTTTGCTGACCCTATAAGAGAATCAGGTTGAGTAGGTGTATAAAAGAAATCTTTGGATGTTTTTATCTGATAAGACTGTTCATCTAATTTCTTGGTGGAATTTCAGCTGTTAGTCCCACTGAGATCAAAATCTGAATTCAAGAATATCTTCCTACACTGTAACTGACTTCTGATCTAGCCAGTACATCATACCTACTTAGTCTGGTTAAGTCTGAAATGAGATATATAGTGTTTTTGTCTGGAAAAACTTTGGAGCTGGTGTATTGTTCTCAAACTGAATCAAGACTAATTTACAAGGTTACAAGTGCAGTTTAATGGAAAATTCATGAAAGAAGTTTTAACAACCTTGTTAACTGTTCATTGAGAAACTGGGACTTTCATCAATGAAGTGAAAGTATCCCATGTCATGAGGTGGCAGTATAAATCAAGTTTAACTAGCTGTCTTGATCATACATAGCTATGGTACATATCTGGTTAGTAACTGGGGTGTCTGGCCTCTGGTAAAGGTGTCACCTTAATGTCAACACCAGTTAGAATACTATCTCTGTCCTCTTGTCAGAAGGGGTAATGTGGTCTTGCCACCAAGTAACTGGGGATTCCTGCCTCTAAACAAGGTGTCTCCCTAATGTCAAAGGTGTACTTGACAGATTTACCTTTGATCTTGACCATCTTTGAAAAAAATATTTTCTCCCTCTTGATATCAAGATCCTGTTCACTTGGCATATAGTTCTTGGTTTGTTTGTTTTCAATACCACAGGTCTTTGTTTTCCTGACTTCCTTGCTTTATACTCTCTGAGTAAAGACTTACTCTGACCATACTGGTATCTTGTACCTTACTTGCTTAGAATCTGGTTTTGTGTATGAAGCGGATCTTCATTCACCATTTTGGACACAGTCTGACTAACTGATCTTCAAAATCCTCACATTAAATTAGTGGCTTTCTTAATTGCCTAAACATCTCAATAACTTTCCTTTATCAGCCATACTCTCTCTTGTTTTCTCTCCACTGTCAGCAATTTTCTTTTCATGATATCTTCCAACCTGCCCCTAGTTTTGATGATGTCAAAGGGGGAGAGAGTATCTTGCTTTATCTTGCTTGTGTTTTGCTGAGGGGGAGTTGTGTTTTGCTGAGGGGGAGCGAAAGATAAGTGCCCTGAGTTATCTAGTCAGAGGAAAGTAGATGTTGTGTTCAGGGGGAGCTCTTGGGAGTCGTCAGAGGAGGTGAGTGCGTTGTGTGTGTCTGCATTTGCTTATCTTCACATAATCTTACTGCACTTCATCTTTGATTATTTAATATAGTGTTGCCATCATCAAAAAGGGAGAGATTGTTGGATTTTTCTGACTTCCCTAGTGTTTTGATGATGAGCATCACTATGTTAAATATTGTCATTTTAATCAGATATCTTGCGTAATGTTATGCATTTGAAATTTCCATGATTAACAGGAAAACTGCTATGAGGTAGTACCTTGTATGTCCGTACTGTTGCTTTCTTACTTCGTGTTGTTTGTGTTTACTACACTTCGTGTTGTCCGTTTTGAACGTCGTTATTTGTTCCATCGCGTGCTGAACACTGCAGCACCTCGTGCTGCTTTCTGTGCCAACTCGTGTCGCTCCATCTGTGTCACCCCTATGTCTTCGAGTCTTATGTTCTGGCCAAGTCTATACAGCCTCATCTTTACCTTCGTTCCAAGCCAAAGTCTACACATTCGTTTCTTTGGGCAAAGTCTATACATCGTGGCCTTGAACTCTCAGTCTGTACACTCTTTATTTCAAAGTCTGTACATTGTTGCCTTGAAGACCGTTCCAAGTCTATACATCCACTTGAATGCAAAGTCTACACATCGCCTGATATCATATGAAGGCTGTTCATTGGAAGTGTCTGTCTTGCTTTGTGACCACACTTCGTGTCGATTTCTATTTTCATCTTCGAGTTGGTTTCAATCCGTGTCGTTTCGTGTCGTCCTCGTCTTCGAGTCGTTCGTAAGTTCGAGCAATTTTGTGTTCGAGTTGTTCCTTGTTTATGTCTTCGTGTTGTTTCTGTGTTTGTGTCTTCGTGTTATCTTTTGTGCTTGTGTCTTCGTGTTATCTTTTGTGCTTGTGTCTTCGTGTTATTTTTGTGTTTGAGTCTTCATGTTATTTCTGTGTTTGTGTCTTAGTGTTATTTTTATGTCTTCGTGTTGCCTCTTTCTATCTTCGTCCAGGTTTCCTCTGATCGCGTCTCTTACTACCGTTTTACTCCGTGTTATTTCCTTCTCACTTCGTGCTGTTCTCATCTGACCTCGTATCGTTCCCTTTGTAGTGTTAGCTTTATTATTGTGTATCTCGTGTCGTTCTCTTTTTACCTCGTGCTGTTTTCATCTGACCTCATGTCATTCTCTCTTTATTTCGTACTGTAGTAATCTTGTGTATCTCATGTCGTTCTCAGAATAGTGCATTTCGTATTGCTACCACATACCTCGTGCAGTTTTAGTTTTTATGGCCCTGAGTTTTAATCGCTTTAATTCTTTGCAGGAGAAGAAGAAAAACAAAAGGAAGAAGGTGGTCCGAGGAAGAATATTCCCTAGTGACTGGGCTACACGTGATCCAATACTAAAGGAAACCAATACTATAAAGGCACGTGGCAAGAAGGTTCTGGATCGAGCGCGGGAAGCACACGCCTTGCATGCACCCTCCTGATCGCTTATAAAAGCACTGCCTCACCATCTACGAAAAGGGAGGAGCTCAGAGGTTACAGTAAAGAAATTTGAGTGAGAGCAGAAGAGAAAGAGCCTCCCTGAGAAAAGAGCCTCCCTGAGAAACTAGAGTGTTCTAGTTGAGAGAGAAGAGAGAGCAGAAGAGTGATCAGAAGATGGGTATTGACTTACGGATCAAATCCGAAGTCTGCTGCTCAGTTTGAGCTACATTGTTTCCAGTTTTTGAATTTTTGGATTCCTTCTTTCTTGTTTTTGTTTCTTATATATTTTTCCTTCTTCATTGAAAGTTCTCTGGGTTACCTCCTGGTGTTCAGGGGAAGAGAGAGACGTGTTCTCTCTGGTTTACTTGCAACAGAGGTTGCAGTATTGTTCCCTCTCGTAGAAGAGGTGTTCCCTCTGGGCTTCAGAGGAAGAGAGACCTTGGTCTCTGGTTCTAGTGACTGCAGATCACTAGTGTTCCCTCCGGTTGGAAGAAGAGGAAATTGTTTCCTGGTTTCTAGGGACTTGGCGTCCTTAGGGTTCCCTCCGGGTGTGGAGGAAGAGGGGAGGGTGTTCCCCTAGTGAAGCTGTGAATCAGCCGTTGTCGCAGACTGAGTCTGCTTTGCTAGCAGGTGCTAGTGGAAGCCTCACTTCGATTTGAAGTGAGGGGTGGACGTAGGCAGACTGGAGGTCTGACCGAACCACCTTAAAAACCTCTGGGTACTCGTGTGATTGTCTGTGGTGATTTTGTGGAGTGCCTTCTATCCACTCGAGCTATTGTCCACACTGCGTTTTTGTGGGTTCAACTCCGAGATTGCTTGTTTTAAGTGAATCATTCTTCAGTAATTTTTTAATCGGTTGAAAACAGTGATCTATTCATCCCCTCCCCTTCTAGATCACTTCATATTTCTTGTATCAGTTAGGAGGGGAGGAGTGAGAAAATTTTTAAAATTAGGTGTGGAGGAGAGAGAAAGGAGAGTGAAGGAAAGAAATTAAGAGAGGGATGGGTGGGGAATCTCTCCCCTAAGGTCTCTCACCCAAATAATGGAATCTCTCCACTACATAAGAAGTTTGAACTCTCAAAATGGCAAGTTTTTCATTCATTGATTCATTCATTCATTAGTCCAAAAGGAAGGAAATGGGGCCCTATATACAGGCAACCCACATTTTACAATAAGACCCTGACAAAAGACTCAATGACAAATAACCGAGGGGGTAGGGGGGGCTCTTGGGCCAAGCCCGAAGAATTGGGCCCAATAGCTAACTAAACAATCTAATGAAACTCAAACTTAGGAAAATAAATGCAAGACCTAGGGACATGACTCAAATAAAATGAAAATTACATCAAATGACTCAAATAGATAGCACAAAAAGGATAATTGGGCTTTTATGGAAAGAGGCCCGAACTCAAATGGTGTCGGAGTGTGAGGAAGACCCGAGCCAAAGGGAGTCACGGGTGATGCCTCCATCAAATCCCCTGGGCTGCGAAGAGCTCGACTCCGTCGAGTAGGGGTCCATCCGGCTATGGTATTGCTCGAGCAAGTCGGGATCCAACTACTGGAGATCCTCCCGACTCACCCATGAATCCTCCGAAGGAGGCCGATCCTTCCACCTGACGAGATAGTGCTCGTATACCTTGCTCCGAGTGGTAGTGACTTGTTCATCCAATATTTGTTCTATGCGTTCACGCTGGGCTCTCTTGGCTGGTGGTCTCTCCTCACAGGTGGGTGCTCTCTCAAGGGAAGGAATAGGCTCAATCTCCTCACTGGGTACCACCATGGGTCCTTTATATGGCACTAAGTCGGCGACATTGAATGTGGGACTTACCCCATATTCCTCGGGGAGATCTAACTCATAGGCATTTGCACCAATGCGCCTCAGGACCTGGAAGGGACCAGCCCCACGTCACCTCAATTTGGAGGTGGCTCCCGGGGAGAGCCTCTCCATCCTTACCATCACAAAGTCACCCTCATGGAATTCTTGGTGACGCCGATGAGAGTCGGCCCGCCTATTATAAGTCTCATTCTTTTTGCTTATGTGCTCGCGAATTTCTTCATGCAATTCTCTAATATGCTAGGCAAATGATTCAGCTGAAATAGACACTATAGTATGCTGGGGAAGGGGAATGAGGTCTGAGGGTTTCCTTGGCTTGTACCCATGCACGACTTCAAATGGACTCATCCCTATGGACTTATTGATGGAGTTGTTATATGCAAACTCAGCTTGTGGTAGAATGAGATCCTAATTTCCCAGACGATCCTCAACAAGGCACCTAAGGAGGTTCCCTAGATTTCGATTGACAACTTCGGTTTGGCCGTCTGTTTGGGGGTGATAGGCCGTGGAGAATTTGAGGAGGGTACCCATCATGTGCCAAAGAGTCTTCCAAAAGTAGCTAGTGAATTTGACATCCCTATCGGAGACTATGGTCTTAGGTAGCCCGTGGAGACGGACAACCTCATCAAAGAACAACCGGGCCACATGGGAGGCATCGGAGGTTTTGGAGCATGGGATGAAGTGGGCGATCTTGGAAAATCTATCAACTACCACATAGATGGAGTCATGCTTTCTTTGAGTCTTGGGTAATCCTAGCACAAATTCCATGCTCAAGTCTTGCCATGGGCGGTCGGGGATGGGGAGTGGGGTATATAGGCCAGTGTTTTGCTTCACCTGTTTGGCCGAAGCACATGTTCGGCATTGACCCACTATCTTGCCTACATCTCTCTTGAGACTTGGCCAATAAAATTATCCCTCAACTAGACCAATGGTTTTGTGGACTCCAAAATGACCAGCTAGCCCTCCCGCATGTAATTCCCAAATCAAGAAGTCACGGAGTGAGGTCCGTGGGATGCAAAGCTTTGGTCCCTTGAAAAGGAATCCATCCTCTAAGACAAATCCCTCATGTTCCTTGCTAGAATGGGTGGTCAAGGTGGTATAGATGTGCCCAAAGTCGGGGCAGCTAGGGTACTCATCCTTGAGCCTATCAAATCCGGTCACTTCCACTTGGATAGTGGATAACAAGGAAACTTTCCTACTAAGGGCATCCGCCGCTCGATTCTCACTCCCGGCTTTGTGTTTGATGACAAAAGTGTAGGATTGGATGAACTCAACCCATCGGGCATGTCGGGCATTTAGCTTTTGTTGAGAGTTGAGGTATTTGAGGGCCTCATGGTCGGAGAAGATGACAAATTCTGTGGGCAACAAGTAGTGCCTCCAATGTCGGAGGGACTGAACCACAACATAGAACTCCTTGTCATAAGTGGAGTATCTTGTCCTAGCATCACATAGCTTCTCACTAAAGAAGGCTACCGGGTGTCCCTCTTGGCTAAGAATCCCTCATATTCCTATCCCGGATGCATCACATGTGACTTCAAAGACTTTAGAGAAATCGGGTAGGCATAGGACCGGGGCTTGGGTCAACTTCTCCTTGAGTTCTTGGAAGGCTTTAAAGGCTGATTTGGTCCACACAAAAGTCCCCTTCTTGAGACAATCGGTGATAGGGCCAGTGGTAGTGCTAAATCCACGAATAAACCTCCTATAGAATGTTGCCAATGCATGGAAACTCCGGACCTCATGAAGGGTGTGGGGTTCCAGCCAATCAAGAATAGATTGGACCTTGTCGGGATCCATGGAGACACCCTTGGTAGACACCACAAATCCTAGGAAGGTGATGGATGTTGTCATGAAGTGGCACTTCCCTAAGTTAGCAAATAGGCTCTCTTGTCGGAGGATGGTGCAAACTTGCCTAAGGTGGCCAAGGTGGGCCTCTTGGGATTGACTATAGATGAGTATGTCATCAAAGTAGACCACTAGAAAGATCTCAATGAAAGGCCTAAGGACCTCCTTCATAAGACGCATGAAAGTACTTGGGGCATTTGAAAGCCCAAAAGGCATGACTAACCATTCAAAGAGACCATCCTTGGTCTTGAAAGCCGTCTTGCACTCATCCCCGAATTTTATCCTAACTTGGTGATAGCCACTCTTAAGGTCAATTTTGGAGAAAATAGTGGCTCCGGCTAGCATATCAAGCATGTCATCCAGCCTAGGGATGGGGAACCTATACTTGACGGTGATTTTATTAATAGCCCGGCTATCCACAAACATCCGCCAAGACCCATCCTTCTTGGGAGTTAGAAGGGCCGGGACGGCACATGGACTTTTGCTTATTCAGATGAAGCCCTTCCTAATGAGTTCCTCAATTTGCCTACGAAGTTCGGCATGCTCCGTGGGATTGAGGCGATAATGAGGAAGGTTTGGGAGGGTGGCTCCCGGAACTAAATCAATTGCGTGTTGCACATCATGCATGGGAGGGAGTTGGTTCGAGAGCTTGGCCAGGAACACATCATGAAATTCTTCTAGGAGATGCCGGATTTCTATAGGATGTGGGTTGGTGGGAGTGGGCTCTCCTAGGCAAATAATCACCGCATATAGTGGTACTCTTTCATCTATCTCCCTTTCAAGCTCTTTCCTAGTGATGAGATGAAGACCCTTGGTCAACCCCGAGGTCCCACTTTGTTTGGGAGTTTGGGTGAGGGATGGGGTTGGAGGGGTAGAGTTCCCCAAGACTTGTGTGGTGATGGGGTGGTGTCCTTGAGGGAGAGTGTCCCCCTTGAGCATGGGACGTGGTGGGGAGGGGTTGAGACGGATAGTCCTACCCTCATGTTCAAAAGTACATGTGTTGGTCCTACCCAAGATGGTGGCATCTACATCATAAAGCCAAGGTCTTCCTAGTAGGATGCTTCCTACTTCCATGGGGATGACGTCACACCAAATTTGTCCATGATATGAAGAGAAGGTGAGGGGCACAAGGCATTGGGTGTTGACCGGGATGGAGTTGTTGTTGATCTATGAGACTCAGTATGGATTTGGATGGGGGGTGATAGTAAGCCCAAGGAGCTTAACGGTATCAGGGGATACGACATTGACACAACTCCCACTATCCAAGATCACCTTTCTTACATGGCTCCCTATCTTGATAAATGTGTGAAAGATTGAGGTTCGACGTCAATCCTCTTCTTGGGGTTTGGTGATGGTGCATCTAATCACTCCCAGATGGGAGTTGGTAGGTGGAGTGGTGTGATCTAGTCCCGATTCAAGGTATTGGGCCTCATACTCTTCTTCCCAATCTAGGGAGGCTTCATGGTCCTCAACAACACCATCAAGTTCCCCTTGGGGTGGGGGAGCTTCCTCCTCAATAAGCAAACTAGACAATCCTTTGGATGGACATTGCCCTGCAAAGTGACCAAACCCTTTACATCTATAGCATTGTTGATGCCTGCTACCCGGAGTGGTTCCTACATTTGGGCCTTTGGGAATGTCTTCCCTCCATGGAGGAGGGTGACTAGGGGTGGGCTTGTTTGGAGTGATGGTAGGAGGAGGGTTGTAAGGCCTTAATGGGGCATTCCCACTTGGGCTAGGGGCTTTCATGGGGGTGACCGGAATGGGTCGTGGTCCCATATTTTTAGGATCGACCGGTCGGGGTGTAGCAAACCGAGGGATCCTATAAAATCTCTCAACATCCCTAGCTATTTGGTAGGCTAGCTCAAGGTTGTGAACATCTCTCATGAAGAGCTCTCTCTTGATGTGGCTTTGGAGCCCATTCCTAAAACAGGACAAGGTAACGGTCGGGTCTTCATGGACTCCACACTTCAAAAGATAGGAGTCAAATTTTTCAATGTATTCAACCACGGTCTTCCCTTCTTGGGTAAGACTTTGCCATTCATCTAAGAGCATTTGGTGGTAGGATTGGGGTAGGTATTTATTCCTAAGTTGGTTCTTCATGCCTTCCCAAGTGTCAATAGGTTCTTGCCGCCTAATCCTTCTTAATCCCTCTTGGTTTAGCCAATAAGTTTTGGCCAATTTGGTGAGATGCATTTTGGCCAATCTTACTCTCCTTTGGTCGGACACGGGGTACCATTCAAAGTATTGGTTCATGGTGGTCTCCCATTCTAAGTAGATACTTGGTTCATGGGAACCATCAAAGTTTGGGGCTTCTACCTTGATCATCCTTAGGAGAGGGTCATCCGGATCGTCCCGTGGGCGCCTTTCATGAATGTGATGGTGGCGAGGCCTCTCATAGTCATGGTAGGGGTCAAAATCAAAGTCCTCTCTATTAATTTCAACATATGGATGGTGGGCTCTTGGTCCATTGTTCCTTGGGTGGAACACATCCCTATAAGACTCAACATGTGGGGGGTGGACCCGTGGGTCATTGTTCCTTGGGTGGAACTCATTTCTATGAAATTCAACATATGGAGGGTGGACTCTTGGCTCATAATTCCTTGGATGGATATCTCCCCTATGAGGTTCACCGTGTGGAAGGTGGACTCTTGGTTCATGATTCCTTGGGTGGATATCTTCTCTATGAGGTTCAACATGTGGAGGGTGGACTCTTGGTCCATGATCCCTTGGGTTGATATCTTCCCTATGGGGTTCATCATGTGGAGGGTGGACTCTTGGTTCATGATCTCTTGGGTGGATTTCTTCCCTATGAGGTTCATCATGTGGAGGGTGGACTCTTGGTTCATGCTCCCTTGGGTGGAACTCATGCTCTTCTAGCCGAGTAAGTCGAGTGGAAAGGGACTCAAGTTGAGCTAGAATGTTAGCAAGGGCAACATCTACTCTATTCATTTGGCCTCGGGGTTCCTCTCTAGGAGCTCCTTGGTTGAGTTGAGGATTGGGATCCATGGGTGGAACCGAAGATGATGGATCGGGTTGGTAACTAGCACCACTACGGGTGGACATGCAAGATAAGGGGAAAATGATGTTGGACACACAATGAAAAGGTCCTACGACTTAGACTTGATAGAGACAAGTCAAAGATTTGCTCTGATACCAATTGATGTGACACACCCTTGGACTTAAGCAAGCAAGCACAATCGCATTCAAACGGGCCGATATGGGCCACCGCTCTATCGTCACTCACCCAAGCCCGGGGTGACTTGGCAATGCCAAGTAGAGGATGTGAGGGTTGGGCCCTTGCTGGTAGAGGGCCAGAAAGGCCAAGATTTGATTCCCAAAGGATGTGGAAGCCCAATTCAATGGGACCGACAAAGTGCCAAAGGCACCGGTTTCACTCTTCCCCACGGTGATCACTCAAGGCTACGGGGCTTGAGGATCGAACTCTCACTCTCATGGCCAGCGGAACTAAGAACTAATATTGAAAGACAAGCACTAATGAGCAAGGTTTTAGAGCACTTACTCGACCGGTTTGAAGAAACCGGTCCCGTTCAGAGACGAGGGCGAGCGGGGAGGCGGGTGGATCCCCACACGCCGCGCCAGGGTAGCTTGACCTGCCCAAATGATTACAATACTACACCTCTCGCAGGAGGGGGATCTTGGGGTGGGGGTTAAGTGATAATACAACTAAAACTACCTCCGCACAGGGAGGGGCCTTCAGCCGGCCAAGCGGGGAGGGGAACTTGGACTAAAAGCGATCAAAAGTTGTGAAGCTGAATCTGCCTGCTTTCTGCCAGGGAGGACAGACAGACGAAGTTGATGCCGCAGAGCTTGATAGAGAATTTTTATGAAGACGAGATCGGTGGGGAACTCTTCGTAACTGGAAATGGAATGCCTCAGAATTTTGTTGATTTCTTCTGTCACCGATGCTGGCTTGGGTGGAGGCTCGAACAGGGTTGCAGATTCCTGGACTGACAGCTTCATGATTCCAACAGTAGGAAGAAGTGGATGCCCCGATAGCTCCCGAACTCTGAATCAAGTACCGCCGGAGTTTTTGGAACCGTGACGAGTCCTCTTCGCAGCAGAACTGGCGGGGAAGCCAAACGATGCCGGAGAAGACCGGTGGACTCTGAACAATGAGGATAGATCGGTGCAGACTGTGGGAAGCAGAACCACGTACCCGAGGGAGAAAATTAATAACTCTGGCCCATGGATGTTGATCGAAGTTCCGCTTCTTGATTCTGGAAGTAGACAGAAAGAGGAACAACTTTGCAGAAGAACTCTTGGCCTGAATCTTCCTAGGTTCATCGTGGCAGAGCTTCTACTCCGGCTCAGGTGCTCAGCAGGGGCAGCTCTGCGCAGTTGTGGGAGAACGGATCTCCCGGTCAGCTCGGAGCTCGGATGGGGATGAAACCACCGCCGTTGCGAAGAAGACAGGCAGACACTTCTGTGGATGCCTCTTGGGCCTTCAGATTCGCTGGGATGTGGTTGGGGTCGCCTCTGCAAACTACTACTCTTCTGCTGCCTGCGAACTGAAAACTGGAGGTTGAAGATGATGGGGGGAAATGGGGTATATGGGAGGGGAAATGGAGGTGGATGAGTGTGGGGAGAACCCTGGCTGTGAGGGGGTCTAGGAGGGGGTGATCCAAGGTGTGGGAGGGGAAGAATAGGGTCTGGAAGGGGTCTAATAGGTGGTGGGAGGAGGAGCTACGAATTTGGACTTGGAGGGAGCAGGGGGAAGGTGAGGGGGGCACAAGTGGGTAGAGGGAATGTGAGTTTGAATTTCCTTTAATGTGGGGTGATCAATGGTGGTCTTGGGGATGGGAAGAGGTGCCTTGGGAAGGTGGAGGGCTGCTTAGGGAAGGGGATGGGTAGTTGGGGGTTGGAGGGTGGGGTGTGGATTGGTGGAGGGTCTATTGGGACTAGGGGGAAGTAATGATGGCTTGTGGGAAGTTGTAGAGGAGTTAATGGAGGTAGGTGGGAGGGTGGAGGTGGTTGGGAGGGAGGAGAGAGAAAATTTTTGAAATTAGGTGTGGAGGAGAGGGAAAGGGGAGTGAAAGAGAGAAATTAAGAGAGGGATGGGTGGAGAATCTCTCCCCTAGGGTCTCTCACCCAAATAATGGAATCTCTCCACTACATAAGAAGTTTGAACTCTCAAAATGGCAAGTTTTTCATTCATTGATTCATTCATTCATTAGTCCAAAAGGAAGTAAATGGGGCCCTATATATAGGCAACCCACATTTTACAATAAGACCCTGACAAAAGACTCAATGATAAATAACATAGGGGGTAGGGGGGCTCTTGGGCCAATCCCGAAGAATTGGGCCCAATAGCTAACTAAACAATCTAATGACACTCAAACTTAGGAACATAAATGCAAGACCTAGGGACATGACTCAAATAAAATGAAAATTACATCAAATGACTCAAATAGATAGCACAAAAAGGATAATTGGGCTTTTATGGAAAGAGGCCCGAACTCAAATGGTGCCGGAGTGTGAGGAAGACCCGAGCCAAAGGGAGTCACGGGTGATGCCTCCATCAGTCTTGCTGCATATAAGGCTCATATGCACATATTCATGATCAGCAAAATTGTCATGTATACACGACTACATTTACTCTAAACTTGTCATGCATGACCCAATGGTATATTAAATGGTAAGTTGGGAGAAGGGTAGATCCTTTCTATCTGAAAACCTACATCATGTATGAGGTGGTCCTTTGGACCTAAGTACTCCGCCTAGTACCATGGGTCAATTTTCACATAGGACAGTCTAGATGATCATGAGCATGAATCATAAAATCCTATGCTTAGCTTTCATTGCATATGTTGCCTAAAGTCAGGGGGAGTTAATCAAGGTAATTCTTGTGTTACATACATATGTGTTTAGATTAAGTCCATGTATGTTTTTCATGTCATATACGATGGCTTAATGCATTTAGTATGCATATGCATACATATTTCATTGCATATCATTCATACAAAAAATACCAAAAAGATTGATTGATTGCACAATTCAAGCGGAACATATTGTTGCATTTCTGTCAAGTTCGGTCGACTAATATTTCCCATTCTGGTCAACCGAAGCTCTTAATTTTCATCTGATTAACTAATGTCTTTGCTACTTGGTTTTATTCTCAACTTCTGAACTCTGAATGAGGATTCTCTTCAAACACTGTATGTCCGACCAAACTAGTTATCTGCTCTGAATTCCTTTGAGCAAATCTTTCCCATCATTCTAGAATCTACTGCGTTGCATTTACTGAGGGGAGCTGATTGTCAGAAATTCTATTTTGAAGTGTACTTGACTTGATTGCCATTCCTTGAAAATCTTTCTGGCTGATGTAATTCTTCTATGACTAATCTCTGTTATCAGACCGTCTGAAAACTTTTCACAATTTGCATGCTTCTTAATTATAAATCATTGACTGTTGCTAGAATATTTCTGTTAGAAATTCATGAAGATTTTAATGGGTATATCTTGATCATAAATCTGAAAATATTTGTACTAGGAATCTTCCATTACATGGAACTATGAATGTCTGAAATACTCAGATGGTTTAAGTCTAATGTATTTATTGAGTTTTGATTTGAACATCTTGAAAATATCTGAATCAAACCTTTTAATAAACTTATGGAATCTGAAAAATTCTAAGATCATGGCTAACTCTGGTAGAGATACATTAGTAAGTATTATCTTTAAACATCTGAAAATTTGAAATTGTCAAAAAGTTAAAGTTGGTCAGAGCAATGATTGTGGTTACTAAGAAACCATGTCCAAAGGACTGTGTCATGATGTACCATAGTTAACTCTGCTAAAAAATTACTGCTATAATTGTAGAATTAAGGCAGAGCAATGGCTAAGTTGCACCGAGAAATTAGGTTCTTCATCAATGAAATGGAGTAAACCTATGTCATGAAGTGCCCTAGTTATCTCTATTTAGTGTGAAGCATGACAGTTAGTCATACTAAGTGCTTAGGGATACTGGCATGTAAACAACGTGTATCTTCTAGTTACAAGGTGTGCACTAAAACTCGATTGCTCTTGAAAAATGTGACTAGCAATTGGTATCAAAAGAAATTCTGCTCTGAAAAATAATTGCTTCAAGAAATTTTCAGAAATGGTAAACAAAATTAGATGCACTTATGTTTGTTTAACCTAAATACTACTATTTGTAACTCCTAGAAGGGTCATTGACATTGATTGATTAAGATGAAGGGAGGTTTAAACTAGATGTTAATATGGAGGCTTGGTTCACTTTTATTAAAAAGATTGATTCTCAGATATGAGTACAGAATTTATGAACAAACCTTGAATACATCATATTTAAACTAGGCTGTTCAATAAAGATTATGTCATAAGCCTTTATAGTGGAAGAATCTGAAATATCTTTAACTTTGGAATTATGATTTTGATAACTCATTGAAAATCTTCTCTAAAACTTTTGGAAGCTCAATGGGACTTCTTATGTTCCTGTTTTGGTTCTGTTGCATATCATATTTTCAAATTGCTCTTGTGCTAAGTTTTCAACCTATTTGCACATTCAGTTCCATATCTGATACCATTTCATATGACCAATCACTATGTGCACTCCATCTGCTCTCCTGTGTTTTTGCTGAACTCATATATCTTTACTTCTGTATGCCTGATGATTTGAGTTCATTCTAATCCCTCTGTACACTCCAAGGGGGAGCTTGCTTCATCAGCATCTTTGTTATCAGCTTGATCTGCTTAAACATGACTGTCCATGTGCTTTGATTTCATTCAACTCCTTCTTGTTGGTCCCGGGTAAGCGAGCGGACAAGAAGGGGGGGTTGAATTGTCCCCCGCTCAATATAGAAAATTTAAAACTTTCTTAGCGAAAATACCAAGTTTAAAGAGATTGAAAAGATTAAACAAAATAGAGTAATTTAAGCTCTCTCAATCTCGCCGAGCTTACTCGATCATGCAAAAGATTATGCAATTAAACACGTCACCCAATGAAATCTAGGCATTTGAGATTCTCTCATGCAATAGGAATTCGCTCATACTCACAAATCACACATGTATTGAATTAACAATTAATCACAATAAAGTAAACCATAATGTACACCACAAGACATAAGGATTTTTAAGGTGGTTCGGGACCACAATGGGCTCCCTACGTCCACCCCTTACCAAACCGGTAAGGATTCACTCGCTGGACAAACCAGCATGGGGAAGACTCCCTAACACGGAGCAAGGCTCCAACACACAAGGGGATAAATCCCCAACACGGAGGCGACGCTCCAACAACACGCAGGATGACGCCTGCACACAAACACGGAGATGTTGGTCCCTGGGTAGGCGAGTAGACAAGAAGGGGGGGGTTGAATTGTCTCCCACGAACGATGGTAAATTAAAACTAACACAACGGAATTAACAACTTTGAATGTGATTGAAGAAATTAAACTAAGTAATGCAAACTTAGTTCTCTCAATCTCACCGTTCGCACACGATCAAGATAAATGGATTAAGCTATTAAGCACAACCACAAAGCAAACCACAACACAAGGATTTTTAAGGTGGTTCGGGACCACGACGGGCTCCCTACGTCCACCCCTCACCAAACTCGGTGAGGCTTCACTCGGGGAATGAATCCCCAACACGGAGACGACGCTCCAAACACACACACGGGGATAAATCCCCACACACACACGGAGTAAAACTCCGACACACACGCGTAGGGCAATGCCTACGCAACCACACGGGAGTAACCTCCCAACCACACACGGGGAACACACCCCACAATATGCCTAAGTAAACACGTGAATATGCTCCATACCACACGACGCACATGCGTCAACATAAACCACTCGGAGAACCCTTTTCTCCGAACACACACGCAAGAAGTTGTTTATGGGTTTGTAACAAGTTAATAAATGAAAGCTCTAAGCCCAAAACATGTGCTAAAGACTAAAACAAGAAAGATCAACAAGCACAAAGCTCCCCCTTCAATTGAATCTCCGGCTCTTCTTGGTTCGATGTCGGATGATGGCGATTTTGGCGTCCTCTTGTTCCTCTCCTTAATCCGCTTCTTTTCTTCTTCTACCACGAGCTCCAAATCTTCATGGATGTAGATGATAACCACCTTGCAAGAGCTCCACCTTGTTTTCCCCCTTTTCTTCACCTACATGAAAGAACAATATCAACATTAGGGTACTCATCTCCCAAATTCGTAACTCCTATATAGGCCAATATGAGAAGCATGAAAAGACACATAAAACCCTCCCAATACATGTTAGAAACCCCCTAATATGTTTAGGAACCAATGGGGGGTAGTTTGGTAATGTTTAGAAGGGTTTTCAATAGGTTTAGAACACTCCCGGAAATCCCGATCGGAAGGGGTCGACCCTCGGGCAGCAGAGGGCCAAACAGAACCAAAACAGGTTCTGTTTTTACAGGGGTCGACCCTTGCAGTGGGCTGGGCACAGCCCAGGGGGGGTCAAGAAAATGCGTTTTAGCCCCGATAAAGTGCCGAAAAAATTCTCAAAAATCAAGAATAAATTTTTATGAATTAAACAAAGTATTAAGACCATCTAAACCACATTTCAAAAAGATTTATGAGAAAACATTAAGCACATTGTAAGGGCTCAAGAATCTCATTTTAAGGATGCATAAAACACTTCCAATGCAATGCAACCTCATGAAAGATGTTCGTGAAAACGACCCGGAACTTAGCATAAAAATGGTTAGATGTTACCATCATCCACTTGACATGAGAGGGTTTAAAAACCATCCTTGAACCTGTAAAAACATGATAAATCAAGAAGTTAGATGATAATCAAAACTCATGAACCAAGCATCAACTCTTTGAACTAGTTCACATAAAAATACATCATTGAACACATTCAAGTATGTATTTGACTTCTCAATTCAACCATCAAAAACATATTCACCATATGACAATGTTTTGATATGATGAACATGGCATTTTGACATTCTTTGATCAAATTGATATGCAGGAGAGCATATTGATACGTAGGAGAGCATATTAACACACAGAAGAGCATTTTGACACTCAGGAGAGCATATTTCATTATTTTGCCAAAACAAATGACCATGAGTCCAAATAATGACCAAGCATCATTAAAATAACAATCATCAAATTTCAAGTTATAAGGTTGAGGATATTTCAAGCCCAAAAATCTCATAAGGAGAATCCATGAAAATACCCAACCAAGACTTTAAAAGTCTATTTGATGAAATGTATGAAACATAGTGGGAGTCGACATAAGGCAATGAATGAGTTAACCCCCTTTTGCAAGAAGAGCTTCATTGATGGACTCCTTTAAGTTCCAAGCATGAGCTATGGACTTTATTCCTACAAGCCAAGATAAATATAACATTAGTTCCTTAAACACCAAGGATTCATATGACTTTCAAGAGTAAATCTTGAAGCCATCTTTCAACTCATCAATCAAAATATACACATGTTACTCAATGAAACACATACACACACAAACATAATCGTTTTGATATCATTGAAACCAAACACCAACTAGGGGATGTAACAATCTCCCCCTTTTTGATGATGACAAAACGATGTGTGTGATAGAGTAGTATTGCAAACATCTTATGGAAATATCAAGCATTAACATGAACATTGAGCACATACATTAATTCTCTAATTCTCCCCAAAACAATAACATTCATAAGACAATGAGCACACACAAACATTCTCCCCCTTTTTGTCATCTACAAAAAGACATGGGGTTATGTGACATGGTATGAACGTGTTAGGCCAAAAGATATGATACCAATGTAAATACCAAGTGATAATAATCAAAGGCCCAAAAGTATGATACCAAATATTGTTCAGATGCCAATTGGTGGTCAAATTGGCGGATACCAATTGTTGGGGTCAAATCAAAGGCCCAAAGATTTATAATTGCCATTCTTGAGAAAATTGGCCCAAAGATGTGATACCAAAAGTTGGAAGAACTCATTTCAACATTCATGCAACATACCAATTGTTGAATAGTATGAATTGCTCAAGATGATGTCATGTGTAAACTATATGCATGTTAAAAATGCCATACATGAAAATATGCACATGATGAGCTTCATCTTTCAATTATAATGAATATGTAATATGCGAATGCTAATCATGCAAGATATGAAGTTGTGCACATTATGACTTCTTTCCTTCAAATGCAAGGTTTATGCTCAGAATTAGATTCAAGGGGAATGCATGAACATGCAAGCACACAAGCACAATCGTCATGCACACATAATATTATATATAGTAACTCCCCCTAAATGAGGAACGGGTTAAGAAATGAGCATGTGATTCAAATTCAAGAATGTAAGACATGAAGCATAACTAAGAGATTTGTGCATACACAACTAGAAGTACTACATAAACCATGAATGTAGACAAATTCATAAAATACATACATCACAAAAATGCCCATGTGAAATGTGATGTAATGAATAATGAGCTTCATAATATATGGATTTTCAGATTTTCTAAAGAACACTAGAAGGTAATCTCCTCTCTACATTTTCACTTTAGATTCTCGACTATCGGTAGCTTCGCACAACCCCTATTTTGTTTCTTTTAATAGACTTCACCTTTCGACGCGAGTTTTCTCATATGTCTCAATGGGGATTCCCGGCAACTTGGATTCGTCACACATGTGGATTTTTTTGTTTCTCCTTTTGACACGAGTTTCCTCCTTTGTTTCAGGGGGGATTCCCGGTTACTCGGATCCACATTCCACTTATTAAATGTTTGTGGGGTAGACAGCTTTTTCCTCACGATTACTCTTTAATGTCTATGTAAGAGATTCAAGTTCCCTTTAAAGTATTGGAAGGAATTTCTTAAATCCTTATCAATGAAAGTCATTAAATTCATTATGTGCAAGAGTGTGGGGGTAAATTTTTATTTTGCATGTATAAAGTGAATTCGACAAGACACGGCCATGACTCCCCCTAAATGTATGCACGGTCGGAATCAAATCCTCCCCCTTAATATATGACATGTATCACATATGAATAAATTCACTGCATTGTTGTTTAGCAAGGAGGTAAGGCCTTAGAAAGATCAAGAAATAGTTTTATAGTGTAAATACTTACAAGCATGCAAGGATTCATGAAACATTCATGCAAGTATTCATGAGTCAAGATATGCGATGATTATGAAACATATGCATATGCTCTATATGCATGAATATGCAATATGCATCTTTTGTCATTTTATCTGCATAATATGTATATGCAAAAATGTCAATGCATTCTTTTTATGCAAGTTTTCAGTTTTTGTAATGACTTGAGCATTTGAGAGAGGCATGAAGCAAGTGAATGCATGAGATGAATTTCCAATGAATCTAGCACTGAACCATGAACAGTTTATGTTAGATTTCATCATGGAAAGCCATTTTCCTCAAAACCCAAACATTCAACCTTGATCATTGAAAATAGTATTGCATGAGACATGTGTTCCAGTTTGAACAAATCAAGCAACATGTCATTCATGCAAGGTAACCACACAAGGTCAATGAGCTTTAAAATAAGCCATGGTCAATATTCAATACCAATTGTTACATTTGATCAAGCAATTTCATAGTTCAAAAATTTTACCCTTTTGAAACAAGAAGGTTTTTCAAATTCAATTTGAAAGCACATGCAAATCAAAGGCAAATTGATTTCATTCAAAACACATGGTTCCTCATAAGCCAAATAATTCAATTTCTGAATTTTGGTACTAGGCGGAGAACATAGGTGTAAAGACCACCATCACGCTTAGTGGAAGTATCCAGTTGAACATAGTCCAACCTTCTCTAACCACCATTTGATATACCAAATATTCATCCATTGAAGACATGTATGGCTTGTGAAGAATTTAGAGCATAACATGAGAACACACCAAAATGTCATCCAAAAATATCAAAACCATCAAGTTTGACAATGAAAGAGCATAGTTGAGATTTTACCAAATGAGTGTGCATTGTTCCCTTTATTGGAACACCTTTCATTTTTTATTTACCTCAAGGCACACCTTCACAACAACCGACTCATTTGTCGGATTTTGGCACGCAAGCCTTCTTGGGTCCTTGGATGTTGGTAGCATTTCTTCCAAATATTTTCTTTGACTTTTTCATTGCCACCATATCATCATCTTTCATGATCCTGCAATCCTCAATGACATGTCCATGGTTTCCACAATAAAAGCATTGAGGGAAAGTATTTTTGCCAAAAGATTTCCTTTTAGGAGCAAAAGAATTTTCAAATGCATTCCATCTTCTATTTTCAAAGGATCTAGATTTAACAAAATTAAACCTAGCATTCATTCTAGAAACATGGAAATTCTTAGTTTTCAAAAATCAACATTCATTCATGACATGACCGTATTTACCACAATGAAAGCAACAAGGAGTTGTGGGTTTACGGAATGATTTTTCATTGTTTGCATGAGTGTTCGTGAATGAATTTTTATTATGGGATGCAAACCTTTTAACATGGGAAGCATGTTCATTTCTGAATTTTCTTTGAAAGTTAAACTTAACATTCATGGCACGATAATCATCATTTTGTTTCACAAAGCAATCATCCATGACATGACCAAGTTTATGACAATAGAAACAAGTAACATTTCTCTTTTCCTTGAAAGTATTTTGTTCAACTTTCTGTTTTGAAAAATAATTTTTCATCATGTGGCCTAACTTACCACAATGAAAGCAAAAAATATTTCTTTGTGATTTGAAAATATGTTTCCCTTTGCATGCAAACTTATCATCCTCTTTCATGACAAGACAATCATCCATCACATGTCCAAACATACCACAATAGAAGCATTCAACATTGGACTTCAATTTTTGAAATCTATTTGGCATGGTTGGTTTGGTATTTTTCTTTTTATCAAAACTATTTTCAGAATTTTTGATTTGAGAAGTGGGAGGAGGTGGTTTGGAAGTGCTAGGAGTGTCGGATGCATGAACAAAAGAGGTTTTCAATTTATGCTCGAAAGAATTTTTGTTGACTGGAGTGTATCCAAGACCCTCTTTTTGAAAGTTCACTTTAAGACCTAGCACTTTGTCTAAGTTTTCCTTCCCTTTGACAAATTTAGATAGTGATGCATTCAAATCAACAATTTCACATTCAAGAGATGAAACATGCAATTCATAGCTAGCTATCTCCTGTTCACTACAAACAACACATTCATTCAATACTCTATTTACAGTTTTATAGCTTTCAATCTCTTGTTCCAACACAAGTAGTTTTTCAGATTCAATGTTGGCATCCAAACCTTTTCCTCTTTCAAAAGTTAACAGTTTTTCAGACATGACGTTGTTTAATTGTTTCAACTTCTCATTTTCATATTTAAACAACGCATTTTCTTTTTCAATTTTTTTAAGGCATTTCAAGCTACCTTCAAGAAGAGAAATTTGAATTAGCATAGCACCATTATGCCTTTTGAGCTCCTCATTTTCAATCATGATTCTTTTGTTGTCAATTTCATTGCCAAGCAATTTATCAAACATTTTATCATCATCAGAAAGAGATGCTAGCTTGCTTTTAAGATGTTTTTCTGTTTCTTCAAGCAGTGAAATCTTAGACAACAAGAGTTTATTCTGCTCAAACAACTCATGACAATCACTCTCAGAATTCAATTTATGCATGTCAAAAATTTCTTTATCAAGCTCATCTATTCTAGATTCCATGTCCTCATTTTGTCTTTCCAAGCATTCATTTTCCGATTTCAAAGTGTCATTTTCTTTTTCCAAGGTTTTACAGTTTTCACATGAAGAGTTGACATGCACATTTTCACATGAAGTAGAGGAGTTCACAACATCTTCAATTTTCTTTGTCAGTTTCTTATTTTCAGATTTAACCTTTTTGTATCTACTTAACAATTCCTCATAGAGCTCCATTAGCTCTTCAAAAGAAATTTCCTCACCTTCAGATCCTACCTCCGAGCTTTCTTTGGTTTCTTCATCATTGGCTGTCACGCCCCGAGCGCGGAAGATACCCGGAGATGCGCGACGAGTTTATATCAATCATGTCAATCAGAGTGGTCGTGTATTCGACACAAAGACAGAGATGCGCAAAATAGCAAGATAACCCAATCCTTTATTTCATAATGGATAGACTATTACAAATCCAATACTCTATTTAATAAAAAGGAAAAGAATACATATTTGACTCAAGAAACTAAAGAAAAGACTAGATGACACTTGAGCAGCTCTATCACTTTCACTCTTGACCATTCCCATCCGATTGACTTTCATCGTCGTCGGACTTACCTGAAAAGTAAAAAGGGACAAACGGAATGAGCGAATGCTCAGTAGGAAATTATATCCCAAGTACTAGCAAGGGGTTTAAGTAATTACATCTTTCATGAATGCAATAAAGTTATGCATGCTCGCATAAAACGATAAGATAGAGAGAATGTAATATCAAGGAAATAAGATGAACAAATCATGAACTTTTAATAAGATAATCAAGACATTTGAGATATTCAAGCAAGTACATTTAACAAGTCATGTCAAGAACTTTGGCTATCATGTAGCAAGCAAGTAAATTACCCTTTTTCGGGCCACGCATTTCATTTCATGTCAAGTACGATTCAAGTACAAGATGTGTGTGGAATGTCCAATCAAGCAAGTCAAGTACTCGGTATAATGCCAGATATCTTATCATTTTAACTCCCATGGGCACAAGTACTTTCGGGTGCTCCTCCCAGGACCAGATCGGGCCCTATATGCGTAGGCATTTATCATGTATTTTGACATCCACTCTTGTTTATATAGCCAATATAGAATTTCAATAATCAAGCTTGTAGACGTGTATGACAACTTTGACTGAATGGAATCCAAAAATATGACAAAGGACATAGAATGGCGATAATAACGGTATAATCACGATCTCGATAAAACTAGGTAGAATATGGTTCCCTTAACTTGGGTACCATGACAAATCAATATGGACATTCTATATATAGAATTGAAGTCCACGTGAACATTATATCAATGTAAGATACCCTCATTCTTATCATAGAATTGAGGTTTACAAGAATGACATGATATGGCATGATATCATCATCCCATTAAGAATTTCTTATGATATACTCTTTGTATAATCATAAGGGCCGGTATACCATGTTTCTTTAGAGTGACATGGCATCAATGGTGTAATGGGTTTTTAGGGTACAACCAGCTCAGTCGGCCTTGAGGGAATCCAAGGCTACGAGGAGTCTTACGGAGGTCTCTATGACTAACTCGCTAGTCCAAAGGAACGGAATGTCCAATGGAGAGCTTGTATGTCAATGAGAATTGAGTGTGATCGATAAAACAATCGCGAAACGTGGGACTATACTCACGGAATGGAGCATAGTGCCGATATATATATTATATAACATATGAAACCATCGGTTAACAGAAACAGTGGAAAAATCAGTTTTACAGTAAAGTAACGACTTAAGCAGAGTCGTTTATCAAGTAATTAACGCCTAACAGAAGGGCGTTTATCTATTTTCCATATTTGCAAAATTTCAATATTTCAATAATTTATCTAAAACGCGCCCTGGGCAGGGGCGTTTCTTCACGATGTGACGACTATAGCAGAAGGCATCCTTTTTATTCACAATATTGGACAGGATATAATTAATTTCAGGAATTATCAAAAACGCGCCCTGGACAGGGGCGTTATCATTAAATTCTATTTTGTAGAATATATATTTTTCAGGAATTTAACAGATACGCGCCCTAGGAGGAGGCGTTTCCTTTCAATTCACGCCCTATGATGGGGCGTTAACAGTTGAAAAATGACTTTGTACAGGTCGTGAATTCAATAAATATCAGAAAGCACAATTTGCACGATAATCAAGAAAAATAATCATATAATCTTGATAATAAAATCAGTAGGGTTGAGGACAGAGGATCATGCATTAATGTAATCAGGATTTCATATATAATCAGTTCTTAACATGGTTAATTCATGATTAAGTGAAATTAACGCCTGTGTACAGGGCGTCAAATATTAAATTGACGACCTGGGCAGGGTCGTGTCTTGTAAATTAGCGCCCTTGACAGGGGCGTCTCTTTCAAAATATTTCAGAAAACGCATGGAAACTATAATAACCGTATGCATGACATGCTTATATATATATATCTTGCATTAATTTCATTTGGGCTACAGTAACTTGAGAAAACCTACCTTAATATGATTGAACTGACGAAGGGTTTGAAAGATCTGAAACTTCTACTGCAACCAATCAACCGCAGTAGCAGCAGGAGGAAGAAAATCTATTTAAGAAGGAGTTCGTTTTCGATGAAGAACACATGTTCTTGGTTTTATCAATTTTTGCTGTAGATCCTACAGGGAAAGAAGAAACATATATTAGTTTCTTCAACTACCTAACGAGAGGATAAGGAAGAAAGAACATTACCTGGTTCTTTCGTAGGAGTTTCCCGACCTGTAAGAAGGAACATAAGATGAAGAATCATTAGTTCTTCATGTAACCGAAGCAGAAAATAAAAGGAATTAGAAGAACATATGTTCTTCACGTACCGTGCAGCAGTCGTCCGTCCAAATAGATTTAGGGTTGGATCGAACAGTTTATTTATAGGATTTTAGAAATCCTATTAGGGTTAGTGATTGTGTGGAAGTAATACTTCCATGATAGAGTCATTACCACGTTTAAACTCTTTCTAATGCTTATCAATTACCCTGGATAAGATCTGGATTCGAAACGGGACTGGAATGGAATTAACGACTTTGGTCAGGGCGTCGATTCTTGAATTGACGACCTGGTGCAGGTCGTTTCTTAAGACGCGCCTTGTGTAAGGGCGTTCCTGGTTTTAAAATACGCCCAAGATAGGGGCGTTACTTTGCCTTACCTTTTTTTTTTGCGTTCAGAATTTTGACGCCGTGTGGTCAGGGCGTCACTTATTGAATAACGCCTTATCCAGAGGCGTTTCTAATTTGAATAGCACCTTTATCCGAGGCGTTATTTTATTTTGTTTTATTTATCTATTTATTTGATTTATTTTAAAATCTTTATTTATTATTAATATTTTATCAGGGTTGCTACACCCTCCCCCACTTAAAAAGAATTTGGTCCCCAAATTCAATTGCATATTATGTATACACGCGGAGAGTGTAGAGTATATACCTCTTAGAATAACTCGGGAAATCGTTTCTTCATAGATTCCTCGGTCTTCCATGTTGCTTCGTGTTCAGAATTCTTATTTCATTGCACCTTAAGCATGGGAATAACCTTATTCCTTTGAGCTCGTATTTCACGATCTAAGATCTTCATAGGCTTCTGTTCATAGGTGAGATCTTTCTGGATCACCAGATCTCCATGTTCAATAATATGAGATGGATCGTGTACATACTTCTTCAACATAGATATGTGAAACACATTATGCACTTCGGACAATTGAGGAGGCAATGCGATGCGATAAGCAACCTCGCCAACTCTTTCGAGTATCTCAAATGGTCCGACGAATCTTGGCGTAAGCTTGCCCTTAACACCAAATCTTCGTATGCCACGTCCAGGCGATATTTTAAGAAATACATGATCTCCAACCTGGAATTCAAGATCTCTTCTCCTTGTATCAGCATAAGCCTTTTGTCTGGTCTGAGCAACTTGCAATCTTTCTTAGATTACTTGTATCTTCTCAATTGTATCCCTTACCATGTCTGGACCTAACAGTTGTTTCTCTCCAACTTCGTTCCAGCATAAGGGTGATCGGCAACTCCTTCCATATAAAGCTTCGAAAGGTGCCATTTGGATACTAGCTTGGTAGCTATTATTATATGCAAATTCCACTAGTGGAAAATGTTCATGCCAGCTTCCACCAAAGTCAATGATGCAAGCTCTTAGCATATCCTCAACAACTTGATTAGTTCTCTCGGTCTGACCATCCGTTTGTGGATGAAAAGCAGTACTAAAGTTGAGCCTTGTTCCTAACGAATGTTGTAATCTTTTCCAAAAATGAGAAGTGAAACGGGGATCTCTATCAGACACGATTGAGACAGGAATTCCATTTAACCTGACTATTTCTTTGATGTATAGTGCAGCTAGCACATCAATTGACCATCGACTTTTTATTGGCAAGAAATGTGCCGATTTAGTTAATCGGTCAATGATAACCCAGATTCCATCATGTCCTCCTTTAGATTTAGACAAACCCATGATGAAGTCCATACCAATATCCTCCCACTTCCACTTAGGAATATCTAGAGGATGTAGTTTTCCAGCAGGCTTTTGGTGTTCCTCCTTGACCTGTTGGCATGTGAGACAGCGTGATACATAGTCCGCTATTTCTCTTTTCATGTTGGGCCACCAAAAGTTCCTCTTTACATCTTGGTACATTTTGGTTGATCCTGGATGGATAGTGTACTTTGATCTGTGAGCTTCATCTAAGATCTTCTTCTTTAATTCCGGACAGTCGGGTATACAAGTTCTACCTTTGAATAGTAATCTTCCATCAGAAGTTAGTTGAAAATCAGATTGTCCTTCTACTCTGCCTTTGATTTCCACTAATATAGGATCATCATCCTGAAGTGCTTGTATTTCAGATAATAAATCTGACTGTATACTTACATGAGATAAGGTGACAAATTTGGCTTCCTTGTCCAAGCTTATATTGAGCTCGGAGAATTGTTCTAGCAACCTCCATTCTTGTATCATACAATTGGCTATCATTGCCCTCGACTTTCGACTAAGGGGATCAGCAACATAATTACCCTTTCCAGGATGATATTGTATATTGAAGTCGAAGTCCTTGAGGTATTCTAGCCAGCGTCTTTGTCTCATGTTTAGCTCCTTTTGTGAAAATAGATATTTGAGACTTTTGTGATCGGAGTATACAGTAAACTGCGCTCCATATAAGTAGTGTCTCCATATCTTTAGGGCAAATACCACCGCGGCCAGTTCTAAGTCATGGATGGGGTAATTCTCCTCATGCTTCTTCAGTTGACGTGAAGAGTATGCTATGACCTTTTCTTGCTGCATTAGGACACATCCGAGGCCAATGCCAGAAGCATCAGTGTAAACCTCGAATTTCTCTCCTTCTATTGGTAGAGCTAACACCGGAGCTGTAGTGAGATGATCCTTGAGAGTTTGAAAACTTCTTTCACATTCCTCACTCCATTCATATCGGATCTCCTTACGAGTTAACCTTGTGAGGGGCACGGCGATCTTGGAGAAGTCTTTGATGAATCGCCGATAATATCCTACAAGGCCTAAGAAACTTCTGATCTCGCTAACATTGGTTGGTTTTTCCCAGTTTCTAACAGCTTCGACCTTTGACGGATCTACTGATAATCCATCTTTTGAAATCACATGTCCTAGAAAAGCCACTTCTTCAAGCCAGAATTCACACTTGCTGAGTTTTGCATATAATTGATTTGTCCTCAAGACTTGCAATGCAATCCTCAAATGCTTTTCATGTTCTTCCTTAGTCTTGGAATATATCAATATATCATCAATGAAGACTACTATGAATTGATCCAAGTAAGGCCTGAATATGCTATTCATTAACTGCATAAAGGCAGCATGGGCATTTGTTAGTTCAAAAGGCATAACAACAAACTCGTAATGGCCATACCTGCTTCTGAATGTGGTCTTGTGAATGTCATCATCCTTGATTCTTAACTGATGATATCCCGACCTGAGATCAATTTTGGAAAAATATTTGGATCCTGAAATCTGATCAAATAACTCATCGATTCTCGGCAGTGGATACTTGTTCTTGATAGTGAGATGATTCAACTGTCGATAGTCGATGCACAATCTCATGGATCCGTCCTTCTTCTTCACAAATAAGACTGGTGCTCCCCACTGAGAAGTACTTGGTCTAATAAACCCTTTTCGAATTAGTTCCATTAATTGCTCTTTTAACTCTTTGAGTTCCGCAGGGGACATTCTATAGGGTGCCTTTGAAACTGGACCAGCACCAGGGACTAAGTCAATGGTGAAGGCCACATCCCTTTGAGGGGGTAATCCCGGCAAATCTTCCGGAAATACGTCTGGAAATTCTTGCACTACCTGAATGTCTTCTATCTTAGTTTCCTTAGCTTCTTTAACAGTGACAAAAGCAAGGAAGGATACACATCCTTTCCTGACGAGCTTGCTTGCTCGAAGAGCCGAAATAAGAGGGGATTTGCTCCGACTCTTGGGGCGAGTAAAGACTAATTCTGGAAAATCTTTGAAAGCAATTTGGCTATTACGGCAATCAACCGTTGCGTGGTATTTGGATAACCAGTCCGCTCCCAGTATAACATCATACTCCTTTAGATCGAGGCATATGAGATCTATAGGTAAATTCCTACCTTGAACCATTACCTCACAGTTTTGGTAGTGATGAGTAATATCATTTTCACTTCCAAGAGGAGTAGTTAGAACTATTTTTATCCATTCTGATTCTAATGGTAACGGGTCGGCAAACTTCTTAGAAATAAAGGAATGCGATGCACCCGTATCAAATAAGACATAAGCACTTTTGGAACAAATTTTCAATGTACCTTCTACCAGTCCACCTTCTTCTTGTTCGGTCTCCTTTATTGCATGAAGTCGAGCGTTCTTTGTCACCGGGCGTTTACCATCACCGGCTTGGTCATTCATTAATGGACAATCGGGAATCCGATGTTCGTGGCTCCCACAACGGAGACAAGCTCCTAATTTCCTCCAGCATTCTTCGGTCTTGTGACCAGCCTTGTCACAATGCTTGCACACTACGTTTGAAGGTGTAGTGGTGATAGAGAAGGGCTTGGTCTTCTTGAATTTTTGATCTTGAGAGGAAGGACCTCCATTACTAGGCCTCTTCTTAAAGTTGGGTTTAAAAGAACCTGAACCTGTGACTTGCTCCTTCTTGTCTTTTCCACGGATCCTATCAGATAGTTCCGTGGCATCTTCAAGTAATTGAGCTCGGCGCACTATTTCAGAATAAACTTGGATGTCCATAGGCGCCAATTGAGTAATATAGTGGGGCCTAAGCCCATTAAGAAATCTACGGGCTTTCATCTTCTCCGTGCTAATAAGATGCTTAGCATATCTAGACAACCTGGAGAACTGAGCTTCATAATCTGCTAATGATAAAGATCGTTGCTTTAATGCATCGAATTCTGCAGCCTTCTTTTCTTGGACTCGGTCCGAGAAATATTTAGCATTGAAGTATTCCACAAATTCTTCCCATGTTACTTGAGTAGGGTCGATGGTTGCTTCAATAGACTCCCACCAACATCTAGCATCTTTCTCTAACTGGAAGGTAGCTAATAGAACTTTGTCCTGATCCGTGCATTGCGTGACACGGAATATGCGTTCGGTTTCCCGAACCCAATGCTCGGCATCGTCCGGATCGGTCGATCCTATGAACTTCGGGGGATTCATGTTCTTAAATGTTTGGTGTAAGCTTCCAGCTCGTGGAGCACCACCTTGTGCTACCTGTTGTAGCACTTGAGTCATCCCTTGGAGGTTACGCTGCATGTTGCGCCATTGAGCACGTTCGGCATCCATTATCCTACAATTACAATAACTATATTAGTACGTGATCGTATTTAAAGACTCCTACACTATGTTAAATTTAACCCTTGGTTCTACCCAATCTCACTGGTTTAAAGGTTCAAACATATCCTTGGACTTGGGTTTTTCCTAGGAATTGAATACCTTAGGCTCTGATACCACAGAAACTGTCACGCCCCGAGCGCGGAAGATACCCAGAGATGCGCGACGAGTTTATATCAATCATGTCAATCAGAGTGGTCGTGTATTCGACACAAAGACAGAGATGCGCAAAATAGCAAGATAACCCAATCCTTTATTTCATAATGGATAGACTATTATAAATCCAATACTCTATTTAATAAAAAGGAAAAGAATACATATTTGACTCAAGAAACTAAAGAAAAGACTAGATGACACTTGAGCAGCTCTATCACTTTCACTCTTGACCATTCCCATCCGATTGACTTCCATCGTCGTCGAACTTACCTGAAAAGTAAAAAGGGACAAACGGAATGAGCGAATGCTCAGTAGGAAATTATATATCAAGTACTAGCAAGGGTTTAAGTAATTACATCTTTCATGAATGCAATAAAGTTATGCATGCTCGCATAAAACGACAAGATAGAGAGAATGTAATATCAAGGAAATAAGATGAACAAATCATGAACTTTCAATAAGATAATCAAGACATTTGAGATATTCAAGCAAGTACATTTAACAAGTCATGTCAAGAACTTTGGCTATCATGTAGTAAGCAAGTAAATTACCCTTTTTCGGGCCACACATTTCATTTCAGGTCAAGTACGATTCAAGTACAAGATGTATGTGGAATGTCCAATCAAGCAAGTCAAGTACTCGGTATAATGCCAGATACCTTATCATTTTAACTCCCATGGGCACAAGTACTTTCGGGTGCTCCTCCCAGGACCAGATCGGGCCCTATATGCGCAGGCATTTATCATGTATTTTGACATCCACTCTTGTTTATATAGCCAATATAGAATTTCAATAATCAAGCTTGTAGACGTGTATGACAACTTTGACAGAATGGAATCCAAAAATATGACAAAGGACATAGAATGGCGATAATAACGGTATAATCACGATCTCGATAAAACTAGGTAGAATATGGTTCCCTTAACTTGGGTACCATGACAAATCAATATGGACATTCTATATATAGAATTGAAGTCCACATGAACATTATATCAAGGTAAGATACCCTCATTCTTATCATAGAATTGAGGTTTACAAGAATGACATGATATGGCATGATATCATCATCCCATTAAGAATTTCTTATGATATACTCTTTGTATAATCATAAGGGCCGGTATTGTCACGCCCCGAACAAGGCAGAAATATCGGGACGTACAGTTAGGGACACGCTGGCAAGAGAGGGAACTAAATCTAAAATGATACACAAGTACTACAAGATGGAAAGGAAATGCTAAATGATCATTAAACAACCAAACTGATGCAATGATCTCAAAGGTAACTTAATACTACATGGAATAACAACCACTAAGACTCAACAACAAACTGAAACTAAACGATCTCCAAACACAACTAACAATAAACACACTACTAACACACTAGAACTGATACACTCAAGACATCACTCCTGCCCTTCCCCGTCGGTAAGCGCGTCACCTGAGAAGCCTGGAAAGGGGGAAACAACGGGGTGTGAGCTAACGCTCAGTAGGAAATAACAGACATGTATAAGTGATTAACAGTTTAATTACATTTTCAAAATGTCATGCTACAAACGATAATGCAATAAACAACGGTAATAACAAGATCTTGCAAGGTCAAGAAATATACGATTGATAATGATTATCAAGGATAACAGATACAAGAATTTACTACAGGAGATATAACAAGAGATATAACAATGAGATATAAGTAAGGAATTGGCCAACAAGCAAGTATTTTAAACATTTAACCAAGCATGATCAAGTGACAAGTAACAAGATACTTTTGTCATAGACGCCAACACTCAGGCAAGTACTTCGGTGCAATGCCCCACCATGTCATTAACATCCCATGGGCTCACTAACTTTCGGGCGCTCTCCCCAGGACCAGACCGGGCCCTTATGATGCGATGGCATTGATTTACTGGGCCCAACGTCCCATCCGTCTAGACATTCAGTCAATTTTAATGGCCAATCAATCAGATGAATTTCTGTCAAGAGTATGAGATTTAAGGACTAACATGTCCTTGGATTCAAAACAAAAACTCGATTTATACGGTCACCTCGGTGCCGTAATACAAGAACTGGACCAAACTCGGTCCACGGGGTCAAGAAGGAACGGCCGACAGTATACCGTTCAGGTGTGTAAGCAATCGATTCAACTGGAGTAAGCAAGACTAAAACAGCAACTTAACGATCAACTTAATCCTAATTACCAAGTTAGCATATCAAAGATTATCCGTTAACATTTACATTAAGACAAATGCCAAGAAGTTGATTCAAGATGATAAAGCACAGAACAACTCCCACAGGAGTGAAATAGAATGCATTTAACAGAGATTTTAGTTACACCATTAACCACTAATTATGTGGGTTTCTATTTAACCTTGTATGCACTGAAAATGAAGATGATAAACGGTGTGTTTTTACACTAAGTTTGCATGTATGGACCTATGTTAATTGAAACTAAAAAGGGTACATGAATAGGTCATTAGTTCCTCAAAAATGTAGTTTTCAATGTGATTAGGTTGAATGGATTGATCCCCCGATGATCCGGATTGATCCCCGGGTCAAAACATCATTAAAACGGGTCATACGGGGCATGGGTCGACCCTTTGGGTCGACCCCTGGAAAAACTCCAGGTATGGGTCGACCCCTGGGTCGACCCCTGGCTTCCAGGAGCCATCCTGGCTGCATGGGTCGACCCATGGGTCGACCCCTGCAGGCTGTGGGTCGACCCATTGGGTCGACCCATGCAAGGCAGCATTGCCGCTTGCAGGGTTGAAATGGGTCGACCCGTGGGTCGACCCCTGGGTTTCCAGACCCAAAAGGCTTCAAAAAAAAATATGAAAAACTCCAAGAATTGGGGTCTAAATGTATTGGGATCTTAACCATATACTCTAGGATTATTAATATGCATCCTAGGGTCATGAAACACAATTTTAAATCACGAATTTCGATAGGAATCCAATGAAATACAACCTATTCTATGAAGAACACAAGAAAAGTCTAGCTTGCTAGCATGTTTTTAATAACACACGAAATACTCTAGGCATGATCTATAAAAATTGGGGATTTTGATGTCAAAAGAAAGCTAACATGCTATTGATTACATTCATGTATGTTAATTAGAAGTTGGGCTGTTATAACCTACCTCAAATTGAAGAGGGAACTCGAAACCTAGAATAAAGAACAACTTGACAGCACCTCACTAAAACCTCGATATCTCCACGGATACCTAATGAAAATTGGGGCTTTTGCCACCAATGGAAAGAGCTCGATGAGAGGTACAATTTACTATATTCATAAGCTGATTTTGATTAAGGAAACCTACCTCAATCGAAGGAAGTAGAAAGGCCTAAGAAAAACCTATGAACTTGGACCCTCCTCCAATAATCACAAGAGATCTCTTCAGATCTGAATTCTCTGCGAACACCACAGCTACCAAATGAATCTAGACACGTAGAGCTTTCTTTTAATAGGTCATACTCCTTCTGGATCCTTCCAGGAAGGGAGAATTCGACCAAACAAGTTGCGTGTTCCAAACACCGCCGCCAACGTTGACCTAGCTCTTGCACGCCCAATACTTACCATATGGTAATGATTTTGTGGCATTATGAGAGGGGAAATGTTCCTCTATGTAATACCTTTCATTTGCCTCTAGAATCACCCCATTTGGTTGAGAAACAAGCTCGAATTTGATGTTCAAAGTTTGGGTGAATAGTAAATACGAATTTGGGTTAGGTGGGTTGTAAGTCAGGCTTAATCCACTGATTAGGCCTAGATAATGATTTAATTAGGCTTACTCCAAGAAGACAAAAGTGTTAGTCGAAGGATCTATTATTTAATTACGATTTTGATGAATTTTTATATGGTAGATAAAATTCCACTTCTACTATTCCGTAATTAATTAAATATTAAGTTCGGAAGACTTAGTTCGCCAATTCGGCTTAATAAAGGATTTTATTAGGCTTAATTGTAGAAGACAAAGTTGATAAATAAAATTAATTCTACAAGATGTGATTTTTGGGGAGTTTTTAAAAAATAGAAGAAAAATGACTTATTCTATTAATTAATTAATTAATTAATCTAATTAATTTGGATAATTCTCATTAATTCGAATAACTTCAAATAAATTCCAAATAATTACAAATAACTTTCTAAATAAATTTCTAAAGAATTTGGGGTCTTACACCCTCTCCTACTTAAAGGAATTTGGTCCTCCAAATTCACTGCACTAAAACTTAGAGTAGAAAAAGATCACTCACCTAGAATAGATCGGGATACCGCTTTCGCATAGTCTCTTCAGATTCCCATGTAGCTTCTTCGGTCCCACGCCGACTCCACTGAATCTTGACCATCGGTATCGAATGATTCCGGAGTTGCTGATGCTTCCGGTCCAGAATCTTGACAGGTCTTTCCTCATAGGTCAAATCTTCCTTCAGTTCAAAATCCACCTGCTGAATGATATGAGTGGGATCGTACACATATTTCCGTAACATAGACACATGGAAAATGTTGTGTACGCCAGACAATTGCGGTGGTAAAGCCAGTCTGTATGCCACCTCTCCCACTCTATCTAGAATCTCGAATGTACCAATGTACCTCGGACTCAGCTTGCCATGAATGCCAAATCTTCGGATCCCTCTCGTCGGAGAGACCTTTAAGAACACATGCTCGCCAACCTGAAATTCCAATGCCCTTCTCCTGTTGTCGGCATAACTCTTCTGTCTTGACTGGGCTACCTGTAACCGGTCTCGGATAACACAGATGTTCTGTGATGATTCCGAAACAAGATCTGGTCCAAGCCACTGTTTCACACCTACCTCGTCCCAACACAACGGGGAACGACAACTTCTACCATATAGTGCTTCAAAAGGAGCCATCTGAATACTAGACTGATAGCTGTTATTGTAGGCGAATTCAATTAATGCCAAATGCTCACTCCAATTACCACCGAAATCAATCATGCAAGCTCGCAGCATATCTTACACTATCTGATTGGTTCTTTCAGTCTGTCCATCTGTCTGTGGATGAAAAGCAGTACTGAAATTCAGACGAGTACCCAAAGACTCTTGCAGTCCCTTCCAGAAATGTGAAGTAAATCTGGGGTCTCGATCAGATACTATATTCACTGGGATACCATGCAATCTCACCACTTCCTTTATATACAAAGCAGCCAATACATCAATCGTCCACTTGGACTTAATTGGTAAGAAATGAGCCGACTTTGTCAAACGATCAACAATCACCCATATCGCATCAAATCCACCACGAGTCCTAGGTAGACCCATAATGAAATCTATGCCAATACTTTCCCACTCCATTGGGGTATGTCGAGTGGTTTCAATTTCCCTGCTGGTCTGAAACGTTCGGCCTTAACTTGCTGACATACCAAACATCTGCTCACAAAATCTGCAACTTCTCTTTTCATATTCGGCCACCAAAAGGACCTTTTCAAATCTCGGTACATCTTAGTGCCTCCAGGATGAATGGTATATCTGGATCTATGAGCTTCCTCAAGAATTTTGTTCTTTATTGTAGCCTCATCCGGAACACAAGTTCTGTCTTTAAATAATAATCTACCATCATCGGCCAACATGAAGTCAGGTCTGCTACTCAAGCTTCCCTTGATCTCTACCAACTCGGGATCATTATCTTGCAAGGACTTGATCTCTATCAATAATTCAGGTTTAAGTTGAATCTGAGCAATCAAGATCCGATCATTGTCAATATTGAGATCCAGACTAGATAATTGTTCCAACAATCTCCATTCTTGTAACATGAGACTTGACAATCTAGCTACCGGCTTCCGGCTTAATGCATCTGCCACAACATTACCTTTGCCAGGATGATACTCAATCGAGAAGTCGAAGTCTTTCAAGTACTCCAACCATCTCCGCTGTCTCATGTTGAGTTCCTTTTGAGAGAATAAATACTTCAAACTCTTATGATCTGAAAACACTGTAAAGGTTTCTCCATATAAGTAATGCCTCCATATCTTCAAAGCAAACACGACTGCAGCAAGTTCCAAATCATGAACAAGATAATTATCTTCGTGCTTCCTCAACTGCCTAGAGGAATAGGCAATCACCTTCCCATGCTGCATGAGTACACAGCCTAAGCCAATACCTGAAGCATCAGTATAAACAACAAATCCTCCTTCACCAGAAGGTAAAGCCAAAACATGTGCAGTAGTCAAACACTCCTTCAGAGTCTGAAAGCTTCGCTGATAATCATCTGACCAATCAAACTTATTTTCCTTGCGGGTTAATCTTGTAAGAGGTACCGCAATCTTAGAGAAGTCTTGAATAAATCTTCGATAATAACCTGCCAGGCCTAGAAAACTTCTAACTTCTGTCACACTGGTAGGCTGTTCCCAATTCTTCACTGCCTCAACCTTCGAAGGATCAACAGAAATACCGTTCTTCTTAATGATATGTCCTAGAAAGGACACCTCTTGCAGCCAGAATTCACACTTACTGAACTTAGCATATAGTTGATGATCTCTCAACAGTTGCAATGCCATTCTCAGATGCTCAGCATGCTCCTCCTCATTCTTAGAATAAATCAGGATGTCATCAATAAATACCACGACCCACTGATCAAGATAGGGCCGAAATGCATTGTTCATCAACTGCATGAAAGCTGCTGGAGCATTCGTTAGACCAAAAGGCATAACGACAAATTCAAAATGACCATACCTGCTGCGGAAAGCTGTTTTATAAATGTCCTCTTCCTTAATCCGCAACTGGTGATATCCAGATCGAAGATCGATCTTAGAGAAATATTGAGCTCCCGCTATCTGGTCAAATAACTCGTCAATCCTCGGCAAGGGATATTTGTTCTTGACAGTCTGCTGGTTTATTTGCCGATAATCAATGCACAACCTCATCGAACCATCTTTCTTCCTGACGAACAACACAGGGGCTCCCCACGGAGAAGTACTAGGACGAATAAAACCCTTCTCGAGTAATTCCATCAGTTGCTGCTTTAGTTCACTCAGTTCCGCAGGAGACATACGATAAGGAGCCTTAGAAATAGGAGCTGTGCCAGGAATAAGATCAATAGAAAAGATAACTTCCCGCTCAGGCGGAAGTCCTGGTAGTTCCTCTGGAAAGACATCAGGAAAATCTTGGACAACAGGAATGTCCTTGATCTCTATCTGCTGCTCAGGGGTTGCACAAACAAAGGCTAGAAAAGCCTCACACCCATGCCTCAAAAGCTTATCAGCTCGAAGAGCCGAGATGAGCGGTACGGAGTTATGGTGCTTGACTCCCATAAAAGATAAACTAGAATGTCCAATAAAAGTCACTGAGCTAGAACTACAGTGAACATTGGCCTCATACTTGGCCAACCAATCTGCTCCTAGGATTACATCATAATCCTTCATATCCATGCAGACCAAATCTGCTGGAAAGTTCTGTTCACCAATCATAACCTTACTAGAAGGATAGAAATACTGGATTGTTGATCTAGTGCCAATAGGGGTTGAAATCTCTAACGGAGTACTCATCAAAACAGGTTCCACAGCTAATGACTTAGCAAATCTCCGTGAAATAAAAGAATGTGTTGCACCAGTATCAAAGAGAGCAAATGCGGGCTTATCGATTATAGTAAGGGTACCTTCGACGAGTCCACCATCATCAGAAATCCCAGTTTCCTCTGCATGTAAAGCTTGAAGCTTGCCTTGTGGTTTCTTGAAGACTAGAGGTTTTGCCGGTGTAGCTTGTTCCGATATGAGAGGACAATTGGGGATACGGTGCTCCTTGCTTCCACATCGTAAACAGGCGCCTAGCTTGCGCCAGCACTCCTCTATCTTGTGACCCGGACGATCACAATAGTTGCACACGCCCTTGAATGGAACAATAGGGCCAGGCTTCTTGTCTTCATGCCTCGGCATCTTGCCCTTCCACGATCCGGACCCGCTCCACGAACCAGGTCCACTAACAGGCCTCTTCTTGGCATACCCGGGTTTGACACTCCCGGAACCCGTAGGTAATTCTTTCTTGGTGCCTTTCCCACGGATTCTCTCCGTCATCTCAAGAGTATCCTCCAGAACTTGCGCTTTCCTTACCATCTCGGAATAAGTGGAAATCTCCATCGGTGCCAATTGGTTGATATAATGAAGCTTCAAACCATTGAGAAAGCGCTTCGCCTTCATCTTTTCGGTGGAAATGAGATGTGTAGCATATCGAGAAAGCCGTGCAAATTGAGCCTCATACTCTGCCACGGACAAACCTCGTTGTTTCAAGGCCGCGAACTCTGCCGCTTTCTTCTCTTGCACTCTATCAGAAAAATACTTGCTGCTGAAGAATTCTTCGAACTCTTCCCACATAACTTGCCGATCACCGAGAGTTGTCTTGATAGAATCCCACCAAGTACGTGCATCATGTTCCAATTGAAATGTGGACAAAAGGACACGCTCCTGGTTGGTGCATTGCATAACTTTAAAGATTCTCCCCATCTCATCTAGCCAGTGCTCGGCTTGGTCGGGGTCAGTCGAACCAGCGAATCTAGGCGGGTTCATTCCGTAGAAGTTCCGGTATAGATCACCGGTGCCATGCTGTGCCGCTCCTGCCTGAGCTACTTGCTGAAGGGCCTGAGTAAGGCCTTGAACCGTACGCTGTAGGTTCCTCCATTCAGCACGATCAGCTGCCATCTACACGAGAAATAGGTTACCTAGGTTCAATAAGATAGATAAAGCACGATTAAGGAACGAACTTAACCCAAGTTCTACCCATTCTTACCAGGTCAGGTCCTAGACTTTTACAAGGTTAGGGATCTAATGCACCTAGACACGACCAAAAACTCGGTACCTGGCGGAGGTAATCGGTCCGAAGACCACTCGCGCAAGTGTGCGACCTTCCTGATAGGCGTAGCCTAACGTTCGGACAACACCTTTTGATATACCGATTATTGGGATGCAATGCAAGAAAACTTAAACTTAGGAAACCTAGGAATGTGAAACCTAGGGCTCTGATACCAACTAAACTGTCACGCCCCGAACAAGGCGAAAATATCGGGACGTACAGTTAGGGACACGCTGGCAAGAGAGGGAACTAAATCTAAAATGATACACAAGTACTACAAGATGGAAAGGAAATGCTAAATGATCATTAAACAACCAAACTGATGCAATGATCTCAAAGGTAACTTAATACTACATGGAATAACAACCACTAAGACTCAACAACAAACTGAAACTAAACGATCTCCAAACACAACTAACAATAAACACACTGCTAACACACTAGAACTGATACACTCAAGACATCACTCCTGCCCTTCCCCGTCGGTAAGCGCGTCACCTGAGAAGCCTGGAAAGGGGGAAACAACGGGGTGTGAGCTAACGCTCAGTAGGAAATAACAGACATGTATAAGTGATTAACAGTTTAATTACATTTTCAAAATGTCATGCTACAAACGATAATGCAATAAACAACGGTAATAACAAGATCTTGCAAGGTCAATAAATATACGATTGATAATGATTATCAAGGATAACAGATACAAGAATTTACTACAGGAGATATAACAAGAGATATAACAATGAGATATAAGTAAGGAATTGGCCAACAAGCAAGTATTTTAAACATTTAACCAAGCATGATCAAGTGACAAGTAACAAGATACTTTTGTCATAGACGCCAACACTCAGGCAAGTACTTCGGTGCAATGCCCCACCATGTCATTAACATCCCATTGGCTCACTAACTTTCGGGCGCTCTCCCCAGGACCAGACCGGGCCCTTATGATGCGATGGCATTGATTTACTGGGCCCAACGTCCCATCCGTCTAGACATTCAGTCAATTTTAATGGCCAATCAATCAGATGAATTTCTGTCAAGAGTATGAGATTTAAGGACTAACATGTCCTTGGATTCAAAACAAAAACTCGGTTTATACGGTCACCTCGGTGCCGTAATACAAGAACTGGACCAAACTCGGTCCACGGGGTCAAGAAGGAACGGCCGACAGTATACCGTTCAGGTGTGTAAGCAATCGATTCAACTGGAGTAAGCAAGACTAAAACAGCAACTTAACGATCAACTTAATCCTAATTACCAAGTTAGCATATCAAAGATTATCTGTTATCATTTACATTAAGACAAATGCCAAGAAGTTGATTCAAGATGATAAAGCACAGAACAACTCCCACCGGAGTGAAATAGAATGCATTTAACAGAGATTTTAGTTACACCATTAACCACTAATTATGTGGGTTTCTATTTAACCTTGTATGCATTGAAAATGAAGATGATAAACGGTGTGTTTTTACACTAAGTTTGCATGTATGGACCTATGTTAATTGAAACTAAAAAGGGTACATGAATAGGTCATTAGTTCCTCAAAAATGTAGTTTTCAATGTGATTAGGTTGAATGGATTGATCCCCCGATGATCCGGATTGATCCCCGGGTCAAAACATCATTAAAACGGGTCATACGGGGCATGGGTCGACCCCTGGAAAAACTCCAAGTATGGGTCGACCCCTGGGTCGACCCCTGGCTTCCAGGAGCCATCCTTGCTGCATGGGTCGACCCATGGGTCGACCCCTGCAGGCTGTGGGTCGACCCATGCAAGGCAGCATTGCTGCTTGCAGGGTTGAAATGGGTCGACCCGTGGGTCGACCCCTGGGTTTCCAGACCCAAAAGGCTTCAAAAAAAACATGAAAAACTCCAAGAATTGGGGTCTAAATGTATTAGGATCTTAACCATATACTCTAGGGTTATTAATATGCATCCTAGGGTCATGAAACATAATTTTAAATCACGAATTTCGATAGGAATCTAATGAAATACAACCTATTCTATGAAGAACACAAGAAAAGTCTAGCTTGCTAGCATGTTTTTAATAACACACGAAATACTCTAGGCATGATCTATAAAAATTGGGGATTTTGATGTCAAAAGAAAGCTAACATGCTATTGATTACATTCATGTATGTTAATTAGAAGTTGGGCTGTTATAACCTACCTCAAATTGAAGAGGGAACTCGAAACCTAGAATAAAGAACAACTTGACAGCACCTCACTAAAACCTCGATATCTCCACGGATACCTAATGAAAATTGGGGCTTTTACCACCAATGGAAAGAGCTCGATGAGAGGTACAATTTACTATATTCATAAGCTGATTTTGGTTAAGGAAACCTACCTCAATCGAAGGAAGTAGAAAGGCCTAAGAAAACCCCACGAACTTGGACCCTCCTCCAATAATCACAAGAGATCTCTTCAGATCTGAATTCTCTGCGAACACCACAGCTACCAAATGAATCGAGACACGTAGAGCTTTCTTTTAATAGGTCATACTCCTTCTGGATCCTTCCAGGAAGGGAGAATTCGACCAAACAAGATGCGTGTTCCAAACACCGCCGCCAACGTTGACCTAGATCTTGCGCGCCCAATACTTACCATATGGTAATGATTTTGTGGCATTATGAGAGGGGAAATGTTTCTCTATGTAATACCTTTCATTTGCCTCTGGAATCACCCCATTTGGTTGAGAAACAAGCTCGAAATTGATGTTCAAAGTTTGGGTGAATAGTAAATACGAATTTGGGTTAGGTGGGTTGTAAGTCAGGCTTAATCCACTGATTAGGCCTAGATAATGATTTAATTAGGCTTACTCCAAGAAGACAAAAGTGTTAGTCGAAGTATCTATTATTTAATTACTATTTTTATGAATTTTTATATGGTAGATAAAATTCCACTTCTACTATTCCGTAATTAATTAAATATTAAGTTCGGAAGACTTAGTTCGCTAATTCGGATTAATAAACGATTTTATTAGGCTTAATTGTAGAAGATAAAGTTGACAAACAAAATTAATTCTACAATATGTGATTTTTGGGGATTTATTAGAAAATAGAAGAAAAATCACTTATTCTATTAATTAATTAATTAATCTAATTAATTTAGATAATTCTCATTAATTCGAATAACTTCAAATAAATTCCAAATAATTACAAATAACTTTCTAAATAAATTTCTAAAGAATTTGGGGTCTTATAGGTATACCATGTTTCTTTAGAGTGACATGGCATCAATGGTGTAATGGGTTTTTAGGGTACAACTAGCTCAGTCGGCCTTGAGGGAATCCAAGGCTAGGAGGAGTCTTACGGAGGTCTCTATGACTAACTCGCTAGTCCAAAGGAACGAAATGTCCAATGGAGAGCTTGTATGTCAATGAGAATTGAGTGTGATCGATAAAACAATCGCGAAACGTGGGACTATACTCACGGAATGAAGCATAGTGCCGATATATATATTATATAACATATGAAACCATCGGTTAACAGAAACAGTGGAAAAATCAATTTTACAGTAAAGTAACGACTTAAGCAGAGTCATTTATCAAGTAATTAACGCCTAACAGAAGGGCATTTATCTATTTTCCATATTTGCAAAATTTTAATATTTCAATAATTTATCTAAAACGCGCCCTGGGCAGGGGCGTTTCTTCACGATGTGACGACTATAGCAGAAGGCGTCCTTTTTATTCACAATATTGGACAGGATATAATTAATTTCAGGAATTATCAAAAACGCGCCATGGGCAGGGGCGTTATCATTAAATTCTATTTTACAGAATATATATATTTCAGGAATTTAACAGATACGCGCCCTAGGAGGAGGCGTTTCCTTTCAATTCACGCCCTATGATGGGGGCGTTAACAGTTGCAAAATGACTTTGTACAGGTCGTGAATTCAATAAATATCAGAAAGCACGATTTGCACGATAATCAAGGATAACAATCATATAATCTTGATAATAAAATCAGTAGGGTTGAGGACAGAGGATCATGCATTAATGTAATCAGGATTTCATATATAATCAGTTCTTAACATGGTTAATTCATGATTAAGTGAAATTAACGCCTGTGTACAGGGCGTCAAATATTAAATTGACGACCTGGGCAGGGTCGTGTCTTGTAAATTAGCGCCCTTGACAGGGGCGTCTCTTTCAAAATATTTCAGAAAATGCATGGAAACTATAATAACCGTATGCATGACATGCTTATATATATATATCTTGCATTAATTTCATTTGGGATACAGTAACTTGAGAAAACCTACCTTAATATGATTGAACTGACGAAGGGTTTGAAAGATCTGAAACTTCTACTGCAACCAATCAACCGCAGTAGCAGCAAGAGGAAGAAAATCTTTTTAAGAAGGAGTTCGTTTTCGATGAAGAACATCTGTTCTTGGTTTTGTCAATTTTTGCTGTAGATCCTACAGGGAAAGAAGAAACATATATTAGTTTCTTCACCTACCTAACGAGAGGATAAGGAAGAAAGAACATTACCTGGTTCTTTCGTAGGAGTTTCCCGACCTGTAAGAAGGAACATAAGATGAAGAATCATTAGTTCTTCATGTAACCGAAGCAGAAAACAAAAGGAATTAGAAGAACATATGTTCTTCACGTATCGTGCAGCAGTCGTCCGTCCAAATAGATTTAGGGTTGGATCGAACAGTTTATTTATAGGATTTTGGAAATCCTATTAGGGTTAGTGATTGTGTGGAAGTAATACTTCCATGATAGAGTCATTACCACGTTTAAACTCTTTCTAATGCTTATCAATTACCCTGGATAAGATCTGGATTCGAAACGGGACTGGAATGGAATTAACGACTTTGGTCAGGGCGTCGATTCTTGAATTGACGACCTGGTGCAGGTCGTTTCTTAAGACGCGCCTTGTGTAAGGGCATTCCTGATTTTAAAACACGCTCAAGATAGGGGCGTTACTTTGCCTTACCTTTTTTTTTGCGTTCAGAATTTTGACGCCGTGTGGTCAGGGCGTCACTTATTGAATAACGCCTTATCCAGAGGCATTTCTAATTTGAATAGTGCCTTTATCCGAGGCGTTATTTTATTTTATTTTATTTATCTATTTATTTGATTTATTTTAAAATCTTTATTTATTATTAATATTTTATCAGGGTTGCTACATTGGCCATGAAGCTTGAGCCGACATGTGAAGTCCTTTCATTGGCTTCATACTTTGCCAGTTGATCCCACAAATCTCTTGCAGACCTGTACGAAGAAATTTGAGATAGAACATTAGATTCTACACAATTCCTTAAAACATTCAAAGCATGAAGATTAATTTCATTTTTCTTCACATACTTGTCATTCCACTTAGCTTCGATTGATGGAAGTTTATGTGGACCGTTACATATGACTTCCCAAATTTCACATTCATTAAAGCCAAGATAAGCACACATGCTATTTCTCCAAGATATAAAATCATGTCCATCAAAACGAGGAGGAAGATTAAAACTAGACATGTTGCTAAATGAAACTTGCCGAGAGATCACTCTAAAGGTCGTTAGACCTTATAGATAGAGCCTAGGGCACTGATACCAATTGTTGGTCCCTGGGTAGGCGAGTAGACAAGAAGGGGGGGGGGTTGAATTATCTCCCACGAACGATGGTAAATTAAAACTAACACAACGGAATTAACAACTTTGAATGTGATTGAAGAAATTAAACTAAGTAATGCAAACTTAGTTCTCTCAATCTCACCGTTCGCACACGATCAAGATAAATGGATTAAGCTATTAAGCACAACCACAAAGCAAACCACAACACAAGGGTTTTTAAGGTGGTTCGGGACCACGACGGGCTCCCTACGTCCACCCCTCACCAAACTCGGTGAGGCTTCACTCGGGGAATGAATCCCTAACACGGAGACGACGCTCCAAACACACACACGGGGATAAATCCCCACACACACACGGAGTAAAACTCCGACACACACGCGTAGGGCAATGCCTACGCAACCACACACACGTAGGGCAATGCTTCCAAACACACACACACGCGTAGGGCAATGCCTACGCAACTCTGTTAATTTCTTCTTTAGTCCTTCTTATTTTCCCTCATAGCATTCAGAGCATCTTCCATCTTCTTCTCTCACGTTCTTCATCTTCTGCATCATTTTAAAACCTCCTCCCATCTTTTAAAATGCCCCACAGGGGTTAAAAAACCCAACCTCCCAGGTATTCCCTTTCCAATTGCATGTTTTCAAGATTTCTTCCATTATAGTTACTACACTCTTCAATGGGCTAATCTGGGTGTTTTTCTGTGTCTCTACACGTTTTTTCCGGTTTTACAGGTCCTTAGCATGAGGCCCAAGTCTTCTGGCTAGCTAGAAGAAGTGGAGATCAAAGTCCCAAAGTTCCTTTTCTGCAGTTCTCTGGCGGTTGTGTATCGGAGCACTAAAGTCCTCTAGCGGTTTATTGTAAGACCGTCATCTTCATCTGGCGCGCCTATCTTCGACCGTCATTATTCGCAGAAGTGCAATTTTCTCTCTCCCGTGGGCGGGTGTTGCATCCACCTATTTCCAAGGTATTTATCCTAGTTTTGGCTAGTTTAATACTTTGGTGGCGATCACATCTTTCTAGTTTGGGCATTAGTCTTCTCTTTTCCCTCACATTTCTTCTTTACTTGCTTTTGCTTGCTTGTCCCACACCTACGGTGTGTGTTTTCTTTTACTCCTTTGCTCCACGCTCCGGCGTGTGTTTTTTCCCTTTTCCTTTGCTTAGTTCTGAAAAGGATGGCATGCCCATGCTTAGAATCCATGCTGATTGCCTAGGTTCATGTTGCACATGTTCATAGGTTGATTGCATATTGCACATCGTTCATTTTCATACTTCCATGGTTGATGTTCACATTCATTTGAAAGGAACCAATACAAATCAACAGAATTTTTTGACAATCACGGTGGGACATCTAGTGCCAATCGTGCTTTGAATCTCTGTTAAACCTGCTATTCATCTTTTACCTCAGTTGCCCGTGTTTTCCCAGGATTTTCCCTTTATTTCCTGTTATTTCTGGTTCTCTGGGTATTCTGGCGGTCGGACCTTCAGCCGTTACAAACTTAAGAGTGGTCTATTCTTAGACCTTCTCATCTCTTTGGTGCTCTTATATCAGACCGCCATTCTAGTGATAGGTACGTATCTCGAGGTGTAGTTTATTTTCACAGTTTCTACTGTGATTTTTATATTTGGGTGCTATCTGGTCTCCTCCTTAGTTGTTTGGCATATTCATATCTTTGTGTTCATATTTGATTGCTAGATTTTAGGCAAGAATTTGCATGCACTCTGGTGCACATAGGATCATTCATATATTCATACTTTAGATTGCATTCTCCTACCTTGGTGTGTGAACCTCTCGTCTCCATATTCCTTGGGGCCGACTAGGAGATCACATCAGGGACCTCCATAAGTCCCCGCGAGCCATGGATTCTCACACGGATGCCGGGCCGGTTGTACCTTTCCCACAGAGTGTCTAGGATTGCATAAGTGAAGGAGTGATTACCCTTAGAGTCAACCAAGCCATATACCCTTTGTCCGATTAGGAACCTATTATAGAGGGCACATTTTAATCAAGCTACTAAGGTTCTAAAGAATAAAGTAATTAAAAATTTTGTGCATCATCTAGACAACTTGGTGGACTTTGAGTGTTTTCTTCTTCTTACTTAGATCTTTATCAAAATCATCTAGTTTAAGTCACTCATTGTGTGTTTGTTTTGTGTTGTTTGCATTCTGTTAAGGCCTTTCGTTGCATGTGGAGTTGCTTTCGATCCCTAGAGTCATCTCCTAGGGGCAATTCCTTTTCCAAGTTCTACTTCAATCCTCTCTTCGAGTCCACCATGGCTTCTTTCGATCTTCCTCGTTCCCAAGAGGAGTCTCTTCCTCAAGGGCTTCTAGAGGGTTCTCCTAGGGTCATCTCCTTCCATTCTGGAGAGGGGTCCATCCCTCCCCCGTCCTCCATCCCTATGGAGGGCATCCAACCCATTCAATCCTTTCCTCCTCCTTCCGCCAATTCCATTCTTCAAATGATGGCCCAGTTGGATCCGGCCCAACTTCAGGCTGTTTATCAGGTCATGCAGGGGCCCAATACCCCACCTCACACGATTACGCAAGACCTATCTAATACTTCCGTTGTTCAGCCTCGAGTTGATGGGCCCACTATTCAGCCCATTCCAATTGATCTCACTCCAGTCCGGTCCAGGGCCATTCAATTCTCTAGTCTCGAAACAGGCCAGTCTTCTGGTTCGGCCCAACAAACTCTCGATAAAGGAAAGACTGTCCTTCCTTCTTCAATCCAAGCGGATTCTTATCAGGCTATTCTATCAGTGCCACAAGTCCTGGTTGGCCCATCTAATTTCATGCGCCCTCGGCAAGGGGAGGCCCAAGTGCATACCAATATGGGTCTTCCTTCGGCCCAATATCCTTCTTATTGGACACCTCCTCTTTCTTCTGTTTATCCTTCTGCTCCTCAGATTCAACTTCCTTCCTTCACTAACCCTACTCCATCTAGGGAGCAGGAGTTGTTAGATAAATGGGCTGCCATGCAACAACAACTTGACTTCCTCCAGAAGCGGGTTGGCCCACAATCCTTGGCAGATGTTCCAGTTCCAAGCTTTCAAAATATTCGATTCCCCCCACAATCCGAGCTCCCCAATTACCATAAGTATGACGGGAACGGCAATCCCTTCATTCATGTGAGGGACTTTTTATATGAATCGGCCCAGTTTTAGTATGATGATCGCCTTATGGCGATCTTATTCCGCCGATCATTATATGGGGTGGCACTTGAATGGTTCTACTCTCTTCTATTAGAAGACGCTGAGAGTTTCAAGAGAGTGAAGGACAAGTGTATTCAGAGGTTTCAAGATAGGGTCGGCTCGGAATACTCTTTCACAGATTTGGTGGCCGAGAAAATGAATCGAGACGAGGAGTTTGCTACTTATGTCGATAGATGGAGGCAGAAGGCCGCCAGGGTGCCTGGCCACATTCTGGAGGAATAAAAGGTCAAACTATTGATTTCCAATGCTACTCCAACCTTTCGCAACATTCTGGCAATGAATGACATAGCAAATATGCACCAACTGTATAGCCGGACGCGATTCATTCAAACACAATTCAAGGATTCCCCCATCCACTCGCTCTTTGAGGCCCAAAAGCCCAAATACCATAAGAAACATCAAGGGCCTATCACCGAGGGGGTCCAAACAAATGAACAGGTGCAAGCCATTACCTTCCCCTTCTAGTCCGCGCCATTCCGCTTTCCGCAAAACCCCCGCACTCCCCAACTCTCCACTCCACAAAACACTCAACCCGCTCCACCAAACCCTACCTTCGCCGCTCCACCAAACGCCTTCCCCGCTCCGTAACAACCTCCACAACCTCCGCAATACCACAATGTCCCTCCACCCAACGGCTACACCAACAACAACAACAAGGGCCCGGGGCCCAAGAGAGCCCAATACCCCCTTCGCCCGAGTCCCTCACGGACATATTCTCGGCTCTTATGTCAGTCAGTGCAATCCAACTTCCTCTAGAACGGCCCGTCTGGAACCTGGCCGTTGACCAAACAAAGTATTGTATGTTCCACAGGCAGACGGGGCATACCATTGAAGGGTGTTTTCAATTTAGAGATTTGGTCTATGATCTACACGAAGGACACCGCATTGATTGGGCCAAGATGCACAGGGCCATTATGGAGATTAAAGAGAAGAGAAGGCAGCCGCAGAGGCAGCAAGTGTAGTAACAACAAGCACTGCCGTCACAGCAACATCCATTACCGCAACAACCGTAGCCGGTTCAAGACCTGGGATCCATCAGAACCCCATGCCGAATCATCCTCCCGCTCCGTATCCTCAGCCACCAGCACCGGCTCAGGTTAATGTAGTTCAACCGCCGGCTCCTGACGCCGGGTGGTCTTATGATGACGATGGTATGCTCCAACAAGTCTCGGCCCTCCACCATAATTACCGTGCCTCTTTCACTCCCACCATCCTTACGCCTACATGTCAAAACTCTCCTCCGCCTACTAGATGACTTGTTCTTCCATCCACCACCCCTTTCGCCTCCACCCCATCACCAACCTCTCTCCCATTGCTCGTCACCCCCGCTACCATCACACCTCCACCTCCACCTCTGCCTGCACCCATCATCACCGTACCCACAACTAACCCTCCACCCATTGTCCTTTCACCACAACCCATTACCTCCACTTCCACTCCTATTATTTCCCCCACACCCGCTTCCACCGCACTCATCCATCCCATCGGGCCCATTTTACCGTCATCAGGTGCCGTGCCGGCATGGAATTTCACCCTTCGGAGCGGGTGTTTGTTTCATCGCGATTATGCTTCTACTTCCAATCCCCATCCCTTGCAACCGGCTACCGATCAAGAAGAGACTGAGCCACTGCCGGGTACCCAATAGGATTTATTGTATCACTTAGATCGGGTGCCCACCAAAATATCAGTGCTGGAGCTTATAAAGAGATCTACCCTTCACCAAGATGCACTAAGAAATTTTCTTTAGAAGGTAATGGTTAGTGAAGATGTGGCAGCTGACAGTTTACCTACAGCATTGGCTACTATTTCCAAGGGGCCAGCAATCACATTCTCCGAGAACGAGCTAGCACCTCCGGAAGCTCGGCAGATGCCGCTTTGCATTACTATTATTTTGAACAAAGTCAACATTGATGCGGCATTAGTTGACACATGGGCATCTATCAATGTTTGCCCGCTCAGCACTCTCAGGGCTTGCAATTTATCAGAAGAACTTCTACGGCCTACCCCGACTACCATAGTAGCTTATGACAACTCACGGAGAGCGTGTCACGGAGTTGTCACCATTCAGGTTGAGCTTGGGCCTCTTACTATGCCCATTGAATTTTATGTGCTGGACATCAACCCTATGTTCAAGGCTATCTTGGGTCGTCCGTGGATTGATACTCTTAGCGACGTGCCATCCACTGCTCATCAATGCCTCAAATTCCCCTTTCAAGGGAGGGTGGTTAAGGTAAAAAGCTTGTCCATGGTCCAGTCAGTAAAAGCTATATCGGAGAAGATTTTGCCAACTCTGTGGCCCAGCACTCGGCCAGTTATTTCTGTGTTGGATCTGGACTTTCCATGGGCTTATGCACCACGCAAGCCCGTCACTACGCCTGTCAACATTAAAGTGAAGCCCCAGATCCGAGATTCCAAGGGCTGGGATATTATATTGAAATTAGGCTATCAACCGGGGAGAGGCCTCGGTGCACAATTACATGGGCGGACCAAACCGGTCCCCAAAGGAAGAAAAATGAGCCGAAGGGGTCTCGGTTACCGAGAGTCTACATTATCAATTTTGGGTGACTCAGGGCCACTTACCTGGGATTACCACCAACATTTCATAAGAGGGCCTCTTTAGCCAGGAACATTGAATCCTCAGTCAGCACAGTCCGAAAAGAAAACCACAGCTTGCACAGTTGACAGTCCGCCTCTGTTGCCGAAGGGGCCGGTTGATGATATGATTGATTACAGCCAAGCCTTCAAAAGACTATTTTATGAAGAAGACTATTGCCAAAAGAATCAGGAAGTACAGCTAGTGCAGTGGAAGCCGAAGAAGCCAGCTGACCGTCCGTGGGAAAAGGGAAGCTCACATGTTGTCTTTACTTGGTCTCCCTCCCGTCTTATGTCTCTCTTCCAGCAGATGGAATCCATACCTTGATCACCTCCGATCATGATTGATCTGTATTTCACCGAACTGCCAACCGAGGTGTTGATTATATCTTGTGCATGTGGGCAATGCCCACCCATTGATCTCTCTACTCTGTGTACCCCCTCCTCCAATCTTTCAGAAATGTGGTTCTCCTCTTCGGATCCATTCTTCGATGCCTTATTCCCATCTCTCTTCCCTCTCCAACTTCCTCCTCTACCATCCTCTTCATCTTGCTGCATGATCTCCACTGATCTCCAAAAAAAATGCCAAATTTGAAACAGAGATTTCGGTGGAAGATTATGCTATCATGTCCCCATCCTCCTCTTAGGGGCACGAGTCCCCAGCTCCTTCCTTCCCATTAGATTTCCTTTCTCCTAGGTTAGACGTAGGGTCCGTCGAGTCTATGAAGGTAGAGTCTATTAGGTCTAGAGAAGTAGGGTATTGTTCTAGGTCGTCTAACCCTTCTGAGCCTGAATCGCGCTCGCTTGCGCGTCATTCCAAATCCATTCCTAATAAATTCTTGCAGGATCTTGCTCAGTGATGTCACACTCTTTTGAAGTGTTCGGAGTTCATAGCTACGGCAATTATGATAGAAGATGATAAGGAATCAAAAGGGGCGTGGAGCGACGATGGATTAAGTGTATTTGAAGTCCTGGATGAAAAAGACCCGATTTATGATGAGGACAACAACGTAGATGACACCGCCAACCTATATGTGCAAGAATTAAAGAGATTCGACGATCCATCGTCGGTGGTGGATGAACCTACAAAGGAAATAAACCTTGGAACCGAAGAAGACCCAAGGCCCATTATCATTGCCGCTAACCTCCCTCCGTAGGTAGAAGAAGATCTAATCAAGGTTCTAAGGGAGTATAGCGATTCTTTTGCCTGGTCTTATGAGGACATGCCGGGTCTTGACCCCTCTTTAGTGGAACATCGACTCGTACTTAAATCATGGGCAACACCCGTGAAACAAAGGTCAAGAAGATTTCACCCCCACATGGCCTTAAGGATTAAAGAAGAGGTCGACAAGTTGTACAAGGCCAAGTTTATTAGAGTTGTCTTATATCCCCAGTAGGTGGCAAACATTGTCCCTGTTATCAAGAAGGATGGAAAAGTGCGCATTTGCATTGATTTCAGGGATCTTAATAAAGCATGTCCGAAAGATGATTTCCCGCTGCCTCACATAGATGTCATGGTGGACAACAATGCCTGGTATGAAGCTTTATCATTCATGGATGGTTATTCAGGATATAACCAGATCCGTCTCGCCCTCGAGGATCAAGAGAAAACCTCCTTCACCACGTCCTAGGGCACGTATTGCTATGTGGTCATGCCATTTGGTCTGAAGAACGCAGGTGCCACTTATCAAAGGGCAATGATGGCTATATTCCACAATATGATGCACATCTATATGGAAGCTTATGTGGATGACATCTTGGTGAAGTCGAGAACCAAGGAAGAACACCCCTACATTCTGGCTAAGGTGCTCCAGAGAGTTAGGGAGTATAAGTTAAAAATGAATCCAAAAAAAGTGTGTTTTCAGAGTCTCTTCAGGGAAGTTGTTAGGCTTCATAGTTAGCAAACGGGGGATCTAGATTGATCCTAATAAAGCAAAGGCCGTCATGGACATGCCTCCGCCTAAAAATATCATGGAACTTCAAGGACTGATTGGTAGATTGCAATTCATCAGAAGATTCATATCCCAACATTCTCAGAGGTGCCGCCCATTTTATGAATTGCTAAAGGCGGGGGTCAAGATTGAATGGAATCAAGATTGTCAAAAGGCCTATCAGGACTTAAAGGAATATTTGGCTAATCCCCCGGTTCTGTAACCTCCTGTCCCTGGGAAACCCCTAATCCTATACATCTCGGTCATTGAGGACTCCCTAGGGGCGGTCTTAGCACAAGTAGATGATGAAGGTAAAGAGCAGGCAGCTTATTACCTCTCCAGGTTGTTTAACCCGGCAGAGGCCAAATACACCGCTATGGAGAAGACTTGTGCCGCCTTAGTATGGATAGCTCAGAAGCTTAAGCACTATTTTCTAGCCCACCCAGTTAGGTTGATCTCTAGAATGGACCCAATCCGTTATCTCTTAGAAAAGCCCATCCTTTCTAGTAGGTTAGCTCGCTGGCAGAGCTTCCTCTCTCAGTTTGATATCACATTTGTTGTTCAGAAGGTAATCAAAGGATACGCTATCGCTGAGCATCTTGCCCTTTTCCCATTTCCTGCACAGACTCTATTCAGGATGATTTCCCTGATGAGCATCTCTCTATCCTTACTCATCATCCCTTCTGGTCTCTGCACTTTGATGGTGCGCTCAATTCTCAAGGCCGAGGGATAGGTGCCGTTCTGCCCACTCTAGAAGGGGTGACGATTCCTTTCGCTTATTAGCTCTGATTTCTTGCTTCCAACAACATCGCCGAGCATGAGGCTCTCCTAGCCGGATTGAAGCACGCCTACCTCTTACGCGCACGCTACTTGAACATCATAGGAGACTCTCAGCTCGTTCTGTGGCAAGTTTTGTCCACTTACCGCACTCGTGATCCGAAGCTCAAGCCATATCAAGATTTGGTCACGCTCTTAGCTCGATAATTTCACAAATTGATCTACATTCATACTCCTTGATCTAAGAACATTCTCGCTGATGCGCTGGCATCGCTTGCCTCCTCTTTATCTTTCCCTCTCAATCGGAATACTAAAACTATCGTCGTTCAGAGATTGGACGCACCCTCTCTTCAGGATCCTTGGTATCACCACCTTAGGATGACTATAGAGGCTAGGGCTGAGAAGGAGGAATTGAAGGAAGTGTCTTTGACAGAATTAGAAGAGATCCTGGAAGAGGAAGAATTGCCGTGGTATCACGAAATCGAACTATATTGTAAAGATGGGTCGTTCCCAGAAGGGGCAAACGCCGAGCAGCATAAGGCGATCAGAAGAGCTGCCTCAATGTACACTATCATTGTTGGAGAATTATACATGCGCGCTCTCAATGGAATGCTCATGAGATGCTTAGATGATCATGAAGCTTGGAAGGTGGCCGAAGCAACCCATTCTAGTGAGTGTGGAGGTCTAATTAATGGCCAGGCTCTAGCTAAGAAGATCCTTAGGCAGGGTTACTATTGGCCCACTCTAGAGGAAGACTGCTCCCTCTATGTTCGGAGGTGTCTTAAATGCCAACTCCACGCTGATAAAATCCATGCTCCAGCTTCGTCCTTACATCCTCTCTCTGCTCCTTGGCATTTGTCCATATGGGCTTTCGACGTTGTCGGCCCGCTCGGTGATCTTAACTCTGAAACTAAGCAAAAATCCTTCATCCTTACCGCCACGGAGTACTTCACCAAATGGGCCGAAGCGGAAGCATACGCGGAAATCAAAGTAACAACGGTGTGCCGCTTCATCATGAAGAATATCATCTCGCGGTTCGGAGTGCCAAGCAACATCATCACCGACAATAGACCCCAGTTCATCTCTCAAGAGGACCTATGTAAGAAGTTCAATATCGCATTACATCATTTATCTCCATATTATCCTCAAGGCAACGGCCAAGCCGAGGTCACTAATAAAACCCTTCTGAAAATCATAAAGAAAACATGTGAATCTCACAAATTTTCTGAATGGCCTGAGAGATTAGTCAAAGCTCTATGGGCTTACCACACCTCTGTCCGTACTCCCACGGGGCAAACCCCCTATGCTCTCACCTACGGGATGGAGGCGGTGCTCCCGTATGAGATCTTAGTCCCTTCCCTAAGGGTGCAGCTCAATAAGGAACTTAATCTCGATGAACGTCGAGAGGCGTTGCTCGTTCAGCTGGAACTCTTAGATGAGAAGAGGATGAATGCGGCTGATCACGTGTCTATTTATCGAAAGAGAGTTTCACGTTATTTTCAAAAGAAGGTGATCGAACGTAAATTTTAAGTAGGAGATATGGTTTTGAAACACAAATTCATCAGGTCCAGAGGTCCTAGGTCCAAATTGCAACCAAACTGGGAAGGTCTGTTTGTCGTTAGAGAAGCTTATCCAGGGAACGCGTATCGCTTAGTCAACGTAGAAGGTGAGGAGCTCACTAACACTTGGAATGGGATGTATCTTAAGCGCTTTTATCCCTAGAGTCAGGCTAATGAAACCTGGTAGCAAGGAGTCCCTTCCTCGATCACGAAGGAGGACCCTGAGGTCGGCAAATCACACACTTCACAGCATCCCTGGTCGGGTTCCCCAGTTATGTAAACATTGTTTCCACCTTGGCCATGCCCGGGGGAAGTCAAGGTCCCTGTCCGTTTCTCTCCTCGGCTGAATCTAGAGGCAAGAGGTAAATAAGGGGGCGATGACTAATCTAGACACCCTGATGAGAGGAGGTCTCAAATAGGGGCAGTCCGTTATGACTTGATTCCATAAAAAAGAGCATTTCACAAGAAAAAGAAAAAGTGGAGCAACAATTGCAAAAGAAAATAAGATTTATCTCACAAAGTCTGTATCTCAAACTCTATAGCTCCGAAAGACAAGACTAGGCATGGCAAGAGTGACAATATAGTTTCCCCGCGGGACGTTATGAGCCCGGTCGTATGCGTACCTAGGATGGATAAAGGTTCGATGACGGACACAAAACCCCGGCTCAACAGACCATGTCTCTGAAAGGGTCGTCATGAGAAGGACTCAAGCTCTAAAAACCTCTATATCTGGTCTAAGCTTACCCCTTGTTTCTATTTTCTTTTTAGGACTAGATAGTACCCTGGGTATGGCCTTGGTAGAATCACCATTATGCAAATTGGCCCCGGTCAGGGACTATCATCTCATAAGCACGCTAAGCTCAGAAGATTCCGAGTGGGACACGTAGGGCCCTTGTTCCCGGGACGAAATTGGCTTTCAAAATCTAAAAAAATCATATATTTCAAAACCCAGAAAAAAATCGTATATTTCAAAATCACAAAAAAATCGTATATTTCAAAACAAAAAAATCATATATTTCAAAAATCTGAAAAAAATCATATATTTTAAAATCTAAAAAAAATCTTATATTTCAAAGCCCACAAAAATCATATATTTCAAAATCTCTCAAAAAATCAAATATCTTCAAAAATCCTAAATACCATCATCTTGCATTACATGCATTGCACTTTTTCTCATTATATTCCTGCCTATTTAACAAGGCTCCACCCCTTGACCAAATATCAAGAAATGGTCACTCTCTAACTTGCTTCAGACAAGGGGTTGAGTCTAAGAACAAGATCTAACTTGTTTTTGTCTAAGTGTGTGCAGAACGTAGGTTCAAACGCTTAGGATTCAAAGTTCACAAATTTGCAATTTCTAGTTCTCTAGCGGTCTAATATTAGAGCACCAAATTTCTCTGGCGGTCCATGGTTTGACCGCCAATCTCTTTCGAAGGCCGAAAATCCCCAACTCTCAGTAAACTATCTCTAGCGCTCTTATCATGGACCGTTAAAAATGGCTCTAGCGGCCCATGGTTCGATCGCTAATCTCTCCCGAAGAACAGTGAACTCTCAGTTTCCCTGAGTCCCTTCTTCTAGCGGCTTATCGTGGAACCACTAGACGGTTCGAGCGGCCCTATAATGGACCGCCATGTCAGTCAGAAAACCCTATTTTTAGCTAAATCAAGCCCAATCAAGCAACTAATTCCATATCTTTCAGAATCAAAGCTTTTATTTCATGCAACTAAGCTTAATGAACATCCTTGGGTTGCTAATTTTCAATACGTCAAAAACAAGGCTCAAATTACATTCAACTTCTCATCCGCGCGAGGCCGGATCTTGCGTAATTCTTTCACATAAGCGCGACGCTCCTCTTCGATTTCCTCTACTTCTGCTTGCCAAGCACACACCCGGCTGATCTCCCACATGGCTAGAGCATTCTGGACTACTCGCCCGTCCTCCTCGGTCTCTATCTTCCTAGCTTGAAGGGGAGGGAGATATGATAGTGCAAGAACCATGGTTCGGGGTAGCCCAACCTAAAGATAGCATCGGTGCGGGTTGTAGATCGCTAGCGTTGTGTTCCCTACTAGCTGTAAGTCTAGGCCTGGTCATCGAGGAGCTCTAAGGATGGTGCTTTGAAGAATCCTTGGCCGCATCACGAACCTATCAATTGGCAATGTGTTGAGGAAGAGGCACCAATCATCCCTTATTTTCTTGTCCGCTGTCTGGCACTCAACCTGTGAAGAAAATCCAAAAGTGCCTCCTATATAGAAGAGGGGGTGGCTCCCTAATAACCGGCTAGCAGAAGGTAAGTCCTCCTTGGGTAAGAATTTAATCCTCACTCCCATCCAACACTCAAGGACGATTATGGAGCCAAAGAGAGGTCCTCCTAGGCAAGCTGAGCTAAGCCCTTCATAGAGGTATGAAAGGACCGCTTGAGAAATAGACAAACCCCGTCACAACCTGTTGAACACATGTGCACCATGATTACTATTATGGTTTTGATGATAGCAACTACTATAAGTCACATTGTGTTTGCATATGATGTCATTGTGTATCTGTTTAAGCAGTTTATCATTTCATCAAACAGGTTGCAGGCATGTGCACTGCATTCCAAGTCTATACGTTGGACAAAGTCTATACGTTTGACGAAGTCTATACGTTGGACGAAGTCTATACGTTAGACAAAGTCTGTACGTTGGACAAAGTCTGTATGATGGACAAAGTCTATACGTTGGACAAAGTCTATACATTGGACAAAGTCTATACGTTGGACTAAGTCTGTACGTTGGACAAAGTCTATGCGTTGGACAAAGTCTGTACATTGGACGAAGTCTATACGTTGGACAAAGTCTATATGTTGCTGCACACAAAGTCTATACGTTGCTGCAGATGAAGTCTGTACGTTGGCTGCATGCACAACTCAAAGTTTGTACGTTGCGGCAGATGAAGTCTATATGTTGCTGCAGAAGAAGTCTGTACGTTGGCTGCATGCACAACTCAAAGTCTGTACGTTGCACAACATGAAGACTGTACGTTGCGGCAGATGAAGTCTGTACGTTGCTGCAGATGAAGTCTATACGTTGGCTAAATGCACAAAACAAAGTCTATACGTTGCACAAGACAAAGTCTGTACGTTGGCTGCTAGCACAACTCCAAGTCTGTACGTTGGTTGATGGCTGCAACACAAGTCTATACATTGGCCGGCTACTTCACACGCAAAGTCTATACATTACGTTCTATTGTGTTCGTGCATCAAGTTACCAAGTCTGTACGTTCATGAAGCAAGTCTGTACAGGCTCATGCATGCTCAAGGTGCAAAGTCTGTACAGAGTTCATACATGCACACAAAGTCTACACGTCCAAGCCTTGATGCAAAGTCTATATAACAACTACAAGATTCATTCAAATAGCTAAGGCCACTGCACAAGATGAGGGTCAAAAGACAAAGATTCAGTTGGTACTTTCTAGACCAACAAGGATGAAGTTACAGACATGAACAGGCTGCTAATGGACACAAGCGACGGAGCTAAAGCGGCTAACGGACCGACCCGGGCTGGACCAGGGTCTGCCCAGCTGGCGGTCGACTGCCAGCATAGGGGCAGTCGACCGCCCCAGCCAGCAGACTCCCGTCTGCAGTTCTGTCAGCTGCAGGTCGACCGCCAGCCAGTAGCGGTCGATCGAAAATCCCAGGGACCGCCCGTTTGTAGATTTCTCAGTAGAGGTCGACCGCCAGAAGCCACAGGTCGACCGCCAGCCCCGATGCAGTCATGTTTGACTTCGATTTCCACCTCGTGGCCAGCCCCTTTCCATGGATTTGTTTAATCAAAACTCACCTAATCTCCCATGATTTGTGGATCTGGTCTGGGGGGTGTCCAAGGGCCATTCAAGGTCTATAAAACCAACACATGAGGGGTTGGAAACCCTAACACTTCAAGGCTTCAAGGGAGATCAAGGGAGGCCATTTTCGAGGTACTGTAGCACCTCTGTGAACAGTGTTTCGGGAGGAAGTTCTTCATCCATCCAAGGTGATTCAAGCTCAGATCTGAAGCCAAGCAATCTCCAACAAAGCTAGAAGCACTCAGGGGCAAGAAGGGTGATCAAAGGAAGCTAGAAGGAGCGTATTCCAAGAAGGAAATCAAGCTACTCCGGGAAGAAGCTCTTCATCGAATCCTCAAGAGATTCATGCTCCAGCAAATCTCAGACAAGATCTTTTCTCTTAAGCATATTCTATATCTTGTTTGAGTGTTTTTCATAAGTTGTTCTTTTTCTATTTCACTCAAACACTTGGAAGTTGAGAATCGTCCCTACCGGTGGTTAGTAGGAAAGCAACCGGAGGTTGTCCGATCTCTGGTGTTGACGTCCCTACCGGCTGTTAGTAGGAAGATAATCGGTGGTTCTCCGATTTGCGGTTTTGTGTGCTGCACTACTAAAACCTCACCGAATTTGGTGAGGGGTGGACGTAGGACTGGGGATTCAGTCCGAACCACCTTAAAATCCTTTGTGTTGTGGTTTGATTGTGCGATTGATATGTTTTAGATGCATGCTTAGGTTAAATCTCTATATTGTGAAATCATATTTCTAAGCAAATCATTTTATACATCGCTAAGTTAGTTGTATTCCGCTGCAATTATTTTTAACTAGCCTTATAGAGGGTTGTATTACGAAAAGAGGGGCAGACCTATTCACCCCTCCCCTCTAGATCCGCTGTCCACTACACAACAAGTGGTATCAGAGCCTAATCTCTCATTATGGGGTCCAACGACCTTGAGGGAAATGGTGGATCAGCGTCTAAGGGTTATTTACTTGAAGGACACTCTGTGAACAGACCTCCTTATTTCACTAGATCTAACTATCCTTATTGGAAACATCGCATGCAGGTGTTCATTCGCGCTCAAGACTACGAACTTTGACGAGTGATCAACAAAGGTCCGTATGAGCTTACGGATAATGAGGACTTGTGGACCAAAGAACAAATAAGACAATCCACTATCAACTGGAGTGCCAAACACATCATGCAATGCTCACTCCATCCAGTAGAGTTCTCAAGAGTGGCGACTTGCGCAACTGCAAAACAAATGTGGCACAAGTTAGAGGTAATCTACGAAGGAACCTCTCAGGTACGAGAAACAAAAGCTAATATCTTAGTTTCTGAATACGAAATGTTACGCATGAAGCCTGATGAATCAATTCGAGATATGTATGCTCGATTAACTGTGCTTACTAACAGTTTGACTGATTTGGGAAAGAAATATTCAGAACAGGAAATTGTAAGAAAGATTCTCAGATCACTAACTCCTGCATGGCACACAATGGCTACTATTGTTGAAGAATCCAGAGATCTCACAACAACTAAGGTAGATGAACTCATTGGTTCATTAATGACCTATGAGATCAACCTTAAGAACAAAGAAGCTGAAGTACCTAAGAAAAAGTTCTTAGCTCTTAAAGCTGTACCTAGCGGTCAAGGCACTTCGGATGAAGGTGAGGATTCCGCAAGTGAGCGGGATGAGGATGATGTAGCCATGCTCACATGTAAGTTCAAAAAATTCATGAGAAAGGAAGGTAAGAGCTTCATGAGAGGAAGGTCAAAGGTAAGAAATGGTTTCAAATCTAATTCTAAAAACTCTAAGAAATCTGATAAAATCATTTGTTATTCTTGCAATAAACCAGGACATTTCAAGAATGATTCTCCCGACAGATTCAGAAAAGTCGACAAATGGAAGGGCAAGAAGAAGAATAAGGCCATGGTGTCCACATGGAGCGATGAAGAGGAAAGTGATGACGGAACTAGCTCCCCGGACAAAGAAAAATAAGATTTTTGCCTTATGGCCAAAGGTGATGAAGAACCTGAGGTAAATTCTCCATTTGAAGATTATACAATTGATGATTAGGAGGATTCATATATACAACTCATGGAAAAATATGAAATGTACAAAAAGGAGAATAAATCATTGAAAAAGAAAATTAACTCATTTGTGCATGATCATGATATGAATGATAAGAATGCTCTACTTGAAACTGAAATTGAAGATCTTAAGAAAATGATTGAGAATTTGGAGGAAGGAAGAAAAGAAATGGCTGACTTGGAAACTGAAAATAAAAATTTGAGAAATGAGATTGACAGCATGAAACTCAAAATGTAAACTTATGAAAAGGATAGCAAATTAAGTAATGAGAAGTATGAAGCTGTCAAACATGTCAACACTCAACTCTTGCAAAACATTGAAAACCTACAAAAAGAGTTAAAGGACAAACAACAATCTTTAGAAAAATTTGTGGATGGAAGAGAAAACCTAGATGCATTGCTAGGTACTAGAATGAACTTCGAAAAGGAAGGGCTGTGTTTTGAAGCAACAAACAAAAGGCCAATTGGGCTCAAAACTGTCACATTTATTTCATCTTCTGAAGATTCCACCTCAAACACTACTCCCACACAAAATCGGCAAAAACAAAAGGAAGAAGGGAAAGAGAAGATTGAAGATGCAGTCACCAACATTCCCAAAAAGCATGTCCAAAAGCCTAAGAAAGGTCGACCTTCCCCGCAGCATAGGTCAACACTTCCTTGGCCATTGCATGCTCAACCTTCCAGATTTCACCACAATTGGATTGCACACTCATATAGGCCAGCATCACCATATCTTTGGGACAATTGTGATTTCTGTGTTCATCAATCCCATAGGTGGCAAAACAATTATTTTCAACCCAAGAACAACCAATGGCCACAATGGGTTAAGAAGCCAACTTCATCAAACTTTCACAAATTCCAACCAAGAGCCTCCAAACAGAAAATGAATGTCAAGGCTGAAAAGAAAAATCAAATCCCTGCTCTAAGCAAACAAAACATGAATGTTAAGAAGGTTTGGATTCCAAAAAAATGGTTTCATGTTTTGAAAATTTGAAGAGTTTGATGGGACCCAAATTTGGTTGGGTTCCAAACACCATTGCTTAATTGCTTGTGTAGGAATTGTTATGATCGGTGCAAGGATTCAGAGGGGGGGTGAATGAATCTCACCCTTAAAAACTTTTCGCTAAATAAAAGACTCGAACACTATCCAGGCAGAACAAGCAATCTGATGAACAAGTTGAATATTCTTTTAAACAAAAAAACCAATATGTAACTGGCGCCCAAATAACCAACTAGCGGAAGCAGCACAAATGAGAATAAGAAAGCTCAAGACAATCTGTGAATGAGGTAGAAGATAAGGAGCAAAGCACACCCACACTGCACAGAGGATTTTTAGGTGGTTCGGTCACCAAGACCTACGTCCACCCCTCACTCCCAACCGGAGTGAGGCTTCCACTAGCACAAGCTAGAACGCAGACTCAGTCTGCAACAGGTGCTGCCACATAGCTTGACCAGGGGAACAAACTCCCCTCTTCTTCCCAACCGGAGGGACACCCCAAGTGACTGCCAGCCACTTGGAAACCAGAGACCGAAGTCTCTCTTCCTCCAGACCAGGAGGGAACCAACCAGTGACTTCTAGTCACCAGCAAACCAGAGGTCGAAGACCTCTCTTCCTCCAACCGGAGGGACCCCTGGACTTGCAACCCACAAGCCTAGAACCAGAGACAAGTCTCCCTTCCTCCAAACCGGAGGGAACCCACAAGTAGCTCCTAGCTACTTGCAACCGGAGATCAGATCTCCCTTCTCCTGACCCACCAGGAGGAACCCGACCTCAGACCAGAGGATCGGAAGAACAAGGATAACCAAATGAAAAAGGAAAAATAAAAATACGAAATGAAAATAACTTCAGCAAACAGAAAGCTGAAAAATGAAATGCACAATGTGGCTCTCAACGGAGCTGACTGGCCTGGATCTGATCCACGGTCCAGTAGGAACTTCTTTTGCTACTTCTCTTCTTCTTCTTCTCAACTCACGATCTCTCTTTCTCTTCTCTGCTCTCCTTTTCTCTCTCACTGTCTTTCTCTTTTTTTTTCAGTCCTCATGAGCTCTCTCTTTCTCTCTTTTTTTTATTCTCTGGATCTTCACTTTCTTTGTATCAAAGGAGCCTTGCTGTAGCTGTATAGACTTTCTCCCTTCTGTCTTCGATCCTATTCTTCTGTGGAAGAAGTCTTGTATATATAGCAGTAGCAGCAGGCACACTGGGCGCGTGTGGCTTCCACATTTCCTGCCCTAGAAATTCGAACCACGTGCTCAGCACCCACCTCGGATCACGTGTCAGGTGCCAACTTCGGGTCACGTGCCCATTCATCAGTACGCTCAGCAACTGGAGTTGAGGTGGCGTCAACACACTTGCTCCAAAGGGTTGACGCAGCCTTCAAAGCCATTCGACCAGCAAAACTCAAGTCTGCTGTGTTGACTCCATCAGCCTGCTGCGTTGACGCATCGGTGATCCAGTGATCAAGTCTTCAGCAGATGGGCGTGCTGCATCAACGCTCTTAATCAATGGCGTTAACGCAGTGAGGCATTCCAGTAAGCCATTAGCTTCGTCTCTTTAGCTGCTGCGTCGACGCTGCTCAATTGTGGCGTTGACGCAGTGGAATAGCCTGTGAAAGTGAATGCTCCTTTAACTGCTGCGTCGACGCTGCTCCATTGTGGCATTGGCGCAGTGGAAGATATCGTTAAGGCTTCGTCAACTGATGCGTGGACACTTTAAGCTCCCAGCGTCGACCCTGTTCCCTTCAGCAACAAGAATGAAGTCATAAGATCTAAGTATGTATATTGTAGTGTATATACTTCGAAAGAAACAGTCCAATGTATATACTTCAAGAACTCTAGACAATGGATGCTGTACAGACTTCAGATGCTACAGTCCAATGTATGGACTTTGACGAAGTGAAGCAGTGTATAGACTTCTCGTGAAAACCAGTGTACAGACTTTGAGGTGTTTGACGGATGTATATACTTAGCCTTTGAGGAACGATGTAGAGAGTCTGAACGTGAAGGCAGGCTGTATAGACTTGAAGTGCTTGAAGCGATGTACAGACTTTAGTGTTAACATGCCAGAGAAACCAGTGTACAGACTTCATGCTGTACAGACTTGATGTTGATCAAAAGACCTTTGGACATCAGCCCAAGGCGTCAACGCTTCCATCGTGCAGCGTCGCCTCAGCTCCTCAAGCGAGATGCTCACGCCCTTGGCAACTGGCCAATGCGTCAACGCATCCAGTGTCAGCGTCGACGCAGTGAACAAGACGGAAAGCGAAAGACCCACAATTGCGTCTACGCAGTCAGCCAAGTGCGTCAACGCACTAAAAGCACAGAACCCATGAAGACAGACAGGCTGACATAACCCAACCAGTTAAATGCAGATTCAAATAGATGATGACTTATAGTGTTTGCTATCATCAAAATCACAGGGACACAACAGGAATGTCTTGCAGCCATGCATAATAGGTGGTACCTTGATAGCGGCTGTTCAAGACACATGACTGGAGACAAATCAAAACTTTGTCTCTTGAAGGAAAAGGAAGGAGGATACGTCACATTTGGAGGGAACAACAAAGGAAAAATAATTGGAACAGGTAATGTAGGTAAGAATCTCTCCAACTCCATTAGAAATGTGTTGTTAGTTGAAGGTTTGAAATATAACTTGCTCAGCATAAGTCAATTGTGTGATAAAGGTCACAAAGTATTGTTTGATTCTCATGAATGTAAAATCTTTGCACTGAAATCTGACAAAGTAAAATTTTCTGGTAAGAGAGTCAACAATGTTTACTTGATTGACTTAGATGATCCTGCTAATTTAAACATTTGTCTTGCTACACCAAAATATGAAATTGCATGGTTATGGCATCGTAGACTAGGACATGCTAGCCACAATGTCTTACATAAATTGTTAAAGCATTCAATGGTGAAAGGGTTGCCTGAATTATCATTTAAACAAGAAAACAAGTTGTGTGATGCATGTGCCCTAGGTAAACATACAAGAAAATCTTTCAAGGGAAAATATGAAAATACATCATCCAAACCACTCAAGCTAATTCATATGGACCTGTTTGGCCCAACAAGAACTGCTAGCTTGAGTGGTAGAAAATATGGATATGTCTTGGTGGATGACTTTTGTAGGTTCACATGGGTTTTCTTTCTCACACATAAAAATGATACTTTTGATGAGTTTCAGGCACTCTACATGAAGATAAAGCAGGACAGTGAGTTTAAAATTTCCAAGATCCAATCTGATCATGGTGGTGAATTTGAAAATGCTAACGTCTATAATCTTTGCAGAGCTGAAGGCATTTCACACCGATTTTTCTCACCAAGAACCCCAGAGCAAAACGGTGTAGTTGAAAGGAGAAATCGAACACTTGTAGAGATGGCAAGAACCATGCTTGCTGAACGGCAACTTCCAAGGAGGTTTTGGACTGAAGCGGTAAACTCAGCATGTTATATTATCAACCGCTCTATGGTAAGGCCACACACCAAAAAGACTCCTTATGAGTTGCTGAAAGGTAAAAAGCCCTCTCTCTCACATATGAAAGTGCTTGGATCTAAATGCTTCATCCACAATAATGACAAAAGTGATTTAGATAAATTCGAGCCCAAGAGTGATGAAGGTATATTCCTTGGATATTCTGATAGATCTAGGGCTTATAGAATTTACAATATCAAGAGTCAAACTGTGGAAGAATCACCCCATGTTTTCTTTGATGAATATCATGATTCTAACAATGATAACTCTTGCAGGAAAATCGATGAAGATGGGGAATTCCTAAGCATAAAGGACAAGAATGATCATCCACAAGAAGAAATAAAAGAAGCTAGTGACGTAGCTGAATCAAGCAATACAAGGGATCAAGCTCCAGGAGGAAGTAACGATTCTACAAACATTAGAATTCTTAAGGATCATCCTTTAGAAAACGTCATTGGCAGCTTGAATGACCCACCTAGAACAAGGTCACATTTTAAAATTGTGGAAGAATTAGATCAACTTGCTCTTGTCTCGCAGCATGAACCCAAAAATATTGATGAAGTATTAAAAGATGAAAACTGGATAAATTTAATGCAAGATGAGTTAAACCAGTTTGAAAGGAATAAAGTTTGGCATCTTGTTTCTAGACCTTCATCACAATCTGTCATAGGCACTAAATGGGTCTTTTGGAACAAACTAAGTGAGGGTGGTAAGATAATAAGAAACAAAGCTAGATTGATGGCTCAAGGGTATAATCAAGAGTTTGGGGTAGACTTTGATGAATCTTATGCCCTAGTTGCTAGACTCGAAGTCATCAGAATTTTACTTACCTTTGCATGCTCCCTTAGAATAAAGCTGTATCAAATAGTTGTCAAAAGTGCTTTCTTGAATGGCTTGATCAAAGAAGAAGTCTATGTTGAGCAGCCCCTTGGCTTTGAGAATTCTAACAATGTAGATTTTGTATACAAGCTAGACATGGCGTTTTATGGACTTAAGCAAGCACCAAGAGCTTGATATGAGAGACTAAGCTCGTTCCTCATTGAAAAAGGGTACACACGAGGTAAGGTAGATCAAACACTTTTCACCAAGAAGTAAGGTAAGAACATCTTGATTGTTCAAATTTATGTTGATGACATTGTGTTTGGTTCTACAAAATCTGAAATGTGTGAGGAATTTGCTAACCTCATGACTAGCGAATTTGAGATGAGCCTAATGGGAGAACTTCAATTCTTTCTCGGTTTGCAGGTCAACCAAGGAGAAGATGGGTGCTTCATAAATCAATCCAAATACATCAAGGGGCTACTGAAAAGATTTGACATGGCAAACAGCAAAATCATTACAACTCCTATAAGCACCACAACATCACTGGATTCGGATGAAAATGGTAAATTAGTGGATGCAAAGGTCTATAGAGGTATGATTGGTTCTTTGCTTTATTTGACTGCATCCCGACCAGATATCCAGTTTAGTGTATGCCTTTGTGCTAGATTTCAAGCTAGTCCTAGAGAATCTCATTTGACTGCCGTCAAACGTATCCTTCGATATCTTGTCGGCACTCAAGATTTGGGATTATGGTATCCGTCATCATGTGATTTATCTCTTATATCTTATTCTGATGCGGATTACACTGGATGCAAGCTAGATCGTAAGAGTACTAGTGGCTATTGCCAGTTTCTAGGCGGGTGTTTAGTTTCATGGGCCTCCAAGAAACAACACTCGGTTGCCCTCTCAACCGCGGAGGCAGAATATGTTACTGCGGGGAGCTGTGGCACCCAAGTGTTATGGATTAAACACCAACTCCAAGACTACTTGGTGAATCTTGGTTGTGTCCCGATTCTGTGTGATAACACTAGTGCTATCAACCTTGCAAAAAATCCAGTCCAGCACTCTAGGACTAAGCATATTGAGATTAGGCATCACTTCATTAGAGACGAGGTCAGTAAGAAAAATTTTGAACTGCATTTTGTTGATACTCTAAATAAAATTACTGTTATTTTCACCAAGCTCTTGTATGATGACAGGTTTTCAACACTCAGAAGGGAGCTTGGTCTTTTCCGACCTCAAGCCATTAAAAATTGAAATAATGATCATGTTCAATTTAGTTGTGTGTTTTTGCAGATTGGTGTGTTCATGCATTATTTATATGTCAATGTGTCATTTTGCATATGTGTCATATTGCATGGTTTGTGTAGCATCATTCTTGCATGGCCATGGTATATCAAATGTTGATATATGGAAAGGCAGCTTATGCTTGCCTAGACACACTCAATATGCGTGAGGTTTCACCTCCGCCAAGTACCATGAGTCATTGTCGCATATAGGCCATATAGTAAGGGGGAGTTGTCACTTTGCAGCATTCATGCATATGTTTCATTTTCATTCTGTTGCATTTAATAAATGTATCAAGCATTTCATGCGTGCCAAATTCATGTTTGATCAGGTCAACCCCTGCATGGTTCTACTCTCTCACTCCTTGATGTTTGTCCTTACATTTGCTTGCAAACATAACTCCTTGAGTGCATTCTCTGCATATCTTTTGGGAGAGTTTTGTTGCTTTTCTTATCTCTTGCAATCTGAACTTCACTGGCTTCCAGTTTGACAATACCGTTCATGAGACAGACTGATATATGGACTAAGAGCTTTCTATTATGTGCCCTGATGATTATCCATTCAATGAAATCGGTTCAGATTTAATGATTTCCTTGAAGTTCTGAAATATTGGTTCTGAAATCATCTATGTTCTTGGTTTTAATAGACCTTAACTAGAGACTGCATATTATGCTTTGAATGACTATCCTACTATCTGAAAATCTAAATTTCATGACAATCTTGGTGATACTCTAGAGCTTAGTATTGGTGTTAAACATCTTGATGAGCTGGAATTCTTGAAAAATAAATTTGACGGAGTAATGATATTGTTACAGGGAGAAATATATCCCGTCATCAAATCAAGTGACGAATGACATGTCATGATGTGTCCCTGTTATCTCTGTCTTAATGCATTTGACCTCTAGGCAGAGCAATGGCATAATCACTGAGAAACATATCTTCCCATCACAGAAATGAGTTTGGATATGTCATGACGTGACTTTGCTATCTCTGTTCATTTTGAAGCATCATAGTCAGCCTTCCCAAATACCTAGGAATACTAGCGTCTAAACAACGTGTATTCTTATGGCTAGGAGGGATGTACTAGATTTGACTGCTCCTAAAATATGAGTCTCGTGCCTTCAACTGCAAAAATACTGAAAATTACATTTGCTGCGATCATAACATTCCATGCTCTACTCATGTCTGTTTAGTCTCAATACTAGTTTTTGTGTTATTCCCTTAGCAGTTATTGAATATGGATATATAAGACAAGGGAAGGTTAAACATTGCAATGATATGCACCTTTGGTTCATTTCTATTAAATCTTCAATGTAGATGCTCTTCGAACTCTGTTGATGATATCGGATTTCATTAGCTTTGACCCGTACATGTTGCTCGCGATATGTTTCAGGTTTGCATATTATGGCTTGCTCTTCCCTCTCCTTCACCTCTGGTCTCACCGACCTTTGTCACCTACTCTACTTTATCCTTCCTTTTTGCTGTTGGCAAAGGGGGAGAATTCTTTGTGTGAGTCCTTTGTGAGAGCTATGGATGAGTAAATGGTGTACGGGGGAGATTGTGCATCTCATTTGTGTATCCAATGCATATCATTCATATCTGCATTCATAATTGCATTCACATGCTATTACTATCATGGATCTTGAGCTGCATATGTTACATATATCATACAATTTGCCATCTTGGCTATTTCTGCCATATAATGACTCACAGTGTTGCCATCATCAAAAAGGGGGAGAATGTTGAACACATGTGCACCATGATTACTATTATGGTTTTGATGATAGCAATTACTATAAGTCACATTGTGTTTGCATATGATGTCATTGTGTATCTGTTTAAGCAATTTGTCATTTCATCGAACAGGTTGCGGGCATGTGCACTGCATTCCAAGTCTATACGTTGGACAAAGTCTATACGTTGGACAAAGTCTATACGTTGAACAAAGTCTGTACATTAGACAAAGTCTATACGTTGGACAAAGTCTATACATTGGACAAAGTCTATGCGTTGGACAAAGTCTGTACATTGGACGAAGTCTATACGTTGGACAAAGTCTGTACGTTGCTGAACATGAAGTCTGTACGTTGGCTAGCACAACTCGAAGTCTATACGTTGCTGCACACAAAGTCTATATGTTGCTGCAGATAAAGTCTATATGTTGGCTGCATGCACAACTCAAAGTCTGTACGTTGCGGCAGATGAAGTCTATACATTGCAGCAGATGAAGTCTATATGTTGGCTGCATGCACAACTCAAAGTCTGTACGTTGCATAACACGAAGTCTGTACGTTGCGACAGATGAAGTCTGTACGTTGCTGCAGATGAAGTCTATACGTTGGCTGCATGCACAAAACAAAGTCTGTACGTTACACAAGACAAAGTCTGTACGTTGGCTGCTAGCACAACTCCAAGTTTGTACGTTGGTTGATGGCTGCAACACAAGTCTATACATTGGCTGGCTACTTCACACACAAAGTCTATACATTACGTTCTGTTGTGTTCGTGCATCAAGTTACCAAGTCTGTACGTTCATGAAGCAAGTCTGTACAGGCTCATGCATGCTCAAGGTGCAAAGTCTGTACAGAGTTCATACATGCACACACAGTCTACACGTCCAAGCCTTGATGCAAAGTCTATACAACAACTACAAGTTTCATTCAAATAGCCAAGGCCATTGCACAAGATGAGAGTCAAAAGATAAAGATGCAGTTGGTACTTTCTAGACCAACAAAGATGAAGTTACAGACATGAATAGGCTGCTAATGGACACAAGCGACGGAGCTGAAGCGGATAACGGATCGACCCGGGCTGGACTGGGGTCTGCCCAGTTGGCGGTCGAATGCCAGCACAGGGGCGGTCGACCGCCCCAGCCAGCTGACTCCCGTCTGCAGTTCTGTCAGCTGCAGGTCGACCGCCAGCATGTAGCGGTCGATCGAAAATCCCAGGGACCGCCCGTTTGTAGATTTCTCAGTAGAGGTCGACCGCCAGAAGCCACAGGTCGACCGCCAGCCCCGATGCAGCCATGCTTGACTTCGATTTCCACCTCGTGACCAGCCCCTTTCCATGGATTTGTTTAATCAAAACTCACCTAATCTCCCATGATTTGTGGATCTGGTCTGGGGGGTGTCCAAGGACCATTCAAGGTCTATAAAACCAACACATGAGGGGTTGGAAACCCTAACACTTCAAGGCTTCAAGGGAGATCAAGGGAGGCCATTTTTGAGGTACTGTAGCACCTCCGTGAACAGTGTTTCGGGAGGAAGTTCTTCATCCATCCAAGGTGATTCAAGCTCAGATCTGAAGCCAAGCAATCTCCAACAAAGCTAGAAGCACTCAAGGGCAAGAAGGGTGATCAAAGGAAGCTAGAAGGAGCGTATTCCAAGAAGGAAATCAAGCTACTCCGGGAAGAAGCTCTTCATCGAATCCTCAAGAGATTCAAGCTCCAGCAAATCTCAGACAAGATCTTTTCTCTTAAGCATATTCTATATCTTATTTGAGTGTTTTTCATAAGTTGTTCTTTTTCTATTTCACTCAAACACTTGGAAGTTGAGAAGCGTCCCTACCGGTGGTTAGTAGGAAGGCAATCAGAGGTTGTCCGATCTGCGGTGTTGACGTCCCTACCGGTGGTTAGTAGGAAGGCAATCGGTGGTTCTCCGATTTGCGATTTGGTGTGCTGCACTAGTGAAGCCTCACCGGATTTGGTGAGGGGTGGACGTAGGACTGGAGATTCAGTCCGAACCACCTTAAAATCCTTTGTGTTGTGGTTTGATTGTGCGATTGATATGTTTTAGATGCATGCTTAGGTTCAATCTCTATATTGTGAAATCATATTTCTAAGCAAATCATTTTATACATCGCTAAGCTAGTTGTATTCTGCTACAATTATTATTAACTAGCCTTATAGAGGGTTGTATTGCGAAAAGAGGGGCAGATCTATTCACCCCTCCCCTCTAGATCCGCTGTCCACTACACAACACAACCCACTGATGATGCTGAGATTTTGGATATCTAGAAGGTGGTCAGTGGTAGTGAAAAGGAAGACCCCGTACAAGTAAACCGATGTGGTTTGGCTATGGCTTCGAATCTCCTACTCTTGTTTTTACAATAGGCGGTGATCCATTAAGCCATGGGTATCAAATGAATGTGGCGTGGGCTGATCATTGTCCTAACATCCTTTGGGTTATGGATGAAATCACTTAGAATCAAGGAAGGGCCTATTGCTTCTACCGTGTGACACACTAAATCTTCATCCCCTATTTTTATCTTAGGGAAGGCTAGGTAGGTCTCTACCTCTTCTAATAGGACAGTAGCTTCAAAGGATGGGAAGAGGAATGTGTGTGTTTGAGGATTCCGCAATTCCACAAGGGATGAAATACTAGGCCAATCATATGAGAGTTTTTGGAATTTTTTGGCCAAAACTAACAAAGGTTGAAGGTGCCATGCCCTAAGGATTGAGAGGACTTCTAAAGGAAGCTATTTTATCATGGGAGCCACCCACATCAAGTTGGAGTAACACCTTGGGCCAGGAAGAAGCTAGAGGGAAGGAGAAAAAGAAAGAGGAAGAAGAGAGAGAAAGACCACGAGAAGATGAAAAGTGCAGAAATTTATGAAAGTTTGATTTAAATTGCCACTTACCTCTCTTGAAGAATTTGAGCTTAGATGTTTGGGGATGGAGGTTAGCCTCTGTAGATTCCCATGTTCTTTTCTAGCTACTTTAGGTCCGGTGTAGACCCTCTCTCCCATGGCACTAGCTTCAAAACTCCTTTTTATGTGTTTTTTTGAGTATTTTGATGGAAATTTTGAACTTGTAGCAGAGAATTGGTGTGAGCTGTGAATTTAGAGCTTGTTCCTATTTGTAGAGGCTTGGTTTTAGTATTGGAGTATTAGGATTTAGATTAGGTGGCCTTATCCTAAGTTTAGGGGAGTTCTAGTGCAGATTAAGGCTTCTTTTCCCCGAGTTCGGACTCCCACGGGGGAGTCCTTCTCGGATTTACACAGTTTCTACGCTAGCGGCCTATCGTAAGACCGCCAGAGCCCTCTGGCACTCCCATATTGGACCATCACTTCCCTTCATCTACCGCCTTCTCTCTAACATTCTAGCGGCAGAAGGTAAAATCACTAGTTCACCCCAGTGGTCCTAACTTAGACCATTTCATGGCTTTCTATAGGTTTTAGAGAATTGTTTCTGCTCTCCTTTTGTCAAAACATGCCGCACTCCCTCTCTCTGTCCCTCACTCTGTCCTCCTGTCTGCATGCTACATACATTCAAACATTCACATTTGTCCACATTCATGCATCTTAATAAAACAAACAAAACCAAACAAAACAAACAAAAAGATTTCATTCTATTATCAAAAGTCATGTACATGGGTGCATCCAAAGAAAAAGAAAAAGCACAAGTCACTCGGCCGGTCCACCTCCCGGGCCGTCGCTGTCACCAGTACCCTCGGGTCTCTTCGTCGGTGGGGCCATGGAGACACTTCCCTCTTCTCGCTGATGTCGTCTCCTATCCCCCTCCTCATTCCTCTGATGGCTGGAGGATCCAGTCAAGAAGTCGGGGAACGAGCCGCTCCGAGCACCGCTATGGGATACGCTCCGCTCAGGTCCACGGCCTATCATCCGCACGGTCCTCTCCATCACCCGCAGCTCAATCTTCATGTCATAGGCCTGACACCGAGCCTCTCGCGCCTCGGTCCGGTAGCGCTCTAAGTCTACCAGCCTCGCGCTCAATCGCGCCACCTCCGTGTGGAGACGGGTCACCTCCACTGCCTCTGCTCTCAGTCTCTCGGTCTCCGCTCGAGCACGCTCTGCCTCAGCCAATGCTGTGGTCAGCTCTCTCGCCTGCATTAGCATTCATCACATTTAGGCATAAGCATAATCATAAGCATTTAAAGTCTAAGGAACTCGGTTGGTCTCGCTTACCCTCTCCGCGAGTAAAGCCTCGGCCTCCTCAGCTCGAGCAATCGCCCGAGCGAAGTCTGCATCTTGCTCAGCCCTACCTCCTGCAGGCTGTGACGATGAGGATGGAGCATCTAGTCCCTACCACTGCGTCCTCTCGGCTCTCTGCATTTTAGAAATCATGGTCAATCACATTTAAGCATAAGTATAAGCATGAGCATAATTAAGTCCAAGGTTTAGGAAGCTTGCCAGGAGCTCCAGCGCTACCTTGTACTCATCTCGCTGCTGGATCGTCGCATGTAAGAGTCCCTGGAGCTCCGCAATGCATCCCTGGGGGTCTAGCTGCATATAGTAAGTCTATGTCAGAGCATATAGGGATAATTAATAGAAATCCCTGGGGGTCTAGCTGCATATAGTAAGTCTATGTCAGAGCGTATATGGATAATTAATAGAAAGAATTTGATTTTAGGAATCATACCGTTCGTCGGACGTTGCAGAAAACCTAGTCTCCGTACCTCCGAGCGTAGGCCTTCAGGTAGGCCTCATCGCTATCAGCACGGGTTCACACTACCCAGCCCCTCTGAGTCCAATCTCTAACCTGCTCGGCCACTCGAGCACTCCAATCGATGTCACCACTGAGACCCTTTGAAGATCTCTCGGGGCGCTCGTCGTCTTGTCTGGGGAACTCAACCTCAGGCTGGTGTAGTCCCCTCATCCTTAGGATGAGCCGGTAGTGCAAGGTCTCGACGATCTAGATGCAGTGCAACCAGATGTCCCGTCTGCTGTACGCCAGGGAAGCCTCCACCCATGGCTGTCCCTCGTGGCCCTCATCCCTATACGGTGTCCAGCGCACCTGAAAGGGCAGTTGTGTCCATGTCAGCATCTAGAAGTTTGAAGAAGCACTTAAGGCATTTAAGAGTTTAGGGTTTTAAAAGTTTACCGATGCATAGGGGAACAAGTCAATGTCGTCCTGGATGGCTCGGGTCAACCGCTTGATCGACCCCATGTCCCTGGCAACAACCCACCGTCTCGCGATGGGGATCCGCTTCAGGTGTAACTGAGTACCTTGCCCCAGGCCGGGGAGGTATAGGAAGCTCCAGATCTGCATAAGTCATGTCATTTGTCAGCATTTTAGTAAGTAGCAATCATGATCATAAGCATAATTAGAAGCATTTAGAACTTAGAGCATTTTACCTGTAAGAAAGGTGAGAAGCCGCCCAGCATCGCCTGTCGGTCGATCGTGCAGAGTGACTCGAACAGGAAGGCTAGCACAGTTGCTCCCCAAGCATATCTCCCAACCCTGTCCAGATCTCTCAATAGCGGGAGGAGTCTCACGCTCACTCCATCGGCTCTGGTGGCGAATAGCAACTTCCCGAACAGAAGGATCAGGAAGCGCCTCAGAATCCTATCTCCCTCCGGACCTGCCTCTGCTGCACCTCGAGGGTGAATCTGCTCTATCACTCTGTCAATGTGCTGCTCGGGTAGCTCGCCCACTGCAATAGCTGCTCCCCTCAGCCCCAGGCTCTCCTGGAGTGTCGCCCGTGCCAGATGGGACGAGTGGTGCCCCAGCCTCATCAGGTCCAGCCCAAGTAACTCCTCTACCATCGGCCGGTAGTTGTTGTATGTATAGCCTGTCACTGCTGCCCCGTGCACCCGCAGTCCTATGATCCTCGCCACATCCTCCAGTGTCGGGATCATGTGCCCCCAGGGGAAGATGAATGCCCCGCTGATCGGGTCCCACCTCTCGTGAAGTGCATACAGCAGGGCTGTGTCGACTCTGGTGACCTCTATGCTCAACACCTCTCCGAAGCCCATAGCTATCAACCTCTCTCTCTGATAATCGGGCAGTGCCTGATACACTGCCCTAACCTGCAACCAGGAGATCCTCGTCCGTCTTTTCCCCTGCATACACATAGAACATAGGTTAGTCATTGCATTACATTCAATAAGAATAAAACACCAAAAAAATTGAATAAGCAAAACAATATACAAAAATATAACATTCTGCCTCTAGTTTCTCTGGCGGCCCAAGCCTGGACCATCAGAGTCATCTGGCGCACCAAGAGTGAGGCGCAGGAAGCTGTAGCGGTCACTGGAAAGACCGCTACACTCCCCGCGATTGGGCATTTTTCAATCCGTTTCCCCAAGCTTTGGAAATGGCCTAAAGGGCCTACAATCAATGATATTGGGTCCTAGGACCCCTCCTAAGGTCATCCACACCACATGCAACCATTAAAAATCATAAAAAATGGGTTTTGAGGCAGTGGCCTACCTCGGACGACCGGCTGCCCTTCTTCTTCTTCGGCATTTCCTCCGCCGCCATGGCTTCTTCCTCACCGCCAGGAGCCTCCTCTAGAGCTTCTACGGTCGCAGGGACTTCTCCTTCATTAGTTTGGGCTGCCGCCGTCCGTTCTTCCTCCTGTGGGTTCACCGCCGGAGGAGCATCTTCCTCTCGATCGATGCGGCCGTGAAAGTGCTTAATGGCCTTCCTCTTTGTTTTCTCGTTCGTCATTGCGGTGGTCACCGGTGGTCGCCGGTGGACTTCGCTAGAGTGGAATGGTGCTGCTCGGTTTGGGGCGTTTAGGTGTTTGGTTCGAATGATTGTTGAATGGGGGGAACCGAACGATCGGTTTGCTTTTTTTGAACGCCCAGGAAAATTGGTGGTCTATTGTGGGACCGTTACATGCTTATGGTGCACTTCCCTTTGACCGTTTCTTATCTGAGCTACCCTTCTTGGAGTATGTGAACCAAAGTTCTTTAGCGGTCCACCAATTGACTGTCAATTTCTTCTGGTGCTCCTCTATAAGACCGTTTCTGTCTTGAACTTGATTGATGATTGTTTGCTTTATCTATTGAACTTTCATGATATATTTATGTAAACAATGCTTCATTTTATTATCTCATGTTGATGTTGATGTTTCATGCCTATTCTTATGATCATGATTGATTGTTATTGATGGCTAATCCTTTTTTTAGCAAAAGTCATGAACGCCATCACATCATGTCACAGCTCATCGGGCAGGTAAGTCAGGTAAGTATTTTCGATCCCTGATCCCTTATTGCATTACTATATGATATCTATGATATATTTTCTCGAGAACCGGCTGGTCATTCATGTGTTCCAGGATCTAATGTTCCCCTTTAACAAAAATGATGATGATCTAAGTTCACATGTTTAATCATTGGATAGGCCGTTAGGTTGGCAGAGTTGGGGGACGATGGTTATATCTTGCACGTCGGTTGTTGCAGATAGTGTCTTGACCCTGATTTATCTGGTCTAGCAATATTATTCTCGAGTATCTTGTTATTTTATCTTTTCTTTACATTTGTTTTGATGATTTCTTTATTTTAGCCCAGCATGCATCATACGCATCTTTGAGCATTCACGTGCCCCATCTGTCTAAGTATCTCGGTAATGGTGGATAACTATGTGTTCATGATCTTGAGTAAGAAGAATTATTCTACTCTGAGTTGGAAGGTTTCCTTCGGTCTGTTTGCTTGGTCTGGTTAGCAAAGGATTCCTGTCTAGAGTTTAGTTATCTCTTTACTTTTTTGTTGCTCCAGCCGTTGGCTATGTTTTCCTTTCCTTAGTTGTTAGTTCCTCCAGGCATGCGTCATTCGGTTTTACCATTCCTTGTGATTAGTTCGAAGTTTTTCGGAAGATTCCTATCGCTCGTTAGTTTAGGACGGGTGTCGGTTTACCTTAACTCCAGCTTTTCAGTCCACTCCGCTTCATTTCCGTTTCACCTCCATGTTCCATGTTACTTTCACTTCACCTCCGCTCGTTCCCCTGCAAAGAGGACGTTAAGGAGGGGGATCTGTTGACACCCGTTTTATGACCAATGTGTTGGGTCATCTTCTTACTTATCTTTATGATGCTCCGAGTTATACGCCATTTTTGGGCCATCTTAGTCAGTTTTTGGGGCTTATTTCATGGGTCATTATCCTTGATTGGGTCTCGCTCCTTATTTGTTTTCCGTGGGTTGAAGCTTGGTGGGCTTTCAATGGTTTTGTTGCAATCTGGCACCTAGCGGTCTATAACACGGCCATTATGCGTTGTTGGCGGTCTATTCTTTGACTATTTTCTGCGCTGTGCACTGATCTGATCCACTGTTGCACCGACCTGGTTTCGCTCCTGCACCGACTTGATCTTTTCTTCGGCGGTCTATTGAACGAGCGTTAGACGTTGTTGGCGGTCTATTCTTTGACCGTTTTCTGCACGGTGCACCGACCTGATCCACTGTTGCACCGACCTGGTTTTGCTCTTGCATCGACCCGATCTTTTCTCTGGCAGTCTATTGAATGGGCGTTAGACGTTGTTGGCGGTCTATCTATGAACCGCTAGATGATGTCGGAGTCCAGAGCCATCGTCTTTCCTTCCGTCTTTCCTTCTGTCTTATCCGTTGAGCTCTGGTAGTTTATCGTATGGCCGTTAGAGGCATTGTGGCTCCCCTCCCTTCGACCGCTAGATGACGTCAGTGTCCAAGAGCCATCGTCTTTCCTTTCGTCTTATCCATTGCACTTTAGCGCTTTATCATGGGACCGTCATTTCCTTCTGGCGCATGAACCTTGGACCGCCAACTTCTCGCAGAATCCTTATTTCAAAAACTTCGCCCGTTGGCCTTATCTTTTGTTGGATAGCGCTGGATGGCAGCCCATTCTTTGGCCGTTAAATGTCTCTGGCGATTTATCGTAAGGCCATCAATTCAGACAGAGAGTTCTAGCAGAACTGCTCTTTCTCTACTATGCCGTGGCCGAATTAAAAGTTTGATCTGACAATTTCTCCCTCGATACTCATCTTTAGAAGCTCCCCTTTGTTTCTGTGGACTCTTGGGAGTATTATGTTCAAAGATTATCTGGTGTCAGGCTTGATTTCGAGTCATTATCTCTCCAACTCGTCCAGAGATTTTGAGGGCCTATAAATAGAACCCTTGACTTCATGGGTTGAGGAGGATATTTCTGGAGTTTGCGTTGAAGTGTTGCCGCATCCTGGAGCTAGAACCAATCAAGGAAAACTGCTTCCCACGTCCATCTGCTTCCTAAGTCCAGGGAGTATCAAGTTCTAAGGGTTTTTTAGTGTTAATTTCTTCTTTAGTCCTTATTTCCCCTCATAGCATTCAGAGCATCTTCCCTCTTCTTCTCTCACGTTCTTCATCTTCTGCATCATTTTAAAACCTCCTCCCATCTTTTAAAATGCCCCACAGGGGTTAAAAAACCCAACCTCCCAGGTATTCCCTTTCCAATTGCATGTTTTCAAGTTTTCTTCCATTATAGTTAATACACTCTTCAAAGGGCTAATCTGGGTGTTTTTCTATGTCTCTACACGTTTTTGCATGTTTTACAGGTCCATAGCACGAGGCCCAAGTCTTCTGGCCGACTGGAAGAAGTGGAGATCAAAGTCCCAAAGTTCCTTTTCTACGGTTCTCCGGCGGTTGGGTATCGGAGCGCTAAATTCCTCTAGCGGTTTATTGTAAGACCGCCATCTTCATCTGGCGCGCCTGTCTTCGACCGTCATTATTCATAGAAGTGTAGTTTTCTCTCTCCCGTGGGTGGGTGTTGCATCCACCTATTTCCAAGGTATTTATCCTAGTTTTGGCTAGTTTAATACTTTGGTGGCGTTCACATCTTTCTAGTTTGGGCATTAGTCTTCTCTTTTCCCTCATATTTCTTCTTTACTTCCTTTTGCTTGCTTGTCCAACACCTACGATGTGTTTTTTCTTTTACTCCTTTGCTCCACGCTCCGGCGTGTGTTTTTTCTCTTTTCCTTTGCTTAGTTCTGAAAAGGATGGTATGCCCATGCTTAGAATCCACGCTGATTGCCTAGGTTCATGTTACACATGTTCATAGGTTGATTGCATATTGCACATCGTTCATTTTCATACTTCCATAGTTGATGTTCACATTCATTTGAAAGGAACCAATACAAATCAACAGCATGGTGTTACCTTCCTAACAGACTTAATCTGTCATTTCACATAACAGTATTTGATATACCAAATATTCATTCAATGAGAGCATGAATGGCTTGTACAAAGTAGCAGAAGGAAAACATCAAGAATACCAATTTTGACAAAGAGGAAGTAAAGTTGTGGTTTTACCATTCGAGTGTGCCTTGTTCCATTTTGTTGGAACCCCTTTCATTCTTTATTTACCTCAAGGCACATCTCCATCAAAACTAACTCAGTTGACAGATTTTGGCACCCAAGCCTTTTTAGGTCCCTGGAGATTAGAAACATTTCTACCAAAATCTTTCTTCAACATTCTCATAGCCATCATATCATCATTCTTCATACCCTTGCAATCCTCAATAACATGTCCATGGTTTCCACAATAAAGGCATTGAGGAGAAGTAGTTTTACCAAAATACTTCCTTTTAGGAGTAGAGGAATTTTCAAATCCATTCCATCTTCTATTTTCAAAAGATCTAGATATAACAAAATTAAACCTAGTATTCATTCTAGAAGCATGGAAATTTTGTGTTTTCAAGAACAAGAACCAACACTCTTTCATAACATGCCCGTACTTCCCACAATGAAAGCAACAAGGAGATGTGGGTCTACGGAATGACTTCTCATTATTTGCATGAGTGTTTGTGAACAAGTTTCTTTTATAGGATGAAGACCTTTGAGCATTAGAAATATGTTCATTTCTGAATTTTCTTTGAACATCAAACTTAGTATTCATGACTCAAAAATCATCATTTTGTTTAGCAAAGTAATTATCTATCACATGGCCTAGTTTGTGACAATAGAAACAAGAAATATTTCTTTGTCTCTTGAAAGAAGATTTATCTTTGCAAGCATTTTTATCATCCATTTTCATGACAACACAATCATCCATTTCATGGCCATGCATGCCACAATAAAAGCATTCAACATTCACTTTCATTTTCCGCTCACTTAGAACCTTTTGAAACCTTTTTTGCATTGTGGGCTTTGTATTGACATTTTTCTTTCTTTCAAACATATTTTCAAAACTCTTCATTTATGCAATAGGAGGAGGTGCTTTGGAAGTGCTAGGTATGTCTGAAGCATGAACAAAAGAGGTTGTCAATTTATATTCAAAGGACTTTTTGTTGATCAGGATGTATCTAAGACCCTCCTTTTGAAAGTTCAGCTTAACACCTAGCACTTTGTCTAAGTTTTCCTTCCCTTTGACGAACCTAGACAAATCATCTTTCAACCTTTTCACCTCTTCTTCTAGACCAGAAATATGCAATTCAGTATTTGTGATTTCTTCTTCGCATGCAAGGATTTTATCACCATATAGACAGTTTTTTGATGTGAGTTTCTCATTTTCTTGCATGATTTCCTTGTGTTCATCATTTATAGCATGTAGTTTTTCAGTTAAGTTTTCAAGGACTTTCTCAGTTTCAACAAACTTTGAGATCTTAACAAGCATCTGTTCATTCTCAGATTTGAACCATGAAACTTCTTTTTCAAGTTTTTCAAAAATTTTGAATCTACCTTCAAGCAAAGAACTCTGGATCAACATAGCACCATTTTTCTTTTTAAGATCTTCATTTTCATCCATGATGCTCTTACTATCAATTTCATAATCAATCAATCTCTCATCCATTCTCTCATCATCAGAAGGAGAAGCTAATTTATTTCTTAAGCTTTCTTCAGATTTCTCAAGCATGGAAATTTTAAACATAAACAGTTTGTTCTGTTCACTCAAATCATGACAATCATTTTCATAATCAAGAGATGTATTAATTTTTCTAACTGTCTCAATCTCTTCATTTAAGCAGGAAATCTCATCTAAAAATGATTCAACTTTAGAATCTAGATATTAATTTTGTTCTTCTAGATTTTCAACTTTTGATTCCAAAGTTTTACAATTTTCACATGATGAATTAGCATGCACATTCTCATCATTTTTCTTTTTCAATCTTTCGATTTCAGATTTGTATTTTTTACATCTGTCATGCATATCGGCATATGCTAATTAACATTCTTCAATTGAAGGTTATTCAGAGTCAGAATTTACAGCACCTTCACTTTATCCATGATATATCATGTATGTATCCTTTGCATCTTCTTCATACTTGCATACCAGCTCTTCCCAAAACTCCCTTGCTGATCTGCATATTGGAAATCGTGAAATCACATCAGATTCTATGCTATTCTTCAATATATTTAATGCAGTAACATTTATAGCATTCTTCTTGATGTGTTTTTCATTCCACTTGGTTTCATTTGTAGGGAGTTTATATGGACCATTACATATCACTTTTCACATTTCAGCTTCATAAACTCCAAGATAACCACACATGTTATTTCTCCAAGAAATTAAATTGTGACCATCAAAACGAGGAGGAAGAGAAGACAAACAACATTCAGACATGATGCTCAATGAAACTCGCCGACACGGATCAGACTAAAGGTCATTAGACCTAAGAAATTAGAGTTGTGGCTTTGATACCAATTGTTGGTCCTGGGTAGGCGAGCGGACAAGAAGGGAGGGTTGAATTGTCCCCCGCTCAATATGGTAAATTTAAAACCTTCTTAGCGGAAATACCAAGTTTAAAGAGATTGAAAAGATTAAACCAAACAGAGTAATTTAAGCTCTCTCAATCTCGCCAAGCTCACTCGATCATGCAAAAGATTATGCAATTAAGCACGTCACCCAATGAAATCTAGGCATTTGAGATTCTCTCATGCAATAGGAATTCGCTCATACTCACAAATCACACATGTATTGAATTAACAATTAATCACAATAAAGTAAACCACAATGTACACCACAAGACATAAGGATTTTTAAGGTGGTTCGGGACCACAACAGGCTCCCTACGTCCACCCCTTACCAAACCGGTAAGGATTCACTCGCTGGACAAACTAGCATGAGGAAGACTCCCCAACACGGAGCAAGGCTCCAACACACAAGGGGATAAATCCCCAACACGGAGGCGACGCTCCAACAACACGCAGGATGACGCCTGCACACAAACACGGGGACACGCCCCAACACACACACGCAGAGTAAACCCTGTAAACACGGTGTACAGCCCCAAACACACACGGAGATGGAGTCTCCAACACGATCCGACGATCGGATCACAAACACACACACACGCTGCAACAAATGCAGCACCGAAGACACACGACCGTATACAAACGGTCACACACACAATATTTCCAGTTTAGAAAATTAACACAGATATTCAAACATGCTCAACCCTAAACATAGATTATTAAACACATCAAGAACAACATAGAATGGATGTAGAAAAGATCCCCCTTGGTTTCCAGAACCCGGTTGATGATGTTCTTTCTAGCAATTGTTGGAAGGAAGTCGAATGACGATGATTCAAGCATCAACACGATCCTCTCATTATTCCACTTCACTTTCTCTTCATGCAAGATCTTCAAAACCTCTTGGATGTTGATGAAATCGACCTTGGCTTGAGCTCTTCCTTCCTTTCTCCCCTTTCTTCACCTACAATATAGAAACAATGAACACATTAGGGTTCTCCTTGCCAAATTCGTAGGTCTCACATATACATATATAAGAAGAACCAAAAGACTAGTATAACCCTTCTAGAATCCTCCAAAATACCCTTAATAGGTCTACCACCAACCCAGGGGCAGAGGGGTAAGAGTTAGGCACAAAAGGATTAGGTTTAGATGGTTTTCAAATCCATGTTTTTGGGTTTTTCCACTAACAGTCGACCTACACGGGGTGGGCGGTCGACCTAAAAATTACAGACTGGAAACATCCCAGCACTGAAAATTTCAGTCGACCTAAGTCCCATGGTCGGTCGACTAGAATGAACAGTATTTCATATTTGTAAGAGTTCAGATTTAAGAGTGAAAACCCATTGACAAGTGTTCAAACTTCATGAATGAAAAACTAAGACTTAAACTCAATCTACCTAAGTTCAAAATCTATGAAACACACTCATGAAAAAATACATTAAGAACATATAGATGACATGCATTAAAGCCCTTGAAAACATAGGTCTTACACTTAAACAGTAAGAGCTAATGTGTATGAAGTTGAGCATAATGAAAGAAATTCTTTAGCCAAACTATATCAAGGTTCACAAGTATGATTAGGCATGTTGCATACTCAATTCCTCATTGGAGATATGCATGAAAAACATTCATCATCCTTAAGAGCTCAATGAAGAGATATGCATGTGAACTCAACAAAAATAGAACAACAAGAACACAAAGACTCATTACACATGCAAGGGGTCGACTTTTTGTTAGGATGGGTCGACTCCACATATCACAAGGCCTATATAGCATGTAGCAAATCCTCCACATATCACAATACCATATAGCATGGGCAACAAAGATAGAATCATCAATCTTCAATATAGGTCCATGAACACAAGCTCAGTTTTCAGAACAGAAACAACAAGTGTGTTGCATGAACACAACCTCATGGATTAAACCCAAATCTAGCTATCTTCAGAAAAGAATAACTCCATTCAACATGTAGTTCAAGCTAGAATTGAATCACCCCTAAACTAAGATTATCATATAGGCAAATGAAGCACGCTATGCACATTGACTTGTTTTGCCAAAATCAAATGACCATGAATCCATATAATCAGAGAGCATCACTAAAATCACATTTATCAAATTTCAAGTTAATAGGTTGAGGATATTTCAGGTCCAAAAACTTTATGAGGAAAATGTATGAAAATACCCAACCAAGACGTTGAAAACATATTTGATGTAATGCATGAAACATAGAAAGAGTCGATGCAATACAATGAGAAAGTTAACTCCCTTTTTGAAGAAGAACTTCATTGATGGACTCCTTTGAGTTCCAAGCATGAATCATAGATTTGATCCTGCAAGCCAAGATAACATAGCATGAGTTCCTTAAACAACAATCATCCATATGACTTCCAAGTAAAAATCTTGAAGTCATCTTTGAACTCATCAACCAATATGCATACATGTTGCTCAATGAAACACATGCACATACCCACAAGCACAATCGTTTTGTTTTCATCAAAACCAAACACCAAACATCAACTAGGGGATGCAACACTTCTACTGTCTCCAAAGAGAGACATTATCTGCTCAGGGGGAGTATATTTTTGTAGCAAGGGAAAGTGCAGACATTTCTTTAACGTCAATATTTCTTCTCTTTTCAAATGGGGAGAATATGTGAGTCATATTTTTGTCAGATGATGCATACACTATTTTAGTTCACACTTGTCTGCATTTTACATTCATAATGAGAGAACATAGTCTGCATGTTCAGCTTACTGTTCCTTCCTTTTTGATGTTGTCAAAGGGGGAAAATATGTAAGTCATGTTTCATGAGAATATATGTGAGTCATTAATTCTGTCAAAAATTGTGTTGCATGCTGAGTCACATCGATCATCATCATGAATTTATTACAATGACTCATAATATTACCATCATCAAAAGGGGGAGATTATTGTGTCTCTGTGGTTTTGATGATGTCAACTATTATGTCATTATATTTAACCTTTATGATAAAACCTTGATGTATGAATTAATGATCTCATCACATATATAGAAGTATGTTCAAGAACTGACAATTGGTCAACTGATCAAATTGTGAGTCAGCTCTTTGACAGGTAAGGTCAATGCACATCCAAGTCTAAAGCATAAAGGTCGGTGCATATACCTTCTCTGTGAACAGGTAAGTGTAGATACGCTAAAATTGACATTACTGCGAGCACATCTCATATTACCTCATAATACCCCAATTCGACCCTCAAATTAACTTTATTTGAGTGTTTTTTCTTATTTTTCTTGGTTTTTTCCATTTTTCTACTTTTTCTTATATTTCCCTATTTTTATGGAGTTTCTGGATATTTTTCTCTATTTTTACAGATTTTTCAGAAATTAACGGTATGAGGGGGGACATCATTTGATTTAAAAAAATAATAAAAAAATAAAAAAGGGAAATGACGTCTCTTTGAGGAGGCGTCCATTTTTCCCTATTTTTCTGGAGTTTCTGGGTATTTTTCTCCACTTTTATCAATTTTTCAGGAATTAATGGCATGAGGGGGGGGGGGCGTCATTTGATTAAAAAAATAATAATAAAATCTCAAAAGGAAATGACGCCTTGTAAGGGGTCGTCATTTCAATTGGTTAGTATTTTATATTATATTTCTGGCTCTCTTTTAGGGGTATTTTATATTATATTGTAAGGGGTCGTCATTTCAATTGGTTGAGACCAACAGTGCAACACTTGCACACTTTATCCTTTATATATATATATATATATATATATATATATATATATATATATATATATATATATATATATATATATATATATATATATACTTCATTCATCATCATAAATTTCCCTACCCATTGCATTGGGGTTTAAAGGGGTAACAACCAACAAGGTGTGTTCGGTCACATGCTTTTCATGCTTACATTTATATTTGGGATTGATACTACACACTCGGTCTTCTAATTCCTATTTTATTTGCTGGTGTTGTTTCTTGCAAGGGTAATCAAAGAAAAATTCCCTCCATCGGCCGGCCTGTAGGAAGGGAAGGAAATCACTCACATCTCCCACGCTTAAGGTATTTATATCGCGATCCCTCCATTAATTATTTGTTATATCCTTTGAGGCCCGCGGTCTCTAGCGATCACCCTCCAAAAATTGAATCCAGGTATGCCCCTTTTCCCCCTTTCGCACATTTTATCACATATGCTTTTATTATTATTTTAGTAGATTTTTAAATAGATCTACAAATTGGCGATCACAGTGGGACGTCCTTGTGTTTTTCTTTGATTACCCTCTCCGTTAAGCACCCGCGTGTGCCCCTTCTATTTTGCACCCGCGGTGCACCTCCTCAAGTGATCAGCGTATCACTTCCTTTTCTCCCAAGTGATTGGTAATTTATAGATTTATTCAAAATTCCACTTCTGTTGTCCTTAAAAAAAAAGAATGAGCGCCCACCTTAACATACGCTAATTGCTTGTGACATATTCCTCACTCTGTTGCATAGCATATTAGTTTCATTCATCTATTACATATTAAATGTGTGATATCTAGTGTTTTCCTGTTACAGCATCGTGGCACTTCATATGTGATATCTAGTGTTTTCCTGTTAAATATGTGACATCTAGTGTTACTTGGATTCATCTGTTGCATAGCATATAGCATCGTGACACTTCATATGTGATGCATATCTAGTGTTTTCATGTGGTATTAGTTGCATGTCATATTCCTGTTGCATTGTCTCTCCCTTGCACTTCTGACATCTCACTGGGATTTCACAGAGGCGTTGCACATTTTGTTATTCTATTTTATTTTGTGCATTGCCATTGTTCATTCTGTTATCTACTGCATCCACATTCATTATGTCCTTTCACATTAGCATTCATTCTTTTGGCATAAGTGATTTGCATTCATGTCATTGTTCATTAATTAGTTTTTGTGATTATTCTATTTTGCATGCGATATTCATACATGCATCATTCTGCGTGATTTTTCTTTTCTTTTGCATTAGCTTGCATTACAAGAGCATCTTTGGTTTGGGAGACCTCCTCTCCGTACACTTATAGGAGCCTTACCCTTTCTTGGTTAAGGAAGGACCCTCTATTGAGCACTCCGTCTCTTTAGACCAGGAATTCCAAAACCAAGGCCTCCATAAGTCCTCGCACCCGTGGATTCCCTCACGGACGCTTGGGCAGGTTGTACCTTTGAAGTTCACCGGGTTTAGTTGGCCTAAAACGTGGTGAGAGAATAAACCTAGTTGGCACCGGAGTTGACTATATTGAAACTAGGTTCCTACCTTGCGTGACTTATATCACATTTTTCGAAAATCACCTAATTCACCAAGGTTTAAGTCAAAACAAAAGCAAGCATAAACATCCCAACTTGATTAATATCTTTGTAACATTAGTTTGGTTGGTTGAATTGTTTGCTTGCATGATGTTTGATCTTGATAACAAAATCACCATGTCTAATCAATCATATATTCATGAGGATGATAAACCTAGCATATCTTATAATCCTCAAGCTTATAAGTCTCACCAAGATCTTTCTAAGGGACCGCATCCTCACTTTTATGGTGTTGCCCGACCCATGGGCAATTTTCAGTCTCATGGTCCCTCGCATTCATTGCATGCCACTACTCCCTCGGGACCATCTCCTCCCAATGATGAGAAGGTTTCCCAAGTCATCCATGCATTAGATCATCTCACCCCTCAACAAATCCAAGCCCTTAAGGCTATTGTTGAGGGCACATCTTCTTCTCATCCTCCCTCCAATCCCACACGGGTGGCCCATCACCCACCTCCTTCCATTCATACCCGGGTGTCCCATTACCATCCTCCCTCTCTTATTCGCACTCCTGTTCGAGGAGTCCATCCACCTTTTTCTACACGTACTCCTTCTCGAGTGATCCATCACCCGCCTCCTTCTATTCCACCTTCACCATGGCCCCAAGGCCCACATGTTCCTTGCAACCCGGCCCGTCCGGGTCCTTTTGTGGGTCGGCCCATTAACCCACCTCCACGGCCTTCATATCAAGCCACCCCTCCAAGGCAATCATGCCAACCCTCCAATGTTCAAGTTACACCCCTCCAGCAAAATCTCTTTGATAAAATTGCCTCCATGGGGGATCAACTTAGGAGGGTCACAAGCCTGTGACCCGCTCCTTCTGCTCCTCCTCCATCTCCAGTCAATCCTCTTCACGATTTCATGAAAAACATCACCAAGATGGAAAGAGAGTGGAAGGAGAGGAGAGATAATGGCATTACGGATTCAAGTGAACAAGATATTGATGATCAAGGGGACACCGTTCACCCTCCACTCATCCACCCCACTCATTCATATGGCCCTCCGCCTTCGCCTTCGCATTTACCTCCACAAAATTCTCCACAATATGATGATTCCCCACCACCGTTTTTACTTAATCCTCCACATCACGCTCCTCTACTACTATTATTATGCCTCCGCCACGGCGTCCACTTGATGTTTTTGATGAAGATGAAGATTTGGAGATGGCACAAAATGTTGAAATTCCGCAGGCACCCCTTCTGAGTTTCTTTCATTTTCCTCTCCCTCCATTGCCACCCGATGAACCCCCTGCTCAAGATGAAGCCAATGTCCTTAACCATATTTATGAGACTAATTGGTGCTACGATGACGGGTCGATACTCCAATCACCCACACCGGTGCATCATGCGTCTTCCCCTATCCCTAATACCTCTCGCACCATCCGGCACTTCCTACGCACCAAACCTTCTCCTTTTACACCTTCATTTACCAAACCATCAACCTCCACTCCACCGGCCTCTGCCGAACCTCCCGCTAAACTTCAAACCATAACACGTCTTCCTTGTTCGCCACCTAAAACCTCCATTATCCCCATAACACCAAGGCCAATTACCCTAAGCACAACTTTGCCTACAACTTTACCCAAAATCGTGGCTAGTCTTGGGCAGGACTCACCTATTTTTGCACTCGAGCCAACCTCATTTGCTTCCGAGAAAGGGGAGAAGCCCGACGCGTTTCTACCTCCACCATCATTTACCCCTCTGTTAACACTCTCCATTAAACCACCATCATGTATTAAACCTTCCATTACACCTCCACCATCCTTAGAGCCTCCCACCTCCACCTCACTTTTCTCTACCACTCGAAAGGGGTGCATCTCTATAAATGTTTGTGCCATGGATGATGAAAAAGAGCCAGGTAGGAAGGATTTGGCCACAGCTACGCCCGTCAAGGTTCAAAATTTTATTTGCCGAATGCCAATTCATGTTTTTGTACCGGGCACATTCGAGAAGTCTCCAAGGACGCTCACTGAGAAACACTGTTATAAGTTGATGCCGAGTCGGCCCGTTATTCAATTCATTTTGCTCATTGGGCAACATTCTTTCAATGCTCTCGTTACCCCTCGCTCCATTATTATACGATTTTCTAAGGGGTTTTCTTCTTCTTACATCACTATAACATATTCCTTTAATGATAGTTTATCCTTTGAGCCGTCGGGCCGGGCACTCTCTTTGCCATAGAGGGGTGGATATTTTTTTATTAAAGGGCCTTCCGCCAATGCATTTGTTCCTTATTCTATTCCATCCGCCAATTCCTTCTTATGGGCCACTCCATGGGTGAGGAGGAAGATCTTACCCTCTCATTCCATGCATTCTCTACACTCTTTGAATATCATGCATTTCATGCGTCCCTTACATCCATCACATTGCATTCACATGCATTCCTTCTTTCCCAGGTTTCTGAACCCATATCTGCCACGCCTTCCAGAACCTCCGGATCCTCCACAACTTTTTTCACCTCCCTCTTCTAGATCTCCGGGTTACCTTACTTTTCCCGAGCACTGTGCCCTCTCCAATCTTCTCTCAGGGCATCGCGCCTGCTCCCAACTATTGCACCCAGACCCTCCGAGCTTCTCACTGATTCTCCTTGGGCATCATGTCCCTCGGTACTTCCCTCCTCCGGAACCTCCGGACCTCCCTTTTAGGGCATCGCACCCCTACACACCTCCATATCCGGATCATCTGGATTTCTCTCCCGTCCTTCCAAGGCATCGCGCCCTTTTACATCTTCCTCCTCCGGAACTTCCGGATTTCCTATCTTACTCTTTATCCTTCCCAAGGCATCACGCCCCTTTCTATTTTCTTCCTCCGGAACCTCCGGATTCCCAAGGGCATTGCGCCCATTTTTATCTCCTACCTCTGGAACCTCCGAACCTATCTGATTACCTAGGACATCACGTCCCTCGGCATTTCGTTCCTCCGGAACCCCTGGATCCTATAACTTTCTCTTCTTATTTACCTCCGGGTCCCCTTACACTTGTCGAGCATCGCGCCCCCTATAGTTTTCTCTCAGGGCATCATGCCCACTCTCAACTCTTGTGTCCGGATCCTTCAGATTTCTCTCTGCTTGCCGGGCATTGCGCCTTCCTTCTCCACATCCTTCTGAAACCTAGGGATCTCTTACCCCATTCTTCGATTCTTTCTGGGCATGGCGCCCCTTCTCATTTCATTCCTCTGGAACCTCCGGATCTCCTTTCCTTCTTCTCTCTCCTCTGATTTATCTTCTTACTCCTCCAGGATATCCCGTCCTTTGTTCTCTTCATTATTTTCTTCCTCTTCAATCACCTTTTTCCATATCTTTTCCCAGGGCATCGCATCCCTTGGGATTTTCCTCCTCCGAAACCTCCGGATGATTCCTACCCACATCATGACTCTCCTCCTCTCTTGCTTCAAGAACCTCCGGATCCGCCTCTTTCCATCTATCAATTTCTTCTTCTAATTCCTCCCAATCACGAGTCCGACCCAACTTCTTCCACATCCACCGCTTTGGGCATCTGCTCATTTTCCCACTACTTCTGAGGCTTTAGCCCTCACTTCACCTTTTGATTTTCTTCTCCTTCTGCAGACCTTTCATGTGATCAGGGTCTCCGCACCTTAGTGAGGGAGTTCTAGCCCTCGCCTCTTTTCCTTTTATCCTTGTTCGTCTGAGTCAGGTCTGGACACCACTCTTTCTTATTAAGCCACTTCAAACCCTGGCTTCCAATCCTTTTATCTGCAAAAGAGGACAAATCTCATGATGATCAAGATCGCCTCCGACAGTTGTTGCTTCTACAAGGTTGCAAGGTAACGTTTTGATGTGATTTGATTTCATCATTCTTCACGCACGATTTTTCAACATGAAGTGCTTCTTAACATGATCAAGAGTGTTATTCTAGATCTTTATCTTAGGCCTTTTCATTAAGTCAATTTCAGAAAAAAAAGAGTCTTTAGGCTTGCTATACAACACTTTGGTTAATAAGAACCCCGCGCTGGGAGTTCGGCATTCTCTCCCCGCTTGTTAAGGGCAACCCTTAGCTAGGCACTCCACACACTTCACGGCGTCCTTAGCCGGCTCCTTTGGATAAACACCGTTGCTGCTTTGGCCATGCCATGAGTATACTTGAAAGTTTTTCCTCTTCATTACTCGGCCGAATGCAGGAGTAAGAGGTTGACGGATGAGATAATCAACCTAGGTAATTCCCAATACGAGAGAAGTCTCAAATAGGGGTAGTCTTAACCCAAAATAAAGTAAGATTTCATGATACATCTAGCCAAAAAGGGCTATTATGAAAATCAAGACAAAATTTTAATAAATTCAAAATTATGAATTATGGCATGACAAGAGTGGCAAAGCCCCTGTAGGGAAAACCCTGGTCGTATGTGTTCACGTGTTTTCCCACCCCTTTCTTTCTGTCTCTTTCCTTCCTTTTCTAAATCAAGATATAAAGACAAACACAAATGAAGGGAAGAAAGAAAAGGTAGAGAGGTGTATCTGTGTGATCGTGATCGCCACCAAGACACAAGTACCGGAGTACTACGTACCTTGGAAAGGGAGAAAGCACTCATCCAAGATGCAGCGCTGCAGTAGTACACGGTCTAGGACGAACTGCTCAAGAGATAGGACGGCCACTCGATAGACCGTTCACAACGTTGAAGAAGGAAGTGGGACGAAGAAGGATCTGGCTTCAAACGGTTCAGAAATGGCCGCTTATAGGAACTGAACGGTTCCTATAGGACCGCTCTTATCTGCAGACAGACGAAAGACGACCGTTCAACGCTGCCAGACTCCAAGTGGTGGTACTTGATCCTCCACCCCTTCCGACCGGGCAGAGAGGATGGGCCTCTTGCTATGCTGATGCTGACCTACAAAACAACGTGAAGAACACAAAAATGTAACCCAAATTAGCCCTAGGAAGCATAGCAACTATACAAAAGAATGGGAAAAAAATGTAATAACATGGAATGGGCGATACCGGGGGAGTTTATAAACCCCTATAGGGCGTCAAAACAATAGGAAGGGTGTAGAAATGATGTGAAATGATGCAAAAACATGGGAAGAAGATGGTGAAAAGAAGTGTCCATTGGATGAAAAGAACACTAAACGACTAGACTAAAACACAGAATGAAAACTACTCCGTTGAACCGGAGGCTTAGAAGGATGTAGAAAGCCTCCCTCCCTGGCTACAGCTTGCTTAAAAGTTCGGCAGGGCTTCGCCGTCGACGTTGGATCTCCCCCCTTTTCAAGCTTGGACTAGGGGTGCTATTTATAGAACCCTAAAAGTCCAATCTCGAAATTGGATTTTCCATTGAAAATTAGTCCAAAATGATAAAACCAAATTCATAGATAATCTTCTTATCTTCCACCAGGATCAAACGACACCTCATTTGGTTGAGAAACCACAGAGAAAATGGTGGAGGAAGGTGGAGGTTTAATCACGGATAGAGAGAGAAAATCCAAACAATCCAAAGTTTTCGAACAAGTACACGGTCGCACGATAGGCCGCCCAGACAATTGCACGGTCTACTACTAGACCGTCCAATGCTGTCAGTGATAAATAAAATAAAATAAAAAATTATCCAATTATCCACCAAACTGATCGGCCATTACGGCGTTGGATTCTTTAGGATAAAACGGTCTACTGCTAGACCACTCAATCCATAGAACAGCCCAATGCTAGGCCGTGTACACATGTCAATGATAAATCCAGAAAAATAGGATAAATAGATAATTATCAGAAAAACCAACCGACTTAGGACTCTGGGAGCTGGACGGTCTAACGACAGGCCGTTCAAATGATTTTAACGGTGGATCCCAGACCGTGCAAAGGCTTGTCGGTGGAAATTCAGAAAATCAAATAAATATCCAATAAATCATTAAACGGTTCAAAGAAGACCGCCCAGTCACGGAACGGCCAGTCGATAGACCGTGTAAAGCTCGGACGTTTGAAATTACTAAAATGGGATAAATGAGCCCAAAACCAAGCGAAACCAAGACTCATTAAGCCCGAATCCGAGAGCAGACCAAGTCAGGGAGGGAGATACCCATAAAATAAATCCAAAGATGTGCCTGAAAATAGCCCAATGAGTGATGGACAACTCGAGACATCAACAAATGATAGTAAGAGGAATGACTCAACTCATAGGCAAAAAACGGGTGTCAAAAGATGCCCCTCCTTAACGTCCTCTTTGCAGGGGAGCGAGCAGAGGTGAAGCGGAAGTGAAATGAAACATGGAGATGAAGCGAAAATGAAGCGGAGCGGACTGAAAAGTGGGTGTTAAGGTAAACAACACCCGTTTCATTGTCAACGAGCGATAAGAATCTTCTGAAAAACTCCGAACCAAACACAAGGAATGATCGGACCAAAACGACGCTAGTCTGGAGGAACTAACTAAACAAAAAGGAAAACACACGATCAACCTCATGGGGGACACAATCCCTCAAACCAATGAGGGGACCGGAGCAAGTAGCAAAAAAGTAAAGAAACAGACTAAAACTCTAGACGGGGACCTTCAGTCAATCAAACCAGGTGAACAGACCAAAGACAACCTTCCAACTCCGAGTGAAATTGTTCCTCTTACTTGAAATCATGAACGCACAATCATCCATCACAAATGAGACGCTTTCAGACAAATCATGGGTTGTGAACACTCAAAAGATGCGTATGATGCATGCTGGGCTAAAATAAAAGAAATCATTAAATCAAATACAAATAAAGCCATAAAAATAGAAAATACTCGAGAATAATATTGTTAGACTGGGGTCAATCAGGGTCAAGATACTATCTGCAACCACGGCGTGCGAGACAGAACCATCGTCCCCTAATTTTTCCAACCTAACGGCCTATCCGATGATTAAACATGCGAACTTGGATCATCATTATTTTTGTTATAGGGGAACATCAGATCTTGGAACACATAGATAACCGACTGGTTCTTGAGATAATATCGCATAATATCATATAGTAATGCAATAAGGATACAGGGATAGAAGGCCATACCTGACTTACCTGTGCAGGCGAAACGGTAAGTTGCAGTGGTGCTGTAAAGAATTCATGAACAGAGTTTTGCAATATTACATCATGAAACAATCATTCAAGCCCAAAAGGAAATCAGCCACTCAATCACATAATGCAGCAAACAACATTCTTCACAATTGTTTTAGCACATGAACGGTCTAGCACAAGACCGCTCCATAAAGTAAATGGTCCCAATGGGGCCGCCCAAGCATTACAAATTTGAATATGATCTTGAAAATACACAGCCCATTATGAGACTGTTCAATGAACAGAACGGCCACCACTTGGCCATTCAAGGAAGCGCATTATTAGAGATTAAACGGTCACATCTGAGATCGTTTAGTAGTTACACGGTCTATCGATAGACCGTGTAATCACTGGTGGTTTCAAAAAAAATAAAACCTTTCCTCTTCCACCTCCTCCCTCTCCGTCGTAGCCGACGGAGGAGAACCACGAACACCCCCCACTCTCCATCTTCGCCATACTCTCCACCTCTCTCCATCCCTCGCATTCTCTTCTACTCTCCCCTTCGTCTCCCCTTCTATGCGCTTCAAACATCAAGCAATCCACCGAAGAATGGCCGACGAGGGAGCACAAGTGCCTTCGGCGGCGGCCACCGCGGAGGGGATGGCTCCGACACCACCACCCGAGGCCGAAGAAGGAGCGGCGCCACCCGTGGCCGAGGAAGGAGCAATCATGGTCGGTGAAGCAGATGCCGGGAAAGCACCGGCGGAACCCACGGCGGTGGTGGAGAAGCCACCGAAGACAGACGAGGTAGGTCGCCTAAAACCCTCCCCCATTTTCAATTTTTTTTAGCATGCATGTGTTTTTAGGAGATAAAAGAGGGGCTCACGACCCTTTTAGGGCCGGTTGGGGGCCTTATGGGGCCTTGCCGCCGGCGGGATGGGCTTGAACGCCGTCGGGGGTGACGGCAACAACACGGTTCAACAGTAACCATTTAACAAACCAGACGGTTCACATAGAACTGTTCAACTACAGCACGGCCCAAGGGTGGCCGTTCCAGAGGAGTTGAACCGACGGGGTAACACGGTCTGAGGAAGACCGTGTACCTCTAAGACGGCCCACATGGGTCCATTCAGAATACAAAATGTTCAAAACAAAACGGTCTCCACCAAACCGTGGACATTTAGGATGGCCCACATTGGTCCGTTCAAAACATGAAACATTTAAGAACGGAACGGTCTCAACCGGACCATGGAAAATGATATGGTTGGACGATAGACCGTGTAATTTTTAACGAGGAGGGGCTTGAGAGAGGGGAATGACACGGTCATATGGGGACCGTGGGTTTATTGGACGGTCAAAGATGGGCCGTTCCAGGGTAAGCATTAGACAATAGCACGATCCTCTTAGGGCCGTCGATAGGGCAGAACGGTCCATGGGTGACCGTGTACTTTTGAGGGGGTTAGTGGGACGTTTGGAACCGTTGAAAGAGAAAACGGCCCGCATGAGACCATTCAGTGAGCTGAGTGATTTATTCAATTAATGAAAATGCAAGATTCTAAAGTGAAACGCAATTATCCTAAATGTATGCAGGGAAAGCGCATGACTCGGATCTCCTGGCTGCTGGTCCAAGTAGTGTATCTTGCACTGCCAGACTTTCAGCGGGAGAGGCTCATGACCATGGGCTTCACTAAGTTCCTGAGCATAGAGGTCAGCCGGCTAGACACGCCGCTCCTTTATGCTCTGCACGACCGCTGGGATCCGGTGAGCTGGACATTCATTTTTCCGTGGGGCCACATGGTCCCCGCACTGGAGGACGTTACGCGCATCACCGGATTGCGCGTGCATGGGACTCCGGTCAGCGGGAGGACATACCCCGACTACCGGGAGCTAGCGTAGAAGCTGCTGCACCCAAGGTGTCAGTCAACGACGCTGACGAGGGTGAGGCTACAGCACAGCCATGGACTAAGGGGCGCACGGATAGCGACCGAGGAGCTGCCTGAGGAGCACTTGCAGAGGTTGATAGATCAGGTACGACCCAGAGTAGCAGTCGAGGCAGGACCCGAGGTGGACCGAGTGTTGAGAAGGTTCCTGATGCTATTTTTTGGACGTCTACTATTCACGATGAGGGCCGACGTCATCAGTTGTCGATTCCTTCCCTTACTCGAGGACTTAGGGCACATCGGGGACTACGCTTGGGGAGCGACAGTCCTTGCGTTTTTGTTCGACACTCTCAACTCGACGAGCTGGCGGACGATGCTCGGGGGCTTCTCTCTTTTACTCCAGGTATGACCTAGACTCTTAAACTAATTATGGAATTTGCTATATGATTCCTATAAACGCTATATACTGACATTTGGTGAGATGCAATGCAGGTGTGGGCCTACGCATACCTACGTGTGCTAGGGAGAGGCGAGGAGACTCACCCAGAGCGGCTCCCCATCGCCCGACAATGGACGGATCCACGAGAGACTGGGTCCCTCCGGAGACAGGTCCGGGAGATCCAGGATGACCTAGACACGCTGCCCTTCGCCTCGATACAACTTTAAACTCAAACTTTTTCATTAAATGCAAATTATATGCTTATGATACTAATGTGACTTTCCTATTTGACAGGTTCGGTGGACACCCTACATGAGTGAGGGGCACGAGGGTCAGCCGTGGGTAGTGGCAGCTCTCACCAACTCAGGCCGAGATGTTTTGCTGCATTGCATGAACGTGGTGGAGCCACTCCACTTCCGACTAGTGATGAGGACGATCAGCATCCATCAGCCAGCGATTGAGTTTTCGACACCAGAAAAGCTGGAGGAGCGAGTCGAGCGACACCCCCGAGGAATGGCCACGGTGATAGACTGGACGGAGCGAGCCTTAGAGCAGATCACGGACTGGGCAGCACGCTGGCGGGTGGTAGCTGCCCGAGCAGAGAGCGAGGAGGCCTACTACACGGCCTACGCCCGGCACTACAGGGACCAGGTGTTCCGTGGTGCCCGCCGGTCGGTACAACTTCTATACGTTAATGCTTTCTATTATGCTTTCTATATGATTATGCATTGACATTTGGACCTCCTAAATGTAGATTGACCCTGAGGGAGGATTGCGGAGTTATAGGGACTCCTCCACTCGACGATCCAGGAGCGAGACGAGGCCCATCAGGCCTGAGCCTTCTGGTGAGTTTCTTTAAAATTTAACTCTTAAATATGCACTTGATTATGATTACGCCTATGAAATGACTGACCTGGAGTTTTGAATGCAGCGATCCGAGGGGACCCAGTGCCAGGGAGCTGACGTACCCTCTTCCTTTTCTCAGACTGCTGCGGATCGAGCCGAGCGGGACACCGAGTTCGTGAGGATGGTCACACGGGCAGAGGTGGCTCTCACCGAGAGGGTAACTACACAATGCCTTCCCAGTTGATTATGTTTATGAAATGCAATTGACTGACCATGATGCATGTACATGTAGACGACTGAGCTGATCGCTTCCCTAGGCGAGGCCACCCGACTACGGGAGGACATGGAGTGATTCCATGCTGAGGCCGCAGCTCTACGAGCAGAGGTAGCAGAGGCTTCACGCCTCTATGCAGAGATGGAGCGATCCCGTGCCGGGACGGCAGAGACGGAGCTCCTTCGAGCCCAGGTGGCAAAGGCGGACCTTTACCGTGCCTAGGCGGAGCGGGCTCCGCTAGAAGCGGCCGAGCTGAGAGGTGAGGTTCGGGCATTTGAGAAGATGACCCGGAGGCCAGAGCACAGTGGTGTCCCGAGCGGCACACACGATAGCTCCTACAAGAGCTATTTTATGAGTTCCTCTAGTCGCCGGAGGAACGAGGAGGAGGAGCAGCACCGACGACCTCGAGAGGAGGTGAGCTCTGCGGTGGCCCCACCACCGAAGAGGCATGAGGGAGTGGGTGACAGTAACGGGCCAGAGGGAGTGGGACCGGCTTGATGTAGCCGTGACTTTGTACATGTGGAAATGATAGTGATATGATATGTTTTTGGTTTGATTTTTGTGGATGAATGTATGAATGGATGCAAATGCTTGACTCTAACTAACTAACAATGACTCCTAACCCAACGCGAGTGAGTGGGAGAGAGAGACGACACACGAGTGAGTGTGAGAGAGCGACGACACGAGTAAGTGTGAGAGAGCGAGAGAGACAACACGACACGAGTTTGAGAGAGAGACGGCACAGCATGCGTTTGAGAGAGAGATGGCACAACATGAGTTTGAGAGAGAGACAACACGAGAGAGAGAGAGAGAGAGAGAGAGAGAGAGAGAGAGAGTGGGAGAGAGAGACGCCAAATGGCGAGTGGGAGAGACGCCAAATAACGAGTGAGAGAGACGCCAAATAACGAGTGAGGGAGAGACGCCAAATAGCGAGTGGGAGAGAGAGACGAACACAGGTTGAGTGGCATTGGTACAAGGAGGACAAAAAGAGGCTTCAGGTTTCTAAACAGTCATCCAAATGACCGCCCCAAGACCCACACGACCTTCCTTTAGACTGCTAAAATCTGCTCAGCTGAGCGCCAATGAAGCGACTAAACGGTCTACCATAGTCCGTTCAAAGAATAAAACGGCCCTGTTTGAACCGTTCATTTAACAGAACGGTCTCTCCATGACCGGGCAAATGCTAAGGGTTGAAGGGTGTAGAAGGTTGCCGAACGGTCTCCATCAGACCATTCAATGATCAGAGTGGTCTATCGATGGACCGCGTATGCTTACGCCCTAAGAGCCCGATCGGGACTCTCTTGGAGAGTCCCAACCCGAGAATAGGTGCTCCTAATCAACCCAAATTCTATCCTAACCTGATCTAGAACTTATCCTACCTCAATTCTAGTGGGTTTAGGCCTCTAATCAAGCCCTATAAGTAAGAGGGGACTCCAAATTCGTCCTTCACACATCAACCCTCTTTCAAGGCCTGAAATCTTTCTCAATCTTCCTCAAATCATCATGAAGAGGGCCATTGAAGGGAGCTCAATGGGAGAGGTGGCTTATCAAGGTCCAAAGCCGGCTAGAAAGGAGCACGGCGTGCTACAACGTCTGACCACCATCCCAGGGCACTTGAGCTCCATCCCCATGAAAGAGGTAAGTTAATGTTGTTCAAATTCAATTTCATTCAATTTTACATCATTTCCTTCAAAAGCCTATATATTCTCTCTCTCTTTTCCTCTTTTCTTCATTTCCGCTTCTCCCCGGTCCGAGACGATATTCTACCTTGAAGTGGATGGCTCCTATGATCCATGAACTACCCATATCTGTGACATCTATCCTTAGGTCTGGGCACCTTCACTCTCTTCTAGTGCTAGCCAAAAACTACCCCAAGCTTTCCTTAGATTGGCATAGCATTTCAGCCTTGGTAGAGATATGGCACCCCCAGACCCACACTTTCATGCTCCCATCCTTTGAGGCTACCATCTTACTAGAGGAGGTAGAAACCTACTTGTCTTTCCCTAGGTCCAAGGTGGGTGAGGAGGATTTAGTATGTCACACTGTTGCCCCCGTGGATCCTGCCCTTATCTTAGGAGAGTTCATACCTAGTAGCAAGGACATTCGCACCATAGTGGGCCCACACCTGGTTCATCTTCTACCTCTCAGCCAATGGGTGATAGCGCACTGTAAGAATAAGTGTGGGTGGTATGAGGCCATAGCTAAGGCCGTCTCCATATACTTCTGCAGGGCCATACTTTTCCCTTCTACCGACCATGTCTTAAATGTCCCCATCCTTAGCACTATCAGTGGTCTGTGACAGGGTCTTTCCATCTCCCAGGCCGTCCTTACCTATTTATATGAGGGACTTAGCTCAGCTGCCCTAGGAGGTCCACTCTTTGGCTCTATGATTCTCCTAGAGTGCTGAATGGGAGTTAGGATGAAGTTCATGCAAAGGGAAGATGTCACCTCGGTTAGTAGGATCTTTCGGAGCCATCCATTGTTCTTCATTGGCGGTTCTTTCAGGTTCTCCCAGCAGGTGGAGTGCAGGACGGCAGACAAGAAGACTAGGGATGAGTGGCGTCTCTACATCAACACCTTGCCCCTGGACCGGTTCGTGATGTGCCTATCTTTCCTGCACGGCACTACTCTCAGGCTTCGTAGGAGGCCTGGTCTGGACTTGAGGCTCGTGGGTGAGACCACTTTGGGGATGTACAGCCCGCATCGGTGCTTCCTTCAGGTTGGACTATCCCGGTCTACATTTCCAGCACTACCCCATCTTCCCACACTACAGGCGAGGAGGTTTGGGTCAGAGGAGGATGAGCAGGCGATCAGGAGCGCCCTGATCATGTGGGAGGTTAGTAGGGTGCTCACCCTACTGGCGGAGGTGACCAAGCTCTAGGAGGCTTACCAGGCATATGTGAGAGAGCTGAGAGAGATTAGGCCTCGCGGGGATGCCCGTCTGAGGATTGGGTGACTTTCTTATGTTCATATAGAGACTCATGTTCTAGAAATGTTTACATTTTAATGAATAAAATTGATGATTGAATTGATTTGGGTTTGGCCTTCCTTGCATGTGATTGAATGAGTTTGAGATAGGATCTCAGGATAAAAATGGTCCACAACGAGACCGCTCAGTTAGATACACGGTTAGAGTCTAACCGCGCCGTAGAGGTGAACGGCCAGACTTCGGCCGTGTACCAGATCAATGGTAGAGTTAAGAACAGGGACCTTTGGAGATGGGAATGGTCTATCGGTAGACCGTGGACATAGTAAAGCAGTCAAGAGTGCACCGTTCTGGTTTGTGAACGGTCTAGTGAGGACCGTTGATTCCTGAAGGTGCTAGAGATTAGAACGGTCTGGACGAGGCCGTGTGAATGGTGGAACGGTCTGATGTTGGCCGTTGGAATGAATAAAATGGTCGCCAGAGGACCGTTCAGTGATAGAAATGTTGAATCTTGTCTTCAACCTGCCCCTGCACACACATAAACAAAGAAACAGATTAAATCTGTTTCAGGCTTAACCCCTTGCCTGTAGCAAGTTAGGAAATGACATGTTCTTGATTTTTGGACAAGGGGGTAAGCCTTATTAAATAGGCAAATAGCACGGAGGAAAAATGAATGCAATGCATGCCATGAATGCAAATCATGATGATGAAAATATTTTTATGGTTTTAAAAATATTTGATTTTTTTATTTTAGATTTTGAAATATTTAATTTTTTTAGATTTTGAAATATTTGGTTTCCTTGGATTTTTGAAGTATTTGGTTTTTTTAGTTTTTTGAAGTATTTGGTTTTTTTGGGTTTCGAAATATTTGATTTTTTTTTGGGGGGGGGGTTATGATATATTCAATTATTTTGGGTTATGAAATCTTCAATTTTTTGGATTTTTGAAATATTTGCTTTTTTTTAATTTTGAAATATATGATGATTTTTTGGGGACTTTGAAATATATGTTTTTTTTAGATTTTGGAGCCAACTCAGACCCGGCGACAGGATACCTTCACACCTCATTAGGGGTTTCCCTAGTACAACGTGCGTTATGAGGACCGCCCATAGCTGGGGTCCAATTCTACTTAACGGTGCCTCTACCGAGGCCATGCCGGGGTATGATCCAGTCCTTGGAAAATAAAATAGAGAGTTTGATGGGAAGCCATCAATAGGTATAGTGGTTCTTAAGGCTTGAGTTCCTCTCATGACAAACCCCTTTTCAAAGAATTTGGTCTATTGCACCGGGGCTTTGTGTCCGTCATAGAACCTTCATCCGCTCCAGGCACGCATACGACCGAGCTCATTACGTCCCGCGGGGAAACTGTACTGCCGCTCTTGCCATGCCCAGCTTCATTCTTTCGGGAGCATTTAGACTTGTGAGCTTCGAGCTTTTGAATGAGCTTTTAGCTTTTGCCTTGATTTTGCACATTTTCTTTCATTCCTTTTCTTTCTTTTGCTGCGGAATCAGGTCATAACGAATTACCCCAATTTGAGACCTTCCTTTTATCAGGGTGTCTAGATCAGTTCTCACCCCCTTATTTGTTAGCTAGGTGCGATTGATAAACACAGATCCAGAGGGGGGGGGGTGAATGGATCTTTCAAAGAATTCTACCCAATTTCAAATTCGCATGAGATGATAACACAAGATCAGTGGACAATTGATCAAACATAAGATATGCAAACTCAATTAAACTCTAGGATATAGATAATCAATTAAATCACGGTCCTAGCATGCATCTAGCGGAAGCAGGCAATCAAACAAACCACTGCACAAGGATTTTTAGGTGGTTCGGTCCAAAGACCTACGTCCACCCCTCACTCCCAACCGGAGTGAGGCTTCCACTAGTAACACTAGCACAGCAGACTCAGTCTGCAACAAATGCTGCCAAACAGCTTGACCAGGGGAACAACCTCCCCTCTTCCTCCCAACCGGAGGGACACCCCAAGTGACTCCCAGCCACTTGGAAACCAGAGGCACACGGTCTCTCTTCTTCCAGACCCGGAGGGAACCCCTGGACTTGCTACCCACAAGCCCAGAACCGGAGGACCAAACCTCCCTTGCTCCAAACCGGAGGGGAACCTAGAGACCCAAGTCTCTCTTCCTCTGAAACCCAAAGGGAAACACAAGTGACACCAAGTCACCAGCAAACTAGAGGTCTCGGACCTCTCTTCCTCCCAACCGGAGGGAAACAACCAATGACACCCAGTCAAAGGCAACCAGAGACGTAAGTCTCTCTTCCTCCACACCGGAGGGAACCCGACCTCACACCAGAAGATCGGAAGAACAGTAAGTGAATAGTTCAAAGGAAAAACAAAAATGCAGCAACGGAAAGCTGAAAAGATAAAATCAAATGTGGCTCTCGCAGGAGCTGGCTGGCCTGGATTTGATCCACGGTCCAGCAGGAACTTCTTCTTCTGCTTCTCTCTTTCTCCCAGCACGAACTCTCTTTTCTTCTTCTTCTTCTTTCTTTCTTCTTCTTCTTCTCACTGCTTCAGCCTTCTCCTTCTCCTTCTTCTCACTTCTTTTCTTCTTCTTCTCTATTCTCTATATCGTGGAGGCACTCTCTGCTCTTCAGCTTTTCTCGATGGCTCTCTGCATTTCGATCACCCTCAGCCGATGGAGGAGACTTCATATATATACCAGCAGCAGGCAGCTAGGGCTTATGCTCTTTTCGATTCCCGCCCAAGCTTCAGTGGTCCACGTGTTAGCATCTCAGCCTCTTGGATCACGTGCCATTCTTAATAACCTCGTCCATTAATCCTGTCAGGTAATCAGTTGAATAACAGTATCAGATGATGTATAGACTTGAAGGTTTAACTGAGTGTACAGACTTCGTGAGGACATCAGCCCAAGGCGTCAACACTTCCATCGTGCAGCGTCGCCTCAGCTCCTCAAGCGAGATGCTCACGCCCTTGGGAACTGGCCAATGCGTCAACGCATCCTGTGTCAGCGTCGACGTAGTGAACAAGACAGAAAGCGAAAGACGCACAATTGCGTCAACGCAGTCAGCCAAGTGCGTCAACGCACTAAAAGCACAGAACCCAAAGGCAGTGTACAGACTTGGTAAGTCTGAGCCAATGTACAGACATCAAGTGAAGACCAGTATATAGACTTCTCGTGAAAACCAGTGTATAGACTCTGTGATGAAAGGCTGATAGAGCGAGCGATGTATAGAGTTGGAGAAGAAGATGCACTGTTCACGCTGTACAGACTTGGGCGTTGTATAGACTTGGAACGGCTTCAAGGCAACAATGTACAGACTTTGAAATAAGGAGTGTACAGACTTCAAAGTTCAAGGCCATGATGTATAGACTTTGCCCAAGGAAACGAATGTATAGACTTTCTGAAATAGTCCGATGTATAGACTTCAAGAACTCTGGACAACGGACGCTGTACAGACTTTAGCTAAGTAGGCCACAGGCCGATGTGTAGACTTGGCCAATGTGCAGACTTTGGCTTGGAACGAAGGTAAGGATGAGGCTGTATAGACTTGGCCAGAACATAGGGAAAAGCACCAATGTGCAGACATGAACATCCAGCATTGTATAGACTTCGTTTCAAGCAACGTAGGTAAAAGAGACAATGTATATACTTAGCCACCAATGTATGGACTTCAACACAAATGAGAAGATCGGATGAATAGACTTTGAAGCTTAACATAGACGGTGGATGTATAGACTTCATGAATAAGATGCAATGCCGACTGATGTATACACTTGGCAAATAGGGTGATGCATGAACTACCCTGTACAGACTTTAAGACTTAATGAGCAACAAAAAGTAGACAAAGCAGCATGGCGTCAACCCAGCTGTTCCACTGCGTCAACGCAGCAAGTAAACCAGCAACTACTGCGTCAACGTAGTGTCCTTGTAGCGTCAACGCAGCTAGTGAACAGATAGCCAATGCGTCAACCCAATCTCCAACTGCGTCAACGCACTGCATGAACAATTAGCCACTACGTTAACCCAATCTAGCCATATTCATGAATTAGCTATTCAAGCAAACAATCAGATATTTAAGCAGTCAAACAGTCATCTAAATTAATTAGCACACCTTAGTGTGACTCATGGTGTGTCAGCCATCATCAAAACCACACAGGGGCACAACAATCTCCCCCTTTTTGATGATGGCAACACTATGAGTTACACTGACTCAGATTAGATTCTTCTCCCCCTTTGCCTTCAGCAAAAAGACATGAGTTGAAGAGGAAAGAATAAGACTGTATAAAAAGAGTGAATTAAAAGCTCCCCCTTTTGACTAATCTGCCCCTTTTACATTAGCAAAACGAATAATCCAGAGATGCCATATGAGACACTCAACATAGTTCAGCAGATAAGGACAACACAATATCAGAAGCAATTAAATCAATTCTCCCCCTTAGTTAAACAACTTATGTAGTGATGCATATGCAACAAATACTCCCCCTTTGACATGGCAAAAGATATAGCGCTAATGCAGACACACAACATGATCAGACAATCTAGCACATTATCCCCTTATGCAAATAGTCTCTCAAACAGACTAGAGAATCTTGCCCTTATGATCTATGATGCAAGAGAAATCCACAAGGATGAACTCTGGTTATCCAAAAAACTGCAAGGACACATGGTAAGCTGAGAGAAGTGCTTCTTAAAAATGACAACCAGTCTAATACCACTGAATCAAAACACAGTGATAAAGAGCCATAGGATGAGCAGATTCATCAGTTAGTGAAAATTGAGATATTGAACTTTTCAGCAAGATACTAACTTCATAGAACAGAATTTTTAAGTTCTAGAGTCCTCCATTATAAAAGCTTATGAAACCTTGATTTTCAGATATGGTTTAAGAATGATGTAAACAAGTTTTTCAAAAAGAATTGTACTCATATCTGAACCAGCTCTTAATAAAAAAGAACTACAAGCTCATATAAAATTCTAGTTCAGCCAACTTCCATCTTACTTAGTTTACTTTCCATGACAGTTTTAGGAGATACATAAGAGACTGCAACAGAATTTTACATTGTTCTTTCAGAATTTGATTTACACTTGTTCATAATTTTCTTTTTAAATGAACAATTTTGGTTTATCAACACCTTTTGACATGGGGAGACACCTTGATCAGAGGCCCGAAACCCCAGTTTTTCAGTGTGACAACCGTATTGCTTCTCCCATTTTGGGGAACAGAGGTAGCATTTGAAGTATCTTTGGCATGAGGATACACCTTGATTAGAGGCCACAATCCCCAGTTACTCAATACAACAATGCCATTGCTCTGCCAAATTTTCACAGTATTTTCAATCATCTCTTTAAGCAGAGTTAACCATGGTACTTCATGACACAATCCTTTGGACAGGTTTCTCAGTAACCACAGTTATTGCTCTGTCCATGATTCAGAACAAGTTAAGTGTTTAAGAAAAAAACACATACACTATATATCTCAGTCAACATAGACAAGGATATCAACTTTTCAGATGTCAGAAGCTCTTACATGAATTTACATGAAGCAGACAGTTAAAGTTTATTAAGATATTGAATCAGATATTTCCAAGTTCCTTGTGTCCAAACAGGAGTACATCAGACTTAAACCAGTTCCAGTTAACAAATGTTCTTAAGCATGTATAATGGAAGGTTCCTCATTGAAGATGTTTTAACTTTTATGAAGTAGTATTCAGGCTGAAGATTTACTTCATATCTCAGCTTAGTAATTCAAGTGAGAATATTCAACAGACAGCATGGATTCTGAAAAATTGTAGCAAAGGAGCTGCTCTTGAGCATAGAAGTTGAAGGATGACTGAAAAGAAGTGAAGCTCTCCTTCAGCAGATTTAGGAGAGACAGACAGATGCCTATAAAGTATAAATTCAGATTTTGAACAACTTCAGAAGCAGTCAAGAACGATCTTTTGATACCACTTTCGTGATGGAATCACTGACACTATAGAATTGACAAGGTGAATCAAGTAGGTGAATAGGAAGAGTTTAGATAAAAACACAACTGAACGGTTTAAACATGCTCCCCCTATCTATATGCAGTGAGACACTACCTTCCCTTTTCTTTTGAACAATTTCATGATTAAATGATGCCACTCTAAGATGCAATTAGATGCATTAACTACTCATGTAGGGCATGAAGACCCTGAAGGGTATTAGACTAGTCAAATGTGCATGATATGCAGTGCAGCTCCCCCTGACGGTATGCATTCAAAACATTTGAAAATCATTCATGAGTCATGAATTCTGGATGTATGCAGTCACAGAATGAGCATATCCAGACGCAACAACTATTGCATGGAAATGCAAACATGCATGTTTAAACCACTAATTAACAAATCTATCTATATACCTAATGCCATCTAAGCAGACTCATTGAAAAGTCAAGAGACTTACCTGAGAAGTGCATGAGTGGGGTTTACTTTTTTAGGGTGTCTTGGTTTATTTGCCCCTTTTATTTCTCGTTCCCAAGACACACCTGCAAAAAGTTTCTCACTTGGCACATTTTGGTACCCAAGTTTCCTTGGGTCCTGCAGGGTTAGTGGCATTTTGATGGGATGTTTTCCAAAGCTTCTGAGCCATCATATCATCATGCTTTTTCATATAGCAACTAGGCATGGAATGTCCAGACCGACCACAATAATCACATGAACCACTCGGTATGAATTTCTTACTATGCATGTAAGCAGGTGTGCTAAATTCATGAGCATGAATGTTTCTATTTTTACCACCACTTTATTTCAGATGGTCAGAAAACCAGCAATCAGTCACCTTGTGACCTTGCTTTCCACACTCAAAGCATGTGAGGGATTTTCTTGTTTGAACAGATTTGTTCCTACCAAACACACTTTGTTTAACAAATTTAGAGTTGACCTTCTTTCTCTGAGAATGCCAGCAGTCTTTGACTGTATGGCCAGGTTTCTCACAGTGATAGCAGAAGATGGAATTTCTTCTACCAACATTAAGCCAGCAGTCAACCGCCCTATGGCCTGACTTGCTGCAGGTGGAACACACCATGTGTTGGCCCCTGGACCCATTTTTGTTCCTTTTAAAGACATGCTGATTTTCATACAAATTGACATGATTAGAATTTGAAAAATATTTGCCTTTACCTTTGGCAAACCAACATTGTTCACTAACATGACATGTTTTCCCACAATGATAACAATAACTTTTTCTTTTCTGTTCAACAGGACTATTTTTGTTATTATACTTCCTAGCATGCATTCTATCATCCTGTTCCATCAATTTATATTCATGCATCAAGTGACCAAACCTATGACAGTAATGGCATGAAATTTTCTTTTTATTTGCATGAATGTGTTTGTTCAATTTAGGCACTGCATTCTCAGTTTTATCATGAGAGTTCCTTGAATCTTTGTTCTGAACATGAACATTCTTTTTCTATTTTTGAACTTGTTTCTCAGACTTAAGGCTGTCAGTGGAATTTTGATTCTTCTTAGCACTAAATTCAAAAATAGGCACATTCGATGTGCTGCCAGACTTAGAGCTACTCACGAATGAAGTTTGAAGCTTACTTTCAAAGCTCTTTTTATTTATTGGTTTGTAGCCCAAACCCTCTCTTCGGAGATTCACTTTAGATCCAAGAATTTTATCAAGATTTTCTTTTCCACTGACAAATTTCTCAAGACATTTCCTCAATTCTGTAACTTCTGATCCAAGCTTTGATACATGGATTTCATATTCATCAGCTTTCTTTTTATAGCAAACAGCATCTTCTTTCAACATTTGATTAACAGTCCTAAGACTTTCAATTTCCTGTTTAGCTTTCATTAGCTCATCAGAGCTATCCAGGCTAACACTCTTCCATTTTTCAAGTGTGATAAGTCTCTCAGACATAGCTGTATTTAACTGTTTTAGCTTGCAGATCTCCTGTCTCATTTTACCATTTTGTTCCAGGATTTCATCATCAAATTTCAAAACACTTAAGGAGGTCTGACATTCACTAAACACTTCTTGTTCATCTTCAGATTGAAGATTTTCAAGCCTTTTCTGAAGTTCAGCAATTTCACAGACAAGCTCTTGACTCTCCTTTTTGTGTATACCAACTTGTTTCATAAGAGATTATTTTTCAGATTTGAAATGATCTAAGTATGAACTAATAGAATCAAACTCTGTTATCTGTCTTCTAAATATTTCATTTTCAGTTTTCAGAGTTTCAAGATTTTCACCTCCTCGTTTTTCCAGCTTCTTTTTTAGTCTTCTATACCTCTTGCTCATTTTTTCATGGGAGTGAAACAGATCAGCATAGGCATCTACCCAGTCATCTAAAGTGAAGCTTGAGAGAGGGATGATTACCTCTTCAGCATCTTGGAATTCCTCTTGATCACTGCTATGGTTGCTCTCGTCAGCCATCATGCAGTTGTCCTCATTCATCCTCTGAGCTAGCTTCAGCTGATCCAGAATGTCCTTAGCGGACCTGGATTTATAAAAACAAGAATGTAGAGCCTTGTCAGTAGCTGCTCTCATCAGGTTAAAGGCTTTCTGATTTTCTCCATATTTTGACTTGTGACTTTTAGTCCATTTGGACTTTTCCTTTGGCAGTCTGTGGGGACCTTGTGAAATTAACTTCCACAGATCCGGATTAATCATTTTCACATAATTGTGAAGACTGCTAATCCATGAGTTAAAGTTAGAGCCATTGAAAACCGGTGGAGAACCCATTGAATAAATCGGCAACTAGATTAATGCAGCAAAGGGTAGAAACAGAAATGCACCAAGGGACAACAGGATCCTCTGCAGATCGTTGGATCTGATCAATCAGAGAACCGCTCTGATACCAATTGTTAGCTAGGTGCGATTGATAAACACAGATCCAGAGGGGGGGGGGGTGAATGGATCTTTCAAAGAATTCTACCCAATTTCAAATTCGCATGAGATGATAACACAAGATCAGTGGACAATTGATCAAACATAAGATATGCAAACTCAATTAAACTCTAGGATATAGATAATCAATTAAATCACGGTCCTAGCATGCATCTAGCGGAAGCAGGCAATCAAACAAACCACTGCACAAGGATTTTTAGGTGGTTCGGTCCAAAGACCTACGTCCACCCCTCACTCCCAACCGGAGTGAGGCTTCCACTAGTAACACTAGCACAGCAGACTCAGTCTGCAACAAATGCTGCCAAACAGTTTGACCAGGGGAACAGCCTCCCCTCTTCCTCCCAACCGGAGGGACACCCCAAGTGACTCCCAGCCACTTGGAAACCAGAGACACACGGTCTCTCTTCCTCCAGACCCGGAGGGAACCCCTGGACTTGCTACCCACAAGCCCAGAACTAGAGGACCAAACCTCCCTTCCTCCAAACCGGAGGGGAACCTAGAGACCCAAGTCTCTCTTCCTCTGAAACCCAGAGGGAAACACAAGTGACACCAAGTCACCTGCAAACTAGAGGTCTCGGACCTCTCTTCCTCCCAACCGGAGGGAAACAACCAATGACACCCAGTCAAAGGCAACCAGAGACGCAAGTCTCTCTTCCTCCACACCGGAGGGAACCCGACCTCACACTAGAGGATCAGAAAAATAGTAAGTGAATAGTTCAAAGGAAAAACAAAAATGCAGCAACAGAAAGCTGAAAAGATAAAATCAAATGTGGCTCTCGCAGGAGCTGGTTGGCCTGGATTTGATCCACGGTCCAGCAGGAACTTTTTCTTCTGCTTCTCTCTTTCTCCCAGCACGAACTCTCTTTTCTTCTTCTTCTTCTTTCTTTCTTCTTCTTCTTCTCACTACTTCAGCCTTCTCCTTCTTCTCACTTCTTTTCTTTCTTCTTCTTCTCACTGCTTCAGCCTTCTCCTTCTTCTCACTTCTTTTCTTCTTCTTCTCTATTCTCTATATCGTGGAGGCACTCTCTGCTCTTCAGCTTTTCTCGATGGCTCTCTGCATTTCGATCACCCTCAGCCGATGGAGGAGACTCCATATATATACCAGCAGCAGGCAGCTAGGGCTTATGCTCTTTTCGATTCCCGCCCAAGCTTCAGTGGTCCACGTGTCAGCATCTCAGCCTCTAGGATCACGTGCCATTATTAATAACCTCGTCCATTAATCCTGTCAGGTAATCAGTTGAATAACAGTATCAGATGATGTATAGACTTGAAGGTTCAACTGAGTGTACAGACTTCGTGAGGACATCAGCCCAAGGCGTCAACGCTTCCATCGTGCAGCGTCGCCTCAGCTCCTCAAGCGAGATGCTCACACCCTTGGCAACTGGCCAATGCGTCAACGCATCCTGTGTCAGTGTCGACGCAGTGAACAAGACAGAAAGTGAAAGACGCACAATTGCGTCTACGCAATCAGCCAAGTGTGTCAACGCACTAAAAGCACAGAACCCAAAGGTAGTGTACAGACTTGGTAAGTCTGAGCCAATGTACAGACATCAAGTGAAGACCAGTATATAGACTTCTCGTGAAAACCAGTGTACAGACTCTATGATGAAAGGCTGATAGAGCGAGCGATGTATAGAGTTGGAGAAGAAGACGCACTGTTCACGCTGTACAGACTTGGGCGTTGTATAGACTTGGAACGGCTTCAATGCAACAATGTACAGACTTTGAAATAAGGAGTGTATAGACTTCAAAGTTCAAGGCCACGATGTATAGACTTTGCCCAACGAAACGAATGTATAGACTTTCTGAAATAGTCCGATGTACAGACTTCAAGAACTCTAGACAACGGACGCTGTACAGACTTCAGCTAAGTAGGCCACAGGCCGATGTGTAGACTTGGCCAATGTACAGACTTTGGCTTGGAACGAAGGTAAGGATGAGGCTGTATAGACTTGGCCAGAACGTAGGGAAAAGCACCAATGTGCAGACATGAACATCCAGCATTGTATAGACTTTGTTTCAAGCAACGTAGGTAAAAGAGACAATGTATATACTTAGCCACCAATGTATGGACGTCAACACAAATGAGAAGATCGGATGAACAGACTTTGAAGCTTAACATAGACGGTGGATGTATAGACTTCATGAATAAGATGCAATGCTGACTGATGTATGCACTTGGCAAATAGGGTGATGCATGAACTACCCTGTACAGACTTTAAGACTTAATGAGCAACAAAAAGTAGACAAAGCAGCATGGCGTCAACCCAGCTGTTCCACTGCGTCAATGCAGCAAGTAAACCAGCAACTACTGCGTCAACGCAGTGTCCTTGTAGCATCAACACAACTAGTGAACAGACAGCCAATGCGTCAACCCAATCTCTAACTGCGTCAACGCACTGCATGAACAATTAGCCACTACGTTAACCCAATCTAGCCATATTGATGAATTAGCTATTCAAGCAAACAATCAGATATTTAAGCAGTCAAACAGTCATCTAAATTAATTAGCACACCTTAGTGTGACTCATGGTGTGTCAGCCATCATCAAAACCACACAGGGGCACAACATTATTCACCACTTGCCCCTATTTTCAGGCAAATGAGGAGAAAAATAAGGATTTTCACTTTCCCCTAAGCATGGCCAAGGGAGAAAACGGTGTTGCGCAAAAAGGAGCACCCAACCACGAGGATCATGTAGTGTGTGAGTGTTGAACCAGGGATCTCCCTTCATGATCAAGTGAGGAACACCCCACCACCAGGCCGTCGCTGGCTCGACTCTATGGATAAAAATGTTTTAAATACAACTCATTCCACGAATTAGGCAATTCTTCGCCCTTCGCATTAACAAGACGATACGCATTCCCAGGATAGATTTCTTTAATTACAAACGGCCCTTCTAAATTGGGCTGCAGCTTGGAGCTAGGACCTGCTGATCTAATAAATTTACGTTTCAAAACCATGTTACCCACTTGAAATTTTCTTTCGATGACCTTCTTTTGAAAGTGCCGCGAGATGCGTTTTTGATAAATAGAGACGTGATTGGCCGCGTTAAGCCTCTTCTCATCTAAGAGTTCCAGTTTGACTAGCAACGTCTCTCGAGGTTCATCAAGATTAAGTTCTTTATCTAGCTGCACTCTTAGGGAAGGGATCAAAATCTTGTACGAGAGTACCGCCTCCATCCTATAGGTGAGAGCAAAAGGAGTTTACCCCGTGGGAGTACGGACGGAGGTGCGATAAGCCCATAGAGCTTCAATCAATTTGTCGGCCCAATCAGCAAATTTGTGTGACTCGCATGTTTTCTTAATGATTTTAAGAAGGGTTTTGTTCGTGGCCTCGGCTTGGCCATTGCCTTGAGGGTAGTATGGCGATGAATGATGCAATGAAATATGAAATTTCTTACAGAGGTCCTGAAGTTCTTGAGACATGAACTGAGGCCCGTTGTCGGTGACGATATCACTTGGCACTCCAAACCGCGAAATGATATTCTTGAGAATGAAGCAGCATACTATGGTGGCTTTGATTTCTGCATAGGCTTCAGCTTCTGCCCACTTGGTGAAGTACTTCGTGGCAGTTAAGATAAAAGATTTATGTTTAACCTGAGAGTTCGGATCACCTAGTGGGCATATAATATCAAAAGCCCACATGGAGAATTGCCAAGGAGCAGAGAGAGGATGGAGAGAGGAAGCAGGAGCATGGATTTTATCAGCGTGGAGTTGGCATTGGACGCACCTACGGACATAAGTGGAGCAATCTTCTTCTAGGGTTGGCAAGTAATATCCCTGCCTAAGAATCTTTTTTGCCAAAACCTGACCATTAACATGTCCTCCACACTCGCTCGAGTGGGCTGCTTCAACAACTTTCCAGGCCTCGTCGTCATCTAAACACCTCATAAGAACTCCATTGAGAGCCCGCCTATACAACTCCCCTGCAATAATGGCGTATCTGGAGGCGACTCTTATGATGGCCTTGCGCTGCTCGGCATTGGCCGTCTCTGGGAAGGATCCATCCTTACAATACTGCTCTATTTCATGGTACCACGGTAATTCCTCCTCTTCTATAATCTCCTCCAGCTCAGTTAAGGACACTTCCTTCAAATTCTCCCTTTCAGCTTTCTTCTCTACAGAGTTCCTAAGGTTGTCAAACCAGGGATCCTGGAGGGAAGGAGCGTCCAACCGCTGGACCACGATGGTCTCTGTGGAACGATTGAGAGGGAAGGCAGGGGAAGAAGCAAGAGATGCCAGTGCATCAACGAGAATGTTCTGAGAATGAGGAGTGTGAATATAGATGAGCTTACGGAACTGCCTAGCCAAGAGCGTGACCAGATCTTAATAAGGCTTGAGCTTAGGGTCACGGGTGCGGTAAGTCGAAAGAACTTGACGCAGCGCCAACTGAGAGTCTCCTATGATGTTTAGGTATCACGCGCCCATGAGGTAGGCGTGCTTCAGTTCGACAAGGAGAGCATCGTACTCGGCTATGTTATTTGTGACAGGGAAAGAGAGCTGGTAGGTGATGGGGATGGTTACTCCTTCCAGAGTGAGGAGAATGGCGCCGATTCCATGTCCCTGAGAATTGAGAGCACCGTCGAAGTACAAGGACTAGCAGGGGAGATGAGTAAGTACAGCCAGGTGCTCGTCAGGAAACTCGTCCTGGATCGAATCAGTGCGAGGGATAGGAGAATGAGCAAGATGTTCGGCAATCGCGTATCCCATGATCGCTTTCTGAACGATGAAGGTGATATCGAATTGAGAGAGAAAGCTCTGCCAGCGAGCTAATCTACTGGAAAGGACAGGTTTTTCTAAGAGGTAACAGATTGGGTCCATTCTAGAGATTAACGTGACCTCATGGGTGAGAAAATAGTGCTTGAGCTTCTGAGCTACCCATACTAATGCTGCGCAGGTCTTCTCCATGGCAGTATACTTAGATTCAGCAGGATTGAACAACTTGAGCCAGGACGGCTCCTAGAGAGTCATCAATAACAGAAATGTATAATATCAGGGGTTTCCCAGGGACAGGGGGTTGTAGAACAAGGGGATTAGATAAATAAACCTTAAGATCCTCATAGGCCTTCTGACATTGTTCATTCCATTCAAATTTAGCCCCCTCCTTCAACAATTCATAGAATGGGCGGCATCTTTACGAATGTTGAGATATGAATCTCCGGATAAACTGCAAATGCCCAATCAACACTCTAAGTTCTGTGATGTTTTTAGGCGGTTGCATCTTCATAACTGCTTTTGCTTTGTTCGGATCGATCTGAATCCCCCACTTACTAACTATGAACCCTAGCAATTTCCCTGACGCAACTTCAAACACACATTTCTTTGGATTCATTTTTAACTTGTACTCCCTAGCCCTTTGCAACACCTTAGCTGAAATGGCGGGGTGTTCTTCCTTAGACCTCGATTTCACCAGAATATCATTCACGTAGGCTTCCATATACACATGCATCATGTCGTGGAAGATAGCCATCATTGCCCGCTGATACATGACACCTGCATTCTTCAATCTGAATGGCATGACAACGTAGCAGTATGTGTCCCAGGGCGTGGTGAACGAGATTTTCTCTTGGTCCTCGGGAGCAAGACGGATTTGGTTATATCCAGAATATCTATCCATAAATGATAGGGCTTCATACCCAGCCGTGTTGTCCACCAACACATCAATGTGAGGGAGCGGGAAATCATCTTTCAGACATGCCTTATAAGTCCCTGAAATCAATACAAATCCGAATCTTTCCATCCTTTTTCATCATCGGGACTATATTTGCCACCCATTGCAGATATAACACGACTCTAATAAACTTAGCCTTATGTAATTTATCAACTTCCTCCTTTATCTTTAAAGCCATTTGAGGGTGGAATCTTCTTGATCTTTGTTTAATGGGTGTTGCCCCTGGTTTAAGGATAAGTCTATGTTCAACCAGAGCATGGTCAAGACCCAGCATGTCCTCATAGGACCAGGCAAAAGAATCGTTATACTCCCTAAAAACTTTAATTAGCTCCTCTTCAACCTGAGGAGGGAGATTAGCGGAAATGATTATCGGCCTAGGGTCCTCTTTAGTCCCAAGATTATTTTCTTTTGTGGGTTCATCCACTGCCGACGACGGCTCATCAAACCACTTTAAACCCTGTGCGTACAGATCGTGATGAGGACATCTCACGACACTCCCTCTGGCTCGGGTCGCCTGCACATTCTTGATATAGACCGACTATGATCTACACATGTTAGCTTCAGTCTCATCTTCTGTATTTTCATTTTATTGGGTCCTATCTTATGTATTTTCCTTTGTTGAGTCATGTTGTTCTAGTCCATTTCTCTTGTTATGCTTAATTGGGCCTTAGTACCTTAGTTTTGGGCCTAATAGATTGAGTCTAGGACATGTTGAGTCTTTTGTCTTATTATCTAGGTTATCTTGGTCAAGTAAAGAGTGGTTGCCTATAAATAGGCCCCTCTCCCACACATGTACACACCTTTGATGCATTAGTAAATGAAACAAAATCCTCCATCCACTTACTCCAAAGAATTCCCCTTTCCCCCCTCTCTCTCTCTACTTATCTCTCTCTCTCTCTCTCCCAAGGGGAAGAGTTCGCCCCCCCTCTCTCTCTCCTCACTTCCCACCCACTTTATCTCTCTCTTCCCCTCCCCAATAACTCCTCCCAAGTCCCCACACCACTCCCATAACTCCACCCCAGCCCCAAGGTATCCTACACCAATCAAAACCCCACCCTCCAACCACCACCTACCCCATCCACTTCCCAAAGCACCTCCCCACCCTCCCAAGGCTGAAGGGACTTCCCCCAAGGACCCAAATTCGAATTTCCCTCCCCTTGGGCTGTGCCCTTTCATCTCCCCCAACCCCAAGCTCCCAAGTTCGCCCCCCACCTCCCCTTGGTCAAGCCAAGTTCGCCCCCCCCTCTCCCTTGCTCTCCCCTTGCCCACCAAGAGCTCCACCTTCCCCCCACTCATCTCACAGCCCTCTCCAGCCATTTCACCCCCCCAACCTTCATTCCCCTGCAACTCTCACAACCCCTAAACACCCCACATCTCCCCTCCATATCCATTAGACACACCTCCCACCTCTTACTCTCTTGGCCATCCCCTTCCCCACACCCTCTTCCCCTCCTCATTCTATCTCTGTTTCAGGCAGCAGAGTGGCAGCGACTTACAGAGGCAGACACGACCGTCTCTCAAAGATTCAGGTGGCAAGGCCTATATTTATGGAATCTTCTGTGAGGTAGCTTTCCAACGGTGGTGGTCTCGCATCCATCCGAGTCCGGAGCTGTTCGTATTCAAGGATCTCGTCCAACTGCACATTCTGTCACCGTCTGAAGACCTGAAGCTGAAAGCAGAAGCTGCCACGGCTAGCTCGTGAAGGATCTGAGTGCCATTTTTGGAGGGCAGAAACTACGTCCAGTTAGCTTTCATCTCCAAGAAGAAGGACCTCATTCGGCCACCGGAGCTATCAGTTACCATTTTCTTCGCCGGAGTGTGCAGTCTGCCACCTGTGGGTCCAGGTTCGACCAGTCCCCACTTCTCCGGTCACCACTCTCTTCTCCAACCTCGGATTGTGGCCCCGTCAACTGCTGCTCAAATATACTCTGACCAAGATCGCGCCACCACCAGTTTCGTTCCATTTGGAGTTCGGGAGCATCCGCAATGCCTTCTCCAACCTACTGCATCAGTTCTGCATCAGTCAGTGGCAGAGCGTTGCTATCCTGCTCCAGTCGCCGGTCCGATCAGCCCCGTGTTATAGAGCTTCTGCAAAAATTCAGACATCATCCTCTGTCAGTTGGGAAACTTTTGGCACCTGTTTCATGAAGTTTGGAGTTCTGTGGAGTCCGTGGCAGCGTCGTCATCGACACCCTATCCAGCGAGCCTGAAGCTTGGTAGAACCGGCGGAGTTCGGAAAGTCGGTCGTCTTTGCTTAATTCCCCCACCCCGCTTGGCCGGCTGAAGGCCCCTCCCTGCGTGGAGATAGTTTTGGTTGTACTAAGCTTAATCCCTACCCCAAGATCACCCCTCCTGTGAGAGGTGTAGTGTTGTACTTCTTTCACTTTCAGGTCAAGCGACACCGCCGCGGCGATCGGGTATATACCCTCGCCTCCCGGCGCACCCTCGTCTCCGAGCGGGATCGGTGTTTTCACACCGATCAGGTGAGCCTCTGATACTACCCTTGATTGCCTTCTTTCTGCGAGTGTAGTATTGCTTTGAATGCCCGTCGGATGGTGAGAAGAGAGCCCGTACTCGTATGCTACTTTGAAGGTGTCCACCGCGGACCGGGAGAGAGTGCCACCCGAGCCCCGCCCTGCGGGCCAGCCGCCCACTAAGTTGGGAATCCTAGGCCCTTTGAGGTCAGCCTAAGCCAACTAAGTCAATTAGAATCATTGGGTCTCGCCCCAGACCCTTGCCATCATCCCCCGGCCCCGCCGGGTGATCGCGTGTGCCGTGAGAGTAAGATGCTATTGTGAGAATCATTGGAGTGCTTGTATGCTTGCGGGTCTAGGTCCTAGGTTGCTCATTTCATGCTTAGTCAACTTAGGGCTGTTTCACATCAAGTGGTATCAGAGCAAGTTCACAACTTGTCTCTATCAAGTTGGTCCTAGGACGCTCATATGCATTTAGAGTCTTCCGGTGCATCGCTCTTAGTATGGCCACCTCATACCGACCTTACCAATCAGCCCACTCCATAAGTCCAAACCACCAAGGGATGCCTACCACTAACACACATAACCTCCCAGGCCATGTCAACTACCTCATGAAGGCCTTGACCTATGCCAATGAGCGGCTTGATAATATATCGGGTCGACTCAACCAACTTGGAGAAAATAGGCCCGCCCTAAGGACGAACGATAGAAGGACATGTCCCCCACCTCCCACTTTTGATGGAACTCATCTTCATGACTATTTAGATTGGGAGGCATCAATGGACCATTACTTTGAGAGGAATCCCATGTCCGAGGATAGGAAATTTCAATGTGCCAAAATGCAACTAACAAAAAGGGCTCAAACTCATTGGGTTAAAATTGAAGGCTTAAGGATAATTAGAAGGGAAGCTCCCCTTACCACATGGGAAGACATGAAGGATCAACTTAGGGCTAGATATGTTTCCCCCTCCTACCCAGACCACCAAAGCCCAAGAAGCATTTCAACTCCACCATCCCCACCCGACCAACCCAAGACCCTAATCCCCCATTCCCCACCACTTCCCACCTATCCTATCCCGACCACCACATCTACACCCTACCTACAAGTCCTCACCACAACCATAGCTCCACAAACCCAATTGGGCCCCATGACCACCCCTCCACCTATGCCCATGACGACCACCACCCCCCAACCCAAATTCCCCCACCAAACCCATATCCCACAAGCCCCCTTGAACCCCACCATTATCCCTCCATCACCCCCAAAGAAAGATGCACCTCCCAATGCCAACCAACCTAAACCCCCTCACCCAACCCACCTCCCGCTTCCTACACCAATTTTTCCCCAACCTAGGCCTCCACTACTTCCCCTTCCTATCCCAACCCAAGTCCACCCTTGCCCACCACCCCGAGTGCGCCATGCATCGACTACCACCAACCCACCCACCATAGACCTTCCTACCCCATTGTCCTTAAGAGTTGCAACCCACACCCTCACCCAAGTGGAGAGGGATACCAATCCGGATCCACCTCCCAAGATAGAGGAAATCCAAGGGCCACACAACTCACCCACCACTCCTAGCCTAGCTCCTCAAGAGCTACACACCCTTCCCCATGACACCGTCACCATAGATGAGTCCGTACTCCAATGGCTCAAGCAAGGCCTCACCATTCCTAGTTCACAACCAAGCCACCTACCCATGGGACATCAATCCCAAATCATTCCCACTCAGTCTCATGTCACTTATCAAACCTCCTATTGTGTGGAAGATTTGGGAGACTTAGTGGCCTACCTACATTGGCAAGTCCACTTGACCGATATGCTAGCCATGAGGCCGTCGGAGCCTTACACCGTTAGCCTAGCTTACCCTGCCGTTGGCTCCATCACTTCCATCTACACTAATGGCCAATTTACAAGTGAGATCATACTCTTTCTTCCCATGGAGGAGAAACCCATCCTAGTCTACTCCCCAACCATTGAGATCCCAAGTGCTTTGATTGACCAACCCATTAGCAACCTTGGCCCAATTATCTTGGAGGAGGATGACTCACCATTGGAGGACCTTGAGAACATGGAGTACCCCTACCTAGGTGACCCTTACCATGATCCCTTTAACCCCTTCCTAAGGGAGCCTAGATCTCCATGTAACCCACTCCCCCTATTCACCACCCACCTCACCCTACCCATATTGCCCATGTTGACCCAAACTCCTCCCTTCCTAGAATCGGGTTACACCATGAGAGCATTGACCTTAGGCAACAAACACCTTGGGATTGATGAAATGCCCCACCCCATAACCACCTTCCTAGATCCCTTCGACCCATTGACATGGAAGTTCAAAAGTCATCCCACATCTATGCACATGGAAGTCACCTTTGGGATAAATATGCATGAGTCTAGGCTTACCACACCATTTGACATGATTCATAAGTCGGGTACATTCATTCACATCACCCACATGTCAAGTAGGAAGTATAAGTGAACCGTATTCGGATGTATTGGCCCACCTTCATTCATCATGAGTCTTAAGCATGAGAGGAGCATACATGGATGTCCGGGTCCCCCGACATTTGTCACACCCATGCATAAAAGGTTAATCTATGGATGTCCCGGCCCTCCTAAGTCTGTCACAGTCTTCATGGAATCAAAGTGTGATCGGTCTACATTTGGCTGCCCAGGTCCACCTTTGCACACCATACTTTTCACACCAATATCACATCATAGTGCATGGCATACGCATTCTCGCAAGCATATAGGAAAGAGCAATGAGACTTACAAAAGGCGGGCAGATGCTCATCGGTGCCACTGTGAGTTCCAAGTGGGAGACTTGGTGATGGTGAGGACGGAGCGGCTCCTTCCGGGACCTGCCTCCAAGTTGAGGGCACGGGGTTCGGGACCCTTTCGAGTTCTGAGATGACTTGGTAGTAATGCTTATGAGCTAGACCTACCTGAGGGTTTTGTGGTACACCCTACTTTCAATGTGGCGGACCTGGTACCCTACAAGGGCCCCGCGGTGGAACCCAGTGAGGAGCTCGAGCCTTTACCCCCCCTTGAGAGAGACACTACCGGTGGGACTCCACTTCATAGCTTGAGAGACCGACGAGAGTAGGTAGAGGCAATACTGGATGAGCAGAGTATCATTACTAGGCACAAGGTGTATCAGCGCTACCTGGTAAGGTGGAAGAACCGTTCCCCGACAGAGGATACTTGGGTGAGTCGGGAGGACCTACTGCGATTGGACCCCGACATTTTGGAGCGGTACTATAGCCAGACAGACCCCTACTCGACAGGGTCGAGTTCTCCCCACCCCGGGGGATTTGATGAGGACATCTCACGACACTCCCTCTGGCTCGGGTCGCCTGTACATTCTTGATATAGACCGACTATGATCTACACATGTTAGCTTCAGTCTCATCTTCTGTATTTTCATTTTATTGGGTCCTATCTTATGTTTTTTCCTTTGTTGAGTCATGTTGTTCTAGTCCATTTCTCTTGTTATGCTTAATTGGGCCTTAGTACCTTAGTTTTGGGCCTAATAGATTGAGTCTAGGACATGTTGAGTCTTTTGTCTTATTGTCTAGGTTATCTTGGTCATGTAAAGAGTGGTTGCCTATAAATAGGCCCCTCTCCCACACATGTACACACCTTTGATGCATTAGTAAATGAAACAAAATCCTCCATCCACTTCTCTCCAAAGAATTCCCCTTTCCCCCCTCTCTCTCTCTACTTATCTCTCTCTCTCTCTCTCCCAAGGGGAAGAGTTCGCCCCCCTCTCTCTCTCCTCACTTCCCACCCACTTTCTCTCTCTCTTCCCCTCCCCAATAACTCCTCCCAAGTCCCCACACCACTCCCATAACTCCACCCCAGCCCCAAGGTATCCTACACCAATCAAAACCCCACCCTCCAACCACCACCTACCCCATCCACTTCCCAAAGCACCTCCCCACCCTCCCAAGGCTGAAGGGACTTCCCCCAAGGACCCAAATTCGAATTTCCCTCCCCTTGGGCTGTGCCCTTTCATCTCCCCCAACCCCAAGCTCCCAAGTTCGCCCCCCACCTCCCCTTGGTCAAGCCAAGTTCACCCCCCCCCTCTCCCTTGCTCTCCCCTTGCCCACCAAGAGCTCCACCTTCCCTCCATTCATCTCACAGCTCTCTCCAGCCATTTCACCCCCCCAACCTTCATTCCCCTACAACTCTCACAACCCCTAAACACCCCACATCCCCCCTCCATAGCCATTAGACACACCTCCCACCTCTTACACTCTTGGCCATCCCCTTCCCCACACCCTCTTCCTCTCCTCATTCTATCTCTATTTCAGGCAGCAGAGTGGCAGCGACTTGCAGAGGCAGACACGACCGTCTCTCAAAGATTCAGGTGGCAAGGCCTATATTTCTGGAATCTTCTGCGAGGTAGCTTTCCAACGGTGGTGGTCTCGCATCCATCCGAGTCCGGAGCTGTTCGTATTCAAGGATCTCGTCCAACTGCGCATTCTGTCACCGTCTGAAGACCTGAAGCTGAAAGCAGAAGCTGCCACGGCCAGCTCGTGAAGGATCTGAGTGCCATTTTTGGAGGTCAGAAACTACGTCCAGTTAGCTTTCATCTCCAAGAAGAAGGACCTCATTCGGGCACCGGAGCTATCAGTTACCATTTTCTTCGCCGGAGTGTGCAGTCTGCCACCTGTGGGTCCAGGTTCGACCAGTCCCCACTTCTCCGGTCACCACTCTCTTCTCCAACCTCGGATTGTGGCCCCGTCAACTTCTGCTCAAATATACTCCGACCAAGATCACGCAACCGCCAGTTTCGTTCCATTTGGATTCGGGAGCATCCGCAGTGCCTTCTGCAACCTACTGCATCAGTTCTGCATCAGTCTGTGGCAGAGCGTTGCTGTCCTGCTCCAGTCACCGGTCCGATTAGCCCCCGTTCTAGAGCTTCTGCAAAACTTCAGACATCATCCTCTGTCAGTTGGGAAACTTTTGGCACCAGTTTCATGAAGTTTGGAGTTCTGTGGAGTCTGTGGCAGCGTCGTCATCGACACCCTGTCCAGCGAGCCTGAAGCTTGGCAGAACCGGCGGAGTTCGGAAAGTCGGTCATCTTTGCTTAATTCCCCCACCCCGCTTGGCCGGCTGAAGGCCCCTCCCTGCGTGGAGATAGTTTTGGTTGTACTAAGCTTAATGCCTACCCCAAGATCACCCCTCCTACGAGAGGTGTAGTGTTGTACTTCTTTCACTTTCAGGTCAAGCGACACCGCCGCGGCGATCGGGTATATACCCTCGCCTCCCGGCGCGCCCTCGTCTCCGAGCGGGATCGGTGTTTTCACACCGATCAGGTGAGCCTCTGATACTACCCTTGATTGCCTTATTTCTGCGAGTTTAGTATTGCTTTGAATGCCTATCGGACGGTGAGAAGAGAGCCCGTACTCGTATGCTACTTTGAAGGTGTCCACCGCGGACCGGGAGAGAGTGCCACCCGAGCCCCGCCCTGCGGGCCAGCCGCCCACTAAGTTGGGAATCCTAGGCCCTTTGAGGTCAGCCTAAGCCAACTAAGTCAATTAGAATCATTGGGTCTCGCCCCAGACCCTTGCCATCATCCCCCGGCCCCGCCGGGTGATCGCGTGTGCCGTGAGAGTAAGACGCTATTGTGAGAATCATTGGAGTGCTTGTATGCTTGCGGGTCTAGGTCCTAGGTTGCTCATTTCATACTTAGTCAACTTAGGGCTGTTTCACATCAGATCGGCAGCGTCATCCACATCGCTTTCCTCATCATCGATAGGGTCTTTCTCGTCTATGATCTCATATACACCTAATCCGTCATTGCTCCATACCCCATCTATCTCCTCATCATCCTCTAAGACTATGGTTGTCTCTACAAACTCAGGGCATTTAAGAAGGGCGTGACAACGCTGAGCAAGATCTTGGAGGAATCTATCTGGGATGGTTTTGGAGTGACGCGTCGTTGGGCGCGTGGCAAGTGTGGATGGGTTGCAGACATTAGAACAGAACCTAACTCACTAGACTCAACTGACTCTACTTCCCTAATCTCGACAACTTCTATATCTAACCTAGGGGACAGAAAATCTACTGGAAAGGAACTAGGGGCCTCGTGCCCTTGGGAAGAGTGTGGGCAGAACATAGCATAATCCTCCATTGAAATCTCTGTTTTGAAGTTGGTACGTTTTTTTTGGGAGATCGGAGGAAATCATGTAACAAGAGAGGTCAGAGGAAAGAGGAGGAGGAGGAAGTTGCATGGGAAATAGAGACGGAAAGAGAACATCGAAGAATGGGTCAGATGAAGAAAACAACATTTCGTGGAGATTGGTTGTGGGGGTCCACAAGGTGGACAAATCAATAGGTGGGCACTGCCCACATGCACATGGAACAAATAGAATTTCAAGTGGCCTCTCCGTAAAGTACGGGTCGACCATGAGTGGTGGTGAACGGGGAATAAACCCCAATCGCTGAAATAAGGAGGCAAAGCGAGAAGGAGGCTAAGAAAAAGAAATGATGGAGCTCCCCTCTTCTTACGACCTCCGGTAAACTGGCTCAACCGGAGAGTGATTCACCAGCTGCATCTTTGTCTTCTTCAAACAAACTTCTTCTTCATGAAATAACTTTTCAAAAAAGCTACAAAAGTCTTCCATATCACCCACCAGCCCCTTTAGTGGCGGCGGTGGGTCAGCAACAGCACAAGTGGCATCACGGTTCTCATCAACACAGGTCGGCGGCCTCTTCAGAGTACCTGGCTACAACGGTCCTTTTACAAAATGCTAACGGTAGTCTCACGTCAGTGGCCCGGAGTCTCCCAGTATTGACAACGCTGACTCCCGATAGCCCAGGCCACTTCGGCTCATCTTTCTACCCCTGGGGACGAAATTAGTCCGACCCTGCAATTGTGCGCCGAGGCACATGCTCGGCTAATAGCCTAGTTTCAATATCATGTGCCATCCCTTTGAATTTCTAATCTTGGACTTGATTTTGACATTTACTGGTGTAGTGGCGGGCTTGCGTGACGCATATGCCCATGGAAAGTTCAAGTCCATCACTGATAAAACTGGCTTGTTGCTTGGCCATAGTGTAGGCAGAATCTTGTTAGCAATAGTATCCGCTGTCTGGACCGTGGAAACACTCTTCACCTTGACTATCCGCCCCTGAAATAGGAATTTGAGGCATTGGTGGGCGATCGAGGGAACTGTATTCAGGCTGTCAATCCATGGACGACCCAGAATAGCCTTGAACATCGGGTCTATGTCCAACACATAGAATTCCACGTCCATTTTCAAAGGCCCTAGCTAGGCCTGAACTGTCACAACCCCGTGGCAAGCTCTCCTGGAGTTATCGTACGCCGCGATAGTTGTCGGTGTCGGCCTTCGCATGTCTTCAGATATGTTGCAGGCACGCAACGTGCTCAAGGGACAAACATTAATAGAAGCTCCCGTGTCCACTAGAGCTGAATCAACGGCCACCTTGTTCAAAGAAATTGTAATGCATAGTGGCATCTGACGTGCCTCTGGGGGTGCTAACTCTGACTCAGAAAATGCAATAGATGGCCCCTTTGTGATAGTGGCCAACACCGACGGAAAGCTTGTTAGAATATGTGGGTGCGAGACACGGATTCAGAAGGGGGGGGAATGAATGAATCTTTCAAAAAATACACACAATTAAAAACAATTGCGGAATCAAGTTTTTAATAATGCTCAACAGTCAAGTGAGACAGGACAAATACACTATTCTCACAACTGTGAGCGGAGACACTCAGGCTCGCATATGTACTTCTACTAAGCAAAGGAACATACACTCCACAGGTTTATATGAAACACGCAACATAACACACGGGCGAACGCAATTAATCAAGCATACATAACCTGTGAAGTGGAGAAAGATGATATGGAGGAGCGCAAAGAGCAAACCACGATGGATAGAAATTTTTTTAGGTGGTTCGGCTGGACGCACAGTCTGCCTACATCCACCCTTGACTCCAAACCAGAGTGAGGCTTCCCTTGCAATAGCAAGAACCGTAGACTCAGTCTGTAAATAGACGCTACCAAACAGCTTGATCCAAAGGAGCACACTCCTCTCTTCCTCCACCCAGGAGGGCAACCACTAGCGACACCCAGTCACTAGCGACCGGAGACACCAAGTCCCCGTTCCTCTGAAACATAGAGGGAAAGCACAAGTGACACCAAGTCACTTGCAACCTGAGACACTAAGCCTCCCTTCTCCAGAGTCCACAGGAAGAGCCCAGAACTCAACCTAAGTATTGGAAGACCAAGAAACTGGAAGATAAAAGTAACAAAAGGAAAAACAAACTGGCGAATAAAGCTCAATAAAAAAAATATAGCTCACGCAGGAGCACAGCAGTTCAGGATCTGATCCTAGAACTGAACTTCTTCACTCTTCCTCTTCTTCTGCTGGCTCTCTTACTCTCTCTGGCTGCTTCAATCTCTTTTTCTTATGGGTGCTCTCTCTCTCTATCTTTTTCGTCTCTTCTATTATTCTTCTTCTTCTTTTTCCTCTATGTTGTTTTCTCCTATTCTTTTCTCTGCTCTTCTCTTCTTCAGTTCTTCTCGTCACCACCTTTGATCGAAGGACCGGCCTTCTTATATGGCTGTTGGTAGGGTTCCCACGAGCTCATCCGTCCAGAGAGGATTGGGGACGTTGATCCACGTGGCAGAATGTCAGAGATATTCTTCCTGGGACCACGTGCCAATCATTGTTTCTGTTATCCTTACGAGCTCACGTGCCATATGATGATTTCTGGCCTCGTGCAGATCATATGCTCGAATGTATGGCCAAGCTTGTAGAAGTTGCCATAGCCTTAGACCTGCACAGACTTGTGCTCGCGGCGCTTCGCAAAACTGCACCGACTTGTGCTTGCAGTGAAAACTTGCACTAACTTGGGCTCGTGGCAAGGTTTGCACTAACTTGAGCTCGTGGCTAGGTTTGTACCGTCCTTGAGCTCGCAGTTAAAAACTGTACCGATAGTGAATATACATTAGACGAGAAAACCTTGCACTGACCCTGTATACAACTAACACTAACCTAAGTATGCACATAGTACAACTTAGCACAGACCTTATAAATGCATGTAACAGAGGATGCACAGACTTTGTTCTGCGCAAGGAAGAATGTACACGGACTTAAATGATGCATAGACCTAAATGTTGCACGGACTTCAATTTCACTACTACTGGGATATGCACGGACTTGGATAGGCTTGCTAGCATGAAGTGCACTGACCTCATGTTCCTTAACACAGGCGTTGTGTATTCATGATGCAAGCTATGCATAGACCCTATATGTGCATTACGATGGCTTGCACTGACCTTATGTTCCTTAAGCAAAGCAATGCACTGACCTTATGTTCATTTGGCCAAAACATGCATCGAGTGAATATACTATAGACACAAATGAATGAGGTGCTCACAGCAAAGAATATGCACCGACCTACATACATGTGCATGACAAGAGTGTGCACCATTTGACATATGCACCAACCATTGCATGCACAAGGCAAACAATGCACCGACCCATGAATGCTTATTGCATGAGACCTAAACATGCACTGACTAGATGCTCACTATATGCATCGACCTTGAGGTATGCACAGACACGAAACGTACTCAGACTTGGGTATGTTGAGACACAACATGAGACGCTAAGTGAGACGGACACAGAATGTGCACTGATTTGAACAGTGAAGTGAACGGACCTTTATAATCCTTAGCACTGACTTCATGTGCAAACATGCACTGACTTTTAGACACTTAAGCCAAAACACACACATACGTTGTGTTATGAATGCATTGACCAAATGTTTGACAGAATGCAATGCATCGACCAAGTGTTTATCAAAATGACAGACCTAAGGAAATGACATGCACATAAGAAAATAATATGCACACAGGGAAATAATATGCACATAGTGTATATGATGAAATCTCATTCACAAGCACACATTCACAAATGCATATTCACACATATGAATCATCTTGGTATTTGCCATCATCAAAATCACAGAGACACAACAATCTCCCCCTTTTTGATGATGGCAACACCATAATGAGTCATAATGATAACAAAGCATAAGACAACTCATGTCAACCTATTCTCCCCCTTTGACTTCATCAAAAAGAGAAAATAGAGTAACACCAATTGTAAGATGATTGAAACATGAGCTAAAAAGCAGGCAACAAACAATTCTCCCCCTGGGAGAATGAACATCAAAAACACAGGGGCAATAAGACAATTATACGAGCCAGGAGATATGGCAGTGAGGAATGTAACCAGGAAAATGGTCGTCAAGATGAGCTCAGAGTTTCCTTTGAGACAAAATGAGAGCAAGCTAGCAAAAGCTTTCCAGCAGCAGAGTAAAGGCACAATAGATCCAAAATGACAAGATAACCTATTCTCCCCCTTTGAGCAAGTTGACCATTCAAGGAGTCAAACTGGAATATTCAACCACAATAATTTTGAAGTTCATAAAGCTGCAAGTGAACAAGGTAATAATGACAATGGATCCTCAATTGTATGGTATGCAAAGAAAGGTCTACAGAACCATCAGGATTTGCTAGCCAAAAGAAATATGGTAGTGGAATCTATTGAAAGAGACTCAGGCTGATGTGCAAAGATCAATCAAAGCACATATATTTCAGGAACAATTTTGATATCTGTTGAAAAGTTCAATGAAGGTAGCAGAGATCAACCGTTGAGCAAGAGCATTATTATCAAAGACTCTGAGATATAGAAGTTTTCAGTAAGTTACCAACTTCATAAACTAGAATTTAGGTTTTAGAGTCTTCCACTATAAAAGCTTATGAATCCTTTGATTGACAGATATGGTTTAAGAAAGATGTAAATAGAGTTTTTCAAAAAGAAACCATACTCACATCTGAAATAAATTTTTAATAAAAGTGAACCAAACGCTCATATATCACTTCTAGTTCAACCTTCTTCCATCTTACTCAATTTACTTTCCATGACTTCTTTGAGAATCACATAAGATAGTATTGAGAATAAACACTAGTGAAAGCATTTGAATTTTATTGTCCTTCCAGAATTTTTGAATCACACTTTTTCATATTTTTCTTTTGATCATTAAAACACTTGTTAGGATATATAAAATTTTTTTAATGAGTAATTTTGGTTGATCAACACATTTCGACGTGAGGAGACACCTTGGTCAGAGGCCCGAATCCCCAGTTACTTAGTGTGATAACTGCATTGCTTCTCTATTTTAGATAACAGAGATAGCATTAGAGGTATCTTTGGCATGAGGAGACACCTTGATTAGAGGCCAGAATCCCTAGTTACTCAATACAACCATGACATTGCTCTACCATATTTTCACATTATTTTTAATGATTTTAAATAAAGTTAGCTATGGTACTTCATGACACAGTCCTTTGGACATGTTTCTCAGTAACCACAGTCATTGCTCTATCCATAATATTTCTTTTAGGACAAATTCAGATAGATTAAATGTTTAACAGCAATACTAACACTTAGTATTTCAACCAAAGAAAATCATGATTTTAACTTTTAAGATTTTAAGAAGTCTTACATGAATTTACATGAGTCAATCAGTTAAGGTTTATTAAAAAGTTGAATCAGATATTTTCAAGTTCTTTGAGCTCAAACTTAAGAGTACATTGGACTTAAACCAATTCCAAATCAACAAACATTCTTAAACCTATATAATGGAAGATTCTACATTAAAGGTGTTTTAACATTTATGAAGCAGTATTCAAACTGAAGGTTTACTTCAAGTCTCATTTCAGTTATTGAGTAATCAGCAGTAGCCAGCAATGATTATTTGATGATGTGAGTCACTAGAATGACAGATATGGCAGGGTAAATCAATTAGATGGACAAGAAGAGTTCAAGATTAAGATCATAAGAAGGTATGCAACATGTGCAATGTACACAATGCTTTCTTGACAAAAACTCCCCCTATCTATATGCGATGATGTTCAGACACAACATTCTGAATTAGGAGCTTTGGTTGACTGAAGAGAGTAGATGGGTCGATCGAACTAGACAAATTTGGAGTCACATAGGCATTTTGCTCCTCCCCAAGAGTATGCAAGTACTGGGCATGAATTCATATATCAGTGTATGCATTTTACAATATGTATGCAGGTCTAACAAAGATAATATGCAACTTGACCCATGGTAATTGGCGGAGGACTTGGTCTAAGGACCACCTCACACATGGTAGGAGCATCCAGACAGACTCCATCTGCCATTCAGCACTGTTCCATTTAATATACCATGATGGTCATGCATGACAATGCAGTGCCAATGAAGTTCTATATGCAGTCAGTCACTTCTTTTTGGAGTTTTCAAAATAAGTGATATGCAATGCAGTTCACTACATGTATGCATATGCAACGGCTCTCCTCAGGATGAATTGCTCTAACTAGTGTGCAGTATAATCCAAATTTCTAAGTGTCACAAATGCATGACAAATTATGCATCTACTCCCCCTGATTAAGTGCAATGTATTCAGATACAAACTAAAAGTATTTCCATGTGCATTTCAGACTTTCAAAGAGATTCAGTTAGACGATGCACAAAAGAATTAACATGATATGCAGTCATTTAAAGCAGACATTTAAAGATGACTAATTCAGAAGATAGAGTTTAGGCAGAGGTTTGAGAACTGACCTGAAGAGTGCAATCATGGGGTTTTCATTCTTGAGTGCCTTGGTTTATTAACCCCTTGTTTATTTCTTTCCAAGGCACACCTGCAGCAACTGGGTTATTTTGCACAAGTAGGTACCCAAGAGGTCTTGGGTCCTAAACTAACAGTGACACCTTTAGCAAGTGTTCTAAACAATTCTTGTGCATGAAGGTCATCAAATCTCATCAAGTAGCAATTATTCATTGAATGACCTATCTGACCACAGTAATGGCATGATGCAGCAGATTTCAAATTCTTTTTATGCAAATTACTGTTGTCAAGAAATCTCTTAGTCTTTGCATGAAAATTTCTGTTAACAGAATTAAGTTTCTGTTTACCGAACCCAGTCTGTTTATTATAACCTGCCAGCCAACAGGTTGCAGCCTTGTCGCCTGGCTTTCTACATTCAAAGCATGTAATGAACTGTTCTTTAAAAATAGACTTATTCCTATCAAAAACCTTTTTGTTTACAGGGAATTTTTGAGATTTGGAGTGAAAATTTCTTCCCTGGGCATGCCAACAAAGGGCACCAATGTGGCCTTTCTTGCCACAGTGAGAACATGAATTAGAATTTCTTCTACCGGCCTTTAGCCAACATTCAAATCCCTTATGACCCAATTTGCCACAGTTAAAGAATGTCATATGCTGGTTTATTGAAACAAGCTTGTTCTTGTTAACAGTATGAATGTTTGCATGAAAGTTAGCATGATATGAATGTGATTTTTCCTTATCACTTGCAAACCTGCATTGTGTAATCGTGTGTCCTAATTTACCACAGTGAAAACATTCAATTTTATTTTTCTGAAATGAAGGTTTTTTATCATGAAATTTCCCAGCATGCATTATGCTAGGGCTAAGATCATCCTTTTCCATCACCCTACACTCATGCATCAGATGACCAGGTTTATGACAATAGTGGCATGACATTGTCTTTTTGTGTGCATGTGTGTGTGTGTATAGGTTATGTGTCACCTGCACAGCATCATCGTGATTGTTTCTTTGCTTATTCTTTACATGAACATATTTTTTTTTACTTTTTCAACTTGTTTCTGTTTTCTGATTTTTCTGAACAATGGGCTGTTTATCTTTTGAGGTGGTGGCCACGTTTGAAGTAGTGACAAATGATGTCAATAGCTTGTTATTAAAAACTTTCTTATTAACATTATTGTAGCCCAGCCCTTCCTTCCTGAAGTTAACCTTTACTCCTAGCAACTTATCCAGATTTTCTTGCCCACTAACAAATTTAGATAGAGAGGCTTTTAAATCCCGAATCTCACTTTTTAGTGATACAATATTTATTTCATAACTAGCAATCTCTTATTCACTGCAATTAACAACTTCATTCAGTACTTTGTTAGCTGTTTTGTATTTTTCAATTTCTTGTTCCAGATTGCTCAGTTTTTCAGAATCTTCAATACAAACAATTTTTCCTCTTTCTAAGGCTAGAAGTCTTTCAGACATAGTAGAGTTCAGCTATTTTAACTTTTTATTTTCCTTAACCAGAGCATCATTCTGAATTAACTCATCAAGAAGAATCTGATCATCATGAGATGCTTTTGGATTATTTGGAGTTTTAGATTCCCTTTGCAGGTTTTCAATGTTTTTCTGCAACTCCATGTTTGCAGATTTGATGGCATCAAATTTTTCAGCAAATAAATTCTTCTCTTGCTCAAGTTTCCTAAATTTTTCTTTATTTTCTTTAACAGATTTTCTAAGGGAATCATTTTCAGATTTTAGCTTATTTAGTTCTGAATCAACACATTCAAGTTCCTCCAACAGTTTTTCATTCTGAGCTGAATTATTGATAATGAGCTGATCATCATTGGTTGAGTTGAGTTTTCCTTCTAGTTCAGAAATCTGATCTACAAAACCTTGATTTTCATTTTTCAGCAAACCAATCTGCTTTTTATACATATGGATATCAGACAAACATACATCATGAGATTGCTTTAGATTTAAACAATTTTCACATGGAGAACTTGAACTACCCCGATCACTTTTCTTTTTCAAGTTTTTGTATTGTTTTCTTAATTGTTCATGAGATTCTAACAAATCAGCATATGCATTCTCCCAATCGTCTAAAGAAAAATTCTCGAATGGATTTACCTCCTCATCATTATCCTTTCATTCTGATTGTTGCCTTGATCACTGCCATTAGCCATCATGCAGCTATCCTCCCTTCTTTTGTGTCCTAGCTTCAGCTTATCCATAATGTCCTTAGCAGACCTACAGTCATGGAAGCAAGAGTGTAAGGCCTTGTCAGTAGCTGCTTTCATTAGATTCAAAATTCTCTAATTCTCTCCATGCCTTGATCTGTGACTGTCAGTCCATTTGGACTCTTTCTTTGGTAATCTGTGAGGACCGTGTGAAATTAACTCCCACAGATCATGATCAATCAGTCTCACATAGCTATGGAGACAGCTAGCTCACGAATTAAAATCAAAGCCATTGAAAACCGGTGGATCCCCCATGGAATTAATAGACAAACAAATCAATGCACCAAATTAGGTATGCTTAGAAATGCACCAAAGAGGCTGCAGGATCTACTGCGGATCGTTGGATCCGATAAGACAGCAACCCGCTCTGATAGCACTTGTTAGAATATGTGGGTGCGAGACACGGATTCAAAGGGGGGGGAATGAATGAATCTTTCAACAAATACACTCAATTACAAACAATTGCGGAATCAAGTTCTTAATAATGCTCAGCAATCAAGTGAGACAGCACAAATACACTCTTCTCACAACTGTGAGCGGAGACACTCAGGCTCGCATATGTACTTCTACTAAGCAAAGGAACATACACTCCATAGGTTTATATGAAACACTCGACGTAACACAAGGGCGAATGCAATTAATCAAGCACACATAACCTGTGAAGTGGAGAAAGATGATATGGAGGAGCGCAAAGAGCAAACCACGATGGACAGAAAAAAAATTAGGTGGTTCGGCCGGACCCACAGTCTGCCTACATCCACCCCTCACTCCAAACCAGAGCGAGGCTTCCCTTGCAATAGCAAGAACCACAGACTTAGTCTGCAAATAGACGCTGCCTAACAGCTTGATGCACAGGAGCACACTCCTCTCTTCCTCCACCCAGGAGGGAAACCACTAGCGACACCCAGTCACTAGCGACCGGAGACACCAAGTCCCCCTTCCTCTGAAACACAGAGGGAAAGCACAAGTGACACCAAGTCACTTGCAACCTGAGACACTAAGTCTCCCTTTTCCAGAGTCCACAGAGGAGCCCCGAACTCAACCTAAGTATTGGAAGACCAAGAAACTGGAAGATAAAAGTAACAAAAGGAAAAACAAACTGGCGAATAAAGCTCAATAAAAAAAATATAGCTCACGCAGGAGCACAGCAGTTCAGGATCTGATCCTAGAACTGAACTTCTTCACTCTTCCTCTTCTTCTGCTGGCTCTCTTACTCTCTCTGGCTGCTTCAATCTCTTTTTCATCTGGGTGCTCTCTCTCTCTATCTTTTTCGTCTCTTCTATTATTATTATTCTTCTTTTTTCTCTATGTTGTTCTCTCCTATTCTTTTCTCTGCTCTTCTCTTCTTCAGTTCTTCTCGTCACCACCTTTGATCAATGGACCAACTTCTTATATGGCTGTTGGTAGGGTTCCCACGAGCTCATCCGTCCAGAGACTTCTTTACTCTTCCTCTTCTGCTGCTGGCTCTCTTACTCTCTCTGGCTACTTCGATCTCTTTTTCTTCTGGGTGCTCTCTCTCTATCTTTTTTGTCTCTTCTATTATTCTTCTTCTTTTTTCTCTCTACTATTCTCTCCTTTTCTTTCTTGAACTCTCCTATTCTTTTCTCTGCTGTTCTCTTCTTCAGTTCTTCTCGTCACCACCTTTGATCGAAGGACCGGCCTTCTTATATGGCTGTTGGTAGGGTTCCCATGAGCTCATCCGTCCAGAGAGGATTGGGGACGTTGATCCAAGTGGCAGAATGTCAGAGATATTCTTCCTGGGACCACGTGCCAATCATTGTTTCTGTTATCCTTACGAGCTCATGTGCCATATGATGATTTCTGGCCTTGTGCATATCATATGCTCGAATGTATGGCCAAGCATGTAGAAGTTGCCATAGCCTTAGACCTGCACAGACTTGTGCTCACGGTGCTTCGCAAAACTGCACCGACTTGTGCTTGCAGTGAAAACTTGCACTGACTTGGGCTCGTGGCAAGGTTTGCATTGACTTGAGCTCGTGGCTAGGTTTGCACCGTCCTTGAGCTAGCAGTTAAAAACTGCACCGATAGTGAATATACGTTAGACGAGAAAACCTTGCACTGACCCTGTATAAAACTAACACTAACCTCAATATGCACATAGTACAACTTAACACAGACCTTATAAATGCATGTAACAGAGTATGCACGGACTTTGTTCTGCGGAAGGAAGAATGTGCACGGACTTAAATGATACATAGACCTAAATGTTGCACGGACTTCAATTTCACTGCTATAGGGATATGCACGGACTTGGATAGGCTTGCTAGCATGAAGTGCACTGACCTCATGTTGCTTAGCACAGGCGTTGTGTATGCATGATGCAAGCTATGCACAGACCCTATATGTGCGTTACGATGGCTTGCACCGACCTTATGTTCCTAAAGCAAAGCAATGCACTGACCTTATGTTCGTTTGGCCAAAACCTGCACCGAGTGAATATGCTGTAGACACAAATGCATGAGGCGCTCACAGCAAAGAATATACACCGACCTACATGCGTGCGCATGACAAGAGTGTGCACCAACTTGACATCTGCACCGACCATTGCATGTGCAAGGCAAACAATGCACCGACCCATGATTGCTTATTGCATGAGACCTAAACATGCACTGACTAGATGCTCACTATATGCATCGACCTTGAGGTATGCACAGACACGAAACGTACTAAGACCTGGGTATGTTGAGACACAACATGAGATGCTAAGTGAGACGGACACAGAATGTGCACCGATTTGAATAGTGAAGTGCATGGACCTTTATAATCCTTAGCACTGACTTCGTGTGCGAACATGCACTGACTTTTAGACACTTAAGCCAAAACACACACATACGTTGTGTTATGAATGCGTCGACCAGATGTTTGACAGAATGCAATGCATCGACAAAGTGTTTATCAAAATGATAGACCCAAGGAAATGACATGCACACAAGGAAATAATATGCACACAGGGAAATAATATGCACACAGTGTATATGTCGAAATCTCATTCACAAGCACACATTCACAAATGCATATTTACACATATGAATCATCTTAGTATTTGCCATCATCAAAATCCCAGAGACACAACAAAGCTATCTACCGCCACGTCCTCGCTAACCATAACTTTATGTAGAATAGTCCTTAGGGCATCTTGGTGTAGCGTGGACCTCTTGATTAACTCCAGGACAGAGATTTTGGCCGGCATCCGGTCCAAGTGCTGTATCAAATCATATCTGGTGACCGGCAAGGGGTCTAGCTCTTCTGCTTCAACTGCTGAGGAAGGAATTGTAGGGTTAGGTGCAGACGCACCAGTAGAAGGGTAACTTCTATGAAATAAATGCCCGCTCCAGAGGGCACAGTTTCATGCCGGAACGGCACCAGATGGACTCCCAATCAGCCCTATGGGGTGAGAAGAAGGGATAGAAATGGCGGTGAGGATGGTGGAGGCTGGCCTGACGGGCCCTGGCGGGGTGGTGATGGGTGAAGTGTTGAGTGGAGGGGTAACGATGGAGGGTATGGCGGGTGATGGTGAAAGGATTGGCAGAATGGCGGGTAATGTGGTAGGCGAAATAGGTGACCTGGAAGGAATATAGGGCGGAGCAGTGGTCAAGTTGGCGGGCCGGAGAATGGAAGGAACAGAGGGTGCGGGGGAATTGGTGTATGCGTGGTGGAAGTCCAGGAGACGAGCGGGAGTCTCATCATCATAAGACCACCCAGCATTATGGCTGGGCGGTGAACAACATTGACTTGTGCCGGTGTCGGCGGCTACTGTTGCGGAGCGGGCGGATGGTCTGGCATGGAATTTTGGTGAATCCCGAGTTCAGGTGGTTATTGCTGCTGCTGAGTTTGGGGTTACTGAAATTGTTACTGCTGTGGCGCCGCCTGCTGCGGCCTCGCCTGTCTTCTCTTCTCTTTGATGTCTTCTATCAACTTATGCGTCTGGGCCCAATCAATCCTTTGCCCTTCATGTAAATCATAAACTAAATCACGGAACTGAAAGCACCTGTCTATAGTGTGCCCGGGCTACCGATGATATATACAATACCTTGATTGATCGGTGGTCGGGTTCCAGTTCTGGCGTTCCGGAGGGAGCTGTATGTCACCCGTGTACATTAGAGCCGAGAATATGTCTGGCAAAGTTTTAGGGAGCGGAGGATAATGGGCTCTCTTCTTACCCGGTCGGGCAGGTGCGTAGCCAACAGGGGGAGGAAGGTTGTGGTATTAGGGTGGCTACTAAGGATGTTGTGGTGGTGGTGGTGGTTGTTGTGGCTATTGAGGAGCTGGAAAAGAAGGTCGGGGAGCTGGTGGAGCGGAGAACTGGGGGTTGCGTGGGGGTTGCTAGAAACGGGGTGGAGCGGATTGGTTGGAGAACTGAACAGCCTATACCTGCTCGTTAGTTTGAACACCCTCAGTAACAGGGCCCTGGGATTTTCTTATGGTCTTGGATTTCTGGGCCTCAAATAAGGAATGGATGGGGGAGTCTTTGAACTGGGTTTGTATAAACCGGGCTCGACTGTACAACTGGTGCATATTCGATATGTCATTCATTGCCAGAATGTTCGGAACATAGGGGTAGCATTTCAAATCAACAATTTAACTTTTTCTTCTTTCGGGATCTGCCCGGGCACACGTGAGGGATCTATCTGCATAAGTTGCGAAATCCTCATCTGTCTTCATCTTTTCTGCAACCAAGTCAGTGAATGAATATTTCGGGCCCACCTGGTCTTGAAATCACTGTATGAATTTTTCCTTGACAACCTTGAAACTTTTTGCCTCCTCCAACGGCAAGGTGTAGAACCATTCTAGCGCTACCCCGTCTAATGACCGATGAAAGAGATACGCCATGAGGCGCTCGTCATGCTGGAACTACGCCGATTTATATAGAAACTCCCTTATGTGAATGAACGGGTTGCCATTCCCGTCGTACTTATGGTATGTAGGGAGCTCCGACTGGGGTGGGAAGCGAATGTCCCAGAAATTAGGAATGGGGACATCGGCGAGAGACCGCGGGCCGACCCGCTTATGGAGGAGGTCAAGTTGCTACTGCATGGCAGCCCATTTATCGAGAAGTTCCCGTTCCCGGGAAGGAGAGAGACACAACAGGAAGAACAGAATCAGTATACGGAGCTGATGGATAAACTGATGAAGGGGGAAGCCCATAAGATGGATAATGGGCCAGGGAAGGGCCCATATCCGCATGAGCCAACTGGGCAGCCCCTGGTTGCAGACGAATAAAATCAGCCAGGGCCACAAGGGCCTGCGGCGATGAAGAAACGGTGGTGTATGGATCAGAATAAGAACTCAAGGGGATATGGGTCTTCCCCTTGTCAAGAGGCTGTTGGGTCGAGGTAGAGGCTTGGCCCATCTCCATGCTAGGAAATCGGAGGGTCCGAGGATGGATAGGAGTGAGATCAACGGGCGTAGCAGAAGCAGCCCCTAAACCAACAACAGGAGATGAAGTGGCGGTAGCAGACACGCCATGAGAGGGAACTGAAGATGGGGCATCCGACCCTTGCAGAGCTTGTCGAAGGAGATTGAGCTTAGTGGGATCTAACTGGGCCATCATGTGAAGAATATGATTGGTTGAGTTCTGAGAGGAAGAATCAGAAAGGGAGGGTTGAGCACCCTCAACAACGATGGTTGGAAGAGTAGGGGCGGTCCCCTCTCTTCCCTGTACGTGGGCGACCCTAGGTGGGTCCTCCAGAAGTCCCTGAGGGAGAGAATCCTCATGGGAGTGAGAGAAATTGTAGGAAGACATGGTGGGTGAAGAATCAAACAGAGGATTGAAATAGGAAAAGAAATGAGAGCTTCCCCTAGGAGAAGATCCCGAGGGTGTGAAGCAACTCTACATGCAACGCTCACAGACGCGAAGGAGCAAACCTAGTGAATTTCTAAACAACCTAACTAGCAAACAAATGCACACAGAAAGAGAGGAGAAAAAAGGCAATCAATTTGACCAACCAAGTGTAAATGATGTGCGACAGCTTTAAGAAATTCCCCCTTTTAGAATCTTAGTAAATTAATTAAAATGAGAATTCTCACGACCACAGAGGTGCCTAACGAGGGTGGAATGGGAAACTTGGTTGACTCTAAAGGTAACTCTCTCTCACAGATGCAACCCTAGACTGGTGTGGTAAGGTACAACCTGTCCGACGTCTGTGTGGGAATTCACGGCTCACGGGGGCTTATGGAGGTCCCGTGTAAGGTCACCTAGTCGGCTCCAAGGAATATGGAGACGAGAGGATCCCCTACCAAGGTAGGAATGCAACTAGTATGGAAAAATATGGATGAATCCTATGCGCACCGGAGTGCACACGAAATCTAACCTAAATCTAACAATCAATGATCAACAATGATGATAAATATGATAATACTCATGCAAAATTAAATGACAAACAGGGGAGATCAAAGCAACACCAAATAGATATGAAATGATATGCAATAATCCTCAAAGGTATAACCTCGGGTGCACTGTAGCATAGAAACACGGTCTGATGTAGACCGCTCAGGGAGGTGAATGGCCCAGGGCAGGGCCGTATAATGGCAGGGAGTAACAGAAGGAACTAAAACAGAAAGACTGAAAGGAACTGAGATTGTGAAGGCAAATGCGCACCTGTCTGGACAGTCAATCGATCGACCGTGAAACTTCTGGAATGGCCCTGAACAGACCGCAGAAAGTCAATAAAACCCACAAGACTACACAGAACAGTGACGTACCTGAGCCAGCAGATGTGCACGGCTAGTGGACAGACCGTGAAAACTGATGCACGGTCCCTTATAGACAGTTGGAACTAGCAGGCTTACCAAAACACAAATGCTCATGAGAAGCAGATGAACGGCCTATTGACCGACCGTAGAAATAGAAGGGCAGCCGAAAGAAGACTGTGTAATCAATAGCAACGTAATAGAGATTGGAAGAAGAATGCACTTGAGGCTAGAACAGCACGGCCTATCGTCCGACCGCGCGGGGATGTGAACGGTTCTGGGAGAACCGTGGACACCTCCGAAGGCAGAAACGTAGGGTGAACAAGATGAGAACCTGAAACAACTTAAAACACAAACCTAACCAAGGACAAGAACGGGTCAGCACAACGCTAACACGATGGGCACTAGGTGTCCCACCATGATCGCCAAAAAATGGGATGTTGACATGTTTTCCCACCCCTTTCTTTCTTTCTCTTTCCTTGCTTTTCTAAATCAAGATATAAAGACAAACACAAATGAAGGGAAGAAAGAAAAAGTGGAGAGGTGTATGTGTGTGATCGTGATCGCCACCAAGACACGGGTACCGAAGTACTACGTACCTTGAAAAGGGAGAAAGCACTCGCCCAAGATGCAGCGCTACAGTAGTACACGGTCCAGGATGAACCGCTCAAGAGATAGGACGGCCACTCGATAGACCGTTCATAGCGCTAAAGAAGGAAGCGGGACGAATAAGGATATGGCTTTAAACGTTTTAGAAATGGCCGCTTATAGGAACTGAACGGTTCCTAAAGGACCGCTCTTATCTGCAGACGGACGGAAGACGACCGTTTAATGCCGCCAGATTCCAAGTGGTGGGACTTGATCCTCCACCCCTTCCGGTCGGCCAGAGGGGATGGGCCTCGTGCTATGCTGATGCTGACCTAGAAAACAACGTGGAGAACACAAAAATGTAACCCAAATTAGCCTTAGGAAGTGTAGTAACTATAGAAAAGAATGGAAAATAAACATAATAACATGGAATGGGCGATACTTGGGGAGTTTTTAAACCCCTATAGGGCGTCAAAACAATAGGAAGGGTGTAGAAATGATGTGAAATGATGCAAAAACGTGGGAAGAAGATGGTGAAAAGAAGTGTACAATGGATGAAAAGAACACTAAACGACTAGACTAAAACACAGAATGAAAACTACTCCCTTGAACCGGAGGCTTAGAAGGATGTAGAAAGCCTCCCTCCCTGGCGACAGCTTGATTAAAAGTTCGGCAGGGCTTCGCCGTCGAAGTTTGATCTCCCCCCCTTTCAAGCTTGGACTAGGGGTGCTATTTATAGAACCCTAAAAGTCCAATCTCGAAATTGGATTTTCCATTAAAAATTAGCCCGAAATGATAAAACCAAATTCATAGATAATCCTCCTATCTTCCACCAGGATCAAATGGCACCTCATTTGATTGAGAAACCATGGAGAAAATGGTGGAGGAAGGTGGAGGTTCAATCACTGATAGAGAGAGAAAATTCAAATAATCCACAGTTTTCAAACAGGTACACGGTCGCACGATAGGCCGCCCAGACAATTGCACGGTCTACTACTAGACCGTCCAATGTTGTCGGTGATAAATAAAATAAAATAAGAAATTATCCAATTATCCACCGAACTGATCGGCCATTACGGCGTTGGATTCTTTAGGATAAAACGGTCTACTGCTAGACCACTCAATCCATAGAACGGCCCAATGCTAGGCCATGTACACATGTCGGTGATAAATTTAGAAAAATAGGATAAATAGATAATTATCTGAAAAACCAACCGACTTAGGACTCTGGGAGCTGGACGATCTAACGACAGGCCATTCAAAGGATGTGAACGGTTGATCCCAGACCGTGCACAGGCCTGTCGGTGGAAATTCAGAAAATCAAATAAATATTCAATAAATCATTAAACGGTTCAAAGAAGACCGCCCAGTCATGGAACGGCTGGTCGATAGATCGTGTAAAGCTTGGACGTTTGAAATTACTAAAATGGGATAAATGAGCCCAAAACCAAGCTAAACCAAGGCTCATTAAGCCCGAATCCGAGAGCAGACCAAGCCAGGGAGGGAGATACCCATAAAATAAATCCAAAGACGTGCCTGAAAATAGCCCAATGAGTAATGGACAACTCGAGGCATCAATAAATGATAGTAAGAGGAATGACTCAACTCATAGGTAAAAAATAGGTGTCAACAGTATGCATGTCAAGGGTCTAAAAATCAAAGGCACAAAGTCCCGGTGTAACAGACTACCACTTTGAGGGGTAATACTTTGGAAGGCATTCAAGTCCTTATATCTCCCATCCTCCATGAGGCTTATCTTTAATTGTTCTACTCTTCTTCCTCTAAGACCGAATGTTTCTCGGGTATGGCCTTGGTAGGGGCACCGTTAACCATGGAGAGACGACTGTAGGGCGCCACCTTTAAATGCACGCCCGGCTTCGGACAGTTTTTAGCGAAAGGGGAAGGAGCAAGGACCCCTAGCTAGTGGTTTAAACATCCCTCCGATACTGTATTAGCAGAGTCTAAGGCAAAAGTCAGATAAAATTAAAAAAAAATCATATATTTTCCAAAGTTCGTAAAAATTGAAATTTTAAAAAAAAACTCATAAAAATTCACATTTTTCATTTTCATTTTCAAAAACAACAAAAAATTATTTTCAAAAAATGCCCGCTCGTGAGGGAAGCAATGCATAAGTTTAAGTATCATAAGTCTAGCCATTTGCAAAGTCTGTGCATTCAATGTCTTAGCATAAGTCTTAGCATGCATGTTTCCAAGCATGCTCCCCACATCTAAGCTCCACAAAGCCTAAGCATTGCAATCACAGTCTAAGTCCAAGCACCTTTTCATTCCCAAGTCTAAGCATATCACTCCAAAGTCCAAGCACCTTTTCATTCCAAAGTCTAAGCACCTTTCCTCCAAGTCTAAGCACCTTTCCCTCCCAAGTCTAAGCACCTTTCCAAGCCAAAGCCAACATCTATGCATGTTTCTAAGCCAACATCTGTGCATGTTTTCCAAGCCAAAGTCCAAGCATGTTTCCAAGCCTATTCCATACATCTGTGCATGTTTTCCAAGCCTAAGCCAACATATGTGCATGTTTCCAAGCCTATTCCATACGTATGTGCATGTTTTCCAAGCCAAAGCCAACGTCTAACCATGTTCCAAAGCCAACGTCTGTGCATGTTTTTCCAAGCCTAAGCCAACGTATGGGCAACAATATCCTTAGTCTAACCATCCTTAGTTAGTGCAACCAAGTCCAGCATCAGTGTATACAACGTTTAAGCCATGTTGGATATTGTGTTTTGATGATGACAAACACTATAAGTTTCATATGTTTGATGTCATATGTGTTTTCTTCATACAGTATTTGTTTCATGCATTGACTGTGACATGCAGTCTGAACTCAATGATTTTGATGATAGCATATCATGAATATGTGTCTGAATGATTGGTCTGAATGATTGTTCTGCCTTGGGCATATGGATGTGTTATCTTGCATTAGTGCATTGCTCAACTGCCTTCTATATGGGCTTCACTCTAAGTCAGTACATTGCTCAACTGCTTTCTATATGGGATTCACTCTAAGTCAGTACATTGCTCAACTACTTTCTATATGGGCTTCACTCTAAGTCAGTACATTGCTCAACTGCTTTCTATATGGGCTTCACTCTAAGTCAGTACATTGCTGGAACAAGCCTGTACATCGTTTGGGTTGTGCATCCAGCGTCTTAAGTTTAAGTCTATACATCGCTCACTTGCTTGATCATTAATTCTGCACATTGTTGGCCATTGCACACGAAGTCTGTACAGCACTCGCTATCATGCTACTGCTAAGTCTACACATTGGCCAAGTGTGTATAGAGTCCTTTGCATCGTGTGCATTCCTGATTAAAGTCTATACATTCTCATCCGTTTTAGTTAACGTCTCACGATGTTCAAGTCTACAGTGTCTAGAAGTCTATACATCGTCCGTCTCATCCTGCGTCTCAATTCATTTAAGCATTAACTGTACAAGTCTGTACATGGTCTCTGCACTGTAGCTACACGGACTCAAAGTCCATACAGTGAACTGTTGCATGGTCTGCAATGTCTATACATTGCTGGCCGCCTGCACGTAGCAAGTCTATACAACGCTGGGAACCTACACGCAAAGTCTGTACAGCCTAAGTCTGTACATCCTATCGTCCCATGCATTGTCGCTTGCATCGTTTGGCAAAGTCTATGCATTGGTCGGTGGTAAGTCTGTACACTGCCTACACTGCATGCTCTCACAATCATCATCAAAGTCTATACATTGGCAGCACTGTGCAAGTCTATACATTGATTCACTGTTCATGCCTTCACTCAAAGTCTGTACAGTGTGCAGCGTGTCTGTCTCAAGTCATTTCTTCAAGTCTGTACATTCTCAGTCTTTACCTACATTCAGAACCCCAAGTCTATACATTGGTAAAGTCTACACATTGGCCTTCAAGCTTCCAAGTCTATACATTGGTTCAAGCTTCCAAGTCTATACAGTGGTTCAAGCTTCCAAGTCTGTACATTGGCCTTCAAGCTTCCAAGTCTGTACATTGGCCTTCAAGCTTCCAAGTCTGTACATTGGTTCAGGCCTTCCAAGTCTATACATTGGTTCAAGCTTCCAAGTCTGTACATTGGCCTTCAAGCTTCCAAGTCTGTACATTGGTTCAGGCCTTCCAAGTCTATACATTGGTTCAAGCTTCCAAGTCTGTACATTGGCCTTCAAGATTTCCAAGTCTATACATTGGCAGCTAAACCGTGAAGTCTATACATTGTCTGATCATCCATTCTTTGAAGTCCATGGTCTTCACTTCAAGTCTATATAGCCTGCTTTGTCGTTCAAAGTACAAAGTCTATACACTGGAGTCATCTACTGCAGGGACAGCATGTCTGTACTTTGGGTTCTCATGCATGTTAACATCAAGTCTATACACTCGTTACTCTCATGCATGTCAACACCAAGTCTGTACACTGCATCACCTACTCATGCATGTCAACACCAAGTCTGTACACTGCATCACCTGCTCATGCATGTCAACACCAAGTCTGTACACTGCATCACTTGTTCATGCATTGCCTTCACGCCATCAAGTCTATACACTCGTTACTCTCATGCATGTTAACACCAAGTCTATACACTGCATCACCTGTTCATGCATTGCCTTCATGCCATCAATTCTATACATTGCATCGTTTGATCATGCATTGTCTCAACGAGTCTGTACACTCGTCCTCCTTCACTCGACCAACTCTATACATCCATATGAGCATTGTGCATTGATCAAGCCAAAGTTTATACACTCGCTAGTGTGCATATGCATAGTCTATACATTGCTCATGCATCTTTACTTAAAGTCTATACATTCGTATGCTCCTTCATCATGCATGCATTATAGCAAGTATATACATCCTCTGCCAGTCTTCAGCAAAGTCTGAACATTGCTTCAGCGTTGGCTTCAGCCAAGTCTATACATTGACTGGCTGTCTTCAGCAGAGTCTGAACATTGCATCATTGTGCATATGCATTGTTAAGTCTATACATTGCCTGCTGAGTAAAGTATGTACAGCCTGTGTTGATATTGTTCATCGACTGAACTCTTCATTAATCTTGCAGGTGACTGGGCATGTGATCCGAGGCTGGCGCCTGGCACGTGATCCAAGATGCTGAGAAGCCACCACGTGGACTGAAGCACACACACCCTAGCTGCTGCTTGATCCACACGAAGGCTCTGTCCCTATAAAGGGTATCTTTGTCCCTTCGAAGCAAGCTGCTAAAAAAAGAGAAGAAAAGCCCCCAGAAGGAAGAACGAAGAGGAGTGAGCTTGAGCAGAAGATTAGACAGAGCAGAGAGAGATCGTGAAAAGAGAAGCCGTGAAAGCAGAGAGTGATTGAAGAAGAGAAGAGATAGAGAGTTAGAGGAGAAGAAGCAAATCTACTTGAAGATTTGTTCATGCTGGACCGTGGATCATATCAAGGCCAGTCAGCTCTATTTTGAGAGCCACAGTTGTGCTACCATCTTACAGTTTTCTGATTACTGTATTTTCCCTTTCTTGGTTTCTTTTACATTTCTTTGTGTTTCTCCCGATTGCCCTGTTGGGGATCGGGTTCCTCATGTGGACTCAGGAGAAGGGAGATTCATCTCCAGTTGTGGGCTTGTGGGTTACAAGTCCAGGGGTCCCTCCTGGTCTGGAGGAAGAGAGGTCTGTGACCTCTGGTTTGCTGGTGACGAGGAGTCACTGGTGTGTCCCCTCCTGGTCTGGAGGAAGAGAGACTCCGGTCTCTGGTTTCCAAGTGGCTGGGAGTCACTTGGGGTGTCCCTCTAGTGTGGAGGAAGAGGGGAGGTTGTTCCCCTGGTCAAGCTGTGTGGCAGCATTCTGTTCGCAGACTGAGTCTGCTGTTTCTAGCATAGCTAGTGGAAGCCTCACTCCGGTTTGGAGTGAGGGGTGGACGTAGGTCTTGGTGACCGAACCACCTAAAAAATCCCTTGTGCAGTGGTTTGATCTGTGACTTCTGTTTCTGCTTCCGCTAGATGACTGCATTGGGTCGATATGGTTTGTTTGCACTGACTGCGTGATTGTTATCGCTAGATGGTTGCTAGGACCATGATTCCCTTGGCTGTCCTAGTGTCCAATCGGGTTTGCATCCTTACTGTTTGAGCGCTTGTCCATCGACCTTGTGAGTATCTCTTCATACGGTTTTAATTTGGCCAAAAATCTTTAGTAGATCCATTCACCCCCCCTCTGGATCTTCGTTGTCGTCTTATCCGCACCCAACAAGTGGTATCAGAGCCAGGTTGTTATGCATTGGATCCAACGATTTGTAGCAGTTCCTGCATCTTTTGTGGTGCATTTCAGAGTGGCTTTCTTGTGCTCGTTGTTTTGCCTCCCTGTCTTGTGTCTCGCATTGCTCATCTGGTTTTGGTGTATTTATCATATCTCGATGACTTATCCACCAATCTTCAGCGGTAATGATTTTGATCAATGGCTTGAAAAGCTACATCGGTATGTGAGGACATTGGATCCGGATCTGTGGAAGTTAATCTCACACGGTCCTCACAGACTACCAAAGAAAGAATCCAAATGGACTGACAGTCACAGATCAAAACATGGAGAGAATCAGAGAGTTTTGAATCTAATGAAAGAAGCTACTGACAAGGCTCTACATTCTTGTTTTTATGACTATAGGTCCGCCAAGGAGATTTTGGAGAAGCTAAAGCTCACCAAGGATCGCAACACATGCCTGATGGCTGACAAGAGTGACCATAGTAGTGATCAAGATCAATTCGAAGATGCTGAAGAGGTAATTAATCCTTTTTCTAGTTACACCTTAGATGACTGGGAAGATGATTATGCCAATCTGTTACACTCCCATGAAAAACTGAGGAAGAAGAATAAAACTCTAATAAAGAAGATAGCAAATCTAGGAGATCCTATTTCTGGAGCTAAAAATCTTGAAAATCCAGAAATTCTGATAACGGAAAATGAAATACTCAGAAGACAAGTGTCGAAACTAGATGGAATCCAATCAGAACTTGATCATGTCAAATCTGAAAATGAAAAACTCAGAAAACAATGTCAGGAATCTGAACAAAGATTAATCAATCTTGAAAGTGAAAACAAATTGATAAATGAAAAGTTTGAGACTGTTAATGTTGCGAACTTAAATTTTCAGGAAAACTTTGAAAACTGTAAATCAGAATATCCAAGTTTCCTAACTGATATTTTGTTTGATGATGATAAACTTGAGCAGGAGAACACTAGTCTAAAGGAAGAAATTGAGAAACTAAAACAGTTGAACACCACCATGTCAGAGAGAATACTGACATTTGAAAAAGGTAAATGTGTGGTGTCCGATAATTCAGAAGAAGTTGAAAAGCTCAAAACAGAAATTGAAAATCTTAAAAATGTCAATGCCACCTTAAGTGAAACACTCAACAGGAGTGAGGAAGAAAATGCTAATTCTGAATTGCTCATCACTACTCTTGAAAATGAAAGTCAGGATTTGAAAAAGTCTTTGTCTAAATTTGTGGGTGGGCAAGATAATCTGAACAAATTGCTGGGAACAAAGGTCAACTTTCAGAAGGAGGGATTAGGTTATAACCCTGTAAATAAAAAGAATTTTGAAAATAAAATTCAGACATCCTTTGTTTCTAGTTCTACTTCTCACATTTCTCAGAACCCACCTGCTTCTCAGTCTACCGTTCAGAAAACCGAAAAATAGAACAAAAATCAGAAAAAGGTTGGAAAACATAAAATAAATAAAAAGGGTTCATTAGGGCATGTTGATCACAGTTCTCACACACACTCTCATGCATCTAAAAAGAAAATGTTATGCCATTATTGTCATAAATTTGGTCATCTGATGCATGAATGTAAATTGATGGAGAAGGATGATATGACTATTAGGAAACTTCATGATAGAAATCCTTCATTTCAGAAAAAGAAAATTGAATGTTTTCACTGTGATAAATTAGGACACACAATTGCACAATACTGGTTTGCAAATGGTAAGAAAATATCTCATTCATATCATGGTAAATTTCTTTCAAGCCAACATGGTTTTAATAAGAACAAATTTGCTTTTAAAGATAAGCTCATTACATGCTTTGAGTGTGGAAAGACAGGTCACAGGGCCATTGAATGCTGGCTGAGGGCTGGTGGAAGAAATTCTAGTTCATGCTTTCACTGTGGCAAGATGGGCCACATTGCTGCCCAATGTTGGCATGCTCAGGGAAGGAAGCCTAACTATAAATCTGGTAAATTCTCTGTCAATAGAAACATTTCTAGTAGAAATGGATTTGTGTTTGAAAGGAAAACACTTGCATGTTTAGAATGTGGGAAGCCAGGCCATAGAGCTGCTGACTGTTGGCTGGCTTATTTTGGTAAACAGAATCTTAATTCTGTTAACAGAAATTTTCATGCATATGCACATAGAATTCATGCTAATAAGAATGTGCATAAATCAAATCTGAAATCTGCTCCATCTTACTATTATAGTGGTACATTAGGTCATTCAATGAATAATTCCTATTTGATGAGATCTGATGACCTACATGCTAAAAAGTTGTTTAGAACACCTGCCAAAGGTGTCACTATTAACCATGCAGGACCCAAGACTGTTTGGGTACCTGCCCAAGCAAAATAATGTGCTAACTTGCAGGTGTGCCTTGGAAGCTGAAGAATAAAAAAGGGAAAATAAACCAAGGCACCCAAGTTGATAAAACCCCATTCAGGTAAATTCTTCACATCTGTTCAAATGAAATTTATGGTTGATCTGATAAGTCATAGTTTCATGCATACATGCTTTTTATGTGGTTTGACTCTTGCATTGAGCTTTGTGGGCCTTCTTGTTTGTACTTTAAGATGTGTGCATATATGTGAATTACATATACATGCACTTGACATACAATCATTGAAAATCTGATGCATATAGGACTGTTGGTACTGCATTGTCATGCATGACCACTTTGGTATATCAAATGGTAAGTTACTAAAGGGCATAGGAAATCTATCTGAAGGTTCTTACTATGCGTAGAGGCTTCCCTTCGCCAAGTACCAAGGGTCAAATTTGCATATCAGAGAATGTCTGCATCTTCATGTGAATTTTTTGCTTCATGCCCGTGCATACATGTAGTAAATTGCATTGCATTTCATTACATTGAAAATGCCGAAAGGATAGATTGAATGCATACATTTAGGGGGAGCATTATTCATACTCTTGAAATCTCACAACTGTTTTTAGATTTACTGCATAGCATGTTAAATCAGTTGTTGCATAGTCATTCATCATCTGCATTGTCTTCATGACATATAAGATGTTCAATATTTTTAGTTAGAGGGAGTCATAGCATAGCATATCACTTATTTTTGAAAAATCAAAAAAAAAGGGGGGGGGGAAGGTAGTGTCTCACTGCATATAGATAGGGGGAGCATGCTTAATCCGTTCAGTTGTGTCTTTGTCTGAACTCTTCCTGTCCACCTATTTGATTCATCTTGTCATATCTGTAGTGTCAGTGATTCCATCATCAAAATGGTATCAAAGGATCTTTCTTGACTGCTTCTGAAGTTGTTCATAATATGAATTTATACCTTATTGATATCTGTCTGCTTCTCCTAAATCTGCTGAAGGAGAGCTTCACCTCTATTCAGTCAACTTTGAACTTCTTTGCTCAAGAGCAGCTCCTTTGCTACAATTTTTCAGAATCCATGCTGTCTGCTGAATATTCTCACTAGAGTTATTGAGCTGAGATATGAAGTAAACCTTCAGCCTAAATACTACTTCATAAATGGTAAAATGACTTTAATGAGGAACCTTCCATTATACATGCTTAAGAACATTTGTTAACTGGAATTGGTTTAAGTCTTATGTACTCTTGTTTGGACACAAGGAACTTGAAAATATCTGTTTCAACCTCTTAATAAACTTTAACTCTCTGCTTCATGTAAATTCATGTAAGACTTTCTGAAATCTGAAAAGTTGATATCCATGTCTACGTTGACTGAGATATATAGTGTATGTGGTTGTTCCTAAACATCTAACTTGTTCTGAATCCATTCTGGGTAAAAAGTATGGACAGAGCAATGGCTGTGGTTACTGAGAAACCTATCCAAAGGATTGTGTCATGAAGTACCATGGTTAACTCTGTTTAAAGAGATGATTGGAAATTATTGTGAAAATATGGCAGAGCAATGGCATAGTTGTATTGAGTAACTGGGGATTCTGACCTCTGATCAAGGTGCATTCTCATGCCAAAGATACTTTTAATGCTACCTCTGTTCTCTAAAATGGGAGAAGCAATACGGCTGTCACACTGAGTAACTGGGGATTCTGGCCTCTGATCAAGGTGTCTCCCCACGTCAAAAGGTGTTGATAAACCAAAATTGTTCATAATTTTTTTTTTAAATCAATTTCTAAAAGAACAATTAAAATTCAGGTGCATTCACTTATGTTTCTTTTAAAGCAGTCATGGAAAGTAAACTAAGTAAGATGGAAGTTGGTTGAACTAGAATCTTATATGAGCTTGTAGATCCTTTTATTAAGAGTTGGTTCAGATATGAGTATAATTTCTTTTGGAAAAATTTTGGTTTACATCATTCTTAAACCATATCTGACAATCAAGGTTTCATAAGCTTTTATAATGGAGGAATCAAGAACTTAAAATTCTGTTCTATGAAGTTGGTATCCTGTTGAAAAGTTCTATATCTCCATTTTCACTAATTGTTGAATCTGCTCATCCTGTTGCTCTCTATCACTGTGTTTTGATTCACATTGGTTCTCATATATGAGAGGCACATCTCTCAATTTAACTTGTGTACTTGCAGTCTTTGGTTAACCAGAGTTCATCCTTGTAGTCTTCTCTTATCTCATGGATCATAAGGGAAGAATTTTTCTGGTCTGTTTGAGAAACGATCTGTAAGGGGGACAATGTGCTAGTGTGTCTAATTATGATGCTTGTCTACATTCTCTCAGTATTAGTTGCATATGTATGTCTGCATAACCCGTATAAAATTAAAAGAAATAGATTTAGGTAAATTGAAATAAACTAAAAGATTAAGTGAAAAAAAAGGGTTGAAACAAGAAGAACAAAGCCCTGATGAAATTAACGCCTTGGAGCAAGGCGCTACTTTACAAGAAACGCCCTCACCTAAGGCGTGTTTTTGAGAAAGGACGCCCACACTTCAAGGCGTCAGATCTTAAACAACCAAAATTACATAAAGAGGCAAGTATTTGAAACGCCCTTTTCTTGGACGCGTTTCCACAAGAAACGACTCGCGTAAAGGCGTCAATTTAAAATTCAACGCCCTAGCGTAAGGCGTTATTTCCATTCCAGTTTCGTTCAAACCGGGAACTTATCCAGGGTAAGTTGATAACTATGGGAAAGAGTTCGAATGTAGTAAGGACTCTATCATGGAAGTATTACTTCCAATCAAACTCTAGCCCTAATAGGACCCCAAAAATCTTATAAATACTCTCCTGTTTAACCCTCGTACGCTATTTGGCGTTCGAATTCTTCAAAGGTATGTAACGAACAGTATGTCTTCTCTGCCTTCGATTCATGAAGAATCACTGATTCTTATTCTTCTTCTCTTCTTACAGGTTAAGAAGATTATTGTTGTGAAGAACAAAAGGGTAAGTTCTTCTTTCCTCTACCTTCAGTCAAGTATTATGAAGAAAAATACTGATGTTTCATATATATATATTCCTCTGTAGGAAAAGCTCTCTACCTGAAGAAACGAAGTGTTCTTCATCTACGTTCTTTTCATCAAAGCCATCGTTCAGTAGCAGTTCCATCTAGTTCAGGAGTCTCTGTTCTTCTTATCAATCTCTTCACGTTTTTCCATCCAGATTATTGCCCAAGGTAGGTTTTCTCAAGACACTGTAGCCCAAACAAAGTAATTCAAAATATATACTAGCATGGCATGCATGTACATGGTTTATTATAGTATTAAAGCGTTTTCTGTAATATCTTGAAAGAAACGCCCATGACAAGGGCGCTAATTTAAAGAAACGACCTGCCCAAGGTCGTCAATTACAGATTTGACGCCCTCCCCTGTAGGCGTCAATTTCATGCAATTTTCTGTAAATAATAAATACCCACGTTTAAAAATTAAATATCTATGAAATCCTGAAACTAATGTAATGCATGAACTTACCTGTGAAGTCCTGCTATTTTTCTTGTCATGATTATATACCTTGTCTCCTGAAAGTTTATTATCCTGAAATTCATAAAAATTCCTGGAAACTGTGAATTCACGACCTGAATCAGGTCGTTTCTTATTGAACCCACGCCGCATATTAGGGCGTAAATTTAATTGTAACGCCCCTTCCCAGGGCGCGTTTTTGATAAACTCCTGAAATTATATATCCTGTGAAAATATTGTAAATGAAAGGACGCCTGACATAGTAGGCGTCAAATTTAAATAAAACGACCCTGCACAGGGCGTGTTTTTGATGAAATAATGAATTATTGAAATTCCTGCAAAATAGGAAAAATAGATGAACGCCCTTATCTAAGGCGTTAATTACTTGAGTAGTGACTTTACTTAAGTCGTTATTTTCCTGTAAAAATGTTTTTACCGGTTTCTGATAAACGATGGTTTCAGTATACCTATATATATGTATATCGGCACTATATCTCCACTCCGTGAGTATAGTCCCACGTTTTCATGATGTTTTATCGATCACCCTCAATTCTCATTGACATACAAGCTCTCCATTGGACATTCCGTTCCTTTGGACTAGCGAGTTAGTCATAGAGACCTCCGTAAGACTCCTCGCCGCCTTGGATTCCCTCAAGGTCGACTGAGCTGGTTGTACCTTAAAAAACCCATTACACTAATGATTTCCATGTCACTCTAAAGAAACATGGGATACCGGCCCTTATGTTATACCAAGTGTATATCATAAGAATTTCCTAATGGGATGAGATTATCATGCCATTAAATGATGTTCTTGTAAAATCTCGATTCTATGATAAGAATGAGGGTATCTTACCTTTGATATACTGTTCATGTGGACCTCAATTCTATAAAAAAAAATGTCCATACTTGTTTGTCATGGTACCCGAGTTAAGGGAACCTAATTCCACCTAGTTTCATCACTCATCGTGATTGTACCGTTGTTATCGCCTATCTATGTCCAATGTCGTATTTTTTTGGACTCCATTCTATCAAAGTTATCCTACGTGTCTACAAGCGTGATCATTGAAATTCCTCATTGGCTATATATATATATATACAAGAGTGGATGTCAAAATACATGATAAATGCCTGCGCATATAGGGCCCGATCTGGTCCTGGGAGGAGCACCCGAAAGTACTTGTGCCCATGGTAGTTGAATGATAAGGTATCTGGCATTATACCGAGTGCATGACTAGCTTGATTGGACATTCCACACAAATCTTATACTTGACTCGTACTTGACTTGACATGACTTGCGTGACCCGGAAAAAAAAGGGTAATTACTTGCTTGCTTGATAGATGATAGCCAAAGTTCTTGACATGACTTGCTAAAAAGTACTTGCTTGAATATCTGTTATCTTTTCTTGAAAGCTCATGACTAGTTCATCTTGCTGTCTTATTGATAAATTTGCTCTCTATCTTGTCGTTTTATGCGAGCATGCATAGCTATAGTACATTCATGAAAAATGTAATTACTTAAACCCCTTGCTAAGCGCTTGAGATATAATTTCCTACTGAGCGTTCGCTCACTCCGTGTTTGTCCCTTACTTTTCAGGTAAGTCCGACGAAGAAGGTCAAACTGATGGGGAAAGTCAAGAGTGAAAGAGCTAGAGCTTTTCCAAGTGTCATCTAGTCTTTTTTTCTATTTTCTTGAGTCAACTATGTACTTTTCCTTTTTAATTGAATAGAGTATTAGATTTGTAATAGTCTATCCATTATGAAATAAAGGATTAGGTTATCTTTCTATTTTTGCGCATCTCTGTTTTGGTGTCGAATATACTACTACTCTGATTGACATGATTGATATAAACTCGTCGCGCATATCCGAGTATCTTCCGCGCTCGGGGCGTGACAGTTTTTGTGGTATCAGAGCCTAGGGTTTTCAATTCCTAGGAAACCCAAGTCCAAGGATAGGTTTTAACCCTTTAACCAGTAAGATTGGGTAGAACCAAGGGTTAAAGTTAACATAGAATGCTAGTCTTTAAGATACAAATCACGTATTAATCTAGTTATTATAATTGTAGGATAATGGCTGCCGAACGTGCTCAATGGCGCAACATGCAGCGTACACTGCAAGGCATGACTCAAGTGCTGCAACAAGTAACACAAGGAGGTGGACAACGAGCAGGAAGTCTCCACCAGACTTTCAAGAACATGAACCTGCCCAAGTTCACGAGTTCTACTGATCCAGATGACGCTGAACACTGGATTAGGGAAATAGAATGAATATTCCGTGTTATGCAATGCACGGATCAAGATAAGGTCTTATTAGCTACTTTTCAGTTAGAAAGGGATGCTAGATGCTGGTGGGAATCAATAGAGGCTACTATAAATCAAGATCAGGTTTCGTGGGAGGAATTCGTTGAACACTTCAACGCAAAATATTTCTCGGACCGAGTTCAGGAAAAGAAGGCTATAGAATTTGCTGCATTAAAGCAACGATCTTTGTCAGTGGCCGAGTATGAGGCCCAATTCTCTAGATTGTCTCGGTATGCTAAGCATCTAGTTAGCACCGAGAAAATGAAAGCTAGGAGGTTTCTTAATGGGCTCAGGCCCCAAGCTATTACTCAACTGGCGCCGATGGACATTCAAGTCTACTCGGAGATAGTACGCCGAGCTCAACTATTAGAAGATGCCACGGAACTGTCTGATAGGATTCATGGTAAGGATAAGAAGGAACAAGTTACAGGTTCGGGTTCCTTTAAACCCAACTTCAAGAAAAGGCCTAGCAATAGAGGAGCATCCTCACAAGACCAAAAGTTCAAGAAGACCAAGCCCTTCTCTATCACCACTACCTCTTCAAATACAGTGTGCAAACATTGTGATAAAGCGGGTCATAGAGCAGAAGAATGCTGGAGGAAACTTGGAGCATGTCTCCGTTGTGGGAGTCGTGAGCATCGGATTCCCGATTGCCTACTACTAAATAACCAAGCCGATGACGGAAAGCGCCCGGTAACCAAGAATGCTCGTCTTCATGCAATCAAGGAGACCGAGCAAGAAGAAGAAGGCGGCTTAGTGGAAGGTACATTGAAAGTTTGTTCCAAGAATGCATATGTCTTAATTGATACTGGTGCATCGCATTCTATTATTTCTAAGAAGTTTGCTGACCCATTACCCCTAGAACCGGAATGGATAAAGTTAGTTTTGTCTACTCCTTTGGATGATGAGACTGATATTACACATCATTACCAAAACTGCGAAGTATTGGTTCAGGGTAGAAATCTCTCTATTGATCTCATATGTTTAGATCTGAAAGAGTATGATCTTATACTAGGGGCAGATTGGTTATCCAAGTATCAGGCAACGGTTGATTGCCGCAATAGTAAGGTTACATTCAAGGAATTTCCAGAACTAATCTTGACTAGCCCCAAGGGTCGGAGTAGATCCCCTCTTATTTCAGCTCTCCGAGCTAGCAAGCTCATCAGGAAAGGATGTGCATCTTTCCTTGCCTTTGTCATAGTTAAAGAAGCTAAGGAAGCTAAGCTAGAAGACATTCTAGTGGTACAAGAATTTCCGGACGTGTTTCAGGAAGATTTGCCGGGATTACCCCCGCAAAGAGAAGTGGCCTTCACCATTGACTTAGTCCCTGGTGCTGGTCCGATTTCAAAGGCACCTTATAGGATGTCACCTGCTGAACTCAAGGAGTTAAAGGAGCAATTGATGGAACTCATTAAGAAAGGATTCATTAGACCAAGTACTTCCCCGTGGGGAGCACCTGTATTATTTGTAAAGAAGAAAGACGGATCCATGAGGTTATGCATCGACTATCGACAGTTGAATCACCTCACTATCAAGAATAAGTATCCACTGCCGAGAATCGATGAATTGTTTGATCAAATTTCAGGATCCATGTACTTTTCCAAAATTGATCTTAGGTCAGGATATCACCAACTAAGAATCAAGGACGAGGGTATTCATAAAACCGCATTCAGAAGCAGGTATGGCCATTATGAATTTGTTGTTATACCTTTCGGACTAACGAATGCCCCTGCTGCCTTTATGCAGTTAATGAATAGTATATTGAGGCCTTATTTGGATCAATTCGTGGTGGTCTTTATTGATGATATATTGATTTATTCCAAGACCAAGGAAGAGCATGAGGAACATTTGAGGATTGCATTACAAATATTGAGGACAAACCAATTATATGCAAAACTTAGCAAGTGTGAATTCTGCCTTGAAGAAGTGACTTTTCTCAGACATGTTATATCAAAGGATGGCTTGTCTGTAGACCCATCAAAGGTTGAAGCTGTAAGGAACTGGGAAAGACCGACCAATGCTAGCGAGATCCGAAGTTTCTTAGGTCTTGCCAGCTATTACAGGCGATTCATCAAGGATTTCTCTAAAATCGTCGTGCCACTTACGAGGTTAACTCGCAAGGAGATCCGTTATGAATGGGATGAGGAATGTGAAAGAAGCTTCCAAACTCTCAAGGATCATCTTACTACAGCTCCTATCTTAGCATTGCCAATTGAAGGAGAAACGTTCGAGGTATACACTGATGCTTCTGGCATTAGCCTCGGGTGTGTTCTAATGCAACAAGGGAAGGTTATAGCCTACTCTTCTCGTCAATTAAAGAAGCATGAAGAGAACTATCCCGTCCATGACCTAGAATTGGCTGCGGTAGTATTTGCACTGAAGATATGGAGACATTATCTTTATGGAGTGCAGTTTACTGTATACTCCGACCACAAGAGTCTCAAATATCTCTTCTCACAGAAGGAACTAAATATGAGGCAAAGACGATGGCTGGAATATCTCAAGGACTTCGACTTCAATATACAATATCATCCCGGAAAGGGTAATCATGTAGCAGATGCCCTTAGTCGAAAGCCGAGAGCACTGTTAGCCAATTGTATGATTCAAGAATGGAAGTTGCTGGAACAATTCTCTGAACTCAATATAAGCATGGACACGGACCCTAGATGTGTCACATTATCTCATGTAAGCATACAGTCAGATTTATTGTCTAAAATACAAGCACTTCAGAATGATGATCCTACATTAGTAGAAATCAAGGGCAGATTAGAAGGACAATCGGATTTCCAATTAGCTTCTGATGGAAGATTAATTTTCAAGAATAGAACTTGTATACCGGACTGCCCAGAATTGAAGAAGAAGGTCTTAGATGAAGCTCACAGATCAAGATATACAATTCATCCTGGATCTACCAAAATGTACCAAGATGTAAAAAGAAATTTTTGGTGGCCCAACATGAAAAGAGAAATAGCGGACTATGTATCACGCTGTCTCACGTGCCAACAAGTCAAGGCGGAACACCAAAAGCCTGCTGAAAAACTACATCCTCTAGATATCCCTAAATAGAAGTGGGAGGATATTGGTATGGATTTCATCATGGGTTTATCTAAATCAAAAAGAGGACATGATGGAATATGGGTTATCATTGACCGATTGACTAAATCAGCGCATTTCTTGCCAATCAAGAGTCGATGGTCAGTTGATGTCTTAGTTGCACTATACATCAAGGAAATAGTCAGATTACATGGTATTCCTGTTTCAATCGTGTCTGACAGAGATCCCCGTTTTACTTCTCATTTTTGGAAAGGACTACAACATTCGTTAGGAACGAGACTTAACTTTAGCACAGCCTTTCATCCTCAAACGGATGGTCAGACTGAGAGAACCAATCAAGTAGTCGAAGATATGCTAAGAGCATGCATTACTGATGTTGATGGAAACTGGCATGATCACTTGCCTCTGGTCGAATTTGCATACAATAATAGCTACCAGGCAAGTATACAACTGGCACCTTTTGAAGCCTTATACGGAAGGAGTTGTCGATCACCCTTATGCTAGGACGAAGTTGGAGAGAAACAACTGTTAGGTCCAGACATGGTAACGGATACTACCTAGAAGATACAATTAATCAGAGAAAGACTACAAGTTGCTCAGTCTAGACAAAAGGCTTATGCCGACACGAGAAGAAGAGATCTTGAATTCCAAGTTGGAGATCATGTATTTCTCAAGATATCGCTTGGACATGGAATACGAAGATTTGGTGTTAAGGGCAAGCTTACACCAAGATTTATCGGACCTTTTGAGATACTGGAAAGAGTTGGCGAGGTTGCTTATCGCATCGCATTGCCACCTCAACTGTCCGAAGTACATGATGTGTTCCACATATCTATGTTGAAGAAGTATGTGCATGATCCATCACATATTATTGAGCATGGAAATCTGGTAATCTAGAAAGATCTCACATACGAGCAGAAGCCCATAAGAATACTAGATCGAGAAGTACGAACCCTAAGGAATAAGGTTATTCCCATGCTAAAAGTACAATGGAATAAGAATTCAGAACATGAAGCCACATGGGAGACCGAGGAATCTATGAGGAAGCGATTTCCAGAATTATTTTAGAAGGTATGAACTCTACACTCTCCATAAGTAAAAATATGCTATGAATTTAGGGACCAAATTCTTTTAAGTGGGGGAGGGTGTAGCAACCCGTATAAAATTAAAAAAAATAAATTTAGGTAAATTGAAATAAACTAAAAGATTAAGTGAACAAAAAAAAAAGGTTGAAACAAGAAGAACAAAGCCCTGATGAAATTAACGCCTTGGAGCAAGGCGCTACTTTACAAGAAACGCCCTCACCTAAGGCGTGTTTTTGAGAAAGGACGCCCACACTTCAAGGCGTCAGATCTTAAACAACCGAAATTACATAAAGAGGCAAGTATTTGAAACGCCCTTTTCTTGGACGCGTTTCCACAAGAAACGACTCGTGTAAAGGCGTCAATTTAAAATTCGACGCCCTAGCGTAAGGCGTTATTTCCATTCCAGTTTCGTTCAAACCGGGAACTTATCCAGGGTAAGTTGATAACTATGGGAAAGAGTTCGAATGTACTAAGGACTCTATCATGGAAGTATTACTTCCAATCAAACTCTAGCCCTAATAGGACCCCAAAAATCTTATAAATACTCTTTAACCCTCGTACGCTATTTGGCGTTCGAATTCTTCAAAGGTATGTAACGAACAGTATGTCTTCTCTGCCTTCGATTCATGAAGAATCACTGATTCTTATTCTTCTTCTCTTCTTACAGGTTAAGAAGATTATCGTTGTGAAGAACAAAAGGGTAAGTTTTTCTTTCCTCTACCTTCAGTCAAGTATTATGAAGAAAAATACTGATGTTTCGCATATATATATTCCTCTGTAGGAAAAGCTCTCTACCTGAAGAAACGAAGTGTTCTTCATCTACGTTCTTTTCATCAAAGCCATCGTTCAGTAGCAGTTCCATCTAGTTCAGGAGTCTCTATTCTTCTTATCAATCTCTTCACGTTTCTCCATCCAGATTATTGCCCAAGGTAGGTTTTCTCAAGACACTGTAGCCCAAACAAAGTAATTCAAAATATATACTAGCATGTCATGCATGTACATGGTTTATTATAGTATTAAAGCGTTTTCTGTAATATCTTGAAAGAAACGCCCATGACAAGGGCGCTAATTTAAAGAAACGACCTGCCCAAGGTCGTCAATTACAGATTTGACGCCCTCCCCTGTAGGCGTCAATTTCATGCAATTTTCTGTAAATAATAAATACCCACATTTAAAAATTAAATATCTATGAAATCCTGAAACTAATGTAATGCATGAACTTACCTGTGAAGTCCTGCTATTTTTCTTGTCATGATTATATACCTTGTCTCCTGAAAGTTTATTATCCTGAAATTCATAAAAATTCCTGGAAACTGTGAATTCACGACCTGAATCAGGTCGTTTCTTATTGAACCCACGCCGCATATTCAGGCGTAAATTTAATTGTAACGCCCCTTCCCAGGGCGCGTTTTTGATAAACTCCTGAAATTATATATCCTGTGAAAATATTGTAAATGAAAGGACGCCTGACATAGTAGGCGTCAAATTTAAATAAAAAGACCCTGCACAGGGCGTGTTTTTGATGAAATAATGAATTATTGAAATTCCTGCAAAATAGGAAAAATAGATGAACGCCCTTATCTAAGGCGTTAATTACTTGAGTAGTGACTTTACTTAAGTCGTTATTTTCCTGTAAAAATGTTTTTACCGGTTTCTGATAAACGATGGTTTCAGTATACCTATATATATGTATATCGGCACTATATCTCCACTCCGTGAGTATAGTCCCACGTTGTCATGATGTTTTATCGATCACCCTCAATTCTCATTGACATACAAGCTCTCCATTGGACATTCCGTTCCTTTGGACTAGCGAGTTAGTCAAAGAGACCTCCGTAAGACTCCTCGCCGCCTTGGATTCCCTCAAGGCCGACTGAGCTGGTTGTACCTTAAAAAACCCATTACACTAATGATTTCCATGTCACTCTAAAGAAACATGGGATACCGGCCCTTATGTTATACCAAGTGTATATCATAAGAATTTCCTAATGGGATGAGATTATCATGCCATTAAATGATGTTCTTGTAAAACCTCGATTCTATGATAAGAATGAGGGTATCTTACCTTTGATATACTGTTCATGTGGACCTCAATTCTATAAAAAAAAATGTCCATACTTGTTTGTCATGTACCCGAGTTAAGAGAACCTAATTCCACCTAGTTTCATCGTTCATCGTGATTGTACCGTTGTTATCGCCTATCTATGTCTAATGTCGTATTTTTTTGGACTCCATTCTATCAAAGTTATCCTACGTGTCTACAAGCTTGATCATTGAAATTCCTCATTGGCTATATATATATATATACAAGAGTGGATGTCAAAATACATGATAAATGCCTGCGTATATAGGGCCCGATCTGGTCCTAGGAGGAGCACCCGAAAGTACTTGTGCCCATGGGAGTTGAATGATAAGGTATCTGGCATTATACCGAGTGCATGACTAGCTTGATTGGACATTCCACACAAATCTTGTACTTGACTCGTACTTGACTTGACATGACTTGCGTGACCCGGAAAAAAAAGGGTAATTACTTGCTTGCTTGATACATGATAGCCAAAGTTCTTGACATGACTTGCTAAAAAGTACTTGCTTGAATATCTGTTATCTTTTCTTGAAAGCTCATGACTAGTTCATCTTGCTGTCTTATTGATAAATTCTCTCTCTATCTTGTCGTTTTATGCGAGCATGCATAGCTATAGTACATTCATGAAAAATGTAATTACTTAAACCCCTTGCTAAGCGCTTGAGATATAATTTCCTACTGAGCGTTCGCTCACTCCGTGTTTGTCCCTTACTTTTCAGGTAAGTCCGACGAAGAAGGTCAAACTGATGGGGAAGTCAAGAGTGAAAGAGCTAGAGCTTTTCCAAGTGTCATCTAGTCTTTTTTCCTATTTTCTTGAGTCAACTATGTACTTTTCCTTTTTAATTGAATAGAGTATTGGATTTGTAATAGTCTATCCATTATGAAATAAAGGATTGGGTTATCTTTCTATTTTTACGCATCTCTGTTTTGGTGTCGAATACACTACTACTCTGATTGACATGATTGATATAAAGTCGTCGCGCATATTCGAGTATCTTCCGCGCTCGGGGCGTGACATGCCTTCTATATGGGCTTCACTCTAAGTCAGTACATTGCTCAACTGCTTTCTATATGGGCTTCACTCTAAGTCAGTACATTGCTCAACTACTTTCTATATGGGCTTCACTCTAAGTCAGTACATTGCTCAACTGCTTTCTATATGGGCTTAACTCTAAGTCAGTACATTGCTGGAACAAGCCTGTACATCGTTTGGGTTGTGCATCCAGCGTCTTAAGGTTAAGTCTATACATCGCTCACTTGCTTGATCATTAAGTCTGCACATTGTTGGCCATTGCACACGAAGTCTGTACAGCACTCGCCATCATGCTAGTGCTAAGTCTAAACATTGGCCAAGTGTGTATAGAGTCCTTTGCATCGTATGCATTCCTTATTAAAGTCTATACATTCTCATCCGTTTTAGTTAACGTCTCACGCTGTTCAAGTCTACAGTGTCTAGAAGTCTATACATCGTCCGTCTCATCCTGCATCTCAATTCGTTTGAGCATTCACTGTACAAGTCTATACATGGTCTCTGCACTGTAGCTACACGGACTCAAAGTCCATACAATGAACTGTTGCATGGTCTGCAATGTCTATACATTGTTGGCCGCCTGCACGCAGCAAGTCTATACAACGCTGGGAACCTGTACGCAAAGTCTGTACAGCCCAAGTCTGTACATCCGATCGTCCCATGCATTGTCGCCTGCATCATTTGGCAAAGTCTATGCATTGGTCGGTGGTAAGTCTGTACACTGCCTACACTGCATGCTCTCACAATCATAATCAAAGTCTATACATTGGCAGCACTGTGCAAGTCTATACATTCATTCACTGTTCATGCCTTCACTCAAAGTCTGTACAGCATGCAGCGTGTCTGTCTCAAGTCATTTCTTCAAGTCTGTACATTCCCAGTCTTTACCTACGTTCAGAACCCCAACTCTATACATTGGCAAAGTCTACACATTAGCCTTCAAGCTTCCAAGTCTATACATTAGTTCAAGCTTCCAAGTCTGTACATTGGCCTTCAAGCTTCCAAGTCTGTACATTGGCCTTCAAGCTTCCAATTCTGTACATTGGTTCAGGCCTTCCAAGTCTATACATTGGTTCAAGCTTCCAAGTCTATACATTGGTTCAAGCTTCCAAGTCTGTACATTGGCCTTCAAGCTTCCAAGTCTGTACATTGGTTCAGGCCTTCCAAGTCTATACATTGGTTCAAGCTTCCAAGTCTGTACATTGGCCTTCAAGCTTCCAAGTCTGTACATTGGTTCAGGCCTTCCAAGTCTATACATTGGCCTTCAAGCTTCCAAGTCTGTACATTGGTTCAGGCCTTCCAAGTCTATACATTTGTTCAAGCTTCCAAGTCTGTACATTGGCCTTCAAGATTTCCAAGTCTATACATTGGCAGCTGAACCGTGAAGTCTATACATTGTCTGATCATCCATTCTTTGAAGTCCATACATTCGTCTTCACTTCAAGTCTGTACAGCCTGCTTTGTCGTTCAAAGTACAAAGTCTATACACTGGAGTCGTCTGCTGCAGGGACAGCATGTCTGTACATTGGGTTCTCATGCATGTTAACATCAAGTCTATACACTCGTTACTCTCATGCATGTCAACACCAAGTCTGTACACTGCATCACCTGCTCATGCCTGTCAACACCAAGTCTGTACACTGCATCACATGTTCATGCATTGCGTTCACGCCATCAAGTGTATACACTCGTTACTCTCATGCATGTTAACACCAAGTCTGTACACTGCATCACTTGTTCATGCATTGCCTTTACGCCATCAAGTCTATAGATTGAATCGTTTGATCATGCATTATCTCAACAAGTCTGTACACTCGTCCTCCTTCACTCGACCATCTCTATACATCCATATGAGCATTGTGCATTGATCAAGCCAAAGTTTATACACTCGCTAGTGTGCATATGCATAGTCTATGCATTGCTCATGCATCTTTCCTTAAAGTCTATACATCCGTATGCTCCTTTATCATGCATGCATTATAGCAAGTATATACATCCTCTGCCAGTCTTCAGCAAAGTCTGAACATTGCTTCAGCATTGGCTTCATCCAAGTCTATACATCGACTGGCTGTCTTCAGCAGAGTCCGAACATTGTATCATTGTGCATATGCATTGTTAAGTCTATACATTGCCTGCTGAGTAAAGTATGTATAGCCTGTGTTGATATTGGTCATCGACTGAACTCTTCATTAATACTGCAGGTGACTGGGCATGTGATCCGAGGCTGGCGCCTGGCACGTATTCCAAGATGCTGAGAAGCCGCCATGTGGACTGAAGCACACACGCCCTAGCTGCTGCTTGATCCACACGAAGGCTCTGTCCCTATAAAGGGTCTCTTTGTCCCTTCGAAGCAAGCTGCTAAAAAAAGAAGAAAATCCCCCAGAAGGAAGAACGAAGAGGAGTGAGCTTGAGCAGAAGATTAGACAGAGCAGAGAGAGATCGTGAAAAGAGAAGCCGTGAAAGCAGAGAGTGATTGAAGAAGAGAAGAGATAGAGAGTTAGAGGAGAAGAAGCAAAGCTACTTGAAGATTTGTTCCTGCTGGACCGTGGATCATATCTAGGCCAGTCAGCTCTATTTTGAGACCCACAGTTGTGCTACCATCTTACAGTTTTCTGATTACTGTATTTTCCCTTTCTTGGTTTCATTTACATTTCTTTGTGTTTCTCCCGATTGCCCTGTTGGGGATCGGGTTCCTCCTGTGGACTCAGGAGAAGGGAGATTCGTCTCTGGTTCTGGGCTTCTGGGCTACAAGTCTAGGGGTCTCTTCTGGTCTGGAGGAAGAGAGGTCTGTGACCTCTGGTTTGCTGGTGACGGGGAGTCACTGGTGTGTCCCCTCCTGGTCTGGAGGAAGAGAGACTTCGGTCTCTGGTTTCCAAGTGGCTGGGAGTCACTTGGGGTGTCCCTCCATTGTGGAGCCAGAGGGGAGGCTGTTCCCTTGGTCAAGCTGTGTGGCAGCATTCTGTTCGCAGACTGAGTCTGATGTTTCTAGCATAGCTAGTGGAAGCCTCACTCCGGTTTGGAGTGAGGGGTGGATGTAGGTCTTGGTGACCGAACCACCTAAAAAATCCCTTGTGCAGTGGTTTGATCTGTGACTTCTGTTTCTACTTCCGCTAGATGACTGCATTGGGTCGATATGGTTTGTTTGCACTGACTGTGTGATTGTTATCACTAGATGGTTGCTAGGATCGTGATTCCCTTTGCTGTCCTAGTGTCCAATCGGGTTTGCATCCTTGCTGTTTGAGGGCTTGTCCATTGACCTTGTGAGTATCTCTTCATACGGTTTTAATTTGGCCAAAAATCTTTAGTAGATCCATTCACCCCCCCTCTGGATCTTCATTGTCGTCTTATCCGCACCCAACAAGCCAACCCACAGTATCAATGCATACAACGTTTAAGCCATCCCACAGCATCAGTGCATTACAAAGTCCAAGCATCTCCAAGCTAGTCCCCCAGCTGCGTCGGTGCAGTTCAACCCAAAGTTGGTCGGTGCATTCCCATGTTAAGCAGGTGGGTGCAGCCTCCAGCCAAAGCAAGTTGGTGCAGCCCTTGCCAGCCAAGGTCGGTGCAGTCCCCATGTTTAACCAACATATGGTCGGTGTAGTCCTCATTCCAACCAATACAAGGTCGGTGCAATCCATGTTTAACCAATCCATGTCTGTGCATTCATAAGTCTTTGCATTCCAAGTCTACACACTCCCAAGTCTGTGCAACCAATACGAGTTTGCCCATCCCATAGCTGTCACAAAAAAAAATATTCTCAAAAAATCCAAAAAAAATATTCTCAAAATTCTAAAAAAAAATAATCTCAAAACTTCCAAAAAAATAATCTCAAAATTCCAAAAAAATCTTGAATATTTTTTAAAAAATCCAAAAAAAAAATTATCAAAAATCCAAAAAAAATCTCGAATATTCTCAAAAATCCAAATTCAAATATTCCAAATTTCAAATTAATTTGAATAGTCTCACAATCCAAACAAAAATTATATTTTCATAAAAATTGAATATTTTTTAAAAATCCAAATATTTCTTAAAATCCATAAAAATTTGGAATATTGTTCAAAACCCATAAAAAATTTGCATATTCCAAAAATCCAAAAAAAAATTGCATTGTATTGATGGTATTTTTTACAGGGACAATTCCTTTGTAATGGACCAAGAACACGGGATGAGTCCTCTTCATTCACTGCTATCAATCTTTTGATTCTTCCCAATATTCTCATGATATGTCACCCTAGGCACTTCGATCATCATCTCTTTATCATTTTGAGTAATTCATGTCGATCTGATCATCCCTGCCACTTGGGGTATCACACTGATTATTCATGTCAATCTGATTATCTCTGCTGCTCTGCGCATCACTCCAATCATTCAAGAGCCAGCTTCTCTGATTATTCCTGCTAATGTTTTATGCATAAATCTTCTGATTTGCCAAGATTGTCATCCTTATGACAACATTGAATACAAATACTTGGAATGCTCTCCTGCTTTACGGCTTTATACATGATGCTTTCCATGATGCTTTTCAATGCAATGCAATGTTGTTGTATGTTTCGATTATGCTTTCATGCTTAAACTGCTTTCATTGCTTTATGCATCCTTATATCTTGGCAAATGAAATTTTGAGCGCAGGATAAGAAGCTCTTGGTCCCACCGACTGGGCATCTTCATCCAAGTCTCACGGTACTTGCACCTCATCTCTCAGTTCCCTCATGCTCATTACTCCACCATCTTCCCAGTATGCATTTTTACTATATGTTATTTACACTATTAGATTATATCAAGGACCTTGTGGCTTTGGTAAATCTAAAATTTGAGTTCCCCTTGATCAAAAATAATGATGATTCCAGAGGAGTCTTAGTCACAAGGATAGGCCGTTGAGCCATCCAAGACTAGGGACGATGGTTCCCTTTTACGAGTTGATGCGCGAATAAATGGGCTTCGGCTTAGTATCAGCTCATGAAATCAGTTTCTTGACTCAGTCTTGGCAGTTTAGCAATATTATCCTTGATTATCTTATATTTTTATTTATTTTAATTTTTTCCTTTAAACCCATCATGCATTCATATAGGACTTTGAATCAACGTTGGAAAATCATTCTAATAAGCTGATTTTGAGAGTCAAATTGATCTTAATTTTTAAGATATGAGATATTCATTGCTGAATGGAATCCTCAGTTCGTTTTCATCGCTATTTCATGTCATTTTCTCGAAAGCTCTTTGTTTAGATTTCTATCCTTTATTTTCACTCTCTTTTTCCTTAGATCTGCCTTGGCTGTAGCACGTCCACATTGGCTGGTAACCGCTCTCCAACGGTGAAACCTACAGGTTTGTGACTTGGGGTACTTCCATCACGCTGAAAGTTGATCATCTTCTTTTATCTCCCTCGTGCCCACGTGCACATTTGCTCCCTCTTTTATCCTAACATCGTTGATTTCATTGAATCTTCCGAGATTGCTTCATCTCGAGGTTTTGATTCAATTTTCATCAGGTGATGTTGATTGCGTATCTCATCACACCTTGGCATCTACTTTTCAATTTACTCTATTCCCTTGCAAAGCAGACGCTAGGCGGGGCAGCTGTAGACACGCTAAAATTGACATTACTGTGAGCACATCTCATATTGCTTCATAATACCCCAATTCGACCCTCAAATTAATTTTATTTAAGTGGGTTTTCCCATTTTTTTGGTTTTTTCTATTTTTCTATTTTTTCGTATCTTTTCCCTATTTTTTTTGGAGTTTCTGGATATTTTTCTCCATTTTTATGGATTTTCTAGGAATTAACGGCATGAGGGGGGACGCCATTTGATTTAAAAACATATTAAAAAAAATAAAAAGGGGAAATGATGCCTCTTTGAGGAGGCGTCCATTTTTCCTATTTTTTGGAGTTTCTGGGTATTTTTCTCCACTTTTATCAATTTTTCAGGAATTAACGGCATGAGGGAGGGCACCATTTAATTAAAAAAATAATAAAAAAATCTCAAAAGGAAATGACGCCTCGTAAGGGATCGTCATTTCAATTGGTTAGTATTTTATATTATATTTCTGTCCCTCTTTCAGGGGTGTTTTGGTGGCCTTCCGGATGTCAGAAAAATACGAAAAAATAGGAATTGGAATTAGCACTGTTAGATGCACATCGAAAATAATAATGAGAAATGAAAACTGGCCTTTTTTTGAAGAAACTCAAATAACGCCTATCACCTGGGCGTCAATTCAAATGACGCCTGAACGAGGGGTGTCATTTCTTTTTGGCTTTTTTATGATTTTTTTGATTCACGACACCTCGGATGTCGTTATTTCAAATAACGACAGCGTGAAGAGTCGTCATTTCCTCCAGATTTCTGAACCGTCCCGAGACCCGTTCTTTCTCCGTTTTGAGCCCCTTTTTCGCTTCGGAAAGGACTCTAATGGCTTTCCATGACTGGGGGAATTCCTTCCATGTTTATCTCCTACTCAAACCGAGCTATCCTATTTTATTCAGATTAAAACCCATGCATTCTTCCCTATAAATAGAGTCCCTACAGCTTTGTCGAAAAAAAGGATTTTTTCATTAGAAGGGGAGGTGCTGCTCGGTTGTTGGCTCACGGAGGAGGGCTCCCGGCATCCAAGTTCCATCCGTTTGAGCCTTCCTCCCGAACGTTCATCCAAAGCCAAAGAAAGGACAAATACTCCCCAGGCTCTTCTTTGTTCTCCGTTTCTTTTATCTGCATCAATTAGCTCATGCATGCATACATCATATTTCTGTTATTATCCCCCTTCTCAACCACGTTGAGGCCAACAGTGCAACACTTGCACACTTTATCCTTTATTATATATATATATATATATATATATATATATATATATATATATATTTATATATACTTCATTCATCACCATAAATTTCCCTACCCATTACATTGGGGTTTAAAGGGGTAACACCCAACAAGGTGTGTTCGGTCACATGCTTTTCATGCTTACATTTATATTTGGGATTGATACTACACACTCTGTCTTCTAATTCCTATTTTATTTGCTGGTGTTGTTTCTTGCATGGGTAATCAAAGAAGAACTCCCTCCATCGGCCGGTCGGTAGGAAGGGAAGGAAATCACTCGCATCTCCCACGCTTAATGTATTTATATCGCGATCCCTCCATTAATTATTTATTATATCCTTTGAGGCCCGTGGTCTCTGGCGATCACCCTCCAAAAATTGCATCCATGTATGCCCCTTTTCCCCCTTTCGCACATTTTATCACATATGCTTTTATTATTTTTTTTAGTGGATTTTTAAATAGATCTACAGTAAGGTCGGTGCACATTCATGTTTATTCATATGAAGGTCGGTGAACATTCATGTTCCTTCATAGAAGGTCGGTGCACGCTCATGTCTTATTCAGAGTAAGGTCGGTGCATGTTGCATATCAAGGCAGATGTAGGTCGGTGCATGTTTATAGTATTGCACATGTAGGTCGGTGCACATTGTCATTATTGCATACTAAGGTCAGTGCACATGTGTTAGAGATAGGCATAAGGTCTGAGCACATTCCTTCAGGTCCAAGCACATGCACGTACAAGGTCTAAGCACATGCTTTTACGTCTGTACACATGCATTATGCAAGTCGGAGCACATGTGTAAGAGTCATTGTCAGGTCTGAGCATATGTACAAGTCTGCATAGTCAGGTCTGAGCATATGTACAAATATGCATAATCAGGTCTGAGCATATGTACAAGTCTACATAGTCAGGCCTGAGCATATGTACAAAACTGCATGTTCAAGTCGGTGCACATGAATTCGCTCAACGCATCAAGTCGAAGCATATGAACAAGGTTGCATACTCAAGTCAGAGCATATGCATGAACAAGGTGTAAGCATATTCTCACTAGTCAGAGCACATGCATGTAAGAGGTCTGAGCATATTCATATGAAGGTGAAAGCACATGCATTCATGTCAGTGCACATGCATTAGGTAAGTCAGAGCACATGCATTTGAAGTCGTGCACATTCACTCAAGTCTGAGCACATGCAAAAATTCCCGTCTACATAGGTCGTAGCATATTCACTCAAGTCTGAGCACATGCATAGATTCATGTCTATGCAGATCGGTGCACATGCACATATAAGTTCTAAGCATATAAGTTGAAGGTCGATGCTAGTGCATCAGTTTCATGCATAAGGTCGATGATAGCATTGCTCTCTTGCCTAAGGTCTGTACATCTATATGCCTGTGCACATACATGGTTCAGCTCGATAGGTCTAATTGTGCATCTTATAGATCTGAGCATTTTCATATTTTCTTCTCTCTAAGGTCTACATGTGTCCTACATAGGTTAGTGCAACTGCAATAAAAGGACTGCATTCAGTTTTAAGCATATATTGTCTCAAATGCTATGACTATAAGATATTTGATGAAATGCCTTGCATTCTTGTTGACATGATTAAGTTACTGCGGGACCCAGAATCAAACATATAAAAGGTTGGAAGGTTTATACTTGGCATGATCACATGGCTTGAGTTCTTAACTCATAGGCACGTGATCCAAGGTAGGCTAGTAGGCTGGAACCTTTACAGAAGATTCTGCCACGTGGATAGCGCACTTTCATTTCCTGACACGTGGACTCTAGCAGGATTTCAGCGACACTACTTTTCTGGAAATGAATTGGTGGGAATGTTCCCTCCACACATCTCGATGGAATCTTGTGGGGACCACAAGAATCGTGCCAAGAAACTCAAATGAATCTCTGAAGTCCCGGTTTCTTTAAATAGGGATCCTCCTCATCCAGGCGCAGCGGACATTGAGATAGCAGCTAGAGAAGACTGAGAGATAGAGCAGCAAAGAAAATAGAAAAGAGAGAGTTCACTGAAGAGAGACGGTGAGTGGGAGAAGAAGAAGAATGAGAGGGAGATCGTGAGTTCGTCATAAAGAGAAAAGAGAGAGTTCACTGAAGAGAGACAGTGAGTGGGAGAAGAAGAAGAAGAAGAGGGAGATCGTGAGTTTGTCAAAAACAGAAAAGAGAGCTCAAGACAGAGAGAGAAAGGTGATCGTGAGATCATAAGAAGAAAGAGATCGAGAGATCGAGAGAAGAGATTGAGAAGCAATCGGAGTTCTTCCCGAAGATCTGTTATACTGGCTTCTGGATCAGATCCAAGCTAGTTTGGCTCCTGCAAGAGCTACATATTTCAGTTTTCATTTCCAGCTTTCCTATGCTATGTTTTGTTTTTATTTTCTTGTTGAATCACCAAGCTGTGTGTTAGCGGGAGCAAGCTGTGATGCTTAGCTGTAAGCAAGCTGTGATGCTCAGTGGTCGAAGCTGTGAATCAGCAGAAGCATGCTATGATGCTCAGATGTAAGCAAGCTGTGATGCTCAGCGGTTTAAGCTGTTAGACAGCTGGAAGCCTCACTCTGGTTTGAGTAGGGGGTGGACGTAGGTCTGTGGTAGCAGACCGAACCATCTAAATCTCCTTGCGTCTTTGGTTAGATTACAATTCTGGCTCACGGTAGATGTATGCTTAGGCGTGGTTCTATTGCATAGATTTATCCTAAGATCTTCGTAATTCACCATGTGTCTAATGTGGTTCTGTCTAACAGTTGCATATATTTACTGAGTGCTTGCTGGTTGTGCAAGTTAAGTGTTTGAGTGAGATTCACATAAGGACAACTGGTCAAGTGCTCAAGTGTGTGTCTCATTAAGACATATGCTTAGCTTAGCTTAGCCAAATTGTTTTGACTTCTGCACGATTTCTAGTTATAGTTTTTAATTGGGCAAAATTTTTGAAGGGGATTCATTCACCACCCCTCTGAATCTCGGTTTGCACCACTACATCGTTCCAACACTTTTTCATTCCTGAAAAATGAGAAATAGCAGGAATAAAATATTTCAATAGAAATAAAATATTTCAGTAGAAATAAAATAGTTTAGCATTATTATTTATTATTGTTATTATTAATATATGCGTATATATGTATATACCATTTTTATATACGTATATATAGATATATATATATTTATGTGTCAACCGCTCTCTGCGTAGAAATCTCCACCAGTGTCGTCCCTTGCAGACCCATGGGTTGACCCCCCTAATGACTGCCCCTCCTTTTAGCTTGACTTCTTTGTTTATGGATTTACACAGGGCCATGCCCTTCAGCCCAGTCCTTGGTCCAAGACTGCATATCCCCATATACAAACGGAGTAGGTTAAATCATTCATGTTCATCACATGAACAAACCAAAACCACCCATATGCATTGCATAAACAAGCCAAGGTCCTCCATATGCATGTCATGAACAGATAAGAACTTCATATGCATTACATAAACAAACCAAAAAAAATCATTCATATGCACCCCATTAATAATTTCAAATCACATTCGTACATTTCATGAACAAAGAAGAGTCATGGGTAGATTAAGACCACCATTCATGTAGTTCTGAATACGTTAGAACATCACAAATGCATCATATAACTAGAACCAAAACCCTACTGTGAGCAAGGAGTTGACTCCCCTCAATCTCAGGCCGACCTGTCTGTGGGTTCGGTAGGCCGAAATCTAATTTTGGTCGACCAAAATCCATCAACCCTGCAAACCTTCCAGTTCTGGGGAATTTGCAGTGCTCTACAACCCTCTGCAGAACCCGTTTCAAATAAAAAAAAATAGTGGCTTGAGCATCCAGGCACGTTAACCCTTTTCTTAACTCATGTGTAGTAGAATCAAGTCTAGGTCCAAGCATACTACATGATTATAAATGTTTAGGTTTTTTTAAAATAAAAAATAGGCTATTGGCCATTTGGACAAGATCATTGCATTGAGCATATTCCCTTTTGTTCCGCATATACATGAGCACACATGTATCTGACTATGTCATGGGGATAGCCACATAAAAGAATGAAATAAAAAAATTGAATTGCTCTGCTATCAAAGCATTCAAGCCCAGCAGGTCTCCTTGTCCCGCGTCGACGCAGGGGCTAGTCTAGGTGAACGCGCCTGCCCTCGTCCAGTAGGTTCTGAGCCCCTCTGACTACTCTGTGGCAGCAGGAAGTATCCATCTGATGAAGCCACCAGATTTCCAATTCAAGCAAAAATCTTCATTCCAATAGAGCACTGAAGTCAGCAGATCTCAATTCTAAAAAAAAGTTAGCCAAGTACCTCAGTTCAGCTAAACTAATGAAGTCTGCATACATGGTAGGTTAAATGGAATAGATGGAGCTTCCATTGAAGATGCGCAAGCACTAAAGTCCAAGATCCCATTCTATATGAAAACACATCTAAATCAGGTCAATTGGGTCCATTGGATAAGCATTTGGATGACCAGTATGAAGTTCTACATAGTTCCTGCAAAGTTAGATAATCCAAGCAGGATCTCAGTAGAATTCAGACAATAGCCACAGTCAAGTTCTTCGTTTCAGCCGAACAAACCAAAACTCAGTAGTGATAATACAAGGGTTGCTCTGAGAGTAGCGGTGATAATACAAGGGTTGCTCTGAGAGCAGCAGTGATAATACAAGGGTTGCTCTGGGATCAGTAATGATAATGCAAGAGCTGCTCTGAGAGCAGTAGTGATAACATGAGGTTTGCTATGAGAGCAGCGCTGTGACACCACAAGGATAGCTCTGAAAGCAATGTAGTGTAATATAAGGGGACCGAGTGTTATCAAGTCCTTAAAGTCTGAATGACAGGTCTGCAGGTACTCAATCAATTTCAGTAGCAACTCAAGTCTTCTAAGTAGTTAACAAAATAATTTCAAGAGGATTTTTCACCGAGGATTTGAACATCTTCGCAGATGATAATGAAGGAATGATAGAAGAAACATAGCAGCTAGTGAAAGTGCTTGTGGAAATGACAAGTGGCAGGCCAGCCAAATTTAGCAATTCAGTGACAACACTTCAGAAACCAGTTGAGGTCTAGTTCCTAGTATATCAATTCAGCAGACTTGACATCACTACAGCAGCAGCAGTACTTCATACTAGCATGAAGAAGCTAGCAGTATAAGAGCACTCAGTGTAGTGGCAGTACATCATATGCAGTCACAGCATGTAAGAAGTCAGTAGACTTCTGTAGCACATGCCAGCAATCTAGCAAGGATGCATTACTAGCAGAAGCAACACAACATCACCATCTAGATAGCTCAGCTCATTTTTACCATACCATGCTTAGCAATGACATTGCAGCATTCTCCTTGTCCATATGGCTTGCAACCAAATACAAAATTTTTGACAGTAGACTGGCTCCAGCAGACTCATGCAACATCAGCATCATTCCAGTAGACTTCATAGTTGTAATCCAGCAGTCAATGCAAACACTTTCTACAACACTAACAACACTGCAGCCCAAACCTCCCAGTCCAGCAGCTTTGGTGAGTAGCAGCGGCAAAATGCAATCTGATCCTGACAATCAGTCAACCCACATCTTCCCTTGCTCGCTATTGGATTTCTTGGCACCCTCACCACTATAGTGGGCATGAACTCCAATAAGAAGAACTGCGTGAGGTGCACAAGGGTAGGTCGATGCACTGCATGGGCAGGCCGACGCAGCTGAAGGAAAACAGCCAAGGGCAGGTCAATGCACTGCATGGGAAAGTCGATACAGCTGAAGAAAAACTTTGAAAGTGGCAATCATTCTAATCTTTTGAACCTTGGGCATTCCGTTCCTTCTAAATCCATTCTCACCTGAATATCTGGTCCTATTTTTGGCAATTGTTCATGAACTTCCTTCAGTGCCAACGACTAGATATGGGGCTAAGAATCATCTCCTCATGTCCCCTCAGATAAATCCCTCTATGACCTACTACCCATGACCCACTTGGTAGGGTAGTAAATCTAGGTCTGCAGGGTCAGGCCTGTGGCAACAGGGAGTCGACTCTAGGAATCGACTCTTTTCTCTGCAAGTTCTGCCTGCCTCCTCTTTACAACTAGGCCGGGCAGGAGTCGACTCCATGAGTCGACTCCTCCTCCGACCCAGCTGTCCCCCCTTTCGACCCATTGTTTCCATAAGAGCCATAATCTTTAGAAAAAAAATAATATACATATAAAATATGTGTCGGAAAACAACTTGCTGGGGTCTTCCTGAGTTCAATTTCCATCCCTTTCTCCCCAAAGATTGGGGAAATCATTGGCATTCCTATCCCCCTCAATTTGAACCCCAATAAATGCATCCATATGATTGGAATAAATCTCACTCGCAAGTAAAAATCAAAAAATATAATAAACAAAAAAAACATAATAGGACACATGTTCTGGTGGATTTTATGGATCTTCTCATCTCCTGTAGACCCCAGAAAGGGGAATATGCAACTGAAGTCCCAACAACTATGTTTGGATTCCAGGGGATCATCCCCATCATGGCCATGACTCGGTTTGCTCTGGGCTAAAAGTCCCTCTCCCAAGCTCAGGCTCTCTCATGTGCAAAGTTTGACCTCTGAGGTGTTGACTAATCAATATCATCCCATTGATGAATTTCTGCATTCATTCCTAACATGCATATACTTTGAACATGCAACAGAAGCAAATTAAAAATTAGCAAATGTTTGCATAGATATCTACACTTTCCTGGCGCTCTAGTATATCAAATTGTGATTAGTGGAAGGTCGGGTTAGGCCCGGCGGGAAACTTTCACTATGCGTGAGTGTAACATTCCGCCACGTACCGGGAGTCGGTTTAATGAATAAACCTCACTGCATTACATACCCACGTATGATATAATCTGCTTAACATGGCGAACATTGCCTTCATGTATTTTTCCTTGGCCCCAAGGGCCCTCTCTCTTGGCGATTAATCAAGGGTTTTCTCCCCTTCAGGGAGATGTAATTAACGTCATAGCCTTTATGGTATGACAGACTTCTGGTCCCGAATCAGACTTCACATTCGTCTGACCATGTCAAATAGAGCGCACAATAAAAAAAAATTTCACACACGTGACTGGCACGCCTATAAACCAACTTAACAACAAAAAGCACGTGACCACCTTCAAATTAATTTACTTAACCCATAATCCATTCAATTGCCCATTACACCTTTTAAATGCTTAATAATTTTATTTAATTCTCAAAAAATCCTAGAAAATACCAGGGGTGTTACAAATGCCATGGAGAGGGTGTTCTGTTCCATGGAGTGTGTAGATGAGGAGAGAGTGTTGTTGGCTACCTATCAGTTCCAGGGCTCTGCTTTGGCTTGGTGGATGACCGAGTGGGAATCGGCATTTCATTCCCGCCCCCTCCGGCAGATTCAGTGGCGGGAGTTCCTTGAAGCCTTTGAGCATGTCTTCAGTCCAAAGCATGTCTAGGTGAAGAAGATGTATCAGTTCTTGGAGCTGACCCAGGGTGACATGTCTGTGATGCAGTACAGGTCCAAGTTCATAGAGTTGGGTCAGTATGCTCCTCACATTATGGCAGATGAGAAGATGAAGGTGTGGTAGTTTATCAGGGGTCTTAGTCCAGAGCTTAGGCATGTTGTGATCGGGAGCTGTGTTTTAGACTTGGAGGCAGCTTACCAGGTAGCAGTACATTTAGAGGAAGACTTGCAGAGGACTTGGGAGCATACCGACGTTGGGCAGTCGCAGTCGGGCCATGGTCAATACTCGTTTGTGCAGCAGCAGAGTGCCTTCCAGCACTCCCTAGGCAGCACAGGACCATCTCCGTCAGCATCGTCGGCCACCGGTTCTACATCCTTTCGATCATGGCTCAAGAAGATGATTAGGAGGGCCAGTTTTGGTAGGAGGCGCTAGGAGCATAGAGAGCAGAGACAGACATCTGTGGGCAGTGTGTAGTAGCCTTCACCACTCCAGCGTCAGGGTTCAGTTGGTGGTCAGCAGGGGGCGTGTCCCCGGTGTTGTGACTTTCACCCAGGCAGACAACATTGAGTGCCCTTGATGTGTTTCAGGTGTGATCAGGTACGTGGGGCACATGGCACGTGACTGTCCTTAGATACCACGCCAGCCACACCAGTTCCAGCAGCCACCACAGCCATAGCAGTAGCGACCTCAGCAGCAGGGTCAATTTCTGCCATTGCCACGATCGGCCAACGTAGAGAGGTAGAGGTCTCGAGGCCGAGTGATGCATATGACCTGAGTTGAGGTAGAGGCATCGCAGTTAGTAGAAAATATAGTTATGATTTTGGGTTGTACGGCTTGAGTTTTATTTGATTCTGGTGCTTCACATTCTATCATATCCGAGGATTTCGTTCATTGTGCCGAGGAGTCCGCTACCGAGATGTCTTGTGATTTGGCAGTAGAGTTGCCCATGGGTGATTTCATGTTCACCACTTATTGCCTGGAGAAGGTGTCAGTGTGGATTGAGGGGCAGAATTTGCCAACTAGGCTTTTTCCGTTGCAGCTTAGAGATTTTGATGTGATTTTGGAAATGGATTGGCTCGAGGCCCATGGTGCTGTTGTCGATTGCATTTCGAAGAGGGTCTATTTTTAGCATCCCCGTAGACTCGCTTTCTACTTCCAAGGTATTTGGTCTTCTTCCTCTCGCTTTCTTATTTCAGCTATTAAAGCCTGTAAATTGCTTAATGCTGGATGTGGAGGGTTTCTTGCTTCTGTGGTAATGGTTGATCAGCAGCGGCAACGTGTAGAGGACATTCCTGTAGTATGCGAGTTTCTCGATGTCTTCCTTGAAGAGTTGCCAGGGTTACCTCTGTAGAGGGAAATTGATTTTGTCATTGAGATTGTGCCAGACACCAAGCCTTTGTCTAAGGCACCTTATCGCATGGCACCGGCAGAGTTGAGAGAGCTGAAGGTGCAGTTGCAGGAGTTGCTTGCTATGGGCTACATTCACCCTAGCTTTTCCCCTTGAGGTGCGCCCGTGCTATTCGTGAAGAAGAAGGATGGTAGTTTGAGACTGTGTATCGATTATCGACAGCTGAACCAAGTGACTATTAAGAACAAGTATCCACTACCTCAGATTGACGACTTATTTAATCAGCTTTAGTTGGCCCAGGTGTTCTCGCGAATTGATTTGAGATCTGGTTATTATCAACTGTGGATCAGAGTCACAGATGTAGAAAAGACTATTTTTAGTATGAGATATGGGCATTATGAGCTCTTGGTGATGTCGTTCGGGCTTACCAATGCCCCTGCGACAGTCATGAACTTGATGCATAGAGTGTTTCATCCTTACCTAAATTAGTTCGTGGTCATATTCGTGGATGACATTATTGTTTATTCTTAGTTTGAGGAGGAGCATGCGTACCATCTAAGGATCGTGTTGTAGACTTTAGGGGATAACCAACTGTGCGCCAAGCTGAGCAAATGTGAGTTTTGGCTACAGGAGGTGCATTTTCTTGGGCACATGATCTCTGGTGATGGTATTTCTGTGGATCCAGCCAAGTTGGATGTTGTGGTGCAGTGGCTGAGGCCGAGGCCGGTGATAGAGATCAGGAGCTTCTTGGGACTGGCAGCCTATTATAGGAGGTTCATTTAGCATTTTGCTCGTATTGCAGCCCCGATGACTAGGCTCACGAGGAAGGATGTGCCTTTTGTTTGGTCGGATGAGTGTGAGCAGAGCTTTATGGAGCTGAAGAGATTGCTCACTACCGCTCCAGTGCTTGTGTTACCATCTGGATCAGGAGGTTTTGTGGTGTGTACAGATGCTTCTAGGGTAGGACTGGGTGTAGTGCTGATGTAGAATGGCAGAGTTGTGGCGTATGCATCCCGTCAGTTAAAGTCGCATGAGGAGAACTACCCCACTCATGATCTGGAGCAGGCAGCGGTGATCTTTGCTCTGAAGATCTAGAGGTATTATCTGTATGGGAAGAAATTTGAGATTTTCACTGACCACCAGAGTTTGAGGTATTTGTTTATGTAGAAGGATCTTAACCTCAAGTATAGGCGGTGGATGGAGTATATGAAGGACTACGATTTCACCCTGTCTTATCAGCCGGGCAGGATGAATGTAGTGGCTGATGCTTTGAGCAGGAAGTTGGTGATCAGCCAGATGGTGTTGAGGAAATGGAGGTTATGGGAGCAAGTGCTAGCTATAACTTTTAGCTCACGGTCCCACGGGACTAGGGGTCGGCCATTCTTGCGAGCTTGACCGTCACACCAGCTATCCGTCGTCAGGTGATGGGGGCTCAGGGTGTGGACCCCGAGCTACATCGTATTCTGTCTATGGCCGAGGTGGAGTTGGGTGAGGATGAGACAGTGAGGTTCAGAGGCAGAGTGTATGTCCCTACCGAGGAGCAGGTGAGGAGTGCCGTGTTGCAGGAGGCTCATGGCACCCGGTACACCGTACATCCAAGAGTGACAAAGATGTACCATAATTTGAAAAGGCAGTTCTAGTGGTGGCCTGGCATGAAGGGGGATGTAGCAGAGTTTGTGGCCAGGTGTTTGACTTGCCTGAAGGTGAAAGCGGAACATCAGTGACCAGGTGGTATACTTCAGCCCTTGGAGGTTCCCGCGTGGAAATGGGACCATGTGACTACTGATTTTGTAGTTGGGTTTCCGAGGACTCCTAGTGGGCACGATAGTATTTGGTTGCTAGTGGACAAACTAACGAAGATAGCTCGGTTATTACCGATCAAAGTCAGTTGGAGTGTGCACAAGTTGACCCGATTATATGTGGAGCAGATTGTTCCTTTACATGGAATCCCCATTTCCATTGTATTGGATCAAGATCCTCGCTTCACTTCAAGATTTTGGAGGAGCTTTTAGAGAGCTCTGGGTATGGAGTTGGCTTTCAGCTCGACTTACCACCCCCAGTTGGACGGTTAGTCAGAGAGGACCATTCAGACTCTGGAGGATATGTTGAGATATTACTGCTTGGAGTGGCAAGGGAGTTGGATTCACCATTTGCCATTAGTGGAGTTCACCTATAACAACATCTATCATTCTAGCATTGATATGGCTCCTTATGAGGCATTGTATGTGAGACCGTGCCAGACTCCACTCAATTAGTTTGAGGTCGGTGAGCGAGTCATGATAGGGCTTGAATTGGTGAAACAGTGTATCGAGGTGGTGCAATCGGTTAGGCAGAAGTTGCTGGCAGTGTAGAGTCGACAAAAGAGTTATGCGGATCGGAGGAGGCAACCCCTTAGCTTTGTTGTGGGAGACCAGGTGTTTTTAAGGGTCTCCCCTATGAAGGGAGTGATGCGCTTCGGCTAGCGTGGGAAGCTGAGTCTCCGCTACATCGGCTCTTTTCCCATTGTTAAGTGCATCGGAGATGGGGGCATCTATTGCCCCTCTACATTTTCGAGGCTCGGATTGTTCGTCGACATGCGTCATTGTGTTTGTCATATTTTTCTGAGTCTAGGCATGTAATTTTCATATTTTATTTGAGTCATAAACTATGTAATTTTTCTTTTATTTGAGTCCAGTACCTAGGTATAAGGGTCATTTAACTAAGTATTGAGTTAGGTGGTTAATTAAGTAGTCTAATCGGCCCAACTTGTGGGCTAAGCCCAAGGGCGTACCCCCTTGGACTCGTCTAGTCATTTGTCTAAAGGGTCAGGGCTAGTTTGGTCATAAGGAATTATGTAAGCCTATAAATAGGCCCCCACTCCTCTCATATGTACAACTTTTGGATGAATATTGAAATAGAAAATTTCCCTTGCATTTCCTCTCCTCTCTACATCTCTCTCAATTTCTCTTTCTCTCTCTCAACAAGGGGGCTGCGCCCCCCTCTCTCTCTCTTCCCACTCCCACCTACTTCCTAAATCCTCTCCCCTCATTCAAGAGCCTCCCCAACTCCCACAACCCCTCTTAACTCTATCCCAACCCCAAGGTAGCCTCCACCACTCCCCATCTCACCCTCCAACCACCAACCACCCACTCCCCTTCCCAAGCACCCCTCTCATCTCCCAAGGGAAGAATCCCATCTTCCCAAGCCCTCCCTTTCCCTTCCCCACACACCTCTTCCCATCCTCAAGACCAGAAATTAATCCCACCCTTAAATCCATTTTCAAATACTCCTTCCCTCTCTCCCTCCCAACCCAAATTCGCAGCTCCTCTCTCACCCACTGGAAACACCACCTCCCAGTCCCTATCTCCCCCTCTCACAAGCCTGGTTCACTCCTCCCTTGGCCCCCTATCAGCCCGGGGTCTCCCTTCACCCAATCCCTCCCTTGTTCCCCCATTCATCCCCCCATTCTCCCTCCCTATCTCACATGCTACCAGTCTGCAGCAGCAGCAGATTTCAACAGCAACTTGCAGCATTACCACCGGTCACTCCACAAGGCTTCAGGTGGCGTATCCTATACCGGCGGAAACCTTGTCAAGTCATCTTCACAACGGAGGTGGTCCCGCCAGTATCCAAACTCGGAGATGATCGGAGAAACGGATCTCGCCGGACTGCGCAGCTCGACCCTGACTAGCAACCTGAAGTTGAGTGTAAAGACTACCTCAACCAGCTCGGCTGATCTCTTGGCACGATCTTCAGAGTGCAATAACTACGTCCAGTCCTCTTTCAGTACCAGAAAGAAGAAGGTCAATCGCCCGCCCGAGCACCCGGTTCGGGCCATTCTCGCCGAAGGTCGCAGACTGCTCCTGTCTATCCAGGTTGGACCGACCCCCACTCTTCAGCTTAGAGTTTTCTTCTCCGACCTTTGATTGTGGTCTCGTAAGTTGTCATCCGAAGCTACTTCGTCCACGGTCGCGTCGTTGCCAATTTTGCCTCTATCGGAGTTTGATAGCGCCCGAGACAGGTTTGGCATCAGTCCCCTTCAATTCTGCATCAGTCAGAACTCAGTCGGACCAACCGAGTACTCCGAGCTACAGCAACCTCCGTCATCCACAAAATGGTGCCAAACTCGTACGGTCCATTCCCTGGTCAGTGCCAGTCATCTTAGCGTTGATCCCACCTCCGGCAACCTTCGGACAAGTTCGTGGCTGTCTCGACACCAACGGTCTGTCCTAGAGTCCCAGACAGGGCAGAACCGAACAACTTGAGAAGACGAAGGCGCAGCACCTCGGCTCGACCTCTGGATGACTACCAGCTTCTACGGCTGGCTTCTACCTTGCCCCTAGTCGACTCAACATCAGTCCCGCCTTCCTACAGCACCGGGAGATGGCCGCAGCAGCTCAACATCCACTCTCTACCCCCTGCTGGTCACATCAGGCAGATTCGGGTTCATCGGCTTCTTCCCTCCCCTCGCTTGGCCGACTGAAGGCCCCCCCAGCGTGGAGATAGTTTTGGATGTAATTTCAAATAGTCCCCGCCCCGAGATTCCCCTCCTGCGAGAGGTGTAGTGGTGTAACATTTTAATTTTGAAGTCAAAGCTACACCGACACGGCGTGCGGGTGCATACCCACGCCTCCCCGCTCGCCCTCGTCTCCGGCCGGGATCGGTGTATTCACGCCGATCAAGTGAGCTTCTGGTCACTTCTCTTTGCTGGTATCCCTTGCTTAATTAGTATTGTCTATTAGCTCCACCGGATGGTGAGAGGGTGCCCGGTCCCAAATTGTCATCAAATTGACCGACCACTGCGGAGCGAGTTATGAGAGAGACCCTACAACCCACGCCCTTGGCGTGCTGGCCGCCCGTGAAATTGGGCATCCCGAGCCCTTAGCGGTTCAGCCTCAAGCTTGCCAAATCCCCCGGAGCATCAAGGTCCCTCCCCAGACCCTCTCCATCATCACCGGGTTGCCCACGGGCACATGTGTACGTTACGCGGGTGAGTCTGCTTAAGTGATATCGCCGGGTACGTTGGATTGCTTGCGAGTCATAGGTCCAAGGATCATTGGCCTAGTGGCTATCACCCCCAAGGTGGTGTCACATCAATCGGCAAGGTGGCATATATGTTTCAGTTACCCCCAGAGTTGGCGGCTGTGCATGATGTGTTCCATGTGTGGATGCTTAGAAGGTACATGTCGGATGATTCCCATATCCTGGAGGATTTCATGTGGCGTAAGGTGACCCCAAACTTATCACTTTTGGAGTACCGTATCCGCATTGAGGATTGGCGTGAGCAGCGGATGCGGAACAAGGTTATTCCCCTGGTTAAGGTGGTTTGGCAGCGTCACTTTGGAGGTGAGGCATCTTCGGAGCAAGAGGATGAGATGCGACAGTAGTTCCCCTACCTGTTTGAGTAACTTTCTTCCCTCGTTAGCCACGTTCTAGCTTAATTTCGAGGATGGAATTCTTAAAAGGGGGAAGGACTGTGATGCCCCCAGTTTCTTGGATTTTATTTTCCCATATTTTGGATTTATTTTTGGTAGATATATTATTTTTTAATCATCAGACTTTGAATTCTGTTCGAACCGCGGCTTTCTAGGATTTTTCTGCGGGTGCTTAGCCTTATATGTAAGGGGATAGGGCATATTCATGATTTTAGTTTTTTCGGGGTTTTGGGAAAATCCCAAAACCTTTTCTTCTTCCCGTTAAATGCCACCCCCACTCCTCTCTCTCCTCACTTTCCTCCACTTCTGATTGCAGGGCTCACTCGCCCTCCTCTCCGGCTGTAGATGGTGAGCTCGAGGGAGCGCACATTCGATGACGGTGGCGGGCTAGGCAGGGGCGGCAGAGGTGGTTTGTGCGTGCCCGTGCGGGATCGAGTTCTTCATGCGTGGGTTCAAGATTTAGCAGTTACGACGTGGTTGAAAGGTGTCATTTGAGGTTTAAAGCTTCGCCGAGGTCGGGGGATGGATCCCTAGCTCCCCTCTCGCATTTCCTTTCCGATCAGCGATGATTTGGGTTAGAGTGTACGGTGCATTGCATTTTTTGGGGGAAAGTGTAATGTTCGGGGATGTGAGTTCGAATCGGCCTGGTTCTTCGTGATTTTTAGTTTAGATCAACTTTTTCGAATGCCATCCTCATCGGGGATGAGTTCCCCTTATTTTTTTGGAGTTCCCGCTCGCAATGGGGGCGAGACAGGCTTGGGAGTGCCTTTCGGTTGAGTTCTGGAGGTTCCTACTCCAGAGGCGGCCAGCTGGGCTGCTGTCTCTCCCCAGCAGGGCGGCCATTGGGCTGGTGATAAGTGTCCATTTCTTATGATAATTCATCGCATGTACATCATTTTATGTGCATATAATTAGGTAATTATGCAAATTTCATAGTTAACCCCAACTCCGCATTTAAATTGGAGCTTTCACGTAAATTGATTAATTCAGTGATATTATTTAATAATAAATTGAAGTTGAGGACCATGAGTATTAATTCTCCATTACATATCCATGAGCATTTGAGATTTATGTGCACATTGTGGTAATTTTTATGGATTAAAGTGCAATTATGTGTCTGCAGGACACCGAAGGTAATTACAAAAGAAGCCGGGGGCAAAATTGTCACCACCACTTTGACCAAGTCAAAAGCACATATTTTGGTTGGAGGGAAAATAAAATTTAAAAGTTTGAAATTGAGGACAAGAAGCACATATTTTGGTTGGTGGGAAAATTGAATTCAAAGTTTGAAATAAAGGAGAGACATGATGAGCCTTGGGAAAGGGGGTGTCCAAAGTCTAAGAAAGGGGGTGCCCACCTACTTTTCCTCTTCCCCATGTATCATATTCTATCTAAATCCCAACCATCCATCTCCTTTTGATACAATCTCCACGTTCCATCGACCCAACTTTCCCTATAAATAGCCCATGACAAGGAGGAGAAAGGGGAGTTCTTCTTTTGGGTAATCTTTCACTCTTTCTCTCCCGACCTTAGGTCTCCGGTTTCTCTCATGTAAGTTCATTTTCTCCTCTTACTATCTTTATCAAAGTTCTTCATTTTTTTATTCTCTACAACTTCTTCTTCTACATCATCTTCTAATTCTCTCTACTTTTAAAGTTATTTCATTTTTTTCACTGTGCAATCTTATTCATCTGTGAACTAGTATTTCTCTCCGTTCTTTCAGTTATTTCACCTACTTCTCTTCCTCTTCTCCTCTTGCTGTCTTCACAAAAGTTCTTCCTTGTTAAGTTCTCTCCAACTTTGTCTTCTTTGTCAGTTTCTAATTCTCCCTAGTTTTCACGCTATCTTCTAATTTTCAAGGTTCTATCTTTCACATTTACTGTTCACCCGAACCTAAGTCCCCCTGCTCTTCTCCAGTTTTCTCCCCTTTGTGATTTCTTTCTCTCTCTGCTTTCTTCACAACAGTTGTAGATCTTGCAAAGTTATCCAAATATCTCTTCTTTCTCTTTCTCCAATTCTCCTCCGTTTTCACGTTATTCTCAATTTTATAAGTTTCTATTCTGTACTTTTTATTGTTCATCTACATTTTTCCCACTCTCTCCTTCTTCCTCCGATTTCACCCTCTTCCTTAAGTTTTCTCTCTCAACCTCCTTCATCAAAGTTCTTCCTCTCTTCCTTATCTTCAACTTATTCTTCTTTGTCATCCTCTAAATCTTCTCGGTTTCAAAGTTATTTTAATTTCATTCTTACTCTATTTTTAGTATTTCTGCTTTACTCTCTCATCTTCTTCCTTCTTCATCTCCATACAAACCCTTCCACATTCCTCTCTATATTTCTCTCCAAAGTTTATCCTCCATAACTCTCCTTTCATAGCGGCGTGCACATCAAGGCGGGCGACGTTCTAAGGCTCATGACGTGGACGTCGACGGCTTCTTCATCCACCTCTTTCCACGGCGATCTCCTTCACGGCGGAGCGATCCTCTCCAAGGCTCGGCGAGGAGGAGACGATGGCATTCATCATCCTCTCATGGCTCTAGTTTCTTTTCTTATCTTGTAGTTTATATTGGTTGTAATCTTAATTTTCATAGACTGTAATTTTCATGTCTTTAGCAATAAAATTTATTTTGACAAATTGTGTTCCCTTTTCTCTCTCCCTTTTTCAAATTTCTCTTCTCAATCCCTCTCATATTCTTTAGATATATTTATTCCCATGCACTATTTTCTTTAAGTATAGTAAAATCACAAGTATTTTCCAAAGGACTCCAAAGTTTTTAACTCTAAAAATCTCTTCTTCCCTGTGGATTCGACTCGTGCTTGCCATAGTACTATGTTCTCTTTTGATCATTTTGTGTGAGTTCGATTTTAAGATTGTTAGCGCGCGTGTAGTAACGACATACATTTTCGCGTTATCAATTTTTGGCGCCGTTGCCGGGGAAGAATGATGATTTTTGACTTAAGAACTTTATTTTCCTTGTGTATAGTGTACTAATAAAGTTCTCTTTTCTTTTTTTTTGCAGAAAAAAAAGGGAGAAAATGTAACTTGAAAACTCAAAAAAGAAATCAGAGGTAAGTTTACCTTTCTTTCCTTCATCTTTGTGATTTAGTCATTCATTAAAAAAAAAAAGGAACGTGGGAACGCTTTTCAAGTAAGTATCCAAACTTTTCTTCCTTCATTTTAATTTCATTCCTCTACATTTCATATCTTGTGGTTAGATAGGTTCACTAAATAAAAAAAAATCATCACTTGAACTTCAATAAAAATCTTCATTGCAAGAGTAGAACCCACACTTCCATGTTTTAGGTCATGCATCATTTATGATAGAATTTATTTTTCTTTATTGTTTAATTATTGTTAATTGCATTATTGAAGATTGCGGGAGGCAAGGTGAGTACTCTATTTTTTTCAAAAGTATGCTCATGCATTTCCATACTTGCATATAACCCCTTGTTTGAACTTGGTTTGTTGCGTATCATTTCTAAAATATTCTAAGGGTAACACCCATAAACAAGATAAGGTGAGAATTTCATCACCCTTCCTTAGCCCACAAACCATAATTTCCTTGTATCTTTGCATCACCTAGACCCTAAATAAAATTCAGTAGACATTGGCCCTATGTTCATACTGTGATTCTTGTGTTATTTGGGCTTACCCTCTTGTGAAAACCGATACCTAAGGTAAGACGGTCGGACGACAAACGCCTTAAGCGAGCAAGTGGTTTTTAATTAGGACCTTGTGAAAGCAAGGGGAGCCTCCTACTACTCCACCCCTTACCTGACCGGTGAAAATATTGAGGGTGAACTCAAGTTACACTTTAGCCATTTTGTGAAATCCAATTTGTAGGTCTAGGTCACAGCTAGGTCATTATGTAATTTGTGTAACAACTTGTTTGTGTTTGCATACAAAATAAAAAAATAAAAATAAAAATAAAAATAAAAATAAAAAATCTCATATTATCTCTCTTCGCCCTAATTTGAGTCAAAACAATAAAAATAAAAATCATCATAAAATAATTCTCTCATCTCTCATCTTTAACCTTGGTTTATGCAAGGGAGAAGATCTCAACACCTTGACTTAGTTGAGCCTATTAGTGAGATTGAGCGATTCATTTTTAATCCAGCTCAAAATCAAACTCAACCTATGACTGAACAACACCAATTAGGGGTGCCCAAACAGATGAAGGAATATTTCATTCTTTCGAATTATCAGCCATCTACTTGTATCCAACTGCCTAATATCCCTGCTTTGCACTATGAGATCAAATCTAGCACCATCCAGATGCTCCCATCCTTTTATGGGAAGACCAATGAAGATCCCTATAAACGTCTGGATGAATTTCTAGAAATTGGTTCCATTGTGAAAATTCAAAATTTCACAGATGGTGCTCTCCGCCTGACCTTATTCTCTTTCTCACTTAAGGACAAAGCCAAATACTGGCTAGGGACCTTAGGGAAACCTATTGACACATGGGCAGATATGCAGCATGAGTTTCTTAAGAAGTTTTACCCCATCGATAGAACCAACATCATGAGACGTGCAATCACAGGATTCGCGCAACTCCCAAATGAACAAATACATGAATCATGGGAGAGATTAAAAGAACTCCTCAGAAAATGCCCACATCATGGGCTCTCCAAATGGCAAATAGTGCAAGCTTTCTATGAGGGCCTAGATGATCAAGTTAGGCAGATTGTGGATGCATCATGTGGTGGGGCCTTTATGAGCAAGAGTGAGGATGAGGCCTATGCTTTATTTGAAATGTTGAGCGAGAATTCAATCAACCATGCTTCCTTATCCTCATATGAGAGAACCATTGGGCCCTCTAAACGGGCTGGGATGTATTGTGTGAAACTTGAAGTTAGAGTGGATGTGAATTTCATCCATCAAAAATTGGACAAGGTGGATATCTTGGCCCAAAAGTTAGAACAGGTTGATATGCTGGCCCACAAGTTAAACCAGCTCCTGGCCCAAAACAAACAAGAAATCACCATCTCACCTACGTCCAACCCATACTCGGACCCAACACACCATGAGGTGTGTGTTCTATGTGCTAGCCTAGACCATCATGTGTCTGATTGCCCAACAGTAGCCCAGTTACCACCTTTTATACATGAGCAAGTCCAAGCAGCCCAGGGGTTCTCTAAACCCAACTATGACCTATTTTCTAACACCTATAATCCGGGCTGGAGGAATCACCCCAATTTCAATTGGAGAATTCAACAAGCTCCCAATCAGCCCACTATCCCCTCCGCATCTCAAACTCACAAACCACCCATCCAACACCAATTCCAAGCTCAGTCACTATTTCAAGGAAATGCTAATGGTCGAGGACCGCAAGCCCAACAACCACTTCCCCGATTCAACCAGGGTCAGGCCCCATACCAACCTCCTCAGCCCAATTACAGACAATATTCCAATTCCTAACAAATCTATCAACCTCCTCCGTAACTAGGGCTGTCAATGGGCTGGTCCGGCCCGATAGGCCCGCGGGCTTGGCCCGATTTCGGGCCGGGCCGCAAGGTCATTTTCGGCCCGCGAACTTTTAGTCGGGCCTAAAAGCCCGGCCCGACTTGACCCGCGGGCCGGGCTCGGGCTTTGAGTTTGGCCCGCGGGCCGGCCCGGCCCGTTCTTTTTTTTATTCCTACATCAAAATTTAAAAATTATTTAGTTAAAACTATGTTATTTTACTTAATGATAAATTTTAAAACTCTCTTTTTACGCAAATTATGTAATTAATATCAAAATTTTAATTAATTTAGTGAGATTATATGCTTTATATTATTATTTTTATTATTTTTATTATTTTATTTAAATTGTCGGGCCGGGCCGGGCCTTAGTCGGGCTTTGAAATTTTTACATAATGTTGGGCCCGACCCGGCCCGGCACGACATAAGTCGGGTCCGGGCCGGGCTCGGGCCTTAATATTGAGAAGTCGGGCCCGGGCCGGGCCGACCTAAGCCCGGCCCGGGCCCGGCCCATTGACAGCCCTATCCGTAACACCACCAGGACTCCCAAACTGATGATAGATTCCATCAATTACAACAACTAATTCTGGCCCAAAACTAATCTTTCCAACAAACCATGCAAGCCCAAAGTCAATCTTTCCAACATACCCTCCATGCCCACCAACAAACTATTTCTAAGTTGGAAACCCAATTGGGCCAATTGGCTGAAGCCACCATGAGAAGGGAAATGGGCCAATTACCAAGTCAGCCCATTGCCAACCCCCGAAATCAACAACCTACAGGCTTCCCTCTAAGAGCTCCTATTCTTCCTCAACCTAATCAGCCCAATCAACCTCAGCCGCCCCCTCTTGTAGGTCCTCAGTTTGAGAATGCCAAAGCCATCTCTACCCTTAGGAGTGGGAAAATTCTTAATGATCCTTATCAGGCTAAGGATGTGGGTAGTAGTTCGGGCCAAGACGCCCACGAGGAGAGTAATAGTGAGGATGAGGAGCCTGTGATTGTGCAAGAGAAGAAAAAGTCAGAGGGTTGAGAGAACAAGTGGGACAAAGGAAAAGTAAAGGTTGATGAAGAAAGCCCTCAAGAGTATGTCCCTAAGATCCCTTTTCCCGATGCTCTAAAATTTAAGGCTCAAAATAAAAAGCCAGTCTACCAAGAAGAACTAGTGGAATTGTTTAAACAAGTTAATATCAATATTCCACTTTTGGACGCGATCAAGCATGTGCCGACATATGCAAAATTTCTGAAAGAGCTGTGCACTCCAAAAAGGGAACCCAAGGCAATAACTCAAAAGATCCGCCTATCAGAAGATGTAAGTGCTGTTTTGATGAATCATTTGCCAAAAAGATTGAAGGACCCCGAAGCCCCGTTAATCTCATGTGATATAGGTGGAGTCACTTTTGATCGTGCATTGCTAGACTTAGGTGCTAGCGTGAATCTTTTGCCCACCTTCATTTACGAGTAATTTGATCTGGGGGAGTTAAAACCTACTTCAATAATCCTTCAACTGGTGGATCGGTCGGTTAAAACTCCAAGGGGTTTGTTGGAGGATGTCATTGTTAAGGTGCATGAATGCTATTTTCCCGTGGATTTCTTAATTTTGGATATGGCCTCATCTCAAGAATTGAAACATAGCCCTATTATTTTGGGACGTCCTTTCCTAGCAACTACTAAGGCCAACGTCAACTGTGCCACAGGAATGATGGATATTTCTTTTGGAGGTGAGAACGTTTCCCTAAATGTGTTTAAGGCATCTCAATATCCGGATCAAGGAGAGGAATGCAATGTCATTGATATATTTGAGGATGTGATTCTGGATAATATTGAGGATACCCTAGAAGAGAGTAGCATGCTTCAGGATTCTCCCCTATCTTCTGCACCCTGGTCTAGGGTAGAATCACTTCTTGCACTTCAATATGAACCAATCTTGTCATCTCTGGAACATCCTCCTTCTCTGGAACTCAAGCCTCTCCCGAACTCCCTTAAATATGCATATCTGGGACCTAACCACACTCTACATGTCATCATTGCCTCCAACCTTACTACTGCACAGGAAGCCCAACTTTTAAATATTCTTAAGGAGTATAGGGGGGCAATAGATTGGTCAGTGGCGGATCTTAAGGGGATCAGTCCTGATGTTTGTATGTATCATATCTATTTAGAGGACAATGCTAAGTCGAGCAGAGAGATGCAACATCGGCTAAATCCGAACATGAAAGAAGTGGTTAAGCAAGAGGTGGAGTGGTTGGATGTTGGGATCATATATCTCATCTCTGATAGTAATTGGGTCAGCCCTACACAAGTTGTTCCAAAGAAATCCGGGCTGACTGTGATTCAAAATGAGAAGGGTAAGACGTGCCAATCAGACTACAAATGGGGTGGAGAGTCTGTATTGATTACAGAAAATTGAACTCAATGACAAAGAAAGATCATTTCCCTCTCCTGTTTGTGGATTAGATTTTGGAAAAATTGGTAGGGCAAAAATATTTTTACTTTTTGGATGGATACTCCGGGTACAATCAGGTTCCTATCTACCCAGAAGATCAGGAAAAGACTACATTCACGTGTCCGTATGGCACATTTGCATTTGGAAGAATGCCGTTTGGACTTTGTAATGCCCCTGCCACCTTTCAATGGTGTATGATGGCGATCTTTTTTGAAATGGTGGGGAATTTTTTGGAAATTTCCATGGATGACTTCTCAGTTTTCGGTGACTCATTTGATTGCTGTTTGGAGAATTTGCAGAAGGTGCTGGCACGATGCATTAAATCCAACCTTGTGTTAAGCTGGGAGAAAAGTCACTTTATGGTAAGAGAAGGCATTGCGTTGGGCCATATTATTTCTGAAAGGGGAATAGAGATAGAAAATGCTAAGGTTGATCTGATTTTCAATCTTCCTCCCCCTTCGTCTATCAAGCAAATCCGCTCTTTTCTTGGCCATGCGGGTTTTTATAGAACATTCATTCAGAACTTCTCTACCATTACTCGTCCGCTCACTAACCTCCTAGCCAAGGACACTCCATTCCAGCTAGATGAGTCTTGTCTTGAGACTTTTCACTCTCTTAAAGCGGCCCTCACTCAAGCCCCAATCCTACAATCTCCTGATTGGTCGCTCCCATTTGAAATCATGTGCGATGCATCTGACTATGCCATAGGAGCTGTCTTCGGCCAGAGAATTGATAAGAAACCTGTGGTAATTTATTATGCGAGTTGCACCCTCGCCGATGCTCAATTGAATTATACCACCACAGAGAAATAACTTAGGCTGTTGTATTTGCCCTAGAAAATTTTCGCTCATATCTTTTGGGGGCCAAAGTCATTATTTATTCGGATCACACTGCATTGAAATACCTGCTCACCAAGAAGGATGCTAAACCCCATTTGATTAGATGGATTCTCTTGCTACAAGAATTTGATCTTGAGATCAAGGACAAGAAGGGGTCAGAGAATGTTATGGCTGATCATTTGTCAAGAATAGTGATACCCGAGAGTGCTCCCATGTCTGATTCGTTTCCAGATGAACAATTATTATCCATCTCTCACACCTCAACCCCCTGGTACGCTCACATTGTTAACTACTTGGCAGTTGGACAGACTTCGGGAGGGTGGACTAAATAGGAAAAGGATCAGTTCTTTTCTAAAGCCAAGCACTATTTTTGAGATGACCCGGAATTGTTTCATATGGGTCCTGATCAAATCATAAGAAGATGTGTCCCCGAGGAGGAGCAATAGTCTGTATTGAATTTTTGTCATAATCTAGCTTGTGGGGGACACTTCTCTCGAAAGAAAACTGCTACTAAGGTGTTGCAAAGTGGATTTTATTGGCCCACTTTATTTAAGGATGCTTATAAATTTTCAAAAATATATTTGAGGTGTCAAGCTGTGGGTAATAATTCAAAGAGAGATATGATGCCGCTTAATCTCATTTTGGTTGTCGAAATCTTTGATGTTTGGGGTATACACTTCATGGGACCGTTTCCACCATCTTTTGGGAATGAATACATCTTGGTGGCGGTCGATTATGTTTCAAAATGGATTGAAGCTATAGCCACAAGGACCAATGATCATAAGGTGGTAATAAACTTTGTCAAGGAGCACATCTTTTCTAGATTTGGGTGTGCTAGAGCTATGATTAGTGATGGAGGATCTCATTTCACAAACTTCCAATTTCGAGCTTTGCTTCACAAATATAGCACCACTCATAAGCTCGCTACCCCCTATCATCCCCAAACTAGCGGTCAGGTGGAGGTTTCCAATAGGGAGATAAAGAACATCTTGCATAAGACAATTCGGCCTGATAGGAAAGACTGGTCTGAGAGACTAGATGATGCACTCTGGGCCTATAGAACTGCCTTTAAGACTCCCATTGACATGTCTCCATATCGTCTCATTTTTGGAAAAGCATGCCACTTGTCCGTAGAGCTTGAACATAGAGCCTATTGGGCCATTAAGCAAGTCAACTTCGACTTAACTCAATCTGGAGCCCAAAGAGACCTACAACTCAATGAATTGGAGGAACTACGTAACGAGGCCTACGAAAATTCCAAGATTTACAAAGCAAAAATCAAAGCTTTCCATGATAAACATATTCATAGAAAAAATTTTCATGTTAATCAAAAGGTTTGGCTTTTCAATTCGAGGCTGCTCTTGTTCCCAGGCAAGTTAAAATCCAGATAGAACGGACCATTTGTAGTTGTTAAGACTTTTGACCACGGTGCCATCAAAATTTTGAATCCTAAAAATGGTCACATTTTCACTGTCAATGGTCAAAGATTGAAACCTTATTTGGAAAAAGATCAGTTGCAAAAAGAATCCATTGTCCTAAGTGGTCTGGAATAAAATCTTTGTGAGTTCTCATGCGTCTGACTGAAGACGGAAAACTTAGTGCTTATGGGAGGCAACCCACAGTTTTTGTTGTTTGACATTTTTCTTTGAGTGTGTTTTAGTAGTCCGGTCAAAGCCAAGGAGAGGAAGTCGTCGCCGTTCATGACATTGACGGAGGTTTCGTCCCACATATCCGATTGTCTCTTTCCTACTCAAAAGTATTTATTGATACATTGTTCTATTACTTTCAATTCTATATGCCATTGGGGACAATGCCATTCAAGTTGGGGGGGGAGAGAAAAATTTTCATGATGCATATAGTACAACCTGATAGGAGTTCTATCTTGCATGTCATCAAAGAAAGATGTAAACCCCAATCTTAGTTTCATGATTCATGCTTAAATTAAAAGTAATTCTGGAATAGAAAAGACTAGGGAGAAGGATGATGGAAAATTTAGTCAATCTAGCCATGGAAAATTAATATAAGAATCCCTTTAAAGTTCATGTGCACTTTAGAAAAAAGAAATTCATGTTGCACACTAATGAAACAAGCAAGGCAAGCCCTCTGCTATTTTTGGTATGCTGTCTGATATTCTGCACTTCTTAAGAAACGAGATCTTTTTACAAAGCTTTCTTCCAAATTATCTATCAAATAAGCGTAATGGCACAAAAAAGGAGAGAGAGAAAAAAAATAAAAGAAAATACACCATGAAAAATGTCCCTAGTCTTAGTAACCGGACCTACTTCACCTAAGACGTATTGAGGTTCGCGTAAAATAAAAAAGGGAACCTGGATCTACGAAACTGGGCCTGCTTCTCCTAAGACAAGAGTCGATGTTTACGTTGAGTAGTGAAGGGTAGTGCAGCATCATGTGTAGTATAAAATATCCCAAAGGGACAAAGTAATAAGGCAGACAAAAAGCTAATATACTTAATACTCTTATCTAAGAGGTGCAGTGTTGAAAGACATTTCCTTGGAATAGCAAATGGGTATGCAATTATCTAAGCTGTGGATTTGGTAGTTACACATGCACAAGTGCTATTGAGATTTGATTTGAATTCTTAATCATGTACTATTAAATTCCTACATAAGGCTAGTGTGCATTAATGATTCTAGATTCCCAATCTTTGGTTGATTCTATGAAGGGAGAACTGGATATGAGAGCATGAATTTTATAAACTCTTATTAGTCCTAACTTTTAATTTATTAACATTACTAAGGGACTAGTAATGAGTAAGTTGGGAGGTGTGATAAGTGTTCATTTCTTATGATAATTCATCGCATGTACATCATTTTATGTTCATATAATTAGGCAATTATGCATATTTCATAGTTAACCCCAACTCCACATTTAAATTGGAGCTTTCACGTAAATTGATTAATTCGGTGATATTATTTAATAATAAATTAAAGTTGAGGGCCATGAGCATTAATTCTCCATTGTATAACCATGAGCATTTGGGATTTATGTGCACATTGTGATAATTTTTATAGACTAAAGTGCAATTATGTGTGTGCAGGACACCGAGGGTAATTACAAAATAAGCCAGGGGAAAAACTGTCACCACCACTTTGACCAAGTCAAAAGCACATATTTTTGTTGGAGGAAAAAGAAATTTTAAAGGTTTGAAATTGAGGAAAAGAGGCACATATTTTGATTGGAGGGAAAATTAAATTCAAAGTTTGAAATAAAGGAGAGACATGAAGAGCCTTGATAAAGGGGGTGCCCAAAGTCCAAGAAAGGGGGTACCCACCTACTTTTCCTCCTCCCAATGTATCATATTCTATCTAAATCTCAGCCATCCATCTCATTTTGATACAATCTCCACCCTTCATCTACCCAACTTTCCTTATAAATAGTGCATGACAAGGAGGAGAAAGGGGAGTTCTTCTTTTGGGTAATCTTTCACTCTTTCTCTCCCAACCTTAGGTCTCCGGTTTCTCTCACGTAAGTTCATTTTCTCCTCTTGCTATCTTCATCAAAGTTCTTCATTTTTTTATGCTCTACAACTTCTTTTTCTATATCATCTTCTAATTATCTCCGCTTTTTAAGTTAGTTCATATTTGTTACTGTGCTGTCCCATTCATCTGCGAAATAGAACTTTTCTCTGTTCTTCCCCTTATTTCACCTCCTTATCTTCTTCTTCTCCTCTTGCTGTCTTCACAAAAGTTCTTCCTTTTTAAGTGCTCCCCAACTTTGTCTTCTTTGTCAGTTTCTTATTCTTCTTAGTTTTCACGCTATCTTCTAATTTTCAAAGTTCTATCTTCCACGATTACTGTTCACCCAAACTTATGTCCCCTTACTCTTCTCTAGTTTTCTCCCATTTGTGATTTCTTTCTCTCTCTACTTTCTTTACAAAACTTGTAGATCTTTCAAAGTTCTTCAAATCTATCTTCTTCATCTTTTTCCAATTCTGCTCCGTTTTCACGTTATTCTCAATTTTATAAGTTTCTGTTTTGCACTTTTTATTGTTCATCTGTATTTTTCCCACTATCTCCTTCTTCCTCCGATTTCACCCTCTTCCTCAGGTTTTCTCTCTCAACCTCCTTCATCAAAGTTATTCCTCTCTTCCTTCTCTTCAACTTCTTCTTCTTTGTCATCCTCTAAATCTTCTCGGTTTCAAAGTTAATTTAATTTCATTCTTACTCTATTTTTAGTATTTTTGCTTTACTCTCTCATCTTCTTCCTTCTTTATCTCCACACAAACCCTTCCACATTCCTCTCTATATTTCTCTCTAAAGTTTGTCCTCCACAACTCTCCTTTCATGGCGGCGTTCACATCAAGGCGGGCGACGTTCCAAGGCTCATGACGTGGAAGCCGACGGCTTCTTTATTCACCTCTTTCCACGGCGATCTCCTTCAAGGCAGAGCGATCCTCTCCAAGGCTCGGCGAGGAGGAGACGACAGCGTTCATCATCCTCTCATGGCTCTAGTTTCTTTTCTTATCTTGTAATTTATATTGGTTGTAATCTTAATTTTCATAGACTATAATTTTCATGTCTTTAGCAATAAAATTTATTTTGAAAAATTGTGTTCCCTTTTCTCTCTCCCTTTTTCAAATTTCTCTTCTCAATCCCTCTCATATTCTTTAGATAGATTTATTCCCACGCACTATTTTCTTTAAGTAAAGTAAAAGCACAAGTATTTTCCAAACGACTCCAAGGTTTTTAACTCTCAAAATATCTTCTTCCCTGTGGATTCGACCCGTGCTTGCCATAGTACTGTGTTCTCTTTTGATCATTTTGTGTGAGTTCATTTTTAAGTTTGTTAGCGCGCGTGTAGTAATGACATACATTTTCGTGTTATCAGCTGGCCGCCTGTGTGGGCTGGGCGGCCATTGGGTTGGCCGCCCAGGAGGCCCCTTTCTCTGGGTGGCCACCGGCCTGGCCGCCTAGACGTCTGGGTGACTAGTACTCTAGTCGCCCAGGCCCTGTTCTGGGCGACCACAATGGATGCCGCCCAGGGTCACCTACCCAGGGACTGGGTGGCCAAAAAGATGGTTGATGTGAAACGACCACGGGGTATGCAGCAAGCAAACAGAAACTTATGACCTATTCCACAATCACAACCACATAGCAATTCAGTTGGTAGATCGGGCCAATTCGTCGTCGCACACACACGAGCCCGGGGTGACTAAATGATGCTAAGGGGAGGTGATGGATCAAGACCCTTGCTGGTAGAGTGCCAGCAAGGCTAAGGTTGCCCTCCCGAAGGTACGAAGCCCACAATTAAGGGGCTGGCCGGGTGCCACTTGGAGCACTAGGTCCTTCTCTCACACACTCCACGGTGACCGCTCGTAAGTGGAGCACGTGGGGTCGGACACTCTCTCGCTTGCTCAACGGAGCGGATTCTACGGATATTAAATGAACAAGCACCAGAAGGAAATGGAGCAAAGGTTAGAGCTCACCTGGTTGGTTTGAAGAAACCAACCCCGTTCGGAGACGAGGGCGAGCGGGGAAGTCTGGGTTCCCCGCACACTGCGCCGGTGTAGCTTGATCCCTGTTTAATAATAACATTCACTACGCCTCACACAGGAGGGTGGACTTGGGGTGGGGATGATTTGTATTACATGCAAACACTACCTCCACGTAGGGAGGGGCGGTGAGCCGGCCAGGCGGAGAGGGGAGATTCGCCGAAGAGCGGGCGGAGAAGCCGACGCCGAATCTGCCGGCAGGCTGCGAAGGCTGACTGACAGTCGGGGTCGAGACCTTAGATCTCGTTCTGGAATTCTTCTGATGACGAGATCAGCGGCGAACGCTTCGTAACTGGGACGGGGATGCCTCAGAATTTTTCTGAATTCTTCTGAAGAAGGTACTGGTCCGGGAAGAGCTTCGAACAGAGTGACTGAATCTGGACGCAGTAGCATCCTATTTCTGACAGCAACTTACAGAGGTTGCCCCGACCACCCCCGGACTCCAAATCACGAACCGCCAGAGTTTCTGAAACCGTGGACAAGCCCTCTTCACAGAAAAACTGACGGAGAAGCTGTCTGATGCCAGAGTGGACAGGGAGACTCCGAAGAGTGGAGGTTGGTCGTTACAGACTGTGGGAGGCAGACCCGCGCAGCTGAGGGAGAAAAATGGTAACTTGGGACCACGGTCTCTGATCGATGTTCGCTTCTTGATCCTGAAGACAGACAGAACGAGGAAGAACTTTGTAGAAGATCCTCAGCCTAATTCCTCCTTGGTTCGTCGTGGCACAGCTCCCTTTCTGGTTCAGGTACTCTATTAGGGAAGCTCTGCGCAGTCGGGGGAGAATGGTCACCACGAACTGTAGCGAAGTCGGAATGAGACGATTCCACCTCACTTGCGAAGAAGACTCGCAGACCTTTCCAGAGATGTAAGGTGTACCTCCAGATGACGTTGTATGACTCCGGAGCCGGCTCTGCAAGTCGGGCCCCAATCTGCTACCTGCGGGTTGAACAGAGTAAAGGGGCTATTTGGTGGAGAAGGGTTGAAGGGACTGCAATGGGGAGGGGGCTAATGGCTGTGGGGCTTGGATGGTGGTGGGTAGATATGGTGGAGAGGTTGGAGAAGGAGGTTGGGTCGCAGCTAGCAGGTGGAGGGGAAGGGGGGGTGCGGCCAAGGGTGGAGGGTGAAAGGGGGGGGGCACAAGTGGCTTGGAGGGAGAGGGAGATTTGAACTTGGTTTAATGTGGGGATGGTTAATGTGGTCTTGGGAAGGGGAAGAGGTGTGTTGGGGATGTGGAGAGGTGCTTGGGGAGGTGGGATTCTCCCTTGGGAGATGGAGGGGTGGCTTGGGAAAGGGAGAGGTTGTCTTGGAAGGTGATAGGTTGCTTGGGGATATGGTGTGAGTAATGGGAGGAATTAAGTGGACCTTGGGAAGGGGAAGGGTTGGGATGAGGTGGAGGATGATGTGGCAAGGAGAAGAGAGAGAGAGAGGGGCAAAATTTGGAGAGAGAGGGGGAGGAGAGAGAGAGGGGGCCGCCCCCTTTAGAGAGAGAGAGGTAGAGAGATAGAGAGAGCTAGAGAGAGAGAGAGGTGCACTAATGCTCAAAATTCATTCAAACTTTCATTACTGAACTCAAGTGGAGTTGGGGTCCTATTTATAGGAATCCCAACATTTACAAAAAGTCCTTGGAGAAAGTGCTAAAAGTAAATAAGCAAGGGGGTGGGGAAGGAAGAGGGCGCCCATGGGCCAGGCCCATTTAATTGGGCCCATATGACCCCCTAGCCTAACAAACATAGGTAAATAGCATGATGACCTAGGGACATGACTCAAAACAAAGGGGAAATTACATCAAAATGACTCAAGAAAGATATAAGAATACATAGCTGAACTTAGGAAATCAAGCTGAACATAATGGCAATCATCCGGACCCGTGGAGAAGTGGGAAGTGGTAAGCGATGTCCCCATCATACTCCCGGGGTGCAGAGAACTCGACTCTGTCGAGTAAAGATCCATCGTATGCGGAGGAAGCCACAGCGAGTTTGCTCTCAAGTCCACCAAAGGTAGCTGGTCCTTTCCACCAAGCGAGGTAGTGCCCATCCCTCTGCTCCAGATGGCCGTAACCTGTTCATTCAATATCCGCTCCAATTGCTCACGTTGGCCCCTCTAGGTTGGTGGAACTCTCTTATGGGTGGTGACTCTCTCAAGAAGTGGAACAGGCTCAATATTCTCACTAGGTGTCACCGTGGGACCCCTGTATGGCACCAAGTCAGCCACATTGAATGTGGGACTTACTCCGTACTCCTCGGGGAGGTCCAACACGTAGGCATTTGTGCCGATCCTCCTCAGAACCTGGAAGGGGCCTGATCCACGCCACCTCAGTTTTGAGACATTCCCAGGGAAAGGTCTCTCAGTTCTCACCATCACAAAGTCACCCACGCGAAACTCTTGGTGGCGTCGGTGGGAATCGGCCGATTTCTTATACACCTTACTGCTTTTGTTGGTGTGTTTGCGGATGTTACCATGCAGAGTTGTGAATGATCTTTAGCGATGAAGGGAGGGCCCGGACAACCAAATGTGGACCTAACATGCAATGGTGTCACGTGGACTTTGAGGAACCTAGGAGGACCGGGACATCCACTAGTGGCCCTATCATACCTAGTCTTCATAACAATGGTGGGAGGGCCCTAGTATCTGTAGGAGAACCTATTACATAAGGTGGTGATGAATGCCAGGGGACCTGGACACCCGTAGATGCTCCTAACGTGCATATGATCAATGATGAATGAGGGAGGACCAGCACATCCAAATGTGAGCCAGTCATCCATTGGGCTAAAAGTGTGCGTGACATGTATGACATGACTAGGCTTAGTAGCCCTACCAAATGATGCACAATGTAGTGGCACATGTATTTTCATCCAAATGGTTCCTCCTATGCATATGGCTTGGTGTTGGAGTTTCCACTCATAGGGGTCAAAGGGGTCAAGAAAAATGGAGTGGGTTTGGTCTAATAAGGTCGGTTGGGGTGGGAAAGGTTGGCGTAGAGTAAGGTGGGGGGGCATAGGAAGGGGTCGAAGGGGTCATGGTAAGGGTCACCTAAGGAGAGGAACTCTAGGTCCTTATGGTCCTCATAACCATTGGATGGCGGACTCTCCTCCCCAGGTAATATGATCGGGCCAAAGTTTTTGGTGGGATGGTCGGCCATGAATGGAGGACTAGATGTTCTACCCGAGACAAGCAACTCTAGTTTGTGAATAGCATCGGGCCCGTCGGGTGTAGGGAGGAGTAATAGAAGGTCACTAGTGTAGCAACCCACAGTGTAAATGGAGGAGATTGATCCGACACATAGGTGTAGGAGGTCAAGGCTCCTAGGTAGGTCGGTTATTGTAGACATCATGCCAGTTAGCTCCATTTGCCAAACTATACCCTTAAGAAGATCCCCTAATGTTTCAACTTGATAGGATGATTGGATTGTGGTGTGATAGGTGGATAAGGGTACAATGGGAAGGTTTTGCTCCATGGGTGGGTAAACGTAGGACACGATGGGGTGAAGTGGTCTCTCCTTTAGCCATCTAGCTAGGGGCCCCTCTATGATTACCGTGCTACTTGTGAAGGCTTGTGACTCTTGGGGGTCCAAGCTATGTGAAGGGGACATTTGTGATTCTTCCTCACCATAGATATGAACTTGGGTTTCCTCAAGGATGGGGATGGGTTCCGGACTAGCATCTACTCCCATGTGGATGGTTGTGGTCTCCTCTCTCAAGGGAATGGGAAGGTCTATTGGGGGTGGGGTGATGATGGTTGGTGCATGGTGTACCCGGGGTGGTGAGTGAGGCCGGACTTGGGTTGGGGTTGGGAGTGGAAGTAGCGGGGGACTAGGTTTGGGTAGGATAGGAGTTGGAAGTGGAAGGTGGGTTGGGTGAGTAACTTTGGATTGGGGAATGGTGGCTGTCACGGGCCTAGGTGGAGGGGTGGACATGGGGTCCACGTGGATTTGAGTGGTGAGGGTGGAGTGAGCCATGATGCTTCTTCCACCTGGGAGGGGAACTTCTCGGCCTAACCCATGACACTGTGATTCATATTCCTCTTCCCAATCTAGTGGAGCCTCATAGTCTTCGGTTACCTCTTTAAGTTCCTTTTGGAAAGGGGTGGAAGGAGGATTTTTGGAAGTTTGTGGGGTGTGGGTTTGATGGAGAATTTTGGGTTGGGTGGTGGGGAAAGGAGGAGTGGGAGTGCTCCTCGGGTTATGGTTCTCAGGGTAGGAGTGGGAAGGTTGGGGAGTGAAGATCTTCCTGATCTCAATCCTTATCTCTTCCAATAAATCTAGGGGTCCTTTGGGTGGTGGGGTTTGGGTCCTAATAGAGGTTTTGGGTTGACGGGGAGGGAAAGGGGGAGTGGGAGTGCTCATTGGGCTATGGGTGCTTGAGTTGGAAGAGTGGGAAGGTTTTGGAATGAGGATCTTCCTAAGTTCTACCTTCATCTCTTCCCATGAGTGAATGGGCTCTTGTCTCTCAATCCCCCTTCGAATCTCAAGCTTTCTCCATTCTGTCTCGCCGAAGGGACCAAGGGTCGTCTTGGCGATGCGCACTTTTCTTTCCTCGGTCATGTAGTAGTGGTGGGAGTATCTATCCATGGAGGTCTCCCATTTCCTATATGTGTGAGGGTTTCGGGACCCATCGAAGCGGGGCAACTCCGGCCCGATAATGAAGTAGTCATCGGGGTGCCTGGTGAGGTACATGGTTTGGATGCTCGGATGACCTCAATGCAATGTGCCCTAGGACAAGACTTAGTAGAGACAAGTCTAGAACTTTCTCTGATACCAACTGATGTGAAACGACCACGGGGTATGCAGCAAGCAAAAAGAAACTTAGGACCTATTCCGCAATCACAACCACATAGCAATTCAGTTGGCAGATCGGGCCAATTCGTCGTCGCACACACACGAGCCCGGGGTGACTAAATGATGCTAAGGGGAGGTGATGGATCAAGACCCTTGCTGGTAGAGTGCCAGCAAGGCTAGGGTTGCCCTCCCGAAGGTACGAAGCCCACAATTAAGGGGCTGGCCGGGTGCCACTTGGAGCACTAGGTCCCTCTCTCACACACTCCACGGTGACCCCTCGTAAGTGGAGCACGTGGGGTCGGACACTCTCTCGCTTGCTCAACGGAGCGGATTTTACGGATATTAAATGAAAAGGCACCAGAAGGAAATGGAGCAAAGGTTAGAGCTCACCTGGTTGGTTTGAAGAAACCAACCCCGTTCGGAGACGAGGGCGAGCGGGGAAGTCTGGGTTCCCCGCACACTGCGCCGGTGTAGCTTGATCCCTGTTTAATAATAACATTCACTACGCCTCACGCAGGAGGGTGGACTTGGGGTGGGGATGATTTGTATTACATGCAAATACTACCTCCACGCAGGGAGGGGCGGTGAGCCGGCCAGGCGGGGAGGGGAGATTCGCCGAAGAGCGGGCGGAGAAGCCGATGCCGAATCTGCCGGCAGGCTGCGAAGGCTGACTGATAGTCGGGGTCGAGACCGTAGATCTTGTTCTGGAATTCTTCTGATGACGAGATCAGCGGCGAACGCTTCATAACTGGGACGGGGATGAATCAGAATTTTTCTGAATTCTTCTGAAGAAGGTGCTGGTCCGGGAAGAGCTTCGAACAGAGTGACTGAATCTGGACGCAGTAGCTTCCTGTTTCTGACAGCAACTTGCAGAGGTTGCCCCGACCGCCCCCGGACTCAAAATCATGAACCGCCAGAGTTTATGAAACCGTGGACAAGCCCTCTTCGTAGAAAAACTGACGGGGAACCTGTCTGATGCCGAAGTGGACGGGGAGACTCCAAAGAGTGGAGGTTGGTTGTTGCAGACTGTGGGAGGCAGACCCGCGCAGCTGAGGGAGAAAAATGGTAACTTGGGACCAAAGTCTCCGATCGATGTTCCGCTTCTTGATCCTGAAGACAGACAGAACGAGGAAGAACTTTGTAGAAGATCCCTCAGCCTAATTCCTCCGTGGTTCGTCGTGGCACAGCTCCCTTTCTGGTTCAGGTACTCTGTTGGGGAAGCTCTGCGCAGTCGGGGGAGAATGGTCACCACGAACTGTAGCGAAGTCGGAATGAGACGATTCCACCTCACTTGCGAAGAAGACTCGCAGACCTTTCCAGAGATATAAGGTGTACCTCCAGATGACGTTGTATGACTCTGGAGCCGGCTCTGCAAGTTGGGCCCCAATCTGCTACCTGCGGGTTGAACAGAGTAAAGGGGCTATTTGGTGGAGAAGGGTTGAAGGGACTGCAATGGGGAGGGGGCTAATGGCTGTGGGGCTTGGATGGTGGTGGGTAGAGATGGTGGAGAGGTTGGAGAAGGAGGTTGGGTCGCAGCTAGCAGGTGGAGGGGAAGGGGGGTGCGGCCAAGGGTGGAGGGTGAAAGGGGGGGGGGCGCAAGTGGCTTGGAGGGAGAGGGAGATTTGAACTTGGTTTAATGTGGGGATGGTTAATGTGGTCTTGGGAAGGGGAAGAGGTGTGTTGGGGATGTGGAGAGGTGCTTGGGGAGGTGGGATTCTCCCTTGGGAGATGGAGGGGTGGCTTGGGAAAGGGAGAGGTTGTCTTGGAAGGTGATAGGTTGCTTGGGGATATGGTGTGAGTAATGGGAGGAATTAAGTGGACCTTGGGAAGGGGAAGGGTTGGGATGAGGTGGAGGATGATGTGGCAAGGAGAAGAGAGAGAGAGAGGGGTGAAATTTGGAGAGAGAGGGGGAGGAGAGAGAGAGGGGGCCGCCCCCTTTAGAGAGAGAGAGAGGTAGAGAGATAGAGAGAGCTAGAGAGAGAGAGAGGTGCACTAATGCTCAAAATTCATTCAAACTTTCATTATTGAACTCAAGTGGAGTTGGGGTCCTATTTATAAGAATTCCAACATTTACAAAAAGTCCCTGGAGAAAGTGCTAAAAGCAAATAAGCAAGGGGGTGGGGAAGGAAGAGGACGCCCATGGGCCAGGCCCATTTAATTGGGCCCATATGACCCCCTAGCCTAACAAACATAGGTAAATAGCATGATGACCTAGGGACATGACTCAAAACAAAGGGGAAATTACATCAAAATGACTCAAGAAAGATATAAAAATACATAGCTGAACTTAGGAAATCAAGCTGAACATAATGGCAATCATCCGGACCCGTGGAGAAGTGAGAAGTGGTAAGCGATGTCCCCATCAATGGTGATGCGGGATGACACGGGGTGACGGGAACGGGATCCCTAAACTGTAGACCCAAGAACTCGACGCTATCCTAACATGCATGAGACGCGATCAGCACACGAGCGTAAGGAGCCACCCGAAGGCACGACTCTGACGTGAAGTCATAGGACAACTACGCCTCACACAGAAAGTATGCGACACTCGGTCGTCCCTTCCGAGGGAATGCGAGGATCCGACAGTTGAGGGACTACCGTTGTCTAGGGAGGTCGATCACACACTCACAGCCAGGGTAGGCTATGTGAAAGGGGGTCTCACTTGATCTTGTAGTGGCGTTGGAATATCACTAGCTAGGATCCTATCAGTCACGGCAGCTGTAGTAGAACATATACTAGTAAAGCAAGTGCCAAGGAGGAGTGGAACGCGTACCTCCACGCTAGGTGCATGGAGAAGACACCCGGCCAAGTCACACGATCGCCCGGTACACAACTAAATAGTATAAAACCAAACAATCCCACTCCTCTCAGGGAGGTAAAAGGCTACACAGCGATCCAGGGTCGTGAGAAGTGGGGTGACGGGCCGCAAGTGGATGAAGAACGACACTCCCGCGTGCTGCGAATCGGTACAGACCGGGACCAACAGCAAGGACGATGCGTCACGGAGGCCGAGGTAGGTGCCAACGTCCCTGACAGCACGTTGTAGTGGATGACGATCCTCTTGGAAGAAGATGGAAGCCGATGACGTCGGCTGGAACCTCCGGTGTAGTCACGAGCAGCGGGCAGACTGCTAGCCAGTCGGCGTAGATGCAGGTGAACCGTAAAAAGAGGGGTCTAGAGTGCGGCCTTTTGGTCATCCGCTGATCACGAAACTTGGCGGGGATGCTGGTAGGGAAGTCCCAGGGACACCCATGGAAGGCAAACTACAACCGAGCACTGTGGAAGCCGGGGTGAATTTTGGAATGGACCCCTGCGCGTTCTGGCTCATCTACTGGCAACAGGATAGAGCGGAAAAGAAGGGGGTGGTACTGGGGTTTCCGGGTGGCTTTTGGGGTAGGGTTTTCTCTAGAGGTTAGGGGAGGGTCATGGGAAGGTTGAGGAGAAGTTGCGGGGTCGTGCGTAGTGGCAATTTTGGGCTTGACAGGTGGTGGCAGGTGGGTTCTAGTCTGCAGGCCTGCGCATACAGAACAAGAGATAGGAAATAGGGGCAATGGTACGTAAGGAAAAGGGGCTCAGAAAAATGAAACAAAATTATGGGAGATGGGTTATGGAGTGGGAAAGACCTGTACCAATTTTCAGGTCATTTGGAGATAGTTTTTGGGACATCCCTTTGTAAGGGTTTGGGCTCTATCTCTGCAGATCCGCACAGAGATAGTCTGCGCCGGTAAAAGGTCTATGAAGGGATCTTCGGCCACAGGATGAATTAGGGCATGAAATTTTATGGGGACGTGGGGTACATATAGAGGAAGAAAATATAATAAGAAGTAGATGTGATCAGAGGATGGGAAAGGGGCAAAAAAACTCAACCTCTGTGGCTCTGTCCAGCTGGCAGACACCCAGGGGTGCACCAAGGAGATGGGTTCCATGGCCTCTTCGCTTGCAGCACCAGCTCGAGCGGGGTTTCTCTGGGCTTGGAGGGATGCCGAGGAAGACGGCTGGATGTAGTGGCTGCAGTAGAGGGATCTGAGCTAGGGTTGGGGTGTCGCACCCCAAGAAGAGAGGAGGGGGAGGTGGTGGGCGTCGCACCCACCTCGACAGAGGGAGAGATAGAGGGCGTCACACCCTTCTTACCTGTCGTAGGCACACGCACAAGAGGAGGGGAGTAGCCACATTCTCACAAAGAAAACTCAGATTTCAATTCTTCATTAGTTCCTCCAAGGGGGAAATACATGACAATATATAGGAAAACCCCAAAAGTATGGGTTCCATTTTCCCTCCTTGGCATTTGAATTTGAACCCATTTGAAATTTGAACCCATTTGAAATCCATTTAAAACCCCAAAATAAATGCTGTCCTCTAGCATTTGAAGCCCAAAATAAATGTTGTCTCTTAGCATTTAAAACCCCAAAATAAATGTTGTTTCCTAGCATTTACTCTTAGGGTTGGGGTGGGCTTTGGGCCATGGCACCCCCTAGTCCAAGTGGGCCTTCGGTGCACCCAGCCCACTAGCACAAAGAGAAACCCCTAATTCTACCAGACTAATAATGTCTAGATGGCCCATATGTGGCCTATAAAATAGACACAACTGAAATAAAAGAGAAAGTAAAATCTACCTATCTCCGAGCCATAATGAAGCCTGTGTGGCTCTACGGGTCCATCGTCGGTCGCTCGACTGTGAGGCCTCATGTCAGTCTAGGCCTCTGGTGTCCTCACCAATCCTCCCCAGGTGGGAGCAACTCGACCCCATCGAGTGAGGATCAAGGTCGCTATAATATCGCTCCAGCAAGTCAGGGTCGAGCCACTCTAGCTCTGCCCGCGTGATCCACGTGTCGTCAGACACAAGACGTCCCCTCCATCACACTAAATAGCGTTGGTAGGTGCCACTCCTTGTGGTGGTCACCTGCTCATCTAGTATGTCTTCTATCTGCTCATGCTGCCTCTGTGATGGGGCTGGAGGTGGACACTCTCGGATGGGGTCACTCTCAATGGGAGGAGAAGGCCCAAATGGCTCACTAAGTATCACCGCTGGGTCCCGGTAGGCTACCAAATCTGACACATTGAATGTGGAGATAATCCCGTAGTCATCTGGTTGGTCCACAACATAAGCATTGGACCCAACACGTTTTAGCACTCTGAAGGGACCGGCACCATGGGCCTATAGCTTCTTCATGGCTCCGGAAGGAAACTGTTCAGGTCTAACCCTGATCATGACATAGTCGCCCACGTGGAACTCACGCACTCATCGATGCACATATGCTAACTCCTTATAGTGCTCATTGATGATCTCAATGCGATGGCGAATGTCGTCATGCAGACTCCTAATATGCTCAGTAAATGTATGTGCAGACTCTGACACTCGTTCATGCATGGGTAGAGGGACTAAATCTACTGGCTTCCTAGGCCTACGTCCTTTGACTATCTCAAATGGGCTCATGCCCGTAGACCTATTAACTGAATCATTGTAGGCGAACTCAGTAAATGGCAAAATCAGGCCCCTATCCCTAGTGCGATCCCGAACCAAACATCTCAGAAGGTCCCCCAAACTCCTATTGACCACCTCGGTCTGACCATCGGTCTGGGGATGATAAGCTATGGAAAATTTGTGGTGTGTGCCCATCATATGCCATAAGGTCTTCCAGAAGTAGCTGGTGAATCGGACATCTCGATCTGACACAATAGTTTTAGGTAGCCCAAATCTACTCACCACATGGGAAAAGAATAAACAGGTGACCCTAGAGGCGTCCGATGTCTTGGAGCAAGAAATGAATAGGGCCATTTTAGATAATCTATCCACCACGACATAGATGGAGTCGTCTTTGCGGAGGGTCCACGGTAAGCCCAAAATGAAATCCATGCTGATGTCCTGGCATGGTCCATCGGGCACGGGGAGAGGGGAGTGGGAGCCGAAAATCTGCTTCTTTATCTTGGCCACGGTGCAAGTGCGGCACTGGGCCACAATGCGGGCTACATCTCTCTTCAGGCTAGGCCAATAGAAGCGATGCTCAACAGCCTCAATGGTCTTATTCCGACCGAAGTGGCCGGCTAGACCCCCCGCATGCATTTCTCTGGCAAGAAAGTCACGGACTGAAGTCTGCGGAATGCATAATCGATCCCCCCGAAAGAGATAACCATCCTACATAGTATTGGCACTGTGCTCTCGGGATGGACCTGCCTGGAGAGTGGAGTAGATCGGACCAAAGTCCAGACAATTAGCATAAGTCTCCTTCATCCTATCCATCCCGACAACCTCTAAACTCATGGTGGTCAACAGACAAGCTCGACGGCTCAGGGCGTCAGCTACCCGGTTCTCCACTCCTGCCTTGTGCTTCAGCACAAAGGTGTAATCCTAGAGAAACTCCACCCAATGACTATGACAAGAATTGAGCTTTTTCTGGGCATGGAGGTATTTGAGTGCCTCGTGATCAGAAAACAAGACAAACTCCCAGTGTAGCAAGTAGTGTGTCAAATGCCGCAAAGCCTGCACAACTGTGTAAAACTCCTTGTCATAAGTGGAGTATCATAGTTTGGCGTCGCTCAATTTCTAACTAAAATATGCAATGGGGTGGGACTCCTGACTCAAAACACCCCCAATACCTACTCCGGATGTGTCGCATGATACCTCAAACACCTTTGAGAAATCAGGGAGCTGAAGGATAGGTGCTTGGGTCATGCGCTCCTTAAGAAGCCTAAAAGCAGTAGAGGCAGCCTTGGTCCATTCGAATGTGCCCTTTCGAGTGCGGTCGGTGATAGGGGCTGTGAGGGTGCTGAATCCTCTAATGAAGCAATGGTAAAACGTCGCGAGACCATGAAAGCTGCGGACGTCATGGATTGTACGGGGCTTTGGCCACTCAACTATTGCTCGAATCTTCTCCAGACCTACCAAGACTCCATCACTACAGAGAATAAACCCTAAGAAGGTGACCTAGCTAGTCATGAACGCGCACTTCTTTGGGTTGGCATAAAGGCTCTCTCTCCTTAAGATGGTACAGACCTGCCTCAGGTGGTCTGAGTGATTGTCCCTAGTGTGGTTGTAAATGAGAATATCATCAAAATAGATGACCACGAAGACTCCAATAAGCGATTGCAGAACCTGAGTCATCAACTGCCTGAAGGTGCTAGGGGCGTTGGTCAATCCAAAAGGCATGACCAACAACTCGTACAGACCATCCTTGGTCTTGAAAGTAGTCTTCCACTCATCACCAGGTTGGACCCTAACCTGATGATAGCCACTCTTTAGGTTGATATTGGAAAATACCGTGGCTCTCGCCATCATATCCAGCATATCATCTAGACGGGGAATGGGAAATCGATACTTCACTGTAATCTTGTTGATGGCACGACTATCAACATATATTCTCCACATGCTATCCTTCTTCGCGACTAGTAACGCAGGAACAATGCAAGGACTATTACTGTCCTTAAGGGAACCCCTCGTCATCAACTCATCAACCTGCTGCTGTAGCTCAACGTGATCCGTGGGGCTCATGCGATTGTGGGGCAGGTTTGGCAAGGAGGACCCAAGAATCAGGTCGATGGCGTGCTGGACATCCCGCATGGGTGGAAGTCCCTCGGGTAGTTCATCGAGAAACGCATCTGCGAATTCTTGAAGGATAGGAACAACCTCGGGCGGGTGGGTACCCTCATCATCTACCCTCACCTCTCTAATAGAAATGGCAAAAATCGGGCTCCCCCTAGCAAACTCCTGCCTCATTTCCTGAGAGTTGATCATCATCAACCTCCTAGGGTGAGGCTCGCTCGTGGTGGGGATGCTAGAGGAAGCCGTGGCCCAAGCCGAGGGGGTGCTAGGCCCAGCAGCCCCCTATCGGGTGTGCCCCGAGGTACTAGGGCCCGTAGGGCCGCGAATGGTCGGGCTCCTTGGATGATATGGTTGGAGGATAATCCGTTGGCCATCATGGTCAAATGTGTATGTGTTTGACCGGCCATGGAGGGTGGCATCCCGGTCGAAAAACCATGGCCTACCTAGAATAATGCTAACCACTTCCATAGGTAGAACATCACACCAAATCTCATCATGGTAGGTGTGGAACTGTAGTGGCACCAGACACCACAGCCTAATCGGGGGGAGGTCGAGTCCACCCAAGACACGCAATAAGGGGAGGGATGGTCCACAGGGGTTAGGCCCAAGTGTAACGGTGCCCATGGAGATAGCGTTGATACAACGCCCGCTATCGATGATCACCTTCCAAGCTTTCCCATCCAACCTACAATAGGTGTGAAAAATGGTGGACCGACGCCAATCGTCACTCACCTGGGGCTGGTTCAAGACACACCTAACAACACTCAAATGGGTGTCGTCCTGGAGCGGGGTGTCCCAGACGTCTACGTGGTCTTCATCCATTAGCTCATTGAAGAACTCTTCTACTAAATCCTAGTCAGCCTCATAACTGACCGTCACTAATCCCGCTGGGGGGTCTCCAGTCGATGTGTCCCCAATGACAAGAGTCTCACTGGTGGGACAACAGGCAGCAAAATGGCCGAGCCCACCACATCTATAGCAATCCTGGCGCCACCCACTACCCGGGGATGGTCCACCTATAATCGGTCCCTTTCCCTTGTCATCACGACGGACTGGGGGTGGTGGAAGCTAGGGTCGGGTAGGAAAGGTGGGCGGCTGGGGCCGTGCGGCAGGGGTAGTCGCCTGAGGGCGTGGGAGGGCGTCCCGTGGAGGGAGAAGGTGAGCGAGGAGTAGTGGCGTCCTGGTGAAAGGGCTCTTGTGGACGAGCCACCGGACGTGAGTAGGATCCAGGCGTAGTACGAGGAACGATCCCATGCTGGTAGGTGGGTCTCGGGCACTAGACCAAAGTAAATTTAGACTCAAACTACTCCAATTCGAGGGTGACCTGATAAGCATACTCCAGAGTGGTCACATTGTGGTGAAAAAGCTCATATTGGTAATGCCGCCATAGACCCTTCCAGAATCGAGATATGGTCATGGCGCCCTCTTCCCTAACCCCACATTGCAAAAGATATTTATCAAAAATCAGTGATGTACTCAGAAGCAGGTCTATCCCCCTGGGAGAGACTCTGCCACCTATCAATAAGGCGCTGACGGTATGTGGCAGGAAGGTACTTCTCTCGAAGCTTGTCCTTCATGTCATCCCAGGTCTCAATGGGGTGCTGATGGCACTACATGAGCAGGCTCTCGACGTTCACCCAATAGGTTTGGGATCACCCCATCAGTTTCATCTTTGTGAAACGGACTCGCCGGTGGTCTGTCATCTCAAACCACTCAAAGTAGCGATCCATACTGGCCTCCCAATCTAGGTAGATCTTTGGGTCTAGAGGCCCATCAAAGGTCGGGGGGTCTGCACGCACATTCTGAAGAATGCGCTCATCATCATCATCCCGGTTACGGCTTTGGCCTTGATGACCTCAGCCATGCCCATCGAACCCATTTTCTGACCCATAATCATCCATATCCGGGGTCCCGTACTGCCTATCATCAGCCTTGGGGGCCGCAAGACGCTGAACCGGCTCATGAGGCACATTTATCGGCCCATGGTTCAACTCAACTGGGACCCTCCCAAGTGTCGCAATACGCCCAACCAGTCATTGGACAGATCGGTCAGAGGCCACAACTCTATCCTTAATTGCCGTCATTCGGCCCGATAGGTCATCTAACTTGGCCAAAATGGTTTGCAAGACATCGACCGTCGATAACTCAGCTTGGGCGTGGGCTCAAGGATCTACCATAGGTGCTGGTCGCTGGAACTCGGTTCCCCTACGGGTGGGCATGCGACACAACTAAGATGCAAAGGATGAGACTCAATGCAAGAACTAATCAATGCGAGGACTTCCCTAGAACTCTAGCTCTGATACCAAAGTTGATGCGGGATGACACGAGGTGACAGGAATGAGGTCCCTAAACTCTAGACCCAAGAACCCGACGCTATCCTAACATGCATGAGACGTGATCAGCACGCGAGCGTAAGGAGCCGCCCGAAGGCACGACTCTGGCGTGAACTACTAGGACAACTATGCCTCACACAGAAACTACGTGGCACTCGATCGTCCCTTGCGAGGGAAATGCAAGGATCCGGCAGTTGAGGAACCACTATCGTCGACGGAGGATGATTACACACTCGCAGCTGTTGACACCTATTTTTTGTCGATAAGTTGAGTCGTTCCTCTTACTCCCATTTGTTGATGCCTCGAGTTGTCCATCGCTCGTTGGGGCTATTTTTAGGCACGTTTTGGGCAAGTTTTATGGGTAGTCTCCCTCCTTGGCGAGGTTCGTTTCAATTCTAGGCTTAATGGGCCTTGGTTTCAGTAGGTTGAGCTTTTCTATGAGTTTCAAGCGCCCATATACATCTACGGTTCATCCCAGGCCGCCCAATCAGTGTGCGGTTGCCTGTGGACCGTCCATATATTTTGGAATATTTTGGTTAATTTTCGAAATTTCCACCGACAAGCATTTATGCGGTCTTCCTCTAGCCGTTCAATACGATGGACAGATGGATAGTATCCGCTCATCTCTCAGAGTCCTACGTTTGGTTGTTTTCTCAGATAATTATCCAATTAATCTATTTATCACCGACAAGGCTAGAACTGTGGGTCTTTGGCCGCTCTACCTTTGCACGGTCTCATCTGAGTCGTTCATCTATGAGAGTCCAACGGCGAAGATTTCGGTCAGTTCGATCGATAGTTGGATAATATTTATGATTTATTTGAATTTCCACCGACAGGGTTGGACGGCCAAGACATGGCCGCACATCTCGTTGAACGGTCTATCGTAAGACCATTCATCCGTTCGATTCCTGAATTTCAACAAATTTTCTCTCTCTATCCGTGGTTTTATCCCTAACTTCTCCCGTCATTTTCTCCGCGGATGCTAAACCATTTTGAGTACCGTTTCGACTGGATAAGAGATAATTCGATTATCTACGATTTTTATTTCATAATCTCGACCTGAAAATGCTTCTAAACCCTAATTTCGAGCTAAAACTTTAGGTGCTCTATAAATAGACACTAAAGGCTACCTTTGAAAGGGGGGGAGATTTTGGTCGACGGCGAAGCCCTGCCGAATCCTTGAGAGACCTACGACTAGGGAGGGAGGCCTTCTACGTCCATATAGGCCTCCGGTCCAGGGAGTAACTTCCGTTTTGAGTCCTCTTGCATTCTAGATAGTCTCATTTTCTTCCCATTGCATGTTTGTTTCCACACATCCATTCTCCCACGTTTTCGTTGCTTGCACTATCATTCACACACACACTCCCACGTTTTTGATGCCCCAGGGGTTTAAAACTCCCCAAGTATCCCCCACTTCACTTAGTTACGTCTATTTCCTTTCATGTTAGCATTTACTACACTCTATAGTTCTGATATTGGGTTTTTCTTTATGTTTTACACTCTGTTTCGCAGGTCAGCAATTCACTAACGCGAGGCCCATCCTTTCTAGCTGACCGAAAAGGGTGGAGGTTGGACCTTTTTACAACTTCTGGCGTGGTGTCCTTGTGCGGTTCCTAACCAGCCGTTCATGGAGACGTGCGATGTTACCTGGGCCATTCTTCTTCGTCTTGCGGTCGGATCAGAGCCATTCATCTGCCAGAAGTTCCTTATCCCGCATCCTCTGCAGCGCCCTTAGACGGCCTATCGTGTGGCTGCACATCCTTACAGGCGGTTCCTCCTGAGCCGTACATCCTCCCAGCGCTGCTCATAAGGCGAGTGTCTCCCTCTTTCTAAGGTACGGTGTGTCAATCACATTAGGCGCCTTGGTGGCGATCACAGTTATTTACACTCTTCTGTTCTCCTTCTACTGTTCCCATTTATTTTATATATCGATTTAGTAGAAGGGGAGAGAAGGCATCTTTTAAGCCAATGAGGAGTAAAACAAACATGTCAACCGCCCATTTTTTGGCGATCACGGTGGGACACGTAGTGCCCATCGTGTTAGTGATTTGCTAACCTTTTCTTTTGCTGTGTTAGTCCTCTTTTCGAAGTGATTTCAGGTTGGTCTGGGCGTGGTCTCTGTCCTCTAGAGCATGTGCGGATCTCCAGGAGCCGTCCATCTCTTCGACGGCTGGAAGTCCATCGCTCTTCTCTGTGAACAGTGCCATATCTTCTAGAAAGCCTGCTGCGATAAGCGGTCCAATGTCATCCGTTCAAGTATTACACGGTCGATTATTGGCCGTCCATCTTGCTGGCACGGGTACTCCTCTGTCTTCTGACTGTTGGTTTGGTTGCTGTTGCACGGTCGGTGAAGGTCCGTTCTACTGATCACGCGACTATCAGTAGACCGCCCATCCTGGTACGCTTCTGATTTCTACCTACTTCCATTCTATCATTGTCTGAGTTTTATGATTACTTTGTCGTTACTCCCTGGTTTGAACGGTCGTTCACAAGCCGTCCTTGCTCCCTGAGCGGTCTTCATCAGATCATCTTTCTCTGCTACAGTGCACCGCGTACTATAGTTTTATCATTGAATTATATCATTATATGCATATATGTTGGTGATGTTTGACCTCCCCCTGTTGTTTTTATATCATTCCATGGTTGCGTTCATCTCATTTTCTTACATTTTCTAGTTCATTGCTTGCTAATTTCTAGGTTAGAATTTTGCATGCACTCCGGTGCACATAGGATTCATGCATTTCATTCATATTTAGTTGCGTTCCTACCGAGATAGAGTTTCCTCTCTTCTCCATACTCCTTGGAGCCTACTAGGGGACCTTGCCGAGGACCTCCGTAAGTCCCCGTGAGCCGTGGATTCCCACACGGACACCGGGCAAGTTGTACCGTACCACCCCCCAGTCTAGGGTCTGCATTCATGAGAGAGAGAGAGTCCCTTAAAGTCTGCCAGTTTCCCATCCCCCACCCTATTTAGGTACCTTGTGGTTGAGTGAATTCACATTTTAATTAATCCACTAAGGTCCTAAAGAGGAACTTATAAAATCTTCGTGCATCATTTACAACTTGGGTGGTTAATTGGTGGGTTCTTTTCTCATCTCTCCCCTCCATTACATGTTGCAGTGTCATCATTTGCATCTCTTTGTCAGATTAGGCTCATTAGGTCTAATTCATCTTTGTGTGTCCCCATTTAGTTGCATTTTTCTTGGGGTCATTTCCCTCCTTGTATTCATTTGAGATCCACTGTGTAAAGTCTCCACTCTCTCCATGGAGCACTTCTCCCTGTACCTATTCCTGCACCTCTCCTCTTCTTACCCCGCGTGGATTCCTCTTCCCATGCGGGCCCATCTCCTTATTCCTCCATTGGACCCTATTCTTTTAACGGGCATTCTTATCCCGCCCGTGTTGCTGTTGGCCCAATCAATCCTCATTCCCACGTACATAATCCGTCCAGGCCCATGCATTCCTCCATTCCCGTAATGGGCTTTCCTTCTTCTCAGGTTGGATCCCCTTATCCGGCCCATCATCATTATCCTGGTCTAAATCCATCATCTCTTGCTCAAGCTGGCCCATATCCTTCTCGGACTCTTCCTACCGAGGAGATGATCGCTCAGGCACAACGCCAATTTGATGAATTGCAACGACAAATCAGTCCTCAAACTTCTTTGGATATCCCATTTGCATTCCGGGGTCTTCAGCTTCCACCACGTCAACAGATTCCGGATTATCGTCGCTATGGTGGAGTCGGTGACCCCTACGTGCATTTGAAGGAGTTCTTATATGAGTCGGCCCAGTTCCGGCATGATCAACGCTTGATGGCCTATTTGTTTGCCCTATCTTTAGAGGGCTCGGCCAAGGATTGGTTCTTCACATTGCCGCAAGAGCAGATGATGAATTTTCAGGCCGTCCAAGCAAGATTTATTCAGCAGTACAAGGACCAGGTTAGGCCCAGATATTCTATGGTTGATCTGGCCCAAGAGAAGATGAAGCTCGGCGAGGAATTCTCCACGTTTACCGACCGCTGGCGTCGCCTAGTTGCGCAAGTCCCGGGGCATATTTCGGAGGGCGAGCAGATCAAGATGATTATTTCTAATGCAACACCCGAGCTCAGGTGCATCTTAGCCCTGAATGATATTACATCCTGGCAATAGCTTTACAATCGAGCCCGCTTCGTTAGCCAACAACTCCTAGTTTCCTTTGACCATGAGTCTCTTCCACCGTCACCTTCTACATACACTTTCCCTCCGCCCTCCACCTTATATCCCTCCACGAGTCAACCGTCCACTCCCACACACCCATATACCTCCATGTGCTCCACCGCATACCAACCCTCCATGAGTCAGCCCTCCACTATTTTATCTCCCCACACCCCTCCACTTTCGGTCAAGGAAACACTACACCCAGAGTAGGTAGATGCCGTCCATTACATTCCCACTCCCTCCATGCCGTCACATCATTCTAGCCCTACGCAATCTCCCTTACCGACGCAACCTCCGCTACCATCCCCATTACCTTTTTATACCGCTCGGCATCCGCCTTGCCCGAAGCGGGCTTCTCACCCCCTGTTGCCGGAATCTCTTACAGATGTTTTCAGGGCTTTGATGGCCACCCATGCGTTGCAGCTCCCTCCGGTTATGCCTTGCCGACCCGCGGTTGAGAACTTGCTCCATTTCTATGAATTCCATCGTCAACAGGGGCATGTGGTCGAGAATTGTTCCGAGTTCCGGGAACTTGTTCACAACTTGGAAGATAAGAAGATGATTGATTGGGCTGTCATACGCCAAGTTATTTCAGATCTCAGCAGCAAGCAGCAGCGACAGCAGCAAGTGCCGTCTAGGCAACCGTCTCCACTTCAAGACCAGGGGCACCCTGGTGTTTCTTCAGTTGATAAGATACTTGCTCCGTTACCCACTTCTTCCTCCATCCCATCTCCTACACCACCTTTACCTACCCTAGCCTCCGCTCGGGCAACCTCTCTTTCACCCTCCGTTTCCACCACCACACCTATTCCCAACGCCTCTCGACGTGTTGTAAAGATACGTCGGAGAGCGCCACCATCTACCACTTCACCCACTATGCCACTACCCTCCTCTCCTCCTTCTTCCCCACCCCTACCTTCATCTCCTTCCCCTTCACCTTCACCATCTCCATCAACCACATCACCCCCTTTGCCACCTTTATCGCCTTCGCCACCACTATCGTCGCCTGTTCCACTCTCCCTTTCGCCATCATCCTCTGAGCCCGAGCGGGCCGACCCTAAACCCATACCTCCACTTTTGCCTTTACCTCCACCCATGCCCATCATCATCAGTATTTCCCCATCACTTGCACCATCACCACCCGCGCCCTTCAAACCACCTCCTTCTAACCTCTCTCTACCACTTCCCACTGCGCGGAGCAGGTACACGGTACCTTTGGTGCCCCTCGGGTCTAGTCCCCAAGGAGATAAAGAGCCGAATCAAGTTTTGACTACGCATTACAAGCTTCAAGATTTCATTTGCCGCATGCCAGTCTGAGTCCTGGTCCCTGGCTATTCTAGGGATAATGAGCCCTGCACTTGCTATGAAGACGGTTGCGCAGGAGAGTTCTTTAGCACTGGTGCCAGTTTCTTCAAAAGCAAGGCCGATGGTAATTTCTTTGCACACCGGAGAATTCACTATTGATGTTGTTATTACCTCTCACCTGATTGCTATTCAGCGCACTGGCCCAGAAGAGTTTTCCGCCCGGATGGTGCTAACCTACACGACCGCCAGAAGTCTAATGAATTCAGCGTTCTAGGGGCAATTGGTCGTGTCCTCAAGATTGACCAGGGGCATTCTACACATCCTATGCAATCTCCCTCGGTTTATTGGTGAGGTGGCCATGTCAACGCCGCGCATCGCCCTCCCTCAGTTCAGTCCTCCGCTTCTAGCAAGGGAGTTATGCTTCATGCCCAGCTACCGAGTGAAGATGCCAAAGCTCCATGTTCTAGTGCCGAACGACAAAACTCCATTACTTCCTAATGTTCATCACAAGGAGTTGACTATTCTGGAATGTCCTTCTATGGTTAGCATCGCACAGCTAGGGGCAACCGTCTCGATGAAGCTACATATTCATGACCGGGCCATGCCGTCTGCCAGGTGGGCCCGTTATTTGAGAAAGTATTGCAAGACAAGAAGCCCAAAGCCCTGAGTCCGTGCTGGGCGGAGTTGTTTCAAGAAGATTGCTGCTAAGAAGAGGCGACGGCATAAGTTCAAGGGCCATCAGTTGCGCACTTGGGGGTCCACTTCCTCCTCTCCTTCTTACGTCCATTCATCTTTTCTTCTGCTCGGTTCTTATCCTTGGGTGGTGTACCATCCACCACCTGGCCATATTTCTACCATCTTCTCCTATCCTTACCATTCTAGGCCTCGGCCTCTGTCCTCCTCTTCCCCTAATCCAGGGGCATCTTCTAGCTTTCCTTCCCGGGTACATCCATATTTCACTTCTCATCTCTTTCCCCCGACCCTGTTGGGGATTCCTTGTGCTCGTTCCCCGACCTTGTCGGGTGGTTTTTCTGATCCTTCCCCGACTTTGTCGGGTGATTTCCATTTATTTTCTCCGACCTCATCAGGTGTTCATACATTTTCTTCCTCGCCTCTGGCCGGTGATCGTTATTCCTTTCCTTTGACCACGTCGGATGATCTTTCTCTTTCTCCCTTACCCTCGCAGGAATCTTTTCGTCGTCTTTCTGTTCTTTCCTCCTCACCCTTTTGGGGTCATTACCCTTTTTCGTGTTGTTTTCGAGGCTTTAGCTCGCCTTGATCTCAGTTAATCCTTGTTTATTCTGTATCCGGTTTCTTGTTATCAGGGCCTCAGTGCCTTAACGAGGGAGTTCTAGCTCTCATCTCTCTTCATTTTTATCCCTTCTTCATCCAGTATGATGTCTGCCACTCCTCTCTGTCGAGGAATCCAATCCTTTGCTCTCCTTTCATCCTTTATCTTGGCAAGCAAGGAATGCAAAGCTACTCGCGCTCCTCAAAGCTCGATGATTGAGATCGCTTCAGGATGCTGGTTTCCACGCCATGGATCTGCAAATGTATCTTTATTTTATGCAAGAATGTGCTTTCATTTCCATTATTTCTATTGTTTCTGCACATGATTCCTTAACATGATTGAGTGGCTTTAGGAGACTTTGTTTAATTAGATCTTAACTAAGTATCAAATAAAAAAGTTAGCTTCTGCAGCATCCTTAGGCTTGTGATAGCTCCGCGCTGGGAGTCTAGTTTCTTTCCTCAATTGTTGAGGGTGACCTATGAGTATGGATTTTTCACACACTACACGGAAAGCCATAGCCGATCTCTCTGAGGCGCACCGTTACTGCTTTGGCCATACTTTGGGTATGCACAAAGGTCTTTTCTTTTCTCTGCTCGGTCAAGTGCGGGGGCAAGAGATTGATGGATAAGATGACTAACCTAGTCGTTCCCTAATATGGGAGAGGTCTCAAATAGGGGCAGTCTTGACCCTCAAAAGTGAGCCTTCATGCTATATCTGGCCAATAAGGGCTACCAAAATGAGAAAATAATTCAATGTAAAATTATGATTGGAAGGCATGGCAAGAGTGGAAGTACAGTTCCCCGCGGGACGTCATGAGCCCGGTCACATGCATGCCTGATAAATATGGATCTAAAAATCAAAGACACAAAGCCCCAGCGCAACAGGCTATCTCTTTGAGGAGCAGTGCCCTGGAAGGAATTCGAGCCTTGATATCTCCCATCCTGCACGAAGCTTGTCTCCAATTTTTCTTCTGCTTCTCCCTCTTAGGCTATGTTGTATCATGGGTATGACCTTAGTAGGGGCACCGTTCTTTAGAAGCGATTGGTTGTGGTAAGCCACCCTCACATGCACGCCCTGCCTAAGGGAAGCCTTTAATGAAAGAAGTAGGGATGGTGATCCCTGGCCAGTAGTTTGAGCGCGTCTTTAGGTGCTGCGGATTGCTATGTCAAAATTAAAATTTCTAAAAAAATCAAATATTGTCAAAAAATTAGAAAAAAAATCAAATACTTCAAAATTTCAAAAAAAAATCACATATTTCAAAAACCTAAAAAATCAAATACTTCAAAAAAAATCCAGAAAAATGAAATATTATTGAAAGTCTAAAAAAATAAAAAAAAGATCACAAAAATCCAAAAAAAATGTGTCTTTTTCATGCATTTGCATTTATTTTAAGGACAGATACGTAATCCGTTTGCTAAGTGTGAATGTTACAAGTACTAAGGCATTCCTTACTATATCTTTGTGCTCTGCCTCCTATCCACATCTTTGATCTGTTCTTTCCTTCTTCGATCCACTCTCTCGGTCTGTTCTGAAGCTCATGTCCTTCCCAGCTTTTGTTTGCAATGATCATATCTTTATGAGAGGACTTTGCCTCACAATTATGAACCTGGTGGTTCTGCTTCATTTTGATCTTGGGTTTTGATTGAAGTGCGCATTTGTTCATGTCTTTTGTCCCGCCGTGTCCTTGTCTCGGTCTATGTCCCACCATATCGTCCCACACTTGTTGTTTTATTCCTCACCACATGTTGTTAGTTGACTTGCACATGTTGATAGTCGTCCCTCTATGTTCCATGTGTTGTCCCAATCGTGTGATCGTCCGTCATGTCCTTGTCCCAACCGTGTGTTGTCCCGCCGCATTGGTGTCTTGTCATGCTGTGTTCGTGCATGCGTGTTGTTTATCTATGCCTTGCATATGTGCTCATTTGTCTTTGTTATGTTATGTTAATCATCATGTTATGTCATGTTATTTGTTGTTCAGTTAATCATTGTGTTATCTCTGCTATGTTTATACTCATTTGTCTTATTCATAAAAATCCATAAAAATTCAAAAATGAAAATCCAATAACTTGCCGTTTCACCTGCTCAGGTAAGTCAGGTATGGCCTTCTAACCATATCACCCTTATTACATTATTATATGGTACTATGCTATATTATCTCGAGAACCAGTTGGTTATCTACATGTTCCAGGATCTGATGTTCCCCTTTAACAAAAACGATAATGATCCAGGTTCAAGTGTTTACTCTTCAGATAGGCCGTTAGGTTGGGAAAGTTTGGGGAGGATGGTTCTATCCTGCACGCTATGGTTGCGGATGGTATCTTGACTTTGATTTTCCCAGCTTAGCAATATTATTCTTGAGTATTTTATATTTTAATCTTTCTTTGCATTTGTATTAACGATTTCTTTTATTTTAGCCCAGCATGCATCATACGCATTCTTTTGAGCTTTCATGCCCCATGGTTTGCCTGAAGAATGTCCCACCAGCAATGGTTAGCTGTGCGTTCAGTGTTTGAGTAAGAGGAACTAATTCCACTTTGAGTTGGAAGGTTCTATTTGGTCAATTCGCTTGGTTGATTAAGAGGTCCCCGTCTGGAGCTTTAGCATGTTTCCTTTACTTTTGCTGTCTGCTTCTGGCCTCCTCATTGGACCGCGGGATTGTGTCCCCCCATGAGGTTGGTCTTATCGATTTGTTTCATTTCGTTTAGTTTAGTTCCTCCAGACTGGTGTCACTTTTGGTTTTATCATTCCTTGCACTTGGTTCATAGTTTTCTGGAAGATTCCTGTCACTTGATGGTAAAAACGGGTGTCGTTATACCTTAACGTCCGCTTTTCGGTCTACACCGCTGCATTTCCGCTTCATCTCCATGTTCCATGTCACTTTCGCTTCACCTCCGCTCGCTCCCCAGCAAAGAGGACGTTCAGCAGGGGCATCTGTTGACACCCATTTTTTGCCGATAAGTTGAGTCGTTCCTCTTACTCCCATTTGTTGATGTCTCGAGTTGTCCATCACTCGTTGGGGCTATTTTCAGGCATGTTTTGGGCCAGTTTTAAGGGTAGTCTCTCTCCCTGGCTAGGTTCGTTTCAATTCTGGGCTTAATGGGCCTTGGTTTTGGTTGGTTGAGCTTTTCTATGAGTTTCAAGCGCCCATATACATGTACGGTTCATCCCAGGCCGCCCAATCAGTGTGCGGTTGCCTGTGGACCGTCCATATATTTTGGAATATTTTGGTTAATTTTTTGAATTTTCACCGACAAGCATTTATGTGGTCTTCCCCTAGCCGTTCAATACGATGGAGAGACGGATAGTAGCCGCTCATCTCTCAGAGTCCTGTGTTTTGTGGTTTTCTCAGATAATTATCTAATTAATCTATTTATCACTGACAAGGCTAGAACGGTGGGTCTTTGGCCGCTCTACCTTTGCACGGTCTCATCTGAGCCGTTCATCTATGAGAGTCCAATGGTGAAGATTTCGGTCAATTAGATGGATAGTTGGATAATATTTATGATTTATTTGAATTTCCACCGACTGGGTTGGACGGCCAAGACATGGCCGAACATCCCGTTGAACGGTCTATCGTAAGACCGTTCATCCGTTCGATTCCTGAATTTCAACAAATTTTCTCTCTCTATCCGTGGTTTTATCCCTAACTTCTCCCGTCATTTTCTCCGCGGATGCTGAACCATTTTGAGTACCGTTTCGACTGGATAAGAGATAATTCGATTATCTATGATTTTTATTTCATAATCTCGACCTGAAAATGCTTCTAAATCCTAATTTCGAGCTAGAACTTTAGGTGCTCTATAAGTAGACCCTAAAGGCTACCTTTGAAAGGGGGGGAGATTTTGGTCGACGGCGAAGCCCTGCCGAATCCTTGAGCGACCTACGACCAGAGAGGGAGGCCTTCTACATCCATATAGGCCTCCGGTCCAGGGGGTAACTTCCGTTTTGAGTCCTCTTACATTCTGGATAGTTTCGTTTTCTTCTCATTGTATGTTTGTTTCCACACATCCATTCTCCCACGTTTTCGTTGCTTGCACTATCATTCACACACACACTCCCACGTTTTTGACGCCCCAGGGGTTTAAAACTATCAAGGTATCCCCCACTTCACTTAGTTACATCTATTTCCTTTCATGTTAGCATTTACTACACTCTGTAGTTCTGATATTGGGTTTTTCTTTATGTTTTACACTCTGTTTCGTAGGTCAGCAATTCACTAACGCGAGACCCATCCTTTCTGGCTGGCCGGAAAGGGTGGAGGTTGGACCCTTTTACAACTTCTGGAGTGGTGGCCTTGTGCGGTTCCTAACCAACCGTTCATGGAGACGTACGGTGTTACCTGGGCCGTTCTTCTTCGTCTTGCTGTTGGATCAGAGCCGTTCATCTGCCAAAAGTTCCTTATTCCGCATCCTCTGCAGTGCCCTTAGATGGCCTATTGTGTGGCCGCACATCCTTACAGGCGGTTCCTCCTGAGCCGTACATCCTCCCAGCGCTGCTCATAAGGGGAGTGTCTCCCTCTTTCCAAGGTATGGTGTGTCAATCACATTAGGCACCTTGGTGGCGATCACAGTGATTTACACTCTTCTGTTCTCCTTCTACTATTCCCATTTATTTTATATATCGATTTAGTAGAAGTGGAGAGAAGACATCTTTTAAGCCAATGAGGAGTAAAACAAACATGTCAACAGCAGCCAGGGTAGGCTACGGGAAAGGGGGTCTCACTCGCTCTCGCAGCGGCGTTGGAATATCGCTGGTTAGGATCCTATCACTCATGGCAGCGGTAGTAGAACATATACTAGTAAAGCAAGTTCCAAGGAGGAGCAGAACACATTCCTCCACGCTAGGTGCGTGTGGAAGACACCCGACCAAGTCACACGATCGCCCGATATACAACTAAATAGTACAGAACCAAACAAGCCCACTCCTCGCAGGGAGGTAAAAGGCTACACAATGATCTGGAGTCGTGAGAAGTGGGGTGACGTGCCACGAGTGGACGAAGAACGGCACTCCCGTGTGCTGTGAACTGGTATGGACTGGGACCAGCAGCAAGGACGACGCGTCACGGAGGCCGAGGTAGGTGCCAACGTCCCTGACAGCACGCTGTAGTAGATGATGATCCTCTTGGACGAAGATGGAAGCCAACGACGCCGGTTGGAACCTCCGGTGTAGTCACGAGCGGCGGGTAGACTGCTGGCCGGTCTGCACTGATGCTGGTGAACAGCAAGAAGAGGGGTCTGGAGCATGGCCTTTTGGTCATCCGCTGATCGCAAAACTTGGCGGGGACGCAGGTGGGGACGTCCCAGGGACACCCGTGGAAGGTGAACTACAACCGAGCACTGTGGAAGCCGGGGTGAATTTTGGAATGGACCCCTACGTGTTCTGGCTCGTCTGCTGGCAGCAGGACAGAGGGGGAAAAAAGGGGGTGGTACCAGGGCTTCCGAGTGGCTTTTGGGGCGGGGTTTTCTCTGGAGGTTAGGGGAGGGTCATGGGAAGGTTGAGGAAAAGTGGCGGGGTCATGCATAGTGGCACTTTTGGGCGTGGGAGGTGGATTATAGTCTGCAGCCCTGCGTAGACAAAATAGAAGACAAGAAATAGGGGCAATGGTACGTAGGGAAAAGAGGCTCAGAAAAATGAAACAAAATTATGGGAGATGGGTTTGGATGTGGGGAAGATTTGTACCAATTTTAAGGTCATTTGGAGAAGGTTTTGGGGACATCCCTTTGTAAGGGTTTGGGCTCTGTCTCTGCAGATCCGTACGGATATAGTCTGCGCGGGTAAAAGGTCTATGAAGGCATCTTCAGCCATAGGACGAATTAGGGCATGAAATTTTATGGGGACGTGGGGAACATATAGAGGAAGAAAAAATCAGAAGAAGTGGATGCGATCAGAGGACGGGAAAGGGGTGGAAAAACTCAACCTCTATGGCTCTGTCCAGTAGGCAGACACCCAGGGGCGCACCAAGGAGATGGGTTCCATGGCCTCTTCGCTTGCAGCACCAGCTCGAGCGGGGTTTCTCTGGGCGTGGAGGGGTGCCGAGGAATACGCTTGGATGCAGTGGCAGCAGTAGAGAGATTTGAGCTAGGGTTGGGGCGTCTCACCCCAAGAAGAGAGGAGGGGGAGGTGGTGGGCATCGCACCCACCTCAGGAGAGGGAGAGATAGAGGGCGTCGCACCCTTCTTGCCCGTCGCAGGCACACACAGAAGAGGAGGGGAGCAGCCACCTTCTCACAAAGAAAACTCAGATTTCAATTCTTCATTAGTTCCTCCAAGGGGGAAATACATGACAATATATAGGAAAACCCCAAAAGTATGTGTTCCATTTTCCCTCCTTGACATTTGAATTTGAACCCATTTGAAATCCATTTAAAACCCCAAAATAAATTCTGTCCCCTAGCATTTAAAGCCCCAAATAAATGTTGTCCCCTAGCATTTAAAGCCCCAAATAAATGTTGTCCCCTAGCATTTACTCTTAGGGTTGGGGTGGGTTTTGGGCCATGGCACCCCTAGTCCAAGTGGGCCTTGGGTGCACCCAGCCCACTAGCACAAAGAGAAACCCCTAACTCTAGCAGACTAATAATGTATAGATGGCCCATACGTGGCCTACAAAATAGATGCAACTAAAATAAAAGAGAGTAAAATCTAACTGTCTCCGAGTCATAACGAAGCCTGTATGGCTCTGTGGGTCCATCGTCGGTGGCTCGACTATGAGGCCTCATGTCAGTCTAGGCCTCTGGTGTCCTCAACATATGGCCACCCTATCCTATCTTGGGAGGCCACATGGGTGGCCGCTAGGGTGTTTTTCAGCCTAGGGACTGGGCGACCTATCATCTGGCCGCCTTGTCATGTCTGGGCGGCTAGGAGGATGGCCGCCCTGGCTGGGCCGCCAGGGTGTTGGCTGCCCAGGCCAGGGGAGTTGGGTGGCCACTGCTCTAGCCGCCCAGACCCCTGGGCGGCTAGGAAAATGGCTGCCCAGGCTAGGCTCCCCAGGGCCCCTTTCTTCCCCTTTCCGAGCTTTCGCGTGATTCTGGCTTGTGTCCTCTGCACCGACAGTTAATGGATTAGCCATCCAATCTGAGGTCTTTGGTTTCATGGTGCAAGCCGCCTCGTGGTGTGTTATGTGCTTACACTTGGGTTAGTATGGACCGGTGGTGCTCCGGTGGTTTCCACTTTTTAGCGAGTTCACACCTCTAGTGACCTTTCCTACTAGTCATAGCTTTCTACGCAGGCATGTGCGGACCCACTTGGGAGTGGTGGAGAGCATGTCCCGGTATGACGGTTTTTAGGCTGGTTACTGTAAGGCCCCTCGTCTTTGGAGCATGAGTCTGGGCTGGGGGGAAAACCAGTTAGAGGACCCGACTTAAAGTGCATAGTCTATGTGTGCACGTGTGGTTGGGGGCATCGGACCCGCGCTGATGAGCGCGACCCCAGCTAGTCCTTGTTCTGTGGTTACGTTGTTGCGTGTCTTAGTTTCCTCCGGGGGCGAGTAGGGAGACACCTAGGGTGCGGACTAAGACGTCAGTGGATGCATCCGGCCTTACTTCTAGTGGGTAGTATTCCTATCTCTTGGGAGGTAGCGACTCTGGTTACGGATTCGTCTCGAGGTGACCGTTCTGGCGGCTTCGCACTTTTAGTTCCTCGTGACACGTGGTTTGTGAGGCTTGCACTTGTGTCGTTCACTTTTATTTTATTTACTACCTCCTTCTGTTATATGCTTATTATTTATTGTCCCCGCTTATTATTTATTGTGCCATTGTGTTTCTCGTTATGAGGTAGGACTCTGCGGGACCCCTACTGAGCCAATGAGATGAGACTCACCTCCTTTACTTTTCAGATGAGACGTGGTTGCCGCAGAGTACTTCAGAGGCTCTTCGTGGTCCCGACGGTCTGGTGTAGCAGCCAGTGTGCCAGAGGCGGGGTATGCACCGTGTTCTTGTACTTTTCTTTCTATTGACTGTACTTATTATGGACTTGGATGTTCTAGACTGTATAAATGTTTAATTATGTAAAATTATTTAATTTCCTGCGTTAATATATTATGCTTATGGCTCTACAATTATTTTAGATTCTTGTACATCTTCACACCCTCCAAATAACCCTTCCGAGCCTCTCGGCTCGTAGGTGGCGGGCCAGGATTCGGATCGTAGCAATTCCTTTCCGGTACCCGGATCTTGGGTCGCTACAAGTGGTATCTTCATAGGCATGGACAGCATAGTTCTCTCTATGCAGCACTCCACGAATGATCTCCCTAGTGACACTTCGACACAGTCATTATATTGGAGACAAGAGGGAGAAGAGAGAGGAGAGAGGGGATGCTCCTCCCAAGGAGGAGAGAGAGAGAGAAGGGGGTGGCCCTAACTGGGGAAACCCTGGATGCTTGGCCCATAGTTCCCTCTATGGAATTATTTATAGATTTCTTATTTTTTCAAAAAAATCCTCATAAGTCCATAGTTACATAAATACTCCTACCGTCTATAACCCTAGTGTGTGTGACTCTCTAACTCCAATGTTAGTTTGGTTTTAGGCCCATAAGCTTAATAACTCCTTCTTATTTTTTTTCATATTTACACTTAATATAGAATTAATTATTTAATCAACTCATGACTTAAATAATTAACTCATCATCTCATGATGGATAATCATCTCATGATTAGATTTTCAGACCACAGAAGTACCAAGCAACACTATGTGACCCTAGAAGATAAAGGGAGCCTATAAAATCACTCTCGACCTTTCCATCCACAGTTATAGTCCTTCATTCATACACAATGCCCATGGTCATAATTAAGGGTATGGTCATACTATCAAACTCTTTTTATTTATGACCTGATGAACTCTACTCTAAGTCTCACTGGAAAGCTCCTTTTCTTGTGAATTGTGTAATCCTGACTAGGGGTTTTCCCAAGTGCTGTTCATAGGACATTCTTTCTCATATTATATATGAGAATGAAACATCCACTACTGTCATTCAATTACCTTCACATATATTTCACTGTATCTGAATACCTAAGCATCTGTAACTTGTGACTAAAGTCTATTTGCCAGGAATCAAAATACAAGAGTCCTCATGCATGATATCTTTGGTGACTCATGTCCAAGGACTAATTGTGGTACTATGACTGAAGAATCTTTTAGTTGACAGTTACATGTAATTTCCATCTAAAGATTCATAATCGGATCAGTTCAATGAACCCAATTCTTATAATGGAAACCTACACATATTTTAGTGTCTCCACATCAGTGACTGTGAGATCAATCATCCTCATCACATGAGAAGATATTATGTGTGCCAGGAATCAAAACACAGGAGTTCTCATGCAAGATATCCTTGATGACTCATGTCCAAGGACTAATTGTGCTATTATGACTGAAGAATCTCTTGGTTGATAGTTAGATGTAATTGACATTCATAGATACGTAATCAGATTAGTTCAATTAACCCTATTCTTGTAATGGACATCTATACATATATTTTAGTGTCTCCACACTAGTGACTATGAGATCAGTCACCCTCATCACATGAGAGGATATCATGTGCACTATCTATCTAGATTCTTTGATGTCCCATCTCAAAGATCCTATAGCCAAGAATATTTAGACTATATACATCTAGAAGGTTAGTCTTATTATGATAATCTCATTATGATCCAATCTTTATTGGATGTATTCAAGTCCACTTCCTAATATTAAGCGGTTATACACATAAATAATGAATGAGACATAATGATAAAAATTATTAATATAAATGTGAATCCACATGAAATGATGCTATCACTTCATAGGTGATTCGCTTGTAGGGCATATAGTTCTTTAAGAAACTAATCCCTAAACATGGTCTAAACAACTTTAATTTTTAAAATAATTGGGGGCATCCTCAAATCATCACCTTTAGCCCCTCAGAGATTATCAAAGTGATGCATGGAGTCAGTGCATGGTGGAATGTTGGGTTCCTTCATGGCTACCAGGTGGGCCGCGGGGCCGCCAAACTCCTAGAGTCTCATGATGTCCAACATGTGAAGGCACCCACAAACTCGGCCCACTAGCCCATGAACCTTGTGCAATTGCTCGAAACGGCACACGAATCCCACGTGTAGACCATGAGACCCATCCATATGGTATTCCATGGGCAGTTGGCTAGTCGACCTGGCTAGTCCACCTGCCACTGTATTGGTCATAGCCAGTGGCACCTAGCCTACCATGACCACTTCTATGTTGACGGTCGCCTGTAGATGATGGGGGCTTGCAGCCACTCCACGCCTACCTATAGGCCTCCTTGCCCACCAGAGGTGGTGCCGTCTGTTGGGACGCTAAAGGGTGATCTAGAGGGGGGTGAATAGATCAATCACCCGTTAAAAATTACTGTAGCAGAATCAAATGCGGAATGAAAACTTCTACTAAGTAAATAGTGGGCACAATGCGAATGCCACCCAGACAAGATGAAGAACCGTCCTAAGCATACATCTACTGTGCGAAGATAGAAATATAGAAGCTAGGCAGACCACAAAACAATCACACAGTAGACAAAGATTTTTAGGTGGTTCGGTCCTCCAGACCTACATCCACCCCACACTCAACCCGAGTGTGGCTTACTGCTGACTCACAGCTTGAACCGCTGGGCCTCACAGCTTGCCTACAACCGCTGGGCAACACAGCTTACCGTCCGAGGAATCCTCCTCGCTCCGCTGAGCAACACAGCTTGCTGTCCAGTGGAATCCTCCACCGCAAACCGTTGGGCAATACAGCTTAGCCGTCCAGAGGCAGCACCTCTGCAATCCGCTGACTAACAGCTTGAAAGGAAATGTAAAATGGAAAACAAAAGACAAAATAACAGCATCAGAAAGCTGTAAACGTAAAGCACAATGTGGCTCTTAAAGAGCTAACTGGCCTGGATTTGATCCACGGTCCAGTTAACAGATCTCCCTCGATCTCACTCTCTTTCTTCACTCTCTCTCTTTCTCTTTCTTCTCTGCTGCACTTCTCTTCTTCTTTCGCTAATCTCTCACTCTCTGCTCTTCTCCTCTTCTTCTTCTTCTGCTCTTCTTCTTTTCTGGATCGTGGCTATCTGTATGGACTTTTCTTTTCGCCAACTCGATCGCCCTTCTTTTGTGGAAGAAGGCTCATATATATAGCAGCAGCATCATCATCAGCGCCAATGTGTGACCTCCACATTTTCAGCCCTAAGTATTCGGACCACGTGGCAGTCTCTCAGCAGGCTTCATTCCAGCCTTGGATCACGTGCTGCCAGTCACTGGGGAATGTTCTTCCTTGGACCTGCAAGGAGATAAAAACCATTAAAACTGAGGGCCACAAGAACTAAAACTGCATGAGGTATATGATAATAACACGACGTGACTACTACACGAGATAAGAAAAGAACGACACGAGATACACTGTAACAGAACAGACACAACGAAGAGAACGACACGAAATACAGCGGTGACAAAACTAAAACACTACAAGAGAACAACACGTGGTTCATGTGAGAAAAGCACGAAGTTATATGAGAATAGCACGAAGTGAGAAGGAAACAACACGTGGACATAAACACAAGAGAAACACGAAGACACGAATACAAAAACAACACGACATAACAATTAGCAAAGAGAACGGCACGAGGTGAAACGACACGGACTGACAACGACACGAAGACGAGAACAGAAACCAACACGAAGTGTGGTTTCAACACAAGAAAGACACGAGGTCTAGGAAGAACAACACGAAGATGGAATCACTAAAAACAACACGAAGATGAGTATAACACGGACTGAAACCAACACGAGGATGAAAAGTTGAAACCAACACGAGGTGTGGTCATGAGGCGAGAAAGACACGAAGATGAACAACAAGAATCGACACGAAGTGAGGTCAGGGCGAGAAGGACACGAGGTCTAATGAGAAAGACCAACACGAAGACGATGAAAACAGCACGAAGTAAAGAACAATGACACGACGTGTCACTGTAACAAAACAAACACTACAGAGAAAAACGACATGAAGTATAGTGGTGACAAAAACACACACTACACAGAGAAAGACACGAGGTGGCACAGAAAGCAGCACGAGGTGCTGTAATGTCTTGCACGCAATAGAACAAAAACGACACGAAGACACAACAAGGAGAACGACACGAAGTATACCTCATACAAGTTTTCCTGTCAAGCATGGAAATCAACACGAAGTGTTGTAAGCTCAGACGACACGAAATCTTTTCGTGTTAGTGAGGGGAAACAACACGAAGTGTAGTGGACATGAACAGCACGAAGATGAAAGGAACAGTGCAATGTATAGACTTTAAGTCCAATGCACAAGGCTGTACAGACTTCATGAACACTGCATAATTGTACTGGACAATGTATACACTTAGCCTATGCAGACCAGTCCAATGTATAGACTTAGGAGCAAATGACCTGGCTGTACGGACTTAGAATATTAAGACTGATGTACAGGCTTCATGCGTTGACGCAGTAATATGAGCCAGTGAGATGCGTTGACGCTGTACAGACTTTGCCTAAGACGCTGTACACACTTAGCCTAAGACAATGTATGAACTGACGTTGTATATACTTAGCCAATGCAATGCACTATGAATGTATGGACTTACATGAGATGCTCATTGAGACGCTCAATGTATACACTTCAAGCCTAGTGTATAGACTTCATGAAATGTGCAAACTTGTCAACGAGATGCACAATGTATAGACTATGCACATAACAAAAGTAACAAAAGTCTAACACAAACTGATATATCAGATATACCAGTCACAGTCATGTTGCAATCATCAAAGCACAATGTCATGAAAACACTATATCAAATGCACTCAAATGCACTCACTGTCTTGCTATCATTAAAACCAAATAGCATTGCTATCATCAAAGCAACATAGCACATGCTTGTGCCTAAGGGGCACAACATTCTCCCCCTTTTTGATGATGGCAACACAATGTGACAGTGAGTCACACACACAAGATTTTTCTCCCCCTTTGACATGATCAAAAAGTGAAAAAATAGTAAAAACAAGAGTGCAAAGTGCATTATGCATGCAAAAAAAAACTCTAGAGCATTCTCCCCCTGAATGTAAGACTCCCCTGAATTATTTCTCCTACTTAAATAATAGTTCTCCCTTTGAGAAGGAATATGATCAGATAAACAAGGAAGAGAGGGTAGGAGGGTCACTTGACAACAGCTGAATTATAGGTTCAGAAAGGAAGCATGATTATAAACAACTGTTAAAGTATAAGAATCAGCAATATACAATTTTGACAAAAATTCAGGTTTAACAGTGATAAATCTAGAGTAAAACACCTGACCCTTGAAAAAGAGTTTATAGACTCCGTTTATAGCAATGAATCTAGGGCACATGGTATTAATAGATAAGTCAGAAATAATACACTTTTGTGATTAAACAAAGAAATTCAAGAGAGGCAACTTGAACATGTATTGATAAAAATAATTTTCACTCATTGACTTTTGATTTTTCGAAGGGTTACAGCAGTTTGATTTCAAATTTTTTTCAAAAACCAGAGCCTGAACTAAGTAAATAGATAAGTGGCATTTATGCTGTTGACATTAGGTGTACACCTTGATCAGAGGCAGGTACCCCCAGTTACTAGGCATAAACTACAAGATCTACTTCAGATCAAGACCCACAAGGAATAGTCTTCACTTTTGACATTAAGGGTACACCTTGATTAGAGGTCAGTACCCTCAGTTACTTGGTGAGGACTCCCCCTATAGATTTGACCCTATGAATAGAGATATTCTGAATCATTTCATGACATGTGAATTCTCCTGCTTCTTAGGAGGAGTTCACAGTTTCTTAGTGCAATCAGCCATTGCTCTGTCACTGTGTTCAGTTCTTAACATTAATGATCTTATTTACTGCTGCCCTTAATTCTTTTAGAGTGATTGTTTGAACAACATTACACACTCTTGTTCACCTGATCTAGACATTTCCAGATTAACACATTTAGGCATTAAAAAAACCTTTTCTATTTTAGCCAAGAGACAAAGATTAAGAGCTATAAAAGTTTTCTTTTATCTCAAATTCTGAAGTGCAGACACTTAACTCTCCAATTTATAAAGGTTAAACCTTTAATTCCTTTCAGTTTGTAAGAGAAATTCTTATAAAAGAACAATTGCAATAATCACAACTCAATGTACTAAACCAGATACAGAACTGTTGTTCAGTGAAAATGATAGGAAAAACATAGCTATTGGCAATATGGTTCAATAGCATCTGATGACAGTGAATATGAATGAGTTGAAAGGGGACAATGAGAAGTAAATAGGATTCAAGAATTGAACTAAACTCACAGCTCCCCCTGACACCATGATGCAAGGATTATGCTATGCACTAGGCTATTCTATATGCATTGAACAATTTTTTTGATGCAAATGATAAATGCAGACATTAGACACATGCATCAACTATATGCATTAAATGAACCATTCAAACTCAGTGCAATAGATGGCAGAAGAGAACATCAAATTTATTCAGAATTAAATTCAGTAGCTAAGTCTGGAATGCAGACTGATTAGCTAGACAAGAAGAGAATATCAGAATTTAAACAACCAATTCAACATGACTTTCTCAATTCAATTCTGAAGTTAAATCACTTACCTACTTTACCTGACTGATTTATTTTTACCCTTGGTGTTGCATCAGGTTGTTGACAAGGCCTCCAATTTCATTCAGCTCTTAGAATTTTGGCCCTGCCTCTTGTCCTATGCCTGAAGTAGCTATTTCTGTTTCATCAATTTGTTCCCGGCTACCAGGCATACCTGCAAACACACTTAGGGAGCAGGTTTTGGAACCCAAGACAGTTTGGGCCCCAAGACAGAAATAGACAACTGAGAGTGAAAACATGACAAAAGCTGTTTAGGGATCCACATTTGTGTGAAAGTGGAAGGTTTGGTGGATTTTACAGCTTGAGAGTTCTTTTTGTTATTTTTCTTTTTCTGATGCTTTGATGGTTGTTGTGTATTCCTGGCATTCATTTTATTAAAAACGTTTTTGTCTTTCTGCCAGTGCCTTGGCCAAAGAGTGTACGGGAAATTGTGTTCCACATTGGTCCTAGGCTGACCATAGAACCCTTGATGACTAGGACTCCATGTCCTAAACTGACTGTCCCATCTCCTAGCTGGCTGAGGTCTATATGGCTGATACCAAGTGGGGAAATTCTGATACCCAGCCCTCATATATGCAGGGTTCCACCCAAACCTATTAAGTGGTTGAGGATGAGTGTTATGATAGACTTGGGCTCTAGGGAAATAGGGATGAGCAAATGGGTTCCTAGCTGCACCTGGTCTCCCTGCCACCTTTGACCCTCTAGGTTTCTGAGCTGACTTATATTGGGTCTTTTTCTGAGCAGTTGATGGTGATGGAGACTTAGCAGCCTTAGGCTGGGGTTTTGTTGTGCTAGCTGGCTGACCCCCAACCTTGGACTTATCCTTGGAAGAAGAGCATGCAGCTCTAGGCTCTACAACTTTCTGCTTTCCCTTGTCCTTAGCACTGGACACTTTTGATTTAACATTATTGAAGATAAATTTTTCATTGACCATTTTTATGAGTGGTCCTCTATTCTTTTCTCCCACACATGAAATAGTTTTCAATTCAAAGCTCTTTTTAGCTGAGGGATTAAAATCGAGACCCTCTTTTCTGAAATTGACTTTTGACCCTAGCAAGGCATTAAGATTTTTTGTTCCTTGGGTCATGCTTTCAATGATTTTCTGTTTGTCAGAATTTTCATTTTCTAAATTTTCAACAGTTTTCTTCATTTCATCATTCACTGACAAAACAGCTTCATATTTTTCAGTTGAAATCTTTACTTGATTTTCAAATTTCTGAATTGACAATTTCAGCTCATCAATGACATTTTTCAGCAACTCATTTTCTTTCCTACAATCAATCACAACATGTTTTAATTCATCAAACTCAGAACATGCATTTTTCAATTTTTCATTCTCTGATTGTAAACATGCAACTTTATCAGTAAGTGTTTTATCATTAACCAGAGAATTCATTTTCTTCTTCAAGTGTCTGTTTTCCTTCTTAATATCATTTGCTTTATCTAACAGATCTCCATAAGCATCTTCCCAATCAGAAATAGTATAATGTTCGAAAGGGGATGATACCTGATCAGACTCATCTTCTTCTTCTCTTCCATTCCTGGCCATCAAGCAGATGTCCTTTTATGATTTCTCACTATCTGAGGAAGTGCTCAGCGTGCCTTCTTCCTCATCACTCCATGTACTGACGATGGCCTTTCCCTTTGGCGCTTTCTTCCATGGTCTTCCTTTGATTTTCTGTAACTCTGGACAATCAACCTTCATATGTCCAGTCTTCCTGCAATGATAACAAGCATTATCATCAGATTTTTCAGTAGGGTTAAATTTATACCTATTTTGCTTCCTGCTGTGGTATTTTCTGTAGACATTTTTCCCTTCAGTTCTAAGAAATCTTCTCAACTCTCTTGTAATCATAGCTAGTTCATCCTTTTCAAAATCTGATCCAGATTGGCTCCGATCACTGGATGATCCATTGCATCTGGACTGTTTTGAATAGCTATGCTTGGCCTTTAGAGCAATAGGCTTCTTGTATTCGAGCTCTTCAACTTGTAGAAGATTCATCTCGTATGCCATCAAAGAGCCTATCAGCTCATTGGGTTTCATCGTTTGTAGATCTTTTGACTCCTCAATCACAGTTGCTTTGGTATGCCACATCGGAGTCAGTGATCGAAGAATCTTCCTAACAACGTCATGATCGGAATAGCCTTTTCCCAGATTTCTTAGACCGTTTGTTATAATGGTCAGACGAGCATACATTTCGGTCACTGTCTCACCGGGCTTCATCCGAAATGTTTCATACTTTGTCACTAGCATATTAACCCGTGTCTCTCTCACTTGAGACGTTCCCTCATAAATGACCTCAAGAGTATCCCACATCTCCTTCGCTGTCTTGTAGGATGACACTCTATCAAATTCAGTGGGATGGAGTGCACACTGAATGGCGTTGATGGCGCTCCAATTCAGAGTAGATTTCCTGATTTCTTCTCTGGTCCACAATTCCTCATTCTCATGTAGCTCATAGGGACCTTTGCTTATGATCTTCCAGATCTCGTAGTCTTTGGCTCTGAGGAAGACCTGCATCCGGTTCTTCCAATATGGGTAGTTGGAACCATCGAAGAATGGTGGCTTCGTAGTAGACTGTCCCTCTGCTGTTAGCCCTCTAGCATCCATGGCCGATCCTCTTTAGGATGTTAGTCCTGCACAAAGAGTTAGGCTCTGATACCAATTGTTGGGACACTAAATGGTGATCTAGAGGGGGGTGAATAGATCAATCACCCGTTAAAAATTACTGTAGCAGAATCAAATGCGGAATGAAAACTTCTACTAAGCAAATAGTGGGCACAATGCGAATGCCACCCAGACAAGATGAAGAACCGTCCTAAGCATACATCTACTGTGCGAAGATAGAAATATAGAAGCTAGGCAGACCACAAAACAATCACACAGTAGACAAAGGTTTTTAGGTGGTTCGGTCCTCCAGACCTACATCCACCCCACACTCAACCCGAGTGTGGCTTACTGCTGACTCACAGCTTGAACCGCTGGGCCTCACAGCTTGCCTACAACCGCTGGGCAACACAGCTTGCCGTCCGAGGAATCCTCCTCGCTCCGCTGAGCAACACAGCTTGCTGTCCAGTGGAATCCTCCACTGCAAACCGCTGGGCAATACAGCTTAGCCGTCCAGAGGCAGCACCTCTGCAATCCGCTGACTAACAGCTTGAAAGGAAATGTAAAATGGAAAACAAAAGACAAAATAACAGCATCAGAAAGCTGTAAACGTAAAGCACAATGTGGCTCTTAAAGAGCTGACTGGCCTGGATTTGATCCACGGTCCAGTTAACAGATCTCCCTCGATCTCACTCTCTTTCTTCACTCTCTCTCTTTCTCTTTCTTCTCTGCTACACTTCTCTTCTTCTTTCGCTAATCTCTCACTCTCTGCTCTTCTCCTCTTCTTCTTCTTCTGCTCTTCTTCTTTTCTGGATCGTGGCTATCTGTATGGACTTTTCTTTTCGCCAACTCGATCGCCCTTCTTCTGTGGAAGAAGGCTCATATATATAGCAGCAGCAGCAGCATCAGCCCCAACGTGTGACCTCCACATTTCCAACCCCAAGTATTCGGACTACGTGGCAATCTCTCAGCAGGCTTCATTCCAGCCTCGGATCACGTGCTGCCAGTCACTGGGGAATGTTCTTCCTCGGACCTGCAAAGAGATAAAAACCATTAAAACTGAGGGCCACAAGAACTAAAACTGCATGAGGTATATGATAATAACACGACGTGACTACTACACGAGATAAGAAAAGAACGACACGAGATACACTGTAACAGAACAGACACAACGAAGAGAACGACACGAAATACAGCGGTGACAAAACTAAAACACTACAAGAGAACAACACGTGGTTCATGTGAGAAAAGCACGAAGTTATATGAGAATAGCACGAAGTGAGAAGGAAACAACACGTGGACATAAACACAAGAGAAACACGAAGACACGAATACAAAAATAACACGACATAACAATTAGCAAAGAGAACGGCACGAGGTGAAACGACACGGACTGACAACGACACGAAGACGAGAACAGAAACCAACACGAAGTGTGGTTTCAACACAGGAAAGACACGAGGTCTAGAAAGAACAACACGAAGACGGAATCACTAAAAACAACACGAAGACGAGTATAACACGGACTGAAACCAACACGAGGACGAAAAGCTGAAACCAACACGAGGTGTGGTCATGAGGCGAGAAAGACACGAAGACGAACAACAAGAATCGACACGAAGTGAGGTCAGGGCGAGAAGGACACGAGGTCTAATGAGAAAGACCAACACGAAGACGATGAAAACAGCACCAAGTAAAGAACAACGACACGACGTGTCACTGTAACAAAACAAACACTACAGAGAAGAACGACACGAAGTATAGTGGTGACAAAAACACACACTACACAGAGAACGACACGAGGTGGCACAGAAAGTAACACGAGGTGCTGCAATGTCCTGCACGCAATAGAACAAAAATGACACGAAGACACAACAAGGAGAACGACATGAAGTATACCTCATACAAGTTTTCCTGTCAAGCATGGAAATCAACACGAAGTGTTGTAAGCTCAGACGACACGAAATCTTTTTGTGTTAGTGAGGGGAAACAACACAAAGTGTAGTGAACATGAACATCACGAAGATGAAAGGAACAGTGCAATGTATAGACTTTAAGTCCAATGCACAAGGCTGTACAGACTTCATGAACAGTGCATGATTGTACTGGACAATGTATACACTTAGCCTATGCAGACCAGTCCGATGTATAGACTTAGGAGCAAATGACCTGGCTGTACAGACTTAGAATATTAAGACTGATGTACAGGCTTCATGCGTTGACGCAGTAATATGAGCCAGTGAGATGCGTTGACGCTGTACAGACTTTGCCTAAGACGTTGTACACACTTAGCCTAAGACAATGCATGAACTGACGTTGTATATACTTAGCCAATGCAATCCACTATGAATGTATGGACTTACATGAGATGCTCATTGAGACGCTCAATGTATACACTTCAAGCCTAGTGTATAGACTTCATGAAATGTGCAAACTTGTCAACGAGATGCACAATGTATAGACTATGCACATAACAAAAGTAACAAAAGTCTAACACAAACTGATATATCAGATATACCAGTCACAGTCATGTTGCAATCATCAAAGCACAATGTCATGAAAACACTATATCAAATGCACTCAAATGCACTCACTGTCTTGCTATCATTAAAACCAAATAGCATTGCTATCATCAAAACAATATAGCACATGCTTGTGCCTAAGGGGCACAACACCGTCTGGGCCATGGGTGGCCTTGTCCAAGCTATCGGTCGCCGGCCGCTCAACTCTAGTCGTTGTGTCTAGAGATGTCCATTGTCCATCATCATCGCCACTTCTGTCCTCCCATGCGACATGTCTCTACGCTAGGATTCTGATAGGTGAACACCACGTTGCATTAATCTATGTGTTGCCCTGTGGATGCGGAGTAGAGTTCTCTGAAGATGACTCTGAGTGAGGCTAGTTGAGGCGAGGGATGAAGGGTGACACCACAGGGCCCTCTGCCATGATCTAAAACTAAGAAACAACTACGAACCCGTGGCTCTGATAGCAATGCTGATAACTCCCAAGTGCAAATTACTATGAGTTTGAGGCCTATCTTGTCAACGGAAGTGGAAGAGTCATGTAAGAACGCTTAGGTGACGGGGTAGGCTACTAGGGTCACCCTAAGGAGCTCCACACTCTATGACCTAGAGACGACGGTGATGCCAAAGATGTATCCAAAATGATGTGGAATGCGACTAGCCCATGCTCAAAGGACACGGTGTAGTCAACTCTCTAGGGCGTTGTCTTTTTTCTCTTCTTCACATTCAAGGAGGGAGGAGGGAGGAGGAGAGAAGAAAATGGAGAGCGGGAGCAATGGCGGTTGCCTTGACGTTGTTGTGGTCTCTCTCACATAGTGCCCTCTGTAACGCCCAAGCTAAAATGTCAGATGATGATGATAATAATAATAATAATAATAATATTATTATTATTATTATTATTATTATTATTAAATGTGTTTAACTCGAGCCAACGAAATTAAAAGGGGGTAAGTTCAAAATAACTTATTTAAAACTCATCACTTCCTTTGTTTCTTTGGTTAGCTTAGAAGACAAATTAGATTAAGTTTAGAATTGGGAAACTAATAGATAAGGACCACCCATGTTGAAGGGTTTGTGTAGAATTCATATGCCTAGGAAGAAAGGCTAGTCCGAGTAGAACTCTAGAGGAGTCTTGTCTATATATATCATGTTTCCCCTCAGCTTGCGGAAACCTTAACTCTATGTAAGGAGTGTGACTGCAGGGCAAGATTCTCTAATCTCACCAATAGGAGGAAGAAGAGCATCTTCTTCAGGTTTTGGGGTTTAGAATAGTTTGCGTGTTCAGAGATAGGTCTTCTCAACAGGCCTCAAGTGAAATTAATTAAGAATTTACTCGTTAGTTCTGTTTAGTCCCATGAAATTCTAATCTCAGATGTGTTTCCCTCACTTTTGCTCTCGTTCTGATTAAATTACCTCTGTAGATCAAACTGGTCGACTATTCCTTGCGAACTGGCTGACTATTTCTTGCAATTTCTTGTAAATTTGGATATTTTTATTTCCATTCTAGCTTGTTTTTGTCCTTTTCCTTCTAGTTCTGTTCTAAAAAATTATTTTAGTAAATTTTGCCTTCCTGATTTACAATTACTTGAGTATAAAATCGTTCCTGAAATTTTTTTCCAGTCAAATCGTGCCTTGCTTGATTTTCTTAAATTATCATGACACAATTAATTGATATACACGAGAAAATACACTACTTTAAAACCGTGATAATAATATTACTATATTACTACCAACTATATATTCAGTACGATATAAAAGGTTTTATTAGAGCAAGAGGAAACGTAGTTATGAAGTTAGTTTGATCAGAACTAACCCTATATAAGTCATAAAGTATATAGTTAGGTTATGGAATAATAGTCAGAATTTAACAAGTTATTAATTATCAATGATAATATATTGGAACTTGATTTTAAAGTAACCTGAACTTTTAAGTTAGAAAGTAAGATAAATTAAACGATAACCCTTTTCACCTTTTAGATTCTTGTTTATCTTATTAAGATTATTAATAACAATCTATTAAAATATTTGAAAGAAGTAAGAATAAAAATATATATATGTTTCAAGGAGATAACAATAACACGTTGTTGAACCCGATTTTATCTCAGAAAAATAACCCAGATTTAACGGTGTGGAACCACTCCCGAACACCTTATGAGCACTGATTGTTTAACATCTCCACAACACTCCGGACCCAACCGGGGATTCAAACCATCTTGCCGAGACCCACGGCGACTCCGACAACAAGTGGGGACCATCCCCGATCACTTGGCATGCGGCTTCACTCGCTTACGACTTAGCCACCCGGGCCAACCCGGGGGCGCCCCAGTAACATGCCATACTAAACGGCACCCAGCAATAAGGTTTGGGACCAGCCCAATTGTTGTGTCCCTGTGTTTTGATGATAGCAATCACCATGAGTCAATGTGCACTTGCTGTATATGTGCACATCTGCATGTTGTCCTGACTGATAGCCACCATGTACTTGATCATGTCATTGTTCATTACTTAAAACGAAAAGTCAACACTTTGTGAACATAAAGGCAATGCATCAGGCAGACGCAAGTCGGTGCACATTATGTGTCCGTCTTATCTTGCATCTCATTAGGCCTCGGTCGGTGCAAGTCTTTGCATCGGAGTTTGGTGTCTATAAGGTCAATGCATTTTTTTTTGCTTCAGGCATATATGAAGTCTGTGCACTTCACTGTTTAGGTCGGTGCAGTCTGCGTCTCATGCTTCATCTAACGCACACACACGGTCAATACACATCTACGTCTACACCAGCGTCTCTGTTTGCGTCTTACTTTGCGTCTCTCATAGCTTAGACTCGGTGCATATCCAGCGTCTCTGTTTGCATCTTACTTTGCGTCTCTCATAGCTTAGACTCGGTGCATATCCAGCGTCTCTGTTTGTGTCTTACTTTGCGTTTCTCATGGCTTAGGAGCTCGATGCAAGTATTGCCTCGGTGCAATGTCTTCATTACGTCAGTGCAGCTTTTGCTGCGAGCGCTTGAGGTCCGTGCATAGTCAAGCATAATGTCAATCTAAGTCGGTGCTAATTTTATCTTAAGGATATTCACAGTCGGTGCAATTTTTGCTATGGGCTGGCATTTGGTCATATGCTATTAAGGTCCGTGCATATGCTAGGTCAGTGCAAATTGCTCATATGCTGTCAAGGTCCGTGCATATAGACTTACATGATCTGTACTCAATTCCTCATACGCATTATAAGTCTGTGCATGTTTGAACATTGCGATATGAAGTCTGTGCTTCTCTATTTCCAGCACGTATTAAGGTTCGTGCACATGTTATAACATGTCCAACTAGTCCGTGCCAAAGTGAAATATGGTTGACAACAAAGTATTTGATCAAATGTCTCTTATCTTTCTATCAGGGACTTACGTGAGCAAAAGGTCGAGTTATGTGGCTCGTGTCTCAACTTAAAAAGACACGTGATCCAAGGTAGCTATGGGCACATGATCCGAGATGGATAGTGGTCAAAAAGGATCTGCCATGTGGACCTGATTTTATCCAGAGTCCAACAAGTGGACTTCCTATGGCGCTCACTTCTTGGTGGGAATGTTCCCTCCACACGCCCTGGCGAATCATGAGTAGATCATGAACCTGAGTGCCATGATTCTGCCATGTGGGAGTCCTCTGTCTGAGACAGCATCATCACCTTCATCAAATTACCTCCGGCACCTCTGTTCTATATAAAGATCTCATCATCCTTTGATGAGAGTAGTGGATACGGAGAAGTGCCGAAGCCTGAGTGCCGCCATAGAGAAAGAAGAAGAAGAAAAGAGAAGAAGAGAGGATCGAGAGAAGAGAAAGAGAAGAAAGTGTGACAGAGATTGAAGCAGGCAGTGTCCAGCTATCTGTCGGTTTCTGGATCAGACCCTGAGCAAAATGCTCTTGCGAGAGCTACATTCGTTTTCATTTTCTATTTGTTCTATTTTTCTTTTATTACTTTCATTTTCCACTGTGTTTTTAGATTCTCTGGTTTGAGGTTCGGGTTCCTCCTGTGGACTCAGGAGAAGGGAGACATAGTCTCCGGTTGTAAGTAGTGGTGTGCTACTTGTGGGTTTCCCTCCGGGTTGGAGGAAGGGAGGATTGGTCCTCCGGTGTGCAAGTGACTCGGTGTCACTTGTGGTTTCCCTCCGATTTGGAGGAATAGAGACTTGGGTCTCTGGTTGCTAGTGACTGGGTGTCACTAGTGGTTCCTTCCCGGTTGGAAGAAGAGAGGACTGTGTTCCTCTTGTTCAAGCTGTTAGGCAGCGTTTGTAGGCAAGCTGTAATGCCCAGCGGTTTCAAACTGTTTGACAGCAGTAAGCCACACCCTGGTTGGAGTGTGGGGTGGATGTAGGTCTGGAGGACCGAACCACCTAAAACTCCTTGTGCATCGTGTTCTGATTACCTCTCTGAGTTTGCTAGATGCATGTTTAGGATTGCGATCTAATTGCTTTTCACTCACGGTAGATGAATGCTTGGGATCGGTTCAATTTCATAGAATTACTGTATTTGCTGGGCATGCTGGTTAAGTGTTCTATCATGTGTCTCATTAGAACATATGCTTAGATCAAGCTGTTTTACTGCGTTCCAATCTTCTACAATTTTATTCATGCTAAGTGCCGAAGTAAGATCACTGGTTGTGCATGTTAAGTGTTCGAAAGAGATTCGCATTAGGTTGACTTATTAAGTGTTTGAGTGTGAATGTTACTAGAACACCTGCATTGCTGAACCATAGTTTTTATTTCCGCAAGATTTTATGGGTTCAATGATAATTGGGATCTAAGATTCAAATTGGGCAAATATTTTTCAAAGGAGATTCATTCACCCCCCTCTAAATCCGGACCTTGCACCCTATCAATTGGTATCAGAGTTAGGTTACTGACTTTTCATATCCAACGATCTGCAGTAATTCCTAGTGTTTCTCGGTGGTTTCTTCCTCTATTTGCTGTTTATTATTATTGGTCATCTGTTTCCATTTTGTCAATGGCTCATCCTACGGTTTTTAATGGGTCTGATTTCCCTAACTGGCTTGGCAGTCTGTGCATGTTCATAAATTCAGTGAATCCTAACCTCTGGAATCTAGTTTCCAAAGGTCTACACAGAATGCCTAAAGATGTGTCCAAATGGACGGACAAACTTAGAATGAAAAAAATGATAATATGAGAGTTCTCTGCATTTTAAGAAGGACTATTGATTCTGACATCTTTCTATTTGTTACAAATTGCAGGTCTGCTAAAGATATCATGGACAAATTGATGGCAGCCTATAAGAGAAGTGATGACATCTGCTTGATGGTTAATGAGAACAACCATAGTAGTGATCAAGATGAGTTCGAAGATGCTGAAGAGGTAAACAGTCCATTATCTAGTTACACTTTAGATGATTGGGAAGATGCCTATGTCAACCTGTTAGAATCTTATGAAAAATTAGGGAAGAAGAATAAAAGTCTGAAAAAGAAGTTAAATAATCTAGAGAATCTTAACTCTGGAGGTGAAAACATTGAAATTTTGAAAACTGAAAATGAAATATTCAGAAGACAATTGTCGAACCTAGATGCAATCAATTCAGAACTCGATCAAGTCAAATCTGGAAACGGAAAACTCAAAAAATAATGTCAGGAATCTGAACAAAGATTAATCAATCTTGAAAGTGAAAACAGATTGATCACTGAAAAATTAGAGGCTGTTAGAGCTGTCAATTTAAAGTTTCAGGAAAACCTTAAAAAATATGAACCAGAAAACTAGCAAAAAAATGTTAAGGAAAATCAGAGTTTCCAACCTTATGTTTTGTTTGATGACGATAAGCTTGAAGAGGAGAACACTAAATTGAAAGCAGAAACTGAGAAATGGAGAAAAGAAAATGAGGAACTGAAGCAGTTGAACACTGCTATGTCAGAGAGGCTTCTTGTCTTAGAGAAGGGAAAATGTGTTGCTAATGAAAATCAAGTTGAAAATGAGCTCAAACAGAAACAAGAAGTTGAAACCCTTAAAAATCTGAATGATGCAATGTGTCAACAAATTAAGTCTTATGAAGAAGAACTGGCCAGTTATGAGTTTAGTATCCTAGCTCTCCAACAAGAAAATAATGATCTTAATGAATCCTTGTCTAGATTTGTTGAAGGAAGGAACAATTTAGATAAGCTTCTTTGAAGCAAGGTTAATTTTCAGAAGGAAGGGTTAGGATATAATATTACAAATAAAAAGAGTTTTGGAAACAAAACTCAAACATCTTCTGTTTCCAGTTCTAATACTCAAAATTCTTCGGACCAACCTGTCTTTCAGTTTACTGCTCAGAAAACTTCAAAAACAACTGAAAAACAAAAGAACAAAATTGTTTCTGCCACCTCTTTGCATGTTCCCCATAAGACATCCTCACACACACATGCATACAAAAAGAAAGTGATTTGTCATTATTGTCATAAGATTGGCCATCTAATGCATGAGTGTAGATTGATGGAAAAAGATGACATGGAAGCTAGTAAAATGCATGCTAGGAAAACTCATGTCAGAAATCGTGAGTTTCAAAATAAGAAAAATCATTGTTATCACTGTGGCAAGATGGGCCACATTGCTGCTCAATGTTGGCATGCACATGGAAGAAATTTCAATTCTAAGTTTGCTAAATTCCCTGTAAATGGAAATGTTTTTCACAAAACTGAATCTGTCTTCAGAGGAAAATCTTCTATGTGCTTCAACTGTTAGAAGCCGGACCATCTGGCTAGTGAATGCTGGTTTGTTATTGGAAGAAGAAATCATTCTTCTTGCTTTTATTGTGGAAAGAATGGCCATACAGTCAAGAACTGTTGGCATGTAGAAAGAAAAAAATCTTTTAAGTATAAACATTATAATAGTTTTGGTTATGATCGGAAATTTCATGTTCATGCTCATATGCACAAGAAAAACACCAAGTATTTTAATTCTTGTCATTATTGTGGTCATCTTGGGCATACAATGCATGATTGTTACTTGTTGAAAGATGATGATTTAATTGCTCGGAGGTCTTGGAGAACACCTATGAGAGGTGTTACTAACCATGGAGGGCCCAAGAACTCTTGGGTACCTAAAATGGCAAAATAAGAATCCTTTTACAGGAGTGCCTTGGAAGCTGATGAAAAGGGGTTCAATAATCAAGGCAACCAGGTTTAGTAAGACCCCATTCTTGTATTTTCCAGGTAATATTTGTATTCTTCACATCTGTTCAGTTGAACTCCTTAGGAATCTGGTTTAAACTGCATATCATGATAAGTCTGATTAGTCAAAATCTTCATGCATACATGTCCACAACTGCATCTACCATTTGCATTTTTTGTTTATGCACTTGCTGGGTGATCTGTGCATATATGAGGTTAAAGGGTTGTTTGAATTTGATGCATACATATGCCATTTACAGTTGTTTGATATTTGTTAAAATGCATAATCACTGAAAACACATTGCATTTCTGAAAAATCTGAAAAGTTGGAATTTGATTCTTGCATACTTGGCGGAGGCTAGCCTTTATGACAGTTCTCTAAGCTACTATGTATGTGAATGAGCATGTGTGGAAATGAGCATCTGAAAAATCTGAAAAGCTGGAATTTGATTCTTGCATGCTGTCACATGTATAAAATGCTCATTTCCACACATGCTCATTCACATACATAGTAGCTTAGAGAACTGTCATAAAGGCTAGCCTCCGCCAAGTACTGAGAGTCAAGTCTTTATATAGAGCAGTCTAGACTTTCATGAGCATGAATTTTAAAATCCTTTGCTTAGCATTCATTGCATAAGTTGTAAAAAGTTAGTGCATTGGCATACATGAGTTAATTGCATATCATTTCTAAAGAAAATTCCAAAAGATTTGTTCACTGCATATAGACAGGGGGAGCATACAAAAGCGTTTTAGATGCATGGTGAGTCTGTTGTTCTATCTCTGTCTGAAACCTTTACTGTCTAATCTCTGTTCTTCCAGCAACTCACATCAATAATTGATTTCAGTTGGTTTCTTTTGCCTTCACCTATCATTTGAACTCACATGAACATTAAACATCTGCCATGTTCTTAGCTCAATGATCTTAAATGATTCTCAAACTCTCTGAATATCCATGGTTGCACATATCTTTGAAATTCTCTGTCAAACTTGATATCCTGTTGCTGTCTACAAAAATCCTGTTGAAATCTCATGGTCATTTCCTTGAAATCTGCAGCCTTATTACAATAAACCAGGTCATCTTTGCTACATGCTTGAAATTCATGTGCCTTCACATACATGCATACTCCTTGATGCTTGTGTCTCAATTCACAACTTGACTGCTACTGAATCTTATTGAAAATTCTGAAACTTGAGAAGATTTCAATTTGCGTACCTTGATCATAAATCTGAAAAACATCTGTACTAGGAATCTTCCATCATATGGAACTATGAATGTTTTAAAAAGATCAAATTGATTTAAGTTTAATGTATTTTCAGCTTGTTTCTTAAATGCCATCAAAATATCTGAATCAGTTTTTAATAAACTTTAACCAATTGTTTCATGTTATTTTTTGAAAAACCTTCTATAATCTAAAATATTGAGATCATGACCTATTTGGTTGAAATGCATGAAATATGTATTATTTTTAAACAAGTATTTCTTCAAAACCTTATGGGTAGCTATATCTAAATGCAAATTCAACTATGTAGATAGCATAGCAATGGCTAAATGCGCTGAGAAACTAGGATCCTTGTCAAAGACAATGGACCCAAAGTCATGATGCTTCTTGGCTAACTCTTTTCAGAAAAATTAACAAAGGTTAGTTTCACTCAGTATCTAGGGGTACCTGCATCTGGTAAATGTGTACCCTTACGCAAAAAGATGATATCTATACCTGAAACAGAATGGTATATTTTGTTGAGTAAGCTAGGGGTACTCGCGTCTAATCAACGTCTACCTTTACGATGAAAGGCATGAATTATTCCTGACTATTTTGAAAAATAAAAAGAAATGAAAATCTCTGCTGAACCCAAAAGGTGAAAATTCAAATATGTCAAATTGTTTAACCTCAATACTCATGATTATTTTTCCTAAAGAAGTCATTGAAATAGATTGAGTAAGATGTAGGGAGGTTAATCAACATGTTAACATGAGGGCTTGGTTCACTTTTATTAAATCTGAATTCAGATATGACTAAAGTACTTTATTGACAAACTATATATGTATCATATTTAAACCATGAAGATTCACTCATAAGCCCTTATAATGGAAGACTCTGAAATATTCATACTCTTGGATTTATGATATTGGTATCTCTGAAAATCTTGATTGAAGCTCATTGAAAACCTTGTGCTTAGTCTTTATCATTGCTCACTGACTAATCTTCAATCTGTCTTGAATTCAAGAGGAGCATAAGTATTTCTTGAACTGCATGACTAACCTTGCTCATTCTGATTATCCTTGTTCTTCCAGAAATATGTCTCCATTGGTATCAGCTAGTCTCATAAAATCTATCATGGGCTGATTTCATCTTTGATTGCCCCTGTGCTTTTGCTGAGCACCCTTGAGAAAACATTTTAATTTGCCATTTGCTTCAAAGGGAAAAATCAATTGAACTCATACCCTAGTGTGTTTGAAACTCTATTGCACACTGATTCTGCTTCCATCTGTCATGACCTGAACTTTTATTTATCTGATCATGTGTCTTTGCTAGTGCTCTCTTTGACCTTATGACGTGTCCACTTGATCTGCTTTGATATGCCTATTGCTTTGAATCTCTTCGAAGCCTACTAATTTGTCCAAAGAGGGACATTCTCTGTTTAAGGGGGAGTATGAGTTATTCTTTCAGTCAATACTCTGTGCTCAGCTTTCACTCACTAGCAAAATCAATTGCACTCACTGATCTTAATGTCTATTAGGGATTGACCGAGCACTATCTGTTATTGCATCCATGTGCTTTTGATTGATATCACGTTTCTTAACATTTGGTATCAGCATCTTTCTGCTATTAAGGGGGAGATTAGTCTGATTTCTTCTTGCTTACATCTCCTAGCTCAGACTGATATTTCTTCTTGTTTGTCCCTTGTCATTCTCCTATCCTCACATCTTCAGGGGGAGTAAGGCTCTATATGATTTTCTCTGACTATTAGTTTCAACTCATTAGAAGTCAAAAGGGGAGAGTGTCTTCACATACATGTCTGGAATGAGCTTTGGGATAGAACTAGTGGAATTCATGTTTTGCACTGCCTTGAACAATTTCATGAATTATTGATTATCTGGTTATCATTGCTCTAAAGGAGAGGAACTATTTGTGTTCATACTTCTTATCATTGCTCTCTCATTTTTTATGTGCTCTTCTATTTTGGAAATCTATTGCTCAATGCTCTTACATTTGGTAAGGGGGAGACTGTGTGAAAACTCCTGTGTCTTTGATAAATTGCATTCATTTACTTGATACGTTCTTTTTGATGTTGTCAAAGGGGGAGAATATTTATGAGTCATAGCTATCCTATTGTTGCCTAGATGAATATTTGTGAGTCGTAGCTATCTGTTGTTGCCAAGAAGAATATTTGTGAGTCATAGCTATCTTGTGTTACTTAGTGTTGCATATGACTCATAGTGTTCCCATCATCAAAAAGGGGGAGATTGTTGTGTCCCTATTTTTTGATGATAGCAATCACCATGAGTCAATGTGCGCTTGCTGTATATGTGCACATCTGTATGTTGTCTTGACTGATAGCCACCATGTACTTGATCATGTCATTGTTCATTACTTAAAACGAAAAGTCAACACTTTGTGAACATAAAGGCAATGCATCAGGCAGATGCAAGTCAGTGCATATTATGTGTCCATCTTATCTTGCGTCTCATTAGGCCTCGGTCGGTGCAAGTCTTTGCATCGGAGTTTGGTGTCTATAAGGTAAGTGCATTTTTTTTACTTCAGACATATATGAAGTCCGTGCACTTCACTGTTCAGGTCGGTACAGTCTGCGTCTCATCCTTCATCTAATGCACACACACGGTCAATACACATCTACGTCTACACCAACATCTCTGTTTGCGTCTTACTTTGCGTCTCTCATAGCTTAGACTCGGTGCATATCCTGCGTCTCTGTTTACGTCTTACTTTGCATCTCTCATAGCTTAGACTCGGTGCATATCCAGCATCTCTATTTGCGTCTTACTTTGCGTCTCTCATAGCTTAGACTCGGTGCATATCCAACGTCTCTGTTTGCATCTTACTTTGCATTTCTCATGGCTTAGGAGCTCGGTGCAAGTATTGCCTCGGTGCAATGTCTTCATTAGGTTAGTGCAGCTTTTGCTGCGAGCGCTTGAGGTCCGTGCATAGTCAAGCATAATGTCAATCTAAGTTGGTGCTAATTTTGTCTTAAGGATATTCACGGTCGGTGCAATTTTTGCTGTGGGCTGGCATTTGCTCATATGCTATTAAGGTCCGTGCATATGCTAGGTCAATGCAAATTGCTCATATGCTGTCAAGGTCTGTGCATGTAGACTTACATGATCTGTACTCATTCCTCATACGCATTATAAGTCTGTGTTTGCACATTGCGATATGAAGTCTATTCTTATCTATTTCCAGCACATCTCAAGATTCGTGCACATGTTATAACATGTCCAACTAGTCCGTGCAAAAATGAAATATGGCTGACAATAAATTGTTTGATCAAATGTCTCTTATCTTTCTATCAGGGACTTAAGTGAGCAGAAGGTCAAGTTATGTGGCTCGTGTCTCAACTTAAAAAGACACATGATCCAAGGTAGCTATAGGCACATGATCCGAGGTGGATGTTGGTCAGAAAGGATTTGCCACGTGGACCTGATTCTATCCAGAGTCCAACACGTAGACTTCCTATGTCGCTCACTTCTTGGCGGGAATGTTCCCTCCACACGCCCCGACGAATCACGAGTAGATCATGAACCTGAGTGACATGATTCTACCACGTGGAGTCATCTGTCTGAGGCAGCATCATCACCTTCATCAAATTACCTGTAGCGCCTCTGTTCTATATAAAGATCTCATCATCCTTTGATGAGAGTAGCGGATACGGAGAAGTTCCAAAGCCTGAGTGCCATCATAGAGAAAGAAGAAGAAGAAGAAGAAAAGAGAAGAAGAGAGGATCGAGAGAAGAGAAAGAGAAGAAAGAGTGATAGAGATTGAAGCAGGCAGTGTCCAGCTATCTGTCGGTTTCTGGATCGGACCTAGACCAATCTGCTCCTGCGAGAGCTATATTCGTTTTCATTTTTTGTTTGTTCTATTTTTCTTTTATTACTTTCATTTTCCACTGTGTTTTCCGATTCTCTGGTTTGAGGTTCGGGTTTCTCCTGTGGACTCTGGAGAAGGGAGACGTAGTCTCCGATTGCAAGTAGTGGTGTGCTACTTGTGGGTTTCCCTCCAGGTTGGAGGAAGGGAGGATTGGTTCTCCGGTGTGCAAGTGACTAGGTGTCACTTGTGGTTTCCCTCCGGTTTAGAGGAATAGAGACTTGGGTCTCTGGTTGCTATTGACTGGGTGTCACAAGTGGTTCCTTCTAGGTTGGAAGAAGAGAGGAGTGTGTTCCTCTAGTTCAAGCTGTTAGGCAGCGTTTGTAGGCAAGCTGTAACGCCCAGCTGTTTCAAGCTGTTTGGCAGCAGTAAGCCACACTCTGGTTGGATTGTGGGTGGAGTAGGTCTGGAGGACCGAACCACCTAAAACTCCTTGTGCATTGTGTTCTGATTACCTCTCTAAGTTTGCTAGATGCATGTTTAGGATTGCTATCTAATTACTTGTCACTCACGGTAGATGAATGCTTAGGATCGGTTCAATTGCATAGAATTACTATGTTTTCTGGGCATGCTGGTTAAGTATTATATCATGTGTCTCATTAGAACATATGTTTAGATCAAGCTATTTTACCGCGGTCCAATCTTGTACAGTTTTATTCATGCTAAGTGCCGAAGTAAGATCACTGGTTGTGCATATTAAGTGTTCGAAAGAGATCCGCATTAGGTTGACTGATTAAGTGTTTCAGTGTGAATCTTACGAGAACACCTGCATTACTGAACCATAGTTTTTATTTTCCGCAAGATTTTATGGGTTCAGTGATAATGGGGATCTAAGATTCAAATTGGGCAAATATTTTTCAAAGGGGATTCATTCACCCCGCTATGAATCCGGACCTTGCACCCTATCACCAATATCCCTTTCCCCAGTCACTCAGTGTTGATAATCTCTAAACGAGAGGTGAACTCGAGCCCTAGAGATCGTCACCTAGCTCATACGGCTCCTAACAAGGGGTGAGGGAATTACCCCAAACACCTTAAAGGTGGCCTATTTCTAGCCATTTCACACCAGTCTAGGGCCAACTAGAGGCTTTGGGCCACTTGCCACTCTATGCGGTGACTCTTCATCAAGCGGGGACCACCCCCGACTTCCCGACCAACGGCATTTGCCCACCAACAATTTAGCTACTTGGGCCAACCCGGCAGCTTGCAGCAATACGCCATGACGTGTGGCACCAGCCACGGGGCTGAAGATCCCATTAAAAGGCCTCCTTTCAGACAGCCAACATTAGTGGACTCGGCCACCACTCAAATTGGGCCCCGAGGGTCACTAGCCAGCCCATACGGCCCGTAGACAGTTGTCGGGCATTATCCCGAACACCTTGCGAGCGTTCATAGTTCCAGCCATTTCACCACGAGTCGGGGCCGACCCACGACACAGGAATACTTGCCACACCACGCGGTGACACTACAAAAGAGGGGGACCTCCCCTGACTCCTAGACATGCGGCGTTCGTCCACCTTCTTTATAGCCATCAGGCCAACCCGAGGCCACGTACTAGCTCGTCGTCTAGCATGGCATGTGCACGCTAAGGCCGGGCTTTCATACCCATGGCTCCTTGCTCTCGCTATCCTAGCTAGGCCAAATGAGAATTCAAAATCCTAGTGGGCCATCTGGGCCTCTACCCCGCTTATACAACACGTCAATGAGGCTAGGGGAATTATCCCGAACACCTTGAAGGTGACCCTACATCAACTCCATTTTGAAGATCATGCCAACACAGAAGTTGTGAAATGCGCAGGCTAGCCCCCTCCCAATCGTCAAAAGAAAGAAAAAGGCGAGGGGAGACCACCCCGGGGGCCGCCCCCTGACCCCACGGCGAGGGGCGCGCCAAGGACGCCCCGGTCCCCGGGGTGCCACTTCCCAGTCCCGTTTAGCCACCACTCCAGCTCAATCTCTATCCGTGGAAAGTCAACTTATGACGTGGAGTGTACGAGAAGTGTTCGAGGAGCGTCCAAGGTGAAAGTGCGATCCGAGAAGCAACTTTGAGCACTCCGACCACCCAGTCTTCCAGGGGTTCAAACCCGTCCAAAAAGCCAGTCAAAATCCAGTCACATGGGGTTTAGAGAAAGGGGGCCCACCTTAAATATATTTTCTCTCTCCCTCTCTTTTAACCCAGTGCCCCAGTCCCCCTAAGGGGGGGGGGGGTTTGTGCGGGTCGCCACGCTGGGCGCCCTGCCCACGTAAACCACCTTGGCGGGGGCTTTAGGCGGGCCACTCCCCATCCCATAATAAAAAAAAAGAAAAGAAAAAAAAGAAGAAGAAAAGAAAGAGAAAAACCTCCCGCATTAACCCTTTTCTCTCTCTCTACCTTCCCCTCCTAAACCCCCCTTTAGGTGGGATGAATGCATGTGGGGCCCACTCTCACCTCCCCAACTAAACCCACTCTCTCTCTCCTACATATGCCCCCCAAATCCCCCCCTTTAGGTGGGCTTGTGCATGTGGGACCCAGCCCACATTCTCTCTCCACCTTCCCCACCTAAACCTTCCCCTTTAGGTAGGCCAAGCCACACACACCCAGCCCTCTCTCTCTCCCACATGCGCCCCCCTAAACCCCCCCTTTCGGTGGGCTTGTGCATGTGGGACCCAGCCCACATTTTCTTTCCACCTTCCCCACCTAAATCCTCCCCGTTTAGGCAAGCCAAGCCATACACCTAGCCCTCTCTCTCTCCCCTACATGTGCCCCCCTAAACCCCCACTTTAGACGGGCCTATACACCCCAACCCTCACACACAAACCCCATTATCTCTCTACCTTCGCCACCTAAACTTACCCCTTTAGGCTGGCCAACCCCTTAACCCCTTAACCATTATGTGGGAGCCTCACCACCCAGCCACCCCTTTGCCTATAAATCCCCCTAGAAGGCCAAGGGTCACAGAAAAAAAAGGAAGATCGAAGGCACTTGGAGCGTAACCTGATCGTTTTCTCGTGTTCGACTTAGCACACACCGATGGTGTGTCAAATCAACATCCCTCATATGACGTTTAGCCAAAAAACACAAACATTCTCCTCTGTGTATGGAGTGCTATGGTAACCACGAGAGCACCCATCCATCGGGTTCTCTTACGTATGGCGTGCCATGGTAACGGTGCCAACACCCTCATGCCGAGACCTCTAGTGTTTCGGGACTGGTATCCGACCGCTCACTCCGAGCTCGTGACCAACTGTGCCGCCAGCCACCCTGAGTTAGTCGGACCTTAGCCCAAAAGTATCATCTCCGAGGCCTGGACCTAACTCCCGGATATGATGACACTCGGCACGCATACCTTTCCCAGTCAATGTCAGCGTCCCAATAGCCAGCCCGGTTTGCACCGCTTCATAGCATCTCTAGTCCCTTTGGGGACCCTCTATAAAATATCGAAAAAACTCGCGTCATCGAGCAATGATTCGGGGACCAATCTTTGAGACGGAATTGTCCCATGGCTTGCTTCATTTTATCAAGGCCTTTTAGCACCGGCTCACTATAGTAAAGTGTACTCAAAAAACCCGATCCTTCGTTTTCCTCAACACACTTTGGTGTCTTCGCCCTCCGACTCCCAGCGATATTTGCCTCGCAGGCTAGTACCTGCCTGCTCCTTGCCGAGCCAGAGTCTGTACCCCCATCCCGGCCCACGTTTTTCCCGGTTCCGCTGCCTCTTGCCCGGTTCCCAGAATCTGACAGTCAAATTCATGCTATAGGGCAAATTATATCCTTCATCTATGCTATGGGTTCTAGGGTTCCCAGTCCTCCTTCTGTAGGAAAACAAAGGTGTTCGGATTCAATTCGATGTAAAGCAAACACCAGCTGCTTCTGGTAGGTGGGAAAGATGTCCTGTACACGAATCCCCACAATCGCCTACACTCGTACCAGCGGAACCTCCTTCTCTCCACGTGTTGCCCAACATCCTGAGCCCACATGTTGTGCCTTGGTGGCACTTCCCCAGTCAAATCTTGGTTCCGTAGGTGATCGTCGAGAAATCGACTGGCACACCCGCATTCCACTCAACTGCTCTAGCCCCTGTCACTCAGAATGATTAAACACACACTATCCCGTCTCATCGGGGCCTTCACATTATTCTTTGTGCCCTCTGACTAATACCCCCAGAATCCCCGTGTGCCAAGTCTACCTGTTCTCGACCTTCCGTAAAAGGCGAGTGTGTATCACCGCCGCGAGAGAGAAAAAAACACACATAATGACAGGAGAAATCTCTCGCGAGCCAACAAAGTTGGCACGCCCAGTGGGATGACTTCCTGCCTTTCTTCTTTCTGCTGAAGAGGAGCTTGTGCCAGCCCTAAAGCCATGGTGCCCTTTTCCTATCCTTGTAGGAGACGTAGAGGAGGGACATCCCCCTGCAGCTTCCAGTTCGTGCTCCAGCAGTCGATTATCTTCGACCGTCATAGTCTCCAGCAACTGGCAGTCCAGTAGCTATGGCGGCCGTGACGTATGGCCCCATCATCTTCGCCACTCATGCACGGGTGGGTTACATGGCGATGCCAATTGCTTTTGGTGATTTTGCTCCCGTCATCGGCTTGCCCTACTTCCTGGGCGTGGTCCCTATGGTTGTTCCATGGTCGATTCCAGTTCCTGCCCCTGTTTGTGTGACCAACTCATCGCGCGCTTCCCTAACACTAGTGACCTACACGCATACCAGGCTCGGGGTCTCTACCTCCAACCCCTGCAGGGGTCCCAAATCAACTTTTGCCTAGACAAACATCAGTTCCCGGGTCCAGCACTGGCCGACCTCCAGCACGGGCCTCACCCCCTGGACTTCGACTGCAATCTCAGCACCTCGCTCGGACTTCCAACCCTTAGTCCCAGCCAGGCCTACACCTAACACGGGCTCCCAGCCCCGGGTCCTAGGCTCCTCACCATTTTCCTCAGGCTTTCAACCTCGAGCTCCAACTAAGCCTGCACATAACACGGGCTTCCAACCCCGAGTCCCAGCACCCAGCCCCGGCTCACAACCTCGGGTCCTAGTAAGATCGGTTCCTAACACGGGCTTTCTGCCTTGGGTTTCGGACCTCTCAGCTCCACAATGGGGTTTACTCCTCCACGATCCAGTAATGCTGGCCCCCAATATAGGCTTTCCACCTCGAGATATAGCAACCATTGTACCCAGCAAGGGCCTTTGGCCCCAAGTTCCAACAATGCTGGCACTCAACACGGGTTTATCACCCCGAGTTTTCGGCATCCCAGTATCTCCCACAACGTCAGCTCTCAGTACGAGGACATCACCTCGAGTGTCGAAAACACTCCTTCCGACTCATGCAAACCTCAACGCTCGGGCCGCCCAAGTTTTGGCCTTCAATACGGGCACCATGCTCTAAAAGTCGACTCCGGCAGTTTTTGCTGACAGCACTACGCTACCGGCGACGATAGATCAGGTGTTCTCAACTTATCACCTTGGAGCAGAGTCCTCTTCAGCTCCCCAAGAAAAGTGTCACCACAACCGCAGGGGCAGATGACCCGCGTCTGCAACTAGCAGTTCTGGCAAGACTATTCTTATTTGTGACTTACGAATTCGTCTCGATGGAGGCGAACCAATCATACCGCAAGATCGGAATGTGCCTATGGTCCCTCCTGCAACGAATGCGAGAGGACTGATGTCACGCCCTGAACTGGTAGTAGCAGAAACTGCTCGGAACGTGGCAACGAACAGTCTAGTCAAGCAGAGCGTTGGAGGGTCAACTACTACAAGGAAGTAACTTAGCAAGACCAGATTTGACAAAAGATTATTTATTAATAATACACTCATTATTACAATTTCGGATAACTAAATAGTACAATTTTAAGATTTAAAAGAAAAGATGTGAAGTACAAGACTCTCAACTACAATGTTAGACTCAATTCATTGAAAAGGACTCGGGTCTTCTAATATAACAGCACTCGGTCACTCTTCCCTTTCCACAATAGGGTGCATTTCCGCTTCAATATATATTACCTGAAAAATGTTAGAGGAAACTGGGTGAGCAAGAAGCTCAGTAGGATTTATATCTCTATCGCTAGGCATCTTTACATGATTAACATGTTGATAATGTAATTGCTCTAAATGTTGAAATACGTAATAAAATCATGGAATATGCACATGAAGAGATAAGGGCACAAAAATTTGGTTCACAAGTAAGTCAAGGTAATAAAGAAGTATGAGTGTAGAATGAACGAGTAAGTGCTCATAATTGATTGGCCATACCACGTAAGAATGTACAAGCCAAGTATTTCAAGTGTTTCACGCGAGTCAAGCAAGTGTAAGTATTTATGAGTGACTGAAATGCCATAGATTAATCTAGCGAGATAGTACTTTGGTGTGATGCCACACTAGGTCAATAATAGCTCCCATGGGCACGAGTATTTTCGGGCACTCCCCCTAGGACCAGACCGGGCCCTATTAATGCTAGACATCGAGGTTTTTGATCAATGACCCAAAAATGTAAATATCTAGACATCCACATTAAAGTAATAATGATGGCCAAAGAATTTCAAGGTAAAACTCATGAAAATAAAGTACAGATCTAGCAGAATTTATCATTCAAGGAACAAGTGGTGTAAGAATCACAAGTAGTTGTAAGTGAAGTTTAAGGATGATTTAAGGCATCATGTCTAACGACATTAAGACAATAAGAAAAATGAGTTGCCAATCAAGGAACGATCAACTCCTGTGGAAATTCGTGTAAGGTAGTTTTAGATCAAGTTTTCCTCAGTCGGTGCTTAGCGAAAACAGCAAGAAATCACGGCCAGGTAAGAGGTGAAACAGTGGGAGATTCTCCTTGCATTCACAAGGGCCTAATTAAATAACCACTTATCCACCTAAAGCGTTTACCCGTAGAGCTCTTACCTTAGACACTGGTCTTTCTTGATAATCTTGCTAGCTACACGACTTTACCGGAAACATGAAACACGTAAACAATTTTAGAAAGATTTCAGGAAATGAAAGAGTTCAAGGATAAGGCCAAAGCACAGGGAAAAATCCCGAGAAAACCATGAGATGCGAGAAACTGGGAAAATTGGCATCCACTCAAGATGTTGTCAATTAAAGAATTCACGTCCACTAGAAAGTGCACTAATTCTGGTGAACAGTAAGGTAGATTGAATTCGCGTCACCTGCACTGGACGCTAATTCATTAAAATAGGAACTACTGTACGAGACACCAATTCTGGACAGAGTCTGGACTCTCACAGAACACCAAATCAGGGCGCCCTATGATGGCTGGGAGTCATGTTTCTTCAGAGGGACATGACCAAAACAAGGTTTATGAGTTTTTAGGGTACAACTAGCCCAGTGATCGAAGAGGGAATCTCTCAATGTCGGGGTCATACGGAGGCCTTAGAGAAAGAATTTCCAATCCGGTGAGAGGAATTCTCGACAGAGAGTCCTTCAATCTCCAAGAAATAGGGGGTAATCGTGTAAACTAGAAAAATAGGGACTATGTCTCGGCCATGAGACATTAGTGCCAAGCGATCCGCGATATGGATCAGAACAACGATAAAACCTAAGAGATAGGAATTCACGTCCGTATGAGAAGGCGCTAATTCTAGAATCCGCGTCTTTATGAAAAGGTGCCAATTCTAGGATTAACCAGGTTTAAATAAAATTATTTTAAATTGGCGTCCGTGTACGGAGACGCCAGTTCTTTAATCCGCGTCACTGCAAGAAGACTCTAATTCCATGTTTTTCTCCACTTTATTTAATATTAACAATTAAATACTAATTTACGTCTCTATAGAGAGGCGCCAAATATTTAATTCACGTCACTGCAAAGTGACGATAATTCTTTCCGGTTACACGCATACACACATCGGGTAGGTACGTTTACAAAAACAATGCACTGTTCATTTCTTTTAAGGAACATGAATAGTAGCACTTTGATTTCTATCTAGGTTTTCATGGATAAAAAGATATGACAATTAGGAGAAAAATACAAGGATTCTAGTAGTATGCACCCATAAATTTTATTAGACATGATTCAATAGTTATTAAATTTTAAACATGTGTGATTTATTTAAATCGCCAGAAGAATTCGCGTTAGGGGTTGTGGGCGTGCATTAATTAATGTCTGTAGGCCTGATGCTAATTAAAGAATTAGCGCCTACCTGATGGGACGCCAATTAATCCGCCTCCACTGCTCTGGTCGTGAATTCTTCGTGAAACAGAAAACACTAGGAGGCACGTAAATTTGCATGGATATATGGCATGAATCAAGAAACAGAACAAGACTATCACTATCGGCATCCTTGCACGAAGGTTTTTAGGGTTATGCCTGAGAGATCACCTACCTTAGATCGAATCAAAGAGGAAGAAGAAAAACGGGATGAACACCCAAGAGCTCCTTTTCTCCTTCAAATCTCGCCCCCAAATCGCGACCAAATCCTTCCCCAATGTGGTAAAGGCATAGTGGGTGATTAGAGGGGCCTATTTGTAGGAAAAATCTGACCAAAATAGTCAAGATTCCTTTCCCCCCAAAACCAAACTTCTTCACCTCTGAATTCAATGTTCACGGCCAAATTGTTAAACTTTTCCACTAACCTAGCTTTAATAGGGTTGGAAAATGTGGGCAAAAGTCAAGATTTCTGGTGGGCTATGATGTAGGGTTTGAAATTTGAGCCAATCTCCTATAATTTGGACTAATTTAATCATAAGAAATTGGTATTTAAAATGTGCTACAAATTTTATTCTATTTAGCCCATTAAGAGTTGTCCAATAGTCCAATTTTTAATCATAATTAATTCTATAGATTTTAATTAGGTCCCCTATAATTTTTTCTAAAATTTAAAATGTTTAATTTAGATTTACTTCAAAAGAATTCAATTATTAGATATATTTATGCTTAAATAATGTAATATCATCATTAATTCAAGAAATTCTCATTGTTTGAGAAATATAATATTAAAGTAATTATCTCTATAGAAATATAATATTAAAGTAATTATCTCTATTATTAAATCAAAACCTTTTAGTTATTTGAATATTTAACATTAAATAATTATCTTCATTTCCAATCACTAAATCTATTGTATATCTTTAAAAACTCAATTTCATCTCTAAATCAAAAATTTTAATACTTTTACCTATTTTATATAAACAAAAACGTTAATTATTTAACCTGATTATTAGAATTGAACTCACTTATCCTAAATTAGAATTTAGGATTTTAGAGGTTTAAATTTTAAGAGATTAATTCCTTCCTTTAAACCCATCAAACTTTTAATTACTAGTCCCTTTCAAAATCAGAAGTTTTATTTCACTAATTGAAATTACCCCTCATTTGTTCATAAATTTGTATTCATTAATTATATTTTTTATTTTAATTCAGGTTATTACATCCTCCCCCTCTTAAAAGAATTTGGTCCTCCAAATTCACATGATATTCTTCCCAAAACAAAATGAGGGTGTACCATCTATTTCTCAATTAACTCCAAATTGCACATTGATCACTAATCACCAAAGTAATCCTACTAGCAATAAAATCTAAGATTTTAAGGACATAATTGAGCTAGTTTAGAGTTAAAGATAAGGGATACCTCCAACTACTCCGTCATTAGTCGGCTCGGTTGCTATTGATGTTTGATGTTTTCCTTGACTCTGTGCTCCCTTGCGATCTTTGGCTTGCTGCCACTACCAGAAAAGGCGGGATTCCAGACGGCCAGTTTTCGTCTGAAATTTCGTCTGAAATCCGTCTGAAATTTCGTCTGAACTCTGTTTTGTAATGGATTTTGGACGGAACGATGCCGTCTCATATTTTTGTTTACAAATTTAGGACAGATTAATATCTGTCTCAAATTCCATCTTAAATTTCACACGGAATCAATTCCGTGTCAAATCTCGTCTGTAAATACAAGTTTCGGACAAATTAATATCAGTCACAAATACCGTCTCAAATTTGACACGGAACGTTTTCTGTCTTAAATATTGTCTGAAATCAATCCGTCTAAAATTTCACACGGAAAATATTCCGTGTGAGACACCGTCTGAAATTATCCGTCTGAAATACCCTTCCAATATCCATCTGAAATTTTTGATGTAAATTTCAGACGCATACGCTAAAATCCGTCTGAAATTTCAGACGCACACGCACAAATACAAAATTATATCCATCTGAAAATTCAGACGGATCCATCTGCAAATCCGTCTGAAAAAACTTCCATTAATTTTTTTAAAAAATACAAAATTATTTTAAAAAAGCCTGTTAAAATTCAAACTAATGACTAAAAATAAAACACATAAATAAGAAACTCAACATTCATAGGTAAAAAAATATGCTGATCAAATATCCTCCTCCACATCGTCCATATGCTCGTCCCTACCCTGCTCATCTCCTCTGTCGCCACCTGTAGAAGGATCCTCCTACATTAACAAAATAATAGCATTCATTCATAGATAAAAAAATTAGTGCGGAGATAAATTAGATATGTTATTACATTGGATAAATTTAAATCAAACATAATATGAAATCGATAACTGCATAGATTTTATAGACCCCAACAAACCTAGCTGTCATCAGTAATTTAAATTATTTACATGTACAAAATGCACTTTTAAGCGTCGGCCCCAAACCGGGTATCCGATTTGGATTCCACTAGTTCTCACAAGTCTCTTTTATCTCCCAGGTCCTGTTAGAATGATCGGAACGACGATCAGACGGGTATTTCAAATTTTAGACCCCCGGACCCCGACTTCTTTAATTTTAGACTAAGTGTATTTACAAAATACACTTTTGAGCGTCGGCCCCAAACCGGGTATCCGATTTGGATTCCGTCAGGTCTCACAAGTCTCTTTTATGTCCCAGGTCCTGTTGGAATGATCGGCACGCCGATTAGATGGGTATTTCAAATTTTAGACCCTCGGACCCCGACTTCTTTAATTTTAGACTAAGTGTATTTACAAAATGCACTTTTGAGCATCGACCCCAAACTAGGTATCCGATTTGGATTCCGCCAGTTCTCACAAGTCTCTTTTATGTCCCAGGTCCTGTTGGAATGATCGGCATGCCGATCAGACGGGTATTTCATATTTTAGACCCCCAGACCCCAACTTCTTTAATTTTAGACTAAGTGTATTTACAAAATGCACTTTTGAGCGTCAGCCCCAAACTGGGTATCCGATTTACATTCCTCCAGTTCTCATAAGTCTATTTTATGTCCCAGGTCCTGTTGGAATGATCGGCACGCCGATCAGACGGGTATTTCAGATTTTAGACCCCCGGACCCCGACTTCTTTAATTTTAGACTAAGTGTATTTACAAAATACACTTTTGAGCGTCGGCCCCAAACCGGGTATCCGGTTTGCATTCTGCTAGTTCTCACAAGTCTCTTTTATGTCCCAGGTCCTATTGGAATGATCAGCAGGCCGATCAGATGGGTATTTCAGATTTTAGACTCCCAGACCCCGACTTCTCTAATTTTAAACTAAGTGTATTTACAAATTGCACTTTTGAGCGTCGGCCCCAAACCGGGTATCCGATTTAGATTCCACCAGTTCTCACAAGTCTCTTTTATGACCCAGGTCCTGTGGGAATGATCGGCATGCCGATCAGATCGGTATTTCAGATTTTAGACTCCCGGACCCCGACTTCTTTAATTTTAGACTAAGTTCTGGAGACAAAATGCACTTTTGAGCGTCAGCCCCAAACTAGGTATCCGATTTGGATTCCGCCAGTTCTTACAAGTCTCTTTTATCTCCCAGGTCCTGTTGGAATGATCGGTACGTCGATCAGACCGATATTTCAGATTTTAGACCCCGGACCTCGAATTAAATGAATCCTTCTAAACTAAGTTAGTTTTTAAAACACACTTAGTTTTGAATTGAGTTATTTGAGCGTCAGGGTCAAACCGAATATCCGATTTGTAATCTGTCAGCTGACTCAGCTCTCACAACTCACGTGTACCTCACAAGTCGTGTTGGAATGATCGGCACGCCGATCAGGCCAGTATTTCATATTTTAGACCCCGAACCCCGAATTTTCCCAATTTTTCTAAACTAAGTTACTTTTGAAAACTAACTAAGTTTTTAAATTAATTATGAATATAATTGAGTAATTCTGTCAAAATAAAAATATAATAAACACGAACCTGATGGGCCTATGCCATGGTGGTGGTGGATCCATGATGGAGAATTCTTGCCTGGGAGAGGATGCCACTGATTGCCTGCAACATGGTTGCCTGCTAGCTGGATATCTCCTCTCGGATGTGCCGCGACATCTGCTGCTGCAAATCATCAATCCTTCTTTGGACGATGTCCATGACGTCGCTGCCTTGGGAACTGGGGGCAAGTGGAGGTACACTGAATGAACTGCTACAAGTTTGGGCAAAGCTTGAACTCGCACACGATGATATCACCGCGCTAGAGTCTATGCTCTCCCCAAAACCATATAGCCGGCCTTTCTTCGGTACGCCAGCTGCTGCCACCCATTCCGCCTGATCGAACTCCGGCTGCTGCGTGTCTCCCTCCCTATACTTCTCTGTCACAGCTCTGCTATATGTTTCCTAGAAATTGAAACATTTGACTAGTCAATTTCATATGAATCAATCCGATTTAAATGAACGGTAGAAGTTGCATATGTAGATAAACTTACCGCTATTGAGTGAGCTCTCTCACTCACAAATTGATCTGCCCCTTCTTTTTATGTGTTCTATTGAACACCTCGAGGAACGACGGAGCTCGATTAAGCTCCACAGCCTGTTATACAAACGATGCAAAAAAAACGTCATATATATTAACATAATGTAAAAAGATAAATTGAAACATTACTTACCATTTTTTGTTTATGAGACGTGAAAGAGATGCACCCACTCGTATGCAAATTTGCGCCCGATTTTGACGCTCTGTTAGCTTTGGCTTTTTCGGACTTTGCTATCCAGCTAGGATCGACAAATTTGTCACATGTTATCTCCCAACCCTCCTTCCTCATCCATAGAGGGCGGTGCTCCTTCCACAGATATCGGTCTTCACTCCCACCAGCCTTATTTTTAGCGTGTGCTCGGGCCTCATGTACTTTCTTTCAGAAATTGTCCTTCATAGTCTTCTCCTAGGCCCTCCGACATCTCACCGCGTCATGTCCACACGTGAATTGATAAGTCTGCTGTAAATGAAATAAGTTTTACACTTAGTATACTATTAGGAATTGTGTTTGGAAAACACTTGAATTAATTGATGTAATTACGTATTGAGAACATGTCCCATAAGTTGTCACGGACTTCCATGGGAAATTCTTTGAAAGACGTTGTTGCGCCGGGCACATGTGCCATTACTAGAGAGTTGGAGTGATGGACAGCCTCGTGAGATTCAAATTTCTTACTACAATTGCAAATGTCAAAATATTCATACTAGGCAGTTGAAGGCTAAATAATGAATGTAATAACCTTATAAATTTACCTAGAGATCCAGCACGGGCGACGTCCATCGCGGGTCGTGCCTCCCTCGTGACGACTACCGGCATCGTCAAGTGGCTGAGTGGTGGGGGTGTGACCTGTTTAAAGACAAGGGGGAGGGGACTGTGAACTATAAGAATTAAATATCATAAGTAAAACGAATATTTTGCTGAAAATAAAAATTTACATAATTGGAAAAATACTGCGAACTGTAAGAATTAATAAACATAAGTAAACTGTCAAGGACTGGAAGGCTGGAGCTAATCATATATGTCTTTTCATCCTACTCAATCTATTGGGCAGCTGCCTTCATGCTACCTGCAGGGTTAATCGAGGAAGTTGAAAGACTTCTGCGCAATTTCTATTGGAATGGTCATTCATCCAAGGCATCAACTCACATGGTTTCATGGAAGCAGATATGTAAACCCAAATCTGAAGGGGGGCTCGGAACCAAAAACCTGAAGGAATGGAATCAGGCTTCTTTATGTATGCTGCTATGGGATATTCTACAGAAGAAAAAAAATCTTTATGGTATTCTTGGATCTAGGTATCAAGTCACATTGTTTACTCAATTTCAAATGGCCAAGGCACAAATCTGTGATCTGACCTGTGGCTGAATGCTAACAGCATCAACCAATTGTATGGAGATCATATCAGACAAGATTTGGAATTAGGAAAAAATGCAAATGTGGGCCTCTTTATCTCTGAAGGGCAATGGGTGTTTCACACTGCACTATCTATGGAAATGGCTAGTTTGTGGAATCTTGTTAGGCAAGTTCCAATTCATAATGAATCTTTAGATGCCATCAAGTGGAAGAACCATGAGCAGATCATGAAACCAAGTACCATATGGGAAGAGATTAGGCAAACATCCTACAACACAAATGCCTTCACATTACACATGGCAGGCGGTTTTTAATAAACTACCCACAGCATATAATCTACAAAAGAAGGGCTTTAACATTCCTAGTATGTGTGTTTTATGCAAACAGAACAGGGATACTCTAGATCATCTATACTTTGAGTGCCCATATACCAAGTGGATAAACATAAGCAGATTCTACTAAGATTTGACCTCCATAGGCAACCGAAAATTAATACAAGCTCTGAAAATTAAAACATACATACCTGTAGCCGGAGCTGGTGAGGATGGCGTCTGTAAAACAACAGGTGGGAGGGCACTGTGACCTGTAAGAATTAATAAACACATGTAAAATGATATAAATGATTCTATGGCCCATATTTAGGTTTTTTGGAAAGGATCATTGAATTTCTCTATGCTATGTCGGGATGAGCAGCATATTTCTCTTATTCAAACAAACTCAAATATGCATTTTGGATGTGGATGAAAATCTAGGGGGTAATCCTCAAAAAATGGTGTCCATGTCAGATTTTAAGGAATGTGTGTCCGACTGTGATCTTTTTGATGCTAGTTTAAAGATTTGTTTAAAGGCTCAGTTCTGGAGACCAAGATTTCATTAGATTAGCAGATTTCATTAGCTAAGCAGATTTCATTAGATTAGCATCTTTCATTAGATTAGCAGATTCAGATGCGATTATGCATGACATGTAGTGAAGTCCAATAAGAAATGAGACTCTAGAAATAATAATGCCGTTTTAAAGACTATGAAATGTAGTACTGAGACAACCTCTTGATTCAGGGTATTAGGTGGAGGTTGTAGATTCTAAGAAATCCACTTACAACAATTAAAGGGAAAAAGAAAATGAATAGAAGAATGGGAAAAGAGGGAGAAAAGGGGAGCATGAGAGGATGCTAAGGGGAATGTGATCGCTAGAGACGCGAGGGCCTCAAAGGATATAACAAATAATCAATGGAGGGATCGCGATATAAATACCTTAAATGCGGGGGAGATTGTGAGTGCACCTTCTCTTTCTATCGGTCGGCCGATGAAGAGAGTTTTCCTTGATTGATTACCCTTGCAAAATTAACAAACACCAATAGACAAACATGGATTAGAAACCAAGATGTGTAGCATCAAATCCAAATGTAAATATGGACATAGAAAGCATGGATGTGAACACACCTTATTGGTGTTTGGCCTTTAAACCCCTATGCAAAAGGGTAGGTAAAAGATGATGTATGATGAAGAATAGAGGGAGATGTGCAAGTGTTGCACTATGGAGATGTGCTAGAGTGCACAATAGGGGAAGATCTCAATAAAGAAATAAAATAATAAAATGATATGATGCATGCAATTCACTAAAGCAAAAATAAGAGATAGGAGGGTGAAAGCTTAGTGGTTTTCTCCAATTTGGCTTCAAGCTAGGATGAAGATCTTCAATGGAGGAAGAAGAGCATGTAGAACTCTATGGATGTAGAGGCTTCAAATCTTCAATAGAGGAAGAATAACTCCATGGATGAAGCTTTTAGGTGCATGGGAGTCTTCCTCCTTGAGCCTTTGGTCCGGCAGCACCTCCTCTTGAATTGATCTTTTTTGATTTTTCACAAGGGAGAGAGAGATTCTATTTATAGGGTTAAAATTAGGAATTAATTCCAAGGGAAATTAGGCAAACAAGTTTTAGTGGGATGTGGAAGAGATAAACATTAGGCAAGTGTCCCTTCAACCTTGGAAAGTCATAGGAACCCTTTCCCAAGTGGAAAAGGAGGTTAAATGAGGAAAGGAAGGGAAATTCGGAATTAATTCCAAGAGAAAATAAGAAAACATGTTTTAGTTGGATTTGGAAGAGAAAAACCTTAGGCAAGTGTCCCTTCAACCTTGGAAAGTCATAGGAACCCTTTCCCAAGTGGAAAAAGAGGTTAAATGAGAAAAGGAAGGGAAATTCGGAATTAATTCCAAGAGAAAATAAGAAAACATGTTTTAGTTGGATTTGGAAGAGATAAACCTTAGGCAAGTGTCCCTTCAACCTTGGAAAGTCATAGGAACCCTTTCCCAAGTGGAAAAGGAGGTTAAATGAGGAATGGAAGGGAAATTCGGAATTAATTCCATAAAAAATTAGAAAACTTAGTTTTGGTAGGATGGAAAGGGGGATCCTTCCTCCAAGTGTCCTTTCAATATTAGGAAGCCATAGGAACCCTCTCGCAAGTGAAAAAGGAGTGTAAGTGAGGAAGGGAAGGGGTGCTGTTGGAGTTCGGAATTGAACAAGAATTGACGACCTTGGTCAAGGCGTTAATTGAAATCACGACTGGGACAAAGGCGTTAATTCACGGATTTAATTTTAGCAATAAAAACTTTCTGTATTTAAAAATGATGAAGAGACGCCTGAGGGAGAGGCGTTATTTAAAAACACGACCCAAGGAGGGTCGTTAATTCTTATTTTTCTGTTTTGGAAATCAGAAAATTCCAGAAACTGACGCCTTTGCCTCTAGTCGTCCTTTCTTCAGAACGCGCCTCAGACCAGGCCGTTAATTAAAACACGGCCCACTTCAAGTCGTGAAATCCAAAAAATAGAGAAAACTGCCCAAAAAATCCAGAAAAATGGGGAAAAATAAGAAAAGGGAAAAAAAGGGAGAAATCCAAGAAAATTTGGGAAAATAACTCAAACAAAATTAATTGGAGGGTCAAATTGGGGCATTACAAGGTAATACGAGATGCACTCACAGTAACGTCAATTTTGGCGTGTCTACAGCTGCCCCGCCTTGGCGTCTGCTTTGCAAGGGAGCAGAGCAAACTGAAAAGTAGATGCCAAGGTGTGATGAGACACGCAATCAACATCACTTGATGAGAATGAAATCAAAAGCTCGAGATGAAGCAATCCTGGGAAATTCAATGAAATCAACGATGTTTGGATAAGAGGAGGAGTGTGCACGCGGGCACGAAGAAGAATGATCAACTTCCAGCGCGGTGGAAGTACCCCAGGTCACAAACCTGTAGGTTTCACCATTGGGGAGCGGTTACCAGCCAATGTGGACGTGCTGCAGCCAAGGTGGATCAAAGTAAAAGGATTGAGATAAGATGATAGAAATCCAAACAAGGAGCTTTCGAGAAAATGATCCAAAATAGTGACAAAACGAACTGAGGATTCCATCAGCAATGAATATCTCATATCTGGAAAGATTAAGATCAATTTGACTCTCCAAATCAGCTTATCAGAATGATTTTCCAAAAATTGTTTCAAACTCCTATATGAATGCATGCTGGGTTTAAAAGAAAAAATTAAAAAAAAATGAAAATATAAGATAATCAAGGATAATATTGTTAAACTGCCAAGACTGGGTCAAGAAACCCATTCTGCGAGCCGATACTAAGCCGAAGCCCGTTTATCCACGCATCAACTCGCAAAAGGGAACCATCGTCCCCAGTCTTGGACGGCTCAACGGCCTATCCGTGTGACTAAGACTCCTCTGGAATCATCATTGTTTTTGATGAAGGGGAACTCAAATCCCAAATTTACCAAAGTCACAAGGTCCTTGATATAATCTAGTAGCGTATGTAACATATAGTAGAATGCATACAGGGGGGATGGTGATAGCAATGAGCATGGGGGAACTGAGAAATGAGGTGCAAACACCGTGGGGCTTGGATGATGATGCCCAGTCGGTGGGACCAAGAGCTTCTTCCTGCGCTCAAAAGTTCATTAGCCAAGATATAAAAGATAACAAGCAATGAATAAGGCATTTAAGCATAACAAGCATAGCATGAATCAAAGCATCAATAGCAGGTATGTATCATATTCAAGAATAGCATAGATAGCATCATTAAAGCATAGATAGCATAGCATCATTGTTCGTCGTTTGTCATGAGGATGACAACTTGGCTAATCAAGATTTGGAGTTGAATGATCAAGATCTGATAATGCCCATCGGCGGAGTGATCAGTAAGATTTGATAAAAAAGATTTGGAGATGAATAATCGGAGTAATGCGTAGCAAATTATGAAGATGTGATCAATTGTGAACATGGGAAGAATCAAAAGGTAGATGACAATGAATGGAGAGGACTCATCCCGTGCTCTTGGTCCTTGCAAAGTTGTCGTTCCTGCAAAAGCACCATCAGAAAAATACGATGCAATTTTTTTTGGATTTTGAAATATGCAAATTTTTATGAGTTTTGAAAATATTTGAATTTTTATGTGGATTTTGAAAAATATTTGAATTTTTATTATGAATTTTGAAAATATTCAATTTTTGTTGGCTTTTGATCAGGAAATATTCAATTTTTTTTGGATTTTGGCTTAGAAAATATAAATTTTTTTTTTGATTTTGACTTAGGAAATATTCAAGTTTTTTTTTATTTTTTTTTTCTTTTAATTTTTTTTTGTTTTGTTTGGTTTAGACATTGTTAATGCAGCATCAAAGGGTGTTTTTGAACCACTGGCTAAGGGTCCTTGTTCCTTCCCCTTTTGCTAAAATTACCCAAAGCCGAGCGTGCATTGAAGGGTGGCGCCCTATAACTGACTGCCCTTGATTAACGGTGCTCCTACCAAGGCCATACCCGAGAAACATTCGGTCTTAGAGGGAGAAGAGAAGAATAATTGAGGATAAGCTTTATGCAGGATGGGAGATGTCGGGACTTGAATTCCTTTCAAGGTATTTCCCCTCAAAGAGTAGTCTGTTGTGCCGGGGCTTTGTGCCTTTGATTTTTAGACCCTTGACATGCATACGACCAGGGTTTTTCCTGCGGAGACTTTGCCACTCTTGACACGCCATAATTTACAATTTTACTTTTATCGAAATTTTGACTTCATTTTCATAATAGCCCTTTTGGCGACATGTATATCATGAAAACTCATATGAAAACTCATATTGATTTTGGGTCAAGACTACCCCTATTTGAGACTCCACTCGTATTGGGGATTACCCTGGGTGGGTCATCTCATCCGTCAACCTCTTGCCCCTGCATGCGGCCGAGTAAAGAAGAGAAAAAGACTTTCAGGAATTCTCATGGCATGGCCAAAGTAGCAACAGTGTTTTATCAAAGAGCCGACTAAAGACGCCGTGAAGTGTGTGCGATGCCCAGCTAAGGGTTGCTCTTAACAAGAAGGGAGAGAACGTTGAATTCCCAGCGTGGAGTTTTTATTACCAAAGGTGCTGCAAAAACAAGCCTAAAAGACTGTTTTGAGAATGATTTAGTAAAGATAAAGATTAGACCTAGGATAAAGTTCTTGACTACCACTCTTAATCTTGTTAAGAAGCACTTTATTTTGAAAATCATCGTGAAGCAATGAGATAATGATATCATGAAATGAGTACTTACGCCAATATGTTACCTTGCAACCTTTGTAGAAGCAACTGTCAGAGGCGAGGTTGATCATCGTGGGATAGTCCTCTTTGGCAGTCAAAAGGATTAGAAGCAAAGGGTTTGAAAGTGGCTTAACAAGAAGGAGTGGTGCCAAGACCAGACTCAGATGAATAAGGAAAAAAAGGAAGAGAGGCGAGGGCTAGAACTCCCTCACTAAGGTGTGGAGACCCTGATCACATGAAAGGTCTACAGAAGAAGCGGAGAATTAGAAGGAGGAGTGAGGACTAAAGCCTCGAAAGTAGTGAGAGAATGGGCAGATGCCCAAGGCAGTGGATGTGGAAGAAGTTGGGTCGGACCCAGGATCAGGAGGAATTAGAAGAAGAAATTGATAGATGGAAAGAGGCGGATCCGGAGGGTCCGGAGGTTGTGGAGGAGAATCCTGATAGGAGGAATCCGGGGGCTCCGGAGGGATAAAATATCGAGGGACGCGGTGCCCTGGGAAGAAATAGGGGAAAAAATGATGGAAAAGGAAGAAGAAAATGAAGGATGTGATGTCCTGGAAGAGTAGAAAGATGAATCGGAAGAAAGATGGATGGTCCGGAGGTTCCGGGGGAATGAGATGCCAAGGGACGCGGTGCCCGGGGAAGAGTGGATGAAAAGGATCAGGAGGGTCCGGAGGTTCCGGAGGGATGGAATCAAAAGGGTCGGGATGCCCCGATAGAAGATAAAGAGAATAAGATGGAGAATCCGGAGGTTCCGAAGGAAGAGAATCAGAAAGGGCGCGATGCCCTGGGAGGAAGGAAAGAGAGTCCGGCGGTTCTAGAGGGGGAAGGTACCATGGGACGCGATGCCCAAGGAGAAGAGAAAGATCCGGAGGTTCCGGAGGAAGAAGACTGATGGGGACATCACCTCCTATGCCCACGTTCACAGCTCATCTCCTCGCCCCGGTTGCATCCGGCATGGTCTAATCATTTAATTTTGAGTCCTATGTAATTTTTATTTGAATCATTTGATGTATTGTCCCTTTTATTTGAGTCATGTTCCTAGATCTTGTGTTCATTTCCCTAAGTTTGAGTGTCATTAGGTTGTCTAGTTAGCTATTGGGCCCAATTCATTGGGCTTGGCCCAAGGGCTCTCCCCTACCCCCTCGGTTATTTGTCATTGAGTCAATTGTCAGGGACTTTTGTAGAAATGTGGGTTGCCTATATATAGGACCCCATTCTCCTCATTTTGAAGTAATGAATCAATCAATGAAAAATTGCCATTTTGGTGAGTTCTATCTTTATTTTTATGGTGGAGTGAATCCATTAGTGAGGTGAGAAGCCTTAGGGAGAGAATCCCACCCATTCCTCTCTTAATCTCTCTCTTTCACCCCACTTTCTCTCTCCTCTCCACCCAATTTCAAAAATTTTCTCTCTCCTCCCTTCCCAATCACCACTCTCCCACCTACCCCCATTAAAGGCCACTCCCCTTCCCCACACATGCCATTACTCCACCCCCTAGTCCCAAGGGAGCATCCCCAATCACTAAGCCACCCTCCAACCACCTCATCCCTTTCCCAAGCACCCTTCCCTCGCCCCCATGCAACCCTCCACTTCCCTAGGCCATTTGAATTCAAAAATCCCCTTCCCTCCATAGCCCTAGGGCGCCCAAGACCCCTTCCCTTTGGTTAGGGGCGGCCCCCTCTCATCCTCTCCATTTTCCCTTGTTCCCCTCCATCACCCCCACCTTCTACCATCTAGAGTAAGAGGACCTGCAGAAGACCTGAAGCTTGCAGTAGCGACCCCGACCTCCTCTGGACGTTCCTAGAAGCCCAAGAGCCATCGTTGGAAGCGTCTGCCTGTCTTCTTCGCAACGGTAGTGGTCTCGTCCCCATCAGAGCTCGGTGCTGCCCAGGAAGCCCACTCTCCCACGACTGCGCATAGCTGTCCCTGCTGAGTACCAGAACCGGATTAGAAGCTTTGCCACGACGAACCTCGGAGGAATCAGCCCACAAGTTCTTCTGCAAAGTTTTTCCTCGGCCTGTCTACTTTCAGAAACAAGAATCGGAAGTCCATTCAGCATCCGGGAACAGAAGTTACCAATTTTCTTCCACGGTCGCACGACTCTATATTCCACAGTCTGTACCGACCCCTCCTCACTCTTCTGGAGCGGCCGGGACAGCCTCTTCTTCCCACTGTTGGTGATCTGCTACTGCTAGTCCGAGAATCTGAGGCCCTGTTCGAGCTCCCGCCCCGACCGGCAACGACCCCAGGAGAAATTAACAAAATTCTGAAGCATCCCAGCTCCTGTAACGAAGAGTTCCCCACTGGTGTCGTCCCCGGCGAAATTCCAGAGGCAGATCTATAGCTCCGACACCGGCTGTCTGTCCCCTTTGGCTGAAAGGAGGCAGATTCGGCATCTTCGTTGCTTCACCATCTTCGACTTAGTTTTCCCGTCCCCGCTTGGCCGGCTGAAGGCCCCTCCCTGTGTGGAGGTAGTTTTGATTGTAATCATTTAACCCCCACCCCAAGATCCCCCTCATGCGAGAGGCGTAGTGTTGTAATTGGTTTGAGCAGGTCAAACTTCACCGCCGCGGCGTGTGGGGATCCACCGCCTCCCCGCTCGCCCTCGTCTCCGAGCGGGACCGGTTTCTTCAAACCGGTCGAGTAAGTGCTCTAAACCCTTGCTCATTGTGCTTGTCTTTCAATGTTTGTTTCTTAGCTCCGCTGGTTGTGCGAGAGAGAGCCCGATCCTCAAGCCCCGTTACCTTGAGTGATCACCGTGGGAAGAGTGAAACCGGTGCCCTTGGCACTTTGTCGGCCCCATTGAATTGGGTTCCACATCCCATTGGGAATCACATATTGGCCTTGCTGGCCCTCTACCAGCAAGGGCCCAACCCCTCAACCTCACCTTGGCATTGCCAAGTTACCCCGGGCTTGGGTGAGCGACGAGAGAGCGGTGGCCCAATTTGGCCCATTTGAATGCGATTGTGCTTGCTTGCATTTGGTCCGAGGTTGTGTCACATCAAATTGGTATCAGAGCAAGTCATTGACTTGTCTCTACAAGTCAAGTCCTAGGGCATGCTTGCATTCTTGTCCGAACCGTGCAAACCCATCATTGTTAACGTTGAGTCTTGGGTCACATGGCCCCTCTCCCAATCATATCCCATGCATGGTTACCTAATGGGGAGCCCATAGAAATTGATTTCATTGACCTAGAATTTGAAAATTGGGTGTCCCCCGATATCATTACCTCTCTTTGTAGGACCGGACAAATTGTGCACAATGGAGACCAAGTCTTCATTGAATTCCATAAATGGTTCGGGAAGACTAAGTATTTGGATGGGGCTTGGTGTCAAAAGGGAACATTGGCGGGTCCATGTATAATCCTAGGTAAGAAATGGTTAGATGAAAGGAATGCCTACATCGACCCAACACGTCGGACTTGCCTAGTGCATCCACCCCACCTTTCGGGAACCTTTAAATTCAACAACCTTGTATTCTCCCACCCGCGGGAATCCCGCCCTTGTTCACCACCCCGGGTGCACCATACTCCGGCCATCATCACCCCACCATCAAAGAACCTTCCCACTCCATTAGCTTTGGAAGAAGTAGTCCACCCGCTTTGCCACATGAAGACAAATACCTCTCGGGAACCTATCCCCTCCATGGAGAGCACCCATGTCCCAATTGAAGAGGAAGCCTCGCACGAGGATCTTCACCCTACACCACCCCCTCTAGATAAGGCCGAAATCATCTTAGAAGAGTCCCTTGTTAGGTGGCTAAGGGAGAGCCTAATTAGAGAGATCTCGGCCCATGTTTGCCCTCCCATAGAACAAAATTTTCCCCTAGTGCCCTTCTTCTCCTATCACACCACAATCCAAGCATCCTACCAAGTGGAAACTTTAGGGGATCTTCTTAAGGGCCTAGCATGGCAAATTGAGTTCACTAGTATGTTGACCCCTATAGCTGAACAACCTAGGAGCCTTGGCCTCCTACACCTATGCATCGGGTCTATCACCTCAGTTTGCACCATTGGTTGCTACACTAGCGACCTCCTTCTATTCCTCCCCACACCCGATGAGCCCGACCTTCTCCTCCAATTGGAGCTCTTTATATCGGGTAGAGAGCCAAGCCCTCCCCTCATGGCCAACCCACTCACCAAGAGCATTGACCCAATTATCATTGATAGGGATGACTTAGCACCTTTTGAGGACCTTGAGGACATGGAGCTCCTTCCCCTTAGTAACCCATTTTATGATCCCTATGATCCATTACAATGGGAGTCAAAGAACCCGGGTGACCCAACCATCTTACCCACCACCCACCCTTTCCTACCCCCACCCACCATATTGGGCCAAAACCACCTCATCCATGACCCGGGTTATACCTTGGGAGCCATGACCTTGAGCCACATATCCCTAGGTAATAAGGTTGTGCCCCACCCCATGATGACCACCTTCTTAGATCCATTCGATCCATTCCAATGGGAGTTCAAAGGTTGTCCCACACCTATACACATGGAGGTCACCTTTGGGAAACACATGCATGTGTCTAGGCCTACCACACCACTTGGCATGATCACTATGTTGGGTCCTTTCATTCATACCACCCACATGTCAAGTAGGAAGCATGAGTGGCCCATATTCAGATGTATTGGTCCACCTTCATTTATCATGGGTCTTAAGCATGTCAAAAGTATCTACGGATGTCCGGGTCCCCCTACATTCATCACCACTTTGCATGACAGGTTCACCTACGGGTGCCCCGGCCCACCTAGGTCCACCAAAGTCTACATGATAACATTGCATGATAAGTCCACATATGGTTACCCCGGCCCTCCAAATTCCATCAAAGTCTTCTTGGCATCAAAGCATGATTGGTCTACTTTTGGTTGCCCAGGTCCACCCATCACCCCTAGAATGTCAACATTCATAAAATTGCATGAAAGCCTTTGCAAGCACATAAGCAAAAAGAATGAGGCTTATAAAAAGCTGGCCGACTCTCATCGGCGTCACCAAGAATTTCATGTGGGTGACTTTGTGATGGTAAGGACGGAGAGACTCTCCCCGGGAGCCATCTCCAAATTGAGGCCACGTGGGGCTGGTCCCTTCCCGGTCCTGAGGCGCATTGGTGCAAATGTCTTTGAGTTAGATCTCCCTGAGGAGTATGGAATAAGTCCCACATTCAATGTTACCGACCTAGTGCCATATAAGGGACCCACGGTGGTACCTAGTGAGGAGATTGAGCCTACTTCTTCCCTTGAGAGAGCACCCACCCGTGAGGAGAGACCACCAGCCAAGAGAGCCCAGCATGAACAAATTGAACAAATATTGGATGAACAAGTCACTACCACTCGGAGCAAGGTATACGAGCGCTATCTCGGCAGGTGGATGGATCGGTCTCGTTCGGAAGACTTGAGGGCAGTACCACTTCTACACCCCCAAGGAGGGAATGACACTTACTCGACGGAGTCGAGTTCTCCGCACCCCGGGAGTATGATGGGGACATCACCTCCCATGCCCACGTTCACAGCTCGTCTCCTCGCCCCGGTTGCATCCGGCATGGTCTAATCATTTAATTTTGAGTCCTATGTAATTTTTATTTGAATCATTTGATGTATTTTCCCTTTTATTTGAGTCATGTTCCTAGGTCTTGTGTTCATTTCACTAAGTTTGAGTGTCATTAGGTTGTCTAGTTAGCTATTGGGCCCAATTCATTGGGCTTGGCCCAAGGGCTCTCCCCTACCCCCTCGGTTATTTGTCATTGAGTCAATTATCAGGGACTTTTGTAGAAATGTGAGTTGCCTATATATAGGACCCCATTCTCCTCATTTTGAAGTAATGAATCAATCAATGAAAAATTGCCATTTTGGTGAGTTCTATCTTTATTTTTATGATGGAGTGAATCCATTAGTGAGGTGAGAAGTCTTAGGGAGAGAATCCCACCCATTCCTCTCTTAATCTCTCTCTTTCACCCCTCTTTCTCTCTCCTCTACACCCAATTTCAAAAATTTTCTCTCTCCTCCCTTCCCAATCACCACTCTCCCACCTACCCCCATTAAAGGCCACTCCCCTTCCCCACACATCCCATTACTCCACCCCCTAGTCCCAAGGGAGCATCCCCAATCACTAAGCCACCCTCCAACCACCTCATCCCTTTCCCAAGCACCCTTCCCTCTCCCCCATGCAACCCTCCACTTCCCTAGGCCATTTGAATTCAAAATCCCCTTCCCTCCACAGCCCTAGGGCGCCCAAGACCCCTCCCCTTTGGTTAGGGGCGGCCCCCTCTCATCCTCTCCATCTTCCCTTGTTCCCCTCCATCACCCCCACCTTCTACCATCTAGAGTAAGAGGACCTGCAGAAGACCTGAAGCTTGCAGCAGCGACCCTGACCTCCTCCGGACGTTCCTAGAAGCCCAAGAGCCATCGTTGGAAACGTCTGCCTGTCTTCTTCGCAACGGCAGTGGTCTCGTACCCATCAGAGCTCGGTGCTCTCCAGGAAGCTCATTCTCCCACGACTGCGCATAGTTGTCCCTACTGAGTACCAGAACCGGATTAGAAGCTTTGCCACGACGAACCTCGGAGGAATCAGCCCACAAGTTCTTCTGCAAAGTTCTTCCTCGGCCTGTCTCCTTTCAGAAACAAGAATCGGAAGTCCATTCAGCATCCGGGAACAGAAGTTACCAATTTTCTTCCACGGTCGCGCGACTCTGTCTTCCACTGTCTGCACCGACCCCTCCTCACTCTTCTGGAGCGGCCGGGACAGCCTCTTCTTCCCACTGTTGGTGATCTGCTACTACTAGTCCGAGAATCAGAGGCCCTGTTCGAGCTCCCGCCCCGACCGGCAACGACCCCAGGAGAAATTAACAAAATTCTGAAGCATCCCAGCTCCTGTAACGAAGAGTTCCCCACTAGTGTCGTCCCCGGCAAAATTCCAGAGGCAGATCTATAGCTCCGGCACCGGCTTTCTGTCCCCTTTGGCTGAAAGGAGGCAGATTCGGCATCTTCGTTGCTTCACCATCTTCGACTTAGTTTTCCCCTCCCCGCTTGGCCGGCTGAAGGCCCCTCCCTGTGTGGAGGTAGTTTTGATTGTAATCATTTAACCCCCACCCCAAGATCCCCCTCATGCGAGAGGCGTAGTGTTGTAATTGGTTTGAGCAGGTCAAACTTCACCGCCGCGGCGTGTGGGGATCCACCGCCTCCCCGCTCGCCCTCATCTCCGAGCGGGACCGGTTTCTTCAAACCGGTCGAGTAAGTGCTCTAAACCCTTGCTCATTGTGCTTGTCTTTCAATGTTTGATTCTTAGCTCCGCTGGTTGTGCGAGAGAGAGCCCGATCCTCAAGCCCCGTTGCCTTGAGTGATCACCGTGGGAAGAGTGAAACCGGTGCCCTTGGCACTTTGTCGGCCCCATTGAATTGGGTTCCACATCCCATTGGGAATCACATATTGGCCCTGCTGGCCCTCTACCAGCAAGGGCCCAACCCCTCAACCTCACCTTGACATTGCCAAGTTACCCCGGGCTTGGGTGAGCGATGAGAGAGCGGCGGCCCAATTCGGCCCATTTGAATGCGATTGTGCTTGCTTGCATTTGGTCCGAGGTTGTGTCACATCAAAGACGAAAAGGGGCACGATGCCCAAGGGATAAAGAGAGGGGTGAAAGATTCGGAGGTTCCGGAGGAAGAAGATAGAAAAGGGCGCGATGCCCTGGGAGAAAGTCCTGAGGTTTCGGAGGAAGAAGACGGAAAGGGGCACGATGCCTAGGGAGAATCAGTAAGAAGCCCAGAAGATCTGGACTTGAGGGTGTGTAGGGGCGCGATGCCCAAAGAGCAGGATCCGGAGGTTCCGGAGGAAGCAAATATCGAGGGACGCGATGCCCAAGGAGGACGGGTGAGAAATCCGGGGAGTGCGGATGCAATAGTTGGAAAGGGGCGCGATGCCCCGAGGGATGATTGGAGGGGACACAATGCCCGGTGAGTGTAAGAGGACCTGGGGATCCCGAAGATAGAGGCGGAAGATATGGGAAACGTGGGGGATCCGGAGATTCCGGAAGGCGGGGAAGATACGGGTTTTGAAACCCGGGAAAGAAGAAGTGTAAATGCATGTGGATGCAATAGAAGGGATGCGATGAATGCATGGATGCAACAGAATGCATAAGATGAAAAGAATATGACGAACATGAAGGGCGAGAGGATGAGATCCTCCTCTTTACCCTTGGAGTAGCCCATGAAGAAAATGTGACAGACAAGAATGTGGATGGAGTTGAATAGAAGGTGGATAAAATAGTGGAAGGCCCTTTAGCACCAAGATAACCGCCCCTCCATGGCAGTGAAAGTGTATAGCCAATTGGCCCAATGGATGAAGCTTCAATGGTAAGTGACAACTCCCTTGAACAGTGAAAAGTAATAGTGTGAGAGAGTTGAACAGTTGGGATTGGAAGCATTGTGTTGCCCAGGGGTTGTGGCGTATATGGAGTGTTGAATAGAATAGGCATTCGCCCCTTGTATGGAAGAAAAGGTTCAAGATTTGAAAGTTGGAACAAGGGGTGCCCTTCCCGGCCTTTGGGCACAAGCCTACATGGCATCAAAGCTTGATATTCTCTCTTAGTGAGCAGTGGCGGCGACTTGGCCTCTTCGACCATGCTTGGCACAACAACCCGGATTGGCATCCGGCAAATAAACTCTTGCATCTTGAATAGCTCGGCCGTAGCCAAATCCTTCTTGCCCAGCTCTTGATCATCTTCGGTACAAGTACTTGCAGAAGCACTCCCATTCCGAGTAGTAAAGGGGGGTGAAGCGGAGGCGAAAGGCTCCATAGTTGGTGATGGTGTAATGGAAAGTGTTGGAGAAATGATGAGTGGAAGTGGAGATTCAAACACGTCGAGCTTCCCCCTTTGCTCGGAGACAGTTGGGGTTGGCTCGAGTGCAAAAAGAGACAGATTCTGCTCAGGATTAACCATGGGTAAAGGTGAAGGGTTAAGTGGTGGAATAGGAGTGGCTAGGTTTGGGGTTAAAGGTGTAATGGAGGGCCGAGGTGGCGGTAATAGGAGGTTAGCTGATGAAGTGGAGGCTAATGGTATAGCAGGTGGAGGTTTAGCGGAGGCCGGTGCTGTGGAGGCTGATGGTATAGCAGGAGGTGTAAAAGTATCGGGTTTGGTCCGGAGGAAACGCCGGATGGGGCGAGCGGTGTCTGGGGTAGGAGACATGTCTTGGTGCGCCGACATGGGTGATTGGAGTATTGATCCCTCGTCATAACACCAATAAGTCTTAGAAGCGGGGGTTATATTAAGGATGATGGCATCGTCTTGAGCAGGGGGTTCATCCAGTGGTAGCGGAGGGAGAGGAAAACGAAGAAAACTCGGAAGGGATGCCTGCAGAGCTTCATCATCATGTGTCGTCTTGAATTCTTCAATTGCCGGTTCTTCATTATCGAGTTCAAGTGGATGCCATGGTGGAGATGTATTAGTAGGTGGTGGAATGTAATGGTATTGCATATGATGTGGTGAATGCAAGTGTGAATGCGTAGGCGGAGGCGGAGGGCCATATGAATGAACGGGGTGAATGGGTGGAGGATGGACAGCGTCCACTTGAACATTGAAATCTGCCGGCTCTTGCTTGCTTGAACGGTCGACGCCATAGCCGTCTCTCCTATCCTTCCAATCTTTCTCCATCTTTGTAATGTCATTTAGAGCCGCATAAAGGGGATTGACTGGAGTAGGAGGAGCGGGCCGTGGGCTCGTAACCCTCTTTAATTGTTCCTCCAACAAAGTGACTTAAGGGCTTGGATTTGTTGAGGGGTGAGATGATCTAATGCATGCAAGATCTGGGAGACCTTCTCATCTTCGGGAGGAGACGGTCCCGTAGGAGTAGTGGCTCGCGATTGAGGCGAGGGACCACGGGATTGGATATTGCCCATGGGTGGGGCAAAACCGTGAAGATGAGGGCGTGGTCCCTTTAAAAGATTATGGTGAGAGTTGTGATGAATATGTTGAAATTGAAGGGAATAAGATGTGCTAGGTTGATCACCCTCATGAACATTAATTGAGTTAAACATGTTGACTTTCTTATCAAGGTAACCCAAACAATTCAATGCGCAATCAAAACAGCTCACATAGATAGCAAACAAGCTAGGATGGGGTTACCTTTGATTTCTTTTATTTGAACCTTGGCAAATTAATTGATTTTATGCAAATTCATGTGATCACTCAAGGGGGGAACCTAGTTTCAAATGTGGTTTTCTCCGATGCCAACTAGGAACACTCTCTCACCATGCATAGGCCAACTAAACACGGGACTTCAAAGGTACAACCTGCCCAGCGTCCGTGAGGGAATCCACGGGTGCGGGGACTTATGGAGGCTTGGTTTAGGAATTTCCGATCCAATGAGACGGAGTGCTCAATGGAGGGTCCTTCCTTCACCAAGAGGGTGGTGTGACTCCTAAAAGTGTGGGGAGAGGAGGTCTCCCAAATCAATGCAAGGATGAATGCACCAGACAATATCAAGTAGATAACAACATAGAACAAAAATAAATGACGACCTGGGAAGGGTCGGTATATCAATAAATAGCATCTGAGCGTCAGTCGCTAGTCACTGTGAATAGTGCAAGCAGAGCAAAATAGCGCCTTAGGGTGAGGCGCTTTCTCTAGAATGGACGCCCGGGAGCAGGGGCGTTAAATGGCAGTAATCAGCACGAATAAACAATGATAATAAAAATGACGCCTTACAGTAAGGCGCTATTCAAGTGAAAGACGCCTTGATGTGAGGCGTTATACTGATAAAAGATGCCTCTGAGAGGGGCGTTAATTTCTTCAATACTTCAACGGCCATAGGGCTCAAACAGTGGAAAATACCGACAGAAATGAAAAACACTCACAATCTCAGTATAAGAATCATGGCAATCAAACATGACAAGGGATATAGTATGCTCATCATTTAAAAAAAAAGAGATGGATAAATGGAATTTCTAAAAACCTATCAAACTGACAAATCACATAGGGAGAGTGTTACATGGAGCACAAAGGGAGACGCACCGTGGGTGCAAAAGGGGAGATGGCACACGTGGGTGCCCAAGGGGAAAGGGTAATCAAAAGAAAAATGAAAGGGGTCCCACCGTGATCGCCAATTTGTAGATTCTAAGAAATCTACTTAGAACAATTAAAAGGAAAAAGAAAATGAATAGAAGAATGGGAAAAGAGGGAGAAAAGGGGAGCATGAGAGGATTCTAAGGGGAATGTGATCGCTAGAGACGCGAGGGCCTCAAAGGATATAACAAATAATCAATGGAGGGATCGCGATATAAATACCTTAAATGCGGGGGAGATTGTGAGTGCACCTTCTCTTTCTATCGGCCGGCCGATGAAGAGAGTTTTCCTTGATTGATTACCCTTGCAAAATTAACAAACACCAATAAACAAACATGGATTAGAAACCAAGATGTGTAGCATCAAATCCAAATGTAAATATGGACATAGAAAGCATGGATATGAACACACCTTATTGGTGTTTGGCCTTTAAACCCCTATGCAAAAGGGTAGGTAAAAGATGATGTATGATGAAGAATAGAGGGAGATGTGCAAGTGTTGCACTATGGAGATGTGCTAGAGTGCACAATAGGGGAAGATCTCAATAAAGAAATAAAAGAAAAAAATGATATGATGCATACAATTAACTAAAGCAAAAATAATAGATAGGAGGGTGAAAGCTTAGTGGTTTTCTCCAATTTGGCTTCAAGCTAGGATGAAGATCTTCAATGGAGGAAGAAGAGGATGTAGAACTCCATAGATGTAGAGGCTTCAAATCTTCAATAGAGGAAGAATAACTCCATGGATGAAGCTTTTAGGTGCATGGGAGTCTTCCTCCTTGAGCCTTTGGTCCGGCAGCACCTCCTCTTGAATTGATCTTTTTTGATTTTTCACAAGGGAGAGAGAGATTCTATTTATAGGGTTGAAATTCGGAATTAATTCCAAGGGAAATTAGGAAAACATGTTTTAGTGGGATGTAGAAGAGATAAACATTAGGCAAGTGTCCCTTCAACCTTGGAAAGTCATAGGAACCCTTTCCCAAGTGGAAAAGGAGGTTAAATGAGGAAAGGAAGGGAAATTCAGAATTAATTCCAAGAGAAAAATAAGAAAACATATTTTAGTTGGATTTGGAAGAGATAAATCTTAGGCAAGTGTCCCTTCAACCTTTGAAAGTCATAGGAACCCTTTTCCAAGTGGAAAAGGAGGTTAAATGAGGAAAGGAAGGGAAATTCAGAATTAATTCCAAGAGAAAATAAGAAAACATGTTTAAGTTAGATTTGGAAGAGATAAACCTTAGGCAAGTGTCCCTTCATCATTGGAAAGTCATAGTAACCCTTTCCCAAGTGGAAAAGGAGGTTAAATGAGGAAAGGAAGGGAAATTCAGAATTAATTCCATAAAAAATTAGAAAACTTAGTTTTGGTAGGATGGAAAGGGGGATCCTTCCTCCAAGTGTCCTTTCAATATTAGGAAGCCATAGGAACCCTCTCGCAAGTGAAAAAGGAGTGTAAGTGAGGAAGGGAAGGGGTGCTGATGGAGTTCGGAATTGAACAAGAATTGACGACCTTGGTCAAGGCGTTAATTGAAATCACGACTGGGACAAAGGCGTTAATTCACGGATTTAATTTTAGCAATAAAAACTTTCTGTATTTAAAAATGATGAAGAGACGCCTGAGGGAGAGGCGTTATTTAAAAACACGACCCAAGGAGGGTCGTTAATTCTTATTTTTCTATTTTGGAAATCAAAAAATTCCAGAAACTGACGCCTTTACCTCTAGTCGTCCTTTCTTCAAAACGCGCCTCAGACCAGGCCGTTAATTAAAACACGCCCCACTTCAAGTCGTGAAATCTAAAAAATAGAGAAAACTGCCCAAAAAATCTAGAAAAATAGGGAAAAATAAGAAAAGGGAAAAAAGGGAGAAATCTAAGAAAATTGGGGAAAATAACTCAAACAAAGTTAATTAGAGGGTCAAATTGGGGCATTACAAGGTAATACGAGATGCACTCATAGTAACGTCAATTTTGGCGTGTCTACAGAGGTTAATCCTCAACACATGATATGGACTTTCAGACAAATAGAATTTGTCCTTCCATCTCATATCATTTGATATACGTCTGAAATCAAGATAACATCTGTATGATGTCCTTCAAGTATTCACAAGACAAGGTCTGAATCTTTATTCAGAAGCAAGGAACAGTCAATCATAAAATCATTCTTAACCATATCAGGTCATTTATTCAGTTCAGTGAATTGAAACTAAATAATGAATTCAGAGAAATTATTCAAACATGGATTTTCACACAGACAAATCATGAGCCAATTTCAGTTAGATCAGTAGATTTATTCCAAGGTAGACAAACATGAATTCACAAACCATTTGGGAAGGTTTATTCAAATCATATCAGAAGGTTTCTCTAACAGCATCATAGCTGAAGCCATAGAACTCATTAGATGGAGTTAAATATCTTCAAACTATCAATAGCCATCCGGCCCTCATTGAATGTGATTCAAATATCCTTGTGCAGAGTGTTACCAGACTGATATTTTACTAAAAATCAAATATGGTTATGAATTACAGTAGGGCTTTCTAAAAAAATAAATAAAATATTCTGCTCAAAATTAAAACATACATACCTGTAGCGGGAGCTAGGGGGATGGCGTCTGTACAACAGGTGGGAGGGTATTGGGACCTGTAATAATTAATAAACATACGAAAAAGAAATATTTTGCTAAAAATTGAAACATACATACCTACAGCGGGAGGTGATGGGGATGGCGTCTGTAAAACAACTAGGAGGGTATTGGGACATGTCAGAATTAATAAACATAAGTAAAATGAATTTTTTGTTGAAAATTAAAACATACATACCTGTAGCGGGAGGTGGTGGGGGTGGCGTCTGTAAAACAACTGGGAGGGTATTGGGACCTGTCAGAATTAATAAACATAAGTAAAATAAATTTTTTGCTGAAAATTAAAACATACATACCTATAGCGGGAGGTGGTGGGGGTGGCGTCTGTACAACAGGTGGTCGTGAGTCGACACTTGGACCTATAAGAACATTCAATTAAGCTAGTAAATGATTATAACATTTATATAGCTAACTATTTTAATAGTTATACATGTACCCCAAGAAGACGCGAAAGAGGAGGGAGTAGAGCCCCTGTCACTGCCCTATCTCCTCCCACTCCCAGTACGGCCTCCTCGGACCATTTCTTTATTACTAACAAAATAATTAATACATATTAATACTCAATTAGATAAGGCTAGACCAATGTTATTAAAAATTATGAAAAAATGAACAGTTATCATACAGAATTACAAAAATGTTCCTCCCTCGATCATGCTGATGATATATCTAACTCATCATCATCTTCGTCATCCATATTTACCTCATCAGATTCAAACTCTTCCTCTTCATCCGATTCCTCCTCCCCTCTAAAATAAACATTTAGCTCCATCGGATCGACTTCTTCCACTTCATCTCCGTTACATAGTGACAACGGCTGATCATATTCGTCCAGATTAATATGCGTGTGACCGACAATACTGACTTCGTCTAATTGAAAATATTCAACAATGGCAACTTCTGAGGGGGTTTCACTCATATTTAAATAATAAGTGGGAAAGAGTTTTGATTTAACCCTGTAAACTACCCACCAATCTTTAGTCTTCGATGATGGGTAGCTTGAATAATACACTTGTTGGGCTTGTGCGGCTAAAATGAACAGTTCAAAGGTATTAAGTTTAGACCTATGTTTGACATTGACAATCCCATAAGTTGTGTCATGTCGGAAAGAATTAGGATCAAACCAATGACACTTAAATATGTATACGTGATTGTCTCATCCCAAATACTGTAGTTCTAAGACTTCGTCAAGAAGACCGTAGTAGTCCAATTTCACTTCGTTATATAAACTTCCCTTAACAGATACATCGCTGTTCATCGTAGACTAACTTCGTCCATAATCCCTCGTATGAAATCTGTATCCATTCACAATATATCCTAGATATGCACGTGTAACCGTCGAGGGGCCATAAGCTATCTGTTGTACTCTTTAATCAGTAATGAGACCTTGTTCAACCTATATGTAAATTCTGATTAGTTATAATAAGGTTCAATCACCTCAACATACATAATCTCAAACATATATAGTCAATGATCGACACTAACCTGATGTCTCAGCCATTTGGCAAAAAACTTCTCGCGTTCTTTTTCAATCTCCACGTCCTGGATATTCGGATATTTTTGTGCTAATTCTGAATCAAATTGTCTGTAATATAAATACACTACTACTTTAAATGAACTGCAGAACAAGAATGAACAACTTATAGACATCGCTGGAAATGTGAGTCTAAGAACTTACTCAACATAAGGTTCAATCTCGATGCAATTCAGAAGAATATATATCTCAGTGGCATAGAAGTCTCTATCTTCGAGCGTGCACGTAGAAGAACGTCCGAACGCACGTCCAGGATGCTTAAATATAGAGAGCCGATCGGACGAATCATCAACTCCCCCATCATCATTACGTGGAGTTCGAGTACGACGTGTTAGAATCTCTGGCTCAAAGTACATGGAACAGAAGTTTGATATTTCTTCAAGAATATATGCCTCAGCAATCGAACCCTCCACCTTCGCCTTGTTGCAAACTTTCATTTTTAATTCATGCATGCACCTACAAGAACAAGTTACATGGCAATGAAATGTACCAACCATGGACGACATTTAACTTAAAAAAATTATGACATACCTCTCAAATGGATACATCCATCGAAATTGTACTGGTCCTCCGACAATAGCCTCGTATGGCAAATGGACGACCAGGTGCTCCATCGAATCAAAGAATGCCGGAGGAAATATCTTCTCGAGCTTGCAAACAGTTGTGACCACATTTTCTTTGATAGTTTGTACATCCCTCAGTCTGAGTTCTGATGCACATAAAATCTTGAAAAACTGACTCAGCACGGTCAGTGCTCCCTATATAGGCTTTGGCGATATGTCACGGAATGCAATGGGCAGAAGTCTCTTCACGAACACATGACGGTCGTGACTTTTCAGACCAAATATGTTTCCCTCATTAACATTCACACAACGAGCTATGTTGGATGCATATCTATCTGGGAATCTCAACTGTTTCAACCACTGGCACACTTCCTTGATCTGTGTATCATTAAGCACGTAAGTTACTTTAGGCTACACAGTTTTTCCATTTACGTGTTGTAATTCCAGTTCTGGACGTTTAGAAAGCATCTTTAAGTCCATATGCGCTTTCGCGTTGTCCTTTATTTTGCCTTTAACATTCATGATCCTATTGAACACATTATCAAAAAAATTCTTCTTCCTATGCATAACATCCAGATTGTGTCGTACAAGAAGAGTTGACCAATAAGGAAATTCCCAAAAAATACTTTTCTTGTTCCAGTTGTGATCCTTTCCAAAGCCAGAGAGTTGGCGTGTGCTACCAGACAATTGTAGTACATCTGGTAAATTTTGCACCCGTGCCGCCATATGTTGACCCGACACCCTTTGCAAGTCTGCTTCATCCATTTCAACTATAATTTTTTTAAAGAAGTCTTTTTGCCTTCGAAAAGGATGGTCAGTTGGTAGCAACTGCCAATGGCAATCAAATCAGCATGCTTTCCCACCATGTTTCAATACAAATGATTTGGTATCTTCCATACAGTAAGGACATGCTAACCTCCCATGTGTGCTCCAACCAGATAGCATTCCATATGCAGGGAAGTCACTTATTGTCCACATCTGTGCATCCTTCATTACAAAATTTTGCTTCCTACAGGCATCATAAGTAACAACTCCATCAGTCCATAATAAATATAGCTCATCAATCAACAGCCTGAGATAAATGTCCAAATTTTTTCCAGGACTTTTTGGACCAGGAATTATGAATGACAAAAATAGATTTTCTCGCTTCATGCACATGTCCGGTGGAAGGTTGTATGGTGTCATGAACACTAGCCAACAAGAATAAGATGCCACTGAACCACTGAATGGATTAAAACCATATGTGTATAAACCCAATCGAATATTACGTGGCTCCTTTGAGAAAGCAACATGAGTACGACTAAAGTGCGTCCAAGCTTCACCATTGGCAGGGTGACTGATTATATCATCGGCACGGCGTACTCTTTCGATGTGCCATGTCATATGTCAAGCCGTCTTTGAGGACATATACAATTGCTGCAGCCTAGGCACACGAGGGAAGTATCGTAATGCTTTGTAAGGTACATCCTTTTGCTTTGAATTGCCCCTCTCTTAGGTTTGAATCTGTCATGGTGACAAATAGAACATGATAACTTATCTGCATCGCCTTTGTAATATAATGTACAGTGATTCGGGCATGCATCTATTTTCACATATCTAAGCCCTAGCCCATTGACCATCTTTTTAGCACAGTAATAAGTTTCTGGCAACTTCTCGTCTCGAGGCAACATACTCTTGATCAAGAGGAGGAGACGGTCAAAACAAGTCTCACTGATGTGAAATTCAGATTTCAAATTCAATAATTATGACACTACAGACAACTGAGTGTGCTTTTCACAACCATCCCACAACGGCTCATCAGCATCCCTAAGTAGTTGATAAAATCTTCCGACTATCTGATTCGGCGCTTCTTCCATGTATGCAGGTTCCTCATCAACATTAAAACTAGGACCAACAACATCTACAACCATATCCATATACCCACTTGTGCCTGTAATATTGTGAGGCTCATACCTTAAGTATTCCTCACCATGACACGTCCAATTCGTATAACCATCCACGAACCCTTTCGTGTATAAATGATGTTGCACATCCCTTGGTTAATGCCACCTCAAGTTTCTACAATTTGAACAAGGGCATCGAATGTGACCTTCACGGTCTGTTGCTGCATTGGGATTCCTCAATGCAAATTTAACAAAACTCTAAACTCATGCTTAAATTCATCTGACACCACCCGATCAACTATTCTACGATACATCCATGAACGATCTGTCATCATTTTGCCTGCACTCAATAAATGTTATTACACATCCTAACTTTGAAATCATTACTCCTAAAAATATTCACAAAAATTTTCTCACATCGTTCGTCGTAGACCATTTGCAGTTGGAAAGGGACTATTAATTAGATTATCACTTTTTAACCCATCCATGAAGGTTTGATTGCACAATCACTTACTATATGTGTTGCACGATTTGCGAAAAATTTCGGCAGCATCTCCCCACACTTCTCCGATATACCAAAAATATTTATTGATTTTAAAATTTTCTTAAACACTTACAAATAAGTGGTTAAGAAAACACTCAAAATCAATAATGGTATATCAGAGAAGAGTGAGTAGACGCAATCGAAATTCTCAACAAACCATACAAACACATATAGTAAATGACTGCCTAAGTGCGATCAAACATTTACAGACTGTCCTAATGGGACAATTCAAGACTTTGAGGTAGATATATACATTCTCGCCCCAAAACGAGAACATACGCATCAATCCCAAAGTCTTGAACAGGAAGGTTCATTGACACAATTTTAACACGCTCTCCTAAGGTGCATGTAATGTTAGGTCGCACCCACGCACCTCAGCTCACAGTGAATACATCATGTATTTATCTAACATAAAATTAAATAATAAGGCAATTATCATTATGCATATAACAAGTTAAATAACATCCAATTGTTAACAATTTCCAAATGAAGAACATCCAAGCGAAAGAATCAACATTTTTTGGTCAGATCAACATCAAAGATAAATAAGATAAAATAAACAAATGAAGCCACATCAGATAGAGGGCTTCAATTTCTTGGTGAGATACCTAGTGGGTGATAATCATGGATGCTGCATTTTGGCACATGCACCAGGGTCATAAAATACTTTCATGCTCATTAGCTTTCTTCAGAGTTTTTTGGCTAAATATCATTATTCCTAATGGAATTCTGCCAACGTGCCTGGGAGCTACACATTGGCAAGTAGAAGAACTTCCTCTGTATGACTTCTACTCTGTTAAGGCTGACAATAGATCTCAGCAGCTTGATGTTCTTCAAAAATGGGAGGAGAACAAGAGTATTCTTTTCTTGGGCTATAAGCAGTTTTCTAAAATTGTGTGCGATGTAAGAGACGAGATAGGGGCTGCATGTTAGGATAGGTTAGTAAAGGTCCCTAGCCTTCTCATTTTAGATGAAGGCCATACTCCCAGAAATGAAGACACAAATATTCTCCCTACGCTAGAAAAGGTGCAAACTCCCCGTAAGATGGTCCTTTCAGGGACACTATTTCAGAATCATGTCAAAGAAGGTTTTAATATATTAAATCTAGTGCGTCGTAAGTTTGGGAACATGGACTCAGCACGATCTTGTAATGATGAGTCCATGTTTAGGAAAACTTACGACACACTAGATTCAATATATTAAAAACTTCTTTAACATGATTCTGAAATACTGTCTATGAAAGGACCACCCTGCGGGGAGTTTGCACCTTTTCTGGCGTAGGGAGAATATTTGTGTCTTCATTTCTGGGAGTATAACCTTTATCTAAAATGAGAAGGTTAGGGACCGTTATTAACCTCTCTTGACATGCAGCCCCTATCTCGTCTCCTACATCGCACACAATTCTAAAAAACTGCTTATAGACCAAGAAAAGAATACTCATGTTCTCCTCCCATTTTGAGAACATCAAGCTGCTGAGATCTATTATCAAACTTAACAGAGTAGAAGTCATACAGAGGAAATTCTTCTACTTGCCAATGTGTAGCTGCCAAGATATACCATCACAAGATTCCATGAGACTCATCACGAGATGCCATGAGACGAAAGTATCCTGAGTAGAGCATGTATATCAGGTGGCAGTAGGAGGCACCTAAAAGTTGATGCAGAGGTAGGATTCTTTGATATAGTGAAAGAAACATTGCAAAACGAAGATCATTGTAAAAGGAGAATTTCTATCATAAAGGACCTTTGGGAGATGACCGTAGATGTCTTGCACTACTACAAAGGTGAATTCTTAGATGAGTTGCCAGGACACATTGATTTCACTGTGCTATTGTGTCTGAGTCCCAGATAGAAAAAACTTCTAGGATACTTCGGAAAATATGAGAAGTTTAAGATAATTGATGTTGGTAGTGCAGTGTACCTGCATCCATGTTTGAAAGATTATGCTGATTATGCTTCTCGAGACTGGAGTGTCATAAAAGTGAAAGATCAAGAGATTGATAATCTTTTGGACTCCATAGACTTGAAAGATGGAGTGAAGATAAAATTCTTTTTGAACATTTTGTCAATTGCAGACTGTGCTGGAGAGAAAGTGATTGTATGATTTCTGGTGACACAAATACAGAGGAGAGGGAATTGGCAATGAAGCAATTCCTCCACTCACCTGATGGTAAGGTTCTATGTGGTTCAATTAAGGCATGTGGAGAAGGCATCTCTCTTATAGGAGTATCCTAGAAGTTTAGTATGTATTTATTTGAGGTTTTCATGTGTAGAAAAAGCACCCAATGCCATTCAACTAGTTCAAATTAAGGCCTTATGACCGTCTTTGAAAACATGATTTTTCCATAAAAATGGCATGGAAGATCTAGAGATGCAAAAGGAATGCAGGGTGGCTGCCTTTGTTACCAATGGGTGTTGGTCTTTACCACAACCTGCTTCTTCGGAAATGGCAGACCTTTGGAATACAATATCAGGGATCCCTATTGCATCAGGTGGAAGAGATGAAATCCGATGAACCATAATAATGGGCTGTTCACTACAGCACATTGCTGGGAAGTAATAAGAGCAAAAGCTAGACCTTTGCTTTATAGTGAATGGATCTGGAAGGAGCTGACAATACAAAGAGCCTCTCAATGTCTGTGGCAAGCAGTGTTAAGCAAACTCCCAACTATGGACAATTTACAAAAGAGAGGACAACACCTTGCTTCTATGTGCTAATTTTGCAAAAACAATTGTGAATTTTCAAAACATCTATTCTTTGAATGTCCTTACTCTAATTGGATTTGGAAAGAAATTCAAAGTAGGCTAGACTTGCACCGGTCTCCTAAAACTCTCAATCTGGAAATTGCAGAGCTTGCTAATAACTGCCCTAAGAAAGGGCCAATTCTGAAGCTGGTGAGAGTGCTACTGAGAACCATAGTTTGGCATATCTGGAAGCAGAGATGTGAAATAATTTTCCAAGGAGATTATGTGCTTAAAGGAAATCTTCTAATCCAAATATTGGAAGACAGCCGCCATTGCATAGAATTCCATGAAGCATTGACAAGGTTAAAGAGGAAGTGAGATATTAGCATATTCAAAAGATTTAACATTAATTGTAAAGCCCCTTAAAAGTTTTCCACATTTCTAGTTTTTCTAGTATGATATAATGCAATGAAGGGAGGTTAGCCGACTGGAGCTAGAGTAGTCATCTCCAACTTCTTCTGTACATTCTCTGACATAATACAAATCATTACTTATCAAAAAAAACATGAAGAATAAAAATATTCAACCAAATCAAATGACATGCAATAAGGGATGTTTTAATGTAAATAGGGAAAAAACATCAAGAATAAAAAATATCCTCCGCCAAAATGTGTCGACTCTGAGAGTCGACACTTTCGACTGGATTTTTTGTTTATTTGCTAGAAACAGACTTCTCGATGAAATGTGTCGACTGTGAGAGTCGACTCTTTCACCCTGGGTTCAGATTTTGTTGTTTGACATAACACCCGTGAACCCTCATCAGATGGTTTTGAGATGATTCCCAGAATACACCATAGTCCATATGAAGGATGCCGGATGGCATGCATTGAATAATTCATAATATATTTCATAAACATGTAGACGCATAAGGAAAAAAAATAGCCCTATAATATGATTCCAAAAATCAAGAATCAGAGGCCTAGCCCGATTATCTGAGATCAGAGGAGGCCTCCTCCTACCCCTCCGAGCTCCCCCACCCTCCCTGAACCCCCTCCCCTCCCACCAGTGACCTTCCCCCTCTCTGAACACACTCCCACCGATGACCTCCCCTCCCCCTCCGAGCTCCCCCTCCCTGCCACCAGTTGCCCTGCCACCGGTCGCCCCTACCTGAACCCCCCCTCCCCCTCTGAGCTCCCCCTCCCTGCCACCGGTCGCCCCTCCCTGAACCCCTCCTCCCCTCCCACCGGCAACCTCCCCTTCCCCCCCACCCTCCCTGAACCCCACCTCCCCTCCCACCGGTGACCTCCTCCTCCCCCTTCGAGCTCTCCCTCCCCCCCACCTACCCTTCCTAAACCCCTCCGATGATCCCAAAAAAAAAGTGCACTTGCGCCCGCGAGGGAGGGGGAGGGGGATGGGACTTACTGGAGAGGCGGTGGCGATGATAAGAGGGGGCGGTGATGATGAGAGGGAGGAGGTGACGGCGCGGATGACGAGAGGGAGGAGGATGGCGGCGGCGATGACGATGGACGCTGGCGGAGACGGCGCGGATGGCGGCGGCGACGTCGAGAGGGAGGAGGGCGGCGGCGGCTCCGATGGGGAAGATGGAGGAGAAATAGTAAGAGTGAGAGGGAGGGTGGGGGAAATGAGAAAATGGCGATCTCGAATGTGGCGGGAGAGGGAAAATGTGAGACGGAACTTCAGACGGAAACATTTCGCATCTCAAATTTCAGACGTAAGATTATTCATCTGAATATTCGTCTCTATTTTTAGACTTGAATTTTGTCATCTGAATATCCGTCTGTAAATTCAAACGGATATTCAGACGGAATGATTCTATCCCAAATACAGATGGAATTTGAGATGAATCATATCCGTCTGAATTTACAGATGGAAATGTGATGAAAATTAATCCGTCTTAAATTTCTGTCTTAAATACCGCCTTTTCTTGTAGTGTGCGGTAGGAGAGGACAACTCGCTATCTTATGGTCCTTACTCCCGCAACGGAGACACGCTCCTTACTTCCACCAACACTCATTAAATCAATGACAACTATTATTACAATAACAACACTTCTCTCCCTTCTTGAATTTCTTCCCACTTCGAGATCCACTACCGCTACTAGATCTCCTTTTTCCGATCATCTATTTAGAACTTCCACAATCGATGGCTTGTTCCTTCTTTCTCTTTTCACTCTTCTCTCGGGCATCCTCTAATAATTCAATTCTTTTAACTAGGTCTGCATAAGCTTGAATATCTATTAGTGCCACTTGGGGAACAAAACCATACCTATTTGCCTCCATCTTGACTAAAGTCCAGATTCCTGTAAAAATAACCACGGGAGTTGATTATCTTATTTCCTTTAAAATTCACATATTTTTATCACTTAACCCAAATCTTTACTCAATCTCGCCGGTTGATAATAGGAAACGACATAGGTTGTATGACTTAATACACCTAGAAACCTATACCTATGGCTATGAACCTAGGGTTTAAATAACCTGGCTCTAATACTACTTCTGTCACGTCTCGAACCTGTAGCAGCGAAAACTGCTCGGAACGTGACAACGAACAGTCGAGTCAAGCAGAGCGTTGGAGGGTCAACTACTATAAGGAAGTAACTTAGCAAGACCAGATTTGATAAAAGATTATTTATTAATAATACACTCATTATTACAATTCTGGATAACTAAATAATACAATATTAAGATTTAAAAGAAAAGATGCGAAGTATAAGACTCTCAACTATAATGCTAGACTCAATTCGTTGAAAAGGAATCGTGTCTTCTAATATAACAGCACTCGGTCACTCTTCCCCTTCCACAATAGGGTGCATTTCAGCTTCAATATATATTACCTGAAAAATGTTAGAGGAAACTGGGTGAGCAAGAAGCTCAGTAGGATTTATATCTCTATCACCAGGCATCTTTACGTGGTTAACATGTCGATAATGTAATTGCTCCAAATGTTAAAGTACGTAATAAAATCATTGAATATGCACATGAAGAGATAAGGGCACAAGCATTGGGTTCACAAATAAGTCAAGGTAATAAAGAAGTATGAGTGTAGAATGAACAAGTAAGTGCTAATATTTGATTGGCCATACCACGTAAGAATGTACAAGTCAAGTATTTTAATTGTTTCACGCGATTCAAGCAAGTGTAAGTATTTATGAGTGAGTGGAATGCTGTAGATTAATCTAGCGAGATAGTACTTTGGTGCGATGCCACACCAGGTCAACAATAGCTCCCATGTGCACGAGTACTTTGGGGCGCTCCCCCCAGGATCAGACCAGGCCCTATTAATGCCAGGCATCAAGGTTTTGGATCAATGACCCAAAAATGTAAATATCTAGACATCCACATTAAAGTAATAACGATAGCCAAAGAATTTCAAGGTAAAGCTAATGAAAATAAAGTACTGATCTAGCAAAATTTATCATTCAAGGAACAAGTGGTGCAAGAATCACAAGTAGTTGTAAGAGAAGTTCAAGGATCATTTAAGCCATCGTGTTTAACGACATTAAGACAATAAGAAAAATGAGTTGCCGATCAAGGCACGATCAACTCCTGCGGAAATTCATGTAAGGTAGTTTTAGATCAAGTTTACCTCAGTCGGTGCTTAGCGAGAACACCAAGAAATCACGGTCAGGTAAGAGATTAAACATTGGGAGGTTCTCCTTGCATTCACAAGGGCCTAATTAAATAACCACTTATCCACTTAAAGCATTTGCTCGTGGACCTCTTACCTTAGACACCGGTCTTTCTTGATAATCTTGCTAGCTACATGACATTTTTGGAAACACGAAACACATAAGTCATTTTAGGAAGATTTCAGGAAATGAAAGTGATGTGACACAACCTCGGACCTAATGCAAGCAAGCACAATCGCATTCAAATGGGCCGAATTGGGCCACCGCTCTATCGACACTCACCCAAGCCCGGGGTGACTTGGCAATGCCAAGTGGAGGATGTGGGGTTGGACCCTTGCTGGTAGAGGGCCAGCAAGACCAATGTTTGATTCCCAATGGATGTGGATGCCCAATTCAATGGGGCCGACAAAGTGCCAAAGGCACGGGTTACTCTCTTCACCACGGTGATCACTCAAGACAACGGGGCTTGAGGACCGAGCTCTCCCTCTCACGGCCAGCGGAACTAAGAACTAATATTGAAAGACAAGCACAATGAGCAAGGGTTTAGAGCACTTACTCGACCGGTTTGAAGAAACCGGTCCCGGTCGGAGACGAGGGCGAGCGGGGAGGCGGGTGGATCCCCACACGCCGCGCCGGGGTAGCTTGACATGCCCAAATGAGTACAATACTACACCTCTCGCAGGAGGGGGATCTTGGGATGGGGGTTAATGGATTACCATCAAAACTACCTCCGCACAGGGAGGGGCCTTCAGCCGGCCAAGCGGGGTGGGGAAAACTAGGGCTAAAACGATATAGAAGTGGTGATGCCAAATATGTCTGCCCACTGCAATAGGGGACTGACAGATGGTGCTGAAGCTGCAAAACTCGATCAGGAATTTTGCCGAGGGTGAGACCAGTGGGGAACTCTTCGTAGCTGGGAAGGGAATGCCTCAGAATTTCTTTAATTTCTTATGGAGCCGCTGCTGACCGGGATGGAGGTTTGAATAGAGCTTCAGATTCTCGGACCTACAGTTGCAGACTTCTAACAGCAGATTGCAGAGAATGCCCTGGCAGCTCCCGACCTCGGAATCAAGCGCCGTCGAAGTCGTTGGAATCGTGGACGAGTCCTCTTCGCAGCAAAACTGACGGGGAAGCCAACCATTGTCGGAGAAGACTAGGGTATGCAGAACAATGGTGACTGGTCGATGCAGACTGTGGGTAGTAGGACGATGGAGCTGAGGGAGAAAAATGATAACTTCTGCTACCGGATGCCGAACGGGATTCTGCTTTTGATTCTGAAAGTAGACAGGAAGGAGAAGAACTTTGTAGAAGATCCTGTGGGCTGATTCCTCCGAGGTTCGTCGTGGCAGAGCTTCTAATCCGGTTCTGGTACTCAGCAGGGACAGCTATGCGCAGTCGTGGGAGAACGGATCTCCTGAGCAGCACACAGATCGGATGAAGACGAAACCACTGCCGTTCCGAAGGAGACCAGTAGACGCTTCCAACGGTGGCTCTTAGGTCTTCAAACTCATCCGGAGGAAGTCGTGGTGGCCGCTGCAAGTTGCTGGTTCACCTGTAACTTCTGGACTGCAAGCAGCAACCTAGGGACAGCTTCCAATGCCTAGAAAGAAGAAGGAGAATGGGGTATGTGGTGAAGGGGAGGTGGATGAAGGGTGAGAGGGGGGGTTGTGGGATTGTGGAGTGGGTCTAATGGTGGAGGGGAGATGGAGGAAGAGGGGGAGGGCGCAGGCTTCACCTGGAGGTAAGGGGGGATGGGGATTGCAAGGGGGGGAGAAGAATGGAGGGAGGTGGGGGCGACCTAGGCTAAAGGGGATAGAGGGAGGGGCGGCCAAAGCTTGGAGGGAAGGGATTTCAAATTTGAAATGGCCTTGGAAGTTGAGGGATTGTGTGGGGAAGGGGGTGATTGTGTTGGAATGGGGGAAGATTGTGTGGGAATAGAGAAGATAGTGTTGGAATGGGAGAGATTCTACCTTGGGACTATGGGGGTGGAGTAATGGCAGCTATGGGAAGTGAAGGGCCTTTAATGGGGTAGGTGGGGGTTGGAAGTTGGGAGGGAGGAGGAGGAGAGAGAGAAAGGGGCGAACCCCATAGTGGAGGAGAGAGAAAGAGGGATAGAGAGAGAGGTGGGGTGGGGAATCACTCCCCTAGGGCTTCTCACCCAACTATAGGATTCACTCCACTAGAACTAGATTTGAATACTCAAATGGAAATCTTTTGTATTGAATCATTCATTACCTCCAAATGAAGGAAATGGGGCCCTATATATAGGAAACCCATATTTTACAATAAGTCCCTTACAAAAGACTCAATAACAAATAACCGAAGGGGTAGGGGGGGCTCATGGGCCAAGCTCGAAGAATTGGGCCCAATAGCACATTACACAATCTAATGACACTCAAACTTAGGAAAATAAATGCAAGACCTAGGGACATGACTCAAACAAAATGAAAATTACATCAAATGACTCAAGAAGATAGCACAAAAGGGATAATTGGGCCTTTATAGAGAGAGGCCCGAACTGAAACGATGCCGGAGTGTGAAGAAGACCCTAGCCAAAGGGAGTTGTGGATGATGCCTCCATCAAATCCCCTGGGCTGTGAAGAGCTCGACTCCGTCGAGTAGGGGTCCATCCGGCTATGGTACTGCTCGAGGAGGTCTGGATCCAACCGCTGGAGATCCTCCCGACTCACCCAAGAATCCTCCGAAGGAGGGCGATCCTTCCACCTGACGAGATAGCGCTCATATACCTTGCTCCGAGTGGTAGTGACTTGTACATCCAATATTTGTTCAATTTGTTCACGCTGGGCTCTTTTGGTTGGTGGCCTCTCCTCACGGGTGGGTGCTCTCTCAATGGAAGAAGTAGGCTCAATCTCCTCACTAGGTACCACCGTGGGTCCCTTATATGGCACTAGGTCGGTGACATTGAATGTGGGACTTATTCCATACTCCTCAGGGAGATCTAACTCGTAGGCATTTGCACCAATGCGCCTCAAGACCTGGAAGGGACCAGCCCCACGTGGCCTCAGTTTAGAGTTGGCTCCCGGGGAGAGCCTCTCCGTCCTTACCATCACAAAGTCACCCACATAGAATTTTTGGTGACGCCGATGAGAGTCAGCCAACCCTTTGTAACCCTCATTCTTTTTGCTGATGTGCTTGCGAATTTCTTCATGCAATTCTCTAATATGTTGTGTAAAAGACTCAGCTGAAATGGACACTCTAGCATGCTGGGGGAGGGGAATGAGATCGGAAGGCTTTCTTGGTTTGTATCCATGCACGGCTTCAAATGGACTCATCCCTATGGACTTATTGATGGAGTTGTTATATGCAAATTCGGCCTGGGGTAAGATGAGATCCCAATTTCTGGGGCGATCCTCAACAAGACACCTAAGAAGGTTCCCTAGACTCCGATTGACAACTTCGATTTGGCCATATGTTTGGGGGTGGTAGGCAGTGGAGAATTTGAGGAGGGTACCCATCATGTGCCAAAGACTTTTCCAAAAGTAGCTAGTGAATTTGACATCCCTATCGGAGACTATGGTCTTAGGTAGCCCGTGGAGACGGACTACCTCATCAAAGAACAATCGAACCACATGGGAGGCATCGGAGGTTTTGGAGCATGGGATGAAATGGGTCATTTTGGAAAATCTATCAACCACCACATAGATGGAGTCATACCTTTTTTGAGTCTTGGGTAATCCTAGCACAAAGTCCATGCTCAAGTCTTGCCATGGACGGTCGGGGATGGGGAGTGGGGTGTATATGCCAGTGTTTTGCTTCACCTGTTTGGCCGAAGCACATGTGCGACATTGACCGACTATTTTGCCTACATCTCTCTTGAGACTTGGCCAATAAAACTGACCCTCAACTAGAGCAATGGTCTTGTGAACCCCAAAATGACCGGCTAACCCTCCCGCATGTAATTCCCAAACCAAGAAATCTCGGAGTGAGGTCCGTGGAATGCAAAGCTTGGGTCCCTTGAAGAGGAACCCATTCTCTAAGACAAACCCCTCATGTTCCTTGCTAGAATGGGTGATCAAGGTAGTGAAGATGTGCCCAAAGTCGGGGTAGCTAGGGTACTCATCCTTGATCTTATCAAATCCGGTTACTTCCACTTGAATAGTGGAAAGTAAGGAAACTTTCCTACTAAGGGCATCCGCCACTCGATTCTCACTCCCGGCTCAGTGTTTGGTGACAAAAGTGTAGGATTGGATGAACTCAACCCATCGAGCATGTCGGGCATTTAACTTTTGTTGGGAGTTGAGGTATTTGAGGGCTTCATGGTCGAAAAAGTTGACAAACTCTTTAGGCAACAAGTAATGCCTCCAATGTCGGAGGGACTGCACCACGGCGTAGAACTCCTTGTCATAAGTGGAGTATCTTGTCCTAGCATCACATAGCTTCTCATTAAAGAAGGCTACCGGGTGTCCCTCTTGACTAAGAATCCCTCCTATCCCTATCCCGGATGCATCACATGTGACTTCAAAGACTTTAGAGAAATCGGGAAGGCATAGGACCGGGGCTTGGGTCAACTTCTCCTTAAGTTCTTGGAAGGCTTTAGAGGCCGATTTGGTCCACACAAAAGTTCCCTTCTTGAGACAATCAGTGATGGGGCCGGTGATAGTGCTAAACCCACGAATAAATCTCCTATAGAATGTGGCTAATCCATGAAAACTTCGGACCTCATGAAGGGTGTGAGGTTCCGGCCAATCCAGAATAGCTTGGACCTTATCGAGGTCCATGGAGACACCCTTGGTAGACACCACAAATCCTAGGAAGGTGATGGATGTGGTCATGAAGTGGCACATCCCTAGGTTGGCAAATAGGCTCTCTTGTCGGAGGACGGTGCAAACTTGCCTAAGATGGTCAAGATGGGCCTCTTGGGATTGACTATAGATGAGTATGTCATCAAAGTAGACCACTAGAAAGATCCCAATGAAAGGCCTAAGGACCTCCGTCATAAGACGCATGAAAGTACTTGGGGCATTTGAAAGCCCAAAAGGCATGACTAACCATTCAAAGAGACCATCTTTGATTTTGAAAGCCGTTTTCCACTCATCCCCGGGCCTTATCCTAACTTGGTGATAGCCACTCTTAAGGTCAATTTTGGAGAAAATGGTGGCTCCGGCTAACATATCAAACATGTCATCAAGCCTAGGGATGGGAAACCTATACTTGACGGTGATTTTGTTAATGGCCCGACTATCCACACACATTCTCCATGACCCATCCTTCTTAGGAGTGAGAAGGGCCAGCACGGCACATGGGCTTTTGCTAATGCGAATGAAGCCCTTCCTAATGAGTTCCTCTATTTACCTCCGAAGTTCAGCATGTTCCATGGGATTGAGGCGATAATGAGGAAGGTTTGGGAGAGTGGCCCCCGGTACTAGATCAATTGCGTGTTGCACATCACGCATGGGAGGGAGTTGGTCTGGGAGCTCCGTTGGGAACACATCATGGAATTCTTCTAGGAGTTGTTGGATCTCTATGGGATGTGGATTGGTGGGAGTGGGCTCTCCTAGGCAAATGACCACTGCACATAGTGGTACTCCTTGAACTATCTCCTCTTCAAGTTCTTTCCTAGTGATGAGATGAAGACCCTTGGTCAACCCCGAGGTCCCACTTTGTTTGGGAGTTCGGGTGAGGGACGGGGTTGGAGGGGTGGAGTTCCTCGAGACTTGTGGGGTGATGGGGTGTTGTCCTTGAGGGAGAGTGTCCCTTTTGGTCATGGGACGGGGTGGGGAGGGGTTAAGACGGATAGTCTTTCCCTAATGTTCAAAGGTGCATATGTTGCTCCTACCCAAGATGGTGGCATCTACATCATAAAGCCAAGGTCTTCCTAGAAGGATGCTACCGACTTCCATGGGTATGACATCACACCATATTTGGCCATGGTATGAAGAGAATGTGAGGGGTACAAGACATTGGGTGTTGACCGGGATGGAGTTGTTGTTGATCCATGAGACCCGATATGGATTTGGGTGGGGAGTGATAGTAAGCCCAAGGAGCTTAACGGTATCGGGGGATACGGCATTGACACAACTCCCACTATCCAAGATCACTTTCCTTATATGGATCCCTATCTTGACAAAAGTGTGAAAGATTGAAGTCGACGCCAATCCTCTTCTTGGGGTTTGGTGAGGGTGCATCTAATCACTCCTAGATGGGAGTTGGTAGATGGGATGGTGTGATCTAGACCCGATTCTAGGTATTGGGCCTCATACTCTTCTTCCCAATCTAGTGAGGCTTCATGGTCCTCAACAACACTCTCAAGTTCCTTTTGGGGTGGGGGAGCTTCTTCCTCAATAAGCAAGCTAGATAATCCCTTGGATGGACATTGCCCCGCAAAGTGACCAAACCCTTGACACCTATAGCATTGTTGATGCCCGCCACCCGGAGTGTTTCCTACATTTGGTCCTTTGGGATTGTCTTATCTCCGTGGGAGAGGATGACTAGGGGTGGGTTTGTTTGGAGTGATGGTGGGAGGAGGGTTGTAAGGCCTTAATGGGGTACTCCCACTTGGATTTGGGGCTTTCATGGGGGTGGCCGGAATGGGTCGTGGTCCCATATTTTTGGGATCGGCCGGTCGGGGAGTAGCAAATCGAGGGATCCTAGAGAATCTTTCTACATCCCTTGCTATTTGATAGGCTAGCTCAAGGTTATCAACATCTCTCATGAAAAGCTCTCTCTTGATGTGACTTTGAAGACCATTCCTAAAGCGGGACAAGGTAACGGCCGGGTCTTCATGAACTCCACACTTCAAAAGATAGGAGTCAAACTTCTCAATATATTCTACCACGGTCTTCCCTTCTTGGGTGAGGCTTTGCCATTCATCTAAGAGAATTTGATGGTAGGATTGGGGAAGGTATTTGTTCCTAAGTTGATTCTTCATACCCTCCCAAGTATCAATAGGCTCTTCCCGCCTAATCCTTCTTAGACCCTCTTGGTTTAGCCAATAAGTTTTGGCTAATTTAGTAAGATGCATTTTGACCAATCTTACCCTTCTTTGGTCGGTCATAGGGTACCATTCAAAGTATTGGTCCATGGCGGTCTCCCATTCTAAGTAGACACTTGGTTCATGGGAACCATCAAAGTTTGGGGCCTCTACTTTAATCATCCTTAAGAGAGGGTCATCCGGGTCGTCCCGTGGACGTCTTTCATGAATGTGATGGTGGCGAGGCCTCTCATAGTCATGGTAGGGGTCAAGATCCAAGTCCTCCCTATAAATTTCAGCATGTGGGTGATGGGCTCTTGGTCCATTGTTCCTTGGGTGGAACTCATCCCTATGAGGCTCAGCATGGGGAGGGTGGACTCTTGGGTCATTGTTCCTTGGGTGGAACTCATTCCTATGTAGCTCACCATGTGGTGGATGGACTCTTGGTTCATTATTCCTTGGATGAGGGTCTTCCCTATGAGGTTCAACATGTGGAGGGTGGACTCTAGGTTCATTGTTCATTGGGTGGAACTCATGCTCTTCTAGCCGAGCAATTCGAGTGGAAAGGGACTCAAGTTGGGCAAGAGTGTTGGTAAGGGCAGCATCTACCCTATTCATTTGGACTTGGGGTTCCTCCCTAGGAGCATCTTGGTTGAGTTGAGGATTGGGATCTATTGGTGGATTTGAAGATGAAGGATCGGGTCGGTAACTAGCACCACTACGGGTGGACATGCAAGACAAGGGACAAATGGAGTTGGACACACAATGCAAAGGTCCTAGGACTTAGACTTGATAGAGACAAGTCAAATACTTGCTCTGATACCAATTGATGTGACACAACCTCGGACCTAATGCAAGCAAGCACAATCGCATTCAAATGGGCCGAATTGGGCCACCGCTCTATCGACACTCACCCAAGCCCGGGGTGACTTGGCAATGCCAAGTTGAGGATGTGGGGTTGAACCCTTGCTGGTAGAGGGCCAGCAAGATCAATGTTTGATTCCCAATGGATGTGGATGCCCAATTCAATGGGGCCGACAAAGTGCCAAAGGCACGGGTTACTCTCTTCACCACAGTGATCACTCAAGACAACGGGGCTTGAGGACCGAGCTCTCCCTCTCACGGCCAGCGGAACTAAGAACTAATATTGAAAGACAAGCACAATGAGCAAGGGTTTAGAGCACTTACTCGACCGGTTTGAAGAAACCGGTCCCGGTCGGAGACGAGGGCGAGCGGGGAGGCGGGTGGATACCCACACGCCGCGCCGGGGTAGCTTGACCTGCCCAAATGAGTACAATACTACACCTCTCACAGGAGGGGGATCTTGGGATGGGGGTTAATGGATTACCATCAAAACTACCTCCGCACAGGGAGGGGCCTTCAGCCGGCCAAGCGGGGTGGGGAAAACTAGGGCTAAAACGATATAGAAGTGGTGATGCCAAATCTATCTGCCCTCTGCAATAAGGGACTGACAGATGGTGTTGAAGCTGCAGAACTCGATCAGGAATTTTTCCGAGGGCGAGACTAGTGGGGAACTCTTCGTAGCTGGGAAGGGAATGCCTCAGAATTTCTTTAATTTCTTATGGAGCAATTGCTGACCGGAATGGAGGTTTGAACAGAGCTTCAGATTCTCGGACCTGTAGTTGCAGACTTCTAACAGCAGATTGCAGAGAATGCCCCGGCAGCTCCCGACCTCGGAATCAAGCACCGTCAGAGTCGTTGGAATCGTGGACGAGTCCTCTTCATAAAAAAACTGACGGGGAATCCAACCATTGTCGGGGAAGACTAGGGGATGCAGAACAAGGGTGACTGGTCGATGCAGACTGTGGGTAGCAGGACGACGGAGCTGAGAGAGAAAAATGATAACTTCTGCTACCGGATGCCGAACGGGATTCTGCTTTTTTATTCGGAAAGTAGACAGGAAGGAGAAGAACTTTGTAGAAGAGCTTGTGGGCTGATTCCTCCTAGGTTCGTCGTGGCAGAGCTTCTAATCCGGTTCTGGTACTCAGCAGGGACAGCTATGCGCAGTCGTGGGAGAACGGAGCTCCTAAGCAGAACACAGATCGGATGAAGACAAAACCACTTCCGTTGCGAAGGAGACTGGTAGACGATTCCAACGGTGGCTCTTGGGTCTTCAAACTCATCCGGAGAAAGTCGTGGTGGCCGCTGCAAGTTGCTGGTTCACCTGCAACTTCTGGACTGCAAGCAGCAACCTAGGGACAGCTTCCAATGCCTAGAAAGAAGAAGGAGAATGGGGTATGTGGTGAAGGGGAGGTGGATTGTCACGCCCCGAGCGCGGAAGATACCCGGAGATGCGCGACGTGTCTATATCAATCATGTCAATCAGAGTGGTCGTGTATTCGACACAAAGACAGAGATGAGCAAAATAGCAAGATAACCCAATCCTTTATTTCATAATGGATAGACTATTACAAATCCAATACTCTGTTTAATAAAAAGGAAAAGAATACATATTTGACTCAAGAAACTATAGAAAAGACTAGACGACACTTGTAGAAGCTCTATCACTTTCACTCTTGACCATTCCCATCCGATTGACTTCCATCGTCGTCGGACTTACCTGAAAAGTAAAAAGGGACAAACGGAATGAGCGAACGCTCAGTAGGAAATTATATCTCAAGTACTAGCAAGGGGTTTAAGTAATTACATCTTTCATGAATGCAATAAAGCTATGCATGCTCGTATAAAACGACAAGATAGAGAGATTGTAATATCAAAGAAATAAGATGGACTTAATCATGAACTTCCAACAAGATGACAAGTGTATTCAAGGTATTCAAGCAAGTACGTTTAACAAGTCATGTCAAGAACTTTGGCTATCATGTATCAAGCAAGCAAGTAAATTACCCTTTTTCGGGCCACGCATTTCATTTCATGTCAAGTACGAGTCAAGTACAAGATGTGTGTGGAATGTCCAATCAAGCAAGTCAAGTACTCGGTATAATGCCAGATACCTTATCATTTTAACTCCCATGGGCACAAGTACTTTCGAGTGCTCCTCCCAGGACCAGATCGGGCCCTATATGCGCAGGCATTTATCATGTGTTTTGACATCCACTCTTGTTTATAGCCAACATAGAATTTCAATAATCAAGCTTGTAGACACGTATGACAACTTTGATAGAATAGAGTCCAAAATATGACAAAGGACATAGAATGGCGATAATAACGGTATAATCACGATTATCGATGAAACTAGGTGGAATTAGGTTCCCTTAACTTAGGTACCATGACAAATCGATATGGACATTCTATATATAGAATTGAGGTCCACATGAACAGTATATCAAAGGTAAGATACCCTCATTCTTATCATAGAATTGAGGTTTACAAGAACGACATGATATGGCATGATATCATCATCCCATTAAGAATTTTCTTATGATATACTCTTTGTATAAACATAAGGGCCGGTATACCATGTTTCTTAGAGTGACATGGCAAGGATCGTGTAATGGGTTTTTAGGGTACAACCAGCTCAGTCGGCCTTGAGGGAATCCAAGGCTACGAGGAGTCTTACGGAGGTCTCTATGACTAACTCGCTAGTCCAAAGGAACGGAATGTCCAATGGAGAGCTTGTATGTCAATGAGAGTTGAGTGTGATCGATAAATCAACGTGAAAAGTGGGACTATACTCACGGAGTGGAGAATAGTGCCGATATATGTATATAAATATATATTGAAACAATCGTTTAACAGTAACGGGTTAAAAATAGTTTACAGTAAAATAACGACTTAGGTCAAGTCGTTTCTCAAGTAATTAACGCCTAATAGAAGGGCGTTTACATCTGTTTCTATTTTGCAGAATTTTCATTAGTTCAGTAATTTATCTAAAACACGCCTTGGTCAGGGTCGTTTCTTCAAGATCTGACGACTACACCAGAAGGCGTCTTATTGTTTACATATTTGACAGAATATAATTAATTTTCAGGAATTATCAAAAACGCGCCCTGGGCAGGGGCGTTACTATTTAATTCTATTTTTTAGAATATATAAATTTCAGGATTTTAACCGATACACGCCCTAGGAAGGGGCGTTACCTTTCAGATTCACGCCCTATGAGGGGGCGTTAATATGTGAAAAACGACTTTGTCCAAGTCGTTAATTCAAGTTCCTTCAGAAACTTTAAGGACAGTAACAATTTCAGGATAACAGAGGAACGAATGTAATATCATGACAGTAAAGTTAGCAGGTTGAAGACAGAGGATCATGCATTATTTTATAATCATGATTTCATAGATAATCAATTCTTAAGATGGGTGATTAACGGTTTAAAGAAATTAACGCCTGAGTACGGGGCGTTAAACATGAAATTAACGACCTGGGAAGAGTCGTTTCATGTGAATTAGCGCCCTTGACAGGGACGTCTCTTTCAAAATATTGCAGAAAACGCATGGAAACTATAATAACCGTATGCATGACATGCTTATATATATATATATATCTTGCATTAATTTCATTTGGGCTACAATAACTTGAGAAAACCTACCTTAATAATGGATTTGAAGATGAACTCTGAAGGATTTGGTGAGAAGCCTAATACTCTGAAGCTTCAACTGCAACTCAATAACAGCCGTAGCAACAGCAAGAAGAAGAACATTCGTTCTTCAGAAATCTTCACTCTACCGTCAACCTGTAGAGGGAGAGAAAAGGAAGGAAGATGAAGATATTTAAATAATCTTCACAGATATAACCGAAGTTTTTAGGGAAAAGATAGAAGAACAGTACCTTGTTCTTCACGTTCGACAAGCAGACTTCCTACAAATAAGAGAAGATCAATTAATGTTCTTCACACGATCGTATAACAGAGAAAACGATGCGGAATAACCTTTGGTTCTATACATACCGTAGCAGCAGTCGACCAAATAGATTCTAGGGTTCGAGCAGAAGATTATTTATAGGGATTTAGGGGGTCCAATTAGGGTTAGAGTTCTAGTGGAAGTAATGCTTCCAATATAGAGTCATTACCACCTTTTAACTCTTTCTAATACTTATCCATTACCCTGGATAAGCTCTGGGACGATCGGTTCCCGAATGGAATTAACGACTTTGGTCAGGGCGTGTATTCTTTAATTAACGCCTTGCATAAGGGCGTTTCTTAAAAAGCGCCTTGAAAAAGGGCGTTTCGTGTTTTAAAACACGCCCAAGATAGGGGCGTTTCTTTTACTTACCCATTTGGTCGCGTGAGAACTGACGACCGTAAGTGTGGGCGTCCTTTCTTTATTCACGCCATGGATAGAGGCGTTTCTTTATAAATTAACGCCTTAATAAGAGGCGTTATTTTTAATTTGTTTTATTCCGTCCAATTAACCCTATTCCTTTTATATATATTACTTCTGTAATATATATGTTTTAATTCATTTCAATTATTCATTTATTAGGGTTGCTACATGGATGAAGGGTGAGAGGGGGGGTTGTGGGAGGTGTGGAGGGGGTCTAATGGTGGAGGGGAGATGGAGGAAGAGTGGGAGGGCGCAGGCTTCAGCTGGAGGTAAGGGGGGATGGGGATTGCAAGGGGGGAGAAGAATGGAGGGAGGTGGGGGCGACCTAGGCTAAAGGGGATAGAGGGAGGGGCGGCCAAAGCTTAGAGGGAAGGGATTTCAAATTTGAAATGGCCTTGGAAGTTGAGGGATTGTGTGGGGAAGGGGGTGATTGTGTTGGAATGGGGGAAGATTGTGTGGGAATAGAGAAGATAGTGTTGGAATGGGAGAGATTCTACCTTGGGACTATGGGGGTGGAGTAATGGCAGCTATGGGAAGTGGAGGGCCTTTAATGGGGTAGGTGGGGGTTGGAAGTTGGGAGGGAGGAGGAGGAGAGAGAGAAAGGGGCGAACCCCATAGTGGAGGAGAGAGAAAGAGGGATAGAGAGAGAGGTGGGGTGGGGAATCACTCCCCTAGGGCTTCTCACCCAACTATAGGATTCACTCCACTAGAACTAGATTTGAATACTCAAATGGAAATCTTTTGTATTGAATCATTCATTACCTCCAAATGAAGGAAATGGGGCCCTATATATAGGAAACCCATATTTTACAATAAGTCCCTTACAAAAGACTCAATAACAAATAACCGAAGGGGTAGGGGGGGCTCATGGGCCAAGCCTGAAGAATTGGGCCCAATAGCACATTACACAATCTAATGACACTCAAACTTAGGAAAATAAATGCAAGACCTAGGGACATGACTCAAATAAAATGAAAATTACATCAATTGACTCAAGAAGATAGCACAAAAGGGATAATTGGGCCTTTATAGAGAGAGGCCTGAACTCAAACGATACCGGAGTGTGAAGAAGACCCTAGCCAAAGGGAGTTGTGGATGATGCCTCCATCAGAAAGAGTTCAAGTATAACACCAAAACACAGAGAAAAATCCCGAGAAAACCGTGAGATGCGAGAATTTGGGAAAATTGGCGTCCACTCAGGATGCTGTCAATTAAAGAATTCGTGTCCACTAGAAAGGGCGCTAATTCTGGTGAATAGTAAGGCAGATTGAATTTGCGTCACCTGCACTGGACGCTAATTCATGAAAATAGCGACTATTGTACCAGACGCCAATTCTGGACAGAGTCTCGACTCTCACATAACACCAAATCAGGGCGCTATATGATGGTTGGGAGTCATGTTTCTTTAGAGGGACATGACCAAAACAAGGTTTATGAGTTTTTAGGGTACAACTAGCCCTGTGATCGAAGAGGGAATCGTTCGATGTCGGGGTCATACGGAGGCCTTAGAGAAAGAATTTTAAATCTGGTGAGAGGAATTCCCGACGGTGGGTCCTTCAATCTCCAAGAAATAGGGGTTGATCGTGTAAACTCGAAAAATGGGGACTATGTCTCGGCCATGAGACAGTAGTGCCAAGCGATCTGCGATATGGATCATAACAGTGATAAAACCTAAGAGATAGGAATTCGCTTCCATATGAGAAGGCTCAAATTCTAGAATCTGCGTCTTTGTGAAAAGGCGACAATTCTAGGATTAACCAGGTTTAAATAAAATTATTTTAAATTAGCATCGGTGTATGGAGGCACCAGTTCTTTAATCCGCGTCATTGCAAGAAGACGCTAATTCCATGTTTTTTATAGTTTATTTAATATTAACAATTAATTACTATTTTGTATCTCTATGGAGATGCCCCAAATCTTTAATTCGCGTAACTACAAAGAGACGCTAATTCTTTCCAGTTACACGCTTACACACATCGGGCAAGTACATTTACAGAAATAGTGCACTGTTCATTTCTTTTAAGGAACTTGAATAGTAGCACTTCGATTTCTATCTAGGTTTTCATAGATCAAATGATATGACAATTATGAGAAAAATACAAGGATTCTATCAGTATGCACCCATAAATTTTATTAGACATGATTCAATAGTTATTAAATTTTAAACATGTGTGATTTATTTAAATCACCGAAAGAATTCGTGTCAGGGGTTGTGGGTGTGCATTAATTAACGTCGCAGGCCTGACGCTAATTAAAGAATTAGCGTCTGCCTGAAGGGATGCCAATTAATTCACATCCACTACTCTGGTCGCGAATTCTTCGTGAAATAGAAAACACCTAGAGGCACGTAAAATTTAAAACTTCGCATGGACATATGGCATGAATCAAGAAACAGAACAAGACTATCACTATCTGCATCCTTCCATGGAGGTTTTTAGGGTTATGCCTAAGAGATAACCAACCTTAGATCGAATCAAAGAGGAAGAAGAAAAACAAGATGAACGCCTAAGAGCTCCCTTTCTCCTTCAAATGTCACCCCCAATTCGCCACCAAATCCTTCCCCAATGTGGCAAAGGCAGAGTGGGTGATTAGAGGGGGCTATTTAAAGGAAAAATCTGGCCAAAATAGTCAAGATTCCTTTCCCTCAAAAATCAAACTTCTCCACCTCCGAATTCAATGTTCATGGCTGTAGAGGTGGAAAAATGGTTCCTAACCCTCATACTACACTTTTCTATTGATTTATCGGGGAAGACCGCCTAGCACTCGTGGATGCCTGCAATCACCAGAACGAAGAACGTCAGAAGGAGCCCTGGGAGTTACCCCAAGGGACAACCCTCCGATGCTTAAGTTGGCACAATGTTGAATAGAGAATGAAGAAGAGTAGGCAAGTAAGTGGAGAAAGGAGATCATCTGTTAGGGTCTGGGAGAGCCGTTGGCCTCTCGGGAGAGTGCTCGCCATTGCCAGTGACCACTCGATGAGTGCTCGTTGGGCGGTAAGGGTGCTCGGAGGGGATTCTCTCTCCACAGGTGGGCAGTCGTGACCTCTTCAACAATAGCAGGGGGTGTCATTCTCTAGAGCTTGTTTCTCCTTGATCTCTTGGTGTGTTTCTTGGTGGAATTCACTATGTCGTTGCCTGTCCGACGAGGTCCCTTTTATAGGGGGTTGCCCTGGAGGGGGGATCCCATCCCTTAACAAGGAGTGGCACCAGTCATGGAGTAATGCTCCCCATGATAATGGGGGGAGTTTCCTATTGAGGGTCTGGTATCCTGGAGTCTTTCGGTTCCCCAGCGAGTCTTACAGTGCCCGGGCGGCGTGCTCGCCCATAGTGTAGTCAAGATCGGGGTCATGGGGAGTAAAGGTCGGTCATCGGCGAGTCTTCCGACGGCCATTGCACATGGGTCAGGGCCCTTCACGCTGTCGAATCCGAGGACTGTTCGTCCTGGGCTGTCCGTTGTAGGTGTCGACTGTCGAGGCCTGTTAAGCGCGTCTTGGACTGTGAGTCGAATTGGGTTCGATATAGATGGGCCATATACGGGCCGAGCCAATTTTACCCTCCTCACTAGCCCCCAACTCTAAGATGTCGAGCACTTTTCAGGATTTGAGAGATGTGTTTGAGAGGGTACATTGGGGGAATGCTTCGATGGTGGCTTCCTTGTATTACATGCTTGGTGCGCAAGGCACATCTGGCGGTGGCAGGTGGCGTTGGTGTAATTAAGACATTCCTGCTTTTGTCTTGGATCACGAGTGCGAACGGTCACTTGAGTTCAGTGATCATACATTGATGGTGATAGGTGCCTTTTCCCCTTCCACGTGCTTTAGGAGCGGTCGCTTCGCCTTCGGAAGTTATAAGAATCGCCATAGGGTTTCTTGGGAGCCTTACTTGCCCTTTTGGCGACTGCCGTGCTTCCTGACTATTTTTTCCTTCTTCGCCTAGTGAGAGTCTTCTTCTTTCCTCGCTCTCTGGAGTCATGCCGCCTCGCAGGAGGGTTCTCCTATTGGTTATAGTTTTGTTTTGATGATGTCAAACCAGCATGAAGTCATTTAGTCTAAGTCTGAAATGCCATGCAAATTCTGTTCTTCATGGTTCCCAGCTTTACAATGATTTTCAGACTATAATTATGTCACAAATCAAGTTTCAGGTTGTTTGCAATTGATGATCTTGATAGAAAAATAAGATTCAAGAAGAAGAGATAGGGTTCGAGTTCACCCGCTAGAAGAAGGAAGAAGCAGCTATAGTGACGAAATAAGGGTGAAAAATAGCTTCTAGCGGTAACAAATAGGTCACCAAGGGTGTAAAATGCCTTGTAAGGGTGAAAAATGGACAACAAAGCTAAAAGCATGAAAAGCGGCGATGCTACATCGACGCAATGAGGGCCTTGGGTCGACGCAGGTATGTCGAAGCTTACAAAAGTGAAGTTTAGTTTAAGGTGATGGGTATTGAGGAATAGGGGTGAAAAATAGATTATTAACGGTGACAAATAGCTGGTTAAGGCTGAAAAATAGGTGATAGTTGTAACAAATGGCTCCATATGGGTGAAAAATGGGGAGCAGGCTGAAATGCATGAAGCTTGGACTCCATGAACCAAGCTCGGATTGCATGAAGCCTCAAACTCAATCAAATGAAGCCCGGACTCCATGAATCAAGCTTGGATTGCATGAAGCCTCGGACTCAATCAAATGAAGCTTGGACTCCATGAACCAAGCTCCGATTGCATGAAGCCTCAAACTCAATCAAATGAAGCTCGGACTGTATGGATCAAGCATGGATTGCATGAAGGCTCGGACTCAATCAAATGAAGCTCGGACTCCAAGGATCAAGCTCGGATCAAAAGCAGTCAAGCTCGAACTTGGCACAGATTCATGCCAGCAAGCTCTGACTTCAAGCAGGTCGACCTCAAGCAAGCTAACAAGGGACTACGTTGACGTAGCGCTTCAATAGCATCGACACAGCCAAAAGGAGCTAACTTCCGATAGTTCAAGATGCTCTGTCAAGGTTAAGGGTGAAAAATAGATGCCTAACAGTGACAAATAGGTTCCAAGGAAACAAAGGCGACGGTCAAGGGTGAGAAGAAAAGAGCCAAATGCGACAGCTCATAAGGGTGACAAATAATTGGGTAAGACTGAAAAATGTGAGATAAGGGTATAAAATAGCCTGTAAGGCTGAAAAATAGCTTGGAAGGGTGAATTACAGATATCTTGTGTCTGCCACGCACTCAAGCTCGAAGGCCAATGATTGGCACATGATCCTAGGATGTTTGGCATGGTCACAGATGTTTCCAAAAGAGAAAATATTCCCTTTGCCAAGTGGACCAATGGAAAATTAGAAGATTAATGATGCTATCTAGAAAATGATCTGGCGCCTCTGTTTATAAGCTCACCAAACCCTTGATGAAATGATGTTGCCGTCAAAGAGAACGAGAGCCCATCTGAGAAGAAGGAAAGAGCCACCTCGTGAGCTAGAAAGAAGGAGAGAGTGATCACAGCCCAGTTTGAGAAAAGCTTATTCCAATTTTAGATGAAGCTCTTGAATCATATTTAGTGCTACATTTGCTTTTCTTTTGCTGTATTTCGTTTCTTCCATTTTGTTTTCCTTATTTCCTTTGAGTCAATTTGTTTATTGTTATCTGATAGTTCATTGTTGTATTAATAGGAGGTGTGATCAGTCTTAACTAGTCACGTTCTGGTTTGTGTACCAGAGTGTGAGGGTGTTCCTCGTGTGCTACCTTAGGGCAGTGGTTCTAACTCTACTGGGTAGAGTTAGGGGTGTGTTCAACAGGGTGTTGAGCACGGTTCTTCCCTTTGGGTTGTTAGAGGAAGGGAGGAGGTTGTTTCGCCGTTGGGAAGCTGTATGATCAGCTTTTGTAAGAGGATTCATCCTTGGTTAGCCGTGTTCTAGTGAAGCCTCATCCTGATCAGGTGAGGGGTGGACGTAGATTGCATGAAGCAATCGAACCACCTAAAAACTCTTCGTGCAGTGTGCTTGATTTTCACTTCCTCTACTTCGTTCTCTATCTGGACTTGGTATATCGAAAGGTGTTTCACCATGCGTGAGGGAGTCCTTGGGCTGGTCCTCCGCCTAGTACCAGTCCTAGCATATTGTTTCGCTATGAGCGCGCTTAACGTGTTTGTGAATGCTTCCGTATGATGAGCTGAGCTTAAAGTATCATTCATTTGTCTAGTTCATTCCTATTGAGTCAGAGAGTTAGTTTAAATTTCTTAAATAGATTTATTAAAGGGGCTAATCTATTCACCCCCTCTCTAGATCTGCATTGCCATTCATATCAGTTGGTATCGGAGCATGGTTTCCCACAATGTGGTCCAACGACCCGGGAAGACCTAGTAACGGCAATGCTCGCAGCTTCATAGCTGAGGGGCATTCGATTAATAGACCCCCATTTTTGATGGTAACAATTATTTATATTGGAAGAACATGATAGAGGTGTTCTTACGAGCTCAGAGTCATGAACTATGGAGAGTCATCACCAGCGGTCCATTTCAACTTCTGGATGATGAAAATGCTTGGACCAGAGAGCAAATATGTTTGTCAACCGTCAACTAGACTGCGATGAATATCATGCATTCTACGGTTCATCCTGACGAGTACATAAGGGTCTCTACCTGTAAATCTGCCAAGCAGATTTGGGATGAGGTGGAACTAATCTATGAGGGAATGTCCCTGGTAGGAGCAACTAAGGTAAACATGCTCACCTCAGACTATGAGTTATTTAAGATGAAGCATGATGAGAATGTGTCTGAAATGTATGCGAGGCTCTCATTGATTACTAACAGTCTTAAAGCACTAGGAAAGCAATTTCAAGACAGTGATCTGGTTAGAAAGATTCTTAGGTCCCTAACCCCTGCGTGGCACACTAAAGCCACTGTGATAGAAGAGTCCAGGGATCTGTCCACCATGACAGTGAGTGAGCTAATGGGCTCATTGATGGCATACGAGATTAATCTCAAGAAGAGTGCATAAGAGAACAAGAAAAACAAGACAATAGCCTACAAAGTGTCTCGAAGCAGTGGAGAAAGTAGTGAAGACTCCGAAATCTTTTCAGACCTACATGACTCCCAACAGGCACTTCTGACAAGACAATTCCAAAAATTCTTAAAAAACAAAGGTAAGACCTTCAGAAAAAGAAGGCCGCAGCAGACAAGTAAGACTTCAAACTTTAAGCCTGAAGGAACAAAAATTGTGATAAAATTATTTGTTACCAATGCAAAAAGGCAGGTCATATGAAGGGCGACTGCCCCGAACTGTTGAAGAAAACTGCGAAAGCTAAGGGAAAGAAACCACGAGCCATGCTTTGCACGTGGAGTGATGAGGAGGATGATGTTGAAGAAGAAGAAGCCTCTGGAGAAGAAGAAGAAGGATTGTGCCTCATGGCAAGTAGTGACGAGGAGGTAACCAACATCTTCAAAAATTACTCTATTGATGATTGGGAGGATGCCTATGGTGAACTCCAGGATAAATTCAATTCCTTAAGTAAGGAGCATAGAATGTTAAAAAAGAAATTGAATGCTGCCATTGAGGATCAAGCATTGATTGAGAAGGAAAAGGAAAAACACAAAACTGAAATGGAAGAGCTGAGTTTGCTTAGAAATGAAAATGAAAACCTGAAAGTAGAAAAACAGGAAATTCAAAAAGAACTTGATGAATTTAGGTTGAAATTTTAGGAAATTCAGAATGAAAACAAATTGATCCCTGAAAAAAATGAAGCAATAAAAGGTGTTAATTCTGAACTTCAAAAGACAAATGAAAAACTCCAAAGAGATCTAGAAGACAAACAGACCACTCTAGAGAAATTTGTTCAAGGGAAGTCAAATCTTGACACTATGTTAGGAGTAAAGGTCAATTTCAATAGGGAAGGTCTAGGTTTCGAACCTTCAAACAAAAGACCTTTTGAGTTCAAAATAATCACATTCTATCCTGACAAAGGAAAAAGAAAACTGGATATCCCATCTAGCTCAAATAGTGGTGCACAGAGTTCAGGAGCTAGAAATTTGGCTAACACAACAAAAGATGTCAACCGGAACACTAAGCCTAGCCAAACCTTAAAGGCTCAGATTCCTCAGAAGAAAGTTAACCCAATGCTGCAACCCAACTGGACCCATTCTGCCACAAATAGAAAATCAAGTGTGAACAAATCAATGAAGTCATACCCTCCAAAATTTCAAAATGCATTCAACACACATAATTTCCAAAGTCAAAAGAGGTTCACTATCTAGTCTAGAAACAATTTCACAGCTAAGAGGATCAATGAATTTAACAAGAATGCAAAGTTAAAGATAGACCCTACCGTTCATGGTAGTAAAAGCCCCAATGCAAGAAGTCCGAAGTCCAAGAAAATTGTAAAACAAATTTGGATTACAAAGAACTTGCAGAATAGCATTAATGATGTGTGTGGACCCAATTGGTCTTGGGTTCCAAAACATTTTGCCTAATTTGTTTTGCAGGTTAGCCTAGTAGCTATGCACAACAGGTAGTACTTGGATAGCTGCTGCTCTAGGCACATGACTAGAGACCAGACAAAATTCAGCAACCTGGAGATGAAGGTAGGAGGGATGGTCAAGTTTGGAGGGAAGAACAAAGGTAAAATAATTGGTTCAGGTACAATTGATAAGTTTCTCTCAAACACTGTTGAAAAAGTTTTACTTCTAGATGGACTAGAACACAATTTATTGAGCATTAGTTAACTCTGTGACAAGGGTCACAAAGTTATTTTTGATGATCATGCATGCAAAATTTTATAAATCAACTCAGAATCAATAAAATTCATAGGCCATAGAATAAACAATGTGTACATAGTAGACTTAGATGGTAATTCTGCATCTAATCTTTGTTTAACTGCCAGTTCTGGTAATAATGCCTTCAATTGGCATAGGAGATTAGGCCATGCTAGCTATAACATTCTGAATAAATTAGTCAAGCATGATTTTGTCAGAGGACTGCCCAAAATTCACTTCAAAACAAATGCAAAAATTTGTGATGCATGTGCTTCCGGAAAACAAACTATGAAATCCTTCAAAGTGAGGCATGAACCCCTATCATCTAGGCCATTAGAATTCCTGCATATGGACCTATTTTGTCCTACTAGAACTCTAAGTCTAAATGGCAAAAGATTTGGGTATGTCATTGTAGATGACTACACTAGATATGCATGGGTTTCCTTTTTAGCCCACAAGAATGAAGTATTTAATGAATTTCAGACTCTATTCAACAAGATAAAACAGGAAGGTTGGCACAAGATTTGCATCATTCAATCCGACCATGGGGGGGAGTTTGACAATTCATTGTTTTCAGAATTTTGTAATAAAGAAGAACTCACTCACAAGTTTTCTTCTCCCAAGATCCTAGAGCAGAATGGAGTGGTAGAGAGGAGAAATAGGACAATCGTGGAGATGGCAAGAACAATGCTGATTGAGAGCCAACTCCTATAAAAATTTTAGACAGAAGTTGCAAACACAGCCTGTTATATAATTAACAGGGCCATGGTACAACCTGCCCTCAAGAAAACTCCATATGAATTGCTGAAAGGTAGGAGGCCTAACTTGGCTTATTTCAAAATCTTTGGTTCTAAGTGTTTCATACATAATAATGATAAAAATGACTTAGACAAGTTTGAAGCCAAGAGTAGTCCAGGGATTTTCTGAGGATATTCTGAATTATCAAGAGCCTATAGAGTCTTCAACATTCATGATCAATCTGTAGAAGAATCCCCTCATGTGATATTTGATGAAACATTTAATTCTACTGACATAAATGATGATGACAGGAAATCAAAATGAGATGGAGAATTTCTGGAAGAAAAGCAAAATGAAGAATCATTTGATCAAACTGAACATTCCAATGTTGAGAAAGGTAGGCCGACCGATCCAACATTTCAGTCGACCGAACAAGGTGAGTCTTCTAACAACATTAGATTTCTGAAAAACCATCATGCTGAAAACATCATAGGAAATCTTAATGATCCCCCTAGAACTAGGTCTTTTCATAAAGAAGTCAATAATGAAGATCTAGTAGCAGTAGTTTCACAAATTGAACCCAAATCCATAGAAGAAGCCTTAAAAGATTAATCATGGATAAATGCAATGCATGAAGAATTGGGTCAATTTAAAAGAAACAATGTTTGGACTAGTTCTTAGACCTGAAAATTGCTCCATCATTGGAACCAAATGGGTGTTTAGAAATAAAATAAATGAAGATGGAATAATTTCAAGAAATAAAGCTAGGTTGGTAGCCAAAGGTTACAATCAGGAATTGGGGGTAGATTTTGATGAATCCTATGCTCCAGTTGCTAGGATGGAAGCAATCAGAATTTTAATATCCTTTGCATGCTCCCATAAAATAAAACTTTAGCAAATGGATGTAAAGAGTGCCTTCTTAAATGGGAACATAAAAGAGGAAGTTTATGTTGATCAACCCCCCCAGGTTTTGAATCTATTGAGCTGCCTAACCTTGTTTTCAAGTTAAATAAATCCTTGTATGGTCTGACACAAGCCCCTCGGACTTAATATGACAGACTGACTGATTTTTTGCTCAGTCATGGGTATTGTAGAGGTAAAGTTGACCAAACTCTCTTTACCAAAAATTTGAAATAGAAAATCATCATAGTTTAGGTATATGTTGATGACATTATCTTTGGTTCTACATGTCCTGAACTTTCAAATGAATTTGTGAGTTTAATGTCAAGGGAATTTGGAATGAGCCTAGTTGTCGACCTACAACACTTTCTTGGTCTGCAGGTCAAACAAACAAGGGAAGGATGCTTTATCAGCCAGACCAAGTATGCATTAGAGATTTTGAAGAGATTCAGGATGAACAACTTGAAACATATGGTTACACCAATGAAAGAAAATACATCACTGGATACTGATGAGTCAGGTAAATCAGTGGATGGAAAACTCTACCGAGGTATGATTGGCTCATTACTCTATCTTACTACTTTCAAACCTGACATTCAATTTAGTGTGTGTTTATGTGCTAGGTTTCAAGCTAATCCAAAAGAATCACATCTTTCTGCTGTTAAAAGAATTTTTAGATACACTGCTGACACACATAACTTAGGCTTATGGTTCCCTGCATCACGCAACTTAGATTTATATTCTTATACTGATGCAGACTATGCTGGGTGTAAATTAGATTGAAAAAGAACTAGTGGGTATTGTCAATTCTTAGGAGGGTGTCTGGTTTCTTGGGCCTCCAAGAAATGCCACTCAATAGCTCTGTCCACTACAGAGGCTTAGTATATAGCTTCTGGTAGCTGTGGCACACAAGTCATATGGATTAAACACCAGCTATACAAGACTACAATGTAGATCTTGGTTGCACACCCATCTACTGTGATAACACAAGTGCTATAAGTCTGTCTAAAAACCTAGTTCAACACTCTCGTTCAAAACACATTGACATTAGACACCATTTCATAAGGGACAAGATTTCAAAAAAAAAAATTGAATTGATATATGTTGGCATAGCACATCAAATTGCAGATATTTTCACTAAGCCACTAGATAAAGAAAAAATCTCTACCTTGAGAAGAGAGTTGGGTCTTTTCAGATTAATTTGAATTCGCAACATCCTTTGACTTCAGTAGGTTGTCAGTCTTAGCTTATAGGCGCAATAAGTGAGGGGGAGCTTGCCCCATTGTCTATCTATCTTCTATCAGATCTTGTCTCTTTCATTACTGGTTGCTGACCACCCTATGGTATATAAAATAGTGTCTTGCTGAAGGGCAGGAATGGTCTGTCTGGATGCTCTCACTAAGTGTGAGGTGGTCTTATGACCTAAGCTCTCCTCCAAGTGCCAAGGACAGTTAATGCATCTAATAAGGGGGAGATAAAGGTCTTTGATTCAGTATCTTCAAGTTTGCTTACACTCTTGCTTCAATAAATTCTGATTGTCAGAAATAGAAGTCTAGATCATGTCTCTTCTCAGTTAGTCATTACAGTTCTTTCTCCTGCAATCATCTTAGTTGTATTAGTCTTGTGCATAAAATTCTCTGTGAGATCATTCTGAGTCTCCAATAGTCCTTTTACAGACTTGAAGATTTCTGCACTCCGAACCTTCCTAAATGGACAAAGATTAAGCTGTTAGCCATGATATATCTATGTGGTTTATTGATTCATAACCCTGCAAGAACAAACTAAAATGTTTTCTGAAGAACTCTTCTATACAGACTTAATGGATTAAGAACATCTCTGAAGTACCGTGTCCTGAAATCTTCTAAAAGCCTGAAATTCAATCGTAAGAGGGCAACTTGGTTGAAGATCTTTCAATTCAGTATTATTTTCAAACACTTAAAACAATCCTATGAAGTCAAAAAATGGGGAACAAGATTTCAGAGCAATGGTTTTGGTTCACTGAGAAACCAATTATCTTTCACCTTGAAGTGAAGCAAATTGAGTCATGAAGTGCCAAACTATCTCTGATTAAAAAAAAATTGTGCTAAAAATTCATGGCAGAGCAATGACATAGTGTGGTGAGTAACTAGGTCATTTCACCTAAGAAGTGTTGTGCCTCACGTCAAAAACCATTACTTTTGTTAACTCTGTTAATTCAAAAAGCAAAAAGTTTAACACACTGAGTAACTGGGGATTCCTGCATCTAATCAATGTGTCTTCTTATGTCAAAGGTGTGGATTGAACCATATTGCTCATTTAAAGAAAATTCTGCAGCCAAAGGCTATTTGAAAAGAAAAATCACAAACAATGTACCCGCATAACCAAGTTCAATACGGGTTGGTCACAGGTGTTTGTCCTCAATACTAATGGCGGATCTTCCTAGAGAAGTCCCTGGACCATTGATTAGTAAAGTTGCAGATAGATTGCCAAGACACTTAACCTGCTCTTTCTCCATTATTTGTGTATATAAACACTTCAGAATTTTTTTCTTGTGTCTTTCCGGATTTCCAGTCATAAACCATACATCAAAACTAGCTAATGCACTTATCTTCCTATAGGATGGCTTATGAATGCAGTTTGACCTCTTGTCTGTAACCTCATTATTTTTTCCACTCAGAGTTCAATCTTACTGCCTTTCTCTATTCTATATCTTGCCCATTGTTCATATTTTTTGATGATGTCAAAGGGGGAGAAGTCTTGGTGAGTCATGCATTCATTGCATATCATTATTCACCAAGTGTTATTGTCAGTTCAGTCCTTGCTCATTGCATATCTTATTGAGTCATCCAACTATTTCCTCGAGGGTCTTTAACTTTTTTTTACTCAATCTCCACACAATAAGCTCAGTGACTCATGTGGTCGCCATCACCAAAAAGGGGGAGATTGTTGGGTATAGTTTTTTTTTGATGATGTCAAACCAACATGAAGTCACTTAGTCTAAGTCTGAAATGCCATGCAAATTCTGTTCTTCATGTTTGCCAACTTTACAATGATTTTTAGCCTGTAATTATGTCACAAATCAAGTTTCAGGTTGCTTACAATTGATGATCTTGATAGAAAAACAAGATTTAAGAAGAAGAGTCAAGGTTCAAGTTCACCTGCTAGAAGAAGGAAGAAGCAGCTATATCAATGAAATAAGGGTGAAAAATAGCTTCTAGTGGTAACAAATAGGTCACCGAGGGTGTAAAATGCCTTATAAGGGTGAAAAATGGACAACATAGCTGAAAGCATGAAAAGCGGTGAAGCTGCGTTGACGCAATGAGGGCCTTGGGTCGACGTAGGTATGTTGAAGCTTACAAAAGTGAACTTCAATTTAAGGCGACATGTATTGAGGAATAAGGGTGAAAAATAGATTGTTAACGGTGACAATTAGCAGGTTAAGGCTGAAAAATAGGTGATAGTGGTAAAAAATTGCTCCATAATGGTGAAAAATGGGCAGCAGGGTGAAATGCATGAAGCTCGGACTCCATGAACCAAGCTCGGATTGCATGAAGCCTCGAACTCAATCAAATGAAGCTCGGACTCCATGGATCAAGCTCGGATTGCATGAAGCCTCAGACTCAATCAAATGAAGCTCGGACTCCATGAACCAAGCTCGGATTGCATGAAGCCTCAGACTCAATCAAATGAAGCTCGGACTCCATGGATCAAGCTTGGATTGCATGAAGCCTCGAACTCAATCAAATGAAGCTCAGACTCCATGGATCAAGCTTGGACCTGGCTTGGATTCATGCCAGCAAGCTCCGACTTCAAGCAGGCCGACCTAAAGCAAGCTAATAAGGGACTACGTTGATGCAGCGCTTCAACAGCGTCGGCGCAGCCAAAAGGAGCTAACTTCAGATAGTTCAAGACGGTCTTTCAAGGTTAAGGGTGAAAAATGGATGCCTAACAGTGACAAATAGGTTCCAAGGAAACAAAGGCGACTGTCAAGGCTGAGAAGAAAAGTGCCAAAGGCGACGTCTCATAAGGGTGATAAATAAGTGGGTAAGAATGACAAATGTGCGATAAGGGTATAAAATAGCATGTAAGGCTGAAAAATAGCTTGGAAGGGTGAATTATAGATATCTTGTGTCTGCCTTGCCCTCGAGCTCGAAGGCCAATGATTGGCACATGATCCTAGGATGTTTGGCATGTTCATAGATGTTTCCAGAAGAGCGAATATTCCCCTTTGCCAAGTGGACCAATGGAAAATTCGAAGATTAATGATGCTATCCAGAAAATGACCCGGAGCCTCTATTTATAAGCTCACCAAACCCTTGAAGAGATGATGTTGCCGTTAAAGAGAACGAGAGCCCATCTGAGAAGAAGGAAAGAGCCACTTCGTAAGCTAGAAAGAAAGAGAGAGAGAAAGAAGGAAAGAGTGATCGTAGCCAAGTTTGAGAAAAGCTTATTCCGATTTCAAAGAAAGCTCTTGAATCATATTCAGAGCTACATTTGTTTTTCTTCCGCTGTATTTTGTTTCTTCCATTTTGTTTTCCTGATTTCCTTTGAGTCAGTTTGTTTATTGTTCTCTGATAGTGCATTGTTGCATTAATCGGAGGTGTGATCAGTCTTAACTAGTCATGTTCTGGTTTGTGTACCAGAGTGTGAGGGTGTTCCTCATGTGCTGCCTTAGGGTAGTGATTCTAACTCTATTAGGTAGAGTTAGGGTTGTGTTCAATAGGGTGTTGAGCACGGTTCTTCCCCCTTGGTTGTCAGAGGAAGGGAGGAGGTTGTTCCTCCATTGGGAAGCTATGTGATCAGCTTTTGTAAGCATATTCATCAGTGGTTAGCCGTGTGCTAGTGAAGCCTCATTCTGATCAAGTGAGGGGTGAACGTAGATTGTTGGAAGCAATCGAGCCATCTAAAAACTCTTCATGCAGTGTGCTTGATTTTTACTTCCTCTACTTTGCTCTCTATCTGGACTTGGTATATAGAAAGGTGTTTCACCTTGCGTGAGGGAGTCCTTAGGCTGGTCCTCTGCCTAGTACCAGTCCTAGCGTATTCTTTTGCTGTGAGCGCACTTAACGTGTTTGTGAATGTTTCCGTATGATGAGCTAAGCTTAAAGTATCATTCATTTGTCTAGTTCATTCCTATTGAATCCGAGAGTTAGTTTAAATTTCTTAAATCGATTTATTAAAGGGGCTGATCTATTCACCCCCTCTAGATCCGCATTGCCATTCATATCAGTTGGTATCAGAGCATGGTTTCCCACAATGTGATCCAACGAGCCGAGAAGACCTGGTAATGGCAATGCTTGCAGCTTCATCGCTGAAAGGCATTTGATTAATAGGCCCCCATTTTGTGATGATAACAATTATTTGTATTGGAAGAACAGGATGGAGGTGTTCTTACAAGCTCAGAGTCATGAACTGTGGAGAGTCATCACCAATGGTCTATTTCAACTTCCGGATGATGAAAATGCTTGGACCATAGAGTAAATACGTTTGTCAACTGTCAACTGGACTGTGATGAATATAATGCATTCTACGGTTCATCCTGACGAGTACTCAAGGATCTTTGCCTGTACATCTGCCAAGCAGATATGGGACGAGCTAGAACTAATCTATCAGGGAACGTCCCAGGTGAGAGCAACTATAGTAAACATGCTCACCACAGACTATGAGTTATTTAAGATAAAGCATGATGAAAATGTGTTTGAAATGTATGCGAGGCTCTTACTGATTACTAACAGTCTTAAAGCACCGGGAAAGCAATTTCAAGATAGTGATCCACTAGAAAGATTCTTAGGTCCCTAACACCTGCGTGGCACACTAAAGCCACTGTGATAGAAGAGTCTAGGGATTTGTCCACCATGACAGTGAGTGAGCTAATGGGCTCATTTATGGCATACGAGATTAATCTCAAGAAGAGTGCATAAGAGAACAAGAAAAACAAGACAATAGCCCTCAAAGTGTCTCGAAGAAGTGGAGAAAGCAGTTAAGACTCTGAAAACTTTTCAGACCTAGATGACTCCCAACAAGCACTTCTGACCAGATAATTCCAAAAATTCTTGAAAAGTAGAGGTAGGACCTTCAAAAAAAGAAGGCCACAGCAGACAGGAAAGAGTTCAAACTTTAAGCCTGAAAGGAACAAAAATTCTGATAAAATTATTTGTTACCAATGCAAAAAGGCAGGTCATATGAAGGGAGACTGCCCCAAACTATTGAAGAAAATTATGAAAGCTAAGGGCAAGAACCACGAGCCATGCTGTGCACGTGGAGTGACGAGGAGGAGGATGTTGAAGAAGAAGAAGCCTCTGGAGAAGAAGAAGAAGGATTGTGCCTCATGGCAAACAACGACAACGAGGTAACCAACATCTTCGAAAATTACTCTATTGATGATTGGGAGGATGCCTATGGTGAACTCTTGGATAAATTCAATTCCTTAAGTAAAGAGCATAGAATGTTAAAAAAGAAATTGAATGCTACCATCGAGGATCAAGCATTGATTGAGAAAGAAAAGGAAAAACACAAAACTGAAATGGAAGAGCTGAGTTTGCTTAGAAATGAAAATGAAAACCTTAAAGTAGAAAAGAGGAAATTCAAGAACAACTTGATGAATTAAGGTTGAAATTTAAGAAAATTCAGAATGAAAACAAATTGAACTCTAAAAAAAATGAAGCAATAAAAGGTGTTAATTCTGAACTTCAGAAGACAAATGAAAAACTCCAAAGAGATCTAGAAGACAAACATACCACTCTAGAGAAATTTGTTCAAGAGAAGTCAAATTTTGACACTATGTTAGGAGTAAAGGTCAATTTCAATAAGGAAGGTCTAGGTTTCGACCCTTCAAAGAAAAAACCTTTTGAGTTCAAAATAATCACATTCTGTCTTGACAAAGGAAAAGGAAAGTTGGATATCCCATCTAGCTCAAATAGTGGTGCATAGAGTTCAGGAGCTAGAAATTTGGCTAACACAACAAAAGATGTCAACCGGAACACTAAACCTAGCCAAACCTTCAAGGCTCAGATTCCTTAGAAGAAAGTTAACCCAATGCTGCAATCTAATTGGACTCATTCTGCCACAAACAGAAAACCAAGTGTGAACAAATCAATGAAGTCATATCCTACAAAGTTTCAAAATGCATTCAACACACATAATTTCCAAAGTCAAAGGAGGTTCACTAACCAGTCCAGAAACAATTTCACAACTAACAAGATCAATGAATTTAACAAGAATGCAAGAGTAAAGATAGACCCTACTGTTCATGCCAGTAAAAGCCCCAATGCAGGAAGTCCGAAGTCCAAGAAAACTGTAAAACAAATTTGGATTCCAAAGAACTTGCTGAATAGCATTAATGATAAGTGTAGACCCAATTGGTCTTGGGTTCCAAAACATTTTTCATAATTTGTTTTGCAGGTTAGCCTAACAGCTATACACAACTGGTTGTACTTGGATAGCGGCTTCTCTAGGCATATGACTGGAGACCGGACAAAATTCAGCAAGCTAGAGATGAAGGTAGGGGGGATGGTCAAGTTTGGAGGGAAGAACAAAGGTAAAATAATTGGTTCAGGTACAATGGGTAAGTTTCCCTCAAACACTGTTGAAAAAGTTTTACTTGTAGATAGACTATAACACAGTTTATTGAGCATTAGTCAACTCTATAACAAGGGTCACACAGTTATTTTTGATGATCATACATGTACAATTTTAGAAATCAACTCAGAATCAATAAAATTCATAGGCCATAGAATAAACAATGTGTACATAGTAGACTTGGATGACAATTCTGCATCTAATCTTTGTTTAACTACCAGTTCTGATAATAACGCCTTCAATTGGCATAGGAGATTAGGCCATGCTAGCTATAACATTCTGAATAAATTAGTCAAGCATGATTTTGTCAGAGGACTGCCCAAAATTCACTTCAAAACAAATGCGAAAATCTATGATGCATGTGCTCCATGAAAATAAACTAGGAAATCCTTCAAAGTGAGGCATGAACCTCTATCATCTAGGCCATTAGAATTCCTAAATATGGACCTGTTTGGTCCTACTAGAGCTCTAAGTCTAAATGGCAAAAGATTTGGGTATGTCATTGTAGATGACTACACTAGATATGCATGGGTTTCCTTTTTAGCCCACAAGAATGAAGCATTTAAAGAATTTCAGACTCTATTCCACAAGATAAAACAGGAAGGTAGGCACAAGATTTGCATCATTCCATCCTACCATGGGGGTGAATTTGACAATTCATTATTTTCAGAATTATGTAATAAAGAAGGACTTACTCACAAGTTTTCTTCTCCCAGGACCTTAGAGCAGAATGGAGTGGTAGGGAGGAGAAATAGTGCAATCGTGGAGATAGTAAGAACAATACTGATTGAGAGCCAACTCCCACGAAAATTTTGGGCAGAAGGTACAAACACAGCCTGTTATATAATTAACAGGGCCAGGGTAAGACCTGTCCACAAGAAAACTCCATATGAATTGCTGAAAGGTAAGAGACCTAACTTGGATTATTTCAAAATCTTTGGTTCTAAGTGTTTCATACATAATAATGATAAAAAGGACTTAGACAAGTTTGAAGCCAAGAGTAGTCCAGGGATTTTCTTAGGATATTCTAAATTATCAACAGCCTATAGAGTCTTCAACATTCATGATCAATCTGTAGAAGAATCCCCTCATGTGATATTTGATGAAACATTTAATTCTACTGACATAAATGATGATGACAGGAAATCAAAATGAGATGGAGAATTTCTAGAAGAAAAGCAAAATGAAGAATCATTTAATCAAACTGAACATTCCAATGCTGAGCAAGGTAGGTCGACCAATCCAACATTTCAGTCGACCGAACAAGGTGAGTCTTCTAACAACATTAGATTTCTGAAAAACCATCCTGCTGAAAACATCATAGGAAATCTTAATGATCCCTCGAGAACTAGGTCTTTTCATAAAGAAGTCAATAATGAAGATCTAGTAGCATTAGTATAAATTGAACCCAAATCCATAGAAGAAGCCTTAAAAGATGAATCATGGATAAATGTAATGCATGAAGAATTGGGTCAATTTAAAAGAAACAATGTTGGGACTGGTTCCTAGACCTGAAAATTGCTCCATCATTGGAACCAGATGGGTATTTAGAAATAAAATAAATGAAGATGAAAAAATTTCAAGAAATAAAGCTAGGTTGGTAGCCAAAGGTTACAATCAGGAATTGGGGGTAGATTTTGATGAATCCTATGCTCCAGTTGCTAGGATGGAAGCAATCAGAACTTTAATATCCTTTACATGCTCCCATAAAATAAAACTTCAGCAAATGGATGTAAAGACTATCTTCTTAAATGGGAACATAAAAGATGATGTTTATGTTGATCAACTCCCAGGTTTTGAATCTATTGAGCTGCCTAGCCATGTTTTTAGGTTAAATAAAGCCTCGTATGGTCTGAAACAAGGCCCTCGGGCTTGGTATGATAGACTGACTGATTTTCTGCTCAGTCATGGGTATTGTAGAGGTAAAGTTGACCAAACTCTCTTTACCAAAAATTTGTAACAGAAAATCATCATAGTTCAGGTATATGTTGATGACATTATCTTTGGTTCTACATGTCCTGAACTTTCAAATGAATTTGTGAGTTTAATGTCAAGGGAATTTGAAATGAGCCTAGTTATCGACCTACAATACTTTCTTGGTCTGCATGTCAAAAAAACAAGGGAAGGATGCTTTATCAGCCAGACCAAGTATGCATTAGAGATTTTGAAGAGATTCAGGATGAACAACTTGAAACATATGGTTCCACCAATGGGAGCAAATACATCACTGGATACTGATGAGTCAGGTAAATCAGTGGATGGAAAACTCTACCGAGATATGATTGGCTCATTACTCTATCTTACTACTTCTAGACCTGACATTCAATTCAGTGTGTGTTTATGTGCTAGGTTTCAAGCTAATCCAAAAGAATCACATCTTTTTACTGTTAAAAGAATTTTTAGATACATTGCTGGTACACACAACTTAGGCTTATGGTTCCCTGCATCACACAACTTAGATTTAATTTCTTATACTGATGCAGACTATGCCGGGCACTGACCAGATGACCGTTGTTGTTCCTCAAGAATCCGTCACCCTAGCTCTGGGGCATCTGCCGTATCTGCTCCCTGCGGTGATTTCGGTGGAGGGCTCGTCTGAAGCACCTGCGACCAGCGTCGGGTCTAGCGCTCGGAGGAGTGTCTCTGAGGGTACTGAGGGTGCCATGCAGATAGATCCCGCCATGCTGGGCCCACGCATCCAGGTGAACTTGGATGAGGTGGCGGCGTTGGACAGCCAGCGTCGCCAGAAGAAGAGGAAGAAGTTGGCCGCAAGGGCGAGCTGTCAGGAGCCTTCTCCCCCCCGGTCCGTAACTCCGTCAGCATCAACACTGGCTGAAGAGTCAGTTCCAGCTTCGCCTGCCCCCGTTGCTGCAGGGGACATGCTTGACAAGGGCAAGGCCCCTCTTTTGGATGAGATCGCTTGCCTTCTACCGCCCAAGGTTACTCTAGGCGTCCCCTTTTTGCCGCCTAAGAAGGCCACACTAAGGTACGCGCACCGATCGTCAACCGTCACCCTTATGGACAAGGGCGTTGGGTGGCACGAGTGTACCTGGGTGTTTGGCCCAGGGGTCGAGGATGAACTGATGGAACTGGTCGCGAAGATTGTATGTTCGGTCGCCAGGGCTTTTGGCTTGTGGAGGTACCATTTTGGCGGGCTCGCGTAAGAGCTTGCGGTTAGCCAAGACGCCTGGAAGGGGTTGAATGCCCAACGTGCTCAGCTCCGGAGGCGCCAAGTGGCAATCAAGGCTGAGCTCGCCAAGTCCCGAGAGTAGCTCGAGCTGCGAGAGTGAACCCTCGCAGAGGCCGAGCGGGATCGGGATGCCTTCCTTGTGCAGGCCCGAGCAATGGAGGAGTCTCTTCAGGAGGTGACCAGGCACGCTGAGGCTCCTGATGCTCAAGCAACCAAGCTCGGGATCCTGGTGGATGCCGCAGAAGAGAGAGCTCGGGCAGCGGAGACACGGCTTGACAACCTGAAGGTGACGACGGCCACCATCTGGTTGGATGTGGTGGCGTGCTACCGCTCATCTTCAGACTTCAGGGCCGAGTTGAATGCAGCGGCTCTCAAAGTCTACGGTCCGACCCGGGACCGTGGCTTCCAGGAAAGCTGGACGGCTACTCTCCGGGCTGCGGCTGATAGCTTGGAAGTCCCGGTGCCTTCCCTACACCCCTCGTTGATGCCATTTGGCCCTAAGGCTTGCGATGGTGAGGAGGAGTTCGACAAGGAGGAGCCGAGCGCCGAGGAGCAGGCGACGGAGCTGAGCACCGCGGAGCGTGCTGTTGGATCTCTTCTTTTGATGATGACATACTATTGATTGTGATAAGAGAGAATGGACTAAGATTTTTTACATAATGAACAGGCACACTGACTCTTTGATATCTAATGGATCACACAAACACAAGTTGACTTACTGGCACGATGCATCAACGCATCAGGAAAAACCAAGACAATGCATCTACGCAGTAGAAGATAAAAGTCTTCACTGCTTCAACGCAAAAGACAGATGCATCGACACATCAGCAGAGATGCATCGACGCATCAAAGGAAAAGGTCACCAACGCATCGACACATTCAGTCCAAGAATGAACACAGTCTCAACACGTCAAAGCATTAGAGTAACATAGGAGGTTCGCTCGAAGTATCAAGTCGCTGCACCGACATATCAATTGTGATGCCTCGACGCATCAAGACCAGAGCTTTTTCAAGTCTTCCACAACACAGATCGTGTCTTCATCTGCACCGACGCAATCAAAGAATTACCTCGATGCAATCAACTCTCCTGTAGGACTTAATAGATGACAGCACTGAAGCAACTCTATGATGCATTGACGCATCAATCACATGCCCCAACGCATCAAGCTCAGAACCAGTTCTGAAGCTCATCTACGTCTTCACATTTGAAGATGCCTCAACTTGACATCGTTGCACGTGAGGATTTCAGTGAGTTCACGTGTTCTCTGACTCATCTTCTGGCACGTGATCCTAGGCCACATGGCATCACTTATGAAAAATGTTTCTTAAGGTATATTCCGATGGCCACCTGGGCCAATGGAGTTCAGTCATGAAGACCTTTTTCGTGGCCACTTGGACCAATCAGAATCAAAGAAAGGAAAAGGAGAAAAATCCCCAAATTCTCAGGTAATATATATTCACTCATTCATCTCTTCTGAAGACATAGAGAGCAGATAGAAAATAGAGAAGTAGTGAGAAGCAGAGAGAGAATAGAGGAGTAGAGAAAAGAAAATCTGAGCGTCCGTTTGAGAGTTGGTGAGCAGATCCTTTCAAAGAGATAATTCAAAGAAAGAGTTGAAAGAAGAAGAAGAAGGAAGAGAGACCTACATCCTAGCGGTTCGACCATTCTGAGATCTGTGGTTGCCTAGTCTTGTGGATCAAATCCAGAGCCAGTTTGCTCACTTGATCTACATTGTATTCATCTCGTTTCATTTCTCTTTTGTTGATTTCTCGGTTCCATCTTTCATTTTCTACTGGTTTTTCGATCCCATGTTCAGGGATCGGGTTCCTTCTAAGTAAACAGAACAAGGGAGATTGATTTCCGGATTACCTCTAAGGATTCAGAGGAAGAGAGGGCGTTAGTCGTCTGGGTTTGTGAGCAGTTGGGTGCTGTCTCATTGGTTCCTTCTACAATTACAGAAGAAGGGAGAGCTGGTCTCTCCGGTCACTACGCTAGTAGTGAGGTGCTGAGCTAGCGGTGTGCTAGATCAGTGGGTTGAGGGATTTGTCTCCCTCTGATTCAAGCTGTTTGGTAGCATATGTTTGCAGACTGAGTCTGCGATCTTGCTTGGAGCAAGGGAAGCCACACTCTAGTTTGAGTGTGGGGTGGAAGTAGATCTGCTTGGCAGATCAAACCACCTAAAAATCTTATGTGTTCTATGGTGTGATTGCTTAAATCATTTTTGATTAACTCTCAGGAGTGAGCATATGTCACGAGTTTTCTGTCGGCATATCAAAAGATGTATTTACACACCTTGCGTGAGGAGAGCCTTTAGGCTCAAATCTCCACCCTGTGCCAGTTGGTTGGATATTTCGTGATAATTGATTCCTATTGAGTCCAATCCTACATCTTCTTCATTGCCAATTTCATTAAGCGGACTATTGATTCTCTGAGTGAAGCATTCATTACATAGTTCTGTCGACTTGGTGCTTTAGAGGTCCGTTAGCTGTTCGACACTTTGTGTAAAGACCCTCTGTGCATGATCATTAGAAGTAGAGTCTTTTGCACATTGTCACTGCACGTTTACTAAGCCATTAGACTTTGCAACTCTCTAGTTGTGCGTGAGTTTGCTTCTGTAATCTATAGTCTGAGCTTGCTTCGACTGCATTTTCATTTAGTGTGGTTCGTTTGTGCGTGAAATTTTTTAAAAAGGGATCTATTCATCCCCCCTTCTAGATCCTGTCATTTATTCCCATTAACGGTATCAATGCTTTCATACTAACAATTGGTATCAGAGCGGGTCTTTGATTGATTTCAGACTTAAAAGTCTATAAAGAAAAGATGTGCGTGCATCCTTCCGCTTAGTCGCTGTTTCTCTGAATTATTTTTCTCATGGGTTCATTTCCCATCTTTGATGGATCTCACTTTGAGATATGGCTAGGTAATTTCTGTACCTTCATAAATGCCATGAGCCCTAAACTCTGGCTTGTTATTTCAAATGGTCCTCACAGATTACCAAAGGACACAACAAAATAGACCATTGATCAAAAGAAAAAGGATAGTCAGAATCGTAGAGCTCTTAATATTTTAAGAGAAGACATTGATCTAAATATTCTTCCACTTGTCTGTAATTGCATATCAGCCAAGGAGACACTGGACAAACTAAAGGTTGTCCATCTGAAGGAAGAAGACAAATGTCTTGTAGCAAACGGAAGTGATTACAGTAGTGATCAAATTGAGGAAGACCTTGAGGTAAATCCTTTTGAGAACTTCTCTATAGAGGACTGGGAAAATGCTTATGCTGACTTGATAGAGTTAAATGAAAAATCTAGAAAACAGATTAGAACACTGAAAAAGAGATTGAATGATGCTGAAAATTCTGGTTCTGAAAATCTTGCCATAGTTATTTTTAAAACTAAAAATGAAAGTCTTAGGAAGCAAGATAAAATCTTGGAAAGTGACATTTCAGAATTAAGCAAACTGAAATCTGAACATGGATGTTCAACCAACTCTTTATGTAAAAACTGCACATTTCTGAAAGAGCTAAATGAAGGTCTTCATCTTGACTTAAACTGGCAAAAAGACCTGATAGCTTCCATAAGAGAAGAGAATGAATACTTGCTAGACAATAACTTAGAATGTGAACAAAGAGAGGAAGAGCTGAATGAAAAATTAAGTTATATGTCTAATAATGGAAAGCTTTCTGAAGAAATAGAAAATTTGAAAGAACAAAATAAAAAATTGATGGTGCTTAATATAGTGTTGTCTGAAAGGCTGTTATCCTTTGAGAAAGGGAAATGTGCTATAAATGAAAATCAAGATGAAATGGAGCTTAAACTGAAATAGGAAGTTGAATCATTTAAAAATCTGAATGATGCCATGCATCAACAAATTCTATCATGTGAGCAAGATGTAACAAACTATGAACTTCAGATCTCTTCCCTCCAATCTGAAATAAATGATTTGAGTGATTCATTGTCAAAATTTGTGAAAGGAAAAGATAATATGAACAAGATCCCAGGAACTAAAGTCAATTTTCAGAGAGAAGGGTTGGGCTATAACCCTGTGAATAAGAAGAACTTTGAGAACAAGCTTCACACTTCATTTGTGTGCAGCTCTGAGGCAGGTACTTCAACCAACACACCAATCTTCTAATTCATTGCCCAAAGGAACACAAAACAAACTATTCAGGGAATTAAAAAATAAGACAAAAAATAGAAAAAGGATGATAATCAGAAAAAGCCTAAAAAGTATAATGGTTCCACTGTGCATGTTGCTCTGAAGTCATCCACATACTCACACGCACACAAAAACAAAAACACATGTCATTACTATGGTAGAGCAGGACACATGATGCATGCATGTAGTATCATGAAGGCTGATGATCAAAATGCATGTAAGAGAACGAACAATTTTAAAAATGCCAAAATGATGTTTTATGGAAAAGATTCATTTCTGAATGCTCATGCACATGCTCAAAAATCTTATGCAAACAATCATGCCATTCATAGAAAGATAGATTATTGTTCTTACTGTGACAGATATGGTCACAAAATGCATGACTGCCTTATGTGCAAAAATGATGAGTTGAGAGGCTACAAAAAAGCTTCTATATTGAAAAAGCCTCATTATCACCATTGTAAGAAATCTGGCCATACAGTCTAGAACTGCTAGCATTTGATAAGAAAACAAAAGGTTCATGATCATGCTCATGTGCATAATAAAAACACAAAGCTTTTCAGTTCTTGTCATTATTGTGGCCAGGCTGGGCATTCCATGAATAATTGCTATTTGATGCACATTGATGATTAGAATGCTTTAAAATCTTGGAGAGCACCCATCAGAAGTGTTGCTAACCCTTTAGGACCCAAGAGATATTGGGTACTTATTAGCAGAAAATGAGATTTTTTGTTTTGCAGGTGTGCCTTAGAGCAAAGAAATAAAAAGGGGTGAAAATAAACAAGGCAACCCGGTTTGGCAAACCCCACACTTCATCTAATTTCTTAAAGCTGAATTATGTTGCTTACTTCTAGTGCTTGATTGTCTTGATTGCTGATTTTGAACATATTGTGAATTGCCAACTACTTGATTTTGCTGAAATTCTGGAAAACTACTGCATATGCCTTTCTGGTTGAAAGTCCGAGCAGCACATATAAAGCTGTATAGCTGACTGGTTGCTACCATTATGCCTCGATGCATTCATTCCATGCCTCGAGTCAGTATCCTATTTCACTTCTCGCTACACAATCTTGAGTCTATCACTCTCTTCCAAACTATCCTTCTACTCTTACATGTGTGGTCAAGAGATGTTCTCAACTCCTTGAATCTGTTATACTTACTTTACATAGGGAAATCACTGAGTTATCCATCTCTTAAGAGAACTTTTGGCTTTTACTGTCCAACCTCTTACACCTGTGGTTTATTGTTCATACACATTAACTCCAAGGTAACTATTTCTGAATTGATCCTTGATGCATTTATAATTGGTCAAAATATTCTAAAAGAAGAATCTGCCCTAACTATCTCTAGATTTTGAAAATGATGTGTAAAGCAAACTCCCTTGGAATAAGAATTTATTACATTTAGTGTCTATAAACCACATTAAGAGATTTCAATGAAAATGAGAGAATACGCCATAATATGACAGAGCAATGATCCGATCTTCTAAGAATCCAGATCTCTGCGTCAATGAAATGCAAAAGGGTCATGATCAAGATAGTTACCTATGTTCAAAGGCATGAAGGTTAGTTGCACTGGGTAACCAGAGAGTCATGCGTCTACACAACGTGAGTCCTTGAGTCAAAAAATGTTGACTATACTAGATTGCTCAAAATTGCATAAAAAAAGGGGGGGGGGTGGTTGACTCTGGAACTTGAACTCTTAACACGTTAATATTCAATATATGCAAGAATGTTTTTTCTAGTGTTGCAAGCTTTAAAATCATGATTACAATTGAAAGATTTAGGATGGGCATGATTCTTGGAATAAATATTTTAAGCCATTGCATTTGCATTAAGGGTTTAGTCCAGAATGGTTGTTTTTTATTTACATATATGAACCTTAAACTATGATGTGATGTAAGAGTTCTTGACGTTATTTCTTAAAGAAAGGGTACTTTAGTAATTTCCATTTATCTTTTGGTAAATAAGGCAGATTCACCACGTTGAGATTAAATATCTTACGCTTCACTTATCTCCGTCATTCTTCCTCTATTCCCACTTCATACTTGTTTTTTGTGTGTCGGAGCATCGTCATCGTCCCCAGATGAACCAGTAGGGTTTCTATTCTTCTACTCGAAGCAACCACGCCCACAACACACCTCTTTCACTTTCTCCTCCGTGCCCTATTTCTACTTATATTTCCTCCTCTAGTTCTTCCGCAACCATGTCTCCACCTGCTACGAGGAAAAAGGGAAAGCAACAAGCTACAAAGAAACAGCCAGATGCTGCTAGAACTTCACGCAAGGAGTGTCAGTCCAAGCTTTTGCATGATCCAACAGAGTCAGCCTGTGACTCAAATCAGTTGCAGTCCCAGGGAACCAAGAGGAAAGAACGTGCCACAGTGTCTTCAGCTGAAAAGGACAGAGTCTCATAGAAGGCTAAGAATAAGACATCTATTAGTCTAGAGCAGGACTATGAAGATATCTCTTCAGGAGAATCAGTTCGCATCCTGTTCCCAAGGTACATAGATTCTCATGACCACCAGTTGCTTAAGAATTTCCCTGAGCTAATGGACATGTTCAAGTTTCAAGGCTGGAAGAAATTCATGTGCAAACATAGGGTCTACTATCCTAAGTTAGTAACCCAATTTTATGAGAATCTTAAGTATGATCCAAGTCTACCCAAACTATGGACAACTGTTAAAGGGATTGAGATTGATGTATGTAAGAAGTTGCTGCACAAGGCCTTAAGGATTCCAATGGACGGTGTTGTAGTGAAGAACTTCACTTATAGTGCCTATGAGGCCTATACCATCATGACTGGTCTGCCAAGAAATATTCAGGAGATAAAGAATAATTATCTGACCAGCTTTAATACTGCCAAGTTTCCTCCTCTGCAAAGATTGCCCCACCACATATTCACAACCATAATTACCCCACAAGGTGGGAGGGGTAGACTAACTGAGTATCAGAGGTTTTTATTTTATTGCATGTTCAAAGACATCAGAGTATGCCTCCCAGACCTGATGATTCAGATTATTGGGTTTTAAGAAATAGGGGCAGGCACCTTCCTTATGCAGCCCATCTGACTGTAGTCTTCAAGAGAATGAATATCTCTTTAGGGGGTGAGAAATCTAAGGAGATACCCTTAACCAACATCTACACAATGAACTTCGTAGAAACGTTTTTGAAGATGAAGAAAATTAATGGTAAGCTTCAAAGGCAGCCACAACAGCCATAACAGCATGTTGAACAGCAACAACCGCAACAGCAGCATTCATTGTCACCTGAGCAGCAGTAGCAGAATGTTGAGCAGCAATAGCCACAGCAGCAACAAGAACAATCAGAGCAGCAAGCAGAGCAGCAAAGTTCAGATGAGGAGCAAGACAGTCAAGAAAATTATGATGATTCACAGCATTAACAGGTGGACCAACAAGAGGATCAAGCTGAGGATCACCGTAATGATATACAATGGGCAGATCCTGCAGTGCAGGAAGGAGTAGAGGTTGCTCAGGAATTGCCACCACCAGAAGTTCCAGAAGCCCAAGAACAACAGCATGCTCCTCTTGAGGCTCACACAACAGTTGACCCTCAGTCATCTAGGCCTTCAACATCAACTCTACCAGAGACTAGTACACTATATTAGTTTCAATTTACTCAGTTTGCTATGATGAACTCAGCCATGACAGAGTAGACCATTTATCTTGAGCATCAGATGCTCCAGTTCAAGGTAGAAATGAAGGACATGTCGACCAAAGTTGAGAGGCAGTTAAATTACATGAGGAATGACACGAGAAACAAAATTGAAACCATACAAAGGGATAAGAAACAAGCTGACAGAAGTTTCAACAAGCTGGTAAGGGACATTCATGGAGTGCTTTGTGTAGCTGGGAATCAGATTGGAAGGTTGAGTGATGGATTTATGAGCTACTATGAAGAGCTGAAAATAGTTGCATAGTGTTTCCATAGGATCGAGGCTCAGCATGATCACATTGCCAAGTGTTATACTGGCCTTTCCGATAAGCTACAACTTATAGCTAATGATGTGCAATGCATGGTCATTGTCTTCAAGGACCACTACCCTCAACCACCTCCTGAAGACGAAGTGGATGGTTGGCATCCAGATTACGTTCCTGAACCCATATCATGTCTTGAGCTGTAGCGGAATCATCCACTTCTGAGAATCCTATCCTTGGCTCTCAAAATGAAGCCCAGTTGACTTATGTAGCAAATATGATCTGAGCTCAAACTTCAATCCTCAGTAAGAAGATGGACTTCTTCCATGAAGCCCTTCTGGAGAGGCATCTTTCATCTGACTACAACCTCAGAACACTAGCACAAAGGGTGAATCAGAATGCAGACAAGCTACTGATTTCACTTCAGAACATCACACTTCCTTCACAAGGTCCCTCCACTAAGGATGCTTCCACTCAAACTGAAGAAATGATGCCTCTAGAAACTCACACTGAAGAACCCCTTCTTTTTGCTGATGGCAAAGGGGGAGAAGATAATGAGGACAAAGATAAAGAAGAAGAGATGAAGAAGTTAAAAGGGAAAGAGACAGTCAAAGGGGACAGAGAGTTGTTAGAAAAAGGAGAGATAGAATAAGATGTAAAAATAGGTAACTGTGAGCAAATACTACGCGCAAATGGCAGTGGCAGACTGGCAATGGATTGGCGGTGGTAGACTATAGTGTTTTTCAAGTTTCTTATGTCTTGGATGGATGCATATTTTTTTTGGACATGACATGTGTTTGGTGGACATGTGTGGATCTGAATGGTTGGAAGTTTTTTATTTGTCTAAGTCCAAGTCTTTCATGCATGTCATATGCATTACACTTCACTTTGTATGCAAAACTTTGTTTGATCATAAATGAAATGTCATTTTCATTTCACTCCTTGTGTGTTTCTCTGGTGGTTGTTCTTTGTCTAAAAAATCTTGATGTGAGAAAATAATCCTATAGCTAGGAATTGAGTCAATAATAAATAGTTAATGAATAGTTGCCATCACCAAAAAGGGGGAGACTGTTGGATCTTCGGTTTTGATGATGACATACTATTGATTGTGATAAGTGATAATGGTCTAAGATTTTTTACATAATGAATAGGCACATTAACTCTTTGATATCTAATGGATCACACAAATACAAGTTGACTTACTGGCACGATGCATCGACGCATCATGAGAAACTAAGCCAAGGCATCTACGCAGTAGAAGAGAAAAGTTTTCACTGCCACAACGTAAAAGACAGATGCATCGACACATCAGCAGAGATGCTTCGACGCATCAGAGGAAAAGTGTCACCAACGCATCGACACATTCAGTCAAAGAATGAACACAGTCTCAACACGTCAAAGCATCAGACGAATATAGGAGGTTCGCTCCAAGTATCAAGTCGCTGCATCGACGTATCAGCTGTGATGCCTCGACGCATCAAGACCAGAAGCTTTTTCAAGTCTTCCACAACACAGATCGTTTCTTCATCTGCACCGACGCAATCAATGAATTACCTCGATGTAGTCAACTCTCCTTTAGGACTTAATGGACAACAGCACTGAAGCAACTCAGTGATGCATCGACGTATCAATCACATGCCCCAACGCATCAAGCTCAGAACCAGTTCTGAAGCTCATCTGCGTCTGCACATATGAAGATGCCTCAACCTGACATCGTTGCACGCGAGGATTTCAGTGAGTTCACGTGATCTCTGACTCATCTTCTGGCACATGATCCTAGGCCACGTGGCATCACTTATGAAAAATGTTTCTTAAGGTATATTTCGATGGCCTCCTGGGCCAATGGAGTTCAATCATGTAGACCTTTTTCGTGGCCGCTTGGACCAATCAGAATGCGGGAAAGGAAAAGGAGAAAAATCCCCAAATTCTCAGGTAATATATATTCACTCATTCGTCTCTTCCGAAGACATAGAGAGCAGATAGGAAAAAGAGATGCAGTGAGAAGTAGAGAGAGAATAAAGGAGTAGAGAAAAGAAAATTTGAGCATCCGTCTAAGAGTTGGTGAGCATATCCTTTCAAAGAGATAATTCAGAGAAAGAGTTGAGAGAAGAAGAACAAGGAAGAGAGACCTACATCCTAGCGATTCGACCATTCTGAGATCTATGGTTGCTTGGTCTCGTGGATCAAATCCAGAGCCAGTTTGCTCACTTGAGCTACATTGTATTCATCTCGTTTCATTTCTCTTTTGTTGATTTCTCGGTTCCATCTTTCATTGTCTACTGGTTTTCCGGTCCCCTGTTCAGGGATCGGGTTCCTTTTGAGTAATCGGAAGAAGGGAGATTGATCTCCAGATTCCCTCTCAGGATTCAGAGGAAGAATGGGCATTAGTCCTCTGGGTTTATGTGCAGCTGGGTGCTGTCTCATTGGTTCCTTCTATAATTGCAGAAGAAGGGAGAGCGGGTCTCTCTGGTCACTACGCTAGTAGTGAGGTGCTGAGCTTGCGGTGTACAAGATTAGTAGGTTGAGGGATTTGTCTTCCTCTGATTCAAGCTATTTGGCAGCATATGTTTGTAGACTGAGTCTGCGGTCTTACTTGGAGCAAGGGAAGCCACACTCTGGTTTGAGTGTGGGGTGGACGTAGATCTGCTTGGCAGATCGAACCACCTAAAAATCTTATGTGTTATATGGTGTGATTGTGTGATTGCTTAAACCATTTTTGATTAACTCTCACGAGTGAGCATGTGTCACGAGTTTTCTGTCGGCATATCTGGTAGTTAAAATGCATGCCGTAATACATCCACTACCAAGATTAATTATCGGCCCACAAATTAATTAAAGGAAAATAGTTAAGTGGTGAGTCCGAGTCGAATCCACAGGGAAATTTAGATTTTTAAGTTAGAAAATCTTGAGTTTCTACAATTAACAATTTATGGCAAATGGACACTAAAATATGAATTGACAAATTGGAATTAACTAACCTAGATGAATGGACTTAAGGAACACCTATTAAAAAATGCACGGAAGATATCAAACAATCACACTTAGAGAGGAGGAAGTGAGAGACGATTGAAGAAAAAGTAGAACACTTTTACTAAATGAAAGGAAGAGTGTGCTTGAGACTTATAAAACAATCAAGATTAAAAGACCAACTAGATTATGCTTTGAGAAAACTAATACAATAGACAACTAACTAAAAAGAGACTGAAAATAACTCGATGAAAGTATAAGTGAACATGAAACAAGAAAGCAGCACGGAAGGGCTTCCTCCCTCTCATTCTCTCTGTCGCGTTGCCACCGGTGCACAGCTGCAACAAGGAATCTCGCAGCATAAGAAGGCCAAGGGATCAGCAATGGCAGAGAAAACTCGCTGCCTCTCTCCACTTCCCGTCTTCACGTCATGGGCACTGCAGCAACGTGGGATGCTCGCTGGGGATGGACGCTGCACTTCCTTTCTCCCATCTCGGACGCCTCACGTACAGTAGAGGGGACTGCCACGGCAACAAGGGAAATTCTCGAGAGGTAGCCGATGCTGCACCACTAGCCGCTGAACTCCGAAGGGACACCGGATAGCCAAGAACCACCAAAGAGAAAGCTCGTCGCCTCAGGGGGCTGAAAAGCAAACACGTTGCAGAGGAGAGCTCGCCACGGCACCTACGAACGACTGCAGCAGAGGGAACTCGCGACCGACAGATGAAGCTCACGAGCGTGACTAGCAGAGGAACATGCGAAAGAAGTCTAAACCCCAAAGAAATAAAAACCAAAAAGAACCCCCTCTTTCATTCCCTACACCTCCCTTTTATAGGGACGCACCTCACCAAGAACTCCATGGAACCACCTCCGTGATTCTCGCCGGTTCTCTTATCCCGCCGGTGTCGCTCATAGTGCTACTGCAGATGCTACCCATGGAGCGAACGACCGCCTTCTTCGGTTGCAGCTGAAGGAGTCCTCACCACGAGCGAACCTCCTGCAGCTCACGCGAGCATCTCGCCACGAGCGAACGAATGCCACCCATTGGGAGGATGCCTGACCGGCCTTGCAAACCACCTTGTTTGTTCGCGCTGCTGCGCACGTGAAGCACGCGACTTCTGTAATCTTTCCAGCGTCCATCATCCTTATCTCAACGTCTACGTAGAGCCCATCATCTGCATGCGTTCAGCCATCAATGGTTTGCCACGGTAGCAGCCACTTCATCCTGTCATTGTCCCTTGGAGCAAATGAGCCACGCACGTAGTAGTCCACCCCATCTTCTGCATGCATGTGCTCAACGCACTAGCCATGCACGTGATGCTTGTATGTGTTTCATGCAACCCACTTGGCCATCTCCTACGTGATGTCCACTTTGTGCACTGCCGCCACCTAACCACGTTAGTTGCTAGCCCATGCATGTTAACCACACATCATCAATTTTCCAGCCTTTGCCTGCAACAAGAATAGATATTAAAGGCCCTTAACACATAGAAGATTAATGCCAATCTTTTTTCACGATGCACTCAAGTTTATGATTGTTTATTATTTACAAATTACTTCCCAATAATAGTTGTTTTCCATGAAAACTCATAATTTAACAAGAATCAATTTTTGTGAACTTTTTCCACATAGTCAATCAATTTACTAAGAATTATCTCCCAATCGTATATGAAAATAATATGTGAAATATGAAGTTATCACACCCCCCAACTTACTCATTGCTAGCCCCTTAGCAATGCAATCAATTATAAATTTAGGACTAACAAGAGTTCATAAACCACGTTTCATGACAAAAATGTGAGCATCATGATTTGAACTTTAGAATACTGCAAGTTCAAGCAATAAATGTCAAGAATAAACTTCGTCAACCCATGTATTTAGACACTTCCTCAGGTTACACTCATAATTTTTGTATCTCTTTGTGTAAGTGCTCTAATTTGATTAGTGGACATCAGACAACTGGATGCATGAGCCTTCTATTTATCACTTTAACGATGATTTCCAATTCTACCTTTTGCAAATCAGACTCTCGAATTACAGGTAGGTTCACTCTGCCTTATTTCATCATCAATTTTTTTTCTATATATATATTTTTTTCTATCATGGTTCTGCACATTCCTTCACCGTTTGGCGCGAACCTCAACTCCTGCCTTAGGAGAAGCAGGCTCGGTTACTAAGATCAGGAGCATTTTCCATGATTTGTTTCACTCTTTTTTTTTTCTTTTGGTGCTTTGCACTTATTCGTAGGCAGGTAGCTTTTTCCCCACGATTGATCTTCAATGACTAGGCAGAATTTTCAATCATCGCCTAAGTATTAAGCAAAAATCTCATCATCCTTATGTTTAATACCCACTATTCTCATTAGTGTGCAAATGTGTGCGAGTTCAAAAATCTGAGTGTGTTCCGAGGAAGATGCTAAAAACATAGCCAACTAATTCACCCCTTAACTCATTGCTGTCACAAGTGGATATTCTAAGCATTGTCATTTTGACAAGTTTCTTATCATGAAAAATGATCCTGAAGCACTTGTTAGGGGTGTCATGAAGGATTACAACATTTTGATGAAAAATTAAGCTTGAGCTACCCCCCAACTTATGTGTCATTGTCCTCAATGGCATGACAAGATACAGAACTTAAATGAAACCATGACAAGTGGTGGGAAGGACAGATACAACCTGAGAAAGAAGTGCTGTTGGTAGAGACATGCAGCTCCATACTCCATGCTCCTAAAAAGAAAATCAATAATCATCATTTATTTATTTATTTATTTAAGAAAGAATAGAAAGAATTGGGTTGCCTCCCAAAGAGCGCTAAGTTTAATGTCTTCAGCCAGACACCAGAGAGTTCAATTTGTATTAGAAAATTCAATTTCCTCCACAATCATTTCATTTGAGATACCTTCAATGAAGGGGTTGAGTCTTTGCCCATTGACTTTGAAGGTATTGCCACTTTTAGGGTCACTGATTTCAACAGCACCATGGGGAAATAAATTAATCACAATGTATGGCCCATCCCATCTAGATCTGAGCTTCCCAGGAAAAAGTTTCAATCTAGAATTGAACAACCAGACCTTTTGATTAGGCTCAAATGTTTTCCTAGAGATGTGTTTGTCATGAAAAGCTTTTATCCTATCCTTATAAATTCTAGAATTCTCATAAGATTCCTGGCGAAGCTCATCCAACTCACTCAGTTGTAAGGCCCGATGTGCTCCAGCTTGGGCCAAATCCAAATTAAACTGCTTAATTGCCCAATAAGCCTTGTGTTCCAGCTCCACTGGAAGGTGGCAAGCTTTTCCATAAATCAATCTAAAAGGTGACATTCCATTTGGGGTCTTATAAGCTGTTCTGTAGGCCCACAAAGTATCATTCAATCTCTCGGCCCAGTCCTTCCTATCAGTCCTCACAGTCTTTTGCAAAATGTTTTTGATTTCTCGGTTGGAAACTTCCACCTGCCCACTCGTTTGGGGATGATATGGTGTGGCCACTTTATGGGTGATCCCATACTTTTTCAGCAAGCTTTTGAATTGGTAGTTGGTGAAGTGACTACCTCCATCACTAATTATGGCCCTAGGGAATTCAAACCTAGAGAAAATGTTCTTTTGCACAAATTTCATAACCACTTTGTGGTCATTGGTTCTAGTTGCTACAGCTTCGATCCATTTTGAAACATAGTCAACCGCCACTAGAATGTATTCATGCCCATAAGATGGTGGAAATGGTCCCATGAAATCAATTCCCCATACATCCAAAATTTCTACTACAAGAATGGGGTTTAAGGGCATCATGTATCTCCGAGATATATTCCCCATAGTTTGACATTTTGGGCAAGATTGACTAAAAGCATGGGCATCTCTAAAGAGAGTGGGCCAATAAAAACCACTCTGGAGGACTTTCGCAGCAGTTTTCTTCCCAGAAAAATGTCCCCCGCAAGCTAGAGTATGGCAGAAGGTGAGAATACTATGATGCTCATTTTCAGGAACACACCTTCGAATGACGTTATCAGCACAGATTCGGAATAATTCTGGGTCCTCCCAAAAGTAATGTCTTATCTGAGCAAAGAATCTATCCTTGTCATTCTCAGACCAACCTTCCGGGATCAAACCAACTGCCAGATAATTAACAATATCAGCATACCAAGAAGATTTGATGTGGTTAGTGGACAAGAGTTGTTCATCTAGGAAATAGTCTTTCATGGGCTCATTCACTAGCACAAGAATCCTGGAAAGATGATCAGCCACCACATTTTCAGACCCTTTTTTATCCCGAATTTCAATGTCAAAGTCTTGCAGGAGTAAGATCCATCTAATCAAACGGGGCTTTGCTTCTTTCTTAGACATTAGGTATCTCAAGGCTGAGTGATCAGAGTAGATGATGACCTTGGACCCTAATAGGTATGATCTAAAATTTTCAAGGGCAAACACCACAGCCAAGAGTTCCTTTTCCGTAGTGGTGTAATTCAGTTAAGCATCGCCAAGTGTACGGCTAGCATAGTAAATCACCACGGGACGCTTATCAATCCTCTGCCTTAAAACTGCACCTATAGCAAAATCAGATGCATCACACATGATCTCGAAGGGAAGAGACCAATCAGGTGGCTGAAGAATTGGAGCTTTGGTCAGAGCCACCTTCAAAACATTGAAAGCCTCTAAACATGGTTCATCAAGATGGAAAGGGACATCTTTAGCTAGGAGGAGGGTTAAAGGTCAGGCAATTTGAGAAAAATTTTAGATAAACCGGCGATAGAAGCCGGCATGGCCCAGGAAAGATCGAATTTGCTTAACTGAGGTGGGTGGAGGAAGATTGGAAATGGGTCAATTTTGGCCTTATCAACCTCTATACCCCGATGGTAAACTATGTGGCCCAACACTATGCCTTCTTTCACCATAAAATGACTCTTCTCCCAGCTCAGAATCAACATCTTTTCTATGCATCTCTCAAGAATCCTTGTAAGATTATCCAGGCATGCGTCAAAAGAATCTCCAAAAATTGAGAAATCATCCATAAAAATTTCTAAGAAGTCCCCCACCATATCTGAGAAAATGGCCATCATGCATCTCTGAAAAGTGGCTGGAGCATTACATAACCCAAAGGGTATTATCCTAAATGCAAATGTTCCATAGGGACACGTGAATGTGGTCTTTTCTTGATCCCCTAGGTAAATGGCCACTTGGTTATATCCTGAATAACCATCCAAAAAACAGAAGTATCTTTGGCCAGCTAATTTCTCTAAGATTTGGTCAATGAAAGGTAGAGGAAAATGGTCTTTCTTAGTGGCAGCATTCAATTTTCTATAGTCTATGCATACCCTCCACCCTATGGGTAATCTAGTGGGTACCAACTCTCCTTTGTCATTGCTCACCATAGTGAGCCCAGCTTTCTTAGGCACTACTTGAGTTGGACTTACCCATTGATTGTCAGAAATTGGATATATGATTCCCGCATCAAGCCACTTAACCACCTCTTTCTTAACTACTTGTTTCATGTGAGGGTTCTGTCTTCTTTGCATCTCCCTAGTCGGCTTTGCATTATCTTCCAAATAAATGTGATGCATGCACACCGATGGACATATTCCCTTAAGATCAGCCACAGACCAACCTATGGCTTCCTTATGGCTTTTGAGGACATCAATCAGCTGGACCTCCTGAGTTGATGTCAAATCAGTTGCTATAATGACAGGTAAAGTCCCCTCAGGCCCTAAGAAGACATATTTCAGAGAATCTGGCAAGGGCTTTAAGTCTAGCTGTGGTGGGGCTTGGATGGAGGGAATTGGAGGTTCATGTTTCAAATGAGACAAAGGTTCAAACTTAGTGGGCTAAGGTGTGGTGGGTTCAAGAGCATGGACCTCTGAAATAGGCTCTTTGTCTTCAACCTTGTCAAAATTTTCAATTTGGGTTAAGGGAGGGTCATTCTCTATCATCTCATCTATCACATCAATGGTATAACAATCTTCCTCCTCCCTCATGTGTTTAGAGGCTTTGAAGACATTGAGTGTTATCTTTTGATCTCCAAAAGAGATATCCATAAGCCCAGACTTGCAGTTGATGTTGGCATTGGCCGTGGCTAAGAAGGGTCGACCCAATATAATTGGGCTTTGGGCCAAGTCTGACTTAGACTCCATGTCAAGGATTAAGAAGTCAACAGGAAAATAGCATGTGTCTATCTTGACAAGGACATCTTCTACCACCCCCCTAGCTGTTCTAACAGATCGATCAGCCAATTGGAGAATGACAGCGGTTGATTTAAGTTCTCCCATCCCAAACTTTTGGTACACAGATGTTGGAAGAAGATTCACACTCGCTCCCAAATCCAACAAAGCCTTTTCAAAGGTGACCCCCCAAATGACACAAGATATGAGTGGGGCGCCAGGATCCTTCATCTTCTGAGGGAGTTGGTTCAGTAAGACAGCACTTACATCTTCAGACAACAGAATTCTTTTCTGATTTGTCTTTGGTTCCCTCTTTTGAGTGCACATTTCTTTAAGAAATTTGGCATATGCAGGAACATGTTGGATTGCATCTAGAAGAGGAATGTTGATATGGACTTGTTTGAACAACTTCATCAATTCCTCATTCTGAGCTTGAATGTTCTTCTTTTTCTTTTCTTTTCTAGCTTCCAAGGCAGTGGGGAAGGGAATCTTGGGTTGGTAAGTTTCAGGTGATTCATCAGTTCTTACCTTCCCTTTTTCTTTATTGACTCCCTCATTATCCACTATGGGGTTGGAAATGGATTCTTCTTCTTCTAGGGCTTGACTGGATGAAGCTTGATTGGATTCATGAGTCTGATAAGGATCTGACAGAGTTTTACCACTTCTTAAGGCTGAGATGGCCTTGGCATTCTCAAATTGGGGGCCCTTTGGAGGATTTGGGCCTTGTTGAAATTGCCCTTGAGGAGCAGGTGGGAGGGGCTGCTGTTGAAAACCTGGAGGATAATTTCGAGGATTAGGCATGGGTTGGCTTGGAAGTTGACCCAGATCTCTCCTCACATTGGTTTCCAAGAGTTGGCCAATCTGGGCTTTCATGTCCGCCATTTGGGCTTGGAAAGATTGATTTTGGGCCAAAATGATATGTTGTAATTGATTGATTCTATCATCATTTTGGGCCACTAGCGGAGGTAAGGTAGGTGGTTGGTAAACTGGTGGAGGATATGAAGATTGCCCATATGCGGGCTGAACAAATGAGGGTTGGCCATAAGCTAGTTGGCCGTAAGGAGGTTGAGAATGACTTGATAATTGTTGTGACAATTGGCCCTTGTGAAAAGTTTGATTTTGAAAATGGGCTTGAGATTGGGGCTTGGGTTCATAGTTTTGGGTCTGTTGAGGCTTCCAAGAGAAATTCGGGTGATTTCTCCAACCCGGATTGTATGTGTTTGAAAATGGGTCATTGTTGGGCTTAGAAAGTCCTTGGGCTGCATAGACTTGCTCTTGGATGGCAGGAGGTAATTGGGCTACCGCAGGGCATTCGTCCACTTGATGGGCTGGGCTTTCACATAGCACACATGCCTCTTGGACTGGACCTTGGCGAGAGTGGAAAGATGGATGTGATTGAGCATTGAAAGTTTGTTTATTTAACTTAATGAGTTCGCCAACTTGTTGAGTTAGGAGGTCAACTTTCTCCAATTTTTGGGCCAAAGCATTAACATCTAATCTAGGCTCGAATTCTCCCCTCTCTTTTACCTCATACATCCCCGCTTTTCTAGATGGCCTCACTGATTTTTCATATGAAGAAAGAGAAGCAAGATTGATGGAGTTCTCACTCAACATTTCAAAGAGAGCATAAGCTTCTTCTTCACTTTTACTCATAAAAGCACCTCCACAAGAAGCATCAACCATTTGCCTATAAGGTTCAGTCAATCCCTCATAAAAAGCCTGCACAATTTGCCATTTTGATAGCCCATGATGTGGGCATTTTCTCAATAACTCCTTCATTCTCTCCCAAGACTCATGGATCAATTCTCCGGGGGTTTGAGCAAAACCCGTGATAGCTCTTCTCATTGTATTGGTCCGACCTATAGGATAGAATTTTTTCAAAAATTCTTTTTGCATTTCTTCCAATGATCGAATGGGTCTTCCTAAGGTCCCTAACCAATATTTGGCTTTGTCTTTCAAAGAAAAGGGGAAGAGAGTTAGCCTCAGGGCATCATCTGTGAAATTCTGAATTTTCACAGTGGAGCATATCTCTAGAAACTCATCTAGGTGCCTATATGGGTCTTCATTTGTAAGCCCATGGAATGAAGGGAGCATCTGGATAGTGCTGGATTTTATCTCATATTGGGCCGCTGGCACTTCCGGAAGATGGATACATGTGGAAGGTTGATAGCTAGAAGGAATGAAATATTCCTTCATCTGCTTGGGTAATTCAACTTGATTAGCCATTTGTTGAATTGGATTTTGGGCTTGATGGATCTCCCTCTCAATTTCTTGGATAGGTTCAACTAAATGCGGATGTTGGGATCTTCTCCCCTGCATGAACTCCAAAAATTAATTCAATTTTTTTTGTTTTTATTTATTTTTATTTTTATATTTTTATATGTAATTGCAAACACTTGTTCAACAAATTAACCTACAAAACCTAGGGCTCCTTAGACTTAAAAGCACAAATAGTGAGAATTCCCCAAAGTTCAATTGCAATCTTGCACACACCGACCTTTAGGTTGCCAGGTAAGAGGTAGGATCGTGGGAGGTTCCCCTTGCTTTCGCAAGCTCCTAATTAATGAACCACGAATCCACTTAGGCGTAGCCTTTTAACCTCTTGCCTAGACACCAACCTCAGATGGTGATACAAGCACAATCTCCCTTAGGTTCCAACCACTAAGTGGGCTTAATGTTAGCTTTCTCACAAATCAACTTAAATCCAGCCCAAGCCCGCTACCAAATTTGTCCACTAGCCAGGAAAGAGGTGGGGTTGTGGGAGGCTCCCCCTACTGATGTAGGGTCCTAATTAATAAACCACAATCCCACTTAAGGCATTTGCCATTGGACCTCTTTCCTAGACACTAGTTTTCAAATTGATAATGGACCTAAGTGGACCCAAATCTCAATGTGAACCCTAGGGCCAATGTCTACTGGATTTTATTAGGCTTAGGAAATGCAAAATGAAGAGTTGTGGTTTGTGGGCCAAGGAAGGGTGATCAAATCCCCACCTTATGTGATTATGGGTTTTGCCCTTAAGATAGTTTAAAATGAAATGCAACACCACAAAGTCAAACAAGGAGTTCTATGCAAATATGCATGTCATGTGATTAAGAAAAAGATAGTAGAACTCACCTTGCCCTCGCAATCTTCAAAAATGCATTTAACAAAATTAAATAACAAGAAATAATTCTAACCTATATGATGCATGACCTACAGCATGGAAATGTGATTGCTAATCTTGAGATGAGGATTTTTATTAAAGTTCAAGTGATTTTTTTTAAAATTAATGATCCTATCTAACCACAAGATATGAAAAATAGAGAAAATAAACTCAAATGAAAGAGGGAAAGAGTGAGTACTTACTTGAAAAAGCGTTCACTCATTTTTTTTTTACCTTTTTTTTCTTTTGATTTTTCCTACAAAAATAAGAAAAGAGAAATTATTAGTGTCTACTTATGTACAAAAACACAAGATTGACAACCTAAAAATCATAAACCTCCCCCGCAACGGCGCCAAAAATTGGTAGTTAAAATGCATGCCGTAATACATCCACTACCAAGATTAATTATCAGCCCACAAATTAATTAAAGGAAAATAGTTAAGTGGTGAGTCCGAGTCGAATCCACATGGAAATTTAGATTTTTAAGTTAGAAAATCTTGAGTTTCTATAATTAACAATTTATGGCAAATGGACACTAAAATATGAATTGACAAATTGGAATTAACTAACCTAGATGAATGGACTTAAGGAACACCTATTTAAAAATGCACGGAAGATATCAAACAATCACACTTAGAGAGGAGGAAGTGAGAGACGATTGAAGAAAAAGTAGAACACTTTTACTAAATGAAAGGAAGAGTGTGCTTGAGACTTATAAAACAATCAAGATTAAAAGACCAACTAGATTATGCTTTGAGAAAACTAATACAATAGACAACTAACTAAAAAGAGACTGAAAATAACTCGATGAAAGTATGAGTGAACATGAGACAAGAAAGCAGCACGGAAGGGCTTCCTCCCTCTCATTCTCTCTGTCGCGTTTCCACCGGTGCACAGCTGCAACAAGGAATCTCGCAGCATAAGAAGGCCAAGGGATCAGCAATGGCAGAGAAAACTCGCTGCCTCTCTCCACTTCCCGTCTTCATGTCATGGGCACTGCAGCAATGTGGGATGCTCGCTGGGGATGGACGCTGCACTTCCTTTCTCCCATCTCAGACGCCTCACGTACAGTAGAGGGGACTGCCACGGCAACAAGGGAAATTCGCGAGAGGTAGCCGATGCTGCACCACTAGCCGCTAAACTCCGAAGGGACACCGGATAGCCAAGAACCACCAAAGAGAAAGCTCGTCGCCTCAGGGGGCTGAAAAGCAAACACGTTGCAGAGGAGAGCTCGCCACGGCACCTACGAACGACTGCAGTAGAGGGAAATCGCGATCGATAGATGAAGCTCACGAGCGTGACTAGCAGAGGAACATGTGAAAGAAGTCTAAACCCCAAAGAAATAAAAACCAAAAAGAACCCCCTCTTTCATTCCCTGCACCTCCCTTTTATAGGGACGCACCTCGCCAAGAACTCCACGGAACCACCTCCGTGATTCTCACCGGTTCTCTTATCCCGCCGGTGTCGCTCATAGCGCTACTGCAGATGCTACCCACGGAGCGAACGACCACCTTCGACGGTTGCAGCTGAAGGAGTCCTCACCACAAGCGCACCTCCCGTAGCTCATGCGAGCATCTCACCACGAGCGAACGAACGCCACCCATTGGGAGGATGCCCGGCCGGCCTTGCAAACCACCTTGTTTGTTCGTGCTGCTGCGCACGTGAAGCACGCGACTTCTGCAATCTTTCCGGCGTCCATCATCCTTATCTCAACGTCTACGTAGAGCCCATCATCTGCATGCATTCAGCCATCAATGGTTTGCCACGGTAGCAGCCACTTCATCTGTCATTGTCCCTTCGAGCAAACGAGCCATACACGTAGTAGTCCACCCCATCTTCTGCATGCATGTGCTCAACGCACCATCCATGCACGTGATGCTTGTATGTGTTTCATGCAACACACTTGGCCATCTCCTACGTGATGTCCACTTTGTGCACTGCCGCCACCTAACCACGTTAGTTGCTAGCCCATGCATGTTAACCACACATCATCAATTTTCCAGCCTTTGCCCTGCAACGAGAATAGATATTAAAGGCCCATAACACATAGAAGATTAATGCCAATCTTTTTTCACGATGCACTCAAGTTTATGATTGTTTATTATTTACAAATTACTTCCCAATAATAGTTGTTTTCCATGAAAATTCATAATTTAACAAGAATCAATTTTTGTGAACTTTTTCCACATAGTCAATCAATTTACTAAGAATTATCTCCCAATCGTATATGAAAATAATATGTGAAAATATGAAGTTATCAATATCAAAAGATGTATTTACACACCTTGTGTGAGGAGAGTCTCTAGGCTCAGATCTCCGCCCTGTGCCAGTTGGTTGAATATTCCGTGATAATTCCTTCCTGTTGAGTCCAATCCTACATCTTCTTCATTGTCAGTTTCTTTAAGCGGTCCATTGATTCTCTGAGTGAAGCATTCATTACATAGTTCAGTCGACTTGGTGCTTTAAAGGTCTGTTAGCTGTTAGACACTTTGTGTAAAGACCCTCCATGCATGATCATTAGAAGTAGAGTCTATTACACATTGTCACTGTGCGTTTACTAAGCCATTAGACTTTGAAACTCTCTAGTTGCATGTGAGTTTGCTTCTGTAATCTATAGCCTGAGCTTGCTTCGACTGCAGTCTCATTTAGTGTGGTTCGTGTGTGCGTAAAATTTTTTAAAAAGGGATCTATTCACCCCCCCTTCTAGATCCTATCCTTTATTACCATTATCGGTATCAGCGATTACATACTAACACGTGCGGTTGGGGTTGGCTCGTCGGTGGAGGAGGACCTGATCGACTTGACCAACAATCCGTCACCTCTCGAGACTGCCACTGGAGGTGTGCCCGAGGATGAAGGGCCACGCGATGGTGCCATTGGGGCGAGCTCTTGAGAGGGTGCTCGCCATTTGCTTTTTCCTTTGCTTTCTTTGTGCTGTACTTTTTTATTTTTGGTTTGCTGAAGTGATCGTTCCCTTATCCTATTAGCTTTTTTAATTTTGAAATGAAGACTTTCCTCTTTCTCGTAAATTCGGGAGCCTTTGGCGTCTGCCACGTAGATTGCCTTATTTTTCTCCGCATTAAATGCTTTTTGGGGATACGAACCAGGGCTTAGTAAATTGCTCTGGGGGGCGTGATATTCGAGATATGCCTCTTCGATCCTCATGAAGTTGGAGAGGCGGTGGGACTCCTTCTTTCGCCTGGGAACTTCGCTCCTTTTCTAGAAATAGCATTCCATGATGAACCCTAAGGCCATCTTGGGTCCATTGAGTTGCTAAGAAGAAGTTATGCATGATGTCATCGGAGACTTCAGGCTTTTCGTCAGACGAGGTCTCACCACATGAAGCCCCCTGCAAGCATTTGTGCTTTAGGGAAGATGCACTGCTGGCGGCGGAGGTGACTGCGGGGGAGAGCAACAGCGATGTCTCCGAAGACTTCAAGTGGGGATACCTCGAGGGATGGCAGGAGGCCTTGGCGAAGGTCAATCACCTGTACTGTAACAAGGGGGTCCTGTCCCTTGAGCCTGATAGGTTCCGTCCCAATTAAGGAGGACAAGTAAACCTCTTTGTATCCCCCCGTGCTTATAAATAAATCTTTTCTCTTCTGCCATCTTTTCTTTATGGTGTGTGCTTGGCCAGCTATCTTCATGTGTGGTGAGTTTGGGAGAGTAGACAAACTCGCCATTCAAATCCACCCATCTGTTGTCCGCATGTGTTCCATTCCTTGGGAAGACCAGGGGTCTTGTGTAGGCTGTCGACATGCTTCATCTTTGGTGATGATGGGGGGGTTGCCTTAGAAGGCTTTGTGCATTACTTATCTTTGGGGGAGAAAGTACATCTTCCCTTGGCGGGACAAGATTGTTGCTTGTGATTTCTGAGGGAGCGTGGGTGCTTCCCTCTAGGAAGCTTACGGGAGGACGACAACTCTGCCTGAGAAGAATCTAAGTTACCCTAGAGGATGCTCAAGCTGTTTGAAGGGCACGTACCAAGAACTCCCTTCAAATGTTTGGGTGTCGCATCACTTGAGACATCAATGAATCTTCATCAACTCAGTCCGATGACATCCGGTTAGCCGGTCTTTCTTGCCTAAATAGGCCCAAGCAAAAAGGGGCTCGTGCCGGGCTCCGCCAATAGCGAGCCTCAAGCTCCCCTCGAATTAACTCCGATCTCACGACAAAGGACCCACCTCAAAGGATCTTAATCTTTGATAGATTGGGGCACCAACTTGCTCTTAGAAGTGTCCCCAGAAGAAGCGGATGGTTTGGCTCATCAACGATGTTGTTCGGGTGTTCACGTGTTATGCCACCGGTCAACAACCCGAGACCCAATCTGATGACCTGAACCAGCCCCTGGCCCAACTTAGGAGGCATCGCCCTCAAGCTCAGCCCCCGATGCTGTCTGGTCACATCGGCACTTCTGCCGGACCACAGGTATCGGAAGAAGCTGAAGAGGTTCTAGTCAAGGACAGTGGCATTCCTACAAATGTGGACCCAGTTACCAACAATCCGCCAGCAAATGAAGTTCAAGAGGTGACTCTTGGAACTCTCATGAGGGAGAACCAACATGTAACGACCCAAGATCCGGATATCGGGAATAATCCGATACCATTCGAATCCTGGCCCATGAGCTGGAGGGCTCGGAAGGGCTAAAAGGAGTGTGGATGTCACGCCCCCGAGAATATGTAGCAGAAACAATTGGGAACATGAACAGCCGGCTAGTACGCCTTAAGCAAGAAATATAATCAGAGTGCTAACACATTCACATAAGAAATGAATGCGCAATATTTGGACAAAATCTTTGCTTTATTTAAATAATAATCAAAAGTACATAAGACGACTCTTTGACTAACTCGACTCAATAATCCATAGAACCTCTTGACTATCAACTCATGACAATCTAAGGCTTCGCTCCTTCTTTAATCACTCTCGGATCCATCACTTGAATAGTCTGAATCCGACCCGCTAGAATTTCCTAAAAAAGATTAGAAAAGTAGGGAATGAGCATACATGCCCAGTAGGTATCTTCATATCAACATGAAGATAATGTTTAAGTAATTAACATTTTAGCTCTAGAGTGTAAGATAAGTCATGGAAATACGATAAAACACGTGAATAAACTAAAGTAACACAAATAACAATATGATCAAGTAAGAATATAACACGAATGTAATTTGGCCTTTCATGAGCAAGAATGTACTATTCATAACCATAACGGTTATGCACTACAAAGTCATGTAACGAGAATGTACTACCAAGCATGTAATTTCACAAGATTGCCTCGTGGATCTTCACCCGTTAATAAAAAAAGTACTCCCTGTGCAATGCGACGCCAGTGTTCATCATACCCCATAGTTTATAGTATGTTTCCGACTATCTGCTGAGGGGACTAGAGTGGAGCCCTTGGACACTATCCGTGCCCGCTCTTGCATCTTCAAGTTATAAATCAAGCTACTTCCATGAGAAATATAAATATGGCCAATAATGTAACAAGTTCAACCTATAGTTTCATGATAGCAAATATCAAGGTAAGAATGCTTCAAAAAAGAATATACGAGTTCAAAGATTGATTTAGAACAAGGTTATGCTATGGAAAAATTTGGCAGCATAATGGCATATTCTTTACTTTCCATAATTCATTAGGTTGCTTTGGAAATAAAATGTGAGGATCTAGATAATCATAGACCATTTAGGATAATAGGAAAATCAACCCTTGGGTTAATCAATACTTAGACATAAAACGGTCATATCGGGGCCGTTTCAGGAAATAGCGATCATTTACTGGACCGTATGTAGATTTATGCGATCATGACTGGACCATTTAGCAACAAAGTCGGTGAAACGAATGAACTGGAACCATGCGGTCAAGGTAGGGCCGCTAGGCATCTGTGGCGGTCAGGTAAATGGCCGCTAACAGACTCTGGCGGTCTCTAGAGGGCCGCTAAGGTCCAGAACACATAAAACACCGGTAAAGTGCTTTCTAGATAATTAGGTTTTGAGGGTACAACTAGCTCGGTGTCCTAGTGGGAATCCCAGGCTCGTGGAGTCTTATGGAGGCCTTGAAACAAGATCACCTAGTGCGGTGGAAGGAATATCCAACGTAGAGGATCACAAGTCCAAGATTGTGTGCTTAAGTGCAAAGTGTATCTAATGACATCGTATCGGAATACGTGCCATGTACTTAAGAAAAGACTCTAGATAAGAAAGGATCGTGGTAAAACAGCGATCAAATTAAAACTAGACAAGTCTATGAACCATAAGAAATTTAAAATAAATACAAGAGTATATGGTTTTTGCATGAAATTAACATAAGTTTAAAATAAGTCCTGGAGAGGGGGATTTCTGTAGCCCAACTAAGAGCGGCCGAACTAGGCCCATCAGGACCAAACAAGGCTCAGCTCAGCCAAGTGACAGCCCCCTAGGGCCCACATAGGTAAAAAAGCCCAATAAACATCACTCCGGATCCAACCCTTCCTCGGCGGCCCTTAGGCTCGGAAGACCCGAGCGTCAGTACGGAGGAAGACCCATGCCCGAGTTATCCCTTCATCGGGATATGGGCGAGCGCTCTGCGCCCACTCCGACCTGACTACATCCGAGCTATGCCTATCGTCCGGACAGGGCTGGCACCTTTTATGCTCGTACCGACTGACAAATGCTTATCCACGCTGTCGTTGAGAGCCCTTTATGAGCAGGAGTTTATGAGGATAAAGGATTCATGATCCCTCAAGGACGTAACGATCCCATGATGAGGACGTAACTCCCGCCTGAAACTCCTCAGCTTACGGGACTCATAAGGTGAGCACACTATATAAACCTGGGACTCCCTCCAGTAAAAGGTAAGGCCAATACATGCCTAAACTTCTTGAGCAAGAACCACTTCACCACTTTGGTGTAGGGGGATCTCGCGCACCTCTCTCTATCTCCCTCGAATACCTTCCACCATTGCTCTACTAACTTAAGCTTCGGAGGGTTTTCCCTAGGGAACCATCCCTGGGCCTCCTGATTCGTTTCCCTTTCTTTGTAGTTCACTACTAGGTGATCATCCTCTCAGCTCAGGACAAGCGCGAGATCACGCCCCTTCATCTGGCGCCGTCTGTGGGAAACGACCAAAGAGCCAGTATGGCGCGAAGGAGTTCAGGGAGGAGGTCCACCGGCGACAGGGGAAAGGCCACGGTGGCGGCGGGGGAAGGCCCCTCTTGAGCCTCCCAAAACCCCCCCTCCGGTGCAAGCACTCCCGCCGACGGACCGCCCCCTCCCCCCGCGGCGAGGCTGCCACCCCCTCCTCCCACGGCTATGGGGCTACCACTCAACGGTGGCGCTGATGCCTTCCAAGCCCTCAACGTAAAACTGGATGTCCTCGTGGAACTCATGAGGACCCAGGCGGCCAGGGATGGAAGGTCACGCGCCCCTCTGAGGAGCCCTCCCTGCGAGAACGTGTCCCAGCACACCACCGGAAGTCGCTTCACCCTCCAAGGGCAGCAGCTTATCCGCAACAAAGTAGGAGGACCCTCACAAGCCCCCCCTCCGTAGCAAGAGGCTTCCTCCACGCCGAAGCGGGGGAGGCATGGGGCACGTCGTCCCCTCCCAGAGATCAAAGTCCCCAGGGAGCGCCAGGATAGCCTGCCTTCACGACCCCTTAGCCCTACGGCGCAGTGGCAGCCGGAGCTATCCCTCCGACTGTGAGAATTCGAGAGGCGTTTCGCAGAGCAGGAGCGCGCCCTGCGAGCCCTGCAGAAGACCTCTCCGCCAGAGGATGTGGAGAGATTCCTGTTCTCCGACCATATCTTGAAGGCAGAGGTATCTCCCAGAGCCTCCATCCCGACCTTCAAGACCTACGACGGCCAAGGTGACCCGGCCGACCACTTCGATAGCTTTGACGCCCTGATGACCCTTCACGGAGCGTCCGACGCCATCAAGTGCCGAGCCTTTGCGACCACGTTGGTCCAAGGCACACAAGCCTGGTTCCGGGCTCTCGCCCCCAGATCCATCTGAGACTTCAAGCAGTTCGGGCGAGTATTCAAGGAGACTTTCACCGGCAGCGGTCCTCCAAGGTCAGTAGCAGGGCTTTTAGGCTTCAAACAGGCACAAGGGGAGAAACTTCGGGCCTACATACTCCGATTCAAATCGGAAGCCCTTGGGATCCCCCGCCTAGACGTCGCCTAGGCCATAACCGCTCTGACCGGGGGCACCCGCGACTAGAACCTCCGCCGCGAGCTTGTCCTCCACCCTCCCTCGACCCTTGCCGCGCTAGTGACTCTGGCATTGCACCATGTCGAGTGCGAAGAAGTGCTCAGTGCATGCCGAGACGCAACCGGCTCGGGTCGGGAGGGGGACAGGAAGCGGGCACCCGAGCCAAGCTTGGGCCAAGGAAAGAGGCAGAACCGAGATGGGGAACACAAGGAACCGCCACTGAAGTACGAGCGGTAGACTCCCCTAACCGCTCCAGTGTACGAGATTTATGAAGACATCAAAGGCTCGGGCCTCCTCCGCCAACCTGAGCCAATGAAGTTGAAGAACCGCAGTCGCAGCAAGCATTATTTGTTCCACAGCGACCACGGGTATCACACCGGCGACTGCCATCAGCTCCAGGATGAGATCGAGCGTCTCGTTCGTCAAAGGCACCTCTCACGGTTCATGGCCAGGCACCAGGAAGACCGAGGCGCCCCAGAGGAGTTTGACAATGCCCCCCGAGGGGTCCACATCAACGTCATCACCGGAGGAGCTGCATCAGGAGGAGACAGTGGCCGAGGAAGGAAGCGTCATGCTGAGCGGGCGAGCCGAGCCATCGAGCCTCCCAGAGCCCCGTCAAGCAAGCCCCAGGTCATAGTCTTCTCCGACCAAGACCTGGAGGGGCTGAGCACCCCGCATGACGACGCCCTAGTGATATTGGCCACGATAAACCATTGTAACGTAGACAGTATTCTGGTTGACAATGGAAGTGCCCCTGATGTATTATGCTACGAATGTTTCCTTAAGATTGGGGAGGATCCGTCTAAAGTCCGCCCGATCCGGACCCCCCTGTGCGGGTTCAATGGCCAGGCCACCTATCCCGACAGAGCCCTAAGCCTGCCAGTTACTCTTGGCACCCCACCCAAAACCGTCACGGTCATGGTGGACTTCATAGTGATCAAAGGTATGATAGCATACAACGCAATCTTCGGCCGAGGAATCCTCAGCCGAACGAAAGCGGTGCCTTCTACCTATCACCAAAAGATGAAGTTCCCCACCAAAAATGGATTGGGGGAAGTCTGAGGTAACCAGGCAATGGCCCGAAGGTGCTACAATATCTCGGTTGAAGCCGCAAGGCCGGACGGGAAAAACAAGGGCCCCCGGGAAGTCGAGGAAAAATCCGCAACCGCCGAACCTGGAGGTGAATTGCTAGCAGTTTTCCTAAACGACGACCCGACCCTAGGAGTAAAGATCGGAGCCGACCTAACATCTGAGGTTCAATAGCAATATAAAGAGTTCCTTTCCGTGTACATCCGGGTCTTTGCATGGTCTGATGATCAACTCCCTGAGATACCGGAAGAGATGGTGGTGCATAAACTCAACCTCGACCCAACCATGAAGCCCGTGCAACAACGCAGAAGGAAGCATGCGCAAGAGAAGCAGACGATTATCAAGGAGCAGGTCACCAAGGGGCAGAAGACTGGCCTTTTTAGACCGGTCCTATACCCGACGTGGCTAGCTAACGTCGTCCTGGTGCCGAAGGCTTCAGGAAAGTGGCGGATGTGCGTAGACTTCACCGACTTGAACAAGGCTACTCCAAAGGTCTGCTATCCCTTGCTGAGCATCAACCAAGTGGTTGATTCAACCTCGGGCAATGAGATACTCAGCTTCCTGGATGCCTACTCTGGTGACCACCAGATAAGAATGCACCCCGAAGACATCGAGAAAACCGCCTTTATCACCGACTTCGGCATACACTGCTACACCCAGATGCCTTTCGGGTTGAAGAATGTCGGAGCCACGTACCAAAGGATGGTCAACCATATGTTCAAGGGACAGCTCGGTCGGAACATCGAGGCCTATATTTACGACATGCTCGTGAAGACCCCCAAGGCCGAGAACCACTTCGCCGACCTAGCAGAAACTTTCGACACCCTCCTAAAGTACAACATGAAGCTCAACCCCGCCAAGTGCGCCTTCGGAGTAAGGACCGAGAAATTCTTGGGCTTCTTACTCACCCAGCGTGGGATCGAGGCCAACCCCGACAATGTCCAGGCCATCCTAGACATGCTCCCACCCACCTGCATCAAAGACGTTCAACGCCTTACCGGGCACATTGCTGCGCTCAGCAGAGTCCTATCCCGTGTGGCTGAACAATGCCTACCCTTCTTCAAACTGTTGAGGGGGCCCAAAATGGCATCTGCTACATTCGCGTGGGATGAGGAATGCCAAAGAGCATTCGCTGAGCTTAAAGAGTTCCTGGCTTTGCCCCCGGTGCTTTCCAAGCCCATCCCAAGTGAAGCCTTGCATCTCTATCTCTCGGTGACTCCGTCCACAGTTAGCTCGGTCTTAGTCAGGAATGACTTGGGAATCGAAAGGCCGGTCTACTACACCAGCAAGGTGCTCAATGAGGCTGAGAGAAGGTACCCCGCAACCGAGAAACTCGTGCTAGCATTGGTTACCTCGGCCAAGCGCCTCCGACCCTATTTCCAAGGGCACTCCATCACCGTGCTGACCGGCGAACCATTGAAGATGATCCTCGCTCACCCTGAAGCATCGGGACGCCTCGTCAAGTGGGCCATCATGGTAGGGGCCTACGATATATCGTACCGGCCTCGCTCGGCTATCAAAGGCCAGGCGCTCGCCGACTTCATCGCCGAGAGCGCCATCTCGACTGAAGAAAGATCTCCGTCTGTACCCGGGCCGACCTGGGAACTATTCATCGACGAATCTTCCAACTCGACCGGAAGCGGCGCCGGCATTCTCTTGAAGTCCCCCGAAGGAGCAGAGCTACAGTACGCCCTGAAGTTTAACTTCCAAGCATCTAACAATGCTTCCGAGTATGAGGCCCTCATATCGGGAGCCCGCATGGCCCGGCGGTTAGGGGCTGAGCGAGTCAGGATTCACACTGACTGCCAACTGGTCGCTAGCCAGGTCAACAGCGATTACGAAGCTCGGGAAGTACCGATGATCAACTACCTCCAACTGGTCAAGACTGTGGCACAACAGTTTGAGAGTTTTGAGGTAGTCCGAATAGCTCGGGAGGAAAACTCCCTAGCGGATGCCCTCTCTCGGCTGGCCTCATCTCTTGATCCCAAGGGTACTCGATCGGTCCTTCTCAAAGAACTAGAGCGCCCGAGCATCGATTTGGAGCTCCTAGCTCTTGACTCAGCCTCCCCAAGCGACTGGCGTGCCCCCTACCTGTCGTGGCTCCAAGACTCCTAGGAGCCTCCTGACCCTCGGGAAGCGCAAACATTGAAATACCAAGCTTGGCGATTCGTAACTCTGGATAGCGCACTCTACCGGAGATCCTTCTCCAGCCCGCTTTTGAAGTGCCTCGGTACCGACGAAGCTGACTGAGCGATCGAAGAAGTTCACGAAGGTCTATGCGGAGCGCATTTGGGGGGAAGGTCGCTCGCCAAGATCTTGTTACAGCAAGGTTATTGGTGGCCCACCCTACAGCGTGACTGCTCGGCCTACACACAACGTTGTGACCGCTACCAGCGATTCGACCACTTGGTCCATCAGCCAGCAACGAAGCTTACCACCCTAGTTGAGCCTTATCCTTTCGCTCGCTGGGGATTCGACATCCTCGGGCCATTCCCCACGACCCAGGCCCAGAAGAAGTTCATTATCATCGCCATCGACTACTTCACTAAGTGGATCGAAGCCGAAGCCACTGCAAGGATCACTGAGACAGTCGTCTGGAATTTCACCTGGAAGTCGATCATCAGTCGCTACGGCATCCCCCGGGTGATAGTGAGCGATAATGGTCGGCAATTTGACTCTTGGTATTTTCGAGACAGATGCGCCGACCTTGGCATTTGCAATCACTTCACTTCGGTCGCCCACCCTCAGGCTAACGGGCTAGTCGAAAATGCCAATAAGACTATCTTAAAAGGCATCAAGACTAGGCTCAGCAAAGCCAAGGGCAGCTGGCTTGAGGAATTACCGAACGTACTTTGGTCGCACAGAACTACTCCCAGAACGGAAACCGATGAAAGCCCCTTTCAACTGGTGTATGGTACCGAGGCCGTGATCCCATTTGAGATTGGCAACCCCTCTCTCCGAGTCATCTGCTTCTCGTCCGAGATAAACGACCAGAAACTGCTCAAAAATCTTGACTTAGCAGATGAAGTCCAAGAGATTGCCAGCATCAGAGCGATGGAATATCGACGCCGCCTCACGCGATACTACAACACCAAAGTCTGAGACAGACACTTCCAGCTGGGAGACTTCATCCTCGGGAAAGCCGAAGCCTCTCGACCACTTGAGGCGGCGGGCAAGCTATCCCCTAACTGGGAAGGCCCCTACCGAGTGGTCGAGATGCTCGGAAAAGGAGCATATCGTCTATCTACGATGGAAGGAGAGCTCATCTCTTGGACCTGGAACGCAACTACATTACGCAAGTTCTACTTCTGAATGCTGAACAATTGTGCAAACGACATGAGATAAGGCAAAAGGCTTTTTTTCTTTTATTCAAACAACCCGCTTGTACATCAGGAAGGCCGAAGCCAAGAAAATACATGTCAAAAAAGAATAAGTCCATCTGCCGTCACATGAGCCCATCGCTCGGTTGACTCGGTTGACCTTCCTGCGTCCAGCCACCGACTCTGCCCCGTGTAGAAACTGGCTCGGATAAAGGATAGTTGACCCCGTTGGCTCGGGCAGCTCGTGACAAAGGTGACAGAGGAAGAAGGCTACCTTCCAAGTTGAACTTGGAAGAGAAGGAGGGGGAGGGAATGCATATGAGAGCATCCCCCCCGCCAAATTGCCAACTCTTTGGAAGAAAGAGAGGGTAGGCCCCCTCCGAAGAGTGAAAGAAAAGAGGAGCAGAGCAGAAGAGGGAAAAAGAGGCTGCAAGAAAGAAAAAGAAACCAGCAGAGCTGGACAAGGAGGCAGGGTAAGGCCCGGAGAGAGAGAGCTTAGTCGGCTTCCTCCTCCCATCCGTGAAGCGAGTAGGAAGGGACGGGCGGTAGGGATGTCTGATGCCCCCATCCGTCCTCCATCTCGTACCCCTGCAAGTGCCGCCGAAATTGATAAAGGGAAGATGACATGCCTCCACACGTCAAACCCTTTTCAAGTCTAACCACCGGCCGGCGAATCCTCTTCAAGTCCGGAGTAGCAAGAACTCTCTGCCCCCCATCGTCGGCAGCCTCATCTTCCGGAACTTCCTCCATGCTCCGAATACAACGGCACAACGCTACGTGAAGAAGGAATGAGGAAAGACTGTCAAGGAAAACCCTAAGCGGTGGAGAGGAAGGGACGCCCTTCAGTCCTTTTATAGGCAAAGGGAGGCTACTCGTCTTAAATGATTCTCTCTTCGAAAACACGCCAAAAGGATTTCTCCCTATGAACGGTCACCTCAAACTTCTCATCTTCCGCCCCAGCGGGATACACGAAGAGGCCAGGCATTCAAAGCATGAGGAAGGACACCCTGTCAGAGGATCACCCAACCATTATGCGAGATTCACGCAGAAAGTATCGGCTCTTTCCAACCATTGTAGATACGCTGAACAAAATACGGCAATGGTGATATGGACCAGATAAGTCCTCATCATAACACCACTACCTTATTTATTTCCACACAAAAAAGGAAGTTTTTTTTCCTTCAAAAAAGGGGGAAAAGGCATACAAAAAGAAGAAGCGAAACGGATACATCAGGCCTCTGGCCCACCATGAAGCCCAGACGTGGAGGGCTCAAGCGGTCTGCCCCCGACATCTTCGGCGACGGCCGACCCTGGCACTGACCCCACCGGCGTGGGAACTACCTCGGTTGCGTGCCCTCCCGAGGCATCCGGAGTTGGCGACCCCTCAGGCGATGAGCCCTCAGGATCCTGTTCATCCTACGCCGAAGCAGAGGAACTGGAGGATGACAAGTCCGAGTCATAACATTGACCAGATGAGAAGTCAACCACTCCGGACGCCTACTCCTCGGTGTAAGAGATGGCCCGATTGTATCCCTGCTGGAACCCCTTGCGGATGCCCCGGTGAAGTCCAAGCTCGTAGTAGGGAAGGGCAACCTCCTTAAGGTCGACCCGGTAGGCCTATGAGCTCTTGTACTGTTGGGGAGAATGTTGTGCTAAAGTTGGGCATGTGTGGAACGTGAGTGTTTCTATTGTTTTGATGATGTCCAACTATGACTCAACTATTGATTGGTTCTATTGTTTTGATGTGATTCCAACTATGACTCAACTATGACTCATTTCTAGTGTTTTGATGATGTATGTCTTTAGAGTCATTTTGCTATTCATTATGCATTTGCTATGCATTTGATAAAATCAATTTGATATGCATTTTGCTTTTGCTATGCATTTGATAAAATCCATTTGCATACAATTCAGGTCATTATATTGCCAAGTGCACTTGCAGATCAAGAATGGCTTGCAACACACAAATCAGGATCAATCCAAAGGAGCAAGCCATCCCAGGAGGACGATCAAAAGTCACTCATGATGCCAAGTGCATGATGCCAAGTACACTTTGATTGGAGTGAAAATATCTACTGTGAAAGCTCAACAGAATGCAACCAAAGAATGGAATGGATGTGGCGAAATGAAAGTGAAATGAACACGTCCAAGCAAGGCCAAGCAAGGAAGAAAAGGCTCTAGCTAAGGAAGGCCAAGCAAGAAAGAAAAGGCCCAAACAATGAAGCAAAGCTTCAACAAAGGACCGAGCATTCATCCAAGATGATCAAGGTTCAAATCCATGGTTCAACATGTTCTAAATTCAAAGAAACCAATGCCACGAAGTTGAATGGGTTTACGGAGGTGAAACGGTTGAAATCTGGAAAATTCGCAGCTAGCGGTCGACCTACAGCAGCTAGCGGTCGACCTAAAATTCCAGGGACTGAAACTCTACAGGATAGGTGCTAGCGGTCGACCGCCAGCCAGTGGCGGTCCACCGAAATTCCCAGGGATCACCCGAATACAAGTTTTACAGTAGCGGTCGACCGCCAGGAGCTGCAGGTCGACCGCCAGCCCCGAGCCAACCATGTTTGACTTCGAATTCCACCTCGTGGGCTGCCTAATTCTCATGATTTCTTTAATCCCAAAGAACCCCAAAGTCTCCCAATCACCCACAAATTCTGGAGCTGGTCTAGGGCTTCTCCAAGGACCATTCAAGGTCTATAAAACCAACACATTGGTGGAGGCAAACCCTAATGCTTTATTCGGGATTAAGGGTGGCTGCAAGAGGGGTTTTCAAGAGAGAGGAGACGAAGTACTGTTCATATGAACAGTAGTTCGTGAATGAGTTATTCATCCACTCAAGAGTTTCAAGTAAAGATCTGAAGCAATCCTGAAGCAATCACCTTCTACTCTTCAATCAACTTCCAAGAAGGAGAAGAAGCAAAGCTTTCAAGGCGATCCAAGAAGCTCATTTCTCAAAGTGATTTTCTTCATCCTTTCAAGTTCATCCAAGGTGATTTTTGAAGCAATCAATCTCCTACAAGCTATTGAAGAAACAAGATTCAAGGTAGAATCAATTACTCTCTTCATCCACTTCAAGAAGATACAAAGAGGAGATTGAAGAAAGAGTTACTGTTCACGTGAACAGTACTCCGTGAAGAACATCTTCATCTAATCCAAGGTATTCAAGCTCATATCAAAGCGATCATTTTCTAAGATCTGTGAAGAAGGAAGCAAGGATCAAGGTAGCATCTATTCACTTCTTCATCCATTCAAAGAGATCAAAGAGAGAAGATCAAGAGAGGATTGGAAGAACAGTTACTGTTCACACGAACAGTTCTCCGTGAAGAACATTCATCCATTCAAGGGTGAATCAAGAAGATTGATTTGCAAGAAGAAGAGATCCCTGTTGCTGATCAACAAATCATTTCCATTCAAGGGTCAATTCCTTCTTACTCAATCTCTTGTTTTAGTTCCTTCACATTTGTTTTACGTTCAATATTGTTAAACATTGAAGTTGTGATTCGTCCCTACTGGTGGTTAGTAGGAAGGCAATTGGAGGGTGTTCCAATTTACGGTTGACGTCCCTACCAGGTGGTTAGTAGGAAGGCAATCGGAGGTGTTTCCGATCTGCGGTGTTGACGTCCCTACCGTTGGTTAGTAGGAAGGCAATCAGTGGTTTCTGATTTACGGTTTGGTGCGCTGCACTAGTGGAGCCTCACCGGGTTTGGTGAGGGGTGGACGTAGGGCTGAGGATTCAGTCCGAACCACCTTAAAATCCATTGTGTTATGATGTGTTTGTGTGATTGCTTGTGCTAGATGCATGCTTAGGTTTAATATTCATATTACTTGTTCATCCTGCTAAGCAAATCATTGTCTTCTTCGTTAAGCTAGTTATATTCCGCTGCGATTCTCGTTGTCTAGCTTTAAAGAGGGTTGAATTGTGAAAAGAGGGGCAGATCTATTCACCCCCCCTCTAGATCAGCCATCCACTACCCATCAAGTGGTATCACAGCACACAACAAGTGGTATCAGAGCCTAGGTCTGCTATTTTCAGATCCTACGATCTGCAGGGAAAGATCCGGGTTCATTGTGATTTAAATGGCTTCTTGTGCTACACGTGCTTCGATGGTTTCTCTGCCCATTTATGATGGTTCAGATTTTTCTACATGGCTAGGGAGATTGTTCATCTATGTTAGCTCAATAGATCCACAATTGTGGAATCTTATATACAATGGTCCTCATGAGCTGCCATCAAATTCAATTGATTGGTCAGCCGAACATGAGACCAAACACAATGATAATCTTGCTGCATATAACTTAATTATAGCTACAATTGATATTAGACTAACTCACATTGTGTCTTCCTGCAGCACAGCCAAGCAAGTACTGGACAAGTTGGTGAAAATCCGTGAAGGAAAAGAAGAAGAACAAGAATGCTTCTTGGCCGACCGTGCAGAAGAGTCAAGCAAACCATCCTCATCAAAGGTAAATTCTGATTCCGAGAAATTTACTTTTGAAGAACTTAAGGAATCCTATGATGAGTTGTTTACACAATACAAAAAGGTAATATCAGAAAATAAAAAGTTGAAAAAGGATCTCAAGAAAAATAACCAACATGAAAGCTTGATTTGTAAAAAGTGTTCTGCGTTTGAAGAGCTCTCTTTTGATCTAGACACACATAAACAAAGCATTGCATGTCTAAGAGATGAAAATGAAAATCTTCATGATGAAATCACTAGGTTGGAAGAAATTGTAATAAAACTTCAAAACCAACCTAAGGCAATCTCTAATGATCAAACTATGGCCGATGGGCTTATTCATGATGAGAGGTTGATTGAAGAAAATAAAAATTCTGTTTCATGCTCTGCTAATTTTGCATGTGAAAAATGTTCATTCTTGAGAAACATAAATGCTGGTCTCCATGATGATCTTGAATGGCAACAAAATTTGATTGATTCTCTAAAGGAAGAGAATAAAGAGTTGTTGGAAAAGAAAATTGAATGTGAAAAAGTTGAAGAAGAATTACATGAAAAATTGGCTGCACATGAAAAAGGCAAATCTATCATTGATGATCACTCAGAAACATTGCATGCTTTAGAACAACAAAGTCAAAATCTTAAAGCTGTAAATGCGATGCTCAATGAGCAATTGGCAGCATGTGAAGAGGGTCTTAATGAGTCTATACAGCATATTTCTTCACTTGAAAATGAAATTCAAGGTTTGAAGGATTTCCTGTCAATGTTTGCCCAAATCCAAGATTTTGGCTCACCGAAAGCCACCACTTCATGTGGTCACCAAAAAGGGCATACTGCTCGAAAGAAAAGTAAAATTCAGCATTCTCATCCAAACATGCACCATAACATGCTCAATGCTAAATATCATGTTTTCCACAAAAAGAATGTCCATTGTTATTATTGTGGTAGACATGGTCACACTGTGCATGATTGTTTTATCTTGAGAAATGATGAGCTTAGAGCAGGACAGCAAGTGAAAGAACAAGGAAAGAAAGAAAGACACCACCCTCATACCATGAAAGGTAAGAATCATGCTCGCCCACAAAAGTATAGGCCACATACACATGCACATGAACATAAAAAGGATAATCAATCTTTTGTGCGTGATTTCTACTGTGGTAAAAATGGGCATGAGATGTATGGTTGCCATACAATGAGGGAAGATGATTTGATTGCCTTGAAAAAGTTGAGTCAAGATGCTAAACCTGTTGCTAACCCACAAGGACCCAAGCAAGCTTGGGTACCTAAAAATTCCAAATAAGAATTTTGGGTGCAGGATGCCTTGGAGCTGAACAAATGAATGGTAAGGTAAATAAAAGCTCAAGGCACATGTATGTACATAAACTTTTTAATTTCAATCATCTTGCATGTTTAGTCCTAACATGTAGATAGTGCATCATAAGTCTGCCAAATGTTATTAAATTCTGCAAACTGAATTGCTCTTTGAAATGCTTTACCCCCATGATGTGAGATGAACTTTTGAGCTAGATTTCTTGCTCATACCATGCTGGACCACAGCTGCTTAGTTCATGAAATACTTATTTTGCTGATGTTGCTGATATGATGATGAGTTGTTTAATTCTTGCTACCAACCATGTGAAATTCCTAGATTTTGGTTTTGATGGTGTATACCATGGTTGTAATTTTCAACTCATTAATTCACGATTAGCATTGTTCAAAGGGGAGTCTAGCAATTGGCATCATCATGTTGCATTCAGTTCAAAATAACTTGTGAATGATTTATGTTTGCATCATTTTGTGATCTTATATACTTTAATGCAAATCATGTTTAGAAAAACAAAATAAAAAAAATGTGTGCAATCATCCATGCAGCATCTGCATTGCATTGTGTATTCATATAGTTCATAGGCTGCACATTTCATAGCAAACCCTTGCATAGATCTAGGGGGAGTCAACATCAAAACTCTGTTTGCATCATTCTACACATTGTTGACATCCTTGCATAGAATGCATAACCTCAGGAGGAGTGTTCCTTCATTCATTCCTGTTTATCATTCATGCAACACTCTCTCTCATTCATACCAACCAACTGTATTTTATTGATACACTAAATCAGATTGCTAAACCTCAGGCTAATGGAAATTGAAATAATGATCTTCTTCAATTTGATTGTGTGTTTTTGCAATTTGGTTTCCATGCATTGTTCATCTGTAAAAATGTCGTTTGCATATGGTGTAACATTGCATGTGGTTCCACAATAAAACTGAATTGCTTGTTTGAGAATGATTTAAACTTGCATTGCACCCGGTATATAAAAAGGTGTCGCCCGACCGTTAGGTTATGCCTATCGGAGAGGTGATTCACTTGCGTGAGGGGATCCTTGGATTCTGTAACTCCGCCGAGTACCGGATAGGTCTAGGTGCATCATATTGCATAGTCCGTGATTGTCTAGATGCACTCACCATGCGTGAAAATTCTCCTCCGCTATGTACCATGTGTCATTCTTGCATATAGGCCATATCGTTAGGGGGAGTTGTCTCCTTGACGCATTCATGCACATACTACATACCATGAGTCGGGTCATAGCATTCATGCATATTTCTTTTTGCCCATCTCATGAGTGATCTAGCTATTCCATGCACATCCTAAGGGGGAGTCTTGCAATCTGAACATTCTTGGGTAATTGTCTGATAATGGTGTAAGAGCTTTCTATTATATGCACTGATGATTGTCCATCAAATAACAATGGTTCAGATTTAATGATTTCTTTAAAATTCTGATAAATATGTTTTTGAAATCATCTATGTCACGCACTCTTTAATAGACTTTAACTAGAGGTTGCATGTTGTGATTTGAATGATCTTTCTGAAATCTGAAAATTCAAATGTCATAGTCAAGTTGGTTGAGTTGCTACAGTGTCGTATTGTTTTTAAACAACCTGACATATTGGAATTCATAAAGGAAAAACTTTAGACAAAGTAATGACATTAGGTCACTAAGAAACATGTCTTCTCATCAAGGAAATGAGGATAGATATGTCATGAAGTGCCTTTGTTATCTTTGTTATCTATAGTTTGGACTCAAGGTAGAGCAATGGCTAAATTACTGAGAAATATATCTCCTCATCAAAGATATGAGATCAGATATGTCATGAGGTGATTTCAGCTATCTCTGTTCACCATGAAGCATAACAGTTAGTTTTGCCGAATACCTAGGAATACGGGCGTCTAAACAACGTGTATTCTTACGGCTAGGAGGTATGACTTAGACTCGATTACTCGTAAAATATGAGTCTAATGATATGACTTTCATTGCAGAATATTATGGAAAATATGTTGAATCAAAGCATTCCTTATAATTGTCATGGTTGTTTAACCTCAATACAAGTTGTGCTTTTTCCGATGACGATTATGAATATGGCTGTATAAGACAATGGAGGATTACCATTGCTAGAGCATGCACTTTTGGTTCACTTCTATTAAACCATGGATATAGCTATTTTTCAAATTATCTTGTTAATTCAGAATTCATTAGCTTTGAACCATACATATTCATCTCGGCATGTTTTTAGTTGCTTATAATGGTTTGCTCTATACTCCTCTTTCCCTCAGCTTCCTACATAATTTGTTCATTCATTTAGATAGGAGGAGAAAGTTTGCATTCATTTCTATAAAGGGAGAAGACTTGGTGACTTGGTGAGTCATTCATCATACAGGGGAAGAATGTTTGCATATATTCTTGTAAGTGTTTGCATTGTGATGCTGTTTGCATTGTGGTTTGGTGAGCATCATATATAGGGGAAGAAGAACGAGAGGTACATATCATCTTGTGAGCAAGGGGTTGCATAGCATGTGTTCATTCATTGTCATTGCATAGCATGGGTTAATTCATTTGAGAGCATATCATACATTGAACTCTTTGCATTCACATGCTCTACCTCATCTATGCATATCTGTGTTCACTCATGCATACATATTGGGTGAAATCACTTTGTGCTCATGCATACATATTTGCATTCTCATGTTTTGATCATCTTTGCATTGCACATATGGCTTGCATCTTGCCTTCCCATGCATTGCATAGAAAATCCTGAAAACCATAAAAGCTAAAATCTTGAAAACCTCTAAAAATTGAAAAATCTGAAATCAAAATTACTTTATGGCTGTCTTATCTATCTCTTCTATTGGACCATGTTGGCATACTTCATTTCATTCTTTGGTCTCACAAATGCAAAGGGGGAAAAGATTTGATTCCTTCTTGCTGATCCCTTCTTGCTGATGGCAAAGGGGGAGAAGATTTGATGAGCCATTTCAAAGATTTTGGTATTCTTGGTGTGGAGTCGATTTGGTTGAGCCATATGAATGTTTTTAATGAGCCATAGTGTTCTTGAATGTTCTTGAATCTTTTTATGACTCATAGTTGTCATCATCAAAAAGGGGGAGAATGTTAGGGAGAATGTTGTGCTAAAGTTTTGCATGTGTGGAACGTGAGTGTTTCTATTGTTTTGATGATATCCAACTATGACTCAACTAATGATTGGTTCTATTGTTTTGATGTGATTCCAACTATGACTCAACTATGACTCATTTCTAGTGTTTTGATGATGTATGTCTTTAGAGTCATTTTGCTATTCATTATGCATTTGCTATGCATTTGATAAAATCAATTTGATATGCATTTTGCTTTTGCTATGCATTTGATAAAATCCATTTGCATACAATTCAGGTCATTATATTGCCAAGTGCACTTGCAGATCAAGAATGGCTTGCAACACACAAATCAGGATCAATCCAAAGGAGCAAGCCATCCCAGGAGGACGATCAAAAGTCACTCATGATGCCAAGTGCATGATGCCAAGTACACTTTGATTAGAGTGGAAATATCTACTGTGAAAGCTCAACAGAATGCAACCAAAGAATGGAATGGAGGTGGCGAAATGAACACGTCCAAGCAAGGCCAAGCAAGGAAGAAAAGGCTCTAGCTAAGCAAGGCCAAGCAAGAAAGAAAAGGCCCAAGTAATGAAGCAAAGCTTCTACAAAGGACCGAGCATTCATCCAAGATGATCAAGGTTCAAATCCATGGTTCAACATGTTCTAAATTCAAAGAAACCAATGCCACGAAGTTGAATGGGTTTACGGAGGTGAAACGGTTGAAATCTGGAAAATTTGCAGCTAGCGGTCGACCTACAGCAGCTAGCGGTCGACCTAAAATTCCAGGGACTGAAACTCTACAGGATAGGTGCTAGCGGTCGACCGCCAGCCAGTGGCGGTCGACCGAAATTCTCAGGGATCACCCGAATGCAAGTTTTACAGTAGCGGTCGACCGCCAGGAGCTGCAGGTCGACTGCCAGCCCCGAGCCAACCATGTTTGACTTCGAATTCCACCTCGTGGGCTGCCTAATTCTCATGATTTCTTTAATCCCAAAGAACCCCAAAGTCTCCCAATCACCCACAAATTCTGGATCTGGTCTAGGGCTTCTCCAAGGACCATTCAAGGTCTATAAAACCAACACATTGGTGGAGGCAAACCCTAATGCTTCATTCGGGATTAAGGGTGGCTGCAAGAGGGGTTTTCAAGAGAGAGGAGACGAAGTACTGTTCATATGAACAGTAGTTCGTGAATGAGTTATTCATCCACTCAAGAGTTTCAAGTAAAGATCTGAAGCAATCCTGAAGCAATCACCTTCTACTCTTCAATCAACTTCCAAGAAGGAGAAGAAGCAAAGCTTTTAAGGCGATCCAAGAAGCTCATTTCTCAAAGTGATTTTCTTCATCCTTTCAAGTTCATCCAAGGTGATTTTTGAAGGAATCAATCTCCTACAAGCTATTGAAGAAACAAGATTCAAGGTAGAATCAATTACTCTCTTCATCCACTTCAAGAAGATACAAAGAGAAGATTGAAGAAAGAGTTACTGTTCACGTGAACAGTACTCCGTGAAGAACATCTTCATCCAATCCAAGGTATTCAAGCTCATATCAAAGCGATCATCTTCTAAGATCTGTGAAGAAGGAAGCAAGGATCAAGGTAGCATCTATTCACTTCTTCATCCATTCAAAAAGATCAAAGAGAGAAGATCAAGAGAAGATTGGAAGAACAGTTACTGTTCACACGAACAGTACTCCATGAAGAACATTCATCCATTCAAGGGTGAATCAAGAAGATTGATTTGCAAGAAGAAGAGATCCCTGTTGCTGATCAACAAATCATTTCCATTCAAGGGCCAATTCCTTCTTACTCAATCTCTTGTTTTAGTTCCTTCACATTTGTTTTACGTTCAATATTGTTAAACATTGAAGTTGTGATTCGTCCCTACCGGTGGTTAGTAGGAAGGTAATTGGAGGGTGTTTCAATTTACGGTTGACGTCCCTACCAGGTGGTTAGTAGGAAGGCAATCGGAGGTGTTTCCGATCTGCGGTGTTGACGTCCTTACCGTTGGTTAGTAGGAAGGCAATCGGTGGCTTCCGATTTACGGTTTGGTGCGCTGCACTAGTGGAGCCTCACCGGGTTTGGTGAGGGGTGGACGTAGGGCTGAGGATTCAGTCCGAACCACCTTAAAATCCATTGTGTTATGGTGTGTTTGTGTGATTGCTTATGCTAGATGCATGCTTAGGTTTAATATTCATATTACTTGTTCATCCTGCTAAGCAAATCATTGTCTTCTTCGTTAAGCTAGTTATATTCCGCTGCGATTCTCGTTGTCTAGCTTTAAAGAGGGTTGAATTGCGAAAAGAGGGGCAGATCTATTCACCCCCCCTCTAGATCAGCCATCCACTACCCATAAAGTGGTATCACAGCACACAACAAGTGGTATCAGAGAGCCTCCGCCCCGGCTGATCCTACCCTACCAGCGAGTTCGGCCTCCCTCTGCTCCGCCTCGACTGCCTTCCGCTCGGCCTCAGTGGTCCACCCTTCGGCCACCGCCACCTGCTTCTTCGCCTCAGCTCGATCAGCCTCGGCCTCCCGCTGAAGACGCTCGGCTTCCTCCGTGCGGTCTACCAGCTCGGCACGCTCGGTCTCCCACTGGCCATCTAGCTCAGCGCGTGCAAGACGCTCCTCTTCGAGAAGCTTGTTCTTCCTCTCGAGCGATCTGTGAGCCTTGGCAGCTGCTCGGTTAGCACCCGAGTCTCCATCTGGCTCGACCGCATCAGCCCTTTGACTGAGGAGAGCTCCCGCCGAAGCCCGTTGCACTCCTCAGCGAGCCGAGCCAACCTCCTGTCCGACCCACCAAGGGTCCAGGCCAGGTTCGTTCGCTCCCATTTCGACCGAGTGTACGCTTCCGCCAGAGCATCCCCCATCTGGGCTAGGGCCAAGCCGCCCTCCATAACCCCGGTGAGAGCCATGGACGGGGAGTACTACCTGCCTCCCCCCCTCACCTTCGCGGATATACCGCGGCATACCTTGTGCAAGGGGCCCGAGATACCCAGCCTCTCCAAGGCCACCGGAACGGAGAACCCCCCATCGCCCGGTGCCCCACCGTATGTCCCGGATCGAGCCCCAGCCTCGGTTGCCCCTCGCGCCCCCGCCGGATTTTCCTGCGGCATCTTAACCTGGGCCGGCTCGGCACTTGCATCACCACCTAAAGCACCAGCCTCGGCCGCGATCACAGCATCCCCAACTTTGGCCACCGCCCCCTCGGCTCTGGCCGAGGGGAGAGCCATGTTAGCCCCGCTGCCAGTTGCAGGAGCATCCTCGACCCCCTCGGTCCCGGCTGAAAGAGGAACTGAGCCCGCATCGTCGCCGCCCGTAGGGGCCGCCCCGACCTCCTCCGCCGCCTCTAGCTCGGTTGGTGGGAGCGCCCGCCCGGTAGGGTCGGCCCCATCATGCCCGGCGAGGGGTGAGCCGCGTTAGGGTCACCTCTAACTACGGGTACGACCCCTGCCTTCTTGGCCCGTTTCCTGGCCCTCGCAGCGGCCCGGATCATACCCTCCACTGGGTCCTTGCGCTTGGGTCCCCGCAGTCCGGAGGATTCACCCTGGGCCGCTCCCTTGCCCTTGTCTTTGGTTCGGGAGCGACCCACGAGAGCAGCCAAATCATCTCTAAGCTCGATCACCTCCGTGACCTCCTTTAGAGGTTCCCGCCTGGTGTCTGCACAAAGAAGAAGACATGTTCAGGAAAAGAAAAATGACCCCCACATCTGAAGGAGAATCTAATTTGTGGCACCTGAGCCCGACGGATTCAGCCGAGTAAGAGGACACCGCTCGATATTCTCCAATGTCACCAGCTCTTCGGTGGACTGGCGGTGCTTCAGCAAGAGGGCACCATACTTCTCCACATGAGGAGGGAACTCGTCCTGTTTGGGAGGGATATTCAGATGGAAATTGGGGATCACCAGGCACCTCTAGGTTTCCTCCACCGAACAAATCCCCACCCAGAAGAATTGGGTCTTCCACCCCTTATGCGAAGAATCCTTCGCCGCCAAAGAGATACAACTCCTATTCCGCCTCGCCTGGATGAAATAGAAGCCCTTCCCAGCCGAAGGATGTGCTTTCAACTCAAAAAAATAGTGGAAGAGGTCCATGGAAGGAGGAACTCCACACTGGCAGCATAGGATGCAGAAGGCAGAAAGGAGGAGATAAGAGTTGGCCACCAGCTGAATGGGCGCCAGCCGAAAGAAATCAAGAAGCTGAAGAACAAAAGGTTCGAAAGGAAGGCAGAATCCACCCTTCCATGACAGAAGAAACATACAGATGTGGTCTGTACGAGAGTCTAGGCTCGTCTCTTATGGAGAAGCAGTGGCAAAACTGAACTTATGAGGCAGGCGATACTGGTGCTCCAGCCTCCTCACATCTGCCTCCCCCAGGTCGCTGCAGTTTCAGACCGGCGCCCTCGCCACCGGCTCGTCCTCCCACTCCTCAACCTCTGAGCGCTGGTCCGCCATGGAATCAGGAGAAGACTCTGAGGGAAGGTGATCTCGAGACCCTGAAGATTTAGGGGGAGGAAGAAGCTATCGGACGGCCTCAGCGGTTATCTCCGCCAACTCCTCAAATGCCGCTGCAAGCCTCTGCTCCTCCGTCGTACCCCCATGGCGCATCGAAGAGCCCCAAATGCAAGAATAAAGGAAAGCCCAAAACCCCAAAGACGGAGGGAGTCTGGAATGACAACGAGCACCCAACGCCTATAAACCCACACGGGAGGCGACGTGTCGTTCCGACCTTCGAGAAAAGGGGGCCCCTTCAATTCAAATCCGTCCGGATCATCATTAACATGTGCCCAGGTGACCATGACAAGTGGCTTCCTAACACCGCCAGATCTCCACCCACCTGACCCACGCTGGTCCAAAACCCCAAACAGCTACTCATCCGAGCTTATTAAACCTCAGGAGTAGGAGGGGGACAAGTGGAGAAGGGAATTTATGTATCCCAACTAAGAGTAGCCGAACTAGGCCTATCAGGACCAAACAAGGCTCAGCTCAGCCAAGTGACAGCCCCCTAGGGCCCACTTAGGTAAAAAAGCCCAATAAACATCACTCGGGATCCAACCCTTCCTCGGCGGCCCTTAGGCTCGGAAGGCCCGAGCGTCAGTACGGAGGAAGACTGTCACGCCCTGAGCCTTTATTACAGCGGAAGACTAACTCGGGGAGCGTGAACAGCCGGCATGGTAAGCCTCTTGCAAGCAAGAACGACCAGAGCGCGAGACAATCACACACATAAATGCAATTGCACAGAATTTAATCAAACTCCAACTTTATTTCATAAATGATCAAAGTATTCCTTTACAATAATCACCTTTCATTCTACTAGACTCAAGAAATAAGAAAATTACATTGACTCAATCTAAACATTATAGACTTCCTAAGTCTTCGGTTGTAGCTTTACAAGACTTTCACTCACTTCCGGACCCGCCACTAGCATAGCCTGAATCCGAATCTGAACTACTTCTATCTCCTGAAAAATGTTAGAAAATAGGTAATGAGCACACTTGCCCAGTAGGTATCTTCACATCAACATGAAGGCACTATTAAAGTAATTAACATTTTAGCTCTAAAGAAATAAGGCAAAATCATGTAATGCGATGATCACGCGATTAAACCATAGTAACGAGATAATCTTGTAAGATAGAGTAAGCAAGAATGAACTTATCAAGAATATAACAAGAACATGATATTGGCCTTTTCATGAACAAGAGTGTAACGAGAATGTACTAGCAAGCCGCATAATCAACACTTTAGCATCCTATGCTTATGAGCAAGTGCTTCGTGAATTTCTGTGGAATATCAAGCAAGAAAGTCATGTACAAGAATGTCATGTCGTGTCGTGGATCTTCACTTATTTATAGAAATAGTACTCCTAGCGCAATGCGACACCAGTAGCATCATACACCATGGTTTATAAAATAGTATGTTTCCGGCAATCAGCCGAGGGGACTAGCATAGAGCCCTTGAACACAATCAGTGCTCGATCGCATCTTCAGGTATAAATTAAGCTACTTCCACGCATGTAACAGTAAAGTATGGCCAAGGATATAACAATTCCAAATAATGAAAATCAATGAATGAACGCTTCAATTTGAATATATGAGATCAAGCATGACTTAGACTATGCTATGCTTATAGAAATAAATCGGCAGCATAACAGTACATTCTTTATTTTTCATTCATTATATTAAGTTCCTTGATCAATATGATAAGTTCTAGATTATCATTAGTCCATCTAGAACTTTAAAAAATCAACCCTTTGGTCAAACCTTGGGTTAACAAATACAAGCTGTGTGACAGTCATCTGCTGGGCCGTTACATAATGTGACGCGCCAGTAGTGGGCCGTTACAGTGATCCGAGTCTAGAAAGACAAAAATAGACTCAGAGAAATGTGACGGTCATGTAATGGGCCGTTTCGTGAGCCTGACGGTCCAATGTAAGGCCGTTACATTGCTAGATCCAGAAAACAACGATAGTGTATTCTAGTTAATGGGCTTTAATGGTACAACCAACTCGGCGTCCTTGTGGGAATCCCGGGCTCGCGGAGAATTACGGAGGCCTTGAAACAAGATTTCCTGGTCCATTGGAAAGAATATCCAATAGAGAGGTCCTCAAGTCCAAGATTGTGTTCCTATACTACAAAGTGTGAACTAATGGTCAACATACTGGAGTATGTGCCATGTACTTATATAAATGACTCTATTGATAGAGAGATACAAGTATCAACGTGAAAATCATGATGAAAACTCCGACACTACAATAGTTAAATGAATCGTGATTTAGAATACAAGACTATAGAATTTTGGCTTATGAAACTAACATAACTTAAAATACCATTAAGTTCCTGAAATCATGCAACTCCTATTATGAATAATTAAAATAACCTTAAAATCACATAATCAGGTGAAAACTCTAATCAACTAGGCTTAATAATAAGTAAGATTGACAAATCTTATTCTGTCTAGGGTTGACAAAACACATGGCTTCTGACGGTCTATAAGTGGTGCATCACAGTAGCATGACGGACTATCGAACTACCGTTACAGTAATGTAACGCTCCTGCATACATGCGTCAGAGTCAACAGAGAATTCAATAGGCAATCAGGGACTGTGACGGTCCATAGTATGGCCGTTACTTGAGTGTGACGGTCCTACTATGGTGCGTTACAGTATCTGGTAACAGATAATGATATGAAACCCAAGAGATCAACTCACATCGTGTCTAAATCAAATACCATGTCTATACTAGGCATGATAACGAAGTATAGGCTATCTATATGCATGGGTTCCAGTGAAAATAGACAAGATACATCTTTTAAAATTTCCAATTAGGGCTAAGAGATGCATGTAATGCATAGAACTAGTAAAACATGAAATTGATGATCTACCATGCATGAAATTCAATCAAATCAGAGGGCTTTTAGTCCTATAAAGTTATTTTCGCCGTTCATGAGATAACCTACCACTTGTCTAGGCTTTAAAACTTCCAATTATGGTCTGAACACCGAGCCCTAGTTCCCTTCTTCCTGTGACTTTTCAGCGACTTCCTTGGGCTCTAACTCCACGACCTCTTGACCTAAAGATGTGAAATTTGGAGAGGAGTTAGTCTAAAGTATTGTAAACAAATACGTCTAAAGAACTTTCCCGAGATTATGACTCCTTACCGTGATTCCACGCGAGCAAAAGTAAGGGTCACGCAGTTCAGAACTAGGTCATATTTATAGGGTTCTAGCTAGGGTTTGAAGATTAGATCGATTCTAGAGTCCTTAATCTGTTAAAACCTGATCTCTAAGAGTCCTTAGTGGTGTTATGAACTCTCTCAAGTCGATCCCTAGTGGATAAGATCATCAAGTTTTCACCTTTTACAACTTCTTCCTCTTACGGAATCTGTAGAGTGTAACGGTCGAACGCAGGCGCGTTAGGTGAATGTGACAGTCTCGCGATAGACCGTTACAGTCAACGTATGCAGAGTTCTAAATTAATAAAACTCTTTTATTCATTTATACATATAATTATCTATATAATTTGTTTTTATCCTTAAATAATCTAAATAACCTTCTAGAACATGGGCCAAACTTAATGGTTTTTGGGCCTTAGATGATGCGTACTTAGGCTTGGTTAATTATTTAACGTAATTGGGCCTTTAATGACTTATTAGTCTCAAAATCCATTTATTAATATATTTAGGCCTTTATAAATTCTAGAAAATTATTTTATAATTCAAAAATTATTTATATAAATTCTGGGGCACTACACCCTCCCCTACTTAGAAGAATTTGGTCCCCAAATTCAAGACATGGATCGTGGAGAGTGTACTTACAGTTAAATAATTCTGGAAATCTTTTTCTCATGGCTGCTCCGGTTTCCCATGTTGCTTCGTATGGCCACGTTTTCTTCCATTGAATTTTGACCATAGGGATAACTTTATTTCTTAATTGTCGCACTTCACGCTCCAAAATCTTTATTGGCGTTTGCTCGTATGTCATGTCCTTCTGAATCTCCAGATTGTCATAAGTGATGATATGATCTGGATCATATACATACTTCTTCAGTATGGAGACGTGAAATACGTCATGAACTCCTGCTAACTGTGGAGGTAAAGCCAGTTTGTAAGCTACTTCACCGACCCTTTCAAGAATTTCAAATGGGCCAATGAATCTTGGAGTTAGTTTTCCTTTAATGCCAAATCTTCGAATACCACGACCTGGAGAAACTTTCAAATATACATGATCTCCTACCTGAAATTCCAAGTCACGTCTTCGATTGTCGGCATAAGACTTTTACCTATCTTGTGCCATTTTCATTCTCTCTTGAATGAGCTTGATTTTCTCCGTAGAATCTCTGATAAGGTCGGGGCCTAGAAATTACTTTTCCCCTATTTCACTCCAACATATTGGAGATCGACAACTTTTCCCATATAGAGCTTCAAAAGGTGCCATTTGTATGCTTGCTTGATAGCTATTATTATATGCAAATTCCACCAGAGGCAAGTGATCATGCCAACTTCCTCCAAAATTAATGACACAAGCCCTGAGCATGTCTTCTACCACCTGATTTGTTCTTTCGTCTGACCATCAGTTTGTGGATGAAAGGCTATGCTAAAATTTAATCTGGTCCCTAGTGAATGTTGTAGACCTTTCCAGAACTGTGAGGTGAATCACGGATCTCTATCAGATACAATAGAGACAAGGACACCATGTAATTTGTCAATTTTATTTATGTACAATGCTGCTAGAATATCCACAGACCATCGACTCCTTATTGGTATGAAGTGTGCAGATTTAGTCAATCGATCTATGATTATCCATATGCCATCGTGTCCTCCTCTGGTCTTAGGTAAACCCATAACGAAGTCCATCCCTATACTCTCCCATTTCCATTCGGGAATATCCAAGGGATGTAATTTACCTGCGGGTCTAAAATGTTCAGCTTTAACTTGTTGGCAGGTTAGACAACGAGACACGAAATCAACTATCTCTCCCTTCATATTGGGCCACCAGAAACTTCTTTTCAGATCTTGATACATCTTTGTACCTCCTGGATGAATGGAGTACTTGGACTTATGTGCTTCATCTAGGATTAGTTTCTTCGTAGCCTCATGATCTGGTATACATATTCGGCCCTTAAATAACAATCTTCCGTCATTGGAAATAGAAAAAGCTGGCCTTTGTTCAACATTGACCTTAATTTTCAGTAAAACTGGATCATCCTCTTGTAACTTGGTCAAATCCTCTATCAATGTAGGTTGATCTCGGATATTAGCTATGAAGCAATCTTCTTTCTTAACGTCAACATCTAAATTCAACTGAGCAAATTGAGGAATAAGGTTAGTTACACTAATCATGAGACTTGATAATATACCCATTGGTTTTCTGCTGAGTGCATCTGCTACAGATATTTGCCTTGCCAGGATGATATTGAATTGCAAAATCAAAGTCCTTGAGATGTTCTAACCACCTCCTTTGCCTCATGTTAAGCTCTTTATGAGAGAATAAATATTTTAAGCTCTTGTGGTCTGAGTAGATCGTAAACTTTTCTCCATAAAGATAATGACGCTAAATTTTTAAGGCGAAAATAACCGCTGACAATTATAAATCATATACAATATAATTTTCTTCGTGACGTTTCAATTGTCTTGAAGAATAGCAAATCACCTTTCCATTTTGCATAAGGACACATCCTAAGCCAATTCCAGACGCATCCGTATATACTTCAAATCCACCACCCTCCATTGGTAGTGACAAAACAGGGGCTGTTGTAAGATGATTCTTAAGAGTTTGGAAACTCTTTTCACAGTCTTTCGACCAGACAAAAGGTTTTTCTTATCTAGTAAGTCTAGTTAAGGGAACCGCGATCTTTGAGAAGTCCTTTATGAATCTCCTATAATAACCAGCTAGACCCAAAAGGCTTCTTACTTCAGATACAGTCGTTGGTCGACTCCAATCTCTGACAACTTCTACCTTAGAAGGATCCACTGCAATACCTTCTTTCGAAATAATGTGGCCTAAGAATGAAACTTTCTTGAGCCAGAATTCACACTTATTGAGTTTGGCGTAAAGCTTGTGTTCTCTAAGTGTTTGCAAAGCTATCCTAAGATGTTCTTCATATTCTTCTTTTGTCTTGGAGTATATCATGATATCATCGATGAAGACGACAATGAATTGATCCAGATATGGCTGAAAGACACTGTTCATAAGTTGCATGAATGCTGCTGGGGCATTAGTTAACCCAAACAGCATTAGCACGAATTCATAGTGGCCATAACGACTTCGAAAAGCCGATTTATAAATATCTTCCTCTTTGATTCTAAGCTGATGATAACCAGATCTGAGATCAATCTTAGAGAAGTACTCTGCTCCCGAAGCTGATCAAAGAGTTCATCAATACGCGGCAACGGGTACTTATTCTTGATTGTAAGCTGATTCAGTCGCCGGTAGTCGATACATAGCCTGAGAGAACCATCCTTCTTCATGACAAAAAGGATCGACGCACCCCAAGAGGATGTGCTGGGTCTAATGAAACCCTTGTCTAGAAGTTCCTGTAACTGCTTCTTTAATTTCTTGAGTTCTGTGGGGGACATCCTGTAAGGGGCTATAGACATAGGTGCCGCACCAGGAATGAGTTCAATGGTAAAGTTTACTTCCCTCTCGGGCGGTAAACTAGGTAGTTCAGATGGGAACACGTCTGGGAACTCATTTGCAATAGGAATAGTTGCTAGGACAATTTCCTTAGATTCGGTAATAATGACTGAAGCAAGGAAAACTTCACATCCTTGCGTGATAAGCTTGCAAGCGTGAAGGGAAGATATAATGGTAGGATGCTTCTTGTATTTGATGCCAAGAAAAGAAAATCTTGGAAGACCCGACTTTCGAAAAGATATAATCCTATTTCGGCAATTGATATAAGCATCATGGTCTACAATCTAATCTACCCCTAAAATGGCATCATAACCTTTCATATCAAGGCATACTAAGTTTGCGAGGAGATTGTGTCCTTCTACCACTACCTCGCAATCAGGATAATACTTGGCAAGCTTAGTTCCCGGTCCTAAAGGTGTAGTAATAGCAAGATCTGAAGGTAGGGAAACTGATGCAATTGGTAAGTTTTTTACAAAAGTGGTGGAGATAAAAGAATGAGAAGCACCAGTATTGAATAGCACGAATGCAGGACGAGAACAGATTTGAAGAGTACCTTCCATAAGCCCATCATTTGGATCCCTAGGTGCTTATTCTTCATATATAACAACATTCAGGCGAGCCTGCCTCCTACGTCCTCCATTAGCTGATTGATCTTTCATAAGGGGGCAATCTGGCACACAATGTTCCCTACTTCCACAACGCAAATAAGCACCGAGGCGCTTCCAGCATTCTTCAGTCGAGTGGCCGAACTTCTCGCAAAAGGTGCACGCCGAGGCAACTTGCTCCTTCTCTTCCTTAACCTTTTGATCATTCTTCTAGGAACTTCCACCGTTCCTGCTCCTTGATCTTTTCTTGTTGTCACGGCTTTTGTATGGTTCCGTGATGCTAAACTTCTCTTTCTTATAATGCCGATCTGAGCGCCGCTGGATTCTTCTCCTTTTCCTTTCAACTTTTCGACCTTCTCTAAGGTCCTCTCGCATAGATATGCCCTCTGAACCATCTCTGCATAAGTGCGGATATTCTGTGTCCCAAGTTACTGAATGAAACCGGGCCGTAACCCGTCCATAAATCGATTTGCTTTTAATAATTCCGTGCTATTAAGGTGTGGTGCATATAGTGCTAGTCTTTAAAACTGTAGCTCATACTCTGCCACCGACATCATCCCTTATCTAAGGGAGGCAAACTCCATGGCTTTCCTTTCCTTTACATGCTCGAAAAAATACTTGGTACTGAATAAAGTAAGAAAACCGTCCCATGTATGAGGTGCATCGGCCGGAGGTGTCGGAACCAACTTCCACCATGTATGGGCATCTTTATTTAATTGGAATGTTGCTAGGTGAACTTTCTCCAGATCAGTGCATTGTATAACATCAAATATACAATTCATCTCATCGATCCAATTTTTTGCTTCATCTGGATTGAAAGATCCATAGAATCGCGGAGGATTTAGACTCCGGAAGTTACGATGTAGGTCACCAGCCCTTGCCCCTGCACCACCTTGTGCTATAGTTTGCAATGCCTGAGTGAGGCCGGCAACTGTTTGTTGCATACTGTCCCAATCTACGCGATGAGCCATTTGTAAAGTAGGGTACCTGAGAGGGAAAAATAACAACTTGTTATTTCTCGTGAGACTGAAAGAATAATCAATCTTAAGGTCAAATTAACTATCTCATCCCGGGCTCTACCCAATTATCACATGGGTATGGAAATTCCTTCCTTAGTTCATAGGTAGGGGTCCTTAAACCTTGGACTTATCCTATGACATGATTCCTTTTCCTAAGTCCTGAGACTTAGGCTCTGATACCAACTTAATTGTCACCCCCCGAGCCTTTATTACAGTGGAAGACTAACTCGGGGAGTGCGAACAGCCGGCATGGTAAGCCTCTTGCAAGCAAGAACGACCAGAGCGCGAGACAATCACACACATAAATGCAATTGCACAGAATTTAATCAAACTCAAACTTTATTTCAAAAATGATCAAAGTATTCCTTTACAATAATCACCTTTCATTCTACTAGACTCAAGAAATAAGAAAATTACATTGACTCAATCTAAACATTATAGACTTCCTAAGTCTTCGCTCGTAGCTTTACAAGACTTTCACTCACTTCCGGACCCGCCACTAGTATAGCTCGAATCTGAATCTGAACTACTTCCATCTCCTGAAAAATGTTGGAAAATAGGTAATGAGCACACTTGCCCAGTAGGTATCTTCGCATCAACATGAAGGCACTATTAAAGTAATTAACATTTTAGCTCTAAAGAAATAAGGTAAAATCATGCAATGCGATGATCACACGATTAAACCATAGTAACAAGATAATCATGTAAGATAGAGTGAGCAAGAATGAACTTATCAAGAATATAACAAGAACATGATATTGGCCTTTTCATGAACAAGAGTGTAACGAGAATGTACTAGCAAGCCGCATAATCAACACTTTAGCTTTTGTAACTATAGAGCACTCGAGTTTCCCTCTCTTCATTTCTACTGAGAGAGGCTCTGAGCGTTTCCCGCTTCAATTTCCTCTTGCATGACAGAGCTCCCTCCCCCCCAGCCATGGCGGGTGCGGCTGGGGAGGTACAACTTCCCGGATTTGGGACCGAATCTCCAGCAGAAGATGCTACTATTATACCTCGAAAGTCTTATGCTCAATCTCTTCTGGAATCTCGTCAAATTCCTCATCGTCGCATTCCGGTGAAGCTCCCTGCGTTCACTGACCAGGGAGAACTGGCAGTGTTTTTCTCGCAGGATGACATTCAGGTATCTTGCGATCATCTCCAGCATGCTATAATTGCTAAATGTTCATATGGCCGTCCTTCGATTCCTGAAGTCAAGGCATGTTTAGTTCAATACCTTCATCTGATTGCCGAGCTGATCATCAGTCGTATGAACCCTAGACATCTTCTAATTCGTCTGGGAAACGAGACTGACTATTTGAGGGTTCTTTTACAGAAAAGTTTTTCATAAAAGGTTTCATGTTCAGATTTTTCAAATGGCAGCAGGATTTCGATTTTAAGTCTGATCCGCCCATTATTCCAGTCTGGATTGGTTTTCCGGAGCTTCCTGTAAATTTCTACCATGAAGACATGTTGCGCTCTGTAGCTGGTAATATTGGTCAGGTGCTTCGAATTCATGAAACCACAGCTGCGATGACGAATACCTCAGAAGCCCTGGTCTGTATAGAACTGAATCTAGACAAACAAAGGAGAGATAGGATTTGGATTGGCATTGGCAATGGAGGATTCTGGCAGTCGGTTAACTACCATAGAGTCCCTCAGTTATGTACTGTCATAAAATTGGTCATTCGGACAAGGAATGCAAAAAGAAAAAAGGTAAAATTCCCTCCAAGAATATCACAGAAATTCATGAAGAACAAAGGAATATACGACAAGCTTATAAGCCGAAGAAGGTCATTACAGATGAAATTCTAGCTACAGAGGCAAATATATTTTCAGTCCTCAATCAGGTTGATGAGGAAATAGACTCGGAGATTGTGAATATTCAAGTTAAGAAAGTCGATGGAGCTCCTTCTGGAATAGAAGAAAATTGCAATGTTCCGTCTTCTGCTTCTTCTGATTCCTTGGAAGATGTTGAAATTAATGGTTCTAAGCCTGGGAAATGTTGTAAAGCTTCCTTAACTTCAAATCCGATCTTCCTCCCTTGTATTTCAGAATCTGAGGAGCTGCCTTCAATCCATCAGTCTTTAGGGAAGATGCAGGGGACTTTCCCTGATCATAGTCTGGTAAATTCAGCTATGGATCAGATAACTCTTAAGGCTGTCAATACTGATGTGGTTTCAAAATTATCAGCTGGTGAGAATGTTAAACTGGTATATCAATTCGGCGACTGTTCAAAGAATTTACCTCTGAAATCAAATTCTGATTCTGTTCTGCCCGGAGTTTTATTTAGTGATGCCCGATTGACAAGGGCCAAAGCCAAGGTATTGGCTGTTCATTCTTTCTCTTCTTTTAGTAATGATTAAATCAGCATTGGTGTGGAATGTCAGAGGAATTGGTAATAAGGCCACTGTCCGGAGTCTTGCTCAGCTTGTTAGAGCTCATGATGTTAAATTGGCTGCAATTTCTGAACCTTGCATCAATTTTAAACGTGCTCCAAGAGTAGCCAGGAAAATCTAAATGCATTCCGTAATTGGAAATAGTGGTGATTCTTCTAAAATTTGGCTTTTTTACAACTCTAGTTTAAATTTGCAAATCGTGCAGCTGCATCCTCAGTATTTGACTGTGGGCATACAGGAAGAAGGCTCCATTTCTTTGATGTTTACTGCCATTTATGCTTCGTGTAGTAGTGATATCCGCAGAGAAATGTTTGACTCCTTAATGGCTTTTAGTCAAGGGGTCTCAATCCCATGGATAATACGAGGTGATTTTAATTGTGTCTTATCTCCTGAAGAGAAAATTGGGGGTAATCTTCCCTCACTGGTTACAATGTCTGATTTTCAAGGCTTCCTGTCAGCTGTTGGTCTTGTTGATGCTGGTTATTCAGGCTCTAATTTCACTTGGTCAAATAATCAGTTAGGCTCCACTCACATCAGAGCTCAGCTGGATAGGATTCTCTACAACTCCTCTTGGTTGGAAAAAGGAATTGGTTTGTCAGTGAAACACTTTCCCAGGGGCCCCTCTGATCATGCTCCCCTTTTGATTTCGACAAGCTCTGTCAGGTTAATCCCGGGGAGGTTTATCTATCAACATATGTGGCATACCCATCCTGAATTCCTAGATTTTGTTAAGATTCATTGGAACAAAGTCACTCAGACTAATGTCCATCCTTTTTATGCTCTACAAAGTAAATTGAAAAATCTAAAGCTTCATCTTAAAAGCTGGAATAAAGATATTTTTGGCAACATTAATAAGCTTAAAGATGATATTACTCATTCTGTTGAAAGAGCTCAGGATTGTTATGATGAAAATCCTACTGCTGAGAACAGAGCCACACTTAACAAAGCAAATGCTGAGATGAAGATGATATTGGCTAGGGAGGGGATCTATTGGTATCAAAAATCTAGAGTTCAGTGGTTGCAGTCTGGAGAAAGAAATACGCAATTTTTTCACCATTATACTAAAGTCAAACAGCAGAGGAATTTCATTCAAAAACTTAAGGTGAATAACATCTGGGTGGAAGACCAAGCCTCCTTACTTTCCGGGGCAGTTGATTACTTTAAGTCTTTGCTTACCTCTGAGGAACACAACCTAGATGAAAACTTATTCTCTGCTATTCCTTCTCTGATTACTGATGATCAGAACTCTTCATTATGTTCAATCCATTCTGCTGATGAGGTCAAGACTGCGGTCTTCTCCCTGTCAGGTAATAGCTCTCCAGGCCCGATGGCTTTACAGGAGGATTCTTCACCTTTTGTTGGGACATTGTCTACTTAGATGTGATCAATGTTGTTCAGAGTTTTTTTCAAGGGTGGGGTCTTCCGCAGGGAATCACTTCCACCATCATTTGCCTGATTCCAAAAGTCAAGAATCCTTCCTCATTTGCAGATTTCAGGCCTATAAGTCTATGCAACTTTTTATATAAAATTGTGTCTAAAATATTGAGTGACCGGCTGAGGCATGTCCTTCCTATGATAATTTCAAGTGAGCAAAGTGGGTTTATCACTGGAAGACTGATAACTGACAATTTCCTTCTGGCCAGGGAGCTTTTTATGGAGTTAGATAGACCGGTTAGAGGGCATAATATGCTTATTAAACTTGACATGGCCAAAGCCTATGACCGCATTGAATGGGATTTTCTTTTCCATACAATGATAAAATTTGGTTTTTCTAACAGGTTTGTGTCCCTCATTGCTCAACTTTTGATGAATTGTTGGTTCTCTATATCGTTGAATGGACAGATTCATGGCTATTTTAAGTCATCTAGAGGGGTTCGACAAGGGGATCCTTTAGCCCCTGCCTTGTTCATCTTAGCAGAGGAAGTCTTGAGTAGAGGGCTAAGTTTTTTATTCTCTTCTGGTAAATGCAAATATTATCATCTGCCTCGAGGTTCTCCCCAGTTATCTCACATTCTTTATGCTGATGATTCAATTATTTTTCTGAATGGGAGCATTCCCTCAGTTAAGCAGCTATTGTCTTTCCTTGGAAAATATGAAATGTCTTCTGGACAAAGAATAAATGCTTCCAAAAGCTGTTTTATCGTTGGAAAAAGAATGCCAGTCTCATCTATTAACAGATTGAAGCAACTATTTGGGTACCAGCACAGAACTAATACTATCACTTACTTGGGTATTCCTTTGTTCAAAGGAAAAACTAAGGTTACTCATTTCAAATATCTTATCGATAAAATTAACAACAAACTAGCAGGTTGGCAGAGTAAACTTTTATGTCAGGCTGGCAGAGTTGTCCTTATTCGTTCTGTGCTGTCATCATTGGCAATATATTCAGCTAGTGTTGTTTCAATTCCTTGCACCATCCAGAGACAGATTAACAAAATGTGTGCCAATTTTTTTTGGCAAGGGGTCGACACTTCTCACAAGAAGCATTGGGTTTCATGGGACAGAATTTGCAATCATATTATCAGTGGAGGCCTGGGTATTAGAAGTATTGCTGATATTCAGATTTGCTGTCAAGTAAAACTCCTGTGGCTTTCACTATTCAGTGATTCTCTTTGGGCTCGGTTTGTTAGGTGCAAATATTTGCAAGGCTGTCATATTTCTGATTGCACCTCTCCATATCCAGTAGGTATTAGAACCAGAGATTTTTTAAAAGCTAAAACTACTCTTCTTTCTGGTCTCCGGATGATTATAAAAGATGGTTCATCTATAAACTTTTTCAAAGATACTTGGTATAAAGATAAAGCTTTAACTACCCAGGCTTCTTTTCAATCTTCTGTTGAGGATTATTCTGCAAGGGCTGTCTTAACAGAAGAACAACACAATGCTTGGAGTCTCATTACTGATCAGCAGACCCAGTGGGACCTTCAGAACATTAGTTTACAGAATGGTAGGGATATACCCATCTGGTCCTTATCTAATTCTGGAAAATTCAGCATTAAATCCACGTACAGATATATAAAGGGGCAAACAACTCAACAGGATAGCTCAGGTTTTAGCAAGCTATTGAATATCAAATTTCCTCCAAGGGCAGCTTTATTCTGCTGGAAGCTCATACAACAGGCGATTCCAACTCACAGCAGAGTACAATCAAGTGGTGTACAAATGGCATCTTGCTACTCTTGTTGTCAATTCACTAAGAATAATGAAGATGATGATCATCTATTCCTGAAAAGTGAACCTGCCGCCCTCCTTTGGAATAAGTTTGGACCCCTCTTAGCTGACTCAAAACCAACATCTAATTTTCGCTTGTGGCTAAAGCAATTCATTTCAGAAATTCAAATTACTTCTCCTATAGGCTTTATATCTCTTATGGTGGTGATTTTGATAACTTGGGAGATTTGGAAATATCGATGCTTGGTCAGGTATGAAGGTAGCTCTTCCAATATTTTAAGGGTGGCTGATAACATTCTTTTGGAGATTAAACAAACAGTGCAGCATTCCCATTTCAGACAAGGCATTAGACATAATCACTGGAAAATGATTCATGAATTTGGTATTGAGGTTAACATCAAACAGCCGGCATTTACTATCATTAGATGGATGCCCCCTTCTGTTAACTATTCTCTTAATATTGATGGGGCTTGTAAGGGCAATCCAGGCCCGGCTGGAGGGGGAGGCTGCATAAGAAATCCTTATGGTCAAGTTCTGCTAAGTTTCTCCTACTTCTATGGGAATGGCACAAATATGCTTGCTGAAGGAAGAGCTCTTCTGGATGGTCTACGTCTAGCTAGCCTGCATTCTATTCCTTTGTCAATCATTTATACGGATTCTATGGTTATGGCTGATATGCTAACCAATAAGAAAGATCCCCCTTGGTCCCTTCTTCCATGGTGGGTAGAAATTCAAGAAGTCTTCCATTCTTGTGGCTGCCCCATCACTCACACCTACAGAGAGATTAATCAGGTTGCTGATGCCCTTGCCAATCATGCAATATTCATTGGCCGCAACAAGGAGTTTTATTCTTTCAAAGATTTGCCCATATTAGCCAAAGCTTATGCTTTAGCGGATGCCTCTTCTGTTCCTAATTTTCGTAGAACTTTTGTATAGTCTCTTTTCATTTTCATTGTACTAGAGACTTGGTCTCTTCGGTCTCTATTGATCTGTACAGATTCTTCACAAAAAGAGAAGTAATAAAATCAGCATTTAGGGGTTTGCTTGGTGGAGTGAGAACATTCCCTTCCTCTGGAATGGGGGTGCACTCTCCCTTCGGCCGCTAGATGACTTTGTGATTGATATATAAAAAAAAAACTTTAGCATCATATGCTTATGAGCAAGTGCTTCATGAATTTCTGAGGAATATCAAGCAAGAAAGTCATGTACAAGAATGTCATGTCGTGTCGTGGATCTTCACTTATTTATAGAAATAGTACTTCCAGCGCAATGCGACGCCAATAGCATCATACCCCATGGTTTATAAAATAGTATGTTTCCGACAATCAGCCGAGGGGACAAGCATAGAGCCCTTGAACACAATCAGTGCCCGATCGCATCTTCAGGTATAAATTAAGCTACTTCCACGCATGTAACAGTAAAGTATGGCCAAGGATATAAAAATTTCAAATAATGAAAATCAATGAATGAACGCTTCAATTTGAATATATGAGATCAAGAATGACTTAGACTATGCTATGCTTATGGAAATAAATCGGCAGCATAACAGTACATTCTTTCTTTTTCATTCATTATATTAAGTTCCTTGATCAATATGATAAGTTCTAGATTATCATTAGTCCATCTAGAACTTTAGAAAATCAACCCTTTGGTCAAACCTTGGGTTAACATATACACGTTGTGTGACAGTCATCTGCTGGGCCGTTACATAATGTGACGCGCCAGTAGTGGGCCGTTACAGTGATCCGAGTCCAGAAAGATAAAAATAGACTCAGAGAAATGTGACGATCATGCAATGGGCCGTTACGTGAGCCTGACGGTCCAATGTAAGGCCGTTACATTACTAGATCCAAAAAATAATGATAGTGTATTCTAGTTAATGGGCTTTAATGGTACAACTAACTCAGCGTCCTAGTGGGAATCCCAGGCTCGCAGAAAATTACGGAGGCCTTGAAACAAGATTTCCTAGTCCATTGGAAGGAATATCCAATAGAGAGGTCCTCAAGTCCAAGATTGTGTTCCTATAGTGCAAAGTGTGAACTAATGGTCAACATACCGGAGTATGTGCCATGTACTTATAGAAATGACTCTATTGATATAGAGATACAAGTATCAACGTGAAAATCATGATGAAAACTCTGACACTACAATAGTTAAAAGAATCATGATTTAGAATACAAGACTATGGAATTTTGGCTTATGAAACTAACATAACTTAAAATACCATTAAGTTCCTGAAATCATGCAACCCCTATTATGAATAATTAAAATAACCTTAAATTCACACAATCAGGTGAAAACTCTAATCAACTAGGCTTAATAATAAGTAAGATTGACAAATCTTATTCTGTCTAGGGTTGACAGAACACAGGGCTTCTGACGGTCTATAAGTGGTGCGTCACAGTAGTGTGACGGTCTATCGAACAGCCGTTACAGTAACGTAACGCTCCTGCATAGATGCATCAGAGTGAACATAGAAAGTAATAGGCAATCAGAGACTGTGACGGTCCATCGTATGGCCGTTACTTGAGTTCGACGGTCCTACTATGGTGCATTATAGTATCTACTGACAGATAATGATATGAAACCCAAGAGATCAACTCACATCATGTCTAAATCAAATACCATGTCTATACTAGGCATGATAACGAAGTATAGGCTATCTATATGTGTGGGTTCCAGTGAAAATAGGCAAGATACATCTTTTAAAATTTCCAATTAGGGCTAAGAGATGCATGTAATGCATAGAACTAGTAAAACATGAAATTGATGATCTACCATGCATGAAATTCAATCAAATCAGAGGGCTTTTAGTCTTATAAAGTTATTTTCGCCGTTCATGAGATAACCTACCACTTGTCTAGGCTTTAAAACTTCCAATTATGGTCTGAACACCGAGCCCTAGTTCCCTTCTTCCTGTGACTTTTCAGCGACTTCCTTGGGCTCTAACTCCACGACCTCTTGACCTAAAGATGTGAAATTTGGAGAGGAGTTAGTCTAAAGTATTGTAAACAAATACTTCTAAACAACTTACCCGAGATTATGACTCCTTACCTTGATTCCACGCGAGCAAAAGTAAGGGTCGCACAGTTCAGAACTAGGTCCTATTTATAGGGTTCTAGCTAGGGTTTGAAGATTAGACCGATTCTAGAGTCCTTAATCTTTTAAAACCTGATCTCTAAGAGTCCTTAGTGGTGTTATGAACTCTCTCAAGTTGATCCCTAGCGGATAAGATCATCAAGTTTCCACCTTTTACAACTTTTTCCTCTTACGGAATCTGCAGTGTAACGGTCGAACGCAGGCGCGTTAGGTGAATGTGACGGTCTCGCGATAGACCGTTACAGTCAACGTATGCAGAGTTCTAAATTAATAAAACTCTTTTATTCATTTATCCATATAATTATCTATATAATTTGTTTTTATCCTTAAATAATCTAAATATCCTTCTAGAACATGGGCCAAACTTAATGGTTTTTGGGCCTTAGATGATGTGTACTTAGGCTTGGTTAATTATTTAACCTAATTGGGCCTTTAATGACTTATTAGTCTCAAAATCCATTTATTAATATATTTAGGCCTTTATAAATTCTAGAAAATTATTTTATAATTCAAAAATGATTTATATAAATTCTGGGGCACTACAAAGACCCATGCCCGAGTTATCCCTTCATCGGGATATGGGCAAGCGCTCTGGGCCCACTCCGACCTGACTACATTCGAGCTATGCCTATCGCCCGGACAGGGCTGGCACCTTTTATGCTCGTACCGACTGACAAGTGCTTATCCACACAGCTGTTGAGAGCCCTTTATGAGTAGGAGTTTATGAGGATAAAGGATCCATGATCCCTCAAGGACGTAACGATCCCATGATGAGGATGTAACTCCCGCCTGAAACTCCTCAGCTTACGGGACTCACAAGGTGAGCACACTATATAAACCTGGGACTCCCTCCAGTAAAAGGTAAGGCCAATACACGCTTAAACTTCCTGAGCAAGAACCACTTCACCACTTTGGCTGTTGTACGATGATTCTTAAGAGTTTGGAAACTCTTTTCACAGTCTTTTGACCAGACAAAATGTTTTTCTTTTCTAGTAAGTCTAGTTAAGGGAACCGCGATCTTTGAGAAGTCCTTTATGAATCTCCTATAATAACCAGCTAGACCCAAAAAGCTTCTTACTTCAGATACAGTCGTTGGCCGGCTCCAATCTCTGACAGCTTCTACCTTAGAAGGATCCATAGCAATACCTTCTTTCGAAATAATGTGGCCTAAGAATGAAACTTCCTTGAGCCAGAATTCAATTGAGTTTGGCATAAAGCTTGTGTTCTCTAAGTGTTTGCAAAGCTATCCTAAGATGTTCTTCATGTTCTTCTTTTGTCTTGGAGTATATCAGGATATCATCGATGAAGATGACAATGAATTGATCCAGATATGGCTGAAAGTCACTGTTCATAAGTTGCATGAATGCTGTTGGGGCATTAGTTAACCCAAACGGCATTACCACGAATTCATAGTGGCCATAACGACTTCGAAAAGCCGATTTATAAATATCTTCCTCTTTGATTCTAAGCTGATGATAACCAGACATGAGATCAATCTTAGAGAAGTACTCTACTCCTGAAAGCTGATCAAAGAGTTCATCAATACGCGGCAATGGGTACTTATTCTTGATTGTAAGCTGATTCAGTCGCTGGTAGTCGATACATAGCCTGAGAGAACCATCCTTCTTCTTGACAAAAAGGACCGGCGCACCCCAAGGGAATGTGCTGGGTCTAATGAAACCCTTGTCTAGAAGTAACAATACCGGAGTATGTGCCATGTACTTATAGAAATCACTCTATTGATAGAGAGATACAAGTATCAACGTGAAAATCATGAAGAAAATTCCGACACTACAATAGTTAAAAGAATCATGATTTAGAATACATGACTATAGAATTTTGGCTTATGAAACTAACATAACTTAAAATACCATTAAGTTCCTGAAATCATGCAACCCCTATTATGAATAATTAAAATAACCTTAAATTCACATAATCAGGTGAAAACTCTAATCAACTAGGCTTAATAATAAGTAAGATTGACAAATCTTATTCTGTCTAGGGTTGACAGAACACAAGTCTTCTGACGGTCTATAAGTGGTGCGTCACAGTAGTGTGACGGTCTATCGAACAGCCGTTACAGTAACGTAACGCTCCTGCATAGATGCGTCAGAGTCAATAGAGAAATCAATAGGCAATCAGGGACTGTGACGGTCCATCGTATGGCCGTTACTTGAGTGTGACGGTCCTACTATGGTGCGTTACAGTATCTGCTGACAGACAATGATATGAAACCCAAGAGATCAACTCACATCATGTCTAAATCAAATACCATGTCTATACTAGGCATGATAACGAAGTATAGGCTATCTATATGCATGGGTTCCAGTGAAAATAGACAAGATACATCTTTTAAAATGTCCAATTAGGGCTAAGAGATGCATGTAATGCATAGAACTAGTAAAACATGAAATTAATGATCTACCATGCATGAAATTCAATCAAATCAGAGGGCTTTTAGTCCTATAAAGTTGTTTTCATCGTTCATGAGATAACCTACTTCTTGTCTAGGTTTTAAAACTTCCAATTATGGTCTAAACACTGAGCCCTAGTTCCCTTCTTCCTGTGACTTTTCAGCGACTTCCTTGCGCTCTAACTCCACGACCTCTTGACCTAAAGATGTGAAATTTGGAGAGGAGTTAGTCTAAAGTATTGTAAACAAATACTTCTAAATAACTTACACGAGATTATGACTCCTTACCTTGATTCCACGCGAGCAAAAGTAAGGGTCGCACAGTTCAGAACTAGGTCCTATTTATAGGGTTCTAGCTAGGGTTTGAAGATTAGATCGATTCTAGAGTCCTTAATCTGTTAAAACCTGATCTCTAAGAGTCCTTAGTGGTGTTATGAACTCTCTCAAGTCGATCCCTAGTGGATAAGATCATCAAGTTTCCACCTTTTACAACTTCTTCCTCTTACGGAATCTTCACAGTGTAACGGTCGAACGCAGGCGCGTTATGTGAATGTGACGGTCTCGCGATAGACCGTTACAGTCAATGTATGTAGAGTTCTAAATTAATAAAACTCTTTTATTCATTTATTCGTATAATTATCTATATAATTTGTTTTTATCCTTAAATAATCTAAATAATCTTCTAGAACATGGGCCAAACCTAATAGTTTTTGGGCCTTAGATGATGTGTACTTAGGCTTGGTTAATTATTTAACCTAATTGGGCCTTTAATGGCTTATTAGTCTCAAAATCCATTTCTTAATATATTTAGGCCTTTATAAATTCAAGAAAATTATTTTATAATTCAAAAATTATTTATATAAATTCTGGGGCACTACAAAGACCCATGCCCGAGTTATCCCTTCATCGGGATATGGGCGAGCGCTATGCGCCCACTCCGACCTGACTACATCCAAGCTATGCCTATCGCCTGGACAGGGCTGGCACCTTTTATGCTCGTACCGACTGACAAGTGCTTATCCACGCAGCCGTTGAGAGCCCTTTATGAGTAGGAGTTTATGAGGATAAAGGATCCATGATCCCTCAAGGACGTAACGATCCCATGATGAGGATGTAACTCCCGCCTGAAACTCCTTAGCTTACGGGACTCACAAGGTGAGCACACTATATAAACCTGTGACTCCCTCCAGTAAAAGGTAAGGCCAATACACGCTTAAACTTCCTGAGCAAGAACCACTTTGGTGTTGGGGGATCTCGCGCACCTCTCTCTATCTCCCTCGAATACCTTCCACCATTGCTCTACTGACTTAAGCTTCAGAGGGTTTTCCCCAGGGAACCATCCCTGGGCCTCCTGATCTGTTTCCCTTTCTTTGCAGTTCACTACTAGGTGATCATCCTCTCAGCTCAGGACAAGCGCGAGATAACGCCCCTTCAAGTCCCAAGTGCATAAAGAACATGAAATCTTCTAGGATGAACAATTAACATAACCAAGTGTATGAATACAGTACTTAAAATAGGGATAAGACCTAATTAGCTAGGCTTATCATTTGATAAATAGGACTATTCTACATTATGTTTCGGGTTAACAATAATACAGAACTTAGAATACTAAAGCGGTCTTGGAAGGACCGTTTAATGGGCTTTAGCAGTCTATCGTAGGGCCGCTAAAGGAACTCTGGCGGTCTGACGATGACTGTTTCTTCCTGTCTACTGTAAAAAGCAATAAAACCGAAATACATACCAACCTAGGGCAGTAAAACATAAAATACATGCTAGGCTTAGAGAGAAAATGTTCCTACAATAAAAATAACTCATGGAGATGCATAGGTTGTCATGAATTAAACTAGAACTATCATTTTCGTTATTAAGGGTAGGAACTATGCATGCAGGAATAACCTAGATATGCAGTGATAGTAAAACATTAAATACTCAGTGTGAAAAGCATGAAATTTCATGAAATCAAAGGGGTTTTACTCCTAACATGTTATTCTAGCCTTTTCATGAGATAACCTACCTTTGATTCATTTCCTAGACTTTGGATTTTTGACTGGAAGTAGACCCTAGTTCATGCACGTCCTATGCCAAACCAGTAACTTCCCATCCCTCTATCTCACGATCCTATTGACCTCAACCCATGAAAATTGGAGGGTTGATAGAAGATATGAAGTAGAATAGAAAGTTCTAAAGAATCAACTCCTAAATACCTCGATTAGGGCTTCTATTTTGCTGATCTTCACAGGACTGTTGCACTGGTTCCTGTGTAATCTGTTGCGATCCAGCGACTTGTAGAGACTCTAACTCTGAAACGGTTCAGGCTTCTAGCCTGAAAATTGGAGGTGTGTTAGATAAATCTAAGAAGAACAATTTCTTCTAAAGGATTAACCTGAGTAGACGTCTCCTTACCGTCAAAATACGCAAGCCAACATTAGGGTTCACATGAGTCGATGTTAGGGTCTATTTATAGGATTCACCTTGGGTTTAAGGGATTAGATCAATCCTAGAGTCCTAATTTGGTGTAGAGTTAATCCCTAGAGAGTTCTAGAGAGTATTCCATGCCAGGTAGCTTCGATCCAAGGTGATTTGGTCGTCAAAGATCTAAGCTTTTCACGTTTTCTCCCATTCACGGAATCAGGAGGGCTTAGCGGTCATGGGAGGACCGCTGGGGTGGATCTGGCAGTCGCGCGATAGACCACCAGGCTTCATTAAATCCAAAATATTCATATTTTCATATTATCTCCCATTTATACCCTAATTGATGTATATATCTCATTTTAAATCCATAAATTACCTAATTTACGTTTCTATTAATGGGTTTGGGTCTAAAACTCTTGGAGTTGGGTCTATGGGCCTATTTGAGTTGGGCTTAGCCCTTTAGTTGATATAGGGCTTTTAAATGGATTAAATAAATCCTTAATTCTCTTTAATAGCCCATTAAGTCATTTAAATTACTTAGGAATTATATTTTAATCCAAAAAAATTCTTAGAAAATTCTCGGGCGTTACACCCTCCCCCACTTAAAAAGAATTTGGTCCCCAAATTCATCGTAATAAGATTTGGTAAGGAGAGTGTACTTACATTCAAATATCTCTGAAAATCTTTTGCGCATGGCCTCTTTGGTTTCCCATGTCACTTCATGTGGCCAAGATTTACTCCATTGGACTTTGACCATGTGAATAGTCTTATTCCGAAGTTGACGTACTTCTTATTCAATTATTTTGATTGGCTTTTGCTCATACGGCAAATCCTTTTTAATCTCCAGGTTGTCATAAGTTGTGACATGGAATGGATCGGGGACGTACCTTTTGAGCATTGAGACGTGAAATACATCATGGACTCCAGCTAGTTCAGGAGGAAAAGATATTCGATATGCGACTTCACGAACCCTTTCGAGAATTTCAAACGGGCCAATGAATCTCAGAGAGAGCTTGCCTTTGATGCGGAATCTTCGAATACCTCGACCCGGAGAAACCTTAAGAAATACGTGGTCTCCTACTTAGATTTCCAGGTCGCGCCTTCTGTTATCAGCATGCGAGTTTTGCCTATCTTGAGCCATCTTGAGCCTTCTGTTACCAAGCTAGTTTTGCTTTATCTTCTTAGTAGTATCCCTGATGATATCGAGGCCAAGAAATTACCTTTCTCCCACTTCATTCCAACATATAGGTGAGTGACAGCTTCTTCCATATAGTGCCTCGAACGGTACCATTTGTATACTAGCTTGGTAGCTATTGTTGTAGATGAATTCCACTAGAGGCAAGTGGTCGTGCCAACTCCCTCCAAAAATAATAGCATAAGCCCTGAGCATATCTTCTACTACTTGATTGGTTCTTTCAGTCTGACCATTAGTTTGTGGATGAAACGCAGTGCTAAAGTTGAGTCGGGTCCCTAATGAATGTTGTAGACCCTTCCAGAATTGTGATGTGAATCGAGGGTCTCGGTCAGATATAAGAGTGACAGGGACACCATTTAGTCTGACAATTTTCTTGATGTATAGTGCTGCTAATACATCCACAGACCATCAACTTTTGATTGGTAGAAAATGTGCAGATTTAGTCAATCGGTCTATAATCACCCATATACCATCGTGTCCACCTCTCGTCTTAGGTAAACCCATGCTGAAATCCATCCCTATACTTTCCCATTTCCATTTGGGAATGTCCAAGGGATGTAGTTTCCTGACGGGTATTAAATGTTCTGCCTTTACTTGCTGACAAGTGAGGCAGCGGGATACAAAGTCCACTACTTCTCTTTTCATATTGGGCCACCCAAAATTTCTTTTCAAATCTTGGTACATCTTGGTATCTCAAGGGTGAATTGCATACCTTGATTTATGAGCTTCTTCCATGATCAACTTCTTAGTGTCGGCATGATCCGGCACACAGATTCGATCTTTGAACAATAGTCTTCCATCAGTTGAAATGGAGAATTCTGACCTTTGATCAATATTAGCCTTGATCTCCATCAATGTGGGGTCATTTTCTTGTAATTTAACTAGATCTTCAATCGATGTAGGTTGTGACCTTATATTAGCAATCATACATCCTTCCTCTTCTTTGTCAACATTGATATTTAAACGAGCAAAATCCTCGATAAGATAAGGCGTACCTTTCCTGAGGCTTGCTAGAGTTGCCATTGGTCTTCTGCTAAGAGCGTCAGCTACAACATTTGCTTTGCCTGGATGATATTGGATAGTAATGTGGAAGTCTTTGAGATACTCCAACCATCTGCGTTGCCTCATGTTTAATTCCTTTTGGGTGAAGAGGTATTTTAGACTTTTGTGATATGACAATATAGTGAACTTCTCCCCATGTCGGCAACTTTTCAAGGCGAATATAATAGTAGCTAGTTCCAGATCATGCACATGGTAGTTTTCTTTATGATGCTTTAACCGCCTCGATGAATAGTAAATCACCTTACCGTTTTGCATAAGAATGCATCCCAAGCCAATGTCAGATGCATCGGTATAGACTTCAAAGCTACCACCCTCAACAGGTAGTGCCAAGATAGGGATCGTAGTGAGATGATCTTTAAGAGTTAGGAAACTTTCCTTGCAATCCTTTGACCATATAAAAGAGTTCTCCTTTCTTGTAAGTCTAGTCAAAGGGATGGCAATTTTAGAGAAATCCTTAACGAATCGCCTATAATAACCAGCCACACCCAGAAAACATCTAACCTCTGACACGGTCATCGGTCGGCTTCAATCCTTAACAGCTTCTACCTTAGAAGGATCAATAGCGATACCTTCCTTTGACATAATATGGCCAAGGAAAGAGACCTCCTTTAGCCAAAATTCGCACTTACTAAGCTTTACGTAGAGTTGATGCTCTCTTAGAGTTTGCAAGACTATTCTTAAGTGTTTTTCATGTTCCTCCTTAGTCTTGGAGTATATAAGAATATCATCAATGAAGACAACCATAAATCGGTCGAGATAGGGCCTGAAGACATTATTCATAAGTTGCATAAATGTTGCCGGGGCATTAGTTAACTCGAACGGCATTACCACGAATTCAGAGTGTACTCCAAAAAATGGTCTTGCATATGTCTTCATCTTTGATCTTGAGCTAGTGATTACCTGATCTAAGGTCTATCATGGAGAAATATTCCGCTCTCAAAATTTGATCAAAGAGCTCATCGATACGCGGCAACGGATATTTATTCTTGATAGTGAGTTAATTTAGTTGCTCGTAGTCAATACATAGCCTGAGAGATCCATCCTTATTTTTGACAAATAAAACTGGCACACCCCAATGGGATGTGCTAGGTCAAATGAAGCCCTTGTCTAATAACTCCTGAAGTTATTGTTGAATCTAAAAGATGGTGCAGATCGGATTCAGAGGGGGGGTGAATGAATCCCTTTTAAAACATTTTGCCCAAATAAAACTGAATTAGAAAATATTGTGAAATTAAACTCTAGAATTTAGTTAAGCCACTGTATGCAAAGAAACACCTCACCAGTGTATGCTAGCCTAAGCATACATCTACCGTGAATTATGAAACAAGGAATCAAACCACTGCACAATGAATTTTATATGGTTTAGCCTGCTACCCGTAGATCTACATCCATCCCCCAACTCTAACCAGAGTGAGGCTTACTACTGCCTAACAGCTTGATCCGCTGAGCATCACAGCTTGCTTACATCTGCTGATCATTACAGCTTGGCTTCCGCTGAGCAATACAGCTTGGCTATCGCTGAGCGTCACAGCTTGCTGTTCAGAGGAACAAATCCTCTGCAAATGCCGACACACAACTTGATGTTCAATAAGAAAATGAAAGAAATCAACGATGAACAAATAGCACCGGAAAGCTGTAAATGGAATTCAAACAATATAGCTCACGCAGGAGCCAATCTAGCTTGGATCTGATCCAAAGGCCAGTAGAGACAAATCTTCAAGAACAACTTCAATTGCTTCACAATCTCTTCTCTCGAGATCCCTCTTCTTCACTATCTCACAATCGCTCTTCTCTCTCTGACTCACACTCTTCTTTCTCTTAGATGTCTTCTGAATTACGACGCTCTATTTTTCTCAGATTTTCACTCTCTCTTAATTTCTTGAACACTATCTTCTTCTCAGCTGCTCTCTGACTCTCTGCCCTTCTTCTTCTCTATGTGCTCGCCTGTCTCTTTTCTCTCAGAGTTTTTCTCTCTCGCGCGCTCTTGGCTCTTCTGCTCTTCCGCTCTTCCATATTATGGCTATTTTCTCTGAACTTCTTCTTGTCCTCTATCTTTTGCTCCGATCGTAGAAGGGCTTTATATAGCTTCAGGCCTGGGGACCCACGAGCTCACTCATTGGGCATGTGGAGGGCTTGTTCTAGCCTAATCGGAGATGACACGCTTCAGGTCCACATGGTAGAATCCTCTAGACGCATCTACCTTGGATCACGTGCCAACAATCTACAGTTCTGGAGACATGTGCCCATCATTGGGTGACTTGGGATCACATGCCTCAGCTTTAGTTCAAGCTCACATGCTTGCCTGAGACTTAATGAGATCTGCCCTTCATATGTTTGATGAAATTCCTGCCAATAGGAGATAAAGCATTTAGTCAAACCCCTTATGCACATAAGTTCATGCTTGGAAAATACTAAGACAATTCATATGCTTAGACTTGTCTCATGAGTGTTTTGAAAGAACCTTAAAACATGGATTAAGATGCTCAGACTTAGTGACTTGAAAACCAGATGAGCATCGACCCTGATTCATCATATGCACAGACCTTCGTATACATGTGCTTAGACTTCAAAGAATGCATGTGCACAAACTTAGTGTTGCAAGGGTTAACGCTTAGCATTGGCCTAGTGAAACTTGCACTGACCTAGTGAACACATGCGTCAACCTCAGGTTCAATTGCTTGGTCACTAGCCTCGACCTAACCTTCAATCGCTAGGTTGCTTATGTTGACCTTGTAAAAGATGCACCAACCTTATAGCTCAAGGTACCAGATGTGCACCGACTTGAAAATTAGGCCCAATGTGCATAGACTTGACTTCTTCGTGCAGTATATGAGGTGCATCGACCTTAATGTGCATGAAGCACAATATGCACCAACCTGTGTGTGCACTTCAGCAAACATGCACAGACTTTATGAACATGCATAGACTATATGTGCATAGACTCAAAAACATGCTCAGATCTATATGTGTTACATGCAAAACATGCACAAACCTAAGTGTTACATGCAAGACATGAGTTCCAAATGTGCATCAACCCTTGAAGTTACATATGCTTAGACTTTGTTGCACCGACCTCGAAGTCACATGTGCTCAGACTCTTGTATGTCGAAGCAAAAACTGCACCGACCTTATATGACTTAGCAGTGATATGCATTGACCTCTATACACTAGCCATAGTACATGCATAGACCTTTTAATGCAAGACCTCACATATGCATCGACCTTATGCCTATGAGCGTTCACGTGTGCATTAACTTTGATAATGATGCTCTAACCTTAATAATAAAAAGTCTATGCATTGACCTGTATGATTCAAACTGAAATGTCCATTGACCTTACCTGTTCTAACATATGATTTTCATACTGATATATAAAGCTGATGAGATTAGTAATAAATCCATCAAAGTTATATAATGAGTCATAAAGTTATATAATGAGTCATAATATTTATCATCATCAAAATTTCAGAACCACAGGGACATAACAATTTCCCCCTTTTTGATGATGGCAATATTATGAGTCATTGCTATAATTCAGCATGATGATCAAGTCAGTATAAACAATGAACAATGAATAATTATGTCAGAATGTAGCAACAAACTGATAACCAACTAGTCAACAGACAGAACAACCAATAGTCAACAGACAAACCAACCAACAGTCAACAGACAAAACAACCAACAGCTAACCACATTCTGATAACCGATAGATAGAATGACCAACATAACCAACTAATGACTCACAAAAATTCTCCCCCTTTAACAACATCAAAAAGGAAGAAACATTTAGGATGCTGATAAGATCTCCCCCTTTATGTACTATATGCAATATGATTCATTGACAACTGAACTCCCCCTGAACAGATGATTTATCAATAGATGCTCTCTACATATTAGATGGAGTGGAATGAAATAAATGATCAGTGAACCACATGGACATTCAAATTGAAGTCAGCCAATCAGATTGGACAAACATGTCAGATTGGATATTCAAATTTAAGCAGACAATCAAACATTCAGATTGAAATAACTCATATGTGCATTCAAGAATAAGTTCAGGTCATAAGGAATATATGAAGAACAATGTGCATAATCTGAGTTTTGAATTTCAATCAGTAAATGCAAACTGAGCACAGGTTTGAGCAAATGAGCTTCAAGCACATGAGAAATTCAACAAGATTTTCAAAGGATATACCAATTTTATAAATCCAAACTTAGGAATTTTTCTAGAATCTTCTATTATAAGGGTTTATGAATGAACTTTATTGAACTGCATGGTTTGAAGATGATGTATACATGGTTTGACAATAAAGTTATGTACTCATATCTGAAATCAAGATTTAATAAAAATGAACCAAATTCTCATATTAACATCTTGATTAACCTCCCTTTATCTTACTCCATCAATTGCAACGACTTCTTTAGGAATTACAATCATAAGTATTGAGGTTAAACAACCATGAAACCATTTGATTTTGTCTAGGGTTAGCAATTTATCGTTTGTATTCATTTTCAGATTTTTCATTTAATCAAGCAGATAATTTTTTTGCTATCAAATCTTACGAGCAATCTAGTTCACTACACATCTTTTAACTAAAGGATATACGTTGTTTAGATGCCAATACATCTAAGTACTTAGTGTGACTAACAGTCATGCTTTAAAATAAATAGAGTTAACTTTTCACCTCATGACATACCTAATCTCATTTCTTTGATGAGTGAGATATGTTTCTCAGTGTGCCAGCCATTGCTCTGCCTATTTTTCAATCATTTTTTTAAGCAGAGTTAACTAAGGCACCTCATGACACAGCCCTTTGGACATGTGTTTCTCAGTGACCAAAGTCATTGCTCTTACGAGATTTGACCCTTAGACTTTTTCAGAACAGATAGATGTTTAAAAAATAATACAGATTTCATGTATTTCAACCAAATAAAGTCATGATTTCAACATTATCAGATTTCAATAGATTTGACAAGATTTAACATGAAGCAGTTAGTTAAGATTTATTAAAGTTGATTCAGATATTTTTAAGGCATTTATAACCAACCTTAATGAATACATTAAACTTAAACCAATCTGATCTTTCAGACAATCATAAATATGTATAATAGAATATTCCTCATTGAATTAGTTTTTCAGATTTATGAGCAAGGTACATAGATTGAAATCTTCCTAAAATTCAGAGATATGAAAGTATGTTTAAAGAAACAATCAATTTATCAATAGAAGCAGTAGCAGGAATATGCACCATATGCAAGAGACTTGAAGTTCAAACATAAGATAGGATCTTGCAAACATTCAAGGTTTAGCAGATGAGCAATGTTTTCAGATAAGTTTCAGAATATGACAAGAGTTCCAAGCAAATGACCATCATTGATTAGAAACTTACAACCTCAGAGGTAAGACAATGATAGTCAAGAGAGCAAGAGCGGATAGTTCTAGAGAGACAGTCACAAAATTGAAGATACGAGATAGTAAAGACTTCAGTTCACCAATCAAGGCAGAAACATGATCAGACGTACATCAATGAAGGTGTCGACTCTTTATGTCGACATCTACTCACAAACTCCTTAAAACAGACCATTTCCAAAATAATGTCGACTCATGGTGTCAACACTTCTAATCAAGATTATTAAAAAGTGCAGTAATTTAGGCCAATGATTTAGAGGGTATGAGAATTATTTGAAATCAATGACCTGAGAGCATAACAAATGTTCAGAAGATTCAGACATACCAGCTTGATATATAAGTGACAGAGAATGTCAGTCATAAAAATGTGAATTGCAAGATGAGCTGATAAACAAAAGCACAACTAGAAATAGCACTTGGCGGAGGTTGGATCCAAGGATCTACTCATGTAAAGGTTAACCTTCCAGATAGGCTTGACCTATCTTTCCAGCTAGACCTTTTTATATACTGTCTAGTTATTAAAAGAAAGCACAAGAATCTTTCAAGGTAGCTCCCCCTCAGCAAATGCAGCTAAGTAGATTTATGAATGATGAGAAAGATTAGCTCAAGGGGATATAGAGTAGATAATCAATTTGATCAGACTTGTAGTGTTTGAAGAGAGTCATCATTTAGACTTCAGCAGTTGAGAGTTAAACCAAGAAGCAAAACATCAGTTATTCAGATGAGAATTCTGAGCATCGGTTGACCAGAATGGAAATGTTGGTCGACCGAATTGGACTGAAATGCAGCAATATGTTCTCTTGGAATCAATCTATCTTTTTTGTATTTTGTGTGTGAAAGATATACACTGAACTACATGTATACATATGCATTGACTATTTTTCACAAAATGCATTGATCCATCATACATGAATTGCAAAAATTTGTTTGATAGACTCCCCCTGACTTTATGCAATATATGCAATGAAGGCTAAGCATATGATTTTATGATTCATGTGTGGACGCACTTTCGGGACATTGCTCATTTTTATTAGTTTATTCACCCGTTTGTTCGTTTGTTCGGTTTATTAGTGCGAGGGCATGACAGTCACCTAGGTGATGATTTATGGGGGCTTGAAAGAAGCATGTGGTGCGATCGATCTGCCTAATCAGACGATTGTGTGGTTCGTGTCGGGACTGAGAACCCGCCGTACCATAAAGGCTACGACGTGAATTACATCCCCTCAGAGAGAGGAAAACCCTTGATTGATTGCCAGGAAAAGGGGCCCGATGGCCTGAGATTGATAATAATGGAAGCGAGTGCCAAAACCTCGGATTGTGTTTAAACATACCCCGCGACGGGGCGTAAACGTTCATAGATGCATGCATGTCGGTCACTGGCAGACCATTTCTTGTTCGGACGGAAGTCCGTGTTTGTAGCGTAAGAGACGGTGACAAACCGTACAAATGTCTGCCGTGAGTACGGCAAGTTTAATACAAGTGCGGGATCAGATCCCGGTATATATGTTCAGACGAGAGTCCGCATTTGAAGCATCGAAGACAACGACAAAGATATACATATGTCTTCCGTAGGTACGGCAAGTTTAATGTGGGTCCGGGATTGGATCCCGGTAGAGGTGGGTCAAGCTAATGTACTTTCGGCCCAATATGTACCCAGATCATGACCATGTCGGGGATTCTGAGGTCCACGTCCGATACCATGGGGCATCATTACTTTTCTCTTCACGCACAGTCCAGGGAAGCAAATTGTTAAGTGTGAAGCCCGAACTCGCCAACGTGCACTCTCGTATGCGGATCGACCTACCTGGTCAGGTCGCGGGGGTCAAGGCGCCCCCAGAAGGAAATTTTGATTATGACAGGGGCTATACGGCGTGGGGTGCAAGAGATGGCTTAAAACGGCGTGCAAAGGTGAAAGAGATGGCTTAAAACGGCACGCCCTTAATACGGTGCACCGCAAAGTATAAACGACGTGCCCCAAAAAGACCGCGCCGGTTTAGGGCCATAGGGGTTGGAATGGATTATGCGTGTAAGGTTAAAACAGTGCGGGGGGGTACCGCGCAGGAAAATGGTGCGCCGGTTTAGGGGCGCGCCGAATTAGGGCATGTTCGATTGATTTGAAAGACCAAGTGATTTTCTTGAAATTTTGATGTTAATTGAGAAGATTATAGAGTTTATTCAGATCCCAAATGTCCTGCAGACATGGCCAGTCCAGACTTATGCGAGGTTTTTATTCGAGCATAGTCCAAAATAGACTAAGTGTTCAATCAAAAAATGGGCAGCACCTCCCCATGACCAGAGGGTTGCGGGGGCAAAGTGGAGACAGTCCCACAGCATCTGGGGTACGCTCCTTAAAGCCGGGAGTGCCAAACGGTGACCGACAGACTTCAATGGAGGGAAACCCCGAGGGCTAGCCTACGAGGGGCATCAACACTCAACGAGTTGAAGATACGATTAAAAGGGACAGATGTTTGCCCAGCAGGGCCATGAATGTTCATCCTTGCTATGGGTTCTTCCGAAGGCCATGCTATGGAGAAACAAGCTTCGAAGCACCCTGGATGAGTAGAAGATGAGAGAGGGAAAGCAGAAACTAAACAAACAACCGTGCTTGCAAAAAGACCTTCTATTTATTCATCCACCAAAGAAGGGGGAAAGGGGTTTTAATACAAGGGAGTTCATCTCAGAATGAGACAGAATACATTACAGGGTGAGGAAGAAGATACATTGATGGAGGAGGGGAAGAGAGCACAAGCTACTCCCCTCCGATTCACCTCTCGCTGGACTCTCCTCTCCTCACCTCTGGCCCTCTTCTCTCTTTTCCTTCTTCTCTATTGGCTAGTTCTCTCTCGAGCTCCCGAGAGCTCTCTTCTGGTGGGTTGTGGATCCTCAAGCCGTGTTCTTCTCACAGAGGGAGTTCTCTCCCTCTTTCTTCTTTTTATTCTCGAACCGTGCCGGATGCAGGGGAGGGTTCATCTGGGGAAACAAACCTCCCAGAAGCTTTTTCTCTTCTTTCTCCCCGACCAAAGACCGCGGCCTGTCGGTAGAGGAGTGGGTAGCAGGATTTTTTGACTTCTAGGGCCTGACCAATAGATTATTGGGATGCTGTCAGGAGACTTGTCTGCTTCACGCAACTCTGGGTCCATCTGTCTGTGGGAAACAGGGGGTCGAAAGTAGGATGGGATGGCTTTGGGCTAAAACGGTGAGACATTGTGCGCGTCGGATTAGCAATATGAAGAGGATGGCTTGAATAGTAAGGCGTGAATAGTGATATGAATAGTGACATGAATAGCGATGTGAATAGTGATGTGCGCCGATTTAACACCCCAAGGGAGAGGGGAGCGCGCCGATTTAAGGAAGCCCAAGGGGGTGTTGGGACTCCTCTGGGTTGATAAGTAGTTCGTGCACTGCTTTGTGATGTAATGGTTTGATGATTGACAATAGTTGTTTTGATGATTAGCAACAGTGGTGTGTGACTTAGTTGACTTTATTTCTATATATGATGGTGTAAGTATTTTGATGCATTCATATGTCAGATAATCACATCAATGGTGTGTGCATCTTAGTCTGTGCATTGAATAGAGTCGGTGCAACACATGGTTAATTTTGCATTGAGTCTGTGCAATCTTCGCTGATGCACACGACTAAGTCGGTGCAATTCTTCTCGATGCATGCCACCGAGTCAGTGCAACCTCTGCACCAGGCACTTAGAGTCTGTGCAATATGTCTTAGGTAACTCAGTGCATAGAAGTTCATGCATTCATCGTTTACACATTAAGTCTATGCAAGTCAAGCATTCTGTGTGAATAAGTCCATGCAAGCTCAGGCACAGGGCATGCTAAGTCAGTACAACGTCTTCAGTGGCAAGCCATCAGGTCAGTGCAATACTTGCCCATTGTACACACCCAGCCGATGTATCCGTAGGCTTTGAGTTGAAACCATGTCTGTGCATCTACTTTTGAAGAGATGGTTGAGTCTGTGCATGTGTATGTGAACACCACAATTGACTCCGTGCATCAAAATCTCTACTCTGTGCAATCTCCTTTTTATATCGTATAATTGTCTGAATATGACCTATATCTGATGCCTTGACAGGTGCCTTTTCGTAAAGACTAAGAAGGGCATGTGATCCAAGATTGAAGAAAGTGCCAAGATCGTGACACGTGAAAAGCAGCTATGCTGTGATGCCGCCACGTGACGAAGGTGTTTGGGGGGGAATTGTGGTGACCACACGCCCTATCCTTCTACTGCTCTATAAATAAGAAGCTTCTTCCTTAGGAGAAAAGTGATTGTGAACATACTTCGAAAGAGCAGAAGCAGAGAGAGCTTGGACGATCCAGAGAGAAGAGAACAAGAAGAAAGAGAGAAGAAGAGAAGGAGAGAAGGAGAAAGTTGAAAGAGAGGTGTCTGAGAGAATACTGTGAGTGCTTGTTCCTCAGTCTCTCGGTTCAGAACCGGAGTTAAAATTGCTCAGTGTTGAGCTACATTCCCCTAGTGGGTTCGTTTGTTTCTTCGCTTGTTTTCTTTTTCATTTCTGAAAATGCGTTTCCAAGCTGTGTGTTAGTAGAGCAAGCTATGAAGCTCAGCGGTTTGCAGAGGAGGATTCCTCTGGACGGATAAAGCTGTAAGTCCCCAGCGGTTTGCTGAGGAGGATGCCTCTAGATGGCATAAGCTGTAACGCCCAGCGGTCTGTAGGGTTTTGACCCCAAAGCTGTGGATCAGCGAAGCTGTGTATCAGCAGTAGAAGCCACATTTCGATTTGGAGTGTGGGGTGGACGTAGATCTCGGGTTTGAGATCGAACCACCTTAAAAATCTCTGTCTACTATGCGATTGTTGTGTGGATTATGTGCATCCTATTTATTTCTTCGATCCGTAGTACATGAATGCTTAGGACCGCCTTGATTTAGATCTGTTAGGTCGGCTTTCATTGATAGTGTTGTTTATCCTTCTGTCGTCCAACATCAGCTTGTTTTAATTCTGCACTTGGAGCTGTTGTTGTTGGTTTTATTTGGGTGACTGATCTATTCACCCCCTCTAGATCGTATATCGCATCCTAACACTTGGTATCAGAGCCTAACTCTCCTACAAGGATCAACGTCCTGAAGAGAAACGGCCATGGATTCAAGAGGGATGACGGCTGAAGGACATTCCACCACGAAGCCCCCATACTTTGACGGGTCAAACTACGCATACTGGAAGAACCGTATGCTTATTTTTCTAAGGGCGAAAGACTATGAAATTTGGAAGGTGGTCAGTAAAGCATCATTCGAGCTGCATCCTAATGAGGATATATGGACGAGAGAGGAGATCATGAAATCTACTCTCAACTGGAGTGCCATCAATGCCATACAGTGTGCTCTACATCCCACTGAATTTGCAAGAGTCTCTTCGTGTGCCACAGCGAAAGAGATGTGAGATAAGCTGGAGGTTATCTATGAGGGAATCTCTCAGGTAAGAGAGACCAAGGGTAATTTACTAGTTTCAGTGTACGAAGCCTTCAGGATGAAGCCCAGCGAGACCATCACTGAGATGTACGCGTGTCTTACCCTCATAACTAATGGTCTCAGAAATCTGGGGAAAAACTATTCTGATTATGAAATCGTGAGAAAGATACTGCGATCCCTGACTCCAGTATGGCATACAAAAGCGACAGTTATTGAGGAGTCGAGGGATCTCCAGAACACCAAAGTGGACGAGTTGATAGGTTCATTGATGACTTATGAAATGAATCTGCCAAAGATAGAGGAGCTTGAGAAAAAGAAGCAGCCTATCGCTCTGAAGGCAAGCGCTAGTCGTTCCAGTCGATCCAGCCACAATGGATCATGTAGTGATCAGAGTCTCTCTGGATCAGAAATTGAAGGAGATCAGATAGCAATGCTGACCAGAGAGTTCAGAAGATTTTTCAGGAAGGAAGGAAGAAATTTCAGCCGAAGACAATATGGCGGCAGGAGATACAACAGGTACAAATCTAATTCTGCCAAGAAAATTAACACTAATGTCTGTTACCATTGCAGGAAGGCCGGTCATATGAAGGCCGACTGTCCAGAGCTCCAGAAGCTGAAAGAGAAAGCCAAGAAGAAAGCTCCCAAAGGAAGAGCAATGGTGAGCACATGGAGCGACGAGGACGAGGGCACTTTGAGCAGCACATCAGAAAGTGAAGACGAAGAAAAGCCCATCTTTCTGATGGCCAGAAATGATGAAAAAGAAGTGGAAGACTCCGACGAGGTATCATCTCTTCAGATTGGGAAGATGCTTACGAAGATTTGCTAGATAAGGTAGATGATATCAGAAAAGAGAACATGCATTTGAAGAAAAAAGTAAATTCTCTTATGAATGACAAAACTATGTTAGATAAATTTGCCTGCTTGCAATCTAAAAATGACATGTTAAAATTTTCATGTGCTGAAGTTGATAATGTTAAGCATACATTGATAGATTCTAGAAGATAAAATGATAATTTGAAAAATGTGATTGATGAATTAAAATTGAAATTGCAAAATTATGAAAATGAAATGAAAATTGTTAATGAGAAATATGAAGTTGTACTAGGTGTTAACCATGAACTAAAAAATTCAATTGATCACCTAGAAAAAGAGAATGAAGATAAAAAGAAACTATTGAAAACATGACCCAAGGATCTGATAATTTGAATGCGCTCTTAGGGTCAAAAGTAAATTTCAGAAGAGAAGGCCTCGAGTATAACCCCACAGCTAAAGGGAGTTTTGCTTTGAAAACAATTTCATTTGTTACTGAGAAAGAAAAGGGGTCCCTCATCAAGATGAGCAATGTAAAGTCTGCTGTTAAAGTTGTTGATTCCAAATTGCCCAGTGCTAAGGACAAGGGCAAGTAGAAAATGGGTGAGTCTAGCCATGATAGTACACACTGTCCTACTTCTCAGGGTAGAGTTCAGATTAGGGGTCAACCTTTACGCACACCAAAACCCCAGGCTAGGGTTAACAAGTCACCGCCAGCACTTCAGAGGAAGACTCAACCCTCACCCATGAAGAAGTCAAGTGAGTCTAGGGTGCAAGGTAGAAACACTTCTGCCAGAAGTCAATCGAGCCACTTCCACCAGCCCAGAGTCCAGACCTACCATCATGTGGAGCCACAACAATTCTATAAGTCTGGATGGGATAGAGCTCAAGGGAGGTCTAGATATCAGTCATGTACCACACAGACATACAGACCTCAGGCTAGAAATAGGGTTGGGCAGTCTAGAATATGGGCTTCTAGGAAACAAACCACCTACAGTCAGCCAAGGACCAACGTTGGCCACTATTTCTGGAATGCTAATTGGCCTAGGCACTGGCACAAAAATAATCAAATTGCAAGGAACAATGGTGGCAGGACAAATAACAAGTCAAAAAAAAATTCAGCCTGCTAATGCTGAGAAGAAGAAAGACAATAGAAAAAATGTCAAAAAATCCTCCAACCAACTAGCTCTCAAACAAGCGTGGATCCCAAAAATCTTGTTGTCATGTATGAATTGTTCTATTTCTGCTTCGGAGCCCAAACAGTTTTGGGTTCGAAAATTTTCTCCGTAACTATGATTGCAGGTATGCCTGGTAGCCAAGCACAACATGTAGTACCTGGATAGTGGCTGCTCCAGGCATATGACAAGGGACAAGGATAAATTTTGCTTGCTGACAGAGAAGAATGGAGGCCTTGTCACCTTCAGAGGAAATACTAAGGGTAAAATCATCGGATCAGGTAAAGTAGGTAAGTGCACTACCTGTTGCATTGATGAAGTCTTGCTGGTGGATGGATTAGCATATAATCTTCTTAGTATCAGCCAGCTTTGTAATAAAGGACACAAGGTAGTACTTGATGCACTTTGCTGTAAAATTTTTGAACCTGATTCTGATGTGGTTAAATTCTCTAGAAAAAGAATGAATAATATTTACATGGTAAATCTTGATGATATTGCACACTCTAACCTATGCCTCACTGCTAGCAAAGAGGACTTAGCTTTTCTATGTCATCGTAGGTTAGGCCATGCTAGCTACACTGTCCTGCACAGATTGAATAAACACAGCATGGTTAGAGGACTCCCTGAAATATCTTTTAAGAAGGAAAATAAGGTGTATGATGCTTGTACACAGTCAAAGCAGACTAGAAAGTCATTTAAATCGAGAACTAAAAAGATGTCCCTCAAACCTTATGAGCTGTTACATATGGATCTATTTGGACCCACACGATCAGTCAGCTTGTCAGGGAGGAGATATGGATATGTCCTAGTTGACGACTTCTCTAGGTATACTTGGGTCTTTTTCATCACTCACAAGAATGATGCTTTTTCTGAATTTCAGGAGTTCTATTTAAATATCAAACAGAAAAATGAACATTTGATTAAAAATATTCTGTCTGATCATGGAGGTGAGTTTGAAAACTCACAATTTGAAAACTTATGCAGGGACAATGGGATTACTCATCGATTCTCCTCCCCAAGAACACCTGAGCAGAATGGAATAATAGAGAGGAGGAATCGGACACTTGTAGAGATGGCCCGTACACTACTTGTTGAAGGTGTCTTACCAAGAAAATTTTGGGCAGAGGTAATTAATACTGCATGCCATGTAATCAACAGAGCCATGGTAAGGCCTTTCACTTAGAAAACTCCTTATGAGATTCTGAAAGGTAAGAAGCCTTCAATTGCTTATTTCAAGGTCTTTGGCTGTAAATGTTTTATTCATGTTAATGATAAAAGAGATATTGATAAATTTGAACATAAAAGTGATCTAGGAATCTTTCTTGGATATTCTGAATACACTAGAGCATATAGAGTGTACAACCTTAAATCTAAAACTGTTGAGGAATCTCCACATATTATCTTTGATGAGTCCCTAAATAACTTTGAGGTTGGTCAATGCAGGAAAGAAGATGACGGAGAAATTCTTAAGAAAGAAAAACCTGAAGATCAATCAGACCAAGAAGAAGAAGCTGAAGAAGTCAATGCAGAGGAGCCTGTTGTTCAGGGGGAGGTAAATGAAGGTCAAGGTAACCAAGTTATAAATGTTAGATTTTTAAGAGATCATCCTATTGAAAATATCATTGGTGACTTACATGAACCCCCTAGGACTAGAGGCTTCATTAGAGCTCAAAATGAATTAAATGCATATGCATTGGTTTCTCATGTTAAACCCAAAACCATTGATAGTGCTCTCAAAGATGTGCATTGGATCAATGCGATGCACGAAGAGCTTAATCAGTTTGACAGGAACAAGGTGTGGCATCTGGTCCCACCTCCTGATCATGGGACTGTCATTGGAACAAAATGGGTTTTTAGGAATAAAATTGATGAGATAGGTAATGTAGTTAAAAATAAAGGTAGACTTGTTGCTCATGGGTACAATCAAGAATTCGGAATTGACTTTGAAGAGTCATTTGCCCCTGTAGCCAGGTTAGAAGCAATTAGAATACTTTTGGCCAATGCATGTTCATTAGGAATAACTCTCCAGCAGATGGACGTTAAATCTGCTTTTCTCAATGGGGAAATAAAAGAGGATGTCTTTGTGAGACAACCTCCTGACTTTGAATGCTTAGATTTTCGTAATCATGTTTATAAGTTAAATAAAGCTCTTTATGGCTTGAAGCAAGCCCCTAGAGCTTGGTATGACGGTCTCAACAAATTCCATACCGAGAGGAAGTTCACCAGAGGTGAGGTTGACCAAACGTTGTTCACCAAGGTAAGTCATCCAGACATTCTCCTTGTTCAGATTTATGTGGATGACATTGTGTTTGGGTCAACTAACCCCAAATTGTGTAAGGAATTTTCTGAAGTAATGACACAAGAATTTGAGATGAGCTCAATGGGTGAGCTAAAATTGTTTCTTGGACTACATGTGACTCAAACAAAAGATGGAACATTTATCACCCAGTCTAAGTACATAAGGGATCTGCTGAAGAAGTTCAATTTAAAAACCTCAAGGAAATTGCCGCACCAATCGGTACTTCAACAAGTCTTGATGAAGACTCCAAAAGTAATACAGTGGATCAAAAGCTGTATCGAGGTATGATCAGATCCCTTTTATATCTTACTGCATCTAGGGCTGATATACAGTTTGTAGTGTGTTTATGTGCCAGATTTCAGGCTAGTCCTAAGGAGTCTCACCTTAGAGCAGTGAAAAGGATCTTTAGGTATTTATCAGGCACTCAAGAACTTGGACATTGGTACCCTGCTAGGTGTGTGCTAGAGCTTCTGGCATACACTGATGCAGACTATGCTGGGTGTCGGATAGATAGAAAAAGTACTAGTGGGCATTGCCAATTTCTAGGTGGCTGCCTAGTATCCTAGGCTTCTAAGAAGCAACACACAGTTGCATTGTCCACTGCAGAGGTAGAATATGTTGCTGCAGGAAATTGTGTAGCTCAGGTACTATGGATAAAGCACCAGCTTTCATATTATCAGATAAAATTGGGATGCATTCTAATTTTATGTGATAATACTAGTGTTATTTGCCTAACTACAAATCCAGTTCATCACTCTAGGACTAAGCACATTGAAATAAAACACCACATTCTTAGAGATGCTGTAAGTAAAAATGAAATTGAATTAATATTTGTTGAAACTGAAAAATAAACTGCTGACATTTTTACTAAACCCCTTGGAAATGAAAGATTTAAATATCTAAGACGAGAATTGGGGCTGTGTAAATTTCAGCAAGAAAATGATGAATAAAATTCATTCTTGAGCTGTGTGTTGATATGTTCTGAGGTGATTGTGTCAGCCTGTTCCTTAAAAAGTTGAATAAAGAAGATTCTTGAGTATTCGGTTGTTTGATGTCTTGCACAGACTTTTTCTGATGGTTGTGTATGAGTTGCATAGAGTCTTGAAGCACGTATTGCACCTAGCCTATGCAATGTGAGAGCACTCAGGTCATTGCATGCTTTGCATGAAGCATACGTCATTGTATGTCTTTAGGTTGGTGCATATTGCATTCTAGCCACATGTAGGTCGGTGCATATCCATACCGCACATACATATAAGTCCGTGCATTGTCTACATTTAGCACGCTAATGTTGATGCATGTCTTGCATATCGTTGACACGTAATGTACGTTTGTAGCATGAAGGTCGGTGCATCTTTTATCCAAACTGCATGATACGGTCAGTGCATTGCATTGCTCGTGAAGGATAAGGTCGGTGCAAAGTTTGTCTGTTGCATATCTAAGTTAATGCATATTGATGTCAGGGGGAGGATAGCAATATCTGAACTAAGTTCAACCCCTTCTCTCTCTCTGAAAACTCTTGAGTTGATTCTGCTCCTTAATGTCCACTCGTTTTACACAGAATGAATAACAGTCTAGTAATTGGTTCATTGTCGTGAGCTGCAATTATTACAACTCTTCTACTATAAGAATCACATGTGCTCATTGAATGAACTGAAGGTTTAACTTTAATAGGCTGTAGAGTTCAAAAGATTGTCTTCAGAAAATAAGGTGATAGAAAATATTTATAGCTCTTAACCTCTATCTCTTGGCTATAATAGAACAGGTCTTCACAGTATCTGAACATGACAGATTTAGTGATGTCTAAGGTTTGAAAACTAAAGTCTGTATTGTTCTTAAACAAGGCACCCCCAAAAGTTATAAGGGCAGCAATAATAAGATCATTAAAGAAAAAGAAATGAACAAAGTGGCAGAGCAATGACTGAGTTACACTGAGAAACTGAGGTCTCCATCAAAGAAATGGAGAGTACCTTAAGTCATGAAGTGACTCAGGTTAACTCTATTCATGTGGCCAAATTTATAGGAGTGGTTTCACTGAGTAACTAGGGCTACTGGCCTCTGATCAAGGTGTACCCTTAATGTCAAAAGTGCAAACTATCCCTGTAGCTTTTGATCAGAGATAGATATAATAGTTTATGCTTAGTAACTGGGGGTATTAGCCTCTAATCAACGTATACACCTAATGTCAACGGCATAAATGACACGTGTTTGTTCAATAAGTTCAAATTTCTGAAACTCATGAAAGAAAATTGTTGTAACCCTTGGAAAAACAAAAGTCATTGAGTGTCAATTGTTTAACCTCAAAACAAATTCAAGTGACTTTCCTTGCTATTCACTCTCTCTGAAATAAGTAGGGTGTTGTCTCGACCTAGACTTTTATGGTTATGTGACTCAGGTTCATTGCTATAAATGGAGTATATAACCCTATTTCAGAAATTCAGTGAATTCACTTTACCTTCTATAACTGTTAAGCCAGACTTTAATCAAGAAAGCCCATTGCTCGATTCATATGACTTAAGGGTTACCTCATAATTTGCTCACATTCTGAACTATTACATAGAATGTTGTTCCGACGGCATCATTCCTCCTCCTTCCTCCTTATTTGCTGATGGCTAAGGGGGAGAATTTGTGTTTGCATTTAGATATTCAAGGGGAGAGTCTATGTTCAAGAGGTAGGAGTCAGATATTCAAAGGGAAAAGTCAAAGGACTCACTCAAGGAGTATGTATGTGCATAACTTGTGTAGTTGCATGCATGACACTTGATTATCATTCATGTCTCATCAAAATACATCATCTCATTGTATTCAATCTATGGGTTGCCATCATCAAAAAGGGGGAGATTGTTGAGACTCCTCTGGGTTAATAAGTAGTGCGTGCACTACTTTGTGATGTAATGGTTTGATGATTGACAATAGTTGTTTTGATGATTAGCAACAATGGTGTATGACTTAGTTGACTTTATTTATATATATGATGGTGTAAGTATTTTGATGCATTCATATGTCAGATAATCACATCAATGGTGTGTGCATCTTAGTCTGTGCATTGAATAGAGTCGGTGCAACACATGGTTAATTTTGCATTGAGTCTATGCAATCCTCGCTGATGCACACGACTAAGTCGGTGCAATTCTTCTCGATGCACGCCACCGAGTCGGTGCAACCTCTGCACCAGGCACTTAGAGTTTGTGCAATATGTCTTAGGTAACTCGGTGCATAGAAGTTCATGCATTCGCCGTTTACACATTAAGTCTGTGCAAGTCAAGCATTCTATGTGAATAAGTCTGTGCAAGCTCAGGCACGGGGCATGCTAAGTCAGTACAACGTCTTCAGTGGCAAGCCATCAGGTCAGTGCAATACTTGCCCATTGCACACACCCAGCCGATGTATCCGTAGGCTTTGAGTTGAAACCATGTCTGTGCATCTGCTTTTGAAGAGATGATTGAGTCTGTGCATGTGTATGTGAACGCCACAATTGACTCCGTGCATCAAAATCTCTACTCTGTGCAATCTCCTTTTTATATCATATAATTGTCTGAATATGACCTATATCTGATGCCTTGACAGGTGCCTTTTTGTAAAGACTAAGAAGGGCACGTGATCCAAGATTGAAGAAAGTGCTAGGATCGTGACACGTGGAAAGCAGCTATGCTGTGATGCCGCCACGTGACGAAGGTGTTTGGGTGGGAATTATGGTGACCACACGCCCTATCCTTCTACTGCTCTATAAATAAGAAGCTTCTTCCTCAGGAGAAAAGTGATCGTGAACATACTTCGAAAGAGCAGAAGCAGAGAGAGCTTGCACGATCCAGAGAGAAGAGAACAAGAAGAAAGAGAGAAGAAGAGAAGGAGAAAGTTGAAAGAGAGGTGTCTGAGAGAATACTGTGAGTGCTTGTTCCTCAATCTCTTGGTTCAGAACCGGAGATGAAATTGCTCAGTGTTGAGCTACATTCCCCTAGTGGGTTCGTTTGTTTCTTCGCTTGGTTTCTTTTTCATTTCTGAAAATGCGTTTCCAAGCTGTGTGTCAGCGGAGCAAGCTGTGAAGCTCAGTGGTTTGCAGAGGAGGATTCCTCTGGATGGGTAAAGTTGTAAGTCCCCAGCGGTTTGCAGAGGAGGATTCCTCTAGACGGCATAAGCTGTAACGCCCAGCGGTCTATAGGGTTTTGACCCCAAAGCTGTGGATCAGCAATAGAAGCCACATTCCGGTTTGGAGTGTGGGGTGGACGTAGATCTCAGGTTTGAGATCGAACAACCTTAAAAATCTCTGTCTACTGTGCGATTGCTGTGTGGATTGTGTGTATCCTGTTTATTTCTTCGATCCGTAGTACATGAATGCTTAGGACCGTCTTGATTTAGATCTGTTTGGTCAGCTTTCATTGATAGTGTTGTTTATCCTTCTATCGTCCAACAGTAGCTTGTTTTAATTCCGCACTTGGAGCTGTTGTTGTTGGTCTTAATTGGGTGACTGATCTATTCACCCCCTCTAGATCGTATATCGCATCCTAACAGGGGGGCGCGCCGGTTTAAGGGGGCACGCCGGTTTGGGTGATGGCCGCGCCGTTTTAAGCGTCAAAGGACTTCTTCCCATCTCGGTGATGATTCTGATGGATGCTTGGCCTCCCGTGTTGCTTTAGTCGTAATGCACCACCTCTGAGACGTTTGGTTTGAAGCCTCCAAGCCCCAATTCAGGACTCGGGGTGATTTTCAACACATGACGAACCCATGTCCAAATTCCTAGGTTTTCTCATGATTCGGGTTTCGGCATAGCCGGTTGGAGAGTCGTGGGCACATCTTCTGCTTGAGGGGCTTCCTTATCGGGTAGCGGACCACCAAGAGCTTTCTCATCCTGATCGGGCGAGGTATGGTGTTTATTCGGCATTTTCATTTTTGACCTCCTTTCGGATACGGAGACGTAAGTGCCGTGTCATTTTTTGACGTCCACATCATGCTCATGATCATTCAGACTCCCCTTTATGTAATATGACTCATGGTACCAGGCAGAGGACTTGGTCTAAAGGACCACCTCACACATGATGTGGGTTTCTAAACAGAAGGCATCTGCCCTTCTCCCAATATCATTTAATATACCACTGGGTCATGCATGACAAGATTAGATTAAATACAGGCCTGTACACATGAGAATTTTGCTGAGCATCAGTATGTGTATACGAGCCTTATATGTAGCAAGTCATCAAACAACTAAGAAATTAAGGCAATTCAGATTTTTGAGAGGAGCAATTTATTTTTAGTGTCTTTGCATTATGACAAATATCAAGCAAATGCAATTGACAAATGTAAACATCAAGTACAAATAATTCTGATTTTCAGTGAAAAATATCCAATTCTTTTTCATTTTCACATATGCACAGATATGTAGACTATGCTCATGAGTTTCTAAACTTCTCTACGTGCACATTTGATCCATGGTACTAGGTGGAGAACTTGGTCTAGAGCATCTCACACATGGTTAGAACTTTCAGATAGACTTAATCTGTCCTTTAGAGCTAAGCATTTGATATACCATGAAATCATGCATGAAAATGAATAACAGTTTCAGAACATGCAAGATGCAGCCAGTTGAAGCTCAATTAAGTGTCAAAACATCAATGCATGCAGATAAGAAATGAATTCACCATATCTTTATTCTATATATGCACAATCAGCTTAATGTATGACTGAGAAACTCATGTTGAGCAATGCAAATGTCAACGCAGTTAAGAACATGTGTGCATGAAATTTTATTTAACAAATTAACCATGAAATGCAGCTATCTGAAAGAGATTATTGAAAATTTCAAATGAACAACTTGTAACTAGCAGAGATAGGGTTTTAGCTTACTTGGGTGCCTTGGTTTATTTAACCCCCTTTTTATTTCCTTCCAAGGAACACCTGCAAAAACGGAACTTCATTTTGCATAGATTGGTACCCAAGATGTCTTGGGTCCTGAAATGACATTGGCACCTCTGAATGGTGCACTCAAAAATTTCTGAGCATTCAAATCATCAATTAACTTTGAGAATAATCATTCATAGAGTGTCCAGACTGTCTACAGTAATGACAAAAAATAACAGATTTCATGTTCTTTTTATATGGATTAGCATGAGCATGAAATTGGTGTGAGTGAACATGATTGTTTCCGTTATTAACATAGAAGTTTATCTTTTCATTACCAGCCAGCCAACAGTTAGCAACTCTGTGGCCTGGCTTTCCATAATTAAAACATGCACTGAATTTTCCTTTAACAACAGATTTATTTCTATCAAACATGTTTTGATTTCTAGGGAAATTTATAGGTTTAGAATTATTTATTTTCCGTTGAGCATGTCAACAGTCCTTGACTGTGTGGCCATGCTTTTCACAATGAAGGCACACATCATGTTTACCTCAAGAATCAAATTCATTTCTATCAAAAGCATTTTGTTTAACAGGGAAATTAACAAATCCAGAATGAAATTTCTTTCCTTGATCATGCCAACATTAAGCAGCAATGTGGCCCATCTTGCCATAGCAATAACATTGAATCCCCTTTTTTTGAAAAGCATGAGTTTGTTTTGGAACATGGGATTTACCATTTAAGTTCTTAGATGGATTATGTTGGCATTTAGATCATCCTTTTTCATCAGTCTACATTCATGCATAAGGTGACCAATTTTATGATAGTAAAGACAATAAATCCTTTTGTTCTGAACAGAAGAGAATTTCTTATCATGATAATTCCTAGCATGAATTCTACCACTATTTAAGTCATCTTTCTTCATTACAAAATAGTCATTCATCATATGGCTAGATTTCCCACAGTTAAACATGAAACATTGAATTTTCTTTTCTGTGGTTGCTGCAAACTACTTTTGATTTTCTGTTTCTTACTTTCCTTTTGAATTTTAGTTGCAACAGACTGTTTTGGGGATTGACTTGAGGTTCCAGCTACTTCAGAACTTCTAATAAAAGTGGTATATAGTTGGTTCCTCATTTCCCTTTTAATCCTAGAAATATGACATGTCCCTTCATTTGATTTAGTGGCTTTATCATTCAAGGGAGCTTTCAACTTCTCTTTACTTTTGATAGATTTTGACAGTGAATTTTTCAGATCATGAATTTCATTCTCTAGAGAAACAATGTGTATTTCATAACTGACAATCTCTTGTTCACTGCAATTAACACATTCACTTAGCACCTTGTTTGTAGTTTTATATTTCTCAACTTCTTGTTACAGATTGATCAGTTTTTTAGATTTTTCTATGCAAACAGATTTTCCTTTTTCTAAAGCAAGAAGTCTTTCAGATATAGCAATGTTCAACTGCTTCAGTCCTTCATTTTCTTTTATTAATTCTTCATTCTGAACTAGTTCATTGATTAACACATGATCATCATTGTTTGAAGTCAATTTTTATTCCAGTTCTGAAATTTTCAGATTAAGTTCTTGGTTTTCATCTTTTAATGAACACAATTGTTTCTTGTATGCATGAACATTAGACAAGCACTCATCAAATGATTGTTTTAGTTTCAGATAATTTTCACAAGAAACATTAGAATCAATCTGATCAAATTTCTTTTTAAATTTTCTATGTTCAGATTTCAGTTTCTTATGTCTGTCAGATAGTTCTTTATACATGTTCACTAATTCATCAAATGAAAGTTCTTCGGATCGAAAACTTACCTGAGATGAAGTCTCCTCCTGTTGATCATTGCTATGATCACTTCTTTTAGCCATGAGACACTCTTCTTCCTTTTTCTCATGGATGGCTATCACCTCATCAAGGATTTCCTTTCCTAATGTGCACCTGAAAGCAAAAGGAAATATGTCAGTGTTAACTGTAGCTTTTAAAATGTTGAGAGCCATAGTGTTCTCACTATCCTTCAGTCTATCCACATCAGACCACTTGATCTGGTCATGAGACAGTTTATGTGGGCCTTTTGAAACTAAATTCCATAGATTAGAGTCGATGGAATTCATGTAAACGCATAGGCTGCCTAGCCAACTACTAAAATTAGAACCATCAAAAACCAAAGGAGACGCCATTGAAAAATAGTTAAACAAATTCAGATTAATAAGCTGAAAATAGTAATGCACCAGAAAACTAGTAGGATCCTCCACAGATCGTTGGATCTGAACGATCAGAGACCCACTCTGATACCAATTATTCAATATAAAAGATGGTGTAGATCGGATTCAGAGGGGCGATGAATGAATCCCCTTTAAAACATTTTCCCCAAATAAAACTGAATTAGAAAATATTACGAAATTAAACTCTAGAATTCAGTTAAGCCACAGTATGCAAACAAACACCTCACTAGTGTATGCGAGCCTAAGCATACATCTACCGTGAATTATGAAACAAGGAATCAAACCACTGCACAATGAATTTTAGATGGTTCAGCTTGCTGCCCGTAGACCTACGTCCATCCCCCAACTCTAACCAGAGTGAGGCTTACTACTGCCTAACAGCTTGATCCGCTGAGCATCACAGCTTGCTTACATCTACTGAGCATTATTGCTTGGCTTCCACTGACCATTACAGCTTGGCTACCACTGAGCGTCACAGCTTGCTATCCAGAGGAATAAATCCTCTACAAACACTGACACACAGCTTGAAGTTCAATAAGAAAATGAAAGAAATCAACGATGAACAAACATCACCAAAAAGCTGTAAGTAGAATGCAAACAATATAGCTTACGCAGGAGCCAATCTAGCTTGGATTTGATCCAAAGGCCAGTAGAGACAAATTTTCAAGAACAACCTCAATTGCTTCACAATCTCTTCTCTCGAGATCCCTCTTCTTCGCTATCTCAAGATCGCTCTTCTCTCTATGACTCACACTCTTCTTTCTCTCAGATATCTTCTGAATTACGACACTCTATTTTTCTCAGATTTTCACTCTCTCTCAATTTCTCGAACACTATCTTCTTCTCATCTGCCCTCTCACTCTCTGCTCTTCTTCTTCTCTATGTGCTCGCCTTTCTCTTTTCTCCCCGAGTTTTTCTCGCTCTCGTGCTCTTGGCTCTTCTACTCTTCCACTCTTCCAGATTCTAGCTATTTTCTATGGACTTCTTCTTCTCCTCTATCTTTTGCTCCGATCGTAAGGGCTTTATATAGCTTCAGGCCTGGGGACCCAGGAGCTCACGCATTGGGCGTGTGGAGGGCTCGTTCCCACCTAATCGGAGACGACACGCGTCAGGTGCAGATAAGTAAGCTGATCCACGTGGCAGAATCCTATGGACGCATCTGCCATGGATCACGTGCCAATAATCTACTATTCTGGAGACATGTGCCTATCATTGGGTGACTTGGGATCACGAGCCTCAGCTTTAGTTCAAGCTTGAGTCCTCGCTTGAGACTTAATGAGTTCTGCTCTTCATATGTTTGATGAAATTCCTGCCAATAGGAGATAAAGCATTTTGTCAAACCCCTTATGCACATAAGTTCATGCTTGGAAAATACTAAGACAATTCATATGCTCAGACTTGTCTCATGAGTGTTCTGAAAGAACCTTAAAACATGGATTAAGATGCTCAGACTTAGTGACTTGAAAACCAGATGAGCATCGACCCTGATTCATCATATGCACAGACCTTCTTATACATGTGCTTAGACTTCAGAGAATGTATGTGCACAAACTTAGTGTTACAAGGGTTAACGCTTAGCATTGGCCTAGTGAAACCTGCATTGACCTAGTGATCACATGTGCAAACCTCAGGTTCAATTGCTTGGTCACTAGCCTTGACCTAACCTTCAACCGCTAGGTTGCTTACGTTGACCTTGTAAAAGATGCACCGACCTTATAGCTCAAGGTACTAGATGTGCACCGACCTGAAAATTAGGTCAAATGTGCATAGCCTTGACTTCTTCGTGCAGTATATGAGGTGCATCGACCTTCATGTGCATGAAGCACAATATGCACCGACCTGTGTGTGCACTTCAGCAAACATGCACAGACTTTATGAACCTGCATAGACTATATGTGCATAGACTCAAACACATGCTCAGACCTATATGTGTTACATGCAAAACATGCACAGACCTAAGTGTTACATGCAAGACATGAGTTCCAAATGTGCATCGACCCTTGAAGTTACATATGCTCAGACTTTGTTGCACCGAGCTCTAAGTCACATGTGCTCAAACTCTTGTACGTCGAAGTAAAAATTGCACCGACCTTATATGACTTAGCAGTGATATGCATTGACGTTTGTACACTAGCCACAGTACATGCATAGACCTCTTAATGAAAGACCTCACATATGCATCGACCTTATGCCTGTGAGCATGCGCGTGTGCATTGACTTTGATAATGATGCTCTGACTTTTAGAATAAAAAGTGTATGCACTGACCTGTATGATTCAAATTGAAATATCCATTGACCTTACCTGTTCTGACATAGGATTTTCATACTGATATATAAAGATGATGATATTAGTAATAAATCCATCAAAGTTATATAATGAGTCATAATATTTTTCATCATCAAAATTTCAGAACCACAGGGACACAACAGTTGTTTCTTCAATTCTTTGAGTGCTGTAGGGGACATCCTATAGGGAGCTATTGAAACAGGTGCTGCTCTAGGAACGAGTTCAATGAAGAAGTTTACTTCCCTTAGAGTGGTAAACTGGGTAAATCCTATGGGAACACATCAGGAAACTCATTCACAATGAGAATATCCTCTAAGATGATTTACTTAGACTCGGTAATGATTACGGAGGCAAGAAAAGCTTCACATCCTTGCGAAATGAGTTTGCAAGCGTGAAGAGATGAAATAATGGTAGGATGTTTCCTGTACTTGATACCAAGGAAAGAAAATCGCGGGAGACCTGATTTCTGAAAAGAGATTCTCCTATTGCAATAATTTACATAGGCGTCATGGTCTACAAGCCAATCCACTCTTAGGATAGCATCGTAGCCTTCCATGTCAAGGCATACGAGGTTTGCAGGAAGATTATGACCTTCTACCATTACCACACTATCGGAGTAGTGGGTTGTAAGTTTAGTTCTGGGACCTAAGGGTGTAGTGATAGCTTGGTCCGAAGGTAGAGGAACTGATGAAACTGGCAAGGTTTTTGCAAAAGCAGTAGATATGAAGGAATGAGAAGCTCCGAAATCAAATAACACGAATGCAGGATGGGAGTAGATTTGAATGGTACCTTCCATTAGCCCATCATACTTGGGTGCTTCATCATCATCCATAACAGCATTAAGATGAGCCTGTCGCTTGCATCCACCACTGGAAGATTGATCCTTCAAGAGAGCGTAATCCGGCATGCGGTGCTCCCGACTGCCACATTGCAAACACGCCCCTAGGCATTTCCAGTATTTCTCGACTGAGTGGCCAAACTTCTCGCAAAAGGAGCAACCCGACATGACTTGCTTATCATCTTCTTTGGCCTTCTTGTTCCTACGATCATCCTTGTTATTCCCATTCCAAGATCTCTTCTTGTTATCCCAAGAGTTGTAAGTGATGCTGAATTTTTCCTCTCTTCTTCCTCGCCGATCAAACTTTCGGCTAGGCTCCTTTCCTTTGCCTTTGAGTTTATCGACCGTCTCCAAGGTCCGTTCGCATAAGTGTGCCCATTGGACCATCTCTGCATAGGTTCAAAAATTTTGTGGGCCAAGTTGTTGGATGAAGATGGGCCGCAGCCCGTCCATGAAACGATTTGCTTTTATAAGATCCATGCTCACTAAATGTTGAGCATAGGGTGCTAGGCGAGAGAATTATAATTCATACTATGTCACCATCATCATGCCTTGACGCAAAGAAGTGAACTCTGCCACCTTCCTCTCCTTAACATGTTTGGAGAAGTATTTTGCTCAGAAGAGTGTGAGAAATCACTCCCAAGTGTGTGGTGCGTTTTGAGGCAGTACCGGAATAGACTTCCACCAAGTACGCGCATCCTTGTTGAGTTGGAATGTGGCGAGATGAACCTTTTCTTGATCGGCACATTGCATGACCTCGAATATACGATTCATCTCATCTATCCAGTTTTCAACTTCGTCTGGGTTGGAAGAACCAAAAAATCGTGGAGGGTTTAAACTCTGGAAGTTACGATGCAGATCACCAGCACCAGCCCTCGCGCCGGCTTAGGCCATATTTTGCAAGGCCTGGGTGAGACCTGCAATAGTTTGTTGCATTCCACCCCAATCGACACGGTGAGCCATTGTAAGAATAAGGTACCTGAGAAAAAGGAATGATTTGTTAATTCCTACGGAATTAAAGAGAGTTTACTTAGAGATGGGTCCTTAACCCAAATCTCACGTAGGTGGAAAATTCTTTCCATAGTTCATAGGTATGGGTCCTTAACCCTTGGACTTAACCTATGACATGACATTTTCTAGGAATAAGTACGTAAGTCTTGAGACCTACGCTCTGATACCACTTTAACTGTCACACCCCGAGATTATGCAGTAGAAACAATCGAGAACGTGAACAGTTGGCTAGTACGTCTCAAGCAAGAAATATAATCAGAGTGCTAACACATTCACATAAGAAATGAATGCACAATATTTGGACAAAATCTTTACTTTATTTAAATAATAATCAAAAGCACATAAGATGACTCTTGACTCTTTGACTAACTCGACTCAATAATCCATTGCGACTCTTGACTATCAACTAATGACAATCTAAGACTTCGATCCTTCTTTAATCACTCTTAGATCCATCACTTGAATAGTCTGAATCCGACCCGCTAGAATTTTTTGAAAAAGATTGGAAAAGTAGGGAATGAGCACACATGCCCAGTAGGTATCTTCGTATCAACATGAAGGTAATGTTTAAGTAATTAACATTTTAGCTCTAGAGTGTAAGATAAGTCATGGAAATACGATAAAACATACAAATAAACCAAAAGAACACAAATAACAAGATATGATCAAGGTGGGATATGAGAATTCTTGTAGACTAGAAATATGATCAAACAAGAATATAATACGAATGTAATTTAGCCTTTCATGAACAAGAATATACTTTTCATAACTATAATGGTTATGCACTAGAAAGTCATGTAACAAGAATGTACTAACAAGCATGTAATTTCACAAGATTGCCTCGTGGATCTTCACCCATTTACAAAAAAAGTACTCCCGACGTAATGTGACGCTAGTGTTCATCATACCCCATGGTTTATAGTATGTTTCCGACTATCTGTCAAGGGTACTAGAGTGGAGCCATTGGACACTATCTGTGCCCGCTCTTGCATCTTCAAGTTATAAATCAAGCTACTTCCATGAGAAATATAAAAATGGCCAATAATGTAACAAGTTCAAACTATTCTTTCATGATAGCAAATATCAAGGTAAGAATGCTTCAATTAAGAATCTACGAGTTCAAAGATTGATTTAGAACAAGGTTATGCCATGGAAAAATTTGGCAGCATAACGGCATATTCTTTACTTTCCATAATTCATTAGGTAGCTTTGGAAATAAAATGTGAGGATCTAGATAATCATACACCATCTAGGATCATAGGAAAATCAACCCTTGGGTCAAACCTTGGGTTAATCAATACTTAGACATAAAACGATCATATCGGGGCCATTTCTGGAAATAACGGTCGTTTACTAGACCGTATGTGGATCTATGCGGTCATGACTGGACCATTTAGCAACAGAGTCGATGAAACGAATGAACTGGAACCATGTGGTCAAGGCAGGGCCGCTAGTCATCCTTGGCGGTCAGGTAAATGGCCGCTAACAGACTCTGGCGGTCTCCAGAGGGCCGCTAAGGTCTAGAACACATAAAACACCGGTAAAGTGCTTTCTAGACAATTGGATTTTGAGGGTACAACCAGCTCGGCGTCCTACTGGGAATCCAAGGCTCGCGGAGTCTTATGGAAGCCTTGAAACAAGATCACCTAGTCCGGTCGAAGGAATATCCAACAGAGAGGATCACAAGTCCAAGATTGTGTGCTTAAGTGCAAAGTGTATCTAATGACATCGTACTAGAATACGTGTCATGTCCTTAATAAAAGACTCTAGATAAGAAAGGTTCGTGGTAAAATAGCGATCAAATCAAAACTAGACAAGTCCATGAATCATATGAAATTTAAAATAAATACAAGAGTATATGGTTTTGGCATGAAATTAACATAACTTTAAAATAAGTCCCAAGTGCATAAAGAACATGTAATCTACTAGGATGAACAATTAACATAACCAAGTGTATGAATACAGTATTTAAAACAGGGGTAAGACCTAATTAGCTACGCTTATCATATGATAAATAGGACTATTCTACATTATGTTTCGGGTTAAGAATAATACAGAACTCAGAAGACTAAAGCGGTCTCGGAAGGATCGTTTAATGGGCATTAGTGGTCTATCGTAGGGCCGCTAAAGGAACTCTTGCGGTCTTAGGAAGACTGTTTCATCCTGTCTACTGTAAAAAGCAATAAAACTGAAATACATGTGAACCTAGGGCAGTAAGGCATAAAATACATGCTAGACTTAGAGAGAAAACGTTCCTACAATAAAGATAACTCATGGCGATGCATAGGTTGTCATGAATTAAACTAGAACTATCCTTTTCGTATTAAGGGTAGGAACTATGCATGGGTTCGCACTAGTTCCTGTGCAGTCTGTTGCCATCTTGCAACTTGCAGAGGCTCTAACTCTGAAATGGCTAGGGCTTCTAGCACGAAAATTGGAGGTGTGTTAGATAAAACTAAGAAGAACAATTTTTTCTAAAGGACCAACCTGAGTAGACGTCTCCTTACCTTTGAAATATGCGATCCAACATTAGGGTTCACATGAGTCGAAGTTAGGGTCTATTTATAGGATTAACCTAGGGTTTAAGGGATTAGATCGATCCTAGAGTCTTAATTTGGAGTAGAGTTAATCCCTAGAGAGTTCTAGAGACTATTCCACGACAGGTAGCTTCGATCCAAGGTGATTTGGCCTTCAAAGATCCAAGCTTTTCACATTTTCTCCCATTCATGGAATCAGGAGGGCTTAGCGGTCAAGGGAACACCGCTAGGGTGGATCTGGCGGTCGCGCGATAGACCGCCATGCTTCATTAAATTTGAAATTTTTAGATTTTCGTATTATCTCCCATTTATCCCATGATTGATGTATATATCCCACTTTAAATCCATAAATTACCTAATTTACATTTCTATTAATGGGCTTGGGTCTAAAAGTCTTGGAATTGGGTCTATGGGCCTATTTGAGTTAGGCTTAGCCCTTTAGTTGATATAGGGCTTTTAAATGGATTAAATAAATCATTCATTCTTCTTAATAGCCCATTAAGTCTTTTAAATTGCTTAGGAATAATATTTTAATCCCAAAAAATTCCTAGAAAATTCTTGGGCGTTATAGTGGAGGTACAGCGAGATAAGAAATAAAGTAGGAACAATAATTATAATGAATAATTAAACAATCTAACTACAAAGTCCATTCCAAAAAAAGTACAGTCTAAGGCAAGGAAACGTACTCTAATGCCGAGGGAACACTCGACCAAGCAAGCTGGCAACTAAGAACCTCTGCGCTACACCCTCGAACCTCGAGGAGGAACCGCTACACCTGTAAAGTAGGGGGGGAGCCTCCTATCATTGACTCAGTAGGGGTCCCGCCGAACCCCAACCGTAAAACAATGGCGGTAAAGAACAGTGCGAGCAAGAACAACAACAACAACAACAACAGGAGCAACAACCGTAGGAGGAACAGGAAATGTACCCCGGTAGCTGATAAAACCACAGCTCTATAATCTAGTCCTACCGGCACGTACAGGAAACCCACCCTGATCTCACAGTCGGGGGACCACCGGACTAACGGGGAAAACCCTGGCTACGTCGTAAGAAGGAACATCACGACACCTCTTCCGTGGAGCCCCATCCTCACTAACTAAGGCCTAACCCAAGACCACGCGGTCTGGGAAACACGGTCACGACCTCGCCGTCGTGAACCCTACACCATCTAGGGAACCTCAGTGTCGAAACGACACTCAAAAACCACCCGAAGAAACATGGAGAAACTCGTTTCGTGTGACAGGAGTACTGCCCACTAGAAGCAAGGTCGGATGCCTCAACTAACATCTTAATCCACACCTCAGGTGTCTCCCTCGCCCTAGGCAAGACTAAGACACCGTACTAGTAACCACAAAGCAAGGGTCTAGTCGGGGTCGTGCTCGTCAGCACGCATCCGTAGTTCCCGACCACGTGTGCACACACTAACTGACTGCACTACATGAGGCCCTCCAGCTGGTTTTCCTCCTGGCCCAGACTCGAGCCGCTATAGGGGAGGCCCTATGGCAACCAACCTAAGACCGTCTCTCTCTCGGGTGTAGCTCTCCACCTACTCCTAGGCGGGTAAGCACACGCGTGCCTAGGCAAGCTACGACTAGTGGGGGGCCACTGAGCAGATGACTCTCGGCGAAAACCACCGGAACACAGACAAGCTAAGCACAAGCCCTCTCATATTTAGCTCATGGCACAATGCCACCGGACTCTGGGCAGTCCACTAAACCTACTAAATCCAACGACCCTTGGGTCACAGGACTCAAGTCAAGGCCATCGTATAGGGACAGCCCCATGCTGTCAATCTGGCCTACCCCTAGGTCAGAAACCACGGTACAATAATTATTATGGTAGCTCATGGCTGCCAAACCTACTCCCTATCCAAGGGAGGCTAAGAAACCCCCCATCCCCAGGCTGGGTGACAAGGCTTATAGTTCATAGGCCATACACATGGCCCATATGGAAACTGCTTTCTGGAGAAGCTCACAACGTGCGGGAATAGCCCTTCGCACTCACACCGATCCGCGATGACTTGATCTAGCGAAAGAACGAAAGCCCGGAACACACGGGGTAACCTAGACACTCAAAACTCATGGGCATGCTAATCAAGGTAAAACGGTACCTCCGGACACCCAAAAACACGGTCACGGTACCCACGGGGTGTCCGGGACATCCACGGGGCCAAGGGTCTACCATTGGGTCTCAACCGGGTCAACCGAGGGCCAAAACGGGCCAAGACAGGGCAAATCGGCCGGCCAAAACCCCTGGGTCGGTCGACCAATGGGGCTGGGCCGACTCAGCCACAGCTCGTGACCAGTCGAAAGGCTAGCCCGGTCAGTCGACCGAACTGGGGCAGCAGCCCAACCTCTACTGCATGCCGTTCGGTCGACTGGCCTCAACCGGTCGGTCGACCGAAAACAGCGGGAGACCCGTCCGAACCCACCCTACGGATTCGATTTCCATGCCCACTCGATCCCAATTGAGGGGGAAAACAACGGGGATCATTCCCCGCGTCCCAAACCCAAAAATGGAAGGAAAGAAGCGGGAAAACCTCGCTCGATCCGACGAAACCGTCACATGCCCTAAAACATGCATTTAACCCCCCCCCAGTGTAAAATAAACCTTGCCTGGCTCACCTCGGCCTATAAAACGCGGGGGAATTGAAGTACACGGGTTAGGGAACCATCCCCCTGCCTCCACCGAAGATTTCTCGCGCCGAGATCGTCGTTCCATTGCAAAAATGTTGTCGACTTGTCCTCGCCGCTCCCCACCTCATGAACCTCGTTGCCTCACCCTTGCCTTCCTCCGTCGGCCGTCGGAGAAGAGAGGGAGAGAAAGAGAGAATGTGAGATGGGGAGAGAGAGGGGGGTGAGGGTTGTTTAAATAGGAAATCAATTTGGGACTTTATAAATCTAAAAAATACAAAAATAGGAAAAAAATACTCCCCATGATCCTCGAAAAATGCGTAGCGCGCCTGTAATGTCCCAGAGCTCGACAACACATCGTTTCTCCCCGCACAGGATTCCGAAGGCTCAACAGCCAAAAACTTGAGTAAAGCACAAAACACATTCCGGGACTCACCAAGGCGCTCCAAAACCTCACGGATTTAGATCCGAAAAATCTGGGGCGTTACACAACACTTGAAGACCCTCCTGCAAGACCTTCTTCAGGAGCGAAATCTTCACCCTCAACAACTTGTTAGGCCTCCGGTCGAAATGCCGACACTACTAGCTGGGCACAATGGTGCCAACATCTCAGCAACAGCTACCGGAACCCCAACGGCAGCAGGGTTCAGCACGCCACCAGTGGAAGCTCATCGACGAACGTCAAATACACCGGTGCTAGAAAGCATTTTGGCAGAATGGCAGATGATCGAGCAGATCATCAAGACAAAGCTCACCCAATACGGGGAAGGGGTCGCCACTGTAGACCCTTATAGTGTGCTATACCCACTACACCACCAGTTGAAAAAGCTTCCCCCGGAGTATGCCAAACCCTTGAAGTGGCAAAAATTCGATAGGCAAGGGTCTCCACATGAACACCTGGCCTACTACATCACGGACATGGGCGAGCTAGTGCTGGATGAGTCCTACCTCCTCCGCTACTTCGCCACCTCACTCATGGGAACTACCTTCCAATGGTAATCCCGCCAGAAGCCCAACTCTGTGATCGACTGGGTAAATCTCCAGAACAAATTTCTCGACGGCTTTCAGACGGCCGAGCGCAAGATCTCCCTGGCGGAGCTTTACTCTCTCCAACAAAGGAAGGGCGTAAGCCCACTCTACTTCATCAAAAGGTTGTAGCAACCCAGTTTCTTATAAAGCCTAATTCTTATGTAAAAGATAATTAAAATGGCTAAAATGGAAATCAAAGAAATTATTATAAGTTTTAATTTAATGGGTCAATAAATGAGGCTTAATGGGATAAAAGGCTTAATTTAATCCCTAAAATTCAAAATTTCTAAAACCCTTATTTTTATTGGGCTAATTTGATTTAAAACTAACCCTAAAGGGCTAATAACTGTAATCAAACCCTAATCCACTAAGGAGAGGTAGAATCTAACCTAAACCCTAACTCTAATTCGATCTAGATGGGGTAGGGCGGCCCCAGATGTTGTGCCATATGGTTTTGATGATGTCAAACAATATGACTCATTTATGATGTCATGGTTCAGATATCATGATTTTTCATATATGCTTGTTAATATTTTGATAATGTCATGCCTTGTTATGCTTTGATGGTATACATGAACTTTTGAAGAACAAGCTGATAGATGAAGGCTAGGCTATGTATGTTTACAGAATAGTTTGTTTGAAGAATTGCTATGTGCATTTGAAGAATGTGCATATCAAGAACATGCTGATAGGAAAGCCTTATATCATTAAGCTCCAAGCTAGTATCTTCAGAAGGAGTTAACCAGCAGCATTATCGCAACTAGCAAAGCAGAAGCTAAAGAAAAGGATTTGGAAGAAGAAACGTCGACTCCAAACTCCTCTGGAGTCGACTCGGTAGCATGCCTTCAACCGACTTCAGCCAAAGGTCACCTACTAGCTCAAAGGTCAATAGATACGGATTATTGGTGAAAAATAGTTGGCCAACGGTGTAAAATAGGCAATAAGAGTGTAAAAGAGGTCACCAAGGGTGAAAAATGTGATGTAGCGTTAAAACTCTTTAGACGCGAAGAAGAAACGTCGACTCGAGATAGTTTTGGAGTCGATGCCCAAAGCTAGACAGAAGAACTCGCCAACTGAAGAAGCAACAACACCAAAGGCGATAGCTGAAGTGGAATAATGGTGAAAAATAGCTAGGAAATGGTGACAAATGGCCAATAGAGGTAACAAATACCTCTTCATGGGTGAAAAATAGGCGACAAGGCTGAAAGTGGTGAAAGAAATGAAGTAGTGTTGACGCAGTGATCAATGGCGTTACGCAGTCAATGGCAAAATTTAAAGAAGAGACAAATGCACAAAGTACAAGAAGAAACACCAAGCTACGTCAACGTAACATTTTTTTGTACGACAATGCAATCTAGCCAAGATCAACTTCCAGTTGACTCAAGTCTTGAAAACACCAGCCAAACGCAGATCTCAAGCAGGCTAACAAATGACAATGTTGATGCAGCGCTCCTACAGTGTCAACGCGGCCAAGGGCAGACTTCACACAAGCCAACAAGGATAACAAATGAGCAAGTAACGATGACAAATGAGCACATCTGGGCGACAAATGAACCTTTAGTGGTGACAAATAACTAAAGGTGACGGCTCAAGCATAAAGGTTAATTTGCTAAGGCGACGGCTCTCAGCGATAGGGGTAACAAATGGCTCCTTAAGGGTGAAGAATATGTTGCCAAGAGTGAAATACGGCTGGGTGCGTGGAAAACTTAAAGAAGTCACATGCCTCCGATTCCTAATCATTAGCATGTTATCCTAGGCATCTGACAAAGTTCTGTATGGCACTGGATCTCAGAAAGTTCCCTCCAAAACATTTGGACAAATGAAATTTCAAATTAAAGAAATTCCCAGTTCAAGAAATTCGGATGGGGCTCTATAAATACTGGTGCTCACTCTGTTCAAGGCAACAAGAGCGGGTGTAGAAACAAAAGAGTGGAATAAGAGCTAGTGTAAAAAATAGAAGCCAATAGAGAGAGCTGCGAAGTGAGAAGAGAAAAAGAGAGAGAGTGATCTATGATCTCGTTCCAGTAAGAAAACAAGAAGAGAAGAAGACAGAACGAGAGAGAAGAGAGTGAGAAGAAGAAGAAGAGCTCGAGAGAGTTGCCCAGTTCAAGGAGAGAGCAAAAGAGTGAGAAGAAAGGAGATCTGCCACGAAGCGAAGCTCAGTTTCAGAGATCACATTCAAAGTGCTTCCAGTGGAAGCTACATCATCTTCGTGCATTTGATTTGCTGATTATGCGGTTCAATTCAACATTTTGTTTTCTGTCTTTGTTACCTTTTTCATTATAGCTTTCATCCTTGCCTTGTTGTGCTCGATGCACGCAAGGTGGTTGCACACAGTTCACAACTGTGCGTGGTTTGCTCAGGGAAACCTGAGTGTGGATGTTGTTCCTCTGGTGTTCCCTCTGTGTCTTCGGAGGAAGAGAGGATTGTTCCTCTAGGTTGTGAGCAACCTGGAATTGTTCACGGGTTCCCTCTGTGGTATCAGAGGAAGGGAGGATTGGCTCCTCCGTTCACTACCTATGGTAGTGTGTAATACCCCTATTTATTAACAAATAAAAATTTCTAGAAAATTTATAAGAAATTAATTAGAAAATCCTTAATAAATAGAATAAGTTAAATTTTGACCATTTTGTAAAAATATGAAAATTTTAGAATCTTGTAGAGGATAAAATGTTTAATAATAGTGTCTTCTGTGACCAGCCCAAATAAAACCCGTAATTAGGCCGAATAAACTAATTAAGGCCCAAATCCACACTTAATCTAATTGGACCTTAAAACGCGAAATTTGAGCCCAATACCCGACCATTTAGGCTGAGACCGGATCCAAATGAAAGGTTACAATGAGAGGGTCGTTTCCCCTCTTAGTTCTCCCCGAAACCCTAACCCTAGAGAGCGAATTTTTGGATAGAAGGTGGCTGAAAAAACCTATACGAGTAGTTCGCGCACTACCCTATTGTTTGGACTCTATCTCCACGAATAGAAGACTCTAGACCGCATATGACCTATAGTTTCGTTTGGGTGTTGTGGCGGCCGACGAGGATCATGGACGAGGGAGAATTCCGGTGATCACCGGCGGGGTGTTCTTAGCGCGTCGTCGTCCCTTCTTCTTCCTTCTTCCTCCAATTAAGGTAGGTTATAACGACCCAAACCCTTAAGTATCATATATGGTTAGAACCAGCATCGAGTGCTCTTTCTATTGAATGCAAAAGCCCTAAAAGTTGCTTAGTATCCTGCGAGAATTTTAGGGTTTAGTAGAACCATGTCACATCTAGGGTTATACTTGTTTCACCTCATTTTAAGTAGAGATTTCAGGCACTAAAGATTAAATTGAGCAAGCTATATTGTAAAACTTTTGGTGCTCTTTCTTTTAATCCAAAAGCCCTAATTATTATGCTCCATGGTGTGCGTATTTAGTAATTTATTGTAACCCTAGCCAACTTGCCGGAGGCGGGTAGGGCGAAAGGGGGCATGACTTCTTCTGACTTGCACGGCCTCACGATAGACCACCCAACCTGGTTAGGCAGCATATTATTGACCGTTTATGTGTTTGTGCTTCGTAATATGTTCTGGGAAGCGCGGCATGACCTCGACCGCCCTTCTATCAGGCGGCCAGTGACTGACCGTTCATCTACCCCAGCGGCTCATTACTGACCGCTCATCTCCAGCAGGCCTTCGGACCTGAGGGGGATAAACGGCCTGTCGTGCGACCGCCGAGGAGGATGAAAGGTCCCTACTAGACCGTCCATCTTTGCAGAATTGATTAAATTATCTTTCTTGCATGATTTATGATAGTAGATTAGTGGTTAAATGTAAGTTAGCAACATGCATAAAAACCCTAGAAAATCATAACGGTAAATGATTATAAACTCTTGCTGATTTATTCATCTTGACCTTGGATCATCTTCTTCAATGAATGTTAATATTAATCATGATTCATTATTAATTTAAAATTTTAGTAGGATTGTTTCACAGTCATTCTACTCCGGTAGAATTGACTGATCGCATTACTGGTTTCCGCTGATTTAATAGCCCCATTTCCTTATATCGGTTGGGACTCTCCGCCGGATATTCCTTCCCTCGGACTAGGACCTCCATTACGGGACCTCTGTAAGTCCCCGCGAGCCTGGGATTCCCACTAGGACGTCGGGCCGGTTGTACGACCAAGACTTGAACCTGTTAACGCGATCGGACCGCTTGAATTTATCGTGTTGTGTGTCACGGATCACTTTGGACCGACTGAGTCTTGCGCGGCCGGAAACGGACCGTTCAACTCAGTGGGAGGCCCAGTATGAATCGTTCGTCCCAGGCCCAGTGCCAATTTCATTGGTCGATTAACCTTGTTCTATCTTTGACCAAAAACTTGTTTTGATCGGCCCAATAAGCCCTAGGCTGACTAGTGGAGAGTGGGCTGGACCTTGGTTCAGTTGTGCCCCACCTATGGCAGCCCGGAGCCCAAATTGGGTGGATTCTAGTTATTTAAGTCAAGCCCAGTTGAGCGGACTGGATTGGACCGTCTGTGATCTTGAGCGGACCCTATTGGACCGTTTGTCCCTGATGCGGCCCAATACTTCCTGTTTATCTTGTTCGTGGGCTTCATGTCCTTCTGGCCCTGTACGGCCCATCCTTGACTGTCCATTATAGTTAAAAGGCCCATTTAGGACCGTTCTTCTTTGAGCGGCCAGCAATGGTCCATTTATTCCTTGAACTCGTGGTGGCTGATTCTCAGCCCAGATTCTCTGTGTGCGGCCCATATATGACCGTGCAATTGCTTGAGCGGCCCAATGAGAACCGCGTATCATCCAGAACCACCTTTTCCCGTGGTTTATGATATTGAATCCAAGAACCTATTGGTTCTTGATAATTTGAACTTTCTGGGTAAAATATTGCTTCAACTTATCCTTAGGTCTTTCTGAGGAAAGTTCTATCTTGATTAATTGGCCATTTGACTTGATTAATGTCTAGAAATAACTTTGGATCTTGGATCCTTTAAATCAATGCCAATGCATCATAAGCGCCTAGTCTGGTCCTGGGAGGAGCGCCCGAAAAGTACTTGTGCCCCGAGGAGTTTGAATGACATGGTGAGGCATTGAACCGAGTGCATGACTAGCTAGATGTCTATGACAATAATCTCTTACTTGAAATTATTTTGACTTGGTTAAATCTTGCTTATTGGCCAATTTCCAGCTTCATCATATTCACGATCTTGTACCTGTTCTACTTGTGTCTTTTCTTTTCGCACATTTAATGCAATTAATTGGTTAATTACATAAACTTGCTTGTTATTACCTACTGAGCGCTCGATCACCTAGTTGTTTCCCCCCTTTTCAGGTAGCTCAGGTGAGGACTCGCAATCCGATGGGAACATGCAAGAGTGTTGATCATGGAGCGAGCCAATTAGATGTCGTGGAGCCATAAATAATTTTCTATGTTTAGTTGTGTTTTAGAATGTGGTTCAAAGAGTTGTAATGTGAAGTCAGTCAATGTAATGTGGTCTAGTGGATGTTATGATGGAAATTTCATTAAGGTTTTTCAAGTTGGTTATGTAAATGGGATCATGGATTATGAAATTGTTATTTAATTAATGAAGTCATTTTATGTTCATGGTTAATCCTTATGTTTTAGTGTAGCATGTCTGGAAATGAGCATAATACAGTTAAATATTTATACTGCCAATCCCGATATTCCGCATCGGGGCGTGACAGTTAGGTGGTATTAGAACCTAGGTTTCTAATATCCCTAGGTTATCTAAGTTCTAGGATTCTAAGTGTTTGTCGTAGAACCTATACCCTTGTTATGAGTCTAAGGACCAAACCTAGCGAGATTTGGGTAGAAACATGGGTTGAGTTAATAATCAAACTCTAAACTTTTTCTCCTAAGTGAACTTAAGATGAATTATTTTCGTGTAGGACGTTTCGATGGTAGCCGAGCGCGCGCAGTGGCGAGACATGTAGCGAACTATCCAAGGGCTTATGCGGGCCTTGCAACAAGTATCCCAAGGTGGAGCGGCAAATCATGGTGCTGGCAATCTTCATAGAAATTTTCATGGGATGAATCCCCCACGTTTTGGAGGCTCGACCGATCCCAATGAGGCCGAGCATTGGCTTAAAGAGATGGAGAGGATTTTCGAGGTGATGCAATGCAGTGACCAGGAGCGTGTGCTTTTAATAACTTTCCAGTTGGAACGTGATGCTAGGACTTGGTGGGAAGCAATAAAGGCGACCCTCGGTGATAGGCAAATCTCATGGAAGGAGTTTGATGAATTCTTTAATAGTAAATACTTTTCCGACAAAGTCCAAGAAAAGAAAGCCGCTGAGTTTGCTGCTCTGAAGTAGCAGAGTTTATCTATGGCAGAGTATGAAGCTCAATTCTCTAGACTTTCTCATTACGCCACTCACTTGATTTCCACAGAAAAGATGAAGGCGAAGCATTTTTTCAATGGGCTGAAATTGCATTACATCAACAAGTTGGCGCCGATGGAGATTCAGACCTATGCAGAGATGGTGAGGAAAGCCCAAGTTTTAGAAGACACTTTGAAAATGATGAAGAAAATCCGTGGGAAGAATGTCAAAAAAGAACAACCTACTGGTTCCGGGAGTGCTAAACCCGGTTATAGTAAGAAGAGGCCCAATGGCGGGTCTGGTTCGTGGAAGGGGAAATTGCCAAAGAATGAAGATAAGAAGCCTGGCCCTATTGTTCCATTTAAGGGCGTATGCAAGTATTGTGACCGGCCCAGTCACAAGATGGAAGAGTGTTGGCGGAAGTTGGGCGCCTATTTGCGTTGTGGAAGTAGGGACCACCACATCCCGGAGTGCCCTCTTTTATCTGAGCAAGCTTCCCCGACCAAACCTCAAGGCAGCAAGAAATAGCAGGGCAAGCTCCAGGCCCTACAGGAAGATGATGCAGGCATCACCGAGGAGGGTGGACTCGTTGAAGGTACCCTTATTATTCACAACAAGCCAGCTTTTGTTCTTTTTGATACCGGTGCCACTCATTCATTTGTTTCTCAGAAACTTGCTAAGTCATTAGCTGTGAAGCCGGTTTTGATGAATTCCCCATTAGAGATATCAACTCCTATTGGTTCTAGTTCAGCGATTAAGTATTTTTATCCTTCTAGCAAGGTCATGGTTAATGAACAGAATTTGCCGGCTGATTTAGTATGCATGGATATGAAAGACTATGATGTTATTCTAGGAGTAGATTGGTTGGCTAAGCATGAGGCCAATGTTCATTGTAGTTCCAGTTCCGTGTCTTTTTCTAGAGACCCGGGACTTTCTTTTATAGGGGTTAGGCACCATAAGTCTGTGCCACTTATTTTGGCCCTCCGAGTTGATAAGTTGATGAGGAGAGGATGTCAGGCTTTCCTAGCCTTTGTTTATGTGACCCCTGAGAAGAAGATTGAGATTCAGGACATTCCTATTGTTCAAGATTTTTCGGATGTTTTTCCTAAGGAATTGCCAGGACTTCCACCGGAGAGGGAAGTTATCTTTTCTATAGATTTAATTCCTGGCGCGACCCCTGTTTCTAAGGCTCCTTATCGTATGTCTCCTGCGGAGCTGAGGGAATTAAAGCAGCAGTTAAGGGAATTACTTGAGAAGGGGTTCATTCGTCCAAGTATATCCCCGTGGGGAGCTCCGGTATTATTTGTCCGGAAGAAGGATGGCTCGATGAGATTGTGTATTGATTATCGACAATTGAATCAACTGACTATCAAGAACAAATATCCGTTGTCGAGGATTGATGAGTTATTTGATCAAGTAGCAGGAGCTCAGTATTTTTCTAAGATTGATCTTCGATCAGGTTACCACCAGTTGCGGATTAAGGAAGAGGATATTTATAAGACAGCTTTTCGTAACAGGTATGGGCATTTTGAATTTGTGGTAATGCCTTTTGGACTAACCAATGCACATACAACTTTTATGCAGTTGATGAACAATGTGTTCCGGCCCTATCTTGATCAATGGGTCGTGGTTTTTATTGATGACATTCTGATTTATTCCAAGAGTAAGGAAGAACATGCTGAACATTTGAGGATGGTGTTGCAAATATTGAGAGACCATCAGTTATACGCCAAATTTAGCAAGTGTGAATTCTGGCTGCATGAGGTGTCCTTTCTAGGGCATATCATTACGAAAGAAGGTATTTCTATCGATCCGTCTAAGGTAGAGGCAGTGAAGAATTGGGATAGGCCTGCTTTCTAGGCCTAGCGGGATATTACCGAAGGTTTATTAAGGATTTCTCCAAGATTGCGGTACCCTTAACAAGATTAACCCGTAAGGAGAACAAGTTTGATTGGTCGGAAGATTGTGAGAGAAGCTTCCAGATTTTGAAGGAGTGTTTAACTACTACTCCTATTCTAGATTTACCTTCTGGAGAAGGAGGCTTTGTGGTATACACTGATGCTTCGGGAATTGGTCTGGGTTGTGTGCTTATGCAGCACAGGAGAGTGATAGCTTATTCTTCTAGGCAATTGAGGAAGCATGAAGAGAACTATCTCGTTCATGATTTGGAACTAGCAGCAGTGGTGTTTGCCTTGAAGATATGGAGGCACTACTTGTATGGCGAGACATTTACGGTATTTTCAGATCACAAGAGTTTGAAATATTTATACTCTCAGAAAGAACTTAATATGAGGTAGAGAAGATGGTTAGAGTATCTAAATGACTTTTACTTCTCCACAGAGTATCATCCCGGGAAGGGTAATGTGGTGGCGGATGCTTTAAGTCACAAGCCAATAGCTAAATTGTCAAGCCTCATGTTACAAGAATGGAAACTGTTGGAGCAATTAGCTAGTTTGGATCTTAATATTGACAAGGACCGAGTCATGATTGCTCATATTCAGCTTAAACTATAATTATTGACGGAAATGAAGTTCTTGCAAGATAATGACCTAGAGTTGGTAGAAATCAAGGAGAGCTTGAGTAGCAGACCTGAATTCATGGTAGCTGATGATGGCAGATTGTTGTTTCAGTGAAGGACTTGTGTACCTGATGTGGCCGAAGTTAAGAACAAGATCCTCGAGGAAGCTCATAGATCCAGATATACCATTCATCCTGGAGGTACGAAGATGTTTAAGGATTTGAAAAGATCTTTCTGGTGGCCGAATATGAAAAAGGAAATTGCAGAATTTGTGAGTAGATGCTTGGTGTGCCAACAAGTTAAGGCTGAGCATTTCAGACCTGTAGATAAGTTGAAACCACTGGACATACCTCAATGGAAGTGGGAGAGCATTGGCATGGATTTCATTATGTGCCTACCTAGGACTCGTAGCGGATTTGATGCAATTTGGGTTATCATTGACAGATTGACAAAGTCTACTTATTTCTTATCTATTAAATCTAAGTGGAATGTTGATGTTTTAGCAGCTTTGTATATGAAGGAAGTGGTGAGACTCCATGGTATTCTGTACAGTATTGTGTCTGATAGAGACCCCATATTTACTTCACATTTTTCGAAAGGATTGCAAGAATCTTTGGGAACCGGTCTGAACTTCAGTACTGCTTTTCATCTACAAACAGACGGACAGACGGAAAGAACCAACCAGATAGTGGATGATATGCTTAGATCCTGCATGATTGATTTTGGAGGCAGTTGGAGTGATCACTTGGCCTTGATTGAGTTTGCATACAACAACAGTTATCAGTCCAGTATTCAGATGGCTCCATTTGAAGCTTTGTATGGAAGAAGCTATCGGTCTCCATTATGTTGGAACGAGGTAGGTGAGAAGCAATGTCTGGGACCAGATCTTATTTCTGAATCGTCCAAGAATATTTGTATTATCAGAGACCGGTTGCAATAACACAATCAAGACAAAAGAGTTATGCCGACAACAGAAGAAGAGCTTTGGAATTCCAAGTTGGTGAACATGTGTTTCTGAAGGTTTCTCCCATGAGAGGGATTCGAAGATTTGGAATTCAAGGCAAGCTAAGTGCAAGGTATGTTGGTCCATTAGTGATTTTGGAAAGAGTGGGGGAGGTTGCATACCGTTTGGCACTACCACCTCAGTTATCTGGAGTACACAATGTCTTCCATGTGTCAATGTTGAGAAAATATGTGTGCGACCCCACTCATGTCATTCAACATGCGGATCTTGAGTTAAAGGAAGATCTGACTTATGAACAAAGACCTGTTAAGATTCTAGATTTCAAGCAGTAGCAACTCAGGAACCGATCCATACCTATGATCAAAGTGCAATGGAGTCGGCGTGGAACCGAAGAAGCTACTTGGGAGTCAGAAGATACCATGCAGAAGTAGTATCCCGACTTGTTCTAGGTGAGTTGTTCCACTTCCCATTATGTTAAGTACAGTGAATTTGGAGGACCAAATTCTTTGAAGTGGGGGAGGGTGTAATACCCGGATTTATTAACAAATAAAAATTTCTAGAAAATTTATAAGAAATTAATTAGAAAATCCTTAATAAATGGAATAAGTTAAATTTTGACCATTTTGTAAAAATCTAAAAAATTTAGAATCTTGTAGAGGATAAAATGTTTAATAATAGTGTCTTCTGTGACCAGCACAAATAAAACCCGTAATTAGGCCGAATTAACTGATTAAGGCCCAAATCCACACTTAATCTAATTGGACCTTAAAACGTGAAATTTGAGCCCAATACCCGACCATTTAGGCTGAGACCGGATCCAAATGAAAGGTTAGGATGAGAGGATCATTTCCCATCTTAGTTCTCCCCAAAACCCTAACCCTAGAGAGCAAATTTTTGGATAGAAGGCGACTGAAAAACCCTATCCGCGCAGTTCACACACTACCCTATTGTTTGGACTCTATCTCCACGAATAGAAGACTCTAGACCTCATATGACCTATAAAAATGACCCTTGTGAACCCTAGTTTCGTTTGGGTGTTGTGGCAGTTGACGAGGATCGTGGATGAGGGAGAATTCCGATGATCACCGGCGGGGTGTTCTTAGCGCGTCGTCGTCCCTTCTTCTTCCTTCTTCCTCCAATAAAGGTAGGTTATAACAAGCCAAAGCTTAAGTATCATATATGGTTAGAACCAGCATCGAGTGCTCTTTCTATTGAATGCAAAAGCCCTAAAAGTTGCTTAGTATCATGTGAGAATTTTAGGGTTTAGTAGAAGCATGTCACATCTAGGGTTATACTTGTCTCATCTCATTTTAAGCAGGGATTTCAGGCACTAAAGATTAAATTGAGCGTGCTATATTGTAAAACTTTTTGTGCTCTTTCTTTTGAATCCAAAAGCCCTAATTATTATGCTCCATGGTGTGCATATTTAGTAATTTATTGTAACCCTAGCCAACTCGCCAGAGGCGGGCAGGGCGAAAGGGGGCTTGACTGCTTCTGACTTGCGCGGCCTCGCGATAGACCGCCCAACCTGGTTAGGCGGCATATTATTGACCGTTTATGTGTTTGTGATTCGTAATATGTTCTGGGAAGCGCGGCATGACCTGGACCGCCCTTCTATCAGGCGGCCAGTGATTGATCGTTCGTCTCCCCCAGCAGCTCATTACCGACCGCTCATCTCCAGCAGGCCTTCGGACCTGAGGGGGATAAACGGCCTGTTGTGTGACCGCCGAGGAGGATGAAAGGTCCCTACTGGACCGTCCATCTTTACAAAATTGATTAAATTATCTTTCTTGCATGATTTATGATAGTAGATTATTGGTTAAATGTAAGTTAGCAACATGCATAAAACCCCTGAAAAATTATAACGGTCAATGATTATAAACTCTTGCTGATTTATTCATCTTGACCTTGGATCATCTTCTTCAATGAATGTTAATATTAGTCATGATTCATTATTAATTGAAAATTTTAGTAGGATTGTTTGACAGTCATTCTACTCTGGTAGAATTGATAGACCGTATTACTAGTTTCCGCTGATTTAATAGCCCCATTTCCTTGTAATGGTTGGGACTCTCCGCCGGATATTCCTTCCGTTGGACTAGGACCTCCATTACGGGACCTCCGTAAGTCCCCGCGAGCCTGGGATTCCCACTAGTACGTCGGGCCGATTGTACCACCAAGACCTGAACCTGTTAACGCGATCGGACCGCTTGAATTTATCGTGTTGTGAGCCACGGATCACTTTGGACCGATTGAGTCTTGTGCGGCCGGAAACAGAAAGTTCAACTCAGTGGGCGGTCCAGTATGAACTGTTCGTCTCTCGCCCAGTGCCAATTTTGTTGTTCATTAACCTTGTTCTATCTTTGACCAAAAACCTGTTTTGATCGGTCGAATAAGCCTTAGGCTGACCAGTGGAGAGTGGGCTGGACCTTGGTTCAGTTCTGCCCCACCTATGGCAGCCCGGAGCCCAAATTGGGTGGATTCTAGTTATTTATGTCAAGCCCAGTTAAGCGGACTGGATTGGACCGTCCGTGATCTTGAGCGGACCCTATTGGACCGTTTGTCCCTGAAGCGGCCCAATACTGCCCGTTTATCTTATTCGTGGGCTTCATGTCCTTCTGGCCCTGTACGACCCATCCTTGACCGTCCATTATAGTTAAAAGGCCCATTTTGGACCGTTCTTCTTTGAGCGGCCCACAATGGTCCGTTTATTCCTTGAACTCATGGTGGCTGATTCTCTGCCCAGATTATCTGTGTGCGGCCCATATATGACCGTGCAATTGCTTGAGCGGCCCAGTGAGAACCGCGTATCATCCAGAAAAACGTTTTCCCGTGGTTTATGATATTGAATCCAAGAACCTATTGGTTCTTGATAATTTGAACTTTCTGGGTAAAGTATTGCTTCAGCTTATCCTTAGGTCTTTCTGAGGAAAGTTCTATCCTGATTAATTAGCCATTTGACTTGAGTAATGTCTAGACATAACTTTGGATCTTGGATCCCTTTAAATCAATGCCAACGCATCATAAGGGCCCGGTCTGGTCCTGGGAGGAGCGCCCGAAAAGTACTTGTGCCCTGGGGAGTTTTAATGACATGGTGAGGTATTGAACTGAGTGCATGACTAGCGTGATGTCTATGACAATAATCTCTTACTTGAAATTATTTTGACTTGGTTAAATCTTGCTTGTTGGCCAATTTCCAGCTTCATTATATTCATGATCTTGTACCTCTTCTACTTGTGTCTTTTCTTTTCGCACATTTAATGCAATTAATTGGTTAATTACTTAAACTTGCCTGTTATTACCTACTGAGCGTTCCCTCACCTAGTTGTTTCCCCCCTTTTCAGGTATCTCAGGTGAGGACTCGCAATCTGATGGGAACGGGCAAGAGTGTTGATCATGGAGTGAGCCAATTAGATGCCGTGGAGCCAGAAATAATTGTCTATGTTTAGTTGTGTTTTAGAATGTGGTTCAAAGAGTTGTAATGTGAAGTCAGTCAATGTAATGTGGTCTAGTGGATGTTATGATAGAAATTTCATTAAGGTTTTTCAAGTTGGTTATGTAAATGGGATCATGGATTATGAAATTGTTATTTAATTAATGAAGTCATTTTATGTTCGTGGTTAATCCTTATGTTTTAGTGTAGCATGTCTGGAAATGAGCATAATACAGTTAAATATTTCTATTGCGAGTCCCGATATTCCGCATCGTGGCGTGACATAGTGGGTCTGGTCTTGCGGGCTGTAAGATCAGGGAGAAGGGATTTGTTTCCCCTGATTCAAGCTGTTAGCCAATGTTTGTTGCAGACTAAGTCTGCGGTCTTACTTTTGCAAGGGAAGCCTTACTCGGGTTGAGTGAGGGGTGGACATAGGTCTGTGGATAGTAGACCGAACCACCTAAAAAATTCTTTGTCATGTGGTTTGCCAACTGTGTGTTTGATCCTTGTCTTTTTCCTCCCCTCATAGGTTAGTATATGAGCTCATGCTACTGCATTTCCATTGGATACTAAGTGTTCGAACTAAGCTTTGTTAGAACTGATGAATTCAGTGAAGTAGCTTCTTCATTTGTTCGTACACTTCTTGTCATCACACGATCTGCTAGTGCTTCTTTGATTTAATCTGAGCATGTAGTTAGACAGCTAGTTGTTAATTGGTATAGAATTTCAATTGAGCAAAGTTTTTATATAGGATCTATTCACCCCCCCTCTAGATCCTGTTGCGCACACTACATTGGTATCAGAGCAGGTCTCTGATCTATTTCAGATTTAACCATCTGCAGAGAAAAGATCCATGTGCTCTATCATTGCTTGCTTTTATCATTTCAAACTTGTTTGATGGATTCATTACCTATACTTGATGGTTCTAATTTCAGTAAGTGGCTAGGTAGCATGTGTAGTTTCTTAAATTCTATTGATCCAAAACTATGGAAGCTCATTGAATATGGTCTACATGTTTTGCCTCGAGATGAAACTAAATGGTCAAACAAGGACAGACAAAAGAACTATGAGAATACTCAAGTTCTGAACATCTTAAAGGGTTCAGTAGATGTGACTGTCATTCCTTCTATTTCTACTTGCAGGTCTGCCAAGGACATTTGGGATTCGGTGATTGCATCTTATAAAAACCAAGAATGTCTTGTGGCAAAAAGCTATGGCTCAAGCAATAAGGGAGAGAAAGAGGTAAATTCTGAAACTCAATCTGAATTTGAGGAAATTACTTATGATGCTTTGATGGAGATGCATTGTGAATTATTTGAGAAATACACAAAAGCGAAAAATGAAAATAGAAAACTCAAAAAGGAAGCTCAAAATACATGTTCTAATAATTCTGCTTGTAATGATTGTTTATTTGTGAAAAAATTGAATGAATCACTTCATTTTGATCTTGAATGATAAAAAGACCTAATTGCTTCCTTGAGAGAAGAAAATAAAGAGTTGCTAGACAAGAAATTAAAACTTGAAAAAATAGAAGAGGATTTGAATGCACAATTAAGTTCAATGTCCTATGATGATAACCATCTTGAACAAATTGAAAACTTGAAAGAACAAAATGAAAATCTAAAAGAGCTGAACACTGTCATCTTTGATAGACTGCTTGTTTTAGAGAAAGGAAAAGTTGTTGTCATGAATGAAACTGAAAAGCTACAAAATTTGGAAAAAGAAAATGAATGTCTTAAAACTGTCAATAAGATGTTGAATGAGAAAGTGGTTCACTATGAGGAGGAAATGGCTAGTTATGAACTTAGCATCTCATCCCTCTAATATGAGAATAATGATCTTAATGATTCTTTGTCTAAGTTTATTGAGGGAAAGGATAACTTAGATAGACTCCTAGGAAGCAAGGTTAATTTTCATAGAGAGGGGCTAGGTTATAACCCTGTGAATAAAAAGAGCTTTGAAAATAAACTCATCCCTTGTGTGTAGCTCTAAATCAAACAGCACCTCAAACCTACAAATCTTTCAGTTCACTGCTTAGAAAATAGAAAAATAGACTGGAAAAATGAAAGAGACTAATAACTTGGAGAAAGACACCAAAAATACTCACACTACCATAGTGCATTGTTGACACCCATTTTTTGCCTATGAGTTGGGTCATTCTTTTTACTATCATTTATTGATGCCTCGAGTTATCCATTGCTCATTGGGCTATTTTCAAGCACGTCTTCGGGTTTTTTTATGGGTATCTCCCTCCCTGGCTAGGTCTACTCTCAGATTCGGGCTTAACGGGCCTTGATTTCGCTTGGTTTTGAGGGTAAATGGGCCCATTTATCTTATTTCATTAAATTCAAACGTCCAGGATATACACGGTCTAGTGACTGGCCGTTCAGCTATAGGGCGGTCTGATTGGAACTGTTTTGGATATTTATTTGATTTTTTGAATTTTCACCGACAAGCCTTTACACGGTCCAAGTTCAGCCGTTTATTCCCATTGAACGGCCTGTCTTTAGACTATCTATCTCCCAGAGTCCTCATCCAGTTGGGTTTTTAGATAATTATCTATTTATCCTATTTTCTCTGGATTTACTACCGACACGCTTTACACGGCCTGCATTAGACCGTTCAACTCGTTGAGTGGTCTATCGTTAGACCGTCCTATCCGAAAGAGTCCAGCGCCGTGATAGCCAGTCAGTTCGATGGATAAGTGGATAATTTAATATTTTATTTATTTATCACGGACAGCATTAGACGGTCTAGTAATGGACCGTTTAGCAGTCTGAGCGGCTTATCGAATGACCGCGTACCTGGCCGAGATCTGTGGATTATATGGGTTTTCTCTCTCCATGTGTGGTTAAACCTCCACCTTCCTCCGCCATTTTCTTCGCGGTTTCTCCACCAAATGGGTGCCGTTTGATCCTAGCAGGAGATAGGAGTATTATCTACATATTTTGTGTTATTATCTCGCTCTAATTTCCATTGGAAAACCCAATTTTGGGGCTGGACTTTCAGGGGTCTATAAATAGAACCCCTAGTCTGCCGAATTCTTGAGCAATCTGTAGCCTGGGAGGGAGGCTTTCTACATCCTTAAAAGCCTCCGGTTCATGGAGTAGTCGTTGTTTGGTGTTTTGTTCTAAGTGTTTAGTTATCTTTTTCGTCCATGGCATGCTTCTTCTCATCATCTTTTCATCCATGTTTTTCACTACTTCACATCATTTTCACACCCTCCTATCTTTTCCACGCCCTATAGGGGTTTAAAAATCACCCCAGGTATCGCCCATTCCACGTTGTTATGTTAATTTTCCATTCTATTTTATAGTTGCTACACTTTATAGGGCTAATTTGGGTTGCATTTTCATATTCTCCACGTTGTTTTGCAGGTCAGCATCAGCACAACACGAGGCCCATCCCCTCTGGCCGGCCGGAAGGGGTGGAGGATCAAGTCCAACATCTCGGAGTTTGGCAGCATCACACGGTCTTCCTTCATCCGTCTAGAAGAATGCACGGCCCCGAGAGGACCGTGTAACCCCTTCCAGTGGCCTTCCTTCGACCGTGTTGTTGCCAGACCAGTCTTCGTCCCGCTTCCTTCATCCGCGCTGTGAGCGGTCTATTGAGTGGCCGTTCCATCCTTTGAACGGTTCTTCCAGGACCGTTTCTCACTGCCAGCGCTGCATTTTGGGCGAGTGCCTTCTCCCTTTCCAAGGTACGTAGTACTCTTCGGTACCCGTGTCTTGGTGGCGATCGTGATCATACACACACACCTCTCCACCCTTCTTTTTCCTTCATTGTTGATTGTCTTTACATCTTGATGATAGAAAGGTAAAGGGAAGAAAAGAAGGAAGAGAAGGGTGGGAAAACATGTCAACACCCCATTTTTTGGCGATCACGGTGGGACTCCTAGTGCCCATCGTGCTATTGTTTTACTGATCTGCATTTTTCTGTGCTTCGTTTGCATTTTTTTTAAGTGGTTTCAGGTTGCTATCTCGTCCACCTCGGGTTGCTGTTCTCGGAGTTGTGCGCGGTTCTTCCAGGACAGCCGACGTCTCTCCGCGGTCGATTGATAGACCGTGCTGTCCCGATCTCAGGTGCGTTCTTGCTAGATTTCTTTCACATTCTTCTTGACTGCGTGATCTATTTCTGGCCGCTTTTGAGTCTCCACAGTCACCCGATAGAGCGTCCACTTCCATCTCACGAGTTTTGTGTGCTTCTGTGAGTCTGTTGGTTTCAGCGGTCCATTCCGGACCGTGCATCCATTCCCACGGTCTGTCAAAATGCCGTTCACATCTACTGGCTCAGGTACACTATTGTCCTTCATACACTTGTGGGTTTACTGATTCTTTGCGATCTGTTTAGGGCCGTTCCACGATTTTGCATGGTCTATTGATAAACCGTTCAGTCAGGTACGCTTCTGTCATTGCATTCTCAGTTCATTTCAATTCCCTATGTTTAAGTTTTTTTTACTACTCCCTGCTGTTGCACGGTCCGTCTAGGACCGTTTACCTCCCTGAGCAGTCTCCCTCAGACCGTGTTTTAGTGCTACAGTGCACCCGTGATCATCATTTTGACTATCATTTCATATTATTTCATATTTGTTTGGTGCTATTCAGATCTCCCCTGATTGTCATTTTGATTTTGCATGCTCATTATGATACTTGTCATAATTGATTGATCATTGCTTGTTAGATTTGGGCTAGATTTTGCATGCACTCCGGTGCACATAGGATTCATTCATATTTTGCATACTAGTTGCATTCCTACCTTGGTAGGGGATCCTCTCGTCTCCATATTCCTTGGAGACGACTAGGTGACCTTACCCGGGACCTCCGTAAGCCCCCGTGAGCCGTGGATTCCCACACGAATGTCGGGCAGTTTGTACCTTACCACACCAGTCTAGGGTTGCATCCTTGAGGGAGAGTACCCATTAGAGTCAACCAAGTCCCCATTCCACCCTTGTTAGGCACCCTTGTGTTGAGAGAATTTTCATTAAATCAATCCACTAAGGTTCTAAAAGGGGGAATTTCTAAAATTCGTCGTGCATCATTCAATTTGGTTGGTCATTTGATTGCCATTCCTCTCCTCTTTTTTCGATGTGCATGTGATTGATTGACTGGTTGTTTAGAAACTCATTAGGTTTGCTCTTTTTGTGTTAGTTAGTGCTGCATGTGGAGTTGCTTCACACCCTCAGGATCTTCTTTAAGGGCAGCTCTCATTTCTTTTCCTACTTCAATCCATTGTTCGATTCTTCACCCACCATGTCTTCCTACAACTTCTCTCACTCCCACAAGGACTCTCTCCCTCAGGGACTTCTGGAGGACCCACCTAGGGTCGCGCACGTGCATGGAAGAGATGCGACCGCCCCTCCTCTTTCGACCATTGTTATTGAGGGTGCTCAACCCTCTCTTTCTGATTCCTCCTCCTAGAACATGGCCAATCAAATCCTTCATATGATGGCCTAGTTAGATCCCACCCAGCTCAATCTCCTTCGTCAAGCTCTGCAGGGGCCGGATACCCCGTCTTCCGTTCCTTCTCACGGCGTGCCTGCTGCCGCCACTTCATCTACTATTGTTGGGTTAGGGGCTGCCTCTGCGGCACCCATTGACCTCACCTCTGTCCATCCTCGGACCCTCCGATTTCCTAGCATGGAAGTTGGCCAAGCTTCTAGCTCGGCCCATCAGATTACTAATAAGGGGAAGACCTAGATCCCCTTGAGTTCTTATTCTGATCCTTATACCACTATCTCTCCAGCGTCGCAGGCCCTTGTGGCCCCAGCTGATTTCATTCATCCTCAAGCAGGGGCCGCCCAGTTTGCTCAGGCGGATATGGGCCCTTCCTTGACCCATTATCCATCTTATGGGCTTCCCCCTTCATCAGTTTACCCATCAGCTCCATATACTGGTTCTATTATTCCAGCTTTGTCTCCTCCTTCCCGGGAATGGGAACTCCTTGATAAGTGGGCTGCCATGCAGCAATAGATTGACCTTCTCCATAAGCTGGTTGGCCCACAGTCTCTCGCTAATGTCCCCATTCCTAATTTTCGGGACATTCGCTTCCCTCCACAGTCGGAGCTCCCCACATACCGTAAGTACGATGGGAATGACAACCCATTCACTCACATAAGGGAGTTTCTATATGGATCGACGCAGTTCCAACATGATGATCACCTCATGGCGTATCTCTTCTGCCGGTCATTGGACGGGGTCGCGCTAGAATGGTTCTACACTTTGCCGTTGGAGGAGGCAGAGAGCTTCAAGGTGGTCAAGGAGAAGTTCATACAAAGATTTCAAGACCAAGTAGGCTCAGAGTATTCATTCACTGACCTAGTAGAAGAGAAGATGAAGACAGATGAAGATTTTGCCACTTATGCAGATAGATGGAAGCAGATGGCCTCATGTGTGCCCGAGCAGATCCCGGAAGAAGAGAAAGTGAAATTGTTGATTTCAAATGCTACACCTACGTTCTGGAATATTCTGGCAATGAATGATATATCAAATATGCACCAGTTTTGTAGTCGAGCCCGGTTTATACAAACCCAATTCAAAGACTCCCCCCTCCATTCCCTATTTGAGGCCCAAAAGTCCAAAACCACAAGAAAATCCCAGGGCCCTATTACTGAGGGAGTTCAAACCAACGGGCAGGTGCAGGCTGTTCAGTTCCCCAACCAATCTGCTCCACCCCATTTCCAGCAACCTCCACGCAACCCCCAGTTCTCTGCTTCGCCAGCTCCCCACCTTCTTTTCCAGCTCCTCAACACCCACAACAACCACCACCACCACCACAACAGCCTCAGCAGCCACCCCAATATCACAATGTTCCTCCTCCTGCTGGCTATGCACATGCTCGACCGGGTCCGAAGAGAGCCCATTATCCCCCACTTTATGAAACTCTTCCAGACATATTCTCGGCCTTAATGTACACTGGTGACATACAGCTCCCGCCGGAACGTCAGAATTGGAACCCGACCGTCGATCAGTCTCGATATTGCATATATCATCGGTAGTCCGGGCATACTATAGACAAGTGCTTTCAATTCCGTGATTTGGTGTATGATTTGCATGAGGGGCAAAGGATTGACTGGGCCTAGATGCATAAGTTGATAGAAGATATCAAGGTGAGAAGAAGACAGGCGAGGCCGCAGCAGCAGCAAATTCATCAACCCCAACCTCAACCTCAGCAGCAGCAGCAGCCTGAACTTGGGATTCATCAAAATCCCATGCCAGACCATCCGCCCACTCTGCAACAACAGCCACAGGCACTGGCACAAGTCAATGTTGTTCACCGCCCAGCCCCTAATGCTGGGTGGTCTTATGAAGATGAGACTCCCGCTCATCTCCTGGCCTTCCACCACGCATACACCAACTCTCCCACACCTTCTGTTCCTTCCATCCTCTGGCCCACCACCTTGACCACTACTCCACCCTCTATTCCTTCCAGGTCACCTATTGTACCCACCATTCCGCCAGTTCTTCCACCATCACCCGCCATACCCTCCATCGTTACCCCTCCACTCAACCCTTCACCAATCACCACTTCGCCAGGGCCCGTCAGACCAGCCTCCGCCATCCTCACCCCCATTTCTATCCCTTCTACTCACCCCACCGGGCCAATCGGGAGTCCATCTAATGTTGTGCCGGCACGAAACTTCGCCCTCCGGAGCGGGCATTTATTTCATAGAAGTTATCCCTCTACTGGTGCATCTGCACCCAACCCCCAAATTCCTTCCTCAGTAATAGAAATAGAAGAAACTGACCCCGTGCCTGGCACGAAATATGATTTGTTACAACACTTGGACTGGAAGTTGGCCAAGAGCTCAGTTCTAGAGTTAATCATGAGGTCCACGCTACACCAAGATGCCCTAAGGGCTTTTTTACAGAAGGTTATGGTTAGCGAGGATGTGGCGGTGGACAGTTTGCCATCGGTATTGGCGACTATCACAAAGGGGCCGTCCATTTCCTTTTTTGAGTCAGAGCTAGCACCCCCAGAGGCACGGCAGATGCAACTATGTATTTCAATTTCATTGAACAAGGTGGCCGTTGATTCAGCTCTAGTGGACACGGGAGATTCTATTAATATTTGTCCCTTGAGCATGTTGCGTACCTACAACATCTCTGAAGACATGCTAAGGTCGACACCGATAACAATTGTAGCATATGATAACTCCAGGAGAGCTTGCCACGTGGTCGTGACAGTTCAGGCCGACCTAGGGCCTTTGAAAATGGACGTGGAATTTTATGTGTTGGACATAGACCCAATGTTCAAGGCTATTCTGGGTCATCCATGGATTGATAGCTTGAATGCAGTACCCTCGACCGCCCACCAGTGCCTTAAATTCTTGTTTCAGGGGCGGGTGGTCAAGGTGAAAAGTATTTCCACGGTCCAGACAGTTGATGCTATTGCTGACAAAATTCTGCCTACACTATGGCCGAGCAACAAGTTGGTTCTATCTATGATGGACTTGAACTTTCCATGGGCATATGCGTCATGCAAGCCCGCCACTGCACCAATTAACGTCAAAATCAAGTCCAAGATTAGAGATTCCAAGGGATGGCACATGATCTTGAAACTAGGCTATCAGCCGGGCATGGGCCTCGGCCCACAGTTGAAGGGGTGAACTAAGCCCGTCCCCAAAGGTAGAAAGATGAGCAGAGGAGGCCTTGGCTACCGGGAGTCAGCATTATCGATATCGGGGGACTCCGGGCCACTGACGTAGGACTATCGTCAGCATTTTGTGAAGGGCCCATTGCAACCATGTACCTTAAAGAGGCCGTCCTCTGTTGATGAGAACCGTGATGCCGCTTGTGCTGTTGCTGACCCGCCGCCACCACTGAAGGGGCTGGTAGACAATACGGAAGATTTTTGCAGTTGTTTTGAGAAGATGTTTCATGAGGAAGAAGTTTGCCCGAAGAAAGTGGAGATGCAGCTGGTGAAGCACTCTCCGGTTGAGATAGTTTACCGGAGGTCACGGGAGGAGGGGAGCTCCATCATTACCTTTTCTTAGCCTCCTTCCCGCTTTGCCTCCCTACTTCAACGATTGAGATTTTTTCCACGTTCGCCGCCAGTCATGGTCGACCCGTTCTTTACGGAAAGGCCACTTGAAGTTTTGTTTGTTTCGTGTGCATGTGGGCAGTTCCCACCTATTGATTTGTCCACCATGTAGACCCCCACAACCAACCTTTCCAAAATGTGGTTTTCTTCATCTGATCCGTTCTTTGATGTTCTCTTCCCATCCCTTTTCCCCCTTCAACTTCCCCCTCCTCTTTCCTCCGCTGACCTCTCTTGTTTCATGGTTTCCTCCGATCTCCAAAAAAAATGTCAATTTTAAAACGGAGGTTTCAATGGAGGATTACGCTATGTTCTGGCCATCTTCCTGCCAGGGGCACGAGGCCCCTGCTTCCTTTCCTGTACATTTCCTATCTTCTAGGTTAGATGTACAGTGTGTAGAGTCCCCTAGGTTGGTAGAGTCAGCTGGGGTAGAGTCTAGCTCTAGTGTTGTCAGCCCATCCACGTTTGCGGCGCACCCTGTTGTAGACACCCGTTTTTGGCCGATAAGTACAACAATTTCCTTGTTCTCCTAGGTAATGCCCCAATTGATCAATAATTGGTTGATTTTCTGGGATATTTCTCTCCATTCTTGTCTTGGCACTGCAATTCAATTTCTGTACTTTGGACCTCGTCTTGAACTTGGCATTTTCACGTTTTTTGCTCATATCACTTTCTTGTTCATAGCGCGTTAGGGGACTGATTGAACACCCATTTAAACAGTCGCTATCTGCTCTCTATTTTACTTAATACTTGATTGAGCAACTATCCAATGGGTGTTTATTCTTTTTTCCCCTCGTTTGGCTGATCAATGATTTTCGCACTAGGCATTGATAGCGCGTTTATCCATGTCACGCTAGATGATGCTAGCACATTATCAGGCAGAAACCCAGTCCGAACCGGGCTTCCCTTTTTCGATTTGAATCCTTATTTTGGTATGTTTCCAATCCTGATTCATCCAAAGAAAGGTTCCTAGTCCTATTAGGAGTCTTTTCCCCTCATAAACCGGCATGATTATCTCAATTTTGGCCGCCAAATCATTAGATTTGATCGGACTCCGACCTAGGGTCCGTTCTTGATTCTTCTCCTATAAATTGGGCCCTTGGCCGTCGTTCTGAGGGGATGAAACTTCGAGATCTTGACCAGGAGGGGGCTGCTCTTCGTTTCAAATCATCAATCCCTCATTCCTTCTACATCCAAGGGAGTATTTTGGGGCTAATTGTTATTCTTCCTCGTTCTTTATGTTTTCTCTCTACTTCGCTCCTTTTAATCCTCACATAGCATTACATATTATTTTCAAAATCACTCCTTTTATAAAATACACACATTCACACACACCAAACCTATTTTTGGCCCTTCCATAGGGGTTTAAAAATCACCAACCCCCCCAGGTAATCTATCCCCCCTTTTACATGCTTTTGTTTAAGAATAGGGGCAAATTTTACACTAATCACGATCTAATGGGTCTCTTCTTTGTTGTGTAAATTGTTTTGCAGGCACTGAACGATAGATACGTGAAGCCCTTGCACCTTCGCCGGCCTTGGAGCAAGGAAGGAACGAACCCAAAACTCAATCCCACTCTGTCTATTATCGCTCCATACACACCTAGCGCGATCTTAAGAAGGCACTCGCCCGACCTAGCGCGTTCATGATTGGGCCACCTTTTGGCCCTCTTTGAATTTCTGGGGTATGTAATGTGCCCCCACCTTGATCTTCACATCATTTGGCATGTTATTGGCTTTAGTGGTGATCATGGATCATTTCTATTATTACATGTGACCCCCCCCTTTTATCATTATTTGGTTCTATCTTATCAATTCATCACATATTTTATCTCATCAATTTACGGGTGGTTTAATTTCGGATCTACATCTTTTGGCGATCACAGTGGGACTCTTTGTGCCACCACGTTCGTTCTTTTGATTTCCTGCTTGTCAATCCATCAAAGTGTGTGTGATTATTTATCTTGTGGGGTCTTCCCTCTTTGTCTTTAGTCGCGCCTTACATGCATAGCACATTCTTTTAGATCGCGCTCCTGACATACAGCGGGTTCTTCACCCGTGAGCTTTTCATTCATATTATTTCTCATGATTCTGTTTGTCATCTTCTCTGGTTGCATCTTGTATATATGTATTCATTTTTCCTATGTTTTCTTGTTATTTGCTAGTTTTAGTTTAGATATTCTTGCATCTCATAGCATCATAGCATCTTTGATTTGGGAGACCTCCTCTCTCTACACTACTAGGAATCTTACCCTTTCTTGGAATTGGAAGGACCCTCTATTGAGCATTCCGTCTCTTTGGACTGGAAATTCCTTTTCTAAGGCCTCCGTAAGTCCCCGCACTCGTGGATTCTCTCACGGACGTCGGGCCGGTTGTACCTTGAAGTTTCACGGGTTTAGTTGGCCCATTTGTGGTAGAAATTGACCTAGTTGTCACCGGAGTTAAACCACATTGAAAACTAGGTTCTTACCTTGAGTGAATTACACAAAATTATCAAAAAACATTATCCAGTCACATCAAGGTGCATTTTGAAGCAAAAGGGGCAACATTTGCTGTTTGATATCTTTGCTTATTGAGTGGAATTGTTTGTGGACTTGCATGGTGTTCTGCTTTGATTAAACAAGTCAACATGTCTAATAATTTTTATAACCAAGAGGATAATCACCCAAACACATCCTATATTTCTCAATCTCATTGCTCTTATCACGATATCTCCAAGGGACCCCATTCTCACTCTTACAGTTTTGCCCAACCCTTGGGCAAGTGCCAATCCTATGATCCCTCACATTCACTACACGCCACTACTCTGTCGGGATCATCTCCTCCCAATGATGAGAATGTCTCCCAAATCTTGCATGCATTAGATCACCTCACTCCTCAACAAATCGAGGCCCTTAGGGCCGTTGTTAAGGGGGCATCTCCTTCTACTCCCATTCGGGTGGCTCATCACCCACCTCCTTCTCATGTTCATAGTCCCATTCGGGTGGCTCATCACCCTCCTCCCTCTCCTACACCTACCCTTCTTCGGGTTGTCCATCACCTGCCTCCTTCTATTCCTCCTCCTTCACGGCCTCAAGGCCCATTTATTCCTTGCAACCCGGCATGACCGGGTCATTGTTTGGGTCAGCCCACTAACTCTTCTCCACGGCCTTCTTATGCAACCCATCTTCCAAGGCCTTGCCAACCCTCTGTTACTCAAGTTACACCAGTCCAAAAAACTCTTCTTGACAACGTCGCTTCGTTGGAGAAATAATTAAAGAGGGTTACGAGCCCGCGGCCCGCTCCTCCTCCTCCTTATCCAATCAATCCCCTTCACGCCATTCTGAATGACATTACAAAGATGGAGAAAGATTGGAAGGATAGGAGAGACGATTACGGCATCAGCAGTTCAAGCAAGCAAGAGCTGGCAAATTTCAATGTTCAAGTGGACACCGTCTGCCCTCCACCCATTCACCCCGTTCACTCATATGGCCCTCCGCCACCATATACACAATACCATTACATTCCACCACCTACTAATACGTCTTCACCACGACGTCCACTTGAGCCTAATAATGAAGAACCAGCAACTGAAGAATTCAAAACGGCACATGATGAAGCTCCGCAAGCACCCCTTCCGAGTTTCCTTCGTTTTCCTCTACCCCCACTACCATCAGAGGAACCTCCTGCTCAGGACAAAGCCACTGTCCCCAATCCAACCCCCACCTTTGAAACTTATTGGTGTTATGATGATGGGTCAATACTCCAATTACCCGCGTCGGCATACCAAGATATGTCTCCTACCTCAAACACTACTCGCCCCATTCGGCGTTTCCCCCATACCAAGCCTTCCACTAAACCTCCATCAGCTTCACCATTGACCTCCACAACACCAGCCTCCACCGAGCGTTCTGCTAAACCTCCATCTACTTCACCATCAGCCTCTACAACATCGGCTCCCACCAAACTTTCATCTAAAACTCCATCAATTACACCTCTATCAGCTACACCATTAGCCTCCACAACACCGGGCCCAGCTGGGTCCACCACTAAACCTCCTCCAATCAATCTCCCATTGCCTCCACCTCGGCCCTCCATTACACCTTTAACCCCTAACCCAATTACCCCTATTCCACCACTTAACACTTCACCCTTACCTGTGGCTAATCCTGAACAGGGTCCACCCCTGGACCCGAGACAATCCCTTCCGCTTCTGAGCAAGGGGAGAAGCTCGGCGTGTCTCCCCCAACACTTTCCATTACACCACCACCACCCATTGAGCCTTCCGCCTCCGCTTCACCTCCCTTTACCATTCGGGATGGGTGTATTTCTTCAAGCACATGTGCCGAAGATTATCGAGGGCCGGGCAAGAAGAATTTGGCCACGGCCGTGCTATTCAAGATGAAAGACTTTGTTTGCCAGAAGCCAATCCGGGTTGTTGTGCCGAGCATGGTTGAGGAGGCCAAGTCCCCGCCGCTATACACCGGAAGAGAAACTCAAGCGCTGATGCCGTGTAAGTTCGTGCCCAAGAGCCGGGCAGGGCACCCCTTGTTCGAACTTTCCAATCTTGAACCCATTCTTCCATACAAGGGGCGAATGCCCATTTTGATCAACACTCCTTATACGCCACAATCCCTGGGCAACACGATGCTTCCTGTTCAAACTTTCCAATTCCCTCACATTATTGCCCTTCGCCTTCCAAGGGAGTTGGCATTTTTTGATGAAGCTTCGTCAATGGCTTTGATTTTATCTATTTGGCCGATTCATTGTACACTTTCACTGCTATGGAGGGGTGGTTGTCCTGGTGCTTGGGGGCCTTCCGCTATCCTATCCACCTTCTATTCAACTCTACCCATATTCCCGTCTATTACCGATTCTTCGCGGGCCACTCCAGGGGTAAGGAGGAGGATCTCATCCTCTCGCCCTTCATGTTCTTTGCACTTCATGCATTCCATACATCCATCGCATCCGTTTCATTGCATCCACATGCATTTGCATTTCTTCTTTCTTGGGTTTCCAGACCTGTATCTTCCCCGCCTTCCGGAACCTCCGGATCCTCCATGTTTCCCATATCATTCATCTCTATCCTCGGGATCCCCTGGTCCCCTTACACTATCAGGGTATTGCACCCCCTCCAATCTTCTCTCAGGGCATCGTGCCCCTTTCTACCTCTTATATCCAGATCCTCCAGATTTTTCTCTGCTTAGTGGGCATCGCGCCCTCTCTAGATTTCTCTCAGAGCATCACGCCCACTCCCAACTCTTGCATCCTGACACCATAGATTTCCCTCCTATTCTCCTTGGGCATCACGCCCCATGGTGCCTCATTCCCCCGGAACCTCTGGACCTCCCTCTTTGGGCATGGCGCCCCTCCACACCCTTAGGCTCGATCCCCCCGGCTTCTCATTGATTCTCCCTGGGCGTCGCGCCCTTTTCTGTCTTCTTCTTTCAGAATTTCTAGATCTCCATTCAAGGGCATCGCGCCTCTCCTCACCTCCGCTCTCTCCGAATCTTTCTCTCCTTCAAGGGCATCGCGCCCTTTTCTATCTTCCTCCTCTGGAATCTCCGAATTTCCTTCCAGGGCATCGCTCCCTTTTCTATCTTCTCCCCCCGGAACCTCTAGATCCTCCATCTAACTCCCTCTATCTTCTTCCGGGGCATCCCGACCCTTCTGATTCCATCCCGCCAAACCTCCAGATCCCCTATCTTTCTTCCGATTCGTCCTCCTACTCTTCCAGGACGTTGCATCCTTTGTTCTTTTCTTCCGTTTCAATCATCTTTTTCCATACCTTTTCCCAGGGCATCGCATCCCTCGGGGTTTTCCTCCTCCGGAACCTCCGGATGATTCCTACCTGCATCATGATTCTCCTCCTCCTTTGCTTCAGGAACCTCCGAATCCGCCTCTTTCCATCTATCAATTTCTTCTTCTACTTCCACCCAATCACGGGTCCGACCCGACTTCTTCCACATCCACTGCTTTGGGCAATTGCCCATTTTCCCACTGCTTCTGAGGATTTATTCCTCACCCCTCCTTCTAATTCTCTGCCTCTTCTGTAAACTGTTCCTTGTGATCAGGGTCTCTGCGCCTTAGCGAGGGAGTTCTAGCCCTCGCCTCTCTTCCTTTTATCCTTATTCGTCTTAGTCTAGTCTAGATACCACTCCTTCTTGTTAAGCAACTTCAAACCTCGACTTCCAATCCTTTTATATGCCATTTGAGGACAATCCCACGATGATCAAAATCACCTCCGGTAGTTGCTTCTACAAGGTTACAAGGTAACATATTGGCGTAAGTGCGCATTTTACAATGTCATTACTTATTACTTCACGCATGGTTTTCAAAATGAAGTGCTTCTTAAACATGATTAAGAGTGGTCGCCATAGGCCTTTATCCTAGGTCTTTATTTTCATCTTTATTGAATTTCAGAAAAAGAGTCTTTAGGCTTGCTATGCAGCACCTTTGGTTAATAAGAACCCCATGCTGGGAGTTCGACATTCTCTCCCCACTTGTTAAGGGCAACCCCTAGCTGGGCACCGCACACACTTCACGGCGTCCTTAGCCTGCTCCTTTGGGTAAAAATCGTTGCTACTTTGGCCATGCCATGAGTATGCATGAAAGTCTTTTCTCTTCTTTGATCGGCCAAGTGCAGGGGCAAGAGGTTGACGGATGAGATAACCAACCTAAGTAATCCCAAATACGAGAGAAGTCTCAAATAGGGGCAGTCTTGACCCAAATTAAAATAAGCTTTCATGATATATCCAGCTAAAAGGGCTATTATGAAAATGCTAAATTCAAAATGCAAAACTATGAATTATGACATGTCAAGAGTGGCAAAGTCCCCGCAGGGAAATCCCTGGTCGTATGCATGTCAAGGGTCTAAAAATCAAAGGCATAAAGCTCTGGCGCAACAGACCACCTCTTTGAGGGGTAGTACCTTGAAAGGATTTTGAGTATCGATATCTCCCATCTTGCACAAATTTTATCCCCAACTATTCTTCTATTCTGCCTCCAAGACTGAGTGTTTCTCAGGTATGGCCTTGGTAGGGGGATCGTTAATCAAGGGCAGTCGGTTATAGGGCGCCACCCTTCAATGCACGCCCGGCTTCGGGAAGTTGTTAGCGAAAGGGGAAGGAGCAAGGACCCCTGGTCAGTGGTTAAAAACACCCTTTGATGCTGCGTTTGCATGTCTAAGCCAAAATTTCATAAAAATTTGAATATTGCTGAAATTTCATAAAAACTTGAATATGTCCAAAATTTAATAGAAATTTGAATATTTCCAAAATTTCCAAAAAAAATGAATATTTTCCAAAATCCAACACACAAATTTAGATATGTTCCAAAATCAACATAAAAATTCAAATATTTTTTGAGAACTTATAAAAATTTGCATATTTCAAAAAAATTCAAAAAAAAATTTGCATTATATTTTTTGATGGTATTATTGTAGGAACATTCTTTTGCAAGGGGCTCGCAGAACCAAAAGAATAATCACAAGAAGTGCAAGAAGTACTAAAATCTATCTCATTCCACTATATCTGTCAAAAGGTACAAAATGAGAGTGGATGTACAACAAACCCTCAAGCTCTCCCCTCGACCCTCCTGATCTCCCCCTCTATGCGAGCTCTCAGCCTCCTCCTGTCCTCTCTGAGAGGGCCTTGGGGGAGCCAGTGATCCCCGAGAAGCCGAACTCATGTCCCCACGTGCTCTCCTCTCAGCATCTTCCCTCCTCTGATGTTCAGAGGAGGTAACTAGATAATCAGTGCTCGAATAGGCCCAGGAGTACCCCTCACGCTGAGCTTGCTCACGCCCCCGCCGATAGCGCTCCTCCGCATCTTTCGCCTACTGCTAGGCAATTCCTAATCTAGTGCTCAGCTGCACTCTCTCCAGCTGTCTCTCTACTCTCGCTCTCTCCCCTCTCTCTCTCTCTCTCTCGCTCCCAGCTCTCTTTTCTCTCTCTCTCTCTCTCCCATCTCTCTCTCTCTCTATCTCTCTCTCTCTCTCTCGCTCCTCCCTCTCTCTCTGCCGCTCGCTCCTCTCCACCCCGAGGAGGAGGCGCAACTCCACCAGGTCCCGAGGAAGCTCCTCTGTGTCTCGACGCCCCAGCTCTGCCTCTGCCACCTGCAACTCCGCCTCCATCCTCCGTAGCTCTTGCTCTTGCACCCGAAATTTTTGGTCAATAACTGATTTTAATAAAATTTTCAAGATTAGACTAAAAGAATAGATTGACTACTCTATCCTGTAGGGAGGCCTCAGCTGCCTCCGCCCGAGCAACTGCACCGGCAAGCTGACTCTCTAGATCGGTGTGGTCGTAGGCGGGCTGAGTTGAGGATGAAGCATCGTGTGAGGATCAGACTCTCCCTAGCTCCTCGCGCTGAAAGAAAGCGTTACCATTAATTTAAATTTAAATCCAAGTCATTCTAAACTGTAGGAGAAAGTTCTTACCAGCTCATCTACGGTATGTTGGAGGTCCTCGCGCTATCGGATCGTGGAGTCGAGGAGCCCCTGTACCATGGCCATTCTGCCCTCTCTGTCAAACTATAATAAACACATGTTGATCACATATCAAAAGTCTTTAAGATTGGAACATGCTAAGGAATTAAAAGCGTACCTGTCCACGTGTGCTTTGGTGGACCCAACTGCCATATGTCTGTGAGTAGGCCTGGAGGTAGGCATCGTCTGAGTCCACTCCCGCAGGGATTGGTCGTTTGCGCCATTTCCAATCTGCAAGATACTCACGCGCACATTGCCGCCAGTCATCTGTCCCCTGGAGGCCTCGAAAGCATCGCGTGGGTCGTGGGTCCATTGCCTAGGTCGGGAACTCTACCGCTGCCTGGTGGAGCCCCAGTGTCCTCATGATTAGCCTGTGGTATAGGGGCTCGACTAGGTTGAGGGCGTGCAACCAAATCTCTTTCCCGAAGTATGGAATGGCCGCCTCCACTCGGGGCATCTCTCCGATGTCCCTCTGATTGGGAGTCCAGACCACCTACAGAGTTAAATCTATCATTGCCCTTGATTACATGCAATAGAATTCAACTTCAAAATTAAATCTTACCTCTATATGGGGCATCATATCTAATGTCTTCTGAATGTGGGTGACCTGGTCCTTCAGAGATCGACCGTCTCGAGTTGGGGTCCATCGTCTAGCCAGGAGCAATAGATCTCCTCGATCCACCCAGGCGCGCCTGAGGGTAGGAAGATATAGATAACTCCAAACCTGAAATGCAGTTCATATGATCAGTACAAGGGGCAAGTGCATAATTTAATTCATGGGGTTTAAGGTTTAGGAAAATACCTGAAGTAGAGGGTAGAATCCCCTGAGCGAAGACTGAAGTGAAGAAATGCCTAAACTGTCAAACAAGTGGGCTAGCACTACTGCACCCCAAGCATACCTGTCCAACTCTGCTTAGATCCTCCGGTAGAGGTAGAAATCGGCAGCTCACTGCATCACCCTGGGTCGCTAGAAGCAGCTTGCCGATCATCAAAATACGGAATCTCCTCAGCTCCATGCCGGCCTGTGCCCCAGCCGTTGCCGTGAAGCTCTCTCTGGCCTCAGCCACTAGTCTCCTATCATGAGCCGTCGAGGTCTCTCCCACCTCCCTCTGTGTGTGAAATAGGCCAAGACTCTCCTGTAGAGTGATCCTCGACACTAGCGAGGTCCGGCCGGTCCCCTCCAGCTCCAAGCCTAGCAGCCTGTGCGCCATCTCCCGGTAGTCGGGGTAGGTACAGCATGTCACTGCTGATCCGTGCACCCGCAGTCCAGTAATGTGGGTGACGTCCTCTAAGGTGGGGATCATATGACCCCAGGGGAAGAGAAAGGCCTTGCATCCCGTGTCCCATCTAGCCTTCAGGGCCCTTATCAGGCCTACATCTACTCTCAACACTTCTATCTCCAGGAATTCCCTAAAGCCCATTCGGCGGAGGCGGGCCCGTTGGAACTCCGGTAATGCAAAGAAGATGGCTCGGACTAGTGTCCATGAGATCCGGGCATGAACTGCACCTTGTACACCCTGCACACAATGTAAGAAGAAGAGAGTGTCAGTTTCAGTTCATCTGGAAATTAAAATAAATAAAAAAAGGAATTTTCTTCTCTATTTTTGAACGCGCTATATCGAGGTAGCGCGTTCATGAAGAACGCACTACTGGTATATAGAGCGTTCATCGGCGGTGGGTTGACGGTGACCTTTCATTCCCCTTGCCTATTCTGGGGCATTCCACCCTCTACATTTTGTCTAAGGGGCATCTCCCCTTCCTATTTCCTCTCATATGAAAAGGAAAACACAAGAAAAAATCAATAGGAAAAGATTAGGGGTGGTTTTTCTTACTAATCTTCGCTTGAGAACCGCCGCTCCACCGGTGGGCTCCGCCACCGTTTCCTCGGCCGCCGTTGTGCCTTCCTCCTCGGCCTCGTCGGAAGGGCCCTCCACTTCTTCTTCTTCAAGCCTAGCCGGGACCGTTGCTTCGGAATCGGAGTTTTCCTCCACCGATGGGGTTGCCCGTTCTTCCTCCACGTGAGATCGCTAACGGCCGCGGACGGCACGCCGTTTGGGACGCCGGGAGGCTTCCCCTTCCATTAGGGTAGAACAATGAGGGTGTGGGATGGGTAGAGGGTAAGAGAGGAACAGAGAGGGAAAGGGTGAGTTTGAATGAATGGAGGGGGGGCGGTTTGTTTTTGAACCATGCGGGTTATGAACGCGCTATGTATATATAGCGCGTCCATTAAAACATAAACAAAAACAACAAATAAAGAAAGAAAAAAGAAGGAAAATAAAAATAACTAAAGTAAAAATGGAGCAACACGATAAAAATGTTTGGCGTGAATAAAGTATGTGATATCTTGCTTATATTGTGTGCTTGAATTTGCACTTGTTATTTATATCATTGTCGCTTAACATCTTGCCCTCAGGGAGAGAAGGTGAAATGGCACGCCATCAGGTAATTATTTCTTTGTCCCTTCCCTTACTGCATTATTATATGATATTTACATTACTATATTATCTCAAGGACCGGCCGGTTCTCTGTATGTTTCAGGATCTAAGTTCCCCTCTACCAAAAACAGTGATGATCTAGAAACATGCAATTAATTGTTGAATAGGCCATTAGGTTGGATAGCTTTGGGGATGATGGACTTCATCTCGTACGCCGTGGTTGCAGATAACTCTTGACCTGAGTCTATTTGATTTAACAATATTATCCTTGAGTATCTTATATTTTATTCTTTCTTTGCATTTGTTTTAATGATTTCTTTTATTTAGCCCTGCATGCATCATGCCTGTTAGCATTCATGACTCGCAAATGCCCAGTTTTTCTTCCCAATTAAGGATCAATGACGCTTAAGTTCTCGAATAAAGAAATTCAATTCCATTCTGAATTTGAAAGATTGCTCCTAGTCGAGCGCTAGATCTCGTTGGTCAGTGTGACCCTTGCCTGGAATTTGTCTATCTCATTTCAATCCAATTCAAATTATCCCTGTTTTGGTCCACTCATTAGCTGTGAACCGCACGATGGCGTCAATAGATCTGCCGGGCTTACATCTATTCCACTAACTGAGTGAGATTTGCAGTTGCTACGCACTGCGGATGCCTCTTTTGTGCAAGAGGTTGATCATCTCCCTTTTCTTTGTTCCACGCCTATCGTTCTAGGTAGGAGTCACCGATGCTAGCTTGGTCTTGCGATTAGCTTGGAGTTTTCTGGATTATTCCTATCACTTGTCGGTTGTGACGGGTGTGTCTTTTTCCTTGATGTCCACTTATCAGTCCGCTTCAATACATTTCCACTCTGTCTCTGCATTGCCAACGCTTCATGTCCTCTCTGTCGCACCTCCGCTTCATTTCCGCTTGCTCCCCTGCAAAGCGGACATCAAGGAGGGGCATCTGTAGACACCCATTTTTGGCCGATAAGTTGAGCAATTTCCTTGTTCTCCTAGTTAATGCCCCAATTGATCTATAATTGGTTGATTTTCTGAGATATTTCTCTCTATTCTTGTCTTGGCCCTGCAATTCAATTTTTGTACTTTGGACCTCGTCTTGAACTTGTCATTCTCGCGTTATTTACTCATATCACTATCTTGTTCATAGCGCGTTAGGGGACTGATTGAACGCCCATTTAAATAGTCGCTATCTGGTCTCTATTTTACTTAATACTTGATTGAGCAGTTGTCCAATGGGTGTTTATTCTTTTTTCCCCTCGTTTGGCTGATCAATGATTGTCGCGCTAGGCATTGATAGCGCGTTTATCCTTGTCGCGCTAGATGATGCTAGTGCGTTATCAGGCAGAAACCCAGTCCGAATCGGGCTCCCCTTTTTTGATTTGGATCCTTATTTTGGTAAGTTTCCAATCTTGATTCATCCAAAGGAAGGTTCCTAGTCCTATTAGGAGTCTTTTCCCCTCATTAACCGACAGGATTATCTCGATTTGGGCTGCCAAATCATTAGATTGGATGGGACTCCGACCTAGGGTCCGTTCTTGATTCTCCTCCTATAAATTGGGCCCTTGGCCGTCGTTCTGAGGGGATGCAACTTCGAGATCTTGACCAGGAGGGGGCTGCTCTTTGTTCCAAATCATCAATCCCTCATTCCTTCTACATCCAAGGGAGTATTTTGGGGCTAATTGTTATTCTTCATCGTTCTTTATGTTTTCTCTCTACTTCGTTCCTTTTAATCCTCACATAGCATTACATATTGTTTTCAAAATCACTCCTTTTATAAAATACACGCATTCACACACATCAAACCTATTTTTGGCCCTTCCATAGGGGTTTAAAAACCACCAAACCCCCTAGGTAATCTAGCCCCCCTTTTACATGCTTTTGTTTAAGAATAGGGGCAGATTTTACACTAATCACGATCTAATGTGCCTTTTCTTTGTTGTCTAAATTATTTTGCAGGCACTGAAAGATAGATACGTGAAGCCCTTGCACCTTGGCCGGCCTTGGAGCAAGAAAGGAACGAACCCAGAACTCAATCTCGCTCTGTCTATTATCGCGCCATACACACCTAGCGCGATCTTAAGAAGGCACTCGTCCGACCTAGCGCGTTCATGATTTGGCCACCTTTTGTCCCTCTTTGAATTTCTGAGGTATGTAACGTGGCCCCACCTTGATCTTCACATCATTTGGCATGTTATTACCCTCAGTGGCGATCACAGATAATTTCCATTATTACATGTGACCCCCCCCCCTTTTATCATTATTTGGTTCTATTTTATCAATTCATCACATATTTTATCTCATTAATTTGGGGGTGGTTTAATTTCGGATCTACACCTGTGATGCATCATTCCAAATCCGTTCCAGATAGGTTTCTTCAGGATCTAGCCCAAAGATGTCATGCCCTCCTCAAATGTCCTGAGTTTGTAGCAACCACCATAGTCCTAGAGGATGATGAGGAAGTAGATGGGGTGTGGAGCAATGACGGATTGGGAGTTTATGAAATCATAGATGAGAAGGACCCAACCGATGATGAGGAAAGCGATGTGGATGACGATGCCGGTCTGTATGCACAAGGTTTAAAAAGGTTTGATGAGCCGACGTCGGTAGTGGATGAACTCGCGAAAGAAATTAATCTTGGGACTGAAGAGGACCCTAGGCCCATCATCATTTCCCCTAATCTCCCTCCTCAGGTTGAAGGGGAGCTAATCAAGGATTTGAGGGAGTATAGCGATTCTTTTGCCTGGTCCTATGAGGACATGTCGGGTCCTGACCCCGCTCTAGTTGAACATAGACTTATCCTTAAGCCAGGGGCAACACCTGTTAATCAAAAATCAAGAAGATTCCACCCTCAAATGGCCTTAAGGATAAAGGAAGAAGTTGATAAATTACACAAGGCCAAGTTCATTAGAGTTGTGTTATATCCTCAATGGGTGGCAAATATAGTCCCGGTGATGAAAAAGGATGGAAAAATTTGCATTTGTATTGATTTCAGGGACTTAAATAAGGCATGTCTGAAAGATGATTTCCCGCTTCCTCACATCGACGTGTTGGTGGACAACACGGCTGGGTATGAAGCCCTCTCATTTATGGATGGATATTCTGGATACAACCAAATCCGTCTTACTCCCGAGGACCAAGAGAAAACCCCGTTCACTACGCCCTGGGGCACATACTACTATGTTGTCAAGCCATTCGGATTGAAGAATGCAGCTGCCACGTACCAATGGGCAATGATGGCTATTTTCCATGACATGATGAATATGTATATGGAAGCCTACGTGGATGATATTCTAGTGAAATCGAGGTCCAAGGAAGAACACCTCACCATTTTAGCCAAGGTATTGCAAAGGGCTAAGGAGTATAAGTTAAAAATGAATTTGAAGAAATGTGTGTTTGGAGTTGCATCAGGTAAATTGCTAGGGTTCATAGTTAGCAAGCGGGGGATTCAGATCGATCCGAACAAAGCAAAGGCCGTTATGGAAATGCCATCGCCTAAGAACATCACGGAACTTAGAGGACTGATTGGGCGTGGAGAGGGGGATTTTTGCAGCCCACCTAAAGAGCCGCCAAACTATGCCCTTCAGGACCAAATGAGGCCCAGCTCATCCAAGTGACAGCCCCGCAGGGCCCACTTAGACTAAAAAGCCTAAAAAGATCACTCGGGATCTCAACCTTCCTCGGCGGCCCTTAGGCTCGGAAGGCCAGAGCGTCGGTCAGGTCAGAGGTGTTAGGTTCGGTGCAGTATTCAGAGGGGGGGTGAATGAATATAACCTATTTAAAAGCCTTCACCCAATTAAAAATATGATGCTCACTAACTATCTAGAATGTTAACTAGACAGATATATCAAATCTGAAAGACTAATTAGCAGTAGCGCAATTCAACAAATAGACAGTGAGCAACCAAAGCAAAGCGCACCTAAGTATTCATTCAAACCATTCTTTCACTCAAATAAACTTTCGCTCACTCAATAGATTAAACACTCAGAACAAGATCTGATTAAATCATTTAATGAACCTGTGATCAAACACTTGGAGCGCCCCTATGCAAATATCTAGCGGAAGCAAAAAACATATAGAGAAATCAAACCACTGCACAGAGGTTTTTAGGTGGTTCGGTCCAGCAGACCTACATCCACCCCACACTCAAACCGAGTGTGGCTTCCACTAGTTCACGCTAGAAACAGCAGACTCAGTCTGCAACAAAAGCTGCCACACAGCTTGACCAGGGGAACAACCTCCCCTCTTCCTCCAAATCGGAGGGAACCTCTGGACTTGAATCCACAAGCCCAGAACCGGAGACAAGTCTCCCTTCCTCCAAGCCGGAGGGAACCCACAAGTAGCTCCCAGCTACTTGCAACTGGAGATCAGATCTCCCTTCCTCCTAACCGGAGGGAACACGACCTCAGACCAGAGGATCGAAAAGCACAACAAACCAGAAAACAAAGAAAAACAATAAACGAAGATAACTTCAGCAAAACAGAAAGCTGAAAGATGAAGTGCACAATGTGGCTCTCATTGGAGCTGACTGGCCTGGATTTGATCCACGGTCCAGTAGACAGATCTTCAGGTAATCTCTTCTTCCTCTTCTTCTTCTCTTTCACTCTCTCAATCTCTGCTCTTCTCTCTCTCTTTCTTCTACTCTCCTAATCTCTCACTCTCTCTGCTGCACTTCTTCTTTTTTACTCTTTCTTCTTTCTTCACTCTTTCTTCTTCTCCTTCTGCTCTTCTATTCCTCCTTTTCTTTTTCTATCTGGATCGTGGCTCTCTGTATGAGCTTTTCTTTTTGCCAACTCGATCGACCTTCATCTGTGGACGAAGGCTTCCTTATATAGCATCAGCAGCAGGTGGATAGGGCACAAGACGCGTGTGCCTCCCACGCTTGATCCAGAACTTTCTTGCCACGTGCCTTCATTGCATTTTGTTCCTCTTGTCTTGGATCACGTTCAGCCCAGGTGTCTGAAATGTTCTTCCTCGGACCTGTAATGAGATTAACACCATTAGTCAATCAGAGTTCGCTGCATGCTTATTTAAAGCTAAGGCGCACGAGGTATGTAATGTCAACACAGGGTGACTACTTCACGAGGTTGGAAGTGAACGAACTGTGATACAATGAACAAGGCTAACACAACAAGGAAGATGACACGAGATGCAACTAGAGGACAGAGAGAAGCAACACGAGGTTCACACAGAAAACGACACGAGGTATACTGTGACAGAACAGACACAATGAAGAGAGTGACACAAGGTGGTGGCACAGAAAGCAACACGAGGTGCTGCAATGTTCTGCACGCAGTGGAACAAAAAATGACACGGAATGAAAACAACACAAAGATGAAGTTGACACGGAGTGAAAATGACACGAGGTCTGGGAGACACGACACAAAGTCACAAGAACGACAGTAACCAACACGAAGTGTGGTTACGAAACATGAACGACACGAAGTGTGGAAACATGACACGAAAACGACACGAGGTCTGGAAACATGACACGAAGTCACAAGAAGAACAGTAATCAACACGAAGTGTGGTTACAGAACAAAAACGACACGAGGTCACAAGACAAACGACACGAAGTCCAAAGGTGACAAAACAGATACTACAAAGAGAACGACACGAGGTAGAAAGAAAACAACACGAAGTAAAACAATAACGACACGAAGTGTTACTGTAACAACAAACACTACGAAGTTACGAATACAAAAAAAAACACGGAGACATAGAGGAGTAAAACCGACACGAAGTGAAACGACACTTGAACCTAGACCGACGTAAAGATCCAGCGAAAAAATGACTCGAAGACAGAAATACACAAGCACGACATGAACTAAGGATGACTTGGGGATAACACAGTCACATAGGCTGCACGAAGTGAAAGACAACACGGCTATCTCGACACGTGATGAAATGGTGGAAGTAGAAGAACAACTCGAAGACGAAAATGACACGAGCTGAATTTAACACAAAGGCGAAGACAGACACTGACACGAGGTGTGGACACGAAGCAAGAATGACATGAGGTACAGGGAAACCAACACGAAGACAGAAACAGTACGGACACACGAAGTATTACCTCTTAGCAGCTTTTTCTTGTAAAGCATGGAAATCAACACGAAGTGTTATAACCTCAGACGACACGAAATCTTTTCGTGTTAGTGAGGGGAAACAACACGAGGTGAGACTTCACGCTGTACAGAACTTGGAAGACTAGTGTTGAATGAGTAGACGTGTAGTATATCATGAAAGAAGGCCAGTGTACAGACTTGGAGGCCTGAAGGCGATGTGAGTAACAATCCAATGTATGGACTTTGACTCAAAATGAGACTGACAGTGTATACACTTAGCCAAGGCAATGCACTGTATGGACTTCCTTGAGACGCTCAATGTGCAGACTTACTGCCAATCAATGTATAGACTCTGTAAATGCATATGAAAGCTTGAATGAACATTTCAACAGGATGACTCACAGTGACTCACATCAAACACCAATCATCAAAACCAAATCAATCATTAAAACCACAGCAATGAATGCTTTATGCATCAGTTTAACATGTAGCATGACCTCACATCAAATATGTTAATCTAAACTGAGCAGCAGGATGACTGAACATGACTGAACATTTGATTAACTCACACCAACAATCAATCAACAAAACCATCATCAAAACCACATCAATCATCAAAACCATCATCAAAACCACAGGGACACAACAATCTCCCCCTTTTTGATGATGGCAACACTTTCAATATATTGAGTCATTCTGATGATGTGAGGTATTCTGAAGACTCAAATTATTCTCCCCCTTTGACTTCATCAAAAAGAAAATAATTTGAGAAATTAAAGCATGTATAAGAGTTCAGTCAATTTCTCCCCCTTTCAAGAACATGATTCTCCCTTTTTGGCAAACAATCTCCCCCTTTGATATAAACAAAATAAACCATGGGAAGGGTTAAATGCAAAAATGCAGATGCAACAAGGAATGCAATACTCCCCCTAAGTATGTGAATGCAAGGTCACAAATGATATGAACATGATTCAGCACGACTAGGAATGCTCCCCCTGAACAGATGCCAATTGATATGCAAGTGATGCATGACATGGAAGCTCCCCCTCAATAAATGGACTCTTATGAGATAAATGAGAAGGAGACCACAGGGGCAAACAAGGAGAAGTTCAGGTCATTGAGCCAATGACATGAGCAGAAGAAATTCAGTTAACAGATTTTTCAAGGATGCTCCAAACATAAGAAATTCAGCCAGATTTTCAAAGAGATATCAATCTCATAAATCTGAAACATAAGTTTTCAAAGTCTTCTATCATAAGGGCTTATGAATGACATTTATTGAACAGCATGGTTTAAACATGATGTATGCAGAGTTTATCAATAAAATTCTGTATTGATATCTAAAACCATGGTTTAATAAAAGTGAACCAAGCCCTCATATTTATCTTGATAAAACTCCCTCTCTCTTACACAATCAAAATTTATTGACTTCTTTCAGAATTACATGCACCAATATTGAAATCAAGCAATTATGGAGTCATATGAATTTGTCTAGGGTTGAAACAATTTGATTTTGACATCAATATTCAGAAATTTTAATTTGTTCAATAATTTTCCATGCTACAAATTTTACGAGCACTCTAGTTCAGTGCACACATTGTAACTAGAGGGTATACCTTGATCAGAGGCCAATATCCCTAAGCCCTTAGTGTGACTAACTGTCATGCTATATATGAACAGAGATAACATTTACACATCATGACACACTTGAAATCATTTCTGGATGAGTGAGTTGTATTTCTCAGTGTGCATGCCATTGCTCTGCCTGATTTTCAATGAATTCTTATTTTACAGAGTTAACTAAGGCACCTCATGACACAGTCCTTAGGACTTGTGTTTCTCAGTGGCCAATGTCATTGCTCTGACAAAATAACCCTTTAGACATTTCAGAAAAATTCATTCGCTTCAAATCAATAATAGTTTCATGTACTCAACCAGTTGAAGTCATGTATTCAAAAATGCAGATTTCAGAAGTTTTCAAGATACAGCATGAAACAGATGGTTAAGGTTTATTAAACATGATTCAGATATGTTGAGAGATTTTGAAGTTAGACTCCATGAATACATTAAGCTTAAACCACATGAGTTATTTCAGTCATTCATAAGAATGTATAATAGAAGATTCCTAGTTCAAGAGTTTTCAGATTTATGATCGAGATAGCCCATTGAAATCTTCATGAAAGACTGATAGAATTCTGAAGCCAAATGATACCAATTGTTAGGAGAGATTTTGAAGCTTAGTGTTTTCCGAATATGATCAAGGTTTGTCAACAAAAGTGATAAGAAGGGATATGCAATGAATTCTGACAAATGTATGCATTTGACAACCTATATGCAATGCATTGACTCCCCCTTACAATATGCATCCAAACTCTCTTTTTGGCATTTTCAATATTAGGAGATGCAATGTATTATATGTATGCAGGGACATGCAAAGACTCAATCATTGAATGCTATGCAAGAATATGCAACTTACTCCCCCTGAAAACATGCAATGCTTGGACTGAAAACTGAACATATGATACCAAATGATATCGTGACTTGTGTACAATCAGACTGTCCTATCAGCAAAGTGACCCATGGTACTAGGCGGAGCACTTGGTCTAAAAGACCACCTCACACATAGTAAGAACCTTCAGACAAACTTCCCTGCCTTTTGGTACCTTACCATTTATATACCATTGAGGTCATGCATGATAATTCAACATGCAGTCCTATATGTAATTCAGAATGCTCAGTGAGCTATTGCAACACACAAGTTTCAAGTCACACTCATAGGCAGTTCAGATTTTTTCAGAAAATTCAAAATGCAATATGTTTTCAGAGTTTATGCATTTCAACAATTATCAACCACTTACAAATGGCAGATATGCAAGAATACATCAAACCAGATATGCAATAAGTTTCAAAATGGGAAATGCAGAGAGATTACCTAAACAGTGTGGGAGTGGGGTTTTCATTCTTGAGTGCCTTGGATCATTACCCCTTTTATTCCAGCTTCCAAGGCACACCTGTAGCAGATACATCATTTTAATGTAACAGGTACCCAAGAAACCTTGGGTCCTGGTTTAGCAGTGACACTCCTAGCAGGTTTTCTCAACAGATTTTTCGCATGTTTATCATCACAACACATGATATGACAATTATACATGGAATGCCCTACCTGCCCATAATGATAACAAGAAATAACAGATTTCATGTTCTCCTTGTATACATCAGCATTGGCGTGAACATGGTGTGAGTGAACATGATTAATTCTGTTATTGACATGAAAGATTTTCTTTTCATAACCGGCCAGCCAACAGTTAACAGCTCTGTGGCCTGGCTTTCCACATTCAAAACATACAGTGTATTTTCTTCCAGGACCAAACTTCTTTCCATCAATAATATTTTTATTAATAGGGAAATTAACAAATCCAGAGTTAGTTTTCTTTCCCTGAGCATGCCAGCAGAAGGCAGCAATGTGACCAAACTTTCCACAGCAATAGCATTGAATTTTCTTTTCCTGAACAGTAGAATGTTTTCTAAGATGATTTCTAGGATACTTTCCAATAGCATTTCTTCCATCATTCATCAATGCTACACAGTTATGCATAATGTGGCCAACTTTCCCACAATAGAGACATGTTATAGCCTTTTTATTCACATTCACTTGTTTGACAAGATTGATATTCTCATGAGAGTGTGAATGTGTGTGTAAGCAGTGAGCAGCATGCACATGAAAATCAGAGACATATTTGGACTTATCCAAATCAGCATTTTCCTTTTGTTTTTGAATCTTTTCCTGTTTCTTATCTGAATTTTCAGCCTTCTTAGTAGTGAATTGAAACATAGAAGAATTAGATTGATTAGCTTGTTCAGAGCTTTTCACGAATACAGTTCACTTCTTCTTTTCATTCACTTTCTTATTAGCATGCACATACCCAAGTCCTTCTTTCTGAAAATTCACTTTAGAACCAAGCAGCTTATTCAAATTGTCTTTTCCTTTAACGAATTTTGACAAAGAATTTTTCAGATCTTCAATCTCAGAATTCAATGAAGCAATACTCACTTCATACTTGGATAGCTCAGATTCACAAACAATCAGCTGTTGTTGCAAAGCATCATTCAGGTTCTTCAGAGTTTCATTTTCTTGTTGAACCATTATTTCAATGTTGTTCTCATTTCCCCTTACAACAGTTTTTCCTTTTTCAATTGACAACCATTTTTCAGAGAAGACAGTATTAAGAACCATTAGCTTTTTATTTTGATCTTTCAAGTAGACATTTTCTTCAATCAGCTTATCTTTTAATTTCTCAATTTCCTTCTTCTGAGTCAGCAGAGAATCATTTTCAGCCTTTAGACATGTGATTTCAGTATTTTTCTCTTTTCTTAATTTTCTCTTTCCTGATTTGACTCTTTCATATTTATCTAGAAGATGCTCATGCATGGCAACTAACTCATCATGGCTAATATCCTCGGTTTCAGAGATTACCTGGGATGAGGAGTCATCTGACTGATCACTCCTTCTTGCCATGAGACATTCTTCTCCCTGTTCCACGTGTGTTGTAGTCACTCTATCAAACATTTCCTTTGCAGTGCTACAATCTGAGAAGGAGGAAAAATCATCAGAACCGATTGCAGCCTTCATTAAATTTAGAGCTCTCACATTATCATCATTTTTTAATTTGTGAACATGAGTCCACTTGGACTTATCCTTAGGAAGTTCATGTGGACTGTGAGAGATAATCTTCCACAATTGTGGATTAATAGAGTTAACATGCTTGTGCATACGATATAGCCAGAATTTAATATTTAAACTACTGAATAGTGGAGGATGAGCCATGACAGCACAACAGATTAATGCAACAGGAATATTGATGCACTAAAAGCAAATTAGCACCTAAGACCGCAAGATCGATCTGCAGGTCGCTGGACCTTGTAAGCAGACACCTGCTCTGATACCAATTGTTAGGTTCGGTGCAGTATTCAGAGGGGGGGTGAATGAATATAACCTATTTAAAAGCCTTCACCCAATTAAAAATATGATGCTCACTAACTATCTAGAATGTTAACTAGACAGATATATCAAATCTGAAAGACTAATTAGCAGTAGCGGAATTCAACAAATAGATAGTGAGCAACCAAAGCAAAGCGCACCTAAGTATTCATTCAAACCATTCTTTCACTCAAATAAACTTTCGCTCACTCAACAGATTAAACACTCAGAACAAGATCTGATTAAATCATTTAATGAACCTGTGATCAAACACTTGGAGCGCCCCTATGCAAATATCTAGCGGAAGCAAAAAACATATAGAGAAATCAAACCACTGCACAGAGGTTTTTAGGTGGTTCGGTCCAGCAGACCTACATCCACCCCACACTCAAACCGAGTGTGGCTTCCACTAGCTCACGCTAGAAACAGCAGACTCAGTCTGCAACAAAAGCTGCCACACAGCTTGACCAGGGGAACAACCTCCCCTCTTCCTCCAAACCGGAGGGAACCTCTGGACTTGAATCCACAAGCCCAGAACCGGAGACAAGTCTCCCTTCCTCCAAGCCGGAGGGAACCCACAAGTAGCTCCCATCTACTTGCAACTGGAGATCAGATCTCCCTTCCTCCTAACCGGAGGGAACACGACCTCAGACCAGAGGATCGAAAAGCACAACAAACCAGAAAACAAAGAAAAACAATAAACGAAGATAACTTCAGCAAAACAGAAAGCTGAAAGATGAAGTGCACAATGTGGCTCTCATTGGAGCTGACTGGCCTGGATTTGATCCACGGTCCAGTAGACAGATCTTCAGGTAATCTCTTCTTCCTCTTCTTCTTCTCTTTCACTCTCTCAATCTCTGCTCTTCTCTCTCTCTTTCTTCTACTCTCCTAATCTCTCACTCTCTCTGCTGCACTTCTTCTTTTTTACTCTTTCTTCTTTCTTCACTCTTTCTTCTTCTCCTTCTGCTCTTCTATTCCTCCTTTTCTTTTTCTATCTGGATCGTGGCTCTCTGTATGAGCTTTTCTTTTTGCCAACTCGATCGACCTTCATCTGTGGACGAAGGCTTCCTTATATAGCATCAGCAGCAGGTGGATAGGGCACAAGACGCGTGTGCCTCCCACGCTTGATCCAGAACTTTCTTGCCACGTGCCTTCATTGCATTTTGTTCCTCTTGTCTTGGATCACGTGCAGCCCAGGTGTCTGAAATGTTCTTCCTCGGACCTGTAATGAGATTAACACCATTAGTCAATCAGAGTTCGCTGCATGCTTATTTAAAGCTAAGGCGCACGAGGTATGTAATGTCAACACAGGGTGACTACTTCACGAGGTTGGAAGTGAACGAACTGTGATACAATGAACAAGGCTAACACAACAAGGAAGATGACACGAGATGCAACTAGAGGACAGAGAGAAGCGACACGAGGTTCACACAGAAAACGACACGAGGTATACTGTGACAGAACAAACACAATGAAGAGAGTGACACAAGGTGGTGGCACAGAAAGCAACACGAGGTGCTGCAATGTTCTGCACGCAGTGGAACAAAAAATGACACGGAATGAAAACAACACAAAGATGAAGTTGACACGGAGTGAAAATGACACGAGGTCTGGGAGACACGACACAAAGTCACAAGAACGACAGTAACCAACACGAAGTGTGGTTACGAAACATGAACGACACGAAGTGTGGAAACATGACACGAAAACGACACGAGGTCTGGAAACATGACACGAAGTCACAAGAAGAACAGTAACCAACACGAAGTGTGGTTACAGAACAAAAACGACACGAGGTCACAAGACAAACGACACGAAGTCCAAAGGTGACAAAACAGATACTACAAAGAGAACGACACGAGGTAGAAAGAAAACAACACGAAGTAAAACAATAACGACACGAAGTGTTACTGTAACAACAAACACTACGAAGTTACGAATACAAAAAACAACACGGAGACATAGAGGAGTAAAACCGACACGAAGTGAAACGACACTTGAACCTAGACCGACGTAAAGATCCAGCGAAAAAATGACTCGAAGACAGAAATACACAAGCACGACATGAACTAAGGATGACATGGGGACAACACAGTCACATAGGCTGCACGAAGTGAAAGACAACACGGCTATCTCGACACGTGATGAAATGGTGGAAGTAGAAGAACAACTCGAAGATGAAAATGACACGAGCTGAATTTAACACAAAGGCGAAGACAGACACTGACACGAGGTGTGGACACGAAGCAAGAATGACATGAGGTACAGGGAAACCAACACGAAGACAGAAACAGTACGGACACACGAAGTATTACCTCTTAGTAGCTTTTTCTTGTAAAGCATGGAAATCAACACGAAGTGTTATAACCTCAGACGACACGAAATCTTTTCGTGTTAGTGAGGGGAAACAACACGAGGTGAGACTTCACGCTGTGCAGAACTTGGAAGACCAGTGTTGAATGAGTAGACGTGTAGTATATCATGAAAGAAGGCCAGTGTACAGACTTGGAGGCCTGAAGGCGATGTGAGTAACAATCCAATGTATGGACTTTGACTCAAAATGAGACTGACAGTGTATACACTTAGCCAAGGCAATGCACTGTATGGACTTCCATGAGATGCTCAATGTGCAGACTTACTGCCAATCAATGTATAGACTCTGTAAATGCATATGAAAGCTTGAATGAACATTTCAACAGGATGACTCACAGTGACTCACATCAAACACCAATCATCAAAACCAAATCAATCATTAAAACCACAGCAATGAATGCTTTATGCATCAGTTTAACATGTAGCATGACCTCACATCAAATATGTTAATCTAAACTGAGCAGCAGGATGACTGAACATGACTGAACATTTGATTAACTCACACCAACAATCAATCAACAAAACCATCATCAAAACCACATCAATCATCAAAACCATCATCAAAACCACAGGGACACAACAAGAGGAAGATCCATGCCCGATTTATCCCCTCACCGGGATAAAGATAGGCGCTCAACGACTACTCCGACCCATCTTCGTTCGAGCTATGCCTATCTCCCGGAAAGGGTTGGCACCTTTCATGCTCGGATCGACCGACGAATGTTATTCCATGCTGCCGTTTGAGAACCCTTTATGAGCAGGAGTTTATGAGGATATGGGACCCATGATCCCTCAAGGTTATAAAGATCCCACGATGAGGACGTGAAGAGCCCATGTTGAGGACGTAACCCCCGCCTGAAAACCCTCAGCTTATGAGACTCGTGAGGACAGTCCACTATTTAAACCTGGGACTCCCTCCAATGAAAAGTAAGGGCAATACACGCCTAAAACTCCATGAGCAGGAACCACTTCACCACCTTGGTGTAGGGGGATCTCGTGCACCTCTTTCTACCTCCCTTCATATCTTCCACCATTGCTCTACTGACTTAAGCATCAGAGGGTTTTCCCCTGGGAACCTTCCCTGGGCCCCCTGATTCGTTTCCCTTTCTTTACAGTTCACTATTCAGTGATCATCCTCCCAGCTCAGGAGCCGCGCGAGATCACGCCCCTTCATCTGGCGCCATCTGTGGGAAACGACCAAAGAGCCAGTATGGTGCGAAGAGGTTCAAGGAGGAGGTCCGCTGGTGACAGGGGAAAGGCCATGGTGGTGGTGGGAGAAGGCCTATCTTAAGCCTTACAAAATCCCCCTGCCAATGCCAGCACTCCCGCCGATGGACCGCCCCCCTCCTGCCGCGGCAGTAGGGCCACCGCTTAACGGCAGCACTGACACTTTCCAGGCCCTCAACGCAAAACTGGATGTCCTCGTGGAACTCTTGAGGACTCAGGTGGCTAGGGATGGAAGGTCACGCGCCCCTCCGAAGAGCCCCCCCCCCCCCCCCCCCCCCCCCCCCCCCGTGAGAACGTGTCCCAGCACACCGCCGGAGGCCGCTTCACCCTCCAAGGCCGACAGATCATCCGTAACAGGTCAGGAGGACCCTCACAAGCCCCTCCTCCGGAGCAAGAGACCCCCTCCACTCCGAAAAAGTGGAAACCCGGGGCACGCCGTCTGAACCCAGAGACCGAAGTCCCTGGGGAACGCCCAGACAGCCCCCCCCCGGAGCTATCCCTCCGACTGCGAGAATTCGAGAGGCACTTCGCAGAACAGGAGCCCGCCCTACGCGCCTTGCAGAAGGTCTCTTCCACAGAGGATGACGAGGAATCCCTGTTCTCTAACTATATCTTGAAGGCAGGGGTATCTCCTAGAACCTGCATTCCGACCTTCAAGCTTTATGACGGCCAGGGCGACCCAGCCGATCACTTTGACAGCTTTGATGCTCTGATGACCCTTCATGGAGCATCCGACGCCATCAAATGTTCGTGACCACTCTGGTCCAAGGTGCCCAAGCCTGGTTCCGGGCCCTCGCCCCCGGATCCATCCGGGACTTCAAACAATTCGGGCGAATATTCAAAGAGAGTTTCGCCGACAGCGGTCCCCCAAGGTCGGTAGCAGGGCTTTTAACCCTTAAATAGGCACAAGGGGAGAAACTTCAGATTACATCACCCGATTCAAATCGAAAGCCCTGAGGATCCCCCGCCTGGACGTCGCCTCGGCTATAACGACGCTGACCGGGGGCACCCGCGACGAGAACCTCCGCCCCGAACTCGTCCTCCACCCTCCCTCGACCCTTGCTGCGCTAGTGACTCTGGCTCTGCGCCACGCTGAGTGCGAAGAAGTGCTCAGCGCGTGTCGAGATGCAACCGGCTAGGGTCGGCAGGGGGACAAGAAGCGGGCACCTGAGCCAAACTCGGGTCCTGAGAAAAGGCGGAACCAAGACGGGGAATGTAAGGAACCGTCACGGAAGTACGAGCGATGCACTACCTTAACCACTCCGATTTACGAGATATATGAGGACATCAAAGGCTTGGGCCTCCTCCGCCAACCCGAGCCAATGAGGTCGAAGAACCGCAATCGCAGCAAGCATTGCCTATTCCACAACGACCACGGACATCACACCGGTGACTGCCATCAGCTCCAGGATGAGATCGAGCGTCTCATTCGTCAGGGGCACCTCTCCCGGTTCATGGCCGGGCACAAGGAAGATCGAGGCGCCCCAGAGGAAATCGACAATGCCCCTCGCGGGGTCCATATCAACGTCATCGCCGGAGGAGCTGCATCAGCAGGAGATAGTGGCCGAGGAAGGAAGCGTCATGCTGAGCGGGCGAGCTAAGCCATCGAGCCTCCCAAGGCCCCGCCAAGTGAGCCTCAGGTCATAGTCTTCTCCGAACGAGACCTGGAAGGGCTGACCACCCCGCATGACGACGCCTTAGTCATATCGGCCACAATAAACCATTGTAACGTAGACATGATTCTAGTTGACAATGGAAGTGCCCCCGATGTATTATCCTATGAATCATTCTTTAAGATGGGGGAGGATCCGTCTAAACTCCGCCCGATCCGAACCCCCCTGTGCGGGTTGAATGACCAGGCCACTTATCCCGAGGGAGCCCTAAGCCTGCCGGTTACTCTTGGCACCCCACCCAAGACCGTTACGGTTATGGCGGACTTCATAGTGATCAAGGGTATGATAGCATACAATGCAATCTTCGGCCGAGGAATCCTCAGCCGAACGAAAGCAGTGCCTTCTACCTATCACCAAAAGATGAAGTTCTCCACCAAAAATGGGTTGGGGGAAGTCCGAGGTAACCAGACCATGGCCAGAAGGTGCTACAATATCTCGGTTGAAGCCACAAGGCCGGATGGGAAGAACAAGGGCCCCCGAGAAGTTGAGGAAAAATCCGCAACCGCCGAGCCTGGATGCGAATTGCTAGTGGTTTTCCTAAACGACGACCCGACCCTGGGAGTAAAGATTGGAGCCGGCCTAACATCTGAAGTCCAACAGCAATACAAAGAGTTTCTTTCAGCATACATCTGAGTCTTTGCATGGTCTGATGATCAACTCCCCGGGATACCGGGGGAGATAGTGATGCATAAGCTCAACCTCGACCCAACCGTGAAGCTCGTACAGCAACGCAGAAGGAAGCACGCGCCAGAGAAGCAGGCGATCATCAAGGAGCAAGTCACCAAGGGGCAAAAGACTGGTCTTTTTAGACCGATCCTGTACCCGATGTGGCTGGCTAACGTCGTCCTAGTGCCAAAAGCTTCTAGAAAGTGGCGAATGTGCGTGGACTTCACCGACTTGAACAAGGCTACTCCAAAGGACTGCTATCCATTACCGAGCATCGACCAACTGGTTGACTCAACCTCGGGCAACGAGATACTCAGCTTCCTAGATGCCTTTTCAGGTTACCATCAGATCATAATGAATCCAGAAGACATCGAGAATACCGCCTTTATCACTGACTTCGACATATACTGCTACACCCGGATGCCCTTCGGGTTGAAGAACGCTGGAGCAACGTATCAGAGGTCGGTCAACCATATGTTCGAGGGACAGCTCGGCCGGAATGTCGAGGCCTATATTGATGACATGCTCGTCAAAACCCCCAAGGCCGAGAACCACTTCGCCGACCAAGCTGAGACCTTCGACACCCTCCTGAAATATAATATGAAGCTCAATCCCACCAAGTGCGCATTCGAAGTAAGGTCTGGGAAATTCTTGGGCTTCCTAGTCACCCAGCATGGGATCGAGGCCAATCCCGACAAGGTCCAGGCCATCCTGGACATGCGCCCACCCACCTGCGTCAAAGACATTCAACGCCTGACTGGACGCATTACCGCACTCAGTAGATTCCTGTCCCGTGCGGCCGAACGATGCTTACCCTTCTTCAAGTTATTGAGGGGGCCTAAACTAGCATCTGCCACGTTCACATGGGACGAGGAATGCCAGAAAGCGTTCACCGAGCTTAAGGAGTTCCTGGCTTCACCCCCGGTGCTCTCCAACCCTATCCCAGGCGAAGCCCTGCATCTTTATCTCTCGACAACCCCGTCTATAGTTAGCTCGGTCCTGGTCAGAGATGACTCGGGAGTCGAGAGACCGGTCTACTATACCAGCAAGGTGCTCAATAAGGCTGAAAGAAGGTACCCCGCAACCGAGAGACTCGTGCTAGCGTTGGTTACCTCGGCCAAGCACCTCCGACCCTATTTCCATGGGCACTCCATCACCGTGCTGATCGGTGAACCATTGAAGAGGATCCTCGCTCACCCCGAAGCCTCGGGACACCTCGTCAAGTGGGCCATCATGCTTGGGGCCTACGATATATCGTACCGGCCTCGCTCGGCTATCAAAGGCCAGGCGCTTGCTGTCTTCATAGCCGAGAGCATCATCCCGACTGAAGAAAGATCTCCATCTGCGCCCGGGCCGACCTGGGAACTGTTCGTCGACGGATCCTCCAACTCAGCCGGAAGCGGCGTCGGGATCCTCCTGAAGTCCCCCGAAGGAGCAGAGCTACAGTACGCTCTGAAGTTCAACTTCCAAGCATCTAACAACGCTTCCGAATATGAGGCCCTCATATCGGGAGCCCGCATGGCCCGGCGGTTGGGGGCTGAGCGAGTCAAGATTCACACTGACTCCCAACTGGTCGTTAGCCAGGTCAACAGCGGTTATGAAGCTCGAGAAGCACCGATGGTCAAATACCTCCAGCTGGTCAAAACTGTGGTACAATAGTTCGAGAGTTTTGAGGTAGTCCGAATAGCTCGGGAGAAAAACTCTCGAGCAGACTCCCTCTCTTGGCTGCCCTCCTCTTTTGACCCTGAAGGTACTCGATCAGTCCTTCTCGAAGAGTTAGAGCGGCCGAGCATCAATTCGGAGCTCCTAGCTGTTGACTCTGCCTCCCCAAGCGACTGGCGTACCCCCAATCTATCGTGGCTCCAAGACTCTCAGGAGCCTCCCAACCCTCGGGAAGCCCGAAGATTGAAATACCAAGCTCGGAGATTCGTCGCCCTAGATGGCACTCTCTATCGGAGATCCTTCTCCGGTCCCCTCCTGAGTGCCTCAACGCTGATGAAGCCAACTGAGCGATTCAAGAGGTTCACGAAGGTCTGTGCGGAGCACATTTAGGAGGAAGGTCGCTGGCCAGGATCTTACTACAATAAGGTTATTGGTGGCCCACTCTGCAGCAGCGACTGCTCGACTTACACACAACACTGTGACCGATGCCAGCGATTTGACCACTTGGTCCATCAGCCAGCAACAGAGCACATCACCTTAGCCGAGCCGTATTCTTTCACTCGCTGGGGAATCGAAATCCTCGGGCCATTCCCCATGGCCCAGGCCCAGAAGAAGTTCATCATCGTCGCCATCGACTACTTCACTAAGTGGATCGAGGCCAAAGCCACTGCTAGGATCACCGGGACAGTCGTCTAGAGCTTCGTCTGGAAATCGATCATATGTCGCTACGGCATCCCTCGGGTGATAGTGAGCGATAATGGCCGACAATTTGATTCTCGGTATTTTCGAGACAGATGTGCCGACCTTAACATTCATAATCACTTCACTTCGGTCGCCCACCATCAAGCTAACGAGCTGGTCGAAAATGCCAATAAGACTATCTTGAAAGGCATTAAGACTAGGCTCGGCAAAGCCAAGGGTAGCTGGCTCGAGGAATTGCCGAACGTACTTTGGTCACACAGAACGACTCCCAGAACGGCAACAGGTGAAAGTCCCTTTCTGCTGGTATACGGTACCGAGGCCGTGATCCTGTTGGAGATTGGCAATCCCTCCCTCCGAGTCATCTGCTTCTCGTTCGAGGCAAACGATCAGAAATTGCTCGAAAACCTCGACCTAACAGATGAGCTCTGAGAGATTGCCAGCATCCGAGCAACGAAATATCAACGCCGCCTCACTCGATACTACAACGCCAAAGTTTGAGATAGACACTTTCAACCGGGAGACTTCATCCTCAGGAAAGCCGAAGTCTCTTGACCACTTGAGGCGGCGGGCAAGTTATCCCCTAATTGGGAAGGCCCCTACCGAGTGGTCGAGATGCTCGGAAAAGGAGCACACCGACTATCCACGATGGAAAGAGAGCTCATCCCTCGGACCTGGAACGCGACTACACTACGCAAGTTCTACTTTAGAATACTGAGCATTGTGTAAACAACATGAGAGAAAACAAAAGCCTCCTTTCTTTTATTCAAACAACTCGCGTGTACATCAGGAAGGCCGAAGCCATGAAAATACATGTCAAAAAAGCAAAAAATCCATCTGGCGCCGCCGTATGAGCCCATCGCTCGGCTGACTCGGTTGACCTTCCTGCGTCTAGCCACTGACTCTGCCTCATGCTAAAACTGGCTCGGATAAAGGGTAGTCGACCGCGTTGGCTCGGGCAGCTCGGGACAAAGGTGACAGAGGGATTAGGAAGGAGAAGGCTATCTTCCAAGTTGAACTTGGAAGAGAAAGGGGAAGATGGAACACATATGAAGGCATCCTCCCCGCCAACCTGCCAACTCTTTGGAAGGAAGAGAGTGTAGGCTCCCTCCGAAGAGTGAAAGAAATGATGAGAAGAGCAGAAGAGGGAAAAAGAGGCTACGAGAGGGAAAAAGAAACCAGTAGAGCTGGACGAGGAGGCAGGGGAAAGCCCTGGAAGGAGGGAGCTTAATTGGCTTCCTCCTCCCCTCCATGGAGCGAGCAGGAAGGGACGGGCAGCAGGGATGCCTATGCCCCCATCCGTCCGCCATCTCGTCCCCACCCCCCAAGCGCCGCTGGAACTGATAAAAAGAAGACGACGTGCCTCCGCACGTCGGACCTTCTTCAAACCCGTCCGCCGGCCGTCGAACCTCCTTCAAACCCGAAGTAGCAAGGACTCTCTGCGCTCCGTCATCGGCATCATCATCTTCCAGAGCGTCTTCCATGCTTCAAATACAATAGCATAATGCTACGTGAAGAAAGAATGATGAAAGACTGTCAGGGAAAATCCTAAGCGGTGGAGAGGATGGGACGCCCTTCAGACCTTTTATTGGTGAAGGGAGGCTATTTGCCTTAAATGATTCTCTCCTCGAAAACACGCCAAAGGGATCTCTCCCTACGAATGGTCACCTCAAACTTCTCGTTTCCGCCCCAGCAGGACACACGAAGCGGCCAAACCTTCAAAGCATGAGAAAATGGAAAGACACCCTATCAGACGCTCACCCAACCATCAGGCGAGATCCATGCAGAAAGTATCGGCACTTTCCAACCACTGCAGATATGCTGAACAAAATACGGTAATGGCGGTATGGAATAGTTAAGTGTTTGTCATAATGCTATTGCCTTATCTATTTTTCTACACAATGGAGAAAGTTTTTTCTTCAAAAGGAAAAAGATATACAAAGAGAGGAAGCAAAGCAGATACATTAGGCCTCTGGCCCACCCTAAAGCTGGGGAGTGGAAGGCTCAGGCGGTCTGCCTCCGGCATCCCCGGCGACAGCCGACCTGGGCACTAACCCCACCGGCATGGGAACTGCCTCAGTTGCGTGCCCTCCCGAGGCATCCAGAGTTGGCGACCCCTCGGGCAAAGAGCCCTCCTGATCTTCTTCGTCTGACATTGAAACAGAGGAGCAGGAGGATGACAGATCGAGTCGTAGCATTGTCCGGATGGGAGTTCAATCCCGGACACCTGCTCCTCAGCATAAGATACAGCCCGGTCATAGCCCTGCTTGAACCCCTTACGAATGCCTCGGCGAAGCGCTAACTCATAGTAGGGGAGGGCAGCTTCCTTAAGGTCGACCCGGTAGGCCTCTGAGCATTTGTACTGCTCGAGCGCCTCCGCCCCGGCCAATCCCACTCTGCCAACGAGCTCAGCCTTCTCCCGCTCCGTCTCGGCTAATCTCCGCTCGGCCTCAGCCGCCCGCTCCTCGGCCTCCGCCGACAGCTTCTTCGCCTCTGCTCGATTGGCCTCAGCCTCCCCCCGAAGGCGCTCAGCTTCTTCCGCCCGATCCACTAGATCGGAGCGCTCAGCCTCCCACCGGCCATCCAGCTCGACACGAAAAAGGCACTCCTCTTCAAGAAGCCTGCTCTTCCTCTCGAGCGATTCGCGGGCCTTAGCTAGCTGCTCTGTTAGCGCCCGGGCCTCCAGCTAGCTCGACATCACCAGCTCCCTAACCGAGGAAAGCTCCCGCCGAAACCCATCACGCTCCTCGGCAAGTGTCACGCCCCAAGCGCGAAGATTACCCGGAGGCGTGACGTGTCTATATGGATCGTGTCAATCATGTAAATATCAGAGTGCGCAAATAACTAAGCTTTAATTCAAAATTAATACAAATAGTACGAGCTGACTATTGTCACAACTAATCAAAGGACAAATACATATGTTCCCAGAGTCCAACGACTAGGCTTCAAATCTTAAGCAGTTCTAATCAAGTTGACTAATACAAATGACATAGATGAATTGATGCAACTGACATAAGTGAACTAATATAATAACACAAAGGACATCATAATTAACATGACAATTGATGACTCCATTCTACACTCATCACTCAGACTCATCCCCTTCCGTGTTCTGGCCGATATCCAAACTACCTGAAAAGGTTAGAAAAACAACTAGATGAGCGAATCGCTCAGTAGGAATTACATCTCAACATTTAACATGCTTTAAGTGGTTTACAAGTTCGATTAATGTCAGTAAAGTTATGCATGTAGATGAGTAGATATCAAGGATTGTAAAAATCGACAAGAGCAGTGAAGGAATAACAAGTGAGAGTATAAGGATTCCAACTTCAATGCAGCAATAGCAAGAGATTCAAGCAAGTAATAACTGGAATTAACAAAAATCTTTCCAAGAGAGTAAGAACTCATGTCAAGCAAGTAATAGAAAGTAATATAAATTCAAGCATGTAAAACTAGAATTGGCTATTTATCAATTTCATTCAAGCAAAACTTTACCCTTCTGCGGGTCTCAAGTCAAATCAATCAAGTAATATCACGAGAATGAGTGAAATATCTAAAGCCTAGCAAGCAAGTACTTCGGTGTAATGCCAAACACCATGGTCAATAAACTCCCATGGGCACAAGTACCTTCGGGTGCTCCTCCCAGGACCAGACCGGGCCCTATATGCACAGCATTAATCATGTCTGTCGACATCCACTCTCATTTATAGCCAATATGTAATTTCAAGGTTTGACTAGTATGATATATAAGGTAGAATTATGGAATGGAATCCAATGGCACATTAATGTGTAGGGATGAACTAAGACTGGAAACCAGTAACGTTTGATACATGGAAAAAAACTAGATAAGAGAGGTGCCTTATGGGCCACCTGACAATTTTAGAAACGACACCCTCACTGTGGGATGCCCTTCCTGGGAATTATACAGGGTTTAGAGGACCCTGTCAGGAGTTAAATATCACCTCTCAGGCTGCCATCTATCAGTGGTGATGGCAAAAGTGAAAGCCTAACGATCAGGTTAACGCAATGAGCCAGCTGTAGTTCATCGCGTCAACCCTACAGTTCATCACGTCAACCCCGCGAACAGGCTGGGTCGACTCATCAGTTCATCGCGTCAACCTTGCGAACAGGCAGGGTCGACTCATCAGTTCATCGCGTCAACCCTATGAACGGGCAGGGTCGACTCATAAGTTCATCACGTCAACCCTGTGAACAGGCAGGGTCGACTCATCAGTTCATCGCGTCAACCCTGCGAACAGGCTGGGTCGACTCATCAGTTCATCGCGTCAACCCTGTGAACTAGCAGGGTCGACTCATCAGTTCATCACGTCAACCCTGTGAACTGGCAAGGTCGACCCTGTGAGCAGGCAGGGTCGACTCATCAGTTCATCGCGTCAACGCGATGAACTGGCAGGGTCGACCCTGTGAACAGGCAGGGTCGACTCATCAGTTCATCGTGTCAACGCGATGAACTGGCAGGGTCGACTCTGCAGTTCATATTTGCTCAAAATGGCTTAAGGTATTAATCTTTGATTAAACTAGGGTATTAACCTTTGATTTAAGTTTATTTAGGTAAAACTGATGACATGGATAGATAGAGAAAATTATAAGGATTATAGATCTTTATTCATGCATTCGTTTCATGCTTTAGTTGCTTAAATATCAGATTTTTAACATGACATATCATACAAGTTTTCATTTTTAAAGGAACTAAATGGAGACAAGGTTTCTAGATAGGCTACCTTATAGATTAATTAGGTATGCTAGTTAGTTAGTAGATCAACTAACATGTTAATTAGGTATGTTAACAGGTTAGTTAAACTAATAAGTTACGTACAAATATGATAAAACTTGCGTTAAACGGATATATCGTATGGATATGAAGCTAATACATGCTAATCAATACTAATCATCTTCGGTATAAGGCTACTACATGCTAATTATCTTGGTACGAGGCTAATACATGCTAATCATCCTAGATTTAAGCTAACACATGCTAATTATTCTAGGTATGAGACTAATACTTGCTAATTATCTTGTGTATGAAGCTAATACACGCTAATCATCCTAGATTTAAGCCAACACATGCTAATTATTCTAGGTATGAGACTAATACTTGCTAATTATCTTGGGTATGAAGCTAATACACGCTAATCATCCTAGATTTAAGCCAACACATGCTAATTATTCTAGGTATGAGACTAATACTTGCTAATATTTGCTAATACATGCTAATTATCTTGGTATAATGCTAATACATGCTAATTATCTTAGGTATGTGTTGAGTACGGACTGAATAGATCTAGAGGGGGGGTGAATAGATCTTTCCCCCTTTTTCAGATTTAATATCTATTGGCTAAGTGAGTTGCCGGTGATTAACGAATTACAGAATTGATGTTGATATCAGTGAAGAAAACAAACACATAGAAAAGCACACACACACATAAGCAAACCACAAGATAGGATTTTTAAGGTGGTTCAGTCTCTTCCCGAGACTTACATCCACCCCTTGCTTAACTCAAGCAAGGCTTCACTAATGAGAACCTCTGATCTCAATCAAAACACAAGACACTGCTGTCATACAGCTTGTTCCTGCTGACACACAGCTTGTACCAGCTGACACACAGCTTGAATCCGCTGCCTCACAGCTTGACACTTGGTGTAAGGATGAATAGAAATGATGTGAAGGTGGGATGATGCAACAGGACTGAATATGGACTTTTGTAACAAAGTAAAGAATTCAGCCTGTGGTCTTAATCACATAAATAACAAGACTAGACTCCCTGTAGAGCTTCCAATCGGATGCCTTCAGCTGCTTTGTTGCTGGAGGTCGCACAGCTTTAAGCCCAGTCTTTCTTCTGCAGTAAATGAGAACGCCTTCAGTCTTCTGCAGATATCTGATTGATGGTAAGCTACTTCGTCCTGTGATGTAGGTGTGTTTCTTAGCTTCGGTTCTATGCTCCCTCTGTGTGCTTGCATTCGCGATCCGTGGCCTTCTACTTTTTATGCAGATTCTTTTCCAAGTCTGAAGCTTTTCCCGCTCAAAATTCAGATCGCGCATCAATCTGCTAAAAAGCAGGGAGAAGGTTAAATCCGATGACTACAATAAGTTTGACCACTTCTAAGCACGATTCTCTCCTTGATTCCCGTGCGGAATCTCATCATTTGAACTGCCCAACAACCTGCAACAACAATCTGCAGGTTTTAAGGAACCAAAATAGAATTCGGTTACAGTTCGGTTCTGGACGCTATAACGCCCGTGGTCGACCATGACACGGTCCCTGGTCGACAACAAGCAGTGTCCTGATGGCGGTTCCATTCTGGCTGACACTCGCGTCCCCCGTGGTCGACCACAGCCTTGTCGCTGGTCGACAAGGGGCGAATTACAGATGGCCGTCAGTTCTGTCTGATGTTCTGGCTGTTCTGTGGTCGACCAGAAGTGGGGCTTTGGTCGACAGCCAAGGCACATGCAGAAGACGGATGACTTGAAACGTTTCTGGCTGGGTTCGTTGGTCGACCATAACCACTTCCCTGGTCGACAAGCGGCCTTTGACACTTCTTCTGATTTGTTGATTCCACTTGGATTTCAGTGGACCTGAAATTACTTAACTTATCAGAAATAAATTGAACTATCAGATTTATATTGAGTTGATCAGAAACATTATTTGTCATCATCAAATAGTCATGAGTCCAATACTTTGAAGGAACAATCAAACCACTTGTATTTGTTATGAAACAATATAGAACTTGATTAATCAAACATATCCTATTGTCATCATCAAAACCAAGGGATGCACAACATTCTCCCCCTTTTTGATGATGACAACCATGAGTCATTGTGACAAACAACAGACTATAAAATTCATTTGATATTGCATTCAAGGCTATCATAGCACAGATTTCATTCAGACAATTCGTTTGATGTGCCTTTCAAAAACTATAGCACTACTTACATGAGAGACTCAAAAAAGAATTAAGACACTAAGGACACGTAGACAAAGTAAACTTGACAATCTAGACTCACATCTAGACACACAACTAGACACACAATGACACATAAAGTCCTATCTCCCCCTTTGTCAACAGCAAAAAGAAGATCATGGAGGGATGTGAGAGAAAGACGAGAGAGAACGGGAGAGGAAGAATGCGAAAGAAGTACAGGGCGGCGGATGAGAAAAAATAGGGACCCAGCCGTGGCAATTTATAGGATAGGGCAGTAGGGCTGGGTCTTAAAGGAACTGGGACAGTGAACCATCACGATGCAGAAAACGAGCGGTCAGGATTTAATCAGCATTACTCAACTTTTTGGAAGGTATTAAAGTGTACGCCCTTTCTTTAACAGAACACTTATGGAACCTTTCCACCCTTATGCAAAGACCACCTTGTGATCAAATAGAGTGGGTATAGTGGTTCAATGAATTTGAAAGTATTGCACCAATAAATTGACTCCCCATATCCAATTTCTTTCACATGGCTCCTTGAACTTATAATATATTTCAAGAGATAATTGGACTAACTATGCTAGCTGAACAGTGTTTTTAAAACTTGTATTTGCATGCTATGCTTTAGGTCAACCATTTTCTCTGCCTTTGTGATGCTTTAAATTTTTCTTTTTGAATCATTTGAGAGCTGTGGTCAGGTTGATCACATGCTTTTCTACACGAGGAGACACGCTTTGTACACGCCAGAAACCCCGGCTACTTAGCATGCCTAACCATTCCACAAATGACTGGGACACACCTTTTATCCGTGAGGATATACGTTTATCAAACGCCAATATCCCCAGTTACTCAGTATGCCCAATCAATATCAGCAGAGTTAGATTGGATCTTCATGACACACTGGTCTCCCATCTATTTTTCAGCTATTTTTTTGCTTTGAGATGAAGAACAGTAGTTTCTCAGACCTCAATCCATTGCTCTACCATGAAGGCAGAATTATGGCGTATTCCATGTACATACATGTTAAATTTAAGTTTATTTTTACTGTTCAGCACAAACACAGGTAGAGAAACAGTCTCATTACTAAAAATCATAAGTCCTCAAAATCTTGTGACAGAGTCATAGTTATGGTTTGAATTTATTGCAGTAGTACAGTTCAAATTCTCATTACTACACTCAACCTCTACTCTTAATGATTACCTTGGTGATTTTATTGAAGGATATGGTTAGGTTTTTCAATGTTTTATCAAGGAATGAGTTTACACTTTTTCTCCCCCTCAATTTATGAGTCCTTGCTGAAGATAAAAAAAAATGTTGGCCATGAAGAGATATAGAGACACAAGGGATGGGAAGTATGGATAATGATGAATGAGTGAAGAAACTGAGCACAAAAGTTCACTTAGATCAGAGGATTTCCTAGCAGAACCAGTAGCCTTTTTAGATCCATTTTCCCTTGTTCAGATCCTCTGTCGACCATAGAGGTGCCTTTGGTCGACCTCTGTGCTGTCACAGAACCAACTATTTCCTGTCCTGATGCCTTGGTCGACCAGCGCCTTACCTGTAGTCGACAACTGCGAAGTCACAGAACCAACTATTTCCTGTCCTGATGCCTTGGTCGACCAGCGCCTTGTCTGTGGTCGACCACAAGAGATGAGCCGTAGAGAACTAGTATTCTGTAGAACTTGCTGAAGTAGCACCCGACACTAGACTTCCAAACTCAAAAACCTGACTAGTACTAGAGACCTAGTTGACATAACTTAGACAGAAATGACAGAATCTATGCAGTGTACACATGAATATGATTATTTCAAGAATTTTCAGGAGAAATTCTACAAATTCCTAACTCCCTTCTTAGAGTTGAAAATCTGTCATTGTTAAGGGGTTTTGTGAAAATGTCTGCCAGTTGTTTTTCAGTTTCTACAAAATGAAGCATGAAATTTCCTTTGGAGACCTCATCTCTTAGAAAGTGATGACGGATCTCAATGTGTTTTGTCCTAGAGTGTTGAATGGGGTTTTTAGACAAATTAATAGCACTAGTGTTGTCACAGAAAATAGGTGCACATCCAAGATCTACATTGTAGTCTTGGAGTTGATGTTTTATCCACAAAACCTGTGTACCACAGCTCCCTACTGCGACATACTCAGCCTCAGCAGTGGAGAGTGCCACAGAATGCTGTTTTTTAGAAGCCCATGATATTAAACATCCACCCAATATTTGACAATAACCACTAGTACTCTTCCTATCAATTTTGCAACCAGCATAGTCAGCATCTGAATATGAAATCAAATCTAGTTTGCAGTAAGTAGGATACCATAAACCCAATTCTTGGGTGCCGGCAATGTATCGAAGGATACGCTTGACAGCCCCTAAATGTGATTCTCTAGGGCTAGACTGATATCTAGCACACATGCATACACTAAACTGAATATCTGGCCTTGAAGCAGTTAAATATAGCAGGGACCCGATCATACCTCTGTATTTCTTGGCATCTACCATGTTACCTTTTACATCAGCTTCCAATGTTGCATTTGTACCCATGGGTGACTCAATTGGTTTGCAGCTTTCCATGCCAAACTTTTTCAGCATCTCCTTTATGTACTTGGATTGATTTATGAAGTATCCTTCTCTACATTGTACGATCTGCAATCCAAGAAAAAACTGTAAATCACCCATTAAACTCATTTCAAACTCATTGGTCATTAAGTTTGCAAATTCAGTACATAAAGAAGCTTCGGTAGATCCAAACACAATATCATCCACATAGATTTGTACAATTAGTATATGCTTACCTTGGGTCTTGGAAAACAATGTTTGATCAATTTTACCTCTTATGTATCCCTTCTTGGTGAGGAAGGAGCTCAACCTTTCATACCAAGCCCGTGGAGCCTGCTTTAATCCATACAAAGCTTTATGCAATTTGAAAACATGATTAGCAAGTTCATCATTTTCAAAACCAGGGGGTTGTTCCACATAGACTTCTTCTTTTATTATTCCATTTAGAAATGTACTTTTTACATCCATTTGTTGTAGTTTGATTCCATGAGATGCTGCAAAGGCTAACAATATCCTGATGGCTTCTAATCTAGCAACTGGAGCATATGATTCTTCAAAATCAACCCCAAATTCCTGGTTGTATCCTTTAGCCACCAGCCGAGCCTTGTTTCTCATTACAACCCCTTCTTCACTTAGCTTGTTTTTATAGACCCATTTGGTTCCAATAACGGGGTGAGATGAAGGTCTAGGGACAAGACTCCACACCTGATTTCTTTCAAATTGATTTAGTTCTTCATGCATAGCATTTATCCATGAGTCATCTTTTAATGCTTCCTCTACTGATTTGGGCTCTATTTGGGACACAAGTGCAAGTTGATCTAGTTCATTGATTTCTTTTAATTGAGATCTAGTCTTCCTAGGATCATGAATTCCACCAATGATGTTTTCTATGGGATGATCTCTAAGAAGTCTTAAGTTTTCAAGATTGTTACCTGAGTTGACCTCTCCTTCGGTTTGATCATTGGAATTACCTCGATTGCTTTCTTGATTCTGTGCTTCTTCATTCTCCATCGGTTCTTCTTTGTCATTCAGAAATTCTCCATCTTCTTCTTCCTTGCAAACCTATTCATTTTTGCCAAAATCATTGATTTCATCAAATGAAATATGAGGGGATTCTTCAACAACTTGATCTTTGGTGTTAAAGACCCTATAGGCTCTTGATCGGTCCGAATAGCCCAAGAATATTCCTGGATCACTCTTCGGTTCAAATTTGTCCAAGGCCCTTTTATCATTGTTATGGATAAAGCATTTTGACCCGAAAATTCTAAAATGAGCTAGGGATGGTTTCTTACCTTTGAACATTTCATATGGTGTATTTTCACTAGCCGGTCTTACCATTGCTCGGTTTACAATGTAACATGCTGTGTTGACTGCCTCTGCCCAAAATCTCCTTGGAAGTTTAGCTTCAACCAGCATGGTTCTAGCCATCTCGACAAGAGTGCGGTTCCTTCTCTCCACAACTCCATTTTGTTCTGGAGTCCTTGGTGAGGAAAATCTGTGGGTTATGCCCTTGTTTCTGCAGAATAGATCAAAGTCAGAATTTTCAAACTCTCCCCCATGGTCAGATATGATTGTACACACTTTGAACTTGCCATCCTGCTTCATTCTTTTGTAGAATTCCTGAAACTCAGAAAAAGCATCACTTTTATGAGATAGAAATATTACCCATGTGAATCTAGAGAAATCATCAACTAGTACATAATCGTACCTCTTACCACTAAGACTAGCAGTTCTTGTTGGGCCAAAAATGTCCATGTGCACAAGTTCTAGTGGTCTAGAAGATTGACTTTCAGTTCTACCTTTGAATGATTTTCTTGCTTGCTTACCTTGGGTACATGATTCACATACTTTGACATTTTGAGCAAACGAAATTTCAGGCAAACCAAGAACCATCTTATTCTTCACAAGTTTATGCAACACCCTATAGCTAACATGCCCTACCCTTCGGTGCCACATCCAGGTCAGGTCCTCTTTCTTGGCGGTTAGGCACAGGTTGGAGTGGGCTGGATCATCCAAGTCTATTATGTAGACATTGTTTACTCTCTGGCCCATAAACTTGACTGTTTCTGAATTTGGTTCAATAATCTTGCAGATCTTGGAGTCAAATACTACTTTATGGCCTTTGTCGCAAAGCTGACTGATGCTCAGCAAATTATATTCCAGTCCATCTACCAGCAGTACATTTTCAATACAGTTAGAGGAGTTCTTACCTATTTTACCTGTCCCAATGATCTTACCTTTGTTATTTCCTCCAAAGGTCACATAGCCTCCATCTTTTGAGCTTAGTTGGAAGAACTTGGTCTTGTCTCCCGTCATGTGTCTTGAGCAACCACTATCTAAGTACCATTTATTGTGCATGGCTGCCAGACATTCCTGCATCATGAATTACACAGAAATTTTTGGACCCCAATGATACCCGGGTCCAAGATACCTTGTAAAATTATGAAATTGCTGTAACAATCCTTTGGGAACCCAGATTTTGTTAGAGCATTTTAATTTTTCGTTTCTGAACTTGTTCAGATTGGGTGGTTTTTGTTCTAATGTTTCTTTAATCTGAATCCACCTTTTTGATCTCCAATTTTCATTTTGTTTCACCTTAGAAAATCTGTGGTTTCTGTTTGCGTGTCTGGTCATGGTCGACATCTGGTGTGTCTGTGGTCGACCATCGCTTTTCCAGAAGCTAGCGCTTGTTCTGGCAGTTCCTCTGGTCGACATCTGGTATGCCTGTGGTCGACCACTGCTTCTCCAGACGCCAGCGCCTGTTCTGGCAGATCCTCTGGTCGACAGAGGAGGGGTCGGTTGTCGACCAGCCTGTCTCCAGACACCTTGTTTTTCAGATTTATGTCTTTTAACTTGATTTAGTGCTTGGTTTGTTTGGTTATTTCTGTGAATTTGAGTTTCTTGTCTATTATTTTTAAGCTTATGTTGATTGACTGTTTTCTCTTTAATGTTTCTCTCTTCCTTGGTGACATTATTCCTTTTGGAGGAGCATTCAGCTACATCCTCTTGTTTGTTTTGATATAGATTGATTAGGGGCCCTTTTCCTTTTGAGTCAGCAGTCCCAGTTATGGTTTTTGTTTGGAATTCCTTTTTAGCCGTAGGATTGTATCCTAATCCTTCTTTTTGAAAGTTTACTTTTATTCCCAAGACAGCATTTAAGTTTTCTTGACCTTTAGTCATTTTTTCCAAGGTTTCCTGTTTGTTTTTCAGTTCACTCTGGATTCTTTCTATTTCTTCCAGAAGTTTACAGTTTTCCTCCTTGAGTGAGTTGTTTCTTTCTTGAGTTTCCTTAGTTTGTTGTTCACTTTCTTGAGTCTTTAATTTTACCTCATCAATTATGTTTTTCAGTGACTCATTTTCTTCTAACAGCCCTTTGACAGTTTCTTCATCTGTCTCGTATTGTTTCAGCTTATTTTTCAAGGTGGTGATTTCTAATTCTAGTTCAGTTCTGTTGACAAATGGGATGCTGTCATTGTTGACCTGATTAAGTTTTTTCTTCAAACTCTTATTTTCCTTTCTAATTCTTTCATATGCATCAAGTAAGTCTGAGTAGACTCCTTCCCAATCTGAGCTAGAAAAATCTTGAAAAGGGGAGGTTACCTCAAGATCGTTGCTGTCTCCTTTGGCCATTAAACATGTGTTTCCTTCTTCTTCTTCGGAGGTTGTTTCCTCTTCGCTGCTTTCCTCTTCCTCGCTCCATGTGCTTATCATTGCCTTTGGTTTCTTGCCTTTCCACTTGTAGCTTGATTTCTTAGGAGCCTCTGGACATTCTGCCTTCACGTGTCCTGGCTTCCTGCAGTTGTAGCAAACAAGCTTGTTAGATGAAGCTTTGTTTTTGTCAAACTTAAACCGGGATGATTTCCTTACCGTGCCCTTAGGATTTTTAAATCCCTTACCTTCCTTCCGCAGGAACCTTCTGAACTTTCTTGTTAACATGGCTAGTTAGCCAGTTTCATCACCTGTGCTAGATGAGTTATCAGTGTCAGATAATTCAGAGGTGCCTACTTTAGTTTTCAGGGCGAGCTGCTTCTTTTTCTTGCCCTCATCTTCCTTTCTCTTTAGGTTGACCTCATATGCCATTAGGGAACCTACCAGTTCATCCACAGTCATAGTTGTGAGGTTCTTTGAGTCCTCAATTACTGTGGCCTTGGTATGCCACATAGGAGTGAGGGATCTTAGGATCTTCCTTACTAATTCCTGTTCCTTGTAGGTTTTCCCTAGACTTTTTAAACTATTCGTTAATTGCACTAGTCTAGCATACATTTCAGAAATATTTTCGTCAGTTTTCATTCTAAACATTTCATATTCTGAAACTAGCATATTTGCTTTTGACTCCCTTACCTCTGAAGTACCTTCATAGATTACTACTAGTCGATCCCACATTTCCTTGGCCGTTGCACATTGTGAAACTCGTGAGAACTCCGTGGGGTGTAGTGCGCATTGCATTACATTCATGGCTCCCCAGTTGATGGTTGATTTTCTGACTTGTTCTCTGGTCCAGGTATCCTCATCATCGGGCAGCTCGTAGGGTCCTCGGCTTACTACTCTCCACATCTCATGATCTTGTGCTCTCAAGAACACCTGCATACGATTTTTCCAGTATGAGAAATCATTTCCATCGAAATATGGTGGTCTAGTTACTGAGTGTCCCTCAGCCATTAAACTTCTAGAGTTCAGTCCGGCAGGCCTCTCCTGGTTGTCAGACCACATTTTTGGAGAGTCTGGCTCTGATACCACGTGTTGAGTACGGACTGAATAGATCTAGAGGGGGGGTGAATAGATCTTTCCCCCTTTTTCAGATTTAATATCTATTGGCTAAGTGAGTTGCCGGTGATTAACGAATTACAGAATTGATGTTGATATCACTGAAGAAAACAAACACATAGAAAAGCACACACACACATAAGCAAACCACAAGATAGGATTTTTAAGGTGGTTCAGTCTCTTCCCGAGACTTACATCCACCCGTTGCTTAACTCAAGCAAGGCTTCACTAATGAGAACCTCTGATCTCAATCAAAACACAAGACACTGCTGTCATACAGCTTGTTCCTACTGACACACAGCTTGAATCCGCTGCCTCACAGCTTGACACTTGGTGTAAGGATGAATAGAAATGATGTGAAGGTGGGATGATGCAACAGGACTGAATATGGACTTTTGTAACAAAGTAAAGAATTCAGCCTGTGGTCTTAATCACATAAATAACAAGACTAGACTCCCTGTAGAGCTTCCAATCGGATGCCTTCAGCTGCTTTGTTGCTGGAGGTCGCACAGCTTGAAGCCCAGTCTTTCTTCTGCAGTAAATGAGAACGCCTTCAGTCTTCTGCAGATATCTGATTGATGGTGAGCTACTTCGTCCTGTGATGTAGGTGTGTTTCTTAGCTTCGGTTCTATGCTCCCTCTGTGTGCTTGCATTCGCGATCCGTGGCCTTCTACTTTTTATGCAGATTCTTTTCCAAGTCTGAAGCTTTTCCCGCTCAAAATTCAGATCGCGCATCAATCTGCTAAAAAGCAGGGAGAAGGTTAAATCCGATGACTACAATAAGTTTGACCACTTCTAAGCACGATTCTCTCCTTGATTCCCGTGCGGAATCTCATCATTTGAACTGCCCAACAACCTGCAACAACAATCTGCAGGTTTTAAGGAACCAAAATAGAATTCGGTTACAGTTCGGTTCTGGACGCTATAACGCCCGTGGTCGACCATGACACGGTCCCTGGTCGACAACAAGCAGTGTCCTGATGGCGGTTCCATTCTGGCTGACACTCGCGTCCCCCGTGGTCGACCACAGCCTTGTCGCTGGTCGACAAGGGGCGAATTACAGATGGCCGTCAGTTCTGTCTGATGTTCTGGCTGTTCTGTGGTCGACCAGAAGTGGGGCTTTGGTCGACAGCCAAGGCACATGCAGAAGACGGATGACTTGAAACGTTTCTGGCTGGGTTCGTTGGTCGACCATAACCACTTCCCTGGTCGACAAGCGGCCTTTGACACTTCTTCTGATTTGTTGATTCCACTTGGATTTCAGTGGACCTGAAATTACTTAACTTATCAGAAATAAATTGAACTATCAGATTTATATTGAGTTGATCAGAAACATTATTTGTCATCATCAAATAGTCATGAGTCCAATACTTTGAAGGAACAATCAAACCACTTGTATTTGTTATGAAACAATATAGAACTTGATTAATCAAACATATCCTATTGTCATCATCAAAACCAAGGGATGCACAACAGTATGAAGCTCATCCTAGATTTAAGCTAACACATGCTTTATGAACACTAAATATCGCATGGAAATGAGCCTAATACTAAATGCCTAGACAAATCATCCTAGATTAGCTACTAGTTTTGTTAATAGTTGAGAACACCTACTTGTTGGAAGATCGTAGCAGCATAACCCTTCTTTGTAATCCCTGCAGAGCTTTGCCCCAACCTTAGCTAGCCTAGAATGGGGGTAGCAAAAAGGGTATGTTTATAGGGTTGTCATGGCCGAATGGGAGGCAAGATCTGAAATAATGGGGCTTTACAGCTTGTACAGGCTGGAGAGATAAGGGATAATGTTTGGACAGCCAATCCATGGCCCAGATCGTAAAGTATGTCTCCCACATTCATACACGATCCCTCTTCAATGTGCACACTTTCAAAGTCTGTACATCGTCAAAGTCTATACATTGGCTTCACAAAGTCTGTACATTGCTATTGCTAGCCTATTCACTAAGTCTGTACATCCTCTCCCTGTCAAAGTCTATACATTGGCTTCCTCTCAATGTCTGTACATCACAAAGTCTATACATTGGCTATTGCTAGCCTATTCACAAAGTCTGTACATCACAAGTCTGTACATCCTCTCCCTCTCAAAGTCTATACATTGGCTTCCCTCTTAAAGTCTATAAATTGCCTGAGCATAGTCATGAAGTTTGTACATTGCACTGTGCATCATTCTTCCAAGTCTATACAATGAGGTGAAGTCTATACATCCATTAGTGATCTTCCAAGTCTGTACGTTGCTAACTTATAATGCATAATTAATTGGCACAAAAGGTAAATGGTGGATGCTAGGATTTGAACCTTGGTCATTGGGTTGAAAGGTAAGTTACTTAACCAACTACACTAGGAAGCCACTTGTTAAGTGAATACTCTTACATGTGATAACTACGTGTTCCAACTTCTTACTTAATCTAGAGTTTATCTAATATATATTTTTTTGAGAAATATTATTAATAAATATATATATATATATATATTTATACGGGATGCTACACCCTCCACCACTTAAAAGAATTTGGTCCCCAAATTCAATTACATTATACGGAGACAAGGAGGGTGAGAATTACTTACGGACTCGAATAATTCTGGAAATCTCCTTCTCATAGACTCCTCGGTTTCCTAGGTAGCTTCTTGTTATAAGCATCGATTCCATTGATTTTTTACCATAGGGATCGCCTTGTTCCTTAGAACTCGGATTTCTTGGTCGAGGATCTTTACTGGCCTTTGCTCATAGGTGAGGTCCTTCTGTATCACCAAGTCAGTGTCATCGATGACGTGTGAGAAATCGTGCACGTATTTCTTTAGCATAGAAACATGAAATACGTTGTGCACTTCTGACAGGTGTGGAGGTAGGGCGATACGATAAGCCACTTCGCCTACCCTTTCCAGTACTTCGAATGGACCGATAAACCTTGGTGTTAATTTGCCTTTAACACCGAATCTTCTAATGCCTCGGCCGGGAGATACCTTGAGGAAAACATGATCTCCGACTTGAAATTCAGGTCTCGCCTTCTGTTATCGGTATAAGATTTCTGCCTGGACTGTGCTACCATTAACCTTTCTCTAATGAGTTGTATCCTCTCGGTATAATCTCGCACCATGTCAGGACCTAGAATTTATTTTTCACCGACTTCATCCTAGCATATGGGAGATCGGCAACTCCTGCCATATAATGCCTCAAAAGGTGCCATTTGTATGCTGGCTTGATAGCTGTTGTTATATGCAAATTCGGCTAGTGGAAAGTGGTCATTCCAACTACCGCCGAAGTCTATAATGCATGCCCTTAACATAGCTTCCACAACTTGATTAGTCCTCTCGGTCTGTCCATCTGTCTGGGGATGAAAAGCAGTGCTGTAGTTGATTCTCGTCCCCAAGGAGTGTTGCAGGCTCTTTTAGAAATAAGAGGTGAAGCGCGGGTCTCGGTCAGATACGATCGAGACGGGAACTCCATGCAATCTAACCATTTCCTTCATATACAGGGCAGCAAGTACGTCGACTCACCATCGACTTTTGATGGGTAAGAAATGGGCCGATTTAGTTAACCGGTCGATAATTACCCAAATTCCATCATATCCACCCCTAGACTTGGGCAAACCCATGATAAAGTCCATGCCAATGTCTTCCCACTTCCACTTGGGAATATCCAGCGAATGTAGCTTTCCGGCGGGTTTTTGATGTTCCGCCTTCACTTGATGGCATGTGAGGCAACGAGACACAAAGTCTGCTACCTCCCTTTTCATGTTAGGCCACCAGAAAGTTCTTTTCAAGTCTTGGTACATCTTAGTGGCTCCAGGGTGGATTGTGTACCTCGATCTATGAGCTTCTTCAAGAATCTTCTTCTTCAATTCGGGATAGTCGGACACACATGTCCGTTCATGAAATAGTAATCTGCCATCAGGTGCTAGCTTGAAATCCAGTCTCTCGTCCAGCTTGCTCTTTATCTCCACTAGCGAGGGATCCTCTTCTTGTAACTTCTTGATTTCATGTAGCAAATATGGATGTAGGCTCATATGAGATAGAATAATGCACATGTTCTTCTCATCTGTTCTGATATCAAGCTCAGAGAATTTCTCCAGCAGTTTCCATTCTTGTATCATGCAGTTGGCCAATATTGTTCTCGGCTTTCGACTAAGGGCATCAATTACGGAATTACCCTTACTAGGATGGTACTGTATAGTGAAGTCGAAATCCTTGAGATACTCGAGCCAACGCCTTTGCCGCATGTTCTGCTCCTTTTGGGAGAATAAGTACTTGAGGCTTTTATGATCGGAGTACACAATGAATTGTTCTCCGTAGAGATAGTGCCTCCAGATCTTTAAAGCGAATACTACTGCGGCCAGTTCTAAGTCGTGAACTGGGTAGTTCTCTTCATGTTTCTTCAATTGTCGGGAAGAGTATGCAATGACTCTCCCATTCTGCATCAATACACATCCGAGACCAATACCAGAAGCATCGGTATATACCTCGTATTTTTCTCCTTCCATTGGTAATGATAAGACTAGAGCAGTGGTCAAGAGATCCTTCAAAGTTTGAAAACACTTTTCACAGTCTTCCTTCCACTCATAAGGCACTTCCTTGCGGGTTAACCTGGTCAGGGGAATAGCAATTTTGGAGAAGTCCTTTATAAAACGCCGATAGTAACCAGCTAGACCCAAGAAGCTCCGAATCTCAGTTACATTTGTGGGTCGTTCCCAGTTCTTCACGGCTTCGACCTTTGATGGGTCAACAGCAATTCCGTTCTTCGAAATGATATAGCCTAAGAAGGATACTTCCTCGAGCCAAAACTCACATTTGCTGAATTTGGCATATAGCTTGTTTCCCCTTAATATCTGCAATGCCTTCTTGAGGTGTTCTTCATGATCCTCTTCGGTCTTTGAATAGATCAGAATATCATCAATAAAGACCACAATAAATTGGTCTAAATTGGGCCTGAATATGTTGTTCATTAACTGCATAAAAGCTGCGGGGGCATTTGTTAGTCCGAAAGGCATAACAGTAAATTCGTAATGCCCATACCTGCTTCGGAATGCAGTTTTATGAATATCTTCTTCTTTGATCTTCAATTGGTGGTAACCAGAACGAAGATCAATCTTGGAGAAATATAAAGCTCCAGATAGTTGATCGAACAGCTCATCAATCCTTGGCAGTGGATACTTGTTCATGATTATAAGGTGATTTAGCTGTCTATAATCTATGCATAATCTCATCGATCCGTCCTTCTTTTTGACGAATAGCACGGGTGCTCCCCATGGGGAAGTACTCGGCCTGATGAAACCCTTGTTCAATAACTCCATTAGCTACTCTTTTAGTTCCTTCAGCTCAGCAGGGGACATTCTGTATGGTGCCCTGGAAATAGGACGAGCACCAGGGACAAGGTCGATTGTGAACGACACTTCCCTTTCCGGGGGTAAGCTGATTAAATCTTCTAGAAAAACAGGAAAATCCCGAATTACACCGATGTCTTCAACTTTAACCTTCTCGACTTCCGTGGTAGTCACGAATGCTATGAAAGTCATGCATCCCTTATTCATAAGTTTACTAGCTCGGAGTGCTAATATAAGAAGTGATTTACTCCAAGGGCTATTGTAAAGTAGCTCTGGGAAATCTACGAAAGTTACCTTGCCATGCCGGCAGTCTACAGTTGCTTGGTATGTGGATAGCCAGTCGGCACCTAGTATGACATCATACCCTTTATATCTAGGCATATCAGGTCAGCAGGTAAATTATTTCCCTTAATCATCACTTCACAGTTTGGATAGTGATAAGTGCTATCAGACTCATTCCCAAGAGGTGTAGATATGACAAAATCTAACAGTTCATGTTTCTTAGAAAATGAAGCAACAAAGTTCTTGGAAACGAATGAATGAGTTGCTCTGGTATCGAATAAAACTTGAGCAGTTTTTGAACAAATAGTGAGAATACCTTCCACAATTCCACCTTTAGTGGGTTCCGTCTCTTGGAGAGCTTGCAGACGGCCTTGTTTCTTTACCGGACGCTTCTCGTCTTTGGTGTCTTGTTCCTTCATCAATGGGCAGTCTGAGATTCGATGCTCTCGGCTCCCACATCGAAGACAAGCTCCTAACTTTCTCCAGCATTCCTCGGTCTTATGACCAGCTTTATCACAATACTTGCAAATCTCCTTTGATGGTGTGGTGGTGGAGAATGGCATGTCATTCTTCTGGAATTTCTTCGCCTTAGAGGGCTCCCCTCCCATGAAGAATCGCTTCTTGTTGAAGGATTGTTTGAATTTTCCCGGGCTTGTGACGGGTTCCTTCTTGTCTCTTCCTCGGATTCTCTCAGATAATTCGGTGGCGTCTTCCAGCAGTTGAGCACGCCGAACCATCTCCGAATAGACTTGGATGTCCATCGGGGCAAGTTGTATGATATAATGGGGCCGAAGCCCGTTGAGGAATCTTCTCACCTTCATCTTTTCCATACACACCAAGTGGGGTGCATACCTAGATAATCTGGAGAATTGGGCCTCATACTCTGCCACTTTCAAGCCCCGTTATTTTAGAACGGTGAATTCCGTGGCTTTCTTTTCCTGGATATGATCGGAGAAGTACTTGTTGTTGAAATGCTCCGTGAATTCATCCCATGTGACATGGTATTCTGGCAGTGTTGCTTCTATGGATTCCCACCAGCATCGAGCGTCCCGCTCTAGTTGGAATACGGCAAGTAAAACCTTCTCTTCATCCGCGCATTGCATCACATGGAAGATTCGTTCCAGCTCCTTTAGCCAATTCTTGGCATCCTCGGGGTCGGACGAACCCATGAACCTCGGTGGGTTCATGTTACGGAAACTTCAGTGGAGATCTCCCGCTCCATGATTTGCTCCACCTTGGGCCACTTGCTGTAGTGCCTGTGTGAGGCCTTGCATGGTGCGCTGCATCTCGCGCCATTGTGTTCTTTCCGCAGCCATGATCCTACAAAAGAGTTAAGTATGATAAAGATCAGATTTACTTGTAAGGTCAAAAGTCATTGTAGAACTTAACCCATGGCTCTATCCATCTCACCGGGTAAGGTATATCTATCCTTGAACTTGGGTTTTACCTATCCTTGGACTCAAGTTTTTACTTAGATTTCAATTTCTAACCGTTTATTTTTTCTAATTCCCTAGGTTTGAAAACCTAGGCTCTGATACCACGAAGACTGTCACGCCCCGAGCACGGAAGATTACCCGGAGGCGTGACGCATCTATATGGATCGTGTCAATCATGTAAATATCAGAGTGCGCAAATAACTAAGCTTTAACTCGAAATTAATACAAATAGTACGAACTGACAATTGTCACAACTAATCAAAGTACAAATACATATGTTCCCAGAGTCCAACGACTAGGTTTCAAATCTTAAGCAGTTCTAATCAAGTTGACTAATACAAATGACATAGATGAATTGATACAACTGACATAAGTGAACTAATACAATAACACAACGGACATCACAATTAACATGACAATTGATGACTCCATTCTACACTCATCACTCAGACTCATCCCCTTCCGTGTTCTGGCCGATATCCAAACTACCTGAAAAGGTTAGAAAAACAACTAGATGAGTGAATCGCTCAGTAGGAATTACATCTTAAGATTTAACATGCTTTAAGTGGTTTACAAGTTCGATTAATGTCAGTAAAGTTATGCATGTAGATGAGTAGATATCAAGGATTGTAAAAATCGACAAGAGCAGTGAAGGAATAACAAGTGAGAGTATAAGGATTCCAACTTCAATGCAGCAATAGCAAGAGATTCAAGCAAGTAATAACTAGAATTAACGAAAATCTTTCCAAGAGAGTAAGAACTCATGTCAAGCAAGTAATAGAAAGTAATATAAATTCAAGCATGTAAAACTGGAATTGGCTATTTATCAATTTCATTTCAGTAAAACTTTACCCTTCTGCGGGTCTCAAGTCAAATCAATCAAGTAATATCACGAGAATGAGTGGAATGTCTAAAGCCTAGCAAGTAAGTACTTCGGTGCAATGCCAAACACCGTGGTCAATAAACTCCCATGGGCACAAGTACCTTCGGGTGCTCCTCCCAGGACCAGACCGGGCCCTATATGCACAGCATTAATCATATCTGTTGACATCCACTCTCATTTATAGCCAATATGGAATTTCAAGGTTTGACCAGTATGATATATAAGGTAAAATTATGAAATGGAATCCAAGGGCGCATTAATGTGTAGGGATGAACTAGGAGTAGAAACCAGTAACGTTTGATACACGGAAAAAAACTAGATAAGAGAGGTGCCTTATGGGCCACCTGACAATTTTAGAAACGACACCCTCACTGTGGGATGCCCTTCCTGGGAATTATACATGGTTTAGAGGACCCTGTCAAGAGTTAAATATCACCTCTCAGGCTGCCATCTATCAGTGGAGATGGCAAAAGCGAAAGCCTAACGATCAGGTTAACGCAATGAGCCAGCTGCAGTTCATCGCGTCAACCCTACGAACAGGCTGGGTCGACTCATCAGTTCATCGCGTCAACCCTGCGAATAGGTAGGGTCGACTCATCAGTTCATCGCGTCAACCCTGTGAATAGGCAGGGTCGACTCATCAGTTCATCGCGTTAACCCTGTGAACAGGCATGGTCGACTCATCAGTTCATCGCGTCAACCCTGCGAACAGGCTGGGTCGACTCATCAGTTCATCGCGTCAACCCTGTGAACTAGCAGGGTCGACTCATCAGTTCATCGCGTCAACCCTGTGAACTGGCAGGGTCGACCCTGTGAGCAGGCAGGGTCGACTCATCAGTTCATCGCGTCAACGTGATGAACTGGCAGGGTCGACCCTGTGAACAGGCATGGTCGACTCTGCAGTTCATATTTGCTCAAAATGGCTTAAGGTATTAATCTTTGATTAAACTAGGGTATTAACCTTTGATTTAAGTTTATTTAGGTAAAACTGATGACATGGATAGATAGAGAAAACTGTAAGGATTATAGATCTTTATTCATGCATTCGTTTCATGCTTTAGTTGCTTAAATATCAGATTTTTAACATGACGTATCATACAAGTTTTCATTTTTAAAGGAACTAAATGGAGATAAGATTTCTAGATAGGCTACCTAACAGATTAATTAGGTATGCTAGTTAGTTAGTAGATCAACTAACCTGTTAATTAGGTATGTCAACAGGTTAGTTAAACTAATAAGTTACGTAAAAATACGATAAAACTTGCATTAAACGGATATATCGTATGGATATGAAGCTAATACATGTCAACTACCCTAGATTGAAGTTAATACATGCTAATCAATGCTAATCATCTTGGGTATAAGGCTACTACATGCTAATTATCTTGGTACGATGCTAATACATGCTAATCATCCTAGATTTAAGCTAACACATGCTAATTATTCTAGGTATGATACTAATACTTGCTAATTATCTTGTGTATGAAGCTAATACACGCCAATCATCCTAGATTTAAGCCAACACATGCTAATTATTCTAGGTATGAGACTAATACTTGCTAATTATCTTGGGTATGAAGCTAGTACACGCTAATCATCCTAGATTTAAGCCAACACATGCTAATTATTCTAGGTATGAGACTAATACTTGCTAATATTTGCTAATACATGCTAATTATCCTGGGTATAATACTAATACATGCTAATTATCTTAGGTATGAAGCTAATACATGCTAATCATCCTAGATTTAAGCTAACACATACTTTATGAACACTAAATATAGCATGGAAATGAGCATAATACTAAATGCCTAGACTAATCATCCTAGATTAGCTGCTAGTTTAGTTAAAAGTTGAGAACACCTACTTGTTGGAAGATCGTAGCAGCAGAACCCTTCTTTGTAATCCCTGCAGAGCTTCGCCCCAACCTTAGCTAGCCTAGAATGGGGGTAGCAAAAGAAGTATGTTTATAGGGTTGTCATGGCCGAATGGGAGGTAAGATCTGAAATAATGGGGCTTTACAGCTTGTACAGGCTGGAGAGATAAGGGATAATGTTTGGACAGCCAATCCATGGCCCAGATCATAAAGTCTGTCTCCAACATTCATACACGATCCCTCTTCAATGTGCACACTTTCAAAGTCTGTACATCCTCAAAGTCTATAAATTGGCTTCACAAAGTCTGTACATTGCTATTGCTAGCCTATTCACTAAGTCTGTACATCACAAGTCTGTACATCCTCTCCCTCTCAAAGTCTATACATTGGCTTCCTCTCAAAGTCTGTACATCACTTCCTCTCAAAGTCTGTACATCACAAAGTCTATAGATTGGCTATTGCTAGCCTATTCACAAAGTCTGTACATCACAAGTCTGTACATCCTCTCCCTTTCAAAGTCTATACATTGGCTTCCCTCTCAAAGTCTATACATTGCTTGAGCATAGTCATGAAGTCTGTACATTGCACTGTGCATCATTCTTCCAAGTCTATACAATGAGGTGAAGTCTGTACATCCATTAGTGATCTTCCAAGTCTGTACGTTGCTAGCTTATAATGTATAATTAATTGGCACAAAAGGTAAATGGTGGATGCTAGGATTTGAACCTTGGTCATTGGGTTGAAAGGCAAGTTACTTAACCAACTAAACTAGGAAGCCACTTGTTAAGTGAATACTCTTTACATATGATAACTACATGTTCCAACTTCTTACTTAATCTAGAGTTTATCTAATATATTTTTTTTAGGAAATATTATTAATATATATATATATATATATATATATATATTTTATACGGGATGCTACACCAAGCCGGGCCAACTTCCTGTCAGACCCACTAAGGGTCCGAGCCAGAGTCACTCTCTCCGACTCCAACCGAGCGTACGCTTCTGCGTGGCCCCCATCTGGTCCAGGACCAGGCCGCCCTCCATAACCCCCGCTAGGGCCGCGGACGGGGAGTACTGCCTACCTCCCCCCCTCACCTTCATGGCTATACCACGGCATACCTGGTACAGAGGGCCCGGGTTACCAAGAATCTCCAAGGCCGCCGGAATGGAGAACCCCCCATCGGCCGACGTCCCACCGAGTGGCTCGGATCGAACCACGGCCTCGGTCACCTCTCGTGCCTCGATCGGATTTTCTTACTGCCCCCCAACCTGGACCGGCACGGCACTTGTACCACCACCTGAAGCGCCAACCTCGGCCGCTGCCCCAGCATCCCCCACCTCGTCTACGGCCCCCTCGGCTCCTACCGAGGGGAGAGCCGGGCCAGCACCGTTGCCAGTCGCAGGAGCAGCCCCGGCCCGCTCTGCTCTGGCCGAAGGAGGAGCCGAGCCAGCATCGTCATCGACCGCAGAAGCATCCCCAAGCTCTTCGGCCTCCTCTTGCTCGGCAGGTGGGAGAGCTTGCCCGGTAGGGTCGGCCCCATCATGCTCGGTGGAGGGGCGAGCCACGGCAAGGTCACCTTCGACAGCGAGTACGACCCCAGCCTTCTTGGCCAACTTCATGGCCTTCGCGGCGGCCCGGATCATGCCCTCCACGAGATCCTTGCGCTTGGACCCCCGCGGCCTGGAGGATTCACCCTCGGCCGCCCCCTTGCCCTTATCTCTGGCTCGGGAGCGACCCGTGGGGGGACCCGATTCATCGGCAACCGAGTCATCGCCGAGGTCGATCACCTCCGCGGCCTCCTCCAAAGCCGGCCGCCTGGTGTCTACACAAAAAGGAAGACTTGGTCAGAAAAAGAAAAATGGACCCAACATCCAGAGAAGAGTCTAACTTGTGTCACCTGAGCCAGACAGATGCAGCCGCGTGAGGAGGCACCGCTCGACGTTCTCTGGGGTAACCAGCTCTTCTGTGGATTGGCGGTGCTTCAGCAAGATAGTCGCATATTCCTCCACATGTGGAGGGAACTCATCCTGCCTGGGAGGGATATTCGGGTGAAAATTGGGGATTACTGGACACCATCCAGGTTTCCTCCACCGAACAAATCCCCACCTAGAAGAATTGAGTTTTCCACCCCTTATGCGAAGAATCCTTCGCAGCCAAGGAGATACAGCTCCTATTCCGCCTCGCCTAGATGAAATAGGAACCCTTCCCGGCCAAAGGATGTGCTTTCAAATCAAAGAAATAGTGAAAAAGGTCCAAGGAATGAGGAACTCCACACTGACGGCAGAGAATGCGGAAGGCGGAAAGAAGAAGATAAGAATTGGCTACCAACTGAATGGGCGCCAACAGGAAAAAATTAAGAAGCTGAAGAATGAAAGGTTCAAAGGGAAGGCAGAACCCACCCTTCCACGATAGAAGGAAAGTACATATATGGCATGTACAAGAGTCCAAGCTCGTCTCGTGTGGAGAGGCCGCGGTAAAGTAGAACTTGTGGGGCAGGCGATACTGGTGCTCCAGCCTTCTCACATCCGCCTCCCCCAGTTCACTGCAGTTTGGAACTGGGGCTTTCACCACTTGCTCGTCCTCCCACTCCTCAGCATCCGAATGCTGGTCCTCCATGGAATCTGGAGAAGAGTTTGAGGAAAGGCGATCTCGGGACCCCGAAGATTCCGGGGGAAGAGGAAGCCGCTGGACTGCCTCCGTGGTTATCTCTGCCAACTCCGCAAACGCCGCTACAAGTCTCTACTCTTCCGTCGTATCCTCACGAAGCGTCAAAGTGCTCAAAGTAAAGGCGAGCCAAACCCTAAAGATGGAGGGAGTCTGGAATGACAACAAGCGCCCAATGCCTTTATCCCCACGCGGGAGGCGGCGCGCCGTTCCGACCTCCGAGGAAAAAGGGGGGCCCCTTTATTTCAAATCTATCAGGATTATCATTATTATGGGCCCAGGTAACCACGACATGTGGCATCTTAACACCGCCAGATTTCCACCCACCCGAGCCACGCTAGTCTGTAACCCTAACGGTTACTCTTCCAAGCCTACCAAGGCTCGGGAGTAGGAGGGGGACAAGTGGAGAGGGGGATTTCTACAGCCCACCTAAAGAGCCGCCAAACTAGGCCCTTCAGGACCAAATGAGGCCCAACTCATCCAAGTGACAGCCCCGAAGGGGCCACTTAGACTAAAAAGCCCAAAAAGATCACTCGGGATCTCAACCTTCCTCGGCGGCCCTTAGGCTCGGAAGGCCCGAGCGTCGGTTAGGTCAGAGGAAGATCCATGCCCGATTTATCCCCTCGCCGGGATAAAGACAGGCGCTCAACGACTACTCCGACCCATCTTCGTTTGAGCTATGCCTATCACCCGGAAAGGGTTGGCACCTTTCATGCTCGGATCGACCGACGAATGTTATTCCATGCTGCCGTTTGAGAACACTTTATGAGCAGGAGTTTATGAGGATAAGGGACCCATGATCCCTCAAGGTTATAAAGATCCAACGATGAGGACGTGAAGAGCCCACATTGAGGACGTAACCCCCGCATGAAACCCCTCAGCTTATGGGACTCGTGAGGCCAGTGCACTATTTAAACCTGGGACTCCCTCCAATGAAAGGTAAGGGCAATACACGCCTAAAACTCCCTAAGCAGGAACCACTTCACCACCTTGGTGTAGGGGGATCTCGTGCACCTCTTTCTACCTCCCTCCATATCTTCCACCATTGCTCTACTGACTTAAGCATCGGAGGGTTTTCCCCAGAGAACCTTCCCTGGGCCCCCTGATCCGTTTCCCTTTCTTTACAGTTCACTATTCGGTGATCATCCTCCCAGCTCAGGAGCCGCACGAGATCACGCCCCTTCACGGCGTTTACAGTTTATTCGAATATTTATATCTCAACATTAGAAAAGATGCTGCCCATTTTATGAATTGTTGAAGGCGGGAGCTAAATTTGAATGGAATGAATAATGCCAAAAGGCCTACGAGGATCTTAATGTTTATCTATCCAATCCCCCTGTTCTGCAACCCCCTGTCCCTGGGAAACCCCTGATTTTATACATTTCAGTTATTGATGACTCCCTAGGAGCTGTCCTGGCTCAAGTGGATGACGAACGCAAGGAAAGGGCATCATATTACCTCTCTAGGTTGTTTAATTTTGCTGAATCTAAGTATACTGCCATGGAGAAGACCTGCGCAGCGTTAGTATGGGTAGCTCAGAAACTCAAACATTATTTCCTGGCCCATGAAGTTAAGTTGATCTCTAGAATAGATCCAATCCGTTACCTCTTAGAAAAACTTGTCCTTTCTAGTAGATTAGCTCGCTAGCAGAGCTTTCTCTCTCAGTTTGATATCACCTTCGTCGTTCAGAAAGCGATCAAGGGATACGCGATTGCTGAAGATCTTGCTCACTCTCCTATCCCACGCACTGATTCAATCAAGGATGAGTTTCTTGATGAACATCTGCCTGTACTTACTCATCTCCCCTTCTGGTCCTTGCACTTCGACGGTGCTCTCAATTCTCAGGGCCGTGGAATCGCGCCGTTCTCCTCACTCCAGAAGGAGTAACCATCCCCATCACTTACCAGCTCTCTTTTCCTGCCACAAATAACATAGCCGAGTATGAGGCTCTCCTTGCCGGACTGAAGCACACCTACATCATGGGCGCACGATACCTAAACATCATAGGAGACTCTCAATTGGTGCTGCGCCAGTTCTGTCAACTTACCGCACCCGTGACCCTAAACTCAAACCCTATCAAGATTTGGTCACGCTGTTGGCTAGGTAGTTATGTAAGCTCATCTATATTCACACTCCTCGTTCTCAGAACATTCTCGCTGATGCATTAGCATCTCTTGCTTCCTCCCTTGCCTTCCCTCTCAGTCGTTCCACTGAGACCATCGTGGTCCAGCGGTTGGACGCTCCTTCCCTCCAGGATCCCTGGTTCAACAACCGTAGGAAATCTGTAGAGAAGAAAGTTGAAAGAGAGAATTTGAAGGAAGTTTCTTTGACTGAGCTTGAGGAGATTATAGAAGAGGAGGAATTGCCGTGGTACCATGAAATAGAGCAGTATTGTAAGGATGGATCATTCCCAAAGACGGCCAATGCCAAGTAGCGCAAGGCCATCAGAAGAGTCACCTCCGGATACACCATTGTTGCAGGAGAGTTGTATAGGCGGGCTCTCAACGGAGTTCTCATGAGATGTTTAGATGACGATGAGGCTTGGAAAGTTGTTGAAGCGGCTCACTCGAGCGAGTGTGGAGGACATGTCAATGGTCAGGCCTTGGCCAAGAAGATTCTTAGGCAGGGCTATTACTAGCCAACCCTAGAAGAAGACTGTTCCACCTATGCCCGTAGGTGCGTCCAATGCCAACTCCATGCCAACAAAATTCATGCTCCTGCTTCCTCTCTCCGTCCTCTTTCCGCTCTTTGGCCATTCTCCATGTGGGCTTTTGATATTGTAGGCCCACTGGGTGATCCGAACTCCGAGGTTAAACAGAAATCTTTCATCTTAACCGCTACGGAGTACTTCACCAAGTGGGAGGAAGCTTAAGCCTATGCAGAAATTAAAGCTACCACAGTATGCCGCTTCATCCTCAAGAATATCATTTCGCGATTTGGAGTGCCGAGCGACATCGTCACCGACAACGGACCTCAATTTGTATCTCAAGAACTTCAAGACCTCTGTAAGAAATTCAACATTGCATTGCATCATTCATCATCATACTACCCTCAAGGCAACGTCCAAGCCGAGGCCACTAACAAAACTCTTCCTAAAATCATTAAGAAAACATGCGAGTCACATAAATTTGCTGATTGGGCTGAAAAATTGATAGAAGCTCTATGGGCTTATCGTACATCCGTCGTACTCCCACAGGGCAGACTCCTTTTGCTCTCACCTATGGGATGGAGGTGGTACTCCCATATGAGCTTTTGATCCCTTCCCTAAGAGTGCAGCTAGACAAAGAACTTAATCTCGATGAATGTCGAGAGGCGTTGTTAGTCTAGCTGGAACTCTTGGGCGAGAAGAGGCTTAACACGGCCAATCACGTCTCTGTTTATCAAAAACGTGTCTCGCGGCATTTTCAAAAGAAGGTTATCGAAAGAAAATTTCTAGTGGGTAACATGGTTTTGAAGTGTAAATTCATTCGATCAGCAGGTCCTAAGTATAAGCTGCAACTCAATTGGGAGGGTCCGTTCGTAATCAAGGAAATTTATCCTGGGAACGCGTACCGTCTTATAAATGCAGAGGGCGAAGAATTAAGTAATCCGTGGAACGAGCTTTATCTTAAACATTTTTATCCATAGAGTCGAGCCAGCAACGGCCCAGTGGCAGGGTGTTCCTCTACTTGATCATGAAGGGAAGTCCCTCGTTCAATACTCACACACTACATGACCCCCCATGGTTGGGTTTTCCTTTATTGCGCAACACCGTTTCTCCACGGCCATGCTTGGGGGAAAGTGAAAATCCTTGTTTTTCTCCTCTTTCAGCTGAAAATAGGGGCAAGTGGTAAATAAGGGGGCGACAACTGATCTAGACACCCAGATAAAAAAGAGAGGTCTCAAATAGGGGCAGTCCGTTATGATCTGATTCCGCATTCACAAAAAGTAAAAGAAATTAAAGAAATAAAAGAAAAGGGGCAAAATTAAAGGCAAAGCTAAAAGCTCATTCAAAAGCTCGAAGCCCAAAAGTCTAAATGCTCCCAAAAGAATGAAACTAGGCATGGCAAGAGTGGCAGTACAGTTTCCCCGCGGGACGTCATGAGCCCAGTCGTATGCGTGCCTAGAGCGGATGAAGGTTCGATGATGGACACAAAGCCCCGGCGCAACAGACCAAATTCTTTGAAAAGGGACTGTCGTGAGAAAAACTCAAGCCCTAAAAACCTCTATACCTATTGCCGGCTTCCCTGTTAAATGCTCTTTCATTTTCTAAGGACTAGATCATACCTCGGGTATGGCCTCGGAAGAGGCACCGTTGAGTAGAATTGGACCCCGGCCTTGGGCGGTCACCCATAACGCACGTTATACTTGAGAAACCCCTAATGAGATATGAAGGTATCCCGTCGCCGGGTTTGAGATGGCTCCAAAATACAACAAAAAATCAAATATTTCAAATCCAAAAAAATCAAATATTTCAAATCCAAAAAAAAAAAATCAAATATTTCAAAATCCAAAAAAAATCAAATATTTTAAAATACAAAAAATCAAATATTTCAAAATCTAAAAAAATCAAATATTTCAAATCCAAAAAAATCAAATATTTCAAATCCAAAAAATCAAATACTTCAAAATCCTAAAAATATAAAATATTTTAAAATCCAAAAAATCAAATATTGCAAAACCAAAAAAAAAACAAAAATCTTTAAAACCACAAAAATATTTTTATCATCATGATTTGCATTCATAGCATGCATTGCATCCATTCTTCCTTTATGTTATTCGTCTATTTAATAAGGCTTATCCCCTTGACCAAAAATTAAGAACTGGTCATTTCCTAACTTGCTACAAGCAAGGGGTTAAGCCTACAACTGATTTAATATATTTTCTTATTTATATGTGTGCATGGATAGGTTGAAGGCAAGGTTCAGCATTTACATCTCTGCACGGTCCTCTGGCGACCGTTTTAATCCCTCCAACGGTCAACATCAGACCGTTCCAGACTTCACACAGCTTCGTTCAACCCGTTTATATTTCTAGAACCTTCAAGAATAAATGGTCTTTTGTAGACCATTGACAAATCAGTACGGTGCAGGATTGACCGTTCCAATCTGTCCACGGTCCATCGATAGACCGTTCCACCTTCCCAGGGCCCCTGTTCTTAACCCTGTGATGGATCTGCTACGCGGCCTCTGTCTGGCCATTCAATTCTCTGGCACAGTTATACTCTAACCGTTTATCTGACTGAGCGGTCTGGTTATGGGCCGTGTTCATCCCGAGATCTTATCTCAAACTCATTCAGTTACGTGCAAGAAAGGTCAAACTCAAATCAATCCAATCATCAATATTATTCATTCAAATGCAAATATTTTCAAACATAAGTCTCTATGTCAACATCATGAAAACAAGAAAATCACTCAATCCTTAACCGGGCATCCCCGTGAGGCCTGAACTCTCGTAGCTCTCTCACATATGCCTGGTATGCCTCATAGAGCTCCGTCACCTCCGTAGGTAGGGTACGCACCTTGCTGATCTCCCACATGATCATCGTGCTCCTGACCACCTGCTCATCCTCCTCCGTCCCGAGCCTCCGCGCCTGTAGTGCGAGAAGGTGGGGCAGTGTTGGAACTATCGTCCTAGAGAGCCCAACCTGTAGAAAACACCTATGTGGGCTGTACATCGCCAACGTGTTGTCTCCCAGAAGCCACAAGTCGAGTCCAAGCCTCCTAGGAAACCTGAGGGTGGTGCCATGGAGAAAGAACGGGCGCATCACGAACCGATCCAGGGGCAAGGTGTTGATGTAAAGGCGCCACTCATCCCTAGTTTTCTTGTCTGTTGTCCTACACTCCACCTGTTGGGAGAACCTGAAAGAACCGCCAATGAAGAACAATGGATGGCTCCCAAAGATCTGGCTGACTGAGGTGACATCCTCCCTAGGCATGAACTTCATCCTAACTCTAGGAGATTCATAGAGCCAAACAGTGGACCCCATAGAGCAGCTGAGCTAAGACCCTCATATAGGTAGGCAAGGACGGCCTGGGAGATGGATAGTGTTGAGTGGTGATAGGCAGATCTAGAGGGGAGGGGTGAACAGATCAGCCCCTTTTTGCCCTTCTTTGCAGAAATAAAAATCAAATCTGACACAACTGATAATGAGATAGATATTAGTTGATAGCTAGGAAGCTAGATACACACATGAAATCTTGAACCGGTCCTATCAAGCTTCTACCGTTGGAACAAGAGAGAAAACAAACCACAAGACAAGATCTTTAAGGTGGTTCGGTCTCAGTCTAGAGACCTACGTCCACCCCTCACACAATATGGTGAGGCTTCACTGGTGCCAATGCACACCCGCAGATTCATAGCTTCTTACTGAGAGAAACACTCTCACACTCCGCTGCCACATAGCTTGAGGTATCATAACCCAAAACACAGACCGGTGTCAACACCGTCTATCTTCCTACACGCAGGTAGGGATCAAGTGCTATGGAGTTTGTTTTGAAGAAAAACAAACTAAAAATGGAACTGCCAGACAGAGTATCGTAGTAAAACTCAATGAGAATAAAGTCTCCTGTCTGAGAAAGAGCTTGAGGGGTCATTGACTTTCTTCTTCTTCTTCCTAGATCTTCACCACACCCTTGAGGAAGAAGGATGATCAAGCTTCAAGCATTTTAAGGGATCTGGATGAAGCTTCATGAAACGCTTCTACTTGCAAGAAGATCTCTTGTCGTAAGGAAGAGGATCGTCTTCTTCTTCTTGCGCTCACACCAACAACATCAGGAATGGGCTAGCTTCCACAACAAGTCTTCCAGCTTTTCATTTTTCCTCTTGCTTGCTTGCTCATCTTCGAACTGGAGCTCATGCTCCTCATATATTGGTGTCTGAGGGCGACACCAACGTTGTCCGCTTTTCAAGCAACACCCAGAATGTCACATCCACATTATTTGATCTGCTTCCATTTGCATAGTTGACTTCCATTCTGTCAAGTCTACAGGAATGTGGGTAGGTAGGAGACCATAGCAGCCAACATACGATCTTCTTCAGAGGATGTCTCTGCCAAATCACAGTCTTCTTACACAAAAGCACTTTGATGGCTTTTTTTCAGAGCAAACGGATCCTCTGGATTAAGTTCCGGATCTTGAAGACAGCTTCCGTCGGATTAAGATCTGTTCTAGTCGAAGCAAATGTGTCGACACTTTCCTGTCAGAGTGTCGAGACATTCCTTTGAAAGCCTTGAAGAATCGTTCTGGTTGAACGTGGATGTGTTGACACTTTCTTGTCAGTGTGTCGAGACATCCCTTTGAAAGCCTTGAAGATTGCTTCTGCTGGTTTTAAACACGTTCTGGTTGAATGTTGATGTGTCGATGCTTTACACTCAGCATGTCGGGACATTTAGTGAGTGTCTTGAAGATCCCTGGCTGATGTGTCGAGACAACACCAAAAGGTGTCGAGACATGTGAGCCATGTGCAGAGTTCTCGCATGAGGGTGTCGAGACAGAAGCGCCAAGTGCAGAGATTTTCACACGAGTGTGTCGACACTTTTCACTCAGTGTGTCGAGACATTAGTGAATCCAAAGTCTTAGACATAACGGCTTCAGCTTGATTTCTTATAGATGTGTCGAGACATGGGTTAGATGTGTCGACACATTCTTTTATGCCGGAGCTCAAGCAATGGAAATCTAACACAATCTCTTCTAGATGTGTCGGGACATCTTTAGGCCGTGTCGAGACATCACTTAGAGAGATTCTTCTGCACTTGTTTAGTCAATTCATCAAATCAAAATAAGTTAGATATTTATCAAATATCTACTAATGATTTATGATCTGTTATCATCAAAATTATGGGACACAACATTCTCCCCCTTTTTGATGATGACAACCATGAATCATTATATCAAGCATTTATATAGCAATACAATCAAATTGGTTTGAGGGGTCGTTAACCAAGGGAGATTGATCCATTCAAACATCAACTGAATGTTAACATTTTTCAATATATAGCATTTTCAACAACAACACAAAAAGCTTGATTCATTGATTAACCAGGGTTTTGTACAAATCAAGTAAGGATGTGTGTTCAAGCAGTTACATTGAAAATCTAAATGCAAAAGCTAACTACATGCTAGATGTTTGATGATGCTTGTCTTCACAGAATGTCTTCGGTACTTCTCCCCCTTTGTCATCAGCAAGGAGGGGGTGAAGGTGGAGGCTGCTGTGGTGGAGGCATGGTGCTGGTACTGGCAAGGTGAAGGATCTGTGCCTTTTGGAACTCATGTTGCAGGTGGGAGATGGTTGTCTCTAGAGAGTCAATCCTGTGATTTAACTGCTCATCCCTTTGGCTGACAAAACGGTGTATGTTCTGGACGTTTTCTTTGATGTCCTTGAGCCAGGTATACATCATCTCACAAATGTATTCTGTTTCAGCCCTCTGTTGGGAGCCTTGTGGTGGAAAATGAGGAGTGGTGGCTTCTGTTTGAGGAGGAGGACACCATTCATCTCCTGCGTCCTGCAGGGCTGGTTGGAGTTGAGCTTTATGCAGACGAATGAGCTCCAAGATTTCAGTACCAACCATATCAAGTTTCTTGTACACGACGTCCATCTTGGCCTCAGCTTTGGTGGTGCTATTGACTGCTCTAGCTGTGTCAGTATGAACTGTGTCGACAAGCCTAGAGGAGGCATCAAGTAGCTTATTGGTGTCAGAATACAGTTTCCCTTTCAACCTTTGGGAAGCATCTAGTAAGCGAGAAATAGTGGCATCGATGGTTCTCTCCAGATTGGAGGTGACATCAAGAGATCTGTTGATCTCTGTGGTCACATGTGCTCTAATGGATGTAGTTGCGCTAGCCGCTTGTGCTCTGATGTATGTAGTGGCGCCAGCCACTTGTTTAGCTAGCTGATTGGATGACTCCATCAGTTTGGCACACTTAATGTTGAGATTACCTTGATCTTCTCGGATGTCATAGGCATGCATGACCATTTCAGCCGTTTTCTCCTGGGTTTCGCTGTGGATCTCTTGTAGTCTTTTCATGATTCTGCCTACTCGTTCACACACATTTATCAAAGAGTTCATGAAGCTTTTCATCCTTTCATCGGACTTATGTTTGTCATGCACAAATTTCTCCCATCTGCAGGTTTGGACTTGCTCAAAATGGAGTTGTCTAGCCTCTATCCTATCCACCTACAGACTGAGTTGACGAAGGGAGGAATTCATACTCCCAAATTGAGCAATGAGGAATTGAATAAGGGCAGGGTGAATATCCATAAGACTGCCAGTGGCACCAAAAGCAGGACCTTGTGAGGTGGAGGCCTTGGTATGAAATTCAGGAGGGGCATCCATGGCACTAAACACTCTAGGCTCATTGTCTGGAGATAGAGGAGATGAATGCCAAAAGCCATCATCATCCCAGGCTGATCCATGGGATAGATAGACTGTTGCTGCTGAGGGGCCTACTCAAAGTGGATATCTGCATGGAACATTTTTTCATGCTGATCTAATTGTGCATCTGAAGCGGGCTGGTCCTGTGCTGGCTGATCCTGTGCATGTTGTTCCTGTGCAGGCGATTCCTGTGCAGGCTGTGCCTATGGAGCTGGCTGTACTAGAGGGTCAGGTAGATGTCAGGCAGATTCCTTACTAGTTTATCACCTTCCTTTTTGAAGTGCATGTAATTTTATATAAACCTCATGATGTAGACATTACTTCTGGGGATTGGTATGGACTTTTCAATTTCAAGAAGGATGCCAACCTTTTTAAAAATAGCTGTTAGGTGTGTAGCATAAGGCAGGCTGTGCCGGTTGCAAGTGCAGCTGTGCATAATCTGGAGCATGATCTCTGGTAAACAAACATGATAATTGTTGAACAAGCAGTAAAATAGGAACCGTTGTGTCTCAGTAAGTCTGCTTCTACCACCCCCTTGTGGGGTAATCATGGTAGTGAAAATGTGATGCAGAAGACGCTGTAAGGGGGAAACCGGTTTGTGTCAAAGTATTTGGCAAGTAGTTGAGTAGCATCCTGAGGATCTCAAGGCTTTCCTGTAAGGAGAGTGTAAGCTGCAGACATATCAATCTGAACCTCAGATTCTATTTCCCCATCCCGAGGTATGTGTAAGGCTTTGTGAAGAAGTTTTGTGGTAAGCTTGATGGAAACCCCCTTGACTTCAGTCCGAAGGACTTTCTTATTCTCATCAAAAAACAAGTTCTTGTAGAACTGCTGAACTAGAAATGGGTAGTATGCCCTGTAATCAGACATAAACCGTCTCCAACCTTAGAACTCGAACAACGGTAGTAGTTCAGAAAAATTCTCAAGCATCTCACTGTCACTAAAATCCATATACCTAGGGAAGAGAATCCGGGAGGGATCACTTTCTTCTTCCCTAATGGAGGTAGCAGCACTAGGCTTCTGAGGAGCTGATTGAGCTTTGGCCTTCCCTTTTTCTTTGGCGGACAGTCGTGGCCGCTTGGGCTTTGGTTGCGGCGGTGAAACCCTTTCACTGTTCGAGCCCTTGGCCTCGGTAGCTCGTCTCTTAGCTAGTTCTGCAGTTGGGCGATCCTCAATGCTCTTGGATCGCCCCTCGGTGTGTGCTTTTGGGGCTGCGGCCTTCTTGGATGAAGCCGTGTCTTTCTTCTTTCCGCGGGTGACTGGAGGAACCATGGAGAGGTTAGAAGAAAGGGAGGTGAGGAAACGGAGGACGGCTGGAGCTAGCAGTGAAGAGGGTTTCACAGGCGAAGGAGAGGGAACGAGGGGGTCGACCTCCAAGTGAGGATGTGCCGGGATGCCGGAGAGCGTATGCGAGAGTGAATAGGGTTAGAAAAGAGGAAAGGTGAGGAAAATGATTTTCACCGTTGAGTAAAAGGAAGTTGAGATTTTTGACTTTTGAAAAAGACAACCCTGAGATTAGAAATGGTGTATATACCCATATGTTAAGTTCAGAACGGTTTAAGGCTTATAAGCTCATTTTTTAGTAATAAAAGTTTGAGAAAAAACATTTTTGCAACAAATGATAAGATTTAAACATTTGATAAGGTTAAGAGAATGGAACCAAGCCCATTTAACTTACTTATCACGTTCATTTGGCATGATTGGAAAAAGAAGATAAGCAAGTATTGAAAGTAAACACAAACCATTTTGCTTTGAAGCAGGTTGTAGAGTCAACCCCAAACCATTTTTTTAATTAATTAAACAGTCCGATATAGCATTCACTTTTTGACTCAAGGAAACACGTTGTTTAGACACCAGAGTCCCTGGTTGCTCAGTGTAGCTTATCTTTCTAAATTCTTCTAAAAAGAGTTGACAGCCTTCATCATGACTAGATTAACCTTCATTTTATTGATGGAGGATCTAATTTCTCTGAAGAGAAGTCATTGCTCTGAAATTCTTGCAACATGGTTTTTATGGGGCGTATTCTCTAATTGACAACAAGTTAGATAACATGTTTAAAGACAATACAAGCCAATCAATTCATAAACCAAGAAGCCTAGATGCAGTGAACTTCCAGACGCACGGGCAATGGTCATTTTCAAGGACTTGAAAAATGTTCCAATCCTATTATAAATGCAAGTTTTGTAGAACTCAATGCAATGATTCACGAAAATGAGGATTATAAAAAAGAAACCATTTTGTTAATAGGAGTAATACAAGAACTCACCTAGGGTTGTATAGATGAATGAAAACATTCTCAACTCCCCCTCACTTAATGCTCGGTGAATAGTGAGGGTTTAGAGGCGAAAGATTTTAGATGGAAATGAAGGAAGCAGTGTGTAGAAGGAATCAAGGAAACTCTCCATTTGATCTTCAAAACCAAGGGCGGCTGAGAGACAGTCTCGACACATGACTTGAAGGTGTCGATCTGATCAACAGGTTCTATGCTGCATGTCTCGACACATACCAGTAGGGTGTCGACCTGTTCAAGGAGATTTGTTCATCATGTCTTGACACATATCAGTAGGGTGTCGACCTGTTCAAGGAGATTTTGTCCTGCCTGTCTCGGCACCTGACTGTACATCAAACTGTTCTTTGCTACCTTCTGTGAGTCTTTATTTCTGACAGACACCTGCCATCTTTTACTGCCAGTGCCTCTGACTATCTTCTTTCAGACAATCATTCAAGAGTGGTTTTACCTTTTGCTGCAACTGAGAAGTGCTTCAATGGATGCTAAAGTTTTAAACATGCTTATGCACTAGAAATCAACTATGCAGTTAACAATATGCATTTTTGACTCATGGTACTTGGCAGAGGCCTGTCCTCATGCATGAGGAGAGTTTCCTGACAGGCATGACCTGTCTTTCCACTTCTCGACATTTGATATACCATTTTGTCATAAGATGATGTTCAATTAAAAACAACCAGAAATATAAACAAGCTCCCCCTGAATGTGACCATCATTAAAAATAAGATTCATACAGCCAATGGACCAGTTCAGAATCAAAGTAGATATGCTTGTTCCAAACATGGTAAAGACAGGTAAGCAGATCATTAAAGGAGGAATTGATAGCTCAAACCTGAGTGGATTGAGGTCTGCATAGACCAAGCTCTCTCCATAATGTTGTGAACCTGTCATTGCTTAAGGGCTTTGTGAAGATATCTGCAAGCTGATTTTCTGAGTCTACAAAATGGAGCTCAAAGTGATTTTTGAGAACTTCATCCCTTATAAAGTGATGCCTAATTTCAATGTGTTTAGTCCTAGAGTGCATGACTGGATTTTTTGCAAGATTTATAGCACTTGTGTTATCACACAGAATAGGTACGCAGCCAAGATCTATTAGATAGTCTTGGAGTTAGTGTTTGATCCACAATACTTGGGGTGTCACAACTCCCTGCAGCTACATATTCTGCTTCTGCAGTTGAGAGGGCAACCGAGTGTTGTTTCTTGGAACCCCAAGAAACCAAACACCCACTGAGAAATTGGCAATAGCCACTAGTGCTCTTGCGGTCCAGTTTGCATCCTGCATAATCTGCATCTAAATATGAAATAAGTGAAAGTTCAGAAGATGCAGGATACCATAATTCCAATTCTTGAGTGCCAGCAAGGTATCTAAAAATACGCTTGACAGCAGTCAAGTTAGACTCTCTAGGACTAGACTGAAATCTAGCACAAAGGTAAACGCTGAACTGAATGTCTGGTCTAGATGTAGTTAGATAGAGTAATGACCCAATCATACCTCTATATTTCTTTGCATCTACAAGAGTACATTGTTCATCTGCATCCAGTGAAGTGGCAGTCCCCATTGGAGTTCCTAATGGTTTGCAGTTGGTCAGATCAAACATTTTCAGCAACTCCTTAACATACTTGGCTTGATTGATGAAACAGCCTTCATTGCTTTGATTAATCTGCAAGCAAAGGAAAAATTATAGCTCACCCATTAGACTCATTTCAAACTCATTGGTCATGAGTTTAGAAAATTCCTCACACATTTGAGGTTTTGTAGATCCAAACACTATATCATCCACATAAATCTAAACTATCAACATATCTTTACCTTGTTTCTTGGTGAATAGTGTCTTATCTACATTACCTCTTGAATACCCTTGTTCGATTAGGTATGAGCTTAGTCTGTCGTACCAAGCTCTAGGTGCCTGCTTCAAGCCATATAAAGCCATGTCCAACTTATAAACATGATCTTTGAAATATGTGCATTCAAAACTGGGGGGGTTGCTCTACATAGAATTCTTATTTAATAAGACCATTTAGAAAAGGACCCTTGACATACATTTGCTGCAGTTTGATTTTATGAGAACATGCGAATGCTAGCAAAATTCTAATAGCCTCAAGTCTAGCAACAGGAGCAAAAGATTCTTCATAATCTATGCCAAATTCTTGATTATACCCCTGAGCCACCAATCTGGATTTGTTTCTTACTATCTTTCCATCTTCACTTAGTTTATTTCTGAAAACCCATTTGGTTCCTATGACTAATTTCTCTTGAGGTCTAGGAATAAGATGCCAAACCTTATTTCTTTCAAACTGGTTTAGTTCATCATGCATGGAATTGATCTAGTTTTCATCTTTTAAGGTCTCTACAATATTTTTGGGTTCAGTTTCAGACACAAGAGCAAGTTGTTCAATTTCATCCATAATTTTGAACTGAGACCTAGTTTTGGTTTAGTCATGCAGATTTCCTAAGATGTTTTCTAAGAGATGGTCTTTTAACACTCTTAAATCAGGCTGAGTGTTACCTTCATCTGCTTCGATGATCGGATCATTGCTTAGCTCTTCTTGGTCTTCATTTGTTTGTGTCTCCTCATGTGGAAGTTGTTCTTTTCCTTTTATGTTCAGAAATTCCCCATCATCATCTTCCCTACAAGTGTTGTGATGAGGGCATCACTCACGATTCCCTCTGGCTTGGCACCTCTCTCCCTCCCGGAAGCAGCTAGGGAGCAGCCCTTCTTCTGGATTGGACCTTAGTGCTTACCATTGGGTCATCTTATTACTTTCTCCTTTTTACTTGAGTCATAATCATGTAATTTACCTTTTATTTGAGTCTTGTACCTAGGTTATCCAGTCATTTCCCTAAGTTCGAGTCTCATTAGGCTACGGTGCTTGCTATTGGGCCTATTTCTTTGGGCTAGGCCCATGGGCGTACCCCCCCTTCCTTGGTTATCTGTTAGTATGTTAAAAGTCAGGGTCTTATATGTAAAAGTGGGTTTCCTATAAATAGGACCCCAATCCCTCTTTTGAAGGTTAATGAAGCATTGAGTATTATTATCCACCAGCCTTGTTCTCTCTCTCTAGCTCTTTCACTCTCCCTCTACTTCTCTCTCTCACTTAAGGGGGCGAACCCCTCTCTCTCTCTTCCCCCTTCTCTCTCTCTCCCTTGGGCGAACCTGCCCCTTCCCCTTCCCCCCCCCTTGCCACATCATCAGCCACATCACCCTTCCACCCTTTCACCTCCCCAAGGCCCATAACTCCCATCAATACTTCCACAACCCCAAGCAACCCTTCCCATTCCCCATACACCCTCTCAACTTCCAAGGCACCCTTCCCTCTCCCCCAAGCAACTATTCCACTCCCCCACACCCCCATTCATATCCCTAGGGAGCTAAACCCCATAACCCCCCCCACAAGTTGCGCACCCCCCTCCCATCTCACCCCCCCTCCTGGCCTTGGCCGACCACTCCATCTCCCCTCTCCTAGCTGCGGCCCCCCCTCACCCCTCCACCACCTCAGACCTCCTCATTCCCTGATCCACCCCTCTCACCATTCCTAAACATCCCCCCCCATCCACCATCACCATCCCCTTCCCACCATTGCTAGCCTCCACCTCCATTAACCTAGTTCCACCTCCATCCCTTTCATTTGGCCCAAGTCTGCAGGTGGCAGAGAAAGGGGCGACTTGCAGAAGCACCCATGGATTCATACGGTGTCTTATGAAGGCGTACCATACTAATCTGGAAAGGTCGTCCAGTTAGCTTTGCAGGCGAGGAGATCTCATCCCGTTCCGAGTTCGGGGCTGTCCAGGAGAGCCGTTCTCCTCCGACTGCACCGGGCTTCCCCTGCAGAGTACCAGAACCCGGTTCGACGCTGCACCACGCCAAACAGCAGAAGATTCAGACCATGAGTCCTTCAACAAACTTCTTCCTTCCCAAGTCCTCTATCAGGAGCAAGAAGCAGAACTACATTCGGCATTCGGAAGCCAAAGTTCCTATTTTTCTCCCTCGACTGGTCGGGTCTGCCTCCCACAGTCTGCAGTGACCTGTCTTCACTCTTCTGTGTCTCCCTGTCCTCTCCGGCATCAGACGGCCGCCCCGTCAGTTTTTCTGCACAGAGGGTTCGTCCACGGTTCCATAAACTCTGACGGTTCATGATTCGGAGTCCGGGAGCGATCGGAGCAACCTCTGCAAGTTGCTGTCAGAAACAGTAAGCTGCTGCGCCCAGTTTCAGTCACTCTGTTCGAAGCTCGACCCGGACTAGTAGCTGCAGCAAAAGAAATCGAGAAAATTCTGGGTCATCCGTGTGCCAGATACAAAGATTCCCACGCTGGTCTTGCCTCCGGAAGAATTCGGGAACACGAACTACAGCCCCGGGACCGACCAGCAGTCAGTCATCACAGCCTGCAAGTGGAAACAGCCCCGGCTTCCCTCTTCCGTTCTCCGGCGATTCTCCCTTCCCCGCCTGGCCGGCTTACCGCCCCTCCCTGCTGGAGGTAGTGTTTTCTTGTAAAACTTACTTCCCCACCCCTAGTCCAACCCTCCTGTGTGAGGAGTAGTGAATGTAATTTTGAAATAGGGTTCAAGCTACACCGGCGCAGTGTGCGGGGAACCCACACTTCCCCGCTCGCCCTCGTCTCCGACCGGGGTTGGTTTCCTCAAACCAACCAGGTGAGTCTCTACCCTTGCTCATTACTCCTGTTCATTTCATATCTGCAAAACTTATCTGCTGGTCGGTGAGAGAGTGACCGACCCCGGAGCCACCAACCCTTGTGTGGTCACCGTGGATGATCGTGAGCGAGTGACCTAGTGCCCCCAAGGCACCCGGCCGCCCTTGTTTGTGGGCTTCATATCCTTGGGAGGGACAACCTTAGCGGTGCTGGTCCTCTAGCCAGCCAGGGGCTTTCTCCACAATCTCGACTCGGCATCACCGAGTCACCCCGGGAAACGTGTGCGCGCGGTGTGACGGCGACTCTCAAGTTGCTCCCAATCTTGTGGTTGTGATTGCGAATTAAGTCCAAGGGTTCATTTTTGCTTGCTGCATATTTGTGTCACATCAAATGGTATCAGAGCAAGTTTTAGACTTGTCTCTACAAGCCTAGGTCCTAGGGCAATTGCATTACCATCCCGTGTCGGTCACCTTGTCTTTGTGCATGACCACCCGTAGGGGTACCATATACCGGACCGATCCTTCTACTTCCGATCCACCCATGGATTCCAATTTCCAAGGCAACCAAAACATCCCTAGGGAAGCTCCCCAATCTCCTACGGATCGACTTGAGGCTGCCATTCAAGCCCTCACGGAGCAAATGAATGGATTTTCCACCCGATTAGAGAGATTAGAAGAAGCTAGGGCCCCACCCAGGAATCATGTCCAAAGGGCTCTTCCTCCGCGGGTTGAACATCAGAGGGAAGACCTAGAGAATGAGTGGTATCGTGAGCAAGAGAGAGCCCCACAACCTCGGTACCAAGAGAGGCGACCATGAGAGGATCCGGATGACTTCCTCTTAACAATGATCAAGGTAGATGCTCCGAATTTTGATGGGTCCCATAACCCAAGTGCCTATGAAGAATGGGAGCATGGCATGGACCAATACTTTGATTGGTATCCAATGTCCGAGGAGAGAAAGGTTAGGTTGGCCAAGATGCACCTTCTCAAACTAGCCAAGACATATTGGTTAAAGGTAGAGAGTCAAAGGAGGATAAGGCGGGAGGAACCCATTGACACTTGGCTTGACATGAAAACCCAACTCAGAAGCAAGTACCTTCCCAATTCCTATAGCCAACTCCTCCTTGACGAGTGGCAAAGCCTTACTCAGGAAGGAAAGACCGTGGAGGAGTACATTGAAAAGTTTGACTCCTATCTCTTAAGGTGTGGTGTCGTTGAGGAGCCGGCCGTCACCCTGTCCCGATTTAGGAATGGCCTCCTACCCCACATCAAACGGGAGCTTTTCATGAGGGAAGCTCATAGCCTTGAAGTTGCCTATCAAATAGCCCGTGATGTAGAAAGGTTTTCTAGGAACCCAAGGTTTGCCCCCCCCAAGGGCCCGGGACCCCGTCCCAACTTGCCTCTTCTGTTGAGAACACCTCCTCCCAGTGGGGGAACCCCCACTCGGCCCTACCCCCAGCCAACCAATCCTACCCCCACAAAGGCCACTCCACCCAACCCTCCTCCCCGAAGGGAGGAAGCCTCCAAAGGGAAGACCCCAGGGAGTAGTACGATTAAATGTTTTCAGTGCCATGGTTATGGCCACATAGCCTCCCAATGCCCTTCCAAGGGGTTGTCGAGCTTGTTATTGAGGGCGGACCTACCACATCCCAGGAAACCCATGAGAATACTATTGAGGAACACGAGGCTGCTTTAGGGTGGGAAGAGGAATACGAGGAGTAATTCTTTGAGGAAGGTGTAGAAGATGACCCCCACTCCACCCACTGGCGGAGGACTTCCATTTTTCACACCTTCATCAAAATCGGGAACCATGTTAGGAAGGTCATCCTAGACAACGGAAGTTGTATCAACGCCGTGTCCCCGGACACCGTCAAGCTCCTAGGGCTTACCCCAACACCCCACCCCAAACCATATCGGGTATCATGGATAAACAACCATTCCCTACCCATCAACACATGTTGTCTTATCCCTATCACCTTTTCATCCTACCAAGGACAAATATGGTGTGACATCATACCTATGGCTGTAGGAAGCATCCTACTAGGGAGACCTTGGATATATGATGTTAATGCTACCATCTATGGGAAAACGAACACATGCACCTTTGAACACGAGGGGAAGACTATTCGCCTCAACCCTTCCCCACCCCGAAAGGAACCACCCTCCAAGGGAATTCTCCCTACACCACCTCAAAGCCCAGGGGTCTCATCACCCCCAACCCAACCAACAAGTCAACCGTCCACCCAAGAGAACCCCACCAAGGGCCTACACCTCATCACTAGATAAGAACTCGAGGAAGAGGTAGCTCTAGGAACACCCGTATACGCTGTAGTCATATGCCTCGGGGAACCCACCCCCTCCAACCCTCATCCCGTGGAAATCCACCCTCTCTTAGAAGAATTCAAGGATGTGTTCCCCGAAGAGCTCCCCGATCAACTGCCACCCATGAGGGATGTCCAACATGCTATTGACCTTGTCCCAGGGGCCACCCTCCCAAACCTTCCCCACTATCGCCTCAACCCCACTAAGCATGCTGAATTGAGGAGGCAAGTGGAGGAACTCATTACAAAAGGCTTCCTTCGTCTTAGCAAAAGTCCTTGTGCTGTCCCAGCCCTCCTCACACCAAAGAAAGACGGGACATGGCGAATGTGTGTCGACAGCAGGGCCATCAACAAGATCACAGTCAAATATAGGTCTCCCATACCTAGAATTGACGATATGCTTGACATGCTAGCCGGGGCCACCATTTTTTCCAAAATAGATCTCAAAAGTTGCTACCATCAGGTTAGGATAAAGCCAGGCGATGAATGGAAAACAGCCTTTAAAACCAAAGATGGGCTCTATGAGTGGCTAGTGATGCCTTTCGGGCTTTCAAATGCCCCGAGTACCTTCATGCATCTCATGACAGAGGTCCTTAGACCTTACATAGAAGTCTTCCTAGTGGTCTATTTCGATGATATCCTTATCTACAGCAAGACCAAGGAAGCCCACTTCAACCACCTTAGGCAAGTCTGCACTGTCCTTAGGAAAGAGAGTCTCTATGCCAACCCCGGAAAATGCCACTTCCTGACTGAGTCCATTACTTTCCTTGGGTATATGGTTTCCACTAAGGGAGTGTCCATGGACCCCGAGAAGGTCCGAGCTATCCTTGACTGGCCAGAACCCCGCACCCTCCATGAGGTTAGGAGTTTCCATGGTTTGGCCACCTTTTACCGAAGATTCATCCGTGGGTTCAGCACAGTCACAGCCCCTATCACCGACTGCCTTAAAAAGGGGACCTTTGTGTGGACCAAGTCGGCTTCTAGGGCCTTCCAGGAGCTCAAAGAGAGGATGACCCAAGCCCCAGTATTATGCCTCCCTGACTTCTCCAAAGTCTTTGAGGTAACTTGTGATGCTTCCGGGGTAGGAATCGGCGGAATCCTCAGCCAAGAAGGACACCCAGTAGCCTACTTTAGTGAGAAGTTGTGTGACGCCAGGTTGAAATACTCTACCTATGATAAGGAATTCTATGCGGTGGTGCAATCCCTCCGCCGTTGGAGGCACTACCTCTTGCCCAAGGAATTTGTCATATTCTCCGACCATGAGGCCCTAAAATACCTCAACTCCCAGCAGAAACTGAATGCCCGGCATGCCCGATGGGTTGAGTACATCCAGACCTACACATTTGTGATCAAACATAACGCCGGAAGTGAAAACCGTGCTGCTGATGCACTCAGTAGGAGGATCTCCCTGCTAGCTACCATTCGGGTAGAAGTAATAGGGTTTGATCGGGTTAAGGAAGAATACTCAAACTGTCCCGACTTTGGACATGTGCATGCCGATCTAATCACCCTTTCACCCCAAGAACACCAGGGTTTTATCCTAGAGGACGGATTCATCTTCAAAGGACATAGACTTTGCATCCCTAGAACTTCTCTGCGGGATTTATTAGTCTGGGAATTACATGCAGGAGGCCTGGCTGGGCACTTTGGGGTTCACAAAACCATTGCCTTGGTTGAAGGACAGTTCTATTGGCCCAGTCTCAAAAGGGATGTGGCCAAAATTGTGGGGCAATGTCGCACATGTGCGACTGCTAAGCACGTCAGACAGAACACGGGCCTATACACCCCTCTACCCGTCCCGGATCGGCCATGGCAGGACCTGAGCATGGATTTCGTGTTAGGGCTACCTCGGACCCATAGGAAACATGACTCCATCTTTGTTGTAGTGGACAGATTCTCAAAAATGGCCCACTTCATCCCCTGTTCTAAAACCTCTGACGCCTCCCATGTGGCCCGTCTGTTCTTTGATGAGGTGGTCCGCCTCCATGGCTTGCCCAAGACCATCATTTCAGATAGGGACGTCAAATTCACCAGCTACTTTTGGAAGACCCTCTGGCATCTAATGGGGACCCTGCTTAAATTCTCCACGGCCTATCACCCTCAAACCGATGGCCAGACCGAAGTCGTCAATCGGAGCCTAGGGAATCTCCTGCGGTGCCTTGTTGAGGACCGCCCTGGAAATTGGGATCTCATTCTACCTCAAGCCGAGTTTGCATACAATAATTCCACCAATAGGTCCATAGGCATGAGTCCTTTCGAAGCTGTGCATGGTTACAAACCCAGGAAGCCAACAGATCTCATTCCCCTACCCTCTCATGCTAGGGTATCCATCACTGCTGAGTCTTTTACACAACACCTTAGAGAGTTGCATGAAGATATTCGTAAAAACATCCACAAGAGCAATGAGATTTACAAGAAGTCAGCTGATTCCCACCGCCGCCACCAAGAATTCCAAGTTGGTGATTTTGTGATGGTGAGAACTGAGAGGCTATTCCCTGGGAACACCTCTAAGTTGAGGTCTCGTGGAGCCGGCCCCTTCCAGGTGCTGAGACGACTTGGCACCAATGCTTATGTGTTGGACCTCCCTGAAGAATACGGAGTAAGTCCCACATTCAATGTGGCTGACCTGGTACACTACAAGGGCCCCACTGTGACACCCAGTGAGGAGATCCAGCCTATTCCACCCCTTGAGAGCGCCCCCACACTTCAGAGAGCTCCACCCAACTTGAGAAACCAACATGATAAAGTGGAGCGGATATTAGATGAACAGGTCACCAACACAAGGAGCAAGGTGTATGAGCGATACCTGGTCAGGTGGAAGGGACGACCACCCTCGGACGATGCCTGGGTGAGCCGGGAGGATCTCCAGCAGCTGGACCCCGATCTTCTAGAGCAGTACCGCAGCAGGGAGGGCCTTTACTCGACAGGGTCAAGCTCTTCGCAGCCCGGGAGAATTGATGAGGGCATCACTCACAATTCCCTCTGGCTTGGCACCTCTCTCCCTCCCGGAAGCAGCTAGGGAGCATCCCTTCTTCTAGATTGGACCTTAGTGCTTACCATTGGGTCATCTTATTACTTTCTCCTTTTTACTTGAGTCATAATCATGTTATTTGCCTTTTATTTGAGTCTTGTACCTAGGTTATCCAGTCATTTCCCTAAGTTCGAGTCTCATTAGGCTACGGTGCTTGCTATTGGGCCTATTTCTTTGGGCTAGGCCCATGGGCGCACCCCCCCTTCCTTGGTTATCTGTTAGTATGTTAAAAGTCAGGGTCTTATATGTAAAAGTGGGTTTCCTATAAATAGGACCCCAATCCCTCTTTTGAAGGTTAATGAAGCATTGAGTATTATTATCCACCAGCCTTGTTCTCTCTCTCTAGCTCTTTCACTCTCCCTCTACTTCTCTCTCTCACTTAAGGGGGCGAACCCCTCTCTCTCTCTTCCCCCTTCTCTCTCTCTCCCTTGGGTGAACCTGCCCCTTCCCCTTCCCCCCCCTTGCCACATCATCAGCTACATCACCCTTTCACCTCCCCAAGGGCCATAACTCCCATCAATACTTCCACAACCCCAAGCAACCCTTCCCATTCCCCATACACCCTCTCAACTTCCAAGGCACCCTTCCCTCTCCCCCAAGCAACTATTCCACTCCCCCACACCCCCATTCATATCCCTAGGGAGCTAAACCCCATAACCCCCCCCCTACAAGTTGCGCACCCCCCTCCCATCTCACCCCCCCTCCTGGCCTTGGCCGACCACTCCATCTCCCCTCTCCTAGCTGCGCCCCCCCCCCCTCACCCCTCAACCACCTCAGACCTCCTCATTCTCTGCTCCACCCCTCTCACCATTCCTAAACATCCCCCCCCCATCCACCATCACCATCCCCTTCCCACCATTGCTAGCCTCCACCTCCATTAACCTAGTTCCACCTCCATCCCTTTCATTTGGCCCAAGTCTGCAGGTGGCAGAGAAAGGGGCGACTTGCAGAAGCACCCACGGATTCATACGGCGTCATCTGAAGGCGTACCATACCAATCTAGAAAGGTCGTCCAGTTAGCTTTGCAGGCGAGGAGATCTCATCCCGTTCTGAGTTCGGGGCTGTCCAGGAGAGACGTTCTCCTCCGACTGCGCCGGGCTTCCCCTGCAGAGTACTAGAACCCGGTTCGACACTGCACCACGCCAAACAGCAGAAGATTCAGACCACGAGTCCTTCAAAAAACTTCTTCCTTCCCCAGTCCTCTATCAGGAGCAAGAAGCAGAACTACATTCGGCATCCGGAGGCCAAAGTTCCTATTTTTCTCCCTCGACTGGTCGGGTCTGCCTCCCACAGTCTGCAGTGACCTGTCTTCACTCTTCTGAGTCTCCCCGTCCTCTCCGGCGTCAGACGGCCGCCCTATCAGTTTTGCCGCGTAGAGGGTTCGTCCACGGTTCCAGAAACTCTGATGGTTCATGATTCAGAGTCCGGGAACGGTCGGGGCAACCTCTGCAAGTTGCTGTCAGAAACAGTAAGCTGCTGCGCCCAGTTTCAGTCACTCTGTTCGAAGCTTGACCCGGACTAGCAGCTGCAGCAGAAGAAATCGAGAAAATTCTGGGTCATCCGCGTGCCAGATACGAAGATTTCCACGCTGGTCTTGCCTCCGGAAGAATTCGGGAATGCGAACTACAGCCCCGGGACCGACCGGCAGTCAGTCATCACAGCCTGCAAGTGGAAACAGCCCCGGCTTCCCTCTTCCGTTCTCCGGCGATTCTCCCTTCCCCGCCTGGCCGGCTTACCGCCCCTCCCTGCGTGGAGGTAGTGTTTGCTTGTAAAACTTACTTCCCCACCCCTAGTCCAACCCTCCTGTGTGAGGAGTAGTGAATGTAATTTTGAAATAGGGTTCAAGCTACACCGGCACAGTGTGCGGGGAACCCACACTTCCCCGCTCGCCCTCGTCTCCGACCGGGGTTGGTTTCCTCAAACCAACCAGGTGAGTCTCTACCCTTGCTCATTACTCCTGTTCATTTCATATCTGCAAAACTTATCTGCTGGTCGGTGAGAGAGTGTCCGACCCCGGAGCCACCAACCCTTGTGTGGTCACCGTGGATGATCGTGAGCGAGTGACCTAGTGCCCCCAAGGCACCCAGCTGCCCTTGTTTGTGGGCTTCATATCCTCGGGAGGGACAACCTTAGCGGTGCTGGTCCTCTAGCCAGCCAGGGGCTTTCTCCACAATCTCGACTCGGCATCACCGAGTCACCCCGGGAAACGTGTGCGCGCGGTGTGACGGCGACTCTCAAGTTGCTCTCATTCTTGTGGTTGTGATTGCGAATTAAGTCCAAGGGTTCATTTTTGCTTGCTGCATATTTGTGTCACATCATGTTGTCATGATCAATCTCATCAAAAGTGATGTGAGGGGATTCTTCCACACAAAGGGTCTTAAGATTATAGACTCTCTAAGCCCTGGACTGGTCGGAGTACCCAAGGAATATCCCTTCTTCACTCTTGGGCTCAAACTTGTCCAGAACTATTTTATCATTGTTATGAACAAAACACTTTGACTCAAACACTTTCATGTGAAAGAGAGATGGCTTTTTACCTTTCAGCAGCTCATATGGAGTCATTTTGGTGTGGGGCCTTACCATTGAACGGTTGATGATATAACATGCAATGTTTACCGCTTCTGCCCAAAATCTCCTTGGGAGATGCCTTTCAGCAAGTATTGTGCGTGCCATCTCTATGAGAGTTCTGTTCTTCCTCTCAACAACCCCATTTTGTTCAGGAGTCCGTGGTGATGAAAACTTGTGAATGATTCCTTCAGTCCTACACAAATTTTCAAAGTCAGCATTGTCAAATTCACCACCATGATCTGAAATAATGTTGGAGATCTTAAACTTACTATCTTGCTTCACTTGCATATACAGTGCATGAAACTCATCAAAGGCATTATTTTTATGTGCAAGATAAAATACCCAAGTGAATCTAGTAAAGTCATCTACTAAGACGTAACCATATCTTTTACCACTTAAGCTAACTGTTTTGGTTGGACCAAACAAGTCCATATGGATTAGTTCAAGTGGTTTAGATGATGAGTTTTCGGTTCTGCTTTTAAATGACTTTCTAGTCTATTTTCCTTGAGCACATGCATCACAAATCTTAGTGTTCAGTTTGAATTTAATTTCAGGCAGACCTTTGACAATGGAATGCTTTACCAATTTATGATGAGTATTTTAATTAACATGACCTAGTCTGCGATGCCACAAACAAGCTATTTCTTTCAGGCAGACCTTTGACAATGGAATGCTTTACCAATTTATGAAGAGTATTGTAATTAACATGACCTAGTCTGCGATGCCACAAACAAGCTAATTCAGATTTGGGTGTCGCAAGACAAAGATTTATGTGAGCAGGGTCATTTAAGTCAATCATGTACACGTTGTTGACTCTTTTACCCGAAAACTTGGTTTCTTTTGAATTTGGTTGTAAGATCCTACATTCATTAGAGTCAAAAATTACAGTATGACCTTTATCACATAATTGACTAATGCTCAGCAAATTGTACTCCAAACCATCAACAAGTAATGCATTATCAATTGAGTTGGAGGGGTTCTTACCAACTTTACCTAAACCAATGATTTTTCCTTTGTTGTTTCCTCCAAAGGTGACATGTCCAGCTTCTTTTTCAACCAGGAGACAGAATTTGGTTTTGTCTCCAGTCATGTGTCTTGAGCAGCCACTGTCAAGATACCAACGGTTGTGCACGGCTGCAAGACACTCCTGCACAAAAAATTAAGTGACAATGTTTGGAACCCAAGGACAGTTGGGTCCTAATAATTTCTTCATTTCTGTAAAGCAGGATAACACTGATTTTGAAATCCAAACTTTCTTACCATCTTTGCTTTGTTGGGAGTTCTGGTTTTTCTTCTCTTTAGTCTTTTGGACTTTGTGAGTTTTGGAAGTGGTGGAGAAGGATTGTTAATTAGACCATCTGTTCCAGTTAGTTGGTCTAGATAAATAGGAGGTGTCATATTGCCTAGGTCGTTGAGGTTGAGTGAACCTATGACCATCGGGAACATTACTGTTCCTTACCCATGGAGGTGTCAGTCTGTAGAAGGCAAAGTCTCGACATGTCCACTGTTCATTCCGTCTATGACGGTCTCTGGATAAGGGATGTGTCGACCTCCTGTATGGAAACTGTCGACCTGTTGGTGCAAACCTGGGGTATTGTTGGGCGTTTGACCAGGTGGGTGTCGACCAATTCCATGGAGTGTCCTGACCTGTTCTAGAATTGTAATTGTCTCTTCCTTTGTGATGTGCAGGCTGAGGCTTGGATGGGTGTTGAACTGTTTGGGATTGTTTGTGAACCTTTTTGGGTTTTTGGAAAGTTTTGTTGATTGGTTCTACTATCTTTTATTTTCCTTTATTTTAAACATTTTATTGGTGTATTGATTTGGAGGTTGATGCGTCGAAAGATGAGACAAAGGTGGTGGTATTTAGCCTAAATGTTTTCTTTTTGGTAGGCTCATATCCTAGCCCTTCTCTGTTGAAGTTTATTTTAGTTCCTAGTAGGGCATTCAAGTTTTCACTCCCATCAACAAATTTTTCAAGAGATATTTGTTTATGTGCTAGGTCCTTTTGAAGTTTCTCATTTTCTTTCAATAGTTAAGAATTGACATGTTTAAAGGCTTCAGACTTTTCGTTGCACAGATTGTTGTCCTTTACATAGCTTTGCATTTTTAATTTCAATTCGTCAATTTCATCTCTTAGCCTTTCATTTTCATCTTCCAACTCTCTCATTTCTTTTCTTCCTTCTTCAAGATTCTCATTCATTTTTCTTAGATCTTCAATTTCAGTTTCTAGAGAGATTATTTTTTCATTGAGAGGTTTTTCATGCCCACATGATTCAACCTTCTTCTTTAAGGTTTTATTTTCTTTTCTGTATACTTCATATTTATTCATTAATTCAAAGTAGGCTTCTTCCCAATCATCGGTGGAGAAATGCTCAAAGGGAGAGCTCACCACACTGTCATTTTCTCCTTTGGCCATTAGACATAGATCATCTTTTTCCTCTTCGGAGGAGTTGTCTTCAGTTTCTTCTTCTTCATCATCACTCCAAGTGCACACCATGGCCTGCTTCTTCTTGCTCTTCCACCTAGGCATGGCTTTCTTAGCTCCTTCTGGACACTCAGACTTGATGTGTCCTGGTTTCCTGCAAGAGTAGCATACAAGCTTTTCAGATTTTTAAGGATTTTCAGGTCTTGGCTTGAAACCACTTTTCACCTGGGGCTTCTTCTTAGTGAAGCATGTACCTTCCTTTCTTAAAAACCTTCTGAACTTTCCTATTAATAGAGCAACTTCATCTTCTTCAGTGTTGCTGCTTGAAGGCTCTTCATCATCAAATAGGTCCTTGGAGCTTGGTCCAGCTTTAAGAGCCAGAGGCTTCTTTTTACTTACCTCAGCCTCTTTATTTTTCAGATTCATCTCATAGGTCATTAGGGACCCTATGAGTTATTCTACTTTGATGGTAGTTAAGTCTTTTGATTCTTCAACTACAGTGGCTTTTGTATGCCAAATGAGAGTTAGTGATCTTATAATCTTCCTTACTATCTCCTGCTGAGAGTAGGTCTTACCTAGCTCAGTCAAGCCATTAGTGAGTGAGGTTAGCCTAGCATACATGTCCGAAGTGGATTCATCAGATTTCATTCTAAACTTCTCATATTCTAATACCAACGTGTCCCTTCATATATTACCTCAAGACGGTCCCACATTTCTTTTGCAGTGGCGCAAGTTGACACCCTTGAGTATTCGGTTGGATGAAGGGAGCAATGCATGATGTGCTTGGCACCCCAGTTTAGAGTTGATTGTCTGATCTATTCTTTAGTCCATGTGTCTTCGTCCGGAGGCAGCTCAAATGGTCCCTTACTGATTACTCGCCAGACTTCATGATCTTGGGCTCTAATGAGACCTGCATGCGGTTTTTCCAGTAAGGATAATTTGTCCCAGTGAAAAAGTGAGTCCTATTTACGGAATGTCCTTCGGCCATAGGACCTTTAGTAGCCATATCACCAGTTCTCTCAAGGTCGTTAGACCACATACAGACAGACTAGCTCTGATACCACATGTTGAGTGGTGATAGGCAGATCTAGAGGGGAGGGGTGAATAGATCAGCCCCTTTTTGCCCTTCTTTGCGAAAGTAAAAATTAAATCTAACACAACTGATAATGAGACATATATTACTTGATAGCTAAGAAGCTAGATCCGCACATGAAATCTAGAACTGGTCCTATCAAGCTTCTACCGTTGGAACAAGAGAGAAAATAAATCACAAGACAAGATCTTTAAGGTGGTTCGGTCTCAGTCTAGAGACCTACGTCCACCCCTTACACAATGCGGTGAGGCTTCACTGGTGCCAAGACACACCCGCTGATTCACAGCTTCTTACTAAGAGAAACACTCTCACACTCCGCTCCCACACAGCTTAAGGTATCACAACCCAAAACATAGACCGGTGTCAACACCGTCTGTCTTCCTATACGCAGTTAGGGATCAAGTGCTATGGAGTTTATTTTGAAGAAAAGCAAACTAAAAATGGAACTGCCAGTCAGAGTATCCTAGTAAAACTCAATGAGAAGAAAGTCTCCTGTCTAAGAAAGAGCTTGAGGGGTCCTTGGCTTTCTTCTTCTTCTTCCTGGATCTTCACCACACCCTTGAGGAAGAAGGATGATCATGCATTTAAGGGATCTGGATGAAGCTTCACGAAACCCTTTTGCTTGCAAGAAGATCTCTTGTCGTAAGGAAGAGGATCGTCTTCTTCTTCTTGCGCTCACACCAACAACATCAGGAAGGGGGCTAGCTTCCACAGCAAGTCTTCCAGCTTTTCATTTTTCCTCTTGCTTGCTTGCCCATCTTCGAACTGGAGCTCATGCTCCTCATATATTGGTGTCCTAGGGCGACACCAACGTTGTCCGCTTTTCAAGCAACACCCAGAATGTCACATCCACATTATTTGATCTACTTTCATTTGCATAGTTGACTTCCATTCTGTCAAGTATGCAGGAATGTGGGTAGGTAGGAGACCATAGCAGCCAATGTATGATCTTCTTCAGAGGATGTCTCTGCCAAATCACAGTCTTCTGACATAGACGCACTTTGACGGCTTTTTTTCAGAGCAAACGGATCCTCTGGATTATGTTCTGGATCTTGAAGATAGCTTCCATCAGATTCAGATCCATTCTGGTCGAACCAAATGTGTCGACACTTTCCTGTCAGAGTGTCGAGACATTCCTTTGAAAGCCTTGAAGAATCGTTCTGGTTGAACATGGATGTGTCGACACTTTCTTGTCAGTGTGTCGAGACATCCCTTTGAAAGCCTTGAAGATTGCTTCTGCCGATTTCAAACACGTTCTGGTTGAATGTTGATGTGTCGATGCTTTACACTCAGCGTGTCGGGACATTTAGTGAGTGTCTTGAAGATCCATGGCTAATGTGTCGAGACAACACCAAAAGGTCTCGGGACATGTGAGCCATGTGCAGAGTTATCGCATGAGGGTGTCGAGACAGAAGCGCCAAGTGTAGAGATTTTCACACGAGTGTGTCGACACTTTTCACTCAGTGTGTCGAGATATTAGTGAGTCCAGAGTCTTTGTTAGAACGGCTTCAGCTTGATTTCTTCTGGATGTGTCGAGACATGGGTTAGATGTGTCGACACATTCTTTTATGCCGGAGCTCAAGCAATGGAAATTCTAACACAATCTCTTCTAGATGTGTCGGGACATCTTTAGGCCGTGTCGAGACATCACTTAGAGAGATTCTTCTGCACTTGTTTAGTCAATTCATCAAACCAAAATAAGTTAGATATTTCTCAAATATCTACTAATGATTTATGATATGTTATCATCAAAACCAGGGGACACAACATATAGACCCTGCCACCGACCACTGATGGTGCTAAAGATGGGGACATCTAAGACATGGTCTGTAGAGGGAAAGAGTATGGCCCCGCACAAGCAAATGGAAGCGGCCTTAGCTATGGCCTCGTCCCACCCACGCCTATTTTTACAGTGTGCTATCACCCACTGGATGAGTGGTAGTAAATGAATCTGGTGTGGGCCCACTATGGTACGAACATCCTTGCTACTAGGTATGAACTCCCCTAAGATAAGGGCAGGATCCACAGGGGCAACGGTGTGACAGACGGAATCCTCCTCACCCACCTTTGACCTATGAAAAGACAAGTAGGTCTCTACCTCATCTAGAAGGACGGCGGCCTCAAAAGATGAGAACATGAAAGTGATGGTCTGAGGGTGCCATATCTCTACCAATGCTGAAATGCTATGCCAATCCAAAGAGAGCTTGGGGTAGTTCTTGGCTAACACTAGAAGGGAGTGGAGATGCCAGGACCTAAGGATAGATGGCATAGATATGGGTAGTTCACGGATTATAGGAGCCATCCATTTCAAGGTGGAATATCATCTCGGGCCGGGGAGAAGCTGGAGTGAAGAGAAGAAGAAAAGAAAAGATAAGAAGAACATATAAGCTTTTTAAAGAAAATAATGTGAAATTGAAGGAAATTGAACTAAAGCAACATTAACTCACCTCTCTCATAGGGCTGGAGCTCAAATGCCCCGGGATCGTGGTCAGCCGTTGTAGCACACCGTGCTCCTTTCTAGCCGGCTTTGGACCTTGGTAAGCCACCTCACCCATTGAGCTCCCCTCCAAGGCCCTCTTCATGATGTTTTGAGGAAGATTGAGAAGGATTTCAAGGATTGAAAGAGGGTTGATGTGTGAAGGATGAATTTGGGAGTCCCCTCTTACTTATAGGACTTGATTAGAGACCTAAACCCACTAGAATTGAGGTAGGAGAGGTCTAGATCGGGTAAAGATAGAGTTTGGGTTGGTTTGGAGCACCTATTATCGGGTTAGGACTCTCAAAGGGGGTCCCGATCGGGCTCTCAGGGCGCCTGTGTATGTGGTCTATCGATAGATTGCTTTGTTTAGTGAATGGCCTCATGGAGACTGTGCAGATACCTTCTACATCCTTCAAATCTTGGTATTTGCATGGTCATGGAGAGACCGTTATACTAATCGCACGGTTAAGGATGAACCGTTCCTATCCTTTGAACAGACCACCATGGACCGTTTATTTTCTTCATTACGTTCAACTCATCAGATTTTAGCAGTCTAAAATAAGGCCGTGTGGGTCTTGGAGCGGTCATTTGGATGACCGTTTAGAAACCTGAAACCTCTTTTTTTGTCCTCCTTGCACTAATGATCACTCACTCGTGTCGTCTCTCTCTCTCTTAATCACTCGTGTCGTCTCTCTCTCTTACTCACTCGTGTCGTCTCTCTCTCTCACTCACTCGTGTCGTCTCTCTCTCTCTCTCACTCACTCGTGTCGTCTCTCTCTCTCTCACTCACTCGTGTCATCTCTCTCTCTCACTCACTCGCGTCGCCTCTCTCTCCCACTCACTCGTGTTCGCCTCTCTCTCCCACTCACTCGTATCGGGTTAGGAGTCATTGTCAAGCATTTGCATTCATTCACACATTTTCATCCACAAAATAAAAATCAAAAACATATCATACCACTATCATATCCACATGTACAAAGTCATGTCAAATACATTAAGCTTGTCCCTCTCCCGGGCCCCCACCACTGTCGCCCGAGCCCTCATGCATCTTCGCTGGCGGGGGCATCGTTGAGGTCACCTCCTCATGGTGTCGTCAGTGCCGCTCCTCCTCCTCGTTCCTCCGGCGACCGGAGGAACCTATAAAGTAACTCCTGAAAGAGCCATGGGTGTTGTGGGTGCTGCCGCTCGGAGTCCCGCTACGCTCCGACCGCCGGCTCATCTCCTTGTACGCCCGCAACTCCCCTCTCAGCTCTAACGCCTCCGTCCGGTAACGCTCTGCCTCTACGACTTCGGCCCGGAGATGCTCTAGCTTGCGTGAAGGAGCGCCGTCTCTACCGCGTCGGCCGGGTGACTCCTCTCCATCTCCTGTCAGAGGCGGGCTACCTCCTCCTGCGGTGCCACGCGGCTCTGCTGCAGCGCCTCTCTTAGCCGGGTACTCTCACCCAAGGCTGCTGTCAACTCGGTCGTCTGCATACACGCATCATGATTAGTCAATCGCATTTCATAAACATTACAATTGGGAAAGCGTAGTGGTTGCTTACCCTCTCGGAGAGCGCCGCCTCGTTCACCTCGGCCCGTACCACCATCCGTGTAAACTCCGCCTCCCGCTCGACATGGTCCGTAGGATTCTGGGAGGAGGAAGAAGGTGCGTTAGCCCCCTCACGCTGGGCTCCCTCGGCTCGCTGCATTCAAAACTCCAGGTCAGTCATTTCATAGGCATAATCATAATCAAGTGCATAAGTAAGGGTTTAGAGTTAGAGAACTCACCAGAAGGGTCAAGGCCTATCGGAGCTCATCTCGCTCCTGGATGGTCGGGTGAAGGAGTCCCTGCAACTCCGTGATTCTCCCCTTGGGATCAATCTACATTTAATAAGACCAAGCATCAGTGCATAATCATGTAGAAAGCATATAGAAAGCATTAGAGTTTGGAAGTCGTACCGGTCGACGGGCACCATAGAACACCTGGTCCCTGTAGTGTCGGGAGTAGGCCGTGTAGTAGGCCTCCCCGCTCTCCGTTCGGGCGGCTACATCCCGCCCGCGTGCTGTCCATTGGCGATCTACTCTGTCACCGGCATTGTCCAGTCTAGCTCCGTGGCCAATCCTTGGGGATGTTGCCCGACTCGCTCCTCCGGCTTTTCTGGTGCCGGAAACTCGACCGCTGGTTGATGGACGCCGACCGTCCTCATCACTAGCCAGAAGTGGAGCCAAATGTCTCGGCCTAAGTAGGTAAGGGCCGCCATGACCCAAGGCTGACCCTCGTGCCCCTCACTCTCGTACGGTGTCCACCAAACCTGTCAGATAGGAAAAAATTGCATTAGCATCATAAGCATATAAGTTGCATTTAATGAAAGAGTTTGAGTTTAGATTCATATCGAGGCGAAGGGCAGTGTGTCTCGGTCATCCTGGATCTCCTGGACCTTTCTCCGGAGAGGCCCAGTTTCCCGTGGAGCCGTCCACCGCCTCGCGATGGGCCGCCGCATAGGGTAAGTCTCCTACCCTCTCCCTAGCCCACGTAGGTGCACGTAGGCCCACACCTGCATCGCATTTCATCAAATGTCAGCATATAGCATTTATAGGATTTATATAGTAAATTGCATAATCAATTTAAGGGTTGAGTCGTACCTGGTGTAATGGAGAGAAGCCCCCTAGCATCATCCGCCGGCTGGTGGAGCTGATGGTGTCGAACAAAAATGCGAGGACCGCCGCTCCCCAAGCGTAGTCCCCGATGTGCCCTAGGTCCTCGAGAAGTGGGAGGAACCGACAGCTGATGATGTCGGCCCTCGTCACAAATAGTAGGCGCCCGAAGAACAACATCAGGAACCTCCTCAGCACTCGGTCGGCCTCAAGTCCTGCCTCGGCTGCCACTCTTGGTCGAACCCGATCCACTAGCCTCTGCAAGTGCTCCTCGGGCAACTCCCCGGTCGCTATCCCCGCTCCCCTCAGTCCGAGGCTCTCCTGCAGCCTCACCCTCGTCAGCGTCGTCGACTGACCCTTTGATCGGAGTAGCTCCAGGCCCAGTAGCCTCTGGGCCAGCTCTCGGTAGTCGGGGTATGTCCTCCCGCTAACCGGTGTCCCATGCACGCGTAATCCAGTGATGCGCGCAACGTCCTCTAGCGTGGGGACCATGTGGCCCCACGGGAAAAGGAACGTCTAGCTCACCGGATCCCAGCGGTCGTGCAGAGCATAGAGGAGCGGCGTGTCTAGCCTGGTCACCTCTACGCTCAGGAACTCAGCAAAACCCATAGCCGTGAGCCTCTCCCGCTGAAAGTCCGGTAGTGCGAGGTACACTGGTCGTACCTACTGCCAGAAGATCCGAGTCCTACACTTTCCCTGCATACATTTAGAACCATTACATTTCATAATAGGATCATTCATTTCATTCATTTCACTCTGCTAAGTGCACGGTCTCATATGGGCCGTTTTCTCTTTCAACGGTTGGGTTCCAACTGTCCCAATAATCCCCTCTCAGAGGTCCACAGTCACCCATGGACCATTCTACCTTATGGACCGCCCTATGAGTACCGTGCTACTATCTTTTGTCTACCATGGAACGGCCCATTTTTTGCCATCAAATAATGATGTGACACAACATGCAGCGGAGGACAATCATACCAATTTGATGTGATATGACTCCCTTGGACCTAGGATAGCAAGCAACACATGAGTTGGCAACGTCGCACTAGCGGACTCACTCACGTAGGCACACTCGGGTCCGAAGGAGGACCGGCGATGACGGTGAGGGTCCGGGGTTGGACCTCAAGGTTCCAAGGGTTTGGCTAGCTCGGAAGGGACCCCAATGGGCTAGGGATTCCCGATTTCAAGGGTAGCCGGCACGCCGAGGGCGTGGGATGTGATGGAACTCTCTCAACTCGCTCCGCGGCGAACACTATAATTGGTTGAATTGAGGATCGGGCGCTCCTCTCACCTCTGACGGACAACTAAAAGCAATACTAAGCTAGCAATGGTAATAACCAGCAAAGAAGAGTGGCCAAGAGCTCACCTGATCGGCGTGAAGACGCCGATCCCGGGCGGAGACGAGGGCGAGCGGGGAAGTGTGGTCCCCGCACACTGCGCCGGTGTAGCTTCTAAGACCTGTCAAGAGTACAATTACTACACCTCGCGCAGAAGGGTGATCTCGGGAGTGGGAATTGATTAATTACAACAAACACTACCACCACGCAGGGTGGGGCGGTAAGCCGGCCAGGCAAAGGGGCGAAGAAACTATGGAAAGAACTGAAATGATCTTCCCGAGTTCTGCTTGCTGCCTGATCTGCTGACCCGTTTGTGCTGTGGAAGTTCCCGAGCTCGCTGACGACCTCAGAATGGTGTGGGACTGGCGCCAAATTGATGGTGATTGGCTCCTGGAGGTCTGTAAATTCTGGCCGGGCTTCTGGTGGTCGTCGCTGGCCGGTAGGAGCTCTGCAACAGGACCGAAGTGTTCTGGTCTGCACAGGTTCCAGGAGCAGGGGCTTGAAGAACTGGCTGCCACGATCACTCCCGGAACTCAAATGTGGCAGGATCAGCTCTGGAGCGTCCGTGGTTGAGGTGGATCTCAGCAGGAGTCGACGGAGCTGCAATCCGATGCTGAGAGTGGACGGTATGCTCAGGAGAGTGGGCCCTGGTCGCTGCAGACTGCAGGAGACAGACCCGCGAGACTGAGGGAGAAAATTCGTATCTCTGTTCCCCGGTGTCCGAATGCCGTTCTGCCTTCTGATCCTGAAAGAGCGCCGGGAGGAGCAGAACTTTGATGAAGGGCCGTGGGTCTGAATCCTCCACGATTAGCCGTGGTGCAGCGACGAACCGGGTTGCAGACTCTGGCCGCAGCGGCTACCAGATGTGAGCAGTGGATTGCAGAAGTTGTCCCGGCCGCTCCCGGATGCCGAATCACGAACCGTTGGAGTCTCTGGAACCGTGGACAAAGCCTCTTCACAGAAAAACTGACGGAAACACCTTCTGAGGTCGGGGTGGACAGGGGGACGCCGATGAGTGTATGCTGGTCGCAGAAGACTGGAGAAGACAGCCTCGTGCAACTGGAGGAGAAAAATCAGAACTTGGGGTCCCGGATGCCGAATGTAGCTCTGCTTCTTTCTCCTAGTCCGGGACAGGGGGAGGAAGAACTTTGAAGAAGGAACTTCAGCCTGATTCCTTTGCTGTTGGTCGTGAAGCAGCTTCCAATCGGGCTCAGGCTTTCTGCAGGTGGTGTCTGGCGCAGTCGGGGTAGGATAGCTCTCACGGACGGCCACGAACTCAGAATGGGGTGATTCCACCTCGCCTGCGAAGAGGAAAGGGAGGCCTTTCCAGAAAGGTAGGCCACGCCCCCAGAAGCTTCAAGATGTTGTCGTGGTAGTCGCTGCAACTCGAGGCTGGTCTGCAGGTCAGCCTGCAGACAGAACTGAAGTTGACAAAAGGGGGGGTGGAGGGGTCGGCCAAGGCAATGGGAGGGTGGAGAGGGGTTGAGGGGGTCGACCCTAGGAGGGAGGGGAAGGGGGTGGACGACCTAGGGAGGTGAAGGGGCTCCTTGGGGAGGGGAAAGGGCCCTAGGGAGGTGGGAGGTTGCTTGGGGAAGGGGGAGGGATGCCTTGGGAAGGTGAAAGGGTGCTTGGGGAGGTGGAGTGATTAATGGTGAAGTAATGGGGGTCTTGGGAGGTGAAGAGACTTGCCTAGGTGGCAAGTGAGGTGGCAAGGGGTGAGGAGAGAGGGGAATTTCGAATTTTAGAGAGAGAAGGAGGGAGGAGAGAGAGGGGTTCGCCCCTAGGAGAGAGGGAGAGAACTAGAGAGAGAGAGAGAGAGAACTAGAGGGAGAGAGAGAGAGAAGACTCAAGGGGATTCAAGTGGGTTCAATTTCATTCATTCATCAATTACCCTCTTCAAGTGGGGGATTGGGGTCCTTATATAGGAAACCCACAATTTACAATAAGTCCTCACATTGTGGACAACTGACAGAAGACGAAAGGTTGGGGAAGGGGGCGCCCATGGGCCAGGCCCAATGAACAGGCCCAATAACCTACTAAGCTAGTTAATGAAACTTGGACTTAGGTAAATGACTAACTAACTTAGGTAATAGACTCAATAAAAGGCAAAATTACATGATAATGACTCAAGAAAATTATGGAAATTATATAGCTAGACTCCAAAAATCATGGCGAGCAAAATGGCGAGTAGCAGGACCCTCGGAGGTATGTGAAGGAGTAAGCGATGTCCCCATCATACTCCCGGGGTGCGGAGAACTCGACTCCGTCGAGTAAGGGCCCACCGGGGGAGCAGCTCAGGGCGTCCTGCAATCTCCAAAACCAACCTGCACCTGCGACCAGGGGATGGCTCTTCATCCTCTCAAGGCGGCCCGGACACACCCTCATGCTGGCGATGGAACCCTGCTGGCATAGTATTACCCCTCTGTGTACACGTCGGGCTCTCAAGGCTGTTTTGTGGAAGCACTCCGGGGTGTCCCTCTTAAAGGAAGTTATAGGCTCAAAGTACTCACTGGGATTCACCGCGGTGCCCATGTAGGGTGCCGGATCAGCCGCATGATAATTGGGGTATATCCCATAGCCCATTAGTAAATCTAATCCATAAGCCAGGTTGGCCAAAGCCGCTTGGAACATGAAAGGTCCAAGTCCTCGTGCCCTCGATTTGGAGGTGGCCCTAAGATAGAGTCGTTCCAATGCCACCATCGCGAGGTTACCTCCTTGGATTTCAAAGTGCCACCCTTGAGTTATTGCCCGCTCATTATGATCGTCACTACCCATATTTGGATGCTTGCTTGAATGAGAATGCTTTGAGTGATGGTGCGGTGGGGGTGGGATGTATGTGGTATGCAGAGGGGGACCGGGGCAACCGTACATAGACCTATCATTCATGGATGTGATGAGGCATCTTGTGGACTCAGGGGGGCCTGGGAAACCATAGGTGGATCTATCGTGTATAGCTGTGAGAATTACCGGGGGACCCGGACATCCATGTGTGCTCCATTCAAGTGTAAGGGCTATGAAGAATGTGGGTGGACCAGCACAACCAAATGTAGGCTAGTTATGCATTGAGCCTAAACTGTGCGTGACATGCATGGGAGGGCTGGACTCATGACCCTTGTCGAATGATGTGACATGCCAAGATGGGTGATTTCTTCTCCTAGAGATGATGACCATGTGTGTGGGTATGGGGTGGCCTTTAAGCTCCCATTTGTAAGGGTCGAAGGGATCATAGTAGGTATGCATCATGGGGTGGGGCACTACCTTGTTCCCTAGGTGTATACTGCCCATGGTCATGGTTCCCTTGGTGTGGACTGGGTCTAGGACGAGGTGTGTTGGTTCTAGCATGGTTGGTAAGGGTAGGAGGGAGTGGGTGGTGGGTAGGGCGGCCAGGTCCCATGGATTCATTGTCTTCCACGGGGTGGGATCAAAGGGGTCGTGGAATGTGTTACCAAGGGTGAGGTATTCTTTCACCTCAAGGTCTCCAAATGAGGGTGAGTCCTCCTCCTCAAATGTAGTAATTGAACCGAAGTTCGAGGAGGGTTGTTTGGTCATGTTTGGAGGGTTTGGCATCCTACCCGAAAAAAGTAACTCCAATTCGCGGATAGCATCGGGTTCTTCGGGTATGGGGAGGGATAAAAGAAGGTCGCTAGTGTAGCAACCCACAGTGTAAATGGAAGAGATGGACCCGACACATAGATGTAGGAGGTTAAGACTCCTAGGTTGGTCGGCTACCGTGGTCAACATACCAGTTAGCTTCATTTGCCAAGTTAGACCCTCAAGAAAATCCCCTAATGTTTCCACCTGATAGGATGATTGGATTGTGGTGTGATAGGTGGATACGGGTACTATAGGAAGATTTTGCTCCATGGGTGGGTAAACATGGACCACGAGATCTCCCAATGGGTTCTCCTTTAGCCAGTGTGAAAGGGGTTCTCCTATGATAAGCTCGGTCCTTATTGAGGAGGGTGGTGTAAGGTGAAGACCACCATGTGAAGTTCCTTCTTCTTCCTGGACATGGGCGATCTCTATGGCGGGGGTTGGTGTGTTCACCTCTATGGGGTCGGGTATGGGAATCATGGGTTCCTCTATCAAGGAGGTGAGATGGTCCCTTGAGGGTGGGGTGGTGAGGGTAGGTGTGTGGTACCCCCGGGGTGGGAGGTAAAGGGGAACTTGGTTTGGGATCGGTAAGGGGAGAAGTGGAGGCCTCGGTTGGGGTTGGGTAGGGATTGGTAGTGGAAGATGGATGGGTTGAGGAGGATTGAGTTGATTGGTTTCAGGGGGTGTGTCTCTTTTAGGGGAAGATGGAGGGGTGGTTTTGGGGTCCAAGGAAGTTTGTGGAGTGTGGGTTGGTGGGAGAGTTTTGGGTGGGGTGGTGGTGGCCATCATGGGCCTTGGTGGAGTGGACATGGGGTCCATACGGGTTGGAATGGTGAGGGTGGATTGAGCCATAATGCTTCCTCCACTTGGGATGGGAACTTCTTTGCCTAACCCATGATATTGTGATTCATACTCCTCTGCCCAATCGGGGGGGGCCTCATATTCCTCAACTTCAATCTCATTCCTTTGTGGTGTGGGGGTCTTGCTCTCCAGGGGAGTGGGAAGGCTTTTTGGCGATGGGGTGGTGCAAGTTGGAATTATTTGGGGTGGTGGAGTTTGGACCCTAAGGGAGGTGAAGATATTCTTAATCTCAATCCTTAGTTCTTCTAATGAGTCTTGGGGTCTTTTGGGTGGTGGGGTTTTGGTCCTAGTGGAGGGTTTAGATGAACTGGGCGAGAAAGGAGGAGTGGGAGTGCTCCTCGGGTAATGGGTCTTAAGGTAGGAGTGGGACGGTCGGGGAGCATAGATCTTCCTAAGCTCACTCTTCATCTCTTCCCATGAGTGAATGAGATCTTGCCCCCAAACCCTTCTGAATCTCTTTTTGTGTTCCCACATTTTCTTAGCTAGACCCCGAAGTCGTGCCTTGGCCCTGCGGACTCTCTCGGATCCATATACCCAAGTTCTTTCAAAGTCCCTTTCCATGGTATTCTCCCACCTAAGATAGGCATGAGGATCTCCATCAAAATGAAGGTCCTCATCTACAATGTAGTCCATGTGGAGGGGGTCAATCGGACCATTTGGCCAACGAGGGGTATGCATGATGATCGGGTGATGAATGCAACTGCCCTAGGACAAGACTTAGTAGAGACAAGTCTAGAACTTGCTCTGATACCAATTTGATGTGACACAACATGTAGCGGAGGACAATGATACCAATTTGATGTGATATGACTCCCTTGGACCTAGGATAGCAAGCAACACATGAGTTGGCAACGTCGCACTAGCGGACTCACTCACGTAGGCACACTCGGGTCCGAAGGAGGACCGGCGATGACGGTGAGGGTCCGAGGTTGGACCTCAAGGTTCCAAGGGTTTGGCTAGCTCAGAAGGGACCCCAATGGGCCAGGGATGCCCGATTTCAAGGGTAGCCGGCACGCCGAGGGCGTGGGATGTGATGGAACTCTCTCAACTCGCTCCGCGGCGAACACTATAATTGGTTGAATTGAGGATCGGGCGCTCCTCTCACCTCCGACGGACAACTAAAAGCAATACTAAGCTAGCAATGGTAATAACCAGCAAAGAAGAGTGGCCAAGAGCTCACCTGATCGGCGTGAAGATGCCGATCCCGAGCGGAGACGAGGGCGAGCGGGGAAGTGTGGTCCCCGCACACTGCGCCGGTGGAGCTTCTAAGACCTGTCAAGAGTACAATTACTACACCTCGCGCAGGAGGGTGATCTCGGGAGTGGGAATTGATTAATTACAACAAACACTACCACCACGCAGGGTGGGGCAGTAAGCTGGCCAGGCAAAGGGGCGAAGAAACTATGGAAAGAACTGAAATGATCTTCCCGAGTTCTGCTTGCTGCCCGATCTGCTGACCCGTCTGTGCTGTGGAAGTTCCCGAGCTCGCTGACGACCTCAGAATGGCGTGGGACTGGCGCCAAATTGATGGTGATTGGCTCCTGGAGGTCTGTAAATTCTGGCCGGGCTTCTGGTGGTCGTCGCTGGCCGGTAGGAGCTCTGCAACAGGACCGAAGTGTTCTGGTCTGCACAGGTTCCAGGAGCAGGGGCTTGAAGAACTGGCTGCCACGATCACTCCCGGAACTCAAATGTGGCAGGATCAGCTCTGGAGCGTCCGTGGTCGAGGTGGATCTCTGCAGGAGTCGACGGAGCTGCAATCCGATGCTGAGAGTGGACGGTGTGCCCAGGAGAGTGGGCCCTGGTCGCTGCAGACTGCAGGAGACAGACCCGCGAGACTGAGGGAGAAAATTCGTATCTCTGTTCCCCGGTGTCCGAATGCCATTCCGCCTTTTGATCCTGAAAGAGGGCCGGGAGGAGCAGAACTTTGATGAAGGTCTGTGGGTCTGAATCCTCCACGATTAGCCGTGGTGCAGCGATGAACCGGGTTGCAGACTCTGGCCGCAGCGGCTACCAGATGCGAGCAGTGGATTGCAGAAGTTGTCCCGGCCTCTCCCGGATGCCGAATCACAAACCGTTGGAGTCGCTGGAACCGTGGACAAAGCATCTTCACATAAAAACTGACGGCAACACCTTCTGAGGTCGGGGTGGACAGGGGGACGCCGATGAGTGTATGCTGGTCGCAGAAGACTGGAGAAGACAGCCTCGTGCGACTGGAGGAGAAAAATCAGAACTTGGGGTCCCAGATGCCGAATGTAGCTCTTCTTCTTTCTCCTGGTCCGGGACAGGGGGAGGAAGAACTTTGAAGAAGCAACTTCAGCCTGATTCCTTCGCCGTTGGTCGTGAAGCAGCTTCCAATCGGGCTCAGGCTTTCTGCAGGTGGTGTCTGGTGCAGTCGGGGTAGGATAGCTCTCACGGACGGCCACGAACTCAGAATGGGGTGATTCCACCTCGCCTGCGAAGAGGAAAGGGAGGCCTTTCCAGAAAGGTAGGCCAAGTCTCCAGAAGCTTCAAGATGTTGTCTTGGTAGTCGCTGCAACTCGAGGCTGGTCTGCAGGTCAGCCTGCAGACAGAACTGAAGTTGACAAAAGGGGGGGGGGGTGGAGGGGTCGGCCAAGGCAATGGGAGGGTGGAGAGGGGTTGAGGGGGTCGACCCTAGGAGGGAGGGGAAGGGGGTGGACGACCTAGGGAGGTGAAGGGGCTCCTTTGGGAGGGGAAAGGGCCCTAGGGAGGTCGGAGGTTGCTTGGGGAAGGGGGAGGGATGCCTTGGGAAGGTGAAAGGGTGCTTGGGGAGGTGGAGTGATTAATGGTGAAGTAATGGGGGTCTTGGGAGGTGAAGAAACTTGCCTAGGTGGCAAGTGAGGTGGCAAGGGGTGAGGAGAGAGGGGAATTTCAAATTTTAGAGAGAGAAGGAGGGAGGAGAGAGAGGGGGTTTGCCCCTAGGAGAGAGGGAGAGAACTAGAGAGAGAGAGAGAGAACTAGAGGGAGAGAGAGAGAGAAGACTCAAGGGGATTCAAGTGGGTTCAATTTTCATTCATTCATCAATTACCCTCTTCAAGTGGGGGATTGGGGTCCTTATATAGGAAACCCACAATTTACAATAAGTCCTCACATTGTGGACAACTGACAGAAGACCAAAGGTTGGGGAAGGGGGCGCCCATGGGCCAGGCCCAATGAACAGGCCCAATAACCTACTAAGCTAGTTAATGAAACTTGGACTTAGGTAAATGACTAACTAACTTAGGTAATAGACTCAATAAAAGGCAAAATTACATGATAATGACTCAAGAAAATTATGGAAATTATATAGCTAGACTCCAAAAATCATGGCGAGCAAAATGGCGAGTAGCAGGACCCTCGGAGGTATGTGAAGGAGTAAGCGATGTCCCCATCAAATAAACTCACGGTCCCCACCTGACCGTGTCATTCCCCTCTCTCATGCCCCTCATTGTTAAAATTACACGGTCTTTCCCTCAACCGCGTAGGTATCCACGCTCTTTTGGAGACCGTCTTGTTCATTACTCTCCAAATTCTAAACGGACCAATGTGGGCTGCCCTAGATGTCCACGGTCTGGTGGAGACCGTTCTGTTCTCAAGCTTTTCATATTCTGAACGGACCAATGTGGGCAGTCCTAATGTTCACGGTCTTCCTCAGACCATTTTGCTTCGCCGGTTCAACTCCTTTTGAACGGCCACCCATGGGCCGTGTTATGTTGGAACAGTTCTATGTAAATCGTGTAATTTTGGTAAGCGGTCACTGTTAAACCGTGCTATGATCGCCGTAACCGACGGCATGTCCCCTCCTTCCCCACCTCCGTTGACGCCCTAAATGGCCTTACAGGAGATCCTAAGGGGACGTAGGCCCATCTCCTCCCCCCCTAGACCCGCATGCATGGCTAGAAATGATCAAATGATGGAGCTTTAGGGCTTTTTTGGCCTACCTCAGAAGTGCGTGATGGACTCTATGCCATCTTCTTGGGCACCTCCGGTGCCGCTCCAACATCTTCTTCCCATCCGGTGACGATCGCCAAGGCTCCTTCGGCCTCTGTCACGGGCGCTGGGGGTCCCTCTGCGGCCGCCTCCGGTAGTGGTGTCGCCTCCTCCACGGTGGTCGCCGGCGGTGGTACGAGGGTGCCTTCTCGGGCCATTCGTCGGGCTAGGCGTTGCAAGGATTACTTCTTGAATCACATAGAGGGTGGAGAGTAGGAGAGTGACATTGAGAATGAGAAGGGGAGGGGTGGAGAGTGTTTAGAACGTGGGGGTGTTGTGTTCCTCTCCTCCATCGGTTACGGTGGAGAGGGAGGATAAGGAAGTGTTTTATTTTTTTAAAACCGCCAATGATTACACGGTCTATCGATAGACCGTGTAACTACTGGATGGTCTCCAATGTGACCGTTTAATCTCTAACGGTGCGCTTCTTTGAACGGCCATGGGAAGGCCGTTCAGCTCATGGGATGGCCTTAATTTAGGCCGTGTAGATTCACGGTCACATTCAAATTGGCAATGCTTGAGCGGCTCTAACTAGACCATTTACATTATGGAGCGATCCGTGTTAGACCGTTCATGCGCTGAAACAATGATGAAGAATGCTCTTTGAGCCCTACTTTGCTGCATTGCGTGATTAAGTGGCTGATCTCTTTGGTTTGAGTGATTATTTCATGACGTAATATTGCAAAATCCCGCACCACTTCAACTTACCCTGCACTGTCGCTGCCGTTAGGTAAGTCAGGTATGGCCTTCTATCCTTATATCCCTTATTGCATTACTATATGGTATTATGCTATATTATCTCGAGAACCAGCTGGTTATCTACGTGTTCCAGGATCTGATGTTCCCCTATAACAAAAATGATGATGATCCAGATTCATGTATTTAATCATCAGATAGGCCGTTAGGTTGGGAAAATTAGGGGACGACGGTTCTGTCTCCCACGCCATGGTTGCAGACAGCTTCTTGACCTTCATTTGCCCAGTCTAGCAATATTATTCTCGAGTATTTTCTATTTTGTCGTTTTATTGGCATTCATTTTTATGATTTCTTTTATTTTAGCCCAGCATGCATCATAGGCATCTTTGAGCATTCATGACCCATGGTTTGTCTGAAAATGTCCTGTCAGTGATGGATGATTGTGTGTTCAGTGTCTGAGTAAGAGGAACAATTCCACTCACATTTGGAAGGTTTTCTCTAGTCTGTTCACCTGGTTTGATTGACTGAAGGTCCCTGTCTGGAGTTTTACTCAGTTTCTTTACTTTTGCTGCTTGCTCCGGTCTCCTCATTGGTCCGCGGGATTGTGTCCCCCATGAGGTTGATCGTGTGTTTTCCTTTTCGTTTAGTTAGTTGCTCTAGACTGGCGTCGTTTTGGTCTGATCATTCCTTGTGTTTGGTTTGAAGTTTTTCGGAAAATTCCAATCGCTCGTTGGCAGTGAAACGGGTGTCTTTTACCTTAATGCCCACTTTTCAGTACGCTCCGCTTCATTTTCGCTTCATCTCCATGTTCCATTTCGCTTTCGCTTCACCTCCGCTCGCTCCCTTACAAAGAGGATGTTAAGGAGGGGCATCTATTGACACCCGTTTTTTGCCTATGAGTTGGGTCTTTCTTTTTACTCTTATTTGTTGATGCCTCGAGTTGTCCATTGCTCATTGGGCTATTTTCAAGCATGTCTTCGAGTATATTTTATGGGTATCTCCCTCCCTGGCTAGGTCTGCTCTCAAATTCGGGCTTAATGGTCCTTGATTTCGCTTGGTTTTGAGGGTAAATGGGCCCATTTATCTTATTTCATTAAATTTAAACCTCCAAGATATACGCGGTCTAGCGACTGGCCGTTCAGCTATAGGGTGGTTTGTTTGGAACCGTTTTGGATATTTATTTGATTTTCTGATTTTTCACCGACAAGCCTTTACATGGTCCATGTTCAACCGTTTATTCCCATTGAATAGCCTGTCTTTAGACCGTTTATCTCCCAGAGTCCTCAGCCAGTTGGTTTTTCAGATAATTATCTATTTATCCTCATTTTCTAAATTTATCACTGACACGCTTTACATGGCCTGCATTAGACCGTTCAACTCGTTGAGTGGTCTATCGTTAGACCGTCCTATCTGAAAGAGTCCAGCACCGTGATAGCCGGTCAGTTCGATGGATAAGTGGATAATTTGATATTTTATTTATTTATCACCGACAACATTAGATGGTCTAGCAATGGACCGTTTAGTAGTCTGAGCGGCCTATCGAATGACCGCGTACCTGGCCGAGATCTGTGGATTATATGGGTTTTCTCTCTCCATGTGTGGTTGAACCTCCACCTTCCTCCGCCATTTTCTCCGCAGTTTATCCACCAAATGAGGTGCCGTTTGATCCTGGCGGGAGATAGGTGTTACGACCACTAATTTGGGCACTGGCCCAATTGAGAATAATTCGGGCATGTGAACTCAATGAGCTAAAAATATGGATAAATTATTGAAGGATCCTTAGGAAATTGGTAACTTACCTTAGGGAGGTCAGAATTAGATGAAACCAAAGCCCATGCAATGACTATTAGGTAGGGAACAACTTTGATGAAGAGTATAACTTCTGAAAAATGGGCCTAATAGGAGATAAGAAGGAGTTATGATAATGGGCCGAAATTATTACAAAAACACAGTCACTTGTTAAAATAAGGATATCTTGATCGAAAGTCAACCAAATGAGATGAAACCAGGCTCATTAGAAAGGTTGGGGCCTTAGCCCAAACTCTTCTGTTGACATGGAAACCCAATTCGCACTAGAACTCAAAGTTCTTTAGCCCATTTGCCGCCAGCTGTCACGAAGAGGTGTGACTATTAGGAGAACTCGGATGTAATTAATGAGAAATTCATAACTCCGTCTGTGGTTAATAAAATGACCTGAAACTAAGGCAATAATTGCAAGTGAGATGTTAGCTACAACTTTTATGTTGAGGTCAAGGTCAAATACTACCTGGATGATGGAGCTATACCTGGATTACCTCGGGCTACCGAATGGTCACGATTGGAATAGAGGAGAAATAACATTAATATTGCAAAAATTATAACTCAGGGTAGATTAATAAAGTTCGATGAAACTAAGACCAAAATTTAGATCACAAAGTCCTCTTTATTTCATTTGAAGACACCCCAACCCAAATCCCAACAGAAAAATGTGCTCACTCGCATTTACGATTAGGTAGACGAAGGGTCGCGACTGGAACGCGGGAAATGAATGTTAATATTGCAAAAATCATATCTCATGCTAGAATTCACGAAAATCTATTAAACCACAACCCAAAGTTAGATCTCGAAGTCATCTTCATTTCATATGAAGACACCTCAACCTAATTCCTAACATAAAGATGTGCCCACTCGCATCTATGACCAGGTAGATGAAGGGTCACCTCTGTTCAACCGAAGGGATGCTTAGCATTAACCCCTCTCTAAACCAGCAAACTTTGGGAGTGGGCTGGAGGCATGTGGATCATGGATAGGACCCTGGGAGGCTTGGAGGCTATATAAAGAGGTGGGTTTCATGGGTGTTCAACCTTTAGCAACACCTATCTTCCATTTTCTCCCACCTATGGGTCCTCTTGTGAATGGAAGAGAGGTGAGGGACCTTGGCCCTTGCGTAGGAGGGTGGACCTGCAGTGAAGTCTTGGTGGGTCTAGGGTGTGGATCTCATCCCCAGATCGAAGGGTAAAGCTGAGGTGGATCTGGGGTGTGGATATTATCCCCGGATCGTCGGTTAACATCTCAAAGGTAGGCACCTAACCTCAAACTTTAGGGGGGGTCAATGATGCATTAGAATGATTTCAAATGTATTTCATACACTTTAAAGAGGGATTAAGGGCAGGTGGGGATGACCATCATATCCATTTTGGAGTTTATTTTTCAAGTCAGTTTTGTGTTCTATGCGTTTCCACAGTCCTTGGGAGGGTCAGAACACATATATAGGAAACCCCTAGTCGGTGCACCAATGGGGTAGCCTAGTCAAGTCTGAGCAAACGTGTTAGAGTCCATACATCAGGTCTGAGCAGGTCCCGTATTAGGTCGGTGCGTGTTTAGTTCAAGCCAGAAGGTCGGTGAATGTTTTAGGCCAAGAGGGGTCCGTGCATGTTGTATTAGCATCAGTGCACATTTAGTCCATGGGTAAGGGACTGTGCATGTTTGTGTTGGCATCGGTGCACATTTAGTCCATGCATAGGTAAGGTCAGTGCATGTTTTAAGGTCCGTGCATGTTTTAGTTATAGTAAGGTCTGTGTATTGTTTGTTGGGTCTGTGCACTTTTGCCCATACGTAGGAAAAAGGGGTCTGTGCGTTGGTTGCAAGGTCTATGCACTATTGGGTCCATGCGTAGGTAAACGTCTATGCGGAATAAGGTCTGTGCATGTTTTGTGTCGGTGCATGTTTTGCATCAGTGCATGTTTTGTGTTGGCCACGGTGACGCCTGAGCATAGTAGGTCTGTGCATGTTTTGTGTTGGCCATGGTGAGGATTGAGCATAGTAGGTCTGTGCATATTTTGTGTTAGGATAACCAATGTCCGTGCATAGTAGGTTGGTGCATGTTTGGCCTTGGCCACGAGCAAGGTCGGTGCATGTGCTAGTTGTTGGGTTCGGTGCAGTATTCAGAGGGGGGGTGAATGAATATAGCCCTTTAAAAATTCGCCCAATTAAAAACCTTCACCCAAAATAAGATTTCGCTCACTTAAAAACTGGAATGCTAACAAGACAAATTAGAACACTCATCTACTGAGCCTATAAGCAAACAGTTGAGCGCCCCTATGCATTCATCTAGCGAAAGCACAAATAGAACAAAACAAACCACAATGCAAGAGGTTTTTTAGGTGGTTCCGTCCAGCAGACCTACATCCACCCCACACTCAACCCGAGTGTGGCTTCCTGCTGACTCACAGCTTGAACAGTTGGGCATCACAGCTTGCCATACAACCGCTGGGCAACACAGCTTGCCGTCCGAGGAATCCTCCTCGCCCCGCTGAGCAACACAGCTTGCTGTCCAGTGGAATCCTCCACTGCAAACCGCTGGGCAATACAGCTTAGCCGTCCAGAGGCAGCACCTCTGCAAAACCCGCTGACTAACAGCTTGAAGAAAGGATAAAAGGAAAACACAAAAGGGAAACAAAACAGCACCGGAAAGCTGTAATGAAATGAAGCACAAATGTGGCTCTCTACAAGAGCTGACGGGCCTGGATTTAATCCACGGTCCAGTTGAGACAATCTTCAGCTGATCTCTTCTTCTCAACTCTCGATCTCTCTTTCTCTTTCTTTTTCTTCTTCTTCTCTGCTCTCTGTCTCTCTTTCTTTTCTTCACTCTTTTCTTCTTCTCTTCTGTTGGATCGAAGTCTCTGCACTCTGCTCTTCTGCTATTGCTGCTGCTACTTCGGTCACCTTCATCCGAAGATGAAGCCTTCTATTTATATCAACAACAGCAGCAGCTAGGGCGTGTGGTCTCCACAGCTCCCGCCCAATCAACTTTGCCATGTGTTAGCATCTCAGCTCCTTGGATCACGTGCTAGACACCAATGGAGTGGTGGAAGGTACGAAAGCTTATCCGCTTATGACTGATGTGGCAGTTGACGACTAAAGGTGGGATCACCTTAACGTGCTCAGCAACTGGAATTAGATGGCGTCAACCCTCTTGCTCCAAGGAGTTGACGCAGCCTTCTGATATCTTCTTCCTACGAAACTGAAGTCTGATGCGTTGACTCCATCAGCCAGCTGCGTTAACACATCGGCAATCCAGTGATCAAGGTCTTCGGCAGATAACCATGCTGCGTCGACGCTGCTAATCCATAGCGTTGACGCAGTGGTGTTCCAGAGCTGAATGTATATCAGACTCAATTGCTGCGTGGACGCTGTGTTGCAATGGCGTTGATGCACTGCAGTATTCCAGTGAGCTATGGACTCTACCTCATTAACTACTGCGTCGACGCTGCTGTAGCATGGAGTTGACGCAGCCAGGTGAAGCTCTGAAATCCTCTTCAACTGAAGCGTGGACGCATTGAACTCCCAGCATCGACCCTGTTCTTCATTGTTGTCATCATATGAAGACAGTGTATAGACTTAAGAAGTGATGCACGATGTACATACTTCATGAGACTCGAATGAAGGCAAGCGATGTATAGACTTCACGACTGATGAATGCCATGCAATGCAATGCAGTCCAATGTACAGACTTCCTAAATGCTTCAAGACCATGCACATCAAATGTCTAGACTTCACAAGGTGAACGGCTGTACTGACTTCCTATGTGAAGACAGCCGCTGTACAGACTTGTTGAAGTGTGAAGGAGTTGAGTGTCTAGACTTCACGATGTGAAGACTTGCCAAAGATAGCAGGCCGATGTACAACCTTGAGCGAATCAAGGTCTGTATAGACTTGAAGCATAGAACGTGGGTAAAGATGCTATAGTCCAATGTATGGACTTAGCTTAGACAATGCATGAGACGAAAGCTCTATACAGACTTCTAAAGCCTGAAGCCCAATGTGATGTATAGACTTACGTGAGACGCTCAATGAGACGCTCAATGTACACACTTCAATTTTCAGTGTATAGACTTGCCTTAGACGCTAAATGAGACGACGTTGTGCAGACTTGCTGTGCCGTGCATGAACAGTGCAATGTATAGAGTTCATGTGCTGTGCAAACGGATGTATAGACTTGAGCTAAGCAAGCTACAGTGCCGATGTGTAGACTTGGCCAATGTTCAGACTTGAATGCTCGACCAGTGTACAGACTTGCAGATCATTCAGCAATGTGTAGACTTCGATAAAACACAACGTGCAGCAGTGTATAGACTTTGTTCCGTGAAAGCTATAGTGCAGTAGGATGTACAGACTTCCTATATGAAGGCAATGGCTGTACAGACTTCACCTCGAGCTATCTACAGTGCATCAATGTGTGGACTTGAATGAAAGTGCATGCATTGTATGGACTTGTACAGTGAACGATGTATAGACTTCACCAAGACACTGTATGAACAATATGATGCGATGTACAGGCTTGGGCTGTACAGAGTTCATGAACAATGTAAGCTATGCATGAATAAGAGGACGATGTACAGACTTTCAACAAGACTCTGTACAGACTTAATATGATACACTGACAATGTACAGACATGATTCAAAGGCCAGTGTGAAGACTTCATGATGTATGGACTTTCCAATCCTGAAGGCCAATGTGTGGACTTCAGGTGAAGACCAATGTACATACTTTGAATATGAAGACTCATCGTGCAATGTTGTCTAGACTTAGAATGCAACACATGAAGCAGTGAATAGACTCTGAGTGCAACCAATGTCCAGACTTGATGGTGTGCTGTGCAAACATGCTAAGATGCAATGTATAGACTTATGCGAGCATGCTGTAGCCATTGTACAGGCTTGTCAATGTATGGACTTTAAGTCCAATGCAAAGCAGCAATGTATAGACTTTGGACTTCGCCATGCTTACACTAAGCGATGTACACACTTGCTGAACCACTGTATAGACTTATAGAGTTGACGCTGCAGACTTGAGAATGCTGTGTACACACTCACAGCGTTGACGCTGCAGACTTGAGACACACTCACAGCGTTGACGCTGCATGAGACACTAAATAAGATGGACAGTCTGAGGGAGTCGACCCATCAAGGATATCAAACATGGCACACTCATGCAATCTCCACAGACTAAATCAAATATAACACACTCAAGCATTCAAATCAACATGCCATCATCATAAAAAAACATAATATCATAATGCACTCACTGTGTTGCAATCATCAAAACAAAACAGCATTGCTATCATCAAATCAACATAGCACATGCTTGTGCCTAAGGGGCACAACATTCTCCCCCTTTTTGATGATGGCAACACACTGTGACAGTGAGTCACACACAAAATTTTCTCCCCCTTTGACATAATCAAAAAGAGAAAAAATAGTATAAACAAGAGTGCAAAGTGCATTATGCATGCAAATTCCTCTAGAGCAGTAAACTCCCCCTGAAGATATGACTCCCCCTGAACTGGTTCTCCCCCTTAATAAGTGCTCCCCCTTTGAGAAGGAATATGAACAGATAGGTAAAGGTAGAGAAGGTAGGAGGGTCAATAGACAACAGCTGAATCATTGGTTCAGAAAATAAGCCTGATTATAAATAGTAGTTAAAGTACAAGAATTAGCAACATTCAATTTTGACAAAAATTCAGATTTAACAGTGATAAATATAGAGTAAAACACCTGACCCTTGAAAAAGAGTTTATAGACTCCGTTTATAGCAATGAATCTAGGGCACATGGTATTAATAGATAAGTCTGAAATAATACCCTTTTGTGATTAAAGAAAGAAATTCAAGAAAGGCAACTTGAATATGTATTAATAAAAACAATTTTCACTCATTGACTTTTGATTTTCAAAGGGTTACAACAGTTTGTATTTCACTTTTGAATTTTCAGAAACTAAACTAAGTGAATAGACCTGTGGCATTTATGCTGTTGACATTAAGTGTACACCTTGATCAGAGGTAGGTACCCCTAGTTACTAGGCATAAACTACAAGACCTATTTCAGATCAAGACCTACAAAGAATAGTCTTCACTTTTGACATTAAGGGCACACCTCGATCAGAGGCCAATACCCCCAGTTACTTGGTGAGGACTCCCCCTATAGATTTGATCCTATGAACAGAGATAGTCTAAAGCACTTCATGACATGTGAATTTTCCTGCTTCTTTGGAGGAGTTCACAGTTTCTCAGTGCAATCAACCATTGCTCTGTCACAATGTTCAGTTCTTTACATTTGTGATCTTATTTACTGCTGCCCTTATTTCTTTTAGAGTGATTGTTTAAGAAATCATTACATACTCTTATTCACCTGTTCTAGACATTTCCAGTTCAACACATTTAGGCATTACAAAAAACTTTTTCTATTTTAGCCATGAGACAAAGATTAAGAGCTATAAAAATTTTCTTTTATCTCAAATTCTGAAGTGCAGACACTTAACTCTCCAATTTATAAAGGTTAAACATTTAGTTCTTTTCAATTTGTAAGAGTGATTCTTATAAAAGAACAATTGAAATAATCACAACTCAATGTACTAAACCAGATACAGAACTGTTGTTCAGTGAAAATGATAGGGAAAAGATAGCAATAAGCATTATGGTCCAATAGCATCTGATGTCAAAAGATATGAATTAATTGAGTGGGGACAGTGAGAAGTGAAAAGGAATCAATGTAATGAATAGAAATCTCAGCTCCCCTAACATCATGATGCAAGAGATATGCTATGCAACATACTGTTCTACATGCAGACTATGCACCAAGGATACATGAGACAAGTATGCAATCAATTCAGGTTTATGCATCCAAGTAATGAACATTTTTATCCTTTTTCAGATTTTTCAAAAATATGATGGCAGTACACTGATCTACATGAAGACAGGACTCATGGTACTAGGCGGAGGACCTGGTCTTAAAGACTATCTCACACATGGTAGGAACCTCCGGGCAGATTTCCCTGCCTTTTAGTAACTTACCATTTGATATACCAGGGTTAATAAGGACAATGCAACATAGAGCAGTCCTACATGTATTGAACAGCATCAATGACAGTCATGCAAATGATGTATGCAGACATAAGACACATGCATTGACTGTGTACACTAAATGAACCATTCACACTCAGTCCAAGTATGCATTCAATAATAAGCATGCATTGCACTGACACAAAACACATGCATTTACACAAAGTCTATATAGTGCATCAACTGTATGCACTAAAGAAGCATTCAAATTCAGTTCAACATATAGCAAGAGAAGAGCATCAGATATGCAGAATTGAATTCAATAGCTGAGTCTGGAATGCAGACTGATCAGCTAAGCAATAAGAAATCATCAGACATCAAATGAGCACATCAACATGGAATTCATATTTTTCATACTCACAAATTCAGATGATGAATTTAAAGCAAAGTTCAGAACGGACCTGAAATATAGAATCCTAGGGTTTTCTGTTGAGTGCCTTGGATCATAAACCTCTTTAGTCATCAGCTTCCAAGGCACACCTTCAAGATAAAGTCAAGTTGATCCTGCAGGAATCCAAGAGGTCTTGGGTCCTGAATTACCCCTTTCAGGTGTTCTAAATAATTTCTTAGCAATATTGTCATCAAATTCCATTAGAGAGCAATCAGACATAGAATGTCCAAAATTTCCACAATAATGACATGAACCAACAGATTTTCTGGTCCTATGATGCATATCTACAGCAACATGGGACCTATGAAACTGAGCATGAATTTTTCTATTGTAAGCATGAATTTTTGATTTACTATTACCTGCCCACCAGCATTAAGAAGCTCGGTGGCTAGGTTTTCCATATTCATAACAAACAAGAGTCTTTTCTTTAAGACCAGCTTTATTTCTGCCCAAGAAATTTTTGTTTGGAGGGAATCTTACAAATTTGGAATTAAAATGATTTCCCTGAGCAAACCAGCAGTCCTTGACTGCATGCCCATACTTACCACATTCAAAGCATCTAAGATGCTTGCTATTTGATTCATTTTTACCCCTGTGATTTCCTGACCAGCATTCATTTGCCTTATGCCCAGGCTTGTTGCAAGTGAAACAGATAGTATGCTGGCCTGAAGTAGATCTGTGTCTATGTGGGTCATGAGCATGTGCAAAAGATCTAGAATTCACATTGTTATCTTCTTTCAGTTTGAAACATGCATTCATTAAATGACCACGCCTACCACAATAATAACAGGATGCATTAGATTTCTTAATGGCATGGTTTCTATCAAAAGATTTCCTTGAATGCACTGTTTTACTAGCATGCTCATCTTCTTTCAGTATTCTGCAATCATCCATGATATGCCCTTTCTTGCCACAATAATAGCATGATAATTTCTTCTCTGATGCATGTGAGTGATTGGATGAATAGTGAGTGACATGTGTCAGTCTATCAGACTCCATACTGCTAGCAGAAGTCACATCACATGCAGGGACGATTTTGACTTTATTCAATTGACCATTCTTTTTCAATTTATTGCCCCCTTTCACAATTTTTGTTTGCTTTTCATTTTTCTGGGCTTTGAACTGAAATACAGATGAAGATGAAGATGATTTCTGATTTTCATTTTGTTTTGGGGATTGCATTGAAGTACTAGCTACATCTGAACCTTGCACAAAGGTGTTGTATAGCTGGCTTTTAGTGATGTTCTTGACATTAGCAGTGCAATTTGTTCCCCCCTTTAAATCCTTATCCTCACTTTTCACAACAGTTTTTATTTTTCTTTCACTCTTAGCAGACTCAATTGCTAAAGTTTCCAGATTATGAATTTTATCTTCCAAGCTAGCAATGTGAAGCTCATAACTGGCTATCTCCTGTTCACTGCAATTTACACATTCGCTTAAAACTTTGTTTGCAGTTTTGTACTTCTCAATTTCTTATTCCAAGTTGTTTAAGATTTTTAATTCATCATCACAAACAGCTTTTCCCTTTTCTGTGGTAAGGAGTCTTTCAGACAAGCCAGTGTTTAAACATTTTAATTTTTCAATTTCAGCTTTCAGTTCAGTGTTTTCCTTCTCAAAATTTTGAGGTTGAGCTTCTTTAAAAATCGATTTCTCCTTTTCTATAGTCAGAAACCTCTGTGAGAAAATAATATTTAAAACCATCAGTTTTTTGTTTTGTTCCCTCAATTCTTTGTTTTCTTCAGACAGCTTCATGACTCCTTCATTATATTTTCGACTTCCAGAGATCAGCTCCAACTTTTCAACTAGCTCCTCTTCTCTTTCCTCCACTTTAATTTTCTCAGCCACCAAGTTTTTGTGATCCTCTTTAAGTGAGACTATTTGTTTGCTCAGCCATTCATTCTCACTACAAAGATCTTCATTACGTTCTCTTAGAGCTAAGCACATATGGCAGGTTAATTCAGCAAAAAAAGAATGTGAAGCCTCCCCATAGATTTCATTTATTCTACCCATGAGATTTTCAATTTTCTTTTGAAATCCTTCATTCTCAAGTTTCAGTTTATTCAATTCAGAATTAACTTGAGTCAGCTCTTGCATGTCTTTTATATGTTCATTTTTCTTCTCATTCAGCTGATTCTCAAGTTCTGATATCTTGTCCAGACATGTTTGATTTTCAAGTTTTAGAGAACCATTTTGTTCCTGAAAATTCTGAACATCTAACATACATGCATCATAATATTGTTTCAGTTCTGGACAATTTTTACAAGGAACTTTCAAAGTTATCTGATCACATTTCTTTTTCAATCTTTTATTCTCAGATTTCAATTGTTCACATCTATTATTAAGTTCCTCATTTATATTCCATAGGTCATCAATTGAAAGTTCTCCAGATTCAGAGCTTACCTCGGATGAAAAATCTTCATTTTCCTGGTTGGCCATCAAACATCTATCATTCTGTTGGTTATGCGCATAGATAACTTTGTCATATATCTCTTTTCCAAAATTGCACCTGAGAACAAAAGGATACATAATAGTATTAACTACAGCTCTCAAGATATTAAGAACTATGGTATTATCGCGATTCTTAGAGCTGTCCTCACTAGACCAATTGCTCTGATCTTTAGGTAAACGGTGTGGGCCTTTAGATATAAGACTGCACAAATGTGGACCAATTGAGTCTATGTACACAGCTAGGCCTCCTAGCCAACTCTCAAAGTTAGAACCATCATAAATCGGAGGACGACCCATTTGAACAAGTGGCAGACAGATTCAGCGCAGTAAGACAAATGACAGGAAATGCAGCAAAATCAAATAAGCAAAGTAAAGCACTAAGACAGTGAAACAAAACAACGAGCACAAGAGATCCACTCTGAAATGCACCAAAACTAGCAGGATCCTCTGCAGATTGTTAGATCTGATAGATCAGAGACCCGCTCTGATACCAAGTGTTGGGTTCGGTGCAGTATTCAGAGGGGGGGGTGAATGAATATAGCCCTTTAAAAATTTGCCCAATTAAAAACCTTCACCCAAAATAAGATTTCGCTCACTTAAAAACTGGAATGCTAACAAGACAAATTAGAACACTCATCTACTGAGCCTATAAGCAAACAGTTGAGCGCCCCTATGCATTCATGTAGCGGAAGAACAAATAGAACAAAACAAACCATAATGCAAGAGGTTTTTTAGGTGGTTCGGTCCAGCAGACCTACATCCACCCCACACTCAACCCGAGTGTGGCTTCCTGCTGACTCACAGCTTGAACAGCTGGGCATCATAGCTTGCCATACAACCGCTGGGCAACACAGCTTACTGTCCGAGGAATCCTCCTCGCCCCGCTGGGCAACATAGCTTGCTGTCCAGTGGAATCCTCCACTGCAAACCGCTGGGCAATACAGCTTAGCCGTCCAGAGGCAGCACCTCTACAAAACCCGCTGACTAACAGCTTGAAGAAAGGATAAAAGGAAAACATAAAAGGGAAACAAAACAGCATCGGAAAGCTGTAATGAAATGAAGCACAAATGTGGCTCTCTACAAGAGCTGACTGGCCTGGATTTGATCCACGGTCCAGTTGAGACAATCTTCAGCTGATCTCTTCTTCTCAACTCTCGATCTCTCTTTCTCTTTCTTTTTCTTCTTCTTCTCTGCTCCCTATCTCTCTTTCTTTTCTTCACTCTTTTCTTCTTCTCTTCTGCTGGATCGAAGTCTCTGCACTCTGCTCTTCTGCTATTACTGCTGCTACTTCGATCACCTTCATCCGAAGATGAACCCTTCTATTTATATCAGTAGCAGCAGCAGCTAGGGTGTGTGGTCTCCACAGCTCCCGCCCAATCGACTTTGCCACGTGTTAGCATCTCAGCTCCTTGGATCACGTGCCAGACACCAATGGAGTGGTGGAAGGTATGAAAGCTTATCCACTTGTGACTGATGTGGCAGTTGACGACTGAAGGTGGGATCACCTTAACGTGCTCAGTAACTGGAATTAGATGGCGTCAACCCTCTTGCTCCAAGGAGTTGACGCAGCCTTCTGATATCTTCTTCCTACGAAACTCAAGTCTGATGTGTTGACTCCATCAGCTAGCTGCGTTAACGCATCGGCAATCCAGTGATCAAGGTCTTCGGCAGATAACCGTGCTGCGTCGACGCTGCTAATCGTAGCGTTGACGTAGTGGTGTTCCAGAGCTGAATGTATATCAGACTCAATTGCTGTGTGGACGCTGTCTTGCAATGGCGTTGACGCACTGCAGTATTCCGGTGAGCTATGGACTCTGCCTCATTAACTACTGCGTCGACGCTGCTATAGCATGGAGTTGACGCAGCCAGGTGAAGCTCTGAAATCCTCTGCAACTGAAGCGTGGACGCATTGAACTCCCAGCGTCGACCCTATTCTTCATTGTTGTCATCATCTGAAGATAGTGTATAGACTTTAGAACTGATGCACGATGTACATACTTCATGAGACTCGAATGAAGGCAAGCGATGTATAGACTTTACGACTGATGAATGCAATGCAATGCAATGCAGTCCAATGTACAGACTTCCTAAATGCTTCAAGACCATGCACATCAAATGTCTAGACTTCACAAGGTGAACGGCTGTACTGACTTCCTATGTGAAGACAGCCGATGTACAGACTTGTTGAAGTGTGAAGGAGTTGAGTGTATAGACTTCACGATGTGAAGACTTGCCAAAGATAGAAGGCCGATGTACAGACTTGAGCGAATCAAGGTCTGTATAGACTTGAAGCATAGAACGTGGGTAAAGATGCTACAGTCCAATGTATGGACTTAGCTTAGACAATGCATGAGACGAAAGCTCTGTACATACTTGTAAAGCCTGAAGCCCAATGTGATGTATAGACTTACGTGAGACGCTCAATGAGACGCTCAATGTACACACTTCAATTTCCAGTGTATAGACTTGCCTTAGACGCTAAATGAGACGGACGTTGTTCAGACATGCTGTGCCGTGCATGAACAGTGCAATGTATAGAGTTCATGTGCTGTGCAAACGGATGTATAGACTTGAGCTAAGCAAGCTACAGTGCCGATGTGTAGACTTGGCCAAAGTTCAGACTTGAATGCTCGACCAGTGTACAAACTTGCAGATCATTCAACAATGTGCAGACTAGATAAAACACAATATGCAGCAGTGTATAGACTTGGTTCCTTGAAAGCTACAGTGCAGTAGGATGTACAGACTTCCTATATGAAGGCAATGGCTGTACAGACTTCACCTCGAGCTATCTACAGTGCATCAATGTGTGGACTTGAATGAAAGTGCATGCATTGTATGGACTTGTATAGTGAACGATGTATAGACTTCAGCAAGACACTGCATGAACAATATGATGCGATGTACAGGCTTGGGCTGTACAGAGTTCATGAACAATGCAAGCTATGCATGAATAAGAGGACGATGTACAGACTTTCAACAAGACTCTGTACAGACTTAATATGATACACTGACAATGTACAGACATGATTCAAAGGCCAATGTGAAGACTTCACGATGTATAGACTTTCCAATCCTGAAGGCCAATGTGTGGACTTCAGGTGAAGACCAATGTACATACTTTGAATATGAAGACTCATCGTGCAATGTTGTCTAGACTTAGAATGCAACGCATGAAGCTGTGAATAGACTCTGAGTGTAACCAATGTCCAGACTTGATGGTGTGCTGTGCAAACATGCTAAGATGCAATGTATAGACTTATCAGAGCATGCTGCAGCCATTGTACAGGCTTGTCAATGTATGGACTTTAAGTCCAATGCAAAGCAGCAATGTATAGACTTTGGACTTCGCCATGCTTACACTAAGCGATGTACACACTTGCTGAACCACTGTATAGACTTATAGAGTTGACGCTATAGACTTGAGAATGATGTGTACACACTCACAGCGTTGACGATGCAGACTTGAGACACACTCACAGCGTTGACGCTGCATGAGACACTAAATAAGATGGACAGTCTGAGGGAGTCGACCCATCAAGGATATCAAACATGGCATACTCATGCAATCTCCACAGACTAAATCAGATATAACACACTCAAGCATTCAAATCAACATGTCATCATCATAAAAAAAAACATAATATCATAATGCACTGACTGTGTTGCAATCATCAAAACAAAACAGCATTGCTTTCATCAAATCAACATAGCACATGCTTGTGCCTAAGGGGCACAACACTAGTGGGGTCGGTGCAGGCTGGCCCCGACTATGAGCAAGGTCGGTGCACCTGTGGGTCTGCCCAATTTCCAGAAACTGAGAAAAGGAGAATTTTGAGGGGGGCATATTAATTCATAAAAATATGAAAAATTAGAAAATGGCAGAATGCTAAGTTAGTAACCCACAGTAAAAATTTCATGCCCACAGAAATTCTGTACTTTCAGATATAAATCATTTTCCGTGCATGTGTAGCCTAGAAGGATAAACCTGTACTAACCTGAACATGACTGCAAGTATGTATAGCCCTCTTAAACTATTAGAAGCATATATGAGAGCATGTTTAAATTATGAGAAGCATGACTGTGAGCTTGTTTGGCCCCTTAATCAATGAAAGCATGCTTGTTATGAAAAAGTATCATACTAATATGTGTAAAATGAGTATGTATGTGAATGCGAATACAATGTAAATGATATAAATGGAAACAACAACCTTCTGTGACATAGGACTTCGGTCCCTGTGGGGGGACGACCCTGGTTTAAAATCCTATTGATTCGGTCTTCGATCCTCAGGGGGTGCGGCCTTTGTGATGTGGTGTTACGTAATGCCTCGAGGCCACCAAGAATCTAGGTGGGAGTTCGCTCTCGGGTCTGCGCAGTACTCTTTCGTTCGTTATGTGTGTGTGGGCCTCCTATGATTGTGGCAGCTGTTTGTTTCCATGAATAACAAAATGTGAAATGCGAAAATGTGAAATGCGAAAATGTGGAAAAGTGATATGTGAAAGTGTGAAAATATGAAAATGTGATAATGTGTAAATACTTATTCACCGTGGTTTTAGCGCATGCATGGGTACCTTATATGTCAGCTTAAGAATGTGTATTTTCCTCTTATGAGTTATTTTTAGCAGACTATAATGAATGGATTATGCTATTATTAACATCTGAATTATGTATATAATTCGGTTATATAAATGCAAGTTAACCCCAGTTTGTTTAGACTGCCTACTGAGCGTCACACTCACCCCTTTTGTAACACACGTTTTCAGGAGACATAGAGAAGGAGGTTGAGGAGGAGGCTGTAGCTGAGGAGTAGTGCCAATGCGTAGTTTGACTGGGTATGCTATGGATGAAGGTCTCTCTTATATGTATAGCTATGGGGTAGTGAGCATGTACGGGCTCAGGTTTATTTTGGAACAATGGTCATGTACTCTTCTTTGGAAATTATGAATGGTTGAGATGATATTTACATTTTTGTAACTGTGGTTTCTCTCTCTCTCTCTCATGCGAATGTACGCATGTTTATATATTGTGCTTCCGCGATACGTACGAAGTAATGGCTTGAGGTCCGATGGAAGAAAAAAAATATACCCACAAATTGGGAATCGGATCCCGGGGCATTACAATAGGAGTATTATCTACATATTTTGTGTTATTATCTTGCTCTAATTTCCATTGGAAAACCTAATTTCAGGGCTGGACTTTCAAGGGTCTATAAATAGAACCCCTAGTCCAAGCTTGAAAAGGGGGAGATCCAACGTCGATGGTGAAGCTCTGCCGAATTCTTGAGCAAGCTGCAGCAAGGGAGGGAGACTTTCTACATCCTTAAAAGCCTCCGGTTCAGAGAGTAGTCGTTGTTTGGTGTTTTATTCTAAGTATTTAGTTATCTTTTTCATCCATGGCATGCTTCTTCTCATCATCTTTTCATCGACATTTTTCACTGCTTCACATTATTTTCACACCCTCCTATCTTTTCCACGCCCTATAGGGGTTTAAAAACCACCCCAGGCATCGTCCATTCCACGTTGTTATGTTAATTTTCCATTCTATTTTATAGTTGCTACACTTTCCAGGGCTATTTTGGGTTGCATTTTCGTGTTCTCCACGTTATTTTGCAGGTCAGCATCAGCACAGCACGAGGCTCATCCCCTCTGGCCGGCCAGAAGGGGTGGAGGATCAAGTCCTACATCTCAGAGTTTGGCAGCATCACACGGTCTTCCTTCATTCATCTAGAAGAATGCACGGCCCTGAGAGGACCGTGTAACACCTTCCAGCGGCCTTCCTTCAACCGTGCTGTTGCCAGACTAGTCTTCGTCTCGCTTCCTTCGTCAGTGCTGTGAGCGGTCTATCGAGTGGCCGTTCCATCCTTTGAATGGTTCTTCCAGAACCGTTTATGGTTGCCAACGCTATGTTTTGGGCAAGTGCCTTCTCCCTTTCTAAGGTGCGTAGTACTCTTCGGTACCCATGTCTTGGTGGCGATCATGATCATACACACACACCTCTCCACCCTTCTTTTTCCTTCATTGTTGATTGTCTTTACATCTCGATGATAGAAAGGTAAAGGGAAAGAAAGAAAGAAGAGAAGGGTGGGAAAACATGCCAACATGCATGTTGTACACAAGTCACCCACACACACACATGCACATAAGAAAAAAATCTCATGTCATTATTGTGGTAGAGTTGGTCACTTAATGCATGATTGCCAAATTATGAAGTATGATGATCTGAATGCATGCAAAAGGATGAATGGATTTAAAAATGTCAAGATGTCTTCAAACAGAAATAATTCTTTTCAAAACTCTCATGTCCATGCTAGAAGAGGTCATGCTGAAAATCATGTTGTCCAGAGAAGGATAATTGTGTGCTTTTACTGTGGAAAGTTCGGTCACACTATGCATGATTGTTTTATTCTAAAAAATGATGAATCAAATGTTTGTGAAAAAGCCAATGTCTTGAGAAGGCCAAAACTATTTTCAAACAAGAGGCCTTACTGTCATCAATGTAGAAGGACCGGCCATACAGCCAAGGACTGTTGGCAATAAAATGGAAACATACTTTTCATGGTAGAAATGATAAAATTCCTGCTCACCCACAGAAATTTCATGCATACTCTCTGAAGAAAAGTTTGAATGCTTTTATTCACTATTTTTACTGTGGGAAATCAGGACATACAATGAATGATTGTTTTGCCAGGAAATCTGATGATTTTAATTCTATAAGAATGTGGAAAGTACCTCCCAGAAGTGCAGCTTACCCTTCAGGACCCAAGAGATCTTGGGTACCTTTGATTAGAAAATGAGAATTTATCTTCTAAGTGTGCCTTGGAGCAAGAAAAATAAAGGGGGTTTATTAAATAAGCAAGGCACCCTGATTTGGTATAACCCCAATCTCTACATTTACTATCTTTCTCTGGTTGGTTTGTTCCAATCTCCTATCTTGTTAAATTTGAAAAACATGTTTTTTATCAACAAGAATTCATGCTTATTCTGGAAAATTGTTTCTACTGAGGAACTTTGAAGTTGGTTGCATGAAAATCCCTTGGTATATAAAATGGTGTAGGAAGAAGGACATATTATGTCTGTCTGGAAACCCACACTATGCTTAAGGTGGTCTTCAGACCTAATTGCTCTGCTAGGTACCAAGGGTTGTTACTAAAGCTAATTTGAAATCATGGTTTCAATAGCAAAAGGGAATTTAATATGCTTTGTATTGCATCTGTTTTCATGTATGCATATATTCACTTGCATTATCATGCACTATCATATGAATAAACCTGAAATTAGTAACCTATGTTAAATAATTGCACTTACTTCAAACTTGCTTCATGAAAATTCAATACATACTAGTGTTTGCACATGTATATCATTATCTGAATCACATGTTGAAACTTGATAAATCATGTCCTATAAAAATGCATTGCATTTATGATGACTTCAATGCATGACTCCATAGGTATGAAAAATGGTGATATGAAGAAGGACAAGTTAGGCCTATCTGGATGCTTTCACTATGCACGAGGACATATCTCCACCCAGTACCATGGGTCAAGACTACATATAGGGTACTTTAGATAGTCATGAACAAAATTCAATTACTCACTGTATGATCTTCATGTTGAAATTGGTATGTCAGAACATCTAGTTAAGGGGAAATTGAAATAAATTGAGTTGCATGGGCTTTCATGTTTGCATATGTCATTTGCATTGTCTTCGTGAGTCCCTTAATGCATTTAGATAGGGGAGCAAGTGCTTCATGCAATCAAGTTGCATTTCTCTCATGCATAATTTGTATTCAGCCAGGGGGAGCCAGTGCATACCTGGTATCATTTGATTGCATGTCATTCATGTTAAAAAACTCATGCATGCACTTGAGCTCAGTCTGAATTGTAATGTTTCAGAAAAGTCTCAAGCCGACTTGTAGACTACACAAGTTGACTTCCTTGCAAGTCTCTGACTCCACTTTGGTATCAGACACTTCTGATTTCAAATCTTGCATTGACTAAACAAGTTCACTTCTAAAGTCTCTTATTCTGAAAATCCATTTCTCTCACTCATAAAAATTCTATCTTGCAATCTCTGGCATTTGTTACAGAGGGAGCGAGCTCCCTAAGGTCTATAGTTTAAACACTCTCAGGAGAAGTTTTTTCCCATTGGTATCAGAATTTATCAAAAACTGACATCTCTGTCATTTCTCTCTAAAACTGGTCTGCATGAGCATTTATTTTGAAAAGCTGCCTTCACCATTAAGTCTTGTAGAAATTCATTAAACTTCATTGTGATTAGAATATTTCCAATATGTTCACCTATTTATTAATTTGAGCAAACATATTGAAGAATCTTCTTGTATAAGGATCTATGATAACCCATGAATAAAATGGTTGGTTTAAGCCTAATAAATTCAAGAGTTTAAAAAATTGAATTCACTGAAAAAGGTTGTCACGCCCCGAGATTATGCAGCGGAAACTAATCGTGACTGTGAACAGCCGGCAGGAGAAGCCTCAAGTGATAATAACAATCAGAGTGCTAATCATTCACACATAAAAGTCAACACAAGAGGGTATATTCGAAAAATATTGACTTTATTGAATCATAAAGAAAAGTTACAAACACTCTTTAACTAACTAGACTCCATAAAGTAAAAATTACATAATTGACTCTTGACTAGACTAGCTACGACTTCTCTCGAACCATCAATCGCTCTTGGATCCATCACTTGAATAGTCTGAATCCGACCCGCTAGAATGTCCGGAAAAGATTGGAAAAGTAGGGTAATGAGCATAATTGCCCAGTAGGTATCTTCGTATCAACATGAAGGCAATGTTTAAGTAATTAGTATTTTATCTCTAGAAAATAAGGTAAAGGTATTACGGTAAAACATGTGGTATAAAGCAAAGTAATACAAGTAACAAGATATGATCAAGATGAGATATAAGAGTTCATGTAGATTAGGAATTTGATCAAGCAAGAATATCGCATGAATGTAAATATGGACTTTCACGAACAAGAATGTAACGAGAATGCACTTTTCATAACCATAAAGGCTATGCACTAGAAAGTCATTTAACACGCAAGAATGTAATTTCACTAGATTGCCTCGTGGTTTTCACTCGTCTATAAAAAAAGTACTCCCGGCGCAATGTGACGCCAGTGTTCATCATACCCCATGATTTTCAGTATCTTTCTTGCAATCAGCCGAGGGGGCAAGTGTCGAGCCCTTGGACACAATCAGTGCTCGATCTACACCTTCACGTTATAAATCAAGCTACTTCCACTAGAAATATCAATAAAGTTCGGCCAGTAATGTACAGTTCAACAATAGCTTCATGATAATGTAACTAGGGTAACGAACGCACCAATATAAGATTACGAGAAGTCAAAGACGAATTAAGACAAGGTCATACTAGGGAAGAAATCAGACAGCATAACGGCAAATTCTTTACTTTCATAATTCATTAGATAGCTTTTTGAACAATGTGTTGGGTTCTAGATAATCAATAGACCATCTAGGAACTTAGGAAAATCAACTCGTGGGTCAAACCTCGAGTTAATCAATACTTAGACATAAAACGGTCAGATCAGGGCCGTTTCTTTAAGAGGCGGTCATGCCAGGACTGTTTCCATGAAGAGGCGGTCATGCCAGGAACGTTTCTATGATAGAGTCGACACCAGAGAGAGAAGAGTCGACGTAGTGGTGAAATCTAGACTAACGCGGTCCTTCCAGAACCACTACTAGATTGTAGCGGTCGCCTGAGAACCGCTATTAACCTGGCTATAGAAAACACCGATAAGCTTAAGTGCTCTCTAGTTCAATGGGTTTTGAGGGTACGTACAACCAGCTCAGCGTCCAAGTAGGAATCCTAGGCTCGCTGAGACTTACGGAGGCCTTGAAACAAGATCACCTAGTCCGGTGGAAGGAATATCCAACGGAGAGGATCACAAGTCCAAGATCGTGTTCCTATCAAGTGCAAAGTGTAACTAATAGCTACGAACCGGAGTACGCACTATGTACTTATGAAAGACTCAAAGATGAGAGTGGATCGTGATAAAACAGTGATCAAAACACCAATAAGACAAGTCCATGAACCATGTAGAATTAACTTTAATACAAACTATAAGAGTTTTGGCATGAAAATAACATAAGTTTAAAATAGGTTTAAAACGCATTAAGAATATGAAATCTATTATGATGCATGAACAATCTAACCAAGTTCATAGAGGTAAAGTCATAACTAGGAATAAGACCTAATTGCCTAGGCTTAACATATGTTTATAAGAGCCAATCTGCAATCTGTTTAGAGTGAACGGAGTGCAGAAAAAAGAAATACAAAAGCAGTCTTATGAGGACCATTTCTGATAGTAACGGTCTTCTAGGGACCGCGTATTGACTTTAGCGGTCTCAGAGGGACCGCCTCTTGCCTGTAACGGGCAGAAGTTCATGGCAACATCTAAGACCCATTCTAGGGTAATAAGATAGATGAAAATCATGCCAAACCGACAGATAAGTCATGATAGGTAATACACAACGCATGGGCATGCATGGATTTGTGTGAATTGATGAAATTATCATGTTTTTATTAAGGGTAGGATTTCATGCATGCAGAAGTAATCCTATATGCGTAGTGATAATAAAACATGAAATACGACGTGTACAATGCATGAAATTGCATGGAAACATAGGGCTTTTGCTCCTAACTTGTTAATTGAGCCATTCATGAGATAACCTACCTTTGTAACATGCTTTAGACTTTGAATTTTGGACTGGAAGGATGCCATAATTTCTGCACGTCCTGTATTAAACTAGTAACTTCTCATCCCTCGTTCTCCTTAACCACTTGACCTAAATCCATGAAATTTGGAGGGTAGGTAGATGATACAAAGGTTAACAAATTGTTCTAAAGGATGAAGTTCTAAATACCTCATTAGGGCTTCCAATCCCTAGAGCTTTCTTGGACTGCACACTGGTTCCTGAGCATCGTGCAGAGGAACAACAACTTCGTGGGCTTCTAACTTTCTGGATGCTTGACTTCCTATCACGAAATTGGGAGGGATGTTAGTTAATATTAAAAGGAACATAATGTTATAAATAACCAACTTGAAATAATGTCTCCTTACCTTCAAACTACGTGCTCCAAAACAAGGGTTCGTGCAGGTCGAACCTGAGACCTATTTATAGGGTTTTCCCTAGGGCTGAGGATTAGAGCGATCTAGGAGTCCTAAATTGGTATAGGATCGATCCCCAAGAATCGTAGACTACGTTTCCATGCCAGGTAGCTTTGAATCATAGAGATTGGGATGGGAAAAATCCAAGTTTTCCACGCTTCTTCTTCACACGTCCACGGAACACAGTAGCGGTCATTGCATGACCGCTATTGTGAGAAGGCTGTCTCACGATAGACTGCGTTTAGGCATTTATTCTGAAATTTTTGGATTTTCTTAATATCCCTTATTTATCCCGTTAATTGGCTTATTTATCCCATTTAAATCCGTAAATTACCCTAATTACGTCTCTAGAGGTGCGCTTGGGCCTAAAGGTCTTGGAATTGGGTCTTTGGGCCTATTTGAGTGGGGCTTAGCCCTTTGGTCAATATAGGGACTTTTAAATTTATTTAATTATCCCATAATTCTTTTGATAGCCCATTAAGCATTTTTAACGCTTAATAATTATATTTAATCCCAATTTTTTTTTGAATAATTTCTAGAAAAATTAGCGGTGCTACACCCTCCCCCACTTAAAAAGAATTTGGTCCCCAAATTCATTGCATGAGTTTTATAGAGAGTGTGTTTTAATTAGTCTGACTGATAATTAAGGCAATGCTAATATGTAATTAAGTCAAGGTGATACCTTCAATCGCCTTACCTTCCCTGTTCAAGATGGCATTTAGTCGGCCTTGTCACCCGCGTCTATTGTTATCCCTTGAAGATTGTTCCTTTATTAGAGGACACATGGGCAAGTGATGTTCTCGACTTTCACATTTGAGACAAATGCCGAGACGCTTCCAACATTCTTCGGCCGTGTGCCCAAACTTCTCACAGAATGAGCAAGTCGTCATGACCTACTTTTCTTCCTCCTCCCTGGCTCTTTTACTCTTTCCATTGCCACTGCCATTTTCGTTCCTTTTTCCATTACTATTCCTTTTACCAGTACCGTTCCCATTGTGGGACCTCTTGTTGTGATGGGGTTCGTCATCCTCCGTGTTGCTAAACCTTTCTTCTTTTTCATCTCGCTTATCATGTTTTCAGCTCGACTTTTCTTCTTTCCCCCAGAACTTCTCTACCTTCTCCAGGGTCCTTTCACATAAATGTGCCCATTGGACCATTTCCGTATATGTACGGATATTTTGAGGCCCAAGTTGTTGAATAAAGTCGGGCCTTAAACCGTCCATGAGTCAGTTAGCTTTTAAGAGATCCATGCTAACCAAATGAGGAGCATATGGTGCTAGCCGAGAGAATTGAACTTCATATACTGTCACAGACATCATGCCTTGGCGAAGAGAGGCGAATTTAATGGCCTTTCTTTCTTTGATGTGCTCGGAGAAGTACTTTGCACGGAAGAGTACTGGCGTCTTTGTTCAATTGGAATGTGGCGAGACGTTGCTTCTCTTGGTTGGTGCATTGCATGACATCGAATATTCTATTCATCTCATCGATCCAATTCTCCGCCTCATCGGGGTTAGAGCATCCAAAGAATCGTGGAGGATTCATACTCTATAAATTCCCATGTCGATTACCTGCTCCAGCCCGTGCGCCAGCTTGGACCACAGTTTGTAGGGCCTGGGTAAGTCCCGCAACTGTTTGTTGCATCGCTTCCCAATTAGCACGATTTGCGGCACGTTCAGCGGCCATTGTAAGAGTGAAGTGCCTAAAGAGATAAACAAGTAATTAATTCCTATGGAATTGAAAGGGAGTTATCCTAGAGATAATTTATAAATAACTATCTCATCCCGGGCTCTACCCAATCTCTCATAGGTGGGAAATTTCTTTCCTTGCTTCATAGGTGTGGGTCCTTAAACCTTGGACTTATACTATGACATGACAATTTCCTAGGACTTACTTATGCCTAGACTCTGATACCACTTTAACTGTCATGCCCCGAGATTATGCAGCGGAAACTAATCGGGAATGTGAATAGCTGGCAAGAGAAGCCTCAAGTAATAATAACAATCAGAGTGCTAATCATTCACACATGAAAGTGAACACAAGAGGGTATATTCCAAAAACCTTTACTTTATTGAATCATAATAAAAAGTTACAAACACTCTTTAACTAACTAGACTCAATAAAGTAAAAATTACATACTTCACTCTTGACTAGACTAGCTACGGCTTCTCTCGAACCATCAATCGCTCTTGGATCCATCACTTGAATAGTCTGAATCCGACCTGCTAGAATGTCCGGAAAAGATTGGAAAAGTAGGGTAATGTGGAACGCACTGGATTCCGTTGGATGAAAATATTGGGATATTGGTGGTTATATCGATTCGAGATCATCTGTCCCACCGGGCGTGCCAACTTGTGGAACGCACTGGATTTCGTGTTCGTGAAAGATATCGGGGTGTTCTTTTGATCAGTTTATCAGTTTATCTAGTGCGAGGGCGTGCCAGTCACCTAGGTGACAATGTGTTCAGGCTTCAAGACTGAAGTTGTCCGAAGCTCGGGGTGCACTCCATCTGACTAATCAGACGATTGTGGGTAACGGGTCGGGACTGGAGACCCGCCGCGCCATAAAGGCCACGACGTTAATTACATCCCCTCGGAGAGGGGAAGACCTCTGATTAATCGCCAAGAAAAGGGGCCAAATGACCTAAAGATCATTTTTTTCATTAAAGCATGCGAGTTGGGTTGACATGGTTCAAACCCTCCGCATCGGTATGCAAAACGGTGTTCAAAACCATACAAGTACTTGCTGCGAGTGCGGCAAATTTAATGCAAGTGCGGGATTAGATCCCAGTATATATGTATCAGTCACTAACGGACTATCCAATATTCGGTTGAGAGTCCATGTTCGAAGCATCGGAGATAACAACAAAGACATTCGGATATCTACCGTAGGTACGACACGTTTCATGTGGGTGCGGGATCGGATCCCGGAAGAAGTGGGTCAAGCTGATGAACTATCGGCCCAAGAGGTGCACGGATCATGACCATGTCGGGGATCCCGAGGTCCACGTCCAATACCACGGGGCATCATTGCTTTCCTCTCCACGCACAGTCTGGGGGAGCGGGTTGTTAAGTGTAAAGCCCAAACTCGGCAACGTGCGCCCTCACACGCGGATCGACCTGCGCAGTCAAGGGGGCAGCGCCCCTTGCGGGGGTTTCCGGGGGCAGTGCCCCCGGAACAAAATTTGGATTATGGTGGAGGGGAAACTTTTGATTAGTTTTATTCATTAGCTTTAATTCTTTTCTCTCATTTGATTAAGCATTTTCTCCCTTTCAAGCATGCCAGTTTAAGGAAGCAGCGGGGACGGGGCGTGCCGGATTAGTATCAAGAGGAGGGCGCCATTTTAGAGTCCAAAGGAGGAAGTTGGGGCACCGTTTTAAGGTGAACATGGAGATGGAGAGGGCGCGCCGTCTTTGGGATTCAAAGAAGGAGATAAGGTAGGGCGCCAGAATAGGCCCAATGAGGGGGGGTGGCGCCGGTTAAGGCAAAGAAGGGGAGGCGCCGTTTTAATGGTTAAACAAGGTAGAAGGGCGCGCCGGGTAGAGAGGCTCCCATGGGGGCGTGCCGTTTTAGCGTTCAAAGGAAATGGGGGGTTACGAGAATGGTGTTAAATCGGCGCGGTGAGGGGTGACCGCGCCGGATTAGGCCACGCCGAGACAGCTTCAAAGATGTTTTATTTCAACCATTTTATGCTCTGTTTCTTGTTTCTTTAAACTGTAAGTCGGTTTATTGATTAGTTGTTCATCTTATGGATGGATTATGTTTACGGAAAGAAGATTTAAGTGTTTTAATTGTTTATTCAGGTGGATTAGCGTGATGATTCAAGTGTTTCGTTAGAAGAGTTTGTGTGCAGGGCAGTCCAGTTTGATGCAGAGGCTTCAAGCATATGTTGTTCTGGCCCTCAGAGAATGGCTTGTTTGTTTGTTCTGGTATGTTCTTGATCCTAGCAAAATTTGGGCAGCACCTCCCCCGGACTGACACTTGCCAAAGAAAATAGAAGAACACCAAATGGATTGCTCCAGGGTGAACCTCAAATGTAGACCTCACGCGGTCCGATAACCCGAGTGTGAGTGTGGAAAAGCTCGAGGACTAGCCTTCAAGAGCTCTCACGACTCACGGGCAATGATCCCTCAAAGGGGAACATGATGGGGACATCACCTCCCATGCCCACGTTCACAGCTCGTCTCCTCGCCCCGGTTGCATCCGGCATGGTCTAGTCATTTAATTTTGAGTCCTATGTAATTTTTATTTGAGTCATTTGATGTATTTTCCCTTTTATTTGAGCCATGTTCCTAGGTCTTGTGTTCATTTCCCTAAGTTTGAGTGTCATTAGGCTGTCTAGTTAGCTATTGGGCCCAATTCATTGGGCTTGGCCCAAGGGCTCTCCCCTACCCCCTCGGTTATTTATCATTGAGTCAATTGTCAGGGACTTTTGTAGAAATGTGGGTTTCCTATATATAGGACCCCATTCCCCCCCATTTCAACTTAATGAATCCATGAATGAAAAACTTACCATTTTGAGAGTTTACACTTCTTATCTAGTGGAGAGATTCCATTTTTTGGGTGAGAAACCCTAGGGGAGAGATTCCCCACCCTTCCCTCTCTTAATCTCTCTTTTTCACTCCACTTTCTCTCTCCTCAACACCCAAATTCGAATTTTCTTCTCTCTCCTCCCTTCCAAACCACCTCCACTCCCCACCTACCTCATTTAAGCCTCTTCCCATTCCCCACAACCCTCATATTACTCCATCCCTTCCCAAGACCCCCTCCACCAATCCTCTCCTCACCATCCAACCCCCAACTACCCCTCCCACATTCCCAAGCACCCTTCCCACTACCCCAAGCACCCATTCCCTTCCCCAACACAACCCCCCCCATTCCCAAGACAAACAAATTAGCCCCACCCTTAAACCCATTTTCAAATGCCCTTTCCCTCTCACCCACCTTCCCAAATTCGCAGCCCCCACTACCACCATCTGTTGGACCCTCTTCCAGACCTTATTCTCCACCTCCCACACCTTAGAACATCCCCTCCAAGACCCCCTTACAACCAGGGGTCACTCCCACACTCATCTACCCCCTTCCCCTTCTTCTTTCTTGGTCATTGGAAGCTACTTCGAAGTTGCAGTTTGCTGTCAAGAGGTTACAGATGAACCAGCGACTTGCAGCGGCCACCACGACTTCCTCCGGACGAGTTTGAAGACCCAAGAGCCATCTTCGGAAGCGTCTACCAGTCTCCTTCGTAACAGAAGTGGCTTCATCTTTATCCGATCTCTGAGCCGTCCAGGAGGTCCATTCTCCCACAACTGCACAGTTCTACCTCGGCTGAGAACCTGAGCCAGATGTGAAGCTCTGCCACAATGAACCCCGGAGGAATCAGCCCACAAGTTCTTCTTTAAAATTCTTCATCGCCCAGTCTACTTCCAGAATCAAGAAACAGAACTTCATTCGGCGTTCGTGATCCAGAGTTCTCATTTTTCTCTCTCAGCTACACAGATCTGCTACCCACAGTCTGCACCGACCAGTCGCTATTGTTCTGCCTCCCCTAGTCTTCTCCGACATCGGTTGGCTTCCTCGTCAGTTTTACTGCGAAGAGGACTTGTCCATGATTCCAACGACTCTGACGGCGCTTGATTCCGAGGTGGGAGCTGCTGGGGCATTCTCTGCAATCTGCTGTTAGAAGTCTGCAACTGCCGGTCCGAGAATCTGAGGCTCTGTTCAAACCTCCATCCTGGCCAGCAGCGACTCCAGAAGAAATTAAAGAATTTCTGAGGCATTCCCTTCTCAGCTACAAAGATTTTCCCACTGGTCTCGCCACCAGCAAAATTCCAGAGCGGGTTCTACAGCAGCAACACCGACTATCTGTCCCTGTTCGTAGACAGCAAGCAGATTCGGTGCCGTTACTTAGTCATCCCTCTTCAGTCTAATTTCCCCGCCCCGCTTGGCCGGCTGAAGGCCCCTCCCTGCTTGGAGGTAGTATTGTTTGTAATCTCATTAACCCCCACCCCAAGATCCCCCTCCTGCGAGAGGTGTAGTGGTGTAACTTGTTTGGGCAGGTCAAGCTACCCCGACACGGCGTGTGGGGATCCACTCGCCTCCCCACTCGCCCTCGTCTCCGACCGGGACCGATTTCTTCAAACCGGTCGAGTAAATGCTCAATCCTTCACTCCATTTAGTGCTTGTCTTTCAATATTCGTTCTAGTTCTGCTGGTTATGCGAGTGAGAGCTCGATCCTCAAGCCCCGTTGTCTTGAGTGATCACCGTGGGAAGAGAATCACCGGTGCCTTTGGCACTTTGTCGGCCCCCTTGAATTGGGCATCCACATCCATTGGGAATCAAACATTGGTCTTGCTGGCCCTCTACCAGCAAGGGTCCAACCCCACTTCCTCCACTTGGCATTGCCAAGTTACCCCGGGTCTTGGTGAGCATCGGGTGAGCGGTCGCCGACATCGGTCCGTTTGATTGCGATTGTGCTTGTTTGTTTAAGTCCTAGGTTGTGTCACATCAATTGGTATCAGAGCCAGTCATTGACTTATCTCTATCAAGTCAAGTCCTAGGGCATGCTTGCATTGGAGTCATCATCAATCCGACCCTTGCATTGATTTCCCCGATCATCATGGCCACCTACTTAGCCTACTCACCACCCATGGACTTCATCCTAGATAGGGATATTACCTTTGACGGATCGCATTCTAGTGACTATCTTAGGTGGGAGGCTACCATAGAAAAGTACTTTGAAAAGAATTGGGTATATGGATCCGCGAGAGTCCGAAAGGCCAAGGGACGACTTCGAGGTCAAGCCAAAAGTAAGTGGGAACACATAGAGGGATTAAGGAGAGTTAGGAGGCAAGAGCCGATTTCCTCATGGGATGATATGAAGGTTGAACTTAGGAAGATCTACATCCCCAAATATTCCCACCCCTTCTACTCAAACACCCCTAGCCCGAGGTGCACTACCACTCCTCCATCCCCACCCGATCAACTTGATACCACCTTTAGGCCTCCTCCCCCACCACTCCCAACAAATCACTTCTCCACCATCATAACTTCACTTCGCAACCAAGTCCTCTCCCTTAAGGCCCAAATAAACCAAACATCCACCTCTCCACCAAATCCCCTAAGGGTCCCCACACTCCAACCAAAACACCCTTCCGCAAACCTCACTATCCAAACTCAATTGGCCCCCACTTTCCCCCCTCCACAACTGGCCGATCCCAAGGGGAAGAGACCCCTAACCAACCCAGTTTTCCCCATAAGGACTACCACTCACCCTATTCTCACCATTCAAACCCAAGTGGACCCCATTTCCATCCCTCCTCCTGGAACCATGTCGGCCACCACCACCCAACCCAAATACCATCACCCGACCCACCTTCCACTTCCAACCCCAATCCTACCCCAACCTAGACCTCCACTACTTCCACTCCCAAACCACATCCTACCAATCCCAATCCAAGTTTCCCTTTACCCTCTACCCTGGGAACACCACACACAAACCCTCATCACCCCAAAAGACTCTCTCACCTCCTTGGTAGCAGAACTCATACCCAATCCAATAGTTGTGAGCACTCCAAACCCACCACCAACTTTGGAGGAAACTCAAGTCCAAGCTGAAGAAGAAACCTCACACGATGGTCTTTACCTTACACCACCCTCTCTAGTTGGGGCGGAGCTCATCTTAGGAGAACCCATTGTTAGTTGGCTAAAGAAGAGCCCAATTCGAGAGATCCGGGCCCATGTTTTCCCTCTCATAGAACAAGACCTTCCCTTAGTGCCCTTCTTCTCCTATCACACCACAATCCAGGCATCCTATCAAGTGGAGACCTTAGAGGACCTTCTCAAGGGCATAGCATGGCAATTAGAGATGACTAGCATGTTGACCCCTATGGTAGAACAACCTAGGAGCCTTAGCCTCCTACACCTATGCATAGGGTCTATCACCTCGGTTTGCACCATTGGTTGCTACACTAGCGACCTCCTTCTATTCCTCCCTACACCCGATGAGCCCAACCTTCTCCTTGATTTAGAGCTTCTTATCTCGGGTAGAAAGCCAAGCCCTCCTTTCATGGCCGACCCACTTGTCAAGAACATTGGCCCAACTATCATGGAGAAGGATGACTTAGCACCTTTTAAGGATCTTGAGGACATAGAGTTCCTCCCCCTAGGTGACCCATTTTATGATCCATATGATCCATTCCAATGGGAGTCAAGAGACTCGTGTGACCCAAACACTTTATCCACCACCCACCTTTCCCTAAACCAACTCACAATGTTTGACCCAATTCACTCCATCTTAGACCCGGGTTACACCTTGGGAGCCATAACCTTGGACCATATATCCCTAGGTAATAAGGTGGTGTCCCACACCATGATGACCACCTTCTTAGATCCTTTCGATCCTTTCCAATGGGAGTTCGAAGGTTGTCCCACACCTATACACATGGAAGTCACTTTTGGGAAAAGTATGCATATGTCTAGGCTTTCCACACCCCTTGGCATGAACACGATGTTGGGTCCATTCATTCATATCATCCACATGTCAAGTAGAAAGCATGAGTGGTCCATATTCGGATGTCATGGTCCACCTTCATTCATCATGGGTCTTAAGCATGTCAAAGGCATCTACGGATGTCCGGGTCCCCCAATATTTATCACCAATTTGCATGATAGGGCCACCTACGGGTGCCCCGGCCCACCTAGGCTAACCAAAGTCTACACTGCATCATTACACGATAGGTCTACTTTTGGTTGCCCAGGTCCACCCATCACCCCTAGAATGTCTGCATTCACAACATTGCATAAAGAGATCCGCAAGCACATTAGCAAGAAGAATGTGACTTATAAAAGGCGAGCCGACTCTCATCGACGTCACCAAGAATTCCATGAGGGTGACTTTGTGATGGTAAGGACGGAGAGGCTCTCCCCGGGAGCCATCTCCAAATTGAGGCCACGTGGGGCTGGTCCCTTCCAGGTCCTGAGGCGCATTGGTGCAAATGCCTTTGAGTTAGATCTCCCCGAGGAATATGGGGTAAGTCCCACATTCAGTGTCGCCGACCTAGTGCCATACAAGGGACCCACGGTGGTACCTAGTGAGGATATTGAGCCTATTCCCTCCGTTGAGAGAGCACCCACCCGTGAGGAGAGTCCACCAGCCAAGAGAGCCCTGCGTGAGCGCATTGAACGAATATTTGATGAACATGTCACTACCACCAGGAGCAAGGTATACGAGCGCTATCTCGGCAGGTGGATGGATCGGTCTCGTTCGGAAGACTTGAGGGCAGTACCACTTCTACACCCTCCAAGGAGGGAAGGACACTTACTCGACGGAGTCGAGTTCTCCGCACCCCGGGAGTATGATGGGCACATCACCTCCCATGCCCACGTTCACAGCTCGTCTCCTCGCCCCGGTTGCATCCGGCATGGTCTAGTCATTTAATTTTGAATCCTATGTAATTTTTATTTGAGTCATTTGATGTATTTTCCCTTTTATTTGAGTCATGTTTCTAGGTCTTGTGTTCATTTCCCTAAGTTTGAGTGTCATTAGGTTGTCTAGTTAGCTATTGGGCCCAATTCATTGGGCTTGGCCCAAGGGCTCTCCCCTACCCCCTCGGTTATTTGTCATTGAGTCAATTGTCAGGGACTTTTGTAGAAATGTGGGTTTCCTATATATAGGACCCCATTCCCCCCCATTTCAACTTAATGAATCCATGAATGAAAAACTTGCCATTTTGAGAGTTTACACTTCTTATCTAGTGGAGAGATTCCATTTTTTGGGTGAGAAACCTTAGGAGAGAGATTCCCCACCCTTCCCTCTCTTAATCTCTCTTTTTCACTCCACTTTCTCTCTCCTCAACACCCAAATTCGAGTTTTCTTCTCTCTCCTCCCTTCCCAACCACCTCCACTCCCCACCTACCCCATTTAAGCCTCTTCCCATTCCCCACAACCCTCATCAATACTCCATCCCTTCCCAAGACCCCCTCCACCAATCCTCTCCTCACCATCCAACCCCCAACTACCTCTCCCACTTTCCCAAGCACCCTTCCCACTACCCCAAGCACCCATTCCCTTCCCCAACACAACCCCCCCCCATTCCCAAGACAAACAAATTAACCCCACCCTTTAACCCATTTTCAAATACCCTTTCCCTCTCACCCACCTTCCCAAATTCGCAGCCCCCACTACCACCATCTGTTGGACCCTCTTCCAGACCTTATTCTCCACCTCCCACACCTTAGAACATCCCCTCCAAGACCCCTTTACAACCAGGGGTCACTCCCACACTCATCTACCACCTTCCCCTTCTTCTTTCTTGGTCATTGGAAGCTACTTCGAAGTTGCAGTTTGCTGTCAAGAGGTTATAGATGAACCAGCGACTTGCAGCGGCCACCACGACTTCCTCCGGAGGATTTTGAAGACCCAAGAGCCATCGTCGGAAGAGTCTGCCAGTCTCCTTCGCAACAGAAGTGGTTTCATCTTCTTCCGATCTCCGAGCCGTCCAGGAGGTCCATTCTCCCACAACTGCGCAGTTCTGCCTCGGCTGAGAACCTGAGCCAGATGAGAAGCTCTGCCACGATGAACCCCGAGGAATCAGCCCACAAGTTCTTCTTAAAAATTCTTCATCGGCCAGTCTACTTCCAGAATCAAGAAACATAACTTCATTCGGCATTTGTGATCCAGAGTTCTCATTTTTCTCCCTCAGCTACACAGATCTGCTACCCACAGTCTGCACCGATCAGTCACCATTGTTCTGCATCCCCTAGTCTTCTCCGACATCGGTTGGCTTCCCCGTCAGTTTTGCTGCGAAGAGGACTCATCCACGATTCCAACGACTCTGACGGCGCTTGATTCCGAGGTTGGGAGCTTCCGGGGCATTCTCTGCAATCTGCTATTAGAAGTCTGCAGCTGTCGGTCCGAGAATCTGAGGCTCTGTTCAAACCTCCATCCTAGCCAGCAGCGACTCCAGAAGAAATTAAAGAAATTCTGAGGCATTCTCTTCTCAGCTACGAAGATTTTCCCACTGGTCTTGCCACCAGCAAAATTCCTGAGCGGGTTCTACAGCAGCAACACCGACTATCTGTCCCTGTTCGCAGACAGCAAGCAGATTCGGTGCCGTTACTTAGTCATCCCTCTTTAGTCTAATTTCCCCGCCCCGCTTGGCCGGCTGAAGGCCCCTCCCTGTGTGGAGGTAGTATTATTTGTAATCTCATTAACCCCCACCCCAAGATCCCCCTCCTGCGAGAGGTGTAGTGGTGTAACTTGTTTGGGCAGGTCAAGCTACCCCGATGCGGCGTGTGGGGATCCACTCGCCTCCCCGCTCGCCCTCGTCTCCGACCGGGACCGGTTTCTTCAGACCGGTCGAGTAAGTGCTCAATCCTTCACTCCATTTAGTGCTTGTCTTTCAATATTCGTTATAGTTCCGCTGGTTATGTGAGTGAGAGCTCGATCCTCAAGCCCCGTTATCTTGAGTGATCATCGTGGGAAGAGAATCACCGGTACCTTTGGCACTTTGTCGGCCCCCTTGAATTGGGCATCCACATCCATTGGGAATCAAACATTGGTCTTGCTGGCCCTCTACCAGCAATGGTCCAACCCCACTTCCTCCACTTGGCATTGCCAAGTTACCCCGGGTCTTGGTCAGCATCGAGTGAGCGGTCGCCGACATCGGTCCGTTTGATTGCGATTGTGCTTGTTTGTTTAAGTCCTAGGTTGTGTCACATCAGAACAAGTGGGGAGGGAGATCAGAAACACTGGAGACCAAGTAGAAAGGGGGCTACAGCCTGAACGTATTCCGAAGGGGGAGAAGAAGATGAAACATATCAAAAAAAAAAGGATCTCCCGAATGATCATTTTCATTTCACCGCGAGGGGGTGCAAATACATGGGCTGTTCATGCATCTAAAGAAAGGAAGCAAAGGGAAGAATACATCGGAGGAAAGAAAAAGAAACAAAGGGGAGCGGAGAATTGTGTCTCCCTCACCTCACTCTCTGCTCCCTCCCTTTCTTTTGCTCTCTCTTCACTTCACTCTCATAAGAACACTGGCTTCGGGCTTCATGGGATTTCTCTCATAAGAAAGCTTCCGCTTTCCAGGCTTCCAAGAGTTGTCCAACCGATCAAAGTTCCCCGTGGTGGGATTTTTATAGGGGCTAGTGGCCCTGTCGAAGGGAGAGGCCCCCCCCTTTGTTTCTCTTTATTTCTTCTTCTTTCCATCTTACTTCGCCGGCAACGCCTCTGCCGTGTTGCCGTGTCGAGTGCCGTTGTCGTGGACGTCACCTCCGCCGAGGCTACAGTGTGGCCGGGAGGGGGGCAGAGGCATGGCCTCCTCCTCTGCTGGCATATCCACCGCGAGACACACCGCTTTCATCATTTGCAGGAGAATGGGCGGCCGATCGACGGAATGAGCGTTCGGCGGTGCAGGGCTCGAGGATTTCCATTTGAAGAACGTGCTTGGCTGCCCAATGGATCGAAGCAGACATTTAGCCATTTTAGGCAGTTCGTCGACGTGCTGTTCGCAGGAAACAGGGGACCGTATTGATGACGGGATGGCTTCACTGCACGCCGAAGAAGCGCTTCAGAGAATAGAATGAGGGGTTAAAACGGTGCCACATTCAAAGGGGCGCCGTTTTAAGCATCAAAGGGGAGGCCTCGAGCGCGCCGTGTAGCTAAAGAAAAGAAAGGGGCGCGCCGTTTTAAGAAGGGGGGGGCGCGCCATTTTTAAGGCGCGCCGTTTTAAGGCCCCTTGGTGCCGTTTTAAGCACTAAACGAATTCTTCTCAAAGTCGCGGCCGTTTATATGAATGTCGGCATTCCCAGAATGTTCCGGTCGCGATGTATGGCTTCTGCAATATTCCGTTTGCAGCCTTTAGGGCTCGGTCCCAGACTCTGCGTGACTTTCGGTGCACGTCAGGCTGTGTCGAAGTTCCCGACTCTTCTTCGATTCAGCTCTCTGCACGGCCGGCTGTAGAGTTGTGGCCGTATCTTCCACCCGAGGGGCTCCCTCATCGGCTAGCGGACCACCAAGCAAGTCCTCATCCTGATCGGGTGAGGCATGAGGTTTATTTGGCATTTCCGTCTTCGGCTTGCTCTCGAGTGTCGAGATGTGCATGCCGTATGATCATCATCGATATTTTTTTGACGTCCACAGGTAATGAGCACAATTGCCCAGTAGGTATCTTCGTATCAACATGAAGGTAATGTTTAAGTAATTAGCATTTTAGCTCTAGAAAATAAGGTAAAGGAATTACGGTAAAACATGTGGTATAAATCAAAGTAACACAAGCAACATGATACGATCAAGATGAGATATAAGAGTTCATGTAGACTGGGAATATAATCAAGCAAGAATATCGCATGAATGTAAATATGGACTTTCACGAACAAGAATGTAACAAGAATGCACTTTTCATGACCATAAAGGCTATGCACTAGAAAGTCATTTAACACGCAAGAATGTAATTTCACTAGATTGCCTCGTGATTTTCACTCGTCTATAAAAAAAGTACTCCCGGCACAATGCGATGCCAGTGTTCATCAAACCCCATGATTTTCAGTATGTTTCCGACAATCAACCGAGGGGCCAAGTGTCGAGCCCTTGGACACAATCAGTGCCCGATCTGCATCTTCACGTTAGAAATCAAGCTACTTCCACTATAAATATCAATAAAGTTCGGCTAGTAATGTACAGTTCAACAATAGTTTCATGATAATGTAACCAGGGTAACGAATGCACCAATATAAGATTACGAGAAGTAAAAGATGAATTAAGACAAGGTCATACTACGGAAGAAATCTGACAGCATAATGGCAAATTCCTTAACTTTCATAATTCATTAGATAGCTTTTTGAACAAGGTGTTGGGTTCTAGATAATCAATAGACCATCTAGAAACTTAGAAAAATCAACTCGTGGGTCAAACCTCGGGTTAATCAAAACTTAGACATAAAACGGTCAGATTGGGGACATTTCTTTAAGAGGCAGTCATGCCAGGACCATTTCCATGAAGAGGCGGTCATGACAGGACTGTTTCTATGATAGAGTTGACACCAGAGAGAGAAGAGTCGACGTAGTGGTGAAATCTAGACTAACGCGGTCCTTCCAGAACCACTACTAGATAGTAGTAGTCGCCTGAGAACCGCTATTAACCTGGCTGTAGAAAACACCGATAAGCTTGAGTGCTCTCTAGTTCAATGGGGTTTGAGGGTACGTACAACCAGCTCGGCGTCCAAGTAGGAATCCCAGGCTCGCTGAGACTTACGGAGACCTTGAAACAAGATCACCTAGTCTGGTGGAAGGAATATCTAACGAAGAGGATAACATGTTCAAGATCGTGTTCCTATCAAGTGTAAAGTGTAACTAATAGCTACGAACCGGAGTATGCACTATGTACTTATGAAAGACTCAAAGATGAGAGTGGATCGTGATAAAACAGCGATCAAAACATCAATAAGACAAGTCCATGAACCATGTAGAATTAACTTTAATACAAACTATAAGAGTTTTGGCATGAAAATAACATAAGTTTAAAATAGGTTTAAAACACATTAAGGATATGAAATCTATCATGATGGATGAATAATCTAACCAAGTTCATATAGGTAAAGTCATAACTTGGAATAAGATCTAATTACCTAGGCTTAACATATGTTTATAAGAGCCAATCTGCAATCTGTTTAGAGTGAACGGTGTGCAAAAAAAAGAAATATAAAAGCGGTCTTATTAGGACCATTTCTGATAGTAGCGGTCTTCTGGGGACCGTGTATTGACTTTAGCGGTCTCAGAGGGACCGCCTCCTGCCTGTAACGAGCAGAAGTTCATGGCAACGTCTAAGACCCATTCTAGGGTAATAAAATATATGAAAATCATGCCTAACTGAGGGATAAGTCATGATAGGTAATACACAACGCATGGGCATGCATGGATTTGTGTGAATTAATGAAATTATCATGTTTTTCTTAAGGGTAGGATTTCATGCATGCAGAAGTAATCCTATATGCGCAGTGATAATAAAACATCAAATACGACATGTACAATGCATGAAATGGCATGGAAACAGAGTGCTTTTGCTCCTAACTTGTTGATTGATCCATTCATGAGATAACCTACCATTGTAACATGCTTTAGACATCAAATTTTGGACTGGAAGGGTGCTATAATTTCTGCACATCCTGTGTTAAACCAGCAACTTCTCATCTCTCGTTCTCCTTAACCCCTTGACCTAAATCCATGAAATTTGGAGGGTAGGTAAAAGATACAAAGGTTAACAAACTATTCTAAAGGATGAACTTCTAAATACCTCGATTAGGGCTTCCAATCCCTGGATCTTTCTTGGACTGGCAGACTAGTTCCAGAGCACCATGTAAAGGAACAGCAACTTCGGGGGCTTCTAACTTTCTGGATGCTTGACCTCCTATCACGAAATTTGGAGGGATGTTAGTTAATACTAAAAGGAACATAATGTTCTAAATAACCTACCTGAAATAATATCTCCTTGCCTTTGAAATACGCACTCCAAAACAAGGGTTCGCACAGGTCGAACCTGAGACCTATTTATAGGGTTTTGCCTAGGGCTGAGGATTAGAGCGATCTAGGAGTCCTAAATTGGTGTAGGATCGATCCCCAAGAGTCTTAGACTAGGTTTCCATGCCAGGTAGCTTTGAATCATAGAGATTGGGATGGAAAAAATCTAAGTTTTCCATGCTTCTTCTTCACCCATCCACGGAACATACTAGCGGTCAATGCGCGACCGCTATTGTGAGAAGGCGGTCTCGCGATAGACTGCGTTGAGGTGTTTATTCTAAAATTTTCAGATTTTCTTAATATCCCTTATTTATCCCGTTAATTGGCTAATTGTGGACGTATAAAATTGTACGCCCGTATGTCTCGCCGAGCCCCCGCATTAATGGCAAAACCAAAGAAAGAAGACCCAGGGAGACTGGCCATCCAGGGCTCCGGGGGAACATTACCGCCCGACAAATCTTCACATTTGCACGAGCGCATTAAATGACAAAGAAAACACAGGAAACCCCTCATGAACCTATGCACTGCTATGGACCCATCCTCGAGTCCTACAGCGGCAAACCTTTGGTGAAGAAAGATCTCAGAGAGTACACAACTGCAAGTCCCTGAAGCAAAGGCAAATGCCCCTTCCGAACGGCACACTATGTGTCCTTTCAACGGCATACCGCCTGGAAGGCCTTCAGCGGCACACTCCTGATGTCCCTCAACGGCACACTCACTTTGTTCCCTTCACCGGCACACCCAACTCATGCCCTCTAGCGGCACACTCACTTTGTGCCCTTCACCGGCACACCCAACTCGTGCCCTCCAACGACACACCAAACAGCCCTCAGCGGCACACTCTGTGCCCCCCACCGGCACACCCCCCTGGAGGGCCCTTGCAACGGCACAACGTCTCAATGCCCTTCCAGTGGCACAGCAGTTGTGCCCTGTCAATGGCACAGTCATCATGCCCTCCAGCGGCACACCCAAACTAGCCCTCTAGCGGCACATGCGTTGTACCCCTCCAACGGCACAACGTCTTGGCCCTTCCAGCGGCATAGCGTTAAACCTCTCGAGACGGCACAACCTGGCAGAAGACACAACGGTCAGTAGGCAGACCCCTTGGCACGCAGCTCGGCCACTTCAACGCCAGCTAGCGCCTGGTTGGACAAGGGGGATCCTCACCTAACAGTGAGGAGACCGAAGTCAACCTCAGATGGCAGTGCCATCATGAGGTCTGCCCCCTTCAACGGCGCACCTATAAAAGCCTCTCGTGGAGAGGAAAATAGGGAGGCGAGAAAGAGAGGCGATACCACCCACACGAAGAGAGCAGCAGTGGAAGGAGAAGAAGAAGAGAAGAAACAAGTAGAAGAGAGTGGAGAGATAGGGGAGAGAGGGAGCTGCCCGTGGGGTGGAGGGGAAGAATGTGGTGGAGAAGATGATAATTCTCCCCCGTTCCAGCCCTCTCCCAGATGCTTTCTTTTTCTTTTTCTTTTCACTTCTTAGCTTTTCCCCTCTCCCTGTCATTTTGGACGCACTGTATTATGTTTGGCCTTTGGGTCATGACCATTGTCATTTGAATTCTCCATGAATGAAATGCCTTTAGTTTCTACTTCTTGTTGTGTTTGTGGTTTTCTCCTCACTGTCGGTTCATGATTTACATCCTTCTCCAAACTCCTAACTCTCTATGTTGCCTATCCTCCCTATGGCATTGGTCTATCTAGTTGGGTGGTCAGTGTTCTGACTTGATATTGCAAGGCTGGCCTCCTCCTCCTCTCAGTGGTATTCTACAATGCAATCTCCCCCTTTTCTCTTCCCATGTAGCTTCGTTAAAGTGCTATGGTCCTCTACTCGGTGTGCACCCACTGACCAAAAATGTTCCTCTGCTCCTTCCGCAGAGCCAGTGGTATACACACACCCATTCAAGCCCCCCCAGTCGTCACGCCACTCAAGCATTTCAACGGCACACCTCCTTTTGTCTACCCAGTGTACACCTCCCTTGGTTTGCCCAGCGGCACACTCCTCCTTTGGCTTCCTGGCCGGCACACTCCCCTTGACCTCTCCTTGGCCGGTACATTCCCCTTGACCTCTCCTTGGCCGATACATTCCCTAGCCATGCCCTCACCGGCACACCCTGACCATGGTTTGACCGGTACACCCCTGGATCGCCAGCCCGGCACACCTTGGCTATCACTTCTCCGGTGCACTCATAGCTTGTGTCAGTGTACTAGTTTCCCGTTCGGTATTTTCTCTGAGTTTTTCGAAGTTTCCCCAAAGGTGGCTGCCTAGGCACACACCTCAGTTGTTAGTTCATGTCACTCCCTGTGGGCATGTTTCTTTTTACTCCCTCACCATCCGGGTCAAGGGGAGATGCTACCGAATTTTTGTCAGAAGGAAGCAACAAACAAACAAACTAAGCAACAATAAAACATTATAATCAAGATCGAGGAACTATGCAAGGCTTAAAGAATTGGACTGAACAAGACTCAGGGAATTGAACTGCTGAACACAGGCATGGGACTCAATCACATGACATGAAAATTGAAAGCTTGGCCATCTGGGACTCTCCGTCAGAATTGCCTGGACAAAGGACCTTCTCTCAAACTCTGCTCCATCCTTTGGATCCTGCCTTGTTTACTTTGATCCTTCATCCAACCCTTGGCCGACACACCCTTTGGTGCCTCCTTCAGCGGCACACTATTCCCCCCTTCCTCTCTCCGACACAGCCTTGGCCCATGCCTACCCGGTGCACTCCCAATTAAGCCTTCCCCGCCACACTTTAGTGGCATTAACATATTTAAGTTTGTTCCAGGCCCACCCAGACTCTCACCCCAACCCGCATTGACCTCACCCCTTTGCCCCAGCAGTACACTGCCCACTTCTCCTAACCTTCCAGCGGTGCACCCCCTCGGTGGTACACTCCCTGCCTCTTTGTCTTACCCCTCATCAGACCCATCTCAAGCCCTTTGCACTCTCAACACATCTCCTTGGCCGGCACACTTTCGCCTGCCTTCAGCGGTACACCCAGCTCCCTTCAGCGGCATACTCTTAGACCGTCCAGCGGTACACCCTAGCCTACTCCCTTCAGTTGTAGACTCCTCCAACCCCAGCCCGGTACACCCTCCAGTGGCACACTTCACATTCTCCAGCGGTGCCTCCCCAGCCTTCAGCGGTGCACCCCTCGGCCTCCCAGCGGCACACTCAATCTTCACTCCATACCTCCAATCAAAAGAGGGAGAACATAGTGATAATAATAAAAAAAGGGGGGTGGTTCCAAGCAAGATAATAAGTAAAAGAGAAAATAACAAAAGGGGAGTAAAAGTAATAATAATAAGAATGTAATGATAAATAGGAAAAGAGCTCATAGTCTGTGAACGATAAAAGATAGTCAGGAAAAGGAGTAATGCTAGTAAATGAATGGTAACGGTAATTATTACTCGAAGCAAATTACAAACATAACGGTATGGCTGTCGTCTCTCCTCCTTGAATTCTGGACCCAAGAATATTAATGATGCCCTCGCAGGCTGTGCTTCACCCTCGGGAGTTACTCCTCCCATCATGGTTACTGCCCGGCCTTGTCCCGGGCCAATATCTCATCAAGGTCCCCTTCCTCGTCGGGACCTGAGCCCCCCACTTTGTATTAAAATTGCCATCTCCTGGCAAACATTTGCACGGATTCATCCCCGTTACTGTCTTACTTTCCGTATGGATTTTTGTTCGAATATGGAATGGTCCACCAGTGGCCGACATAATCTGAGTGCTCATACCCCAACACGGGCTTTCTGCGTAGCCCTACTGCCCTTTCTTCTTCCTGCATCAATTAGTATTTCATTTGGTCATAGGGCCCTTATTTCTGGCAATTAATCAAGGGTATTCCCCTCTTCAAGGGGATGTAAATGACACCGTGACCTTTATGGCACGGCGGGTCTCAGTCCCGACCCGAACCACACAATCGCCTGACTGAATCAGATCGAGCGCACCATGGGCTTCCATGAAGCCCGAATAAATCGTCACTCCGTGACTGGCACACCCACGCACTTAATAAATCAATAAGCAAATAAAACCAAGGTGATAACGAAAAGTGCGTCCACACTTATTTATCCCATTTAAATTTGTAAATTACCTTAAATATGTCTCTACAATTGGGCTTGGGCCTAAAGGTCTTGGAATTGGGTACTTGGACCTATTTGAGTTGGACTTTGCCCTTTGGTTAATATAGGGACTTTTAAATTGATTTAATTATCCCATAATTCTTTTAATAGCCCATTAAGCCTTTTTAATACTTAATAATTATATTTAATCCCAAAAAATTTCTAAGTAATTTCTAGACAAATTAGGTGTTTTACAATGGTTGTATTCGGAGCTTAATAAATCTCAACCAATTCTCACATGTTGTGTCCCTGTGCAATCTCCTAGAACCTGAAAATTTAAGCTTATGGCAACCTTGGTTGAGAAACTTAGATTAAGTATTGTTCTTAAACATAGATTAATCTGAAAAATTTCAAAGGGTTGCACATGATAAAAATTATGAATCAATGCTCAAGGTAGAGCAATGGCTAAGAGTTCACTAAGAAACTAAGCGGTTCATCAAAGAAATAAAGGTGACTCAATCATGAAGTGCTTTTGCTATCTCTGTTCAAAGTAAAGCAAGATAGTTAGTCTCACTGAGTAACTAGGGGTGCTGACGTCTGATCAATGTGCACTCTTATGTAAAAAGGTGTGTGCTATACTTGAATGCTCTTAAAAAATTATGAGCCAAAAGACAAATCTAGAAATATGACCAAAAGGTTCAGAAAAAGTGTTGTAACCCTGAGGTAAAAATCAGAATTGTTAAACATGTTTAATCTCAATACTATTTATTAGTTACTCCTAAGGGAGTCATTGATTGTGAATAAGGCAAAGGGAGGTTAAATAAGATTTAAACTTGTAGCTTTGGTTTATTTCTTTTAAAACTGAGTGCAAAATGCTTCAAGAGTTTGATTGATAAACTCTAAATTCATTTCATTAAAAGCAAGTAGAAAATAAGGGTGGTGTTATAGAAAACCTTATAACAGACGAATCTGAAAATTAAAAGCTTGACTAATGAATGTTGTTCAGACTGTGATTTTTCTGATCAAATGTTCTTCTTGAACTCCTTCAAGTAATTTTTCCACTCCATGAAAATATCATTACAAAACTCTGCTGGCTTTCTAAACTTCTTGGATTTTCAATACTGCTACTATGATCATTTCACAATTTTTGCTCTGACTGGTTGTCCAAAATAATTTCTTGATTGAACCATTTTCACAACAATTACTATAACTTTCTTGCTGTTAAGTTGCGTAGCATGTCTCATCTGATCTGCATAATTAAGGGGGAGTTGATGATATGTTTGTATTGCATAAACTCTTGTGTATGCATACATTGATCAAATGTCTAAAAAAAAATCTTGTTCATACAAGACTACACTGCATTTTCACACTTGATTTCTTGTCTACTGCCACAGTAAATCTCAACTGGTAGCTGACCCTACTATTTTCAATGTGACCCCATTTCTTTAATTGGTGTCTGAGCCTTAAATTGTTCTTGCCAATGTCTAAGGGGGAGAACACTCCTACTGCTTATACTCCTGATATCAAACTATTTTTTCTTTTGATGATGTCAAAGGGGGAGAGAGTTTGATGAGTCATTAAGTTACTCTCCAAGGGGGAGAGAGTTGTGATCAAAGGGGGAGAGAGTTTGATGAGTCATTAAGTCACTCTCCAAGGGGGAGAGAGTTGTGATAAAAGGGGGAGAGAGTTGAGAGATTGGGGGAGAAAGTTGAGGATGAGTCTCCAGGTTAGTATCTGGGAGAGAGTTCTCTACAAGGGAGAGAATTTGATGTTCTCTATGCTCTATGTCTGCTAATTAATATGATGAATTCATAGTGTTCTGATCATAATGACTCACAGTGTTGCCATCATCAAAAAGGGGGAGAATGTTGTGCCATGTGGTTTTGATGATGTCAAACACTATGACTCATTTATGATGTCATGGTTTTGATATCATGATTTTTGATATATGCTTGTTAATATTTTGATATTGTCATGCCTTATTATGCTTTGATGGTATACATGAACTTTTGAAGAACAGGCTGACAGATGAAGGCTAGGCTATGTATGTTTACAAAACATTATGTCTGAAGAACAGCTATGTGCATTTGAAGAATGTGCATATGAAGAACAGGCTGACAGGAAAGCCTTATATCATTAAGCTCCAAGCCAGTATCTTCAGAAGGAGTTAACCAACAGCATTATAGCAATCGACAGAGCAGAAGCTAAAGAAAAGGATTTGGAAGAAGAAACATTGACTCCAAACTCCTCTGGAGTCGACTCGGCAATAGGCCTTCAACCGATTTCTGCCAAAGGTCACCCACTAGCTCAAAGGTCAATAGCTACGGATTAGTGGTGACAAATAGGTGGCCAACGGTGTAAAATAGGCAATAAGAGTGTAAAAGAGGCCACCAAGGGTGAAAAATGTGTTGTAGCATTAAACTCTTCAAACGTGAAGAAGAAACGTCGACTCGAGATAGTTTTGGAGTCGATGCCCAAAGCTAGCCAGAAGAACTCACCAACTGAAGAAGCAACAACACCAAAGGCGACGGCTGAAGTGGAATAAGGGTGCAAAATAGCTAGGCACTGGTGAAAAATGGCCAATCGAGGTAACAAATACCTCTTCAAGTGTGAAAAACAGGCGATAAGGCTGAAAGTGGTGAAAGAGATGAAGCAGCGTTGACGCAGTGATCAATGGCGTTAACGCAGTCAATGGCAAAATTCAAAGAAGAGACAAATGTACAAAGTACAAGATAAAACACAAAGCTCTATCAACGCGACATTTTTTTGTACGACAACGCAGTCTAGCCAAGATCAACTTCCAGTTGACTTAAGTCCTAAAGACACCAGCCAAAGGCAGATCTCAAGCAGGCTAACAAATGACAACGTTGACGCATCGCTCCAACAGCGTCGACACAGCCAAAGGCAGATCTCAAGCAAGCTAACAAATGACAACCTTGACGCAGTCCTCCTACAGCGTAGATGCAGCCAAGGGCAGACTTCACACAAGCCAACAAGGATAACAAATGAGCAAGTAACGGTGACAAATGAGCACATAGGGGCGACAAATGAACCTTTAGTGGTGACAAATAACTAATGGTGATGGCTCATGCTCAAAGGTGAATTGGCTAAGGTGACGGCTCTTAGCGATAGGGGTAACAAATGGCTCCTTAAGGGTGAAGAATATGTTGCCAAGAGTGAAATACGGCTGGGTGCATGGAAAACTTAAAGAAGTCACGTGCCACCGATTCCCAATTATTGGCACGTGATCCTAGGCATCTGACATAGTTCTGTATGGCACTGAGTCTCAGAAAGTTCCCTTCAAAACATCTGGACAAATGAAATTTCAAAGTAAAGAAATTCCCAGTTCAAGAAATTCGGATAGGGCTCTATAAATACTGGTGCTCACTCTGTTCAAGTCAACAAGAGCGGGAGTAGAAACAGAAGAGGGGAATAAGAGCTGGTGCAAAAAATAGAAGCCAAGAGAGAGAGCTGCGAAGTGATAAGAGAAAAAGAGAGAGAGTGATCTGTGAGCTCGTTCTAGTAAGAAAATAAGAAGAGAAGAAGAAAGAACGAGAGAGAAGAGAGTGAGAAGAAGAAGAAGAGCACGAGAGAGTTGCCTAGTTCAAGGAGAGAGCAAACGAGTGAGAAGAAAGGAGATCTACCATGAAGCGAAGCTCAGTTTCAGAGATCACATTCAAAGTGCTTCCAGTGGAAGCTACATCATCTTCATGCATTTGATTTGTTCATTGTGCTGTTCAGTTCAACATTTTATTTTCCATCTTTGTTACCTTTTTTCCTTTTTCATTCTAGCTTTCATCCTTGCCTTGTTGTGCTCGGTGCACACAAGGTGGTTGCACACAGTTCATAACTGTGCATGGTTTGCTCAGGGAAACCTGAGTGTGGAGGTTGTTCCTCCAGTGTTCCCTCTGTGTCTTTAGAGGACGAGAGGATTGTTCCTCTGGGTTATGAGCAACCTGGAATTTTTCACGAGTTCCCTCTGTGGTATCAGAGGAAGGAAGAATTGGCTCCTCCGTTCACTACCTGTGGTAGTGGGTCTGGTCTTGCGGGTTGTAAGATCAGGGAGAAGGGATTTGTTTCCCTTGGTTCAAGATGTTAGCCAGTGTTTGTTGCAGACTGAGTCTGTGGTCTTGCTTTTGCAAGGGAAGCCTCACTCAGGTTGAGTGAGGGGTGGACGTAGGTCTGTGGGTAGCTGACCGAATCACCAAAAAAATTCCTTTGTCCTGTGGTTTGCCAACTGTGTGTTTGATCCTTGTCTTCGTCCTCCCCTCACATGTTAGTATATGAGCTCATGCTACTGCATTTCCATTAGATACTAAGTGTTCAAAGTAAGCTTTCTTAGAACTCAAGAATTCAGTGAAGTAGCTTCTTCATTTATTCCTGCACTTCTTGTCATCCCACGATCTGCTAGTGCTTCTCTGATTTAATCTAAGCTTGTAGTTCGACAGCTAGTTGTTAATTGGTATAGAATTTCAATTGAGCAAAGTTTTTATATAGGATCTATTCACTCCCCCTCTAGATCCTGTTGTGCACACTACATTGGTATCAAAGCCTCCAACACTAGATATAGATAGAGGTCGTGATTTTCGGAGTTCTTCCCTATTTAGGCTACCTTGACCTAATTAGGACTCTTAGATGCTTGAAATCCTATAAATAGGACCCCATAGCTTCCTTGGTCAACCTTAGTTCGTGGGAGAAGGCTGCTAGGCATAGGAGGATCGATCTAGGAGGAGGAATCGAGGGTTTCTTCATGATGGTCATCGGGTTTCGTTCATCTTCCTCTTCTTCCTAATCCAACTTAAGGTAGGTGATCTCTCAGGCTAAACCCTAAATTAATGAGTCAAAGCTATTCATCTACATGTCCTCTTTCTTTTTACATCCTTTTGCCCAATTTATATGGGCTGTATTGTATGAATTTAATGAGTTATCGACTGTATATCGCTATTTTATGATTTTCTCGCCGGAATGGTTCTCGGTTCGTAGTCGCGGCCCACCCAGGAATCGCGTCTCTGAATGATGTAGGCCGATAGACCGCGACCTGGTGCTTAAAAATTACTTTTAATTATTATATTTGTCTATATCGCGGTTCCCTCCTTGATCGTGTTCTTCATATCGCGGCGCGTCTGACGATCGCGTTCTAGCACGGGTTTCCAGGAACCCTAGTGCTGTGTCCAGCATGATAAGTGATTGCTAGTGAGTCTAGATGCATGATTTCACATTTGCATGTCATTTGAACTAATTAATGAATATAGGGAATATGTTTTAACCCTAATTTTCTAAGTTCATGAGTTTTATTCTTAGTCCTTTTTTTATTCTATATTCTCACCCTATCTCTAATGGTCATGTCATGTTAAAAGAGTAGTTAATCTCTTGGTAACCTGAAAATTGATTCATGATAGCAAGTTTAACTTCGTTGCATGATAATTATTGATTGAGTGTTCATGACTTTATCTTGGGATATATCATGGATATGTTGCTTTTAGGGTTTTGTCACTTCGGTGACATTAACCTACCGGTTGCTATTTTTTTCTATAGTGAAATAGGAAGACTATTCTTGGTGAAGTTGGGAGCCCCTGCCGAACATTCCTTCCGACTGGACAAGAACTTTCTTCATCGAGGCCTTCGTAAGTCTCCGCGAGCCTTAGATTCTCACAAGGACGCCGAGTTGGTTTGATGGGGACATGAAAGCAAGGCCACTCACATTTTATTTGCATTTTTATCCTTGGGACAATTGTATGGCAAATATAAGCCAATGTATTAGTCCTTAGGAATTAGTGGGTTTCTTTGCCAAAGGCCTTGAAGGCCCGGTAGGACCCCCACCCCCTCTCTCATTGGGCCACCTAGGTTCTAGGGCCCATGGGGACTGGTCTTTGTTCCATGGGAGAATATTGACCAAGAGGAAAATTCAAAATTCTCTACTTGCCCACTTGGAGAGGGCGCCCCCCCCCTTTTTAGCAATTTTTTATGTTTGTATTAATTTGACAATTTGGGGGAAGAATCTCCTTGATGTGACACCACCTTGGGGGTGATAGTCACAAGACCGAAGACCCCTCGGACCTAGGAAGTAAGCAATGCAACGGACCGACAACTTCACTCGAGCGGACTCACCCGCTTGGCGCACACTAGGGCCCATAGGCAAACAGGGATGGTGGAGAGGGTCCGAAGTGGGACCTCACCTTTCCGGGGATTTGACTAGCTTGGGATGGACCCCTAAGGGCCTGGGATGCCCAATTCCTTGGGCGGCCAGCACGCCAAGGGCGTGGGTTGTAGGGTCCCACTCTCAACTCACTTCGCGGTGGTCGCTCAATTATAAGCAAATTCGGGATCGGGCACTCTCTTACCACCGACGGAGCAACCAAAAACAATACTAAACTAAGCAATTAAGGGGCCAGCAATGAGAAGTGTTTCGAAGCTCACCTGATCGGCGTGAATACACTAATCCTGACCGAAGACGAGGGCGAGTGGGGAGGCGTGGGTACGCACCCGCACGCCGCGTCAATGCCGCTTGACCTGAAAATTTATAGAGTACACCACTACTCCTCGTGCAGGAGGGTGGGACAGGGTGGGACAAGGGGTTGGGGTTAATGTGATATAGTCAAACACTACCTCCACGTAGGGAGGGGCTGTAAGCTGGCCAGGCGGGGTGGGGAAACTATGATAGAAAAATCGAGTTGCCGAGCTTCGTCGATTCTGTCGGCTTCAGGAATAGCTTGATAGGTAGTTGATGTCGACGCCGCCACAGGCTCAGCCGAGCTCAGAATTAGTCAAAACTGGTGCCGAAACTTTCCAGACTGACCCAGTATGTCGCCTGAATTTTCTTGGAATTTTGTGACGATGTCACTGGCCGGGGCAGATCCTGGAACAGGGCTGGTCTTCGCTGGTTCTGGTTGCTCCTAGGGTGATGCTGCTGGAAGACGGGGGTGCCACGAACTTTTCCGTCCTTTGTGGAGGCAAGACTGGGACCGTTGTGATCGTGATCGAGTCTTCTTTCTGTCGGGACCAACGGCGCCGTTGGCAGATGTCGGAGCTGATCGGGAAGGCCCGAACAACAGGGATGTGTCAGTTCTGGCTCGGGAAAACTGACCTGACACACTTGGAATGGAAAATTTGTAACTTTTGATGCCGAGGTCCAAACTTAGCTCTACTTCTTGGAGATGGGAGATGACTTGAAGGAGAAGCCCTCAGCCAAGTTTCGCCCCCAGATCTGCAAGGGAGTGGCCATGGTTGAACTTGATCTGAGGCTCTGGTTCTCTACCTAAGTGGTTCTGCACAGTAGAGGAAGAATCGCTCTCACGGGCAGCTCGGTGCTTGGACGATGACGAAACCACCTCGCCTGGAAAGCTCTCTAGATGAACTTTCCAGAGGTATATGACTTGACACTAGAAGGATCAGAGAAGGGCCAAAGACGATGCTACTTCTAGGACCATAGCTTGTTGCCTGCGAACTGCTACTGGAGTTGCAACCTGCCGATGGGAAATGGAGTAGGATGGGGGGCGAAATGGGGGTGGATGAGTGTGGGGCGAACCCTGGCTGTGAGGGGGTCTGGGAGGGGTGATCCAAGGTGAGGGAGTTGCAAAATGGGGGCTGGAAGGGGGTCTAGCAGGTGGAGGGAGGGAGAGCTATGAATTTTTTTGGAAGGGAGAGAGGGAAAGGGTATTTGAAAATGGGTTTAAGGGTGGGATTAATTTCTGGTCTTGGGGATGGGAAGAGGTGTGTGAGGAAGGGAAAAGGATGCTTGGGGGAGTGGGGAATTTTCCCTTGGGAGATGAGAGAGGTGCTTGGGGAAGGGGGGTGGGTGGTTGGTGGTTGGAGGGTGGAGTGGGGATAGGTGGAGGCTACCTTAGGGATGGGGTGGAGTAAAGAGAGGGGTTGTGGGGAGTTGGAGTGACTTTAATGGAGAGGGAAGGGAGAGAGAAAGTGGTTGGGAGGGGAGGAGAGAGAAAGGGGCGCCCCCTCTTGGAGATAGAGAGAGAGGGGGCGGAATCCACCCTTTAGAGAGAGAAAGGGAGAGAGAGATGGAGAATCCACTCCAATTGCACTAGAACACTCAATTTTTTTGATTGACCAAAAGATTACAAATGAGACAGTGGGGTGGCCTATTTATAGGCACTCATATTTTCCTAGGACTAAAATGACCCTGACTAAACAACTAATGACCAAAGCAGTCAAAGGGAGGGCACCCCTGGGCCAAGCCCACTAGTTGGGCTCAATAGACAACTTAATTAATCACATGCCTCAAGACTTAGGTAAATGACCCTTATACCTAGGTATCGGACTCAAATAAAGGGAAAATTACATAGTTTATGACTCAAAAAAATATAAAAAGTACATAGATAGATTCAGAAAAATGTGAAGAACACAATGGCGCAAACCGTCGATCCATTAGAGCTTCGTAAAATGTGGTGGGGTAAGTGATGCCCCCATCACTCCTATCCCCTAATTTCCCCTCCCTAACCCTAGATCTGGGGTTAATTACGTCTTTGAGTTAGAGTTATATAACCCTTGTATATTTTGATTTCCATAAAATAACTGAAAGAAAAATTGCATTTGCTCCAAGAAGCCAAAGGGCGACCCCTTCCTCTCTCCTCTCCAACCCCATTGCAGTAGAGATTGCAGCCATTCTTGAGGTGAGAACCCTCCTTATCGGTTCCTCTACTCGGTGAGAAGCTCAGCACCGCCGCCGCCGCCGCCATCGAGCCGCTGTCGTACCACCACCGCCTCGTCGTCTCCATTCTGCTCTCTGTTGGACTGTAGCTTGGAGCCTGATTTCATCCTCCACATCCCTAAATCTGATCGATCTAAAAATTTGAGGGTGAGTACCTCTTATGGTTTCCCCTTACAAAAAAAATTCCCAAGTCAATCAACCTTTGTTTTCTACCCGTTCCATTTAAATCTTCTAGATCTACACAATCTGTCCCTGTGCAGATCCACCTTCCAGCAACCCACCATTTTGTGTCTTTCACCCCCTTCCCAATTTCAGATCAACCTGAAATTTGGATTGGGACTTCTGTCCACCAAACACCCTCTCCACAATTTTTTTCACGATTTTAGGAGTTTGTGTACTCCTCTTAAAAATCGCTGTTAAAATTGGATTCTGTTCTACCCCCTGCAGTCCAGATCTGACCTCCCCTGCCATAAAATCCTTTCCACCCTTCAAACCACCTCCAAAAATTACCAAACGATTTGTGCGTGACTCTCACGTCCCCCTCTCTCTTCCATAAAAGTTTCAAGTCCCAGATCCAACATTTACCCCTCGGTCAAACCTCATTATCAAGCAGATCCCAGTCTGCCCAGTCTGTTCTGAGTCAGTGAGTTTACCTGTTCAAAATTTCACCACGAAAAATACAGAGACAGGAAAATTCCTAAAACACCAGGTCCTCTTAGATCTACGAACGAGCTTCTCAACGGTGCTGATTTCGCATTGATCAGACATCGGATCTGACCACAGCAATTTTTTCTCGTCGGGTCGCGCGACTCTGAAACTGCAGAGCAGGTTCGGGACAACAAACAACAACGCCTCACAAATCATGCCGCCTCGCCTTCCACAAGGTGATCCAGGATGATCGCCTCACATCGATCGTTCTTCCAGGAGTCCTCTTCGCAACAATACAACTTCCAGCCCGATCGGCCCTCCGACCGGAGCATGATCAGCGAGATCGCTAGTACGCGCCGTTCGGCCAGCACCGAGTAGCAACGCGTCGGCATCGATGAAGCTGCCATAAAACGCCGCCCGTCAACCCGAACTTGATACTCCCGGGTCCCACATGTAGCCCTTTACCTCCCTGTGTGGAGTAGGTAGTAATGCATTTCTGTAATTTTTGATAATTCTACTGTACCGGGAGTACGAGTCTTGGCCGGGATCGCCTTCCCCACACCTGGAGCGTGGTGGTATCATTCTCACTCCTCCATTTTATAACATTTGCTTATCTCGTATATATTCTTGAATGCCGCTGCATGAGAGAGTGATAGAATAATCTAGCTCGATATATTTTTACCACCGCTGTGAGAGAGTTCACGTGACCCATTCCGTGACCCTATTCGGGCACGAAGGAGAGTAGAGCACCCCAGACTCATTGCCGGTTTCTCAACCCGTACATCTGCACGCTTCCCTCGCTAGGGATGAGTCGCGAGTTTTCCTAGAGTCTCAGGTTCGCATCAATCGGTACCAAGTCACATCCCGTCCCATATCAAATTGGTATCAGAGCCAGTTTGAGTCTAGGGTAGTCGGTCCCAAGCATCGCATTGTCTTCCCATACCCAGTATATTAAAAGGTGCCTCAGGAATGATAGGTTAAACCTATTGGGAAGGTAGCACACTTGCGTGAGTGCAATCTTCGCATCAAACCTCCGCCACGTACCGGATACTGGTTGAGTCTAGGTTTGTAGTTGAGTCTGCATTCCTACTTTGCATTGTTGTTTTAGGGTCGTGTCTAGTCCATTGTCTAGTCCATTAAAGAGTCAGCCTGTCTTGTCTCCTTGTGTTTGCATGTCCAACTACCCGCCAGCCCCATGGCAGATCCCCGAGTCCATAGTCTCGATGAGCCATCTGTGGCCGATATGTTCTGAACTATTATGGAAAAGATTGATGGGTAAAGTACACGAGTGGATAAGTTGGATGGGTTGAGTACGTGTGTAGATGGCCTAGGCACACGCTTGGAAGGGAGGAGAGTGACCTTTGACCGAGACAGGAGAACCTGCACCTTACACCCACCTCACCTACCCGGCGAGTTGCCGACCACCTCCGTGTCGCCAGTCACCCACCCCCAGCTGCTCGCTCCGCCTCCGGACTCACGCCCGCGAAGCCATATCTCCGACCAGTGTCCTTCACGTTCACCTATCTTAGAGGACACACATTCGGAGGATGCCCCACCCGGGGTTATTGTAGTGAGTTATGAGGCTTACCAAGAATTGGCCGAGAAGTACCTTGCTGAGGTTGAGGGGTTAGAGCAATCCAATAGATCACCTAGAGGGCCAGGGTCTGTCAGTCACCCAGCCCCATTGGATGACCCCGTGCTGTCACCCATCCTCGATTCCCTTGGTGGCCCTGACCAGTCTGTCACCACTCTTTTGCTAGTCACTCTCAAGCAGCAGTTAGCCGTCCCACTTTTACCCGTCTCTCTTACGGTAGCACAGCCGCTAGTGACCACCGTACCACTATCGACACCCTAGGTTGATGCGGTATCGTTTGATTTTTGCCACGCGTACGAGAGACAATGTCCGGACTTCCCATTTTCCATGCTTCACACCAAACGTCCGGATTACCTTCCCATCACCCGCCTCCTGATCCTCTTACACTTCTATACCCGAGGATGAGTCTTCTCAAACCGGAGACGGTTGACGAGGGTTGAGACTCATGGCATCAAGTTGTGGGTCAGTCTATCTGTACACTTAGTGTATGAAGACGGTGTCTGACATTCTTATCGAGTCTTCCTTAGTATAAGTATAGGGTCATTTGTGAGTCTTTGTTTCGTACAGTCTATCGTGAGTATGCATACGTCAAGTCGAGTCGGTCTAATGCAAGCTCGCAGTGTCAGTCCCTTTCGAGTGTGAGGCAAGTCGGGACTAATGCGTACGCTGTATACTTGCCTGAGGAATATAAGACCCAACAGTGATTCCCAATGAGTCTTTCGAGCCATCTCCTCCTTTGAGAGTGACCCCACCCTACAGTGTCCACCACTAGCCTCCTTCTCATAGCAGCATGAGCATATAGAACATATACAGGATGAGCAGGTGATGATTACTAGGAGTGGAGCGTACCTACGCTACCTAGTACGGTGGGGAGCACGGTCTGCATCCGACGACACGTGGATCACCCGAGTAGTGATACAGATCTGTGGAGCGACAAATGAGCAGCCACACCCCTTACTCGACGGGGACAAGTTTCTCCCACCCGGGGAGAATTGATGGGGACATGAAAGCAAGGCCACTAAAATTTTATTTATATTTTTATCCTTGGGACAATTGTATGGCAAATATAAGCCAATGTGTTAGTCCTTAGGAAGTAGTGGGTTTCTTTGCAAAAGGCCTTGAAGGCCCGGCGGAACCCCCACCCCCTCTCTCATTGGGCCACCTAGGTTTTAGGGCCCACGGGGGCTGGTCTTTGTTCCATGGGAGAATACTGACCAAGAGGAAAATTCAAAATTCTCCACTTGCCCACTTGGAGAGGGCGCCCCCCCCTTTTAGCAATTTTTTTATGTTTGTATTAATTTGACCATTTGGGGGAAGAATCTCATATCCCCTAATTGCCCCTCCCTAACCCTAGATCTGGGGTTAATTAGGTCTTTTAGTTAGAGTTATATAACCCTTGTATTTTATGATTTCCTTAGAATAAATGAAAGAAAAATTGCATTTGCTCCAAGAAGCCCAAGGGCGCCCCCTTCCTCTCTCCTCTCCAACCCCATTGCAGTAGAGATTGCAGCCATTCTTGAGGTGAGAAGCCTCCTTATCGGTTCCTCTACTGGGTGAGAAGCTCAGCACCGCCGCCACCACCGCCATTGAGCCGTCGTCACACCACCACCGCCTCGCCGTTTCCATTCTGCTCCATACTTGACAGTAGCTTGGAGCCCAATTTCTTCCTCCACATCCCCAGATCTGATCGATCTGAAAATTTGAGGGTGAGTACCTCCCATGATTTCCCCTTACCAAAAAAATTCCCAAGTCAATCCACCTTCGTTTGCTGCCAGTTCCATTTAAATCTTCCAGATCTACACAATCTGTCCCTGTGCAGATCCACCTTCCAGCAACCCACCATTTCGTGTCTTTCACCCTTTTCCCAATTTCCCATCAACCTGAAATTTGGACTGGGACTTTTGTCCACCAAACACCCTCTCCAAAAAAAATTTCACGATCTTAGAAGTTTATTTACCCCACTTAAAAATCTCTGTTAAAATCGGATTCTGTTCTGCCCCCTATAGTCCAGATCTAACCTCCCCTGCCATAAAATCATTTCCACCCTTCAAACCACCTACAAAAATTACCAAACAATTTGTGCGTGACTCTCACGTCCCCCTCTCTCATCCATAAAATGTTCAAGTCCCAGATCCACCGTTTACCCCTCAGTCAAACCTCATTGTCAGGCAGATCCTAGTCTGCCCAGTCTGTTCTGAGTCAATGAGTTTACCTGTTAAAAATTCCACCATAGCAAATATAGAGACAAGAAAATTCCTATAACACCAGGTTATCTTAGATCTACGAAAGAGCTTCGTAACAGCACTGATTTTGCGTCGATCCGACATTGGATCTGACCGCAACAATTTTTCTCCCCGGGTCGCGCAGCTCTGAAACTGCAGAGCAGGTTCGGGACAGCAAACAACAACGTCTCACAAATCAGGCCGCCTCGCCTTCCACAAGGCGATCCAAGACAATCGCCTCACAGGGACCGTTCCTCCGGGAGTCCTCTTCGCAACGGTACAACTTCTAGCCCGATCGGCCCTCTGACCGGAGCATGATCAGCGAGATCGCCAGCACGCGCCGTCCGGCCAGCAACGAGCAACAGCACGTCGGCATCGACGAAGCTGCCTCAAAATGCCGCCCATCAACCCTAGCTTGATACTCCCAAGTCCCACGTGTATCCCTTTACCTCCCTGCGTGGAGTGAGCAGTAAAATGCATTTCTGTAATTTTTGATAATTGTACTGTATCGGGAGTACGAGTCTTGGCTGGGATCACCTTCACCACACTCGGAGCGTGGAGGTATCGTTCTTGCTCCTCCATTTTATAACATTTGCTTTTCTCGTATATATTCTTGAATGCCACTGCATGAGAGAGTGATAGAATAATCTGGCTCGATATATTTTTACCACCGCTGTGAGAGAGTGCACGTGACCCATTCCGTGACCCGATCCGGGCACGAATGAGAGTAGACCACCCCAGACTCATTGCCGATTTCTCAACTGCGCACATCCGCACGCTTCCCTCGCTAGGGACTAGTCGCTACTTTGCCAAGAGTCCCAAGTTCGCATCAATCGATATCGAATCGCATCTCATCCCGCATCATGGTTGTACCATGAAAACCCCATAAACTTCTAGGAATCCTCGTCCTATTGTGTAGGATAGGGTTCGACCGACCTTTGGACCCATAGAGTGGGGTTCTGTTCAAGCTCTATCAGCTCTGATCTGAATGCAGCCTGGCTAGAAACCGCGTTCATCTTGCTCGCGACTGTTACCCTGACCGTGTTCTGCTTGATCATGGACCTGGATCTGAACGCATCTATGAAGACTGCGGTGGGTCTCTCGATTGCGTTAAGATTCATCCTATGTAAGCGTGTCGACAGACCTATGTAAGTCTATCGATAGACCTTCTATCTCTGTCGACTGACTTCTGTCTCTGTCGTCTGACTTTTCTCTCTATCGATTGACTTTCTGTCTCTGTCGATGGACCCAGAGTCTCTGATTCTGAATGCGGCAATTCCCCAGATAGCATTATTCAGATCGCGGTGTGTATGCCAATCGCGTTCAACCTAGTGTTATGACTGTTTCTTTTGTGATTGTGATGTGCATAGACTGATCCTAGCCTTTCATGGCTATTGTTTCCTGACATCTTTGACTCCTCTCCAAGGGGGTTAAGATCTTAATAGTCATATTCGTATGATTCACTGCCCTTTAATATCATTCTCTAATGACTCATTACTTCGAATTGTTGAAAGTCCTTGGAATAGTCTTATTTCCAACTTCCTTGATTACATGAGCATATTATTGGAATTTTGTTGCCATTATTAAATTATCTGAAAAATATTGATATGGGACTTTAGGTCCAATATGACACTCAATACGAAGCATATTTATAAGGGCCTTGATCTGGTACTAGGGGAGAGGCAAAGTCCAAAAGTATATCGATATTATGAATGATCAGGTGTGTCATTGCACCAACTATATGCAAGATTGGTTCTAGGCAAATTTACATACTTGGCATGATTCGTATATGTTATTGACGGAATTCTGGATATTGAGGCTCAGAAGGGGTAATTTTTTGATATGAATTCTTCTAATTGTGATCTCCAGTACATGTTATTGGCTAATCGTTCCTTATCATGTACTTGTGAAAGTCTTATTGTCTACCTTGGATTTTCAATTGATCTTGCCACTGTCTTGATTGTATTTCAGTTTTCCGTCAAGCATCACATAGTAAAATTTCATGCAATGCTAAACTGCTAATCACTTATATTCTTCCCGATGATAGAGATGTAATTCCTATTGAGCACTTTTGCTCACGTAGTTTCTTCTTAACATTTTTCAAGTAATAATGAATAAGATGTTCAAACGGAAGGGGAAGGGCAAGAGTGTTGAGTGCTCTAGAGGATCGGAGTCTGTGTCTTTTCTTTTCTTGAGTCCAGTCTTGTAATTTGAGTCTTTTCATTCCTTTTTATTCAATGTAAGTTTGAGTCAAGAAAATGTAATAATTGACATTTTGAATATCAATAAAAGTACATTTTGTTCATTTTTGGTCTCTTTGTGCCTATGTTGGTTTGCTCCACTTGTCATGACTGTCTCGCTTCCACATTCCGAGCAAGTTTCCGCTGCTATAGGTTCAGGGCGTGACAAAAGTGGTAACAGAGCCTAGGTTTTCTGAAACCCTAGGTCTTGAGTCTAAGGTTATGTGTCAACTATCTCTTACCCGGTGAGATTGGGTAGAGCCATGGGGCTAATTGATAAAATGTGATGATGTTAATGAGTTAAATGAGTATAAGTCATTAATCCTTGTAAATTTGTTTATAGGTTGAGATGGCTGCGGAGCGTGCTCAATGGAGCGAGATGTAACGTACTATCCAAGGGTTAACTCAGCCTTTGCAGCAAGTTGCTCAAGGTGGAGTTCGTCAGGGTGCGAGAGATTTGCATCAGAGTTTCCAGGGAATGAATCCCCCTTGATTTAGTGGGTCTGCTGATCCGTATGAGGCTGAGCACTAGGTTAGAGAGATGGAGAGGACCTTTGGGGTTATGCAATGCGCGGATCAAGAGAAGGTCTTGTTAGCTACTTATCAATTAGAAAGAGATGTGCGGGCTTGGTGGGAGTCTACAGAAGCAACGTTGCCCAGTAATCAAGTAACATGGAATGAATTCTTAAAGCTTTTCAATGAGAAGTATTTTCCGGAGAGAGTTCGAGAAAAGAAGGCTGCCGAGTTTGCATCTTTAAAGCAAAGGAATCTTTCAGTGGCGGAGTATGAAGCACAATTTTCTAGGTTGGCTCATTATCAACCTCATGTAATTTATACGGAGAAGATGAAAGCTAAGAGATTTCTGAATGGTTTGAGGGTAGAGTTTATTCCGCAATTACCACTGTTAGAAATGTAAGTTTATGTCGAGATGGTGAAGAAGGCCCAATTGATAGAAGATGCTATGGATATGGCGGAGCGTATCGTGAGAAGGCTTGCCAGGAAAGGGATAGCTAATGGTTCCGAGGATAGTGTGCCTACCAATGGAAGGAAGAGACTGAATGGAGGCAATGGTTCTCATAAGGACAAGAAGGTTAAGAAGGGAGACCGCAAATTGTCCATGTTAAAGAGAAATGTGAGCATTGTGATAAAGGTGGGCATCGATCAGAGGATTGTTGGAGGAAGCTTGGGAAGTGTATTCGTTGTGGAAGTGGAGACCATAGAATTACTCGTTGTCCTCTAATGAAGGAGCAAGTGCCGCGGGATGAGCAATCAAGTGAACCGAGGCGGCAAGGCAGGCTGCAAGCATTGGAAGGTACCTCTAAACGTACCTTATTCTATAATTTCATGCTTGGACATGGCGATTATCACATATTGGCATGAATTAGAGTTGATTTGGTTAAGTATGCAATATGAGGTGTCTTTAGGATTGGTGATTTTACCCCACTATTATTTTGGAAAGAAAATGGTGTGAATTCGGAGGACCAAATTCCTTAAAGTGGGGGAGGGTGTAGCGACCCGATTTCTTATAAAGGCTAATTTAGATATTTGTAAAAGATAATTAAAATGGCAAAAATGGAATTCAAAGAAATTATTATAAGTTTTAATTTAATGGGCCAATAATTGAGGCTTAATGGACTAAGAGGCTTATTCTAATCCCTAAAATTTGGAATTTATAAAACCCTTGTTTAATTGGGCAAATTTGGTTTAAAACTAACCCTAATGGGGTAATCACCCCAATCAAACCCGAATCCACTAAGGGGAGGTTGAATCTAACCTAAACCCTAACTCTAATTCGATCTAGATGGGGTAGGGCGGCCCTAGATATAGATAGAGGTCGTGGTTTTCGGAGTTCTTCCCTATCTAGGCTACCTTGACCTAATTAGGACTCTTAGATGCTTGAAATCCTATAAATAGGACCCCATAGCTTCCTTGGTTGACCTTAGTTCGTGGGAGAAGGCTGCTAGGCATGGGAGGGTCGATTTAGGAGGGGGAATCGAGGGTTTATTCGGGGCGGTCGTTGGGTTTCGTTCATCCTCCTCTTCTTCCTAATCCATCTTAAGGTAGGTGATCTCTCGGGTAAAACCCTAAATTAATGAGTCAAACCTGTTCATATGCATGTCCTCTTTCTTTCTACATCCTTTTGCCCAATTTATATGGGCTATATTGCATGAATTTCATGAGTTATAGACTGTATATCACCATTTTTGGGTTTTCTGATGAGGACATCTCACGCCACTCTCCCTGTGTAACGACCACCAATTTGGGCATTGGCCCAATTGAGAATAATTCGGGCCCGTGAACTCAATGAGCTAGAAATCTGGAGAGATTATTGAAGGATCCTCAGGAAATTGGTAACTTACTATAGGGAGGTCAAAATTAGGTGAAACAAAAGCACATGCAATGTCCACTAGGTAAGGAACAACTTTGATGAAGAGTATAACTTCTGAAAAGTTGGCCTAATAGGAGATAAGAAGGAGTTATGATAATGGGCTGAAATAGTTACAGAAAACACAATCACCCGTTAAAATAACGATATCTTGTTCCACAGTCAACCAAATGGGATGAACCTAGGCTCATTAGAAAGTTTGGGCCCTCAGCCCAAACTCTTCTGTTGACGTGGAAAATTAACTCACACTAGAACCCAAGGTTCTTAGCCCATTTGTTGCCAGCTGTCACGAAGGGGTGTGACTGTTAGGAGAACTCGGATGCAATTAATGGGAAATTCATAACTTCGTCTGTGGTTAATGAAATGTCATGAAACTAAGGCCATAATTCTGAGTGAGATGTTAGCTACAACTTCTATGTTGAGGTCAAGGTCAAATACTTCCTGGATACTAGAGCTATACCCGGATTACCTCGGGCTACCGAAAGGTCGGCATTGGAATGAGGGAGAAAAATGATAATATTGCAAAAATTATAACTCGAGCTAGGAATGAGGAAATTTGATGAAACCACCTCTGAAAGTGAGATCTGTAAGTCCTCGTGATTTTATCTGAAGACATCCCAACCCAAATCCCAACATAAAAATGTGCTCACTCACATTTATGATCAGGTAGACGAAGGGTCATCTCTGTCAACTGAAGGGATGCTTAGCATTAACCCCTCTTTAAACCTGCGACCTTTGGGAGCGGGCTGGAGGCTTGTGGATCGTGGATAGCACCCTGGGAGGCTTGGAGGCTATATAAAGAGGTGGGTTTCATGGGTGGTCAACCTTTAGAAACACCTATCTTCCATTTTCTACCACCGACAGGTCCTCTTGTGAAAGGAAGAGAGGTGAGGGACCTTGGCCCTTGGGTAGGAGGGAGGACCTGCAGTGAAGTCTTGGTGGGTCTGGGGTGTGGATCTCATCCCCAGATCGAAGGGTAAAGCTGAGGTAGATCTGGGGTGTGGATATTATCCCCGGATCATCGGTTAACATTTCAAAGGTAGGCACCTAACCTCAAACTTTAGGGGGTCAATGATGTATTAGAATGGTTTTAAAAGTACATTTTCTACACCTTAAAGAGGGATTAAGGGCATGTGGGGACCACCACCATATTCATTTTTGGTTTTTGGTTTCATCAAGTTTCGGGCTTCCATGGGTTACCTCTGAGTCTCTAAGAATTAGAAAACTCTTTGGGAAGGCCAGCCTTTGGGCAAAGTCTGTGCATATTTCCTATTGATCATAAGCAAGGTCTGTGCATTTTCTCTATTGATCATAGCAAGGTCTGTGTATATTTCCTATTGGTCATAAGCAAGTTCTATGCATATTCCCTATTGATCACAACAAGGTCAGTGCATGTCTTACCCAAGCCTTAGTAAGGTCGGTGCACATTTGGGTGTTGTTCATAGTAAGGTCGGTGCACATTTTGCCCAAGTCTAAGTAAGGTCGGTGCAAGTTTTGCCCAAGCCTTAGGAAGGTCAGCGCACATTTGGTATTGTTCATAGTAAGGTCGGTGCATAGGCAAGGTCAGTGCACGATTTGTCCTAGGCTGAACAAGGTCAGTTCACATTCTGTTCTAGGCTTAAGTAAGGTCGGTGCACATCACTGTACAAGCCTAAGTAAGGTCGGTGCATATTTAGTTCAGACCAAAAAGAGGGGATGGTGCATGTTTAGTCAGGTCAAAGGAGAGATCGGTGCATGTTTTGCCAAGGCCAAGAGGGGTCCGTGCATGTTGTGTTAGCATCGGTGCACATTTAGTCCATGCGTAAGGGACTGTGCATGTTTGTGTTGACATCAGTGCACATTTAGTCCATGCATAGGTTAGGTCAGTGCATGTTTAAGGTCTATGCATGCTTTCGTTATAGTAAGGTCCGTGCATCGTTTGTAGGGTCTGTGCACTTTTGCCCATACGTAGGTAAAAAGGGGTCTGTGCATTGTTTATAAGGTCTGTGCACTTTTGGGTCCATGCGTAGGTAAAGGTTTGTGCAGAATAAGGTCCGTGCATGTTTTGTGTCAGCGCATGTTTGTGTCGATGCATGTTTTACATATGTGCATGTTTTGTGTTGGCCACGGTGAGGTCGGAGCATAGTAGGTCTGTGCATGTTTTGTGTTGGCCATGGTGAGGTCTGAGCATAGTAGGTCTGTGCATATTTTGTGTTAGCATAACCAAGGTCCGTGCATAGTAGGTCAGTGCAAGTTTGGCCCTGGCCACGAGCAAGGTCAGGGCATGTGCTAGTGGGGTCGGTGCAGGTTGGCCCCGGCTATGAGCAAGGTCGGTGCACCTGTGGGTCTGTCCAATTTCTGAAAACTGAGAAAAAAAAGAATTTTGAGGGGGCATATTAATTCATAAAAATCTAAAAAATTAGAAAATGGCAGAAGGCTAAGTTAGAAACCCATAGTAAAATTTTCATGTCCACAGAAATTCTGTACTTTCAGATATAAATTATTTTCTGTGCATATGTAGCCTAGAAGGATAAACATGTTCCTTTTATATAGTAACCTGATCATGCATTGTTAAGCACCAGTGAGCATATAAGTATCTTTAGCCCACTTAAACTATTGGAACCATGCATGTTATGATAAAGTACCATACTAGTATTTGTAAAATGAGTATGAATGCGAATATGATGTAAATGATATGAATGGAAACAACAGTCTTCTGTGAGATAGGACTTCGGTCCCTATGGGGGGGGACGACCCTGGAATAAAATCATATTGATTTGGTCTTTGGTCCCGGGGGGGGGGGGGGGGGGGCTTTGTGATGTGGTGTTACGTAATGCCTCGAGGCCACCAAGAATCTAGGTGGGAGTTCGCTCTCGGGTCTGCGCAACACTCTTTCGTTCGTTCGTTCGTTTGTGTGTGCGGGCCTCCTGTGTTGTGGCAGTTGTTTGTTTCCATGATTAACGAAAATGTGATAATGTGATAATGTGACAATGTGAAAATGTGATCATGTGAAACTGCTCATTTACCGTGGTTTTAATACATGCATGGGTATCGTATATGTTAGTTAAAGAATGTGTATTTTCCTCATATGAGTTATTTTAAGTAGTGGATAATGAATAGTTTAAGCTATTATTAACATCTGAATTATGTATATAATTTGGTTATATATATGTGAGTTAACCCCGGTTTGTTTACGCTGTCTACTGAGCGTCACACTCACCCCTTTGTGACACACGTTTCAGGAGACATTGAGGAGGTGGTTTGGGAGGAGGCTGCAGCTGAGGAATAGTGCTAGATCATAGTTCGCTTGGGTATGCTATAGATGAATGTTTCTCTTATATGTATGATTACGAGGCGGGAGCCAATGAGGACTCATGTTTATTCTGGAACATTGGTCATGTACTCTCTTTTGAAAGTTATGAATCGTTGGGATGATATTTACATTTCCTGTAATTGTGGTTTATCTCTCATGTGAATGTATGCATATTTATGTATTATGCTTCCACGATACATACGAAGTAATGTCTCGTGGTCGGATGGGAAAGAAAAAAATTGCCATAAATTTGAGAACTGGATCTCGGGGCGTTACAAAGTGGTATCAATGCACGAGAGAAAAACTATGGTTACAACCATTCCAATTGTCCAGGTAGTAGAAGAAGAGGTAGGCTAGACTAAAAAAGGGTAGAGTATATTTAGAACCCATTTCAAACAGACAAACCCTCATAGGTAATAATTGGAACCATAAGGAATTTTAGGGTCATATTAAGTTAGGTTCTAATGAATACCTTTGTATAGGTTCACTAAGGAGCAGAAGACGATGGGCAAGAGGCCTAGGCAGGCAGAAGGGAGGTAGGGCATGGAAAAGGTGGCACGTTAGGAGCCGGTATCGAGGGGTGGACCGGTGGTCCCCTTGTGTGTCCATTCTGGGCGCAACCATCCGGGACAAGAATGTTGGAAGGCAAAGGGAAAGTGCTATGGATGCGGCGATGGACATATTACGAGGAACTGCCCTAAGAAGACTCGGCAAGAGCCAGTACCACTGCGGGAGAGGATTCGGTATAGAGGGCGAGTTTATACGCTAATGCAAGAGGAGGCAGACAATACCCCTACCGTGATTGAAGGTACGGAGCAATGACCCATTTTAGTTTGCGAGTCGCATAACAAGCTGAACCTTTGAATGTAACTGATAAAAACCATAAAAGCATATACTGTGTGGCATATGTTGTAGGTTACAATTATTTTAAGTAAGGTGATATTCAATGAGCCTTGAAAACACAGCTTGTGCGTTACACGTGCAAGCTTCCTTTCCAGAACAGAAGAAGGTTAACTGATCATTAATGTCTAAATTAGAAAATAAGACAAGAAAGTTTAAACCATTTTAGTTGTGGCAAAGAGGGTTGTCTAGGATACCATCAAGGTCTGGTTAAGATATGTGCCAGCTCTAAACTTCAAGAAATTGATATCTAGGGTCATACTCTTCCTGTCCCTGACATGTTTAATGCCTATTATGATATCTCGTTATGTTGATACCATGGATTCTAGGCAAAATGCTCATGTGCATACTTTAAACTGATGACCTTGGTCCTCAACTAGCTGCAAAATACTTATCAAAGTTTGGAAGGGGGTTCTGCTATGGTTCATAGTGATAGTTTTGCCATGAAAGATAACATCCATTTAGCTTTGACCGACAGTCTAGCTTCCCCACCAATTGCATCAATGGGTTGCCCTGTGTCTCACCAAGCTAGTTTTGAAGTCCTGAGTTGCATGCGGTATGAAACTGTTCCCTCATTTTCTAGATTGTTGGGTGGGTAGACTTTAACATGGAGTTACAGGCTTTGTAAAGCTCAATCATTTCAGTTCATATGTTTAAGAAAAATTGAAGGGGGACCATGTGCTCCTAAAGGTGTCTCTCCCATGGGAGTCTTGCAATTCGGGGAGAAGGCCAAGCTTGGTTCTAGATATATCGGGCTTTTCAAGATTTTGCAAAGGGCTGGCCAGGTGGTTTATCGACTTGCACTTCCACCTGCCCTATCGCATGTGCATCCGGTCTTTCACGTCTCTATGCCCAGGAAGCATGTCCCGGATACCTCACATGTTATAAAGTATGAGCCCCTAGTGGTTCGAGTAGATATGTCTTATGTGGAGCAGCCCAGTGAGATCATAGACAAGAAGGAATAGGTACTGAGAAATAAAACCACCCGGCTGGTGAAGATTTTATGGAGGAATTATCATTCCGAGGAAGCAACATGGGAGTCAGAGGACAAGATGTGCCAGGAATACCCTCAACTATTCGGTGAGTAATTTTTCTTAAAGAGAAAATTTCTAGAGTTAATTTCAAGGATGAAATTATTTTAAGGGGGAGAGGATGTAACGACCACCAATTGGGCATTGGCCCAATTGAGAATAATTTGGGCCCGTGAACTCAATGAGCTAGAAATCTAGACAGATTATGGAAGGATACTTATGAAATTGGTAACTTACTATAGGGAGTTTAGAATTAGGTGAAACCAAAGCCCATGCAATGACCACTAGGTAAGGAACAACTTTGATGAAGAGTATAACTTCTGAAAAGTAGGCGTAATAGGAGATAAGAAGGAGTTATGATATTGGGATGAAATAGTTACAGAAAACACAATCACCCGTTAAAATAACGATATCTTGTTCCACAGTCAACCAAATGGGATGAACCCAGGCTCATTAGAAAGTTTGGGCCCTCAACCCAAACTCTTCTGTTGACGTGGAAAATTAATTCACACTAGAACCCAAGGTTCTTAGCCCATTTGTTGCCAGCTGTCACGAAGGGGTGTGACTGTTAGGAGAACTCGGATGCAATTAATGGGAAATTCATAACTTCGTCTGTGGTTAATGAAATGACATGAAACTAAGGCCATAATTCTAAGTGAAATGTTAGCTACAACTTCTATGTTGAGGTCAAGGTCAAATACTTCCTGGATACTAGAGCTATACCCGGATTACCTCGGGCTACCGAAAGGTCGGCATTGGAATGAGGGAGAATAACTGATAATATTGCAAAAAATATAACTCGAGCTAGGAATGAGGAAATTCGATGAAACCACCTCTGAAAGTGAGATCTGTAAGTCCGCATGATTTCATATGAAGACATCCCAACCCAAATACTAACACAAAAATGCACTCACTTGCATTTGTGATCAGGTAGACGAAGGGTCACCTCTGTCAACCGAAGGGATGCGTAGCATTAACCCCTCTTTAGACCTGCGACCTTTGGGAGCGGGCTGGAGGCTTGTGGATCATGCATAGGACCCTTGGAGGCTATATAAAGAGGTGGGTTTCATGGGTGGTCAACCTTTAGCAACACCTATCTTCCATTTTCTGCCACCTATGGGTCCTCTTGTGAAAGGAAGAGAGGTGAGGGACCTTGGCCCTTGGGTAGGAGGGAGGACCTGCAATGAAGTCTTGGTGGGTCTGGGGTGTGTTCTCATCCCCAGATCGAAGGGTAAAGCTGAGGTGGATTTGGGGTGTGGATATTATCCCCAGATCGTCGGTTAACATCTCAAAGGTAGGCACCTAACCTCAAACTTTAGGGGGTCAATGATGCATTAGAATGGTTTTAAAAGTATTATTTCTACACCTTAAGGAGGGATTAAGGGCATGTGGGGACCACCACCATATTCATTTTTGGTTGTTGGTTTCATCAAGTTTCGGGCTTCCATGTGTTACCTCTGAGTCTCTAAGAATTACTAAAGTCCTTGGGAAGGCCAGCCTTTGGGCAAAGTCTGTGCATATTTCCTATTGATCATAAGCAAGGTCTGTGCATTTTCCCTATTCATCATAGCAAGGTCTGTGTATATTTCCTATTGGTCATAAGCAAGGTCCGTGCATTTTCCCTATTGATCACAGCAAGGTAAGTGCATGTCTTACCCAAGCCTTAGTATGGTCGGTGCACATTTGGGTGTTGTTCATAGTAAGGTCGGTGCACATTTTGCCCAAGTCTAAGTAAGGTCGGTGTAAGTTTTGCCCAAGCCTTAGTAAGGTCAGTGCACATTTGGTATTGTTCATAGTAAGGTCAGTGCATAGGCAAGGTCAGTGCACGATTTGTCCCAGGCTAAACAAGGTCGGTTCACATTCTGTTATAGGATTAAGTAAGGTCGGTGCACATCACTGTACAAGCCTAAGTAAGGTTGGCACATGTTTAGTTCAGACCAAAAAGGGAGGATGGTGTATGTTTAGTCAAGCCAAAGGAGAGGTCGGTGCATGTTCAACCCAGGCCAAGAGGGGTCCGTGCATGTTGTGTTAGCATCGGTGCACATTTAGTCCATGCGTAAGGGACTGTGCATGTTTGTGTTGGCATCGGTGAACATTTAGTCCATGCATAGGTAAGGTCAGTGCATGTTTAAGGTCCGTGCATGCTTTAGTTATAGTAAGGTCTGTGCATCATTTGTAGGGTCTGTGCACTTTTGCCCATACGTAGGTAAAAAGGAGTCTGTGCATTGTTTATAAGGTTTGTGCACTTTTGGGTCCATGCGTAGGTAATGGTCTGTGCATGTTTTGTGTCGGTGCATGTTTTGCATCTGTGCATGTTTTGTGTTGGCCACTGTGAGGTCTGAGTATAGTAGGTTGATAAGTGTGTATTTTTCCTTGTTAATTCATAATCATTCACATCTTTATGAGCTTAAATAATGATAAATATACACTTCTCACACTTATTGTTGATTTTGTATCAAATGTTTATATTTCTGAAATTAAATAAATTTTAATTACATTTTGTATGTATTTATACAGGCACGTAGTACGAGAAAAGGTCCACGAAAAAGAAAATAAAGGAAATAAAAATATTATGTTGAATGGGCCAAAAGCCCAAGGATTTGTTCAAAAAGAAAAGAAAAAAAAAGAAAAAAACATAAAATTATTTACTATTTTTTAGAATTTTCTAAGATATATATACTATATATATAGATATATAGATATATAGATATTATATATATATATATATATTTTAAAAAAAAATTCAAAACCCCACCCCGCCCCGCCCTTCCCGCCTTCGTCGCCCGGGCACGGGCGACGATGTCGGGAGGGCGAATGCGGGGGGGGCTCGTGGCAACCGGAGCGGCAGCGGCGGGGGGGTGCGTGGCCGCACCAGGACGAAGGCGGCGACAGCGGCGGGGCAGGCGCGTGCGCCACGCGCGAAGACGTGGCGGCTGGCAGCTGGAGCGGGCGCACGCGGGCCCACGGGCGGGCGGCCGAACCCGGCCTAACCGGTCGGCGCAATGCGCCCGCAGAGAGAGAGAATGAGAGAAAAGAGAGAGGAAAAAGGGCTGTAAAAATTCCAAAAAAAAATCTAAACAAATCATAAAAAATGACAAAAGGTGCAGCACACTCCAGCCTACCATGTTGGGTCAAAATTAGGTGCATTTGAGTGTTTTATATGAGTAAGAAGAGGTTGTAAACCCTATATAAAGGGGGTATCACTTGTAATGAGGGTAGTTAGTGAGTTGTTAGAGTTAGAACTAGATGGAGTTAGGGAGAGAGCTAGCTATGGGCACTTGTAATGTAAGTTAGTTCTTTACATTTCTGAAGTTTTTGATTGTTGAAGTTGTGTTTTTCCAAGCTTTTGAAGGCAAATTTGTAAGTTGAATTTATTGCAATACAAGTTTCATTTTGGAATTCAGTCTTTTCATAGCCTTATTTCATATTATTGTGATCCTCATTTCAAATTCTTGTCTTCATAATAGTTGTTCCTTTTTAAGTTTTCTTCAACTTCTCTGTTTAGCATTTCTTCAAATTCGTCCAAATTCATAGAGTTAATACCCATTTTCTTAAGTGATGTCCTGTGCATTTACTGTTCATCCGTGGTGATACCTTCTTCCATTCATTCATTTTGAAGTCTTTTTAGTCCTCAAATAACTCTGAGTTATTCATAATAGTTGTTCCTCTCTTGTATCTCTAAGTTTTATTCTTCTTGCACTTTGTCAGATTCCTCTTCTTTTGAGCTTTAGAATTAAGTTTTCTAGGTGCTAGTTTTCTGTCAATTACTATTCATCCGAACCAATAGGTCATAGTTTTTCAAGTTTTTCCTTATCTTCCTTTTATTTTCTGTTTCTGTATTCTTCATAAAAGTTCTTCCTTTTTCAATTCTCTACAACTTTCATGTTTTCAACTTTTTCTAATTCCATTCAGATTTCAAGTTATTTTATTTCTTCCAACCCCCATTTCCACTTGAATTCTGTTTTGTTTTCACCTTAAAGTTTCAAACTTGTTATATGCAAACCCGTTCTTCTTAAGTGTTTCAAACATACCCGAAGCGGTGATTCTTCTTCAAATCCTCTCACGGCGTCGACTTCCTAGGCGGAACGATCATCATCAAAGGCTCGGCGTGGAAACGACGACGTTCTTCACTCAATTGGCTAAATTTTCTTTACTTATCCCTTGTCATTTCAAGTTGTAATTTCATTTCCGTTAGTTGTAATCGCACTCAAAACCCAAAAATTGGTTTTTCAAAACACAAGCATATTTTCCAACTAAGAAAAATAACCAAATTCCTTCCCCGTGAGATCGACCCGTACTTACCATTATACTCATATTTTCAAATCCATAAGTGAGTGAGTGCGGTTATAAATTTGTGTGGCACGGCATTTTTAAACGACGACTGTCGAGCGCATCAAATTTTTGGCGCCGTTGCCGGGGACTGGAGATACTTTTCATAGTTGGATACTCTTGTGTTTACTTTGTATATTTGTATATTGATTTTTGCTTTCTTTACTTGTGCAGGAAAACGAAAAAAATTTGAAAAACAAAGAAAGAGGAAGATCGAATCTGAAATCCTATGGTTATGAAACGTTGTTGACAGCCCGGCAGCATTGCTAAAGGGCTGAAAACAAGAAACAGGTTCTATCTTTCCACTTTCTGAAAAAAATTTTTTACAAAAATCTGAAAATTTCTTGAAAACTCTATAAAAAATAAAATAACAATCAAAACAAAAGAAAAATTTTCATGCTGGTTAGTTAGGTCCATTAACTAAAAACAAAAACAAAAAAAATCTTCATTTGTACCAAATAAAAGACCTCATTGCAAGAATAGAAACTACACTTTCATGCTCTAGGTCATGCATCATTTAGCTTAGAATTTGTCTTTGTTTAATTTCTGCATTGCATTTTGAAGATCGCGAGGGGCAAGGTACGTTCTCCTGATCCCAGTCTGGCATTCATTTTTACATAAAGAACCCCTTGTTTGAAATTGTGGTGTGCATTTCATTTCAAAATACTTTAAGGGCAAGATCCCTAAACAAGATAAGGTGGGGATTTCATCACCCTTCCTTAGCCCGAAAACCACAGTTCCCTTGCATCTCTGCATTACCTAGGCCTTCAAATAAAACTCAGTAGACGTTGGCCCTAGGATCACACTGTGATTCTTGTGTTATTTAGGTTTATCCTCGTATGAAAATCGGTGCCTAAGGCAAGACGGTCGGACAGCAAACGCTTTAAGCGGGTTAGTGGTTTGACATAATAAGGTCCCTACGAAAGTAGGGGGAACCTCCCACTTCCCCACCCCTTACCTGGCTGGTGGTCATATTGAGGATAAACTTACATTTCACTTTCATCACTTTGTGAAACCCTACTTGTAGGTCTAGGGCACATCTAGGTAATTAGGGTCATTTGTGTGCTAACTTGTTTATCTTTGCATAAAAAAAAACAATAAAATCAAAACATAAAAAAAAATTTCATTGAAAAATCATCACTCTTTCTTGGGTCTTTTTCATTTCCACATCTAATTTTGTTCAGGCCCAATAATAGATTCTTTGATGTTTAATTATGCGGGCTATGTGAATTCCAACTCTCCATTTACCCCTTATCAACAAACTCCTTCACTCTTCCACAATGGGGTTCATAATTCATCTTTCACCCAAGAGCCATATCAATGGTCATCGGATTTTTCCACCTCTGTCTCCTACACAAACCCAAATAATCAATGGGAAAATCAACAATTTTCTTCTTGGGAACCATACCAAGACCCCATTCAACGTCCTTCAAATCCACACTTTGCAGATTGGGATTCATATTCCAATGATCCTTACAATCAAGTCCATTCTTATGATCAACCCTATTATGGAGGGCAACCAATACACTCTCCTGATTTTCAGATTGAGTGCCCTTCAAATTACTATCCATTACAATCTGACTCTCAGCCCACTTATCTATCTCCTCTATACACAGATTTACATAAGGATGAGATGTTTGATAAATTGACACGGCTCTTCCAGACTCAACAACAAGCCTTTCAGGAACAACTGCAAAACTTTGAGGCCCAAGTGAGTAGGATTGCTGAAAACATCATAGAAACGGAAGTGGATCCAATGCCTAACAACTCCACAAGTCTTGAGGACCAACTTCTTGGATGTTATAATGATAAAAGTCTATATGCTCAACCAATGATCTCACAATCTACCATTCATATCACTGTTGATTTTGAGGATTATGCGGAGGACGTAACGGAAGAGCAGCCTGAGGAGCCTAAACCCCATTCCATTTGTGAAGAGGATTATGATGATCTTGAGTCGTCGGGGGGAGAAGAAGGGAATGATGAAAATCGTATTTGGGCCAAAACCTCTGATGACCATTATGACCCAGCCCAACAGACAAATCATTACTATTCATCTCTTCCACCCACACCTAATGCCTCTGCTGATCAATTCATTTAGTTACTTCTCCATAGTCAATCCCTCCAACAGCACATCAATAGGCTTACTGAGGAAGTCAAAACCATGGAGGGAGAGCAATTCTTTGATTCCTCTGGACCCAATCCTCATCAAGTTCTTCACACTGACTACGATCAATCTATAATTCCCCAAGAGCATCACACTCTTATCACTCTTAATTTAGTAGATCACGGGATTATGGAGGGGTCGTGTCAGCAAAATTCACATGAGAACTCTAAGGGGATTGCGGACTTGACTGGAAATGCAATAGATGAAGGTGATGAACTGATAAATGATCATATTCCCCCTCCTACAAAGGAATTTGAGGAGCCAGTGCTTGCTTGTCAACATGAGGGAAATGCAAGAGAGGTGGATGATCTTCAGTTAGAACCTCATCACAAGTCTCTCCCCGATCATGATGACCTTCTCTTTGAAGATGGGAATGGAGAAGAAGTGGAGATGGTACACGACTTTGATGAAATTATCCTTGAAGATGGTAAGGAAGAAGAAGTGAAGATGGATCTAGAATTGAATATATATTTGAATAATGAAGTTGGGGTAAATGAGGAATTGAATGATTCGAGTATGCCGCATGATAATTTCAATCTAGAGGAGCAGGTAGAGCTTGTGCCACTTCTGGACCATGGTGATTCTTTTCAAACTCTCCCAACTCATTGGTCCACCCTAGCTCTACATGCTGATTTATCTGATCCTAAGGAATCTCAGGAGGAATATTTCATACTTCATGATATGATTTTTTCCAATGTGCCTCCTCTATTCTTTCCTCGGGATAATGCTTTTGAGCTACCTCCATCTCGATCTCTGTCTCGCCCTTGCGCTCACCAGTCACATTCATTTTCTTTAGAGCATGAAAAAGACAATTTTGGCAAGGATAAAATTCTTTGGTGGCTCATTTTAAAATCAACTTGTTGGTTGTTGAGCTACAGTGCGTCTGGCAGAAGACGTTAAATTTAACACTTTTTGGGAGGCAGCCCAACATTTTCACAGTTTGGTGTGTAAATAAATGGCTTCTTGGGAGGCCACCCACGGTTTTTGTGATTTGATGATTTGTTTTAGTGTGTTTCTTTTACAGTTCTCAGGCCACAACGCACGAAAGCCCTCATCACTTCGCCCGACCCATCAGGTTGTATCCTTCCATCCCAACTATATTATCTCTTTACATGTCCTCTGATCTTTCTACTGTTTATGCCATTGAGGACAATGTCATTTAAGTTGGGGGGGGGAGATAAATGTCCAAAATTTCAAAAACAAAATTTTCAAAAATTTCAAAAATTTCAACCAAAATGTTTCTTACTTTCTTGAATTGTCATGTTAAACAACAGTTTTCCCCGAGTTGAATTTCTTGATTCATGTCACATGAAAAGTGATTCTGAATAGAAACAACTGGGAAAAGGATGCTGGATAATTTATTTACTCTAGCCATGGAAAACTGATTTAAAGAATCTCTTTAAAGTTCAAATGCACTTTCAAAAAAATGAAATCACGATGCACGCTAATGAAACAAGAAGGACAAGCCTTCTACTATTTTCGATATACTGTCTGATATTCTGCACTTTTGAACAAGAGATTTTTTATAAGCTTTCTGCCATAGAAAAGTATGAGAAAAAAATAAAGCACCATGAAAAATGCTCCGATTCTGAGTAACCGGGCCTACTTCACCTAAAACGTGTTGAGGTTCGCGTCAAAAGGAAAAGGGAACTTGGATCTGTGGAACCGGGCCTACTTCACCTAAGACGTGTTGAGGTTCGCGTAAAACAGTGAAGGGTAGTACAGCATCATGTGTGTAAAGAAAAAAAGAGAAAAGAAAAGAAAAGAAAAAAATATATATAGTGATCCCAAAAGGGACATAGCAATAAGGCAGACAAAAAGCTAGTGTGCATTGAACGCTCTAAGTAAGAAGTGCAGAATTGAAAGGCATTTGTTCGAAATAGCAACTGGAGGATGCAATTGTCTCTACTGTGAATTTAGTATTCCACTTGCACAAGTGCTACTGAATTTTGATTAGATTATTGATCATGTACTTGAATTTCTGACATAAGGCTAGTCTGTGGTAATTACTCCAGAGTCCTGATCTTTAGTTAACTCTATGAAAGATGAACTGGAAATGAGGCCTGAATATCTTTAAACTCTTGTTAGTCCTAAATTTTTCATTATGTGCATTGCTAAGGGACTAGCAATGAGTAAGTTGGGGGGTGTGATAAGTGTGTATTTTTCCTTGTTAATTCATAATCATTCACATCTTTATGAGCTTAAATAATGATAAATATACACTTCTCACACTTATTGTTGATTTTGTATCAAATGTTTATTTTTATGAAATTAAATAAATTTTAATTACATTTTGTATGTATTTATACAGGCACGTAGTACGAGAAAAGCTCCACGAAAAAGAAAATAAAGGAAATAAAAATATTATGTTGAATGGGCCAAAAGCCCAAGGATTTGTTCAAAAAGAAAAGAAAAAAAAATAGAAAAAAACATAAAATTATTTGCTATTTTTAGAATTTTCTAAGATATATATACTATATATATAGATATATAGATATATAGATATTATATATATATATTTTAAAAAAAAAATTCAAAACCCCGCCCCGCCCCGCCCCGCCCTTCCCGCCTTCGCCGCCCGGGCACGGGCGACGATGCCGGGAGGGCGAATGCGGGGGGGGCTCGTGGCAACCGGAGCGGCAGCGGCGGGAGGGTGCGTGGCCGCACCAGGACGAAGGCGGCGACAGCGGCGGGGCAGGCGCGTGCGCCACGCGCGAAGACGTGGCGGCTGGCAGCTAGAGCGGGTGCACGCGGGCCCACGGGCGGGCGGCCGAACCCGGCCTAACCGGTCGGCGCAAAGCGCCCGCAGAGAGAGAGAATGAGAGAAAAGAGAGAGGAAAAAGGGCTGTAAAAATTCCAAAAAAAAATCCAAACAAATCATAAAAAATGACAAAAGGTGCAGCACACTCCAGCCTACCATGTTGGGTCAAAATTAGGTGCATTTGAGTGTTTTATATGAGTAAGAAGAGGTTGTAAACCCTATATAAAGGGGGTATCACTTGTAATGAGGGTAGTTAGTGAGTTGTTAGAGTTAGAACTAGATGGAGTTAGGGAGAGAGCTAGCTATGGGCACTTGTAATGTAAGTTAGTTCTTTACATTTCTGAAGTTTTTGATTGTTGAAGTTGTGTTTTTCCAAGCTTTTGAAGGCAAATTTGTAAGTTGAATTTATTGCAATACAAGTTTCATTTTGGAATTCAGTCTTTTCATAGCCTTATTTCATATTATTGTGATCCTCATTTCAAATTCTTGTCTTCATAATAGTTGTTCCTTTTTAAGTTTTCTTCAACTTCTCTGTTTAGCATTTCTTCAAATTCGTCCAAATTCATAGAGTTAATACCCATTTTCTTAAGTGATGTCCTGTGCATTTACTGTTCATCCGTGGTGATACCTTCTTCCATTCATTCATTTTGAAGTCTTTTTAGTCCTCAAATAACTCTGAGTTATTCATAAGAGTTGTTCCTCTCTTGTATCTCTAAGTTTTATTCTTCTTGCACTTTGTCAGATTCCTCTTCTTTTGAGCTTTAGAATTAAGTTTTCTAGGTGCTGGTTTTCTGTCAATTACTGTTCATCCGAACCAATAGGTCATAGTTTTTCAAGTTTTTCCTTATCTTCCTTTCATTTTCTGTTTCTGTATTCTTCATAAAAGTTCTTCCTTTTTCAATTCTCTACAACTTTCATGTTTTCAACTTTTTCTAATTCCATTCAGATTTCAAGTTATTTTATTTCTTCCAACCCCCATTTCCACTTGAATTCTGTTTTGTTTTCACCTTAAAGTTTCAAACTTGTTATATGCAAACCCGTTCTTCTTAAGTGTTTCAAACATACCCGAAGCGGTGATTCTTCTTCAAATCCTCTCACGGCGTCGACTTCCTAGGCGGAACGATCATCATCAAAGGCTCGGCGTGGAAACGACGACGTTCTTCACTCAATTGGCTAAATTTTATTTACTTATCCCTTGTCATTTCAAGTTGTAATTTCATTTCCGTTAGTTGTAATCGCACTCAAAACCCAAAAATTGGTTTTTCAAAACACAAGCATATTTTCCAACTAAGAAAAATAACCAAATTCCTTCCCCGTGGGATCGACCCGTACTTACCATTATACTCATATTTTCAAATCCATAAGTGAGTGAGTGCGGTTATAAATTTGTGTGGCACGGCATTTTTAAACGATGACTATCGAGCGCATCATAGGTCTGTGCATGTTTTGTGTTAGCAAAACCAAGGTCCGTGCATAGTAGGTCGGTGCAAGTTTGGCCCTGCCCACGAGCAAGGTCAGTGCATGTGCTTGTGAGGTCGGTGCAGGTTGGCCCCGGCTATGAGCAAGGTCGGTGCACCTGTGGGTTTGTCCAATTTCCAAAAACTGAGAAAAAATAGAATTTTTAGGGGGCATATTAATTCATAAAAATATGAAAATTTTGAAAATGACAGAAGGCTAAGTTAGGAACCCACAGTAAAATTTTCATGCACACAGAAATTTTGTACTTTCAGATATAAATCATTTTCTGTGCATATGTAGCCTAGAAGGATAAACATGTTCCTTTTTTATAGTAACCTGATCATGCATTGTTATGCACCAGTTAGCATATAGGTATGTTTAGCCCAGTTAAACTATTGGAACCATGCATGTTATGATAAAGTACCATACTAGTATTTGTAAAATGAGTATGAATGTGAATATGATGTAAATGATATGAATGGAAACAACAGTATTATGTGAGATAGGACTTCGGTCCCTGTGGGGGGGACGGCCCTAGAATAAAATCCTATTGATTCGATCTTCGGTCCCCAGGGGGGCGGCCTTTGTGATGTGGTGTTACGTAATGCCTCGAGACCACCAAGAATATAGGTGGGAGTTCGCTCTCGGGTCTGCGCAGTACTCTTTCATTCGTTCGTTCGTTTGTGTGTGCCGGCCTCCTGTGTTGTGGCAGTTGTTTGTTTCCATGATTAACGAAAATGTGATAATGTGACAATGTAAAAATGTGATCATGTGAAACTGCTCATTTACCGTGGTTTTGATACATACATGGGTATCGTATATGTTAGTTAAAGAATGTGTATTTTCCTCATATGAGTTATTTTAAGTAGAGGATAATGAATAGTTTAAGCTATTATTAACATCTGAATTATGTATATAATTTGGTTATATAGATGCGAGTAAACACCGATTTGTTTAGGCTGCCTATTGAGCATCACACTCACCCCTTTGTGACACACATTTCAGGAGACATTGAGGAGGTGGTTGAGGAGGAGGCTTGCAGCTGAGGAATAGTGCTAGATCATAGTTCACTTGGGTATGCTGTGGATGAATGTTTCTCTTATATGTATGATTACGGGGCGGGAGCCTATGAGCACTCATGTTTATTCTGGAACATTGGTCATGTACTCTCTTTTGGAAGTTATGAATGGTTGGGATGATATTTACATTTTCTGTAATTGTGGTTTCTCTCTCATGCGAATGCATGCATATTTTTTTATTATGCTTCCACGATACGTACGAAGTAATGTCTCGAGGTCCGATGGGAAAGAAAAAAAATGTAATAAATTTGAGAATCGGATCTCGGGGTGTTACACTCTGGCTCGGGTCGCCTGCACCACCTTGAGGAGAACATGCTATGATTCTCATATTTTATCTTTATTGCTGAGTCTTATTTCATGTATTTTCCTTTATTGAGTCAGGTAGTTATAGTCCAATTCCTTTGTTTGTGCTTAATTGGGCCTTAGTACCCTAGTTTGGGCCCATAGATTGAGTCTAGGATGGTCTTGGTCTTTTGTCTAATTGTCAACGGCCTTTTGGTCATGAAAAGAGTGGATGCCTATAAATAGGCCCCCTCTCGCCCCCATGTAACCACATTGATGAATTGAATAGAAGAAATTTCACTAGAGAATTTTCTCCACCCTACCTCCCTTTTTCTCTCTTTTTCCTCTCTCTCTCTCTCTCTCTCCCAACCTCAAGAGGGGGCACGCCCCCACTCTCTCTCCTCTCCCCTCCACATTAACCCCCCTCCCATTTCTCCCCTCCACCTCATCAAGTGGGCCCCCTTCCCACTCCCATTTTCAACCCTCAATAACTCCAATCCTCCCCCATTTTTCAACACTCCCACCATCCCCATATAAATCCCCCCTCTCCCCAAGTCAATATTTTACTTCCCCATACAACCCCAACCACCCCCATCACTCTGCCAGCCTCCATAGAGGACTTTTCCACCCTCTCCCATCACATTCTTCCTCAATCCCTAAAGTCTCCATTTTTGGCCAACCACTAGAGCCCAAAATTTCAAACAAAACCTCCCCCCCCTATCCCACCTCAACCCCACCACCAAATTAGCAGCTCACTCCCACCCCTTGGTAGAACCACCCCCAACACCCCATTTTCCCCTTCCCACAGCTCGGTTTGCCCCCTCCCTAACCCCCTCTGAGCTAGGGACCTCCCTATTGGGCATGTGTGTAATATGCTTAATTCTATTGTTTTGTTGATGTCTGACTATGACTCATTGATGAGTCTAACCTGTATTTGATAAACACATATTCATACATTTTAGGTCATGACAACATTGGCAAGAAGACATGTAAGCAAAGTGTAAGAAATCAAGAATGGCACAAAAAATGAGGCAATCGGATGCATAAAAATCGAGGCAAGTGATAATATTGTTGGGTGCACAAAAATCAAGGAAATTGGCAGTATAGAAATCAAGGCAGGCATATGCTTGAGAAGAAGAAAATCTTAAAGGACAGTTCAGCAAAAACTAAGAAGAGTGTCGACACCCAGAGTCGACACTTTGCTATCCAGGTTCTGTCTGGCACTTTTTCATAGGAAATAGTCGACTCCAAGAGTCGACACTTGTTGGTCAAAGTTTTATCTGGCGCCTGCAACCTAGGATGCGTCGGTGCATCCTGCACTTATCATCGATGCAACAAGCCAGCCTTTGAGCAGTTCACGCAGCCGCATCAACCTCACTGTTGCAGAAACCCTTAAGCTGCATCGACCTCATCAAGCTTCCGGCAGGATTTTTTTTCCACAGTTGCACCGACCTCAATGAAGGAACTCGTCTAATGTGCATCGACCTCACTGTAGCCAAGGCTCGAGTTGCACCGACCCTCAAGCAGTTGCACCGACCTCACTAAAGAAGTTCTTCATATTCATCGACCTTACAGAAGGCCAAGCACTTCATGTCTCAATGTAGAAGCTCTTCATGTGCACCGACCTTAATGAAGAAGCTCCTCATGTGCACCGACCTCAATGAAGAAACTCTTCATGTGCACCGACCTCAATGTAGAAGCTATTCATCTGCACCGACCTCAATGAAGAAACTCTTCATGTGCACCGACCTCAATGTAGAAGCTCTTCATGTACACCGACCTCAATGAAGAAACTCTTCATGTGCATCGACCTCGCAGAAGGCCAAGCACCTCACGTGCACCGACCTCACTGAAGAAGCTCTTCATGTACATCTACCTTAAAGACCAGTATTCAGCAGAAGGCATCCCAGCTACACCGACCTCATGCAACATGTATTCCTCAGCTACACCGACCCTAGGCTGTTTCTTAGAAGCTGCTGGCCTTGAGCTTTCAACAGATAGGTCGACCTTAACTCATCAGCAAGTCAACCTCATGAAGCCTTTTGAGTAATTTTTCTGTCAACTCACTGTATCTCGAAGGAAGAGCCAGAGAGCAATAATATATATCGTAAATGCCCAAATACATGGAATCGAGGTTTGGAGGATGCTCCCATGTTTGACTTTTGCTCCAGTCATCATTACTCTACCGAAACACCTTTTTGGTGGCATCCATGTCAGGTTCCATACTTGGGACATGACTCCTGTCAGGACCACCTTTTTGCTTTCATTAAAAAGGATATGGTCCCAGAATTGAACAGGGAGCAGAAAGTCAACCAGAGCCAATGAGAAGTAGACATCAAGATATTTTGCTCTAAGGGTCATTAAATTCTCAGATTTTGGAGATGAAGAGAGGTCTTTGTCAAGTACTGTCTGTGGGCTGTCAAACTCTAATACACTTTTCCTTGCCCCTGTTGGACAAATTAAATAGATAGTTTTTGGAGGGAAAGTTCCCTCTGTTGGGGAAGCCAAAAAAGAAGAAGAGATTCTTCTCAAAGAACCATTATTTATTCGAGCCATTACAGCTACAGATTTTCTACCTGGCCTTTCTATATATATACACAGGAAGCTTCTTTTGAAGCTGCTGCTGTTGGAGATAAAAAGCCACGCCCTTGAGCATTCAACAAGAAGAATCTAGGAGAAAGAAAAGAGAGGGAGTGAGAGCAGCCCAGCACCTCTCGACCCAAGTCCAATGTTGTAAGAGAAAAGAGGAAAGAGAGAGAAGAGATAAAATAAACCTCAAGAGAGAGCAGCTTTGCGGTCTATCGGTGTATGAAGAAAGGGATCCTTGGATCGAACCTTGTAGCTGCAATCACCAGCATCCTTGTCTTGCTCTATTTTTTCAGCTGGTGTGTATATTTTCATTCTTATTTATTCACTGCATTTGTAGTATTTTCATTTGTGTTTTCGGTTTGGCTCTCTTGTTCTTCCGATCCCCTATTTTGGGGACCGGGTTCCTTCTGAGCAATCAAAAGAAGGGAGGGTTGTCCCTCCGGTGTCCCTCTGTTTTTTCAAAGGTAAGGAGAAGTGCTCTTCTCCGGGTTCCCTTTGGGTTTTCAGAGGAAGAGAGGATTCAATCCTCTAGGCCTGTGAGCAGTAGGGTGCTGTCTCACGGTTCCTTCTCTGTTTACAGAAGAAGGGAGGTTTGGGCTCCTCCGGTCACTACCATTGGTAGTGGGTCTGGTTTTGTGGATTCAAGATCAGGTTGAGGGATTTGTCTCCCTCGGGTCAAGCTGTGAGTCAACATTTGTTGTGGAGGTTCTCCATGGTTCTTGCGTTTGCAAGGGTAACCCTCATCGGGTTTGGTGAGGGGTGGACATAGGTTGTGGGTTTGCAATCGAACCACCTTAAAAATTCATGTGTTGTGGGTTGTGCATCTTGTGTGATTGCTCCATCTTCTCTGTCCCCTTTCACAGGTTGGTGTGCATGTTTCAACGTATGTAATCTTGGATATCTCCATTGCACACTTATGTTTTGTGGACTACGCTTTCTTGTATACACACCGCTTATTTCTTGAATGGTACTTGCATCTCCTTTGTGGCCTGCTGCATTCTTGCTCACATGCACTTGGGAGTATTCTCCAAGCAAAAAGGGAGTATTATAGTTCATGCACGTAGCTTTCTCCTTTGCATTTTCATCTACATTAGCTCCTTGGTTGCCTACTGCACTCATGTACACAGGCACTAAGGTGTTCACCTTGTCAAGGAGATTCAGCTTGTTCACACACGCACGCACTACGGCTGATCACTACAGCACACACACACACACACAGCAAGTCATTTTCTATTGATGTGTATTGTGACCCTTGTTGGCCAGTGCTACAGATCTTATTTAGATCCTAACATGCTCTGAAGAGGAGTCAACCTCACTACCTAGGAGCATCGACCTCTGCTGTCACATTGCTGTGTTCAGATTGAAGGAGCATCGACCTCATTTGTTCTAAACGTAGACCTCTGCTTCACTATCAGTGTGAGCACATCTATCTCACATGTCCGGTGCTCCGACTTGTGCAGTCTTTGGATCGTGGCTTATCGCTTCCATCTGAACCATTTCTATTCATTCCATTGTGCTTTATGTCCAAGTGCTTTATTTGCTTTATAGGAGTGGTTTATGCTTGTGGTAGCTTAGCTTTTAAATAGGCTGTAGTTCTTGATAGGATCTATTCAACCCCCCCTTCTAGATCTGATTGCACCACACAGGATCCAACAAGTGGTATCACAGCCAAGCCCTGCCAATCCCAGATCCTACGATCTACAGGGAAAGATCCCGGTGCCTTTTGTTTAAAATGAACTTCTATGCTAAATCCGGTTCAATGGTTTCTCCGCCTATTTATGATGGTTCTGATTTTTCCATATGGCTAGGGAGAATGTATCTCTATATAAATTCCATAGATCAACAAGTGTGGAAGCTTATATTCAATGGTCCTCATAAGCTGCCATTAAATTCAGATGAATGGTCTGCTGAAAATGAGACCAAACACATTGATAACCTTGCGGTATTTAATTTGATAAAAGTTGTAGTTGATGTCAGGTTACTTCATGTTGTATCAACCTGCAGCACAGCTAAGCAAGTTCTGGATGTGTTGGTGAACATTCAGGAGAAGGGAGAAGAACAAGCGCTTGAATGCCTCATGGTCGACCGACCAGAGTAGTCGAGCAATCCATCCTCAGCTCAGGTAAGCTATGACTCCGAAGATTTCAATTTTGAAGAGCTTATGGATGCGTATGATCAATTGATCAAGCAATATAAGAAAGTGAAATCAGAAAAAAAAATTGAAAAAGGATCTTAAGAAGAACAATCAGGGTCATAGCTCCTTTTGTAATAATTACTCTACTTTTAAGGAGCTCAATGACACTCTCATGGTTGATATAGATATACACAAAGAAAGCATTGCATGTTTAAGAGATGAGAACGGAATCCTACAAGCTAAGATAAGCAGATTGGAAGAAAATGTAAGAAAGTTACAAGATAAACCTAAATCTGTAAGAGATGATCAAAGCTTGATCGAAACCAAGGCGCTTGCTGAAGAAAATCAAAGTCTTGTAAGTGAAAATGAAAAATTGAATAAGGAAAACATTGAGCTGTTGGCTAAGTTAAAGGCAAAGGAGTAAACACTGATGAAACAGAAAAAATGAGTGTTCTCCAAAAAGAGTTTGATCATTGTAAAACTGTCAATGACTTGTTAAACGAACAGCTGGCTGAGTGTGTGGCAGATCTGGCCAATGCGGATCAGCATATCTCCTCACTTGAAAATGAAATTTAGGATCTGAACAAGTCGTTGTCTAAATTTATGGAAGGACAAGAAAATATGGACAGATTATTGGGGACGAAAGTAAATTTCCAAAGGGAAGGGCTTGGATACAAACCAGTGAACAAGAAAAATTTTGGAAGTAAGCTATACACATCTTTTGTTTCTTGTTCAACTTAAGTCCAAACCTCTAAAGCACCCTCAAGACAATCTGATGTACAGAAAAATAAAAAACATAACAAAAATCAGAAAAAGAAAACATTCAGTCAAAAATAGAAAAATGATTTTGTTGATGTTGATATGCATGCTAGGAAACACAATGATAAACACCATGTTTTCCATAAAATGAATGTTCATTATTTTTATTGTGGTAAACATGGTCACATCATACATGATTGCTTTATTTTGGGGAATGATGAACTAAGAGTAGGGAAGAACAGAAGAAATAATGCAAGAAGCACTGGCAAAGGGAAGATCCACACCGGGAGGAAGTATGCTCAACACACTTCCATTCAGAAGCCCAGAAAAGGCCTGATGCATCAACGCAGTCCATAGAACAGGTCGATGCACCCTGAAGCCAGCAGAAAAAGTCTACCTCCTCACTGCTTTCAATGTGGAAAGATTGGTCATACAGTCAAAGACTGTTGGTATTTGAAAGGTAGAACCCCCATTCATGCCAAAAGGGGTAACTTCCCTGCTAACCCACAAAAGCCTAACGCACATGCACATAAGAGAAACACCAAATCTTTTGTGCATTACTTTTATTGTGGGAAAACTGGACATGACATGCATGACTGTCATACAATGAGGGAAGATGACTTGATTGCATTGAGAAAGAGAAATGCAGCTACCCGAAGAACTAACCCATAAGGACCCAAGAAAGCTTGGGTACCACAAAATTCAAAATGAGAATTGTGGGTGCAGGTGCCTTGGAGCTGAACAAAGGATGAACAGGTAAACAAGAGCTCAAGGCACAGGTATGTAAATAAACCTTCAATTTTATTTTGCATGTTAGGTATGCCAAGTAAATATTGCATTATAGGTCTATCTAGCAGTCAATAAAATTTGCAATCTCAAATTGTCTCCATGAACTGTTAAAACATGCCCCATGATTTTGGATGAACATCTAAGTTGGATTAACTGTTTAATATTCAGTTTGAGCCATGGTATATCAAATTGTGATGTGCATAAAGATAGATTAAGTCTGTCCTAAACACTCACTATGCGTGAGTAGGGTCTTTAGATCTACAACTCCACCTTGTACCAGAGGTCAGATGTTTTAGATGTTTAACTCATAAAAAAATTGGTCATGCCTATGGAATTGTTATGATGATTGAGTTGTGGTTGATTCATGCTACCATTTAACAGCCATGTGAACTTCTTGCTTAGCATTGTTGATCATTGTTTTTGATGATGTCTTCCATGGTTGCATATATCCCAACTCATCACTCATTTGGACAAATAACATGCTGATTGTCTATCTTAACTTCCATGAGCATTCAACAAAGGGGGAGTTTAAGAGTGTACACCTTAGTGTAGAAATGCATTGCATATGTTTGAATCTGTATGTGTTGTGGTCATTAAGCATCATCTTGGAATTTCATGCACTATCATGCATTTCATGATCAAGGGACCCAACACTACAAGACTAGCATGTTTTACTCATACTCCCTTGCATATCCTGTTATGTCTAACTTGCACACTCAGAATATTTGGAAAGAGGGAGTAAGTAGCATGTATCCATCTGCACATTAAAAAATCCAGTCTACATTTCTATTCAGAATGCATTGCAAATAACCCAAAGATTGCATATCAAGTGGTAACATTTTTAATGCATCATGTGTTCACTTAAGTCATAGGTTGCAAATTCCATTGTCAATCCATGCACATGTTTAGGGGGAGTCAACATCAAAAATTCAGTCTGCATTCATGCATTCATTCTTGTTGACATGTGTACAATCTTCATCTTCTTAGGGGGAGCTTGCCTAGCTTAATTTTTTTTGCTGTTGATCAGGTAGACCTTAGATCTACTCAGGCCGACCTTGCTGTTCAACTATGCTTGAATCTTGCTTTCTGTCCGAACTCTGTGCACAACCTCAAGGGGAGTGTTCATTATCAATTCTCACCTTCTACTCATTTGCACTCCCTGCTCAAATCAGACCTATGCATAATAATGTTAATATCCCATGATTGTACCTTGGGTCTGAAATACTTTTGATGTCCATGAAGCCTTCTAGATTGTCTGGAATCTGCCATCTCTTGCATGTCAGCTAACTGGTTCTAGAATTCCTTGATCTTCTTGGAGGAATTTCGGTCTATCGTTGGATTCATTTATCAGAGTAAATCTTCAAGAAGAATCTTCCTTTATGAAGCTTTATGACTGCCCTGAACATGAAAGCTATTGGTTTAAAATTAATGACTTCTTGAGCTTTAAAGTTTAATTGTCTTGAAAATGGCTGCACTCAGGCTTAATAGACTTAAACCAGCTTTTCATGTTTTAACTTATTTTACCTTCTTGAATCTAAAGTTTAACTTTTGTACAAAGGCATCTTTGATTGAGAAACTTCATAGAAAGTATTGTTTTTAAACATTTGTCAAATCTAAAGATTTTAAAAGAAAAAGGGCAACAATGATTGCAATGAACTTCAGCCATGCTGAGTAACTGGGGATATTGGCGTCGGATAAACATATATCCTTTTGTAAAAAGGTGTGTGCTAAGTTCAGTGCTCTAAGGCGTAGCAATGGCATTGGATTCACCGAGAAACCAAGTCCCTTCACCAAAGAAGTGGAGTGGACAGCGTCATGAAGTGCCATGCAATCTCTGTTCTAAATAAGGCAGAATGGTGAGCTATAATGAGTAACTGGGGGTGCCGGGGTCTAATCAATGTGCACTCTCATGTCAAAAGGTGCATGCTACACGTGACTGCTCGTAAAAGGTTTAACAATTGGTATCCAACAATGGTCTCTATAGAAAAAATATGAATTTGTGGTGCTCTTAGATAAAATCAGAAATGTCTAATTGTTTATCCTCAACACTTCTTGCAATAACTCTCAAGGGAGCTAATGAAATTGAATGAGTAAGGTGAGAGGAGGTTAACCTGGTTTAAGTATGATTTTTTGGTTCATTTCTAATAATTTTGAATGCAAATGCTTACAAGTGCGTTTATTGAAAAACTCAGAATTCATCAGTATTAAACCAATTTGAATTTAAGGGCATTGTCACTAGAGTTCAATAATTGGATATTCTGAAAAATCTGTAACTCTATATTTGTGAACTTGGCTTCAGGTTGAGGAACCCTCATCTTATCAGTTCTTGGATTCTTTGCCTCAAAACAAATTTTCAAGTGTTGATCCCTAGTGTCAACCCTTTGCAACCAGACTACGGTCTAGCTGTTCTAGCATCTGCCATTAAGAAAAATTGGCCTCTTGTTGCTTCATTGCTCCAATAATATCTGCCCTCTCTAGACATTTGCATAGCTATCCTGGCTGCCATGATGATTCACCACTCTCAAACAAGTGGTATCAAAGCCAATTGGTCTCTAAGCAGATGGTTTCTGTTCTTCAAGCATATGGTCAATGTGCATTTTCCATTTCCATGCATTGCATAGAAAATCTTAAAAATCTGAAAAACTAAAAACCAAAAATAATTGCTCTCTAATTGCATTGCTTTTTCATGCTCAAATCTCATGCACATATCTGCCTCTCATGATTCGCTGTGTTGGGACTTCATGGCATATGATGCCTATTTGTGTGAATCTATTTCTGCCATGCCAAAGGACCTAACAATTTACATTGTATTGGTCATAAACAATTTGTATCACTTGCTCTCTAAACACTAAGCATCACTCACTAACAAGTGGTATCAACTCCTTGTCTCTACGGTCTTCTCGCTGCATAATTCTTGCAGTACTTGCATTTATGGGACTAACAAAAGTAGGACCCAAGTTAACAAAAGAGGGACCCAACAAGGAGAGCTGGAAGTGTAAGAATCCAGGAACGGGTGCACTTCGACAAAATGACTCGTTCCTCAGACGACATTGATATGTAGAGGTATGTCTTATTGATGCCCATTCCTGAGAAGAATGCCACATTGCTCCCTACATGTATGTCACACTCTTTGCTTACTCTATACATCATGTGCTAATAATCTCCCACTTTATTACTTTCCTTCCTAATTGTGCCATATATTCTCTCCATTGTGTTATTTTTGATGATGTCAAAGGGGGAGAGAATTGCATGAGTAAAGGGGGGAGAAATCATATGTATCATGGAGGAGAAAATTATATGAGTCATTGTGCTTCAATTCAAGATTATACTTCTTTGCACCTTGACTCATAATGTACTCATAAAGACTCATAGTTGCCATCATCAAAAAGGGGGAGAATGTTGGGCATGTGTGTAGCATGCTTAATTCTATTGTTTTGATGATGTCTGACTATGACTCATTGATGAGTCTAACATGCATTTGATAAACACATATTCATACATTTGAAGTCATGATAACATTAGCAAGAAGATGTGTAAGCAAAGTGTAAGAAATCAAGAATGGCACAGAAAATGAGGCAACTAGATGTACAAAAATCAAGGCAGGTGATAATATTGTTGGGTGCACAGAAATCAAGGAAATTGGCAGCACAAAAGTCAAGGCAGGCATAGGGCTGAGAAGAAGAAAGGCTTAAAGGATAGTTCAGCCAAAATTGAGAAGAGTGTCGACACCCAAAATCGACACTTTGCTATCCAGGTTCTGTCTGGCGCTTTTTTATAGGATATAGTCGACTCCAACAGTCGACACTTGTTGGTTGAAGTTCTGTCTAGCGCCTGCAACCTAGGATGCATCGGTGCATCCTACACTTTTCATTGATGCAATAAGCCAGCCTTCGAGCAGTTCACGCAGCCACATCGACCTCACTACTGCAGAAGCCCTTAAGCTGCATCGACCTCATCAAGCTTCTGGCAGGATTTTTTTCAACAGTTGCACCAACCTCAATGAAGCAACTCGTCTAATGTGCATCGACCTCACTGTAGCCAAGGCTCGAGTTGCACCGACCCTCAAGCAGCTGCACCGACCTCACTAAAGAAGTTCCTCATATGCACCGACCTCAATGTAGAAGCTCTTCATGTGCACCGACCTCAATGAAGAAGCTCCTCATGTGCACCGACCTCAATGAAGAAACTCTTCATGTGCACCGACCTCAATGTAGAATCTCTTCATGTGCACCGACCTCAATGAAGAAACTCTTCATGTGCATCGACCTCCATGAAGAAACTCTTCATGTGCACCGACCTCACAGAAGGCCAAGCACATCATGTGCACCGACCTCACTGAAGAAGCTCTTCATGTGCATCGACCTTGAAGACCAATATTCAGAATAAGGCATCCCAGCTGCACTGACCTCATGAAACATGTATTCCTCAGCTGCACCGACCCTAGGTTGTTTGTTGGAAGCTACTGGCCTTGAGCTTTCAACAGAGAGGTCGACCTCAACTCATCAGCAGGTCAACCTCATGAAGCCTTTTGAGCAATTTTTCTGTCAACTCACTGTATCTCGAAGGAAGAGCTAGAGAGCAATAATATATATCGTAAATGCCCAAATACATGGAATTCGAGGTCTGGAGGATGCTCCCATGTTTGACTTTTGCTCCAGTCATCATTACTCTACCGAAACACCTTTTTGGTGGCAGTCATGTCAGGTTCCATACCTGGACATGACTCCTGTCATGACCACCTTTTTGCTGTCATTAAATAGGATATGGTCCTAGAATTGTACATGGAGCAGAAAGTCAACCAGAGCCAATGAGAAGTAGACAGTAAGATATTCTACTCTAAGGGTCATTAAATGCTCAGATTTTGGAGATGAAGAGTGGTCTTTGTCAAGCACTATCTGTGGGCTGTCAAACTTTAATACACTTTTCCTTGTCCCTGTTGGACCAATTAAATGGACAATTTTTGGAGGGAAAGTTCCCTCTCTTGGGGAAGCCAAAAAAGAAGAAGAGGTTCTTCTAAAAGAACCATTATTTATTCAAGCCATTCAAGCTACAGATTTTCTACCTAGCCTTTCTATATATATACACATGAAGCTTCTTTTGAAGCTATTGCTACTGGAGAGAAAAAGTCACGCCTTTGAGCATTCAATAAGAATAATTTGTGAGAAAGAAAAGAGAGGGAGTGAGAGTAGTCCAGCACCTGTCGACCCCAGTCCAGTGCTGTAAGAGAAAATAGGAAAGAGAGAGAAGAGATAAAAGAATCTTTGAGAGAGAGCAGCCCTGTAGTCTACCGGTGTTTGAAGAGAAGGATCCTTGGATCTAACCTTGTACCTGCAGTCACCAGCATCCTTGTCTTGCTCTATTGTTTCAGCTGGTGTGTATATTTCCATTCTTGTTTCTTCAGTGCATTTGTAGTATTTTCTTTTGTGTTTTCGGTTCGGTTCTATTATTCTTCCGATCCCCTGTTTTGGGGACCGGGTTCCTTCTGCGCAATCAGAAGAAGGGAGGGTTGTCCCTCCGGTGTCCCTCTGTGGTTTCAGAGGAAGGGATAAGTGCTCTTCTCCGGGTTCCCTCTGGGTTTTTAGAGGAAGAGGGGATTCAATCCTCTAGGCCTGTGAGCAGCAGGGTGCTGTCTCACGGTTCCTTCTGTGTTTACAGAAGAAGGGAGGTTTTGGCTCCTCCAGTCACTACCGCTGGTAGTGGGTCTGGTCTTGTGGATTCAAGATCAAGTTGAGGGATTTGTCTCCCTCGGGTCAAGCTGTCAGTCAGCGTTTGTTGTGGAGGTTCTCCACGGTTCTTGCATTTGCAAGGGTAAGCCTCACCGGATTTGGTGAGGGGTGGACGTAGGTTGTGGGTTTGCAACCGAACCACCTTAAAAATTCCTGTGTTGTGGGTTGTACATCTTGTGTGATTGCTCCATCTTCTCTATCCCCATTCACAGGTTGGTGTGTGTGTTTCAACGTATGTAATCTTGGATATCTCCATCGCACACTTAAGTTTTGTGGACTACGCTATCTTGTATACACACTGCTTATTTCCTGCATTGTACTTGCATCACCTTTGTGGCCTACTGCATTCTTCTCATAGGCACTAGGGAGTATTCTCCAATCAAAAAGGAAGTCTTATAGTTCATGCACGTAGATTTCTCCTTTGCATTTTCATCTACATTAGCTTCTTGGTTTCCTGCTGCACTCATGTACACATGCACTAAGGTGTTCGCCTTGTCAAGGAGATTCAGCTTGTTCACACACGCACGCACTCCGGCTGATCACTACAGCACACACACACACACACACACACACACACACACACACACACACACACACACACACACACACACACACACACACACACACACACACACACACACACACACACACACACACACACACACACACACACACACACACACACACACACACACACACACACACACACACACACACACACACACACACACACACACACACACACACGCACACACTGCAAGTCATTTTCTGTTGATGTGTATTGTGACCCGTGCTGGCCAGTGCTACATATCTTATTTAGATCCTAACATGCTCTGAAGAGGAGTCGGCCTCATGGCCTTGGAGCATCAACCTCTGCTGTCACATAGCTGTGTCCAGATTGAAGGAGCATGGACCTCATTTATTCTAAACGTAGACATGTGCTTCACTATCAGTGTGAGCACATCTACCTCACCTGTCTGGTGCTCTAAGTTGTGTAGTCATTGGATCGTGGCATATCGTTTCCATCTGAACCATTTCTATTCATTCTGTTGTGCTTTGTGTCCAAGTGCTTTATTTGCTTTATAGGAGTGGTTTATGCTTGTGGTAGCAAAGCTTTTAAATAGGCCATAGTTCTTGATAGGATCTATTTAACCCCCCCTTCTAGATCCGATTGCACCACATGGGACCCAACACTCCCCAGCCCCTTTCCACCTCATTTCCCACTCTCATCTTCCCCATTTCCCACCTTCTCTCTTGCTGCCACCCAAGCAGACATAGTAGCAGATCATATGCCCTGTTACAGTGACGCTCCCGCCTTCCATGAAGAGCTTCTGGTGTCTAACCCAGCATCTAAATATTCTACTATGAAGTGGCTTTCCAAAAAGTGGTCGTGCCCCCTCATCGGAGGTCGGAGTTGGGCAGGAGGCCCGTTTCCAGCAGGTCACGCAGATCGACTCCGGCTGGAGGCAAAGACAAGTTGAAGAAGCTCCCACGGTCGCTCTTCTGAGCTTCCTAGCATGCCCTTCGGCCGAGGCGATCCTCCGCCAGCCCTCTTTCAGCTCCGAGAAAAAGGAGGTCATTCGGATATCGGAGCACCCCGTTCCGGCCGTTTTCCTTAGCGTGCGCTGACTGCACTCGCCAGATCCAGGTTGGACCACTCCCCACTAATCTGTTCACCACGCTCATCTATGATCTCGGTTGGAGTCCCCATCAGCTCCAGTGTGAAGCCAACTTGCCCACGGTTGTGTCAACGCTAACCCTATCCCCATTGGAGCTCGGATCAGCCCATGGCGCCTTCTACATCAGGCGGTTTCCTTGTTGGGCCAGACAGGGGTCACATAGGACCAGCCTGATCCCGGAGCTCTAGCGGTCCATCCCGGTCACCGGATGACGCCAAACTTCTCCGACGTGTTCCCTGGCCACCCAAGGACGTTTCTGCACTAGTCTAACTGCCGGCGGAGTTCGGAGGAGTTTGTGGCACTCTCGGCATCAACCTGTTGTCAGCCTGGACCAGACAGGACAGGGCAAGACCAGTTCGTGATCTCTGACCTGTAGTGGCCCCGATCGGACCTTGGATGACTTGCAACACTTATAGTGAGCTCCTACCTCATTCCTGAACAATTAGGCACCCACCCCACATTCTGCAACGCTCCGAAGAGTCTGTGGCATCCCCGACTCCGGCTTGCTGTCCAGCAGGATCCGACCGGACAGAATCGGCCTTCGCTCAATTCTAGCCCCTCACCTTGCCGGCTGAAACTCCCTCCCTGCATGGAGGTACAATTTGGTTGTAATTAAGTATGTCCCCACCCCATGATCACCCCCCCCCCCCCCCGCGTGAGGTGTAGTGCTATAGTAATTTGTCGCAGGTCAAGCGGCACCGACGCACATGCGGGCATCGTACGTTCCCCGCTCACCTTCATCTCCGACTAGAATCAATGTCTTCACACCGATCAGGTGAGCATCTAGTCCCCTCCCCCCTGCTGGTTGACTCTTGCTTGTTTAGTATCACATCATAATGCCCGTCGGACAGTGAGGTGAGCGACCGCCCCATATTCCACCATTTGTGAGCCCACCGTGGAGTAAGTTTAGAGACCCACCACATAACCCACGCCCTCGGCGTGCAGGCCACCCATGAATCGCGGGAATCCCAGCCTCTTCCGGGGGTCAGCCTGGGCATAGCCAAGCCCTCGGAACTCCAAGGTCCTGCCTCGGACCCTCACCACCATCCCGAAATGCCTTCGGGAAAGAGTGCGCACCACGTGAGCGAACCCTCCGAAATCGAATCTGTTATCTTGCGTATGTACTTGTGTGTCAAGGTCCGAGGATCATTCGGTCATCCCATTGCACCCCTAGGTTGTCTCACATCAAGTGGTATCAAAGCAAGTTATATGTTTTTTCTTACAAGCCTAGTCCTTGGGCGCTTTCACGCTAGGTCGCACATAGGTGCACACCCGTGCATAGGCCACCCGACATTTCATGTCCACATGTAGAGGAACCCATTATCACTCCGATCCTTCCTCCTCAAACCCCCCAATGGATCCCAATCGCCAAGGGAACCCCGCTACCAACAAGCATGAACTCCCTGACCACGTCAAGTTCCTCATGGAGGCCATGACCAATGTCTTAGGGCGGCTTGATGACATAACCGCCCGACTCGACCAAATTGAGGAAATTAGGCCCGTCCCAAGGGTGGATGATAGAAGGGCACCTCCCCCACATGAGGGACCAGTCATGGGAGAGTTTAACCCCAACCATCCACCCGAGCATGGAAGGGATCCACCCCCGAGGAGAAATGATAGATACCCTCGGGACAACCCGGACGACCACCTCATGAGACTCATGAAAGTCGATGCCCCCCACCTTTGATGGGTCTTACCACCCTAGTGTCTATTTAGATTGGGGGACCTCAATGGACCAATACTTCCATTGGTACCCCATGACCGAGCATAGGAAGGTCCGGCTTGCCAAAATGCAACTTACCAAATTGGCCAAGACCCATTAATTGAATGTTGAGGGGCTAAGGATGGTTAGAAGGCAAGCTCCCATCACTACATGGGAGGGTATGAAAGAGCAACTTAGAATCAAATATGTTCCCCCTTCCTACCACCAAAACCTCCTAGGTGAATGGCAGGCCCTAACCTAAGAAGGGAAGTCCGTGACCGAGTACATTCAAAAGTTCAATTATTACATTCTCAAGTGTGGAGTCCAAGAGGACCACGCGGTCACATTATCCCGGTTTAGGAATGGAGTTCAATTCCACATAAAAAATGAGCTCTTCATGTGCCATGTGACCACCCTAGAACAAGCCTATCAAATAGCTCGGGATGTCGAGAAATTCCCTCGATATCCCCGAATGGCTCCTCTACGTGTGACGGACCCCAAGTCCATGGTGCCTCGGACCAACACACCATCCCCTCAACGGAGCATCCTTCCCACTCCCATGGGAACTCCTCTCGTCCGAGTAGCCCCTCCCAGTGGGACCCTTCCCTCTCAGCCCACAAATGGCCCTACCAACCCCACTCCCAATCGTCCCAACCCAGGACCATCTCACCCTCCCACTAGAGCTAACCCTAGCCACCATAGTGGGTAGAAATGCTTTATGTGCCTTGGATATGGGCACTTCGCCAACCAATGTGCCAGCAAGGGAGTATCCAGTTTGCTCATTAAGGACACTAATCTCCTACCCCAAGTTGGAGTTGAAGAAGAAGTTGAGGTGCACGAGGCCTCTCCCGATTGGGAGGAGGAGTATGAAGCCCAATACAACGAGTCCAACCAAGAGCAACCCCCCTATCCACTGACCCTCACCTTGGAGTGGTTAGGTGCACCCTCACTCAAACCCAAGAGCATGATTGGAGAAGAACCACCATCTTCCACACCTACATCCGAATAGGGGACCATGCCCGGAAGGTCATCTTAGATAATGAAAGTAGTGTGAACGTGGTGTCCCCCGACACCATCAAGCTTCTAGGCCTTACCGTCTCCCTACACCCGAACCCATACTAGGTAGCTTGGATTCATGCCACATCCGTGCCCGTTAGCACCCGTTGTCTTGTCCCCCTCACATTCCAATCCCACCATCGCCAAGTATGGTGTGACATTCTACCTATGGAAGTAGGAAGCATACTTCTAGGGTGACCCTGGATCTATGATGTAGATGCCACTTTTCTTGGGAGGATGAACACTTGTATTTTCACCCATGAGGGGAAGAGGATCCAACTCAACCCTTCGCCACCCCGTCCCCTCCCCAAAAGGATACCTCCCTCCCTAGAAGGGTCCCCTACCCCTTCCTTCACTCCAGCCTCACCCCTCTCTTCGCCAAACCCCGCACCCTCGAATCCTAGCCTTAGTGTGACCATTTGGACTACTAGGAGCATACATCTCATCACTAAGCAAAAGCTTGAAGAGGAAGTCAACCAAGGGGCACAAGTGTCTGCCATTGTCATTTGTCTTGGGGAATCCACACCAACCGACCCACACCCATTAGAAATCTAACAAATCCTTCAGGACTTCCACGATATGTTCCCCGATGAGCTTCTGGATAGTCTACCACCCATGCGCGATGTGCAACATGCCATCGAATTTGTACCCGGAGCTACCTTACCCAACCTCTCCCACTATCGCCTCAACCCCACCGAGCATGCCAAAGTTAGGAGGCAAATTTAGGAGCTCATCAAGAAGGGCTTCCTCCGCATTAGCAAGAGCCCATGTGCCGTCCTGGCCCTCCTCACACCCAAAAAGGACGGAACTTGGCGCATGCATGTGGATAGGTTGGCCATCAACAAGATCACGATCAAGTATATGTTTCCCATCTCCCGGCTAGATGACATGCTAGACATGCTCATCACAGCCACCATCTTCTCCAAAGTTGATCTCAAAAGTGGCTACCATCAAGTTCGGATTATGCCCGGGGACGAGTGGAAGACTGCTTTCAAAACAAACGAGGGCCTCTATGAATGGCTTGTCATGCCCTTTGGTCTTTCCAATGCACCTAGCACTTTCATGCGCCTCATGACCGAGGTCCTCCGCCCTTTCATTGGCATCTTCCTTGTTGTCTACTTTGACGACATCCTCATATATAGCCAGTCCAAGGAAGCCCACCTTGATCACCTCAAGCAAGTTTGCACCGTTCTTAGGAAGGAGAGCCTATTTGCCAACCCTGGGAAGTGTCACTTCATGACTAATGAACTAGCCTTCCTAGGATTCATTGTTTTAGCCCAAGAGGTATCCATGGACCCCGAGAAGATCCAAGCCATTCTTGAGTGGCCCGAGCCCAAGACTCTCCACGATGCCCGAAGCTTTCATGGGCTAGCCACCTTTTATAGAAGATTCATTCATGGGTTTAGCACCATAACAGCCCCTATCACTGATTGCCTTAAGAAGTGCATATTTGTATGGACTAGGGCGGCCTCCAAAGCATTCCTAGAGCTCGAGGAAAAGATGGCCCAAGCCCCAGTCCTTTGTCTACCTGACTTCTCTAAAGTCTTTGAGATCACTTGTGATGCATCTGGGGTAGGGATTGGAGGCATTCTAAGCCAAGAGGGTCACCCCGTAGCCTATTTTATTGAGAAACTTTGTGAGGGTAGGACTAGTTACTCCGCCTATGACAAGGAACTATACGCCGTGGTCCAATCCCTTCGACATTGGATGCATTATCTCCTGCCCAAGGAGTTTGTGATCTTTTCGGACCACGAGGCATTGAAGTATCTCAACACCCAACAAAAGCTCAATGCCCGTCATGCCCGCTGGGTTGAACACATTTAGGCTTACACCTTAGTCCTAAAGTACAAAGCGGGTAGTGAGAATCACGCCGCCGATGCGCTAAGTATGCGGGTGGCCTTACTTTCCACCGTCCAAGTCGAAGTCACGGGGTTTGAGTGAGTCAAAGTAGAATACCCAAGTTGCCCCGATTTTTGGACTCACTAAACCACCCTCTCCACCTAGCCCCACAAGGAACACGAGGGATTCATACTCCAAGAGGGGTATCTTTTCAAGGGAACTAGGTTATGCATACCCCGAACTTCACTTCGGGATTTCTTGGTTTGGGAGCTACACAGTGGTGGCATTGCTGGTCACTTTGTGGTGCAAAAGACCATTGAGTTAGTTGAGAGACAATTCTATTAGCCCAGTCTTAAGAGAGATGTGGCCAACATTGTGGGTCAATGTCGCACTTGTGCTTCTGCCAAGCAAGTGAAGCAAAACACTGGACTTTACACACCCCTCCCCATCCCAGATCGACCTTGGGAGGACTTGAGCATGGATTTTATCCTTGGCCTACCTAAGACCCTTCGCACAAACATGATTCCATTTTTGTGGTTGTTGATAGGTTCTCTAAGATGGCCCACTTTATCCCATGTTCCAAAACTTCGGATGCTTCTAGGGTAGCCCGTTTATTCTTTGATGAGGTGGTCCGACTCCATGGACAACCTAAGACCATTATGACCGACCGGGATGCAAAATTCACTAGTTACTTTTGGAAAACCCTCTGGCATCTGATGGGAACCCTCCTCAAATTCTCTACTGCCTATCACCCTCAAACTGACGGACAGACTGAGGTCATCAATCGAAGCCTTGGGAACTTACTCCATTGTCTAATCGGGGATCACCCCAAAAATTAAGATCTCCTCTTATCTTAGGTTGAGTGTGCCTACAATGATTCTGTCAATAGGTCCATAGGCAAGAGTCCATTCGAAGTTGTGCATGGTTATAGGCCTAGGAAGCCTTCAAATCTTATTCCCCTCCCCCTGCATGCTAGAGTGTCAGTCTCAGCTGAGTCTTTTGCACAACATATCAAAGAGTTGCATGATGACATCCGCAAGCATATAGGGAAGAGCAATGAGGCTTACAAAAGGTAGGCAGATGCTCGATGGCGTCACTACGAGTTCCAAGTGGGAGACTCGGTGATGGTGAGGACAGAGCGTCTCCTCCCGAGCCTTGCCTCCAAGTTGAGGGCATGCGGGTCAAGACCTTTCCGAGTTCTAAGATGACTAGGCAGTAATGCATATGAGCTGGACCTACCTGAGGGTTTTGGGGTACATCCTACCTTCAATGTGGCAGACCTAGTACCCTATAAGGGCCCCGTAGTGGGACCCAGTGAGGAGCTTGAGCCTTTACCTTACCTTGTGAGAGACACCACCGGAGGGACTCCACCTACTAGCTTGAGAGGACGACATGAGTAGGTGGAGGCGGTACTGGATGAGCAAAGTACCATTACTAGGAATCGGGTTTACTAGCGTTACCTGGTGAGGAGGAAGAACTGTCCCCCAATGGAGGATACCTGGGTGAGCTGGGAGGACCTGCTGCACCTTGACCCGGACATTGTGGAGCACTGCCATAGCTGGGCGGACCCATACTCGATGGGGTCGAGTTCTCCCTACCCCGGGGGATTTGATGAGGACATCTCATGGCACTCTCTCTGGCTCGGGTCGCATGCACCACCTTGAGGAGGACCAGCTATGATTCTCACATTTTATCTTTATTGTTGAGTCTTATTTCATGTATTTTCCTTTATTGAGTTATGTAATTATAGTCCAATTCCCTTGTTTATGCTTAATTAGGCCTTAGTACCCTAGTTTGGGGCCATAGATTGAGTCTAGGACGGTCTTGGTCTTTTGTCTAATTGTCAAGGTCCTTTTGGTCATAAAAAGAGTGGATGCCTATAAATAGCCTCCCTATCCCCCCCATGTAACCACCTTGATGAATTGAATAGAAGAAATTCCACTAGAGAATTTTCTCCACCCTACCTCCCTCTCTCTCTCTCCCAACCTCAAGAGGAGGCGCGCCCCCACTCTCTCTCCTCTCCCCTCCACATTAACCCCCCTCCCATTTATCCCCTCCACCTCATCAAGTGGGCCCCCTTCCCACCCCCATTTTCAACCCTCAATAACTCCAATCCTCCCCCATTTTTCAATACTCCCACCATCCCCATAGCAATCTCCCATCTCCCCAAGTCAATATTTGACTTCCCCATACAACCCCAACCACCCCCATCACTCTCCCAGCCTCCATAGAGGAATTTTCCACCCTCTCCCATCACATCCTTCCTCAATCCCTAAAGTCTCCATTGTTGGCCAACCACAACAGCCCAAAATTTAAAACAAAACCTTCCCCCCTATCCCCCCTTAACCCCACTACAAAATTCGCAGCTCACTCCCACCCCTTGGTAGAACCACCCCCAACACCCCATTTTCTCCTTCCCATAGCTCGGTTTGCCCCCTCCCTAACCCCCTCTCATCTAGGGACCTCCCCATTCCCTTTCCACCCCATTTCCCACTCTCATCCTCTCTCTTGCTGCCACCCAGGCAGACATAGTAGCAGATCGGATGCCCTATTGCAGTGATGCCCCCGCCTTCTTTGAAGAGCTTCTTGTGGCCAACCCAGCATCTAATGATTCTACTGTGAAGTGGCTTTCCAACAAGTGGCCGTGCCCCCTCATCCGATGTCAGAGTTGGGCAAGAGGCCCGTTTCCGTCAGGCCGGGCAGATCCACTCCGGCTGGAGGCAGAGACAAGTTGTAGAAGCTCCCACGACCACTCTTCTGAGCTTCCTGGTGTGCCCTTTGGCCAAGGTGATCCACCTCCAGACCTCTTTCAGCTCCGAGAAGAAGGAGGTCATTCGGATATCGGAGCACCCCGTTCTGGCCGTTTTCCTCAGCGTACGGTGACTGCACTCGCCAAATCTAGGTTGGACCACTCCCCACTCATCTGTTCACCACGCTCATCTCCAATCTTGGTTGGAGTCTCCGTCAGCTCCAATGCGAAGCCAACTTGCCCACAGTCGCGTCAACGCCAATCTTGTTCCCATCGGAGCTCGGATCAGCCCGTGACGCCTTCTACATCAGGCGGTTACCTTGTTGGGCCGAACAGGGGTCACACAGGACCAGCCTGATCCTGGAGCTCCAGCGGTCCAACCTGGTCACCGAACGGTGCCAAATTTCTCAGGCACGTTCCATGGCCACCTAGGGACGTTTCTGCACTGGTCTAACCTACGGCGGAGTTCGGAGGAGTTCGTGGCACCTTGGACATCGACTTGCTATCAGCCTAGACCAGATAGAATAGAGTAGGACCAGTGCGTGATCTTCGACCTGTAGCGGCCCCGATGGGACCCCGGACGGCCTGCAACTCTTATAGTGAGCTCCTACCTCATCCCCAAACAATTCGGCACCAACCCCGCATTCTTCAGCACTCCGAAGTGTCCGTTGCATCCCCGACTCCGGCTTGCTGTCCAGCAGGATCAAACCGGACAGAACCAGCCTTCGCTCAACTCCAGCCCCTCGACTGGCCGGCTGAAAGCCCCTCCCTGCGTGGAGGTACAATTTGGTTGTAATTAAGTACATCCCCACCACAAGATCACCCCTCCTACGTGAGGTGTAGTGCTATAGTCATTTATCACAGGTCAAGCGGCACCTGCGCACGTGCGGGCATCGCACATTCCCCGCTCGCCTTCGTCTCCGACCGAAATCAGTGTCTTCACACCGATCAGGTGAGCATCTGGTCCCCCCCCTGCTGGTTGACTCTTTCTTGTTTAGTATCGCATCTTAATGCCCGTCGGATGGTGAGGTGAGTGCCCGCCCCATATTCCACCATTTCTGAGCCCACCGCGGAGTAAGTTGAGAGACCCATCACATAACCCACGCCCTCGGCGTGCTGGCCACCCACAAATAGCGGGAATCCCATCCCCCTCCGGGGGTCAGCCCGGGCATAGCCAAGCCCTCGGAACTGCAAGCTCCCGCCCCAGACCCTCACCACCATCTCAAGATGCCTTCGGGAAAGAGTGCGCACCACGTGAGCGAACACGCCAAAATCGAATCTGTTATCTTGCATATGTGCTTGCGGGTCTAGGTCTGAGGATCATTCGGTCATTCCATTGCACCCCTAGGTTGTCTCACAACATTTTCTCATCGGAACGGTTCTCGGTTCATAGTCACGGCCCACCCAAGAACCGCGTCTCTGAATGCAATGGGCCGATAGACCACGACCTGGTGCTTAAAAATTATTATTATTATTATATCTAGCTATACTATGGTTCCCTCCTTGACCGCGTTCTTCATATTATGGCACGTCTGACGGTTGCATTCTGGCACAGGTTTCCAGGAACCCTAGTGCCCTGTCCAGCATGATAAGTGATTGTAAGTGAGTCTAGATGCATGATTTCACATCTGGATGTCATCTGAACCAATTAATGAATCTAGGGAATATGTTTTAACCCTAATTTCTCTAAGTTCATGAGTTTTGTTCTTAGTCCTTTTTTTATTCTATATTCTCACCCTATCTCTAATGGTCATGTCATGTTAAAAGAGTAGTTAATCTCCTGGTAACCTAAAAATTGATTCATGATAGCAAGTTTAACTTTCTTACATGATAATTAGTGATTGAGTGTTCATGACTTTACCTTTGGATATATCATGAATATGTTGCTTTTAGGGTTTTGTCACTCCAGTGACATTAACCTACATGTTCTATTATTTTCTGTAGTGAGATAAGAACACTATTCTTGGTGAAGTTGGGCCCCTCCGTCGAATATTCCTTCCGATCGGACTGGAACTTTCTTGATCGAGGCCTTCATAAGTCTCCGTGAGCCTTGGATTCCCACAAAGACGCCGAGCTGGTTGTACCATGAATGTTGATTTATTTTTTAATTAGATTCCTATCCCGCCCCCTTTAAATACATACATGCATAAACATGTGAATCAAATAAGAGGGGGATGAAAGGATGGAAATACTAACCGTGATCGCCACCAAGGTTCCAACTACGCCAAAGGATGAAGAAAGGAGAGGAACGACGTCGTGTACCTTTGAACATAAAGACTTGATCGCGCTTAAGAACGGGATGCGGGGAACTTCTGGAATCGAACCTCCTCTCCTTCCAGCCGGCTAGATGAAGAGGGCCTCACGTTGTTCTCATGCTCTCCTGCAAAACAAAGTCAAAACAAGGACAAAAAACCAATTAGAACATGAAGTGTAGCATCGATCCTGCAGTGATAAAATAGGGGTAGAAATTGAGGGCAAACTCACCGGGGGGAGGTTTTTAACCCCTGTGGAAGGGTGGAAATAATAGGTGGGTGTGTTGTGCATGCATAGGAGTTGAAATCACAGAATTTGATTGAGAGAATAGAGAGAAATCATTGATGCAAAACGTGCAAAAACGCATGTGTAGCAGAAAAGTGCAGAAAACTGTGATGATTTATGATTTTAAATAGACTAGAACGAAGAGTGTAGATCATGAAATCAAGCCCAGAAGGATGGAATTGTAATCTAATACTTCCCTCTTCAAGCTAGGGTCGAAGGATTGAGTCGGCGGTGAAGCATGGCTTCGCCCCACGTTCGGAAAAAGCCCCCCGTCGCGACTGCGAACTGGGCAGTTTTTATAGAGTTTTGTAAGAAAGCCTCATCTTCTTATCATGATTCCCGGAGATAGAGTCCAAGATAAATCGAGTTCTCTAGATCAAACTCGAGATAATACTAAGGACAAGAGGTAGGAACAAACAGAGATCAATTCGGAGGAGGATTCTAGAAGATATGGCTCTTGGAAGGTAGCCCCGGAGCCTTATCTGCAGAGTTTTAGTTGAACTAGGATACTTAAATCCAGATCTTGCGACCCAGATACCGAGAGATATAGCCAATGAAATTTGGAGTTCTATGAACTAAATTCAAGATAATACCAAGGAGAAACCATAGGTACAAACGTCGCTCAATTCTGAGTAGAATTCAAGAAGTTATGGGCTCTACAAGGGGGCCACGGTGCACAGACAAGGAGCAGAGTCCAGCACGAATTGGACTCCCAGGTGCGTGTAACGGTCTATCGCACGACCGTCAGAGTGATGTAACGGACTAGGGTGGGTCCGTCACACTCTGGAGGTCGAACGGGATGATTTCGGGCAAGTTTGACTGTGACGCATCTACAGTAGACCGTCACAATGCTCTGACGGTCTTACGATAGACCGTTACACTGATGTAACGCACCTACACTAGACCTTCACATTGATGAAGGCAGATTCCGGGCAGACTACGCGTGACTTTGGAAATTGAAGCATAGCTCTCAAACGGGGCAGAACTAGCGAAAGTGGTAGAAGAAGAAATTGTAGATACCTGAGAGAGGAATAATTTTCATGAAGAAAGCAAGTTGAGAAATGATCATAAGAGTGAGAAAATGGGGCTGGAAGAGAGAGGAAAATTCTGGGACATAGGTGAACAGCATAGCACGTTAGAAAAATGCAAATAACTCACAAGCGGGGCAGAACTAGCTGACGGCGTAGAAGAAGAAATTGTAGATCTTTGAAAGATGAACAACTTTGATGAAGACAACGTTTTGAATAGAGGAATGGAAGAAGGTGAAAAAGGACCAAGTTCAGAACTGCACAGTGAGAGAGAGCCGATTGCTTGAGCGAAGCCGGCCTAAATGGGCCGAAAGTCAACTTAGAAGCTAGAATTTGATAAGATAAGCTCCAGGGCTCTAAGAAATCACGATCTCCAAGACTTAAAGGATAGGGAATGGTAAAAATGGGCTCAAAATCCATCCGAGAAAGCTCCAAAACAATGGCTAATTCGGGACATCAAAATGATGAATAAGAGAAATAACTCAACTTGTGGGCTAAAACGGGTGTCAACAGATGCCCCTCCTTGATGTCCGCTTTGCAAGGGAACGAGCGAAAGTGTCGCGGAGGTGAAATGGAAAGGAGATGGAATGAAAGTGATAGCAACGTGAAATGGAGATGAAGCGGAGATGAAGCGGAGAGAACTGATAAGCGGGCATGAAGGCAAAAAGACACCCGTCACAACCAACAAGCGACATGAATTCTCCCGAAAATGCCGAACTAACCACAAGGAATGATTGACAAGGATAAGACATGTCTGGAGAACTAGCTAAGGGAAAGGAAACACGACCAGCCTCATTGGGGACACAATCCACGACAATGAGTGGGTCGGAAAGAACACAGCGTAAGAGCTGGAAAGGAGAATAAGACTGAGATAAAATCCAGACAGGAATCACACTGGCCAAACAGACCAAGCGGCAAGATCAGAAAAATCGTTTGAATTCAGAGTGGAATGAGAATCTCTTATCAAGAGAGCTGAGGTGCAATTAACCATTGCTGAGGAGAAATCCTTGAACGGATCACGAGACATGAATGCTCAAAATGACATGATGCATGCTCGGCTAAAATAAAGAAATCATTAAAACAAATGCAAAGAAAGATAAAATAGAAAGTACTCAAGGATAATATTGCTCGACTGAGCAAAATGGGGTCAAGAGTCTTCTTGCAACCACGGCGTACGAGACAGAGTCCATCGTCCCCCACTCGACTCAACCGAGCGACCTATCCAACAATTAACCATATGTTCCTAGATCATCATCATTTTTGTTAAAGGGGAACATCAGATCCTAGAACACACGGCCAACCAACCGGTCCTTGAGAGGCTATAATAATGTAGATACCATATAGTAATGCAACAATGAGCAGGGATAGAGAGCCATACCTGACTTACCTGCCAAGCGAAACGGCATCTTTTTTAGAATTTTTAATTTCTACTTTTATGGATTTTCACCATAAGACACAACCACATGACATGACATGATGTGAACATGAACGAATATGAACGAGCATGACATGAACATAACAAGATAAGAGAAATATGAACGAAACATGGCACAACATAAGATAACGAAGATGGATGAAACATACCAAACAAACAAATGGCAAGCATACATGCGACTAAAGGCACGGTGGGACAAGACAACACAGACATGGTGGGACAGCACACGCGGTGGTATAAGGACATGGTGGGACAAAGACACGTGGGATGACAATACCACGAAGGACAAAGACACGTGCGATGAATGACACGGCGGGATAGAGACACGTGTGACGAATGACACGGCGGGATAAAAGATACGGCCAACATGAGAGGACATAGACACATATGACAAGGACACATCGGGAAAAAAGACATGGAGGACCATAGAAATGATAAAGACAACAAATACATTCTTCAATCAAAGCCCAAGATCAGATGAAGCGGAACCGCCAGGTTCAAAATCGTGAGACATTGCCTCTCATGGAAACATGATTAAGTAGATAAGCGAAAGCTGAGAAGGCCATGTGCTTCAGAATAGATCCAAAGATAGGATTGAAGAGATGAGAACAGATCGAAGAATATGAGCAGGAGGCAGAGCGAAAGATAGAGCAAGGAAAGCTTGAACCTGCAACTTGCAGCCTGCACACTTAGCAAACAGATTACGTATTTGTCCTCAAGATAAAAATAAAAGGAACAAAAGAGAAGTATTTTTGGATTTTTTATATTTCTGATTTTTTTTGCCATATTCAAATTTTTGGGATTTTTGACATATTTGAATTTTTTAGAATTTTGACATATTTGATTTTTTATGGAATTTTGACATATTTGATTTTTGGAATTTTGATAATATTTCATTTTTTTAGATTTTGATAATATTTCATTTTTTTGGATTTTGACAAAGCAATCTGCAGCACCCAAAGACGGGCTCAAACTACTGGCCAGGGATCATCGTTCCTACCCCTTTCATTAAAAACTTCCCTTAAGTAGGGCGTGCATGTTAGGGTGACTTACCATAACCAACCGCCTCTAAAGAACGGTGCCCCTGCTAAGGCCATACCGGGATACAACCCAGCCTAAGAGGGAGAAATAGAAGAAAAATTGGAGACAAGCTTTATGCAGGATGGGAGACATCAAGACTTGAATTCCTTCCAGGGCACCACCCCTCAAAGAGTAGGTCTGTTGCGCCGGGGCTTTGTGTCTTTGATTTTGAGACCCATATTTATCAGGCATGCATGCGACCGGGCTCATGACGTCCCGCGGGGAACTGTACTGCCACTCTTGCCATGTCTTTGATTCATAATTTTACATCGATTCATTTTCTCATTTTGGTAGCCCTTATTGGCCAGATATTGCATGAAAACTCACTTTCGATGGTCAAGACTGCCCCTATTTGAGACCTCTCTCGTATTAGGGACCACCTAGGTCGGTCATCTCATCCATCCATCTCTTGCCCCTACACTTGGCCGAGTAGAGAAAAGAAAAAGATCTTTGTGCATACCAAAAGTATGGCCAAAGTAGCAACGGTGTTGCTCAGAGGAATCGACTATGGCTTGTCGTGTAGTGTGTGAAAAACCCATGCTCAAAGGTCACCCTCAACGATCAGGGAAAGAAACTAGACTCCTAGCACAGAACTATCACTGGCCTAAGGATGCTGCAGAAGCAAACTCATTTGACTAAGCTTAACTAAGCAAATTCTCTAAAAGCCACTTAACCATGTTGAGGAATAGGATTATTAGTATGTGCATGAAGTATAATGAAAATGATAGCATATTCTTGCACAAAATAACGATACCTCGCAAATCCATAATGTGGAAGTAGCATCCTGACATGATTTTGATCATCGAGCTTTGTGCAGCACGAGCTTTGTATTCCTTGCTCGACAGAACGAAAGAGAGAGGATAGCAAAGGATCAAAGATTCCTCTACATGGAAGAGCGGCAGACATTAAACTAGACGAATAAGGATAAAAAGGAAGAGAGACGATGGGTAGAACTCCCTCGTTAAGGCACAGAGACCTTGATAACAAGGAACCAATTACAGAAGAAACCAGATTAGCCAAGATCAAGGCGGACTAAAGCCTCGAAAACAGCAAGAGAAATGGTAATGACCCCGAAAGGGTGAAGAGGAGAGAGTAGAAAGATGATAAGAAGAATCATCTGACGTGGTCGAAGAAGAGGGACGAGATTCATCCGACAGTGCCGGAGAAGGAGAATGGGAGACACCCGACAAGGTCGGGGAATAAGAAGAACCCGGAGATACCGGAGGAGAAGAATCAGAGGAGGACATAGGCTGAGGCCGAGCATGGTGAGGAGATGGAAAGTTCAGAGGTTCCGGATGGGAAAAGGAAGAACGAGGATTCGCGGACCCTAGATGGGAGGAGAGAATCATGGAGGGAGAATTAGGAGAGGTCAGATACACCACCCAGGGGTGGGAACCGAGCAAAAGAAATGACGAGTGAAAGGAAGAAGAAGGAACATAAGTGGACCCCTGAGTGCACAACTGACGGCCCTTAAACTTACGCCACCGCCTCTTCTTAGCTGATACTTCTTGAACATGGACTTGCCTGGCGCGGGCTCGAATCCTAGGGCACCTTGCCTTGCAATATCTGCTCAAATAGCGAGCCCATCTAGCAGATGGCCTTGCCCGACTATGGACATGCAGCTTCATCGGGGCGGTTGCCCCTAGACTCCCAGAGCTAACAATAGTAAGTGGGCATTCTTGGACAAGTAACCCTTCAGAGTGATGAATATCACAAACCCACGATGTTTTGTCTCTCGGCACTAGAAGCATGAGATTCGGCAACTCCACTCGGAACTCAGCCTTGAAGCACAACTCCCTTGATAAAAGAGACGGGTGAAGCTGAGGGAGAGTAATACACGGCGTTGACATGGCCGGTTTGCTAATAAACCGAGGAAGATTGCATAACAAGTGCAGAATATCCTTGAGAAGTGTAGAAGATACAGCCAATTGCCCCTTGAATACAGAATCCATAATCTTCTTGGCGACCGTATGCGTTAGCATAACACGGGTAGAGAACCCTTCTTGGCCTGTCATCTGAATGGCAATAGAGTGAAGAGAAATAATAGCATCAACGGTGAACTCTCCGGCGAGCCAAGAGATTGCCACTGGCCTTGCTCGGGAAGAAACTGGCATCAACCCAAGGGAACTCTTCTTAGCAACGGTCATCTTTAAAAGTAGAGGCGCATCATCCCCAAAATAACCAGGGACGAGGACACGAACCGGCATCCGACAGATAAAATCTTGAATCTTGAAATGCACAGCCGACACTGAATCATCCTGACTTGGCTTATTGTCTCCCTGGGGATTAGACCCGAGGGGCACCAAAGGAAGCGCACACCCACTCCGTGGGGTGGAAGTGGTTGGAGAAGTAAAGGGAATATGTTTGGGTGGAACACGAGAAGGTTTGTAAGGCATGGAGGCTCCAACGGGAGTGGTGATGGAAAGTGAAGGCGCAGGCGATGTGGCGATGATAGGCTCGGGTGGCGACAAAGGCGAAGGTGAAGGCGTGGCTGAGGGTAGAGGTAAAGGAAAAGGTGTGGCTTGCTCAGGCTCGGGCAAAGGTGATGGCAGAGATGGAGGCGAGGGTGGAGATGGAGGTGGTGATGGAAGCACTGGTGGTGGAGATGGAGATAATGGTGATGGCAATGGAGATGGTGAGGATGGTGATGAAGGCGATAGGGGTAGTGGACATGGAGGTGGAGAGGGTGAAGAGGGAGGTTGTGGTGTCCACCATCGACGTGTCGACATAATGCGTCGAGCGGTGTTAGGGATAGAAGTAGTGGTAGTGGCGGCGGGAGAGGAAGGGGAGGCACTAGCACGAGCAGAGGCTTGGATTTGTGGCGACGATGGAGCCGGTGTAGGAGATGGCAGAGGTAACGGAGTAGGTGACGGAGTGAGTGCAGCACTAGATGAGGAATCACAAGGGTGCCCCTGGCCTTGAAGTAATGGAGGCGACTGCTTAGGCGGCGATTCTTGCTGCTGTTGTTGGCTGCGAAGATGTAAAATGACTTTGTGAATAGCGGCCCAATCAATCCTTTTCTTAGCTTCCAGGTCATAAACATAATCTTGGAACTCGGGACAATCCTCAACCAAATGACCCTGTTGGCAGTGAAAATCACAGAACTGAAGCATATCCCCGACCGCGGATCGGCAAGGCACAATCGGAGAGAACGGCAACGTGTGAGTGGCCATCAAAGCCCTAAAAATGTCGATAAAGCACTCCGGCAATGGAGGACAAGGAGCCCGCTTCGGGCAAGGTGAATGCTGAGGGATATGTGATGGAGATGGTTGTGGAGATGGAAGTGGAGGTTGCGTAGGCAATAATGTGTGGCTAGTGGTGGAGGGATTTGGTGAAGGCATATGTGGAACAGAGTGGGGAGGTATGTAGACGGCATCCACCTGCTCGGGATATGGTGTTCCCTTGACCGAAAGTGGAGACGGAGACGGGTATGTGGACACGGGAGGCTGACTCATGGAAGGTTGATATGCGGAGGCGTATGGGTACGTAGAGGCGGGAGGTTGGCTCATGGAGGGATATGTGGCGGAAGGCTGACTCATGGCGGGCTGGCTCATGGGAGCGTAGGGTTGGCACATGGAGGGTGAAGGTTGATATGTGGAGGTGGATGGTGGAGACTCGGGGTCAAGGGAATATTGGATTTGTTGGCGAATGAAGCGGGCTCGGCTGTATAATTGTTGCCAGGAGGTGATGTCGTTAAGGGCTAAGATGAACCGATACTCGGGCACGGCATTGGATATCAGCATCTTGATTTGCTCTCCCTCCGGTATGTGCCCCGGGACCTGCGCGGCAAGGCGACGCCAACGATCGGCAAAGGTAGAAAACTCCTCTTCGGGCTTCATCATCTCATGGGCCAGATCCACAATAGAGTACTTGGGCCCAACCTGGCCTTGAAACTGCTGAAGAAATTTCCCTTGCACGGCTTGAAAATTCATGACTTGCTCTTGCGGAAGAGAGAAGAACCAATCCCGAGCCGGGCCTTCCAATGACAGACCAAACAGATAAGCCATCAAGTGTTGGTCATGTCGAAATTGGGCCGACTCATAAACAAACTCCTTCAAGTGCACATACGGGTCACCGACTCCACTATAACGGCGATATGTGGGAATTTATGATGGAGACGGAAGTCGAAGACCTTGGAAAGCGAATGGAACACTCAAGGAGGACTTAGGATCGATCCGATGTTGAAGCTCATCAAGCTGACGTTGGGTTTGAGCAATCATCTCCTGGGTAGGGAGAGATCGAGAAGAATATGGGCCAGCTTGAGCAAGAGAATGTGAATTAGGACCAGTATGATTATAATGGGCCGGATAAGAGGATCCGGACTGAGAAGAAGAAGAGCCCATTCCGGGAATGGAAGGATATGTGGGCCTGGAAGAAGCATGAGCATCAGGACCTATTGGACTGGCAGTATAAGGAGAAGAAGAATGAGTCACATTTGAAAAATAAGGCCCATTAGGAGAATGGGGCCCGTTAAGATGATGAGGCCCATTAATGAGAGAAGAAGGCCCATTAAGAGAAGGAGGCCCATGAAGATGAGATGCAATAAGACGTTGGGCCTGGGTCGGGTCCATTTGGCGAACAAGGCTTGAAAGATGGGCCATGAGATTAGCCTGTTCCTCGAAGGGATCAGAGGGATCACGGGAAGATGGGCCCGCGTGGGAAGAGGATTCCACGTGGGAATAAGAAGAAGATTGGGGAAAAGGATGATACAAGGGGTTGGAATGATGCTCCATAAGGGTAAATGGAGACTTAATACAAGGAGATCAAGGACAATACAAATGGGGAAGCAAGGGCTCAATGGGCTTGAGGACAAGGGGGGCTGACCCACTAATGCAAAGATGAATGGACAATAGACCACGGGACAATGGACTGGACAATGAACACACAAAATGGGCTAAGCTAAATGGGCCTAACAACAACAAAACATATGGATGATGAAAGAATGCAACACAAAAACCACTAAGAGGCTTGGACAAGCCCAAACAACACAAACAATGCAATGTGAGAGTTTTCACCCAAGTCAAACAAGTTGATATGATTGGAAATATTTTAAGGATTTTAATAGACCTTTTAATGATTTGAATTAATAATGATTCCCTCAAGATAGGAATCCTATGGGAATAAGGTCCAAACTTTGGGTTGACTAAGGCTAACTCCCTCACACGTATGCAAATGCAAGCCTAAGGGATGGAAAGGTACAACCGGCCTGGTGTCTGTGTGGGAATCCACGACTCACGGGGACTTATGGAGGTCCCGGATAAGATCACCTAGTCGACTCCAAGGAATATGGAGGCGACAGGATCACTTACCAAGGTTGGAAATGCAACTATGATATGCAATATATGGCCATATGAGCACCGGAGTGCATGCAAATTCTGGTTTAAAACTAGAAAATCAAGACTAGATTAAACTATGCAAACATGATCCAACTAAGCCAAATAGTATATGGATGGAAAGACAATACAAAGGTCTGAACAACGGGCCCAAGAACAGATCAATCTGACCCCTGGAGGTCAATCAAATAACTGAGCAAAGTTGCCCCCATGAACCTGTGTGCAGACCACATGCAGATTTTATGGACAAAATGCTAAAATGATGACAATTTTTAACTAAGCAAATGAGACCCAAATGATGCAAATAAGCTATGCATGGAAAGAAAATATAAAGGACTATCCAATGGAACAAAAATCAATGCAATCAGATGTTGGGAAGGTAGTCAAATCACTGAGTAAATATGTACCTGTGAACCTGTCCCTGAGCCTGCCTGCAGAACTTATGCAGAAAACTCAAAAAGTTGGAGAATATTAGAATATACAAATGTTAACCAAATGATGCAAATGATATATGGATGGAAAGACAATACAAAGGGCTATCCAACGCAACAAGAATCAGCTCAATCGGACTCCGGGATCAAAAGTTATTCCTCGATGAACATGGCCCTGTGAGCATGCGCGCAAGACTACCAGAATCTGTAACGGTCTACCAAATGACCGTTATATGACCGTGACGGTCTTCCATAAGACCGTCACATAACCAGAGCCCATAAAACACCAAAAATAGTGGGAGAATGGAGGAAATAGTACCTAAACATGAACATGCACCCACCCAACCTACAAAAGAGCACGAAAACAAGCGTGATGGGCATTGGTGTCCCACCGTGATCGCCAAAAAACTGTTGATTTGTTTTTTAATTAGTTAGATTCCTATCCTGCCCCCTTTAAATACATACATGCATAAACATGTGAATCAAAGATGAGGGGGATGAAAGGATGGAAATACTAACCGTGATCGCCACCAAGGTTCCAACAACGCCAAAGGATGAAGAAAGGAGAGGAACGGCGTCGTGTACCTTGGAACTTAAAGACTTGATCGCGCTTAAGAACGGGATGCGGGGAAAATGTGGAATCGAACCTCCTCTCCTTCCAGCCGGCTAGATGAAGAGGGCCTCACGTTGTTTTCATGCTGTCCTACAAAACAAAGCCAAAATAAGGACAAAAAACCAATTAGAACATGAAGTGTAGCATCGATCCTGCAGTGATAAAATAGGGGTAGAAATTGAGGGCAAACTCACCGGGGGAAGTTTTTAACCCCTGTGGAAGGGTGAAAATAATAGGTGGGTGTGTTGTGCATGCATAGGATTTGAAATCACAGAATTTGATTGAGAGAATAGAGAGAAATCATTGATGCAAAATGTGCAAAAACGCATGTGTAGCAGAAAAGTGCAGAAAACTGTGATGATTTCTGATTTTAAGGAGACTAGAACGAAGAGTGTAGATCATGAAATCAAGCCCAGAAGGATGGAATTGAAAGCTAATACTTCCCTCTTCAAGCCAGGGTCGAAGGATTGAGTCGGCGGTGCAGCATGGCTTCGCCCCACGTCCGGAAAGAGCCCCCCGTCGCGACTGCGAACTGGGCAGTTTTTATAGAGTTTTGTTAGAAAGCCTCATTTTCTTATCACGATTTCGGAGATAGAGTCCAAGATGAATCGTGTTCTCTAGATCAAACTCGAGATAATACTAAGGACAAGAGATAGGAACAAACAGAGATCAATTCGGAGGAGGATTCTAGAAGATATGGCTCTTGGAAGGTAGCCCAGGAGCCTTATCTGCAAGGTTTTAGTTGAACTAGGATACTTAAGTCCTGATCTTGCGACCCAGATACCTAGAGATATAGCCAATGAAATTTGGAGTTCTATGAACTAAATTCAAGATAATACCAAGGAGAAACCATATGTACAAACGTCGCTCAATTCTGAGTAGAATTCAAGAAGTTATGGGCTCTGCAAGGGGGCCACGGTGCACAGACACGGAGCAGAGTCCAGCACGAATTGGACTCCCAGGTGCGTGTAACGGTCTATCGCACGACCGTCAGAGTGATGTAACGGACTAGGGTGGGTTCGTCACACTCTGGAGGTCGAACGGGATGATTTCGGGCATGTTTGACTGTGACGCATCTACAGTAGACCGTCACAATGCTCTGACGGTCTTACGATAGACCGTTACACTGATGTAACGCACCTACACTAGACCTTCACATCGATGAAGGCAGATTCCGGGCAGACTACGCGTGACTTTGGAAATTGAAGCGTAGCTCTCAAACGGGGCAGAACTAGCGAAAGTGGTAGAAGAAGAAATTGTAGATAACTGAGAGAGGAACAATTTTCATGAAGAAAGCCAGTTGAGAAAATGATTATAAGAGTGAGAAAATGGGGCTGGAAGAGAGAGAAAAATTCTGGGACATAGGTGAACAGCATAGCACGCCAGAAAAATGTAAATAGCTCACAAGTGGGGAAGAACTAGCTGACGGCGTAGAAGAAGAAATTGTAGATCTTTGAAAGATGAACAACTTTGATGAAGACAACGTTTTAAATAGAGGAATGGAAGAAGGTGAAAAAGGACCACGTTCAGAACTGCACAGTGAGAGAGAGCCGATTGCTTGAGGGAAGCCGGCCTAAATCGGCCGAAAGTCAACTTAGAAGTTAGAATTTGATAAGATAAGCTCCAGGGCTCTAAGAAATCACGATCTCCAAGACTTAAAGGATAGGGAATGGTAAAAATGGGCTCAAAATCCATCCGAGAAAGCTCCAAAACAACGGCTAATTCGGGACATCAAAATGATGAATAAGAGAAATAACTCAACTTGTGGGCTAAAACGGGTGTCAACAGATGCCCCTCCTTGATGTCCGCTTTGCAAGGGAATGAGCGAAAGTGTCACGGAGGTGAAATGGAAAGGAGATGGAGCGAAAGTGATAGCAACGTGAAATGGAGATGAAGTGAAGATGAAGCGGAGAGAACTGATAAGCGGGCATGAAGGCAAAAAGACACCCGTCACAACTAACAAGCGACAGGAATTCTCCCGAAAATGTCGAACTAACCACAAGGAATGATTGACAAGGATGAGACATGTCTGGAGAACTAGCTAAGGGAAAGGAAACACGACCAGCCTCATTGGGGACACAATCCACGGACAATGAGTGGGTCGGAAAGAACACATCGTAAGAGCTGGAAAGGAGAATAAGACTGAGATAAAATCTAGACAGGAATCACACTGGCCAAACAGACCAAGCGGCAAGATCAGAAAAATCGTTTGAATTCAGAGTGGAATGAGGAATCTCTTACCCAAGAGAGCTTAAGTGCAATTAACCATTGCTGAGGAGAAATCGTTGAATGGATCACGAGGCATGAATGCTCAAAATGACAAGATGCATGCTCGGCTAAAATAAAGAAATCATCAAAACAAATGCAAAGAAAGATAAAATAGAAAGTACTCAAGGATAATATTGCTAGACTGAGCAAAATGGGGTCAAGAGTCTTCTTGCAACCACGGCGTGCGAGACAGAGTCCATCGTCCCCCACTCGACTCAACCGAGCGACCTATCCAACAATTAACCATATGTTCCTAGATCATCATCATTTTTGTTAAAGGGGAACATCAGATCCTAGAACACACGGCCAACCAGCCGGTCCTTGAGAGGCTATAATAATGTAGATACCATATAGTAATGCAACAATGAGCAGGGATAGAGAGCCATACCTGACTTACCTGCCAAGCGAAACGGCATCTTTTTTAGAATTTTTAATTTCTACTTTTATGGATTTTCACCATAAGACACAACCACATGACATGACATGATGTGAACATGAACGAATATGAACGAGCATGACATGAACATAATAAGATAAGAGAAATATGAACGAAACATGGCACAACATAAGATAACGAAGATGGATGAAACATAACAAACAAACAAATGGCAAGCATACATGCGACTAAAGGCACGGTGGGACAAGACAACACACACATGGTGGGACAGCACACGCGGTGGTATAAGGACATGGTGGGACAAAGACACGTGGGATGACAATACCACGAAGGACAAAGACACGTGCAATGAATGACACGACGGGATAGAGACACGTGTGACGAATGACACGGCGGGATAAAAGATACGGCCAACATGAGAGGACATAGACACATATGACAAGGACACATCGGGAAAAAAGACATGGAGGACCATAGAAATGATAAAGACAACAAATACATTCTTCAATCAAAGCCCAAGATCAGATGAAGCGGAACCGCCAGGTTCAAAATCGTGAGACATTGCCTCTCATGGAAACATGATTAAGTAGATAAGCGAAAGCTGAGAAGGCCATGTGCTTCAGAATAGATCCAAAGATAGGATTGAAGAGATGAGAACAGATCGAAGAATATGAGCAGGAGGCAGAGCGAAAGATAGAGCAAGGAAAGCTTGAACCTGCAACTTGCAGCCTGCACACTTAGCAAACAGATTACGTATTTGTCCTCAAGATAAAAATAAAAGGAACAAAGGAGAAGTATTTTTGGATTTTTTATATTTCTGATTTTTTTTCGCCATATTCAAATTTTTGGGATTTTTGACATATTTGAATTTTTTAGAATTTTGACATATTTGATTTTTTTTGGAATTTTGACATATTTAATTTTTGGAATTTTGATAATATTTCATTTTTTTTTAGATTTTGATAATATTTCAATTTTTTGGATTTTGACAAAGCAATCTGCAGCACCCAAAGACGGGCTCAAACTACTGACCAGGGATCGTCGTTCCTACCCCTTTCATTAAAAACTTCCCTTAAGTAGGGCGTGCATGTTAGGGTGACTTACCATAACCAACTGCCTCTAAAGAACGGTGCCCCTGCTAAGGCCATACCCGGGATACAACCCAGCCTAAGAGGGAGAAATAGAAGAAAAATTGGAGATAAGCTTTATGCAGGATGGGAGACATCAGGACTTGAATTCCTTCCAGGGCACCACCCCTCAAAGAGTAGGTCTGTTGCGCCGGGGCTTTGTGTCTTTGATTTTGAGACCCATATTTATCAGGCATACATGCGACCGGGCTCATGACGTCCCGCGGGGAACTGTACTACCACTCTTGCCATGTCTTTGATTCATAATTTTGCATCGATTCATTTTCTCATTTTGGTAGCCCTTATTGGCCAGATATTGCATGAAAACTCACTTTCGATGGTCAAGACTGCCCCTATTTGAGACGTCTCTCGTATTAGGGAGCACCTAGGTCGGTCATCTCATCCATCCATCTCTTGCCCCTACAGTTGGCCGAGTAGAGAAAAGAAAAAGACCTTTGTGCATACCCAAAGTATGGCCAAAGCAGTAACGGTGTTGCTCAGAGGAATCGACTATGGCTTGTCGTGTAGTGTGTGAAAAACCCATGCTCAAAGGTCACCCTCAACGATCAGGGAAAGAAACTAGACTCCCAGTACGGAACTATCACTGGCCTAAGGATGCTGTAGATGTAAACTCATTTGACTAAGCTTAACTAAGCAAATTCTCTAAAAGCCACTTAACCATGTTGAGGAATAGCATTATTTGTATGTGTATGAAGTATAATGAAAATGATAGCATATTCTTGCACAAAATAACGATACCTCGCAAATCCATAGTGTGGAAGTAGCATCCTGACATGATTTTGATCATCGAGCTTTGTGTAGCACGAGCTTTGTATTCCTTGCTTGACAGGACGAAAGAGAGAGGATAGCAAAGGATCAAAGATTCCTCTACATGGAGGAGCGGCAGACATTAAACTAGACGAATAAGGATAAAAAGGAAGAGAGACGATGGGTAGAACTCCCTCGTTAAGGCACAGAGACCTTGATAACAAGGAACCAATTACAGAAGAAACCAGATTAGCCATGATCAAGGCGGACTAAAGCCTCGAAAATAGCAAGAGAAAGGGTAATGACCCCGAAAGGGTGAAGAGGAGATAGTAGAAAGATGATAAGAAGAATGATCCGACGTGGTCGAAGAAGAGGGACGAGAATCATCCGACAGTGCCGGAGAAGGAGAATGGGAGACACCCGACAAGGTCGGGGAATAAGAAGAACCCGGAGATACCGGAGGAGAAGAATCAGAGGAGGACATAGGCTGAGGCCGAGCATGGTGAGGAGATGGAAAGTTCGGAGGTTCCGGATGGGAAAAGGAAGAACGAGGATTCGCGGACCCTAGATGGGAGGAGAGAATCATGGAGGGAGAATTAGGAGAGGTCAGATACACCACCCAGGGGTGGGAACCGAGCAAAAGAAATGACGAGTGAAAGGAAGAAGAAGGAACAGAAGTGGACCCCTGAGTGCACAACTGACGGCCCTTAAACTTACGCCGCCGCCTCTTCTTAGCTGATACTTCTTGAACATGGACTCGCCTGGCGCGGGCTCGAATCCTAGGGCACCTTTCCTTGCAATATCTTCTCAAATAGCGAGCCCATCTAGCAGATGGCCTTGCCCGACTATGGACATGCAGCTTCATCGGGGCGGTTGCCCCTAGACTCCCAGAGCTAACAATAGTAAGTGGGCATTCTTGGACATGTAACCCTTCAGAGTGATGAATATCACAAACCCACGACGTTTTATCTCTCGGCACTAGAAGCATGAGATTCGGCAACTCCACTCGGAACTCAGCCTTGAAGCACAACTCCCTTGATAAAAGAGACGGGTGAAGCTGAGGGAGAGTAATACACGGCGTTGACATGGCCGGTTTGCTAATAAACCGAGGAAGATTGCATAACAAGTGCAGAATATCCTTAAGAAGTGTAGAAGATACAGCCAATTGCCCCTTGAATATAGAATCCATAATCTGCTTGGCGACCGTATGCGTTAGCATAACACGGGTAGAGAACCCTTCTTGGCCTGTCATCTGAATGGCAATAGAGTGAAGAGAAATAATAGCATCAACGGTGAACTCTCCGGTGAGCCAAGAGATTGCCACCGGCCTTGCTCGGGAAGAAACCGGCATCAACCCAAGGGAACTCTTCTTAGCAACGGTCATCTTTAAAAGTAGAGGCGCATCATCCCCAAAATAACCAGGGACGAGGACACGAACCGGCATCCGACATTAAAATCTTGAATCTTGAAATGCACAGCTGACATTGAATCATCCTGACTTGGCTTATTGTCTCCCTGGGGATTAGACCCGAGGGGCACCGAAGGAAGCGCACACCCACTCCGTGGGGTGGAAGTGGTTGGAGAAGTAAAGGGAATATGTTTGGGTGGAACACGTGAAGGTTTGTAAGGCATGGAGGCTCCAACGGGAGTGGTGATGGAAAGTGAAGGCGCAGGCGATGTGGCGATGATAGGCTCGGGTGGCGACAAAGGCGAAGGTGAAGGCATGGCTGAGGGTAGAGGTAAAGGAAAAGGTGTGGCTTGCTCAGGCTCGAGCAAAGGTGATGGCAGAGATGGAGGCGAGGGTGGAGATGGAGGTGGTGATGGAAGCACTGGTGGTGGAGATGGAGATAATGGTGATGACAATGGAGATGGTGAGGATGGTGATGAAGGCGATTGGGGTAGTGGACATGGAGGTGGAGAGGGTGAAGAGGGAGGTTGTGGTGTCCACCATCGACGTGTCGACATAACGCGTCGAGCGGTGTTAGGGATAGAAGTAGTGGTAGTGGCGGCGGGAGAGGAAGGGGAGGCACTAGCACGAGCAGAGGCTTGGATTTATGGCGGCGATGGAGCCGGTGTAGGAGATGGCAGTGGTAACAGAGTAGGTGACGGAGCGAGTGCAGCACTAGATGAGGAATCACAAGGGTGCCCCTGGCCTTGAAGTAACGGAGACGACTGCTTAGGCGGCGATTGTTGCTGCTGTTGTTGGCTGCGAAGATGCAAAATGACTTTGTGAATAGCGGCCCAATCAATCCTTTTCTTAGCTTCCAGGTCATAAACATAATCTTGGAACTCGGGACAATCCTCAACCAAATGACCCTGTTGGCAGTGAAAATCACAGAACTGAAGCATATCCCCGACCGCGGATCGGCAAGGCACAACCGGAGAGAACGGCAACGTGTGAGTGGCCATCAAAGCCCTAAAAATGTCGATAGAGCACTCCGACAATGGAGGACAAGGAGCCCGCTTCGGGCAAGGTGAATGCTGAGGGATATGTGATGGATATGGTTGTGGAGATGGAAGTGGAGGTTGCGTAGGCAATAATGTGTGGCTAGTGGTGGATGGATTTGGTGAAGGCATATGTGGAACAGAGTGGGGAGGTATGTAGACGGCATCCACCTGCTCGGGATGTGGTGTTCCCTTGACCGAAAGTGGAGACGGAGACGGGTATGTGGACACGGGAGGCTGACTCATGGAAGGTTGATATGCGGAGGCGTATGGGTACGTAGAGGCGGGAGGTTGGCTCGTGGAGGGATATGTGGCGGAAGGCTGACTCATGGCGGGCTGGCTCATGGGAGCGTAGGGTTGGCACGTGGAGGGTGAAGGTTGATATGTGGAGGTGGATGGTGGAGACTCGGGGTCAAGGGAATAATGGATTTGTTGGCAAATGAAGCGGGCTCGGTTGTATAATTGTTGCCAGGAGGTGATGTCGTTAAGGGCTAAGATGAACCGATACTCGGGCACGGCATTGGATATCAGCATCTTGATTTGCTCTCCCTCCGGTATGTGCCCCGGGACCTGCGCGGCAAGGTGACACCAACGATCGGCAAAGGTAGAAAACTCCTCTTCGGGCTTCATCATCTCATGGGCCAGATCCACAATAGAGTACTTGGGCCCAACCTGGCCTTGAAACTACGGAAGAAATTTCCCTTGCACAGCTTGAAAATTCATGACTTGCTCTTGCGGAAGAGAGAAGAACCAATCCCGAGCCGGGCCTTCCAATGACAGACCAAACAGATAAGCTATCAAGTGTTGGTCATGTCGAAATTGGACCGACTCATAAACAAACTCCTTCAAGTGCACATACGGGTCACCGACTCCACTATAACGGCGATATGTGGGAATTTGTGATGGAGACGGAAGTCGAAGACCTTGGAAAGCGAATGGAACACTCAAGGAGGACTTAGGATCGATCTGACGTTGAAGCTCATCAAGCTGGCATTGGGTTTGAGCAATCATCTCCTAGGTAGGGAGAGATCGAGAAGAATATGGGCCAGCTTGAGCAAGAGAATGTGAATTAGGACCAGTATGATTATAATGGGCCGGATAAGAGGATCCGGGCTGAGAAGAAGAAGAGCCCATTCCGGGAATGGAAGGATATGTGGGCCTGGAAGAAGCATGAGCATAAGGACCTATTGGACTGGCAGTATAAGGAGAAGGAGAATGAGTCACATTTGAAAAATAAGGCCCATTAGGAGAATGGGGCCCGTTAAGATGATGAGGCCCATTAATGAGAGAAGAAGGCCCATTAAGAGAAGGAGGCCCATGAAGATGAGATGCAATAAGACGTTGGCCCTGGGCCGGGTCCATTTGGCGAACAAGGCTTGAAAGATGGGCCATGAGATTAGCCTGTTCCTCGGAGGGATCAGAGGGATCACGGGAAGATGGGCCCGCGTGGGAAGAGGATTCCACGCGGGAATAAGAAGAAGATTGGGGAAAATGATGATACAAGGGGTTGGAATGATGCTCCATAAGGGCAAATGGAGACTTAATACAAGGAGATCAAGGACAATACAAATGGGGAAGCAAGGGCTCAATGGGCTTGAGGACAAGGGGGGCTGACCCACTAATGCAAAGATGAATGGACAATAGACCACGGGACAATGGACTGGACAATGAACACACAAAATGGGCTAAGCTAAATGGGCCTAACAACAACAAAACATATGGATGATGAAAGAATGCAACACAAAAACCACTAATGGGCTTGGACAAGCCCAAACAACACAAACAATGCAATGTGAGAGTTTTCACCCAAGTCAAACAGGTTGATATGATGGGAAATATTTTAGGGATTTTAATAGACCTTTTAATGATTTGAATTAATAATGATTCCCTCAAGATAGGAATCCTATGGGAATAAGGTCCAAACTTTGGGTTGACTAAGGCTAACTCCCTCACACGTATGCAAATGCAAGCCTAAGGGATGGAAAGGTACAACCGGCCTGGTGTCCGTGTGGGAATCCACGGCTCACGGGGACTTATGGAGGTCCCGGATAAGATCACCTAGTCGACTCCAAGGAATATGGAGGCGACAGGATCACTTACCATGGTAGGAAATGCAACTATGATATGCAATATATGGCCATATGAGCACCGGAGTGCATGCAAATTCTGGTTTAAAACTAGAAAATCAAGACTAGATTAAACTATGCAAACATGATCCAACTAAGCCAACTAGTATATGGATGGAAAGATAATACAAAGGTCTGCACAACGGGCCCAAGAACAGATCAATCTGACCCCGAGAGGTCAATCAAATAACTGAGCAAAGTTGCCCCCGTGAACCTGTGTGCAGACCACATGCAGATTTTATGGACAAAATGCTAAAATGACGATAATTTTTAACTAAGCAAATGAGACCCAAATGATGCAAATAAGCTATGCATGGAAAGAAAATACAAAGGACTATCCAATGGAACAAAAATCAATGCAATCAGATGTTGGGAAGGTAGTCAAATCACTGAGTAAAGATGTACCTGTGAACCTGTCCCTGAGCCTGCCTGCAGAACTTATGCAGAAAACTCAAAAAGTTGGAGAATATTAGAATATGCAAATGTTAACAAAATGATGCAAATGATATATGGATGGAAAGACAATACAAAGGGCTATCCAACGCAACAAGAATCAGCTCCATCGGACTCCGGGATCAAAAGTTATGCCTCGATGAATATGGCCCTGTGAGCATGCGCGCAAGACTACCAGAATCTGTAACGGTCTACCAAATGACCGTTATATGACCGTGACGGTCTTCCATAAGACCGTCACATAACCAGAGCCCATAAAACACCAAAAATAGTGGGAGAATGGAGGAAATAGTACCTAAACATGAACATGCACCCACCCAACCTACAAAAGAGCACGAAAACAAGCGTGATGGGCATTGGTGTCCCACCGTGATCGCCAAAAAACTGTTGATTTGTTTTTTAATTAGTTAGATTCCTATCCTGCCCCCTTTAAATACATACATGCATAAACATGTGAATCAAAGACGAGGGGGATGAAAGGATGGAAATACTAACCGTGATCGCCACCAAGGTTCCAACAACGCCAAAGGATGAAGAAAGGAGAGGAACGGCGTCGTGTACCTTGGAACTTAAAGACTTGATCGCGCTTAAGAACGGGATGCGGGGAACATGTGGAATCAAACCTCCTCTCCTTCCAGTCGGCTAGATGAACAGGGCCTCACGTTGTTTTCATGCTCTCCTGCAAAACAAAGCCAAAACAAGGACAAAAAACCCATTAGAACATGAAGTGTAGCATCGATCCTGCAATGATCAAATAGGGGTAGAAATTGAGGGCAAACTCACTGGGGGGAGGTTTTGTGGAAGGGTCGAAATAATAGGTGGGTGTGTTGTGCATGCATAGGATTTGAAATCACAGAATTTGATTGAGAGAATAGAGAGAAATCATTGATGCAAAACATGCAAAAACGCATGTGTAGCAGAAAAGTGCAGAAAACTGTGATGATTTATGATTTTAAGGAGACTAGAACGAAGAGTGTAGATCATGAAATCAAGCCCAGAGGGATGGAATTGAAAGCTAATACTTTCCTCTTCAAGCCAGGGTCGAAGGATTGAGTCAGCGGTGCAGCATGGCTTCGCCCCACGTCCGGAAAGAGCCCCCCGTCGCGACTGCGAACTGGGCAGTTTTTATAGAGTTTTGTAAGAAAGCCTCATCTTCCTATCACGATTCTCGGAGATAGAGTCCAAGATAAATCGAGTTCTCTAAATCAAACTCGAGATAATACTAAGGACAAGAGATAGGAATAAACAAAGATCAATTCGGAGGAGGATTCTAGAAGATATGGCTCTTGGAAGGTAGCCCCGGAGCCTTATCTGCAGAGTTTTAGTTGAACTAGGATACTTAAATCCTGATCTTGTGACCCAGATACCGAGAGATATAGCCAATGAAATTTGGAGTTCTATGAACTAAATTCAAGATAATACCAAGGAGAAACCATAGGAACAAACGTCGCTCAGTTCGGAGTAGAATTCAAGAAGTTATGGGCTCTGCAAGGGGGCCACGCTGCACAGAAACGGAGCAGAGTCCAGCACGAATTGGACTCTCAGGTGCATGTAACGGTCTATCGCACGACCGTCAGAGTGATGTAACGAACTAGGGTGGGTCCGTCACACTCTGGAGGTCGAACGGGATGATTTCGGGCAAGTTTGACTGTGACGCATCTACAGTAGACCGTCACAATGCTCTGACGGTCTTACGATAGACCGTTACACTGATGTAATGCACCTACACTAGACCTTCACATCGACGAAAGCAGATTCCGGGCAAACTACGCGTGACTTTGGAAATTGAAGCGTAGCTCTCAAACGGGGCAGAACTAGCGAAAGTGGTAGAAGAAGAAATTGTAGATAACTGAGAGAGGAACAATTTTCACGAAGAAAGCAAGTTGAGAAAATGATCATAAGAGTGAGAAAATGGGGCTGGAAGAGAGAGGAAAATTCTTGGACATAGGTGAACAACATAGCACGCCAGAAAAATCCAAATAGCTCACAAGCGGGGCAGAACTAGCTGACGGTGTAGAAGAAGAAATTGTAGATCTTTGAAAGATGAACAACTTTGATGAAGACAATGTTTTAAATAGAGGAATGGAAGAAGGTGAAAAAGGACCACGTTCAGAACTGCACAGTGAGAGAGAGCCGATTGCTTGAGGGAAGCCGGCCTAAATGGGTCGAAAGTCAACTTAGAAGCTAGAATTTGATAAGATAAGCTCCAGGGCTCTAAGAAATCACGATCTCCAAGACTTAAAGGATAGGGAATGGTAAAATGGGCTCAAAATCCATCCGAGAAAGCTCCAAAACAACGGCTAATTCGGGACATCAAAATGATGAATAAGAGAACTAACTCAACTTGTGGGCTAAAACGGGTGTCAACAGATGCCCCTCCTTGATGTCTGCTTTGCAAGGGAATGAGCGAAAGTGTCACGGAGGTGAAATGGAAAGGAGATGGAGCGAAGTGATAGCAACGTGAAATGGAGATGAAGCGGAGATGAAGCGGAGAGAACTGATAAGCGGGCATGAAGGCAAAAAGACACCCGTCACAACCAACAAGCGACAGGAATTCTCCCGAAAATGCCGAACTAACCACAAGGAATGATTGACAAGGATGAGACATGTCTGGAGAACTAGCTAAGGGAAAGGAAACACGACCAGCCTCATTGGGGACACAATCCACGGACAATGAGTGGGTCAGAAAGAACACATCGTAAGAGCTGGAAAGGAGAATAAGACTGAGATAAAATCTAGATAGGAATCACACTGGCCAAACAGACCAAGCGGCAAGATCAGAAAAATCATTTGAATTCAGAGTGGAATGAGGAATCTCTTACCCAAGAGAGCTTAAGTGCAATTAACCATTGCTGAGGAGAAATCGTTGAATGGATCACGAGGCATGAATGCTCAAAATGACAAGATGCATGCTCGGCTAAAATAAAGAAATCATCAAAACAAATGCAAAGAAAGATAAAATAGAAAGTACTCAAGGATAATATTGCTAGACTGAGCAAAATGGGGTCAAGAGTCTTCTTGCAACCACGGCGTGCGAGACAGAGTCCATCGTCCCCCACTCGACTCAATCGAGCGACCTATCCAACAATTAACCATATGTTCCTTGATCATCATCATTTTTGTTAAAGGGGAACATCAGATCCTAGAACACACGGCCAACCAGCCGGTCCTTGAGAGGCTATAATAATGTAGATACCATATAGTAATGCAACAATGAGCAGGGATAGAGAGCCATACCTGACTTACCTGCCAAGCGAAACGGCATCTTTTTTAGAATTTTTAATTTCTACTTTTATGGATTTTCACCATAAGACACAACCACATGACATGACATGATGTGAACATGAACGAATATGAACGAGCATGACATGAACATAATAAGATAAGAGAAATATGAACGAAACATGGCACAACATAAGATAACGAAGATGGATGAAACATAACAAACAAATAAATGGCAAGCATACATGCGACTAAAGGCACGGTGGGACAAGACAGCACACACATGGTGGGACAGCACACGCGGTGGTATAAGGACATGGTGGGACAAAGACACGTGGGATGACAATACCACGAAGGACAAAGACACGTGCAATGAATGACACGGCGGGATAGAGACACGTGTGACGAATGACACGGCGGGATAAAAGATACGGCCAACATGAGAGGACATAGACACATATGACAAGGACACATCGGGAAAAAAGACATGGAGGACCATAGAAATGATAAAGACAACAAATACATTCTTCAATCAAAGTCCAAGATCAGATGAAGCGGAACCGCTAGGTTCAAAATCGTGAGACATTGCCTCTCATGGAAACATGATTAAGTAGATAAGCGAAAGCTGAGAAGGCCATGTGCTTCAGAATAGATCCAAAGATAGGATTGAAGAGATTAGAACAGATCGAAGAATATGAGCAGGAGGCAGAGCGAAAGATAGAGCAAGGAAAGCTTGAACCTGCAACTTGCAGCCTGCACACTTAGCAAACATATTACATATTTATCCTCAAGATAAAAATAAAAGGAACAAAAGAGAAGTATTTTTGGATTTTTTATATTTCTGATTTTTTTGCCATATTCAAATTTTTGGGATTTTTGACATATTTGAATTTTTTAGAATTTTGACATATTTGATTTTTTTTGGAATTTTGACATATTTGATTTTTGGAATTTTGATAATATTTCATTTCTTTTTAGATTTTGATAATATTTCATTTTTTTGCATTTTGACAAAGCAATCTGCAGCACCCAAAGATGGGCTCAAACTACTGGCCAGGGATCGTCGTTCCTACCCCTTTCATTAAAAACTTCCCTTAAGTAGGGCGTGCATGTTAGGGTGACTTACCATAACCAACCGCCTCTAAAGAACGGTGCCCCTGCTAAGGCCATACCCGGGATACAACCCAGCCTAAGAGGGAGAAATAGAAGAAAAATTGGAGACAAGCTTTATGCAGGATGGGAGACATCAGGACTTGAATTCCTTCCAGGGCACCACCCCTCAAAGAGTAGGCCTATTGCGCCGGGGCTTTGTGTCTTTGATTTTGAGACCCATATTTATCAGCATGCATGCGACCGGGCTCATGACGTCCCGCGGGGAACTGTACTGCCACTCTTGCCATGTCTTTGATTCATAATTTTGCATCGATTCATTTTCTCATTTTGGTAGCCCCTATTGGCCAGATATTGCATGAAAACTCACCTTCGATGGTCAAGACTGCCCCTATTTGAGACCTCTCTCGTATTAGGGAGCACCTAGGTCGGTCATCTCATCCATCCATCTCTTGCCCCTACACTTGGCCGAGTAGAGAAAAGAAAAAGACCTTTGTGCATACCCAAAGTATGGCCAAAGCAGCAACGGTGTTGCTCAGAGGAATCGACTATGGCTTGTCGTGTAGTGTGTGAAAAACCCATGCTCAAAGATCACCCTCAACGATCAGGGAAAGAAACTAGACTCCCAGCACGGAACTATCACTGGCCTAAGGATGCTGCAGAAGAAAACTCATTTGACTAAGCTTAACTAAGAAAATTCTCTAAAAGCCACTTAACCATGTTGAGGAATAGCATTATTAGTATGTGCATGAAGTATAATGAAAATGATAGCTTATTCTTGCACAAAATAACGATACCTCGCAAATACTCTGCAAGGGGGCTACGATGCACAGACACGGAGCAGAGTCCAACACGAATTGGACTCCCAGGTGCGTGTAATGGCCTATCGCACGACCGTCAGAGTGATGTAACGGACTAGGGTGGGTCCGTCACACTCTGGAGGTCGAACGGGATGATTTCGGGCAAGTTTGACTGTGACGCATCTACAGTAGACCGTCACAATGCTCTGACGGTCTTACGATAGACCGTTACACTGATGTAACGCACCTACACTAGACCTTCACATCGATGAAGGCAGATTCCGGGCAAACTACGCGTGACTTTGGAAATTGAAGCGTAGCTCTCAAACGGGGCAGAACTAACGAAAGTGGTAGAAGAAGAAATTGTAGATAACTGAGAGAGGAACAATTTTCATGAAGAAAGCAAGTTGAGAAAATGATCATAAGAGGGAGAAAATGGGGCTGGAAGAGAGAGGAAAATTCTGGGACATAGGTGAACAGCACAGCACGCCAGAAAAATGCAAATAGCTCACAAGAGGGGCAGAACTAGCTAACGGCGTAAAAGAAGAAATTGTAGATCTTTGAAAGATGAACAACTTTGATGAAGACAACGTTTTGAATAGAGGAATGGAAGAAGGTAAAAAAGGACCACGTTCAGGACTGCACAGTGAGAGAGAGCCGATTGCTTGAGGGAAGCCGGCCTAAATGGGCGGAAAGTCAACTTAGAAGCTAGAATTTGATAAGATAGGCTCCAGGGCTCTAAGAAATCACGATCTCCAAGACTTAAAGGAAAGGGAATGGTAAAAATGGGCTCAAAATCCATCCGAGAAAGCTCCAAAACAACGGCTAATTCGGGACATCAAAATGATGAATAAGAGAAATAACTCAACTTGTGGGCTAAAACGGATGTCAACAATGAAAACCCTGTAAACCTCCAGGAATCCTTATCCTACTATGTAGGATAGGGTTCGACCGACCTTTGGACCCATAGAGTGGGGTTTTTTTAGGGCTCTGTCAGCTCTAATATGAACGCGGCCTAGCCAGAAACAACGTTCATCTTGCTTGCGGCTGTTACCCTGACCGCGTTCTATTTGATCGTGGACCTAGATCTAACCGTGTCTATGAAGACCGCGGTGGGTCACTCGATCGTGTTAAGACTCATCCTGTGTAAGCGTGTCGACAGACCTGTGTAAGTTTTTCGACAGACCTTCTGTGTCTGTTGACTAACTTCTGTCTCTGTTGACTAACTTTCTGTCTGTATCGACGGACCCAGAGTCTCTGATTCTAAACGTGGCCATTCCCCAGACCGTGTTATTCATATCACTGTGTGTCTGTTAACCGCGTTCAACCCAGTGTTTTGACTGTTTCTTTTGTGATTGTGATATTCATAGACCGATCCTAGCCTTTCATGGCTAGTGTTTCCTGACATCTTTGACTCTTCTCCAAGGGGGTTATGATCTTCATTGACATATTGGTATGATTGACTTCCCTTTTATATCATTCTCTAAAGACTCATTACTTCGAATTGTTGAAAGTCCTTGGAATAGTCTTATTTCTAACTTCCTTGATTACATGAGCATATTATTGGAATTCTGTTGCCATTATTAAATTGTTTGGACAATATTGAAATGGGACTTTGGGTCCAATATGACACTCAATGCTAGGCATATTTGTAACACCCCAGATAATTCTAGAATTTTTCCAAAAATTAAATAGATTTAACCATGTATTTAATATGGGCTTAAAAGGTTAAATGGGCTAATTAATAAATTAATAAGTTAAAGCCTTAGGAATTAAGGCCCAATTATCAACCACTAATTAGAGCCCACTTAATAGGCTTAATTAATAATTTCCTTTGGGCTTAATTATTAAGAGAAAATAGGTCCACTTAAAATGGGCCTTAAACCTTAAAACTCAAGCCTTTTGGCCCAAGCCCAGCCCTAGAGACGTATTAGGTAATTTGTTCCCTTTTATATCTTCTAACTTTCTTCTAAATCCCATACTTGGAGAACAAGCCGTCAAAGTGTTAGAAGGTCTGGAAGTAGCTACTTCTACGCAAAACTCGCAGGAACCGGCGTATTCTTATGGCAAGGATATGAAGTTTATGGACCTTGTCAGAGGTATTTTCTAATAGAATTGGTGGTGGTCTAAAATAGATCCAGAGGGGGGGGGGTGAATGGATCTTCTATACAAAATCAACGCGCAATTAAAAATTAACTCTGCTTGAATTACCACTAGATGAATGATCGATCAGTGAAGGCACAGGTTCAGAGCACACATATCGAATTCCTTCAGCAAACAGAAGTGTTGCTGGACACTTAGAAGCAAGACTAGTGCAATGTAGTCATTACATCAAAGAACTGATAGACTCAAACCATAGCAATGAACTTCAATACTTAAGCCCCACATGCCATCAATAATACTACTAAGCACATAAGCAACCACTACACAGTTACGGATATTGGAAGGATAACATTGAGACAAACTTCTAAAGGAGGAATGCACAACCGATGAACCAATAGTGAATGATGATGAACATTCACACAAACAATCAAACACTTCACAGAATAGATGAATCAAGCAAACATAATATCAAACATGTTGCCCCCAAACAAACAAGCAACAGACCTTGTGAAAGAGATAGAGGAGATGGACAAACACACAAGGCAACCTACGGCACACAGAATTTTTTAGGTGGTTCGGCCAGACACTAGTCCACCTACATCCACCCCTCACTCAAACCCTAGTTAGGATTCCCTTGCCAAAGCAAGACGCAGACTCAATCTGCAAACAACGACTGCCAAACAGCTTGAGACTGAGGGAGACAAATCCCTCGACCTGATCTTGCTACCCACAAGATCAGTACCCACTACTACAGCAGTGATCGGAGAGTCCTACTCTCCCTTCTCCTGCAATCGCAAAAGGAACCGTGTGCAATGCTCAGTTGCCCACAACCAGAGGATAAGTCCTTTCTTCCTCTAATGCACAGGGGGACTCGTGAGTGACACCCAGTCACTCACAACCGGAGACCCAAGTCTCCCTTCTTCTGATTGTTCAGAAGGAACCTTGATCCGAGAATAGGGAATCAGAAAAACATAAAATAAATGGAAAAGAACAAAGGAAAAACAACAGAAACAGATATAGCTCCGTGGAGCACAATGACTCTGGATTTGATCCTCGAGTCAATACATGAACAAATCTTCAATATAAGCACTGGCTGCACACTCTTCCTTCTTCTCTAAACTCTCTTTACCTCTTTCTTTTTCTTGTCTTCTCTTTCTTCTGCTCGCACACTGGCTCTCTCTCTCTCTCTTTTCTTTGTTTACTGCAGGCTCACTCTTTCTTTTCTTCTAATCTATCTGCTTCACTTTCTGGTGGATCCTTCTTCTATTGTCCGCTCTTTCTTTCTCTTCTTTTCAGCTCCCCTCGCTGGTGGCTCCATCTTCTATTGCCTACTCTTTCTTTCTCTTCTTTTCAGCTCCCCTCTCTGGCGGCTCCTTGTTCTATTGCCTGCTCTTTCTTTCTCTTCTTTTCAGCTCCCCTCTTTGGCGGCTCCATCTTCTATTGCCTACTATTTCTTTCTCTTCTGGGGGTGGCTCTCTCTCTGAATATGCAATGGAAATTCTAGCCACTCTCTCACCTTCTTCGAAGGAGGAGGAACCCTTTAAATAGAACAAGGTCTCTGTAAAGATTGAATGAGGTAGAAAACCTAGTGAGCTTTGATTGCTCCCCCCGTCATACTGAAAATTGTCCAATTATTATCCTCTCAAGGGATCTGCCATGTGGACATTTCTTTTTGTGCCAAAGAGAAGTCCCAGGTAGCACATCGTCTTGTCAGGTGAGTTGGATTGCGTGCCTAAGTGACACGTGATCACTTGACCTTCAACGAACCCTCCACGTGTCTATTAAATAGTTTACCAGGTGCTCTGACTTGGATTAAGTTGTTAACTCTTACATTCAGCTGCTTTGAACTTGTTCATCATGATGGTCTTCATTGCATAGACCTTTAGTTCATGGAGCCCTTCAGCTACACCGACCTTGATAGCAAGAAGTTCTTCATCTGCATCGACCTTAGCACAAGGTTCTTCATGTGCTTAGACCTTAGTATCAAAGAGTTCTGCTTCTACACCGACCTGAGTGATGTTAGCCATATCACCTTCAATCTATATGCACTGACCTTGTAAGCAAAAAGTTCTTCATGTGCACAGACCTACTTTATGCATGTGCACAGACCTAGACTTCATGTGCACAAACCTCAAACAGCACGTGCACTAACTCTAGACTTCATGTGCACAGACCTCGAACAGCATGTGCACAGACTTGAGTGAATGTGCTCCGACTTCAAATGCATGTGCTCTGACTTGCCTAATGCATGTGCACTGACCTTAATATGCAAAATATAGACATGTGCACTAACCTTAATATGCAAAATATATACATGTGCACCAACCTTGATATGCAAACTATATGCATGTGCACCGACCTTAATATGCAAAATATATGCATGTGCACCGACCTTGATGACATATGCTTAGACTTGACAGAAAAAAGGTCTTTATGAGCGTCGACCTTAGTGACATGTACACCGACCTTAGTGAGCAATGTCATGAAATAAGCACCGACCTTAGTATGATGTGCACAGGCCTGAAGGCGATATGCATCAACCTTATCTGACATAATGAATGTATGTGCACCGACTTATCTATCAAAGGAATCATTCAACAATTATGACATCATGCATAGGAAAATAAGTACAACTCAATACTTATAACATCATCATCATCATTCAATTTAAGTAGTTCAGCATACTTCACCCTTTTCTGATTTTCAGTCAAATATAGTCATAATGGTTGACATCATAAAAACATTGACATCATCAAAACGTAGAATGCAACACACTCACCCTTTTTGATGATGACAATCATATGAGTTATTGATGAAGATTTTATTGAGATTTTATTGGTGAAATTCGGGCAATCAGAATAGGTAGATTTAAAGATGAGATGATAAACTGAAGTTTGCACACTATTCCTGACATGCATGCAGTATGACACTGACTTCTTCACACTAACTCCCCCTGACAATGACAACCTTTTATTTTCCATAAAAAAACACAAAGATTCATGCCCCAATGACTCATGCCAGCCAAAATCACTCCCCCTTTGACATCATCAAAAGGAGTGGAGAGAGAATTGAATGAAATATAGTAAATTCACAGTATAGAAAACTTCAAATCCATCTCTTAAAGGAGTAGGTAAGAGAACTGAATTAAGCTCAAGTTCTTCAGGTCTAATAATCAGGTTAGACATAGAGTAAGAGTGAAGATTACCATCATACAGAAATAATAACGAATACCAAGGTTTAAAAGTTATGCCAAGAGAAATCTTTCTAAATGTTGTACAGAGCAACGTCTAGAAACTCAGCCACTGAAGGTTGTTCCAAAGGTGTTGACGACAAACAGTCTACAATTCATTTCAGAAACAGAGGGGTTGATAGATTTTTCTTTTCTGAGTAGCGTAATTGCCATTGAGTAATTTTGGTAAATCACACATTGTTACATGAGGAGACACCTTGATTAGAGGCTGGAATCCCTAGTTACTCAGTTGTGATAACTGTATTACTTCTCTTTAGAGAATAGAGTTAGCATTTGATGTGTCTTTTTACGTGAGGAGACACCTTGGTCAAAGGCCAGAATCCCCAGTTACTCAACACTTTAATGACATTGCTCTGCCATGAATTTTAATTTTCCACAGGCTTTTTAAACAAAGATAATCTGGCACTTCATGACATAGAATATTTTTCATTTCTTTGATGAGTCATCTAGTTTCTCGATAACCAGATCATTGCTCTGAGATTTTAATACTCCCAATTTTTTTATTAAATTTATTTTGGTATGTGATGTTTGAAGACAATACCACATGTACTGATCCTCAGAGAATTTGCTTCCAGAAGTCTAAGTTTCAAGCTTTTAGGAGATTTCATGACATAAGAGTTTTAACTTTGATCCATGCTCATTAATTATGTAGAAGATATTCTTCAGATTCTTTGTCCAGGTCTTTGAATGATTATTAGATAGAAGCCTCCCAACTATATTTCAGTTAATCAAAATTAAAAGTTTAAGAAAGTCATGAGTTTCTATGTTTTGTGAATAGTCTGTATTTTCAATGAGCTTTTTGCAGTAGCTAGATCTCTCAACATCTTTTGAATCAGCCCCCTAAATTTACCAACTGACAAATTGACCAAGCTCCCCCTCACACTATGAATCAGAAATGTAGACACTTCAAAATATAATGCTATGCAGGGAAAACAAAATGTTGATGGACATTAAACCTGGTCTACATGTAAATGAACATGTGGTACCAGGCGGAGAACGTAGGTCACATGACCACCTCACACATGATGTGGGTTTCCAGTCAGAAGGGATCTAACCTTCTCCCAGCTTACCATTTGATATACCAACAGGTTATGCATGCTAATGCAATTCACTAAAGTATGACAAATGCTAAATGTAGATGTATACAAATGAGGACGGTATGCAGCTCAATGTTGACTTAGAAACATGGATGCATTTTATTCAAAGAATTTAGAATTCAAGGAGATTTAAAGATACCCAATTCTCTTCTCAAGGTGGTGAATTTTTCATTGTCTAGTGGCTTAGTGAAGATATCAGCTATCTGATGTGTAGTGCCAATATGGATCAATTCAAAAGTGCCTTTAGAAACCTCATCTCTGATGAAATGATGTCTGATTTCAATGTGTTTGGTGCGTAAGTGCAAGACATGATTTTTTGCAAGATTAATGGCACTGGTATTATCACAGTATATGGGTGTGCAGCCTAGGTCTACTTGGTAGTCCTAAAGCTGGTGCTTGATCCATATTACCTGTGTACCACAACTCTCTGAGACTACATACTCAGCTTCTGCAGTGGAGAGGGCCACAGAGTGTTCTTTCTTGGAGGCCCAAGAAACAAGACACCCACCTAAAAATTGACAGTGTCCACTTGTGCTTTTCATATCTAGTTTGCAGCCAACATAATTAACATCAGTGTATGATATGAGATCTAAAGCATTTGATGCAGGGTACCACAATCCTAAATTATGAGCTCCATAAATGTATCTAAAAATTCTTTTTACAGCAGCTAAATGCAATTCAGTAGGCCTAGATTGATATCTAGCACACATACCTATACTGAATTGAATATCAAGTCTCAAGGCAGTTAAATAAAGTAAGGATCCGATCATACCTCAGTATAATTTTGCATCAATTTCTTTACCTGATTCGTCTGCATCCAAAGATGTATTGGTACCCATTGGAGTTTAGATGTGCTTCAACTTGTCCATACCAAATCTCTTGAGAATTTCCATTGCGTACTTGGTCTGGCTAGTGAAGCACCCATCCTCCAATAGCTTAACCTGCAATCTAAGAAAATATTTCAGTTCACCTACCAAGCTCATTTCAAATTCATTAGACATTAAATCAGTGAATTCATTGCATAGTTCAGTGCATGTTGAGCCAAAAATAATGTCATCTACATATACCTGAACTATGATGAGATTTTTATTTAGAACCTTTGTAAATAAAGTCTGATCCACCTTACCTCTTTTGTAGCCATTGCTGAGTATAAATTCTGTTAGCCTTTCATACTAGGCCCGAGGGGCCTATTTCAGTCCATATAAGGCTTTATTCAACCTGTAAACATGGTTAGGGTGTGCAGACATCTAAAATCTAGGGGGTTGCTCTACAAAAATCTCTTCCTTAATGAATCCATTCAAGAAAGCACTCTTAACATCTATTTGGTGAAGTTTAATATTTTTGGAACAAGTAAAAGCTAGTAAAATTCTTATTGCTTCTAATCTAACAACATGAGCATATGATTCATCAAAATCTACTAGCCTTTAGCTACCAATCTAGCTTTATTTCTTGAATTTATTCCATCTTCATTTATTTTATTCCTAAAAACCCATTTTGTTCCAATGATAATTGCATTTTCTGGTCTGGGAACTAGTTTCCAAACATCATTTCGTTCAAATTGTCCTAGTTCCTCATTCATTGCATTAACCCAAGATTCATCATTCAATGCATCTTTTACAGTTTTGGGTTCAATTCAACTAAGTCTTGGTTATTTACATCTCTATAATATGACCTAGTCCTAGGGGGATCATGTAAGTTTCCTATAATATTCTGTACAGGATGATCTTTTAGAAATTTTAAATTTATTGAGGACTCACCTGGTTCGGCTGACTCACCCAGATCAGGACCCCTTGATACAGCAGGTGCTGAATTTTCTTCATTCAGCTTGTCCTCTAGGAACTCTCCATCATGCTTGGAGTCCCTGTCATCATTTTTAAGATTAGTGGTAATTTTTTTTTCATCAAAAATGACATGTGGAGACTCTTCAACTTTTTGTTCAGAAATATTGAAAACTCTGCATGCTTTAGACACTTCAGAGTATCCTAAAAAGATTCCAGGGCTACTTTTAGCTTCAAATATATCCAGGTCCTTCTTGTCGTTATTGTGAATAAAATATTTGGAGCCAAAAATTCTAAAGTGAGCTAAGTTTGGTTTCTTACCTTTCATAAGTTCATAAGGGGTTTTCTTATGGATTTGTCTTACCATGGCCCTATTGATTGTATAACATGCTGTGTTGGCCGCCTTTGCCCAGAACTTCCTTGGTAGTTGACTCTCAATCAGCATAGTTCGGGCCATCTCCACAATAGTTCGGTTTCTCCTCTCCAAAATTCCATTTTGCTCGAGTGTCCTGGGAGAAGAAAACTTATGAGTTAGTCCCTCATTTTCACAAAAATCAGAAAACATGGAGTTTTTAAATTCACCTCCATGGTCAGACTGAATTGAACAGATTTTATGTTTTCCATCTTGTTTAATCTTATTGAAAAACTGTTTGAATTTTTGAAAAACATCATTTTTATTGGTTAGGAAAAATATCCATGATAACCTAGAATGATCATCAATAATCACAAAACCAAACCTCTTACCATTCAGACTCTGAGTTCTAGTAGGACCAAAAAGATCCATATGCAACAATTCTATTGGCCTTGAGGATAATGGCTCAGATCTTAGTTTAGAGGACTTCCGGGTTTGTTTACCCAGAGCACCTCCATCACAGATTTTTGAATTTGTGTTGAATTTTATTTTAGGTAACCCTCTAACCAGATCATGTTTCACTAATTTATTTAAGGTACTGTAACTAGAATGGCCTAACCGTCTATGCCAGTTGTAAGCATTATTATCTAAATCAACAGATAAACAAAGGTTTGATTCTGAATTTTCATTAAGGTCTACAATGCAGACATTATTCACTCTATGTCCTATGAACATGATTTTGTCAGCATTAACTTCAAAAAAATTGCATGCTTTATTATCAAAGATTACTCTGTGAACCTTGTCACATAACTGACTAATGCTAAGCAGGTTGTGCTGAAGACCTTCTACAGGTAAAACTTTTTCAATGACATTTGAGGGAAAATTACCAATTGTACATGTTCCTATGATTTACCTTTATTCTTCCCTCTAAATTTGACCAAACCTCCTACCTTCATTTCCAATTCAGTGAATTTGATCTTATCACCTGTCATGTACCTGGAGCAGCCGCTATCCATGTACCATCTGTTATGCTTGGCTGCCAGACCAACCTACAATCAATTCAGACAAAGAGAATTTGGAACCCAAGAAAGGTTGGGTCCAAACAAGTTTCCCATTCCTTCGAGAACAGTCTTAGGAATCCAGATATGTCTGGTTCCCTTCCTGTGAACTAAGTTTTTATTTTTAGCATGGAAAATTTAATTGGCTCCAGTCATTGGATTTTGATGAGTTTTGTTCTTATTGTAGAATGAGTTGTTCCAATTGTAAGTGTTTCTTTGTGAATTTTTCCACAATCTTTTATGATTAAATTGCTTCTGTGAATTATTAGAATGTGCCCAATTTGATGTATCATGATTCTAGTTTCTGTTTTGATTGTGCCATCTATGTTGATTCAACTGCTTCAAATTTTAAAATTGTTACCTCGATGCATCCCATTAAAGTGAGCTGTATTTGCTTTGTAGACGTCGGGATTCCTTGAAGCAGTAGTCTTGCTGTGTTGATGCAGTGTAGGCTTAGCATGAAAATTTTTATTGATGACTTTTGATGGAATGAAATTTGTTTTTACAGATTTTGGGAATTTGCTGTCTGAGCTGGATGAGGTGTCCAGCTTCTCCTTTCCCTTTCCATGGCAGAAAGTTACTGTTTTAAATTCAACGGGTTTTTTATTAGAGGGGTCATAGCCTAAGCCCTCTCTGTTGAAATTCACTTTAACTCCTAGTATGGTATCCAGGTTTGTCTTGCCCTGTATAAACTTTTACAAAGTTTATTGTTTATCTTCAAGCTCCTTTTGAATTTTCTCACAATGTTTTTGAATTTCCTGGTTAGCCATTTTTACAGCTTCATACTTCTCAAGAATGAGAGCATTTTATTTTTTCAGTCCTTAAATTTTACTTTGAACTCATCCAGATTTGTTTTAGCTTGTTCAAATTGATGTTCAAGATTTTTATTGTCAACCTTTAGGGATCTTACTTCTTCAAATCGATTTTTCAATTCTTCATTTTCTTTTCTCAAACAGTTTTGTTCCTCAACCATGTTATTCAATTTTTTCTTCAGCATTTCGTAATCCTTTGTTTGACAATTAAACTTATCTAGTAAATCTGCATAAGCATGCTCCCAATCATCTATAGTATATTTTTCAAACGGATTGCTTACCTCAGTGTCTGTGTCGGCCATCAGACACAGTCTTTCCTCTTCCTCTTCAGAAGAGCTTTCTTCAACATCTTCCTCCTGATCGCTCCATGTCCAGACCATAGCTTTAGGCTTCTTCTTCTTCTGCACCTTGGTGTTCTTCTTCAGAAGATCGGGGCAGTCACTCTACATATGATCGGGTCTGTGACAGTGAAAACAAGTAAGCTTGTCAGTAGTCTTGAATTTGCCAGATTTGGAGTTAAAATTCTTACCAGACGATTGTGACCTTCTTTTTCTAAACCTCTTGCCCTTGGATCTTAGGAATTGTTGGAACCTACGAGTCAGCATGGCTTGCTACTCTGAGTCAAGATCAGAAAAACTGTCACATTCCTCTCTGCTTTCACTATCAATACTCCTGGACACTTTAAGAGCAATGTTTTTGCCCTTCTTGTGGTTTTCTTCAACATTTCCTTTCAAATTTAATTCATACGTCATTAGGGATCCAATCAACTCTGTGACTGTCATTTTTGACAAATTCCTAAATTCCTCTATGACTGTGGCCTTAGTGTGCCACGTTGGAGGCAATGATTTGAGAATTTTCCTAACGAGATCCACTTCTGGGATCTGTTTCCCTAGACCCTTGAGGTTGTTCATGATCAACGACAGTCTAGCATACATCTCAGTAATTGTCTCCTCAGAATTCATCTTAAACAATTCATACTCAGAGGTTAGCATGTTTACCTTTGTAGCCTTAACCTGGGATGTACCTTCATACATAAGCTCTAGTACATCCCACATTTTCTTTGATGTCTTGCAAGCAGATATCTTAGCATACTCCTCTGGATGGACTGCGCACTGCATTATATTTAGTGCCGTCCATGTATTCTCATCCTCTGCAAGCTCGAACGGTCTTGAAAGTTAATTGTTCACCTTGGTGTCTTCTAATCACCCTCCAAATCTCATGGAAGGAGATTAAGCAGTCAGGGAGATAAAGCATCTGGAAGTTACTGGTTCCACGTACGACGCGAAGGAACAAGAACCTTCTTCTAGCAACAAATTCAAAGTCTAGAGTCTAACCCAAAGGTAGTGTTGTATATATTGTAGTGCTTTTGATGATAACAAAACCATGGACATATATTTGCTCACGTGCTTGGAACTAATACTGTGACGACCCAGATTCCGGATACCAGATATACCCGATAGGACTATCGAATACACCTGATACCACTTGGAACCCGTGAAGCCTCCCAAGAGCGATAAAGCTCCGAAGGGATGAAAGGATTGTCGTGTAGTACATTGAAGCCATAGAGATATAACATTAAGCAATTAAATTTCATTAGATCGGTTTGCTAAAGTAGTAGAAATAAAATTACTTTTTAATTAACAGTTTAAATTTAACAATTATACCAGAGTCCAGTCCAATGGAAAAATAAGCAGTCTAACAGTATAGTCAACAGAAAGAAAAGATGTACCGAGAAGTCGGGGGAAGCCTGATTGAGGTACCAGCTTGCAGCTACGACTCGAACTCTAGGACCCGCGGAAGCAGAACGAACACGTCACCCCACCTGAAAAGCAGGGGTGAGCCTCGTGTCACTGGCTCAGTAGGGGTCATGCGGATCCCCACTGAAAAATACGCAATAACACGGAACAAGGGAAACAACTGAAGGAATAGTAGAAAAGCTATACTAGAAAAGTTGTAAAAGGAAGGGAAGCAAGAGTAGGGAGCAGCAAGGATAAGGGGAAAAAGAGGAAAGCCGAACTAACCTCGGCCCCCAACTACTCCTAGCAACAGCATGCAAAAGAAAGTCTAGAAGAGACCTAGACATGCATAGATAACACGACCAGAACTTCGTGCACACTGCCCCACACATGACTAGAACGTCATGCATACGACAGGACACTGACCTCAGGTACAGCCGCGGGAAGGCCAAGCCCGACAGGTCACGACACAGGAAAAGCACGGGAGTCGCGCACCACACGACAGAGAATCCCCGCACCAGGAGAATGGCCAGATGCGACCACCGATGTCTTACACTGCACCACAACACACACCACAAGTGTCTCGACTACCGACTGACGCGACGAAGGTGAACACGGCCGAGTCGCAGACCCACGCGGGACCACAGTACAAGTACTAGTCAGGGTCACGCCCGTCGGCGTAAGTCCTCTGCCCCTGACAACGTGTGCACACACTGACTTTTACCTGAGCCAGACCTCTAGCTAGTTTTCTCCCCTCGTAGGATGCTACGGTGCAGCCGGGAGCCGACGGCGACTAGCTTACAAACCGTATACCGGAAAGTGCCCCGCTCCGCGAGCTGTCACAAGGAGTCTGTAACGAAAGGCAACGACACGAGAAGACCACGAAACACGGAGCTGAAGTACAGATAGATAATCATGCCCTCTCACCCGTACCTCAAACACCAAAGGCAGCACAGGAAACTACTGATAGACTCGGAAACATAGTCTTAGCCTTCATAGGAATGTCAACCGACACCCACGGGGAAGTGGCCAGACCACGGGAACAGGACGACAGACACCACCACAGGCACACGCAGACGCATACACAGACACACACACAGACAGGACGATGGCCATCATGACCACAAGGACTGTAACGCACCTCTATAGGCGCGCTACACCAGCCTAATGCACCAGAACTGGTGCGCCAGGGCCAACAGGCCAAGGGCCACAACACTGACAATGTAACGCACCAAGACAGGTGCGTTACACCACCTGACGCACCAAGGCAAGGGCGTCAGGGCCAACAGAGCCACAAACCCGGACATGGACCAAACAACACGTAACGGACCAGCAAGCGCGTTACCTGGCCGTAACGCACATGGAGAGTCTGTTACAACGAACCGACCGACACGAACCCTGAGGAGATGACTAGGCCGTGACATGCCTCAACAGGGGCGTTACATGCATGTAATGGTCCAAACTGGGCCACTACACCGACCTAGCCTCGACGAACGCAAAATAGCTAACTGTTGTGGCGGTCTATCGAGGGACCATCACAGCGTGTAACGGTCTCTGGAATGACCGTTACACCGACACGGTGGACCAAATAGTGGAATGGCCGAATCGGCCCGTTCCACGCCCCATTCACGCCGAAGTGTAGGGGAAACAGACACACACGATCATACAACATGTCAGAGACCCAAAAACGGCACATGCACGCATCAGAACGCGAGATCGGGGCGATTTCCTTAAATCGACCCAAAATGGGTCACCGGGGTTCCCGGATTCCTACCAGCCCGAAATGATGACTGATCAACATGAAACCTACGTGAATGGGATCCGGACATCCCAGCGGTCATTTTGACACTAACTACGCCGCGAATGGTTGCCGATTTCCAGCGAACCCTGAAAACCCCAAAAACATCAATTTTTCCCAAACCGTCCCGATCTAACCCGTTCTAGCGCCAAACCACACACAAAAGCAGGGAAAACGTAGAGGGCGAAGTGGTGATCCATCTACCTACCTCCACCAAAGAAACCGAGCGCCGAAGCGACTAAACTGCGTCGAAAACCACCTGGAACGCGAACGGTGCCTCCTTCGAATCCACCAAGGGATCGCGCCACGCCATGCTCAATCCGACACCCCATCCCACGTCCCGATCACTCCATCACATCCTCGTCTCGGCCAGCTCCGTAATGGTGTGCACCCCGCTCCGAGAGACCCTTAAACGAGAGAGAACGAAGAGAGATGGTGAACGGTTGAAAATGAGGCATCCGAAAGACCTAATAAAGATCCAATAGAGATCCAGGGCATTACATCCACCCCTCCTTTAAGAAATTTCATCCTCAAAATTTAAGGACTAACAAAGGAAAAGTAGGGAAGAACAACCCGACAACACAACTACAAAATGACACGAACCACGAGAAACAATGGTAAGATGACAGCACCGGACCACGAGACATCTGATCGAGTCGCAAGCTAACTCTACCAGGGAAGAGAGTATAGCAAAGTGATCCGACATGAGTTGGTCCACAAAGTGCTAATGATAGACAGACAAAATCATAGAGAAATAGTACTTACAGAAATAACAACAACGGTAGCACTCGCAGGATTCCGGCTCCGTACAGGACATAGAACCACCGAACACAACTGCAAGCTGGGTCAAATCAAGGCACAACAACAGCTGATCACACGACTATAGGGGACGAGTCATGCATCGAGCAGCTCCCCGAGAAAAGACCCAAGACAGTAATAAACGAGAATCACGAAACCTAACGCCAGCTGAAGACTGTACAGGACTTAAGGACTCTGGAGACTGTATATCTCAGATTCCCATGTACTTTACACAACAATGCTCTGATATCAAACTGTGATGACCCGGATTCCAGATACCAGATATACCCGATAGGACTATCGAATACACCTGATACCACTTGGAACCCGTGAAGCCTCGCAAAAACGGTAAAGCACCGAAGGGATGAAAGGATTGTCGTGTAGTACATTGAAGCCACAGAGATATAATAGGAAGCAATTAAATTTCATTAGATCGGTTTGCTAAAGTAGCAGAAATAAAAATACTTTTTAATTAACAGTTTGAATTTAACAATTATACCAAAGTCTAGTCCAAAGGAAAGACAAGCAGTCTAACATTACAGTCAACAGAAAGAAAAGACGTACCGAGAAGTCGGGGGAAGCCCGACTGAGGTACCAACTTGCAGCTATGACTCGAACTCCAGGATCCGCGGAAGCAGAACGAACACGTCACCCCACCTGAAAAGCAGGGGTGAGTCTCGTGTCACTGGCTCAGTAGGGGTCACGCGGATCCCCACTGAAAAACACGTAGTAACACGGAACAAGGGAAATAACTGTAGGAACAGTAGGAAAGCTATACTAGAAAAGCTATAAAAGGAAGGGAAGCAAGAGTAGGGAGCAACAAGGATAAGGGGAAAAAGAGGAAAGCTGAACTAACCTCGGCCCCCAACTACTCCTAGCAACAACATGCAAAAGAAAGTCTAGAAAAGACCTAGAAATGCACAGACAACATGACCAGAACGTCGTGCACACTGCCCCAAACATGACTAGAACGTCATGCATACGACAGGACACTGACCTCGGGTACAGCTACGGGAAGGCCAACCCCGGCAGGTCACGACACAGGAAAAGCACGGGAGTCGCACGCCACGGGACAAAGAATACCCGCACCAGGAGAATGGCCAGATGCGTCCACCGACGTCTTACACTGCACCACAACACACACCACAAGTGTCTCGACTACCGACCGACGCGACAAAGGTGAACACGGCCGAGTCGTAGACCCACGCGGAACCACAGTACAAGTACTAGTCAGGGTCATGCCCATCGGTGTAAGTCCTCTGCCCCTGACCACATGTGCACACACTAGCTTTTACCTGAGCCAGGCCTCTAGCTAGTTTTCTCCCCCCATAGGACGCTACGGTGCAGTCGGGAGCCGACGGAGACTAGGTTACAAACCGTATATCGGAAAGTGCCCCACTCCGCGAGCTGTCACAAGGAGTCTGTGACGAAAGGCAACGACATGAGAAGACCATGAAACACGGAGCTGAAGTGCAGATAGATAATCATGCCACCTCACCCGTACCTCAAACACCAATGGCAGCACAGGAAACTACTGACAGACTCGAAAACGTAGTCTTAGCCTTCATAGGAATGTCAACCGACACCCACGGGGAAGCGGCCAGACCACGGGAACAGGATGACAAACGCCACCACAGGCACACACAGACGCATACACAGACACACACACAGACAGGACGATGGCCATCACGGTCACAAGGACTGTAATGCACCTCTACAGGCGCGCTACACCAGCCTAACGCACCAGAACTGGTGCGCCAGGGCCAACAAGCCAAAGGCCACAACACTGACCATGTAACACACCAAGACAGGTGCGTTACACCACCTGACGCACCAAGGTAGGCGCGTCAGGGCCAACAGAGCCACAAACCCGGATATGGACCAAACAACATGTAACGGACCATCAAGCGCGTTACCTGGCCGTAACGCACAGGGAGAGTCCGTTACAATGAACTGACCGACACGAACCCTGAGGAGATGACTAGGCCATGACGCGCCTCAAGAGGGGCGTCATAGGTATGTAACGGTCCAGACTGATCCGTTACACCGACCTAGCCTCGACAAACGTAAAATAGCTAACTATTGTGGCGATCTATCGAGGGACCGTCACAGCGTGTAACGGTCTCTGGAACGACCGTTACACCAACACGGTGGACCAAATAGTTGAATGGCCGAATCGGCCCGTTCCACGCCCCATTCACGCCGAAGCGTAGGGGAAACAGACACACACGATCATACAACATGCCAGTGACCCAAAAACGGCACATGCACGCATCAGCACACGAGATCGGGGTGATTTCCTCAAATCGACCCAAAATGAGTCACCGGGGTTCCCGGACTCCTACCGGCCCCGAATGATGACCAATCAACACGAAACCTACGTAAATGGGATCCGGACATCCCAACGGTCATTTTGACACTAACTACGCCGTGAATGGTTGTCAATTTCCGGCGAACCTTGAAAACCCCAAAAATATCAGTTTTTCCCAAACCGTCCCGATCTAACCCGTTCTAGCACCAAACCACACATAAAAGCAGGGAAAATGTAGAGGGCGAAGTGGTGATCCATCTCCCTACCTCCACCGAAGAAACCGCGCGCCGAAGCGACTAAACCGCGTCGAAAACCACCCAGAACGTGAACAGCGCCTCCTTCGAATCCACTGAGGGATAACGCCACGCCACGCTCAATCCGACACCCCATCCTGCATCCCGATCACTCCATCACGTCCTCGTCTCGGCCAGCTCCGCAACGGTGTGCACCCCGCTTCGAGAGACCCTGAAACGAGAGAGAACGAAGAGAGATGGTGAACGGTTGAAAATGAGGCATCCGAAAGACCTAATAAAGATCCAATAGAGATCCAGGGCATTACAAATACCTTAAGTGAATTCCATAAGCTATCATGATGGATTTCTTCATGATTTTTGGCTTAAGTGTTTAGCATTCCATATGCATTTCCCTGGACTCAAATGAACTTGAAATAACTTTTAACCATTCGTTCAATTCATGCCTCGATCATATGGATATATTTTATTGGGCTAAACACTTCATTTTTCATGTTCATCACAGTCCGGTCGACCTCCAGTCTCATCCCGGTCGACCTGAAATAACAGAATGGTTTCTTCTACAGCCTGTCTCAGTGGCGGTCGACCGCCCCCTCAATCCCGGCCGACCGGATTTCCCAGGGACCGGCATCCTGCAGGTTTCTCAGTGGCGGTCGACTGCCAGCCCCTACAGGTCGATCGCCAGCCCCGAGCTGCCCATAATTGTTAACTTTTTGTCAATTCGAGGAAAGCTCTTCCTCTTGATATTGTTTAATCCCAAAGCAACCAAACTCTCCAGATATTGTGGATCTGGTCTGGGGGGAGTCCTTAGACCATTCAAAGTCTATAAAACATATACAAGAGGGTTAAGAAAACCCAAATGCTCAAGGTGGATCAAGGAGGCTACCAAAGAGGAAGAGAAGGGAGCTAGCACTGTAGACGTGAACAGTGTTCCGAGAAGAGTTCTTCATCCTTCTTCATCCATTCAAGTGAAGATCAATCCAAGGAATCAAGCTGCATCCAAAGCATTCGTCATCCACTAAGGGGGAGCAAATCAAGATTCCTCTCTTGTGTTCTAATTTCATATTTTCTCTTGAGCTTCATTTGTGGTTCTTGTAATCGTTAAACATTTCAGTGTGTGTGGATCTTCCTAGATCCATGTGTGTGTGTGTGTGTGTGCTTAATCCATTGTAGTTTTGTGTGTGTTAAGGTGTTCTTACACCTTCGCGGGAGCTCTCTTTCTCAGTGTATGTGTGTGTGTGTGTGTGTGTGTCTGATCTTGTAACACTTTACAAGATAGTGTGTGGATCCTCACTGTCGGTGAGGGGTGGACGTAGGTTGCTGTTGTGGCATCCAAACCACCTTAAAATCGATGTCTCTTTGTGGTTTGTTCCTTATCTCCTATCCCCCTTCTTGCATGCTTGTAGATCTAGATTATGTGATTTCCTTCAAATAAATCATTCGGTATATCAAAAGCTGGACTCGGACTAACAAGGTTATTCTTGTCGGAAAGATAACAGTTTGCGTGAGTGAATCTACAGATTTGTTAACTCCGCCTAGTACCAAGGGTTTTGTAGTGATTAATTTTGATAGATCTAGCTTATCTTGCTCTTGGTTCTTTGTGTCTTCACATAATCACAAATTGTGTATAGTTTGGTTAAAATTTTGTTATCACCCAATTCACCCCCTTCTTGGGTGCCATAGATTGCGGGACTTCAATTAGTATCAGAGCTAAGGCTCTATCTTTCATAGATCTAACGATCAAGAGTGAGATCCGGATCAATGGCAAACAAGGGTATGATGCCTGAGGGTCACTCCATCAACCGTCCTCCATTCTTTGACGGCACAAACTACTCATACTGGAAATATCGAATGCATGTTTTCTTGATGGCTCAAGAGTACGAAGTTTGGAGAGTCGTGGACAAGGGTCCTTACAAACTTGGGAATGATGAAGAAAAATGGACACCCGAGGAAATTAAGAAATGCATTGTCAATTTCAATGCTATGAATATTATGCAATGTGTGATACACCCTAACGAATTCTCTCGTGTCTCCATGTGCAGCTCAGCTAAAGAAATGTGGGACAAACTGCTGCTCATATATGAAGGGACATCCGAGGTCAAGGATACCAACGTCAACCTTCTGGTTCGAGACTATGAGCTTTTCAAGATGAAGCCTGAAGAGACAATTTCAGATATGTTCGCAAGGCTAACTGAGATCACGACTGGTCTCAAAAGTCTTGGGAAAGATTACACCAATTCTGAGCTCGTAAGAAAAGTGCTAAGATCCCTCTCTCTTGCGTGGCACACCAAAGCCACCATTATTGAAGACTCCAAGAATCTATCCACACTTACCCTCGATGAACTCATAGGGTCACTCATGACTTATGAGATAAATGTGAAGAGGACAGCTGAGGAAGATATCAAGAAGAAGAAAGTAATTGAATTGAGAGCTCATCAATCCGATGACGACTCTCAAGAAGAAGAGTCCAGTGACGGAAGCAACGAAGAAGAAGAATTGGCTATGATCGCTCGTCAAGTAAAAATATTTCTGAGGAAGCAAGGCAACTTCAGAAAAGGGCAAAGGAAGCCCACTCAAACCAAGGGTGAGTCGAGCAAGCCAACTAGCATCATATGCTACGAATGCAAAAAGCCCGGGCACATGAGGGGAGAGTGCCCAGACCTGAAGAAGAAAATCAAAAAGGACAATTTTAGAAAGTCCAAAGCCATGGTTGCTACGTGGAGTGATGAAGAGGATGAACCGTCCGAGGAGGAGATACAAGAGCTCGTGGAGAGCTTGTGTCTCATGGCTCATGATGTAGAGCCCCAGAATTTATAAAAGTAATTTCTAGTTATTTAAATAATATTCTGGCATTAATTGGGCTAAATAATCAATATAAGGCCAAAATTGTGTTAATCAATTAACCCAACCCACTTAATTGAAGTCCAAAAGGGTTTAGGACCTAGACCATTAGGTTTGGCCCATATTCTAGAAGGTATTTAAGCCTATCCACAGATATTAAGGATAAATACTAATAATATAAGATAATTATTTAGATAATTAACAAAAGAGTTTTTATAAATTGAAACTCTAAGTTACGATGACTGTAACGGTCTATCGTAAGACCGTCACAGCCATGTAATGCATGGGCACTCGACCGTTACATCCTGTTAGTTCCGTAAGTGAAGGGACTCTTGAAAAGATTGGAACTTGATGTTCCTATCAACTATGGATCGACTTGGGAAGGATTGTAAAAACTCTAAGGACTCTTAGAGATTAGGATTTGATGAAATAAGGACTCTAAGCTCGATCTAATCCTCAAACCCTAGCCTAAACTCTATAAATAGGGCATAGTTCTGAACTGTGCGACCCTTACTTTTTGGGCGTAAGGAAGCAAGGTGAGGAGTCATTATCTCAGGTAAGTTCTTTAGAATAATTTGTTTACAATACTTTAGACTAACTCCCCTCCGAATTTCACATCTTTAGGTCAAGAGGGCGTGGAGTTAGAGCCTAAAGAAGTTGCTGAAAAAGTCACAAGAGAAGGAAGGGATCTAGGGCAGGGTTCTCAACCAAATTCAGAAACTGCAGTCTAAGTAAGAGGTAGGTTATCTCATGAACGGCAAAAATAGCATGATAGGACTAAAAGCCCTCTAGTTTTATTGAATTCCATACATTATAGAGCATTGATTTCATGTTTTATTTTTTTTCTATGCACATCATGCACCTCTTAGCCAAATTAAGAAATTAAAACATGACTATTCATCTATTCATGATTACCTATGCATGTAGATGTCCTTACTTCGTTAACATGACTAGAAACTCATCATGTTTTGATAAAAGACATGATGTGAGTTGATCTCTTAGTTTCTATGATTATTTTCTGTTAACAGATACTGTAACGCACTAGCATAGGACCGTCACTTTCAAGTAACGGCCCTACTACAGACCGTTACAAACTCTGTAGTATTTGAATTGCACTGATGTTTCTAACGCGCTTGGACAGATGCGTTACATTCAAGTAACGGCTTGATCATGACCGTCACTTTCACTGTGACGCCCCCTCTTAAGGTCGTTAGAATCTGTGTTCTGTCAAACCTAAGATAGAATATAACCTGCCAATCTTATTATAGTTAAAGCCTAGTTACCTAAGTTTTTAAACCTAATCATGTGATTTTAAGGATATTTGATTATTCATGATAGGTATTGCATGTTTTGTTATCACTTCTACTTAAGTTATGTTAAACCAAATTATATAGTTTTGTACTATAAAGCATGACCTTTTAACATTGTATTGACGGAGTTTTTATCATGATTTTCACATTGATTATACATATCTCTCTCTGTCAATAGAGTCAATTCTATACGTACATGGCACATATTCCGGTATATTGTCATTAGTTCACACTTTGCACTATAGGAACACAATGTTGGACATGAGGACCTCTCTATTGGATATTCCTTCCAATGGACTAGGAAATCATTGTTTCAAGGCCTCCGTAATTCTCCGCGAGCCTGGGATTCCCACTAGGACGCCGAGTTGGTTGTACCAATAAAAGCCCATTAATTAGAACACTCTATCGTGGTTTTTGATTCTTGAAATGTAATGGCCTTGAACTGGACCGTCAGGCTCACGTAACGGCCCAGTGCCAGACCGTCACATTCCTCTGGGTCTATTTTTTATCCTTATAGACTCGGATCACTGTAACGGCATATTACTGGCGCGTTACATAATGTAACGGCCCAGCAAATGACTGTTACATAGCTTGTTTATGTTAACCCAAGGTTTGACCAAGGGTTGATATTCCTATGATTCTAGACAAACCTTGATGATCTACAACTTGTCATATTGCTTAAATTGATCTAAAAGAAATGGAAGTTAAGGAAAATACCGTTATGCTGTCGACTTATTTCTATGAGCATGACATTGTTTAAAGTCTATTTCTTGACTCCTACATTCTTATGTTGAAGCATTCATTCATTGATTTTAGTTATCATGGAATTATTAGAAGTGCTATATTCTTGGCCATACGTTACTGTTATACTGCGTGGAAGTAGCTTAATTTATAACTGAAGATGCGATCGAGCACTGATTTTGTTCAAGGGCTCTATGCTAGTCCCCTCGGCTGATTGCCGAAAACATACTATTTTATAAATCATGGGGTATGATGCTACTGGCGTCGCATTGCGCTGGGAGTACTATTTCTATAAATAAGTGAAGATCCGTGGCACAACATGACATTCTTGCTTGATATTCCACAGAAATTCACGAAGCACTTGCTCTTAAGCATAAGATGCTAAAGTGAGGAATATGTGGCTTGCTAGTACAATCTCGTTACATTCTTGTTCATGGAAGGCCAATATCACGTTCTTGTTATATTATTGCTAGCTCATTCTTGATCATTCTATCTTACATGGTTATCTTGTTTCTATTGATTTGATCGCATGATTGATTCGCATTCGCATGGTCTTACCTTATTTCTTTAGAGCAAAAATGATAATTACTTAAATAGTGCCTTCATGTTGATGCGAAGATACCTACTGGGCAAGTGTGATCATGACCTATTTTCCAATGTTTTTCAGTAGATGGAAATAGTTCGGATTCGGATTCGGGCTATACTAGTAGCGGGTCCGGAAGTGAGTGAAAGTGTTATAAAGATGAGAGTGAAGACTTACGAAGTTAAAGTGTCTAGATTGAGTCAATGTAATTTTCCTATTTCTTGAGTCTAGTAGAATGGAAATCAAATTAGTGATTGTATCTTGAATACTGAGCATTATGAAATAAAGTTGAAGTTTGATTAAATCTTGTGCAATTGCATTTACTTGTGTGATTGTCTTGCGCTCTGATTGATTCTTGCTTGCAAGAGGCTTACCATGCCGGCTGTTCGCGCTCCCCGAGCGAGTCTTCCGCTGTAATAAAGGCTCGGGGCGTGACACATGAGGATGACTCAACCGAGATAAATTCGGACCCTGATTTTATTTTAAATGAACAATGGGAATCTGAATATGAAAAACTGTATGCCAAATATAAGAAAATCAGATCTGAAAATAAAACTCTTAAAAAGAAAATTGATGAACTGTCACATGAAGATATCTTTGTCAAGTTTGAAAAATTGATGAACTGTCACATGAAGCAACTGAAGAAAGAGAAGGCTTGCTGCAAACTATTTCAGATATTGAAAGAACCGAAGAAGAGATTTCATGCAAAATGGCTGAACTTGAAAAAGTGTGAAAATCTGAAAAAGGAAGAAGAAATTCTCAAATCCACAAATTCAAAACTCGAAATGAGAAATGGGATTTTAGGTGAAGAAGTTGCTGAACTTCAGTCCACCTTGACTAGGTTTGTTAAAGGGAAACAAAACCTGGATAACTTATTGGGGGTTAAAGTCAACTTCCAAAAAGAAGGCTTGGGATACACACCTCAAAACAAAAAATCTTTTGAGCATAAGATCACCACATTCTTTGTTCATGAAAAGGACTATAATCATGCTTCATGTTCTAATTCTAAACCCCAACATGTTCAGCCTGTTGTACTCCTGGTTTTGATGATGACAACAGTAAGACTTTGGATATAGACACTTAACCTCCTAATAACTGTTTAATAATTCAAAGGGGTTGCAGGGTGCTCATTGCGTCAACGCCATCAAATGGAAGCGTCGACGCAGCAGTGCAAACTCAAGAAAGAAGGCCCTGGTGATTTTGTGCGTCAACGCAACGTTCAAGTAGAGTGGACGCATCAGAGCATTGATAGCTTGGGCACAAAGTCTATACATCAGCTGGATCCATTTAGTCTGTACATTGGCATATCTTCTTCAAGTCTGTACATCGGGCACCTTCTTAACAAAGTCTATACATTGCTGTTTGCATTGCACAGTCCATACACTTGAAGCTTTTCATTTGATGAAGTCTATACACTAGATTCCAGTTCTCCAAGTCTATACACTAGACTCCAGTTCTCCAAGCCTATACACTAGACTTCAGTTCTTCAAGTCTATACACTCGACTGTAATTCTCCAAGTCTATACACTAGACTCCAGTTCTCCAAGTCTATACACTAGACTTCAGTTCTTCAAGTCTATACACTCGACTGCAATTCTCCAAGTCTATACACTAGACTCCAGTTCTCCAAGTCTATACACTAGACTTCAGTTCTTCAAGTCTATACACTCGACTGCAATTCTCGAAGTCTATACACTAGACTCCAGTTCTCCAAGTCTATACACTAGACTTCAGTTCTTCAAGTCTATACACTCGACTGCAATTCTCCAAGTCTATACACTAGACTCCAGTTCTCCAAGTCTATACACTAGACTTCAGTTCTCTAAGTATATACATTGTTGGTTGCGTTGCAAAGTCCATACACTGGAAGCTCTTCAATTGATGAAGTCTGTACACTGGTCTTTCTGGCACGTTAACACTAAGTCTATACACTTCATTTTTGCAGAAGGGAACAGGGTCGACGCCTGAAGCCTAGAGCGTCCACGCATCAATAGACGAACCTTTCACGATTTCTTCTATTGCGTCAACGCCACAAGCAAGCAGCGTCGACGCAGCAGTTAAAGTAGCAGAGACTCTTACAAGCGATGAAGCCCTTCACAAAATCTACCACTGCGTCAACGCCATCAACAAGCAGCGTCGACGCAGCAGCTTAAGAGATGCCAGTATAGAAACGTACACGTTCGTGCGTCAACGCCACCAACTGGCAGCGTCGACGCAGCAGTCCAAGAAAGGGACGACTTATCTGTGGCTGCCTTCAATACGTCAACGCTATATGTTGATAACGTCGACGCAGCACGCCTATCTGTTGAAGACTTGATCACTAGACTGCCGGTACCATTGGGTCAACGCAGCAGGTTGATGGAGTCGACGCAGCGGTTAAAAAGATTGAAGAACTCTGATGGTTGCGTCAACTCTCTGGAGCAAGTGAGTTGACGCCATCTAACTTCAGCTGCTGAGCGTACTGGTGCTGGGCACGTGATCTGAGGATAAGGAGAATGCCCAGATCAAGTCACGTGTTCTGACCGCTGCTGGATGCTGCCACGTGGTCCGAACTCTTAGGGCGGGAACTGTGGAAGCCACACGCGCCCTGCTGCTGCTCCAGGTATATAATGGAGCCTTCGTCTTCAGATGAAGGTAGATCGAAGATTGAAGAAAGTGCCTAGAGAATAGAAAGCCCTTTGATCCATAAAAAGAAGCAGTGCAGCAGTGAGAGAAAAAGAGGAAGAGAGCAGAAGAGAAAGAAAGAGAGATAGAGAGTGAGAGAGAGAGCTCGTGGAAAAGAAGGAAGAAGCTGCTTGAAGATCTGTCTTCACTGGACCGTGGATCAGATCCAGGCCAGTCAGCTCCGTTGAGAGCCACATCTGTGTTTTCATCTATTACAGCTCTCGGATTGTTGTGTTATTTTTCGTTTATTATTTTTCCTTTATTTTTCTGATTACCCTTGGTCTTCCGATTGCCCTGTTGGGGATCGGGTACCTCCTGTTGATTCAGGAGAAGGGAGATATAATCTCCGGGTTGCAAGTGACAGGTTGTCACTTGTGGGTTGCCCTCTGGTTAGAGGAAGGGAGGCTAGTCCTTCGGTTCTGAGCTTGTGGTTGCAAGTCCAGGTGTCCCTCCTGGTCTGGAGGAAGAGAGGTCTTCGACCTCTAGTTTCCAAGTGGGTGGGAGTCACTTGGGTGTCCCTCCGGTTGGGAGGAAGAGGGGAGTATGTTCCCCTGGTCAAGCTGTGTGGCAGCAACTGTTTGCAGACTGAGTCTGCTTGGTTCTAGCATTTGCTAGTGAAGCCTCACTCCGGTTGGGAGTGTGGGGTGGATGTAGGTCCGTGGACCGAACCACCTAAAATCTCTTGTGTCGTGGCTTGTTTGATTGATTTGCTTCCGCTAGATGCTTGGATAGGCACGCCCATGAGTTTGTATTTGAGTTGAAATGAATTAGTTCTATTCTGTGTCTCTTTTCTAGCATCCTAGTTTCAATTTGGCCATAATCTGTAGAAGGATACATTCACCCCCCCTCTGTATCCGGGCCAAGCACCCTAACAGTTGGTATCAGAGCAGGTGTCTGCATACAAGGTACAGCGACCTGCAGATTCGATCTTGCGGTCTTAGGTGCTAATTTGCTTTTAGTGCATCAATATTCCTGTTGCATTGAATTTATCTGCTATTTGCTTCAATGGCTTGTCCACCCGTCTTTAGTGGTTTTGATTACAACCAGTGGCACAGTGCTTTACGTGCTTATGTTAAATCTGTTGATCCAGACCTGTGGAAAGTGATTTCACATGGTCCTCATAAATTACCAAAGAAAAGGTCCAAATGGACTGATAGTCACGAATCAATGTATGAGGAGAATCAGACAGCTATAAATTTGATGAAAGCAGCCACTGACAAAGCCTTTCACTCATGTTTCTTTGATTGCAGATCTGATCTGCAAGGGATATGTTGGAGATGATGAAGAGAGCCGAGAAAGGAAATCAAACAAGCTGCATGATGGCCAACAGAAGCGATCAAGGCAGCAATCAAACTGAAGAAGATGATGATGATGAGGTAAATCGCTTCGAGAATTTCTCTCTAGAAGATTGGGAGAATGCTTATGCTGAATTATTTGAATCTCATGAACTATTAAGAAAACAGTATAAAAAATTGAAAAGGGGTACTGGTTTAGATAGTTCATGCTTTCCTTGTAGAAATTGTGTTGAATTGAAAAATATTCATGATGCTTGTATGTCTGACCTTCAAATACTGAAGAAACAAGTTTCATTATTAAAAACTGAAAATCAAGAACATATAAATGTGATATCTGAATTCAAAGAAGAATTGAACTCAGATAATGATAATCAGACTGTTGTTAACTATCATGACCAGTATGAAAAATTGCTGAAAAACTTTGAAAGTGTAAACTCAGATTTAAACAAGCTGAGATCCGAAAATGATTCCCTGAGAACATCTGCTAATAAAAATGATAACAAATTTAAGAAACTTGAGGAGGAGAAAAACTTGCTTGCTGGAAAACTAGAAGCCATCAAATCTGTGAATGTAGAATTACAGAAAAACATTGAAAAGAAGGAAAAAGATTTGAAGGAATTCAAGGCTGAAAGAAAACTTGAAACTAACTCAGAAGATCAGACTCTAATAAATGAGTTAATTCAGAATGACAAGCTTAAAGAAGAAAATGAAAAATTAAAAATGTTGAATTCCACTATGTCAGAGAGACTTCTAGCTTTGGAAAGAGGAAAAAGTATTTGTGTTGAAGATTCTAATAAATTGAGCAATCTGGAACATGAAATTGACAAATATAAAACTGCTAACAAGGTGTTAACTGAATGTGTGAATTACAGTGAACAAGAGATTGCTAGTTATGAGCTACATATTTCCTCTCTGGAAGATGAAATTAAGGATTTGACAGTCTCCTTGTCTAAATTTGTTGATGGGCAGAAAAACCTAGACAAGCTACTAGGTATAAAAATCAACTATAGGAAGGAAGGGCTGGGCTACAATAAGATAAACAAGAAGGAACTTCAGAACAAAGTTATGACATCTTTTGTAAGTGGTTCAGACGTAGCCACCACCTCTAAAGACAAACAGCCCATTGTTCAGAAAATACTGGGAACAAAGAATAACTTTAAGAAAGACGGACTGGGCTATAGTCCAGTCATGAGGAAGGTCGATGGAGCCAACCTGAAAACTATCTTTGTTAAATCCTCTGAACATGAGAAGCCTTCTATTTCATCTCCAACTTAGTACAAGGCTAAGAAAATAGGAAAACAGGATAAAAACCAGAAAAGGACTGTAAATCAGAAAATAAATGAAAAGGGTTCATCAGTGCATGCTGATCACAGTCCTCACACACACTCACATGCATCTAAAAGGAAGATTATCTATCATTACTGTCATAAAGTTGGACATCTGATGCATGAGTGTAAGTTGATGGAGAAGGATGATAAGAATGCTAGGAGATCTTATGATAAAAATCCATCACCTCAGAAAAGGAGTGTCACATGCTCTAATTGTGGCAAATTAGGACACTCAATTGCTCATTGCTGGTTTGCTAGTGGTAAGACAACTTTTTATTCATATCATGCTAAATTCCCTGCAAACCAACATGTTTTTAATAAACACAAATCTGTTTTAATGAACCAGCATATCATCTGTTTTAATTGTAACAAAAGGGGTCACAGGGCCTCTGAATGCTGGTCAGGCTTCTTTGAAAGAAATTCTATTTCATGTTTTGAATGTGGAAAGAATGGCCACAGGGCCATTAATTGTTGGCATGCCCAAGGAGGCTATGGCAATAATGAACTCAATTTTAAAAAGAATGCCTCTTATTGCTCTCACTATAGAAAGCATGGCCATACAGTCAAGGACTGTTGGCACATTCAGGGTGGAAATGTGAATCTCAAACACGCTAAATTCCCTGTAAGACAATTTGTAAAGCTTTCATGTTATAACTGTGGGAAGCCAGGTCACAGGACTGCAACCTGTTGGCTGGCAGGATATCAAAACTAAACTAGTTTTGGCAAACAGAATTTTTATTCTGTTATCAAGAAATCTCATGCTTATGCACATAGAATTCATGCTAACAAGAATGTGCATAAATTAGATCTGAAAACTGCTGCTCCTTGCTATCAAGCTAAAAATGTGCTGAGAAAACCTGCTAGGAGTGATAATGTCATGTCAGGACCCAAGACTTCTTGGGTACCTGTTTGTGCAAAATAAACCTTGTTTGCAGGTGTGCCTTGGAATGGAATAAAAAGGGGTATTAATCCAAGGCACTCAAGAATGAAAACCCCTTCTGAACGTTTCAGGTAAACTTCCTGCTCTTCTTGTCTTTAGTTTTATTGCATTTTTTTTCCATCAGTTGCCATGTGCATTATCTTCTGAGCATACATAGGCTAATTGCAATTGCTTGATAATTGTGTTATGTATAGACTCTGAAAACAAATTACCTTTCGAATTGTCTGAAAAATCTGAACTGCTTATGAGTGTGACTTGAAACATGTGTGTTGCAATAGCTCACTGAATTTCTGAATTGCATATAGGACTGTGTGTTGAATAATCATGCATGACCTCAATGGTATATAAATGGTAAGGTACCAAAGTGCAGGGAGGTCTGTCTGGAGGTTCTTACTATGTGTGAGGTGATCTTTTAGACCAAGTGCTCCGCCTAGTACCATGGGTCATCTTACTAGTTAAGACAGTCTGAATGTGCATGAATCTTTTGGTAACATATGTTCAGTTCTCAGTGCAAATATTACATATTTTCAGGGGGAGTTAGTTGCATATCCTTTGCATAGCTATTCAATGTCGAGTCTTTGCATGTCCCTGCATACATATAGTTCATTGTATCCTCTTATATTGAAAATGTCAAAAAGAGAGTTTGAATGCATATTGTAAGGGGGAGTCAATGCATTGCATATAGGTTGTCAAATGCATACATTTGTCAGATTTCATAGCATATCCTTTATTATTGACTTAGTTGACAAACCTTGATCATATTCTGAAAATTTTTGAGCTTCAAAATCTCTCTTAACAATTGGTATTTCTCCTATCAATTGGTATCGTTTGGTTTCAGAATTCTTTCAGTCCCTCATGAAGATTCCAATGGGCTATCTTGATCATAAATCTGAAAATTTTGAACTAGAAAACTTCTATTATACAGGTTTATGAATGACTGAAATAACTCATGTGGTTTAAGTTTAATGTTCATGGAGTTTGACTTTAAAATCTCTTAAAAATATATGAAGCATGTTTAATAAACCTTAACCATTTGTTTCATGCTATGTCTTGTGAAAAATCTCTGAAATCTGCACTTTTGAATACATGACTTTAATTGGTTAAGTACATAAAACTATTATTGATTTGAAGTAAATGAATGCCTCTGAAATGTCTAAAGGGTTAATTCTGTCAGAGCAATGACATTGGCCACTGAGAAACACAAGTCTAAAGGACTGTGTCATGAGGTGCCTTCGTTAACTCTGATAAAATTCATTGAAACTCAGGCAGAGCAATGGCATGCACACTGAGAAATACAACTCACTCATTAGAAAATGATTTGTAGTGTGTCATGATGTGTAAGTGCTAACTCTGTTCACATAAAGCATGACAGTTAGTCACACTAGGGGCTTAGGGATATTGGCCTCTAATCAAGGCATATCCTCTAGTTACAATGTGTGCACTGAACTAGAGTGCTCGTAATATTTGGAGCAAGAAAATTGTTTAAAAAAATGAAATATCTGAATATTGATACACAAATCAAATTGCTGTAACCCTAGACAAAATCATATGACTTCATAAATACTTGACTTCAATACTAGTGCATGTAACTCTGAAAGAAGTCAATATATTTGATTGTGTAAGAGAAGAGAGACTGATCAAGATAATTATGAGGGCTTGGTTCATCTTTATTAAACCATGGTTTTAGATATCAATACAGAATTTTACTGATGAACTCTACATACATCATAATTAAACCACGCTGTTAATAAAGTTCATTCATAAGCTCTTATAATGGAAGACTTTGAAAACATGTTTTGGATTTATGAGAATAATATCCCTTTGAGAATCCAATTGAATTTCCCTTCATATTCTTCTCATAGGCTTCATTTAGTAAGGGGGAGCTTCATTATTAGATGCATCATGCTGCATAAGGAGGAGTATCTCACTCCTAACTGCATCACTGCGTAGACGCAATGTTACATTAGCGTCAATGCATTATGCCTTACTGGCCTTTTATCTTGTGTTTTTCGGTTCACTTGCCTCACTGCGTCGACGCAATGCCCCTCTCTGCGTCCACGCATTGCTTCTTATTCATATCGTCTTTACCCGGTTCACCCACTTGAACCGGCTGAACCGTTCACTTAAAGGGTTCTCGAAGTCTCTTTAAAAGCCAAATGAGACCGATGCTCTTCTTTATTGTTTTTTTTTAAAACCCTTTTTGTCATTCGACCTCTCGTGTCCCCCAAGAATCCTCTCAGCTCTCTATCCTGCTCGATTCTTCTCCGTGTCATGGATTCTCCAACATCCACTCAAAAAGGGAAGCAAAGGGCAGAGGAACAACCAAGAAGCTCAGAACCAGCAAGAGGCACAATGGAGTCACACTCTCTAGTAGCTCGCGCAAGGGGAAGAAGGAAGGAGACGGGTCCACGGGATCCAAGTCCGCCAACCAAAAGCTTAAAGACATCTGCAATTAGAAAAGAGAAGCGGAAGGGCTTATCTTCAGGTTCTGCAACCGGTCAGAAGGATGCTGGTAGCTCGCGTACAGTCACCATGGAAGAACCTCTGAAGGTTCTTATTTCCCGGTACGTTGATGCTACTAATCATCACATGCTCGAAGTTTTTCCTCAACTGTTTCCTATACTGGACCATCAGGGCTGGTGGTCGTTTGTCTCAACACACAAGACTTACTACCCCACTCTGGTCAGAGAGTTCTACCAGAACTTAAAATATGAACCTTCTGTTCCAAAACTCACATCCAGTGTTAGAGGTGTAAGGTTCGAAATAACAGATAAGCTGCTTGCCAGAGCTTGGAAGGTTCCTAAAGTAGGAGTTCAGCTGCATGATTTTGAGTATGATGCGCATGAGGCATATGAGCTCTTGACTGAGAAACCCAGTAATCTCTCCGATGTTAGGGAGACCTACCTAGGCAGTCTCAAAGCCAATCATTTCCCTTCGCTAAATAGACTGCTCCACCACATTTGCACCTCCATGATCACACCACAGAGCAGTGGAAGAGAAAGGGTGACAGAGATGCAACGATTTCTTCTCTACTGTATGCTGAAGAGAATACAGATTTCTCTGCCGGATGTAGCTATTCAAACAATGGGGTCCTGTCTATCTCAGTCCAGAACCCTACCTTATGCCGCCCCATTAACTACTATTTTTCGAAAAGTTGGTGTAACACCCTCAAATATAGCTAAGTTGTACTTTATATCACCGAGGCGCCTTTTAAAGTATCGGCTCAGTTCTTGTAAAGAACTCCGAAGTTAAGCGTGCTTAATGGGGAGTAGTACTGGGATGGGTGACCTGCCCGGGAAGTCCCCCATTCTGGAGCCGATCACTGTTAGAAAAGGATAAAACCGTGAGGCCAGTAGGCCAAAGCGGACAATACCTCGACGGTATAGAGTACAGGGCGTGACAGAATGGTATCAGAGTTATACCCCAGCCGGAAGTGTGGGAACTAAGTGCCATGCAGGGCAAAGTGCTACGCTATGGGAGCCACCTCTTGAGTCCGTAATGGAGCAAAGTGCTACATAGTGTGAGCCACCTCTTGAGCCTGTAGGGGCCACCTCTAGAGTCCTACCTGCCTGGGGGCTTGATTGCATGATTGCGTGCTATATGTGTCCAGCGACGCGAACGTCGCCTATATAAGAGAGGTAGATTGTAACACCCTCAAATATAGCTAAGTTGTACTTTATATCACCAAGGCGCCTTTTGAAGTATCGGGTCAGTTCTTAAAAAAGAACTCCGAAGTTAAGCGTGCTTAATGGGGAGTAGTACTGGGATGGGTGACCTGCCCGGGAAGTCCTCCATTCTGGAGCCGATCACTGTTAGAAAGGGACAAAATCGTGAGGTCGGTAGGCCAAAGCGGACAATACCTCGACGGTATAGAGTACGGGGCGTGACAGTTGGTGTAGACTTTGGCTCTGAGAAGAAACTTACCATCCCTCGAGGGAATGTATACACACTTTCTTATATCCAAAAGTTTATGGGTTTTGAGGTCATTGATGGTAAGGTTGTCAGAACCCTTCTTAGTCAGAAATCAGCCCCATCAGACATCGGTCAGGCATCTAAAACAGCCGCTAAGGATGATGATCAAGCACACAGAGCAGAAATACCGATTCCACCTATGGTGAGTGCAGACATGCCAGAGGACAACTCCATTAGGGGAGAGCAATCTTTTGAGGCTTCTGAGGAACCAAGTGGCTCTGTACCTACAGTAGAACCATCTACGTCAGGAGCCATTACAGTTTATAGAAGAACCTCTCCAAATTCTGATGCAGTTCCACCCCCAGCAACTGTTGAAGAGATGTTGGTGAACATGACTATGATGATGCAGCGTCAGGAGGCCAAGATGGACAAGTTGGTGGAGTTCACAACCCTTCATTTTAACAAGTTGACTGCTCAGATTGTGAATTTTGAATCTTCAGTTTTATGTGAGTGGCGAAATTTCTTACTCACCAAGATGGTGTCTGACCAAGCAACAAGGTCAGTCTTGAAATAGATATCATCCCTCCTTGACAAACTTGCCACTCTGGTACAAGAGATGCACAATCAACAAGGTTCAACCCTTTCCTCTTTTGCCAAAATTATTGATCTGTGCTATGATCTAAAGATAGGGCTCGAAACAATCAAAGGTCCTGTCAGTGCAATCCCTCCAGTCCTCAAAGTTGTGCTAGAGAAGATTGACAAAGTAATAGCCAACATCCACGATAAAGATTCTGTCACTGAAATTGGCAATGTTCGCAACTCTCTAAGTCATCAGCTAAGCGGACTTTCTCAAGAGATCAGAGACCTTCTAACCAGGGACCATTCTACTTCAGAACAGACATCTCGCCAGACACCTCCAGGCACTCAAGGACAATCTTCTCGTCAGCAACAACAACCATCTTCTGCCAGGCGTTACAATCGCTTCTTCCCATCTTAATCTATGTTTTCTACATGCACCCCCCTTCATGATAATGACAAAGGGGGAGAGCTTAATGAGCTGCTAAATTTTTGTTAATGACTGCTGATTTTTGCTAATGAATGATGAGTTTTGTGCTGAATTTTGCTAATGAATGATGAGTCTTGTTAATGAATGATAGCATATATTTTCATTTTTGTGACTCATAATTTTTTGTTCAACTGACAAGTAACCATGCGATTGGTTGATGCTAACCATTATGTAATCGCAGAAGTCATTAAAACAGTTTGGGGGTTGTCATCATCAAAAAGGGGGAGATTGTTGTACTCCTAGTTTTGATGATGACAACAGTAAGACTCTGGATATAGACACTTAACCTCCTAATAACTGTTTAATAATTCAAAGGGGTTGCAGGGTGCTCATTGCGTCAACGCCATCAAATGGAAGCGTCGACGCAGCAGTGCAAACTCAAGAAAGAAGCCCCTGGGTGATTTTGTGCGTCAACGCAACGTTCAAGTAGAGTGGACGCATCAGAGCATTGATAGCTTGGGCACAAAGTCTATACATCAGCTGGATCCATTTAGTCTGTACATTGGCATATCTTCTTCAAGTCTGTACATCGGGCACCTTCTTAACAAAGTCTATACATTGATGTTTGCATTGCACAGTCCAAACACTTGAAGCTTTTCATTTGATGAAGTCTATACACTAGACTCCAGTTCTCCAAGTCTATACACTAGACTTCAGTTCTTCAAGTCTATACACTCGACTACAATTCTCCAAGTCTGTACACTAGACTCCAGTTCTCCAAGTCTATACACTAGACTTCAGTTCTTCAAGTCTATACACTCGACTGCAATTCTCCAAGTCCATACACTAGACTCCAGCTCTCCAAGTCTATACACTAGACTTCAGTTCTTCAAGTCTATACACTCGACTGCAATTCTCCAAGTCTATACACTAGACTCCAGTTCTCCAAGTCTATACACTAGACTTCAGTTCTCTAAGTATATACATTGTTGGTTGCGTTGCAAAGTCCATACACTGGAAGCTCTTCAATTGATGAAGTCTGTACACTGGTCTTTCTGGCATGTTAACACTAAGTCTATACACTTCATTTTTGCAGAAGGGAACAGGGTCGACGCCTGAAGCCTAGAGCGTCCACGCATCAGTAGACGAAGCTTTCACGATTTCTTCTATTGCGTCAACGCCACAAGCAAGCAGCGTCGACGCAGCAGTTAAAGTAGTAGAGACTCTTACAAGCGATGAAGCCCTTCACGAAATCTACCACTACGTCAACGCCATCAACAAGCAGCGTCGACGCAGTAGCTTAAGAGATGCCAGTATAGAAACATACACGTTCGTGCGTCAACGCCACCAACTGGCAGCGTCGACGCAGCAGTCCAAGAAAGGGACGACTTATCTCTTGCTGCCTTCAATACGTCAACGCTATATGCTGATAACGTCGACGCAGCATGCCTATCTGTTGAAGACTTGATCACTGGACTGCCGGTACCATTGCGTCAACGCAGCAGGCTGATGGAGTCGACGCAGTGGTTAAAAAGATTGAAGAACTCTGATGGTTGCGTTAACTCTCTGGAGCAAGTGAGTTGACGCCATCTAACTCCAGCTGCTGAGCGTACTGGTGCTGGGCACGTGATCTGAGGATAAGGAGAATGCCCAGATCAAGTCACGTGTTCTGACAGCTGCTGGATGCTGCCACGTGGTCCGAACTCTTAGGGCGGGAACTGTGGAAGCCACACGCGCCCTACTGCTGCTCCAGGTATATAATGGAGCCTTCGTCTTCAGATGAAGGTAGATCGAAGATTGAAGAAAGAGCCTAGAGAATAGAAAGCCCTTTGATCTATAAAAAGAAGCAGTGCAGCAGTGAGAGAAAAAGAGGAAGAGAGCAGAAGAGAAAGAAAGAGAGATAGAGAGTGAGAGAGAGAGCTCGTGGAAAAGAAGGAAGAAGCTGCTTGAAGATCTGTCTTCACTGGACCGTGGATCAGATCCAGGCCAGTCAGCTCCGTTGAGAGCCACATTTGTGTTTTCATCTATTACAGCTCTCGGATTGCTATGTTATTTTTCGTTTATTATTTTTCCTTTATTTTTCTGATTACCCTTGGTCTTCCGATTGCCCTGTTGGGGATCGGGTACCTCCTGTTGATTCAGGAGAAGGGAGATCTAATCTCCGGGTTGCAAGTGACAGGTTGTCACTTGTGGGTTGCCCTCTGGTTAGAGGAAGGGAGGCTAGTCCTTCGGTTCTGAGCTTGTGGTTGCAAGTCCAGGTGTCCCTCCTGGTCTGGAGGAAGAGAGGTCTTCGACCTCTAGTTTCCAAGTGGCTGGGAGTCACTTGGGTGTCCCTCCGGTTGGGAGGAAGAGGGGAGTCTGTTCCCCTGGTCAAGCTGTGTGGCAGCAACTGTTTGTAGATTGAGTCTGCTTGGTTCTAGCATTTGCTAGTGAAGCCTCACTCCGGTTGGGAGTGAGGGGTGGATGTAGGTCCGTGAACCGAACCACCTAAAATCTCTTGTGTCGTGGCTTGTTTGATTGATTTGCTTCCGCTAGATGCTTGGATAGGCACGCCCATGAGTTTGTATTTTAGTTGAAATGAATTAGTTCTATTATGTGTCTCTTTTCTAGCATCCTAGTTTCAATTTGGCCATAATCTGTAGAAGGATACATTCACCCCCCCTCTGTATCCGGGCCAAGCACCCTAACACAGCCCAAACCACACAGATATCAAAGAACTTTCTCACATGCTAATTACTTTCATTGTGGTAGATTTGGTCATGTGATTTCCAACTGCTGCTTTAGATAAAGCACACCTAAATATCATGTTCCATGGATAAAGATAACACCCGCAAGAAGTTGGACTAACTCCTATGGACCCAAACTTGTTTGGGTACCAAAAATAATTGCATGAGAATCTTTCTTCTTGCAGATATGTCTTGAAGCCAGGGGGAGCAAATGGTACTTGGACAGCGGCTGCTCAAGGCATATGATAGGGGACAAGAAAGTGTTCTCTACACTGCAAGACAAGGATGGAGGCCCAGTTGTCTTTGGAGGTCAAGACAAAGGTAAAATCGTTGGGATTGGCAACATTGGTAAGAATTCTGAAATTCTTATTGAAGATGTGCTTTTGGTGAAATGTCTGAATCATAATTTGCTAAGCATAAGTCAATTGTGCTGTAACACCCGAATATTTTAAAATAGAAAAAAATTTAATATATATATATGTAATTATTGAACTCATATTCTAATTCTATTGATTTAACCATTTAAAATATTTAATTACCAATAGATGCTTTAGAAGATGTCAAATTATATTTTAGGAAATGTTAATTTATATTTCAATCACTTAGGAAATTAATATTACACTATTCTAAAGAAATAGGAAATAGGTTATATAGATAGTGTCTTAAAGGTTAAACATCACTTTTATAAGATGCCAATTCATATTTTCATAATTTAAAATTTTTCATATTTAAACTTTTACATTATATCATTATTTTGAAGAAATAAGGGTATATAGATGAAGTGTTAAAGGATAAACATAATTTAGAAAGTGAGAAAGGGTATATAGAAAATATTAGTTAGTGTGGAGTGAATACAAAAAACCTCCGTTCAAAATAACGACATATGCTAAGTCGTTATTTCCTAAAAATGAATAGTGACGTGAATAGTGCCACTTTTTATTTAAAAAGAATTTCTCAAAAAAAAATTATATGTAAAAATAGAGAAAAATGTAAGGGTCTCACCCCTGAAATTTCACAAACAAATTCCCTCAATTTTTAAAGATAAAAAAATTTTTGAAGTTAAGATGGAAATCTTAACTTATGAAATACGTAACCTACTCTTCTTAATAAAATTCTAGGTTTTGTTTAAGAAATTAAATTATATGAGGATTAGAATACAAATGTACATTCCAACTTTATACATATGGGTAAGGAATCTTACTTAGGAGGTCTTGTACAAAGAAATAAATCATGAAAGGGTTAGTATATAAATTTACAAAACACCTTTAAACACATGGGCCATGATTTGTACGTAAGTGGACTTCCACCTTGTCCACTTAGTGAATTGACGCCCCTCACTAGGGCGTCAATTGAAAAATTGAAGACCATGTATACAGGCGTCAATTTGAATAGGACCCCATTCTATTAAAGTATTAATATATATATACACAACAGGTGAGTGGGGCAGAGTTGTCTAACAAATGACGCCCTCTTACAAGGCGTCATTTCCATTAATAATGCCACAATAATGCTACCCAAATAAATGACGCCCTCATGCAAGGCGTCATTTATTAAATGAACGACCCTTTACACAGGCGTCATTTAAACATGTGATTCTAGAAGATTGAGATACGAGCAACCCATTCGAGCTGGCAAAAATAATGCCCACTCAGCATGACCCACAAGGTATTTACAAATGCCTTATCATTCCCTATAACTAATCCCATCCGTAGCACCGTCAGAGGCTACTGCTGTGCTGCAGGGGTGTCTTCCTCCCGAGGCTCCATCCTACTGCGATCCTGCTGTAGCTCTGAACCTCGTATCACACGTCAAAAGGTAGGTGTTCTCAAATCCTTGCCTAACTAGTAGCTAAATAGGTTAAATACTGCATGCTTAGAGTCTGTTTAACTCATCAACCATGCTATAAATCATGTATATACCATGATACTTTAATAGCCTATCACATATTACTGTGATCTTTATGATTTTGAACTTAGTTTGTTAGCATGATTTTCATGAGTTTTTAAGCATATTTTATCACACTATTTTATATTAATAAGTTTTTAAGCATATTTTATCACACTATTTTATAGTATTAATAACCATATTTTTCAGCCCGGTTAAAAATAGCGCCCGTGACAAGGGCGTCATTTTAAAAATTGAAGACTGCGTACGCAGTCGTCATTTAATTGAAGACATGCATCATGTCGTCAATTCATTTTCTAGAATTTTGAGTAATTGATAATTCAACACATTCAAAAATCCATAACTATCAAACTAAAGCACGAAATTTTTGCATGAACATGTTTCTGGAATCCTGACATTTTTCTCAACATATTCATATCAATACTTCCTGATTTAGAAACTTTTCACACGATGAATAGTACATGAATAGTGCATGAATAGTACCAGTATATGTAAATGACGCCCCTGACCAGGGCGTCAATTTTGAAATTGAAGACTGTTCAAACAGTCGTCAATTAATTGAAGACATACCCCATGTCGCCAATTTAATTTCCTGATTCGAACTACCAGTATATGTAAATGACGCCCCTGACCAGGGCGTCAATTTTAAAATTGAAGACTGTTCAAACAGTCGTCAATTAATTAAAGACATGCCCCATGTCGTCAATTTAATTTCCTGATTCAGAACATTTTTCACGCGGATGAATAGTGCATGAATAGTTACAGTATATGTAAATGACGCCCCCTGACCATGGCGTCAATTTTGAAATTGAAGACTGTACAAACAGTCGTCAATTAATTAACGACATGACCAATGTCGTCAATGTAATTTACTAAATTTTTGAATGATTTAGAATATTTTTATACGGATGAATAGTGCATGAATAGTGTGTGAATAGTGAAACAATTTTGTAAATGACGCCCCTAACCAGGGCGTCAATTACCAAATTGAAGACTGTGTATATAGTCGTCAATTAATTAACGACATGACCAATGTCGTCAATTCATTTTCTTGAAATTTTTAGAAACCAGTAAATCAAAGCATTCAAAAATCTATAACTAATAAACTGGACTATAAAAATTTCGGACAAATATAGTTCTGTGATCCTGAGATTTTTCTCTACCTGTCCATGTCTTCCATTCCTGAATTACTGGAAGAATTAAAAATGAATAGTGTTTAAATAGTAAATTGTGACTCATAATATAGAGCCACCATGTTCAGATAATTATAATTTTTTTAACCTAATCACGAAACTCCTGCATGAATATGGTTCTGGAACCCTCATAATTTTCTCTATTTAACTATGTACTTAATTCCTGATTTAATGAAAGTATTAAAAATGAATAGTGTTTGAATAGTATTTTGAGTCACGAAATGTACCTTCCCGGCGTAAAGCACCCCAATTTATTAAATATCAAAACCCAACAATTTCGCATGAGCATGATTCTGAACTCCCGGGAATGTCCCCTACCTGTCCATATCCTTACTTTCTATTTTTGAGAAATTTTTACCGTATGAATAGTGTATAAAAGTCACTATTTCAATGAATAGTATCACTTTTCCAAAAAAAAGAATTTTTTTGATATAGACACGTAGATAGATAGAGAAAAATATAAGTAATCTAACGGTATGCCCATGCATTAGATTAGGTATCATGATTCACATTTATTAAATTTTTCACATTGATGATTAATATAATAAACGATTAATATATACATAAACTTAGAAATGACGACTGTTTAAACAGTCGTCATTCACTAAAATGACGACTCAGTGAAGGGTGTTATTTTGTGTGAATAGTGTAAATGAATAGTAATGAATAGTAAGTGAATAGTAATGAATAGTATTCGTAAATAGTAAACTGGCATAATTGCATAATGGCCCTTATGGGATGTTCTAACTTTTGTTTAACCTCACTATAGAGTTATCTATAGTTTTTGTTTAGGAAAAAGTATATAAATTGATAATTTTTCCCTCATTTCTATCGTGGTTTGTACAGACGCAACCCCAAGTCATTTTCTTACATATTATGAGTCCTTGAATTCCATTCCCTAAAAATCTACCTTGTATATCCTATTAAAGCAACCCTTGAAACACCATATTGACTATAAATGAGAGTGGATGTCAAAGGTAATACATGAAATGTTGTACATATAGGGCCCGGTCTGGTCTTGGGAGGAGCACCCGAAGGTACTTGTGCCCATGGGACTTTATTGACCACGGTGTTTAGCATTGCACCGGAGTACTTGCTTGACTTGAGACACTCCACCCTACTCTCTCTTTACTCACTTGACTTGACTTGCGTAGCCTAGAACGGGCAATACTTGACTTGTGGCCCGAGAAAGGGTGAAATACTTGCTTGATTGAAATAGCCAATTCTACTGATACGTACTTAACCTTACTTGCTTGAATTAAATTTTACTTGCTCGTACCTGAGATATACTTGTACATGAGTACATACTCGCACTTGAATTCGTAATCATACATGAATCCCTGCTAGACCCGAAGTGGCATTTACATCTATAAGTCTTGAAATACTGCTTGTCAAATACTTGAAATCTTGATATACTCTCTGTATACAGCTCTTGATCTCTTATTGTTCATCATGTATAGATATACCTGCATACCCGATTCTTTTATACATACGTCATGCATAGCCATACTGATAATACATGTAAATTGTAATTCACGTAAAGATTGCTCGAATTTGAGATGTAATTCCTACTGAGCGATTCGCTCATCCAGTTGCTTCCTAACATTTTCAGGTGATTTGGATAGCGACAATAATGGGTTTGAGGCCGAGTGAAGATTGCTAGAACGCCATCCATTTATCATTAGCTAGTCGAGTCTTTGAATTTATTTGAGTCTACCTTGTATTCCCAGTTATGTCAGTTAGTGGTATAAACTTTGTGTTAAGTCGTGTAGCCTAATGTTTGACTTTCTAAATTTAAAAATTTGTCATGGAATATCTTTATTTCCTTTGATTAATCAAATAAACATCACTTGGACTATTGGAATTTATTAAATTTTGAGTCATTTGCGCACTTCGAAATTTTGTATGTTAAAATTCTTATCGCTCTAATGACACGATCTTTATAGACGCGTCACGCATCCGAGTATCTTCTGCGCTCGGGACGTGACATGTGCGATAAGGGTTTTAAAGTTATTTTTGATGAAACCCACTGCATTGTCTTGAACAAGAACACAAATGAGATCAACTTTCTTGGAAAAAGAAATAACAATGTCTATACTGTTGATATTGACAATGTTTCTTGTGATGATCTTTGATTGGTTGCGAACAATCATGAAAATACATGGTTATGACACCGAAGATTAGGTCATGCTAGTTTTGGAGTAATCTCGAAGTTGTCTAGACATGATTTGGTGAATGGACTGCCAAAATTAAAATTTGAAAGTGATAGAATCTGTGAAGCTTGCACAAAAGGCAAGCAAACATGAATTTCCTTCAAAAACAAAAACATTGTTTCATCCGCTAGGCCGTTGGAACTGCTGCATCTTGATCTTTTTGGTCCAACTAGAACCTCTATCCTAGGAGGAAAATCCTATGGCTTTGTGATTGTTGATGACTTTTTCATATTCACATGGGTGTTATTTTTAGCCATTAAAAGTGATGCCCTGACGGAGTTTCAAGTGTTTTGTAGAAAAATCCAAAATGAAAGAGGTTACCTCATCACCACCATCCAGAGTGATCATGGTGGTGAATTTGAAAATCATGAATTCAGCATTTTTTGTGAAGAGCAGGGGTACACACACAACTTTTCGTCACCAAGGACGCCACAATAAAATGGAGTAGTGGAGAGGAAGAACAGAACGTTGATAGATATGGCCCGGACCATGCTTAGTGAGAATTCCCAACCTAAGTATTTCTGGGCTGAGACGGTGAGTACAGCTTGCTACATCATCAACAGGGCAATGGTAAGGCCCATTCTTAAGAAAACTCCATATGAGCTCTACAAGGGTAAGAAACCAAACATCTCCTATCTTAAACCCTTTGGATGCCCTTGCTACATTTTGAACAATGGTAAATCCAACCTGGGTAAGTTTGATGAAAAGAGTGACAAAGAAATTTTTCTAGGTTATACACTTAATTCTAGAGCTTACCGATTATTCAATAAAAAGACTTTGGTCATTGAAGAAAGTCCTCATGTTATTTTTGATAAATCCAAATCAAAACTGACAGATCAAATTTCTTCTACTTTGGATGCAGATGAAGATCCTAAGAACTCATCAAATGTCCAAGCTAAGGATGAACCATTAAAGGTAATATCAAGCAAAAATGAGAAAGATGAGGATCCTACAATTGAGACACTGGAAGAATCACAAGTGCAGCATCCTGACTTGCCCAGTTCTTCCACATTTCTAAAAGATCATCCAGCTGTGAACATCATAGGTAATTTGGAGGATGGGGTAAAAATAAGGTCCTCTCTAAGGCAAGTATAAGAGGAAGATTTGATGGCTTTACTTTCACAAGAAGAGTTCAAGGACATTCATGAAGCTCTTCAAAATGAATCCTAGATTCAGGCTATGCATGAAGAGCTGCATCAGTTTGAACGAAAGGATGTGTGGACTCTCGTGCCGCGTCCTAAGAACCATCCCACTATTGGAACCCGTTGGGTTGTCAGAAACAAGGTAAATGATGCGGGATTTGTTGTTAGGAATAAAGCCCGGCTTGTAGCCAAGGGGTATAGCCAGAAGATGGGCATTGATTTTGATGAGTCCTTTGCACTGGTTGCTAGACTTGAAGCAGTCCGTATCTTACTGTCCTAGCTTGCTCTTTGAACTTTAAATTATTTCAAATTGATGTTAAATCTACATTTCTTAATGGTTATATCAAGGAGGATGTTTTTGTAGAGTAGCCTCCGGGTTTTGAAGATTCTAAACATCCACGACATGTGTACAAGCTCCAAAAGACCTTGTACGGACTAAAACAAGCACTAAGGGCATGGTATGAACGGCTTACCTCATTTCTGGTTGAAAATGGGTTCAAGAGAGGTAAGGTTGATCAAACACTTTTCACAAAGAAATCAGGTAAGGACATTTTAGTAGTTCAAGTGTATGTGGATGACATTATTTTTGGAGTTACTAAGAATGCCTTATGCGATGAATTTGCAAAGATTATGTAAGGAGAATTTGAGATGAGCTTAATGGGGGAGCTAACTTTTTTTCTTGGATTGCAGGTGAAACAAACTTCAAAAGGACTCTTCATCAATCAAGCCAAATATACTATGGAACTACTGAAGAAATACGGGATGGCAGAAGCAAAACCCATATCAACTCCCATGGCCACCACCACAAAGCTGGATAAGGATGAAAATGGTAAAACAGTAGATTCTACACTGTTTCGAGGTATGATCGGATCACTACTGTACCTTACAGCTTGTCGCCCTGACATTCAATTCAGTGTATGTCTTTGTGCCCATTTTCAGTCATGCCCCAAAGAATCTCACTTATCAGCTGTTAAACGCATCTTTAGATATCTCATTGGCACAATAGACTTTGGTTTGTGATTTTCTATCGGTAGTTCCTTTGATTTAATTGCCTATACCGATGCGGATTATGCTGGATGCAATGTAGATCGTAAAAGTACAAGTGGGTACTGTCAGTTTCTTGGTGGATGCTTAGTCTCATGGGCATCCAAGAAACAACATTCAGTAGCTCTCTCAACGGCCGAGGCTGAATATGTAGCCACCGGAAGTTGTGAAGCCCAAGTACTTTGGATCAAAAACTAACTGCTTGATTTAGATGTTGAAATGAAAACTATTCCAATACTGTGTGATAATACCAGTGCAATTAATTTGTCAAAAAATCATGTTCAGCATTCAAGGACCAAGCATATAGATATTCGTCATCATTTTCTGAGAGATCATGTAAGAAAAGGGGTCTTTGAATTGATCTTCATTGACACACACAATCAGCTAGCTGACATTTTCACCAAACCCCTAAACCAGGATTAATTTAATAAGATAAGAAGAGAACTTGGAATGTGCAAGGGTGAGAGCATACATGCAGAGGTTTCCATGTAGGGTATAGGGCTGCATTTGTAGAAATGCATGTGCATCACGGGTAGAAAAACATGCATATTGATTTTGTTTTCTTTCTATACCATGTTTGTCTTCATTCACTTATGTATGCTTGAATGTACTTACTTATATTTAGCCCTCCTTGAAAAATATTTCTATGGCCAAATACTCCTTGGTTAAAAATATCTGTGGACTCAGTGATGTTGGAACTAAAGGTACTACCTAGGGGAAATCAGAACTTTTTCTCTTATCCACATCTTCACCTCTACATACTTCCCATGTCATGATGATGGCCCCACTCAGGTAGTCGGTTGTTCATCCCCCATATACAAAAAAAAGGGAAAAAGAAGAAAAAGAAGAAACAAAAAAAGGAAAAAGAATTTTTCAAAAAATTGGAGATTTTGGTCCTGGCGGTCGACCGCCAGGCCCGCGCCGGTCGACCGCCGGTGGCGGACCGGCCTGACTTAAGGGTCAACCGACCCCTCTTATATAGGTCTTTCCTATCTCATTCTTTCTATCCTTCACACCCACTCACTCTCCACCACCTTGCCCTAACCCTAGCACTTCTTTTCTCCTCCACCCAAGCCTCCAAAACCCATTCTTCATCCACCCGCACATGATTTGGCCGTCCTGTCATCATTTCGGGACATCCTCCGTACGGTCATTCGTGAGTTTGTGGAGATCCCTCTTAGCTTCCATACTGTGGAAAGGTTGTTCCAAGCCCTAGCAGTGCCCCTATGCTCCATCCACGTTCCCGGGGTTGAGATCGATTATTCAAGGGTTTCCCGGTGGGTTTTTCTAGTTCGGGATGCCGCCCAGATGGAGTTCTCGGCGTTCTGCCCAAGGAGAAGCTAGCCGTCAACGGCAAGAGGCCCCCGCTCCTCCACCTCAGCGTGCTCCTCCCCTGCCTCGAGCACTTCTACCTCCACGTCCCATTATCGACCCCTGCTTGGTCGACTTCAATGAGGTGAATGAGCTTCACCCAGATTTGTGTGCTCTATTTGAGGTTGAAGATGGTTGGATGGATTTTGTTACCCGGTAAAATAGGTATTGTCCTCGTCTGGTCCAACAGTTCTACGGGTATTTGGTTGTGAGAAATGAATAGTTATATACCACGGTTGAGGATGTGGAGCTTCACATCACTCCGGATTTATTTCAACGGGCCCTAGGAGTATCCTCCATGGGTGCAGATAGGGCACATGGTTTTAGTGAAGTTCCAGCCACATTTACTATTATGACCAACTGTGAGTATGTACACGGTGTAAGCAACTTGATCAAGCTGAATGCCAATCACTTTCCTCCACTGCAACGGGTTTTGCATCACATGTTTACATCATTGATTTATCCCAAAGTGGGCGGTAGGGATGAGGTTACAGAAGTTTATAGATTCCTTTTCTATCATGTCATGAATAGAATTCAAATCAATATGGGTCGGCTCATGATAGATCTGATTGGAACCTGCCATACATACCTTCGGCGCTCTCTCCCATTTACTTCGCAGTTGACCGGTGTCTTCACCTATGTCGGGATTGATATGGCAAATGAGCAGTTTATATTGGTCAGGCAGGATGACATATACAACAAACATAATATTTTCATAGATTTTGGCTATTACTATGGTCCCGACGGCCAGCTTACACTAGACATTCCAGTTTATGGGGAAGAAATGAGCAGTGAGGAAGAACAAGAACCAGTTCAGTAGCAAGGTGAAGGGGATATTCCCCCTCCAGTTCCAGCTGAGGAGCAACCTCCTCCACCATCACCTTACCATCAGGATTTTGAGATGCCTCCTCCACCTCAGTTTCACCATGGAGAGTCTTCTACTTAAGGGGCCGGACAACGCCCTTCGGTGGACTACGAGGCTCTTGACGGGCGGCTCGCCGGATTGGAGACTCGTGTCGATACCTTTGGGGATCATCTCTTTACCCTTGGGGACACTGATGGGGACATCACCTCCCTTTGCATCCGGCATGGTCTAGTCATTTAATTTTGAGTCCAATGTAATTTTTTATTTGAGTCATTTGATGTATTTTCCCTTTTATTTGAGTCATGTTCCTAGGTCTTGTGTTTATTTCCCTAAGTTTGAGTGTCATTAGATTGTCTAGTTAGCTATTGGGCCCAATTCATTGGACTTGGCCAAAGGGCTCTCCCCTCCCCCCTCGGTTATTTGTCATTGAGTCTTTTGTCAGGGACTTATTGTAAAATGTGGGTTGCCTATATATAGGACCCCATTCCCCCCATTTCAATAAAATGAATCAATGAATGAAAAAACTTGCCATTTTGAGAGTTTACACTTCTTATCTAGTGGAGAGATTCCATTTTTGGGGTGAGAAACCCTAGGGGAGAGATTCCCCACCCTTCCCTCTCTTAATCTCTCTTTTTCACTCCAATTTCTCTCTCCTCAACACCCAAATTCGAATTTTCTACCCTCTGCTCCCTTCCCAACCACCTCCACTCCCCACCTACCCCATTTAAGCCTCTTCCCATTCCCCACAACCCTCATCAATACTCCACCCCTTCCCAAGACCCCCTCCACCAATCCTCTCCTCACCATCCAACCCCCAACTACCCCTCCCACTTTCCCAAGCACCCTTCCCACTATCCCAAGCACCCCTTCCCTTCCCCAACACAACCCCCCCCATTCCCAAGACAAAAAAATTAACCCCACCCTTAAACTTATTTTCGAATATCCTTTCCCTCTCTCCATTCCAACCAAATTCGCAGCCCCCACTACCACCATCTATTGGACCCTCTTCCAGACCTTATTCTCCACCTCCCACACCTTAGAACACCCCCTCCAAGACCCCCTTACAACCAGGGGCCACTCCCACACTCATCTACCCCCTTCCCCTTCTTCTTTCTTGGTCATTGGAAGCTACTTCGAAGTTGCAGTTTGCTGTCCAGAGGTTGCAGATGAACCAGCAACTTGCAGCGGCCACCACGACTTCCTCCGGATGAGTTTAAGACCTAAGAGCCATCGTCGGAAGCATCTACCAGTCTCCTTCGCAACAGAAGTGGTTTCATCTTCTTCCGATCTCCGAGCCGTCCAGGAGGTCCATTCTCCCACAACTGTGCAGTTCTGCCTCGGCTGAGGACCTGAGCCAGATTAGAAGCTCTTCCACGACGAACCCCGAAGGAATCAGTCCACGAGTTCTTCTTCAAAGTTCTTCATCGCCCAGTCTACTTCCAGAATCAAGAAACAGAACTTCATTCGGCATTCGTGATCCAGAGTTCTCATTTTTCTCCCTCAGCTACGCAGATTTGCTACTCATAGTTTGCACCGACCAGTTGCCATTGTTCTGCATCCCCTAGTCTTCTCCGACATCGGTTGGCTTCTCTGTCAGTTTTGATGCGAAGAGGATTCGTCCACGATTCCAACAACTCTGACGGCGCTTGATTCCGAGGTCGGGAGCTGCCGGGGTATCCTCTGAAACTCACTGTTGGAAACCAGGAGCTAGCTCTGCAGAGATCCTGATCCGGAGAGAAAGCTTCACCACGACAATCCCCGGAGGAATCAGGCCATGAGCTCTTCTGCAAAGTTCTTCCTCTCCCTGTCTAATTTCAGAACCAAGATGCAGAACTCTGTTCGGCATCCGGCAGCAGAAGTTACGAATTTTCTTCCTCAGGCGTACGACTCTGCTTCCCACAGTCTGTACTGACCCCCACTCACTGTTCTGGGTTCCCTAATCTTCGCCGGTATCTTTCGGCTTCCCCGTCAGTTCTGTTGCAAAGAAGACTCGTCCACGGTTCCAGCGGCTCTGGCGGCACCTGATCGGAGTTCGGGAGCGGCCGAGGCAACCTCTTCTTCCTGCTGTTAGTAACCAGTTGTTGTCAGTCCGAGAATCAGTGTCCCTGTTCGAGCTCCTGCCCAGGCCAGCAGCGACCCCAGAAGAATTCGGAAAAATTAAGAGGCACTCCAGTTCCAGTAACAAAGATTTTCCCACTAGTCTCGCCCTTGGAAAAATTCCTGATCACGTTCTGCAGCCACAGTATCGACTGTCTGTCCATAATTTCTGAGAGAAGGCAGATTCAGCATAGTCACTTCATCATCGTTTTAGCCCTAGTTTTCCCCACCCCGCTTGGCCGGCTGAAGGCCCCTCCCTGCGTGGAGGTAGTTTTGATTGTAACTATCATCTTCCCTTCCCCACGATCCCCCCCTTGCATGGGGTGTAGTGTTGTAATAGCTTAAACAGGTCAAGCTACCCCGGCGCGGCGTGTGGGGAACCCACGCTTCCCCGCTCGCCCTCGTCTCCGAGCGGGACCGGTTTCTTCAAACCGATCGAGTAAGTGCTCCAAACTTTGCTCTAATTTGTGCTTGTTCTTTCAATATTAGTTCATAAACTCCGCTGGCTGTGAATGAGAGCCCGATCCTTAAGCTCTTGTGCTATAAGTGATCACCGTAGGAAAAGAGAGAAACCGGTGCCTTTGGCACTTGGTCGGCCCCATTGTCTTGGGCTTCCACATCCATTGGGAATCAAGTCTTGGCCTTGCTGGCCCTCTACCAGTAAGGGCCCAACCCCTCAACCTCACCTTGGCATTGCCAAGTTACCCCGGGCTTGGGTGAGCGACGAGAGAGCGGAGGCCCAAATTGGCCCATTTAGATTGCGAATGTGCTTGCTTGCTTAAGTCCAAGGTCGTGTCACATCAGACACTATAGGCAAGACGTTTGACACCACATCAGGGCGCATGGATACCTTCTCTACTGCATTGGACTCTCTATCTACTCAAATGGGCACCCTCACCACCCACATGGCTTCCTTCTGAGAGGATTTAGCTGAGTCTGGCCAATCCTTTAGCCTCATGCACCTCTCCCTTCTTGGCATGCGGCGCCAGGATGTGGCTCGTGACGAATCCATTGACCATATTCTTGATCTTCTTCATGCTCATGACCACCATCTTCGCGACATTCATCAGCACCTTGGCCTTCCACCTACTCCTTCCGCTGATCAGCCACCTCCAGAAGATGCTCCTTGAGGATTTCTTTTGACTTTCCCCTATAGCATGCTATCCTTTGGTCTTCTGTCACTTGAGTCCCTCCTTCGTCTATCCTATCCCTTTTTGATGTTGACAAGGGGGAGAAGTAGTAGGGCAGGATACTTATGTATGTCGATCTATGATTGTGTTGTATGTTGATGTGTGATTGTGTTGCTTGGTTGCATGTCACATGTGAGGGTTGTCAGTAGTGTCAGTTCGTTTGCTTAGTCTTTTGTATTAGAGTCGTGCATTCACTTTCAAGTTAATGTACTTTGTAATGAAATGATGAATTGAAAGTACTGGTGTTTGAATTCAGATGGTTGGCACTTGTGTTTTATTTCATATTCTTGTTGGACAAACAAGTGGTTGGATGGAATGTGTTGTGTTGAATGGTTTTCAAGCATGTTGAATGATTTTCTAGCATTACGTTCAATTTGAAGTTCCGAAAGTAATAAAAATGGTTTGAATGCCCTAGAGTTTTGTCATCATCAAAAAGGGGGAGATTATTGTATATATCTCAGTGCTTTTGATGATAACAAAACCAAGGACATATATTTACTCACGTGCTTGGAACTAATACCTTAAGTGAATTCCATAAGCTGTCATGTCAGATTTCTTCACGGTTTTTGGCTTAAGTGTTTAGCATTCCAAATGCATTTCCCTAGACTCAAATGAACTTGAAATAACTTATAACCATTCGTTCAATTCATGCCTCGATCATATGGGTATATTTTATTGGGCTAAACTCTTCATTTTTCAGGTTTATCACAGTCCGGTCGACCCCCAGTCTCATCCCGGTCGACCTGAAATAATAGAATGGTTTCTTCTACAGCCTGTCTCAGTGGCGGTCGACCGCCCCCTCAATCCTGGTCGACCTAATTTCCCAGGGACCGGCATCGTGCAGGTTTCCCAGTGGCGGTCGACCGTCAGCCCCTGTCGGTCGACTGCCAGCCCCGAGCTGCCCATAATTGTTGACTTTTTGTCACTTCGAGGAAAGCTCTTCCTCTTGATATTGTTTAATCCCAAAGCAACCAAACCCTCCAGATATTGTGGATCTAGTCTGGGGGGAGTCCTTGGACCATTCAAAGTCTATAAAACATATACAAGAGGGTTAAGAAAACCCAAATGCTCAAGGTGGATCAAGGAGGCTACCAAAGAGGAAGAGAAGGGAGCTAGCACTGTAGACATGAACAGTGTTCCGAGAAGAGTTCTTCATCATTCTTCATCCATTCAAGTGAAGATCAATCCAAGGAATCAAGCTGCATCCAAAGCATTCATCATCCACTAAGTGGGAGAAAATCAAGATTCCTCTCTTGTGTTCTAATTTCATATTTTCTCTTGAGCTTCATTTGTAGTTCTTGTAATCGTTAAACATTTCAGTGCGTGTGGATCTTCCAAGATCTGTGTGTGTGTGTGTGTGCTTAATCCATTATAGTTTTGTGTGTGTTAAGGTGTTCTTACACCTGCACGAGAGCTCTCTTTCCCAGTGTATATGTGTGTGTGTCTGATCTTGTTACACTTTACAAGATAGTGTGTGGATCCTCACTGTCGGTGAGGGGTGGACGTAGGTTGTCATTGTGGCATCCGAACCACCTTAAAATCGTTGTCTCTTTGTGGTTTGTTCCTTATCTCCTATCCCCATTCTTGCATGCTTGTAGATCTAGATTATGTGGTTTCCTTCAAATAAATCCTTCGGTATATCAAAAGCTAGACTCGGACTGACAAGGTTATTCTTGTCGGAAAGATAACAGTTTGCGTGTGTGAATCTACGGATTTGTTAACTCCGCCTAGTACCAAGGGTTTTGTAGTGATTAATTTTGATAGATCTAGCTTATCTTGCTCTTGGTTCTTTGTGTTTTCACATAATCAGAAATTGTGTATAGTTCGGTTAAAATTTTGTTATCACCCAATTCACCACCCTCTTGGGTGCCATTGATTGCGGGACTTCAGGTAGGTTATCTCATGTTCGCGTAAACATCAAGTTAGGAACAAAAGTCCTCCGTTACTTCGTGATTTCAAGCACTATACATGGAGTATTTGATGTTTTTCTATGATTATGCATGCATGTCCTTCACCGCATAATATGCCTGTACCCCTTAATTAAAAGATGAGAATTTTGGCTTAACTCATGTCTTATCATGTATTTCTTCGTTCTAGACATTACATCATATCATATCTCTCAGTTCCTTATAGTTTACATGCATTAATTGCCCTAGAATAGGCCATGCATGTTGTTTTAAGCTTCTATCTGTTACAGACATAGATCGCCGTCTTCAAAAGGCGGTCCCCGAAAGACCGCTACCACCAAGAGGTGGTCCTTAATAGACCGCATTTTGGTTTCTGCAACCAGGCCAAAACCATATCTTATTCCCATTTTATTATTGATATTCTGCATGCCTTAGCATAGTAATGGTGTATTTCTGAACATGGCATTTTTCATACTTCATGTTAGCATGATTTTAAAGCTTATTTCTCATGTATGTTAATTTCATGCCAAACTTTATAGTTTTGTAATTAAAGGGAATTTCCATGACTTGATCACACTTTGATCTATGTTTTAATCATTCCCTTATCACGTTATTTCTGTTTTATTAAGTTCAGGTATAGCGCGTATTTCGATACGTTGCTATTAGATCACTTGCACTTGATAGGAACACTCTCTTGAACTTGAAATCCTATCCGTTGGATATTCCTTCTATCGGACTAGGTGATCATGTTTCAAGGCCTCCGTAAGTCTACGTGAGCTGAGATTCTCACTAGGACGCCGAGCTGGTTGTACCCTAAAAACCCAATGGTCTAGAAAGCACTTGAGTTTTCTGTGTTTTCCTGCACTCGGACTTGATCATGGCCTTCAGACAGCCGCTACTTCATGATAGCAGTCCTGGCGCGACCGCGTTCTACCTGCAGTTCTGCTGCATCGACCACTTTCCTTTCTAGCGTCGACCCGATCTAAAGACGGTCTTGACTTGACTACTATCTCAAGAAAATGGTCCTCTTGAGACCGTGTTCTGTCATCTTATTCTCCAACCCATGGTTTAACCCAAGGGTTGATTATACTGTGTTCCTGTCTGGAACCTAACATCTTATTCAATAAGCCATTAATAAACTATGGAAATTTATGAATGTACCATTATGCTACCGGAATTCCTCCGTGGCATAATGTCCAACAAATTCATCCTTGAACTCATCAATTTCATTTTTGGTACGTTTTTACCTTTTTATTTTTCTATCATGAAACTATTGTTGGAATTGTTATTATTGGCCTACTTTATTTCTCGTGGAAGTAGCTTGATTTATAACTTGAAGATATAAGAGCGGACACGGATAGTGTCCAAGGGCTCCACGCTAGCCCCCAAGACAGATGGTCGGAAACATACTGTAAACCATGGGGTATGACGAACATTGGTGTCGCATTGCGCAGGGAGTCCTTTTTTATAAACGGGTGAAATCAATGAATTCTCACGAGGCAATCTCATGATATTTACATGCTTGTTAAAGTACATTCTAGTTACATGACTTTCTCGATACATGCTAGTACATTCTCGTTATTGAAAGGCCACATTATATTCTTGCTTGATCATGTTCTCTTATTCACTAGAATTCTTATATCTCTATAGTCTATGTCTTGTTACTTATGGTTACTTTAGTTTTATGTCGCATGTTTTAATCATATTTCCTTTATCTTACCTTCTAGAGCAAAAATGTTAATTACTTTAACAATGCCATCATGTTGATACGAAGATACCTACCGGGCGAGTGCGCTCATTCCCTACTTTCCAATCTTTTTCAGAAAACTCTAGTGGATCGATTCGGATTACTCAAATGACAGATCTAAGGGCGAGAGCGATTGAAGAAGAGCGAAGCCATAGTTAGTCTAGTCATGAGTCATATTGTAATTAGGTTCCTTCATTGTAATAGGTGGTGAAGTTGATCATGTTATGTACTTTTCCTTTTTTCTTGAGTCTAGAGTTAGGAGTCAAGTGTCAATGTAAACATTAATTTTTATTCAATAAAATTGAAGCTCTATACATTGTGTTCACTCTTTGTGTGTGAATGTTTAGCACTCTGATTATCATGCTAGCTTGAGGCTTATTTGTCGACTGTTCACATTTCTGACTTAATTTCCACTGCATATCTCGGGGCGTGACAGTTAAGTTTGTATCAGAGCCTAGGTTTAAGTAAGTCCTAGGAGAATGCTTAAGTCCAAGGTTTAAGGACCTACACCTATGAACTCGGAAAAAAATTTTCAAACCCATGTGAGAATTGGGTAGAGCCCGGGATGAGATAGTTTATTTAGAAATTAACCTTTAGGCTAATCCTCATAAATTCCAAAGAAATAACTAATTCTTTATCTTCTCAAGAACTTCATAATGGCCGCTAACCGCGTGAACTGGGAAGCTATGCAACAAATTGTTATGGGTCTCACCCAGGCCCTCCAAACGGTGGCTCAAGCTGGCGCTCGAGCTGGCACCGGAGATCTTCATCAGAATTTCAGGAGCATGAATCCCCCATGATTCTCGGGTTCGTCCAACTCGGATGAAGCAGAAAACTGGATAGATGAGATGGATCGGATCTTTAATGTCATGCAATGGGCAGACTAGGAAAAGGTCCTTATTGCCACGTTTCAACTCAATAAGGACGCCCGTAGGTGGTGGAAGGCCACATCGGCGCATCTACATAATGCTCAACTTACCTGGGAAAAGTTCCTCAAGCTCTTCCATGAAAAGTATTTCTCAGAGCATGTCCGGGAAAGGATGGCTGCTGAATTTGCCTCTTTAAGGCAAGGGATGATGTCTGTGGCAGAATATTAGTTACAATTTTCAAGGCTGGCGTCATATGCTCCACATCTAGTTGCTATGGAGCTTCTAAAGGCCAATCGATTTATGGATGGGCTGCGTCCCATCTTTGTCAAACTACTTGGCCCTCAGAATATCCGGACCTATACGGAGATGGTCCATAGGGTGCATTTATGCGAGAGGACCTTGGAGAAGGTCAAGAAATTCAAAGGTAAGGGCAAAGAGTCTAGCCGAAGACATGAGAAGAGAGGTTTAGCATCACGGAAACTTATGAATCCCGTGACAACAAGAAGAGGTCCCGCAATGGGAATGCTAATGGGAATGGCAATGGCAAGAATAAGGGAGTCAAGGAAGAAGAAAAGCAAGTCTTGGCGACTTGCACATTTTGTGAGAAATTCGGTCATTCGGCCGAAGAGTGTTGGAAGCGCCTTGGCGCGTGCCTTTAATGTGGAAGCCGGGAGCACCGCATGCCCAATTGCCGACTCATGAGGGAACAACCTTCAAAGAATAATAGAGGACATAGGCGACAGGGTCGTCTCAATGCTGTCATGGGCAATGAATCTACAAGGGATGGTAACATGGTTGAAGGTATTATCCTAACCCATTCGCATCCGGCTTGTTCGTCATTTGGTACACGGAGTTGTTTTAGCTATAAGTAAAATGCACCTTCCAAAATCCCCTGCGATGAATTTGCGGACCAAATTCTCTTTAAGTGGGGGAGGGTGTAACACCCCGGATAATTCTAGAATTTCTCCAAAAATATAAATAGATTTAATCAAGCATTTAATATGGGCTTAAAAGGTTAAGTGGGCTAATTAATAAATTAATAAGTTAAAGCCTTAGGAATTAAGACCCGATTATCAACCACTAATTAGAGCCCACTTAATAGGCTTAATTAATAATTTTCTTTGGGCTTAATTATTAAGAGGAAATAGGTCCACTTAAAATGGGTCTTAAACCTTAAAACTCAAGCCCTTTGGCCCAAGCCCAGCCCTAGAGACGTATTATGTAATTTCCCCAATTAAACCAGATAATTAGGGGATAATTAAGAGAGGAGTTTGAATAAAATTTAAATTTCCTATGCCCAAGCAAGACTCACTCAGTCGCGTGATCGTGTCCTGAATAAGGAGGTCTAGGGGCGACCGCTACCTTGTTCCGTGAACGCAAGGTGATAAACCCTAGAAAAAATTAGATTTTTATCCACCCAAATTGCCAGGGATCGATGTGATCTGGTATGGGGACATATCTAGGACTCTTAGGGATCGATTCTAACCCCAATGAGGACTCCTATTTTGACCTAATCCATCAACCCTACCCTAAACTCTCTAAATAGGGCCAGTTTCGACCTACACGAACCCTAGTTTTGGATCGCGTAGTTCGAAGGTAAGCCATCGTCTGTTCAGGTTGGTCCTTTAGGATTTTTTGTTACCTTTTATATCTTCTAACTTTCTTATAAATCCCGTGCTAGGAGAACAAGCCGTCCAAGAGTTAGAAGGTCTGGAAGTAGCTGTTTCTACGCAGAACGTGTAGGAACGGGCGTATTCTTCCGGTAAGGATCTGAAGTTTAGGGACCTTGTCAGAGGTATTTTCAAGTTCAGCCTTTAGACTTAATTGTTCTCATTTGTGTCTTCTAATTGCTCTCCAAATCTCATGGAAGGAGATTAAGCGGTCAGGGAGATAAAGCATCTGGAAGTTGTTGGTTCTACACAGGACACGCAGGAACAAGAACCTTCTTCCAGCAACAAAGTCAAAGTCTAGAGTCTAACCCAGAGGTAGGTTATCTCATGTTGGCTTAAACATCAAGTTAGGAACAAAAGCCCTCTGTTACTTCATGATTTCATGCACTGTACATGGATTATTTGACGTTTTTCTATGATTGTGCATGCTTAATATTCCTGTACCCCTTAATTAAAAGATCAGAATTTTGGCTTAACTCATGTCTTATCATGTATTTGTTCGTTCTAGACATGACATCATATCATATCTCTCAGTTCCTTATAGTTTACATGCATTAATTGCCCTATAATAGGCCATGCACGTTATTTTAAGCTTCTGTCTGTTACAGACAGAAGGCGGTTCCCCAGGGACCGTCATCTTCAAAACGTTATCCTCGAAAGACCGCTACCACCAAGAGGCGGTCCTTAATAGACCACGTTCTAGTTTCTGTAACCAGGTCAAAACCTTATCTTATTCCCATTATATTATTAATATTCTACATGCCTTAGCATAGTACTTGTGTATTTCTGAACATGGCATATTTCATACTTCATGTTAGCATGATTTTAAAGCTTATTTTTCATGTATGTTAATTTCATGCCAAACTTTATAGTTTTGTAATTAAAGGGAATTTCCATGACTCGATCACACTTTGATCTATGTTTTAATCATTCCCTTCTCACCTTATTTCTATTTTATTAAGTTCACATATAGCGCGTATTCCAGTACGTTGCTATTAGATAACTTGCACTTGATAGGAACACTCTCTTGAACTTGAGATCCTCTCCGTCGGATATTCCTTCTGTCGGACTAGGTGATCATGTTTCAAGGCCTCCGTAAGTCTCCGCGAGCCTGAGATTCCCACTAGGACGTCGAGCTGGTTGTACCCTAAAAACCCAATGGTCTAGAAAGTACTTGAGTTTTCCGTGTTTTCCTGCACTCGGACTTGATCGTGGCCTTCAGGCGACCGCTACTTCATGATAGCGGTCCTGGCGTGACCGCGTTCGACCTGTAGTTCTGCTACGTCGACCCCTTTCCTTGCTGGCGCGGACCCGATCTAAAGACGGTCTTGACTTGACTGCTACCTCAAGAAAACAGTCCTCTTTAGACCGCGTTCTGTCATCTTATTTTCCAACCCATGGTTTGACCTAAGGGTTGATTATACTTTGTTCCTAGATGGTCCTCTGATTGTCTGGAACCTAACATCTTGTTCAATATGCCATTAAAAAACTATGGAAATTTATGAATGTACCGTTATGCTGTCGGAATTCCTTCATGACATAATGTCCAATTAATTCATCCTTGATCTCATGAATTTCATTTTTGGTACATTCTTACCTTGAATTTTCTATTATGACACTATTGTTGAAATTGTTATAATTGGCCTACTTTATTTCTCATGGAAGTAGCTTGATTTATAACTTGAAGATGCAAGAGCGGGCACAGATAGTTTACAACTGAGGTAGTAGAGTGGCTGCTCTTTGCCCTCCTCATTGATTTGCGCCAACATGAATCCTAGCGAAGCGTCCATGGTGGCGATATAGAGTATAAGGGGTTTGCCCTTGACTGGTGCCCCCAAGACTGGGAGAGTGAGGAGGTACTCCTTGATCTGCTCGAAAGTAGTTTGGTGTTCTGGGTCCCATACAAATGGGGCGTCTTTCTTCATAAGCTTGCTGAAAGGCGCGCATCGGCCGGAGAGATTAGCGATGAAGCTCCAAATGTAGGCTAGTCTTCCTCGAAAGGACCTGAACTCGGTGAGGTTCTTGGGCAGTGGAAGCTCCCGGATCGCCTTTATCTTGTTGGGGTCCACCTTAATTCCTCGGTATCTGACAATGAAGTCGAGAAACTTGCCGCTGGATACGCCAAAGGCACATTTCATGGGGTTCATCTTGAGCCCATATTGCCGGAGTCGATTGAAGACCTGGCGCTGATCATGTAGATGGTCTTCTCGCCTTCTTATCTTGACGACGAGGTCGTCGACATAGCATTCGACGATGTTGTGCAGCATCTCATTTAATATTTTGGTCATGGCCCTCTGGTAAGTGGTGCCGGCATTCTTCAAACCAAAGGGCATGCGCTTGTAGTTGAAGATCCCTTTGGGGGACCGAAAAGCTGTGTGATTCTTGTCTTTGCGGGACATTCAGATCTGGTTGTAGTCGGACGATCCGTCCATGAAAGACAAGGCTTCATGTCCGGTGGTAATATCAACCATGGTTTCCGTAATTGGGACTAGGAAGTAGTCCTTCGGATAGGCTTTGTTGAGGTCCCGGAAGTCGACACAAATGCGGAGTTGACCACTTTTCTTCTTTACTGGGATGATGTTGGCGAGCTAGATTGGATAGATACACGGCTCGATGAAGTCAACCTCCACCATTTTGTTGACCTTGACTAAAACTTGGAGTTCCATCTCATGGCGCATGCTCCGCTGTGACTGTTTGACTAGAGTTGTTGAGAGAGAAATGGCTAGCTCGTGCTCCACCATGGAGGGGTCTAGCCCTGGCATCTCCTTGTATGCCGAGGTGAAGCAGTCATTGCATTTGAGCAAGAGTTGCTTGTAGTCCTACCTTTCTGCTTCGATGAGAAGAGCGCTGACGAATGTTGGCTAGTGGGCTTCATCTTTACCCAAGTTGATTTCAATGAGTTCGTCAACGGTTGCTTGGCCACCGTCCTCCAGCTCGAGAGGAGTCAATTGGAAGTCGATGAAGTCTTCATCATCAATGTCAACGTCATGTACTTCTTGATTTTCGAAGCCACTAGTCGACACTGATGGAGTTGGGGAAGTGTTGTCACCGGGCTCTAGCAAGGATTGTTCTGAATCGCTAGCGCCTAGTTGGCAGTTGCCAACTGGTGCCGCTGAAGCTTCCTTGGGGTTACCTACTAAAGCTAATAACCCTTCATGGCCAATGCTCTGGGCACCTTCCTCATCGGGAAAGTTTGTCGAGCTCGATTCTTTAACAGGCTGGCAGACACAGGGAGCTTCTTCAGCCTTCATGTCTTCGTAGGAGGGCGGCGAAGACTCATTGATTGCTTGAACTGGGGTGCTGGCCCTGGTAGGGAGCAAGATCAGGATCTCCTCTTCCTCATCCCCTAAGCTGTCAAATTTTGTGTTGACACTAGCTTGGTTGTCAACTGGCTGCGTCGGGCCTACGACATTGACCGCGTGGTAGACGTGAAAGTCTGGGTCTTGGTCGTAGCCGAGTCCCCTAGTATCTTTGTAGAAAAATGGGGGTTGCCCCCAGATCTGGGAAGGAGTCCACAACCGGCGAAAGTATCTACGCCGTGTGGAATCTTGCCACTGGGGAATGTGTTGCTTTAGGCACATTTCTCGAATATCCTGCGTTAAATCATCCATCACTTGGACTGCTTCAGGGGTGTCATCAACTCGTTTAGACCAACTGAAGTCATCTTCTGGTGGGGCTTGAGGGCCCATGTCTCCCTTGTAGAAGACAATGGGCCTATCCTTGTTAGCCTTCTTCTTGTTTCTAAGTTATCGCTCATAGGTAACGACAAATGTTATAAGTGGCTCCACCTTGTGCTGCTCTGATGAACACGAGAGCTGTATGCAATCGGGCGGCAGGCATACGCTCTTGTCGATGGCTTGGCTAATAAGATTAGCCGTGAAGTCAATTTTACACCTATCGGGGCTGTCTGGGGTTGACTTGGAGCTGAGACGCTGTCGATGAAGCTCAGCTTTTTCCTCGTCAACGGAGAAGAGATCATCCTCATCTTCCTCTGATAGCCAGCCATTGCTTTTGCTTTTGATTACAGGGTATGCACTAGGTCCCCTGAAATAAAGCACAACATCGGTAAGATTGCACTCCGCTAGGGTGAATGGCGACAGGTCTACAAAGATCGTGTACTATTCTCCATCCTTTGCATATTTGATGCACTAATGGAGAGTTGACGGGACGACCCAATTTTCAAGCAACCAGGGTCTGCCCAGTAGTACCTTGTAGGAAGTCGTGGCGTCGATGATGTAGAATGTCACTTTCGAGGTGAAATCATCGAGCACCAGATCCACATTTACTCGACCGAGGACATCCTCGGTATCTTTGTTGAAGCTAGATATCTTGACCGCTTGAACCTTCTGGAGGTATGGGGTCAAATACAGGGTCTTGACAGTTTTTAGCGGCATGATGTTGACAGCGGCACTGGCGTCCACCAGGATCCGGTTCACCTCATGCCCATTAATTTTCCCCCTCATGTAGAGAGGGTGGTTGTGACATGGAGGAGAAAGTAACATATCTTTTTCCGTGAAGGTGACAGTGGCCGCGAAGGCTTCGTATGTCGACACCTTCATTTATGCAACATGTGCTTCATAGACTTTCAGTTCTTGGAGTATTTTGAAAAGAACTTCTCTTAGCTCCTTACTCTAAGCAATAGCTTCCCAGATTGTAATGCTGGCGGGAAACCGTTTCATCTGGTGGAGGACCTTCCGGTCGACTCGAGCACGAGCATCCTCCAATGATGGTAGCATGTCGAGCTGGGTCTTGTGCGAACTATCGCACTGCTCCCCATCGGGGAGTTGCACTACCTTGCCTTTGCCACTACGATCGGACTGACTCTGATCACCTGTAGGCTCTTGGAACAGGGGTGCCAAGGATGGCTCTTCTGGGAGTAGCTGGCGAGCTGGCTCATCCTTGTCGGGCGGGCCTGCTTGTCCTTCAAAAGTAATTGGCGTGGCAGCAGGGACTGGAACGCTGGTGATGACCTCCCACGTGCTAGAGGGATCAAAGATACTTGACCCTTTCTGGATTTCTATCTCCGGAATAGGGGCAGGTTCTTCCCCTCGAAAGAGGATAATTCGCTCCAGGTCGAAGGTGGACGCTTGGCAATCCTACCGCGGCCTCTACCATGCCCTCAGCCACGACCTCGGTCGCAGCCTATATTTTCTGGAGTTAGTTGCATCCCGAGCGGGGCAATGGTTGTTTGTCTTTTTCGGGAGGCCACTGGCTCGCCTCGCCGAGGAGCGTTGATTTTATCAGGGGGTGGAATGGCCACCATGTTGTAGGTGTAACCCCGAAGCATTTCTACCAGGTGCTCAATGGTAATATCCTTATCTTTGTAGAACAAGGAGAGTTCTTCAGGGATGAGGAGCCTCTCGCCATTCTTGATCTTCCGGATCACCTCTTGGACCTAGATTATAAGGTGAGCTCGCTTCTGCATTTCTTCGCATGGGATGTAGCTATCGAGTAAGAGAGTGCCAGTGGGATGAGGATGAATGTATTCCTCCAGGTCGTCAATGAGCCATTGTAGCCTTTGTAGAGGCGTTAGCTCGGCTGAAAATTGTAAGGCGGCTGCTTGCTCAGCTTTCTTCTTGAGCCATCTTTTCAGGTTCTTCCTCCTATTCCTCTCCTTTTTCTTGGCAATGGCTGCCTCCAGGGGAGTAGGAGGGAGAGGTACTGGAGCCAGAGTTGACAAATCCCCATGAGGATATCTCTGAGCTGATGTCTTGGCATAGTGAGGTTGACGGCTTTTCTTTGCCCGGATTTCAATCCAGGCACCTTTCGCTTGTTGTATTTGGAAGGTGGCGTTGATCGCCTACTCGATGACCTCAGGTAGTAGCTCCTGGTATGTTGGGATGCTGGGACTAGCGTCCGAAGACGTATGCGCGCTTTGATGCCTTACCCGCGGTGGCGATATTCTTTGTTGGAATGTGGGCTGGGAGACTCGCTTGGAGTCCTACTCGGGAGCTTTGCCTTTGCTGTCTGGCTTGGAGCGATATCTGGTGGCAGCTAGGGGTGTGACGGGGTATCGCCACTCTTGGCGGTCACCCTGACTTTGTGTATTAACTAGGCCTTGCTGTGAATGACCAGGTTGGCTGGCCAAAATCGCTGAGGACTCTAAAGATGTCTCCTTCACGACCTGGTGATGGGGGCATCACCTGCAGCTCATGTTCCCACTACTCACCACATCACTTGGGCAGCAATCGGCATGATTTTTCGGCTTAATTCTCAAAGAAGTATCATGTATTTTCCACTTTATTTGAGTCCTATTACTGTAATTTTCTTTAATTGAGTCAGTTGAGTATGATATTGGGTCAATTAGATAGCATGTTAGGCTTAATGGGCCCAATTGTAAGGGCTAGCTGATGTGACACCACCTTGGGGTGATGACCACAAGACAATATGACCCTTGGACCTAAGGTTGCAAGCAAGTAAATTGGCGATGATACCACTCGAGCGGCTCACTCGCTTGGTGCACACTTGTGCCCGTGGGCAACTAAACGATAATGGAGAGGGTCCGGGGTGGGACAATGATGCTCCGATGCTTGGCAAGCTTGGGGAGAACCCCAATTGGGCCAGGGATGCCCACTCACGGGTGGCCGTCACACCATGGGTGTGGGTTGAAATGGCTCGATCACAACTCGCCCGCGATGGACACTCACGTGTTCGGCAATTTGGGCCGGGCCCTCGCTCTCCGTCCGACGCAGCAAAGCAAGAATACTAAGCTAAGCAAGTGATATTGACCAGCAAAGAAAGGGGGACCGAGGCTCACCTAGCCGGCGTGAAGACGCCAACTCCGGCCGAAGACGGGGGCGAGCGGGGAGGCAAGGGTTTGCGCCCGCAAGCTGCGTCGGTGTCGCTTCAAATCTGCGAAAATATTATTACATGAACTACACCTCTTGCAGGAGGGGGGCTCTTGGGGTGGGGGTTAGACTTATTACAACCAAGATTACCTCCACGCAGGGAGGGGCCTTCAGCCGGCCAAGCGGGGTGGGGAAATTATGAAGAGAACGCCGACTCTCTAAGCTTCGCCGGTTCTGCCACTCTTCAGTTTTGCTGAACATGTTGTTGATGAAGATGCTGCCACAGACTCAACCGAGCTCCAAATTTGATGAAACTGGTGCCAAAAGTTCCCCAGCTGGACGAGGATGATGTTTGAATTTTTTGGGAAGCTCTGGAACTCGGGGCTGATCGGACCGGTGACTGGAGCAGGACAGCAACACTCTATCTCTTACTGAGGTAGAACTGATACAGTGGATTGCAGAAGGCACTGCTGTCGCTCCCGAACTCCAAATCGAACGAAACTAGTGGTGACGTGATCATGGTCGGAGTAGCTTCGAGCAGAAATTGACGGGGCCACAATCCGAGGTCGGAGAGGAGAATGGTGGCCGGAGAAGAGAAGACAGGTCGAACCTGGACCTGCAGGGGGCAGACTGCACACTCCGGCGAAGAAATTCAGAACAAATAGCTCGGGAGGGCGATTGGCATCGTTCCTTCTGCTACTGATGGAGGACTAGATGAAGAAGAATTTTGTAGAAGGAAGCGTGATAGAATTCCTCCAAGGTTGGCCGCTGAACGGCTTCCAAGATCGCTTTGGCCTTTAGTCTGGGACAGATTGCGCAGTCGTTGAAGATGACGTTCCTCCGGACAGCTCCGAACTCGGATGCAGGCAGGAGTACCACCGTTGGAAAGAAGACTTGGAGACGATTCCAGCAATATAAGATATGCTACCGGGAGCCTTCAGGGGAAGTCGTGCCTGCTACTGCAAATCACTGCTTTTCTGAAACCTGCAACAGGGACAGAATAGGTGGAGGAGAGGGTGTCGGGAAGGGCATGAACAAGGGGTTATTTGGTGGATGGGGAAGGGGGGGTGCGACCTTGGGTGGTTAGGGAGGTGGGGATATGAAAGGGCACAGCCCAAGGGAGAGGAAAATTCAAAATTTGGCCTAGGGAAGGGCTCTTTCAGTCTTGGGGAGAGGGAGGGTTGCTTGGGAGAGTGGAAAGGTGCCTAGGAGAAGGGGTTTCCACCTAGGGGTTGGAGAGGGAATTGAATGAGTGCATGGGGAAGGGGAAGAGGCCTTAATGAGGGGTGAATGGGTAGGAGAGAGAATGAATTTCAAAATTGGGGTGGGGAGGAGAGAGAGAGGGGGTACAACCCACTTAGAGAGAGTGATAGTAAGAGAGAGAGAGAGGGAGATATTGAGAGGGAACTAGAAGGTGTGGAAATTTTCTGGATTCAATACTCAAGCATAATTTGTTACAAATAAGAGAGGGGTGGGACTATTTATAGACTCCACACTTTTCCTAAGACCAAACTGACCCTGACAAACTAACTAATGACCAAACAGTCTAAGGGAGGGGCGCCCCTGGGCCTAGCCCAATGAATTGGGCCCATTAACCTATCAAACCAACATAATGACTCGATACTTAGGAAAATGACTCAACAACCTAGGTACATGACTCAAATAAAGGGAAAATTACATGATATTGACTCAAAGAAAATTTGAAGATTACATGACTAGACTCAAAAATACATGACTAACATAATGGCGCTTACTGACGAACAATCCGAGTCCGGAGAAAATGTGGAGGGGCAAGGGATGCCCTCATCACTAGCCGAGGGGCGCCCCCTTTTGGATAGCTTTGGTCATTTTGTGTTGAGTCAAGGGTAATATGGTCATGTAAAGAGTTGAGCTCCTATAAATAGGACCCAACTCCCTCATTTGAAGCTAATGAAAATTTTGTTGAAATTTCAAAACCCATTCTTGAGTGTCATTTGGTGAGAAACCAATTGTGAGGGTGAGAAACCCTAGGGTGAGAAGCCCATTCCCATCTCCCTCCCTCTCTCTCTAGGGGGCGACCCCCATTCTCTCTCCTCCCTCCCAAATTTGACCCTCTCTCCTCCACCTCACCTAACCACCCCTTGCCACATCACTACCACTTGCCACTTCACCTAGCCACATCACCCTTGACCTTTCATATCCCCATACCCCATTACTACCCCATTAATTCCACCACCATCGCAAGAGAGAATTCCTCTTCCCCAAATAACTCTCCCTATTTCCCAAGCACCTCTTCACCTCCCAAGGGAGATTTGAATCTCCCTCCCTTGGTTGGTTGAGCACCCCTCCATCCCCTCCCTCTCCTCTCTTCCCTTGGTCGACCACCATCAGCCCCCCCATTCCCAACACTTCCAAGCCTTGCATCGCCCCTCCCTTGCCTTCCACTCACCACCATCGACCCCCACACCCTCCATTCCCCTTCCCACAGCCACCAACAGCAACCCCTTGCAAGTATCTTACCCTTCCCCACCCCCACATACACCCTATTTCTTCATTCAGTTTTCAGGTTGCTGGGAGCTGAAGACCCGCTGGTTTCAGATACTGCTCCATCGCCATCTCCAAGTTCCTGGTGGCACACCATATACTTCTGGAAAGCCCTTCAAGTCAGCTTCGTGTTCGAGGTGATCCCACCTCAATCCGAGTTCGGAGCTGTCCAGGAGGTTCGTTCTCGTCAGGCTGCGCTTCCGGCATCCAGGTGGAGATCAGAACTATAGTGCAGAAGCTCCTGTGGCCACATCCCTGTTCCCCTTGGTGCACCATTTTGCCAGGATGAGATACTACCAGTCCTCTGTCCAATGCAGCAAGCGGAGCATCGTTTGGAGTTGGGAGCTCCCCGTTCCAGTGGATTTCCCCCAGGTACGCAGGTCAGTCCAGTCAGGGCCTGAACAGACCCCCCTGCACTCTACGGGCTCTATCACTCTTCTCTGACCTCTTCTGGTAGCCATTCTGGTTGATTCTTGAAAAGGACCCTCCCATAGTCATGTCAATATAAGCTATGTCACCTTTGGAGCTCGGAGGAGCTCGGACCGAGGACATCTTCTACCACCTTCGATTCTGGAACAGGCAGAAGCTGAACCGAGGAGCCCGGCACACGACCCTTCCTCGGCCTCCGACGACCTTGATAAATTCCCCAAAAATCTGGTGCCTTCCTGGGCCAACCCAGGAAGTTTTGGTGCTGGTCTTGCTCACTTCTGAAGTCAGACGGGTCCATAGCGGCCTCATCAGCGACCCCCTGTCCTGCCAAATCTGAGTGGATAGAACTGCGGGCTTTAGTCTACTTCGGCATTCCCCACCCCGCCTGGCCGGCTTAAAGCCCCTCCTTGCGGGAGGTAGTGTTTGTTTGTAACCCCACATCTCCCCACCCCTTGTTCAACCCTCATGCGTGAGGAGTAGTTCATGTAATTATTTAAACATGGAGAAGCTTCACCGACGCAGTGTGCGGGGAACCTATACTTCCCCGCTCGCCCACATCTCCGACCGGGGTTGGTTTCTTCAAAGCGGCCAGGTAATCACTCAGCCCTTGCTCACATTTTAGTGCTTGTTCATTTAATATCCGTCAACGCTCCACTGGAGTGTAAGAGAGCGCCCGGTCCTAAGAGCACCCTTGCTTTCGAGTAACCACCGTGGAGCAAGAGATTGATCCGAGCCCCTCGTGGCACTCGGTCAGCCCATCAATTCGGGCTTCCATATCTTTGGGGGGGGGACAATCATAGCCTTGCTGGCCCTCCACCAGCAAGGGTCTAGTCCTACCAACCTTGACTCGGCATCATCGAGTCACCCTTGGGTTGAGCGTGCGCACCGGTGAGCGACCGTCTTCGATAGTCTCTAATTCTTGAAAATTGTGCTTGCGATGGATAAGTCCAAGGGTTCTTTGTCTACTTGTTGCATTCTATAGAGTGTTTGACATCAATTGGTATCAGAGCGGGTTTTAGACTTGTCTCTACGAGTCTAGTCGATGGGCATGCTTGCATTAGAGTCCTTGACAGACCGTCCCATGCATTGTCCACCACCCATTGTCAATGAGTCTACAGACCAAATGGCCCCACTTCCCATCATATTCCAAGCATACTTACCCAATGGTAGCCCCACAGAAATTGACTTCATTGACATGGTAGAAGATAATTAGGTATCCCCCGATATCGTAGCCACCCTTTCTAGGACCGGACAAATTATGCACAACGGAGACCAAGTCTTTATTGAATTTCATCAATGGTTTGGGAAGAATAAATATTTCGATGGGGCTTGGTGTCAAATTGGTACTTTGGCAGGCCCTTGCATAATCCTAGGGAAATAATGACTTGATGAAAGGAATGCCACCTTCGACCCAATGCATCGGTCTTGCCTAGTCCATCCCCCACATCTCCCGGGAGCCTATGGTTTCAACACCCTTGTGTTCCCTCGCCCACCGGAGCCCCGTACCTGGCCACCATGCCCTCTTAACCCGCTTCAAAGAACAAGCAAGGCCATGAGTGAACATGAGGAGACCACGGCCCATAAGACCGAATCCCCGAGAATGGACACCAGCCCAAAGCCTTCCCCACCCTTTGAGGAAATCCATACTCATATCAATAAAGAGGAAGGACATCAACTCATCCCCATCCAAATTAACCCATACCTCCCCAAGCCACTCAATCTCACCCAAAAGGTGGTGACCATAGGAGAACTAATCATCAAATGGATCAAGCAAAATCCCATCCCTCATGCCTTGTACTTACAAACCTCAACCATGGAGCACCCTTTCCAATTAGTACCCATTAACTTCTATCGCACCACATTCCAATCCTGCTTTGAGGTAGAGACTTTGGATGATCTTATCAAAGGTCTAGAATGGCAGCTTGAGATGACTAACATGTTGGCTCTAGGAAATAACCGACCTAAGAGGCTTGACTTCATTCACCTATGTGTCGGGTCCATCACCTCAGTCTGCACTATGGGTTGCTAAACTAGTGACCTCCTTTTTCTTCTCCCTACACCCGAGGAACCCGACCTTATCCACAAGTTAGAACTTGTTGTCTCGGGTAGGAAGTTGATCCATCCCATTGAGGTCAATGTCCCACCACCCTTTACACTTAGAGGGGACCAAACATACATTGGGGATCCTATGACAAAGTGAAACAAATTTGAGAACTTAAGTGAGAGACACATTCCCAAAGTCCCAAGGTTCCATGATCCTTTTGACCCATTCCCTTGGAAACTCCAACACTAACATATCCATGTTCCTTTCCTCACCATTACCTACTACCCATCCTTTCCTAAAGAGCATTCCAAGTGGCCCAATCTAGTCCTTACCCATTGCTTCACCACCACCACATGCCTAGTAGGTCCTGAACCGATCCATTGGAACAAGCCACACCCACCCCTAAACACAAACAAGGCCAATGGACCAATCACACCCTTCACCCTCCCCATTTACAAAGTCCCAACCTACATTGGGGAGTCTAGGAATTGGACTTTCTTAATCCGTGGGATTGATAACACCCCCTTCATCGAGGGTCTAACCATGCTTGACCCCTACGATCCCTCCGTGTGGGAATCCCCAAGACCATCATCCTTCTTCCATTTCCCCAAAGAACTCTCATGCCCTGCCCCTTGCCAAGTCCAATACGCCAAAGTTGGGCCAAGCCCCGCCTGGCCAACACCCACACTTGGGAAGGATCGCTTCAACATTTGGATAAAGTTGCATGGTAGAAATGCATTTGAGTGTCCATATCCACCTATGGAAGTTGATAGGAAACACACACATGATAGGTCCACATTTGGATGCCCCGGCCCCCTAATTGTCAAAACCCTCGATAGGGAGTCTAGACATGCTCGGTCTACTTTTGGTTGCCTAGGTTCACCCATCACCCCTAGAATGTCAGCATTCACAAAGTTGCATGAAAACCATTGCAAGCACATCAACAATAAAAATGAGATTTGCAAAAGATAGGCCGACTCTCACCGATGTCACCAAGAATTTCATGTGGGTGATTTTGTGATGGTGAGGAGAGAGAGACTCTCCCCGGGAGCTATCTCGAAACTGAGGTCTCGTGGGGCTGGTCCCTTCTAGGTTCTGAGGCACATCGGCACAAATGCTAATGAGTTAGACCTCCCCTAGGATTACAGAGTAAGTCCCACATTTAATGTGGCTAACCTGGTGCCACATGGGGGCCCCACAGTGGTACCCAGTGAGGATGTTGAGCCCGCTCCCTCCTTTGAGAGAGCATCGACCCTTGAGAGAAAGCCACCAACCAGGAGAGACCAGCGTGAGCAGGTTGAGCGGATATTAGATGAACATATCACTACCACTAGGAGCAAGGCGTATGAGCGCTACCTCGTTAGGTGGAAGGGTCGGCCCCGTCGATGGACACATGGGCGAGCTAGGAAGGACCCTTATTCGACATGGTCGAATTCTTGGCACCCCGGGGGAATGATGGGGGCATCATCTGCAGCTCAAGTTCCCACTACTCGCCACATCACTCTGGCAGCAATCGGCATGATTTTTCTGCTTAATTCTCAAAGAAGTGTCATGTATTTTCCACTTCATTTGAGTCCTATTACTGTAATTTTCTTTAATTGAGTTAGTTGAGTATGTTATTGGGTCAATTAGATAGCATGTTAGGCTTAATAGGCCCAATTGTAAGGGCGAGCCCAGGGGTGCCCTCTTTTGGAAAGCTTTGGTCATTTTGTGTTTAGTCAAGGGTAATATGGTCATGTAAAGAGTTGAGCTCCTATAAATAGAACCCAACTCCCTCATTTGAAGCTAATGAAAATTTTGTTGAAATTTCAAAACCCATTCTTGAGTGTCATTTGGTGAGAAACCAATTGTGAGGGTGAGAAACACTATGGTGAGAAGCCCATTCCCATCTCCCTCTCTCTCTCTCTCTCTAGGGGGCGACCCCATTCTCTCTCCTCCCTCCAAAATTTGACCCTCTCTCCTCCACCTCACCGTCCACCTCACCCAACCACCCCTTGCCACATCACTACCACTTGCCACCTCACCTAGCCACATCACCCTTGACCTTTCATATCCCCATACCTCATTACTACCCCCATTAACTCGACCACCATCCCAAGAGAGAATTCCTCTTCCCCAAACAACTCTCCCTCTTCCCCAAGCACCTCTTGTCACGCCCCGAGCCTTTATTATAGCAAAAGACTAGCTCGAGGAACGTGAACAGTCGGCATGGTAAGTCTCTTGCAAGTAAGAATGATCAGAGCGCAAGTCAATCACTCACATAAATGTAATTACACAATATTTACTCTGTTGGGTCCCGTAGTGCAAGAACACGGATCTAGAGGGGGGGTGAATAGATCCTTCTACTAAAACTATGTCCAATAAAAATACACAAACTAGCGCACAGCGGAAATAACAAGATTGATAAGATTGAGGAATTAGCTAATCACGATAACTAGGTTCTCTCGATCTCACCGTTCACACACGAACATTCAACCAATATAAACAGTTAAGCACGTATCCACAAAAGCAAACCACAAGACACAGAATTTTTAAGGTGGTTCGGGACCACGACGGGTTCCCTACATCCACCCCTCACCAAACTCGGTGAGGCTTCACTCGGGGATAAATCCCCAAACGGAGACGACGCTCCAAACACATACGGGACGACGCCCGCACACACACGGACGGAGACGAAGTCTCCCACACGATCCGACGACTGGATCATAAACACAACACACGATCCGACGACCGGATCACAACACACACACACGATCCGACGACCGGATCACAACACACACACACGCTGCAACAATCGCAGCACAAAGACATAAACACGATCGCACGGAGGCGATCAAACACGACCGTATACACAACCGGTCACACACACAAATATCTCTAATGTTCAGAAAGTGAACACAAATATTCAGGCATGCTCAAACCCAAAATATAGATCATTGAATACATCACAAAGAATTGATAGAAGACATAGAAGTGATCCCCCTTTGTTCTTCAAGGTCGGTTGATGATGTTCCTTGAACCACGAGTTGGAGGGAAGCCGGATGAAGACGATCCTTACGTCTTCTTGATCCTCTCTTCGATCCACACCTTTTCTTCTTCTTCCACGATCTCCAGATCTTCACGAAAGTAGATGATATCCTTCTTGGAAGAGCTCCAGCACGTTCTCCTCTTTTTCTTCACCTATACGAAAGAGCAAATGAACATTAGGGTTAATCACATCCCAAATTCATAACTCTTATATAAGCAACTCAAGGGGTGGGGAAAAGACTCATAAAACCCTCCTAATACATGTTAAAAACACCTTAATAACAATAGAAACTAATAGGGGGTAGTATTGTAATGTTTGAAAGGGTTTTCAAAGGGTTTTAAACACTTTCGGAAGTCCCGTCCGGAAGGGGTCGACCCTTGGGGTCGACCCTCGGGCAACAGGTTGCTGGAAAACACAAAACAGCACCTTGTGTTACAGGGGTCGACCCTTGGGGTCGACCCCTGGGGTCGACCCGTTCAGGCAGGTTACATAAAAAAACAGCACTGCGCGCTCCGGCGGCAGGAATTATTTCTCCTAGCTCCGAACTCCGATCGAAGCGAGACTGGAGGCGTTGGAAAGAGGACTCGCAGAGCTACAACATGTAATTTTTATGGGGAGATCCAACGGTGGGATTGAAAATAGTGAAGACTGTAAGATAGTTTAAGTTTGAAAAATAACTAAAACCTCCATCAAACTAAAGGGAAACAATTGATTAAATGTTACTATAATCCCATGAAGATCAACAATGATTTTGCATCCTGAAAAACATGATAAAACAAGAGGTTAGTTGAGAATCAAAATATATGAGTTATGCATTAACACTATGAACATGTTCATAATGAAATACATCATTGAACCTATTCAAACATGCGTTTTGCTTCTCAAATCACTTAGCAAAAATATATTTGACCAAATGACAAGATTTTGAAATGATAAGCATTAATCTATCATTCAATCAACTATAATAATATGGAAGCTCAACCATTCAATCATATTCTTGAATCAACCAAATCTTCAACATCAAAATGCTTCATCACACAAGTGTTAACAAATATGCCAAATGCAAAGCATGCATAATATCATGGAACCACATTCATTCAAATGGTATTCTTGTTGATTAAGAGCTAACATTCATGAGGTATTATCCTAAGAGGAATATTATCTTCACATGCATTTCACACATCAGTATATACCAATCATGCAAACATGCTTTCTCATGAGTACAGGGCATGTGCATTCTTCCAAGTATGTTTCACAAATTCATGCACATATTGAAATCACAATAACTCTATGAATGATATGTCACTATCAGTCAATTAGAAATGTGTGTTCAGTGAACACAATCTCATAGATTAAGACCCAAAAGAAGTCATCTCCAGAAAAGCCATCTTCATGCAATTCTTTCATACAGAAGTCATTAACTCAAGCTTTTAGAGCAAAGTACACATGACCAATCATTCATCCAATACATGAGCAATATGGAACCAACTTTCATGAAGTCTTGTATGAATATTTCAAGTCCAAAAATATTATGAAGAAAATGCATGAAAATATCCAACCAAGACGTTGAAAGTTATTAGATGAAATGAATGAAATGTAGAAGAATCATTGCAATACAATGAGAGAAGCAACCCCCTTTTTTCAATAAGATCTTCATTGACGCACTCCTTTGAGTTCCAAACATGAAGCATGGATTTTGATCCTGCAAATCAAAATATTCAAGGCATGAGATCCTTAAATACAAATCATTCACATAACTTTAAACATGAATAGAGTTAACTCCCTTTAAGAAGAAGAGCTTCATTGATGGACTCCTTAAGATTCCAAGTATCAGCCATGAAGTCGTGTTCCTACAAACCAACATAAATATAACATTAGTTCCTTAAACACCGAGAGTTCACATGGCTTTCAAGAGTAACCATTGACTCCATCTTTCAACTCATAAAATCAAGATATACAGCATGTTGCTCAATGAAACACGTACACACACAAACACAATCGTTTTGATATCATTGAAATCAAGCACGAACTATGGGATGCAACAATCTCCCCCTTTTTGATGATGACAAAACGATGTGTGTGATAATACAGATTTTGAAAACATGTGTTGAAAACATGTGCAAACATTGAGCATACACATTCTCCCCAAGACTCCTTAAGACAACAACATTCATACACCATTTATACACACCAATCATTCTCCCCCTTTTTGTCATCTACAAAAAGACAAGGGAGCATATGACATAACATGAACAAGATAGAGGCTCAAATATATGATACCAAGTGTGTGATCAAGATAAAGACACAAACATAGGCAATTTCAATTCTCGAAGAGTGAGAGCCTCAAAGATAGCATTTGTAGATCATGATACCATTTGTTGGTTGAACTCATTTTGGCATTTAAGCAACAAGAAGTGTTCAGAATATGCATTTCAAAATGAACTGTGCCAATTGTTGAAAAGTATGGATTTGATCAAGATGATATCATGAAGGACCTATATGCATGCTGAAAATATCAAATATGCAAATATGCAAATTAGCACTGAATATACACTATGTGAATGCTAATCATGCAATTTATGAAGCTATGCACATGATGACTTCTATCATTCTAATGTAAGGTTTATGCTCAGAATTAGACTCAAGGGGAATGCATGAACATGCAAGCACACAAGCACAATCGTCATGCACACAAATATTACATATAGTAACTCCCCCTAAATGAGGCACGGGTTAACAAAAGAGCATGTGATTCAAATTCAAGAATGTAAGACATGAAGCATAACTAAGAGATTTTGTGCATACACAACTAGGAGTACTACATAAACCATGAGTGTAGGCAAATTCATAAGATATATACATCACAAAAATGCCCATGTGAAATGTGAGGCAATGACTAATGAGCTTCAAAACATATGGATTGTCAGATTTTCTAAAGAACACTAGAAGGTAATCTCCTCTCTACACTTTCGCTTTAGATTCTCGACTTTCGGTAGCTTCGCACAAACCCGAATTTTCTTTTAATAGACTTCACTTTTCGACGCGAGTTTCCTCATATGTCTCAATGGGGATTCCCGGCTACTTGGATTCGTTACACAAATAGATTTTTGTTTCTCCTTTTGACACGAGTTTCCTCCTTTGTTTCAGGGGGGATTCCCGGTTACTCGGATCCACATACCACTTATTAAATTTTTTTGTGGGGTAGGCAGCTTTTTCCTCACGATTACTCATTAATGTCCATGTAGAGATTCAAGTTCCCTTTAGAGTGTTGGAAAGAATTTCTTAAATCCTTATCAATGAAATTCATTGAATTCATTATGTGCAAGAGTGTGGGGGTAAATTTTTGTTTTGCATGTATAAAATAAATTCGACAAGACATAGCTATGACTCCCCCTAAATGTATGTACGGTCGGAATCAAATCCTCCCCCTTAATATATGACATGGATCACATATGAATAAAATCACTGCATTGTTATTTATCAAGGAGGTGAGGTCTTAGAAAGATCAAGAATTGGTTTCATAGGGTAAATACTTACAAGCATGCAAGGATTGATGAAAGTATTCATGCAAGCATTCATGAGTCAAGATATGCGATTATCATGAAATATATACATATGCTCTATATGCATGAATATACAATATGCATCTTTTTGTCATTTTATATGCATAGTATATGAATGATATGCAAAGATGCGAATGCATTCTTTTTATGTAAGTTTTCAATTTTTTGTAATGACTTGAACATATAAGAAAAGCATGAACCATGTGAATGCATGAGATGGATTTTTAATGATTTTGGCACTGAATCATGAGCATTTTATTTCAGATTTCATCATGAAAAGCCATGTCCCTTAGAACCCAAATGTTCAACCATGATCATTCAAAAATAATATTTCACGAGACATAAGCTTCAGTTTAAACATGATACGCCCTGCATGTGTGAATATGCAAATAACCGAGTTTCCAACAGATTTCACACAAAATTTAGCAAATGAGAAAGATAAGTGTTTGAACAACTATTATCAAGAGTAGATTTCTGAACATGTCAAACAACTTATCAATTTGGCAAATCAATCACATATGGTCAATGAGCTTTAAACTGAGCCATGGTCAACATTCAATATCAATTGTTGCATTTGATCAAGCAAGTCCATAGCTCAGAGAATTTTGCCTTATGAAACAAGAGAGTTTTTAAGATTCAATTTGAAAGCTATTCAAATCAAAGGCAAATTGATTTCATTCACAACACAAGATTCCTTATAAGCCATATAATTCAACTTCTGAATTTTGGTACTAGACGGAGAACATAGGTCCGAAGACCACCATCACGCTTAGTGGAAGTATCCAGTTGAACGTAGTCCAACCTTCTCTAACCACCATTTGATATACCAAATATTCATCCATTGAAGACATATGTGACTTGTGAAGAAATTAGAGCAAAATATGAGAACACACCAAGATCTTATTCCAAAACATCAAAATCATCAAATTTGACAGTGAAGAAGCAAAGTTGGGGTTTTACCATATGAGTGTGCCTTGTTCCCTTTATTGGAACCCCTTTCATTCTTTATTTACCTCAAGGCACACTTGCATCCAAAATAATTCATTCAACAGATTTAGGCACCCAAGCCTTTTTGGGTCCCTGGAGGTTGGTAGCATTGCCACCAAATGCTTTCTTCCTTTTCATTGCTACAACATCATCATTCTTCATGATCCTGCAATTCTCAATGATATGTCCATGGTTTCCACAATAATGGCATTGAGGAAAAGTAGTTTTACCAAAAGACTTCCTTTTTGGAGTAAAGGAAGTTACAAGTCTATTCCATCTTCTATTTTCAAAAGGTCTAGATTTAACAAAATTAGACCTAGCATGCATTCTAGAAGCATGGAAGTTTTCTGTTTTCAAAAGCCAACACTCTTTCATAAGATGTCCGTACTTCCCACAATGAAAGCAACAAGGAGATGTGCGTCTACGGAATGACTTTCCATTATTTGCATGAGTGTTTATGAACAAGTTTCTCTTATGGGATGCAAACCTTTTAGTATGGGAAGCATGTTCATTTCTGAATTTTCTTTGAAGGTTAAACTTAGCATTCATGGCACGATCATCATTTTGTTTCACAAAGCAATCATCCATGACATGGCCAAGTTTGTGACAATAAAAGCATTAGATATTTTTCTTTTTGCATGCAAGTTTGTCATCCTCTTTCATGACAACACAATCATCCATCATATGACCAAACATGCCACAATAGAAGCATTCAATATTGAACTTTGATTTTTGAGATCTATTTGACATGGAAGGCTTTTTCTTAAGATTTTTCTTTTTATCAAAATCATTTTCAGAAATTTTCACTTGAGCAACGGGAGGAGGTGTTTTGGAGGTGCTAGGAATGTTAGAGACATGAACAAAAGAGGTTTTCATTTTTGATTCAAAAGATTTTTTGTTCACCAAAATGTAACCAAGACCCTCTTTTTGAAAGTTCACTTTAACACCTAGCAATGTGTCTAAGTTCTCCTTCCCTTTGACAAATCTAGACAAATCATCTTTTAAGCTTTGCACTTCTTCTTCAAGAGCAGAAACAAGCAATTCGACACTCGTGATTTCTTCTTCACATGCACAAACTTTCTCATTCAACAAGCAATTCACAGATTTGAAGCTTTCATTTTCATCCTTGAGTTCTTTATTTTCAACATTCATGGAATATAGTTTTTCAGTCAATTTCTCAAGGACTTTCTCAGTTTCAACAAGTTTTGAAATCTTAGCAAGCATTTGTTCATTTTCAGATTTCAACAAAACATTTTACTTTTCAAGTTTATCAGAGCTTTTCAACCTACTTTCTAGTAGAGAAATCTGAATTAGCATAGTACCATTATGCTTTTTGAGCTCCTCATTTTCAATCATGATCCTCTTGTTGTCAATTTCATTGTCAAGCAATTTATCAAACATTTTATCATCATCAGAAAGAGATGCTAGCTTGCTTTTAAGATGTTTTTGTGTTTCTTCAAGCAATGAAATCTTAGACAACAAGTGTTTATTTTGATCAAGCAAATCATGGGAATCAATATCAATTTCAAGAGCAGTATTAGATTTTCTAAACATCTCAAGCTCCTCATTCATACAAGACATCTCATCTGAAAATAATTCAACTTTGGATTCTAGAAGTTCTTTTTCATATTCTAGGTTCTCAATCTTTGACTCCAAAGTTTTGCAATTTTCACAGGAAGGATTATCATGCACATTCTCATTAATCTTCCTTTTCAAGTTTTTATTTTCAGATTTGAGTTTCTTGCATCTATCATACAGCGTAGCATATGCCATTTGCCATTCCTCATTAGAGAGTTCTTCATTTTCAGAGTTTACCTCATCAACATTTTCACCACGGCATTGATCAGCATCGTCGGCCATGAAGCCTTTTTGCCCTTCCATCTCTTGAGCTTTGATCAACTGATCCATAAGCTTCTTCACCGTTCTACAAGAAGAAACAAATGGAAACATATGAGTATCAATGGCACTTTTCAATAAACTTAAGACAATGACATTTTCATGGTTCTTCAATTTATCTTGACTAGACCACTTGGTCTCATCTAAAGGCAATATGTGAGGACCATCATAAATTAACTTCCAAAGATCAGGATTAATTGAATTGATCAGTCTACACATTTTACCTATCCATGAAGAAACATCAGAACTATTAAGAATAGAAAAGCAGTTCATCGACATGTGTTCAACAGAAAAATTCATGATTATAGAATGCACTAGGATCACTCTGTAGATCGTGAGATCTAGGGACTGCAGAGCCTCGCTCTGATACCAATTGTTGGGTCCCGTAGTGCAAGAACACGGATCTAGAGGGGGGGTGAATAGATCATTCTACTAAAACTATGTCCAATAAAAATACACAAACTAGCGCACAGCGGAATTAACAAGATTGATAAGATTGAGGAATTAGCTAATCACGATAACTAGGTTCTCTCGATCTCACCGTTCACACACGAACATTCAACCAATATAAACAGTTAAGCACGTATCCACAAAAGCAAACCACAAGACACAGAATTTTTAAGGTGGTTCGGGACCACGACGGGTTCCCTACGTCCACCCCTCACCAAACTCGGTGAGGCTTCACTCGGGGATAAATCCCCAAACGGAGACGACGCTCCAAACACACACGGGACGACGCCCGCACACACACGGACGGAGACGAAGTCTCCCACACGATCCGACGACTGGATCACAAACACAACACACGATCCGACGACCGGATCACAACACACACACACGATCCGACGACCGGATCACAACACACACACACGCTGCAACAACCGCAGCACAAAGACATAAACACGATCGCACGGAGGCGATCAAACACGACCGTATACACAACCGGTCACACACACAAATATCTCTAATGTTCAGAAAGTGAACACAAATATTCAGGCATGCTCAAACCCAAAATATAGATCATTGAATACATCACAAAGAATTGATAGAAGACATAGAAGTGATCCCCCTTTGTTCTTCAAGGTCGGTTGATGATGTTCCTTGAACCACGAGTTGGAGGGAAGCCGGATGAAGACGATCCTTACGTCTTCTTGATCCTCTCTTCGATCCGCACCTTTTCTTCTTCTTCCACGATCTCTAGATCTTCACGAAAGTAGATGATATCCTCCTTGGAAGAGCTCCAGCACGTTCTCCTCTTTTTCTTCACCTATACGAAAGAGCAAATGAACATTAGGGTTAATCACATCCCAAATTCGTAACTCTTATATAAGCAACTCAAGGGGTGGGGAAAAGACTCATAAAACCCTCCTAATACATGTTAAAAACACCTTAATAACAATAGAAACTAATAGGGGGTAGTATTGTAATGTTTGAAAGGGTTTTCAAAGGGTTTTAAACACTTTCGGAAGTCCCGTCCGGAAGGGGTCGACCCTCGGGCAACAGGTTGCTGGAAAACACAAAACAACACCTTGTGTTACAGGGGTCGACCCTTGGGGTCGACCCTTGGGGTCGACCCCTGGGGTCGACCCGTTCAGGCAGGTTACATAAAAAAATAGCACTGCGCGCTCCGGCGGCAGGAATTATTTCTCCTAGCTCCGAACTCTGATCGAAGCGAGACTGGAAACGTTGGAAAGAGGACTCGCAGAGCTACAACATATAATTTTTATGGGGAGATCCAACGGTGGGATTGAAAATGGTGAAGACTGTAAGACAGTTTGAGTTTAAAAAACAACTAAAACCTCCATCAAACCAAAGGGAAACAATTGATTAAATGTTACCATAATCCCATGAAGATCAACAATGATTTTGCATCCTGAAAAACATGATAAACCAAGAGGTTAGTTGAGAATCAAAATATATGAGTTATGCATTAACACTATGAACATGTTCACAATGAAATACATCATTGAACCTATTCAAACATGCGTTTTGCTTCTCAAATCACTTAGCAAAAATATATTTGACCAAATGACAAGGTTTTGAAATGATAAGCATTAATCTATCATTCAATCAACTATAATAATATGGAAGCTCAACCATTCAATCATATTCTTGAATCAACCAAATCTTCAACATCAAAATGCTTCATCACATAAGTGTTAACAAATATGCCAAATGCAAAGCATGCATAATATCATGGAACCACATTCATTCAAATGGTATTCTTGTTGATTAAGAGCTAACATTCATGAGGCATTATCCTAAGAGGAACATTATCTTCACATGCATCTCACACATCAGTATATACCAATCATGCAAACATGCTTTCTCATGAGTACAGGGCATGTGCATTCTTCCAAGTATGTTTCACAAATTCATGCACATATTGAAATCACAATAACTCTATGAATGATATGTCACTATCAGTCAATTAGAAATGTGTGTTCAGTGAACACAATCTCATAGATTTAAGACCCAAAAGAAGTCATCTCCAGAAAAGTCATCTTCATGCAATTCTTTCATACAGAAGTCATTAACTCAAGCTTTTAGAGCAAAGTACACATGACCAATCATTCATCCAATACATGAGCAATATGGAACCAACTTTCATGAAGTCTTGTATGAATATTTCAAGTCCAAAAATATTATGAAGAAAATGCATGAAAATATCCGACCAAGACGTTGAAAGTTATTAGATGAAATGAATGAAATGTAGAAGAATCATTGCAATGCAATGAGAGAAGCAACCCCCTTTTTTCAATAAGATCTTCATTGATGCACTCCTTTGAGTTCCAAACATGAAGCATAGATTTTGATCCTGCAAATCAAAATATTCAAGGCATGAGATCCTTAAATACAAATCATTCACATAACTTTAAACATGAATAGAGTTAACTCCCTTTAAGAAGAAGAGCTTCATTGATGGACTCCTTAAGATTCCAAGTATCAGCCATGAAGTCGTGTTCCTACAAACCAACATAAATATAACATTAGTTCCTTAAACACCGAGAGTTCACATGGCTTTCAAGAGTAACCATTGACTCCATCTTTCAACTCATAAAATCAAGATATACAACATGTTGCTCAATGAAACACGTACACACACAAACACAATCGTTTTGACATCATTGAAACCAAGCACGAACTATGGGATGCAACATACTCAAACTCCAACTTTTAATTCATTATCAATCAAATATCAAATACAATCACTAGTCTTCATCATACTGGACTCAAGAAATAAGATAACTCAATATAAACAATGTAGACTTTTTAAGTCTTCACTCATTCTTCATTCACTCTCGGACCCGCTATTTGAACATTTCGAATCCGATCCTGACTCACTTCCATCTCCTGAAAAGATTAGAAATAGGTAATGAGCACACTTGCCCAGTAGGTATCTTCGCATCAACATGAAGGCACTATTAAAGTAATTAACATTTTTACTCTAGAGGAATAAGGTAAAATCATGTGAATGCGATAAATCACAAGTAACCAAAGTAACAAGATTATCATGTAAGATAGAATGAACAAGTATGAACTAGCAAGAATGTAACAAGAATGGCCTTTCATGAACAAGAATGTACTAGCAAGTCACATACTCATCACCCAAACATCTTTTGCTTATGAGCAAGTATTTAGTGAATTTTTGTGGAATATCATGTAACAAGCAAGAAAGTCATGTACGTGTATCGTGTATTTCACTTATTTATAGAGAAAGTACTCCCAACGCAATGCGATGCCAGTAGCATCATACCCCATGGTTTATAGTATGTTTCTGATAATCAGCCGAGGGGACTAGCATAGAGCCCTTGAATATAATAAGTGCTCGATCGCATCTGCAAGTATAAATCAAGCTATTTCCACGTTTCAAGCAATAAAATATGGCAAAGAATGCAAATTAGTTCTTGATAACAATAATCAACAATGAACGCTTCAACATAGGACATGAGATTTCAAGGATGATTTAAGAAGATGTCATGCTCATGGAAATAATTCGGCAGCATAACGGTACATTTATTATACTTCATAATTTAAATTAAGTATCTTTAGACAATATGTCGAGTCCTAGACCAACAATACTCCATCCAGAAACTTAGAATATCAACCCTTTGGTCAAACCTCGGGTCAAAGAATTTAGAACTGTGACGATCTAATACTGGGCCGTTACATGAACATAACGGTCGAGTGTTAGGCCGTTAGAAAGGTTGAATTCAGAAGAAAATATATATGGACTCAAACAACATGACGGTCATATATTGGACTGTTATATGTTCCTGACGGTTGAATATAGATCCGTTACATATCCAGAATCCGAAAACATCGATAGTGCTTTCTAACAATTGGGCTTTCACGGTACAACCAACTCGGCGTCCTAGTGGGAATCCCAGGCTCGCAGAGAATTACGGAGGCCTTGAAATAAGATTTTCTAGTCCATTGGAAGGAATATCCAATAGAGAGGTCCTCATGTTCAAGAATATGTTTCTATAGTGCAAAGTGTAAACTAATGGCCATATACCGGAATATATGCCATGTACTTAGAGAATTGACTCTATAGACATAAGGAATGTGTAACGATATAAAATAATGATAAAACTCGTCAATATCTTTTCTAAATCAAAGTTTAAATACAAAACTATAGTGCTTTGGGCTTGAAATTATCATCTACTTGAAAATAACTCTAAAGTACCATAAATAATGCAATTTCTAACATGAATCAACACCTGAACTTAAAAATCATGAAAATAGGTTAAGATCTATTTAACTAGGCATATATATAAGCTATTTGAGCCAATCTTAATTCTGCCTTAAGTTGACAGAACACAGTGCTGTGTAACGGACTTGTCTGGGTGCATCACAATATGGTAACAGTCCACTGTAGGTCCGTCAGAGTTCTTAGAACCGTACCATCGTTTACAGAGGTGTGACTGATCAAGGTAGGTCCGTTACACCTCCCTGGCGGTCTAACTATAGACCGTTAGGTCCTCTGCTGACAAGAAATAGAAACTATAGAAATTTATGATTAATTCATGGCATGCTAACTACTCTAATCATGTCAAAATGAGAAAAGGGCTATCTAGATGCATAGGTAGTAATGAAATAATGAGAGATAGCTTTTTATCTTCAATTAGGGTTGAAGGCATGCATGAATGTATAGACTAATCCAAAAACATGAAATTCATGAAGTATAACACATGAAATCCAAATAAACTAGAGGGCTTTTATCCCTAACAATGTGTTTTTGCCGTTCATGAGATAACCTACCACTTAACTGGGCTTTAAACTTCTAATTTGAGTCTTCAAGGGTCGCCCTAGTTCTTCTCTTTCTGTGATTTTTTAGCAACTTTACGTTGCCCTATCTCTCTAATCTCTTGACCTAACGATGTGAAATTTGGAGGTTAGGAAGATGAAACTAAGAGGAACAAAAAGTTCTAAAGCATCTAACTCTAATTACCTCGTTTAGGCTCTCTAATTTTCTGATGTTTAACACCTTGTCGCACAGTTTCCTGGGTTGGCGTGATGAAAGTAGCAACTTTAGAAGATCCTAACTCCTTGGATACTCGACCTCCTAACATAAAATTTTGAGAGTTGTCAGATCTTAGTATTAGAAACAAAATGTTCCAAAGGACTTACCCGAGATTCTATCTCCTTACCTTGTTTCTTCACGAGACAAAAGTAAGGGTCGCTTAGTTCAGAACTTGGTTCTATTTATAGGGTTTTGGCTAGGGTTTGAGGATTAGATCGATTCTAGAGTCCTTAGTTGCCTAGAATATGATCCCTAAGAGTCCTTAGTAACCTTATACATTCTCCTAATTAGGTCTCTTGCAGATAGGATCCTAAAGATCCAATCTTTTTGCAAGTTCTTCCTCTCACGGAATTAGCTGAGTGTAACAGACTAAGTCTGGTCCGTTATATGGCTGTAATGGTCGCTCGATAGACCGTTAAATCAACTGAGCATGGACATTCATCTTAATTCAAACTCTTTTTGTTAATTATCCACATAATTATCTATATAAGGGGTATTTATCCTTATAATTCATGAATAGACTAAGTAACCTTCTAGAATATGGGTCAAACTTAATGGGCTTGGTCCATAAAACTATTGGGTTTTAACTATTAAAGCTAGATTAGTTATTTAACATAATTGGGCCTTATAATCCCAACATTAATTCATTTGTTAATCTATTTTACCCTTTATAAATTCTAGAAAATTCTATAAATAATCTAGAAATTACTTATAAATTTTGGGGCACTACACTCTCTCCCACTTAGAAGAATTTGGTCCCCAAATTCGATACATGAATTTTATGGAGAGTGTACTTACAATTGAATAATTCTGGGAATCTTCTACGCATTGATTCTTCCGTTTCCCATGTTGCTTCATGTGGCCATTGCTTCGTCCATTGGACTTGGAGCATAGGAATAGTTTTATTTCTTAGTTGACGCACTTCTCGTTCCCGAATCCTGACTGGTTTCTGCTCGTATGTCAGCTCCTTTTGGATCTCCAGATTATCATAAGTAATGACATGATGAGGATCATATACATATTTCTTCAACATAAAGACGTGAAATACATCATGAACTCCTACTAATTGTGGAGGTAAAGCCAGTCTATAAGCCACTTCACCGACCCTTTCGAGAATTTTAAATGGGCCAATGAATCTTGGAGTTAGTTTTCCTTTAATGCCAAATCTTCGAATACCACGGCCTGGAGAAACTTTTAGATATACATGATCTCCCACCTGAAACTCCAAGTCGCGTCTTCGATTATCAGCATAAGATTTCTGCCTATCTTGCGCCATCTTCATTCTTTCTTGAATGAGCTTGATCTTCTCTATAGAATCCCTGAGAAGGTCGGGGCCTAGGAATTACTTTTCCCATATTTCGTTCCAACATATTTGTGATTCACAACTTTTTCCATATAAAACTTCAAAGGGCGCCATCTATATGCTGGCTTGATAACTGTTGTTGTATGCAAATTCTACCAGAGGCAAGTGATCATGCCAACTTCCTCCAAAATCAATATCACAAGTCATGAGCATATCTTCTACTACCTGATTTGTTCTTTCAGTCTGACCATCAGTTTGTGGGTGAAATGTTGTGCTAAAATTCAATCTAGTCCCTAGTGAATGTTGTAGGCCCTTCCAGAATTATGATGTGAATCGAGGATCTCTATCAGATACAATAGTGACAGGGACGCCATGTAATTTGGCAATTGAAGTCCCGCGATGAATGACACCCAAGAGGGGGGTGAATTGGGTGTTTACAAATTTTAAAGAAACTTTTGACTTTTTTACAAAATATGTGATAAACATTAATTTGCAATTCGAAAACTATTTAATAAGATATCTCAATCTCTCCGTTCCCACACGAGCATGTAACGAATACAATCAAACCACACAAATAACACACAATGCACAACGATTTTTAAGGTGGTTCGGATGCAATGACGGCAATCCTACGTCCACCCCTCATCAAACCCGGTGAGGCTTCACTCGGGGATAAATCCCCAAACGGAGACGACGCTCCAACCACACACGCAGGATGACGCCTGCACACACACACGGGGACGCGCCCCAACACACACACACACACACACGGAGACGAGATCTCCAACACGATCCAACAAGCGGATCAACAAGACACACACACACTGCGACAAGTGCAGCACTCCACACAAACAAACACTAAGATCTAGATAAATCCACACCCACACGTAGATCTAAGAAGACCTATGCACACGCGAATCAAATACGACACACATACACACACGACCACGGATCCAACAACGATCCCCACACACACACAAGTTCTTGCAGTTTATGATGAAACATAAATATGAAACTCAAAGCACAAGACATCAAAACAAATAAACCATAGTTTAGAATGCTCCTGATTTAGGCTCCCCCTAAGTGTATGATGCAGATCTTGCGTTGATTCCTTCTTCGCTTGAATGGCTTTGGATGGGTTGTGAGAACCTTATTCTTTCACCCTTTGGCAATCTTCATTTGATCTCTTGCTTGATTACTTCCTTCTTCCCTTCTTTCTTCTTAGACAGCTTCCCTTTGATCTTTCTTGAATGCTTCCTTGGATCACTTTGATAGCCTTGCTTACTTCTAGCTTCCTTGGAGGTTGCTTACTTTAGATCTAACCTTGAATCATCTTGGGTTGATGGAGAGATTTAAGGATGCAGATTTGATCTCTCTTGAGCGCTTGCTTGCTTCTACACTTGCTTGGAGATTGATGGCTTCAGATCTAACCTTGAATCCCTTGGAATTGATGAAGAACTCCAGCCCGAAGCACTGTTCACGGAGGTGCTACAGTACCCGTGAATCACCTCCTCTAACCTCCCTTGATCTCTCTTGTTCCCCTTGAAGCATTAGGGTTTCCAACCTTTCTTGTGTATGTTTTATAACCTTTGAATGGTCCTTGGACATCCTCCAGACCAGATCCACATTTTGTGGGTGATTGGGTGTCAGTAGGATTAAAGAATTACAAGGAGAATGGCTCTTCTCGAAGTGGAACACAAAGTCAACTTTTGTTGGCTCGGGGCTGGCGGTCGACCTGTGGAAGCTGGCGGTCGACCGCTACTGAGAAACCCTATAGAAATTTGATTGTTGTTATTTTCGGTCGACCTTGGGGGGTCGACCGCCAGTTCTACTGTATGAGACTTTTCACTTTTGGCTATTCTGGTTGACCAGAATGACCGAGTCCTGCAAAGTTGAAGTGTTAGCCAAGGAAACATATCCATATAACAATGACTTTAAGTAGATATTTATTTCATACATTTGGGGGTTTGGATTTCACTTGGTTTATGTATTAGAAACATCAAGACCATTTGAGCATGTTACCATGATTGGAAAGAGAACTAATGCATTTGAAGAATGAACTTGTAAGTTATCAATCCAAGTTATCATTGTAAAGCTCAAATATCATGAATGAAGTTTAGAAATGAGAGGTATATGGAATGCCCATGGTGCGATTGATGGCTATGACAAGGTAAGAATCTTACCAATGATGCTTGACAGTAAATGACATATACCACCTGTATTGAATTGTAGAGGAGCAGGGTGCTTATCCACACGTTTGGTTAACCAGGTGACTGCCATGAGTTTAATCCTGCAAGCAAGATAGTCAGGGTTAATAACATGTTTGCTCACATTAAAGAGGTTATGAAACCTCTTGCCTCTTGTAAAACCAACATATGCAAACTAAGGATCAAGGCCATGTAATCGTTGCCATTTGACATCTCAACCATACATAGATAACAAGAGCATGAGGAATCAACCACAAGTTTAGTTATCATCACTTAATCACACATTACGTTTAGTTATCATCAAAACCATAACTTAACAATCATAACAATCATCAAAATCATAACTCACCAATCTCCCCTTTTTTGATGATGACAAACTTATTGATGATGATAAACTTAATGATAAATTTATTAGTGATGATACACTAGAGTGGATACAAAATAATGGCACATATGTTCTTCTCCTCTTGTCATACACAATCATCATCAATTTTTCTCCCCCTTTGACATAATCAAAAAGCGGGATAATGCAAATCTTTCTCCCCTGTGACATTATCAACAATATCAACAAGCTAGAAGAAGCCAAACAAGGAAGAACAAGGTTATCTCTATTTGAAACAGCCATAGCCCATCTTATCAAATCAGAAGAAGCAAGGGCAAATCATGGACGAGCAAAGCAATATGAATCTAATCAGAAGAAACCAATTGGTGATTATTCTCCCAAATCAATATGATACCATCCAAAGTAAATATAGTCAATCATGTATTGATACCAATTGAAGGTGGTGATTGTCCTCAAGGATATGAACCAGTGGAAGAAGATGTTCACAGGATGAGGTGTTCAGCATGATAGCATACAAGATCTACATCCTATGTCAGATTTTCACAACAAACAAGAGCAGGAGAGCATATCAAAAGGATTTTCTTTAATTTTCAAATTTTTTGATTTTTATATTTTGGTTTGAAATGCATGAAACTCAAAGCAAGCATATAATTACATGATAATCGACTAGGGCAAAAGATGAGTTCAAAGACCATGTTGATTATTCCTATGTGGGGGTCACAAACTTTGATTACCATGATACAAAATGAAGGCAAAAACCCCATAGCAAGAGTAAAGAAATTGAAGTCCAAAATTTTGGAATTTTATTGATTTTTTAATTTTTACATTTTCTGTTTAAATGCATGAAGCTATGTATATGCAGATGATGACTCATGAAGTGCACACAATGCAACCAAATAGTTCATATAAACATACATGCAATCTCCCCCGTACATATATAAGAAGGGAATGGGTATAAGAAAGATGCAAGAGAGTCATGCTAACCGGAATGCACATGTGTAGCACATGGGAGATTGTGCAATCATATAGGAGATTCATGCAATTGCTAAAGCAGTCCATCAGTTGTCTGAATATATAATGAATCAATTTTCAGATGTGTAAGTGAGTAACATGAAAAGTGATAGTTACAATATGGATATTCAGATTTTCAGATCAACACAAGGAGACATTTTACAGACTGCACTTTATTTTTGAGAAAAGCGTATTGGAGGCTACGCTCCACCACAATGAGTTTTCACCATCATTTATCAACTCACCAATATCACATGATCATAAGAATTTTTCAAGAGTGATCAGGTTCAAATAATTCCTTTTTACGCGAGTAGACGCATGGAGCTCATGCCAGAATCCCCGGTTACTCAGAATACTGAACCATTTCACCTCATTTTGAACAGAGATACTAGTCAACACTTTTTAGAAATGAACCACATCACGTCTCAGGTGACATGTGCCCAGTTTACTCAGTGAGACCGAGCATTGCTCTATCTTTCATTTTCATTCAATATTTTTCAAAAAGGATAGGTAGGCAGCCTTTTCCTCAACTCTCTTCAACATACATGCAGCAAGTTTAACATCTCGAGAGTGTTGAAAATAAATTCAAATATCCTTATCTTTAACACTCATTTTGACATTTTGTGCATGAAGTGTGCGAATTTGATTCAGCATGTATACCCAAAATATCATGAATATATAACAGTGTAACTCCCCCTAAATAGATGCACTTATGAAATATAAACTCCCCCAGAGTGTACGATATGAAGCACTCCAATAATGACTCAAATGTAACATTATTTAGTAAGAAATGATAAGGCTATAGAAGTGTCAAAGGATGGGGTTGAATAGCATATAATAGCACACAAGCGCACATTGGGAGTTTATGCAAATACACTATGACATGCATGCGAGTAATGTGATGTTAATTTGATAACAATGGAATGGACAATTTGATACCAATTGAATGGATGCCAACTGAATGAACTAAGTGCGACTAATGCATGAGTTTTAATGCAATGCAAAATTTAACATGGGTGCAAAGTGTGAGTTTTTAGTTTTTTCATTTGAGTGAACTAAATGCACCTAATGCATTGGATTATGATGCATGCAACCTATAACTATGTGAGAGTGGAATGCAAGTTGTTTTGACAAGATGAGAGCTTTATTTTTAATCCAATGTGACAACTTCCACATGAGACTATTCACATTCAATTAATGGATCAAACAAGTATTTTTTTTTGACATGATCTTTATGAATGAGGCTGCATACATGATCAAAATTAAGCAATACAACCCAATATTCAGAATTGTTCAAAGTCAGATTTTCAAGAGCATTTCACAAGTTTTGAAATTAGAAATCATTCACAAGCCAAATGTTTGAATCATGAGCAAAAACATATTTTCAATTGAAATAACTCAGTTCAAAGATTCATTCATAGATCAACCATTTGTCTTCTCTGAGTTCTAGTACGAGGCGGAGAACGTTGATCCAAAGACCAACTCACGCATAGTGAGAGTTCCCAGGTGGAGATAATCCACCTTTTTACTACTCAGTATTTGTTATACCAGATACTCCATTAAGCTTGAATGTGCTCAAGCAATCAGATTGAAGGATGTTCAAGGGTCAACATAAAGTTCAAGATTTTTAATTTGATTCAATCAATTAGGCACATTCATCACAACATGCTAGTAAATGACAATTCAAGTTTTTAGAATCAATACCTGTCACTTGAGAGTGTCACCAAGTGACAAAGAGGCCATTGCATAAATTTACAAGGTTGAATTACCTTAGTTCAGACGATAAGATTGGAAGCATTCATGCCCTAAGATCACTAACCCCACGAAGGTTAGTACTTCATATTTTGATTTTCATACCTTTGCCTTGAGAATCCATTTTCTTCCAAGCCTTTCACCTGCAATCCAAAGAAGAGTGAAACTCAGTTTACTCATGAGAGTATTTTAAAATCTCCTTGCACAGTCCCTGCAAAATCTCCACAAAAGGTATTATTAGTATCTCAGAAATGATAACATCCACATGTACTTGAACCACTAAGAAGTCTTTTACCTAATTTGCCTTGTGAGAGGTGGTTGGTCAACTTTCCCTATTGAACCCATTCTTCATCAAAAGATGCGGACTTTTCATACCATGTCTTAGGTACTTACTTCAACACGTACAAGACTTTCACCACCTTGTACTTGAGTCGATCCTGGAGGTTGTTCTACACAAAGTATCCCATCTTCTTGTAGCAATTTGAGAATGTTCTCATTATTTTTCATCCTTGCAAGATATTCCTTTAGTTGATGCAAGCCTAACTATGGATGGTGAGCATCACCTGGACTTGGAGAGCCTAATCTGCATCCAATGACAAAAGACTTGATTTGTCAATTTCAATTCAAATTTATTAGCAATGGTATGACAAATTATTTTAGCAACCAACATCCCCTAGACAGCTCTAGATGCAATACATGACTCATGTGTAAATCTAAACATTAAGTTCATGTGATGAATCTGGTTGCTCCCCCTTAGTGTGTGCATGTATGCAAGATGTTCAGTAACAATCCAATGCCATATCTAACCTTTTAAGTAAATGACTCATAGTACCAGGCGGAGAACTTAGATCCGAAGATCACCTCATACGTAGTGATAGTTTTCAGACAGGCTTAACCTGCCCTTCCACATGTCACCATTTGATATACTATGTAATCATGGATGAAGAAGGTAGGAGGATTGCTATGCAGTATGACATGAATTCACAATATTCAACTTATGCAGGACAGTATGTGAAAGTGTATGCAAACTCAATATATGTAGTGAAATCATGATCTGAAGAATCTTCAAGCACTCCTACAACAAGATGCTATATGACAAGTGATATGCGCACAAATATGCAAACAACTATGAATGAAATGCATGTGCAGACATATGCAAGATTATATGACTATATGACACAAAGTAAGTTAAAACATGACAGAGTCACTACAGAAAGTAGGAGGGATATTATATGATCTTCAAATTCAGTTTTTGATTTTTCTTCCAACCTGACTTATGCCACTTGACACGTGTGCCTTACCTTCTTGATGAAAACAAATTTCATGCTTTGCATTCTCAAGGCACACCTGCAAAAAAGATTTTTCATTTGCCATTCTAGAGTACCCAAATCCTTTTGGGTCCTTGTGGGTTAGCAGTAACATTTACATATGGTTTCCACCTTTTGACAGTATTCAAATTATCATTTTTCATCAAAGGACAACCATGCATCAACTCACAATCATACTTAGTATGCCCAGATTAACCACAATAGAAACAACGCATAGAAGCCATTTTCCCATGTGGTCTTTTAGCATGAACATAAGAATTCTCAAATCTATTTCTCCCAAATGAAACCTTTTTTGCATTTTTGAACTCATTCATTTTCTTGCATGCTCTCAAATCATCATTCTTCATAATGAAACAATCATGCATGGCATGTCCAGATTTACCACAGTAAAACATGAGAGTTTCTTTTTAAGTGGTTGTGTGTGTGTGGCAGAAGTATGTTTAACATGCATGGGTATACTAGCAGCATTTTTATATTTTTGATGCAAATTGATTTTCTTTGTGGATGCATGTGTGTGTGCAACATGGTTTCCTTTTTCAGATTCTCATTTGATGTGCTAGCTATGTTTGAACTGTTGGGTTCGGTGCAAGTATTCAGAGGGGGGGTGAATGAATATAGCCTATAAAAACTTTCACCCAATATAAACTTTCGCTCAATTAGAATTTCGCTCACTCAACAGATTAAACACTTAGAACAAAATCTGATCAAATCATCTAATGAACCTGTGATCAAACACTTGGAGCGCCCCTATGCAAACATCTAGCGGAAGCAAACCATAAGCAATCAAACCACAATGCAAGAGGGGTTTTTAGGTGGTTCGGTCCTGCAGACCTACATCCACCCCACACTCAACCCGAGTGTGGCTTCACTGACAGCTGGGCAACACAGCTTGCCAACAGACGCTGATACACAGCTTACCCAGGGGAACAACCTCCCCTCTTCCTCCTACACAGAGGGAACCTCTAGCAACCCACGGTCACTAGAAACCAGAGACTCACGTCTCTCTTCCTCTATACCAAGAGGGAACCCCACTAGTAGCAGCCCCGCTACCAGTGAACCAGCCAGTAGCACTCTTCTACCAGCAATCCACTAGAGGCCTAGCCTCTCTTCCTCCTAGCCCGGAGGGAACCCACAAGTAGCCCCCCTGCTGCTTGCAAACCGGAGATCAGATCTCCCTTCTCCTGACCCACCAGGAGGAACCCGACCTCAGTCCAGAGGATCGCAATAACAAGGATAACCAAATGAAAAAGGAAAAACAAAAACACGAAATGAAAATAACTTTAGCAAATAGAAAGCTGAAAAATGAAATGCACAATGTGGCTCTCAACGGAGCTGACTGGCCTGGATCTGATCCACGGTCTAGTAGGAACAGATCTCCCTTGATCTCACTCTCTTTCTTCACTCTCTCTCTTTCTCTTTCTTCTCTCGATCTCTGTTCTCCTTTTCTCTCTTTCTCTTTTTCTTTTCTTCTGATGGATCGTGGAAGCTCTCTCTTCTTTTTCCCTTTCTTCTCTCAGCTTCTGTTGGATCGAAGAGCTTTCTGCTCTGTTGTTACTCTTTTTGCCTCCAGGCTTCTTCTTCGATCAGTCTTCTACAGAGGATGAAGACTCGTATATATAACAGCAGCAGGCACACTGGGCGCGTGTGGCTTCCACATTTCCTGCGCTAGAAATTCGGACCACGTGGCAGCATCCTGGTTCACGAGCCAGGCACCTCGGATCACGTGCCCTTCATTAGTACGCTCAGCAACTGGAGTTGAGGTGGCGTCAACACACTTGCTCCAAAGGGTTGACGCAGCCTTCAAAGACATTCGACCAGCAAAACTCAAGTCTGCTGCGTTGACTCCATCAGCCTGCTGCGTTGACGAATCGATGATCCAGGGATCAAGTCTTCAGCAGATGGGCGTGCTGCGTCGACGCTCTCAGCATGCTGCGTTGACGCATTGGTGTTCTAGCATCTGAACTTAGATGGCTTCAGCCCTCTCACGTTTCGTGTGGAGTGCGTTGACGCATTGTGCAACTGTGTCCACCCTCTGGTCACCTTGTCGATCCATCAACCTGCTGCGTCGACGCCACTTGATGAATGCGTTGACGCACCAGATTAATCCAGTAAGCTTCTTTCTTAATTGTTTTAACTACTGCGTCCACGCCACTTGATCAAGGCATTGACGCATTGGTGTGTTCCAGCAGCTGAAATTGGATGTCTTCAGCCCTCTTGCGTTAAGGGGTTCATTAGCATCTTCAGTCCCTGTCAGACAGATGAAACGAAGTCATTAGTTCTAAGTATATGCATTGCATTGTATAGACTTTGCTGTGAAGGCGAAAGCAATGTAAAGTATACACAACGCAATGTATAGACTTAATGAATATAAAGACATCATAAGACTCAGATGAACACAGGCGGTGTATAGACTTAATGTGTTCACTGGTGGATGTACACCCTTGCCCACTGTACAGACTTAGCCGTTGCAGACCTAGTCCAATTGAGACGCTGAGAAAGACGATGGATGTAAAGACTTCTAAATGTACAGACTTTCCACCAACCAATGTATGGACTTGGCATAAGACGCAGCATGAGACGCTGAACATCAAGGACTGTATAGACTTCTAAATTCTGATGGACACTGTACGGACTTGACATAAGACACAAGTTAAGACGTTCCAATGTGCAGACTTCTAAATACTATAGATAATGTATAGACTTAGTGTAGTACATGCAGCACAAGATGCAATGTACAGACTTTGTCCACGAACATGTGCATGCATGAACAATGTATAGACTCTGAAATGCATGCAATGCAGCAATGTCTAGACTTTGGGCTTTACCCTACAGTGTATAGACTTGTGCAGGCAGAACACATGCATTCTCCAGATAATATACCAGTCACAGTCATATGCATTATCCACAGAGTATATCAGTTATAAACAATCATGTTGCTGTCATTCAATGTGGTGACTCATTCATGTTGCTACCATTAAAATACCACATCATCAACAAAGCACAAGTGGCACAACAATCTCCCCCTTTTTGATGATGGCAACATGATGAGTCCCACTGACCCGTCCAACTATTCTCCCCCTTTGACATAATCAAAAAGAAGGGAAATTGTTTGAGAGACAAATTCAGCATACAAACACAGCACATAAATTCAGAGAATGAGTCATGGTTCATTAAAATGAAGTTATCTCTTATGACAATGAAACAGCTCTCCCCCTATCAACATGTATGATTGACTACTCTCCCCTTAACTGTAGATAAACCATAACACCCCCTGAAGCACAGGAATGGACTCAGGTTATCCAATAAATCAATCTGAAATCTGCCATTACAAAGAATCTGAATTTTGGTGAAAAGATCACAGAATCAGAATTTGTTGCAGAACAAGATGGAAGATTCTAACAGTGTGGAGAAGAGTACATCTCAGGAGTTAATCAACTGATAGTGTAGCCAAGTGGTGGGTTGAGAAATAGTCAAGGCACAATACATCTCAGGGAATCAATCAATAGCAAGATGTTAATCAGGCTGACTTAAAAGAATCTGATCATAAGAGATTTTAAAGCATCCATCACACCAATAAGTCTTAAGAAGATTAGACTCTTCTATCATAAGGGGTTATGAATTTGCAGCTTAACCAATCTGATTTAATTTTGATGTATACCAAATTTGCCAAATTAAACTCAATACTCATATCTGAATCCATGTTTTAATAAAAGTGAACCAAATAGTTAGAAAACACTCAAAAATAATCATCTTTTATCTTACACATATGATCTCAATTGCACCTTTGAAAAATACACAGGTTAGTACTGAAGTTAAACACTTTTTCAAGAACATGAGTTGACAAAGTTTTTAAGATAATTTTATTTGAAGCACATTATATTTTTCCTGAGCAATTTAAGTTGATCAACACCTTTTTACATGAGGCACAACAAGTCTTAGTTGAAGTGACCCAGTTACTCAGTGTGATAACTGTTATTGCTTCTCACTTTGAGAGCAGAGTTAGCAATATAAGTGTCTTTTTACATGAGAAGACACCTTTATCAGAGGCCAGACTCCCCAGCTACTCAACACAAATAAGCTATTGCTCTGTCAGAGTTTATTTCACTAAATTTTTATCAGAGATAACTATGGCACCTCATGACTTGAGTTACTTTATTTCATTGATAAAGAACTCAGTTTCTCAGTGACCGAGTCATTGCTCTGAATTCACAATTTTTCATTTAGTCAACATTTTTCAAATTAATGTTTAACAACAATACACACTATATGCATCTTAACCAAAGAAGCCCTGAATTCAAATTTTCAGATATCTGATGAGAGAGTCTAAGGTTTACATGACACATGTGGTTAAAGTTTATTAAACCTTATCATTCAGACATTTTCAATTCATTTAACTACAAATCTGAGAATACGTTAATCTTATATCAGTCTGATTTAGTGATAATTCTTAAACCTATATGATAGAAATTTCTACAATGTTCTCAGACTGAATTGCATGACATGCAGCTTAAGTTCCTCAGATCAGAAAAATAAGTTTAGCTGACTAACAAATCAATAGTAGAGCCAATTCAGTCACACCAGCTGAGAAGAATGTGAAAGATGAGTATAGGCTGGTGCAAGAGTAAATCAGCAATAGAGAAGAGCATCAGAAGAGATTTTATCATCAGACAGTAGCTGAGTCTGGAATACAGACTGATCAGCTATTTTAGAGATACCAGCAGAGAATTTAGTTGAATAGCGCATAGTCAAGAGAATGAATCTGGTTACTTAAATAAAGGGAGTTCATGAGGTGAAGAAGATATGAAATAGGAATGCTCCCCCTGTCTAAGTGCAATGAATTTCTTTTTAGAGTTTTCAAAATTTTATGATATGCACTATCCTACATATGCAGTATGCAACAATTCTAACAAGGAGAGCATGATGATCAATCAACAGCAAACAAGCTCCCCTTGACAAAATGCATGATGTGCAATGAATCATTTCTTTTCGAATTTTATTTTCTTCAAATTTATGATATGCAATACACTGCTCTATATGAAAACTAGACCCACGGTACTAGGCGGAGGACTTGGTCCAAGGACCACCTCACACATGGCAGTACCATCCAGACATACTCTATATGCCCTTCAGCACTGTTCCATTTAATATACCATGATGGTCATGCAAATGACATATGTAGTGCAAAGCAATCTCATTTATTTAGTGCAAACAACAGCATGAGAAGAGCATCAAAAATCAACCAAGCAAAATAATAATTTCAGATAATGAAATTAAAACAGACAAATCAGCATTTTCAGATTATGAGATTTAAACAAAGTTCAGAATTGACCTGAAAGGTAGGATCCTGGGGTTTCCTTTTGAGTGTCTTGGTTTGTTAACCCCTGTTTATTCTTTGACCCAAGGCACACCTGTAACATATCAATCAATATGATCTTGCAGGGACCCAAGCAGTCTTGGGTCCTGCACTACCCCTATCAGGTGTTCTAAACATTCTTTTTGCAACATTATCATCAAATTCCATAAAAGAACAATCAGACATAGAATGTCCAAAATTTTCACAATAATGACATGATGCAACAGATTGTCTGGTCCTATGATGCTTATCAAAAGAAGCATGAGACCTATGAGATTGAGCATGAGTTGTTCTGTTGTTTACATGGACATTCTGTTTCTTATTCTTCTTCATCCAGCATTCAGCAAATTTGTGACCTGATTTACCACAATTAAAGCATGAAAAGTTCACAGGTCGTTTTGCAGAGAATTTAAAAACTTTGTTATTAACATGACTTACTTGGGCATGCCAACAGTCCTTGACTGTATGGCCATGCCTCCCACATTCGAAGCATTTAAGATGCTTGCTTCTAGATTCATTTTTACCCCAATGATTTTCTGACCAGCACTCAATAGCCTTGTGCCCATGCTTATTGCAAGTGAAACAAATGATATGCTGATTAAATTTGAGTTTGTTTCTTTTGTGCTCATGATGATTTGGGGTGTATCTGGCATGCATTCTGTCATCAGATTTCAAAGCATAGCACTCATTTATTAAATGACCATACCTACCACAATAATAGCATGAAGCATTAGATTTCCTGAAGGCATGGTTTCTTCCAGATAGATTCCTAGAATGCCTTGTTTTATTTGCATGCTCATCCTCTTTTAATATTCTGCAATCATCCATGATATGTCCATGCTTACCACAGTAATAGCAGGAAGCATCAGATTTCCTAGGGGCATGGTTTCTATCAGATGAATTCACAGATACATGTGAATGAGTGTAAGAAGCATGAGCATTTTGCATTGACCCATCAGATTCAGCAGAGCAAACAAATTTCAGAGTATAACCAGAATTATTCTTTGCCCTTTTTGTTTGACTCTTTCTTGTCAATTTCTGATTATCCTCAACAGGTTTTGTTTGCTTTTCAATTTTCTGAGCTTTAAACTGAAAGACAGATTTTGAAGGTGACTTCTGATTTTCATTTTGTTTTGGGGATTGCCTTGAAGTACCAGCTACATCAGTGCTTTGGACAAAAGTGGTATATAGCTGGTCTTTAGTGATTTTCTTAACATCAGAACAGCAATTTGTTCCCCCTTCAGAGTAATCATCCTTCCTCTTCCCAACAGTTTTCATTTTTCCTTTAATCTTGGCAGACTCAATAGCTGAATTTTCCAGATTATGAATTTTATCTTCCAAGCTAGCAATGTGAAGTTCATAACTGGCTATTTCCTGTTCACTGCAATTAACACATTCGCTTAGAACTTGGTTTGCAGTTTTATACTTCTCAATTTCTTATTTTAGACTGTTTAAAAATTTTGAATTTTCATCATAGATAGCCTTTCCTTTTTCTGTAGTGAGAAGTCTTTCAGACAAGCCAGTGTTCAACCACTTCAGTTTTTCAACTTCAGCTTTCAATTCAGTGTTTTCTTCCTCAAGATTTTTATCCTGAATTTCATTGTTAGCACATCTTTCTCTTCCAGACATTAGTTCCAGTTTTTCAATCAATTCCTCTTCTCTTTCCTCCACTCTAATTTTCTCAGCTACCAAGTTTTTGTGTTCCTCTTTAAGTGAGATAATTTGTTTACTCAGCCATTCATTCTCACTATAAAGATCTTCATTTCGTTCTCTTAGAGCTGAGCACATATGGCAAGTTAATTGAGCAGAAGAAGAATGTGAAGCCTCCCCATTGATTTCATTTATTCTACCCATAAGATTTTCAATTTTCTTTTGAAATTCTTCATTCTCAAGTTTCAGTTTATCCAATTCAGAATTAACTTGAGTGAATTCCTGCATGCCTTTTAGATGCTCCTTTTTCTTATCATTCAACTGATTCTTTATTTCTGACATTTTATCCAACCATGTTTGTTTTTCAATTTTTAGAGAATCATTTTATTTCTTAAGATTCTGAACATCTAGCATGCAAGCATCATAAGACTTTTTCATATTTGGACAGTTTTCACAGGACTCTTTCAGATTTATTCTATCACATTTCTTTTTCAATTTTTTATTTTTAGATTTCAATTTCTTGGAAACTTCTAACAAATTTTCATACATCTCTATCAATTCATCGAAGGAGTATCCTTCAGATTCAAAGCTTACCTCGGATGAAGTTTCATCATCAGCATTTATATGATCAGCCATTAAGCACTTGCTGTGATTGCTGATTAACTTTAGTTTTTCCAAAATATCTTTGGCAGACCTGCAAGAAGAAATGCATTCAATTAGAGATATGTCAATTGATTCTTTTAATAAAACTACAGCTCTGGTGTTGACAGAATCTTTCAATTTATCCTTCTCAGTCCATCTAGATTTATCTCTTGATAAATTGTATGGACCGTGATTCATTACCTTCCAGAGATTAGGATAACTTGATTCTACATACCGATGAACTTTGTCTAACCAAGAATCGAAGTTATCACCTCTGAACATTGGAATATTAGCCATCAAATCAGATAGCAGATAGATTCAGAACACAAAGCAATCGACGAGAAATGCGCTAGAACAGATGAGCAACGCAATGCACTAAATCAGTGAAACTAAACTACGAATACAGAACGCACTCTGAAATGCACCAAACACTAGCAGGATCCTCTGCAGATTGTTAGATCTGATAGATCAGAGACCTGCTCTGATACCAATTATTGGGTTCGGTGCAAGTATTCAGAGGGGAGGTGAATGAATATAGCCTATAAAAACTTTCACCCAATATAAACTTTCGCTCAATTAGAATTTTGCTCACTCAACACATTAAACACTTAGAATAAAATCTGATCAAATCATCTAATGAACCTGTGATCAAACACTTGGAGCGCCCCTATTCAAACATCTAGCGGAAGCAAATCATAAGCAATCAAACCACAATGCAAGAGGGGTTTTTAGGTGGTTCGGTCCTGCAGACCTACATCCACCCCACACTCAACCCGAGTGTGGCTTCACTAACAGCTGGGCAACACAGCTTGCCAACAGACGCTGATACACAGCTTACCTAGGGGAACAACCTCCCCTCTTCCTCCTACACGGAGGGAACCTCTAGCAACCCACGATCACTAGAAACCAGAGACTCATGTCTCTCTTCCTCTATACCAAGAGGGAACCCCACTAGTAGCAGCCCCGCTACCAGTGAACCAGCCAGTAGCACTCTGCTACCAGCAATCCACCAGAGGCCTAGCCTCTCTTCCTCCTAGCCCAGAGGGAACCCACAAGCAGCCCCCCTGCTGCTTGCAAACCGGAGATCAGATCTCCCTTCTCCTGACCCACCAGGAGGAACCCGACCTCAGTCTAGAGGATCGGAAGAATAAGGATAACCAAATGAAAAAGGAAAAACAAAAACATGAAATGAAAATAACTTCAGCAAACAGAAAGCTGAAAAATGAAATGCACAATGTGGCTCTCAACGGAGCTGACTGGCCTGGATCTGATCCACGGTGCAGTAGGAACAGATCTCCCTCGATCTCACTCTCTTTCTTCACTCTCTCTCTTTCTCTTTCTTCTCTGCTGCACTTCTCTTCTTCTTTCGATCTCTGTTCTCCTTTTCTCTCTTTCTCTTTTTCTTTTCTTCTGATGGATCGTGGAAGCTCTCTCTTCTTTTTCCCTTTCTTCTCTCAGCTTCTGCTGGATCGAAGAGCTTTCTGCTCTGCTGTTACTCTTTCTGCCTCCAGGCTTCTTCTTCGATCAGTCTTCTACAGAGGATGAAGACTCGTATATACAGCAGGAGCAGGCACACTGGGCGCGTGTGGCTTCCACATTTCCTGCCCTAGAAATTCGGACCACGTGGCAGCATCCTGGTTCACGAGCCAGGCACCTCGGATCACGTGCCCTTCATTAGTACGCTCAGCAACTGGAGTTGAGGTGGCGTCAACACACTTGCTCCAAAGGGTTGACGCAGCCTTCAAAGACATTCGACCAGCAAAACTCAAGTCTGCTGCGTTGACTCCATCAGCCTGCTGCGTTGACGCATCGGTGATCCAGTGATCAAGTCTTCAGCAGATGGGCGTGCTGCGTCGACGCTCTCAGCATGCTGCGTTGACGCATTGGTGTTCCAGCATCTGAACTTAGATGGCTTCAGCCCTCTCACGTTTTGTGTGGAGTGCGTTGACGCATTGTGCAACTACGTCCACCCTCTGGTCACCTTGTCGATCCATCAACCTGCTGCGTCGACGCCACTTGATGAATGCGTTGGCGCACCAGAGTAATCCAGTAAGCTTCTTTCTTGATTGTTTGAACTACTGCGTCCATGCCACTTGATCAAGGCGTTGACGCATTGGTGTGTTCCAGCAGCTGAAATTGGATGTCTTCAGCCCTCTTGCGTTAAGGGGTTCATTAGCCTCTTCAGTCCCTGTCAGACAGATGAAACGAAGTCATTAGTTCTAAGTATATGCATTGTATTGTATAGACTTTGCTGTGAAGGCGAAAGCAATGTAAAGTATACACAACGCAATGTATAGACTTAATGAATATAAAGACATCATAAGACTCAGATGAACACAGGCGGTGTATAGACTTAATGTGTTCACTGGTGGATGTACACCCTTGCCCACTGTACAGACTTAGCCATTGCAGACCTAGTCCAATTGAGACGCTGAGAAAGACGATGGATGTACAGACTTCTAAATGTACAGACTTTCCACCGACCAATGTATGGACTTGGCATAAGACGCAGCATGAGACGCTGAAAATCCAGGACTGTATAGACTTCTAAATGCTGATGGACACTGTACGGACTTGACATAAGACGCAAGTTAAGACGGTCCAATGTGCAGACTTCTAAATACTATAGACAATGTATAGACTTAGTGTAGTACATGCAGCACAATATGCAATGTACAGACTTTGTCCACGAACATGTGCATGCATGAACGATGTATAGACTCTGAAATGCAAGCAATGCAGCAATGTCTAGACTTTGGGCTTTACCCTGCAGTGTATAGACTTGTGCAGACAAAACACATGCATTCTCCAGATAATATACCAGTCACAGTCATATGCATTATCCACAGAGTATATCAGTTATAAACAATCATGTTGCTGTCATTCAATGTGGTGACTCATTCATGTTGCTATCATTAAAACACCACATCATCAACAAAGCACAAGGGGCACAACATGAACTGTGCACAAAAGATGTATAAACTTTATATTCAAACTTCTTTTTGTTCACAAGATTATAGCCCAGCCCTTCCCATTAAAAATTCACTTTCATCCCCAACAATTTATTCAAGTTTTCTTTACCATTTACACATCTAGACAGAGAATCATTCAAGTTAAGAATTTCAGATTGAAGAGATGAAGTTTGCAATTCAGAATTGGCAAGTTCTTCTTCACAAGTGGAAAGACTAACATTCAACATGGCATTGGTAGTCTTAAGGCATTATACTTCTTGCCATAGTTCATCCACATTTTCACATTCTCTAACAATCACATATTTTTCTTTTTCAAGAGTCAACAATCTTTAAGAAATGGCCTTGTTCAATTCCTTCAGTTTCTCATTTTCTTTAACAAACTTTTCATCATGAATCAGTTCATTTATCAAGGTTTCATCATCGGCCATAGTATTCAGTTTTGTAGTCATCTCCTTGTTTTCATTTCTTAAGGAACATATTTGATCTTTATGAAATTCAATGTCAAACACATGAGCCTCAATCATTTCCTCTAGATGCAAGCATTTTTTACAAGTGGAATTACACTTACTTTGTTCGACATCCTTTTTAAATTTTTTATTTTCAGATTTTAACTTCTTGCATTTTTCAACAAGATCATCATATGCAATCAACAAATCTTCACAACTAACTTCATCCTCATTATCAGAATCAGAATTTACCTTTGAGCTTGATTCAATTTGCTGATCACTCCCATGATCGCTCGTACCTGCCACAAGGCATTGATCTTCATGCTCTTCCCGGACTTTGGTTAAGCCATGCAAGATATCCTTTGTGGACCTGCAATGGGAGACAAAAAGAAACTGATTAGAATTGACAGCAGCAGTGAAAAGCTTTAAAACCAACCGATTTTGATCATGTTTATGCTTCTGATTTTCAGCCCAGACAGCTTTGTCTTTAGGAAATTCATAGGGACCATAAGAGACAAGCTTCCATAGCTTAGGGTCATATGAATTGACTAGACTGAACATTCTTCCTAACCACAAATCAAAGTTGCAACCATCAAACACAGGTGGGGAGTTCAAGGTGTACATCATGGTAGTCATTGATCCGAATCACTCTAGATTGTTAGATCTATGAAATTAGAGCCTTAGCTCTGATACCAATTGAACTCCCGCGATCAATGACACCCAAGAGGAGGGTGAATTGGGTGTTTACAAATTTTAAAGAAACTTTTAGCTTTTTTACAAAATATATGATAAACATTAATTAGCAATTTGAAAACTATTTAACAAGATCTCTCAATCTCTCCATTCCCACATGAGCATGTAACGAATACAATCAAACCACACAAATAACACACAATGCACAGCGATTTTTAAGATGGTTCAGATGCAACGACGGCAATCCTACGTCCACCCGTCACCAAATCCGGTGAGGCTTCACTCAGGGATAAATCCTCAAACGGAGACGACACTCCAACCACACACGTAGGACGACGCCTACACACACACACGGGGACGCGCCCCAACACACACACACACACGGAGACGAGGTCTCCAACATGATCCAACAAGCGGATCAACAAGACACACACACGCTGCGACAAGTGCAGCACTCCACACAGACAAACACTAAGATCTGGATAAATCCACACCCACACGTAGATCAAAGAAGACCTACGCACACGCGAATCAAATACGACACACACACACACACACGACCACGGATCCAACAACGATCCGCACACACACACAAGTTCTTACAGTTTATGATGAAACATAAATATGAAACTCAAAGCACAAGACACCAAAACAAATAAACCATAGTTTAGAATGCTCTTGATTTAGGCTCCCCCTAAGTGTATGATGCAGATCTTGCGTTGATTCCTTCTTCGCTTGAATGGCTTTGGATGGGTTGTGAGAACCTTATTCTTTCACCCTTTGGTAATCTTCCTTTGATCTCTTGCTTGATTACTTCCTTCTTCCCTTCTTTCTCCTTAGACAGCTTCCCTTTGATCTTTCTTGAATGCTTCCTTGGATCACCTTGATAGCCTTGCTTGCTTCTAGCTTCCTTGGAGGTTGCTTGTTTCAGATCTAACCTTGAATCACCTTGGGTTGATGGAGAGATTTAATGATACAGATTTGATCTCCCTTGAGGGCTTGCTTGCTTCTACACTTACTTAGAGATTGATGGCTTTAGATCTAACCTTGAATCCCTTGGAACGGATGAAGAACTCCAGCCCGAAGCACTGTTCACGAAGGTGCTACAGTACCCGTGAATCACCTCCTCTAACCTCCCTTGATCTCTCTTGTTCCCCTTGAAGCATTAGGGTTTCCAACCCTTCTTGTGTATATTTTATAACCTTTGAATGGTCCTTGGACATCCTCCATACCAGATCCACGTTTTGTGGGTGATTGGGTGTCATTAGGATTAAAGAATTACAAGGAGAATTGCTCTTCTCGAAGTGGAACATAAAGTCAACTTTTGTTGGCTCGGGGCTGGCGGTCGACTTGTGGAAGCTGGCGGTCGACCGCTATTGAGAAACCCTGTAGAAATTTGATTGCTGTTATTTCCGGTCGACCTTAGGCGGTCGACCGCCAGTTCTGTAGTATGAGACTTTTCGCGTTTGGCGATTCTGGTTGACCGGAATGACCGAGTCTTGCAAAGTTGAAGTGTTAGCCAAGGAAACATATCCATATAACAATGACTTTAAGTAGATGTTTATTTCATACATTTGGGGGTTTGGATTTCACTTGGTTTATGTATTAGAAACATCAAGACCATTTAAGCATGTTACCATGATTGGAAAGAGAAACTAATGCATTTGAAGACTGAACTTGTAAGTTATCAATCCAAGTTATCATTGTGAACCTCAAATATCATGAATGAATTTTAGAAATGACAGGTATATGGAATACCCACGGTGAGATTGATGTCTATGACAACGTAAGAATCTTACCAATAATGCTTGACAGTAAATGACATATACCACTTGTATTGAATTGTAGAGGAGCAGTGTGCTTATCCACACGTTTGGTTCACCAGGTGACTGCCATGAGTTTAATCCTGCAAGCAAGATAGTCAGGGTTAATAACATGCTTGCTCACATTAAAGATGTTATGAAACCTCTTGCCTCTTGTAAAACCAACATATGCAAACCAAGGATCAAGACCATGTAATCGTTGCCATTTGCCATCTCAACCATACATAGATAACAAGAGCATGAGCAATCAACCACAAGTTTAGTTATCATCACTTAATCACACATTAAGTTTAGTTATCAACACAATTATAACTTAACAATCATAACAATCATCAAAACCATAACTCAACAATAATTTCTTTCATGTATAATGCTGCTAGAATATCCACAGACCATCAACTTTTTATTGGTATGAAGTGTGCCGATTTAGTCAATCGGTGTATGATCACCCATATACCATCGTGTCCTCCTCTAGTCTTAGGTAAACCCATGATGAAATCCATCCCTATACTCTCCCATTTCCATTCAAGAACATTCAAGGGATGTAATTTACCTGCGGGTCTAAGATGTTCTGCTTTTACTTGTTGGCAGGTGAGACAACAGGATACGAAATCAACTATTTCTCTCTTCATATTGGGCCACCAGAAGTTTCTTTTGAGATCTCGATACATCTTCGTGCCTCCTGGATGAATGGTGTACTTGGAATTATGTGCTTCTTCTAGGATCAGTTTCTTCATATCCTCATGATCTGGTACACACACTCGACCCTTAAATAGCAATCTTCCGTCATTGGCAACAGAAAAATCTGGCCTTTGTTCAATATTGGCTTTAGATTCCAGTAACACGGGATCATCATTTTACAGCTTGACCAGATCCTCTATTAATGTAGGTTGAGCTCAGATATTAGCCATGCAACAATCATCTTCCTTTATGTCAATATCTAAGTTCATCTGAGCAAATTGAGGAATAAGATTAGTCATACTAATCATAAGACTTGATAGCATACCCATTGGTTTTCTGCTGAGTGCATCTGCTACCGCATTAGCCTTGCCAGCATGATATTGAATAGAAAAATCAAAGTCCATGAGATATTCTAACCATCTCCTCTGCCTCATATTAAGCTCTTTTTGACAGAATAAGTATTTCAAGCTTTTGTGGTCCGAGTAGACCGTGAACTTTTCTCCATAGAGATAATGACGCCAAATTTTTAAGGCGAAAATAACTACTGCCAATTCTAAATCATGCACGGGATAATTTTCCTCATGACGTTTCAATTGTCTTGAAGAATAACAGATTACATTTCCATCTTGCTTCAGAACGCATCCCAAGCCAATGCCAGATGCATCCGTATATACTTCAAATCTACCACCTTCCACCGGTAGTGATAAAATAGGAGTCGTAGTAAGATGGTTCTTAAGAGTTTGGAAACTCTTCTCACATTCTTTTGACCTGACAAAAGGATTTTCTTTTCTTGTGAGTCTAGTTAAAGGAACAGCAATCTTTGAGAAGTCTTTAATGAACTCCTATAATAACCAGCTAGACCCAGAAAGCTTCTTACTTCTGATACAGTCGTTGGCCGGCTCCAATTTCTGACAGCTTCGACTTTCGAAGGATCCACAATGATACCTTCCTTTGAAATAATGTGGCCTAAGAATGAAACTTCCTTGAGCCAGAATTCACATTTGTTAAGCTTGGCATAAAGTTTATGTTCTCTAAGTGTTTGTAAGGCTATCCTCAAATGTTCTTCATGTTCTTCTTTTATCTTGGAATATATCAAGATATTATCAATGAAGATGACGATGAACTGGTCCAGATATGGTTAAAAAACAATGTTCATAAGTTGCATAAATGCTGCTGGGGCATTTGTTAACCCAAACGGCATTACCACAAATTCATAGTGGCCATAACGACTTCGAAAAGCCGATTTATAAATGTCTTCTTCTTTAATTCTAAGCTGATGATAACCTGATCTGAGGTCTATTTTAGAAAAATACTATGCTCCTGAAAGCTGATCGAAGAGCTCATCAATACGCGGCAACGGATACTTGTTTTTGATTGTAAGTTGATTTAGTCGCCGGTAGTCTATGCATAGCCTGAGAGAGCCATCCTTCTTCTTGACAAATAGCACCGACGCACCCCAAGGGGATGTGCTAGGTCTAATGAAGCCCTTATCTAGTAGTTCCTGTAACTGCCTCTTTAGTTCCTTACGTTTCATGGGGGACATCCTGTAAGGGGCTATAGAAACAGGTGCTGCTCCTGGAATGAGTTCAATAGTGAAGTTTACTTCCCTCTCGGGTGGTAAAGTGGGTAATTCGGATGGGAATACATCTGGAAACTCATTTACAATAGAAATGTTTGCTAGGATGATTTCCTTAGATTCAGTAACAATGATAGAAGCAAGAAAAGCTTCACATCCTTGCAAGATGAGTTTGCAAGCGTGAAGAGAAGATATGATAGTGAGATGTTTCCTATATTTGATGCCAAAGAAAGAGAATCTTGGAAGACCTGATTTTTGGAACGATATAATCCTATTTCGATAGTTAATATCAGCATCATGATCTACAAGCCAATCTACCCCTAAAATGGCATCATAACTAGGTTTGCGGGGAGATTGTGACCTTCTACTATTACCTCACTATCAGGGTAATATCTAGTAAGTTTTGCTCCAGAACCCAGGGGTGTGGTTATAGCAAGATCTGAAGGTAGAGGAACTGATGCAATTGGTAATGTTTTGGCAAACGTAGTGGAGACAAAAGAATGAGAGGCACCAGTATCAAATAGCACAAATGCATGATGAGAATAAATTTGAAGAGTACATTCCATAAGCCCACCATCCCTGGGCGCTTCCTCTTCTTCTAGAACGGCATTGAGGCGAGCCTGCCTCCTGCATCTACCACCAGATGACTGGTCCTTCATAAGGGGGCAATCCGGCATGCGATGCTCCCTACTTTCACAGTGTAAACAAGCACCAAGGCGCTTCCAGCAATCTTCAGCCAAGTGGCCGAACTTTTCATAAAAAGTGCAAGCTGTGGCGACTTGCTCCTCCTCCTTAATCTTCTTGTTCTTCTGGGAACTTCCACCGTTCCCACTCCTGGACCATTTCATACTATCACAGCTTTTATGAGGCTCCGTGATGTTGAATTTTTCTTTCTTATAACGCCGATCAGATCGTCGGCTGGACTCTTCTCCTTTTCCTTTCAATTTCTCGACCTTTTCTAAGGTCCTTTCACATAAGTATGCCCGTTGTACCATCTCCGCATAAGTACAGATGTTTTGGGTCCCAAGTTGCTGAATGAAATCGGGTCGTAACCCGTCCATAAACCGATTAGCCTTCAATAGATCAGTACTGATTAAATACGGTGCATAAGGTGCTAATCTGGAGAATTGAAGTTCATATTCCGCAAGTGTCATAATTCCTTGTCGAAGAGAGGCGAACTCCATAGCCTTTCTTTCTTTCACATGCTCGAAAAAGTACTTAGCACGGAACAAAGTGAGAAAACCATCCCATGTATGAGGTGCATCGGGCGGAGGTGCCGGAACCGACTTCCACCATGTACGGGCATCCTTGTTGAGTTGGAAAGTTGCAAGACTCACCTTCTCTTGATCGGTGCATTGGATGACGTCAAATATACAGTTCATCTTGTCAATCCAGTTCTCTGCTTCGTCCGGATTAGAAGAACCATAGAAACGCGGAGGGTTTAAACTCCAGAAATTGTGATGTAAGTTGCCAGCCATTGCCCTTACGCCTGCTTAGGCCATTGTTTGCAATGCCTGAGTAAGGCCGACAACAGTTTGTTGCATGCCATTCCAATCTACGCGATGAGCCATTTGTAAAATAAGGTACCTGAGAGAAATATAACAACTTGTTATTTCTCATGGAATTGGAAGAAAATTTATGTTAAAGCTAATTAACTATCTTATCCCGGGCTCTACCCAATTCTCACATGGTATGGAAATTTCTTCCTTAGTTCACAGGTAGGGGTCCTTAAACCTTGGACTTATCCTATGACATGATTCTTCTCCCTAAGTCCTGAGACTTAGGCTCTGATACCACCTTAACTGTCACACCCCGAGCCTTTATTACAGCAGAAGACTAGCTCGAGGAATGTGAACAGCCGGCATGATAAGCCTCTTGCAAGCAAGAATGATCAGAGCGCAAGTCAATCACTTACATAAATGCAATTGCATAATAATTACTCAAACTCCAACTTTCAATTCATTATCAATCAAATATCAAATACAATCACTAGTCTTCATTATACTAGACTCAAGAAATAAGAAAGTTATATAGACTCAATCTAAACAATGTAGACTTCCTAAGTCTTCACACATTATTCATTCACTCTCGGACCCGCTATTTGAACATTTCGAATCCGATCCTGACTCACTTCCATCTCCTGAAAAGATTCAAAATAGGTAATGAGCACACTTGCCCAGTAGGTATCTTCGCATCAACATGAAGGTACTATTAAAGTAATTAACATTTTTGCTCTAGAAGAATAAGGTAAAATCATGCGAATGCGATAAATCACAAGTAACCAAAGTAACAAGATGATCATGTATGATAGAATGAACAAGTATGAACTAGCAAGAATATAACAAGAATGGCCTTTCATGAACAAGAATGTACAAGCAAGTCACATACTCATCACCCAAACATCTTTTGCTTATGAGCAAGTATGTGGTGAATTTCTGTGGAATATCTTGTAACAAGCAAGAAAGTCATGTACGTGTATCGTGGATTTCACTTATTTATTGAGAAAGTACTCCCAGCGCAATGCGACGCCAGTAGCATCATACCCCATGGTTTATAGTATATTTTTGACAATCAGCCGAGGGGACTAGCATAGAGCCCTTGAAAATAATAAGTGCTCGATCGCATCTTCAAGTATAAATCAAGCTATTTCCACGTTTCAAGCAATAAAATATGGCAAAGAATGCAAATAAGTTTGTGATAACAATAATTAACAATGAACGCTTCAACTTAGAACATGAGATATCAATGATGATTTAAGACGATGTCATGCTCATGGAAATAATGTAGCTGCATAACGGTATATTTAATATCATTTATAATTTAAAATAAGTATCTTTAGACAATATGCCGAGTCCTAGACCATCAACACTCCATTCAGGAACTTAGAATATCAACCCTTTGGTCAAACCTCGGGTTAAAGAATTTAGAACTGTGACGGTCTAATACTGGGCCGTTACATGAACATAACGGTCGAGTGTTGGGCCGTTAGAAAGGTTGAATTCAGAAGAAAATATATATGGACTCAAACAACGTGACAGTCATATATTGGACCGTTATATGTTCCTGACGGTCGAATATAGATCTACTACATATCCAAAATCTAAAAACATCGATAGTACTTTCTAACAATTGGGCTTTCACGGTAAAACCAACTCGACGTCCTAGTGGGAATCCCAGGCTCGCAGAGAATTACGGAGGCCTTGAAATAAGATTTCCTAGTCCATTAGAAGGAATATCCAATAGAGAGGTCCTCATGTTCAAGAATATGTTTTTATAGTGCAAAGTATGAACTAATGGCCATATACCAGAATGTATGCCATGTACTTAGTGAATTGACTCTATAGACAGAAGGAATGTGTAACGCTATAAATCATGATAAAAGTCGTCAATATCTTTTCTAAATCAAAGTTTAAATACAAAACTATAGTGCTTTAGGCTTGAAATTATCAACTACTTGAAAATAACTCTAAAGTACCATAAATCATATAATTTCTAACATGAATCAACACCTGAACTTAAAAATCAAGAAAATAGGTTCAGATCTATTTAACTAGGCATATATATAAGGTATTTGAGCCAATCTTAATTCTGCCTTAAGTTGACAGAACATAGTGTTGTGTAACGGACTTGTCTGGACGTGTCACAATATGGTAACGGTCCACTATAGATCCGTCAGAGTTCTCAGAACCCTGCAATCATTTATAGAGGTGTGACAGATCAAGGTAGGTCCGTTACACGTCCCTAGCGGTCTTAGGATAGACTGTTAGGTCATCTGCTGACATGAAATAGAAACTATAGAAATTTATGATTAATTCATGGCATGCTAACTACTCTAATCATGTCAAAACGAAAAAAAGGCTATCTAGATGCATAGGTAGTAATGAAATAACGAGAGATAGCCTTTTACCTTCAATTAGGGTTGAAGGCATGCATGAATGTATAGACTAATCCTAAAACATGAAATTCATGAAGTATAACGCATGAAATCCAAATAAACTAGAGGGCTTTTATTTCTAACAATGTGTTTTTGCCGTTCATGAGATAACCTACCTCTTAACTGGGCTTTAAACTTCTAATTTGAGTCTTCAAGGGTCGCCCTAGTTCTTCTCTTCCTGTAATTTTTCAGAAACTTCAAGTTACCCTATCTCTCTAATATCATGACCTAAAGATGTGAAATTTGGAGATTAGGAAGATGAAACTAAAAGGAACAAAAAGTTCTAAAGCATCTAACTCTAATTACCCCGTTTAGGCTCTCTAATTTCCTGATCTTCAGCACCCTGTCACACAGTTTCCTGGGTCGGCGTGATGAAACCAGCAACTTTGGAAGATCCTAACTCCTTATATACTCGACCTCCTAACATGAAATTTTGAGAGTTGTCAGACCTTACTATTAGAAACAAAAGGTTCCAAAGGACTTACCCGAGATTCTATCTCCTTACCTTGTTTCTTCATGAGCCAAAAGTAAGGATCACTTAGTTCAGAACTGGGTTCTATTTATAGGGTTTTGGCTAGGGTTTGAGATTAGATCGATTCAAGAGTCCTTAGTTGGCTAGAACCTGATCCCTAAGAGTCCTTAGTAACCTTACACATTCTCCTAATTAGGTCTCTTGCAGATAGGATCCCAAAGATCCAATCTTTTTGTAAGTTCTTCCTCTCACGGAATCAGCTGAGTGTAAATGACTAAGTATGGTCCGTTAGATGGCTGTAACGGTCGCTCGATAGACCGTTAAATCAACTGAGCATGGACATTCATCTTAATTCAAACTCTTTTTGTTAATTATCCACATAATTATCTATATAAGGGGTATTTATCCTTATAATTCATGAATAGGCTAAGTAACCTTCTAGAGTATGGGTCAAACTTAATGGGCTTGGTCCATAAACCTATTGGGTTTTAACTATTAAAGCTAGATTAGTTATTTAACATAATTGGACCTTATAATCCCAACATTAATTCATTTGTTAATCTATTTTGCCCTTTATAAATTCTAGAAAATTCTATAAATAATCCAGAAATTACTTATAAATTTTGGGGCATTACACCTCTCCACCTCCCAAGGGAGATTTGAATCTCCCTCCCTTTGTTGGTTGCGCACCCCTCCATCCCCTCCCTCTCCTCTCTTCCCTTGGTCGACCACCATCAGCCCCCCCATTGCCAAAACTTCCAAGCCTTGCATCACCCCTCCCTTGCCCTCCACTTACCACCATCGACCCCCACACCCTCCATTCCCCTTCCCACAGCCACCAACAGCCACCCCTTGCAAGTATCTTCCCCTTCCCCACCCCCACATACACCCTATTTCTTCATTCAATTTTCAGGTTGCAAGGAGCTAAAGACCTGCTGGTTTCAGACACTTCTCTATCGCCATCTCCACGTTCCTGGTGGCACACCATATACTGCTGGAAAGCCCTTCAAATCAGCTTCGTGGGCGAGGCGATCCCACCTCAATCCGAGTTTGGAGCTGTCCAGGAGGTTCGTTCTCGTCAGGTTACGCTTCCGGGATCTGGGTGGAGATCAGAACTACAGTGCATAAGCTCCTGCGACCACATCCCTATTCCCCTTGGTATGCCATTTGCCCGGGATGAGATAATACCAGTCCTCTATCCAACGCAGCAAGCGGAGCATCGTTCGGAGTTGGGAGCTCCCCGTTCCAGTGGATTTCCCCTTGGTGTGTAGGTCAGTCCTGTCAGGGCCTAAACAGACCCCCTTGCACTCTATGGGCTCTATCTCTCTGCTCCGACCTCCTCTGGTGGCCTTTCCGATTGCTGTTCGAAGAGGACCCTCCCACGGTCCTGTCAATATAAGCTACGTCACGTTTGGAGATCAGAGGTGCTTGGACCGAGGACATCCTCTAGCACCTTCGATTCTGGAACACGCAGAAGCTGAACCAGGGAGCCCGGCACACGACCCTTCCTCAGCCTTCGACGACCTCGATAAATTCCCCCAAAATTCTGGTGCCTTCGTGAGCCAACCCAGGAAGTTTTGGTGCTAGTCTCGCCCACTTATGAAGTCGGACGTGTCCTTGGCGGCCTCATCAGCGACCCCCTGTCCTGCCAAATATGAGCGGACAGAACTGCGAGCTTTAGTCTACTTTGGCAGTTCCCCACCCCGCCTGGCCGGCTTAAAGCCCCTCCCTGCGGGAGGTAGTGTTTGTTTGTAACCCCACATCTCCCCACCCCTTGTTCAACCCTCCTGCGTGAGGAGTAGTTCATGTAATTATTTAAACAGGGAGAAGCTTCACCGACACAGTGTGCGGGGAACGCACACTTCCCCGCTTCCCACGTCTCCGACCGGGGTTGGTTTCTTCAAACTGGCCATGTAATCACTCAGCCCTTGCTCATATTTTAGTGCTTGTTCATTTAATATCCGTCAACGCTCTGCTGGAGTGTAAGAGAGCACCCGGTCCTAAGAGCACCCTTGCTTTCGAGTGACCACCGTGGAGCAAGAGAGTGATCCGAGCCCCTCGTGGCACTCGGTCAGCCCATCAATTCGGGCTTCCATATCTCTGGGGGGGGGGGGGGACAATCATAGCCTTGATGGCCCTCCACCAGCAAGGGTCTAGTCCCACCAACTTCGACTCGGCATAATCGAGTCACCTTTGGGTTGAGCGTGCGCACCGGTGAGCGACCATCTTCGATAGTCTCTAATTCTTGAAAATTATGCTTGCGATGGATAAGTCCAAGGGTTCTTTGTCTAGTTGCTGCATTCTATAGGGTGTTTCACATCACCTGGCCAGGGCTGCGGGTGTATGAAGGGGACCCAAAGGCTCGCTGGATAGAGAGACATGATGTTGTCATGCCACGACCTTGCCCCGCTTTTGCTTCTCCTTCCTATCCCTCGGTATAGAAGGCTGAGGTGAAGTAGGAGGGTCGCGAGAGGAGCTGGGGATGTCCATCGTCATCTCGTTCATCAGGACATTCACTCGGCTGAGAAGGACTCAGAGTAGCCTGGCGGTATCCTCCTTAGAGAATGGAAGAGACTCTAGCTCCTGCCATGGTAACAAATTCGAGGCCAAAGTAGTGGGAGATGACTGGCTGGTACTTGGCGCCTGGGTGTCTGGAGGAGCTAGGGTGGCAGGAGGGTGGATGACGTTGACTCAGAAATTGCTCGCCTCAGTCTCCTGACTGGCATCCCGCCACCTACGGCTCCGCAGTCGCTCAAGAGCTTCTCGATTATCAATTCGAAACACAAGCCACTCCGGGACATGTTGATATGGCAACCCGTGGCCATTTGCTTGAGGAGGATCTGGGTGGTCTGGTGCATTTTTGACAATGCCCAGAGTTTCTTCAATGGCTTCTCGGAGCCTCAGAGTTTCCATAGAGTTTCCCTTAGCATCGATTTGCTCCCATTGGATCTGTTCCTTGATTAAGTTTTAAACTTCTTTGCAGGACTCGATCGCATGGTAGATTTTGGCATGAAAAGGGTAATATTAGGGGTGACTAAAGTCCCATGGAGTGTAGTCTGCTAGCGGCTCATGGGCCATGATTTGCCCCCCTTTAAACGATGATATAAAAGAGCCACCTGGTCCTTTCTCTTGGAAAGGAGAGAGGCGTGCAGTCATTCCAGGGTCTCCACCCCGGATACCACAATGAATGCTCGCCTTGGCTGGTGCTAGGCTCCTCTCTTTCAACATCGGAGAGGGAGAATGCAGCCATCATGTGAATCACATTAGCTGAATAGTGAATCATACGCGCTATCTTAGCGGGTCTGGACCACGCATGTGGCTGCGGGAGATCGACGAGACCGCTCTTCATTTTGATGAGGTTGTCTCGGATCAGCTTCTGTGCCTGAGTCTTGAAGATGTAGCAATCCTCAAGTGAATGCCCTAACATGCGATGATATGGGTAGTAGTTAGAGTCATCGGCTTTCTGGGCATCATCTGGCTTGCGAACTTCTGGCAGCTCGATGATCTTTTGAGCCATGCAGAGGTCGAAGAGCATCTTCGTATGTTCCTTCTTGAAGGAGAAGGTTGTCTTCATATGTTCTGAAAAGGAAGGAGCGGCCGGTTTGTCTGTCGACTTCTTGTCAGAGCCGCTCAACTCGCCCTCCTTGCTGGCTTTGGTGGTGGGGGTGAACTCAATGGTGTTCACCTCCTTACCGGGTTGGCGTTCTCGCATCTATTTTTCCTTCGCTAAAGTATAGGTCGGGTTATCGGTGAAGAACATTTCTATTTCAACGATCGCCGAGTTAAGCTGGTCAAAGCCTTTAATATTGGAACCGAGAAGCTTTTCGCTGACCTCGGCTACAAAGCCATTGCAGCATATAGTAATGGCGTCCTCCTAGGCTGGCGGGTTGACACACCTCATACTGAGGTATCACAATCTCTTGATGAAGTCAAGGGCACCCTCACCCTTCTTCTGCCGGAGAGAGCACAGCTCGACTAGAGAGATCTTGCGCTCGGCTGTCTGGAAACAGTAGAGGAATTTCTTCTGAAGATCTGCCCAGTCGACTACTGAATTGGGCTTTAGGCGGGAATACCACTGAAAGGCCGTTCCCGTGAGTGAGGTGGCGAAGTAGCAGAGGAGGTATGACTCATCCAACGCTAGCTCGCCCATGGCCATAATGTAATAGGCCAGTGCTCATGTGGAGACCCTTGCCCGTCAAACTTTTGAAGCTTCGGGGGCTTGGCGTACTCTGGGGGAAGCTTTTTCAGTAGGTGATGCAGTGGGTAGGATACACTACATAGGTCTATAGTGGCGACCCCTTCCTCATACTGGGCGAGCTTCCTCTCGATGATCCGCTCGATCATATGCCGTTGCGCCACAAGATGTTCTGGCACTAGCGTATTAGAGGCTCTTGGATGTGCTTCCACTAGAGGCATACCAAACCCTTCTGCCGTCGGGGTTTGAGCGACTACTATTGAGGCGTTGGCACCATTGTGCCCAACTGGTAGTGCCGGTGCTTCAGCCAAAGGCCTAGAAGGTTGTTGAGGGTGAATGTCTCGCTCTTGAAGAAGGTCTTGCAGGAGGGCCTTCAAATGTTGGTTCTCCTTTATGAGAGTCTTGAGAGTCACCTCTTGAACCTCATTCACCGGAGGATCATTGTTGACTGGATCCACGTTAACAGGAGCGCCACGATTCTCGACTGGGACCTCTTCGGCGCGTTCTGAGGCTTGTGGTCTGGCGAAAGTGCCAACGTGACCTAGCGGCGCCGGGGGTTGAGTTTAAGGGTGAGGCCTCCTGAGTTGGGCCAGAGGCTAGTTCAGGTCATCAGACTGAGTGTCGGGCTGGTGTCCGGTGGCATAACACACGAACACCAAACAACATCGTTGATGAGCCAAACCATCTGCTTCTTCTAGGAATGCTTCTCAGAGGGGACTGGTGCCCCCAGTCTGCCAAAGACTGAGGTCTGATGAAGTGGAGCCTCCGTTGTAGGGTCGATTGGAGGAGAGCTTGAGGATGGATGCTGGCGGGGCCCGACACGAGCCCTTCTTTGCTTTGGCCTATTTAGGCTAAAGAGGCTGAGCGACTGGGTGTCGTCGGGCTGTGCCAACAAAGATTTAGTGATGTCCCGAGCGATGCCGCACCCAGGCGATCGAAGAGAGTCCTTAGCACGTGCCCTTCGAACGGCTTGAGCCTCCTCTAGGGTAAGCCAGATTCTTCTCAGGCTAAGTTGTTGACCTCCCTTGTCACTATTCTTTCGACGAGACTCTGGAGTCTGTGTGCTGGAATGGTGTAGGTGCCCACGGTTAATTACCGAGGCACAAATTTCTCTTAGTTCCACTTTATCCTCTCGCATTCGTTGCAGGAGTCTGAAGTGATTGGCAGTAGGGATCGTAGGCATAGAACGATCCTGGGGTACGATTGGTTTGCCTCCATTGATACGAATCCTCAAGTAGTCGACAAGAATAGTCTTGTCAAAATTGTTGGTTGTAGCAGCGGGTCGACTACCTCTGTGGCCGCTATGACGCTTCTTCTGGGGAGCCGGGGAGGACCCTGCTCCAAGGTGGTAGACAAAGAAAACCTGGTCTACCGTTGTCGGTAGCATAAAGATGTCAGTGAAAAGTGTTGGGATCGGTCTTCTGGGCATAGAGCCCATACCGAGAGCCGTGGCTGAGTGACCCGAGTGTAGGCTTTTGCCCGAGCCGATAGAAGGGTTGCCGGAGCTCGAGACGTCACTCTCGCACGGAGAACCGATGTTGCGAGGAATGCTAGAGTGTCGAAAACTAGATGTTGTGAACCTGCGTTGAGTGTCGGCGTTGCTAACGTTTGGGGCAAATGGCCCAAACTAAGTGCTGAGGATGCCATATCCCGAGGCGGAAAGCCTGTGCTGGGAGTTGGCATCATTGGATCATAAGGGTAGAGACCCTGTTGTAGAGCTGGGAGGCCAGAGGCCCAAAGTGGAGAGTCTGCCTTGGGGACCAACCATGATGAGACCCAGGGTTGTGTGCAAGAGCCAGGTGCTGGGGAGCCTCGAACTCTGGGTTGAGAACCCGCATTGAGTGCTGGCTTGATCAAGGCTCAGGTCAAAAAGCCCGAGTAAAATGCTGGGGAGCCTTGAACCCGGGGCAAGGAACCCGTGTCGGGAGTAGGCTTGGCTGAGACTCAGGGTCGGAGACCCGAGTGAAGTGCTGCAGAGTCGGTGATGGGAATCAATACCGGGCACAAACATTTTTAATTTGCATTTGTGTCCTTTTAGTTTATTTTTATATCATTGGGAAAATATATGTGCAATTGTAAGACTTTATAAGCCAAACTGTGACTCTTTAGATTTTAGTGGGTTTTTGTGCAAAAGTCTAGTAGGACCAGCAAGGGGCCCCCTCACTCCTTCTCCATTGGTCCACCTAAGCCCTAGGGGTCCATGTGGGGCTGGTTAAATGCCAAGGTGGGTTCTAGAAGGATTCTTTCCTTCTTGGACAAGTCAAGGGGACAATGGGTGAAAAATATCTAAGATGACTCCCCTTAAGTCATGGGGGTGCCCCCCCCATTAAAATGACATTTTGTATTTTCTTTTTTTAGACAAATTTACCACATAGGGGAATAAAATTCTACCCCTCCCCTCTCTCTCACGAAATTCCAACCCCCTCCCCCTTCCTCCCCTTCTATATAAACCCATGTATAGTGTTTTATAAGGTTTAATGATGAATGATGAAAAAATTGTGAATTTGGTTGGAGCCAAAGAAGGGTGCGCCCTCCTCCTCTCTCCTCCCCCCTTGCAAATGGAATTCTGCCATTCCAGGATGTGAGACCCATTCTATCTCTCCCTCTTATCCTCTTAATTCTGTTTCTGCCGCCGCCACCATCGTCGGAGTTCTGTCCAAATCAGGATAGAGGTTCCAAGTCAAATTTTAGCTCCAGATCTACTGATCTTCTAGAGTCCAAATTTTGAGGGTAGGTTCGCCACGTCAATACCCTCTCCCAAAAAAATTGTCTTATTTTCTAGCCTTCATTTTCTATTTTTTTATTTTCATGTTCTTCAGTAGTTCTGTCTGTACTCAGTTTTGTGTCACAGCAACCCAAAGTTTCCTCAGTTCGACCCCCTTTCTTTATGTGTTTGCATCACCAATTTTATTGAAAGTTCTGTCCACCATACCCATCATCCACGAATTTTCTTGGAATTTATGGAGTCCTTTTACTATTTTTAAAAATCACTGTCTTTTCTCAAAACTATTCTGTCCTATGCAGTTCAAATCCGACCCTTGTCCAGTATAAAATCATTTCCCCTGTCAAACCTCCTCTATAAAATCCACAAAAATTATCTCCGTCTTCCTTGTTTCTTTCTCTACAACTTTTGTCAAGGTGTGAACTTCTAGATCCGAAGGTTTTCCTTCGATCAACTCTTATTCTCAGGAAAACTTAGATCTGTCCAGTCAGATCTGGTTCTGTCAACCAGCAACTGGTAAATTCAAAAAAGGCCAGCTCCTGGAAATTCAAAATTCTTTCTCTGGCCATAGATCGAAGTACTTTAGGTCAGCTTTCCGACGGTACCACTTTCGTGTCGATCTAACGTCGAGAGTGATCGCAGTAGCTGATCTCGCCGGGTCGCGCGCTGTAAAAAAAGAACTCCAAATCCGTGGACAGCAACTCCCACACGTGCCGATCGGAGCCGACTCGCCTTCCACAAGGTGAACCAGTGTGCAGCCGTCCCAGAAAGTGCCTCTCCAGGAGCCACCGTCACAGCGGTACCACTCCGGGCCCACTCAGACCCGCCGACCAGCACGTGGGCCCCACAACCAGCAGCTTGCGCCGTCCGAACCGCGCCGACAAGCGGATCCAAGTGCTACCCGTCAACCCAAGATCGGTCCTTCCGGGCCCACTTGTAGCCTTTTACCTCCCTGCGTGGAGTGGGCATCAAAACTCACTGCTGTAATTTAAATATTTACTCTACCGGGAATTACTGACTTGGCCGGGATCATCTTCCTAACGCTCGGTGCGTGGAGGTAAATTCGCTCCCTCTCTCTTTCACATTTACTTTACTCGTATCTATTTGTATATGGCGCTACAAGTGTTAGGATTCTTAGCACGATATATTGTTATCATCGCTGCGAGAGAGCGAGAGTGAGTGACCCGTCCCGTGACTCGATCCGAGTACACGTGAAAAGCCGATACCCGAGACTCACTGCCGATTTCTCAACCGCGCACGGTCCAGGGTTTCCCTCGCCAGGGACAAGTCGCGAGCTAGAGCCCCAGGTTGCGTGTCCATCCCGCATCAGTCGGGGACCCGGGGCAGGGAGCCCATGTCAGGTGCCGACTTGGCTGGGAGTCGGGGTTGGGGACCCAAGTGAAGTGCTGAGGAGCCGTGGACCCGCGACAGGGAGCCCGTGTCGGGTGTCGGCTTGGCTGGGACTTGGGGTTGGGGACCCGAGTGAGGTACAGTTGTAGAAGCCAAAGTCGATGGTATGAGGCCCGTGCTAGAGATCGGCTGAGGCCTGATAACGCGAAAGTTCATCGTTTAAAACATGCGTATCAATCTTAAAATTTTCAACTCGCACTAGATGAAAGTAAGACGTAATAGGGTGGCTAGAAGGGTCGAATCCACAGGAGATTTTTAGACTTAAAAACTTTGGAGTCCTTTAGAAAATACTTGTGATTTTACTTTGCTTAAAGAAAATAGTGAAATGAAGAACAAACCAAACACTTAATTAAAAACACCTATGATTATGCGCCTATACTATAGAAATTAATTGCATGAAGTGAAAAGAAGAGATGGAAGAAGGGGATAGAAAGGGAAGAAGATCAAGGACTAGATCAAAAGAACAACTCTCTTCATTAACTTAAAAGAAAGAGTGCATGAAGTGCAAGACACGCTTACAACAAAGAGGTGACAAGATTACAATGAAGTAAAATAATACAAAAGTAATAACAATAAGAGGAGCCTGAGATGTGAAGATGGTAGTAGCAATGGTGATGACGGCGTCGTCCTCTCTTGGCCTTGGATCACGAACCACCTTGCGAAAGATATCGTCTACGCCGGGAGGAAGTCACCTTCGTCATTGAATCCACCTTTGAAGGGTGAATAACATTGAAACAAAGATGAATTATGGGGTGCTCAAGAAGAAGAAGTTGAAGAGGAGGAAGAGAGGAAGAACTTTTATGAAGAACTCAGAGAGAAAAGAAGAGACGAAAGGCTTCAAAATGAAGGAATAACAGATTCTAACACTTCAGATGAATAGTACACTCACAGGACAGTAATGTGAAAAATAGGGCATAACCTAAAAACCTGAAAGAATTAGAAGATAAGGCAGAAGAAGAAGTTGTAGAATATTTAAAAACAAAGAATTTTTCATGAAGACAGAAGGAGGAGAAAATGGAAGGAAGAGAGAGAAATAATGAGAAGAACAGAGAGGAACACTGATTCGTAGATGAACAGTATAGCACAGTGAAAAATAAGAAATAACTTGAAAACTGGAGGGAATTAGAAGATGACGGAGATGAAGAAATTGTATAACATTTAAAAATGAAGAACTTTCATGAAGAACACATGAGAAGAATAGGAGCAGAAGGGGGAGAAACTGGCGACCTAAGGTGAAGGTGGGAGAGGGAGAGAATTGCCAAAAGAAGAACTCCCTTTTTCCTCCTTGTCATGGGCTATTTATAGGGAAAGTTGGGTAGATGGAGGGTGAATATTGTATCAAAAAGAGATGGATGGCTGAGATTTAGGTAGAATATGATGCATGGGGAAGAGGAAAAGTAGGTGGGCACCCCCTTTCTTAGACTTTGGGTACCCCATTTCCCAAGGCTCATCATGTCTCTCCTTTATTTCAAACTTTGAATGTCCTTTTCCTCCTTTTCAAACTTAAACTTTGAATTCCTCCTTTTCAAACTTTGAATTCAAAATTTTGAACTTCCTTTTCCCTCCAAGTAAAATATTTTGAATTCTTTATTTGACTTGGTCAAAGTGATGATGACAGTTTTACCCCCGGCTTCTTTTACAATTACCTTCGGTGTCCTGCACACACATAATTGTAATTTAGTCCATAAAAAATGTCATAATGTGCACATAAATCTCAAATGCTCATAGTTATGCAATGGAGAATTAATGCCCATGACTTTCAACTTCAATTTATCAAATAATATCATCAAATTAATCAATTTACGTGAAAGCTCTAATTTAAATGCGGAGTTGAGGTTAACTATGAAATATGCATAATTGCCTAATTATATGTACATAAAATGGTGTACATGCAATGAATTACTATAGAAAATGGACACTTATCACACCCCCCAACTTGAACATTGCTAGTCCCTTAGCAATGTAAACAATTATAAAATTAGGACTAGCAAACACTCATGTGTCACAGATCATGGCAAGAACATTATGCATAATGATTTAGACTTTGGAGTATTACAAGTTCAAGTAGAATGTATTTGGTATAAATTTCATCAGTCCATGTGTTTAGACCTTTCCTCAAGATACACTCAAAATTAAATATCTCTTTGTGTATGAGTGATATAACTTGACTAGTGACTACCAAATAGTCTAGATGAATGAGTCTTCTACCTTTCACTTAAAGATGATTTTCAATTCTTCCCACCTCTTGAATTAAGCTTCTCGAATTACAGGTAGCTTCACTCTGCCAGTATATACTTCTTCTTTTTTCTTTTTTCTTTTGACACACGGTGCTGCACATCCCTTCGCCGTTTGACGCGAACCTCAACTCTTGCCTTAGGAGAAGCAGGCCCGGTTACTAAGTTCAGGGGCATTTTTCATGTATTTTTTTTTTGGCAGGTAGCTTTTTTCTCATGATTACGTTCAATGAATGGGCATAATATCCATCATCACCTAAGTGTCAAGTAAAATTCCCATCATCCTAATATTTGTCATCCACCGATCTTGTTATTGTGCAATTGTGTGCAAATTCAATAGAATTTTCAGGTGTATTCTGAGGAAAATGCTAAAGACATAACCAATTAATTCATCCCTTTAACTTGCAACTTTCACGTGTAAGACTCTAAGTCCTATCATTCTAAGAAAAGTTTCTCATCATGAAATATGAACATGAAACACTTGTTAGAGGTGTGATGAAAGGTTGCAATTATTTTGAGAAAATTCGAGCTCAAGCTACCCCCCAACTTAGGTGACATTGTCCCCAATGGCATGAACAAAATATAAAAATAAAATAAAGCCATGAAAAGTAGGGGGAAGGATAGATACGACCTGAGAGAGAGATGCCGTCGTCAGAAGAATGTGGCTCCAGGATCTTAAGAAAATAAATATATATATATATATATATATATATATTGAAAATGATAAAGAGTAATTATGTTGCCTCCCAATAAGCGTGAAGTTTTACGTCTTCCACCAGACGCAATAGAGCTCACAATGGGTCACTCAGCCTAAGAGAGTCCTCCTGCAGCATTGGAAGATTTTTAATGTAAGGTTTCAAACGTTGACCATTGACAGTAAAAGTTTGACCAGTTTTAGGATCAAGAATTGTTACTGCACTATGGTCGAATATTTTAATTACCACATATGGTCCATCCCATCGGGATTTCAATTTGCCAGGGAATACTCGCAGTCTAGAGTTAAAAAGCCAGACCTTTTGGTTGATTTGAAAAGTTTTTCGTGATATGTGTTCATCATTGGATGCTTTAGTCTAGGCTTTATAAATCCTAGAGTTCTCATAGGCCTCATTGCGAAGTTCCTCTAACTTATTCAGTTAAAGGGCTCTATGGGAACTAGCCTGTGCTGAATCAAGATTGAATTGTTTGATTGCCCAATAGGCCCTATGTTCCAATTCGACTGGCAAATGACATGACTTTCAAAAAATGAGCCTATAAGGAGACATGCCAATGGGAGTTTTTTAGGCGGTCCGATAGGCCCATAAAGCATCATCTAATCTTTCTGACCAATCATTCCTATCGGGCCTAACAGACTTTTACAAAATGTTCTTGATCTCCCTATTAGAAACCTCCACCTGGCCACTAGTCTGGGATGGTAGGGGGTAGCAATCTTATGTGTTATCCCATACTTCCTAAGCAAAGCCCGGAATTGAGAATGGATGAAATGTGAACCCCCATCACTAATGATAGCCAAACCGAGAGAAAATGTTCTTACGAACAAATTTCATGACAATTTTGTGATCATTAGTCCTTGTGGCTAAAGCTTCTATCCACTTAGACACGTAATCCACCGCCACCAAAATGTACTCATGACCAAAAGATGGTGAAAATGGTCCCATGAAGTCAATTCCCCATATATCAAAAATTTCTACAACCAGGATGGGGTTTAAAGGCATCATGTCCCTGCGTGAGATGTTTCCCGTAGTCTGACAGTGCTCACAAGATTTACAAAATTCGAATGCATCTTTGAATACTGTGGGCCAGTAGAACCCACTCTGTAAAACCTTGGCTGCCATTTTCTTACCTGAAAAATGCCCCCCACAAGCTAAGGTGTGGCAAAATGTCAGAATGCTTTGTTGCCCACCTTCAGGGACACACCTCCGAATGATTTGGTCTGATTATAAATGGAATAGCTCAGGGTCTTCCCAAAAGAAGTACTTGAGTTTAGCAAAGAAGCGATCTTTTTCTTGTTTGGATCAACCTTCAGGAATTTTTCCCACGGCTAAGTAATTGACAATGTGTGCATACCATGGGGGTGAAATGTGGGATACACTAAGGAGGTGTTTATCTGGAAATGAGTCCTGTAAGGGTGTGGTGTCTGATGTTATAATTCGGGACAAGTGATCTGCAACAACATTTTCACTTCCTTTTTTATCATGAATTTCCAAATCGAACCCCTGTAGTAAAATTGAACCATCTAATTAACCTGGTTTGGCATCTTTTTTAGACAGCAGATGTCTAAGGGCTGAGTGGTCAGAAAACACAATGACTTTGGCCCCTAGCAGATAGGATCGAAACTTTTCAAGGGTAAAGACAACAGCAAGTAACTCCTTTTTGTTGTGGTGTACCTAAGTTGGGCATCAGCGAGTGTGCGGCTCGCATAGTAAATCACCACCAACTTTTTATCTACTCTTTGTCCCAAAATAGCACCTAAAGCATAATCTGAGGTATCACACATAATTTCAAAAGGCAATGACCAATTGGGAGTTTGCAAGATTGGGGCATCAGTCAATGCCATTTTCAACGATTCAAAAGTCTCAAGACATGATTGGTCAAGATGGAATGGGACTTCCTTAGCCAACAGATTAGTGAGAGGTCTAGCAACTTTGGAGAAGTCTTGAATGAACCGGCGATAGAAGCCAGCATGACCAAGGAATGATCGGATTTATTTTACTGAGGTGGGTGGTGACAGTTTGGCAATGAGCTCAACCTTGGCTTTATCTACCTCAATTCCTCTTGCCGACACTATATGCCCTAGAACAATACCTTCTTTAACCATGAAATGGCTCTTTTTCCAACTGAGGACAAGATTAGTGTCAATGTATCTCTTCATTACTTTGGCTAAGTGATCAAGGCAGGAATCAAATGTGTCCTCAAAAATGGAGAAATCATCCATGAAAACTTCTAAAAAGTTGCCCACCACGTCAGAAAAAATTGCTAACATGCATCTTTGAAATGTGGCAGGCGCATTACATAATCCAAAGGGCATTCTCCAAAAAGCAAATGTTCCGTAGGGACATGTAAATGTGGTTTTTTCTTGATCTTATGGGTAGATAGCCACCTGATTGTACCCAGAATACCCATCTAGAAAATAGAAGTATTTTTGCCCTGTTAATTTTTCCAAAATTTGGTCAATGAATGGGAAGGGAAAATGGTCCTTCTTTGACATGGAGTTGAGCTTCCTATAATCAATGCGGACCCTCCATCCCGTGATCAACCTAGTAGGTATCAACTCCTCTTGATCATTGGCGATCACAGTAAGTCCTGATTTCTTTGGGACTATTTGGGTTGGACTTACCCACTCACTATCAGAAATTAGGTAGATGATCCCGGTATCTAGCCACTTGACCACCTCATTTTCGACAACCTATTTCATGTGTGGGTTTAATCTCCTTTGCATGTCTCTGCTTGATTCTACATTCAGCTCCATATAAATGTGGTGCTGACAAATGGATGGACTAATCCCTTTAAGATCAGCGACAAACCAACCTATAGCCCCTTTATGAAATTTAAGGACCTCAACTAGTTTCTCCTCATGGTTAGGTTCAAGGTCGCTTGCTATGATGACTGGCAAGGTTTGGTCTGGGTCTAAGAATGCATACTTAAGGGAGGCCGGCAATGGTTTTAATTCAACTCGAGGAGGGGATTGCAAAGATGGCAGAGCTGGTTCAGATTTAAGCTGAGGCAAGGGTTCAACTGGGGGCCACGTCCTATGTTGAGTTGACAGGATGTGAACTTCTTCTCTCATTCTGGTCCTACTGTCCCCTTCAATCTTCAATAACTCCTCAATGGGGTCAACAACATAGCAATCTCCTTTTTGATCATGAAATTTTGATGCCTTAAAAATGTTGATGCTGACTTTCTGGTCTGCAAAAGATATGTCCATAACTCCTGAAGCAGAATCTATATTAGCCTTAGCCGTGGCTAAAAATGGTCTACCCAAAATGATAGGAGTATGATTGATTTCTTGGAAAGAAACCATGTCCAAAATAAGAAAGTCTGCAGGGAAGTAGCACTCATTCACTTTAACAATGACATCCTCAATAAGGCCCTTTAGAGTCATGATTGATCTATCGGCGAGCTGGAGAATAATGGGTGTAGGCTTGAGCTCACCGATGTCAAACTGCTCATAGATGGAGGTGGGAAGTAAATTCACACTGGCTCCTAAATCAAGGAGAGCCTTATCAAAAGTCACACCCCCAATGTTGCAAGAGATAAGGGGTGCTCTAGGGTCCTTTAACTTCCTCGGAAGTTGGTTGAGGACTATGACACTAACGTTCACAGGAAGCCGAACCTTTTCCGGGGTCACTCGTGACTCCTGCCTAGGAGTGCACATTTCCTTCAAGAATCTAGCATAGGATGGGACATGTTTAATGGCATCAAGGAGAGGGATGTTGATGTGTACTTGTTTGAAAAGCTCCATCATCTCCTCATTGTGGGCCGGTTGTTTCTTCTTGGGCTTTAAGGCATTGGGAAATGGCACTATAGGTTGGTAAGTGCTAGGCCCTTCATCTAGTTTTCACTTTCCCTTGACATCCTCTTCCTGGTTGGGTTCCTCTTCACTATCAAAAGATATTTCTGGGGCCGGGATCAATGAAGTAGAAGTAGACTCCTGGGGATCTTGGAGGACTTTACCACTTCTTAAGGCTAAAATTGCTTTTGCATTTTCGAGTTATGGGCCTTTTTGTGGTACTTGGCCTGATTGGTGCTGAAGGAGAGGAGGAATTGGTTGGTTCATAGGGAAGTTTGGTTGTGGGAAGCCCGGGGGATTATTTCGTGGGTTGGCAATGGGCTGACTTGATAGTTGACCCACTTCCCTTCTCATGATGGCTTCAGCCAATTGGCCTAATTGGGTTTCCAACTTAAAGATAGTTTGCTGGTGGGCTTGAAGGGTCTGTTGGAAAGATTGACTTTGGGCTTGAATGGTTTGTTGGAAGGATTGATTTTGGGCCAGAATTAGTTGTTGTAACTGATGGAATCTATCATCGGTTTGGGAGTCCTGGTGGTGATGAAGAGGAGGTTGATAGGTTTGTTGAAAATTGGAAGACTGCCTATAATTGGGCTGAGGAGGTTGGTATGGGGCCTGACCCTGGTTGAATCGGGGGAGTGGTTGTTGGGCTTGCGGTCCTCGACCATAAGCATTTCCTTGAAATGGTGGCTGAGTTTGGAATTGGTGTTGGATGGGTGGTTTGCAGGCTTGAGACGTAAAGGGGATGATGGGCTGATTGGGAGCTTGTTGATTTCTCCAATTGAAATTGGGGTGATTCCTCCAATCTGATTATAGGTGTTAGAAAATGGGTCGTAATTGGGCTTAGAGAACCCCTGGGCTGCTTGGACTTGCTCTTGTATAAAAGGTGGTAACTGGGCTGCTGTTGGGCAATCGGACACATGATGGTCCGAGCTAGCACATAAAGGACACACCTCATGGTGTGTTGGGTCTAGGTATAGGTTGGACGGAGGTGGGATAGTGGTTTCTTGTTTGTTTTGGGCCAAGAGCTGGTCTAATTTGTGGGCTAGCATATCAACTTGTTTTAGCTTTTGGGCCATGATGTCTATCTTGTCCAGTTTTTGATGGATGAAATTCACATCCACTCTAGCTTCAGATTCCACACGATACATCCCGGCCCGTTTAGAGGGCCCAATGGTTCTCTCACATGAGGATAAGGAAACATGGTTGATTGAATTCTCGCTCAACATTTAAAATAAGGCATAGGCCTCATCCTCACTCTTACTCATAAAGGCCCCTCCACATGATGCATCCACAATCTACCTAACTTGATCATCTAGGCCCTCATAGAAAGTTTGCACTATTTGCCATTTGGAAAGCCCATGATGTGGGTATTTTTTGAGGAGTTCCTTTACTCTCTCCCATGATTCATGTATTTGTTCATTTGGTAGTTGCGCGAATCCTGTGATTGCACGTCTCATGGTGTTGGTTCTACCGATGGGGTAGAATTTCTTCAGGAACTCATGCTGCATATATGCCCATGTGCCAATAGGTTTCCCTAAGGTCCCTAGCCAGTTTTTGGCTTTGTCCTTAAGTGAGAAAGGGAATAAGGTCAGGCGGAGGGCATCATCTGTAAAATTTTGAATTTTCACAGTAGAACAAATTTCTAAAAATTCATCTAGATGTTTATAGAGATCTTCATTGGTCTTCCCATAAAAAGATGGGAGCATCTGAATGGTGCTAGATTTGATCTCATAATGCAAAGCAGGGCCATTATGCAGTTGGATACAAGTGGATGGTTGATAATTCGAAGGAATAAAATATTCCTTCATCTATTTGGGCACCCTTAGTTGGTGTTGTTCAGCCATAGGTTCGATTTAATTTTGGGCCTGATTAAAAATGAATCGCTCAATCTCACTAATGGGCTCAACTAAGTCACGGTGTTGAAATCTTCTCCCTTGCATAAACCAAGGTTAAAGATGAGAGATGGGAGAATTTTTTTATGATGATTTTTGTTTTGTTTTGTTTTATTTTTGTTTTTTTAACTAGGACGAAGAGAGAGAAGATGAGATTTTTTTATTTTTATTTTTATTTTTTTATGCAAACATAAATAAGTTGTCACACAAATTACTTAATGCCCTAGATGTGACCTAGACCTACAAATGTGGTTTCACAAAATGACTAAGATGTAACTTAAGTTCACCCTCAATATTTTCACCGGTCAGGTAAGGGGTCGGGTAGTGGGAGGTTCCCCCTACTTTCATAGGGACCTAATTATGCCAAGCCACGAGCTCGCTTAAGACGTTTGCCGTCCGACCATCTTTCCTTAGGCACCGATTGTCATAAGAGGGTAAGCCCAAATAACACAAGAATCATAGTGTGAACCTAGGGCCAATGTCTACTGGATTTTATTTAAGGTCTAGGTGATATAAAGATGCATGGGAATTGTGATTTGTGGGCTAAGGAAGGGTGATGAAATCTCCACCTTATCTTGCTTATGGGTGTTGCCCTTAGAATATTTTAGAAATGATATGCAACAAACCAAGTTCAAACAAGGGGTTCTATGCAAGCATAGAAATGTATGAGCATGCTTTTGGAAAAATTAGAGTACTCACCTTGCCTCCCGCAATCTTCAATAATGTAATTAACAATAATTCAACGACAAAAATAATTCTATCCTAAATGATGCATGACCTAAACCATGGAAGTGTGAGTTCTACTCTTGCAATGAAGATTTTTATTGAAGTTCAAGTGATGATTTTTTTTTATTTTTTTATTTAGTGAACCTATCTAACCATAAGATATGAAATGTAGAGAAATGAAATTAAAATGAAGGAGGAAAAGTTAGGATACTTACTTGAAAAGTGTTCCCTCGTTCTTTTTTTTTTTGAAATGAATGACTAAATCACAAAGATGAAAGAAAGAAAGGCAAACTTACCTCTGATTTGTTTTTGAATTTTCAAGTTACTTTTTCTCCCTTTTTTTTCTATAAAAAAAAAGAAAAGAGAACTTTATTAGTACACTATAAACATAAGGAAAACAAAGTTCTTAAGTCAAAAATCATCATTCCTCTCCGGCAACGGTGCCAAAAATTGATAACGCGAAAGTTCATCGTTTAAAACATGCGTATCAATCTTAAAATTTCCAACTCGCACTAGATGAAAGTAAGACGTAATAGGGTGGCGAGAATGGTCGAATCCACAGAGAAGAAGAGATTTTTAGACTTAAAAACTTTGGAGTCCTTTAGAAAATACTTGTGATTTTGCTTTGCTTAAAGAAAATAGTGAAATGAAGAACAAACCAAACACTTAAATAAAAACACCTATGATTATGCGCCTATGCTATAGAAATTAATTACATGAAGTGAAAAGAAGAGATAGAAGAATGGGGTAGAGAGGGAAGAAGATCAAGAACTTGATCAAAAGAACAACTCTCTTCATTAACTTAAAAGAAAGAGTACATGAAGTTCAAGACAAGCTTACAACAAAGAGGTGACAAGATTACAATGAAGTAAAATAACACAAAAATAATAACAAAAATAGGAGTCTGATATGTGAAGATGGTAGCAGCAATGGTGATGACGGCGCCGTCCTCTCTTGGCCTTAGATCACGAACCACCTTATGAAAGATATCATCTATGCCGAGAGGAAGTCACCTTCATCGTTGAAGTCACCTTTAGAGGGTGAATAACTTTGAAACCAAGATGAATTAGGGGATGCCCAAGAAGACGAAGTTGAAGAGGAGGAAGAGAGGAAGAACTTTTATGAAAAACTCATCGAGAAAAGAAGAGAAGAAATGCTTCATAATGAAGGAATAACATATTCTAACACTTCGGATGAACAGTAAACTCACAAGACAGTAATGTGAAAAATGGGGAATGACTTATAAACCTGAAAGAATTAGAAGATGAGGTAGAAGAAAAAGTTGTAGAACATTTAAAAATAAAGAACTTTCATGAAGATAGAAGTAGGAGCAAATGGAAGGAAGAGAGAGAAATAATGGGAAGAATAGAGAGGAACATTGATTCGTAGATGAACAGTACAGTACAGTGAAAAATAAGAAATAACTTAAAAATTGGAGAGAATTAGAAGATGACGGAGATGAAGAAATTGTATAGCATTTAAAAATGAAGAACTTTTATGAAGAACACATGAGAAGAATAGGAGCAGAAGGGGGAGAAACTGGTGACCTAAGGTGAAGGTGGGAGAGGGAGAGAATTGCCAAAAGAAGAACTCCATTTCTCCTCCTTGTCATCGGTTATTTATAGGGAAAGTTGGGTAGATGGAGGGTGAAGATTGTATCAAAAGGAGATGGATGGATGGGATTTAGGTAGAATATGATGCATGGGGAAGAGGAAAAGTAGGTGGGCACCCCCTTTCTTAGACTTCGGGCACTCCATTTCTCAAGGCTCATCATGTCTCTCCTTTATTTCAAACTTTGAATGTCCTTTTCCTCCTTTTCAAACTTAAACTTTGAATTCCTCCTTTTCAAACTTTGAATTCAAAATTTTGAACTTTCTTTTCCCTCCAACCAAAATATTTTAAATTCTTTATTTGACTTGGTCAAAGTGGTGATGACAGTTTTACCCCCGGCTTCTTTTGCAATTACCTTCGTGTCCTGCACACACATAATTACAATCTAGTCTATAAAAATTACCATAATGTGCACATAAATCTCAAATGCTCATAGTTATGCAATGGAGAATTAATGCCCATGACTCTCAACTTTAATTTATCAAATAATATCACCAAATTAATCAATTTACGTGAAAGCTCTAATTTAAATGCAGAGTTGAGGTTAACTATGAAATATGCATAATTGCCTAATTATATGCACATAAAATGGTGTACATGCAATGATATACTATAGAAAATGGACACTTATCAAGGCCCGACCCGGGAGCTGACGCTTGTCCGGGCAAGTGACGATCTGGGACCCCTGTGGGGGCCAGTAGTGGAGGCCCTAAGTCTGACACTCGGGCGGGCCACCGGGGCTGGAAGAGAGTGCGGCATGTTGACCGTACGAGCGGGAGCAAGAACTAGGATTGGCTGAGGAACAACCACAGGGACCACACCCAGGAAGTAGGGCGATCTGATGACGGGGGTGAAGTCGCTGAAAGTGATCGGCGTCGCCATGTAGCCCACCCGTGCGTGGGTGGCGATGATGATGGGGCCATAGGTCACAACCGCCATAGTTGCTAGACTGCCGATTGCTGGAGTGAGAGTGATGGTCGAAGACGGTCATCGGGTGAGGTCCGACTGTTGGAACGTGAGATGGAAGCTACAGGGGAATGTGTGTCCCTCCTATACCTCTCCTACAAGGATAGGAAAAGGGCACCACGGCTTTAGGGCTGGCACATGCTTCTCTTCAGCAGAAAGAAGAATGGCGGGAGACGTCCCACCGGGCGTGCCAACTTGTTTTGTCTTTTGACAATCAAAAGCTGAAGACTGCGGTCAAAAGGGGAATAAAGCGATAAAGGAAAATAAGGGAGTTTATGTTATCTCGGGGATATATTCCTTTATGGCCGTATGTCTCTCATGGAAGTACCATACACTCGCCTTTTATGGTAAGCCGAGAGGGGTCAACTTGCATGAGAGGTTTTCGATAGTTAGGGTGACCGGATAGGGTGTGGGCGTGCCAGTCGATTTCTCAACAATTACCTATGGAACCAAAAGTTGTTTGGGGAAACATCACCAGGACGCGACACGTGGGCATGGGGTATCGGGCAACACATGGAGAGAAAGGAGGTTCAACAGGTGCGAGTATGTAGATGATTATGAGGATTCGTGTATGTGACATCTTTCCCCAATGACCGCAAGCAGTTGGTGTTTATTTATATCGAATTGAATCCGAACACCTTTGTTCTATGCTGAAAAAGAGCCTGGATATTTCTGAAGCCAAGGATAGGGGACCAGGTACACCCTGCAGCTGTAGGGTGACAATTGTGCTTGATTGGAGGGGTTGGTAAACTGAGATCCAGGAGACTGGTTACACACAAGCTAGTGCTGGTAAGAAACTGGGTTGGAACCCTAGTTTTGAGAATGACATTCTATGAATCATGTTAAGACTAAAATGAATAAACACTTCATTCAAATCCGGTGTGTGTCTTAATATCAGAATACATGTTGTTGCATGATCATTCAAAGTGTTCATTAACGTCGATGTTGTTTATGTTCATGCATTCATATAGGTCTGTGCATACATTGTCAGTCTTCATGCAAGGACGGCATATAGGTCAATGCATATTTTGCATGTCTAAGGATAGCAAATAAGTTAGTGCATTTTTACCTTCGTATGCATATCAGGTCCGTGCATATTCTCGTCAACATGCAGGTCAGTGCAATCTTTATGTAATGCATTTGCAGTCGGTGCATATGTTACCTTAAGTGTATTAAGGTCAGTGCACGCCTCTGAAGTAATGCACACAAGGTCGGTGCATTTTTGTTTTTAGAATGCACATATAGTCGGTGCACGGTTTTTGCCTTACGCTTATGGAAGAATAAAGTCGGTGCACGTCCTTGTGCTCTCCTAATAAGGTCGGTGAAATTTCCACTTCTCTGCTCATATAGTCAGTGTACATCCTGTGTGAATTTACAGCAGGTCAGTGCATGTTCTGATGTTTGTACATAAGGTCGGTGCAGTTTTTGTCTCGAGCATGTAGAAGTCAGTGCATACTCTGCATTGGGTAGACCACGTCGGTGCATCCTCTACCTTGAGTAATACAGGTCCGTGCATGTTTTACCATAAGCATTTAACGGTCAGTGCAACTTCTGTATCTAGTTTATATAGGTCAGTGCATTCTTTGCTGCTGCACGCATGCTAAGGGTCGGTGCACGTTTGTGTCTCATGCATAAACAAGTGGGTGCATCTTTTAGTGTACGCCTGCATAGTCAGTGCATGGTTTGATAGAAGGTCGATACATGTTTATCATACGCATAATGAAGTCAGTGCACCTTTGCATTTTTCATATTAAGGTCAGTGCATGTTTCATCTTAAGGGTATAACGGTCAATGCAACTTTTGCATCGGGCTTGTATAGGTCGGTGCAATTTTTGTTGCTGCACGCAAGCAACGGTCGGTGCACGTCTACTTATTTCATGTAAAAGGTCTATGCATTCACGTCTATATATGTACCTAGTCGGTGCATGTTTATATAATAAGTCCGTGCATGTGAATGCTTATATGAACTCCAGCTCACCAAGTGTTTGACAAAATGCCTCTGTTTTAATTGACAGGATAAATGAAATTCCCAAGTTTCTAAGATAAATAGAACGTCAAGTAAGATCTGACACGTGGGCTCCGATAAGCACGCTCTTGTTGGAATCTCTGGGCGGGAAACGTGATTTCCACGCGCCTCTCTTTCATGAGCATTATATGGAAGACTCGGTCATGCCTTCTATAGATGATGGAAATTTGAAGAAAAAGTTTGAGAGAGAAATAGAGAAAAAGAGATATGAGAAGAAGAACATAGTGCAATATTTCAGCAGATATCTGAGAGAAAGAAGAGTGTGAGTCTGGGAGTGATAGGTGATAGTGAGATAGTGAAGAAGAAGGATCTCGAGAGAAGATATCATGAAGCAATTGAAGCAAGTCTTGAAGATCTGTTCTCCACTGTGACCTCTAGATCAGATGCAAGGCACAACGCTCCTGTGTGAGCATTTTGTTTCATCTTTATTGTCAGTCTTCTGATGTTGAACATTTTGATTTTCTGTTCTTGTTTTTCATATTTCTTCTAAGCTGTGTATCAGCGGTGGCAAGCTGTGAGGCCCAACGACAGAGGTGGATTCCTCTAGATAGCTTGTAATGCTCAATGGTCGGCGAAGCTGTAATGCCCAGCGGTTGGCAAGCTATGAGGCCCAGCTGACGTAAGCTGTGATGCACAGCGGTTTGTAGGCAAGCTATGAGGTCTAGTGGTTTCAAGCTGTGAGTCAGCAGTAATCCACACTTTATATTGAGTGTGTGGTGGATGTCAGACTGGAGGACTGAACCACCTAAAAAGTTCTTGTGTACTGTGGTTTGCTGAATTGTCATCCGTTTGATGTATGTTAGGCACATGTTAGGCACATTTCTACCTACGTTCTTGATTGTTTTTAATTCCACATTAGCCTAAAGTCTTCAGGCTAAGTTTTAATTTGATCAAGTTTTTAGAGGGAGATTCATTCACCCCCCCCGCTGAATCTTGGTTTACACCACTACATCGTGCTAACAATTGATATCATAGTGGGAATCTGCAACAAAAGGTCCAACGACCTACAGATTAGATCATGTCTCATTGCTGGTGCTAGCTGTTTTCATCTCGTTCTTTATTATCTTCGATCTGACATGTGTTTGTGTGCAATGGCTGAAATTCCTCAGTTTACTGGTTTTGAGTTTTATGGCTGGTTTGGGAAATTTAGAGACTATGTTATTTCTGTTGATCCTAATTTGTGGATACTTATTGCACTCAGTCCATATGACATTCCATAGGATAAATCTCAATGGAATGTTTCAAATAGACTAAAGTTCTCTGAGAATCAAAAGGCCCTGGAACTAACGAGAAAGGTGATAAATGCTGACCAATTTCTGTTCATCTCTGAGTGCAGGAGTGCTACTGAAATCATCAACATGATAGCAGCCAGCAGATGTGAAGATGAAGTGAAGTGCCTCATGGCCAGAAATCACAGCAGTGATCAGATGGAAGATTCATCTTCACAGGTAAACTCTGAAACTGATAATTTCAATTTTGAAGATCTTGTTGCATTGAATGAACATTTGATTGAAAAATATGAGAAAGTAAAGTCTGAAAAGAAAAAGCTAAGAAGTGAAATGATCTCTGAAGCTACACGTTTAAAAGCTGAGAATGAAAATCTAAAATCAGACATGAACAAGGAGAGATCTGAATTGAGTAAATTGAAATCTAAAAAATGAGGTCTTAAAAATTAACTTCTCAAAGATGAAGACTCATGTAATGAATGTGCTTTCTTAAAGGAATTGATTGAAGATCTTGATTCTGATGATAACATCCAAAAGAGTCTAATCAGATCCTTAAAAGAAGAAAATGAATTATTGCTTGAAAAGAAAAAGGAAGCTAATGAATATGAAGTTAAACTGCTTGAAGAAAATTGTCATCTGAAAGAACAAAACAAAAAGCTAATGGTCCTGAACGTTGTTATGTCAGAAAAATGGTTAGCTATAGAAAAAGGAAAATTTATCTTGAAAGAAAATGAAGCTAACTATGAAACAAAACTAAAATAGGAAATAGACAAACTCCAAAGTTTGAATGATGCTCTTCATCATCAAGTAATCTCCTGTGAAACTGACATTTCAAGTTATGAGAGTAACATTGCTTCTTTGCAAACTGAGATTGAAGATCTGAAAAATTTCTTGGCAAAATTTGTAAAAGGGAAAGATAACTTGAATAAAATCTTTGGCTCAAATGTAAATTTTCAGAAAGAGGGTTTGGGGTTTAATCCTGTTAATGAGAAATTTAATGTAAAGAAGAATTCCACTATCTTTGTTAGAAGCTCAGAATAGGAAAAGCCTTCTAGTTCATCTACTTTTCAGTTTACTGCCAAGAAAATAGAAAATCCAATTAAAAATCTAAAAAAGAATCAAAAATGGAAAAAGAACTTAAATCAGAATAATGTAAAGTTTGTTCCTGCTAGTTCCATGAATAATGTTGCTGTGAATGCATCTACTTCTGAGAAATCTAATAATTCTATGCATGTGATAAAAAGCTTATCCACTCATTCACATATGCACAAAAGAAATGTCTCATGTCACTACTGTGGTAGGAAAGGACACGTTATGGATGATTGCATTGTTTTGAGAGATGATGAATTAGATGCATGCAAACATATAAACACAGTTAAAAACAAATATGTGAAAAGATCAGATAGAGATATTTCTAATGCATGCTTTTATTGTGGCAAAAAGGGTCATTATATACATAACTGTCATTTAAAGAAAAAAGAAGATCAAAATTTCAGAAACAGTTATGTAAAGAAGCATGTTAGGAAATCTCAAAATCAGAAAGTTAACTGTTTTAACTGTGAAAAATTTAGGCATGTTATATCTGGTTGTTGGTTTGTGAAAAACAATGCGAAGTATTCTGCTCACATGAACCATTCAACATTTAGGAGAGTTCATATTTCTGTCTTGCATAAACCTCCCATATGCAATAATTGTGGAAGACTAGGCCACATTACTTCTGAATGTTCTTGGATAAGTGATTGGAATAATTGGAGAGCAGCAATGTGGGGTGCTACTAATCCTGCAGGACACAAGAACTCTTGGGCTCCAAGATATTTCAAATAACCTTTTGGATGCAGGTGTGCTCTTGTGGATAGAATAAAATGGGGATTCAATAAAATCAGGGCACAAAGGTTAGTTAAACCCCACTTCTAAATTCTCTTCATTGGAGTTGTCTTAATAATGCTCTCTGTGGAATGCTGCATGCTTGATTGGAATAAATTGATGATTGATGCCATATTGGTATGAGTAATACATGCTGATAATCTAATTCATGCAAATTCCATGCGAGATGCTTTGCAAATTCCATGCGAGATTTTTTTGTTAGTCATTCATGTTCATGAGTAGATGCATAGGACTGTATGACTTCTTGGTATATCAAATAGAAGTTGGGAGAAGGGCAGATGTCTTCTGTCTGGAAACCCACGCCATGTGTAGAGGCTAGATCTCCGCCAAGTACGAAGAGTCCAAAATAATGCATGTAGTTAAGATATGAAATTTGCATCTAGTTGATACATCTCTGTGTACCTTAAGAAAATTAAGTGACGTTTGTTTGAGATCTCTGCACATTCTGAGGGGGAGCAGAGCTGATCAGAGACTGCGTGAATAATGTTTTGGGACTGAACTGTCTATTGGGTATTGCTACAATGCTGCTTCGACAGTGGGCTTATTGTGTCTTATGAGTAGTGAATTGAGATATTAACTTTGGAATCAGGTTAAGTCTGGTCGAAGATAAAAGGTCAGTTGCTTGAGAATTGGTTTTTGGAAACATTGATTTTTCCCCAAGTTGAAGGCTGAATGTTGCTGGATTACATAGAAGGCTGGTAGTTAGCTGCTAAACTTTAAGGCTGAGTCTTTGGTTTGTTGTTGTTTGGCCATTAACCTTAACCATTGCTCTTGTGTGGCCTTCACTCATATCTCATTGCTTATCTTCTCTTTGACTTATCCATTTCCCAGTTTTCATCTACTCTTCATAATAAATTCATAGACTGTGTTAGTCAAGGGGAGTAAAATATGAAATCTATCACCTTTATTAATCTTCAACAGTTAACTGCTAAGATCACTTTGAACTAAGAACAGAATTGTTGATCTTAACTGAAGTGTGATTTTCTGTGTATGAAGATTAAATCTTATCTGAAAATTTTCACAATTAACCTTGAACGACTCCTCAATGGTCTTAAAATAATCCAAATTGGAATTGCTCAGTAGGGTGTCTAAAAATCTAAAAGTTTTTAGTAATAAGTCAATCTGATAGAATATCTAGGGTTTATATGGTCCTTACGCCAAAGTCTTAAGAAAATTCTGTTAAAAGACTAGGGAATATGCCATTAAATAAAAAAAAATTAAAAGTGGCAGAGCAATGGCATATTATTTGAGAAACTGACCATCTGTTTCAAAGAAATTCAGAGGTCAAGTCATGAGAATAAATGCTACTGCTATTCAAAATATGAAGCATAAAGGTAAACTGCACTGAGTAACCAGGGATTCTGGTGTTTAATCAACATGTCTCCTTGAGTAAAAAGGTGTAGTAATATTGGAATACTCAATCAAAAATTGTAAAAGATCAATGAAAAATATGGTTGACTCTGGGATCTTTTCAGTAAATTAAAATTGGTTTAAGTTCAATATAAAAATAGATTTTTCAATCAGTATTGGCTAATGAAAAGGACTAGTAAGATTAATGATTTCTTTGACTGGGCTATTTCTTTGATAAAACTATTTCATTTCCATTGACTTTGCTTCATAGGAATAAGTTGTGAAGGTTCATAGTTTAAGATATAATCGTATATGCCGGAAATTGCATAACTATGTAGAAAGGCATTTTCTTTTAAGTAAATGGTAGTCTGGGTATTAATTGTTGAATTTGGTAAAGTCGGCAGTATCTCTTTATAATACTCAACCCTACTTACATTGTCTTTCATACCCTCCTCATTCCAGTCGAAACTCCTTCCCGCACTCGCGACTCCCTCGCTCGTGCCCTTACCACAAGCTTGGCCTCTTGTACCACTCTCCAGCTTCCCTCTCCACATTCCCTCTATTCGTCCTTCTACGATTCATCCTCCACCTTTTATCGCTTCCACCATTGTCATCCTACCATGTCATCTCCGGCCGCCGAGAGCAAGGGGAAGGGGAAGGCAATGGAGGAACAACTACCTGAGGATTCCTCGCCCGCGGAGGCTGTAGAGCGGTCACCAAAGGAGAAAAGATTAAAGACGGCACAAGATCAAGATATAAGCTCTGAAGTGCCTAAAGGAGAGTCAGAAAAAGGGAAAGAAAAGGAAGCGGGAACCACTTCTACTCCGACAGATACAACCTTTGAAGAAAAAGATGATTCCACTAGGGCGTCAAAGCAAGCGGTGGTAATTTTGGAAGCTGGGAAGATTATGTTCCCACAGTATGTGGATTTTCACGATCATGAAATGACTTCAAGATATCCTGAATTGGTTGAGCTGTCTAAATTTCAAAAATGGAAGAAATTCCTAGGTAAGCATAGAGTTTATTATCCCAGACTTATTGCAGAGTTCTGTAACAATCTGAAATATGATCCTGAATAGTCAAAACTTCTGACTATTGTTAAGGGGATTAAGATTGATATATCTAGGCATTTCCTTCATAAAGTCTTTAGAATACCAAAAGATGGGGAAATCGAAGGAGGGTCTGTGTATAATCTTCATGATGCATACTCCCTTATCACAAGTGTGCCTAGAAATCCCAAAGACAAGAAGCAAACGAAACTAGGTCAGTACAATGCAAACAAGTTCTCTCCTCTTAAGAGATTATTACACCATATTCTCACCACAATGATAACTCCACAAGTTGGAGGGAGAGGGAGATTGACTGAGTCCAAGATATTTATTCTCTACTATTTGCTAAAGAGGATCAGGATATGCTTGCCAGAAATAATTATTCAGATTATGGGCACTTGTAAGGAGTATAGAAGAAATTTACCATATGCTGCCCATTTGACTGCCGTGTTCAAGAAAATGAATATCTCATTGGAGAATGAGACTTCAAAAGAGGTCCTAAAAGTGAATGTATATAATATGGATTTCATATCCAAATTCATGAAATTGAAACATTCTTCTGTCAGTCAAGTAAAGGAACAAACTGAAAAGAAGGTCCTATCAGTGCAAGAGGATCAGCCTCAAGCTGAACAAGAGACAGCACAGCAACAGCAGCTGCAAGTAGACCAAGCTAAGCAGGAGCAGCAGCCACCTGCTATTGAGTTGGAAGAGATAGGGCTGCAGGAACAACAACCAACAGAAGAACAAGATGTCATTGCTGAACAGCTTCAGCCATCACATACTGAAAGATAGTCAATACAGATTAGAGATTTACAATTGGATCAAGAAGTTCATGAGCTGAATTTGACTGATGAGAAAATAGTAAAACAATTACATTAGAACATTGCTGAGCTACTTGATCATTTTGGACAGCAGACTCAACAACTATTAGCAGCTGATCAGGCCAAACAGACAGTCGAAAAGCAACCGATAGGAGAGGTTCAAGAAGAGCTTCACTTAGAGATTGTTGGAGATGAACAGTTGGTTGATGAAACTACTCATACAGAGGAACACATAAATTATTCAGAAAGGGAGAAAGAAACTGTTCTAGATGTATAATCTATGGTTGAAATGATTGCTGAAGTCATGAAACAAGTAGCCAATAAATCCATAGAAGAAATTGCTGACATAGTTATTAAAGAACAAAGAGTTGAACAGCAAAGACTGGAAGAGGTTCAGGATGAACAACCCAGGAAGTCCAAGAGGTTGTTGAAGAAGCTCCACAGGAACAAGTTCTAGGTCTTGCTCCTTTATATGGACCCTATCATGGGCCAATAACTCCATTTGGGATACAACCTCCTCTATCCTCAGAACAACCCTTAATTTCTCCGGGTTATCAAGCATCTAGCTGTATTGGACCAAGCTCAGAGTCACATATTGCTGAAATGTTCACCACACTGGAACAGTATGATGAATGCACAATTCGTCTATATAAATTATGTTATTGATTGATTGGATGCTGGGATACGTCATTTGGAACAGACTATGGATAGCCAGTGGATAATGTTTGTACATGATAAGCACAAGTCTGATTCAAAATTAAATGGTGTTTTGGACTCCCTACTGGAAGTGTGTAAGAAGGCCAGAGAAATTTTACTTAACCTGCAAGACACTCAGGCTACATCTTTTATCAAACTCTCTAAAGTTCCTGATTATTCTTATGATCTTAAGATAGATCTTGAACTGATAAAGATTCAGATTAACATACTCAAACAAGATCAGCAGGAGCTTACTCAGAAAATTGATATAGTTCAGAATCAAGTGGAGAACTTAGTTGACAGATTCACAACTGTTGTCACTGAACAAGCCACCAGCTCATCTACGTTTATGGTTGACATACAAAACCAGCAGACCTCACAATTAGACAATCTGGGTAGCATGATGCAAAATTGGTTTGTGGATATGGCAACTACTGTCAAAGAGCTTCATGCCTTAGTCAAGCAGAATGACCAGAAAGTGATGACAAATTTTGCAGCCCTCGGAACAAAAGTTGACAGAATTCCATTTCCAAGGGCAGTACCTTTGAGGGGCAGTTCTAGTAGCACACCACCCAGAGGAAGGGGAAGCTCTAGATGTACTAGTTCTGGTCACACTAGTCCTGCTGATATCTAAGAGTCCTCCAATTGTTTTTGATAATGACAAAGGGGCAGAATTTTTGGTCATGTATGACAGTTCATAGTCTGGAGGGACAGATGTTGATGCTGAGCAGATAATGACTAATGCTGATATAGTTCTGATGTTTGGACATATGTTGATACAGATGCTGATGCTGAGCAAATATTGACTGATGCTGATATGTTTCTGATGCAGATATGTTTCTGATATTTCTATTGTAAAAAATGCTTTGAATGAGATTCTTTCGTGTAATGAGATACTCAATCAAAAATCAGTTTGCTTTTCTTACTGTACACAGAAATGTCATTACTGCATATTGCATATTTGTGTTGAATGCATCTTTATGTTGAATGTTATTTTTGCTATGCATGTCAGTGACAAAAAATTCTGTGAATGATGATTAACAACTTGTGATCTCACCTGCTTGAGTGTTTAGAATTGAATGAGTGTATGAAGAATGACTATTTAATTCATTGACTGGTTTGATCATACATGACTCATAGTTGTCATCATCAAAAAGGGGGAGAGTGTTGGAACCCATGTTTTGAGAATGACATTCTATGAATCATGTTAAGACTAAAATGAATAAACACTTCATTCAAATCTATTGTATGTCTTAATATCAGAATACAGGTTGTTGCATGATCATTCAAAGTGTTCATTAACGTCGATGCAATTTATGTTCATGCATTCATATAGGTCTATGCATACATTGTGAGTCTTCATGCAAGGACGGCATATAGGTCAATGCATATTTTGCGTGTCTAAGGACAGCAAATAAGTCAGTGCATTTTTACCTTCGTATGGATATCAGGTCCGTGCATATTCTCGTCAGCATGCAGGTCAGTGCAATCTTTATGGAATGCATTTGCAGTCGGTGCATATTTTACCTTAAGTGTATTAAGGTTAGTGAACGCCTCTGAAGTAATGCATACAAGGTCGGTGCATTTTTGTTTGTAGAATGCACATATAGTCGGTGCACGATTTTTGCCTTACGCTTATGGAAGAATAAAGTCGGCGCACGTCCTTGTGCTCTCCTAATAAGGTCGGTGCAATTTTCACTTCTCTGCTCATATAGTCAGTGTACATCCTGCGTGAATGTACACCAGGTCAGTGCATGTTCTGATGTGTGTACATAAGGTCGGTGCAGTTTTTGCCTCGAGCATGTAGAAGTCAGTGCATACTCTGCATTGGGTAGAACACATCGGTGCATCCTCTGCCTTGAGTAATACAGGTCCGTGCATGTTTTACCATACGCATTTAACGGTCAGTGCAACTTCTGTATGTAGTTTATATAGGTTGGTGCATTCTTTGCTACTGCACGCATGCTAAGATTCGGTTCACGTTTGTGTCTCATGCATACACAAGTCGGTGCATCTTTTAGTGTACGCCTACATAGTCAGTGCATGGTTCGGTAGAAGGTCGATGCATGTTTATCATATGCATACTGAAGTCAATGCACCTTTGCATTTTTCATATTAAGGTCAGTGCATGTTTCATCTTAAGGGTATAATGGTCGGTGCAACCTTTGCATCGGGCTTGTATAGGTCAGTGCAATTTTTGTTGCTGCACGCATGCAAGGGTCAGTGCACGTCTACTTATTGCATGTAAAAGGTCTATGCATTCACGTCTATATATGTGCCTAGTCGGTGCATGTTTATATAATAAGTCCGTGCATATGAATGCTTATATGAACTCCAGCTCACCAAGTGTTTGACTAAATGCCGCTGTTTTAATTGACAGGATAAATGAAATTCCAAAGTTTCTGAGATAAAAAGAACGTCAAGTAAGATCTGACACGTGAACTCCGATAAGTGGGCTCTTGTTGGAATCTCTGGGTGGGAAACATGATTTCCATGCACCTCTCTTTCGCTAGCTTTATATAGAAGACCCGGTCGTGCCTTCTATAGATGATGGAATTTTGAAGAAAAAGTCCGAGAGAGAAATAGAGAAGAAGAGATCTGAGAAGAAGAACATGGTGTAGTATTTCAGCAGATATCTGAGAGAATGAAGAGTGTGAGTCTGAGAGTGATAGGTGATAGCGAGATAGTGAAGAAGAGGGATCTCGAGAGAACATATCGTGAAGCAATTGAAGCAAGTCTTGAAGATATGTTCTCCACTGTGACCTCTGGATCAGATCCAAGGCACAACGCTCCTGCGTGAGCATTTTAGTTTATCTTTATTGTCAGTCTTCTGATGCTGAACATTTTGATTTTCTATTCTCATTTTCATATTTCTTCTAAGCTGTGTATCAGCGGTGGGAAGCTGTGAGGCCCAGCGGCAGAGGTGGATTCCTCTGGATAGCTAATGCTTAGCGATCGGCGAAGTTGTAATGCCCAGCGGTTGGCAAGCTGTGAGGCCCAGCTGACGCAAGCCATGATGCGTAGTGGTTTGTAAGCAAGCTGTGAGGCCCAGCCGCTTTAAGCTGTGAGTCAGCAGTAATCCACACTCTGGATTGAGTTTGGGGTGGATGTAGGTCTGGAGGACCGAACCACCTAAAAAGTTCTTGTGTACTGTGGTTTGCTGAATTGTCATCCGTTAGATGTATGTTAGGCACATTTCTACCTACGTTCCTGATTGTTTTTAATTTCGCATTAGCCTAATGTCTTTAGGCTAAGTTTTAATTTGATCAATATTTTAGAGGGAGATTCATTCACCCCCCCCCTCTGAATCTTGGTTTGCACCACTACATCGTGCTAACAAGAAACTAGGACCAAGGTACGAGAAAGCATATTCAACTGGTTTCATACTTTATAGGTGCCATGTGGGCTTTACAAGTGGGTCGAAAGGGCCAAAGTTCATCTAGTGCAAGTCGCGGGACAATTCCGACTCGTGGGTCGGTCCCCGAGTCGTTGCAGGATAAAGCAGATTATCCGCATTTTATAGGGGCTCTCCATAAGGAGCTAGGGACTTGCCCGTATCACCGAGGAAGGTCTAGACTGGATGGCAGGGGCAGACACTGGCTGGTGCCTGAGGGAGGCCGGACGCGGATCGAGAGGAGCAGTCGGGTACGGTTCCCGGAAGGTGAGTGTCTTCATGCTAGGGAGTTAGGGTCGGTCCCGGGAATGTTACTTTCGGGCTAGGGTCCGTTTAACTCGGGTCAGCTATCAGGACCATCGGTGGCCGGCTCGGGGTGAGCAGAGGGCACGTGGTCCGATGGCATGAGCAAATCTGGCATTATGACGTGCGCATCATTATCATAATGCGCCATATGCGGGCGGACCCGATGTGGGGGTATGTTCATCATTATCATAACGCCTCATACCCAGGGAGATGGACTTGAGTGAGACGGCAAGACGCCATGTGAGGGGAGTACGTTTGACATACCCTCGGTGTATACGAGCTGATCAACAAGCCACCCAACACGCGCTTAACTCCTCGCCTTCTTACCGGAAGCCTTGGGGCTTTAGTCCTCGAGTGCTTGTAGCTGAGTGCCCTTATGCATGCATGTCCATGTGTCTCCTTACCCCTTGAGCTTCTAAGGGGGGTTTTATAGGTGAATATGGAAGGTTAGGGGGGGTTTACGCGGACTGGACTAGAGGGGGCGAGCTGGTCCGCATAAACCCCCTGAAATTAATAAAAATATATATGTATTTGGTTTCTAAGAGGAGAGGGAGGTTACGTGGACCAGCCCGGGGGGGGTCTGGTTTGCCTGAACCTCCCCCTTTTGGGGGGTTTATGCGGACCATACTAGGAGGGCAAGTCTGGTCTGCAAAAACCTCCCCCCCGGGGGGGGGTTAACGCGAACTGGAATGGGGTTTTTTCCCCTTTGTAAAAAAACCTTTTTTTTTCTGGGGGATTTGCACGGACCATACTGGGGGGGGCGGTCTGGTCAACGTAAAACCCCCCAGGGGGGCTTAACGCGGACTGGAATGGTGTTTTTTCCCTTTTGTAATTTTCTTTTTTTGTATTCTGGGGGGTTTACGTGGACCAGACCGAGGGGGCCGGTCTGGTCCGCGTAAACCCCCCCCCAGGGGGGGTTAACGCTGACTAGAATGGGGGTTTTTTCCCCGAGTCTATAAAACCCCTATTTTGTCTATTTTGGGCCCACCTTGACCTAGTGTGAACGCTAGAAAAAGACAAGAAAGGATACGGTGGCTGGTCGTGTGCGCGTAGAACGAGATAGTTGACCCGGGCTTCATATGATCTCGAGTCTTCTTCTCCACGAGCACTCTCGAGCGGGTACATGGATCATTTCTAGGCTAGACAGGGGCTGGGACAGGATGGGGGCAAGACCCACTGGACTAAGTGGAGGGTGCGATCCCCAAGGGGAGTTCACCCCCACTCGGGCGCGGTCGCGCCCAAGGTGAATTCCCCACGGGCGAGGTGGCCACTGCGTGGGGTTGGCATGGGTGGCCTTCTATGGTTGTTTGGTGATGTTCTTTGAAGGACTTGGGCCGAAGAAGTGCTGGGATTGACCCGTGGGGGTCTGTTGTTATCGTGTTGTGGCTACCGCTCACAAGGTATTCGGGAAAATTCTTGACACATCTTGGGTTGCCGGACGGTTTAGGTAGTGGGCTAGCGGGCCTCAGGTTTGCCCCGAGGAAGGGTAGCATAGCTCGTAGGAGCCATGGGAAGGCATTTTGGGCGTGTGGGCCCAGCCTTTGTTATATGTGCCGTGTTGCACAGCGGGTTGAAAGGGCAACCTCAGGTTGGCCCGGGTGCTGAAAGTAAGCGGCTCAACGCCGTATGTCTGAGGGTCAAGGGTGGCCCCAACTTATTGGAGGGTTGCCGTAGGATACGACTAGTGTGTTCGAGCCACGGTTGGGCCCCCGGCTTGCTGTAGAACAGCTGGGATATATGTGCCCGTAAGGTGCTCGAGAAAATTCCCGATATGCGAGCACGGGCCGTATAGACATTGTAAGGGCTATCAGAGCCCGTGGTTGACTGGAAAAAGTCTTCCTTGGACTTTTGAAGGTTGGAGGGAGACGTCTTGGGGAGAACCCTGGCCTCATTGCTGCTTGTGGTCAGGGCTCCCCCGGGTTGGCTCGGGTGGCTAAGTTGAAGGCAGGTAAACCCGTAAGTTGGGTGATCGGGATGGACCCAATCAATTGTTGACGTCGCCGTAGGTCACTACTAGCTGGTTAGGACCCTTGAGTGGGCCCGGGGTGGCATAGAAAGGGTTGCGTAAATAATGCCCTGAAGGTGTTCGGGAAAATTCCTGAGCCCTTGTTCCTTGTTATTTTTGCTGAGAAACTGTCTGGGTACAACAGTCATTCACACACACAGCTTCCTATGACTCACGTAACCAACCAGACATGACCAACTAGACATTCACAATAGACTCCTCCTGACTGCAACAACCAGAGACCTGCAAACTTATTTGACCTAAATTATGCAAGAACAATCAAGTGGGGGGTCTACACAGACCCAATTCTCTTCTTAAAATTAAAAGCCTATCATTACTCAAAGGTTTTGTAAAAATATCTGCAATTTGCTTTTCAGTTTCAACAAAGTGTAAATCAAAGTTTTTCTTGCTTACCTCATCCCGAAGGAAGAGATGCCTTATTTCAATGTGTTTTGTGCGGGAATGTTGGATGGGGTTCTTAGTTAAATTAATGGCACTGGTATTATCACACATGATGGGTGTACATCCAAGATTTACTCCATAGTCCTGGAGTTGGTGCTTTATCCATAGCACTTGGGTCCCACAGCTCCCTGCAATAATATATTCAGCTTCTGCAGTGGAGAGTGCAACCGAGTGCTGCTTCTTGGAAGCCCAAGAAACTAGGCACCCACCCAAATATTGGAAATAGCTACTAGTGTTTTTTCTATCAAGTTTACACAAAGTATAGTCAGCATCAGTATATGAGATCAGATCAAAATAGCATGATGCAGGAAACCACAGCCCTAAGTCATGTGTGCTAGCAATGTATCTTAAGATCATTTTTGCAGTAATCAAATGTGATTCTTTAGGAATCGCTTGGAATCTTGAACACATGCACACACTGAACTGAATATCAGGCCGAGAAGCAATGAGATATAAAAGAGACCCGATCATATCATTATATGTTTTAGGATCTACAGTTTTACCATTCTCATCAGCATCTAGAGATGCATTTGTTCCCATGGGCGTGGATATGTGTTTAACATCCTTCATTCCAAATCTCTTCAGGATCTCCAATGTGTACTTGGATTGGTTTATGAAAAGCCTTCTCTAGTCTGTGTCAGGGTTTGCCGTCCCGGTGCGGGTCGCCCCGACCCGCACGACTCGGATCGACCCAGGCGCTGAGCGGGACGGCCGGGCCGTGGGTCGCTACCGGGCCACATTATATATTATATATATTATTTTAAATTCAAAGTTTTTAATAGGTAAGTTGGTTAACTGTTTTCACTTGTTCAAAGGTGGTTTGAGTTCGAATCTCGTCGTTCACATGCGTTTTTTTTAGTTTTTTAAAAGATTTTTAATTAAAAAGTCAGAATGTGAAGGCGCTGGCAAGATTCGAACCGGAGACCTGTTAAAGAAACGCATACAAGCGACTTAGCCAACTGCGCTACAAATTTTATTATACTATTATATTATATATATATATATATATATATATATCTTACGAGATGGAGCGGGACGGAGCGGGACGGGACCGTCACGTCCCGTCCCGACAAAAAGCCTGGACGACCGAGACGGATGGGACGGCAAACCCTGGTCTGTGTGACCTGTAGTCCAAGAATTGGAGTTCCCCCATGAGGCTCATTTCAAATTCTTTTGTCATAAGATCAGCAAATTGCTTGCACATGTTGGAATCATTTGAACCAAACACTATATCATCTACATATACTTGTACTATAATGATGTGGCCATTCATCATTTTTGTAAAGAGAGTTTGGTCAATTTTACCTCTGCTGCAGCCTCTGGTGGTCGGATGTGCACTGAGTCTGTCATACCAGGCTCGCAGGGCCTACTTTAGTCCATACAGTGTCTTGTTCAATTTGTAAACATGGTTAGGCAAATCAATATGTTCAAAACTAGGGGACTGTTCTATAAACACCTCCTCTTTTATCAAGCCATTCAGAAAAGCACTTTTGACATCCTATTGTTGAAGTTTTATGCCTAGTGAACATGCAAATGCTAATAAGATTCTGATGGCTTCTAATCTTGCTACATGAGCATATGATTCTTCAAAATCAATCCTAATCTCCTGATTATACTCTTTAGCTACCAACCTACCTTTGTTTCTAGTAATCGCTCCATCTTCATTCAACTTGTTCTTAAAGACCCATCTAGTTCCAACAACCGGCTGGTCTGTGGGTCCGGGAGCCAGATTCCACACCTGGTTTCTGATGCGGGACGGAGACGCGAACCGGGGACTCTAGCTCGCAACTCATCCCTAGCGAGGGAAACGTGGGACCGTGCACGGTTGAGAAACCAACAATGAGTCTCAGGTATCGGCTTTTCCGTGTGTACTTGGATTGAGTCACGGGACGGGTTCACTCACTCACTCTCACAGCAATGATTAAATTGAATCGAGCTAGTTAAACTATCACTTGTAGCGGCATACAAAATATACGAAATAAGCAAATGTCGAAGTAGGAGGGTGGCGAATGTACCTCCACGCTTCGGGCGTGGGGAAGACGACCCCGGCCGAAGCTCGTACTCCCGATGTACAAATATTAACAATAATTACGAAACTGATTTTAAGGCCCACTCCACGCAGCGAGGTAAAGGGCTACACTTTGGGACCCGGGAGTAGCGAACTCGGGTTGACGGGCAGCAATTTGGGCGGTTCTCGGGCCGGAGACAGGCTACTGCTCGGCACGATTCTGCGGGGCCCACGGGATAGCAGGTGGGTTCGGCTACTGGGACGGCGGTGTCCGGGCTCCTCCTTGCTGCTGCGACTTGCTGGGGCGCTACTGGAAGGTTGCTGATGGTTCCCAGGGAGCGGCGCCGCCTGAGTGTGTGCCGGCATATTTTCTGAGGAATTAATTCCTAACTGAGTTGTTGGCCTGTCCTCGGATCTGAAGTGTGCGCCTCCACGAAAATATTTCTTGCGGCCAGATCCGGTGTCAGATCGATGCAAACTTGGTACCGATGGATATAGGACTCAGAGAGCCACAACATATAATGTTTTAAGATCCATCAAGTGAATGGATTGAAAATGAAAATGACTGTTCCACAAAGATTTTCTGCTAGCTCGGACTGACAGACACACAGAATAGACTGAGTTTTCCCTGAAAATGAATTTTGCTCGATAGGAAAATGAGAGATCTAGACTCTAGAAAAATTATGGACGAAAGAGGAGATGTGAGGAACACGTGTGATTTTTTTGGGTATTTTGGAAGGTGTATAAAGGGGTGGGAAAAATAGAAGAACAGACTCCTATCGTGAAGATCTGTAAATTGGCAGATTGTTAGGGGTGGAACTAAAAAACTGGGAAAAATATCAAATGACCTTTGATTGGCACGAAATTTAAAATGGAGATAGGGGATAACAAGAGGAACAAACACTCAAAATTGCAACTGGATCAGATCTCTTGATGTGGAGATAAAATTCAGACTTCAACCTTCTATCCTGATGTGGATAGAATTCTGACGCGGTGGCGGTGGTGGTGCGATGGCAGCTCGATGGCGGCGGTGGCGGCGATGGCGGCGGTGCTGAGCTCTCTCAGAGGGGAGGGGAGGAGGCTTCACACCTCAAGAATTTCGTAGAAATCCATCTGCAAGGGGGTGGGAGAGAGAGAGGGGTGCCCTTAGGCTTGCTCTTGGTAAAAATGCTTAATTCTTTATTAAAATCTCTAATGACACTATATATAGGCTTATATAGAGAATGACAAGGGGTGGGGGGCTGGGAATTTCATGGGAGAGAGGGGAGGGGTAAACTAGGGATATCATTTTCTTCCCCCATGTGGCCAAATAACCAAATTAAAAAAAAAATACAACATGGAATAAACTATATTATAAGGGGGAAGCATCTTGGACTTTGCTTGGTCCAAGTTTGAATTTTCTTCCACCTTGTCCCCCCTTGGTCCAAGTCTAATCTTGCACTTAGAACCAGCCCCACATGGGCCCTAAAACTTAGGTTGACTAATGGGAAGGGTGGGGGACCCTGCTGGACCCACTGGCAATTTACATAGAAACCTAAAGACTTTAAAGACTAAACCTTTGGCTTAAAATGCCTTACAATTGTGAACCCAATTAGCCAAGGGTATAAATACAAATAAAAGGACACAAATACAAAATAAAAATGTTAGTGCCCGGTGTTGATTCCCATCAGTTCTCCCCGGGTGGAAAGAACTCGACCCTGTCTAGTAAGGGGTGCGGCTGCTCATGTGGCTCCTGCGAATCTGTCACCGACTTGGAAGCACGGAGTACGCTCCACTCCAAGTAATCGTCACCTGCACATCCCGTATATATTCGATATGCACACGCTGCTGTGGGAATGATGCTTAGTGGTGGACACTCCGAGGTGGGGTCACTCTTAAAGGAAGGAGACTGCTCAATGACTCACTAGGAATCACCGCACAGTCCCTTTATGCGACTAGAACTGAGACATAGAATGGTAGAGCCGATCCCAAGTTCCAGCAAGCCTACAACGTATGCATTAGACCCGACTTGCCTCACACTCGAAAGGGATTGACAACGCGAGCTGACATGAGACGGACTCGACTCGATGCATGCAAGCTCGCTATGCACTAGACAATAAAGAAAAACACGGACTCACACATGACCCTAAACAAATCTACTGTTACTCCGACCCATACATATGCAAAGGTGGTCCGGGACACCCGAATGTGTGGCGTGCATACAGTAGATGCAACCAAGTGTTTGTATGATCATGGGTTCCTAGACATCCTAATATGTCCCTAGCATGCGGCTGCCTGTTAGGTTTGGGAGACTTCGGATGGCTAGGAGAGCCGAATGCTCCTTCTTCGTCACCCCTATATGATGACCGTGGATCGGGCCTCTGACTGAGTGTAAGTGGATTGGCCCGTGGGGAAGGGGTGTGATAGTGGACTCCCTTGAAAAAGTGGAGTAAATGTGGTGGGTCAAGGGGTTCACTAGGGAATGGGTCGAAGGGATCAAATAAAGTATGACCCCTCGAACTGGGCTCCCATAGGTCACGGTCCCATGTCGGAAGTTCTTGAAGGTTTAGATGGTCACCTTCATCCATTGTGGTGGGTGGGACAGTGATCTCATGTAGACAATATGGTTCCTCCCTCGGAAAAAGTGGAAAGAAATACAGCTCGGCTGGCATAGGGAGGAATAAAAGGATCTCCGTGGTGAGTAGACCCACGGTGCACATAGAGGTAATGGACCCCAAAGCGGGATGGGTGAAGCTACGACCTGTGGGTCGGTCGAAGCCTGGGGCTAATAAGTGTGTCAACTGCAACTGTCGGTCTAATCCCTTAAGAAGGCTATCCAATGTATCAACATGGTGACTAGAACGGAATGTGGTATGGAATGAGTTGCCTGGCACTAAAGGTAGTGTGGGGTCCAAGGATGGATAGCATGATGCTCCATGGACCAAGCCAATCTTGAGCAAACTAAGTAGTGGCTCGGTGATGAAAAACTTTCCCGTTAGAAACACGGGTGGCTCTGGCTGAGGTGGCCCCAAAGGCGGTGATTCTGAATAAAATTCGGAAGGTAAGGGTGGTGGCAATGGAGCTCTCATGGGTGCAGAAGGAATGTCATCCTCGATGGGAAGAGGTCCTTGGGGTGGCACCGGGTTAGGAGGCTAGGGCAGGAATCCGTCAATCTGAGTACACATCCTATCCAACCGATCAGAAATAGTTTTGAAAAGTTTGGCAATGGTCGGGTTTGGAGTAGGGGCATCGTGATGGACTCGCCCATAATCACTTGGCCTAGGATTCGGCTTTGGCTCGTCTACATGTGGGGCTCTTTGCCTCCGACTATGACCCACTTGGTTGGAGGTGATTGGGTGGGGTCGATTGGAGGTTACCGGGTAGGACTAGTGGGAGGTGACTAGATGGGGAAGATAGACCATCCTAAGCTCTTTCTTCATATCCCACCATGACTCGATAGGCCATTGTCTCCTAATTTGCCTCAAGCATTCAATGTCTCTCCACTTCTTGGCAGTCTCGTGAAGAAGCCTATCCTTGGCAAAAGAGAATTGCCTCACCTCGGACATGATGTAATAATCGAAATATTTATCCCTGGCGGCTTCCCAATGTAGGTAGTCGCTCGGGACCTTGGAACCATAAAAGTCTTAGGCTTCGGGCCTAATGAAGGAGATAGGATGGTTTCCAAGCCCATGGGTGTGCCAACGGTTATATCGCCTGGGCGACCGGGAATCCATTGAAAACTGGGGAACTACAAGATGGACATGCCGACACAAAGTTTAGAATGCACTAACTAATGCACACTACGGAACCTAGACTTAACCAAAATCTGGTACTAGGCGGAGGTTTGATCCGAAGATCACGCCCACGCAAGTGAATCACCTTCTCGATAGGCGTAACCTAACATTCGGACAACACCTTTTGATATACCGAATAAAGGTATACAAATGCAACCTCGGACTGACTTAAATGACTCTTTTTTTTACTTTTTTAAAAAATACTACCCTAGACTCAACCTTCGGCTCTGATACCAATTTGATGCGGGGCGGAGATGCGAACCTAGGACTCTAGCTCGCAACTCGTCCCTAGCGAGGGAAACGTGGGACCGTGCGCGGTTGAGAAACTGGCAATGAGTCTCGGGTATCGACTTTTCCGCGTGTACTTGGATTGAGTCACGGGACGGGTTCACTCACTAACTCTCGCAGCAGTGATTAAATTGAATCGACCTAGTTAACCTATCACTTGCAATGGCATATGAAATATACGAAATAAGTAAATGCTGAAGTAGGAGGGTGGCAAATGTACCTCCACGCTCCGGGCGTGAGGAAGACGACCCCGGCTGAAGCTCGTACTCCCGGTGTACAAATATTAACAATAATTACAGAACTTATTTTAAGGCCCACTCCACGTAGGGAGGTAAAGGGCTACACTTTGGGACCTGGAAGTAGAGAACTCGGGTTGACGAGCAGCAATTTGGGCGGTTCTCGGGCGGGAGACGGGATGCTGCTCGGCATGGTTCTGCAGGGCCCGCGGGATAGCAGGTGGGTCCGGATACTGGAACGACGATGTCCGGGCGCCTTTTTACTGCTACGACTTGTTGGGGCACTGCTGGAAGGTTGCTGATGGTTCCACGGGAGCGGCGGCGCCTGAGTGTGCGCCGGCATTATTTTTGAGGAATTAGATCACGGACTGAGTTGTTGGCCTGTCCTTAGATCTGAACTGTGCGCCTCCACGAAAAGATTTCTTGCTGCCAGATCCGATTTCGGATCGACGCAAACTTGGTACCGATGGATAAGGGACTCAGAGGGCTACAACATATAATGTTTTCATATCCATCAAGTGAATGGATTGAAAATGAAAATGACTATTACACAAAGATTTCCTGCTGGCTCTGACTGACAGACACATATGATAGACTGAGTTTTCCCTGAAAATGAATTTTGACCGATAGGAAAATGAGAGATCTAGACTCTATGAAAAATTATGGGTGGAAGAGGGGAATGTGAGGAACACGTGTGATTTTTTGGGGGATTTTGAAAGGTGTATAAAGAGGTGGGAAAAATAGAAGAACATACTCTTATCCTACAGATCTGCAAACTGGCAGACTGTAAGGGGTGGAACTAAAAATCTGGGAAAAATACCAAATGACTCTGATTGGCACGAAATTTAAAATGGAGATAGGATATAACAAGAGGAACAAACACTCAAAATTGCAGCTCGATCAGATCTCCTAATTTGGAGATAAAATTTGGGCTTCAACCTTCTGTCCTGATGTGGACAGAATTCCGACGCGGTGGCGGTGGTGGTGCGACGGCGTCTCGATGGCGGCGGCGGTAGTGGTGCTGAGCTTCTCACTCAGAGAGGGGGAGGGGAGGAGGTTTCACACCTCAATAATTTCACAGAAATCCATCTGCAAGGGGGTGGGAGAGAGAGAGGGGTGCCCTTGGGCTTCCTCTTGGTACAAATGCTTAATTCTTCATTAAAATCTCTAATGACACTATACATAGGCTTATATAGAGAATGGCAAGGGGTGGGGGGCTGGGAATTTCATGGGAGAGAGGGGAGGGGTAAACTAGGGATAGCATTTTCTTCCCCCATGTTGTCAAATGACCAAATTAAATAAAAATACAATATAGAATAAACTATATTATAAGGGGGAAGCATCATGGACTTTGCTTGATCTAAGTTTAAATTTTCTTCCACCTTGTCCCCCCTTAGTCCAAGTCTAATCTTGGACTTTGAACCAGCCCGACATGGGTCATAGAACCTAGGTGGACCAATAGAAAAGTGGGTGGGGGACCCTGCTAGACCCATTGGCAATTTACATAGAAACCCAAAGACTTTAAAGACTAACCCTTTGGCTTATAATGCCTTACAATTGCAAACCCAAGTAGCCAAGGGTATAAATACAAATAAAATGACATAAATGTAAAATAAAAATGTTAGTGCCCGGTGTTGATTCTCATCAGTTTCTTTCAAATTGACTAAGTTCCTCATGTATAGAATTAATGCAATGTTCATCCTGCAAGGCTTCTTCAATGTTTTTGGGCTCCATTTGAGACACTAATGCAATGAGGTCCTCATTATTTATTTCTTTATGAAAAGATCTTGTCCTAGGGGGATCATGGAGATTTCCTATCATGTTTTGAACAGGATGGTCTTTTAACATCCGGATGTTGGTAGAAGACTCATTGGGCAAGAATTATCTTATGGTTTCGGTCGAACGACATATTCCTTGTTCTACATGTTGTGGATGGCTGCTCTCCATGAGTTGTTCTTTAGACTCTAGAAATCTTCTATCATGCCCCGAACCGATAGCAGCGAAACACATTACTCGGAACGTGGCAGCGAACAGTCATGAATAATCAGAGTAAACAACAAGACACAAATACAAGGCCAGACAATGTTGACAAAATATGATTCTTATTAATAACCAAATGTCGAAATTACATATCTCGACTTATCTTTCAAAAATAAAAGAAAAGACTCAATATTACACTTAATAAAAGGAGAAAGACTCAAAGACAGGACAAGACTCAAGAAAATAAAAGGCACTGACTCGATTCTCTAGAGCGCTCATCACACTTTCCCTTCGATGTTGATAAGTGTCCATTTCGTATGATAATTCATAGCATATACACCTTTTTATGTCCATATCATTAGGCAATTATGCATATTTCATAGTTAACCTCAACTTCGCATTTAAATTAGAGCTTTCACGTAAATTCATTAATTCAATGACATTATTTAATAATAATTTGAAGTTGAGGGTCAGAGTATTAATTCTCCATTGCATAATCATGAGCATTTGAGATTTATGTGCACATTGTGGTAATTTTTTTGGAATAAAGTGCAATTATGTGTGTGCAGGACACCGAAGCTAATTACAAAAGAATCCGGGGGCAAAAGGGTCATCACCACTTGGACAAAGTCAAATAAAGAATTCAAAATATTTTTGATTGGAGGGAAAAGAAAGTTCAAATTTTGAATTCAAAATTTGAAAAGGAAAAATTCAAAGTTTAAGTTTGAAAAGGAGGAAAAGGACATTCAAAGTTTGAAAAGGAGATTCAAAGTTGGAAAGGGGTGACCAAAGTCCAAGAAAGGGGGTGCCCACCTACTTTTTCTCTTCCCCATGCATCATATTCTACTTGAATCCCAGCCATCCATCTCCTTTTGATACAATCTCCACCCTCCATCTACCCAACTTTCCCTATAAATAGCCCATGACAAGGAGGAGAAAAGGAGTCTTTTCTTTTGGCAATCTTTCACTCTCCCTCTTTCTCTCCCAACCTTAGCCCTCCGAGTTCTCCAACTTAAGTTTTTTTTCAGCTCATGCACTCTTCATCAAAGTTCTTTGTTTTCAAGTTTTCTACAACTTCTTCTTCTTCATCATCTTCAAATTCGCTCTGGTTTGCAAGGTATTCCGTGTTTTCTACTGTTCTATCCTGTGCATTTTCAGACTGTGTTCTTCTCTGTTATTCCCTATTTGTCTTCTTCCTCCGTCCCTATTCTCCTCTTGCTGTCTTCATAAAAGTTCTTTTTTTACGTGTCCTACATATTCGTCTTCTACATCATCTTCTAATTCTTTCTAGTTTTGAAGTTATTTCCCATTTTTCACCTTACTGTCCTGTGATTTTACTGTTCATCTTAGTAGACCACTTCCATTCTTTCTTTTATTTCACCATCTTTCTTACATTTTCTCTCCCTGTGACCTTCATCAAAGTTCTTTATCTCTTTTGTTTCTTCAAGTTCTTCTTCTTGGGCATCCCCTAATTCCTCTTGGGTTCAAAGTTATTCGCACTCCAAAGGTAGCTTTAACGACGAAGGCGACTTCCTCCCGGCGTAGATGACATCTTCCACAAGGTTGTTCATGATCCAAGGCCAAGAGAGGACGGCGTTGTCATCACCATTGCTTCTACCATCTCTAAACTCCAAACTCTATGTTTTTCTTGTCTTATTACTTTTGTGATATTTTACTTCATTGTAATCTCATTGTGTCATTAGTGTAAACGTGTTTCACATTTCATGTACTCTTTCTTTTAAGTTAATGAAAGTTGTTCTCTTGATCTAGTTCTTGCTCTTCTTCCCTCTCTATCTATTTCTTCTATATCTTCTTTCCACTTCATGTAATTATTTTCTATAGCATAGGCACATAGTCATGGTGTTTTCAATGAAGTGTTTGGTTTGTTCATCATTTCACTATTTTCTTTAAGTAAAGTTAAATCACAAGTATTTTTCAAAGGACTCTAAGGTTTTTAACATTAAAAATCTTTTCTTCCCTGTGGATTCGACCCTTCTCGCCACCTTATTATGTCTTACTTTCATCTAGTGCGAGTTGGAATTTTTAAAATTGATACACGTGTTTTAAACGATGAACTTTCACGTTATCAATTTTTGGCGCCGTTGCCGGGGAAGAATGATGATTTTTGACTTAAAAACTTTATTTTCATTGCGTTTATAGTGTACTAATAAAGTTCTCTTTTCTTTTTTGTAGAAAAAGAGGGAGAAAAAGTAACTTGAAAACTCAAAAAAAAATCAGAGGTAAGTTTGCCTTTCTTTCTTTCATCTTTGTGATTTAGTCATTCATTAAAAAAAAAAGAACGAGGGAACGCTTTTCAAGTAAGTATCCAAACTTTTCCTCTTTCATTTTAATTTCATTTCTCTACATTTCATATCTTGTGGTTAGATAGGTTCACTAAATAAAAACAAAAAAAATCATCACTTGAACTTCAATAAAAATTTTCATTGCAAGAGTAGAACCCACACTTCCATGTTTTAGGTCATGCATCATTTAGGATAGAATTTATTTTGCATTATTGAAGATTGCGGGAGGCAAGGTGAGTACTCTAATTTTTTCAAAAGCATGCTCATGCATTTCCATGCTTACATAGAACCCCTTGTTTGAACTTGGTTTGTTGCATATCATTTCTAAAATATTCTAAGGGCAATACCCATAAGCAAGATAAGGTGGGGATTTCATCACCCTTCCTTAGCCCACAAACCACAATTCCCATGCATCTTTGCATCACCTAGACCTTAAATAAAATTCAGTAGGCATTGGCCCTAGGTTCACACTGTAGTTCTTGTGTTATTTGGGCTTACCCTCTTATGAAAATCGGTGCCTAAGGTAAGACGGTCAGACGGCAAACGCCTTAAGCGGGCCAGTGGTTTGGCATAATTAGGTCCCTACGAAAGTAGGGGGAACCTCCCACTACCCCACCCCTTACTTGGCCAGTGGAAATATTGAGGGTGAACTTAAGTTTCATGTTAGCCATTTTAAGAAACTCAATTTGTAGGTGTAGGTCATATCTAGGGCATTAAGTAATTTGTGTGATAACTTGTTTATGTTTGCATAAAAAAATAAAAACAAAAACAAGAACAAGAAAAAATCTCATCGTCCTAGTTTGAATCAAAATAAAAAAAAGAGAAAAAGAATTAAAATAAAAAAATTAAAATCATTATAAAAAAATCTCTTTCATTTATCTCTTCGTCCTAGTTCATGCACGGTAGAAGATCTCAACATCCAAACCTACTAGGACCCATTCAAGAAATTGAGAGAGTCTTGTATCCAGGGAACGATCTCCAACAAGATCTCATGGCCGAAAATCAAGGACCTCACCACCAAAATCTAATGGTCGAAAATCCCGCTCCTCCAAAGCAAATGGATGACTATTTCTTGTCCAATCAATACCAACCGTCCTTCTATATCCAAGCACCTCAGAACCAAGCGGTTCATTATGAAATCAAGTCTAGTACCATCCAAATGTTGCCATCTTTCTATGAAAATCTCAATGAAGACCCTTACAAACATCTTGATGAGTTCCTTCAGATATGCTCAATAGTTAAAATTCAGAATTTCTCTGATGATGCTCTTAGGCTAACTCTCTTCCCATTCTCTCTCAAGGATAAAGCCAAATATTGGTTAGGAGCCTTGGGTAGGATCATTGATACATAGGCAGAAATGTAAAAAGAATTTTTGAAGAAGTTTTATCCCATAGGGCGAACCAATACGATGAGAAGAGCAATTACTGGATTCACATAAAACCCAGGGGAACATATCCATGAAGCATGGGATAGACTAAAAGATTTATTGAGGAAATGCCCCAACCATGGGTTATCAAGATGGCAAATTGTACAGGCATTCTATGAGGGTTTGGCGGAGAATTATAGACAGATGGTGGATGTATCATGTGGGGGAGCATTCATGAGTAAGAGCGAGGATGAGGCTTACGATTTATTTGAAATGTTGAGTGAAAACTCCATCAGTCATGCCTCACTTTCATCATATGAACGAATGATCGGACCAAACAAGAGGGTCGAGCTTTACGAAGTCAAGAATCAAAGAGAGTTTGAGAATAAGATGGACATCAATGCCATAACCCAGAAATTGAATAAAATGGATTTATTGGCCCAGAAGATAGAGAAGGTTGATATGGTGGCTCAAAAGCTAGACCAGTTATTGGCTATGAATGGGCAGGAACCTTCTTCATCTTCTGCTCCCCAACCTCCACAATTCTCAATGCCCAGTCAAGAAGAAACTTGTGCTTTGTGCTCTAGCCTTAGTCACTCTGTGAGTTAGTGTCCCATAGCAGCCCAACTTCTCTCATTTATCCAAGAATAAATCTTTGCTGCCCAAGGTGTCTCTAAGCCCGCATACGACCCTTACTCAAACACCTACAATCCAGGCTGGAGAAATCACCCAAATTTTTCTTGAAAATCCAATCAAAGTCAATCCACCCAATCTCATCCCTCACACCATCCAAATTCAAAACAATCATTTTACATGCCAAGTCAGTTAAACCAAAATCTCTCTTATCAGCCTCCTTTCCATCAACAATCACCTTTCCATCAAGCTCAGGCCCCATATCCTCAAGCTCAATTTTCTCAGGGTCAATTTCAGCAATTTCCTACACATCGTTCACATCAACCACATTATCAACCACCTCCTACTCAGCCCACTTTTGATGACAAGTTTGAACAACTCCAACAACTCATCCTTACCCAAGCACAATCAATTTCCAAGTTGGAGAACTAGATAGGGCAACTTGCTGCCAATAACATGAGAAGAGAGGTAGGCCAGCTCCCTAGCCAACCAGTGGCCAACCCTCGCAATCAACAACCTCCAGGCTTCCCTCCAAGAGCTCCCATTCTTCCTCAACCCAATCAGCCCAACCAACCTCAGTTGCCCCCTCCTATAGGTCCTCGGTTCGAGAATGTCAAAGCCATCTCTAGCCTTAGGAGTGGGAAAAATCTTAATGACCCTTATCAGGCTAGGGATGTGGGTAGTAGATCGGGCCAAGATGCCCACGAGGAGAGTGATAGTGAAGAGGAGGAGCCGGTAATTATGCAAGAAAAGAAGAGGCAAGAGGGGGGAGAAAATAAGTTGGACAAAGGGAAAGTAAAGGTTGATGAAGGACCTCGAGAGTATGTTCCTAAGGTCCCATTCCCTGATGCATTGAAGCCTAAAGCTCAACAGAGAAAACCGGTCCAACAAGATGAACTAGTGGAATTGTTTAAACAGGTGAACATCAATATTTCACTATTGGATGCGATCAAACATGTGCCGGTGTATGCAAAATTTTTGAAAGAGCTATGTACACCAAAAAGGGAACCAAAGGCAGTAACACAAAAGGTCCGCTTGTCTGAAGATGTCAGCATAGTTGTTATGAATCATTTGGCTAAAAAGTTGAAGGACCCCGGAGCTCCACTGATTTCTTGTGATATAGGTGGAATTACATTTGATAGAGCATTGCTGGACCTTGGAGCCAGCGTGAACTTGTTACCCACCTTTATATATGAACAGTTTGATCTAGGGGAGTTGAAACCCACATCTATAATCCTTCAACTGGCAGATCGATCTATAAAGACTCTGAGGGGTCTATTGGAAGATGTGATTGTGAAGGTGCATGAATGTTATTTCCCGGTGGACTTTCTTATTCTGGATATGGCCTCGTCCTAGGAATTAAAGCACACACCTATCATTTTAGGACGTCCGTTTCTTGCTACGGCCAAGGCCAATATAAATTGTGCCACGGGGATGATGGATATTTCTTTTAGAGGAGAGAAGGTTTCTCTGAATGTGTTCAAAGCATCTCAATATCCAGACCATGAGGAGGAATGTAATGTCATTGATGTTTTTGAAGAACTAATTGAAGAAAGTCTAGAAGTTAATGAGGAATGTCTAGAAGAGGGTAGCATGCTCCAGGATTCCCCACTTTCTAGTGCACCCCACTCTAGAGTAGACCCACTCCCTCCACTTCAAGTTGAACCTATTCTTCCATCTTTGGATCAGCCGCCCAGTCTTGAATTGAAGGCTCTGCCGGATCTTTTAAAGTATGCTTATCTATGTCCTAACCAAACTCTGCCCGTAATCATTGCTTCCAACCTCACTACTACTCAGGAATCCCAACTCCTAGATATCCTTCAGGAGCACAAGAGGGTGATAGGTTGGTCAGTGGCCGATTTGAAGGGTATCAGTCCGGATGTGTGTATGCATTACATTTACTTGGAGGATAATGCCAAGTCGAGCAGAGAGATGCAGCGTCGGCTGAATCCAAGTATGAAGGAGGTAGTGAAGAAAGAAGTTGTCAAATGGTTGGATGCCGGGATCATATATCCCATTTCTGATAGCAAGTGGGTTAGCCCAACTCAAGTTGTTCCCAAAAAGTCAGGACTGACAGTTGTAACAAATGAGAAAGGAGAAGAAGTTCCCACACGATTACCAACTGGGTGGAGAATCTGCATTGATTACAGAAAACTAAATTCAGTCACAAAAAAAGATCATTTCCCACTCCCATTCATTGATCAGATCTTGGAGAAACTGGCTGGGCAGAAGTATTATTGCTTTCTGGATGGCTATTCCGGGTATAACCAAGTTGCAATTTTCCCAGAAGACCAAGAGAAAACAACCTTCACATGCCCCTATGGCACGTTTGTTTTCAGAAGAATGCCTTTTGGGCTCTGTAATGCCTCTGCCACATTCCAACGGTGTATGATGTCCATTTTCTCTGAAATGGTGGGGGAATGCTTAGAAATTTTTATGGATGACTTTTCAGTGTTTGGTGATTCATTTGATGATTGTTTGGGAAATTTGACTCGGGTATTGAAAAGATGCATTGAGTTGAATCTAGTGTTGAGCTGGGAGAAGAGCCACTTCATGGTAAGAGAAGGGATCGTTTTAGGCCATGTAGTTTCAGAGAAGGGAATAGAGGTTGACAAGGCCAAGGTTGATGTGATTTCTAATCTTCCTCCCCCTTCTTCGGTCAAACAGATCTGTTCCTTTCTTGGCCATGCAGGATTCTATCGCAGATTCATTCAAAACTTCTCCACCATTGCTCGACCACTTACACAATTGCTTGCCAAGGACACTCCCTTTCATCTTGATGAGTTCCTGTCTAGAGACGTTCAATTCTTTGAAAGCGTCTCTCACACAAGCTCCCATTCTCCAATCTCCTGATTGGTCGCTCCCTTTTGAGATCATGTGTGATGCCTCAGACTATGCTGTAGGAGCTGTCCTAGATCAAATAGTTGAAAAGAAACCCGTGGTGATCTACTATGCAAGCCGCACCCTCACTGATGCCCAAATGAACTACACCACCACGGAAAAGGAATTATTAGTTGTTGTGTTTGCCCTCGAAAAGTTTCGATCATATCTATTAGGGGCAAAAGTCATTATTTATTCCGATCACTCAGCATTAAAATTTTTGATGTCTAAGAAGGAAGCCAAATCCCGTCTCATACGGTGGATTTTGTTACTACAAGAGTTTGATTTAGAAATCAGAGACAAGAAGGGGTTGGAATGTTGTAGCTGATCACTTATCTAGGATTGTAATTCCTGAAAGTGCCCCTATGTCCGACTCCTTCCCCGATGAACAAATTCTTTCCATCTCTCATACAATAACCCCTTGGTTTGCTCATATAGTCAACTACCTGGTGGTAGGACAGATCCTAGAAGGGTGGTCTAGGCATGAGAAGGATCGATTCTTTGCGAATGTTAAGTACTACTTTTGGGAGGACACCGAGTTGTTTCACATGGGTCCAGATCAAATAATAAGAAGATGTGTCTCCGAGGAGGAGCAACAATCCGTTTTGAACTTCTATCATAATCTCACTTGTGGGGGACACTTTTCAGGAAAGAAAACAGTGGCGAAAGTGTTGCAGAGCGGATTATATTGGCCCACATTATTCAAAGATGCTTACAAATTTTCCAAAACTTGTTTAAGGTGCCAAGCTATGGGAAATAATTCAAAAAGAGATATGATACCGCTCAGTCCCATTCTGGTAGTAGAGATTTTTGATGTTTGGTGAATAGACTTTATGGGACCATTTCCACCTTCATTTGGCAATGAATGCATTTTGGTGGCGGTGGACTATGTTTTGAAATGGATTGAAGCTGTTGCTACTAGGACAAATGATCACAAGGTTGTGATGAAGTTTGTGAAGAAACACATCTTTTCTAGATTTGATTATCCTAGAGCTATCATTAGTGATGGTGGCTCTCACTTTATTCATTTTCAATTTCGAGCTCTGCTTCGCAAATATGGCATCACTCACAAGCTCGCTACCCCCTACCATCCCCAAACTAGTGGCCAAGTAGAAGTGTCCAACAGGGAGATAAAAACCATTCTGCATAAGACTGTTCGACCGGATAGAAAAGACTGGTCTGAGAGACTAGATGATGCACTCTGGGCCTACAGAACTGCATTTAAAACTCCCATTGGCATGTCACATTATCGCCTCATTTTTAGAAAAGCCTGTCACTTGCCAGTAGAGCTTGAACATAGAGCATATTGGGCCATCAAACAAGTCAACTTTGATCTCATTCAAGCCGGGGCCCAAAGAGCTCTACAACTCAATGAATTGGAGGAACTAAGAAATGAAGCCTATGAAAATTCAAAAATCTATAAGGCAAAATGAAAGCCTTCCATGATAAGCATATGCAAAGGAAAACCTTTCAACCAAATCAGAAAGTATGGCTTTTTAACTCTAGGCTGCGCTTGTTCCCTGGAAAGCTCAAGTCCAGATGGGATGGACCGTTTGTAGTTGTCAAAGCTTTTGACCATGGTGCCGTCAAAATTTTGAATCCTAAAAATGGTCAAATGTTCACTGTCAACGGTCAAAGATTGAAATCTTATTTGAAAAATGATCAGTTACAAAAAGAATCCATTGTCATAAGTGGTCTAGAATAAAATCTTCGTGAGCTCTCATGCGTCTGGCTGAAGATGAAAAACTTAGTGCTTCTGGGAGGCAACCCACAGTTTTTGTTGTTTTGACATTTTTGTTTGAGTGTGTTTTGGTAGTCAGGTTAAGGCCAAGGAGAGGAAGCCATCACCACCTATGACATTGATGGAGGTTTCGTCCCGCATATCCGGTTGTCTCTTTCCTACTCAAAAGTATTTATTGATACATTGTTCTTTTGCTTTCAATTCTACATGTCATTGAGGACAATGTCATTCAAGTTGGGGGGGAGAGAAATTTTCATGATGCATATAGTATAACCTTATAGGAGTGCTATCTTGCATGTCATCATTGTATGAAAGTAGAAAGATGTAAACCCCATTTTGAGTTTCATGATTCATGCTTAAATTAAAAGTAATTCTGGAATAGAAAAGGTTAGGGAGAAGGATGATGGAAAATTTAGTCAATCTAGCCATGGAAAACTGATATAAGAATCCCTTAAAAGTTCATGTGCACTTAAAAAAAAATATTTACATTACACACTAATGAAACAAGCAACATAAGCCCTTTACTATTTTAGGTATATTGTCTGATATTCTGCACTTCTTAAGATAAGAGATCTTTATACAAAATTTTCTGCCAAACTATCTATCAAATAAGTGCAATGGCACTATGAAAAAAAAAGAGAAAAAAAAGAAAAAATACCATGAAAAATGCCCCTAGTTTTAGTAACCGGGCCTACTTCACCTAAGACGTGTTGAGGTTCACGTAAAACAGAAAAGGAAACTTGGATCTATGAAACTGGGCCTGCTTCTCCTAAGGCAAGAGTCGAGGTTCACGTTAAACAGTGAAGGGTAGTTCAGCATCATGTCTGGTATAAAAGATCCCAAAGGGACAAAGTAATAAGGCAGACAAAAAGTTAATATACTTAATGCTCTGATCTAAGAGGTGCAGGGTTGAAAGACATTTGCTTGGAATAGCGAATGGGGGATATAATTGTTTAAGCTGTGGATTTGGTAGTTATACATACACAAGTGCTATTGAGCTTTGATTTGAATTCTTAATCATGTACTATTAAATTCCTGCATAAGGCTAGTGTGCATTAATGATTCTAGATTCCTAATCTTTGGTTGATTCTATGAAGGGAGAATTGGATATGAGAGCATGAATTTTACAAACTCTTGTTAGTCCTAAATTTCAATTTATTGGCATTGCTAAGGGACTAGCAATGAGTAAGTTGGGGGGTATGATAAGTGTCCATTTCGTATGATAATTCATCGCATATACACTATTTTATGTCCATATAATTAGGCAATTATGCATATTTCATAGTTAACCTCAACTTCGCATTTAAATTGGAGCTTTCACGTAAATTGATTAATTCGATGATATTATTTAATAATAAATTGAAGTTGAGGGTCATGAGTATTAATTATCCATTGCATAATCATGAGCATTTGAGATTTATGTGCACATTGTGATAATTTTTATGGATTAAAGTGTAATTATGTGTGTGCAGGACACCGAAGGTAATTACAAAAGAATCCGGAGACAAGAGGGTCATCACCACCTGGACAAAGTCAAATAAAGATTTCAAAATATTTTTGGTTCGAGGGAAAAGAAAGTTTAAATTTTGAATTCAAAATTTGAAATAGAGGAATTCAAAGTTTATGTTTGAAAAGGAGGAAAAGGACATTCAAAGTTTGAAAAGGAGATTCAAAGTTGGAAAGGGGTGACCAAAGTCCAAGAAAGGGGGTGCCCACCTACTTTTTCTCTTCCCCATGCATCATATTCCACTTCAATCCCAGCCATCCATCTTCTTTTGATACAATCTCCAACCTCCATCTACCCAACTTTCTCTATAAATAGCCCATGACAAGGAGGAGAAAAGGAGTCTTTTCTTTTGGCAATCTTTCACTCTCCCTCTTTCTCTCCCAACCTTATCCCTCCGAGTTCTCCCACTTAAGTTCGTTTTCAGCTCATGCACTATTCATCAAAGTTCTTTGTTTTCAAGTTCTCTACAACTTCTTCTTCTTCTTCTTCATCATCTTCAAATTCTCTCTGGTTTGCAAGGCATTTCGTGTTTTCTACTGTTTTGTCATGTGCATTTTCAGACTGTGTTCTTCTCTGTTATTCCCTATTTGACTTCTTCCTCCGTCCCTATTCTCCTCTTGCTATCTTCATAAAAATTCTTTGTTTTTACGTGTTCTACAATTTCTTCTTATACATCATCTTCTAATTATTTCTAGTTTTGAATTTATTTCCTATTTTTCAACTTACTATCCTATGATTTTACTGTTCATCTAAGCAGACCACTTCCATTCTTTCTCTTATTTCAGCATCTTCCTTACATTTTCTCACCTTGTGCCCTTCATCAAAGTTCTTTATCTCTTTTTTTTCTTCAAGTTCTTTTTCTTGGGCATCCCCTAATTCCTCTTGGGTTCAAAGTTATTCACCCTCTAAAGGTAGCTTCAACGACGAAGGTGACTTCCTCCCGGCGTAGACGACATCTTCCACAAGGTTGTTCGTGATCCAAGGCCAAGAGAGGACGACGGTGTCATCACCATTGCTGCTACCATCTCCAAACTCCAAACTCTAAGCTGTTCTTGTCTTATTACTTTTGTGATATTTCACTTCATTGTAATCTCATTGTGTCATTAGTGTAAACTTGTCTCACATTTCATGTACTCTTTCTTTTAAGTTAATGAAAGTTGTTCTCTTGATCTAGTTCTTGCTCTTCTTCCCTCGCTATCTCTTTCTTCTATATATTCTTTCCACTACATGCAATTATTTTCTATAGCATAGGCACATAGTCATGGTATTTTCAATTAAGTGTTTGGTTTGTTTATCATTTCACTATTTTCTTTAAGCAAAGCCAAATCATAAGTGTTTTTCAAAGGACTCTAATATTTTTAACTTTAAAAATCTTTTCTTCCCTGTGGATTCGACCCTTCTCACCACCTTATTACGTCTTACTTTCATCTAGTGCGAGTTGGAATTTTTAAGATTGATACGCGTGTTTTAAACGATGAACTTTCGCGTTATCACCTGTCTGATTGATTGTCTTTGGCATTATTACCTGAAAAATATTAAAATAGACTGGATGAGAGAAAAGCTCAGTTGGAATTACATCTCTCATCAAGCATGATATAAGTGATTAGCCAATTAATTGTGTACACGAGCATGAAATGCATGAACGATATAACTTGAAAATCATGATAATCAATGTAGCAGAAAGGGTGATCATTATTGAACATGAAAGCCAAGGCAGATATAAGCTCAAGAGAAAAGGTAAGTAATTTGCAAGCAGAACCAAGTACGAGATGCTAGTACAAAAACAAGGACACATGCTTCAGATGAACATAACTTTAGAGTTTAGCCAGAATATATCAAAATTTCAATAATGTTAAGAAGATATCAATCTATCAGAATGTCATAATATCAGGAATTAACAGATTATCAGAATAATAGAAACAACATATTAGCAGAATAACTGAATAACAGAAATTTCAGATTTTCAGACTTTGGTGCAATGCCACACCCATAATTTCTCATGGTTTACAGAATGGACTTCCGTCCTACCTGGCATTAGTTGTCGCGGACCCACAACCCTTTATATTTCAGAATCTTGCATATATGGCCAACATATAGTCAAAGGGTGATGTTCTCGAAATATTTACAAGGAATTTCCTGAAAAGAATAATATGTCATAACTAATGTGGATGATAAACGGAAGGATCCATGATATAACGGAGTTTAGGGACTAAAGAACATGTAGGGACAGCATGTCGGTAAATCTCTCATGAAATCTGAATATTTCAAAAACTGGGTTACTTGGGGTCCAATCAGGTCGCCGCGAACTCTTGAATTCACGTCCATTGGGCGCTAGTTCAACAGAACAGTGGGACATGAAAGGAATTGGCGTCATCCGGTCTGGACGCTGATTAAAGAAATGGCGACATCTGCTATAGACGCCAATTCTGGGAAGAAACAAAACTCTCACAGAATACCCAATCAGGCGCTCTATGATGGCTGGATGTTATGTTTCTTTAGAGTGACATGACCATAGTAAGGCTTATAGATTTTTAGGGTACAACCTGCTCGGCTTCCTTGAGGAATTCCAAGGCAAGCAGAGACTTACGGAGGCCTTAGAGAATGAAATTCCAATCCGACGGAGGGTCTTTCAAACGAATTGAGGTGTCATCGTAAAACTCGTGAAAATAGGGACTCTCTCAGATATGAGACAGGAGTGCCAGAAGACCTACAGTATGGGTCAAAACGCGATAAACCTATGAGAACATGAATTCACGTCCGTTCAAAAGGGCATTAATTAAAGAATTCGCGTCCATTTAAAGAGGGGTCAATTCTAGAATTAACTATAATTAAATAAAAATTATACCAATTGGCGTCGATGTGAAGGGACGTTAATTCGTGATTTATTTTATTTTAAATCGAATTTCCAAGAATCTACATCACTATACAGAGACGCCAATTCTTTATATATTTTATTTGCAGGAAACAACGTCCTTGTAGGAAGGCGTTGATTCTTTAAATAGCGTCAAGAATAAGGGCGCCAATTTTCATTCATCAAACGGTTCACAGAAAATCAGGGAGATGGGTTACGGTTCATTTAAACATGTTACTGTTCATTAGAGGGAGGAACAGTGACACTTTTTATTTAGGGGGAATTTATGAAAACCAATCATATGATAAATAGGAGAAAAATACAAGGTCTTTAATCCTGAAATATCATAATTTTATTTCATCTGGTTAAAAAGATAAAAATCTTCAAAGATAGTTCGATGGTTTAACCCATGAACAGTGCTCCTTTTCAAATACTAATCTTTTCATGGATCTAAATACATAAAAATTAAGAGAAAGTTATGAGTATTTCAATAATATATTTGTTCAAAATTTTAGATATATGGTTTCATAGTTATAATTTTTTTAGTCATGTGTTAACTTCACGTGAAACTGAACTTCAAACCGTAACAGGAAATCATGCATGCAACAGGGATCATCTTTTACTTAGTTATTGGGATAACCTACGTAAAACTAACAGGAAGATGCAGATGATCATGACACATTTTATTGCTAACGAGTTTTGCTTGGGAGAGAACACCTACTTTTACGTTGGACGGAGGAGGAAGAAGAACGAACGGAAGAGCAGCAGTAGAGGCTCCTTCACGCACGGTAGCAGCGGGAGGAGAAAAAAAGATGCAGCAGCACGTAGCAACACCTTACAATGGAAAGACGGTGGAAGAAGATCCACAGCTTCCTTAGTAGAACACGAACGGCAGCATCAACAATACCCTAGGCCTTCTACCGATCGTGAGGGGTGTATTTATAGAGTTGAAGCCCTTTGTGAACTAAGAGTTCTAATTGGGCTAAAATTACCAAGGATAATCCAAATGGGTTTTAGAGTTTCCATGTTAGTCCTTCCCTAGCTACTTACGCAGCCACTTTCCCTACTCACATCCGAACCCCAATTTCCCCGTGCAAGACTTCGAACGTGGAAAGGGTTGTGTTAAGACCCATGCAATTGTTCGAACGTGACGTGTGTGTTGGGAAATTTTTAAGAGCCCATTGTGTGTTAGATATACATATTATCCATTCCCACATTCCCATTATACATAAGAGTCCTACGGGAAGCCCCTTTTCAATGAGAACGACCCAATTCCTTAGTTGGTGTACTGAGAGGCCCATTTATCCTCTTTTTGCTAAAAGCCCATTTATAAATTTCTGAGGTTAAGTTTTAACTATTATTAGTTGGGTCTTCTTTTAAATTGAGCTCACATGTGAGAGGGTTTTAAGATGTATTTTATTTGAGTTGGGCCCCTTTTCAATTATTTGGGATTTTGAATTATGGTAGATTTGATTTATATAGGATTTTAATTCCCTATAATTTTTATCGGGTTGCTACACCCTCCCCCACTTAAAAGAATTTGGTCTCCAAATTCACATGAAATTCATGTCCAATAATAATAGTGGGCTATCTAGTTATATTCTTTAAACATTAGAGAAGATCACGTAGGTATGCTAACAAAGGGAAAGTATTCTCATGAAAATTTGTTAAGCCATTTTTTTCTTATAGGCCAATTTTTAGCACTCAACCCATGGTTCTACCTAATCTCACCGGGTAATGAAAGGTTTGAGCCTATAACTTATGGCAACCTATAGTCATGACATAGGGTTTAATAAACATAGGCTCTGTTACCACTTCTGTCACGCCCCGAACCGATAGAAGCGGAATGCATTGCTCGGAACGTGGCAGCGAATAGTCATGAATAATCAGAGTAAACTACAAGACACAAATACAAGGCCAGACAATGTTGATAAAATATGATTCTTATTAATAATCAAATGTCCAAATTACATATTTCGACTCATCTTTCATAAATAAAAGAAAAGACTCAATATTACACTTAATAAAAGGATAAAGACTCAAAGAAAGGACAAGACTCAAGAAAATAAAAGACACCGACTCGATTCTCTAGAGCACTCATCACTCTTGCCCTTCCTTGTCTGATTGATTGTCTTTGGCATTATTACTTGAAAAATGTTAAAATAGGCTAGATGAGCGGAAAGCTCTGTAGGAATTACACCTCTCATCAAGCAGGATATAAGTGATTAGCCAATTAATTGTGTACATGAGTATGAAATGCATGAACGATATAACTTGAAAATCATGATAATCAATTTAGCAGAAATGGTGATCATTATTGAACATCAAAGCCAAGGAAGACATAAGCTCAAGAGAAAAGGAAAGTAATTCCCAAGTAGAACCAAGGACGAGATGCTAGTACAAAAAAAAGGACAGATGCTTCAGATGAGCATAAGTTTAGAGTTTGCCTAGAATATATCAGAATTTCAATAATGTTAGGCAGAATATCAATCTATCAGAATGTCATAATATCAAGAATTAACAGATTATCAGAATAATAGAAACAACAGATAAGTAGAATAACCGAATAACAAAAATTTTAGATTTTCAGACTTTGGTGCAATGCCACACCCAGAATTTCCCATGGTTTATAGAATGGACTTCTGTCCTACCTGGCATTGGTTGTCGTGGACCCACACCCCCTTAATATTTCAGAATCTTGCATATATGGCCAACATATAGTCAAAGGGTTATGTTCTCGAAATATTGACAAAGAATTCTTCGAAAGGAATAATATGTCATAACTAATGTGGATGATAAACGGAAAGATCCGTGATATAACGGAGTTTAAGGACTAAAGAACATGTAGGGACAACATGTCGGTAAATCTCTCATGAAATCTGAATATTTCAAAAACTGGGTTACTTGGCGTCCAATCAGGCCACCGCGAACTCATGAATTCGCGTCCACTGGGTGCTAGTTCAACAGAACAGTGGGACATGAAAGGAATTGGCATCATCCGGTCTGGACGTTGATTAAAGAATTGTCGACATCTGGTACAGATGCTAATTCTGGGCAGAAATAGAACTCTCACAGAATACCCAATCGGGCTTAAGCGCTCTATGATGGCTAGATATCATGTTTCTTTAGAGTGACATGAGCATAGTAAGGCTTATGGGTTTTTAGGGTACAACCCGCTCGGCTGCCTTGAGGGATTCCAAGGTTAGCGGAGACTTATGGAGGCCTTAGAGAAAGAAATTCCAGTCCGACAGAAGGAATATGCGACATACAATCTTTCAAACTCCAAGAATTGAGGTGCCATCGTGGTTGTAATATCCCGGACCTTTCGGATCTTTCTTTATGGGTCCTGGATCTGGTTTTCGGAGCGTCAAGCTCTGTTGTGTCCGAAATTTCGTTTCGGACATCTTTCGTGTTCGGATCGGCTCGATCCGGAGTCGTTTCGGAGGCCCGGAGGCGTTCCGCGACTTTTCCGCGTGTGTTTTCCGATTCCCGGTGTGTGTTTCGGCTTTTCCTTCGGAAGCTCGCTGCGGGCGAACCGGGCAATTCCCCCAGGCACGAGTGGTACCGTTGCGATCGGTGCGTTCCGAGGATTCCGGAAATGTATTTTTCTATTTTTTGGTATTTTTCTAAAAATTCGGATTTTCTATATAGCCCTAATTCTTTCCTTTTTCTTTTTCTCCTTTCTCTTTCTTCTTCTTCCTCCTTCCTTCCCCAACCGTGAGCCCTCCTCTCTCTCCCTCTCTCCCATTCGGACGCGGCGAGCCCCTCTCCGGCTACGGACGGCGGCGGGGCGACGGCGCGGACGCGTGGGCGACGGTGAGGCGATCTCGTGGGCGTGCGGCGAGCGTGGGAAGCGTGGGGAGTTCGTGAAGCTTCGAGCATTCTTCGTGATTCGTGATCGATTCGGCGGAGCATTCGCTCCATTGAGGTAGGGTGACGTTCCTTAGCCTCATGCCGATCTTTTCCGTGATTTATAGGCCGCGGGGAGGCCGAGAGGGGATCATTTGAGCGTTTTTGGGTTTTTCCATGATTTGGGGAGAGCTCACCCGATCTATGGATTCAATGCATGGATTCGTGTTTTGAGGGCCTAGAATCATGCTAGGGGTCCCCAAGGGTCTTCCCCTTTGTTTTCCCCCTCTCCTATGGAGGTATGGGGGTGTGGTTGGGTTTTTTTTCGGCGTTCTTACCGTTTTCGGCCGCGGACTGAGAACGCGCTATACTCCAGTAGCGCGTTCTTGAGTGTCGCGCTGCCCCGACCGAGCGCGTTCATCGGAGAAGATGAACAGTTTGGCGGTTCGTGTCGCGCTATGGGGTCCTAGCGCGATCATCATTGTCGCGCTAGGAGGACCTAGCACGATGGTCCCTGTCGCGCTAGGGGTCCCTAGCGCGATAGTCCGTGTCGCGCTATGGGGCCATAGCGCGACAACCCTTGTTGCGCTAGGGGACCCTAGCGCGACATGCCCTGTCGTGCTAGGTATCCCTAGCGCGATTTGGTTCGTTGTTGGGTGTTCCCCTTGGGCCGTGTGTGCGTCCCGGGCACCCCGTGGAGTTCCGTGACCGTGTCTTTGGTGTCCGGAAGTCCCGTTTGCCTCGGTCAGGCGTTTGACCGTGGGCAGTGCGTCTGTTTCTTTTCCGACCGTGGTTACCGTACGAAGGAGCTAGTTCGTGGGGTGATTCGCACACGTTGTCGGGTTCGGACGTCGTTTTCCGTTGACTTGAGAGTCTACTCCTTTAGTGACCCTCCACTAGTCGTAGCCCACCAGTACGAGGTGCTGGTCTCACCTGGGAGTGGTGTACAGGCACCCACCTTTCGAGACGGTTTGTGGACCGGTTACCGTAGGCCCCTCGTCGGTAGCCAGAGTCCGGCTACGGGGGAAAACCGGTCAGAGGACCAGACCTAGTGACGCAAGGTCTGTGTGTGCACACGTGGTTGGGGGCGGTTGGACCCACGTCGACGGGCGTGACCCCAGCTAGTTACTTGTTTGTGGTTACTTGTACAGTGTCTGCGCCTCGGGTAGGACCTACCACGTCAGGCGGTTCACCTGCGGTGCGGTGTCAGACGTCAGGGGACGCTACCGGCTGTGCTTCTAGTGGGTGGTACTCCTGTCGAGTACGGAGTGTCAGACTGTCAGTCGTGTATTTCCGACCTTCGGGTTTTACGGTTCGACCGTTGGTTTCGGTCTTCTCGTGCCGTGGCACGTGTGTCAGTTTACGTGCTGTAGGGTCTAGTTCTGTAGAGTACAGGGCTTTCCTTTCCGAGGTACTTTCCTACCGTTAGAGTAGTGGTTTCTCGTTTTACGAGGTAGGGTTCGAGTGATCCCTACTGAGTCTTGTTCCGAGACTCATTCCCTGCGTGTTTTCACCGTGTGTCAGGTGAGACGCCACCTTCGGGGAGCGCGTCAGGAGCGCAGCGTGGTGCGGGTGCCCAGAGGTAGTGCCAGAGGTCAGAGCCGGGGTATGCCCCGTGTAGCTGTACTTTTCTTTCTTGTCACTGTACTAGTCGTGGACTGTTCTTGCTATTGTTGTTCTTATTGTGGACCATGTAAAATGTTAATTTATTTCCTGCTTAATATTATAACTGTTTTATTTCTGCAATTATTTGTGATACTTGTGTAGTTTCCACACCATCCTTTTAACCCTTCCGAGTCTTCGGGCTCGTGGGTGGCGGTGCGAGTCTCGGGTTATCGGGCCTTCCCGGTAATCAGATTCTCGGGTCGTTACAGCTGGTATCAGAGCGCGGTTGTGGAATTACATGAGAATCATAGGTAATTGTAGTGGTCCACTAGTCCACAACGATGATGTACAGGTGATGCTGGCATTGGGCACCGTGTGTTTATTTTGACCTTGCCGTTTTCGTGTTTTCTGTCTTGTGCTTCAGGAGCGAGGATGGCGCCGAGGAGGAGTTCTCGCTCTCAGCAGGGGCAGTCGGCTGGAGGTCAGGAGATCCAGCAGGGGGTCCAGAGGGACCAGGAGGAGCATAGCAGAGTTCTGGGAGCTACCGAGGCCGCGGATGCTGCGAGAGCTCCGGGGGCCGAGGATTTCTTCCGTGGCATGTACCATCTCATGTCTCAGCAGTTCGGCGGAGAGACTGGTGAGGGCTCGTCAGTCAGGGGTGGGCCAAGCCGAGCGGTGAGGGACTTTATGCAGTTCCATCCACCTTACTTTAGCGGCCAGGCAGACCCTGATGCGGCTCGTGATTGGCTTGATGAGATGGAGCGGGTGTTCAGTTCTGCGAAGAGTACTGCCGAGGACAGAGTGGTGTTGGCCTACAACCAGTTGCAGGGTACGGCTCGTAGGTGGTGGTCTTCCGAGTGGAAGACATCCTTTCAGCTTCGTCCACTTGAGCAGGTCGAGTGGGGTGACTTTGTCAGTGCTTTCGAGCGTACGTACTGTCCAGACGTCGTTGCTACGCAGCGGATGCGAGAGTTTCTGGAGCTGGTGCAGGGTGACATGTCCGTGTTGCAGTACAGGGCCCGATTTGTCGAGCTGGGTCGGTATGCACCTCATATCATGGAGCATGAGAGGGTGAGGACGACGCAGTTTGTGCAGGGCTTGAGGCTGGAGCTGAGGCACCATTTGATCGCGAATGGGGCCACTGATCTAGAGACGGCGTCTCGTGTTGCGATTTCCTTGGAGATGGATATGCAGAGGACTCGAGGACCGATCAGCCAGGGGCAGTCCGTGTCAGGTCGCAGCCAGCAGTCGGCTACCCAGCAGCAGGGTTTCTTCCAGCATGCGTCGGGTGGTTCAGGAGTACCGGCACCGGCAGCGTCAGTGGCAGGATCTGCGTCCTTCGGCTCGAAGATCAAGAAGTTCTTGAAGAAGAGTCTCCGGAAGAAGCACAAGGATCAGGGGCAGGCTTCATCGGGCAGTGTACAGCAGCCGATTCCTTTGCAGCGTCAGGGATCAGTGGGTGGATCGCGAGGACCTTGTCCACGGTGTGGTGGGACCCACCCAGGCAGGCAGTGCACGGCGCCGATCATCTGTTTTCGGTGTGACCAGCCAGGGCACATGGCGCGTGACTGTCCTCAGAGACCGCCGCAGCAGCAGTTTCCTCAGCAGCAGCAGGTTCCCCAGCAGCAGAGGCAGCAGTAGGGACAGTATCCCCCGCTACCCAGGTCAGCTAGTGTGGGAGGCAGGCAGAGAGCTCGTGGCCAGATCACGCACATGACCAGGGCAGAGGTAGTGGCGTCGTAGCTCGTGGAAGGTACCGTTCAGATTTTGGGTTGTGCGGCTCGGGTTTTATTTGATTCTGGCGCGTCTCATTCGTTTATTTCGGAGGATTTCGCGTCGAGCGTCGAGGAGCCGGTGACCCAGTTGTCCTGTGATTTGGCAGTGGAGTTGCCTTCGGGTGACTTTATGGTCACTCCGTATTGCTTCGACCAGGTTCCGGTGTGGATCGATGGGCGGAGTATGCCAGGCAGGTTGTATGCGTTGCAGCTTCGGGATTACGACGTGATTCTAGGCATGGATTGGCTCGAGACTCATGGAGCGGTGGTGGATTGTGGAATGAAGAGGGTCTACTTCCAGCATCCGAGCAAGAGGACCTTCTATTTCCAAGGTATCCGTTCCACCTCTTCTCGATTTCTTATCTCTGCTATTCGAGCCCGTCGATTGCTTGATTTAGGTTGTCAGGGTTTTCTCGCGTCCGTGGTTGTGTCTGACCGAATGGAGCCGGATGTCGAGGACATTGCGGTGGTGTGCGAGTTTCCCGATGTTTTTCCTGAGGAGTTGCCTGGATTACCTCCCCAGCGGGAGATCGATTTCGTGATCGAGGTTGTGCCTGGTACGGGACCGTTAGTGAAGGCTCCCTACCGTATGGCCCCCGCTGAGTTGAGGGAGTTGAGGGCGCAGTTGCAGGAACTGTTGGCCAAGGGGTACATTCGTCCGAGCATTTCCCCTTGTGGTGCGCCCGTGTTGTTTGTGAAGAAGAAGGACGGTAGTCTGCGGCTATGCATTGACTATCGGCAGCTGAATGAAGTGACCATTAAGAACAAGTATCCGTTGCCGCGGATTGATGATTTGTTCGACCAGCTTCAGTCTGCGCGAGTGTTCTCGCGGATTGATTTGCGGTCAGGTTACTATCAGCTGAGAATTCGTGAGTCCGATGTGGAGAAGACTGCATTCAGTACGAGGTACGGGCATTATGAGTTTCTGGTGATGCCGTTTGGGCTCACCAATGCCCCAGCAGCCTTCATGGACTTGATGTAGAGGGTGTTCCATCCGTATTTGGACCAGTTCGTGGTCATCTTTGTGGATGACATCCTTATTTATTCGCAGTCTGCTGAGGAGCATGCGTACCATTTGGGTGTGGTGCTGCAGACGTTGCGAGATCACCAGTTGTATGCGAAGCTCAGCAAGTGCGAGTTTTGGCTCAGCGAGGTGCACTTTCTGGGGCATGTGATTTCTGGTGATGGCATTTTCGTGGATCCCGCCAAGGTCGAGGCTGTGATGCAATGGCCGAGGCCGAGGTCGGTGACGGAGATCCGGAGTTTCTTGGGGCTTGCGGGGTATTATCGCCGGTTTATTCAGGATTTTTCTCGCATTGCGACCCCGATGACGAGGCTCACGCAGAAGGATGTGCCTTTCGTTTGGTCCGAGGAGTGTGAGCAGAGCTTCAGGGAACTGAAGAGGTTGCTCACCTCGGCTCCGGTGTTGGTTTTACCTTCTGGATCGGGAGGTTTCGTGGTGTGTACAGATGCTTCCGGCGTTGGACTGGGTGCTGTTTTGATGCAGCATGGTAGAGTGGTGGCTTATGCATCTCGGCAGCTAAAGCCCCATGAGGAGAACTACCCTACCCATGACCTTGAGTTGGCGGCGGTGATCTTCGCGCTGAAGATCTGGAGGCATTATCTGTACGGCGAGAAGTTCGAGGTGTTCACTGACCATCAGAGTTTGAGGTATGTGTTCTCGCAGAGAGATCTGAACCTCAGACAAAGGCGTTGGATGGAGTTCATGAAGGACTATGACTTCACCCTGTCTTATCAGCCGGGCAGGATGAATGTCGTCGCCGATGCCTTGAGTCGGAAGGTGGCGGTCAGTACCTTGATGCTGAGGAAGTGGAGGCTCTGGGAACAGGTGCCCGAAGTATCCTTCAGGCTCAAGATTCCCCAGGAGCGAGGGTTGGCAGTGCTTACGAGTCTGACTGTCACTCCTGCTATCCGTCGTCAGGTGACAGAGGCTCAGCATGCGGACCCTGAGTTGCCCCGGATTCTTGCGATGGCTGATGTGGAACTTGACGAGGACGGTGCTGCGATGTTTCATGGAAGGTTGTACGTCCCAGCGGAGGAGCAGGTTCGTCGTGCGGTGTTACGCGAGGCTCATGGGAGCAGGTACACTGTACACCCGGGTGCGACGAAGATGTATCGGAACTTGCGGAGGCAGTTCTGGTGGCCTGGCATGAAGAGAGATGTCGCTGAATTTGTGGCCAGGTGCCTGATCTGTCAGCAGGTGAAGGCGGAGCATCAGCGACCAGGCGGTACTCTCCAGCCCTTGGATGTTCCTGCTTGGAAGTGGGACCATGTGACCACGGATTTTGTGGTGGGGTTGCCAAGGACCCTGAGTGGGCAGGACAGTATTTGGTTGCTGGTGGATCGGCTGACGAAGGTGACGCGGTTGTTACCGGTCAAGGTCAGCTGGAGCGTGTCTAAGTTGGCTCGTTTCTATGTGGAGCGGATCGTGCCGTTGCATGGGATTCCCATTTCGATCGTGTCGGATCGAGATCCGCGCTTCACTTCTGGATTCTGGAGGAGTTTCCAGCGAGCTCTTGGTACGGAGTTGGCTTTTAGCTCGGCGTATCATCCTCAGTCAGATGGTCAGTCTGAGAGGACCATTCAGACTTTGGATGACATGCTGAGATCCTGCTGCCTGGAGTGGCAGGGGAGTTGGATTCATCACCTACCGTTGGTGGAGTTTCCCTATAACAACAGCTATCATTCGAGCATCGGCATGGCTCCTTATGAGGCATTGTATGGGCGTCCTTGTCGGACTGCACTTGATTGGTTTGAGGTGGGTGAGCGTGTTTTGACGGGACCGGAGTTGGTGCAGCAATGTGTGGACGTTGTGCACCTGGTTCGTTAGAACATGTTGGCGGCCCAGAGTCGGCAGAAGAGCTATGCTGACCGTGGGAGGCAACCCCTCGAGTTCGCCGTGGGCGATCATGTGTTCTTGAGAGTTTCTCCGATGAAGGGGGTGATGCGTTTTGGACGGCGTGGGAAGCTGAGTCCCTGCTATATTGGTCCTTTCGCGATTGTGGAACGCATCGGTGAGGTTGCTTACCGGTTGCAGTTACCTCCTGAGTTGGCGTCGGTGCATGACGTGTTCCACGTCTCGATGTTGCGGAAGTATATGCCCGATGACTCTCATGTGCTCGAGTTTTCTGTTTGGCCTGAGGTGACTCCAGATCTTTCTCTCCCAGAGTTTCCGATCCGCGTGGAGGATAGGCGAGAGCAGCGCCTGCGGAACAAGGTCATTCCCTTGGTGAAGGTCGTGTGGCAACGACACTCTGGTGGTGAGGCTTCGTGGGAACGTGAGGACGAGATGCGTCAGCAGTTCCCGTATCTGTTTGAGTGAGTCTTCCTCTTCTTTCCCCTTGAGTTGTTCTCAATTTTGAGGACGAAATTCCTTAAGGGGGGAGGGCTGTAATATCCCGGACCTTTCGGATCTTTCTTCGTGGGTCCCGGATCTGGTTTTCGGAGCGTCCGGCTCCGTTGTGTCCGAAATTTCGTTTCGGACATCTTTCGTGTTCGGATCGGCGCGATCCGGAGTCGTTTCGGAGGCCCGGAGGCGTTCCGCGGCTTTTCCGCGTGTGTTTTCCGATTCCCGGTGTGTGTTTCGGCTTTTCCTTCGGAAGCTCGCTGTGGGCGAACCGGGCAGTTCCCCCAGGCACGAGTGGTACCGTTGCGATCGGTGCGTTCCGAGGATTCCGGAAATGTATTTTTCTATTTTTTGGTATTTTTCTGAAAATTTGGATTTTCTATATAGCCCTAATTCTTTCCTTTTTCTTTTTCTCCTTTCTCTTTCTTCTTCTTCCTCCTTCCTTCCCCAACCGTGAACCCTCCTCTCTCTCCCTCTCTCCCATTCGGACGCGGCGAGCCCCTCTCCGGCTACGGACGGCGGCGGGGCGACGGCGCGGACGCGTGGGCGACGGTGAGGCGATCTCGTGGGCGTGCAGCGAGCGTGGGAAGCGTGGGGAGTTCGTGAAGCTTCGAGCATTCTTCGTGATTCGTGATCTATTCGGCGGAGCATTCGCTCCATTGAGGTAGGGTGACGTTCCTTAGCCTCATGCCGATCTTTTCCGTGATTTATAGGCCGCGGGGAGGCCGAGAGGGGATCATTTGAGCGTTTTTGGGTTTTTCCATGATTTGGGGAGAGCTCGCCCGATCTATGGATTCAGTGCATGGATTCATGTTTTGAGGGCCTAGAATCATGCTAGGGGTCCCCAGGGGTCTTCCCCTTTGTTTTCCCCCTCTCCTATGGAGGTATGGGGGCGTGGTTGGGTTTTTTTTGGGCGTTCTTACCGTTTTCGGCCGCGGACTGAGAACGCGCTATACTCCAGTAGCGCGTTCTTGAGTGTCGCGCTGCCCCGACCGAGCGCGTTCATCAGAGAAGATGAACAGTTTGGCGGTTCGTGTGGCGCTATGGGGTCCTAGCGCGATCATCATTGTCGCGCTAGGAGGACCTAGCGCGATGGTCCCTGTCGCGCTAGGGTTCCCTAGCGCGATAGTCCGTGTCGCGCTATGGGGCCGTAGCGCGACAACCCTTGTTGCGCTAGGGGACCCTAGCGCGACATGCCCTGTCGCGCTAGGTATCCCTAGCGCGATTTGGTTCGTTGTTGGGTGTTCCCCTTGGGCCGTGTGTGCGTCCCGGGCACCCCGTGGAGTTCCGTGACCGTGTCTTTGGTGTCCGGAAGTCCCGTTTGCCTCGGTCAGGCGTTTGACCGTGGGCAGTGCGTCTGTTTCTTTTCCGACCGTGGTTACCGTACGAAGGAGCTAGTACGTGGGGTGATTCCCACACGTTGTCGGGTTCGGACGTCGTTTTCCGTTGACTTGAGAGTCTACTCCTTTAGTGACCCTCCACTAGTCGTAGCCCACCAGTACGAGGTGCTGGTCTCACCTGGGAGTGGTGTACGGGCACCCACCTTTCGAGACGGTTTGTGGACCGGTTACCGTAGGCCCCTCGTCGGTAGCCAGAGTCCGGCTACGGGGGAAAACCGGTCAGAGGACCAGACCTAGTGACGCAAGGTCTGTGTGTGCACACGTGGTTGGGGGCGGTTGGACCCACGTCGACGGGCGTGACCCCAGCTAGTTACTTGTTTGTGGTTACTTGTACGGTGTCTGCGCCTCGGGTAGGACCTACCACGTCAGGCGGTTCACCTGCGGTGCGGTGTCAGACGTCAGGGGACGCTACCGGCTGTGCTTCTAGTGGGTGGTACTCCTGCCGAGTACGGAGTGTCAGACTGTCAGTCGTGTATTTCCGACCTTCGGGTTTTACGGTTCGACCGTTGGTTTCGGTCTTCTCGTGCTGTGGCACGTGTGTCGGTTTACGTGCCGTAGGGTCTAGTTCTGTAGAGTACAGGGCTTTCCTTTCCGAGGTACTTTCCTACCGTTAGAGTAGTGGTTTCTCGTTTTACGAGGTAGGGTTCGAGTGATCCATACTGAGTCTTGTTCCGAGACTCATTCCCTGCGTGTTTTCACCGTGTTTCAGGTGAGATGCCACCTTCGGGGAGTGCGTCAGGAGCGCAGCGTGGTGCGGGTGCCCAGAGGTAGTGCCAGAGGTCAGAGCTGGGGTATGCCCCGTGTAGCTGTACTTTTCTTTCTTGTCACTGTACTAGTCGTGGACTGTTCTTGCTATTGTTGTTCCTTATTGTGGACCATGTAAAATGTTAATTTATTTCCTGCTTAATATTATAACTGTTTTATTTCTGCAATTATTTGTGATACTTGTGTAGTTTCCACACCATCCTTTTAACCCTTCCGAGTCTTCGGGCTCGTGGGTGGCGGTGCGAGTCTCGGGTTATCGGGCCTTCCCAGTAATCGGATTCTCGGGTCGTTACAGTGGTACTCGTGAAAACAGGGACTATATCTCGGATATTAGACAGGAGTGCCAGAAGACCTGCGGTATGGGTCAAAACTCGATAAACTTATGAGAACATGAATTCACGTCCGTTCAAGATGGCGTTAATTAAAGAATTCACGTCCATTTAAAGAGGAGCCAATTCTAGAATTAACTATAATTAAATAAAATTTATACCAATTGGCGTCCATGTGAAGGGACGTTAATTCATGATTTATTTTATTTTAAATTGAATTTCCAAGAATATGTGTCTCTATACAGAGACGCCAATTCTTTATATCTTTTATTTTCCAGAAACAGCGTCCTTATAGGAAGGTATTGATTCTTTAAATAGCGTCAAGAATAAGGGCGTCAATTTTCATTTATCAAACGGTTCACAGAAAATCAGGGAGATGGGTTACGGTTCATTTAAACATGTTACTGTTCATTTGAGGGAAGAACAATGACACTTTTAATTTAGGGGGAATATATCAAAACCAATTATATGATAAATAGGAGAAAAATATAAGGTCTTTAATGTTGAAATATCACAATTTTATTTCATCTGATTAAAAAGATAAAAATCTTCAAAGATAGTTCGACGGTTGAACCCATGGACAATGTCCCATTTCAAATACTAATCTTATCATGGATCTAAATACATGAAAATTAAGAGAAAATTATGAGTATTTCAATAATATATTTATCCAGAATTTTAGATATATGGTTTCATGGTTATAAAATTTTTAGTCATATGTTAACTTCACTTGAAACAAAACTTCAAACCGTGACAGGAAATCATGCTTGCAATAGGGATCATCTTTTACTTAGTTATTGGTATAACCTATGTAAAACTAACAGGAACATGCAGATGATCATGCAAGATTTTATTGTTAACGATTTTTGCTTGGGAGAGAACACCTTCTTTTACGTTGGATGGAGGAGGAAGAAGAACGAACGGAAGAGCAGCAGCAGAGGCTCCTTCACGCATGGTAGTAGGGGGAGGAGGAAAAAAGATGCAGCAGCACGTAGCAACCCCATACGGTGGAAAGACGGAGGAAGAAGATCCACAACTTCCTCAGCAGAACACGAACGACAGCAGCAACAATACCCTAGGCCTTCTGCCGATCGTGAGGGGTGTATTTATAGAGTTGAAGCCCTTTGTGAACTCAGAGTTTTAGTTGGGCTAAAATTTCTAAGGATAATCCAAATGGGTTTTAGAGTTTCCATGTTAATCCTTCCCTAGCTATTTACGCAGCCACTTTCCCTACTCACCTCCGAACCCCAATTTCCCCATGCAAGACTTCGAACACGGAAAGGGTTGTGTCAAGACCCATGCAATTGTTCGAACATGACGTGTGTGTTGGGAAATTTTTAAGAGCCCAATGTGTGTTAGATATACATATTATCCATTCCCCCATGCCCATTATACATAAGAGTCCTACAGGAAGCCCCTTTACAATGGGAATGACCCAATTCCTTAGTTGGTGTATGAGATGCCCATCTATCCCTTTTTGCTGATGCCCATCTATCCCTTTTTGCTAAAAGCCTATTTATAAATTTCTGAGGTTAAGCTTTAACTATTATTAGTTGGGTCTTCTTTTAAATTGGGCTCACATGTGAGAGGGCTTTAAGATGTATTTTATTTGAGTTGGGCACCTTTTCAATTATTTGGGATTTTGAATTATGGTAGATTTGATTTATATAGGATTTTAATTCCCTATAATTTTTATCCGGGCGCTACACCCTCCCCCACTTAAAAGAATTTGGTCCCCAAATTGACATGAAATTCATCTCCAATAATAATAGTGGGGTATCTAGTTCTATTCTTTAAACATTAGACAAGATCATGTAGGTATGCTAACAAAGGCAAATTATTCTCATGAAAATTTGTTAAGCCAATTTTTTCTTATAAGCCAATTTTTAGCACTCAACCCATTGTTCTACCAAATCTCACCGGGTAATGATAGGTTTGAACCTATAAATGTATAAATTACATATCTTGACTCATCTTTCATAAATAAACGAAAATACTCAATATTACACTTAATAAAATGATAAAGACTCAAAGACAGGACAAGACTCAAGAAAATAAAAGACACCGACTCAATTCTCCAGAGCACTCATCACTCTTGCCATTCCCTGTCTCATTGATTGTTTGTGGCATTATTACCTAAAAAATGTTAAAATAGGTTGGATGAGCAAAAAGCTCTGTAGGAATTACATCTCTCATCAAGTATGATATAAGTGATTAACCAATTAATTGTGTACATGAGCATGAAATGCATGAACGATATAACTTGAAAATCATGATATTCAATCAAGCAGAAAGGGTGATCATTATTGAACATCAAAGCCAAGGAAGATATAAGCTCAAAAAAAAAGGAAAGTAATTTCCAAGCAGAACCAAGGACGAGATGCTAGTACAAAAACATGGACATATGCTTTAGATGAGCATAACTTTAGAGTTTGGCCAGAATATATCAGAATTTCAATAATGTTAAGCAGAATATCAATCTATCACAATGTCTTAATATCAGGAATTAACAGATTATCAGAATAATAGAAACAACAGATTAGCAGAATAACCAAATAACAAAAATTTCAGATTTTCAGACTTTGGTGCAATGCCACACCCTGAATTTCCCATGGTTTATAGAATGGACTTCCGTCCTACCTGGCATTGGTTGTCGCGGACCCACACCCCTTAATATTTCAGAATCTTGCATATATGGCCAACATATAGTCAACTGGTTATGCTCTAGAAATATTGACAAAGAATTTTCTGAAAGGAATACTATGTCATAACTAATGTGGATGATAAACGGAAAGATCCGTGATATAACGGAGTTTAGGGACAAAAGAACATGTAGGGACAACATGTCGGTAAATCTCTCATGAAATCTGAATATTTCAAAAACTGGGTTAATTGGCGTTCAATCAGGCCGCCGCGAACTCATGAATTCACGTCCATTGGGCGCTAGTTCAACAGAACAATGGGACATGAAAGGAATTGGCGTCATCTGGTCTAGACGCTGATTAAAGAATTGGCGAGTCTGGTACAGACGTCAATTCAGGGCAGAAATCGAACTCTCACAGAATATCCAATCGGGCGCTCTATGATGGCTGGATGTCATGTTTCTTTAGAGTGACATGAGCATAGTAAGGCTTATGGGTTTTTAGGGTACAACCTGCTCGGTTGCCTTGAGGGATTCCAAGGCTAGCGGAGACTTATGGAGGCCTTAGAGAAAGAAATTTCAATCCGGAGGAAATAATATCTGGCGGAGGGTCTTTCAAACTCCAAGAATTGAGGTGTCATCGTGAAACTCGTGAAAATAGGGACTCTATCTCGGATATGAGACAGGAGTGCGAGAAGACCTGCGGTATGGGTCAAAACGTGATAAAACTGTGAAAATATGAATTCGCATTCGTTCAAGAGGGCGTTAATTAAAGAATTCACATCCATTGAAAGAGGCGCCAATTCTAGAATTAACTATAATTAAATAAAATTTATACCAATTGACGTCCGTGTGAAGGGACGTTAATTCATGATTTATTTTATTTTAAATCGAATTTCCAAGAATCTGCGTCTCTGTATAGAGATGCCAATTCTTTATATCTTTTATTTATAGGAAATTGAATCCTTGTAGGAAGGCACTAATTCTTTAAGTAGCGTCAGGAATAAGGGCGCCAATTTTCATTCATCAAACGGTTCACATAAAATCAGGGAGATGGGTTACGGTTCATTTATACATGTTACTATTCATTTGAGGGATGAACAGTGACACTTTTTATTTAGGGAGAATTTATGAAAACCAATTATATAATAAATAGGAGAAAAATACAAGGTCTTTAATCCTGACATATCACAATTTTATTTCATCTGGTTAAAAAGATAAAAATCTTCAAAGATAGTTCAGCAGTTTATCCCATGAACAGTGCCTCTTTTCAAATACTAATCTTTTCATGGATCTAAATACATACAAATTAAGAGAAAATTATGAGAATTTCAAAAATATATTTATCCAGAATTTTAGATATACGGTTTCATGGTTATAAAATTTTTAATCATGTGTTAACTTCACATGAAATAGAACGTCAAACTGTAACAGGAAATCATGCATGCAACATGGATCATCTTTTACTTAGTTATTGGGATAACCTACGTAAAATTAACAGGAACATGCAGATGATCATGCAAGATTTTATTGCTAACGATTTTTGCTGGGGAGAGAACACCTACTTTTATAGGTACGAACGGAAGAAGAACGAACGGAGGAGGAAGAAGAACGAACGAAAGAGCAGCAGCAGAGGCTCCTTCACGTACAGCAGTAGGGGGTGGAGGAAAAAAGATGCAGCAGCACGTAGCAACACCTGACAGTGGAAAGACGGAGGAAAAAGATCCATAGCTTCCTCAGTAGAACACGAACAGTAGCAGCATCAATACCCTAGGCCTTCTGTCGATCGCGAGGGGTGTATTTATAGAGTTGAAGCCCTTTGTGAACTCAGAGTTCTAGTTGGGCTAAAATTTCCAAGGATAATCCAAATGGGTTTTAGAGTTTCCATATTAATCCTTCCCTAGCTATTTCCGCAACTGCTTTCCCTACTCACCTCTGAACCCCAATTTTCCCATGCAAGACTTCGAACGTGGAAAGGGTTGTGTTAAGACCCATGCAATTGTTTGAACGTGACGTGTGTGTTGGGAAATTTTTAAGAGCCCATTGTGTGTTAGATATACATATTATCCATTCCCCCATGCCCATTATACATAACAGTCCTATGGGAAGCCCCTATTCAATGAGAATGACCCAATTCCTTAGTTGGTGTATGAGAGGCCCATCTATCGCCTTTTTGCTAAAAGCCCATTTATAAATTTAGCACAATAAATTCATGGACACATTCTTTGGTGAACATGATATACTGCGCATTCTTCTTTGATCACAATATGACATAATAATGATGATCAAGGAGGTATAGTCATGGCACAATTCAAGTTAACATTTCTGTTTTAATGTCCCTAGTTATAGTGTGTTTCTGTGACGCAATAACCATGGAACATATAGGGAAAACCGTGGTCAAACTAGCCATAAGTAACAGGAAAATGACATGAAACATCTGATGATGGGGGATGTAGCGGTCTTGTGAAGGCCGCCCTATAGAAGAGACAGTCACGAGAGGACCGTTTTAACAAAAAAAGGGGCTGCCCAGAGGTGGTCTATCGCGAGGCCTCTACTTTAAGAAGCGATCTCTGGTATGATCACCGTCTGGTCTGAGCCCAGAACACCGGCGTGTCCCGACATACTTCTAGTAAAAACACGATTGCGATCTAAATATGATATGAAAATTGGGCAAATATATACCAAAAGAAAGAGCATTCAAAAACGTACAACATGGTATGATTTGATTAGGTTTTTGCCTGAGAGACACCTACCTTTGAACACGAGAAAGAAAGTCAAAGTATAAGAAACCCTAGACGAAGACTTCTCCTTCCTCGCTGCACCACGCTCCCGATCGCGTACACCAGCGACTGCTATGGCCAAATGGGGCTCTCGTGAGTGTTGGACGTCGACTTATAGGGCTTGGGTCGAGATATGGACGAAGAAGTGTCGTGGAGATTCCTCCGCGCGAAAACCGCGCTTGACCGGATAGCGCCGCGAAGTTTCAAAATTTGGCCGCCATAATTTGGTTTTGTGCGGGGAATATAAGGGGAAATGAGCTTCCACATTGGGCCTACGATTTGGGTCTGGATTGAGCCCATAAGAGCTCGAATTGGGCTCAAATTAGGCAGATCAAGGTTTGTTCTTTCTAAACACCGAGTTAACCCAAAACCTATAATTTCTGGCTTAAATAATTTTTCTTTTGGGGTCCGTCTAAAAGACAAAGTTGCTATAAATTTGGACCTCTACAGGAATGTGAATTTTTCTTATTTTTATAAATTGGTCGAAATTCATCCTAAGAGGAAATTCAGTTTAATATTAAGTAAAATTTAAAATTGCTACATAATTTATTATTAAATAAAGTTGGGATGCTACAACATGACTCAAGAAAATAAAAGACAGCGACTCGATTCTCCAGAGCACTCATCACTCTTACCCTTCCCTGTCTGATTGATTGTCTTTGGCATTATTACTTGAAAAATGTTAAAATAGGCTGGATGAGCAAAAAGCTCAGTTGGAATTACATCTCTCATCAAGCAGGATATAAGTGATTACCCAATTAATTGTGTACATGAGCATGAAATGCATGAACGATAAAAGTTGAAAATCATAATAATCAATCTAGCAGAAAGGTTGATCATTATTGAACATCAAAGCCAAGGCAGATATAAGCTTAAGAGAAAAGGAAAGTAATTTCCAGTAGAACCAAGGACGAGATGCTAGTACAAAAACAAGGACAAATGCTTCAGATGAACATAACTTTAGAGTTTGGCCAAAATATATCAGAATTTCAATAATGTTAAGCAGAATATCAATCTATCAGAATCTCATAATATCAAGAATTAATAGATTAGCAGAATAATAGAAACAATAGATTAATAGAATAACAGAATAACAGAAATTTCAAATTTTTAGACTTTGATGCAATGTCACACCCAGAATTTCCCATGGTTTACAGAATGGACTTCCGTCCTACCTGGCATTGGTTGTCGCGGACCCACAACCCTTAATATTTCAGAATCTTGCATATATGGCCAACATATAGTCAAAGGGTTATGTTCTCGAAATATTGACAAAGAATTTCTCGAAAGGAATAATATGTCATAACTAATGTGGATGATAAACGGAAAGATCCGTGATATAACGGAGTTTAGGGACTAAAGAACATGTAGGGACAACATGTCGGTAAATCTCTCATGAAATCGAATATTTCATAAACTGGGTTAATTGGCGTCCAATCAGGCCGCCGCGAACTCATGAATTTGCATCCACTGGGCGCTAGTTCAATAGAACTGTGGGACATGAAAGGAATTGGCGTCATTCGGTCTAGATGCTGATTAAAGAAATGGCGACGTCTGGTACAGACGCCAATTCTGGATAGAAACAGAACTCTCACAGAATACCCAATCGGGCACTCTATGATGGCTGGATGTCATGTGTGATGACCCAGACTCTGGATACCGGGTAAACCAGATACGACTTGGAACCTGTGAGGCCTCCCAAGAGAAGAAAAGCTCCAGAGGGATAGGAAGGTATGTGAGGTTATATTGAACTTCCAGATAAAGCAGTAAGCAATTAAATTTCAATGATTAGGATTGCTAAAATAGCAAAAATAAAATTATATTTTCTATAACAATTAAAACTAACAATGTCTAGTCTCAAGAAAAACAAGTACAGTCCAACAAGAAAGAGAACGCACTCTTAAGTTGGGGGAAGCCCGACTCTGGCAACGCTGGCAACTAAGAAGCACGCAGCAGGTACCTCCCAACACGAGGAACAACAGCTACACCTGAAAAGTCAAGGGTGAGCCTCATATCACTGGCTCAGTAGGGATCCCGCAGAACCCTACCACAAAATAAAGTAGTAAGAGCAGTGCTAACAACTAAAGCAAAGCAGTAACAGCAGGAGCAGGAACAACAGCAAAAGAGGAAAGTTGTAACATGAAAACACGGCAGCTGAAAGGACCTCGACCCTCTTAACTACTTCAAACAACAATAGAAAGGAGAACCCCGATCTCATGAAGTCGGGCATTACCGATCCATTGACAAATCATGAAACCCTATCGTGAAAAGCCTACAAAAATAGGCAAAGGCCTTACAAAAGACCTACACAATCAAAGGCACAGGACATACATGATCTCACCATCGTGTACGCTACAAAACCCGTAACCTTGAGTGAAGCCAAGCACATGATACTCAAACAAGTCACGAAAACACAAGTCATCGTGTCAAGTGATAGAAGCACCTTCTCACTATAAGAAAAGCCAAATGCGTCCACTGACGTCTTACACTATGCCTCAAGCGTCTCCGACTCAACTCGAATGCGGTAACAAAGACACTCTCAAAGAACCAAGGAACTACAATAATGAGTGACTAGTCAGGGTCACGCCTGTCGACGCTCGTCCAACGCCCCTGACCACGTGTGCACACACAAGCCCAATGTCTTGAGCTAGGCCTCTAGCTAGTTTTCCCCTCCCGTCAGACTCTAATGGCAAGACAAAGGGGCCCATGACAACCAGCCTACAAACCATCTCAACCGGGACTCACCCCGCCACCACTCCCAGGTGGGCCGACACAGGAAAGTGTGGTCAGACTACGACTAGTGGAGGCTCACTAGACACAGAGACTCAAAATAGTGAACACCGAAGTACAGATAGGGTAAGCACACACCCGTCACACGTACTATGGAGCACAATGCAATACACAACTGCTACCAGACTCAGGACAGTCAACAAGACCTGCTCACAACGATACTTGAGTCGCAAGACTCGAGTCAAGATCGTCTCACGTCATAACAACATAATGTTAATCCACCTAGTCCTTAAGCCAAATATCACGGGAAACACATTATGGAAAGTGGCACAGAATAGTCGGATGCATAACAGCAATAATGATAACAATGAGTCCTCGGCCTCCGAGATGCACAATGGACTCACAATTCTGCATAACACGAAACACGGAACATGAGGTATTACTGAAGCCCTCAAATCACATGGCATGCAAGCTGAGGTACAACAATACCTCCAAGCTCCCAAAACCAGGTCTCAATCCTCACAGGATAGTTGAGACACTCACAAGGTCACGTGTTAACCACTGGGTCACAACCGGGTTGACCAGGAACCATAATGACCCTCAAAATAATAAAAAATATTGCTCGGTACAATGGCACTCTCAGACACCCTATAACACGGTCACAGCCCTCATAGGACGTCCAAGACATCCACGGGACAATGGGCTAACCAAGGGGTCGAAGTCACAACTACTGAAAGCCAAACCAACACGAAAGAAACTCCCAAACAAATGGCGGTCTTACCCTTGGCCGCTAATCCTCATTGGCGGTCTTATCAGGGCCGCTATTTGCAGGGTAAAATAGACATAAAATGGTCTGCTCAAGGTTGTTTCTAGGCTTTAGCGGTCATGGCCAGACCGCCATACCTAAACTGCCTTGAAAACATAATAAGCCATCCTTTTGGCGGTCCTAAGGGCCGCTAAATCATGGTTGCGGTCGTTCGCTTGACCGCTAAACCAAACTGACAATGGAACTCTGCCTAGCGGTCTCCAGAGGGCCACCAAGCACAAATAGCGGTCACTGATAGGACTGCCAAACCATTCCGGCTAGAAAATCATAGGACTACCCAAAATCTGGTATTTTCATGCCCCAATCGCATCTAAACGACGGGGAAACAACCCTAACATCGATATCCACCTTCCTCAAGCCAGAAGGGATCAAACCATCCGCAGAACTGTAAGAAATGGGCGATTCCCACGAATCGACCCTAAATGACTCACACGAACAGTCGGGCTCATACCGGCTTCGATTCTCAACCAAATGCAGTAAAACTGGCAGGGAACGAACTCCAACATGCTAGGGGTTCAAATGAAACCATTTAAACTACAAACCGTCGCCTGGAACGGCGAACACGGCTCACACTCCCCGAACATGTATTTCGCCCAAACATGGCAAAACGCGCTCAAACTCACACCGTTCAGCTCCAAATCGCGAGAGGATGCAGGAAAAGAGTAGGGCATCTGTCTCCCCAACTCCACCAAAGATCTTACGTGCTGAGTTGACCAAACCTCACCGAAAACGATCACACAAACAACCCACGTCGACTTTGAATCCACAAACGGGATCGCGCCAACGCCACGCTCCGATACTCGTGCCAACACGCCTCAGATCAGCTCCACACCATCACCACCTCACCCAGCTCTGCTCCGGGCGCGCACCCGGGGAGAGGAGAATAGAGGAGATAAAACGGAGGGAGAGAAAGTGTGAGAATGTGAGGATGATAGAGGAGAGAGAAAGGGTTAAGAAGAAAAGAAAAATAGGAAAATTAGCAATTTTACTAAAATCTGATTTTCTGCAAGAAATTTCGTAAACTTAAAAAAATACGGAAAAATAGTCTTCGCGATCCTCGGAACGATCACAACGCACCTGTAGCTTCTCAGAGTCGCAAAAGTCAACGGTTAACTCTCCACAGGGTTCCGCAAGTTATACAAGGGAAAACCCGAGTGGATCATAAAATATGTATCAGGACCCACGAAAGCACTCCGAAAGCTCTCTGATTCCGATCTGAAGAATCCAGGATATTACAGTCCTCCCCCTTTTAAGGAATTTCATCCTCGAAATTCTAGGAGTCAACAAGGGAACAAGGGAAGAACAAACCCAAACACTAGCCACGCTCTCCAAGCATCAGCCAAACCTCAAACACAAAGCACGATAACATAATTCTCGAAAAACACAATTTAGAGGAACACTGCCAGACCACAATCATAGGCACACGCTCAAGATCTCAAGGCACATCGATCCGCAGATCGAGCATGGCACACAAAGGAACACAAGTCTAGCACCTCCGAAGCAGGGCATCATCGCTTTCGTCTGATAGGGAAAGGAGACACGACCCATGCCACAACAATAGCTACCGATAATGCACATTCGGTAGACACAACAAGCATCAGCTTAGACAAGGAAACATAGTCCTCTCAGCTGACTGCTCCAACCATCGGCTTCCGCGCCAAGAATAACCATGAAACTGGCACACAGAATGCCAATGATAGCACTGGACCACGAGCATAATCAAGTCAGTCCTTACTCAATCATTACATTTGATTCGAGTTACATGCCAACTCTACCTCGATAGAAGAGTACAACAAAACCAACCGACAAGATCTCAGTCCATACAATGCCGAATTTAGACTCACAGGGAACTCCTCCCAAGCTGAACACAGACACAAACAACCAAACAACAACACATGCAGTCGGCTCCGTTCTCAACACAGAACCATGGGACACAATTACAAGCTGGGTCACATCAAGGCACCATTACATCTGAACACACGGCTAACATATACTAACCGCTCGCAGCATACCAACAAGGACCCACTGTAGACACGCCAAAATTGATGCTATGATAAGTAAATCTCATGTCACCACGTGACACCCCGAAGTGGACTTCAATATTGGTTTAATATGAAGTTTTTCTAATTATTTCACATTTTTTCATAATAAATGGTAATTAACGCCTAGAGGAAGGGCGTCATTTAACTGACGACTTGATAGGAGGCGTGGTTTAATCAATAAACAACTATTCATACAGGCGTTGTTTCTTGGATTTTACGAATCCTAATCAAAATAAAACTCAAAGAATTGACGCCCATCTCTGGGGCGATGATTATTTAACGCCCATTCAAGCAGGCGTCATTTCATATTTTTAAATAAGGAAAGTCCTTTATTTCATAATTAAATCTAGGAATAACGACTGAATGGCTGTTGTCATTTCAATTAACGCCCCTCTTCAGGTCGTCATTTTCACCTCCGTCTCTGTTTCACCTACTACCTTCCAGTAGTGATCCTTTCCACATTTTGCACGTAGTGTTCGATTGGGAAGAGGGATCCTTGTTGGAGGATCAAATTCCTTGTTACAATCCTATTAACATAAGGATTTTTGGGGCTATAAATACCCCATGTGTTCCTCACATGTGAAAAAAGAAGAGAGAGAGGGTTAACAACTAGAGCATGGGAGAGCATTGTGAGAATTCTTTTACAGAGAGAAGAGAGTGTTTTCTTTTGCAGGTGATTCATCCACAGACGACTCTCCCACGGCGGTGACTCTTCCTCCATGGGCGAACTCCCTCTCGCAGCGTTCTTCTTCCTCCAGCAGCATCTTCATCCGCTGATTCTCCATCTGCTGTAGCCGCGGATCTTGTTCCCTCCCTTTACTGCTGCACACACAGCAGAAAGGACACTCTCCTGTCAATTTTTCTTATTTGTTGTTACTATCATATCATCACCACATGCACTCTTTCTTTAGCTCTCTGCTAGAGACGTTATCACTATATCATATAATTGCTTTGCATATCACCCGTTTGTTTGCATATCATTCATATTTCAACCTTGTTACTCCTTCTTAAGGGGTTTAAACCAAAACACACAAGGTGTGTTCATGCCCAATTTGATTGATTCTATATTTTTAGAGCATTGATACTACACACTTGGCTAATCCATATCTTTGTTTGTTTTTGAGTGTTTTGCAAGGGTAATCAAAGTAGAAACCCCCTTCATCGGCCGACCGGTTGAAGGAGGAAGGAAGGACTTGCAATCTCACCCACTTCATACAAGGTACATGCGATCATCCTATATTTTTGAGGTAACCCCTCTGGCGATCACCCTCCTTTGAGCATCTCATGCACATCCCTTTTTCCTTTGTGTCCCACATAGTTTAGCATCATCTTTACACATTTTTATCTTTTTTATTTTAAAATATTTTTCTTTTCTCTTTAAAATGTCTATGTGACACGTTCACAAATTGGCGATCACGGTGGAACACTTTTCATTTTCATTTTGATTACCCCTCCCTTTGGCACCCTCGCGTGCCCCTCCTCTGGCACCCTCGTGTGCCCCTCCTTCGTGCTCCACGTAGCACACTCCCCTTGTGCACCACGTGCACACACCCCACTGGATTAGCCAATTTTTTGAAGTGTCCATATCATTTTTTTAGAAAAGAAATTTGATTTATGTCAGTTATCAGTGCTTTCGATTCTCTGTACTGAATAGCGCCCTCCCTGCTACTGCCATTTCCCCATACAGCGACCCCTCACAGAGGCATTGTTTCCGTTTATTTTTCTACATTTTTAACATTTTTGCAATCAACGCCCCTCTCAGAGGCGTCATTTCTGCATTCGACGCCTCACACCAAGGCGTCAATTCTGATATTGCTATTAATTTCATCCATTGTTCCTGATTACTGTTTACTACATTTTGACGCCCCCTCACAGAGGCGTCATCCTCTCATTTAACGCCTCATACTAAGGTGTCTTTTCTTACTTACTGATATCCAACTCTGTTTACTACATATTTGACGCCCTTCACAGAGGCGTCTTTCACTGGTTCAGCACCTAACACTAAGGCGTCATTCAGATTATTGTTGTTTTATTCATGATTTGAGCACCGTTTACTGCCATCTGACGCCCCTACATAGAGGCGTCATTTCCACAGGCAATGCCTTACTCTAAGGTGCCATTTCATCTTGATTGCTCTCTGCTTCCACTGTTTACAGTGATTAGCGACGGACACTCAGTCGATGCTTATTGATATAGCAACCTCCGTGAGGTCGTCATTTTGTTCTGTGCCCACAGAACCCTGCTTACTGCTGTGCCTTCATCTGTTGATTGCCATTATTGTTACTTGATCATTATCTTCTTGATTTGCCTGCATTAGACTGCATCTTAGGGCATTTGGTTGAGAGACCTCGTCTCTCTACACTCCTAGGATCTCACACCCCCTCTTGGTGAAGGAAGGACCCTCCTATGAGCATTCCGTCTCATTGGACAGGAAATTCCTAAACCAAGCCTCCGTAAGTCCCCGCACCCATGGATTCCCTCACGGATGTCAGGCAGGTTGTACCATTGAAGCACCCGGAGTATAGTTGACCCATACGTTGGTGAGGAGGAGAAAGAACCTAGTTGACCCGGAGATTGCACCCAAACTCCCAACTAGGACCCACATTCAAAGGAGAGAATTCCTTATACTTTAAAATTCACCTTAATCTCCAAAGAAAATCTAAAATCTTGGGCTCATCATAACTTGAGTGTGTATCTTGTTTGATTGGGTGATATCTCTTGATTATACTTGTTTATTGGAAATATTGTTTCTCTCCTTAAAAGATGAAACTCCGTTCAGGTAAAATCATCCATATGGCTAACTATGGGTATACCTACGAAGGTTATGAGGAGGGTCAATCTGACCCATTTCACGAGGTTCCTCTTCAGGATCCTGCCTATTAGGAGGGAAACTATGCTCCCTCTTCCACTCATTATCCCCAGGTCCACATGGTGGACACTACTTCTCAGGAGGTTGAGCCTTCTTCCCAAACTCTACCTACCACTCAAAATACTTCTGGGGAGGTCTCACCTTCTTTAAACTTTAATGACTTTCTGAAAGCACTCACTCAGTTAGACGACTCCCAACGTCAAGCGGTCCAGACCGCTTTAAAAGGGAAGTCTGTCCCGTCATCCTCCAATCCTCCCCAGGCCGCGGGTGGCCATTCTTTCAATACCCCCAATGACCAGGCGGTCGCACCTAGGGTGCCTTCGCACCCACCAACTCTCGTCATGACTATGCCGGCTCAACCGGCAAGTCACTCTATTGCTAGGCCTCAACAACCCCCGATTCCACAGTTTTAAGAAGGCCTATGCCAAATCAATACTCTTCTAATCCGGCCCCAGCCGAGTCTGATTCCAACACCTTACTCCTCCAGAAAATTGCTAGCATGGAGGAGCAGCTGAAGAAGGTCACGGCACCAAAGACCGCTCTAGAGGTTACCCTTCCTACTCTGCCAGTTTTTCACCTACCTCCATCCGAGATGCCCAACTTTCGGCGGTACAATGGAACGGGCAATCCGTTCATCCATTTAAAAGACTTTATGTATGAGGCATCGTTCTGGCAAGATAACAAGACTTCTTAGCCTATCTTTTTAGGCGGTCTTTAGATGGTCCGGCACTGGAATGGTTCTACTCTTTAGAGCTGGCTGACGCCGGTGATTTTGATGTTGTTCAGCGAAAATTTCTCCAGAAATACAAGGACCGTGTGGGTCCGTCTTTGTCAGTTACTGATTTGGTTGCCGAGAAGATGAAGCCCGAGGAAGACTTCATTTTATTTGCCGATAGATGGAGAGCCATGGCCGAGAGATTGAAAGATACTCTGTCGGAGATGGAGCAGGTAAAGATGGTTGTATCAAACTCCACTCCGCAGTTCCGTCACATCTTGGCTATGAACAAGTTGAGCACAATGGAAGAGCTCTATGAGAGAGCCAGATATATACAAACTCAAATGAAAGACTCGCCCATCATGGGCATGTTCGAGCCGAGGCCGAAAGTAATAAGGAAGAATGTTAATGTTGGCAATAGTGGTGGAACCACCGAGGGCACCGTCACTAACGAGCAGGTGAGCGCATTTGGCAATTCCACACCTTTCTGCCACCCTCCAAACCAAAGGCCGCCACCACAACAACCCACCTTCCAAAACCAAGTCCACCAGCCAAACAGTAACCCTCCTCAGACTTTCCAGTCTCTTATACCTCAACAACAACAACCTCATCTTACGCCCCAGAATCAGCCTCCACAATACCACCAAGTACCCCCCGCCAACCAATTATGCACAACAACAGCCGCAACAGCAAAGAAGACCACTGGGTCCCAGAAGGGCCCAATATCCTCCATTGCCCGAAAGTCTACCCGATATTTTCAACGCCCTTATGGCCGCCAATGCGCTCACCTTGCCTAAAAAAAGAATGGTGTGGCCTGCTAATGTAGACACTTCTCGGCATTGCATCTTTCACCGACAGCCGAGGCACAACATTGAGCATTGTTTTCATTTTAAAGATTATATATATGACATAATGATCAAGGTGGTATTGATTGGGATGAGATGAGAGATTTATCGCTATTTTAAAGGCACGAAGGCCTCCTCGGCAGCAACAGGCTCAGCAGCCTGCTCAGCAACCAGCATCACCTCCTCCTCAGTAGCAACAAGCTACCGCACGACAACCGAACATGGGGATCGTCAATAACCCATTGCCGGAGCATCCACCAAACCAATAGGTTAACCCTGTCACCTCATTCCATGAAGTGGAGAGGGGGCAAGGGTGGCACCATGAGAACGCCTCTGTCGGGGCCCTAAACCAAGAACCAATTCAACCACCGCGTCTATTAAGGATGCCTCATCCAATACCTTCTCACCAACCGCTTCGTCCCCTCTTGCGCCCCGCCGGCCAAATACCCTCCACCACCACCACTACAAACCCCTCGCCAACCAGGCCTCTCCTCATCCGGCCACCGCCACCTTCCACGCCACAACAAGATCTTCCCTCCACAAACCCGTTGCCATCCAGGCCACTCCTCATTCGCCCCTCGCCGACTCCCAACTCCACCACTACAATCCATACTCCTCCACCTCCCACAAACCCTTCCCTTTTGCCTAGGCCTCTCCTTATTCGGCCTACACCTCCTCAACCGTGCAGGCACCTCCCACACCCCCTACCATTACTTTGCCAATCACCACCACTCCCCAACCAACGAGGCCCCTCATAAGGGTTCCTCCTTTGACTACTCCTCCAAACCCCAACTCCAACATTCCATCTACTTCTTCATCCCCCAACCCGACAGAGGCGCGATCATGGATCACGATGCTCTGCATTGGACGGATGTTCCACCGCGTCTTTCCTCAAAGGGAGCTAGAGCCCGCACAGGGATAGGAGGAACAAGAGCCAGAACAAGAATCCATACCGGGCACACACTATGACTTGTTAAAGCACTTGGACAAAACTCGGCGAGGATTTCCATTCTGGAGCTGATAAAGAGATCACTATTCACCAACAAGTTTTAAAAGAATATTTGTAAAAGGTGATGGTTAATGAGGATATCTCAACTAACATATTACAACAGTCTTGACTCCGGCATGTGAACAGCCAGCTATTACTTTCCATGAGCATGAATTAGCTCCAAAGCCGGCAAGAAAATATGCCTTGTGCATTACAATCAATATCAATAAGGTGCCAGTCAAACAATGCTTGGTAGACACCGGAGCGTCAATTAATGTGTTGCCTCCGAGTACTCTAAAGATGTGTGGCATTCCGGAGAGCCAAATCCGGCCACCTACTATTACCGTCACGGCTTATGATAATACCAAGAAACCTCCCTTGGGGATGATTACTCTAAAGGTTGTCTGGGTCTGTCGCAGTCACAGCAGATTTCTATATTTTGGACATGGATCTGACCTTCAACGGCATTTTGGGCCGCCCTTATATACAAGAGCTTGATGTTGTGCCCTCAACTAATCATCAATGCATAAAGTTTCCTCATAAAGGGCGCATCGTCAAAGTCACTAGTATGCCCATTTTACCGATATAGGATATACATTCTGCAACATCGATACCTTCTATATGGCCTTCCAATAGGCCTTTGCTCTCAGTGTTAGATGTTGCCGACCCGCGGCGGGATTTGTTAAGACCTCCAGTTACTAAGCCGGCATCACCATTAATGACACCCCTGTCTTCCCAGGGGAAGAAAAAGAAGAATATGTTAAATACCCCAGGGTGGAACATTTTGTTGAAGATGGGGTACAAAACTTGGTAAAGGTTTGGGTGCTAACCTCCAGGGCAGGGTCAAACCCGTCAGGCACCAGAAGCTGATTCCCCGAGGTGGCCTGGGGTACAAAGGGCCGAGTCAAGAAGGGCCATGGGCCGTCATGACTTCAACTCTTAAAACAGATCGGCAACCCCTCACATGGACTCTGCATACACATTTTGTGAAAGGAGGAATTCAGCATGACGAGCAAACCACAATAGTCACTTCCATGCTAGATTACCAAGATGTACATGCACGGTAGTTTGCTCGTCATATAGCCCCATTGGCTACATATAAAGCTTTGGAGTCTTTAAGGCCCGATAAGAGAAGAAAGATGGATGACCTGGAGTATGACTGGTACAGGTGGTTCGACATGAATGATATCACCATTGCTCTGAGCCGCCTGTTCATGCCGACTGATCCGGAATGGCCGCCATTGATTCATGAACTGATTGAAAAGCCAGCAGTAATCACTGACAAAAGGCAGCTTCTAAGCAATTACACAGATATTGGAGAGCCGGATGTGCCGTATGAAGAAGGCTTCACCGTGGATAGGCCGTGGGCCGGTCTTTTCTCTCTTAAATCCATCCATCCAACAATTGTTGTCCATTTGCTTGATAAAATGTTTTGTTCAGATATCCCTAGACCGCCCGCGGTCTTGATAACTTTGTCTCCAGAATTATTCCAAACTTCTCCAATTCCTCCTTTGCTCCTCGAGCAATTCTCCCAACTTTCCATCACGCCCCCGCGAGGGCAATCACTTATTCAATCTTTCTCAAATCTTTTAATTTCAGCACTACCTCCTATTCCTCCTTCTCATTGCTTTATTATTGAAAACGAAAAAAAATGCCAAATTTCCAACTCTCCAATCTTCCATATCTTTTGAAGAGACCTCCTATCTTTCTTCGGAGTGTGCCTCGATCTAAGGGCCGCTCTTTCAAGGTTTGCTAGTGGACCTTCTTTTCTCCTCCGATGAGGAGACCTCCCCTATATCCCCTCATGTATCCATTGCATCTTCGTCTTCTTCTCCTTCTCCTCCCTTAGGTCAGGGTAGATCGTCCAATTTATCATCTTGCTCCTCCCCTCTTCTTCTAATAAGACTTTTGGGGTAGCTTCGCATAAGAAATCCAAGGGTAGGCAGATTCCCCGTAGGTTCTTGCTAGATCTAGCTAGAAGATGTCGGGCATGCTTAGCTCTTCCCGAGTTTTTAGAGGATCCCATACTCTGCGAGATATAGAATGTGAGGATGTGTGCTTTCTAGATGAAGGGTTTGGTGTCTATGAAATTATGAATGATGAAGACCCTATTGAAGAGGGGGATGAAGATATGAAGAATATGAGGACGAGGCTGATGCTTTTGCTAGTGGTATGCGAAGATTCGATGAACCATCAGCCTCAGTAGAAGAACCCACCAAAGAAATCAATCTGGGTACCGAGGAAAACCCTAGGATTGTCCTCATCAGCAAAAACTTGCCGCCTTCCGAAGAAGAGGCACTTATTCAAGTTCTTCAAGATTACAAGGACACGTTTGCATGGAGCTATGAAGATATGCCAGGGTCTGGACCCTGCGCTTGTTGAACACCGTCTTACACTTAAGCCAGGGTCTGTCCCGGTCAAACAGCGGTTAAGACTTTTCCAGCCTCACACGACTTTAAAGATGAAAGAAGAGGTCGATAAGCTCATAAGGCCAGATTTATTAGAGTCGTCCTCTATCTAATTGGGTGGCTAACATTGTCCCAGTCATGAAGAAGGACGGAAGAGTTAGAATTTGTATAGACTTTCGGGACCTTAACTGCATGTGTCCTAAGATGACTTCCCCCTCCCTCACATAGATGTGTTGATTGATAATACGGCAGGTTATGAGACCCTCTCTTTTATGGATGGCTTTTTTGGATATAATTAGATCGCTTGGCTGAGAGGATCAAGATAAAACCTCAGTCACTACACCATGGGGAACTTATTGTTATGTGGTCATGCCGTTCGGACTCAAGAATGCCGGAGCCACCTACCAAAGGGCCATGATGGCTATTTTTCATGACATGATCCATATTTTTATAGAGGTGTATGTGGATGACCTGGTAGTGAAATCAAGAACGAGGATCGAGCATCCCGGGGTTCTGGCCAAAGTCTTGCAAAGAGCACGGGAGTATCAATTGAAGATGAATCCCAAGAAGTGCGTGTTTGGTGTTTCGTCAGGAAAGTTGCTTGGATTCATTGTCAGTAAAAGGGGTATTGAGATTGATCCCAACAAGGCAAAGGCAATAAGGGACATGCCTCCTCCCAGGAATTTGAAAGAAGTCCGAGGATTGATCGGGAGGTTGCAATTTATTCGCCGGTTTGTCTCCCAGCATTCACAAATGTGTAGGCCATTCTACGAGCTTACCAAGCCGGGAGTCAAATTTAATTGGGATGACAAGTGTCAGGCAGCCTTTGACGGACTAAAGGATTATTTGGCCAATCCTCCTGTCCTGAGGTCGCCAATTCCAGGCAAACCGCTTGTTCTCTATATTTCTGTCCTGGATGACTCTGTAGGTGCTGTCCTGACGTAGGTTGATGAAGAAGGAAGGAGAGGGCAGCCTACTACTTTTCTAAGCTCTCAACCCCTGTGAGCAGAGATACTCAGCTATAGAGAAGACTTGTGCTGCTTTAGTCTGGGTAGTGTAGAAACTTAAACATTATTTCTTAGCTCACGAGGTTCATCTCATTGCTCGTATGAATCCTATTAAGTTTCTCCTTGAAAAATCTATTCTCACTGATCGATTAGCACGATGGCAAAGCTTCCTTTCTCAATTTGACATCATCTACATTCAACAAAAAGTGATTAAAGGCTATGCCATAGCAGAACATCTCGCCCATCACCCTCTCCCTAGATTTGACCCTGTCCGCTCGGAGTTTCCAGAAGAGGAACTAATGTCCATCAATCAGCCCGATTCGATGTGGACGTTACATTTTGATGGAGCTCTGAATTTAAAAGAGAAAGGGATTGGCATTGTTCTCCTATCACTTAAGGGTATCACCATTCCACTTGCCTCTCAGCTTACATTTCCAGTTACAAATAATATAGTTGAGTATGAGGCTCTTCTGGTCGGTCTGCAGGCTGCTCATCAATTCGATGTTACCCAATTGTGAATTGTAGGGGATAGTCAGCTTATTCTTCACCAAGTGCTCACCAAGTGTCACATGCTTGATCCTAAACTCAAACCCTACTAGGAATTGGCTTCCGCTTATGCTAAGCTTTTCACCAAATTAATCTTCGTCCATGTTCCTCGTGATCAGAATATTCTAGCTGATGCTCTTGCTTCTCTTGCTTCTTCCTTGGTTTTCCTTCCCGAAAGGGATTTCCACTCGATTATTGTTCATAAGCATCTCACTCCTGCTATTAAGGATCCAGCTTTCCTTAGTATTAAGGAGGAGGTGCTCAAGAAGGTTAATCAAGAAGGAATCATTGAGAATAAGGAGATCATGTTGTTGGATCTAGAGAAAGAATTGGATGACGAAGAGAAGCCATGGTACTACGAAATTGCTAAGTATTGCCAGGATCAATCCTATCATGAGGAAGCCATGACAGAAGAAAAGAAAGCCATTCGAAGAGTTGCCCAACGATACACTCTGGTTGGAGGTGTGCTTTATAGAAGGGGCCTCACTTGAGTTTTGGTAAGATGCCTTGATGATGACGAATCTTGGAAGGTTGTGGAAGAGGCGCATTCAGGAGTGTGTGGTGGTCATGTGAATAGCCAGGTGCTAGCTAAGAAAATCCTTAGGCTAGGCTTCTATTGGCCCACTCTAGAAGAGGACTGCTCCATCTATGTTTGAAGGTGTGTTAAGTGTCAACTGCATGCCGACAAAATTCACTCTCCTGCTTCTTCACTCCATCCTATGTCCTCCCCGTGGCCTTTCTCCATGTGGGCTTTCGATATCATTGGACCTCTTGGTGATTCGAACCTCCTCACAAAACCAAAATCATTTATACTCACAGCCACGGAGTACTTCACCAAGTGGGCGGAAGTAGAAGCTTATGTGGAGATCAAAGCGTCAACGGTCTGCAAATTTATAATGAAGAGCATCATCACAAGGTTCGGCATCCCGAGTACCATTGTCACCAACAATGGACCACAATTCATCTCTCAAGAACTTCAGGACCTCTGCAACAGGTATAACATTACATTGCATCATTCATCTCCTTATTATCCGCAGGGCAATGGCCAAGCAGAGGCAACTAACAAAACTTTGATCAAAATTATCAAGAAAACGTGTGAGGCCAACAAATTTGTGGATTGGCCAGAAAAGCTCGTTGAAGCTCTTTGGGCCTATTGCACTTCCATTCGTACCCCTACTGGGCAAACCCCTTTCGCCCTCACTTATGGAATGGAGGCGGTAGTCCCTTATGAGATTCTAATTACTTCTCTACGAGTACAACTGGACAAGGAGCTCCCTATTGATGAGCATCGCGAGTCTCTCCTTGCTCAATTGGAACTCTTGGACGAGAAGCGTTTGGCCGCCGCTGAATATGCGCGTGTTTATCAAAATAGGCTTTCACGTTTTTTCCAAAGAAAGTGATTGAGATAAAATTTAAGATCGGTGAAATGGTAATCAAACGAATTTTTGTAAAATCGGGTGGACCCCGTTCAAAACTCCAACCAAACTGGGAAGGGCCTTACGTATTAAAAGATGTCTATCCTGGCAACGCTTACAAATTGATTAACGCTGAAGGAGAAGAACTGGCTCACCCTTGGAATGGACTTTATTTAAAGAAGTATTACCCCTAAGTCTTTGAAAAAAATATAATAAAAAAATGATTGAAAATGAAAAAAAAAGAAAAAAATATGAAAAAGTTGCAGGCTGACATAGTGCATAGGCCGCAAACCCGAAAGATCAAAATCATTAATTCATTCTTTCAATCTTGATGGTTTAACCTTGGGGTCAATTCCCGCACACACTACACGCTTTACTCTTAAACTCGAGCGGTCCAAAATTCGAGGAAATCTGACCCAAATTAAGAGTGTAAAAAACCCTTACCTATTCTCTTCTCTTCGGCTCACGAGAGGGAGTACGAGTCAAGGAATGCTAATCGAACCTACCCGCCGCCCTAGTAGGTGGAAGTCAGGGCCCAAAAGGGAACAAATGCTATAAAGCCCAAGTACAATTAGGTCTTATTTTTGAAAGGAAAGTAAACAAACAAAAAAAAAGAAGAAAAGAGAAAGTTACAAACAAAAGAAAAGCATGTCAAGAGGGCAAAGTCTCTGCAGGAAAAACCCTGGACGTAAGCATGCGTGAATAAGGGTAAAAGAGCAACAAAATTTTCCTAAGCCAAAGACTGAATCCCAACAGGCATTAGGACAAGGGAGGAAAGTTTCATGGCCCTCTGAAACCTCCCGTGAGCTTCCCCAATTTATTCTTCATTTCCCCCTTCAGTATGTTTTAAGCTCAAAAGAATGGCAAAGACTGACTAAGAAGGATGGGTCACGAGAGGATATGAGTAAAGGCACAAGTCCTTAACCACGTTGACCCGTTGTTAAGTCATTTAAAAAAGATTAATGAATTTAAGATGGTGATTGTGTAAGGCTTAAGACCCTTGTACTATGCTCAGCCTCATAAGAGAAAGAAAAGAAAAAGAAAAAAAAAGAAAAAAAGGGAAAAACATAACAAACAAAATTTTTTTTTGCATTTTTTTAATTAACGCCTTCAGGCGTAGGCGTCATTTCCATAATTAACGACGGTGTCAATGTCGTCATTTTCAAATTAAAAAAAATGGTTTTTCAATTCACGCCCACTTGAAGGGGCGTCATTTCATCAATTCATGGCTTTGTCAATGTCGTCATTTTAAATAAAATAAACAAAAAAAATAATTTTTCAATCAACGCCCGTATGCGAGGGTGTCATTTTCAAAAGAAAAGAAAATGAAGAAAGAACAAAAATTTTAAGCACACTGCTCTCCCATTTCATATGCCTGATTGCATTCTTGTATGGGCATCCCTTATTTCAAGTTTGCATTTGCTTGCTTGCATGTTGCATTTCCTTATATATTTTTTATTATTTGCCTTTTATTAATTAGAGGCTTGGCCCCTTGACCCGGCAACAAGGTCAAAGTAGTGACAACCCCTTGCTTATTGAGCAAGGGGCGAAGCCGAACAGATGAATTAATCTGTTTGTTTAAGTGTGAATCGCAGGGTAAGAACGAATAAGAACAAAAAGGAACAAAAAGAAAGGAAAGGAAAGGCAACGCAAGTACACAAGTACACAAGTGCTCAAACTCCGGTAACAAAAATCTCATATACACACACACACACACACACACACATATATATATATATATATATATATATATATATATATCTGAGTACAGGTGTGAGGGTGGAGGAGTACAAGTAAGTCTCTCCCTCTCAGCTCTCGCCTCCACCCTCCTCTCTCCTACTCTCAACCTCACCCTCGTCGTCCCGACGAGGCGCCCGCGGAGGGGGCATGGACCCCCAAGAAGTAGCTGGAGCTCGAACCTGCTCCTTTGCCTCGCTCCTCTGTCAGAGAGAGGAACCCGCCACGAAGGTACTGTTGGTGAAGGAGTATCCCGCATCCCACGCCTGCTCCCGGCGTCGCTGGAGGTGCTCCTCACTCGCCTACAGCCTCTCCTGAGTGACGGCTACCTAAGCCCTCAAGTCTGCGAGCTCCCACTTGCGTGCTATCAGCTGCTCCCACTCCCGGACGCGCTCCCTCCGCTCTACGTCGAGAAGGACTCTTTGCTCTATCACGTCCTGGGGTAGCTCCTCTCGCCGCCTCAAGGCCCCCTCGAGCTCCGCGACTCGCTGCTCGCGGATGGCTAGAACCGTCCCAGCCAGTGCGGCCTAGGTAAGCGCCGCATGTAGCTCTGTGGCCCGCAATCATCAAAAAAATCATCAGTTGCACATTTAATTCACTTTCATAAACAACTGAAATAAATTGTTATTAACTTACCTGGGTAGCTAGCGCACGATGTCCTGCCTCGATGCAAGTGAGCAAGGCTCGGAGCTCCTCAGTCTATAAAACATAAATTTTCATGAACACATATAATAGCACATAATCAAATGCATTTTTAAGTTTGAGTTTGAGTTTACCTGTGTGGCGAGGTCGTGCTCCATTGCCTCGTCATGAGCAACCGCTCCGGCCAGCTGCTCTGCTAGTGCAGTCGTCTCTGTGCTAGGCCCCCTCGAGCTGGAAGCTCCTCCAGTCTCACTCACCGTTGTTCCCTGCTGGGCATGCTGTATTCATTGAGATTGTTAGTGGCTAATCATTAATAATTTTGGAATTCATTTGCATGTAGCTAATTAAACACTCACCAGGGTCTGTAGGTCTGCCCATGTGGCAGCCAACTGGTCCTCTAGGCTATGGAGATGGACCTGCATGTCCATCCCTGCTACATCCCGTGCATCCTGCATTCATCACACATATCAGTCGCATAATAGACATATAACATTGGCAATTATTTAAAAGAAAGTGCATTTATACGTACCCCTAAGACCCTCATCTGGGTTCGGCCAGCGTAAACCTCCCAGTAGCGTCGGAGGTACTCAAAGCTATCTGCTGCCTGCGAGGGGACTCGGGTCCCGCCGCACTGCCAGTCGGCGTACTGGTCTAGGAACCTGACCCTCCAATCGGTCACCTTCGTGTGACCGCGAGTCTTCTTGCCAATCCCCTGGGGCTCACCAACCTCGACCCACTCCTGGTGTAGGCTGAGGGTCCTCATGGCCAGTCTAAGGCGTAACGGCTCGATCTCGTTCAAGCAATGAACCCAAAGCTCATGCCTAAAATGAGGTCAGCCCGCTACGACCCAAGGCTGGCCCTCGTCAGTCATACCCTCGTAGGGTCTCCACACCACCTGCATTCACAAACATGCATATCATCACATCATATCATCATATTTCATAAAGCAGGAAATTGCATCATATTGAACATACGTACCAGGGAGGCGGGGTAGTCGCGGAACTCCCACCAGAGCACTCGTAGCTCGTAGGCGAGTGGCACTCTGATCACTAGTGGTAACCAACACCGTGCCAGTGGGAACGCTCCCTCATCCCCAGATGGAGGGTCGGCACGGCCCATCGGCATGTATAGGTGGCTCCATACCTGCATCCATCCATTGCATTAGTAATCATTCATATGCATAAGCATTCAAAAAAACAAAAAAAAGAGAAAAGCAAAAAGGAAAGACAAAAAATGCATACCTGAAGAAAAGGTGAGATGCCATTGATAGTCGTCTCTCGACCCGTCCCTGTGGACAGGTTGGCTATCAAGTGCGCCAGTAGAGCGGCTCCCCACGCGTATCTACCGACGCTCTCTAAGTCCTCGAGGATCCCCAAGAATCGATAGTTGATGATGTCACCCTTCGTGCCGAGCAATAGCCTCCCGAGCATCAGGAATAAGAATCTCCTCAGGTCTCGGTCCACTCTGTCCCTCTGAGCCGGGTCCTAGCAGTAGACGGTCCTAGCTCTACCAATCAGCCTCTGCGAGAACTCCTCCAGAGACTCCCTCGACCTCTGTCTCGAATCTCCCAACCCCATAACTATGGTCAGGTCGGTAAGATAGATGGTCCTGCACTCAGTAGGCATCCCTGCTATTGTCTCTAACCCTAGCAGTCTCTGGGCCAACTCACTATAGTCAGGTAGGGTGATCCTGCTCACTGCCTCGCCATCCACCCTCAGCCCGGTAATCCTAGCAACATCCTCTAGACTAGGAACCATATGACCCCATGGCATCAAGAATGCCCGACTAGTACTATCCCATCTCTCCCTGAGAACCTAGATCAAGGGTAGGTCGGGGTAGATAGGCTCTATGCTAAGGAAGGGACCGAACCCCATAGCATCTACCCTATCCTTCTGAAAATCCGGTAGTCTGTGGTAGGCAGATCGAACCTGGACCCAGGAGATCCGAGTCCTCATCAATCCCTGCAAACAATAAGATCATTTTGATATGAGTTTTACATAAGTTTCATGGATATTCATTTGCTATTTAAAGTCTGTTTGAATTGACGACCTATCTATAGTCGCTACTTGGTTAATTGACGCCCCTGTGGGGGACGTTACTTCAGAGTGCGATTCTGGTGATTTTATGCGACCAACCCTGGGTCGTTATTTGTTTAAGTGATGCCCCTGTGGAAGGCGCTATTTTGAAGGGTATTTTCAGTCCAAAAAATCATAATTGTGATAATTTTGAATTAACGACCACCCAAGTGGCCGTTGGTTAATGAATTAATGCCCCGATAGGGGGCGTTGTTTTTTGGGGTGTTTTAAAATAAGCAGTGCATGAAATAAAAATAGAGGCATATATCAATAAAGAGATGGCATGGAAATAATGGCAGATGATAATTAAACATTATAATTCTAAAAATGACGACATGATGCAGGGCGTGGTTTCATGGATTATCCATTTTTAGAAATTAAAAATAATTTAAATTGATGACCAGAAGTGGGTCGTTGTTTGAATTGACGGCACCCACTGGGGTGCCATTTAACTTTGTCACTGGTTTGCCATTTCTTCCCTTTACCGAGGGCTATGGGAAATTGATAAAAATCAAGAAAAAATAAAAACAATGGAAGGGCTTGAGGTAGGGGACCTACCTTGCTTCGCTCGGGCGCCATTAGCCCTCCACGGAGGGGCTGACGTGGCTGACGAGGCTGTCGAGGTTATCGAGGCTACCGTGGCCGTCGAGGTCGAGGGGCCGCCGCCACCGGTGGTGCGCCTTCTTCTTCTTCCCCTTATTCTTCTTCCTCGTCTTCTTCTTCCTCCTCATCATTGTCATCATCCTCGTCATCTTCTTCTTTGTCTTTGCCATCTTCTTCTTCTCCATCATCTCCTCCTCCTTCTTCTGTGTTGGCTTCTTCCTCTCCACCGTGCTCCGCCGCCGAAGCACCCTCGGCCGTCGCGGGAGGAGCCTCCTTCTCCACGGCGTGTTCGTCGTCGCCAAGATTCACGACCTTGGGGGCAGAAACTCTTTGGCGCTTGTGAGCACCGCCCGCCATGGGTACAGAGAGAGTAGAGAGAATAGAGAGAGAGATAGCGATGAGGGGAATGGAGGGGGGCTCGGTTAGGGTTTATAGCAGAAGAAGGAGGAAGAAGAGGGAAAGTGAAATGAAGGAAGGAGAAGAAAAGAGGGAAATAGGGTTTAACGTTCGAAATGAATTGATGCCCTAATGGGTGTCATCACCCTTTTAATTGACGGTTTGGATCAAGGCGTGGTTTCATGATCTGACGACATGGTTTCGATCGTCTTTTAACTTTGCAAGGGAACTTGCACCTTTGTAAGACGCATTAATAGGAATTTGATTGATGTGATTGAAAGTCATGATTGCGATTTATAATTGACGTCACGAGAGGAGGCGTTAGTTTGTTAAGGAACGACGTTGGTCAAGGCGTTATTTGTGAAAAATTGAGGGGATATTTTGAAAAGAATTTAAAAATTTTAAGCAATAAACGCCTTAAGTTGGGGTGCCGATTAATTAGCGCCAGTTTGCGAAGGCGTCAATTGTGGGTTTTATTTATTTTCAAGGAAATTGATTAATAGAGACTGACGACGTGTTGGCAGGCACCGTTTAAGGAATTGACGCCATTAAGGCTGTCGCGGCTTAGAATAGAAAGCCCGAAACTGAGTTTAATTAGACAGAAATTGATTGAATTGGAAGAATTGATCATTATAAAATGCTCTTGGCTCAATTAAGGAACACTCCTTTATTTCATTAAGAAAAGCATTATTACATCAATTTCTTGAGAGCTATTACATAAGATTTGTATTTCTCTTCTTCTTCTTCAACATGTTGCTTGGACCTATGAAGAAGTCCAACCTTCCATTGAGCCATGATTGTCTTGATCTCCTCTTGATCCCCACTTGAGCCTAGTTCTCTCCTTTTGAGTGGTGGAAGGTGAGAAGCTTCTTCAAAGATGTGCCGAGGTAGACAAAGTTGTGGAAGGCATCAATGAGCGTTGTAGAGGATAAAGTCGGTCCAGCTGATTAGACATAGCTCTATGCCGGTGGAGAGTCTTGAGTGGAGCTCTTGAGTCTTGAGAAACTCCGATGTGCAAGTGAAACCGTTCTTTGGCATGGTCTTGAAGTAATTCCTCCAATCAACCCTTTTCTTGAGCTTCGGTACCCGATTTGTCATCCTCTCACATAAGCCTAGAGAATCCGTCATACATCTGAGAGGGCTCTTGGAGAAGATTTTTGAGGCCGTTTGGGTTTCTTTGCATGGGTCAAATTTTAGGTGGAGGTCCACCCAACAAGATAGAAGGAGCATTGACCCATAGAGAGGTCGCCCCAAGGAGGCGGAGGTGAGCCCGTTGTAGAGATTGGCTAGCACCGCCGGCCCAATCCTTTTGCCCTCCCATGTGCTAGCTATTGCACTTAAATGGCATTCCTCTAAGTAATCCTCCATTGAAGGGAATAGGAGAGCTCTTACCAAGCATATTACAAAGCCTTTCATTACTCTCTCCAACAAATCTTCATCTTCTTGAGCTTGGTCCATCCTCTTATATACCCATGATGCTAGTTTTAAAAGATTAATCCCCTTATTGGCCTTGATTTGGTTCACTAGGTTAGGACTTGGTATGAGGCTAGTAAGCATCTCATGAGCATTTATTTTTCTTGCCATACTAGCCATCTTTGTCTCATCATCTTGTTTCATCATCTTCAACCCAAGGAGTAATTCTACTTCTCTGTGTGTTTGGATGCCATAATTCAATTAGAGCTCCTATGGAGGCCCAATCAAGGTGGGTGTCATTGTAATGGGTAGCATGGGTTACTAGGCCAAGTAGGTGCCACTTAGAGAGGAAAGATCTCATGTCTAAAGATAATTTAGAGAGGAGTAGGGTTAGCCATTTGATTTTCAAGAAGCTCCTTGGTCCCGGTACATTTGGGTAATCCTGAAAGAAATAAAAAAAGAGAGAAGAGAAGAGAGTGTGATCAGAATTTTTGAAAGAAGAGAAGAGAAAGGGTAGAATAAAAAGCTTAAAATAATGCTTAACTTACTTGGCCCATAGTTAATCTTCCGCCAATGTGCCCAGTAATTTTTGATATCCTAGGAAATCCCATTCTAGGCTTCTTTGAAGGCCCCTGCATCAGCATCTTGGCCATTTTCTTCTTCTTCCTATTGATGAAGAGGTCCCTTTGTTCTCTATTCTCAGTTTGCTGTTAAAGCTCGGTTGCTGCAGCGTCCAGTGTTCTGATGTCTTCAGTTTAGCAGAAGGTGCATCCTTTTATAAACTTTCGAAGCTTTGGGCCATTGTCAGACAAGTGCAATCGGTGTTTGAGTCAACTTCAGTCGCTGGAGTTTTGTTTCCGAGCAGGGAACGGAGCGTCGGTGTTTATAGTTAATTGACGACATAGGTCCTGGTGTCATTTCCTTGATTAGCGACATTGATCATGTCGTCATTTATCCAGTGCCTTGCATGCGGGCGTCATTTTTAGTCCGATTCCAAATCAAATGGCGAAAGTAATTAATGCCATCGTGGCTGTCATCATTTACGCTTATAACGCCTTATGAAGAGTCGTCATTTCCTGAGCTTGCATCTTTTGAACTATTTTATAGCATTATGGTTATCATGAACTTAAGTGCTTTATACTTTGATAAGATTGATTATATCATGCACTTATGATCATATTTTGAGCTTTATTAAGCTAATGATCTTTTATGAGCTAACAAATTTTGAGCACAGAGAGGAACATCTTATGCAGGTCTTGAGGCACTCGAATCAGGTAACATCATTCCATTCCTTGTATTTTCTCATGTATGCATTTTTTACTATATAGTATCTACTCTATTATAGCATATCAAGGACCTTGTGGTTCTGATGAACTTGGAATTTGAGTTCCCCTTCATCAAAAATAGTGATAGTTCCAGGAGAATCTTGATCGCACGGATAGGCCGTTGAGTCATTTAAGGTTTGGGACGACAGTTCCACTTTCAGAGTTGATGGGCGGATAAACGGGCTTCGGCTTAGTGTCAGCTTAGAGATCTAGATTCCTGACCAAGTCTGGATGGTTTAGCAATATTATCTTTGATTATTTTCTATTTTAGTTTGTTTTAATTTTTCTTTTAGCCCAGCATGCATCATGTAGGACTTTGAGCTTTAATGATGAAAATCCTCATGTTACGCCAATAATGAGGTCCGCTTGCTCTTAATTGAGTTGACATGAAATGTTCCATTCAAAATCGAGTATTATGCTCTCCTTGAAGCCGCTCAGGCTGGTTCCTTGAAATCATTCATTCGCTGGGTCTTCATCTCAATTCACTTTATTTTCCTACAAACTTACCTTGGTTGTAGCACGTCCACATTGGCTGGTAACAGCTCTCCAATGGTGTCTTTCCTTCCGTGCCCTCGCGCATATTACATTTATTAGCTTAGTTCCTTCATCCAGCCAATCATTGCTTTCTTGAAATCATTCGAGGTTGTTTCATTCAAAGTCATGGAAATATTTCCAATACTTAGTGTCGGAGACGTGTCACATCACACCTTGGCATCTACTTATCATTTCGTTCCCACTTCATTCCGCTTGTTGCACTTTCGCTTCATTCTGTCTCACTCCCTTGCAAAGCAGACGCCAAGGTGGGACAGCTGTAGACACACCAAAATCGATGCTATGATAAGTAAATCTCATGTCACCATGTGACGCCCCGAAGTGGACTTCAATATTGGTTTAATATGAAGTTTTTCTAATTATTTCATATTTTCCATAATAAATTATAATTAACGCCTGGAGGAAGGGCGTCATTTAACTGATGACCTGATAGGATGCGTGGTTTAATCAATAAACGACTATTCATACAGGCGTTGTTTCCTGGATTTTATGAATCCTAATCAAAATAAAATTCAAAGAATTGACGCCCATCTCTAAGGCGTTTATTAATTAACGCCCATTCAAGCAGGCGTCATATCTAATTTTTAAATAAGAAAAGTCCTTTATTTCTATAATTAAATCCAGTAATTACGATTGTGTTGCTGTCGTCATTTCAATTAACGCCCCTATCAATGTCGTCATTTTCACTTCCGTCTCCGTTTCGCCTGCTACCTTCCAGTAGTCATCCTTTCCCCATTGTACACATTGTGTTCGATTGGGAAGGGGGATCTTCACTGGAGGATTGATATCTTGGTTTTAATCCTATTAAAACAAGGAGTTTTAGGCCTATAAGTACCCCTTGAATCCCTCACGCGCGCGAGTTAAAAAGAACAACACAACAAAAAAGAACAAGAGAGCTTAACAGAGAAAGAGAGTTTCTTTCTTTCTGCAGGTTCCTCCAGTTGGTGGGTCTTCCTCCACAGGCATCCTTTTTCCAGGCAGCGCTCTTCTTCCGTAGGGGATCTTCTTCTTCCTCCAACAGCATCTTCATCCGCTGATTCTCCATCTGCTGCAGCCGCGGATCTTGTTCCCTCCCTTTACTGCTACACACACAGCAGAAAGGACACTCTCCTGTCAATTTTTCTTATTTGTTGTTACTATCATATCATCACCACATGCACTCTTTCTTTCTAGCTCTCTGCTAGAGACGTTATCACTATATCATATAATTGCTTTGCATATCACCCGTTTGTTTGCATATCATTCATATTGCAACCTTGTTACTCCTTCTTAAGCGGTTTAAAACAAAACACACAAGGTGTGTTCATGCCCAATTTGATTGATTCTATATTTTTATAGCATTGATACTACACCCTTGGCTAATCAATATCTTTGTTTGTTTTTGTGTGTTTTACAAGGGTAATCAAAGTAGAAACCCCCTTCATCGGCCGGCCGGTAGAAGGAGGAAGGAAGGACTTGCAATCTCACCCGCTTCATACAAGGTACATGCGATCATCCTATATTTTTGAGGTAACCCCTCTGGCGATCACCCTCCTTTGAGCATCTCATGCTCATCCCTTTTTCCTTTGTCTCCCACATATTTTAGCATCATCTTTACACATTTTTATCTTTTTTATTTTAAATCTTTTTCTTTTCTCTTTAAAATGTCTATGTGACACGTTCACACCCACAACAACAAACCTCAGAGAACGCATCTCGAGGACCACAATCACGTCCCGAGAGCACAACTCCCAAGAAATACAGAGAAGAAAGTGTACTCGACCACATATACGCTGACAGATTTCCCCAATTCTCAAGCATGCCAGTGCCAACAACCACAAAGCCTCAAGCAACGGCATGGTAACCAACAACATCAAGGCACACATAGCCAAGAAGATGTCACACCGTGGAAACAAACCTCTCGGCCGGTCAAAATCTTCCAACTAACGATCCTCGACCACACGCTTCAACTATGCACTCAACACCACGCACATAGGCATCAAAAATAACTCGGCATCCGCATCTCGGCACACACTCGGCGCCATCGCAATTCACGAAACTGTAATATACCATGCCTCAAGCACCGATCCTACTAACAGCCGATCACAAGTTGCCAAAGTGCAAACCATGAAGAGCACCAGTTTCAGCACAAAGCACAAAGAACGCTAATCTCAGCTTATCCTCATGTCCTGAAACAATCATTGAACCTTCACAGCACACAGCCGCCAACCACGGCACGTCGAATATGGTGCGCAACGGCCCCCAATTCACAAACTGGGTCCAAAGCCAAGCCATCGCCGAAGCAAGAGTAGATGAGGTTCAGAAGTAACACAGTCTACACATAAGTAGACACAGGACAAGGCTTCACCGAGACAGCACTCCCAAAGCTTACCTTGAAAAGATGCCACAAGACAAGATGAGAAGAATCAAGCTCGACTAACAGTAGCTCACCAGGAAAGAAAATCCTAGGTCCGCCCGAGCATTCTCTCAATCAAGGCATCCAATCGACCACCTCAACACAACCTTAACACCTCAGAGGATGAACAAACCTCAAGCTGGGAGGACCAAACCAACATGAGAATGTGCACGGCCATCATAGCAATAATAAAGCCACCAGCCACCTGAACAAGCCACGAAAAAAATCTCAAACACTGCACCGAGATCGGTGCCTGCCGGTGAGCTCTGCCAAGTGTAGCACAACCGAGACAAACACTGAAGAGTGGTAATCTCGCGCTGCTCCTGAGCCGTGAGACCCCGGAGGAATCTTTGGTCACGGTCACCACGCGTGTATAATCTGCAAGAGGGGAAACATGTCAGAGGTGCCCAAGGATGGAACCCCAAGGAAAACCCACCGATGCCTAAGTCAGCAAATGTGATAGAGGATGGATGCGAAGAGAGGTGGTAGGAGAAAGAAAGGGCACGATATTATTCTCCACGAAGAGGTGTGGTGGTTTTCTCTCAAGATGCTTGCTTACCTCCTCGGAGGGTCTCCCAGGGGGTTATATAGTTGTCCGTTTAACGTAAGAGTCCAGGAAGCTGAGGGGATTTCGAGGAGGTTACGTCCTTGTAGTGGGCTCTTTATGGCACAAGGAGTCTTGCTCTCCCTTATCTCTTGGAGTTCCCTGCTCCTACTGGATCCGTAACGGATGCTTGGATAAGCTTCCGACAGTGGGTACGAACCTGGGTGTTGGCTTGGGATTTTATCCTGAGCGATAAGCGTGTAGCTCGGATACGCCGTGTTGGGTCCCCGTAGGAGATCTCTCGACCGATCTGTCGCTCGGACTTCCGGACCTGAGGGTCGCCTAGGAAGTGCTGCTCCGAGGGAGTTTTGGGCTTGAAGTAAGTGGGCCCGACATGGGGATGTCACTTTGGGGAGCCAGGCCTGGTTTGGTCGAATTAGACCTAGTTTGGCCGTGCTTTAGGGCGGTAGGTTTTCCCCCCTCTCCAAACACCATGACAAAAGAAAGACGCTCCCTCAGAATCTGACAAGGGCAAAAAAACCATCTCACACTGTGCCAACACAGCACGTATAAGACCACACATGAAAGCAAAGCGATAAACAATTGCAAAACCTATGCCAACTATCGATTGTACTAGACCTTATGGACTCTGAGCACTGCGATATCTTGAATTCCCATGTACTTCACAAACACAGCTCAGCTAGATTAGAAAAACTCTTAACAACTCTGAACTCTACTCTGATACCAATTGTGACGACCCAGACTCCGGATACCGGGTAAACCCGATACTAGTTGGAACCTGCGAGGCCTCCCAAGAGCGAAAATGCTCCGAAGGGATAGAAAGGTATGTGAGGGTACATAGAACTTCCAGATAAAGTAGTAAGCAATTAAATTTCAATGATCAGGATTGCTAAAATAGTAGAAATAAAATTATATTTTATATAACAATTAAAACTAATAGAGTCCAGTCCAAAGAAAGACAAGTACAGTCCAACAGGAAAGAGAACGTACTCTCAAGTCGGGGGAAGCCCGACTCTGGCAACGCTGGCAACTAAGAACCACGTAGCAGGTACCTCCCAGCACGAGGAAGAACAGCTACAGTGGAAAAGTCAGGGGTGAGCCTCCTATCACTAGCTCAGCAGGGATCCCGTAGAACCCTACCACAAAATAATGTAGTAACAACAGTGCTAACAACTAAAGCAAAGCAGTAACAGCAGGAACAATAGCAAAAGAGGAAATCCATAACACGGAAACACGATAGCTGAAAGGACCTCGGCCCTCTAATCTACTCTAAATAGTAACAGAAAGGCGAACCCTATTGTTGACATGTTCTCCCTTACTCCCTCTTTTCTCTTGGAAATCAATGTGGAAGTAAGTGAATTGAGGTGAGAAGGGTATAAAGGAGTCATCGTGATCGCCACCAAGGTTTCGAAATGTAAAAGAGTTACACCCGTACCTTGGAAAAGGGAGACACTCGCCAATGGTCAGCACTACAGAGATAAATGGCTCATAGTGAACTGCCCTATGAATGAGCGGTCGATCGACAGACCGCGCAACAGTGCTGGGACAAACACGGGATGAAGCCTGGCTTGACGATGGAACAGTCCGGAGGAAGCTGCTGAAGGATGCATGACGGTGCAGAGACGTCCGCTCTATGCTTCAAACGGACAGGGAGATGACCGTTCAATGCCACCAGGTTTTAAGTTGTAGGATCTAAACATCCACCCCTTTCGGCCGGCCAGAGGGAGTGGGCCTCGTGCTGGGATGATGTTGACCTGCTAAAGGATATAGAGAACACACAAAGGAAGACCAGATTAGAACTTATAATGTGTAGTAACTGCTAGAAATAGAAAGAAATAAGCATGACTAAGATGGAATAGGGGATACTTGGAGGTTTTTAAACCCCTAAGGGCGTCAAAAACATAGGAGGGCGCGTGTAAATGATGTATGAGAGTAATAAAATGTGGAAGAAATATAGAAGAAGCGATGCATGCAAATAAAAGAGAACGGTGGGACTAAATGAAATAATGACTCAAAATACAACTACTCCCTGAACTGGAGGCCTATGCAGACGTAGAAGGCCTCCCTCCCTGGTGGTAGGTTGCTCAAAGATTCGGCAGGGCTTCGCCGTCGACCCAAAAATCTCCCCCCTTTTCAAAGCTTGACCTTAGGGTCTATTTATAGAGCCTTAAAAGACAACCTCAAAATTAGGGTTTTCAATGAAAATCAGTTCAATATATCAACATAAAATTCGTAGATAATATAATTATCTTCCAACCAGTCCAAATGGCACCCCATTTGGTTGAGAAACCGTAGAGAAATAGTTGGAACAAATCAAGGATAAAACCACGGATAGAGAGAGAAAAATCCTTAATTTCTTCAGCCATCGAACCATTGCGCGGTCGTGCGATAGACCACCTAGTCCATTGAGCGGCCTATCACCAGACCATTCCACGCTGTCGGTGGAAATTAAGTAAATAAGCAATATTATCCAAATATCCATCGAACTGCCCGATCATTTCGCCGTTGGACTCTCATGAATTGGGCGGTTACAAATGGACCACCCAGACCATTGAACGGCCATAGGCCGACCGCCCAATGCCTGTCGGTGGTAAATCAGAATAAATTAGATAATTAGATAAATATCTGAACGACCAACGAATCTGGGACTCTGAGATATGGACGGTCATGTACCAGCCGTTCAATCAATTTGAACGGTTAGCTATGAACCGTGCAAAAGCTTGTCGGTGGAAATTCAAATAAATCACCTTAATATCCAATAAATAGTGACACGGTCCATAGTCAACTGCTCCAAAACTGGAAGGTCAAGTGATAGACCGCGCAATGGCTGGACACTTGAAAATCGAAGAAATGTGATAAATCAAGCTAAATCAAGGCCCATTAAGCCCCGATTTGAAGCAGACCGAGTCAGGGAGGGAGGTACCCAAAAAATAGGCCCAATAAGTTGCCTGAAAATAGCCCAATGAGTAATGGACAACTTGAGACATCAATAAATGATGGTAAGAGAAATGACTCAACTTATCGGTAAAAAACGGGTGTCAATAGATACCCCTCCTTAATGCCCTCTTTGCAGGGGAGCAAGCGGAGGTGGAGCAAAAGCGGAATGGAACATGGAGATGAAGCGGAAATACAGCGGAGCGGACTGAAAAGCGGGCGTTAAGGTAAAATGGCACCCATTTTGCCAACAAGTGATAGGAATCTTGTGGAAAACTCTGAATTAACCACAATGAATAGCTAGACCAAAAGCGACACCAGTCTGAAGGGATTAACTAACTAAAGGGAACACAAGATCAACCTCATAGGGGATATAATCCCGCGGACCAATGAGGAGACCAGAATAAGCGAAAGTAAAGAGACGGACTAATACTCCAGACGGGGACCTCTTAATCAACCAAACCGAGTGAAAGAAACCAGAGAGAACCTTCCAACTCAGAGTAGAATTATTCCTCTTACCCAAACACTGAACACACATCTATCCATCATTGGTGGGACATCAGCGGGCAAACCATGGGTTATGAATGCTTAAGAGATGCGTATGATGCATGCTGGGCTAAAATAAAAGAAATCATTAAAAAATGCAAATAAAGCTATATAATAGAAAATACTCGAGAATAATCTTGCTAAGCTCAGAGAATCAGAGTCAAGACACTATCTACAACCACAGCGTGCATGATAGAACCATCCTCCCCGTGTTTTCCCAACCTAACGGCCTATCCGACGATTAAACATGTGCACCTTGATCATCATCATTTTTGTTAAAGGGAAACGTCAGATCCTGGAACACATGAATGACCAGCCGGTTCTTGAGGTAATATAACAATATAGATACCGTATAGTAACACAACAATGAGTAGGGATAGAGAGCCATACCTGACTTACCTGCGCAGGCGAAATGGCATTTTTTTTATTTTCATTTTCTGATTTTTATGGATTTTCATGTATAAGACAAATATGATAAACAAGCAAGTATAAACATAGCATAGATAACATAATAATTAACTGAACGACAAACAATACGACATAACATAATGATCAAATGAAATGGGAGATAGTGCAACATAACATAACAAAGGCAAACGAGCACATATGCAATGGCATGAACAAACAAAATGCATGCATGAACACGGTGTGACAAGACAACAACGCGGTGGGACAACACACAGTTGGGACAAGAACATGACGGATGACCACATGGTTTGGACAAGAACATGAGACATAAAGGGGTGACTAACAACATGTGTAAGACAACTAACAACACTCGGTGAGGGACAAAACAACATGTGTGGGACAACACAGTGGGACATAAACACGTGACAAGGACACGGGGGGACAAAAGACATAAACAAATACGCCCTTCAATCAAAACTCAAGATCAGAATGAAGCAGAACCGCCAGGTTCATTATCGTGAGGCAAAGCCCCCACATAAATATATGATCATTGCAAACAAAAGCTGAGAAGGGCATGAGCTTCAGAACAGATCGAGAGAGTGAATCGAAGAAGGAAAGAACAGATCAAATATGTGGACGGGAGGCAGAGCACAAAGATGTAGCAAGGAATGCCTGAGTACTTGCAACCTGCACACTTAGCACACGAATTACGTATCTGTCCTTAAAATAAATGTAAATGCATAAAAAAGACACATTTTTAAATTTTTTTGTAGTTTTTTTTATTTTTTAGATTTTTAATAGTATTTCATTTTTCTGGATTTTTTGAAGTATTTGATTTTTTTAGGTTTTTGAAATATTTGATTTTTTTGAAATTTTGAAGTATTTGATTTTTTTGGATTGTTGATAATATTTATTTTTTTTGGATTTTTTGAAGTATTTGATTTTTTTTAGACTTTTGATAATATTTGATTTTTTTTTTAGATTTTGACATAGCAATCCGCAGCACCTAAAGACGGGCTCCAACTACTGGCTAAGGACCGTCGTTCCTACCCCTTTCATTAAAGGCTTCCCTTAAGTAAGGCGTGCATGTGAGGGTGGCTTACCACAAGCAACCGCTTCTAAAGAACGTACTAAGGCCATACCCGGGATACAACCCAGCCTAAGAGGGACAGTCAGAAGAAAAATAGGAGACAAGCTTCGTGCAGGATGGGAGATATCAAGACTCGAATTCTTTCCAGGGCACTACCCCTCAAAGAGATAGCATGTTGCGCCGGGACTTTGTGTCTTTGATTTTTAGACCCATATTTATCAGGCACGCATGTGACCAGGCTCATGACGTCCCGCGGGGAATTATACTGCCACTCTTGCCATGCCTTTGATTCATAATTTTGCATTGATTCATTTTCTCATTTTGGTAGCCCTTATTGGCCAGATATAGCATGAAAGTTCACTTTTGAGGGTCAAGACTGCCCCTATTTGAGACCTCTCTCGTATTAGGAAGCGCCTAGGTTAGTCATCTTATCTATCAATCTCTTGCCCCTGTACTTGGCCGAGCAGAGAAGAGAAAAGGCCTTCGTACATACCCAAAGTATGGCCAAAACAGCAACGGTGTGCCTTAGAGAGATAGGCTATGGCTCGCCGTGTAGTGTATGAAAAAAATCCATACTCAAAGGTCACCCTCAACATTCAGGGAAAGAAACTAGTCTCCTAACACGAAGTTATCACCAACCTAAGGATGCTGTAGAAGCTAACTTTTTTATTTGACACAAAGTTAAGATCTAATTAAACAAAGACTCCTAAAGCCACTCAATCATGTTAAGGAATCATGTGCAGAAACAATAGAAATAATGGAAATGAAAGCACGTTTCTTGCACAAAATAAAGATACCTTTACAAATCCATGGCGTGGAAACCGGCATCCTGAAGCGATCTTGATCATCGAGCTTTGATCAGCACGAGCTTTGTATTCCTCGCTTGTCAGGGTAAAAGGGAGAGGATAACAAGGACTTGAAGATTCCTCTAGATAGAGGAGCAGCAGACACCAAACTGGATGAAGAAGAATAAAAGGAAGAGAGACGAGGGCTAGAACTCCCTCGTTAAGGCACACAGGCCCTGATAACAAGGAATCGAATACAGAATTAATAGAGATTAACTGAGATCAAGGCGGACTAAAGCCTCGAAAATAGCATGAAAAAGGATAATGACCCCGAAAGGGTGAAGAGGAGTGAGAAGAAAGAGGAGAAAAAGAATCATCCGACAGGGTCGGGGAAAGAGAATGAGAATCACCTGCCAATGACGGGGAAGGAGAATGAGAATCACCTGCCAAAGGTGGGGAAAGAGAACGAGAATCACCTGCCAAAGGCGGGGAAAGAGAACGGAAGACACCTGATAGGATAGAAGAAGAAAAACGATGGTCACTCGACAGAGTTGGGAGAAGAGAAGGGCAGTCACCCCCATGGTTGGGAAAAGAGAATGAGGAGTAGAATCCGGGGATACCCGGGGAGGGGAATCAAAGGGAGACACAGGTCGAGGTCGAGAATGGCGAGGAGATGGAAATTTCGGAGGCTCTGAATAAGAAAAGGGCGAACGGGGATTCACAGACTCAAGATGGGAGGAGAGAATCATGGAGAGAGAATTAGGAGAAGGAAGATACACCAACCAGGGGTGGGAACCAAGTAGAAGAAATGATGGGAAAAAAGTAGAAGATGGAAGAGAAGTGGACCCCGGAGTGCACAACTGACGGCCCTGATACTTGCTCCGTCGCCTCTTCTTGGCCAAAATCTGCTTGCAATAACTCCGCCTGATGCGGACTTGGGCCTTTAAGTATCTCAATCTAGCATGTCTTCTCAAGTAACGGTTCCACCTAGCAGACGGCCTTGCCCGATTATGAACATACTGCCTTGCTGGGGCGGTTGCCCCTAGTCGTGCGGTGCTAACCATAGAAGGACATCCCAGAACAGTCAACTCCTTGTGTTGTTTATTAGGAAAACAGGGAGCTATGTTACTTGGCGTCAATAGCATAGGATTTGGCATCTCCTGTTGGTAATTAGACATGAAGCATAACTCCCTCGTCGGAAGTGCAGGAAGGAATTGAGGGAGGGCGATGCACGGTGTTGACGTGGCCGCCTCACCGATAAACCGAGGAAGATTAACTAACAAGTGTAGAATGCCCCTGGTCAATCCTGAAGGTACGGCCAATTACCCCTTGAATAGGGAATCCATCAGGCTCCTAGCGGCCGCATGGGTTAGCACGATCCAAGTAGAGGACCCCTCTTGACCAATGAACTGAACATCAATAGAGCGAGGAGTAATAACGGCATTAATAGTGAATCCCCCGACGAGCAATGAGATTGCCACCAGCCTCGCTTGTGAAGAAACTGACACCAGCGCACGGGAACTCTTCTTAGCAACCATGTCCAGAGGAAATTTAGGCTCATCATCTCCAAAACAGCCAGGGACTCGGACTCGGACCGGCATGCGGTAAATGAAAACTTGAGTCTTGAAACACTTGACCGGCACCGAACGGTTCTGGCTTGGCTCATCATCTCCCTGGAGACCAAACTCAAGGGGCACCGTAGGTAGCGGGCACCTACTCCGTGGGGTGGAAATAGGTGGAGAAAGGGGTGGATAAAGTTTGGAAGGCGTGGGTGAAAGTGTAAAGAGGGTAGGTGAGGGTAAAGGCGAAGGTGGAGGCACAGGAGGGGGTTCCGCCTGCTCAAGCTCGGATGATGAAGGTGAAAAGAGTGGCATCGGTAGCGGGGATGGTTGTTGTGAGATGGGAGTCTTTGCGTGGGAAGGTGACGAAGGTAATGGTGACGATGATGAGAGTAATAGGGGTGGCAATGGTGGAAAGGGTGAAAGTGGTGATGGAGATGGAGATGATGGTGATAGCAATGAAGGTGGTGAGTATGGTGATGAAGGCGATGAGGGAACTGGACATGGAGGTAGAGGGGGTGATGTGGCCAATGGAGCGAAGGAAGTGGCTGGTTGCAGTGCTCTTCGGCGTATCGACACGATGCGTCGAGCAGCCTTAGGAGTAGGAGTGGTGGTAGAAATGGGAGTAGAAAGAGGGGAGGCACTCGCCTGAGCAGATACTTGAGTAGGTGGAGGAGGCGGGATAGGAGTCGGAGACGATGAATGTGCGGGGGTAGGTGAAAATAAAAAAGATGACAAGTTAAGCAACGGAATAGGTGACGGAGTGGATGACGGAGCAGGTGCAATGCCAGACGAAGAATCACACGGATGCCCTTGGTCTTATAGTAATGGAAACGGCTGCCTAGGCGGCGCTTGCTGCTGCTACTTGCGAAGATTAAAAATAACCAAATGTATGACAGTCCAATCAATCATCCTCTTGTCTTCCAAGCTGTAAACAAGTTCCTGGAACTCGGGGCAACCTTCAATCAAATGCCCTTATTGACGATGAAACTCACAGAACTGGAATAAATCTCCGACCGCGGGTTGGCGAGGCATAACCGGAGGGAGTAGCAACGCATGGGTGGCCATCAAAGCCTTAAAAATATCCGTGAAAGATTCTGGCAATGGAGAGTGAGGAGCCCGCTTCGGGCAAGGTGGGTGCCGAGGGGTTTGAGAGGGTAGTGGGGATGGTAGTGGAGGTTGCGTAGGCAAGGGGAATTGCGTAGGTGGAGGCTGAGGGCTAGTGAGTGAATGACGTGGAGGCGTGGAGGGAGTGGGAATATGATGGACGGCATCCACCCGCTCGGGATGTGACGTTTCCTTGATCGGAAGTGGAGAGGTGTGGGGAAATAAAACAGCGAAGGGTTGACTTGTGAAGAAAGATGTAGTGGAGCGACATGTGGAGGTGTACAGGTAAGTGGGAGTGGAAGGCCAACTCGTGGAGGGATATGTAGTGGAGTGCTGACTCGCGGGTGATGGGGGAGGGAAAGTCTATGTGGAAGGCGAAGGTGGAGGAGACTCATGGTCAAGGGAAACTAGGAGTTGTTAGCTAATGAAGCGGGCTCGGCTGTAGGGTTGTTGCCATGAAGTGATATCTTTCAGGGCTAAGATGCATTTGAGCTCGGGCGTTGCATTAGAAATAACCATTTTAATCTGCTCTCCTTCCGGAATATGCCCCAGAACTTGTGCGGCTAGGCAACGCCAGCGGTCGGCAAACGTGGAGAATTCCTCATCGGGCTTCATCTTTTCTTGGGCCAGATCTACCATAGAGTACTTGGGCCCGACCTGGTTCTGGTACTACTGAATAAATCTTGCTTGGACGGCTTGAAAATTCACCACTTGCTCTTGCGGCAATGAAAAGAACCAATCCCGAGCCGGGCCTTCTAACGATAGACCAAACAGATAAGCCATTAAACGTTAGTCATGTCGGAATTCGGCCGACTCATAAAGGAACTCCTTCAAATGCACGTAGGGGTCACCGACTCCACCATAGTGATGATAAGCCGGAATTTGTGAACGTGGTGGAAGCTGAAGACCTTGAAAGGAAGATGAGACATCCAACGAAGTTTGGGGATTAATTCGGCACTGTAATTCATCAAGCTGGCGTTGGGCTTGAGCGATCATCTCCCCGGTGGGAAGAGTCTGAGAAGCATATGGGCCAGCCTAAGCAAGAGAGTGAATGTTTAGACCAGCATGATGATGGACTGAATAAAGGGACCCAGCCTGAGAAGAAGGGAAACCCATTCCAGGAGTAGAAGGATATATGGGCCTGGAAGGATCATGTATGTGGGGATGAGAATTGATTGGTCCAGCAACAGTACGGGCGGGATAAGAAAGCCCGGTAAAAGGAATAGGCCCATTGAAAGAAGAAGGCCCGTGAAGAGAATAAGGCCCATTAGATGAATGAGGTGATAGGCCCGCGTGGGAAGAGGAATCCACACGGGGGTAAGAGGACAGGGAAGATGAGGGATACTGGATAGAAGAGAAGCGCTCCATGGGAGAAATGGAGACTTTATACAGTGAACTCCAAAGGAATACAAGGATAGAAATGAACCTAGGACAAATGCAACTAAATGGAGGGACACAAAGATGAACTAGTCTATGGGCCTAATTAAGAAAATGATATGGAGGCAACACACAATGGGGGGAAGAGATGAGAGAAGAATCACCCAATTAAACACCCAAGTTATGAATGATGCACGAAAATTTTATAAGTTCCTTTTTAGGACCTTAGTGGTTTAATTAATATATGAATTCACTCAACCATAAGGTACCCAACTAGGGTAAGAATGGGAAACTGGGTGACTCCAAGGCACTCCCCCTTTTACGGATGCAAAACCGTAGACTGAGGGATGGTATGGTACAACCTGCTCGACATCCGTGTGGGAATCCACGGCTCACGGGGGCTTACAGAGGCCCTCAGCAAGCACTACAAGAAAAATCGCGGATAGCGACCGACCTAGCGGTCGCTATTCAGTCGTAGATCGGTCGCAAATATGCATTGCGACCGAACAGATACTATCTAGCGACCGAATATGTCGGTCGCTATATAATAGTCGCTATATGGCGACCGACATAATTCGGTCGCAGTATCAGTCGTTACCAGAGACCGATTATAATCGGTCGCCTGACCGGTCGCTAATAATTCGGTCGCTATTCAGTCTCTATTCGGTCGCTACATTTGTTGTATTTTAAAAAATAAAATTAACCTATCGGATTAAGTCGGTCTCAATTCGGTCGCTATTCGGTCTCGAATTATGTTGTATTTTTAAAAATAAAATTAACCTATCGGATTTATTCGGTCTCAATTCGGTCGCCAGTAGGTCGCTAAATTTGTTGTATTTTTAAAAATAAAATTAACCTATCGGATTGATTCGGTGGCTAGTCGGTCGCCAGTCGGTCGCCAAGTATAATTATTTAATAAAAGAAATATAACGTATAGTCGCTATTCGGTCGCAATTCAGTCTCCATGCGGTCGCTAATTTTGCATTATTTTTTTTTAAAAATTTATTTAAACTGATAAATAAATTACCTGATAAATAACAAATTCATAACATAAATATAAAATCAACTACACAGACAACAATATCGACAAATCTCAAATTCATCACATACAAACACCTGATAAATAACAATTTCATAAAACAATAATAAATCAACTACACGGATCACAATCTCCACGAACCTCAAATTACACACAATTAAAATAAAATCACAAATTAATCATACATCCATAATAATAAAATGACAACATACACAACTAAAATAAAATCACAAATCCTCCACATATGTCTCATCCTGGTCGTCGTCTCGTCCAACATCTCGCGACGGATGATCCTGTATATCATTTAAAAAAATTATAATCAAATCCTTAATAAAGAAATCAAGCATTAACAAGACTTAATAAAGAAATCAAGCATTAACAAGAGTATGCCAATAGTTTAAGCCAGCTCATTTTCATATATATAAATACACACACACAATATAAGTTCAAATTTCATCTTGTATTTTAAAAATGAAGTTTGAGCGCCGAGCTCAAACCGGGCATCCGATTTGGATTCCGTCAGTTCTGACAAGTCACTTTCATCTCCCCGGTCGTATTGGAATGATCGGCACGGCCATCCGACCGGTATTTCGAATTTTAGACCCCCGGACCCGTCCTAACAGTTCATTTGAACTAAGTGTATTTTAAAAATGAAGTTTGAGCGCCGAGCTCAAACCGGGCATCCGATTTGGATTCCGTCAGTTCTGACAAGTCACTTTCATCTCCCCGGTCGTATTGGAATGATCGGCACGGCCATCCGACCGGTATTTCAGATTTTAGAACCAAATGCCCCGTCCTAACAGTTCATTTGAACTAAGTGTATTTTAAAAATGAAGTTTGAGCGCCGAGCTCAAACCGGGCATCCGATTTGGATTCCGTCAGTTCTGACAAGTCACTTTCATCTCCCCGGTCGTATTGGAATGACCGGCACGGCCATCCGACCGGTATTTCAGATTTTAGACCCCCGGACCCGTCCTAACAGTTCATTTGAAATAAGTGTATTTTAAAAATGAAGTTTGAGCGCCGAGCTCAAACCGGGCATCCGATTTGGATTCCGTCAGTTCTGACAAGTCACTTTCATCTCCCCGGTCGTATTGGAATGATCGGCACGGCCATCCGACCGGTATTTCGAATTTTAGACCCCCGGACCCGTCCTAACAGTTCATTTGAACTAAGTGTATTTTAAAAATGAAGTTTGAGCGCCGAGCTCAAACCGGGCATCCGATTTGGATTCCGTCAGTTCTGACAAGTCACTTTCATCTCCCCGGTCGTATTGGAATGATCGGCACGGCCATCCGACCGGTATTTCAGATTTTAGAACCAAATGCCCCGTCCTAACAGTTCATTTGAACTAAGTGTATTTTAAAAATGAAGTTTGAGCGCCGAGCTCAAACCGGGCATCCGATTTGGATTCCGTCAGTTCTGACAAGTCACTTTCATCTCCCCGGTCGTATTGGAATGACCGGCACGGCCATCCGACCGGTATTTCAGATTTTAGACCCCCGGACCCGTCCTAACAGTTCATTTGAAATAAGTGTATTTTAAAAATGAAGTTTGAGCGCCGAGCTCAAACCGGGCATCCGATTTGGATTCCGTCAGTTCTGACAAGTCACTTTCATCTCCCCGGTCGTATTGGAATGATCGGCACGGCCATCCGACCGGTATTTCGAATTTTAGACCCCCGGACCCGTCCTAACAGTTCATTTGAACTAAGTGTATTTTAAAAATGAAGTTTGAGCGCCGAGCTCAAACCGGGCATCCGATTTGGATTCCGTCAGTTCTGACAAGTCACTTTCATCTCCCCGGTCGTATTGGAATGATCGGCACGGCCATCCGACCGGTATTTCAGATTTTAGAACCAAATGCCCCGTCCTAACAGTTCATTTGAACTAAGTGTATTTTAAAAATGAAGTTTGAGCGCCGAGCTCAAACCGGGCATCCGATTTGGATTCCGTCAGTTCTGACAAGTCACTTTCATCTCCCCGGTCGTATTGGAATGACCGGCACGGCCATCCGACCGGTATTTCAGATTTTAGACCCCCGGACCCGTCCTAACAGTTCATTTGAAATAAGTGTATTTTAAAAATGAAGTTTGAGCGCCGAGCTCAAACCGGGCATCCGATTTGGATTCCGTCAGTTCTGACAAGTCACTTTCATCTCCCCGGTCGTATTGGAATGATCGGCACGGCCATCCGACCGGTATTTCGAATTTTAGACCCCCGGACCCGTCCTAACAGTTCATTTGAACTAAGTGTATTTTAAAAATGAAGTTTGAGCGCCGAGCTCAAACCGGGCATCCGATTTGGATTCCGTCAGTTCTGACAAGTCACTTTCATCTCCCCGGTCGTATTGGAATGATCGGCACGGCCATCCGACCGGTATTTCAGATTTTAGAACCAAATGCCCCGTCCTAACAGTTCATTTGAACTAAGTGTATTTTAAAAATGAAGTTTGAGCGCCGAGCTCAAACCGGGCATCCGATTTGGATTCCGTCAGTTCTGACAAGTCACTTTCATCTCCCCGGTCGTATTGGAATGACCGGCACGGCCATCCGACCGGTATTTCAGATTTTAGACCCCCGGACCCGTCCTAACAGTTCATTTGAAATAAGTGTATTTTAAAAATGAAGTTTGAGCGCCGAGCTCAAACCGGGCATCCGATTTGGATTCCGTCAGTTCTGACAAGTCACTTTCATCTCCCCGGTCGTATTGGAATGATCGGCACGGCCATCCGACCGGTATTTCGAATTTTAGACCCCCGGACCCGTCCTAACAGTTCATTTGAACTAAGTGTATTTTAAAAATGAAGTTTGAGCGCCGAGCTCAAACCGGGCATCCGATTTGGATTCCGTCAGTTCTGACAAGTCACTTTCATCTCCCCGGTCGTATTGGAATGATCGGCACGGCCATCCGACCGGTATTTCAGATTTTAGACCCAAGGCCCCGTCCTAACAGTTCATTTGAACTAAGTGTATTTTAAAAATGAAGTTTGAGCGCCGAGCTCAAACCGGGCATCCGATTTGGATTCCGTCAGTTCTGACAAGTCACTTTCATCTCCCCGGTCGTATTGGAATGATCGGCACGGCCATCCGACCGGTATTTCAGATTTTAGAACCAAATGCCCCGTCCTAACAGTTCATTTGAACTAAGTGTATTTTAAAAATGAAGTTTGAGCGCCGAGCTCAAACCGGGCATCCGATTTGGATTCCGTCAGTTCTGACAAGTCACTTTCATCTCCCCGGTCGTATTGGAATGATCGGCACGGCCATCCGACCGGTATTTCAGATTTTAGAACCAAATGCCCCGTCCTAACAGTTCATTTGAACTAAGTGTATTTTAAAAATGAAGTTTGAGCGCCGAGCTCAAACCGGGCATCCGATTTGGATTCCGTCAGTTCTGACAAGTCACTTTCATCTCCCCGGTCGTATTGGAATGACCGGCACGGCCATCCGACCGGTATTTCAGATTTTAGACCCCCGGACCCGTCCTAACAGTTCATTTGAAATAAGTGTATTTTAAAAATGAAGTTTGAGCGCCGAGCTCAAACCGGGCATCCGATTTGGATTCCGTCAGTTCTGACAAGTCACTTTCATCTCCCCGGTCGTATTGGAATGACCGGCACGGCCATCCGACCGGTATTTCAGATTTTAGAACCAAATGCATAAGTTGCTGCTTCTCGCTGCCTCCATTCAGGTTTGTTAATGTTTTCTTCTATGAATGGCATAACAAGAGGCACAATGTCATCTCCCACGGTCCGTGCAACCAAACCCAAGCATGTTCCTCCAGCCATTGCAAGATTCCAAACTCCTTCATCCTGATCTTGGTCGTCTTCTTGCTTAAGGAGTGTCTCCAACAGCATAGGGACAAGCGCAGGTAGTGCCTGCTTGATAAAATAAAAGCAAGGGGTGTCAGAATCAGCAGAAAAATCCCCTCCATATTCATCTAAGATGTCAATCTCTTCATCGCATATTGAGCTCCAGAATTCAATAGCTTGTAGAGCAACAGGTTCCTCATCTTCCCTCACAGCTTTTGCAGTGATGTTAAATATGTCCTGCATATACGATGCAAGCTTCTCATAATACATGGAGGATATGGAGACCAAGCATTCGAATGCAGCCTGCCGTATCTTCACCTCAGGGGACAGAGTAGCTTCACAAATGACTCTCATGATATAATCCCTCTCCATATCATTCCCGAAGTTTGCCTGAGCAAATCCCAAAGAATTATGCAGAGCTCGAGTTGCAGCCAGCCTAACATCAATGTTTCCCTCAGAAGCACTCATGCCTTGAACAACCGCTGTCAATATCTTATTGACTTGCTCTTGATCAACTTCATCAGGGGAGACTTCTTCACACATGTAACCTAGGGTGTCCAAAGTTGCTTGCTTAACATCTGGCTGAAGTTGGTGAATATTTGACAAGAGAGAACTGATAAGTTCAGGCCATTGATTTTGAGGCAACTCAATACCAGCAATCTTTGCAACAACTTGAGATGCAGTAGATCTTGCATCAATCACCGGTGAAGAGAGAGTCTGTAGTAAACATCCTTTGACCTGGGCCCTAACAGCTACATCCAATGATAACCATCTCTGCACATGCTCAAATTTTCTGTGTTGCTCCTTTGCATCCAGGGCATTTTTGAGAATCAAGCCTGCCAATTTACGGCTAACAACAGGCTTGTCATTATTTGCTAATTCACTCGAAAGAGATAGCAAGAACCCAGTAACATTTTGATCCTGAAATTGTTTTAAACTTTCCTCAGCATGCTTGCGAACCGCTGAATCTATTGACTGTGCATTCAAAAGAACTTGGGTAACTTCCATAGCCATTTCTGTATGGTATCTTCTCCGCCTTTCCCTTGCAGGGATACGCCCCAATGGCGGCCGCCGCCGACTATATATAATATCCTTCACTTCTTGTAACTTATGACCTATGCTCCTTTGTATGAACTGCCCTTCCTTTGCTTAGAGGTGCTGTTCCTGGCTTCCTGCCATGACAGTTACCAGACTTTGGGGAGATCTTTTCACCTAAATTGGCATATTTTATTCATGTCTACATGTTACTTTCCTTATATTATTCTAGCTTTATGAATATTTATAGATCTGTATCCTCCCCCACTCAAGTGAATAGAATTTATACATATCTTTTCACTTTCAGTTCTAACCAAAATCTCTATACACCTATGGAAAATCCTGCAGAACAGTCTGCCTGTTGATTCTAATATCCAGAGGATAGGTGTAAGATGATATTTAGAGTTAAGAAAATGATATTTTCCCCTCCTCAATCTAAATTCTTATATTTTGTAAGATGATATTTAGAGTTAACAAATAGAAAATCAATCAAATAAAATACTTACCGGAGGCTGCTGTGCAGGAGGTGCAGGAGGTGCTCTACTACTATCAATTCCCAAGGATGTGAGCATCTGGGAGACGGTCTGAGCGACGATGGTTGAGATATTCTGAGAGATATTCTGAGAGACGGTCTCGTTGACGATCTGCCTAAACATATCTGGAGTCATGGTCGGGGCGGCACTGGAAGAACCATCTGGGGCTGCTGGTGTGGTAAATGGAGAGGTCGCATGTGAGACCGAACTCGAGCATGATGATAACACCCTAGTCGTGCCCAAGCTATGTCCAAAACCATAAACATGTCCTTTCTTGGGTGCCCCAGATGCTGCAACCCAAATGGCAGGATCCAACTCTGGACGCTGACTGTCATCCCCGTACCTCTCATCCATTCGTCTACTATATGAGTCCTGCAAAAACCAAAAAAAAAACAAAACCAAATTATTCTACAATTTAATCTTAAATGAAAACTATTAATGTATACACTTACCGCTACCTCCCGAGCTTTCTCACTAATGTAAGCATTTGTCCCTTTCTTCTTATGAGTTCGATCAAAAAGTTCATGAAATTGAGCTGGCCGCTTTAACTGTGCTTCCTGTTATTCAAATAAATCACAGTTTCATAATAGAAACAAAAAATTTATATATGTAGAAGTGTACTTACTAATCTCGCTTTATGTGTTGCAAAGGAGACAGAGCCACCCGTGTGTAAATTCGCTTCAGGATGCGCTGCTCTGTTTTGCTTTGCTTTGTTTGAATTGGCATTCCATTTCTCCGCTTCCCAAATGTTGCACAGCTCTGTCCAATACTCCTTTCTCATCCACACAGGCCCATGCTCCTTCCATATGTTCTTATCAGTACTTGCACATGCTTTTTTTGCATATCTTCGGGCATTGTACATAAGATGTTTGAAATTATCTCTTGCAGTAGCTGTCCATGCAAATCTAGCACGTAACTCATCTGAATGTTCTGTGAATCGATGATTCCTCTATATATTAACAACAACAAAAATTTATATGTTACATAACAAAGTGGGTTAAAATAATAATTGAAAATGACTTAATATGATAAAATAAGATAAATACCAAGAACATAGAGAACAATAAATCCTGAACACCCATCGGAAAATCAGCAAAGCGATGGATGGGGCCTGGAAAATGTGCTTGAATTGTCTTTGTAATAAATTGTGATGCTTGGGCTGGCTCTATTTTATTCCTGAAATTAAAAATATTAATACCACAATGACGAATAAATAACAAAAATAATGCATTACGTACCCTTCATTTATCCACACTGCCCGCATCGTCTCATTACAACAGCCCTCCCCCTCATGATGACTCGCCTCGTCATCAGCACGTACTATACGAATTAAATAGTATAAATAAAACAAACTATCAAAAAAACATAAATATGCAAATGAACATACCTGACTCAGCTGGGGGAGGTGTAGATCCACTCGCCATGTGTGATGGCGGTGCATAGGCCGTCAATGTACCCGTTGTCAGTGGTAACGGTGCAGAGGCCGTGGGTCCTGTAAGGATAAGAATCAGATAACACAAAAACATAAAGAATTATTTTAAACAAATACTCAAATGAATTATACATGAAAGTATACATACCTACTACCGGTGGTAGCGGTGCATCCCTCGGTGGTAACGGTGCAGAGGTCGTGGGTCCTGTGAAAATAAGAATCAGATAACACAAAAACATAAAGAATTATTTTAAACAAATACTCAAATGAATTATACATGAAAGTATACATACCTACTACCGGTGGTAGCGGTGCATCCCTCGGTGGTAACGGTGCAGAGGTCGTGGGTCCTGTGAAAATAAGAATCAGATAACACAAAAACATAAAGAATTATTTTCAACAAATACTACAATGCATTATACATGAAAGTATACATACCTACTACCGGTGGTAGCGGTGCAGAGGTCGGTCGTAACGGTGTAGAGGTCGTGGGTCCTGTGAAAATAATAATCAGATAACACAAATACATAATGAATTATTTTCAACAAATACTACAATGCATTATGAAGGGAAAGTATACATACCTACTACCGGTGGTGAAACGGAAGTAAATCTCCTCCCGCTACCCTCTCCCCTCCCACCTCTGGGAGTCCCACGCCGTCCTCGAACCATATCTTCAACTGGTAATAAAATACATGCATATTCATCAAATAGTGAAAGAAAGAAAGTTACAGAGTATTAAAATTCCCAGATAAAATTGTATACCATTAATCAAACATTCTCCATTTCTTCTTCAGATGTTGGAGATATAACAAATTCAGCATTCACATCTTCATTATCAGATTCATTTTGATCACTAATATATTCCTCCTCTTCGGAGTCCCCCAACTGTATTTCTGGTTGTTCTGGATCGACTTCCTCCACTTCATTCTCTTTAGATAAAGACGGTGCCTCCACAGATTCATCACTAGAAGCAGGCAAGTCTACATCATCACCCAAGTCTGATTGAAAGAATTCGGCATTCACATCCAACTGCTCTGTTTCAGTCAAATCCAACTCATAATCCGGGAAAAGCCTTGTCTTAACCTTGCAAACTGCCCACCAATCATTTCTTTCTTTATTTCTAGACGATGGATACTTTGTATAATAGACCTGCTGGGCTTGTGCGGCCAAAATGAATGGATCATAAGTATTCAATTTAGACTTATGTCTGATATCGACAATCCCATATGTTGTGTCATTTCGAACAGAATTAGGATCAAACCAATGACACTTTAACAGAAATATATGGTTGTCATCTCCGAGATATTGCAATTCTAAGATCTCCTCAATAATACCATAATAATCACATTCGTTTTCATTATATGTACTTCCTTTCACACATACCCCGCTGTTCATTGTTGACTTATTCTGCCCATATTGTCTAGTGTGAAATCTATACCCATTCACAATAAATGCTGGATATGTACGTGCAACTTTCGATGGGCCATAACTGATCACTCGAATTCTTTGATCAGTAATAAAATCATTTTCAACCTACATATGGACAGCACACTAGTCAGAATTTGTCATTGACCCAACAAGGAGAAAGAGTAGTAATAATACTTACACGATATTTCAGCCAAGAAGCGAATGATTTTTCTCGTTCTTTTTCAACCTCCATGTCAGTGAGATATGGACATCTTTGGATTAATTCTGAGTCAAATTGTCTGTATTACGACCATTGGAGCATTATAGATGGAATGAAAAATAATAAGTTATAGACACAATGTAATTTGAGCAGAGAACTTACGCAACATAAGGTTCAACCTCCATACAATTTAAAAGGATGTAAATTTCTGCACAGTGCAATTCTCTATCATTTAGCATCCGACTCGAGGAACGTCCATACGCACGTCCAGGATACTTAAATATCGACAGTCGCTCAGAGTGAACGGAGTCTCCCCCATCATCATTACGTGGTGGCCGAGTTCGACGAGTTTGTACCTCAGGTTCAAAGTACATTGAACAGAAATTTGATATTTCTTCCATAATGTACGCCTCGGCAATGGAACCCTCTACTTTTGCCTTGTTGCGAACTTTCATTTTCAATTCATGCATACACCTACCAGAATGTTCATAAGATAATGAAAAACACATCACCATGTAATTGAATTATGAGGAGAAAATATATATATATTACCTCTCAAATGGATACATCCATCTAAATTGTACTGGCCCTCCTACTTTAGCCTCATATGGTAAGTGTATAAGCAGGTGCTCCATTGAATCAAAGAATGATGGTGGAAATATCTTTTCCAATCTACAAACTGTCGTGATCACATTCTGTTCAATAGTTTCCACATCTTCATACCTGAGCTCTGATGCACATAAAATTTTGAAAAACTGACTTAACTCAGTCACTGCTCCCCATATCGCCTTCGGCATCATATCACGAAATACAATAGGTAACAACCTCTGCATGAACACATGACAGTCATGACTTTTCATTCCATATATTTTCCCCTCATTTGTATTCACGCAACGAGCAATGTTAGACACATAACCATCTGGAAATCTCAACTGTTTTAGCCAAGAGCATACTTCTTTAATCTGTGCAGCTCCAAGGGCGTAACTTGCTTTCGGTTTAACTGTTTTACCATTTCTATCAATAAGGTACAGTTCTGGACGTTTACAATGTATTTTCAAGTCTAAACGGGCATTCACATTATCCTTTGTTTTGCCTGTTATGTCCATAACAGTGTTGAACACATTATCAAAGACATTCTTCTCAACATGCATGACGTCGATGTTATGTCGTATAAGAAGAGTTGACCAATAAGGCAATTCCCAGAAGATACTTTTTTTGACCCAATTGTGATCCTTCCCAAATCCAGGGAGTTGTCTTGTGCTGCTCGACAATTGTGCTATATCTGGTAAGTTCTGTACACGTGCTGCTAAATGTGGACCAGACAACCGTTCAAAATCAGCTTCTTCCAATTCAATTCTGTTCTTTAAGAATGCATCTTTTTGCCTTCTAAACGGATGGTCCCTTGGTAGAAATCGTCGATGACAATCAAACCAGCATGACTTGCCACCATGCTTAAGTACAAATGATTTGGAACTGTCCATACAGTAAGGACATGCTAGTTTTCCATGAGTGCTCCAGCTAGATAACATTCCATATGCAGGAAAGTCGCTTATTGTCCACATCAATGCAGCCTTCATAGTGAAATTTTGTTTTCTGCATGCATCATAGGTAGTAACCCCATCAGTCCATAACAACTTCAACTCATCAATCAACGGCCTGAGATATATGTCTAATTTTTTCCCAGGACTTTTTGGACCAGGGATCAATAATGATAGAAATAAATGCTCTCGTTTCATGCACATATTTGGCGGAATATTATATGGTGTCACGAAAACTGGCCAGCAAGAGTAGGAAGTCACTGAACCTCCAAATGGATTGAATCCATCAGTACATAAACCCAGCCTTACATTACGCGACTCTTTTGAGAAAGTAGGGTGAGCACGGTTAAAGTGACTCCAAGCTTCGGCATCTGCAGGATGACTGATTACATTATGTTGTCGACGTACTCTTTCCGCATGCCATCTCATATGTTGAGCTATCTTTGGTGCCATATACATTCTCTGCAATCTCGGTGCAATAGGAAAATACCGCAATGACATATATGGTATATCTTTTTGCTTTGAATTGTCCCCTTTCTTAGGCTTGAATCTATCATGACCACATATGGAACATGATACCTTACTTTTAGCCTCATTATAATATAGCATGCAATGATTAGGACATGCATCTATTTTCTCATATCCAAGCCCTAAGTCAGTGACCATCTTCTTTGCACGATAAAAATTTTCAGGTAATTTCTCATCTTGTGGCAACATACTTTTGATAATCAGTAACAAACGATCAAAACAAATCTCACTGATGTGAAATTCAGATTTCAAGTTCAATAATTGTGACACCGCAGACAGTCGAGAGTGATTTTGACATCCAGTCCACAATGGCTCATCAGCATCTTTGAGTAGCTGATAAAATCTTTCAGCTGTCTTGTTTGGCGGTTCTTCATTATGTACATGCTCCTCGTGAACATTGAATCCTGGACCAGCAGCATCTATGACCATATCAACATATGAACTTCCACTTCCAACATTGGCAGGCTCGTAGGTCGACCACAATGTTTCACCATGACATATCCAGTTTGTATAATCTTTAACAAACCCCTTTCTGTATAAATGACGTTGTACATCCCATGTTGTCAGCCACTTCAAATTCTTACAGACTACACAAGGACATCGGATACGACCCTCACAATCTACAGCTTCAATAGAATTTCTCAAAGCAAACTGAATGAATCTCTCAACTCCATTTTTAAATTCTATAGACACCACCTGATCAACTACTCTACGGTACATCCATGAACGATCTTCAGACATTTTCCCTATGCGAATGAAATGTAAACACACAAAACTTTAACATGTTTAACAAAATAAAAAGTACAACCCTTACCTCACATCGTCCATGTCTGCCATTTTAAATAGGACGGAAATATCATTTAGATCTTCACTTTTTAACCCATCTGTGAAGGTTTGATCGCACGATTAATTACTATATGTGTTGTGTTGTTTGCTAAAAATTTCGGCAGCATCTCCCCACACCTCTCCGATATACCACAAAATATTTATTGATTAAGAAATTTTCTTAAACACTTACTAATAAGTGGTTAAGAAAATAATCAAAATCAATAAAGGTATATCAGAGAGGAGTGAGAAGACGCAGCCAAAATTTTTAACAAACAACACAAACACATATAGTAATTAACCACCTAAGTGCGATCAAACATTCACAGACTGTCCAAACGGGACAATTCAAGACTTTGAGTTAGATATACACATTCTCATCATTCAAAATGAGAACGTGCATATCAATCCCAAAGTCTTGAACGGGTAGGTTGATTGGCACGGGCTTAACACGCTCTCCTAAGATGCGTGCAATGTTAGGTTGCACCCACGCATCTCAGCTCACATACAACACCCAACTAATTAAATATTGACAAGATAATAACACAATCTAAAAACATAGCAGTAACATGTGAAATTGGCAATACATGTACACAATGAAAACAGGAATTTTATTTTAACATCCAACATAAAGACAACACTTTCACTAGCTATTTAGCAGAAATAAAATATAGCATGATACTTTTTAGCTTAAAGACAACACTGTCACTAGCTATGCAGAAATCAAGTAAAGAAATTGATGGTATCATTACTGAATAAGACAATAATAAAACACACTTTACTTTTCATCCAACAATACCCTAACTATTAAAATTAACAAAACACATAACCGACTAAATAACACTAAACTAAAAATAAACCTTAATTTAATTACGAAAATACAAGAAAATAACACTAAACTCAAAGTGCATGTTTTTCTTTCTGAATCAATAACCGCACTTCTTTCTTCTAACCACTTTCTTCCTAAAATAATGAATGGGGCAGCCATTGACCCAATGTCACACCAAGCTCCATCATCATACGTGACTGTTTTGAACTTCTTAGAGAACTCCACAAATACACGGTCACCCTCAATAACAATTTCTCCGGTCTTAGCAAGTGACTTAACAATGTCAGGTGAAATCCAATTCTTATCTTCCGACTCATGTACATCAATTTCTGCTCGTTGTCCATTAGGTAAATATGCAGTAAAAATAATCGGAAGAGGAAGCATACTGATTACAAAATGTAGGACCTCAACTTATAAAAATAAGTTGATTCCCTTATGCTCTGATACCAAATCTGATGCAGGACAGAAACATTTATAACCATTAAATGACACTTTTTCACTCATCAAAACATACAATGTTACTTTTTGAACATTAGTAAATATGGTGCAATCTTAAACCCCATTTTATTACTGAGGATGGATAAGATAGTATGATAGGTCTTTAAACAAACAGATGGAGGAAGAAAAACTTTTAGAAAAACATTGTAACTAATCCTCATAGGTACCTGACAGCCTGTGGCCAGCTAGAAACTTCTTGATGTCAAGGTGACTGGAATTGTAATAATATTTGACAACTTATAGTCATAGAAGATTTATGAGAATGAATTGAGAAAAGAGATGCAAATAAGGGGCTTTACTTGAGAGAGAGGATGGGTCAATTGTAAGGCAAAGAGTATGTTATGCTGAGCGCACACATGGATATGGATGTTAGATGTTACCGGTATTTCAGATTTTAGACCCCCGGTCGTATTGTTCAGAATTCAAAACCAGACTGGTGAACCGAAGAATCGCCATGGCTTGTTATGGAATCAGCAACAACAGGAACAATTCTCGCTTCATAAACAGACAAACTTCATTGGCACATCATTCTCAAACATATGTCACAAATTGCACACGAACCATCATTTAACTTTACCAGAACCCGAGGTCCTAAACTAATCCACTTCCAAAATCCACAGAAGATAGGCATGTATATAGATTGATGGAGGCAATCTCAGCTCACCATGAGGATCCAGATGGTCTGATACCATATCCATCCAAATCATATGCGGAGGCATACAAAACTACCAAAAGCCTCATAAGATATAGATTTAATTAATAGGAACTTGTATGTGAAAAAATTATTAAAAAATATTAAGTTCCGTTGACGGGTGTGGCCAAAGTTGGTATCAGTAGAGGGTTAAGAAGGGAACCACCCAGGCTCAAACCTGGGTGGCCTGTGTTTTATCTCTGCCACTGCAGCAGAAGCCACACACACACACACACATAGAGAGAGAGAGAGAGAGATCCCCCTCCCCAACCCAGCAGAAATGGATGGTACTGCATAACATCAGCCAGTGACATTCTAAAAGTGTGGCATACACTTGAATACTATTAAAATCCCATATACATAAACCCACAAAAAGAACACCCCCCACAATACCCCAGACGAACATCCAACTACCAGCAACTCACAAAATGACAATATTTGCCTCAGGGCACTATATTTCCTCTTTGATACATCTAAGAGAGGATGCCCACCTTTTAGTCACATCCCAGACATGCTTACAGACCTCCGCTTTGTCTCTTGACAATCTTCTAAATAGCCTTGTATCCCTCTATGTAGTCAAAAGAGTGCGTCAAAGATTAACCACAAGGTCTTGCCATCAGCCTTCAGAATGCAAGCTTTCTCCCAATGCTTCAGTAATAATCCGATACTACCTAGCTGATACAGGGCTTACCCCCAATTGTCCAACAAAGAGTCCATATCTCCCTAGGGAAGGCACAGAAAATGAGAAAAATACTTCACAGGTTCCTCCTCGCTGCCAAACAATAACAACTGAGCTGTATGTTTGCCAGACAGCATCGCCACTCGAAACCTGCACCAGCATCCACTACAAATTCCACCTCTGTTATATCCATCCAGCCTGTCACCTTCTACCAATTGCAAACACCGGACGCTCAAGAACAGTCACTCGGTGTTTGCTGCTTACATCTTTTTAAACTTAATTCTCCCCACTGAAGATCTCATCAACTGTGACGTTCTTGTTAGCTTTGTAATTTGTGGGATCTCATCATAAAATGTTGAACCAGCAAGGTTCAAAGAGGCTGATGAATACACTAGAACCAAACAAGGTCAACACCCCACCCACCATGTCAATAAGAGTCTGTTTTGTAGGATGAACAAACCTGAAGCAATCCATTTGACCTGTTGGCAAATCTTTTTCTGCATAGACTGACCCAAAAACTATCATATTTTCACCTCCAATATGCTCCATACATTGTCTCTCCAGTCTCTCTCTCCCCCCCCCCACCCAACCCATGTCCCAGCAGTGCACAACTATGATGAAGTTTAAAAGAGAATCATATATATCATAGAAACAGAACAAAATCGGTGTCACAAGGTCGAAAGCTTTAAGATGTCAATGATCATGAAAAGTGGGAAAAACATTCTGACAGAACAGAAAATACAAACGTCTAAACTTACAGGTAACACCTTCACGGAGTATTTTGTTATGTTTGGATCAACAATTCTTCCTTGATTAGCAGCCTGCACCAGGAGCAGAAATTTCTTGAGAAACATATACATACATCAATGCCCACTTAATCAGTTAGTCGCATACGAAATATCTAATCAGGAAATGCATGCTTTCCTGCTAATGCATGCCCCACAAACACTAACAAAGAGAAATGTTCTGGTTAACTTTTGGGAAGGCTAAATTTGCAAACTCAGCCAACCAGGCTACTGTTGGGCCTGATCATGTGGCCAATATTTTTTAGAAGGGGGCACCCACTGCCATTTAAAGGTCAGCAGTATAAAAGTGGCATGAGGTTTCAAATCCATAATCTCGTGGAGAAAGATCCACAGTGTAGCACAGATAACAATGAATTTGAAAAAACGTAAACAGATGGTAAATAAAATAAAACCTACTTGCTCGGGACTGTGAAATATTTCAATGAAAGGATATTCTTTCTTTTGCCTGGTTATGCAAAATCCTGGATACTTTGGACATTCAACCTGGCATAAACATGTAAGCAATATCAAGTCAAGCATAACCATAGAGCCGTTCAATTAGTGACTTGCGTCAACCATCAACAGCCAGAATTGTGGTAGCAAAATCACAGAATCAACCCAAATAATATGTCAGATTGCACTGGACAATAGGAATGGGCAGAGGACAAGATGCTGAAAATAAGATATTCACAATACAAAAAAATGTGCACGTTACCAACAATGTAAATCCCATGGAACAAAAATAAACAAATTTTGGAACAGGTGCTGAAATGTTGATGCTTCACACCATTGACCACAATTTTATATATTAAAAAAACACCACAGTTGTGGGAGAATGAAGATTGTCAAGGGGCTCGATGTGCCATCCTCAAAACAAATTATACATACACAGATGGGCGTATACATAGATAAAAAAGGGCATACCCAATGCACGTGGTCTGGTAAGACTGAAATAGCAAAAGCGGACACGGAATAAATGGCAGACATTAAAGTTCCAATGGCCTTAATGACTTTGGTTACAAGAACTAAACTGGCCAAGAATGTTCACTATGCTGGAATTTGTTCAGACTTGCAGAACCTAAAAATTAGGCTGGCAAGGATGCAAGGCCACTTGAAAAGTTCTATTAGACGTCCCCATTTTGGCTAACTCCTACGTGTGAAATCCAATTGGGGATGCAGAGAAGAATATAAGATATAGCAGGACATCTTCTGATGAGAGTAAACGCAGATGCAAGTTTTCACAAGGCAGCTTCACAAAATGTAATTAACAGATTGAACTGAAATGCTCGAAACCTAAGAGCATGCCTGATTTTAAAAAATCATAAGAAAAGAAAAGAAAGAGAGATATTTATAACAAATTTACAGTAAGTCTTTTGGGCATACTCGCACAAATTTTATATGTGGATAAAACTCAGAAGCAGCTTCTTCCAGTACTCTATCAAGGTATCTCGTATAAGCACACCTGAAATAAAAGAAGGAATAAAATATGGCTGCATTGTCATAAATTTAAGATTCATGTTATATTTGGTGGGATAACTATAAGCATATCTTCCCCACTATATGCACATGAAGATCGAACCACAAATATTCACAAAGGGGAGTTGGTGGGGGGTTTCCAGAGGTGGAGGGGGACGGGAAGGGGAGGGGGAGGCAGAGGGGGACACGGGAAGGGGAGGAAGGGAGGAGACCGTCGGAGGCAGAGGGGGAGGCGGAGTGGGACGGGAAGGGGAGGGGGATCAGAGGGGTCAGGCCGGAGGGGGAGGGGCATGGGGATGGGAAGGAGATCTGAGGGGGACGGGGGCGCAGGCCGCAGGGGGGAGGGGAGGGGAGCAAGCCGGCGACGGGGCCGCAGGGGGGAGGGGAGTAGGCCGGCGGGGGAGGGGAGCAGGCCGGTGACGGAGGGGGAAGGGAGAGAGAGAGAGAGAGAGAGAGAGAGAGAGAGAGAGAGGTACCTGCGGAGGGCGACGACGGCAGGGCGAGCGGCGACGGCGACTCGACGCGAGCGGCGCGGCGACGGGCTCCGGCGGAGGGGGGCTCGGGCGGGAGGCAGCACGGGGAGGGGGGCTCCGGCGGAGGAGGGGGGCTCGGGCGGGAGGGCTCGGGCGGAGGGGGGGCTCCGGCGGAGGGGGCTCGGGCGGGAGCGGGGAGGGGGGCTAGGGCGGAGAGGGGGCCGCAGGGGAAGGGGGCTCGGGAGGGGGGGCTCGGGCGGGAGGGGGGGGGCTCGGGCGGGAGGGCTCGGGCGGGCGGGGGTCGTAGTAGGAAGTATAACGGCATCAGCGACCGACTGGAGACCGAAGTTAATTCGGTCGCAATAATAGCGACCGATTAGCGACCGATATACATGCGATCGCTGAAACGGTCTCGGTTATGCGACCGATTATTTCGGTCTCCGAATTGGTCTCTATTTGGGACCGACTAGCGACCGATTTAATCGGTCGCTAATTCGGTCGCTATAGCCACTTTTTCTTGTAGTGAAGGTCACCTAGTCAGCTCCAAGGAATATGGAGACGAGAGGAAACCCAACCTCAGTAGGAATGTAACTATTGTGAAGAGTATGTATGATCCTATGCGCACCAGAGTGCATGCAAAGTTCTAGCCTATGTCTTAGCAAACAATGATCAAGCAAATATGAGAAAATGACATGAACACGATCATGCAACAATATAACAAAATCTGGGGGGAGATCTAAACAGCACCAAATATATATGTAATGATATAGATCAATGAGCAAAATACTAGCCTCGGGTGCACTGTAGCAGTAAAGCGTGGTCTGAGGAAGACCGCTCAGGGTGTTTAGGCGGTCTGCAATGGACCGTTCAGGGAGGGCAGACGGTCTGGAATGGGCCGTTCTGGCGTAGAGAGTAATGACAGAACTAACGAAAATCACAGGACATTGAAATGAACTAAGCAGTAGGGAATGCCTAGATGGACGGTCTCTCGACAGACCGTGCAGACTAGAACGGTTCTGCAAAGACCATCGAATGTTAGTAAAATCGGCAGTGTATGGCGAGAAGTGTACCTGAGTGAGCGGCACCGGACGGTCTATATCAGACCGTTGGGGAATGATCGATAGAAAATAGTTCAAAACGGTCGATTGTCTGCCGCTCAGGATCTCGGACGGCTCCGAAGAGACCGCGCGAGCTCTAGAGGACAGAAATAAGAGATGGCGAACTAATGACCTTAAACCACTCAAACGCAAACTCTTAACAAGAATAGAAGCTGGTCAGCACATCACTAACACGACGGGCACTAGGTGTCCAACCGTGATCGCCAAAAAAAGGGGTGTTGACATGTTCTCCCTTACTCCCTCTTTTCTCTTGGAAATCAATGTGGAAGTAAGTGAATTGAGGTGAGAACGGTATAAAGGAGTGATCGTGATCGCCACCAAGGTTCCGAAATGTAAAAGAGTTACACCCATACCTTGGAAAAGGGAGACACTCGCCAATGGTCAGCACTACAGAGATAAACGGCTCGTAGTGAACCGCCCTGTGAATGAGCGGTCGATCAACAGATTGCGCAACAGTGCTGGGACAAACACGGGATGAAGCCTGGCTTGACGATGGAACGGTCCGGTGGAAGCCGCCTAAGGATGCAGGACGGTGCAGAGACGTCCGCTCTATGCTTCAAACGGACTGGGAGATGACCGTTCAATGCCACCAGGTTTTAAGTTGTAGGATCTAAACCTCCACCCCTTCCGGCCGGCCAGAGGGAGTGGGCCTCGTGCTGGGATGATGCTGACCTGCAAAAGGATATAGAGAACATACAAAGGAAGACCAGATTAGAACTTATAATGTGTAGTAACTTCTAGAAATAGAAGGAAATAAGCATGACTAAGATGGAATAGGGGATACCTAGAGGTTTTTAAACCCCTAAGGGCGTCAAAAACATAGGAGGGCACGTGTAAATGATGTATGAGAGTAAGAAAACGTGGAAGAAATATAGAAGAAGCGATGCATGCAAATAAAAGATAATGGTGGGACTAAATGAAATAATGACTCAAAATATGACTACTCCCTGAACCGGAGGCCTATGCGGACGTAGAAGGCCTCCCTCCCTGGTGGTAGGTCGCTCAAAGATTCGGCAGGGCTTCGCCGTCGACCCAAAAATCTCCCCCCTTTTCAAAGCTTGACCTTAGGGTCTATTTATGGAGCCTTAAAAGCCAACCTCGAAATTAGGCTTTTCAATGAAAATCAGTTCGAGATATCAACATAAAATCCGTAGATAATATAATTATGTTCCAACCAGTTCAAATAGCACCCCATTTGGTTGAGAAACCACGGATAAATAGTTGGAACAAATCAAGGATAAAACCACTGATAGAGAGAGAAAAACCCTTAATTTCTTCAGCCATCGAACCATTGCGCGGTCATGCGATAGACCGCCTAGTCCATTGAGTGGCCTGTCACCAGATCGTCCCATGCTGTCAGTGGAAATTATGTAAATAAGTAATATTATCCAAATATCCATCGAACTACCAGATCATTTCGCCGTTGGACTCTCATGAATTGGGCGGTTACAAATGAACCACCCATACCATTGAACGGCCATAGGGCGACCGCCCAATGCCTGTCAGTGGTAAATCAGAATAAATTAGATAATTAGATAATTATCTGAACGACCAACGAATCTGGGACTCTGAGATATGGACGGTCATGTACCGGCCGTTCAATCAATTTGAACGGTTAGCTATGAACCGTGCAAAAGCTTGTCGGTGGAAATTCAAATAAATCACCTTAATATCCAATAAATAGTGACACGATCCATAGTCAACCGCTCCAAAACTGGACGGTCAAGCGATAGACCACGCAATGGCTGGACACTTGAAAATCAAAGAAATGTGATAAATCAAGCTAAATCAAGGCCCATTAAGCCCCGATTTGAAGCAGACCGAGTCAGGGAGGGAGGTACCCAAAAAATAGGCCCAATAAGCTGCCTGAAAATAGCCTAATGAGTAATGAATAACTCAAGGCATCAATAAATGATGGTAAGAGAAATGACTCAACTTATCGGCAAAAAATGGGTGTCAACACCTATCTCACATAGTCGGGCATTATCGATCCATTGACAAATCACGAAACCCTATCGTGAAAAACCTACAGAAACAAGCAAAGGCCTTACAAAAGACCTACACGGTCAAAGGCACAAGACATACATGATATCACCGTCGTGTGCAGTATAAAACCCGTAACCTTGAGTGAAGCCAAGCACAGGCTACTCGAACAAGTCACGAAAACACAAGTCATCGTGTCAAGCGACAGAAGGACCTCTTCACTAGAAGAAAAGCCAGAAGCATCCATTGACGTCTTTTTTTTTTTATCAAAAACCTTGCCTAGGTACATTGGGGGGTCCAATGCACAACTAGTAGGTGACTTTATTAATAATGAAGGACATAAAGAATTACATCATTCGGATGCTAGGCATTCCTAGCTTATCCAACCGGGCAGCACCATTAATAAAGCTTGGAAGTTGCTACTGAGAAGAAAAGGAAAAATTACATTTTGTATTGCAAGCTAGATTGGCCAAAGAATCTGCCACCTTATTCGCCTCACGAAAAATATGAATAATGGAATCATTTGCTGAGAGAAGGGCCCGAATTTCCCTCACATATTTGAGGATCTCCCAGGGACATGGAATCTTCTTGTTGATAACTTGGACCAGCACTTGAGAGTCACACTCTATTTTGCTCGATTGTGATGTAATGGTTCTCAAATATTTCATACCATCCATGAGAGCTCTAGCTTCAGTCATCATGCTGCCAGCTTGATCATAAAAGTGAGAATAAGCCAAAATGATTGAACCATTAAAATCCCTTATTACTCCACCACCACCCGAAACAGCAGCATGCTTAGAAGCACTGTCCGTGTTCAATTTTATATAAGGCCAAGGAGGAAATTGCATTTAATGAGTTTAACCCTTTGACTGTTTCTGGAGAAAACCTGAATACCACATGCAGATAAGACTGTTTTCCTTTCATGTTTATCTTCCTGAAGCTTGGAAAGGGTGAGAGATTGCTTAACCTGTGATAGAATTATATGAACCATGTTCTGTGATTTTGAGAACTTGCCCACATGAGTGACAGAGTTCCTAGTAGTCCATATCTCCCACAAGCTGTAGCCGATCACAGCAATAGTGAAAAGACCAAAGAGAGATTTACCTGAAGCAATATGTATAGCTTTGGAAATTAAATCTCTGATTATTCTACCTCCAATCTCCAATCCTTTAGATTGAAAGAAAGACCAAATGTCCACAGCCCAATCACTCTTAATAAAAAGATGGTCATTGTCCTCTTCAGCGTGGTTCTGACAGCATATGCATTTAGAGCATATAGGGATACCACAAGCTTGAATATTCTGATCAGTGGGCAGACAGTTGAAGAAGACCTTCCAAATATGAATTGATATTTTGGTTGGAATCCATTGAGACCATTTGCGATTCCAGTTGAGACTCATCTCCATTAGCTGTGAGTGTTGAGAAAGCATCATATTCCTATAAGTGGATGAGACCGAGTAATTGCCATTACCTAATAGAGACCATATAAATTGATCTGGATATGGAGTCAATAAGGTCGGTGTTATAGCTCTTCTGATATCATCTGGCAGGTACATTTCCATAGCATGAATATCCTCTTGACTAGGAGTCAGGATAATATCTCTGACAGTTACATTTGTATTAGGAATACTATCACTGCAGGCATAAGAATCTAAAGTTCTATTTCTCAGCCATTTATCCTTCGAAGAATTTGTTAGGTCCCCATCACCCAGAATAGTCCTCTGATTTTGCAGGATGACTGATTTTGCTTTAATCCAGCTACTTCTGTTAACACCTTTCATACCTTTGAAATTTACCTATGTAAGATGTGTATTTTGGATGTACTTTGCTCTGAAAAACTCTGCCCAGAGGGAGTTAGAATGCAAACCATTCCACAGCATTTTGATCCGTAAAGCAAGGTCCATATGTCTTAGAGACATGATCCCAAGACCACCCTGAGCAATAGGTTTGCAAACAGATTTCCAAGATCTCCAGTGTTTTCTGTTGCCATAATTGGAGGAACCCCAGAAGAAGTTGGCAAAAGATCTATCCAACAACTGATGGATGCCAGCATGAAGAGGGGTGGATGCTAGGATATAAATTGGAATGGAAGATAGAACATGTTTGATTAAGATTATCCGTGCACCTTGTGAAAGTAATCTAGCTTGCCATCCCTCTATACGCTTCTGAATGGTGGTGACAAAGCCCGCAAAGAAGACTTTTTTGGGTCTGCCCAAAACCAGAGGATAGCCCAAATGTTTATGTGGAAATGTTTGTCTAGAGAAACTAGTAATATTCTCTAGTCTTCTTTGAAGAGCTGAATTGTTGTTAGGGTGTATGAGATACCCACTCTTACTAACATTTATCAGTTTCCTTGAAGCTTTCTCATAGGTTTTTAAGATGTGCATGAGATTTCAGATAGAAACAGCATTTGCATTAGCAAAAATTAAAGTGTCATCAGCAAAAAGAAGGTGAGATATGAGAGGGCATCTCCTCGGGCCATAAAACCATCCCACTTTCCCTTTGTCAAAATTCTCCTTGAGTAACCTGCTAAGAGTTTCTTGGGCCAGAATAAAAAGATAGGGGGCAATGCGGTCACCTTGTCGGATGACTCTGGAAGATTTGAAGAAACCAACAATCTCTCCATTTGATGCTATAGAAAACCAGCAATTCGAAATCAAAATTTCAATCATATTGATGAACTGATTATCAAAACCAAACCACTTTAGAACTGTAGTAAGAAAGTCCCATTCAATTCTATCATATGCCTTTGCATATCCATTTTGAGTATGACATTGCTGCCTCTGGTTTTTCTGCGCAGCTCTTGAACCAACTCCTGTGCTAATGCAATATTCTCAATGATGTGCCTTCCTTTGACAAAAGCAGTTTGCTCCATAGAGATGAGAGACGGCAGAAGTCTACTCAATCTGTTACTTAGAATTTTTGAGATGATCTTATAGGAAATATTACATAAACTAATTGGCCTATACTCTGAAATATCATTGGCATTTTTTCTTAGGAATAAGGGCTATAATTGTAGCTGTGAAGCACCTAGGAAGAGGTTTCCTTTCAGTGAAAACCTCTTTCATGGCCTTAATGACAGTGTCAGCAATCGTAGGCCAAGCATTGTGAAAGAAACTTCTAGTATAGCCATCCGGGTCAGAGGCACTATCAGGGGATATAGAGAAAACTGCATCCTTTATTTCCATATCAGTTGGAGTAGCATTTAAGAGACTGTTATCATCCTGGGTCACCACATTCGGAATGCAGTTCAGACTGTCAAGGTCAATATAGTGAGGTTGGGAGGTGAAAGTAACTTTAAAATGGTTGACAGCAATATCCTTCATCTTTTGTGTGTCAGATGTAAGGTCACCTGTGGATGTCCTGAGATGGGTAATAGTGTTGTTCCTTCTATTAGCTGTAGCAGTCATATGAAAAAATTTAGTGTTCCTGTCTCCTTCTGCCAGCCACCGGACTCTAGACATTTTTTTCCAAAAAAATTCCTGCTGAAGAATTCTCTCTGCGAGGATGTTCTTAGCACTTTCGAGAGCTGAAAGAGTAGTAGGAGAAGGTTGTTGGTCATAGTTGAATTTAGCCTTTAGCACTAAATCTTCAGCTTCCATCAAATTTTTATGATCATTTCCAAAAACATTCTTGTTCCAATCCCGTAGTAAATACCTCAAAGACTTAAGCTTCATAATCAAAGTAGTAATAGTTGAAGAGGCTAATGGACTGGTTCTCCAAGATTGATCCACTGCTTGAAGGAAAAGTTCATGCTTTGTCCACATTTGCTGAAAATAGAATCTACTTTTGGTAATACTTTGTAGAGCCAATTTGACTAGAATGGGAGCATGATCCAAAGCTTCTGTAGATAGATGTTCCACAGTAATTGGAAAGGAATTCATCCATGAATTATTAATGAGGACCCTGTCAAGTCTAGCCCATATGCCTTTGGAACTTGTTTGCTGATTGTACCAAGTGTATTTGGAACCCATAAATCCAGCATCTATAAGACCACAGTCATCCGTACAATCTTTGAAGTCATTCATAGATCTTAAAGAAGGTATGTTACCCCCCAATTTTCCATCAATTTCCATAATGCTGTTAAAGTCTCCTGCCACAATCCACGGACCACTAATCAAAGAAGTAGCATGAATAAGGGAAGCCCATAAAGGAACTCTTTCAGCAAGAGTGCACTTAGCATAAATAAAAGAAGCATAGAATTCTGGCAAGTGTTGATAAGACTATTTAATAGTATCTTGCTGTTCATGCTATACAATAATATCAAAATCCATCAGTCCTTTCCACATAATCCATATGTGAGCATGCTCATCATGATTTGATATAAACTTTTCCGTACCTAACTTCTTACAAATCTTTTCCATGTTGCTGACATTTATTTTAGGCTCAAGAATGGCAATACAGTCAACTTTGTGCTCTTTAATCAATAGTTTAACACGACCCACTGATAGATCGTTTCCAATGCCCCTAATATTCCAAATAATAAAAGTCATTAGATTTGAGATTTGGATTGGATCTTACCTTCAGATCCTATCCTCTTCATTCCTCTGGTTATGACTCCCGGTCTATCAGCATGAATGGCAGTGACATTATCAATCTCTGCTTGAATAGCAATTTTCTTTCGGCAAGCTTGCAAATCCTCCTGTGGATTGGATATATTTAAAGGATGTATCTCCTGCTATATATAAAGATTGTTATCAGACTCAATAGCTATGTTGTGGTCCTCATTTTTGGCTGGGCTTGTATCTGAAAAGACCTATTTTGGATTGAAGGGAGCTTTGTGCCATGGGTATCAGTCACACTTAATGGTCTCTCTGCATTAGAGCAATCAACAGAATCTTCCAAATTAACTGTAGTCAGATCATGAGAATGGAATATTTGATGTTGCTCGCTGGCATTATCTTTATCAACCTGCTTTGAATGAGTATCAGACTCATCGTTCAACCTATCCTCCATTTGACCAACCTTCATTTCCAATCCCGTAGCTGTATTCATAGCCTTTTCCGGTTCTATTAACAAGTTATGAGTTGTCATTTCTTCAGAAATCTGTAACAGAGCATTGAATCTATTGACATTTGCGTCTATGCTTTTAGTATATGTAGGGCGAGGCCTAAATTCCTTGAGCTGTTTACCACCATTCAATGCTGGATTACCCTGAGATGCATTATTCTTATTCATTGGGATGGTAGGATGTTGTTTCTTTTTGCATTCAGTTTCTGAGTGACCAAGCTTATGGCAGGAAGAAAAAAGTGGCGGAATGTTATGATATCGAATTTTCTGCCAATAACCTTCCCCTTCCATATCAATCCACATTATTTCTCTACGAGTGGATGTGAGATTCAATTCCACACAAACCAGAGCTTCTGAGGTCTCTATCAAGGCCAGAGTGTGTCCAATGCCGTCTTACACTGCGCCTCAAGCGTCTCCCACTCGCCTCGAATGCGGTAACTGAGACACTCTCAAAGAACCAAGGAACTATAGTAACGAGTGACTAGTCAGGGTCTCGCCCGTCGATGCTCGTCCAACGCCCCTGACCACGTGTGCACACACAAGCCCAATGTCTTGAGCTAGGCCTCTAGCTGGTTTTTCCATCCCGTCGGACTCTAACGGCAAGACAAAGGGGCCCACGGCAACCAGCCTACAAACTGTCTCATCCGGGACTCACCCCGCCACCACTCCCAGGTGGGCCGACATAGGAAACTATCGTCAGGCTACGACTAGTGGAGGCTCACTAGACATAGAGACTCAAAACAACGAACACCGAAGTATAGACAGGGTAAGCACACACCTATCGCACGTACTACGGAGTATAATGTAGTACACAACTGCTACCAGACTTAGGACAGTCAACTAGACCTGCTCACAATGATCCTTGAGTCGCAAGACTCGAGTCAAGATCGTCGCACATCACAGCAAGACGCTGTTAATCGGCCTAGTCCCTAAACTAAAAACCACGGGAAACACATTATGGAAAGCAACACAGAACAGCCAGATCCATAACAATAATAATGATAACAATGAGTCCTCGGCCTCCGAGCCACACAATGGACTCACAATTCTACATAACACGAAACACGGAACATTAGGGATTACCGAAGCCCTCAAATCACATGGCACGCAAACTGAGGTATAACAATACCTCCAAGCACCTAAAATCAGGTCTCGATCCTCACAAGATAGACGAGACACTCACGCGATCACGTGTCAACCACTGGGTCACAACCAAGTTGACCAGGAACCATAATGACCCTCAAAATAATACAAAACATGGCTCGGTACAATGGCACTCTCAGACACCCTATAACACGGTCACAACCCTCATAGGACGTCCAAGACATCCACGAGACAACGGGCTAACCAAGGGGTCGAAGCCACAACTACCGGAAGCCAAACCAACACGAAAGAAACTCCCAAACAAATGCGGTCTTACCCTTGGCCGTTGTGGACACACTTTTGGGATTACTTCTTTTGTTTGTTTTGTTTATTCGTTTGTTTATTCGTCTATTTAGTTTATTCGTGCGAGGGCGTGCCAGTCACCTAGGTGACGATTTATTCAGGCCTCAAAGAAGCCAAGGGTGTGCTAGATCTGACTAGTCAGGCGATTGTGTGTGTCGTGTCGGGACTGAGAACCCGTCATGCCATAAAGGTCATGATGTTAATTACATCCCCTCGGAGAGTGGAAAACCCTTAATTGATCGCCGGAAAAAGGGGCCCTACGGCTTGAAATTCATAATAATGAAGCGAGAGCAAAGTCTCGGATTGTGTTTAAAATGAACCCCGCAGTGGGGCGCAAACATTCATGGATTAGTATTTGTCGGTCACTGGTGGACCATTTCTTGTTCGGACGGACGTTCACATTTGTAGCGAAAGGGGCGGTGATGAAATGATACAAATGTCTGCCGCATATGCGGCAAGTTTAATGCGGATGTGGGATCGGATCCCGATGGAGATGGGTCAAGTTAATGGACTATTGTCTCAGAATGACTTCAGATCATGGCCATGCCGGGAGGAGCTCCTGAGGTCCATGTCCAATTCAGCAGGGCATCGTTGGCGAGCGAGGGTCGTGAGGTATGTGTGGTTATATCATTCTTTATTATCATTATTCTAGTTGTTAAGTTTTGTTGTTTATTCACACATATGGGTGGTTCATTTCGTTTATTCGCTTCACACCTTTTCTTTCATCGGGTTGGTTGCTTTTTGAAGGCACGCCGGTTTAGAGGCTAAACAAAGGGGGGCGCCAGTTTGATGAGCAGATAGGGGAGGGCCGGTTTAGGAGAGAGCAAGGGGGCGCGCAGGTTTCGGATGAATTTGCGAAATTGAGTTTTGAGAGAGGGGTTAAACCGGCGCGGTGCCCTGGGGCGTCGGATTAGGGTGAATTCAGGATATTGGGTTTTGAGAGGGGAGTTAAACCAGCGTGGGGCCCTGGGGCGCCGGATTATGCCGCGTCGGATTAAAACTTGATGAATCGGGCTTCGTTTTGCTCTGTTCTTCTTTTTATTTAGGTTAAAGTCCTTGTTCATTCAACCAGATAGGTTGGGGGAGGGATTTAAATGTTTCATTATTTTGTTCGTTAGTTTAGTAAGAGGGTTTAATTGTTTTGTTTAGAGGTTTATTATATGAAGGGGTTCTGGAACACAGAAGTTCAGTTTATGCTGGGTTCAGGAGGGTTCAAGCACACACGGTTCTTATCCTCATAATGTCGAGTTCGTTCATTCCCCCTTATGTGCATATGTTCTTTGTTCTTATTATTGTACCCCTGTGGTTTTGATGATGTCAAACACTACGAGTCATCTGTGCATAATATCTTCTGTTATGTTGATGCTGCATTTGTTTATTCATGCATTGAGGAACCGTGCAGATTTGCGCTTGGATTGGTCAGTGAAGGTTAGTGCATTCATTGTTTAACTCTGTGCATAAACATACATGTCACGTGTAGAGGTCTATGCATTTCATTGCTTAGACCATATTAAGTCAGTGCATGTCTATGCTTAGACCATATTAAGTCAATGCATGTTTGCATGATGCATATTGTGAGTCGAAACATGTCCTGACTTGCATATGGTGCAACACTTAGTTCATTCTGTATTGAGTCCATGCATATGCTGCATTTCAACTGAATAGGGTCTGTGCATGGAGTCATCAAGTCGGTGCAACCTTCGTTGAGGCACGCAACTAAGACTGTGCATGTTGAGCTCTAGGCACAGATGCAAGTTGGTGCAATGCACTATAGCGCACGCAGTCGAAGTCTGTGCACTTGACTGTAGCGTGCACGTTAAAGTCAGTGCACACTTGGCATGTGCGACACCGAACTTGGTGCAAGTTGCATTTCATGCATTCTTACAGCCGGTGGAAGTCTACCTTGTTCCAACCAGGTCTGTGCAAGTTTAGTTGCTGCGAGCATTTAAGTCAGTGCATCATTGTCATATGTCACCACACGGTTGGTGCACATCTTCCATGTGCACTTTGCTAGCTTGTGCATATCTGCTCGTATGTCTCCAAGGTTTGTGCATCGTTTCATGTTAGATGGGAATAGGTCGGTGCATTCATCTATGTTGAGTTCATAATGTCTGGTATAGAAGTTTGTGCATGCTTAAGTCTAAGAAAATACTAGATCTCTGCATTCCCCGTTTTCGCACACATTAAGTCTGTGCAACTTATGTTGCAACCATTGGTGAAGTCGGTGCCAACCACTATTCACCTTGTACAAGGTCAGTGTATTGGTGGTCTTGCACATTTATCCTCGATGCAACCTTCATTGTCGCACGCCATCAAGTCGGCGCAACTCTCTCACCGAGCACATAAAGTCTGTGCACATTTCTTTGGCATGTCCGTGCTTATCTCGCATAATGCATAGCAGAGTCTATGCAACTCTTGATTCTTGCACGCGTAAAGTTTGTGCAAGATAGCTCTTGGCATATTGAGTTAGTGTAGAGTATGTATCAACTCGGTGCACTTATTGTTTATACTCACACGTAGCCTGTGCATCTTTTAGCTCTGCACTTGAATCAAGTCTGAGCACATGTTTACTATGTGAGCGTTGAGTCCGTGCATATGAGTACTTATGCTATATTGAGTCTATGCACGTTTGCATTAAGGCCTCATCAAGCTTATTCAATCTTTATAATTGCCTGACTATCATATGTCTTGATGGACTAATAGGACATCTGCTCGTGATCGTTAAGGGCACGTGATCCAAGGCGGACCGTCCCTGAAAGGAACGGCCATGTGGATTCCTACTTTTTCAGATCCTGACACGTGGCTAATACATCCCTGAAGCTTCTTGGTGGGAGTGTTCCTTCCACACGCCTAGGGCGTGAGCTCCTGAGTCCCAAACTGAAGCTTTATATAAAAGCCTTCTTCTGCGATCAGATAGGGAGAAGAGAGAAGAAAAAATGAAGAAAAAGAGATCGAAGTAGAAAAAGAAGAGAATAGAAGAAGGGGTGTGCACCCAACGAGAAGAGTAGAGAGCCAGTAGAAGAAGAAAAAGAAGAAGGAGTCGCCATGAGAGCGAGAGATCGTACTGAGAAAAGAAGAGAGAGCCTTCCCTGAAGATCAGAGTTGTATTGGCCTCTTGATCAGATCTAAGCCAAGTTGCTCTTACGGAGCTACATTTGTTTTTGTTACTCTTTTTGTTTTCGCTTGTTCTTTCCATTTTCTTAGTACTTTCTGATACTCTGTTGTGGGTTCGGGTTCCTCCTATGGACTCAGGAGAAGAGAGAATTATTCTCCGGTTTGCGAGTGACTGGCTGTCACTCGTGATTTTCCTCTGGGTTTCAGAGGAAGGGAGACTGCATCTCCGGTTGACAAGTGGCTGGGTGTCACTTGTGGGTCCCCTCTGGTGTGGAGGAAGAGAGGTCTGCGACCTCTGGTTTGCTTGTGACGGGGTGTCACTAGCGGTTCCCCTCCAATTTGGAGGAAGGGAGATTCATCTCCGATTCTGGTCTTGTGGGTAGCAAGTCCAGGTGCCAAGCTCCTATGGGTTGCAGAGCTTGCTTTGAGGGATTTGTCTCCCTCGGTTTGTCAAGCGGTTAGGCAACGTCTGTTGCAGATTGAGTCTTCTGTTCTTGCTTTTGCAAGGGAAGCCTCACTCCAGTTTGGAGTGAGGGGTGGACGTAGGCAGATTGTGGGTCTGGCTGAACCACCTAAAAATATCATGTCCATCGTGGTTTCCTCCTTGCGCTCCTCCATATCATCTATCTCCCCTTCACAGGTTGTGTGTGCTTGATTGCTTGCTATTTGCCCTTGTGATACGTTGAAAATTTTATATGTCTATGAAGAGTATGTTCGTATGCTTAGTGGAATTATATTTCATATGCAAGCCTGACTGTCTCAGCTCACGATTGTGAGAAGAGAGTAGTTGTGCTGTCTCATTTGATTATTGAGTGCTGTTAAAAATTTTATTCCGCAATTGTTTTTAATTGGGTGTATTTTGTTGAAAGATCCATTCACCCCCCTCTGGATCCATTTCTGAGCGCCACCGTATCTAACAATTGGTATCAGAGCGGGTTGTTGTGTAATCGGATCCAACGATCCGTAGCATATCCTATAGCTTCCTTGGTGCATTTCAGAGAGGGTCTTGTCTCTTTGTGTTCGGTGCTTTGTTTTGCTGATTTGGTGTCGTGCCTTGCTACTATTTGACTTTGGTGCATTTTTCATACATCGTCCTTAGATCTATACTTGGTCAGTCATTCTTTGATAGCTCATCCACCGATCTTCAGAGGTAATGATTTCGATCTATGGCTGGAGAACTTGCATCGGTATGTAAGATCAACAGATCCTGATATTTAGAAGGTAATGGTTCACGGTCCACATAAATTATCAAGGGATAAATCTAAATGGACTGATAAGGATAGATTGAAAGACTCTGTCAACTCTAGAGCATTAGATTTAATGAAAGAATCACTTGACAGAGCTCTAATTTCATGTGTTTCCTCCTGTCGGTCTGCCAAGGAGATTTTGGAGAAACTGAAGCTTACCAGGAATCGTAACACATGTCTGATGGTTGATGATGATGGTCAGCAAGAAGAAAATGAAGAAGAAGACGAAGATGAGGTACCTTCTGAATTTGACAATTATACTGTGGATGATTGGATTGGAGCACATAATGACTTGCTTGACTCACGAACAGTTAAGAAAATAGTATAAAAAGATGAAAAAGAAAAGGGATCTAAATAGCTCAGAGTCCTCATGTAAAAATCGCTTAAAACTGAAACAGTCCTATGATGCTTGCTTGTTTGACGTCCAAACGCTTAAGAAACAAATTGGAATATGTAAAAATGAAAATCAAGAATTTGTGAATGAGATTTTTGAACTCAAGAAAAAACTTAGCTCGACGAATGATAATCAGGTTCTTAACACTAATCTTGTTCAGAATGAAAATTTATTGAAAGATCTTGATTGTGTTAACTCTGAACTAAAGGTTCTAAAATCTGAGAATGAATGCCTTAGGAAATAGTGCCTAACAGCCAAAGATGAAACAACATGCTCTGTTAAATCTGCTTGCAATGACTATCCCCTTCTGAAGGAAATAAATGAAAATCTTTACTCAAATTTAGATTTGCAAAAAGACTTAATTACCTCTCTTAGAAAAGAAAACAAGAATTTGCTGGAAAGTAAAACTGAATTTGAAAAATTGGAGGAGGAATTGAATGAAAAACTGAAAGAAGAAAATGACAAATTGATTAAAGAGACAGAAGAATTGAAGCAGTTGAACACTGCTATGTCAGATAGACTTCTTGTTCTAGAAAAAGGAAAATGTGTTGTTAATAAAAATCAAGCTAAAAATGAGCTCAAACTGAAACAAGAAGTTGAAAATTATAGAACTGCAAACAAAGTGTTGAATGAGTGCGTCAATTGTAGTGAACAAGAGCTAGCCAGTTATGAGCTTAGTGTTTCAGCTCTTCAACAAGAAAATAATGACCTTAAGAAATCCTTATCTAAATTTGTTGAAGGGAAAAATAATTTAGACTTGCTCTTAGGAACAAAGGTCAACTTTCAGAAGGAAGGGTTGGGCTATAACTCTGCTAAGAAAAAGAGCTTTGAAAACAAAACACAAACACCCCTTATTTCCAGTGTTGCTTCTCTCAGCCCACCGAACCCATCTGTATTTTAGTTTACTGCTAAGAGAACTTTGAAACCAACTAAAAAATAAAAAGAGAAGAACAAAGTTGTTTTTGCCCCCATTTTGCACGTTCCATAAACACACTCACATGCATCTAAAAGGAAAATGATTTGTCATTACTGTCACAAGATTGGCCATCTAATGCATGAATGTAAATTGATGGAAAAAGATGACATGGATCCTAGTAAAATGCATGCTAGGAAAACCCATGTCAGAAATCATGAGGTTCAGAATAAGAAAAATCATTGTTATCATTGTGACAAGATGGGCCACATTGCTGCTCAATGTTGGCATGCACAAGAAAAAAATTCATTTCTAAGTTTGCTAAATTCCCTGCAAATAGAAAGTTTTTTGATAAACCTGAATTTGTCTTTAATAGAAATTCGCTTGCATGCTCTAATTATTGGAAGCCAGGCCATCTGGCTAGTGAGTGCTGGTCACTTATTAAGAGAAGAAATCACTCTTCTCGTTTTGAATGTGGAAAGTCTGGCCACAAATCTGTAAATTGCTGGCCGAATGATAACAAAGGACAGAACTTTCATGTAAACAACAGAAACTTTAATTCTCATGCACATAGATTTCATGATCATGCTAATGTGCACAATAAGAACAAAAAGTATGTTGGTTCATGTCATTATTGTGGTCAGTTGGGACATTCCATGTCTAACCGTTTCTTGATGAAATTTGATGATTCCCTAGCTCAAAAATCATGGAGAGCACCATTCAAAGGTGCCACTGTCATTTCAGGACCCAAGACCTCTTGGGTATGTTGTGTCCCTATGATTTTGATGATGTCTCACACTATAAATTATTTCTTTATCTCAAGATAATCTCATGTTTCATCATGTAAGTGAATGGATTACACAGTAAGGGAATGTCCTGTTCAATTGAACAATTTGACCAAATGAATTTTAGTGTTGCCTGAGTCATAATGTCTTGATGGTTTCAACACTATGAACCTTTGTGAACAAAAATGTTTCTCTGTGTTAATGTAAATCCTCGAGCCACTTCAGTTAATTTTGGGAGTTGTTTTCATGCCACTTGAGCCACACTTCGTGTTGTTTCCCCTCACTAACACGAAAAGATTTCGTGTCGTCTGAGCTTACAACACTTCGTGTTGATTTCCATACTTGACAGGAAAACTTGTATGAGGTAATACTTCGTGTTGTTCTATCCTTGTCATCTATGTCTTCGAGTCCTAGTCTCGGTTGTTTAACTTCGTGTCGTGTCTCCCTCTATCTTCGTGTCGTGTTACTGAAGCAGCTCGAATAGTTCTGACGAACTCCGAGTCGCTTCTCTGTGAACCTCGTGTCGTTTCTCTCTGTCCTTTAGTTGCTCATCTCGTGTCATCTTTTATGTCTGCTTGTTTAATTTCGTGTCACTTACTGTTGTTCCTCGAGTCGTTCTTTTTCTTAGTGTCACTGCTTCATCACGTGTCGTGATAGTCGTGTCACTCTTCTGTCTTCGTGCTGTTTTTCTCTTTAGACTTTGTGTCCTTCTCGCCTTGACCACACTCCGTGTCAATTCCTGTGTTTCATCTTCGTGTTGTTTTCAACTCGTGTCGATTTCTATTTTCATCTTCGTGTTGTCTTCAACTCGTGACGGTTTCTGTTATTTATCTTCGTGTCGTGGTCAGCCCGTGTCGCCTCGTCTTCGAGTCGTTCATTCGAGCTATTTTGTGCTCGAGTTATTTTTCTTATGTTTTTCAAGTGTTGTTTCACTTCGTGTCATCTTTTGTTGCCGTTTGTTAGTTCGTGTTGTTTCGTTCTAACCTCATCCAGGTTTCTTCTAAATCGCGTGTTCTTCTATTGTTTCACTCCGTGATATTTTCTTCTCACCTCGTGCTATCCTGATCTGACCTCGTGTCACCTTCCTTGATTGTGTCAGTCTTGTCCATTGTATCTCGTGTCGTTCTTTTCTTATCTCGTGTAGTAGTCACGTCGTGTTGTTATCATATACCTCATGCAGCTTTAGTTTTAGTGGCCATACAGCGTGTTAATGGTTTTTATCTCCTTACAGGTACGAGGAAGAATATTCCCAAATAAATGGGCTGCACGTGATCCAAGACAAGAGGAACCAACCCAATGAGGACACGTGGCAGGAAGGTTCTGGATCGAGCGTGGGAAGCACACGCATGTTGTGCCCTATCCACCTGCTGCCGCTATAAATAGAAACCTTCGCCCACCGATGAAGGTAGATCAGAGCCAAGAAAGAAAAGGCAGAATTACAGAGAGCTCGATCCAGCAGTGAAGAGAAAGAAAAAGAGAGATAGCAGTGAAGAGAAAGAAAAAGAGAGATAGCAGTGAAGAGAGAAAGAGAGTTTGCAGTATCTGGTTTTTGAAATTGCTTCCCAGGAAGCTACATTTGTATTAACTCTCAGTATCGAATGTTTTCTCGATCAGTCTTTAGTTTCTTTTCTGATTTTCTTTATGTGTTCTTCGTCTAATTCTGATCTGTTCCCCTCCGGTATGTAGAGGAAGGGAGTCTAACTCTGGTTTCCCTCTGGGTTGCAGAGGAAGAGAGATCGCTGATCTCTGGTGTTGCTAGTGACGGGTTGTCATTAGCAGGTTCCCTCCGGTGTGTGGAGGAAGGGAGAGGCACTCTCCGGTTCTGTTCGTGCTGGGTGCTAGAACAGGTTTCAAGCTCTGCGGGTGGCAGAACTTGGTTGAGGGATTTGTCTCCCTTGGGTTTTCAAGCTGTTTGGCAGCAAGTTGTTCACAGACTGAGTCTGCTGTGCTCTAGCAGTGGCTAGTGGAATCCTTACTCTAGTTGGAGTGAGGGGTGGATGTAGATTGCTGACTGCAGTCGAACCACCTAAAAAACCGGTTGTCTTCTCTGTGGTTTGCGGTCTTTATCAGCGCTCTCTATCTGTTTGTCACTTCGACAATTTGTTTGCTCAGCTCTTCATCATCATTCTCTTATTCGATCTTGAGTGGTATCTGCATTTGTAATTCTTTGTGTGCTAGTTTAGAAGGGGCATAAGTGGTAGATTTATTTTCTTGCCTAAGTTTTACAAATTGGGAGTGATCTATTCATCCCCCCCTTCTATATCACTCTTGCTGCGCTAACATTTGGTATCAGAGCAGGTTTACGCCATGTGGACGAACAATCAAGCAAATGGCAGTGGTCCTAGAACCTTCATGGCCGAAGGTCAATCCATTAGTCGCCCTCCTTATTTCGATGGTAATAACTATCTGTTTTGGAAGAACAGGATGGAAGTGTTTATCAGGGCTCAGAGTCATAAACTGTGGAGAGTAATCACGGTGGGGCCATATGATCTGCCACCAAACGAGGACGCTTGGACAGATGACCATGTAAAGCTCTCCTCACTCAACTGGACGGCGCTGAATATCATCTAGTGTGCTGTTCATCCAGAGGAGTATGCCCGTATCTCTGCCTACAAAACTGCCAAGCGAATGTGGGATGAGCTGCAATTGATCTATGAAGGTACAGCTCAAGTGAAAGCCTCGAAGGTAAACCTCTACACTTCTAAGTATGAAATGTTTAAGATGAATCCAGATGAGAATATAACCAAAATGTATGCCAGGTTATCCTTGATCACTAACACTCTTAAAGGGCTAGGGAAGGATCTTGCTGAGACAGATATAGTCAGGAAAATTCTTAGATCTTTATCCCCGGCATGGCACACTAAGGCCATTGTGATTGAGGAGTCAAAAGATTTGGCTGTCTTAACTGTGAATGAACTCATAGGATCCCTGATGACCTATGAGATGAACTTCCAAGGAGGTGGAGAAGGAAGTGAGAGGAAGGGTAAAAATGTAGCTCTAAGAGCTTCCCGCAACAAGGGTAGTAACAGTGGGAGCAGCAGCAGTACCCCCGAGTCTGAGTCTGAGCTTGAAGGTTTATTAGATCTCGACCAGGAGGAGCAGGCTATGCTCACTCGTCAGTTCAGAAAGTTTCTGAGGACAAAGGGAAAGACCTTTAGGAAGAAGAACCCACACTCTTTTAACAAGACTGCTGAGTTTACCAATTACAGGGATAGAAATCCTAAGAAACTGACTTGTTTTAACTGTAACAAATAGGGACACATGAAAGGTGAATGCCCAGAACTCCAGAAGAAAGGTCCCTATTTTCAGAAGAAAAACATAAAGGTGCAGAAGAAGAAGAAGCCACAGGCAATGGTCTGCACATGGAGCGAGGAAGAAGAAGACCCTGAAGAAGCTTCCTTAGAAGAATATGAAGATGGAATTTGCCTTATGGCAAACAGTGAAGAGGAGGTAATAAACGTTTTTGAAAATTTCTCAATTGATGACTGGGAGGATGCTTATGGTGACTTGCTAGATAAATTTAATTCACTTAGCAAAGAGCACAGAGTTCTGAAAAGAAAATTTAACACAAATACTGAAGAACAAACTCTGGTCTGTGAGGAAAATGCAAAGCTAAAAGATCAACTAGAAGAAATGACCTCACAAAGGAAAGAGAATGATAAGCTTAAGGGAGAAATTCAGGAAAGTCAAAAACAGCTCAATGAATTCAAAACTAAAATTGAAGAAAGCATGAGTGAAATCAGAATGAATTCAGAGAAATATGAAGCTGTGAAGAAAGTAAATGCTGAACTCCTAAAGAATTCTGAGTTTCTTCAAAAGGAGCTGGAAGACAAATAGAAAGTCTTAGAAAAGTTTGTCCAAGGAAAGACTAGCCTAGATGCTATACTGGGACTAGGGTCAATTTCAATAAGGAAGGTCTAGGCTATGACCCAATCAACAAGAGACCCTTGCAATTCAAGACCATCACCTTCTGTCCAGAGAAGGGAAAAGAAAAGCTGGACACACCATCCAGCTCAAACAGCTCTAAGGAAACTCAAAGTCCTAAAGAAAACACAAAAACCAGTACTGGACAACCATTTAAGATTGGAATGAACTTTATGAAAAATAACATTAAGTCCATTCACCAGAACACAAATGGTAGCTGGACCAAGAAAACAAATCAGAATAAAAGCTGGAATTATAACAATCAGATGGGTCCAAACAAGACCTACTGGAGGAATAACTTTCATGGTCAAAGATATGCCAATCAACAAGCCTACAAGAAATTTCCTAGGAATAGGAAGACCAATGAAAGGAATAGAACTCACTTCTCCAGTTCAGCTGGATTGAACTTTAAAAAACCAGAAAGGAAGGTACCAGAGAAAACCATGCTGAAACAAATCTGGATACCTAAACACTTGATCAGAGATTTAAACAATGTCCTTGGATCCAACTCATCTTGGGTTCGAAATCACTCTGCTTGATATACTTGTGTAGGTCGGCCTAGCAGCTGAAGATAACAAGTGGTACCTCGACAGTGGTTGCTCCAGGCATATGACAGGAGACCGATCCAAGTTCAGCAAGATATAGATGAAGCCAGGAGGTCTGGTCAAGTTTGGAGGAAAGAACAAAGGTAAAATTATTAGAGTTGGCACAGTAGGTAAGTCTTCCACAAATTCTATTGAAAAAGTATTACTTGTGGAAGGGCTACAACACAACCTGATTAGCATTAGCCAATTATGTGACAGGGGTCACAGGGTTGTATTTGATGATAGTTCATGTAAAATCCTTGAAACAAATTCAGACATGGTTAAATTTGTAGCCAACAGGATTAATAATGTCTACATTGTAGACTTAGATGAGAAATCTGAATCCACTATTTGCTTATCTGCCAATTCTGAAAATGATGCCTTTGAATGGCATAGACGTCTAGGTCATGCTAGCTTTTCAACTTTAAATAAATTGGTCAAGCATGATTTAGTTAGAGGCATGCCTAGAATTAAATTCAACTCTATATCAAAAGCATGTGATGCCTGTGCTCTAGGCAAACAGACCAGAAATTCTTTCAAATTAAGATCTGAGCCATTGTCTTCTAGACCAATGGAACTTCTTCATATGGATCTTTTCGGTCCAACTAGAACTCAGAGTCTTAATGGTAACAGGTTTGGCTATGTCATCATAGATGACTTCTCCAGATATTCATGGATATTTTTCTTAGCAAATAAGAGTGATGCATTTCAAAAGTTTAATCTGTTTTTCAATAAGGTCAAACAAGAAGGGAAGTACAAGGTTAGTTCTATTCAATCTGACCATGGAGGTGAGTTTGAAAATTCCATGTTTACTGATCTTTGTGACAAAGAAGGACTAACTCACAGGTTTTCCTCTCCCAGGACACCTGAACAGAATGGGATCGTGGAGAGAAGAAATAGAACAGTGGTGGAAATGGCCCGAACCATGTTGATTGAAAGTAAGTTACCTAGAAGGTTTTGGGCAAAAGCGGCCAATACAGCAACCTACATAATCAACAGGGCCATGGTAAGACCCATACACAAGAAAACACCCTATGAGCTTCTAAAAGGTAAGAAACCAAACTTGTTTCATTTCAAAATTTTTGGAGTAAAATGTTTTATTCATAACAATGATAAGAAAGACTTAGACAAGTTTGAAGCCAAGAGTTCACCTGGAATATTCTTGGGTTACTCTGAAGTGTCAAGGGCATATAGGGTATTTAATGTATCAGATCAGAAAGTGGAAGAATCTCCACACATTCTTTTTAGTGAAAAGAAAGATGTTTCTAATGTTGAAAATCTTGACAGGGACTCCAATCATGGTGGAGATTTTCTGGAAAACCAACAAGAAGAAGAGAAGACTCAGCAGAATGGAGAAACAAATTCCCCAAATCAGGAAGGTCCAAGAGAAACAGGTGAGTCTTCAACAAATATTAGATTCCTTAAATACCATCCTTTAGATAATGTCATAGGCAATCCTGAAGAACCTCTTCGGACGAGGTCTCATTTTTGAAATGTGAATAATGATGATTTGATTGCTTTGGTCTCACAAATTGAACCCAAATCAGTAGAAGAGGCCTTAGTTGATCAAGCTTGGGTCAATGCTATGAGTGAGGAATTAGGTCAGTTTGAAAGGAATAATGTCTGGGAGCTTGTCCCAAGACCAGATGGTATAAATATTATAGGAACCAAGTGGGTGTTCAAAAATAAGATGAATGAAGATGGAATCATCTCGAGGAATAAGGCCAGACTAGTAGCCAAAGGCTACTGTCAGGAATTCGGTGTAGACTTTGATGAATCCTATCCACCAGTTGCTAGGATGGAAGCTATAAGATTGTTGCTTACCTTTGCATGCTCAAAGAACATTAAACTCCAATAAATGGATGTTAAAAGTGCTTTTTTAAATGGAGTTATTAAAGAAGAAGTTTTTGTTGAACAACCTCCTGGATTTCAATTTTCTCCTCAACCTAACCAAGTTTTCAGGTTAAACAAAGCCTTGTATGGTCTAAAGCAGGCTCCAAGAGCTTGGTATGAAAGATTATCTAAATTTCTGATCAGCAAGGGCTGCAAAAGAGGTAAAGTTGATCAGACTTTATTTACCAAGGGCATGAATAAAGATCTCATCATAGTTCAGGTATATGTAGATGACATTGTATTTGGATCAACTAGGCATGAACTATGTGATGAATTTTCTACCATGATGTCTGCTGAATTCGAAATGAGCTTGGTTGGAGAACTAAAATATTTTCTTGGATTGCAGGTACAGCAGCTAGAAGATGGGTGCTTCATCAACCAAACCAAATACACAATGGAACTGTTCAAAAGGTTTGACATGGAAAACATAAAGCACATTACTACACCCATGGGCACCAATACATCATTGGATGCAGATGAGACAGGTAAAGAAGTAAATGCCAAACTTTATAGAGGTATGATTGGATCACTTCTTTACTTGACAGCCTCTAGACCTGATATACAATTCAGTGTAGGAATGTGTGCAAGGTATCAGTCTAGACCCACTGAACTACACTTAGCTGCAGCTAAAAGAATCTTCAGATATTTGTCATCTAGTCACTCTCTTGGTTTATGGTTTCCTGCATCTCGCACATTGAATCTAGTAGCATACACAGATGCTGACTATGCAGGCTATAAACTAGACAGGAAAAGCACAAGTGGCCATTGTGAATTCTTGGGTGGGTGTTTAGTATCTTGGGGCTCCGAGAAACAACATTCTGTGGCCCTCTCCACTACAGAAGCTGAATATGTGGCTGCAGAGAGTTGTGGAACACAAGTTATATGGATTAAACACCAGCTTCAGGACTACCAAGTAGACCTGGGGTGTACACCTATTTACTGTGATAATACAAGTGCCATCAATCTTGCTAAAAATCATGTTTTACATTCTCGAACCAAACACATAGAGATAAGACATCATTTTATAAGAAATGAGGTGTCTAAGAATAATTTTGAACTGATTCATGTAGGGACAGATAATCAGATTGCTGATATTTTCACAAAACCTCTGGATAATGAAAAATTCACTACATTGAGAAGAGAATTAGGCTTATACAAAGTGTCTTAATTTTGGAGCCTGTTCCTGTTGTGAGGGGGAGTTTTGTCTATATGTTGTTTAGCCTTCTTACATGCTGGTTTAAGGGGGAGTTTAGAATGCTTACTGGTTAGCTTTCAGGAATGCTCTAAATAAAGGAAAGTCTTGAGTTTTTGCTGAAATGTTTTATTGAGGAATGCTATATCTTAGGGGGAGCTGAGTTGTAATGTGAGAAGAGAAGTTCTTTGACAGATTCAAAAGGGCTGTCCAGATGTGTACCTTTGCTGGTCTTGCATGACTGATTTAGTGTGGTTCTCTCAGAAAGTAGAGTGTCACTTTTATCTTAAGTCTATAAGTTAGTGACTCTAATCTCCAGGTCAGAATCTTTCCTTTGGTTCTCCTTCAGAGATCTGGACTAATTGCATAAAGTATATCTTCCTACATTGTCATTGATTATGGTTCAGGCCAAAAAACATGTATGCCTTGATATCTGACCCAATCAACTTGAAATCTAGACTTCAAGACTCAATTCAAGAAAAGTCCTTTTTGGTATTGTCTTCAATCATTCTATCTCTTTAACTCAAGGGCTTAACTGAACAAACATGTTCTGTTTTGATCACTGAGAAACTGGGAGCTTCATCAATGAAATGAATATTTCTCCCAAGTCATGAGGTGTCAAATGCTTAAAATAAATGAAAAGTCGTGACAGAGCAATGGTGGCTTGCTGGTGAGTAACTGGGGACTCTGGCCTCTAATCAAGGTGTTTCCTCATGTCAAAAGTCACAGTTACTAACTTTGTTCCTTAATAAAAAAAAGGGGAAGGAAGTAATGAGGTACCCACTCTGAGTAACTGGGGATTCAGGCCTCTGATCAAGGTGTCTCCCTAATGTCAAAGGAAGTGAACTACCAACTTACTCATTGATCTTCTTGAATATCATCTCCAACAAAAATTCCTTGTTGTTATGCAACTAATGGATTTCTTGTCCTCAATACATTCAGAACACCTCTCTGATTTAGTCTCTTGCTGTCTAGTGGAATAGTTGAATGATCAGCTATTTTTGGCCATACTTGTCAACTCCTGCTCTAAATCATCCACTATGTATGATGATAAACTTGTCTATCATTCCACTTCTCTATTGTGTACTGAAATCTAAAGAATCTTGTCTTGAGATTAGAAACTCACTTATTCTCTTAAGACCTACTCGTGACTTTCTGCACTATGCAGTTACTGCCCTTAGGCCTCATGTTTCCAGCACTGTCACACATTCTGTATTTTTTTTGCTGATGTCAAAGGGGGAGAGAAGTTTGCAATGTCTACAATTTTAGTGAGAAGTTCTGCAATGTTCTGCAATATCAGTGAGTCTTGGTTTTGTCTTGAGCTTTGGGGGAGTCATGTTGCTTCATGCTGATATGTTTATGAGTTGTGGGGGAAATGAGAGTGTGTTGTAGGGAATGTTTAATTCATTTGCATGAGCATGCCTTGAATTTAATCTGTTGTTGAAGCTGATATTGATTTCATGTTAAATCTTGATAAAACCTTGATATTGCCTGATTCATAGTGTTGCCATCATCAAAAAAGGGGAGATTATTATGTCCCTATGATTTTGATGATGTCTCACACTATAAATCATTTCTTTATGTCAAGATAATCTCATGTTTCATAATGTAAGTGAATGGATTACACAGTAAGGGAATGTCCTGTTCAATTGAACAATTTGACCAAATGAATTTTAGTGTTGCCTGAGTCATAATGTCTTGATGGTTTCAACAATATGAACCTTTGTGAACAAAAATGTTTCTCTGTGTTAATGTAAATCCTCGAGCCACTTCAGTTAATTTTGGGAGTTGTTTTCGTGCCACTTGAGCCACACTTCGTGTTGTTTCCCCTCACTAACACGAAAAGATTTCGTGTCGTCTGAGCTTACAACACTTCGTGTTGATTTCCATGCTTGACAGGAAAACTTGTATGAGGTAATACTTCATGTTGTTCTATCCTTATCATCTATGTCTTCGAGTCCTAGTCTTGGTTGTTTAACTTCGTGTCGTGTCTCCCTCTGTCTTCGTGTCGTGTTACTGAAGCAGCTCGAATAGTTCTGACGAACTCCGAGTCGCTTCTCTGTGAACCTCGTGTCGTTTCTCTCTGTCCTTTAGTTTCTCATCTCGTGTCATCTTTTATGTCTGCTTGTTTAATTTCGTGTCACTTACTGTTGTTCCTCGAGTCGTTCTTTTTCTTAGTGTCACTGCTTCATCACGTGTCGTGATAGCCGTGTCACACTTCTGTCTTCGTGCTGTTTTTCTCTTTACACTTCGTGTCCTTCTCGCCTTGACCACACTCCGTGTCAATTCCTGTGTTTCATCTTCGTGTTGTTTTCAACTCGTGTCGGTTTCTGTTTTCATCTTCGTGTTATCTTCAACTCGTGACGGTTTCTGTTATTTGTCTTCGTGTCATGGTCAGCCCGTGTCGCCTCGTCTTCGAGTCGTTCATTCGAGCTATTTTGTGCTCGAGTTGTTTTTCTTATATTTTTCAAGTGTTGTTTCACTTCGTGTCCTCTTTTGTTGCCGTTTGTTAGTTCGTGTTGTTTCGTTCTAACCTCATCCAGGTTTCTTCTAAACCGCGTGTTCTTCTATTATTTCACTCCGTGATATTTTCTTCTCACCTCGTGCTATCCTGATCTGACCTCGTGTCACCTTCCTTGATTGTGTCAGTCTTGTCCATTGTATCTCGTGTCGTTCTTTTCTTATCTCGTGTAGTAGTCACGTCGTGTTGTTATCATATACCTCATGCAGCTTTAGTTTTAGTGGCCATACAGCGTGTTAATGGTTTTTATCTCCTTACAGGTACGAGGAAGAATATTCCCAAATAAATGGGTTGCACGTGATCCAAGACAAGAGGAACCAACCCAATGAGGACACGTGGCAGGAAGGTTCTGGATCGAGCGTGGGAAGCACACGCATGTTGTGCCCTATCCACCTGCTGCCGCTATAAAAGGAAAGCTTTGCCCACCGATGAAGGTAGATCAGAGCCAAGAAAGAAAAGGCAGAATTACAGAGAGCTCGATCCAGCAGTGAAGAGAAAGAAAAAGAGAGATAGCAGTGAAGAGAAAGAAAAAGAGAGATAGCAGTGAAGAGAGAAAGAGAGTTTGCAGTATCTGGTTTTTGCAATTGCTTCCCAGGAAGCTACATTTGTATTAACTCCCAGTATCGAATGTTTTCTCGATCAGTCTTCAGTTTCTTTTCTGATTTTCTTTATGTGTTCTTCGTCTAATTCTGATCTGTTCCCCTCCGGTATGTGGAGGAAGGGAGTCTAACTCCGGTTTCCCTCTGGGTTGCAGAGGAAGAGAGATCGCTGATCTCTGGTGTTGCTAGTGACGGGTTCTCATTAGCAGGTTCCCTCCGGTGTGTGGAGGAAGGGAGAGGCACTCTCCGGTTCTGTTCGTGCTAGGTGCTAGAACAGGTTTCAAGCTCTGCGGGTGGCAGAACTTGGTTGAGGGATTTGTCTCCCTTGGGTTTTCAAGCTGTTTGGCAGCAAGTTGTTCGCAGACTGAGTCTGCTGTGCTCTAGCAGTGGCTAGTGGAATCCTCACTCTAGTTGGAGTGAGGGGTGGATGTAGATTGCTGACTGCAGTCGAACCACCTAAAAAACCGGTTGTCTTCTCTGTGGTTTGCGGTCTTTATCAGCGCTCTCTATCTGTTTGTCACTTCGACTATTTGTTTGCTCAGCTCTTCATCATCATTCTCTTATTCGATCTTGAGTGGTATCTGCATTTGCAATTCTTTGTGCGCTAGTTTAGAAGGGGCATAAGCGGTAGATTTATTTTCTTGCCTAAGTTTTGCAAATTGGGAGTGATCTATTCATCCCCCCCTTTTATATCACTCTTGCTGCGCTAATAGGGTACCTACTTGTGCAAAATAACCCAGTTGCTGTAGGTGTGCCTTGGAATGAAATAAATAAGGGGTTAATAAACCAAGGCACTCAAGAATGAAAACCCCATGATTGCGTTCTTCAGGTCAAATCTGAAAACTCTACTTAAATTATGTCTTCTAAAATTTTCTGCTCTTGATGGTTGCATTTCATGTAAATTCATTTGTGCGTTTTCTAACTGACACTCACTGAAAATCTGAAATGCACATGGAAATAATTGTAGTTTGTCCTTGAATGCATTGCATACCTATGTCATGATGCATGATTTGTCAAACTCCCTGCATTCTGTCATTGTACATGTTGCATGTAGAATCTTCATACATTGCATAAAGTTAGGAGGAGCTGGTTAAAGCATCTCTAGTGTATCATGCATACTTATCTAGCCAAATTCCATGCATGGTTCTTATGTCACTCATAAGTTGTTAATGCATACAGTTTAGGGAGGCAAATGCTTTTGCACACATGAGTTGTTTGCATTTGATTGATTTTTGAAAATGCCAAAAAAAAGAATGTTTGGGTGCATGCATTCAGGGGAGTAGATGCATAATTGGTCATGCGTTTGTGGCATTTAGAATTCTGGATCTTATTGCATATACTTAGGGGGAGGTTGGCTGCCTCTGCATGATGGTCATACCACTCATGTTCATATACATGTAATGCTTTTAAGAAAATCATTGCATATGCATACATATAGTGAATTGACTGCATATCGTTAATTTGAAACATTTAAAAAGGAATGACTCATTGCATCTAGACAGGGGGAGCATTTTAGACTCATTAGTCTCTCTCAATATGAACCCTTCTTGTCTAGTCACTCAAATCATTCTCCTACTCCTGTGTGGTGTTTGGCCTCTGAATTATCCATCATCTGAATTCATATCTTTTCTTGAAGCTGAATTCTTTGTCTGATATTGCTACTCCTTAAATTGCTGAAGGAGAGCTTTGCATGAATACTTCCTTGTCACACTTGTCAAGCTAATCTGACTAAATTCCAGACTTTAATAACTGGTTTTTGAACTGCATTGTTCTAATGTTCACCTCTTACTGCATCATTGCTATCTTCTGCTGCTCTCTCAATAAAAATTTCTTGTTGCTTCCATTGATTGGCTGCACGGTCAAAGTTGATCTATCTGTATTAGAAAGATCTCAATCTGTGTACCCTAATCATAAATCTGACATATTTCAAAAAGAAGAATCTTCTATTATACTGGTTTAAGAATGACTGATGAATCAAATTGATTTGAATCTAATGTATTCATTAAGTTTGGATATAAAAGACTTGAAAATATATGAATCATTATCTTAATAAATCTTAACCAATTGTCTCATGTAATTTCATGCAAAATCCTCTGAAATCTGAAACATTAAAAACATGCCTTCCTTGGGATAAAATACATGTACTGAGCATTGTCTGAAAAATCTGAAAACATTTGAAAGAAAACTAAAGTCAGAGCAATGACTTTGGTCACAGAGAAACTGGGTTCTCTATCAAAGAAATAAAGTAAACCCATGTCATGAAGTGCCATAGTTACCTCTGCTATAAAAATGATTAAAAATTTGGCAGAGCAATGGCATGGTTGTGTTGAGTAACTGGGGATTCCTGCCTCTAACCAAGGTGTCTCCTCACATAAAAAGATATTTCTATTGCTAACTCTGTTCTCATGTCTGAGAAGCAATGCAGTTATCACATTAAGTAACTGGGTCACTTCACCTAAGACGTGTTGTGTCTCATGTAAAAAGGTGTTGATCAACTAAGACTATTCAGGAAAAATAGTGTGTTGATCAAATGAAAAATATGGAAAATTAGTGTAATCAAAGACAAGTTCAGATACATTCATAACTATTTAATGTCAATACTATCTTGTGTAACTCCCATAGGAGTCATTGTTTTTGAATGAGTAAGATTGAAGGAGGTTAAAACAAGAATGTCATATGTGCATTTGGTTCATTTCTATTAAAAGGTGATTCAGATATGAGCATTGAATTTTCTTGATAAACTTTGTATACATCATTATTAAATCATGCTGGTACATCTAGACTCATTCATAATCTATTATAATAAAAGAGTCTAAAATTCTCTTATCAAGATTTATGGTTTTGGTACCCTATTAAAAATCTTTCTGTCTCATCTATTCTTTGGCAATCCAATCAATATCTTGCTGTTGGAATTCAATTTGAAAGCCTTCACTGAATCTAATTCCTCCTGGGTTCGACCTGAAATTATCTATGGCTGAGCCTGTGTTTTTGATGACTTCTCTTTCCATAACAATTGGTATCAGATTTATTTCTGATCACAGTCTTCCACAGTGTCCTTCCATTTTAGATGTTCTATGCCTTATTGATTCAATTAAAGGGGGAGATTTTAATTCAATCATCTCATACATTCTTATTGTCTCAATCTATTATCTGCTTTTTTGATGAAGTCAAAGGGGGAGAATAGTTTTATATGAGTCGTCTTGTGATTTTGTGACTCATAGTGTTGCCATCATCAAAAAGGGGGAGATTGTTGTACCCCTGTGGTTTTGATGATGTCAAACACTATGAGTCATCTGTGCTTAATATCTTCTATTGTGTTGATGCTGCAATTGTTTATTCATGCATTGAGGAACCGTGCACATTTGCTCTTGGATTGCTCAGTGAAGGTCAGTGCATTCATTGTTTAACTCTGGGCATAAACATACATGTCGCGTGTAGAGGTCTATGCATTTCATTGCTTAGACCATATTAAGTCTGTGCATGTCTATGTTTAGACCATATTAAGTCAATGCATGTTTGCATGATGCATATTGTGAGTCGATACATGTCCTAACTTGCATATGGTGCAACACTTAGTTCATTCTGTATTGAGTCCGTGCATATGCTGCATTTCAACTGAATAGGGTCTGTGCATGGATTCATCAAGTCAGTGCAAACTTCGTTGAGGCACGCGACTAAGACCGTGCATGTTGAGCTCTAGGCACAGATGCAAGTCGGTGCAATGCACTATAGCGCACACAGTCAAAGTCTGTGCACTTGACTGTAGCGTGCACGCTAAAGTCGGTGCACACTTGGCATGTGCGAGACCGAACTTGGTGCAAGTTGCATTTCATGCATTCTTACAGTCGGTGCAAGTCTACCTTGTTCCAACCAGGTCTGTGCAACTTTAGTTGCTGTGAGCATTTAAGTCAGTGCATCATTGTCATATGTCACCACACGGTCGGTGCACATCTTCCCTGTGCACTTTGCTAGCTTGTGCATATCTGCTCGTATGTCTCCAAGGTTTGTGCATCGTTTCCTGTCAGATGGGAATAGGTCGGGGCATTCATCTATGTTGAGTTCATAATGTCTGGTATAGAATTCTGTGCATGCTTAAGTCTAAGAAAATACTAGATCTCTGCATTCCCCATTTTTGCACACATTAAGCCGGTGCAACTTATGTTGCAACCATCGGTGAAGTCGGTGCCATCCACTGTTCACCTTGTACAAGGTCAGTGTATTGGTGGTCTTGCACATTTATCCTCGGTGCAACCTTCGTTGTCATACGCCATCAAGTCGGTGCAACTCTTGCACCAAGCACATAAAGTCTATGCACATTTCTTTGGCATGTCCGTGCTTATCTCGCATAATGCATAGCGGAGTCTGTGCAACTCTTGATTCTTACACACGTAAAGTCTGTGCAAGATAGCTCTCGGCATATTGAGTCAGTGCCGAGTCTGTACCAACTCGGTGCACTTATTGTTTATACTCACACGTAGCCTGTGCATCTTTTAGCTCTGCACTTGAATCAAGTCTGAGCACATGTTTACTATTTGAGCATTGAGTCCGTGCATATGAGTACTTATGCTATATTGAGTCTATGCACGTTTGCATTAAGGCCTCATCAAGCTTATTCAATCTTTATAATTGCCTGACTATCATATGTCTTGATGGACTAACAAGACATCTGCTCGTGATCGTTAAGGGCACGTGATCCAAGGTAGATCGTCCCTGAAAGGAACTGCCACGTGGATTCCTACTTTTTCAGATCCTGACACGTGGCTAATACATTCCTGAAACTTCTTGGCGGGAGTGTTCCCTCCACATGCCTAGGGCGTGAGCTCCTGGGTCCCAGACTGAAGCTTTATATAAAAGCCTTCTTCTGCGATCATATAGGGAGAAGAGAGAAGAAAAAATGAAGAAAAAGAGATCGAAGTAGAAAAGGAAGAGAATAGAAGAACTGGTGTGCAGCCAGAGAGAAGAGCATGAGAGCCAGTAGAAGAAGAAAAAGAAGAAGGAGTCACCAGGAGAGCGCGAGAGCGTACTGAGAAAAGAAGAGAGAGCCTTCCCTGAAGATCAGAGTTGTATTGGCCTCTAGATCAGATCCAAGCCAAGTTGCTCTTACGGAGCTACATTTGTTTCTGTTACTATTTTTGTTTTCACTTGTTCTTTCCATTTTCTTAGTACTTTCCGATACTCTGTTGTGGGTTCAGGTTCCTCCTATGGACTCAAGAGAAGGGAGAATTGTTCTCCTGTTTGCGAGTGACTGGGTGTCACTCGTGGTTTCCCTCTGGGTTTCAGAGGAAGGGAGACTGCGTCTCCGGTTGACAAGTGGCTGGGTGTCACTTGTGGGTCCCCTCTGGTGTGGAGGAAGAGAGGTCTGCGACCTCTGGTTTGCTTGTGATGGGGTGCCACTAGCGATTCCCCTCCGATTTGGAGGAAGGGAGATTCATCTCTGATTCTGGTCTTGTGGGTAGCAAGTCTAGGTGCCAAGCTTCTGTGGGTTGCAGAGCTTGCTTTAAGGGATTTGTCTCCCTTGGTTTGTCGAGCTGTTAGGCTGTGCCTCTTGCAGATTGAGTATGTTGTTCTTGCTTTTGCAAGGGAAGCCTCACTCCGGTTTGGAGTGAGGGGTGGACGTAGGCAGACTGTGGGTCTGGCCAAACCACCTAAAAATATCTTGTCCATCGTGGCTTGCTCCTTTCGCTCCTCCATATCTTCTATCTCCCCTTCACAGGTTGTGTGTGCTTGATTGCTTGCAGTTTGCCCTTGTGATACGTTGAAAATTTTATATGTATGTGAAGAGTATGTTCTTATGCTTAGTAGAATAATATTTCATATGCAAGCCTGAGTGTCTCAGCTCACGGTTGTGAGAAGGGAGTAGTTGTGCTGTCTCATTTGATTATTGAGTGTTGTTAAAAGTTTTATTCCGCAATTTTTTCAGTTGGGTGTATTTTGTTGAAAGATCCATTCACCCCCCTCTGGATCCATTTCTGAGCGCCATCGTATCTAACACTTATCGCCCATATTCCTGGCGAGAATTGGGCAGCACCTCCCCCGGACTGAGGTTTGCCAGGGGAAATGGGGGATCATCAAACGGAGTATTCCGGGATGACCCCCAAAACTCAGAGTAGCCTAACGGCGGTCCGGTGACCCACAGGTGAGTGCAGAAGCCCGAGGACCAGCCTTCAAGGGGTTCTAACTGCTCACGGGCCGTAGCTTCGTAGGAGTTCCATAGGGATGATGTTCGCCATGAATGGCGATAACTTTTCACCTTTCAGATTGGTTCCCTCGAAGGTCATGCCACAGAGAGGCAAGCTTCCGAGGGCCCCAGGTGACTAGAAGATAGGGAGAGGAGAGGAGACCAAAGCAGCAGGCACCACGCTTGCAAATGCTTTTCTTTTATTCATTCACACAAAAAAGGGTGACAAAATACATGGGGGGATCTACCCCATATCGAAGGAAGATGGAAGCGAAGGAGAAAAGATTCAATGGTGGGAGGAGAGCACAACCCAAGCCCCCTTCCCCAAGCTCACCTCTCTTCTCTCACACTCTCTCCCTTTTCTTCACCACACCGGCGTAGGTTGGCGGAGCTACCTTCGGACAGACTGAACCCCAGAGAGAACCAAAGAGGGGGAGAAAGAGAAACTTCAGATTTTTATTCTCACCCACCCACCGACTGAGCCAGCCGACCTGTCTTCTCTCTCATCGCCTAGGCTTGCCTTTTTATAGAATGGCCAGGGGGGAGAGTTCCCGCCACCTCTGCCTCGTTTGGGAGTTGACCTGCTGCGTTGGCTTTTGCTGGTTCGCGACGTACGCTGTCGTTCATCCGAGGATGGGATGTTCATGGATTTGCTAGGAGATCTGCTGCTGCTACCACGATCACTGCTTGCCTTCGCCGTTGGTGCCGGTGCGCTACCGAATGGAGGTGGAGACTAGGCTTCGTAGCATTGAATGCTCTGTTGTTTCAGAGTGATGCGAAAATAGAATATCGGTTTGGAGATGGGACAGATTTTAGGTTAAACCAGCGTGGCCAGGTGGCGCGCTGGTTTAGGCCACATACACTTAGCGCGTAGTTTTAGGTGCTCAAGGATGCACGCTGATTCAGTGAGAGAAGGAGGGGCACGCTGGTTTAAGTGCAGTATGAGGGGCTTGTCAGTTTAAGTGCCAAAGGGTTTCACCTCGGCTTTGCGGTGATTCGGACGGATGCTCGCCCTCCCGTACTGCTTTGGATTTAACGCATCGCCTCTGAGGTTTTTCATTTTGAATCATCCGAGTCCCTGTTTAGGACCTTGAGTGATTCTCGGCGCATGCCGAACCCGTGTCTGAATTCTCAGGCTTTTCTTGATTCGGCCTTCGACATTATGGGTTGAGGAGTCGGGGCCGTCTCTTCTGCTTGAGGGGCTTCCTTGTTGGGTGGCGGAGCACCAGACATGTGTTCGCCCTATTTGGAGGAGGTATGGGGTTTATTCGGCCTTTCCGTCTTCGGCTTGCTCCCAGGTGCTGGGACGTTCATGTTGTATGATCATTTTTTGACGTCCAGAAATGCCCCCCAGCCGCGGGTGGTGCAAACATGGAATGAGTGCGCGGGGCCCACGGATGTAGAGTTCCATAGTAGGGTATCTTATCTTTCGAGCCAGTGGGCTATTGGTCCGGTGTGAATTCACGAGAAGCGCTCACTCCTTCAGCAAAGGGATGAGGGGACCGCTTCACCGCGTAGGCACGTAGACCGAGATGTCTATCCTGAGTGGGGGTTTACTCATCAGTATGGGGTTAATACCAAAGCAAAGGGATATGATTTATGCGTCGACCTAGGCGCGAGGCCTGAGCCGACTAGACGAGGCCAATCCCGGGAGGGAGTTGGTGACCCGTGCTAGGTTTAGGAAAGTTGTTTGTTCATCGACTCAGACGGGGAAGTCTGAGCCGAGGCTTTGTAAGGGTCCCGATGGAACGAGAGGAATTCGTATGCAAGTTGATGTATTCGGATGAAAGGTTTGAGACAAGGGTTTATTCGCCAGTGCTGACATAGTGCCGGGAGCTGGCGTGGTTTATTCATTGGCATGGGGTGAGCGCCAAGGCAAAGAGGGGTCTTTTTATTCATTGACTTGGATGAAAGATCCGAGCCAAAGCAAAGAGGGATCTTTTTATTCATCGACTTGGACGGAAGGTCCGAGCCGAAGCAAGGAGGTTCTTTTATTCATCGATTTGGTCAGAAGGTTCGAGTCGAAGCAAAGGGGGTTCTTTTTATTCATCGACTTGGACGGAAGGGTCTGAGTCGAGGAAAGAGGGATTTTTTTGTTCATCGACTTGGACGGAAAGTCCAAGCCGAGTGAAGAGGGTCTTTTTATTCATTGACTTGGACGGAAGGTCCAAGCCGAAGCAAAGAGGGTGTTTTTATTCATTGACTTGGACGGAATATCCGAGCTGAAGCAAAGAGGTTCTTTTTGTTCGTTGACTTGGATGGAAGGTCCGAGCCGAAGCATGGAGGTTTTTTTTGTTCATCGACTTGGACAGCAGGTCCGAGCCAAACAAAAGGGGTCTCTTTGTTCATCGACTTCGACGGAAGGGTCCGAGCCGAGCAAAGAGGGATCTTTTTGTTCATCGACTTGGATGGAAGGTCCGAGCCAAGCGAAGAGGGTCTTTTTGTTCATCAACTTGGACGGAAGGTCCGAGCCAAAGAAAAGAGGGGTCTTTTTATTCTTTACTGTGCCGGGGTTGCCGACTGTATGAGGGGTCTTTTTGTTCTCTAGCCGGACGAAAGGTCCGATCTAGAGTAGAAGTGTCTTTTTGTTCATGGCTTCGGGCAGAAGGTCCGAGCTGCGGGTTTATTCGTCGGTGGGATTGGAAATTGTAATATTGAGGTGATTTATTCATTAACACGGGGTTAGTGCCAAAGCAAGAAAGGGGGTCTTTTTGTTCACCGAACCTAGATGGAGGTTCTGGGTCGAAGGAAGGAGATCTTTTTATTCATTGACCAGGACAGAGGGTCCAGGTCAAAGCAAGAGTCTTTGTTTACGGGCTTGGATGGAAGACCCAAGCCAGAAGTTCCATGCGTCTGTGGGACATGGTGAAGTGGTGTTGAGACACATATGGGGTTTTCTGCCACTGCATGGGACGCAATTTTTTACTTATCTGGTCGAGACGAGATGGTCTGAACCGAAGGAAGGAATTTTAAATTCCACTGGGACTTGATGAATTGACATCCCCCCGGTGACTTTGGCGAGTTTTTTTCTTTTCTTTTTTTTCTTTTTTCCCTTTTTTTCTTTTCTTTCCTTCTCTTTTTTTTCATTTTTTCATTTTCATTTTTTTCCATGGATATTGCATGGCCTCAATGGAGGTCCAAGAAACATTCTTGTTCCGCGTGAGATGCGGGGTTTGATTGTTCATCGAACTAGGGAAGTGATGCGTGATATAGTTTCAAATGTCTTCTATTCAGGGGTGGGAATTGAGTCTCCCCCTATGGTTGACAATCACATACGCACCTCCTTCGTAGACTTTCTGGACAACATATGGCCCGAGCCAGTTTTCATTTAGCTTGCCTTTATGGTTGGCAGCCATGACCTCTCTTCTTTTGACCATCACGAGGTCGCCTTTCTTGAATTCACGCCCTTTGACAAGCTTATCGATGGCGTGGGCTATGTGGGCCTGGTAGACTTGTATGTTCTGCTGGGCCTAGAGTCGCTTCCCTTCTAAATCGGAGAGCTCTTCTAGTCTTTGCTTTGCATTTGTTCAGTCGTCTTTGAGTAATTCATGTTGGATTGCGACCTAGAGTGAGGGTACCTCTAGTTCAATGGGGACGACTGCTTCCGAGCCGTACACCAAAGAGAAGGGCGGACAATCCATTGGAGTTTTATAGACACTACGGTACGCCCACGACGCTTCGTACATCTTATCCTCCCAGTCCCTTTTGTTGGAACTGACAGTCTTCGCCAGGAGGGTGTAGAGTGTTTTATTGAATGCTTCAGCCAACCTGTTTGTCTGCGGGTTGTATGGAGTGGATGTTCTCCAATCAATCTTGTACTTTTCGGCCAATCTATAGACCTTTTGATTTCGGAAGTGGCTTCCGTTGTCTGAGATGATCCGGTTGGGGACGCTGAATCGAGATATTACATTTCGCTCAATAAATCGGGCCACGATTTCTCCTATGAGTTCTTTTCGGGCTAGAGCCTCCGCCCAACGGGAGAAATAGTCTGTTATTGCCAGGATGTATTTGCATCCTGAAGAGGATGGGGGCAATGGGCCCACAACGTTTGTTCCCCATTGGGTGAAAGGGCGGCTGGGTACTGTTGGATGTAGCTGTGTTGGCGATCACCTGGGGACCGTTGCATGCTCTTGGCACTTTTGACATGACTTGGCGTATTTGCAGCAGTCGTCAAACATTGTCAGCCAATAGTAGCTCAGCTTTTTAATTTCAATTTTCATTTTCGGCCCGGCCTAGTGTGCTCCAGCTGACCCGGCATGGATTTCTTTCATGACTCTCCAGGCTTCTTCCATAGAGAGGCATTGAAGGAGTATTTTCTTCTTGACGTCCGCCATGATTTGGAATAAAATTCCATTTCTGACTTCATAGGAGTCTTTTATTCGGATCAGTCTGATCTTTTCTTCCCTTTGCTTGGGCAACTGCTGGTGTTTAAACCATTGCATGAGGGGCTCACGCCAATCGGGTGATCCGACCATTTTTACGGTTGCTACTTCAGGCTCTTCCCCACCTAGTTCTTCTTCTATCATGCTGGGGACCTGCCATCAGTTAATCACCCGTATGTTGAGCGATTCATCAGGCGGGATTGCCAGTCAGCTCGCTAGCTTTCATAATGCATCGGCCTCTGCATTTTGACTTCGGCCGACATGGTTTATTTCAATAAAGTAGAATTTCTCCATGAGCTGCTTTACCTTAGCATGGTAAGGGAGTAATTCAAATTTACAGACTTCATATTGTCCCTGAATCTGTTTGACAATCAACATCGAATCCCCGAACACTTGCAACATGCAAATCTCCATGTAAGGAGCGACTTGGAGGCCGATAATCAGAGCTTCATACTCCGCTTCATTATTTGTACTGGCTTTGTTGATTGAGCAAGAGGTGTGCAGCACCTCTCCTTTGGGGGATTTGAGGACGATGCCCACCCCTGCTCACATTCTTGTTTGTCCCCAGGGAAATGTTTCTGTTCTCGAGGCACCGTTGAAGTGTAGCTGCCAGGTGGCTTGTTGAACTTGGCCCACTTCTAAGGTCTTATCTTCGGGGAGCGCCATGATCAAAGGAGAATCTTCTGGCAAGGGGTGCGCCGCAAAGAAATCAGCAATGGACTAGCCTTTAATGGCCTTTTGCTGCACATAAGTAATGTCAAACTCTATGAGAATGACAACCCATTTGCCCAGTCTCCCTTTCAAGACCGGCTGAGAGAGTATATGTTTGACCGGGCCGGCCTTGGATATCAGCTTGACTTCATGCGACAGCATGTAATGCCTTATAATCTTGGCTACGAACACAAGAGCGAGGCAGACCATTTCAATAGGTGTATATTTTGCTTCAACCCCGACCAATCTTCGGCTGAGGTAGTAGAGGGCTTGTTCTCTTCCTTCTTCATTGCTCTAGGCGAGCATTGCCCCCAGAGAGTATTTAGTGGCAGCTATGTACAGGATTAGCAGCCGCCCTTTGACAGGTGCCCCCAGGACTGGCGGGGTATTCAGGTATTCTTTCAATTGACTGAAAGCATTTTGACATTCTTCACCTAAATGGAACGGAGTATCCTTCGTCATTAATTTATGGAACGGCTGGCACTACCCAGACAGGTTGGAGATGAACCTACGGATGTAGGCTAGCTCGCCTTGCAATGACCGCAATTCTCTCAGGCTCCTAGGGGGAGGCAACTCCTGAATAGCTTTTATTTTTGGGGGTCTATTTCAATCCCCCGATATCTGATGATGAAGCCCAGGAATTTTTCACTGGAGACGCCAAAAGCGCACTTCATCGGGTTCATTTTGAGTTCATACAACCGCAGCTATTCAAATATAATTCTGAGGTCAGCCAGGTGGTCCCTCCCCTTCTTTGTCTTGATGACCAAGTAGTCAATATAGCACTCAACTTTGATGTAGATCAACTCGTCAAATATTTTTGTCATCACCCTTTGGTACGTGGTGCCAGCATTCTTAAGGTCGAAGGGCATTCGTTTGTAGCGGAAGATCCCTTTGGGCGACTGCAAAGCTGTGTGGATTCGGTCATGCTCCGATATCCGGATTTGATTGTAGCCGGACAATCTATCCATGAACGACAAGGCCTCATGGCAGGTAGTGGCGTCGATCATTACTTCGGTGATTGGCACCGAAAAATCATCCTTCGGACAGGCTTTATTCAGGTTCCGAAAATCCACACAGACCCGGATCTGGCCATTTTTCTTTTTGACAGGCACAATGTTGGCTAGCCAAGTGGTATATTGGTTCTCTGCCATGAAGTCAACATCTATCAGCTTGTCGACCACCTTGCAGATTTGACTTATCAATTCGGGCCTCATTCGCTGGGGTGATTGCTTCAACGGCTCGACTTTAGGGTCAATGGCCAGGATATGCTGGGCAACTGTAGGGCTAAGGCCTGGCATTTCTTTGTAATTCCAAGCCAAGCAATCTTGAAATTCTTGGAGCAGCTTTATGTATGCCCCCCTCTCTTCGGGTAGCAGAAGGGCACTGAGGAAGGTCAGCCTAGCATCATCCTTCGTGCCAAGTTTTATTTCGACCAATTCATCAACAGTGGCTTGGCCGCCATCTTCTATTTTCGGACAAGCCGGATGCAGGTCTACAAAGCCTTCATCATCTTCTTCAGCTTCGAGGGCCTCATAGATGTATCCTTGTCTTATTTCGCCTAACGACAGGACTTCAGATTTGCCTTGTTCTGAGTGGTTGGCTACTGGTTGGGCTGAATGATCAGCTCTGGTGTCGGCAGTATATGCTCTGTGCAGCCTGGATGCTGGCTTATGGGTGGAGCGCCCTCAAGGGCGGGATGACTTTTTTCAGCTTTTGACTCTTGTTAGTTGTTGCTGGGAATTATAGTTGCTTCTATAGGGATGGACTCCCAGTGTCTTCACGGAGTAGCAACTCCGTGATTATTATGCGCCCGTAGCCGAGGTGGGCCTGAGTCTTTTAATTCAACGGATGGCTCAGTTATTTCAAAGTCTCCTATGTATTCATCATAAATCGCCCCCAAGGAGCCTTCACTTGTTACAGTGCAGATGGAAATCATGTCGATTTCTTAGCAGTCTTCAACAGAGAAACCCAGCCCCGGGTGCTAGGTGACTTGTAGCAATCTTCTGTCCATGTTTGGTGGCTCCCATAATTCTTTGAACATCTTCTTTTGACTAGAAGGTTGACAAAAGGATATTTGCTATTTTCTGGCTAGCTTGATCGCACGGCTAGTGATGTAGGGGAGTCCCGTAATTGGGACAGGTGGATCAAGCATGTCTTCGGGGAATCGACAATCATCGTCCCTCTTTGTGGGTTGCTCCTTGGCCACATGGAACATGGTGGGTTGGCCATCAGGATTAGGGACCTCCAGGGTCTTCAATACTTCAACTGTTTGACAGTCTACATCAGCTACAGGTTTGGTGACCCATGGTGGGACCTTGACATCCCCAAATAGCTCTTCGAGTTTTGGTGCGCCCGGTTCAGGGTAAATGTTGAGTTGGAGTGCTCTGAGGTCTCCTTCTTCCTCAGATATGAGCGACACCTCGGGGGGAGCCACGTAGTCGGGTGGCGGTGGAGGAAACCAGTCACCGGATTCTATTTTCTGTTTCCCCTTATTCTGAGCTGGAGTATTGGGCTTCTTCGGCTTCTCTAGATACAAAGATGCATCTGACAAGTGGCACTCGAACACCTCGAAAGGGTGTAAGTCGGCGAACACTCTTTATTTTTTCCCGTTCCGACGGTACTTTATGCATTGGTGGAGGGTGGAGGCTACCACCTAATTTTTATGCAGCCATGGCTGGCCCAATAGTGCCTTGTATAACGTATCAGAGTTTATTACATGGAATTGCACTTTGGTAGTGAAGTTGCCGAGTGAGTGTTCAAACTCTGCCATGCCTATGGGGACTTCAAATTTCTGGTTGAAGCCAGCGATTCTCATATCCCTGACCTCGATCAGGTGCACATCAAAGTAGTACTTCTGATATACTCGATAGGGGAGTATGTTTACTGCAGCCCCTGGGTCAATCAAGATTCTGCCTATTGGCTTGCCATTCAGCTGCCCCCTCTTGTAGAGCGGTCTATTGTGGTTGACGGAGGGCAGAAGCATGTCTTCCTCCGTGAATGTCATAGCGACCCCTGACTTTACCTCGATAAAACAACTCTCAAAGTATGCCAGGGTTTGTAGGGCCGTGATAACGGCTTGTCTTATTTCTTTGTCGAGGGAGAGTATATCCCAAATAGAAAAGCTTGTGGGGATTCTCTTTAGCTACTTCACTATTCTACTTGTGGTTCTGACACTGGTCAGCCTCAGTTCTTCGGATGTTGCCCCCAAAGTGCTCTCGAGGAGCTGGCTCGGGAGGTGGTTCGTGTTTTTCTTCAGGTAGCACCTAAACTTGTTGCGCCGGTCTGGCCGGCTCCTTCCCTTGCATAAATTCGGCGAAGCTTGGAATGCTCGCGTAGTCTTTATTCGCTGGAGGGGAGGCTGCTGAGGGTAAGGTAGGAGCACCGTTGACCCTCCATTATTGCTGCGGACATGGCCACTTACCCTATCGAGAGGATAGAAATTTGGTAAAGGAGGGGACCCCCTGGCGGCTTGCACACTCTGGGTAAAGCCCTAGTGAAGGAGAAATTTCTGCACCTTTGACTTCAGGCTAGGGAACTTGGTATGGTTGTTCACCACGTAACATGATGTTGTGGTTAGCTTAAGGGAGATGCCCCCATTTTATTCCGGACCTAGTAGCATGTTGGGAGGTGGAAGCTTCAGCTTGATTTGCCTCTGCTGGTGTGAGGCATATCTCTTCATCCTTTTCTTCAGAGATTCGGACCGTTTCAAATATGGCCGCAAGGGTGTTGCAAGATACGGCAAGACCTTTTCTTTTGTTGTTGGATTTCTTCTTATTTTTCTTCACAGTCGACTGTTGCTCCTTTGGAGGTTTATCCCATATGCCGGTTCTTCAGCTTCAGCTTCAACTTCAGGTTCGGCTTTTTCTGCTAATTCTAGGGACTCAAAATGTTCCCAAGAGACATATTCTTTCAGCTGGACAGGCTGAATTTCAGGCTGTTCATATTCATCTAGCCTATTAATGATATCTTGAAGCTGTTTCACTGTCGGATTGGCCTCTTTGTACACCCGCATAGGGATGTAATAGGGGTCACCTAAGGGTCGCTAAATCATGGTTGCGTTCGATCGCGAGACCGCTAAACCAAACCGACAATGGAACTCCACCCAATAGTCTCCAGAGGGCCACCAAGTACAAATAGCGGTCACTGGTAATACTGCCAAACCGTTCCGACGAGAAAACCGTAGGACTACCTAAAACCCGGTCTTTCCTTGCCCCAATCATGTCTAAACGATGGGGAAACTACCCTAACGTCGATATCCACCTTCCTCAACCCGGAAGGGATCAAACCATCCGCAGAACTGCAAGAAACGGGCGATTCCCACGAATCGACCAAAAACAACTCACATGAACAGCCAGGCTCATACCGGCTCTGATTCTCAACCAAATGCAGTAAAACTAGCGGGGAATGAATTCCAACATGCCAGGGTTTCAAATGAAACCATTTAAACTACAAACCGTCGCCTGGAACGGCGAACATAGCTCACACACCCCGAACATGCATTTTGCCCAAACATGGCGAAACCCGCTCAAACTCACACCGTTCAGCTCCAAATCGTGAGAGGATGCAGGAAAATAGTAGGGCATCTGTCCCCCTACGTCCACCGAAGATCTCACGTGTCGAGACAGCCAAACCTCTTCAAAAATGATCACACGAACAGCCCACGTCGGCTTTGAATCCACGAACGGGATCGCGCCAACGCTACGCTCCGATACTCCCGCCAACACGCCTCAGGTCAGGTCCACGCCGTCACCACCTCACCCAGCTCTGCACCTGTCGCGCGCCCAGGGGAGAGGAGAAGAGAGGAGAGAGAACGGAGGGAGAGAAAGTGAGAGAATGTGAGTAGGAGAGAGGAGAGATAACGGAGGGAGAGAAAGTGAGAGAATGTGAGGAGGAGAGAGGAGATTGAAAGGGTTGAGAAGAAAAGAAAAATAGGAAAATTAGCTATTTTCCTAAAATCTAATTTTTGCATGAAATTCCGTAAACTCATAAAAATATAAAAAAATAGTCTCTGCCATCCTCGGAACAAGCACAACGCACCTGTAGCGTCCCGAAGTCGCAAAACTCAACGGATAACTCTCCACGGGGTTCAGCAAGTTATACAAGGGAAAATCTGAGTGGATCGTAAAACACGTATCAGGACCCACAAAAGCGCTCCGAAAGCTCTCCGATTCTGATCCGAAGAATCCAGGATATTACATCATGTTTCTTTAGAGTGACATGGCCATAGTAGGGCTTATGGGTTTTTAGGGTACAACCCGTCGGCTACCTTGAGGGATTCCAAGGCTAGCGGAGACTTACGGAGGCCTTAGAGAAAGAAATTCTAATCCGGCGGAAGGAATATCCAGCGGAGGGCCTTTCAAACTCCAAGAATTGAGGTGTCTAATAAGTGCTTTTTTGTCTATTCTTATTCATTTCACACACATTATTTTAGGATGTTAATGAAGTTAATTATGTAATTTTTCATGATAATCTCGATGTCTCGCAAAATAGAGAATTTTCTAAAAAATAATGAGATTTGAGACATTTTATTTTAAATAAGAGGTTTGCATAATTAATTTGATTCATGTTGAATGAACAAAGATGGGTGAACAAATGATTAAAGGTTTTTGTCATTGATTAAACTTATTTGATGGGCCTCTCCATAATTTTTTTCCATGATCCTACAACCTTGTGAACAGTTCACATGAGGCCTCTCCTACGTTTACAGGCACGCATGTGGGGCAGCAACGGCAACATCATCTCGTGGAACACATGGGGAGCTGCAAGATCTTAATGGAAGTGTGCAAGATCCACTGGGGAGCCGGCAAGATCTTCTGGCAGGCATAGCACACAGTAGTAGGCAGTGCAGGGCTTCGATGGCTGAGCTATGCATTGAGAAAGATAGCAAGCGTCAGCAGGCCTCGGCAACCACCGTGTGCGGTAGCAAGAAAGAGAGGCGAGCATGCATGGCAGTCGGCAGCAGATGTGGGCACCAGTGGCCCTATAAAACCAAGCAACCCCCCCTGTACGCGGGCAACTTCTTCTTCTCCTCCCCCCCTCTTTACTTCTCCTTCTTCGTCCCTTCCCCTTCTTTCTCCTCTCCTCCGACTGCTCTTCTTCTTCTTCTTCACTTTTTCAAACCTCCTTTGCACTACCTCCTCTCTCTCTCGCTCTTCTCTGCTCACCGACACCGCCGGTGTCTTCTACTCAACCCCCTGACTGACCTCTCATCTTTCACCCCCCTCCGGTTTTCTCCTTCTCCTCTCCCCCTTTCTTCTCTTCCTCTTCATTTCTTCCCACCTCTGAAAACTTCTTCTTATTCCATTCCCCTCCTCTCCTGCCCCTTCAAATTTCTCCCCTCCTCCTCTTTCTTCCTCTCCCCTCCCCTTCATTCTCTCGCCACTGGAGCCCCTGTTCTAAACAGGGGCGCCGATGCTTCTTCCATTCGCCTTCTATTCTTCCCCTCTACTCTCCCACTCTCATCCTCTCTTTCTCTCTGCTTACACTCCTCACCGCACGCACCACCGCATCCCAGCACACACACACTCCTACTGCCTCTCCCTCTCACAGCACACACACACGTCGCACTACTTTCACTCCCTCTCTCCCTCTTTTCTAAACACACCCCTCACCCTCTTCACTGCACACACACACACTACACTTACCTTCCCTCTGCAGCCTCTCCATCATGCTCTCTCTCTCTCTTTCTGTTCAAACATCCACTCATGCACACACCACACGCCCCCTCATCCTCTCACTTCTCACCTCCACTCTCTCGCTCCCTCTTTATCTCTTTTACACCACCGTCGCTTCACTCTCTCACTTCTCTTCACTGCACACACACCACCTACACCACCTCCGTGGGTCGACCCTCACACCGGAGGAGTCGACCCATCTCCCCCTCCCTCTCTCTTCCTCTCTCTCTCACCCAACGATCTCTCTCTCTCTCTCTCTTTATCTCACTTTCTCTCCCCTCCCTCCCTCTCTCTTTCTCTCTCTACCACACACATCTCACATATTTCTTCTTTTCTTTTATTTAATTAACCCTCTCTCCTTCCTCTATTTATCTCTCTCTACATCTCCTCACGTCTCTTTGTCATCTCTCTAACTCTCTCTAAAGCTCACTCACAGCGGCGCTTACTCCAAGTTGGGCGGCCATTCAAAGCCCTAAAGGCGTGGGCGACGACGACTCTGTCTCATCGGCTATCTCCCCTCACTAGTTGTTTAATTTTCAGTTTTAGTTAGATTTTATTCCAAGTGTTGTTCTTGCTATTTATGGACTTCCATGCAGTGTAATCTTATATTTTGGAGTATTAAGGAATAGTTAATGTTATTATCTCTCTATATACTTGGCTCTCACTTTCTCTCCCTATTTCTCTCCCTTACCTCTCCAAGGTTCTCTAGATAGATTTTTATTTTGCACTATTTTAGTTGCTTCCCATAAAAAAAATCATTTCAACCACTTCTTGAGTTTTCCTAAAAATAAAAGAGCAATAAGATTTTCAACTTTCACAATATTAGCCTCTCCGTAGATTTGACCCGTATTCTCCACTATACTAAAATTCTTAAATTTTAGTGTGAGTACGGAATTTTTGAAATTGAGTGCGTGAGTTTTTAACGACGAGCTTCGCGTTTGATCAATTTTTGACACTGTTGCTGGGGAGGCTTGTGATTTTTGAGTTGAAACTTTTATTTTTCTTTTATATATATTTATGCTAATCTATTTTCTTGTCTTTTCTTACTTTTGCAGGAATTGAAAACAAAATAAAAAATAAAAAAACAAAGCAAGCCAGAAAATCCAAAAAGAACTATCAGAAAATTTGTCGCAGAAACCTGAAGCGTAGGTACATATATCAGACTTCAGAAATTCCAGAGAAATTAGCTGTCGCAGAAGGTCTGAGAAGAAAATCAAAAAATAAAAAAAGAGCAAAAAAATCATAAAAATTTAGAGGTAAGTTCTTCTCCCTTTTCTTAGTCTTTCAATTGAGTCAAAAAAAAGAACGAGGGATTATGCTTCAAGTAAGTACCCTAAACCCCTCTGATTTTGTGTCATTTCCTTAGTGTTCTTGTATATTGTGGTTAGATAGATTCACAAAAAAAACACTTAAACTCAGTAAAATCTTTATCTAAAGATTAGAAATCACACCTTTCATGTTTTTGGTCATGCATCATTCAGGATAGAATTCTTCTTGCTGTTTAATTTTGGTTAATTACACTGTGAAGATTGCGGGGGGGCAAGGTGAGTTCTCTAACTTTTCTAAAAGTATGCTCATGCATTTCCATGCTTGAATAGAACCCCTTTTTTGAACTTGGTTTGTTGCATATCATTCTAAAATATTCTAAGGGCAACACCCATAACAAGATAAGGTGAGGATTTCATCACCCTTCCTTAGCCCGCAAACCACATTTCCCTTGCATCTTTGCATGTCCTAAGCCAATAAATAAAATTCAGTAGACATCAGCCCTAGGTTCACACTATGGTTCTTGTGCTATTTGGATTTACCCTCTTGTGAAAATCAGTGTCTAAGGCAAGATGGTCGGACGGCAAACACCTTAAGAGGGCAAGTGATTTTCAATTAGGACCCTACGAAAGTAGGGGGAGCCTCCCACTACCCCACCTCTTACCTGGCCAATTGACAAATTATAAAGTGGACTTAGGTTGTATCTAGTCTCTTTGTGAAACCCAACTTGTAAGTGTAAGGAGCACATATGTGTCTTAGGTTAATTGCGTGACAACTTGTTTGTGCTTGCACAAAAAAAAAGGAAACAATTCCTTCTCTTCTCTCTCTTCGTTAAAAAAAAACAAAAAAAATCATTTCTATGGATCGGGTTTTTAATCAAACTAATTACTTGGCCCAAAATCAATTCATTCCAATGGGCCCAAGCTCTTTTACACCACCTACTTTTCAAGATGATCATACATGGTGTCACGCCCCGACGCGGAATATCGAGACTGGCAGTAGAAACAAGTAATAATAATAATAATATATTGATTTCTAGACATGATGTGCTAAAACATAAGGATTAACCACGCACATAACTTCTGTAATTAATAGCAATTTCATAATCCCTGAACCCATTTACATAACCATGATAAACAACCTCAATAAACTTCCATCATAACATCCAGCAGACCACATTATATTGACTAACTTCACATTACAACTCTTTGGACCACATTCTAAAACACAACTAAACATAGACAATTATCTCTAGCTCCACAGCATCTATTTGGCTCGCTCCATGATCAACACTCTTGCCCGTTCCCATCGGATTGCGAGTCCTCACCTGAGCTACCTGAAAAGAGGGAACAACTAGGTGAGCGAACGCTCAGTAGGTAATAACAGGCAAGTTTAAATAATTAACCAGTTAATTGCATTAAATGCGTGGAAAGAAATAACGATATAACGAAATGACATAAATAGAAGAGGTACAAGATGATGAATAAAATGAAACTAGGAATTGGCCAACAAGCAAGATTTAACCAAGTCAAGATAATTTCAAGTAAGAGATCACTGTCATAGACATCACGCTAGTCATGCACTCGGTGCAATGCCTCACCATGTCATTCAAACTCCCCGGGGCACAAGTACTTTTCGGGCACTCCTCCCAGGACCAGACCGGGCCCTTACGATGCGTTGGCATTGATTGTTGGATCCAAGATCCCAAGTTATGTCTAGACATTAATCAAGTTTAATGGCCAAGATTCAAGATATAGAACTTACCTCAAAATTTCAAGGGTAAGTTGAAGAGATACTTTGATCAGAAAGTTCAAATTATCAAGAACCAACAGTTCCTTAAATTCAACATGAAAAATTACGGAAATCACTTCTGATGATAAGCGGTCAGAACATGACCGCTCAGCAATTGTACGATCATATATGGGCCGCACATCAAGGATCTGGGCTGAGAACCAGCCACCACGAGTTCAAGGAATAAACGGACCATTGTCGGTCGTTTAAAGAAGAACGGTCCTAAATGGGCCTTTTAACTATAATGGACGGTGAAGAATGGGCCGTTCAGAGCCAGAAAGACATGAAGCCTAAGAATAAGATAAACGGGCAGTAATGGGCCGTTTTGGGGACAAACGGCCCAATAGGGTCCGCTCATCTGGGCTTGATTTAAATAACTAGAACCCACCCAATTTAGGCTCTAGGCTGCCATAGGTGGGACAGAACTGAACCAAGGTCCAGCCCACTCTCCAGTGGTCAACCTAGGGCTTATTGGGCCAATCAAAACAAGTTTTGGTTGAAGATAGAACATGGTTAATCGACCAACAAAATTGGCACTGGGCCAAGGATGAACGATTCATACTGGGCCGCCCACTGAGTTGAACGGCTCCTTTCCGGCCGCGCAAGACTCAGTCGGTCCAAGTGATCCGTAATTCACAACACGATAATCCAAGCGATTCGATCGCATACACAGGTTCAGGTCTTGATGGTACAACCTGCCTGGCATCCTAGTGGGAATCCCAAGCTCGCGGGGGCTTACGGAGGTCCCGTAATGAAGGTCCTAGTCCGACGGAAGGAATATCCAGCGGAGAGTCCCAACCATTACAAGGAATTGGGGCTAATAAATCAGCGAAAACCAGTAATGCGGTCAGTCAATTCTACCGGAGTAAAATGACTGTCAAATAATCCTAATAAAATTTTCAATTTAATAATTAATATGATCGATATTAACATTCATTGAAGAAGATGATCTAAGGTCAAGATGAATAAATCAGCAAGAGTTATAATCATTAACTGTTATAACTTTCCAGGGGTTTTTTTTATGCATGTTGCTACTTACATTTAACCACTAACCTACTATCATAAATCATACGAGAAAGATAACTTCATCAATCCCGTAAAGATGGACGGTCAAGTAGGGACCTTTCATCCTCCTCGGTGGTCGCACGACAGGCCGTTTATCCCCCTCAGGTTAGAAGGCCTGCTGGAGATGAGCGGTCTGTAATGAGCCGCTTGAAGAGACGAACGGTCAATAACCGGCCGCCTGATAGAAGGGCGGTCTAGGTCATGCCGCTCTTCCTAGAAACATAATACGAATCACAACACATAAACGGCCAGTAATATGTCACCTAACCATGTTGGGTGGTCTATCGTGAGGCCGCGCAAGTAAGAAACAGTCAAGCCCCCTTTCGCCCTGCCCACCTCCGGCGAGTTGGCTAGGGTTACAATAAATTACAAAATACGCATAGCACAGAGCATAATAATTAGGGCTTTTGGATTCAAAATAAAGAGCACGAGAAGTTTTACAATATAGCATGCTTGATTTAATCTTCAGTGCCTGTAATCCCCACTTAAACGAGATGAAACAAGTATAACACTAAATATGACATGCTTCTACTAAACCCTCAAATTCTCGCAGGGTACTAACTAACTTTTAGGGCTTTTGCATCTAATAGAAAGAGCACTCGATGCTGGTTCTAACCCTATATGATACTTAAGGTTTGGCTTGTTATAACCTACCTTAATTGGAGGAAGAAGGAAGAAGAAGGGACGACGACGTGCTAAGAACACCCCACCGGTGATCGCCGGAATCTGCCCTCGTCCACGATCCTCGTCGGTCGCCACAGCACCCAAACAAAACTAGGGTTCCTAAGGGTCATTTTTATAGGTCACACAAGGTCTAGAGCCTTCTATTTGCGGAGATAGAGTCCAATCAAGTTGGACGTGCACGAACTGCGCGGATTGGGTCAACCTCCGCCTTCTAATCCAAAATTCACTTTCTAGGGTTAGCGTTTCGGGGGGAACTAAGAGGGGAAATGATCCTCTCATCCTAACCTTTCATTTGGATCCGGTCTCAGCCTAAATGATCGGGTATTGGACTCAAATTTTGCATTTTAAGGTCCAATTAAATTAAGTGTGGATTTGGGCCTTAATCAGTTAATTCGGCCTAAGTACGAGTTTTATTTGAGCTGGTCACAGAAGGCACTATTATTAAACATTTTATCTTCTACAAGATTCTAAATTTTCCAGATTTTTAACAAATGGTCAAAATTTAACTTATTCTATTTATTAAGGATTTTCTAATTAATCTCTCATAAATTTCCAAGAAATTTTTATTTGTTAATAAATCGGGATATTACACCCTCCCCCACTTCAAAGAATTTGGTCCTCCAAATTCACTACACTTAACACGATAGGGCGTTGAAACTCACCTAGAACAAGTTGGGATACTATTTTCGCATGGTATCTTCTGACTCCCAAGTAACTTCTTCGGTCCCACGCCGACTCCATTGCACTTTAACCATAGGTATGGACCGGTTCCTGAGTTGCTGTTGCTTACGATCCAGAATCTTAACATGTCTTTCTTCATAGGTCAGATCTTCTTTTAACTCAAGATCCGCATGCTGAATGACATGAGTGGGGTCATATACATATTTTCTCAACATCGACACATGGAAGACATTGTGTACTCCGGATAACTGAGGAGGTAGTGCCAAACGGTATGCAACCTCCCCCACTCTTTCCAAAATCTCGAATGGACCAACATATCTTGGACTCAGCTTACCTCGAATGCCAAATCTTCGAATCCCACTCATGGGAGAAACCTTCAGAAACACATGTTCACCAGCCTGGAATTCCAAAGCTCTTCTTCTGTTGTCCGCATAACTCTTCTGTCTTGATTGTGCTACTTGCAACTGGTCTCTAATAATACGAATATTCTTTGATGATTCAGAAATAAGATCCGATCCCAGCCATTGCTTCTCGCCAACCTCGTTCCAACATAATGGGGATCGACAGCTTCTTCCATATAAAGCTTCAAATGGAGCCATCTGAATACTGGACTGATAACTATTGGTGTAAGCAAATTCAATCAAGGCCAAGTGATCACTCCAACTACCTCCAAAATCAATCATACAGGCTCTAAGCATATCCTCCACTATCTGGTTGGTTCTTTCCATCTGTCCGTCTGTTTGTGGATGAAACGTAGTACTGAAGTTCAGACGGGTTCCCAAAGATTCTTGCAAACCCTTCCAAAAGTGTAAGGTGAATCGGGGATCTCTGTCGGACACAATACTAACTGGAATACCATGGAGTCGCACAACTTCCTTCATATACAAAGCTGCTAAAACATCAACAGTCCACTTAGATTTAATGGACAAGAAATGAGCAGATTTTGTCAACCTATCAACAATAACCCATATTGCATCAAATCCGCTACGAGTCCTAGGTAGACCCATAATGAAATCCATGTTAATACTCTCACTATAAGAAAAAGCGAGATTTGGGACGGAAATTTGGGACGGAATTTCCGTCCCAAATTTGGGACGGAATATTTTTCGTCTGAAATTTCGTCCCAAATATGGAACTACACACGGAATTTGGGACAGAAAATATTCCGTCCCAAATTTGGGACGGAATTTGTGACGGATTTTTAGAACTGTCTGAAATTTGTGACCAAGAAAATGTGACGGACCGACTCCGTCGAAAATCCGTCTCAAAATCCATCGCAAAACACCTTGCGACGGATTTCACAAGGGCCGCCATTGTGAAATCCGTCGCAAAGGTGTTTTACGACGGATTTTGAGACGGATTTCCGATGGAGTCGACCCGTCACATTTTCTTGGTCTTAAATTTCAGACAGTTCTAAAAATCCGTCACAAATTTCATCCCAAATTTGGGACGGAATATTTTCCGTCCCAAATTTCGTCCCAAATTCCGTGTGTAGTTCCATATTTGGGACGGAATTTCAGATGGAAAATATTCCATCGCAAATTTGGGACGAAAATTCCGTCCCAAATTTCCGTCCCAAATCCCACTTTTTCTTGTAGTGTCTCCCACTTCCATTGAGGTATGTCTAGTGCTTTCAACTTCCCTGCAGGTCTGAAATGCTCAGCCTTAACTTGTTGGCACACCAAACATTTACTCACAAATTCTGCAATTTCTTTTTTCATATTTGGCCACCAGAAAGATCTTTTCAAATCCTTAAACATCTTCGTACCTCCAGGATGAATGGTATATCTAGATCTATGAGCTTCCTCGAGGATCTTGTTCTTAACTTCGGCCACATCATGTATACAAGTCCTTCCCTGAAATAACAATCTGCCATCATCAGCTATCATGAATTCAGGTCTACTACCCAAGTTCTCCTTGATGTCTATCAACTCTGGATCATTATCTTGCAAGGACTTGATTTCTGCCAATAATTCTGGTTTAAGCTGAATCTGAGCAATCATAACTCGGTCCTTGTCAACATTTATATCTAAACTGGCTAATTGCTCCAACAATTTCCATTCTTGCAACATGAGGCTTGACAATTTAGCTATTGGCTTATGACTTAAAGCATCTCCTACCACGTTACCCCTCCCGGGATGATACTCTATGGAGAAGTCAAAATCCTTTAAATATTCTAACCATATTCTCTACCTCATATTGAGCTCTTTCTAAGAAAATAAATACTTCAAACTCTTGTGATCTGAAAATACTGTGAACGTCTCTCCATATAAGTAATGCCTCCATATCTTCAAGGCAAATACTACTGCTGCTAGCTCCAAATCATGGACAGGATAATTCTCCTCATGCTTTCTCAACTGCCTAGAAGAATAGGCTATCACTTTCCCGTGCTGCATCAGTACGCAACCTAAACCAATTCCCGAAGCATCGATGTACACCACGAATCCTCCTTCTCCAGATGGTAAAGCTAAAACAGGGGCAGTCGTTAAACACTCCTTTAAAGTCTAGAAGCTTTTTTCACAATCCTCCGACCAGTCAAATTTATTCTCCTTGCGAGTTAATCTCGTTAAGGGTACTGCGATCTTGGAGAAATCCTTAATAAACCTTCGGTAATATCCTGCTAGGCCTAGAAAGCTTCTTATTTCTGTTACATTAGTAGACCTATCCCAATTTTTCACGGCCTCTATCTTAGACTGATCCACAGAAATGCCTTCTTTCGTAATGATATGCCCTAGAAAGGACATCTCCTACAGCCAAAATTCACACTTGCTAAACTTGGCGTATAACTGACGATCTCTCAATATTTGTAACGCCATCCTCAAGTGCTTAGCATGTTCTTCCTCACTCTTGGAATAAATCAGAATGTCATCAATAAACACCACGACCCATTGATCAAGATAGGGCCGGAACACATTGTTCATTAACTGCATAAAAGCTGTAGGTGCATTCGTTAGTCCAAAAGGCATTACAACAAATTCAAAATGCCCATACCTGCTACGAAAAGTCGTCTTATAAATATCCTCTCCCTTAACCCGCAACTGGTGGTAGCCTGATCGAAGATCAATCTTAGAAAAATACTGAGCTCCTGCTATCTGATCAAATAATTCATCAATCCTCGGCAATGGATATCTATTTTTGATAGTCAACTGATTCAATTGCCGATAATCAATACACAACCTCATCGAGCCATCCTTCTTCCTGACGAATAATACTGGAGCTCCCCACGGGGATGTACTTGGATGAATAAACCCCTTCTCAAGTAATTCCATTAACTGCTGCTTTAATTCCCTCAACTCCGCAGGAGACATACGATAAGGAGCTGTAGAAACAGGGGTCGGGCCAAGAATTAGATCAATAGAAAACACAACTTCCCTCTCTGGTGGAAGTCCTGGCAAATCTTCAAGAAAAACATCCAGAAAATCTCGGACAACAGGAATGTCCTTAATCTCGATCTTCTTCTCAGGGGTCACATAAATAAAGGCTAGGAAAGCTTGACATCCTCTCCTCATCAACTTATCAGCTCGGAGGGCTGAAATAAGTGGCACATACTTATGGTGCCCAACCCCTATAAAAGAAAGTCCAGGGTGTTTAGAAAAAGACACAGAACTGGAACTACAATGAACATTGGCCTCATGCTTAGCCAACCAATCCGCTCCTAGAATTACATCATAATCTTTCATATCCATACTTACTAATTCAGCCGACAAATTCTGTTCATTAACCATAATCTTGCTAGAAGGATAAAAATATTTAATCGCTGATCTAGAACCAATAGGAGTTGATATCTCTAGTGGGGAATCCATCAAAATCGGCTTCACAGTTAATGTCTTAGCAAAATTCCAAGAAACAAATGAATGAGTAGCACCGGTATCGAAAAGAACAAAAGCTGGCTTTCCATGAACAAATAGAGTACCTTCAACAAGTCTGCCCTCCTCGATGGTGCCCGCGTCATCCTCCTGTAGGGCCTGGAGCTTGCCCTGTTGCTTCTCGCTGCCTTGACGCTTAGTCGGGGTAGCTTGCTCGGATAAGAGAGGACACTCCGGGATACGGTGGTCTCTACTTCCACAACGTAAGCAGGCACCCAGCTTGCACCAGCACTCTTCCATCTTGTGACCAAGACGGTCACAATACTTGCATACGCCCTTAAATGGAACAATAGGACTAGGCTTCTTGTCTTCATTCTTTGGCATCTTCCCCTTCCAGGAACCAGACCCGCCATTGGGCCTTTTCTTGTTAAAATCGGGCTTATCATTCCTGTGACCAGTAGGTTGCTCCTTCTTGACATTCTTCCCATGGATTTTCCCCGTCATTTCCAAGGTATCTTCTAAAACTTGGGCTTTCCTCACCATTTCTGCATAGGTCTGAATCTCCATCGACGCCAACTGGTTAATATAATGCAACTTCAACCCGTTAAGAAAACGTTTCGCCTTCATCTTTTCTGTAGAGATCAAATGAGTGGCATAACGAGAAAGTCTAGAGAATTGAGCTTCATATTCCGCCACAGTTAAACTCTGTTGCTTCAGAGTAGCAAACTCAGCAGCTTTCTTCTGATGTGACACCAACCCTTGGACCTATTTTGCAAGAATTCCATTTTAAGAAGCGGACTCACTCTAGCGGGCTCACTCGCTTGGCGCACACTAGTGCCCGATGGCGACTCGGCGATGTTGGAGAGGGTCCGAGGTGGGACCTTGAGGCTCCAATAGTTGGCTAGCTTGGGGAGAACCCCAAATGGCCCTGGGATGCCCAAATCATGGGCGTCCATCACACCAAGGGTGTGGGATGAAGGGTTCACTCAAAACTCACCCGCGGTGGTCACTCACGGCACTAGCAACTTAGGGTCGAGCTCTCACTCACCGTCTGACGGAACAATGGCTGTAATACTAAGCTAGCAATGAATTGAAACCCAGCCAAGAGAGGGACCGAGGCTCACCTAGCCACCGTGAAGACGCCGACTCCGGCCGGAGACGGGGGCGAGCGGGGAGGCGTTGGAATGCACCCGCACGCCGCGTCGATGAAGCTTCAAACCTGCAAGTGAATTATTACATGAACTACACCTCTCGCAGGAGGGGGATCTTAGGGTGGGGGTTAACTGCGATTACACCCAAAACTACCTCCACACAGGGAGGGGCCTTCAGCCGGCCAAGCGGGGAGGGGTGAGACTGACTAAAGATGAAATTGGACGCCGATGTTGATTCTGCCCACTGTCTGCGCTTCTGGACAGACAGTCGCTTCTCCGGACGCTACGGCCACTCTGGATTTTTGCTGAAGATGAAACCAGTGTGAAAATCTTCGTAGCTGGATCGGGAAGACACCGAAAATTTTTGGATTTCTTCTTGTACCTCTGCTGGTTGGGGTAGGGGCTTGAACGGGGTAGCAGGTCCTCTGTTTTAACAGCTGCAGGTTCCTAACAGCAGGAAGTAGAGGGTTCCACGAATGCTCCCGAGCTCGGAATCATGTGACGTTAGAGCCTCTGGAACCGTTGACGGGTCTACTTCGAAGCTGAACTGACGGGGATGCCAAAAGAGGTCGGAGTAGTTCGGTGGCTACTGAACACTGAGGAGGGTCGGTGTAGACAGAGTGGAAGCAGAACCGCACGATCGGAGGAGAAAATTGATAACTTTCTGGTCCGGTCTCCAAGTTGAACTCTGCTTCTTGGGGATGGTAGAGGACTCGAAGTAGAAGACATTTTTTGAAGAACTCTCGATCAGATTCCCAATAGGTTCGTCGCAGAAGAGCTTCCACTCCGGCTCTGGCCTCCTGCCAGGGAAGATTCGCACAGTCGGGGGAGAAAGGCTCTCCCGGGCAGCACCGTATTCAGACGAAGATGAAACCACCGCCGTTGCGAATAAGACAGGCAGACGCTTCCAACGGTACCTCTTGGGCCTTCAGATTCACCGGGATGTGGTCGGGGTCGCCTCTGCAAGTAGGTGGTCTTCTGCAGGTCGCCAGCTACTTGGAGGATCTATCAATGGAGGTGGGAGAGGTGATGGAGAAGAGCAAGGGAGAATGGTGGAGATGAGAGAGAGAGAGGGGGGCGACCCTAACCAAGGGGTAGGGTCTTGGGGGTGCCCTAGGGCTATGGAGGGAAGGTGGATTTTAATTCAAATGGCCTAGGGAAGTGGTGGGTTGTATGGGGGAGAGGGAAGGGTGCTTGGGGAAGGGAAGAGGGTAGTTGGTGGTTGGAGGGTGGAGCAAGGATTGGAGGATTCCACCTTGGGGTTGCGGGGGGAGTTAAATGAGTGTATGGGGAAGGGGGAGGGGTCTTAATGAGAGGTGAATGGGGAGGAGAGAGAAAATTTTGAAATTTGGGGGAGGGGAGAGAGAGAGAGGGGGGACCCCTTAGAGAGAGAGAGAGAGATAATGAGAGAGAGATCTAGAGAGATGTGGAATTTTGGATTTCAATATTCATGCAAAGTTGTTACATATGAGAGGAGTGGGGGCCTATTTATAGGCATTGGACTTTTCCTAGGACGAAAATGACCCTGACTAAACAACTATTGACCAAGCACTCCAAGGGAGGGGCGTCCCTAGGCCTAGCCCATTAGTTGGGCCCAATAGCCTAACAAACCAACATAATGACACAAGACTTTGGTAGATAACCTACTAACCTAGGTACATGACTCAAATAAAGGGAAAATTACATGATGATGACTCAAATAAAATATAAAATTACATGACTAGACTCATAAAATTATGACGAACACATTGGCGCACGCTGATGACCAATCCGAGCCTCAAAAAAAGTGGAGGGGCGAGGGATGCCACCATCATACCCTTGGGGTGGGGAAAACTCGACCACGTCGAGTATGGGTCCACCGGGGAAGTAGTACACCAAAATGCAGCTCCGGGCGAACCACGATCTCCAAACTCAACCTTCGCTCATAGCCGGAGAAGGGCGCTTCAGCTCGTCAAAGTGGCTCGGACACACCCTCATGCTGGCGATGGGATCTTGCTTGCCTAGTATTGCCGCTGTGTGCTCACGTCGGGCTCTCAGGCTAATTTGTGGTGGCACTCCGAGGGTGTCTCTCCCAAGGATAGGTGTAAGCTCAAGGCACTCACTAGGATCCACCGCGGTTGCCTTAGAGGGTGCCGGATCCGCCACATGAGAAATGGGGTGAATCCCAAAACCCATCGGTAAGTCCAACCCGCAAGTCGGGTTGCCAAAATCACTCGGAACTTGGCAAGGTCCAAGTCCTCGTGCCCTCAAATTGGAGGTGACCCTAGTGCAGAGCCACTCCAAAGTCATCATCATCAAGTTACCAACTTGGAATTCCAAGTGGCGCCCATGAGTTTTTGCCCGCTTGTTGTGAATCTCACCGCTTGTTGCTTGATACTTGCTTGGATGCATATGCCATGCACTATGATGCGGTGTGAGTGGACAATGTATGGTATGCAAAGGTGGTCCAGGGCAATCACATATAGACCTATCATGCATTGATGTTATGAAGACTTTGAATGATTTGGGAGGACCGGGGAATCCATAGGTGTCCCTCTTATGAGTGAGTGTGATGAATGTTGGAGGACCCGGACACCCATGTAGGTTCCTAGCATACATAAGACCAATGGTGAATTGGGGAGGACCGTTACACCCAAATAGGGACCACTCATGCTTCCTACTTGACATGTGGGTGATGTGAATGAATGGACCCGACTTTCTAATCATGCCAAGTGATGTGTTATGCCAAGACTTATGCACTCCTATCCTAGAGATGACCTCCATGTGCATGGGTGTGGGGTGGCCCTTGATCTTCCATGTGAAGGGGTCGAAAGGATCTAGGAAGGTGGGTATGATGGAGAGGGGCTCTTCATTGTTTCCTAAGTGTATTTCACCCATGGTCATGGTTCCCTTGGTGTGGTCCGGGTCTTGGGAGAGGTGGGCTTGGTCCAACATGGTTTGTTGGGGTAGGAAAAGGTTGGTGGTGAGTAAGGTGGGTGGGTGTAGGAAGGGATCGAAGGGGTCATGATAAGGGTCACTTAGGGAGAGGAACTCTAGGTCCTCATGGTCCTCACATTGTGGTTATTCATCCTCCTCTTGTGAAATAATTGGGCCGAAGTTTTTGGTGGGATGGTCGGCCATGAATGGAGGGCTCGACGTTCTACCCGAGATAAGCAACTCTAATTTATGGATAGCATCGGGCTTATCGGGTATAGGGAGGAATAAGAGAAGGTCACTAGTGTAGCAACCAATGGTGCACATTAAGGTGATGGACCCTATGCATAGGTGTAGGAGGCCAAGGCTCCTAGGTTGTTCGACCCTAGGGGTCAACATGCTAGTCATCTCTAATTGCCATGCTAAGCCCTTGAGAAGGTCCTCTAAGGTCTCCACTTGATAGGACGCTTGGATTGTGGTGTGATAGGAGAACAAGGGCACTATGGGAAGGTCTTGTTCTATGGGAGGGAAAACATGGGACATGATGGGGTGATTTGGTCTCTCCTTTAGCCATCTAGCTAGGGGCCCTTCTATGATTATGGTGCCATTTGGGAAGGTTTGTGGCTCTTGAGAATCCAAACTATTTGAAGTGGTGAAGGGTTGAGGCTCTTCCTTACTATTGGTGTGAACTTGGGCTTCCTTATGGGCGGGGAGAGGGTCCGGGCGAGCAACTATTCCTATATGAGTGGGTGTGGCCTCCTTTGTCAAGAAAATGGGAAGGTCTTGTGGAGATGGGGTGATGATGGTTGGGGCATGGTGCACCCGGGGTGGTGAGTGAGGTCGAACTTGGGTTGGCAGTGGAAGTAGTGGTGGCCTAGGTTGGGGTAGGGTTGGGGTTGGAAGTGGAAGTGGAAGGTGGGTTGGGCGAGGGGGTTTAGGTTGGTTGGCCTTGCGAGGTGCATCTTTCTTTGGGGGTGATGGAGGGATAGTGGTGGGGTTCAAGGGAGCTTGTGGGATATGGGTTTGGTGGGGGAATTTGAGTTGGGGGGTGGTGGTCGTCATGGGCCTAGGTGGAGGGGTGGTCATGGGGCCCAATTGGGTTTGTGGAGCTATGGTTGTGGTGAGAATTTGTAGGTAGGGTGTAGATGTGGTGGTCGGGATAGGATAGGTGGGAAGTGGTGGGGAATGGGGGATTAGGTTCTTGGGTTGGTCGGGTGGGGATGGTGGAGTTGAAATGCTCCTTGGGCTTTGGTGATCCGGGTAGGATGGGAAACCATATCTTGCCCTAAGTTGTTCCTTCTTATCCTTCCATGTGGTGAGGGGAGCTTCCCTTCTAATTATCCTTAAGCCTTCAATTTTAACCCAATGAGTTTGAGCCCTTTTAGTTAGTTACATTTTGGCACATTGAACCTTCCTATCCTCGGACAGGGGATTCCTTTCAAAGTAATGGTCCATTGTAGCTTCCCAATCTAAATATTCTCTAGGAAAGGTTCCATCAAAGGTGGGAAGTGGGAGAGGGACCATTCTATCATCCGTCCTTGGGGTGGGACCATTTTCTCCAAGTTGGTTGAGTCGACCCGATATGTTATCAAGCCGCTCATTGGCATGGGTCAAGGCCTTCATGAGGTAGTTGACATGGCCAGGGAGGTTATGTGTGTTAGTGGTAGGCATCCTTTGGTGGTTTGGACTTATAGAGAGGGTCGATGGGTAAGGTCGGTAAGAGGTGGTCATGCTAGTGGACAAAAGAGATGCCACCGAGGACCCTAAATGCATACACACGCCCTAGGACCAACTTGATAGAGACAAGTTATAAACTTGCTCTGATACCACTTGATGTGACACCAACCCTTAGACCTATTTTGTAAGCATTCAATTTTAAGAAGCGGACTCACTCTAGCGGGCTCACTCGCTTGGCACACACTAGTGCCCGATGGTGACTCGGCGATGTTGGAGAGGGTCCGAGGCGGGACCTTGAGGCTCCAATAGTTGGCTAGCTTGGGGAGAACCCCAAATGGGCCTGGGATGCCCAAATCATGGGCGTCCATCACACCAAGGGTGTGGGATGAAGGGTTCACTCAAAACTCACCCGCGGTGGTCACTCACGGCACTAGCAACTTAGGGTCGAGCTCTCACTCACCGTCTGACGGAACAATGGCTGTAATACTAAGCTAGCAATGAATTGAAACCCAGCCAAGAGAGGGACCGAGGCTCACCTAGCCACCGTGAAGACGCCGACTCCGGCCGGAGACGGGGGCGAGCGGGGAGGCGTTGGAATGCACCCGCACGCCGCGTCGATGAAGCTTCAAACCTGCAAGTGAATTATTACATGAACTACACCTCTCGCAGGAGGGGGATCTTAGGGTGGGGGTTAACTGCGATTACACCCAAAACTACCTCCACACAGGGAGGGGCCTTCAGCCGGCCAAGCGGGGAGGGGTGAGACTGACTAAAGATGAAATTGGACGCCGATGTTGATTCTGCCCACTGTCTGCGCTTCTGGACAGACAGTCGCTTCTCCGGACGCTACGGCCACTCTGGATTTTTGCTGAAGATGAAACCAGTGTGAAAATCTTCGTAGCTGGATCGGGAAGACACCGAAAATTTTTGGATTTCTTCTTGTATCTCTGCTGGTTGGGGTAGGGCTTGAACGGGGTAGCAGGTCCTCTGATCTGACAGCTGCATGTTCCTAACAGCAAGAAGCAGAGGGTTCCACAAACACTCCCGAACTCGGAATCAGGTGCTGTCAGAGCCTTTGGAACCGTTGACGGGTCTACTTCGAAGCCGAACTGACGGGGATGCCAAATGAGGTCGGACTAGTCCGGTGGTTACTGAACACTGAAGGAGCGTCGGTGTAGATAGAGTGGAAGCAGAACCGCACGATCGGGGGAGAAAATTGATAACTTTCTGGTCCGGGCTCCAAATTGAACTCTGCTTCTTGGGGATGGTAGAGGACTTGAAGTAAAAGACTTTGTATGAAAAACTCTCGATCAGATTCCCAATAGGTTCGTCGCAGAAGAGCTTCCACTCCGGCTCTGGCCTCCTGCCAGGGAAGATTCGTGCAGTCGGGGTAGAAAGGCTCTCTCGGGCAACACCGTGCTCAGACGAAGATGAAACCACTGCCGTTGCGAAGAAGACAGGCAGACGCTTCCAACGGTACCTCTTGGGCCTTCAGATTCGTCGGGATGTGGTCGGGATCGCCTCTGCAAGTAGGTGGTCTTCTGCAGGTCGCCACCTGCTTGGAGGATCTATCAATGGAGGTGGGAGAGGTGATGGAGAAGAGCAAGGGAGAATGGTGGAGATGAGAGAGAGAGAGGGGGGCGACCCTAACCAAGGGGTGGGGTCTTGGGGGTGCCCTAGGGCTATGGAGGGAAGGTGGATTTTAATTCAAATGGCCTAGGGAAGTGGTGGGTTGTATGGGGGAGAGGGAAGGGTGCTTGGGGAAGGGAAGAGGGTAGTTGGTGGTTGGAGGGTGGAGCAAGGATTGGAGGATTCCACCTTGGGGTTGCGGGGGGAGTTAAATGAGTGTATGGGGAAGGGGGAGGGGTCTTAATGAGAGGTGAATGGGGAGGAGAGAGAAAATTTTGAAATTTGGGGGAGGGGAGAGAGAGAGAGGGGGGACCCCTTAGAGAGAGAGAGAGAGATAATGAGAGAGAGATCTAGAGAGATGTGGAATTTTGGATTTCAATATTCATGCAAAGTTGTTACATATGAGAGGAGTGGGGGCCTATTTATAGGCATTGGACTTTTCCTAGGACGAAAATGACCCTGACTAAACAACTATTGACCAAGCACTCCAAGGGAGGGGCGTCCCTGGGCCTAGCCCATTAGTTGGGCCCAATAGCCTAACAAACCAACATAATGACACAAGACTTTGGTAGATAACCTACTAACCTAGGTACATGACTCAAATAAAGGGAAAATTACATGATGATGACTCAAATAAAATATAAAAATTACATGACTAGACTCATAAAATTATGACGAACACAATGGCGCACGCTGATGAGCAATCCGAGCCTCAAAAAAAGTGGAGGGGCAAGGGATGCCCCCATCATCTTCTCTTGGATTCTGTCGGAAAAGTACTTTCTATTAAAGAATTCTTTAAATTCCTTCCACGAAATTTGCCTATTACCGAGGGTTGCCTTTACTGACTCCCACCACGTCCTAGCATCACGTTCCAACTGGAAGGTTGTTAAAAGCACATGCTCCTGGTCACTGCATGGCATCACCTCGAAAATCTTCTCCATCTCTTTAAGCTAGTGCTCGGCTTCATCGGCATCAGTTAAGCCTCCAAAATGTGGGGGATTCATCCCACTAAAATTCCTGTGTAAATCACCGGTGCCATGATTCGCCGCTCCACCCTGGGCCACTGGTTGCAAAGCCCGCGTAAGTCCTTGGACCGTTCGCTGCATGTCTCGCCACTGCGCACGCTCAGCTGCCATCGAAACGTCCTGTACGAAAATAATTTATCTTAAGTTCACTTAGAAAAAAAAAGTTTAGAGTTGATTATTAACTCAATCCAAGTCTCTACCCAATTCTCACTAGGTTTGGTCCTTTGACTCATAACAAGAGTATAGGTTCTACGACAAACACTTAGGATCCTAGAACTTAAATAACATAGGAATATTAGAAACCTAGGCTCTGATACCACCTAACTGTCACGCCCCGACGTGGAATATCGAGATTGGCTGTAGAAACAAGTAATAATAATAATATGTTTATTTCTAGACATGATGTGCTAAAACATAAGGATTAACCACGCACATAACTTCCGTAATTAATAGCAATTTCATAATCCATGAACCCATTTACAAAACCATGATAAACAACCTCAATAAACTTCCATCATAACATCACCAGACCACATTATATTGACTAACTTCACATTACAACTCTTTGGACCACATTCTAAAACACAACTAAACATAGACAATTATCTCTAGCTCCACAGCATCTATTTGGCTCGCTCCATGATCAACACTCTTGCCCGTTCCCATCGGATTGCGAGTCCTCACCTGAGCTACCTGAAAAGGGGGAACAAGTACGTGAGCGAACGCTCAGTAGGTAATAGCAGGCCAGTTTAAGTAATTAACCAGTTAATTGCATTAAATGCGCGAAAAGAAATAACGATATAACGAAATGACATAAATAGAAGAGGTACAAGATCATGAATAAAATGAAACTAGGAATTGGCCAACAAGCAAGATTTAACCAAGTCAAGATAATTTCAAGTAAGAGATCACTGTCATAGACATCACGCTAGTCATGCACTCGGTTCAATGCCTCACCATGTCATTCAAACTCCCCGGGGCACAAGTACTTTTCGGGCGCTCCTCTCAGGACCAGATCGGGCCCTTAGGATGCGTTGGCATTGATTGTTGGATCCAAGATCCCAAGTTATGTCTAGACATTAATCAAGTTTAATGGCCAAGATTCAAGATATAGAACTTACCTCAAAATTTCAAGGGTAAGTTGAAGAGATACTTTGATCAGAAAGATCAAATTATCAAGAACCAACAGTTCCTTGAATTCAACACGAAAAATTACGGAAATCACTTCTGATGATAAGCGGTCAGAACAGGGCCGCTCAAGCAATTGTACGATCATATATGGGCCGCACATCAAGAATCTTCGCTGAAAACCAGCCACCACGAGTTCAAGGAATAAACGTACCATTGTTGGTCGTTTAAAGAAGAACGGTCCTAAATGGGCCTTTTAACTATAATGGACGGTGAAGAATGGGCCGTGCAGGGCCAGAAAGACATGAAGCCGAAGAATAAGATAAACGGGCAGTATTGGGCCATTTCAGGGACAAACTGTCCAATAGGGTCCGCTCATCTAGGCTTGATTTAAATAACTAGAGCCCACCCAATTTAGGCTCCGGGCTGCCATACGTGGGACAGAACTGAACCAAGGTCCAGCCCACTCTCCACTGGTCAGCCTAGGGCTTATTGGGCCAATCAAAACATGTTTTGGTCGAAGATAGAACAAGGTTAATCGACCAACAAAATTGGCACTGGGCCAAGGATGAACGGTTCATACTGGGCCGCCCATTGAGTTGAACGGCTCCTTTCCGGCCACGCAAGACTCAGTCGGTCCAAGTGATCCGTGACTCACAACACGATAATCCAAGAGATTCGATCGCGTATACAGGTTCAGGTCTTGATGGTACAACCTGCCCGGCATCCTAGTGGAAATCCCAGGCTCGCGGGGGCTTACAGAGGTCCCATAATGAAGGTCCTAGTCCTACGGAAGGAATATCCAGCGGAGAGTCCCAACCATTACAAGGAATTAGGGCTAATAAATCAGCGAAAACCAGTAATGCGGTCAGTCAATTCTACCGGAGTAAAATGACTATCAAACAATCCTAAAAAAAAATTCAATTTAATAATGAATCATGATCGATATTAACATTCATTGAAGAAGATGATCCAAGGTCAAGATGAATAAATCAGCAAGAGTTATAATCATTAACTGTTATAATTTTTCAGGGGGTTTTTTATGCATGTTGCTACTTACATTTAAGCACTAACCTACTATCATAAATCATACGAGAAAGATAACTTCATCAATCCTGTAAATATGGACGGTCCAGTAGGGACCTTTCATCCTCCTCGACAGTCGCACGATAGGCCGTTTATCCCCCTAAGGTCAGAAGGCCTGCTGGAGATGAGCGGTCTGTAATGAGCCGCTGGAAGAGACGAACGGTCAATAACTGGCCGCCTGATAGAAGGGCGATCTAGGTCATGCCGCTCTTCCCAGAAATATAATATGAATCACAACAAATAAACGGTCAGTAATATGCCGCCTAACCATGTTGGGTGGTCTATTGTGAGGCCGCGCAAGTCAGAAACAGTCAAGCCCCCTTTCGCCCAGCCCACCTCCGGCGAGTTGGCTATGGTTACAATAAATTACAAAATACGCATAGCACAGAGCATAATAATTAGGGCTTTTGGATTCAAAATAAAGAGCACGAGATGTTTTACAATATAGCATGCTCGATTTAATCTTCAGTGCCTGTAATCCCCACTTAAACGAGATGAAACAAGTATAACCCTAAATATGACATGCTTCTACTAAACCCTAAAATTCTCGCAGGGTACTAAATAACTTTTAGGGCTTTTGCATCTAATAGAAAGAGCACTCGATGCTAGTTCTAACCCTATATGATACTTAAGGTTTGGCTTGTTATAACCTACCTTAATTGGAGGAAGAAGGAAGAAGAAGGGACGACGACGTGCAAAGAACACCCCACCGGTGATCGCCGGAATCCGCCCTCGTCCACGATCCTCGTCGGTCGCCACAGCACCCAAACAAAACTAGGGTTCCTAAGGGTCATTTTTATAGGTCACACAAGGTCTAGAGCCTTCTATTTGGGGAGATAGAGTCCAATCAAGTTGGATGTGCGCGAACCGCGTGGATTGGGTCAACCTCCGCCTTCTAATCGAAAATTCACTTTCTAAGGTTCGGGTTTCGGGGGGAACTAAGAGGGGAAATGATCCTCTCATCCTAACCTTTCATTTGGATCCGGTCTCAGCCTAAATGATCGGGTATTGGGCTCAAATTTCGCGTTTTAAGGTCCAGTTAAATTAAGTGTGGATTTGGGTCTTAATCAATTAATTCGGCCTAATTACGAGTTTTATTTGAGCTGGTCACAGAAGGCACTATTATTAAACATTTTATCCTATACAAGATTCTACATTTTCCATATTTTTACAAAATGTTCGAAATTTAACTTATTCTATTTATTAAGGATTTTCTAATTAATCTCTCATAAATTTTCTAGAAATTTTTATTTGTTAATAAATCGGGATATTACACATGGGCTCAGCATGCCCATTATGTAGGTGAGTACCCGACCCAATATCCATCTTTCACCTAATCTTACCCGACCTTCAATGAAAGCCCATATCCTTGGTCGGCCCAACAAGAGAACTCTACACCCATGGCAGCCCAATGTCCTTATCTTCCCCACAAGCAAGATCAATTTGCTCAATCTTATTTAGGGGATTAAATGCCATTTCCCCCTCATGAACATGCTTCAATATGCCAAAATCTCCCTACACCTTCTTGCACCCCTATTTTTGAGTGGGGAGATCAAAATAATTGCTCTTGGGAAAATCCTCAATACCAAGCTCCATGCCCTCCCGAACCAAATTTCCAAACCTAATTTGATCAGAACCACTATGGAGAGGATGACACATACTTCCCCTCATCTCATAATCCACAAGAAAGCCATCCTTATCAATTCAATCCTCAACGAATCCATTCTACCCCTCCATTCAATGGTCCCAACAATGAAGAAAAATTCAACCAATTGATTCAACTCATCTTGACTAATCAACAAAGTATTGGCTCCCTCCAAACCAAATTGGACCAACTCACAAGAGCCACATATGAATTGTCGATGGACCAATTTTCTAACCCCTTGATGCAAACTTTGAAAATCAATTCCCTCAATTTACCCAACACATTTATTCTTGTCAACAACCCATGGTTCCGATGTCGAATGAAACTCTTGACCTAGGTAATGAGGGAATTATGGAAGAATTTGGGGTGACTAGCAAGATGACTTACGAGATTAAGGAGTCCACAACCATCTATGAGGAGAGCCACAATGAGTCGGTTGAGATCAAGTTGGGGGGTGAATCAAATGATGTGCAAAATGGTGCCATTCAAAATCATGAAATTGAGAACATTAATGGCCCAATTGAGGAAGAATGTAGAAAAGAGAATTGTCTAGCTGAAAATGATGATGACAAAATAAATGAAAGTGACCCTCCTCACTTGGAAGAATATCATGAAAGGACAGCATTGGAAGATTTCTCATTTCATCTCACGGTCCCACAATTAGAAAAATTGATTGGCATTCTCCCTATGTTAGAATAATGTGAATACTTTGGTATGGAGAGTCTCATCATTAACTCATGTGAGGAGAAGCATAAGGAAGAAGGTAATGTTGATGTCATGAACATGATGAATGATAACTCTCATGAGGAAGAGAATGGTGAAGAGCCTTTGAGTGGAAAATGCATCTCTCATTTAGATGCCCCACTTATGGAGAAGATAACTGATAATCTCATTTTGATAGAAGATATTGATAACGGGGCATCACTTGATGAAATTGAGAACATCACTCCAAACACCAAAGGCCCATTTGAGGATACACATGAAGAGGAGGATTGCCTTGGGGCTAATAATCATGTTGATTTAAGGAAGATGAATTCTGAATATTGTCCTCCTCTAGAAGAACATGATGGAGGGGCCTTGCTGGAAACATTTGCATTTAACCTATCCACCCCATTATTGGAAAATTTGACTGATAATCTTCAATTGATTAAGGAATATGATGAAGGGCCCTTATTAGAGAATTTCACATTTGATCTGACATGTGATTGTTGATATTTATTTGCCTATCTCTTATCTTACTTTTGAGGTTTGCAAAGTAATATGGCAAGATGACAAACAAGCAATCAAAGATCTACTCAAACCTGTGAACATGTGAACATGAACCTAGGCAATCATAGCTAGCTCTAGCATGGGCATGCTACCTCGATCAAATTACGCTAAGGAAAAGAAAAACACATGCCGGGGTGTGGAGCAAGGAATAAATAAAAACACACCGTGAAGGTGAGGCAAGCAAGGAAAATAAAGAAGATATGATGAAGAAGACAACTAATGCCCAATACCAAGGAAAGATGTGATCGCCACCAAAGTAAACACAAGTCAAACACCTGAATATACCTTGAAAATAGGTGGATGAAGCACCCGCCCACGGGAGAGAAAACCAAGGAAAGCCTGCAGATCAACTTGGAAGTAACAGCCAGAACCCCGTGCCTCGCTTGGAAGCAACGGCCGCACGATAGACCACCAGAAGACAGTGACGCGCCTACTCCAGACCGTCAGATAACCTGCAGTAGTAAAGCTTGAATTCTTTTAACTCCAACTCTTCCAGCCGGCTAGAAGACTTGGGCCTCGTGCTAATGAACCTGTAAACCTGCCAAAGAAGTAGAGAGACAAGACAAGACAACCTCAATTAGCCCTTTTCACAAGCATAGCATCAATTCTTAAAGAGTTTAAGAACATCAAAAGGAGAGGGAATTACCGGGGAGTTTTGGTTTTTTAACCCCTCTGGGTGTTTTAAAAGTTTGGGAGGATGTTTGTATGCTTAAAGAACAGTGAAAAACGTGGAGGAAGAGGAGGGACAATGCTTAGATTGGGGAAAACCAAGGAAGAACTCAAGCATGCAAGGATGAACTTGAAAGACAAAACCAAAGTACTCCCTTGATTATGAGATGGATGGATGTGGGAAGCAGCTCCTCTGGATGAAGATGGCTCCTGAGTTCGGCAGCACTTCGTCGTGAATTCAAATCTTCCTCCCCCTTTTTGGCCATAAAGTCCAGGGTTCTATTTATAGACCCTCAAACTTTTAGGTCGAGCAGAGGATAATTTAGTAGGAAAGAGGGATAAATCTTAGCAAATCCTCGAAGATAATATCACCAAGAGTCCATAGAAACAAACGGGGGGTCCTGAGGATCAGATTTGAAAGAGATAACGTCAATCCAAATTCTTATCTTGACCACGGAGTAGCAGAGAAAAGGCCTGAACTGCCAGGACTCTCGGAAGGAAGTAACGGCTGCACGATAGACCGCCACTTGGAAGTAACGCACCAAGCTTCATCCGTCACTTTGAACCTTATCCCAAAGAGATAAGATCAATGGGAAGAAGATCCAAACAATAGGACTCTTCAAAGAAGCGACGGCCAAGGCATAGGGCGTCATATGGAAACAACGGCTGCACGACAGACCGTTATTATCAACATGGAATCAAAAGGATAAGCTTTGAGGACGAGGCCTTAAGCTTTGGGACTCTTCAAAAAATAACGGTCCAGGACCCATCCGTCAGAAGGAAGCAACGCGCCTGACTGGGACCGTTATTAGCATTGAGGTTCAAAAATAGAGTGAAGGGTTTGCTAAGATTCATCCAACGAAATGCCACCGGGAGCCACATCTTAATCCAGGAATTAAGACCCAAGAAATAGGCTTCAACTAACCAAGAGACTCAATGAAGGGTGAACAACTCGGAGCATCGTATAGAATGAAATAAGGAGACGACCCAACTTATTGGGTATAAGGTGTCAACAGATGCCCCTCCTTAACGTCCTCTTTGCAGGGGAACGAGCGGAGATGAAGCGAAAGTGAAATGGAACATGGAGATGAAGCGGAAATGAAGCGGAGTGTATCAAAAAGAGGGCGTTAAGGTAAACGACACCCGTTCTGTACCAACAAGCGATAGGAATTTTCAGAAAAACTTCGAATTGATCACAAGGAAATAGCCAGCCAAAGGGATGCAAGTCTGGAGGAACTAATTATCTAAGGAAAGGAAACACGGCTAGCCGTCGGAGGCAACGGAAAAGAAAGAGACTAAACTCCAGACAGGAATCTTCAGCGAACCAGATTAAGCGAGCAGATCGAAGGAAACCTTCTAATTCAGAATGGAATGATTCTCCTTATTCGAGATTAAGAACACAGCTATTCACCATCACTGAGATATCTTGAATAGATGAAACTCATGAAATGCTCAAAAAATGCGCATGATGCATGCTGGGCTAAAGGAAAACAAAATCTTCAAAACAAATGCAAAGAAAAATAAAATAGAAAAATACTCGAGAATAATATTGCTAGATCGGAGAAATCAGAGTCAGGACACCATCTGCAACCACGGCGTGCAAGATAGAACCATCGTCCCCAAATTTTCCAATCTAACGGCCTATCCAACGATTAAACATGTGAGCTTAGATCATCATCATTTTTGTTTTAGGGGAACATCAGATCCCAGGACACATGAATGACCAGCCGGTTCTCGAGGTAATATATCATAGATAACATATAGTAATGCATTAAGGGGTGAGGGAATGATATACAATACCTGACGTACCTGCCGGACGGAAGGCCAAGCGTGATTTTACTCGTAATTCCTTTCATGAAAGACAGGTTAGCCAACAATAAATCAAAAATAAGCATCAAGGCATAACCATTGTACGTGCAAGAGGCATCCATAAGGATCATCATGATAGAAAATAGGGTCGTTTAAGCATCAATTAGACCTTTCAATCATCAAGAAACTAGCAAGCATATAACGGTCTGATGACAGGGCGTCACATTAAGTAACGGATCACCCTTGATCCGTCATAAACAAGGCGGTTCACATTCTTCGATAAAACAGTCCATCATATGTGACGGCCTATGAAAGAAGTGTCATGATGATGTGACGGCCGGTCGATAGACCGTCACATTTCCTGAGTTTTCAAAAAAAATAACCGAACGGTCACGGCCCTCATTCAATCCACATTCGACGCCCAAAAACCCAACCGAAAGAAACCACCGGCGACCACCGTCACCACTCCAATGGCCGGCGACGAGGCACCCCAGCCGCCACCAAAGAAGAGAGAGAGAGGGAAAAGAATGGCCATACGGCGGCTCCACCGCCGGATTGAACGTGAGGCGATCCCGCCGGTGGAAGAAGAACAACCGGCGAGAAGAAGCCCAACAGAAGAAGAAGAAGTCCCCACGGCCACGGGGGACGAAGGGGAAGCTCCGTTGGGTGCAGAGGAGCCCAAGGAACCAGAGAAGAAGAAGAGGAGAAACATGGACCACGAGGTAAGCCCTCAGCCCCATTTTCCAATTTTTTATTTTTTTGTGTTTATTTATGGATGCATGTGAGGGAAAGGGGTAGAAATGGGTCTACGAACCCACTAGGAACAATTGTAGGCCATTTGGCCAACATGGGAAGCCATGAGAATGCAGGGGAAAAAACCCCAACTAGCAGACGAAGTGACGGTCCTGCCAGCGACCGTCACTCCCCTCACGCTCCACCCTAAGTGCGTCAGAGACAAGAGACACCCCAACCCAGGGCCGTTACTTCTGCCAGGGAATTAAACTATTTTTAGGGTTTTCAATTTTCAAAATTTTTATTTTGTTTTCAATTAAGAATGATTATGCAATGATTATATGATGCTGATGGACTAATTAATGATCTAATATGCAATGCAGGGAAAGAGAAGATCACGGATCTCCTGGCTTCAGATCCGGGCAGTGTACCAGGCATTGCCCGATTACCAGAGAGAGAGACTTGCCGAGATGGGATTCGCCGAGGTGCTCAGCATCGAGGTGATCCGGATGGACACTCCAGTACTGTACGCCTTGCAAGAGAGATGGGACCCGATCAGCTGAGCTTTCATCTTCCTGTGGGGCCACATGATCCCCACGCTAGAAGACATAGCGAGGATTACCGGATTGAGAGTCCACGGAGCCGCGGTGACAGGGTGGACATACGGCGACTACCGAGAGATGGTGCAGCAGCTGCTCGGGCTAGATTTGATCAGGCCGGGACAGTCCTCCTCCCAGCTTTCGAGATCAGTGCTGTAGAAGAGCTTAGGCTTGAGAGGAGCGGCGATCGCCGTGGGAGAGCTCCCCGAGGAGCATCTGAGCAGAGTGATAGACCAGGTGCGCCCTCGCGTGGCGGCGGAGGCGGGACCAGAGGGAGATAGCGTGCTCAGGTGCTTCCTGATGCTGCTATTCGGGAAGCTCCTCTTCGCGACTCGGGCAGATGTCATCAGCTGCAGACTGCTGCCGATGATAGAGGATTTGGGCAGAGTCAGGCGATACGCCTGGGGAGCGGCAGTACTCGCATTCCTGTTCGAGTCCCTCAGCACTACGGACAGGCAGACGATGATGGGCGGCTTCTTGCCTTTCCTACAGGTAAATGTACTTCATATGCTTTCTTTTATACCATGAATATTGATGCTATGATTTATGAAAAATGATTTATGCAATGATTTGACTGGCTCGATTTCTAAATGCAGATCTGGAGGTATATGTACCTCCCGGGCATCGGGAGAGGCGCACTACTCCATCCCGGCCGCATACCGATCGCGAGGCGTTGGTCGGTGGCGAGGGACACAGGGTCGATCATTAGACTGACCCGGACGATCCAGGACGACCTGGACTCCTTCCCGCATACATCGGTAAGTCCAGAATTCAAAAATGATTTCTATATGCTTTTTAAAATGCTTCTAAATGCTTTCTAAAAATGCTTTCTAAATATCTTTTAATGCTTTCATATGCTAATGAATGAACTAAATGCTCTCAGGTGAGATGGACCCCATACCGCGACGAGGGCTATACGGGACAGCCATGGGTGGAGGCGGCCTTATCGTACCGGGGGTGAGACATATGGTTGCATTACCTCCATATCATCGAGCCTCTGCACTACAGGCTGATCCTGTGGGCCCGGGGACTACCCCAGCCCGAGGTGACCTTTCCATGCCATAGCGACGACCACCCCGGCAAGTCAGCAAGGGGCATCAGCGGCAATGTGGATTGGTGCTCCCGGAAGGTGAAGTACGTCCATGATTGGAACAGGCGGGGCCGAGCGGTGAAGGAGCGAGACGAGAGCGACGAGGCATATCTGAAGGCCTTCGCTCGACTCTACGGCGATCGGGTGTACCGAGGTACTCGACGACCGGTATGCAAACTAAAACTCTAAACTTTTCTATTATGCAATGTGCAATGTGATATATGCTGACTCATGCTTTCTAAAATGCAGCTAGACCCCGAGGGACGGATAGCCGAGCTGGAAGGGCTACTCCACTCCACCATCCAACAGCGGGACGGGTACCGGACTGCTTTGGAGCTCTTGGTGAGACTCTAAAAACTTAAATGCTCATGATTTATGTAATGATGTTCATGATGCAAATGCCAATGTCAATTAACCATGACTTCTAAATGCAGCGGGCCGAGGGAGCCCAATGCGCTGGATCGGATGCCCCATCGTCTTCCTCGCAGCCTGCGGGAGGCAGGGCTGAGCAGGAGGCTGACTTTGCTCGGGCAGTTGCCCGGGCCGAGGAGGCGGAGGCCACCCTCGCGGAGCGGGTAAGAGACTAAAAAACTTATGATTATGCCTAATTAAATGCTTAATAACTAATGACATGAAATGCAATCTACAGGCGAGGGATCTAGCAGCAGCAGTGGCCGAGGCCAGCCAGGCGAGAGCTGAGGTAGAGAGAAGTCGGGCCGAGACTGATCGAGCCCGAGCAGAGACGGAGCTAGTATGGGCAGAGATGGCCCGGCTGAGAGCGGAGACCCTGCGACGCCCAGATGATGCAGAGATGGAACAACTCCGGAAGGAGTTAGCGCCGACGCGAGCTGAGGTGGAGGAGCTTCGGATCGGGATGGCCGACTTGGATCACTACCGGACCGAGGCACGGGAGACGCGGCGTCAGATCTTTACACTGAAGATCGAGCTGCGGACATTGGAGCGGACGGTCCGGATGATGGGCCGGGGACCGGAGCGGAGTGCCTCCCAGAGTGGGGTACACAGGATTGCTGCCCCGAGCGGCTCAGTAGGAAATTTCCTTGTCAGCTCCTCCGCCCAGCGGAGGAATGAGAGGGCAGAGAGAGGACAGCAGGGGGAGAGTGCTTCCATAGCACCGCCACCCGTGAGGAGACCCGAGGATAGAGAGGATGAGGGCGGTCCGGCGGATAAGCTGACCGAATGATGTATTTTTATGTTTTTTCTTATCTTTTGTGTAGAACTTTTGGCAAAATGGAATGAGATCCCTTCTTTTTAGTTTTCTGTTTTGTTTTAATTTTATGCAAGCGTGAATGTGAAAAATACAGGATGGACGAAATGTGAATGAATGAATGAGATGTATGCAGGAATGCATGTATGAAAATGGGAAGAGGACGAGGTGTACAATGTGAAAGACCGCCAGGTCTAGGCAAGGGCAGAAGAAATAGCCTGAACTCAGCAGCAGAGAAAGTGACGGTCTAAGATCTGACCGTCATCATCAAACGACGCTCTGGTGAGAGACCGTTAATCGTCAGAGACCCACTCTGGCAGTGGGACATCAGGATAAACGACGGCCAACTGAGGGTGCGTCAAAGACAAGTAACGGCCACGGGTCAGACCGTTGATCATGGCAGAACGATAGTTGGTCAGGGCAACTAGCAGGAAATGCGACGGTCTGAAGAAGACGCGTCAGAAAGAGACGGTCATAAGCAAGACCGTCAGGAAGTGTTTTAGCCCAGAAGAGAAGGAACTGAGTAGCTGAGAATGCGACGGCTTAGGGCTTGCGCGTTACAGAAAGCGACGGTAGACCCTTAGACCGTTATTCTCCACAGAACATGATTCGGGGAATTGAAACCCACAGAAAATGCGACGGCCAAGGGCTGGCGCGTCGGAATGAAGTAGTGGCCGCACGATGGACCGTCAGAATCTGGGTTGTAATCCGAAACGGATTGAGCCGAGATAACTAAAACCCGAGGTTTAGCCACTTGATCCATCACTAGAACTTATCCTAATTGAAGATAAAGCTTTCTAGCCCGAGTCTTATCCTTCCGAAGTTAAATATAAGCCTTAGCAACTTGGAACCTTAATCAAAATCGCAGCTTTGCTAAAACCTCTGTTCTAGGGTTTGAAGAGCTCTTCCAAAGAGCAGAAAACATGATGAAGAGGAGCTTCGAGGTGATGGCTATGGAGGAGAAAGCTTACACCGGCCCCAAAGCTGCAAGAAAAGGGCATAGAGAACTCCAGCGGCTGACATCAATTCCCAAGCACTTAAGCTCCAATGCCCAAAGAGTGGTAAGTCCTTACAATTCATCCAAAGTTCAGAATTTTGCTGCACTTATTCTTTTCATGACTTCCTTCCTTCTTTTCTCAAGCCCCTTCCTGGTCCAAGGTGCTATTCCAATCTGAAGTGGGTGGCTCCCATGGTAAAGGCACTTCCCATAGAGATCACCTCCATCCTTAGAGCATGGCACCTCCAACCTCTCTTGGTTTTAGGCAAGAATTTCCAGAAATTATCTTTCGATTGGCCAAGCCTTTCAGCACTTGTAGAACTATGGCATCCACAAACTCATACTTTCATCTTCCCTTCCTTTGAAGCAACCGTCCTATTGGAGGAGGTAGAAACCTACCTAACCCTTCCTAAGACTAAGGTGGGGGATGAAGACCGGGTTTGCTACACAATCGAGCCTATCGACCCGTCCTTGATCTTGAGTGATTTCATTCATAACCCAAAGGACGTGAGGACCATGATCAGCCCACACCACATTCACTTGATTCCTTTGGCACAGTGGATAGTGTCTCATTGTAAAAACAAGTGGGAGAGACATGAAGCAATAGCCAATGCGGTGGCGGTTTGCTTATGTGGAGTCTTTCTTTTTACCACTACCGACCACCTCTTAGACATTCAAAATCTTGGTATTATTAGTGGGCTGTGGCGGGGAATGTCTATCTCTCAAGCGGTCCTCTCATGCCTTTATGAAGGACTAAGCTCGGCTTGCATAGGAGGCCCTTTGTTTGGCTCCATGATACTCCTTGAGTGCTGGATGGGAATAAGAATCAAATTCCTTCCTAAGGAAGACATAATCTCAGCAAGCCGGATCTTTGGGAGCCACCCTCTCTTCTTTATTGGAGGGGCATTTGGATACTCTTCTCAGGTTGAATGCAAGACAGCGGATAAGAAAACTCGGGATGAATGGCGTCTCTTCTTTGACACTTTGCCAATAGACAAATTCATCATGCGACCAAGAGTCCTCCAAAGCACTCTTCTCAAAATACCGCGGCGTCAAGGCATGGACCTCCAACTAGTAGGGAACACTACTATGGCGATCTACAACCCGCACCGATGCCATCTTCAGATCGAATTACCTCGAATCAGCGTTTCTGCACTATCACACTACCCTCCCCTTCTACCTAGGAAGATGGGGACCGAGGAAGATGAAAGAGCGATCCGGAACGCGCTGACCATGTGGGAGATCAGCAAGGTGCGCCCATGGCAAGCAGAGGTTGAAGAGAACGAAGAAACACGCCGAGATTACATGAAAGAGTTGAGAAGAATCCGCCCTCTTGCGGATAAGAAATTGAATATATCTTGATCTTCCTTTTTGTTCATGAGAGATATCACGTAATTGACAATTAAAGTTGAATTTATCAAGAATTATATTTCATTAATCTTTGCTTGAATGAGATGAGATTGCCATAGTTGAATGATCTTGAGTTCCATCCTTTGAAAGGCTAGAATGACGTGAACAGACAGGGCTTCTGGAGGATATGATGGATGTGCACTGGGCCGCTATAAGGAAATAACGGTCCTGCGACAGGCCGTCATAACGAGAATAACAAGAGCCCGGTCTCTGAAGGATATGACGGATGGGTCTTGAGCCGTTATATTCAAGTAACGGAGAGTCTGAGACCGTTATAATGATGGTTCAATGGAAAGGAAGAAGGCCCATGCCTGAAGGGAAATAACGGTCAAAGATGGGCCCGTTATATGACTGTAACGGTCTGATGCTGGCGCGTTACACACTCTGAACCTGCATAGTTGTGAGTTTTTGCTTTTGGACTTGCCCCTGTATTCTGCACACACTCAAACATGAAACAAGATAGATCTGTTCTTAGACTCAACCCCTTGCCTCGAAGCAAGTTAGATAATGACCGTTTCTTGATGTTTGGTCAAGGGGTGGAGCCTTATTAAATAGGCAAAAACATACTGAAAATGCGATGCATGCTATGCATATGATGGTATTTTTGGGAGTTTTGGAAAATACTTAATGTTTTTGGATTTTGAAAATATTTGATGTTTTTTTGGATTTTGAAAATATTTGTTGTTTTTGGATTTTGAAAATATTTGTTGTTTTTGGATTTTGAAAAACCAGTGCCTCTCTAGCAACACGAGACCTCCCTCGTTTTAGGTTGAGTCTCCAGACCGGCGTGCAATATTGTGACAACCCCTGGCCGAGACCTAATCATTGTGACGGTGTTTTTACCAAAGCCATACCTAGGGTACTCATCTCAGTCCTAAAAGGAAAAAAAGATCATGGGGGTAAGCTTAGGCCAGATATGGGAGTTTTTAGAACTTGATTCCCTCACCGTACAACCCTATCAGAGATTTGGTCTGTTGCGCCGGGGCTTTTATGTCCGTCATCGAACCTTTGTTCCACCTAGGCATGCATGCGACCGGGCTCATAACGTCCCGCGGGGAACTGTACTGCCACTCTTGTCATGCCCAGTTTTCTTTTTCCTTTGGAGCTTTTGAAAATTCATTCACAGGCTTTGAGATGGTGCTTTTGATTTTGTTGTAAAGAGCACTCCTTTTCTTTTCTTTTCCTTTCTTCCGTGTGGCGTCAAGTCATAACGGACTTGCCCCTATTTGAGACCTCTTCTCGTTAGGGAGTTTGGATTGGTTGTCTCCTCCTTATTCACTCCTTGCCTCTGGATTCAGCCGAAGAATGAAGCGGACAGGGACTTTGACTTTCCCCTAAAGCATGGCCAAAGAGAAACTGTGTCTTTTAAATAAGGAGCCCGACCAGGGACGTCGTGTAGTGTGTGATTGCCTTACTCGAGACCCTCTTTTCGAAGATAGGGAGGAAGTTCTTATTACCGGAGAAGCACATGTTTTAGATTTTTAAGGAAAGAAACGCTTAAGATACAACCCATTCCACGGGTGAGAGAGCTCCTCACCTTCCGCGTTTACTAAACGATAAGCATTCCCTGGATAAGCTTCTTTTATTACAAATGGCCCTTCCTAGTTAGGTTGCAACTTGGACCTAGGACCTGCAGACCGAATGAATTTGCGTTTCAAAATAATTTCACCCTTACAAAATTTTCGTTCGATTACCTTCTTTTGAAAATAACGTGAAACCCTCTTTTGATAAATGGACACGTGATCGGCCGCGTTCATCCTCTTCTCATCTAAGAGTTCTAGCTGGACCAGCAACACCTCTCGACGTTCATCGAGATTAAGTTCCTTATCGAGCTGCACTCTAAGGGAAGGGATTAAGATCTCGTATGGGAGCACCGCCTCCATCCCATAAGTTAAAGAGTAGGGAGTTTGTCCTGTAGGGGTACGGACGGAGGTGTGGTAAGCCCACAGAGCTTCCACCAATCTTTCAGGCCAATCAGAAAATTTATGTGCTTCGCATGTTTTCTTAATGATTTTAAGAAGGGTTTTATTAGTGGCCTCGGCTTGACCGTTTCCTTGAGGGTAATATGGAGACGAATGATGCAGTGCAATATTGAACTTCTTACATAGGTCCTTAAGCTCTTGGGAGACGAACTGGGGTCCGTTGTCGGTGATGATGCTGCTTGGCACTCCGAACCGCGAGATGATATTCTTCATGATAAAGCGGCACACCGTTGTATCTTTGATCTCCGCGTACGCCTCGGCTTCGGCCCATTTGGTGAAGTACTCGGTAGCGGTGAGGATGAAAGATTTTTGCTTGATCTGAGAATTGGGATCACCGAGTGGGCCGACGACGTCGAAAGCCCACATATAGAATGGCCAAGGAGCAGTCATAGGATGGAGGGACGAAGCTGGAGAGTGAATTTTATCAGCATGGAGTTGGCATTTAAGACACCGCCGGACATAGAGGGAGCAATCTTCCTCTAGAGTGGGCCAATAGTAGCCCTGCCTAAGGATCTTCTTTGCTAGAGCCTGGCCATTGACATGACCTCCACACTCACTAGAATGGGCCGCTTCAGCCACCTTCCAAGCTTCTACATCATCCAAGCATCTCATGAGCATTCCATTAGTAGCGCGCCTATACAATTCTCCTGCAATGATAGTGTACCTTGCGGCGGCTCTTCTTATTGCTTTACGCTGCTCCGCTTTTGCCCCTTCTGGGAATGACCCTTCTTTGCAAAACAATTCTATTTCATGATACCAAGGCAATTCCTCTTCGTCCAGAATCTCCTCGAGTTCCGTTAATGAAACTTCCTTGAGATCTTCCTTCTCAACTCTCGCCTCTACAGGTTTCCTGAGGTTGACGAACCAGTGATCTTGAATAGAGGGTGCGTCCAATCTCTGGACGACAATGGTCTCAGTACTACGACTGAGAGAAAAAGATAAGGAGGAAGCAAGAGATGCCAAAGCATCAGCTAGAATGTTCAAAGAACGGGGAGTATGAATATAGATCAGCTTACGGAATCGCTTAGCAATGAGCGTGACCAAATCTTGATAAGGTTTGAGCTTGGGGTCACGAGTACGGTAAGTGGACAGAACTTGCCGTAGAACGAGCTGAGAGTCTCCTATGATGTTCAAATAGCGCGCGCCTAGGAGATAGGCGTGCTTCAAGCCGGCCAGGAGAGCCTCATACTCAGCGATATTGTTGGTAGCAGGAAATCGAAGTTGATAAGCGAAGGGGATGGTTACTCCCTCCAGAGTAAGCAAGACAGCCCCGATCCCTTGGCCTTGAGAGTTGAGTGCACCGTCGAAGTGCAGAGTCCAGAAGGGGTGATGAGAAAGGACAGAGAGATGCTCATCAGGGAAATCATCCTGAATGGAATCGGTATGAGGAATAGGAAGATGTGCGAGATGCTCAGCAATGGCATATCCTTTGACTGCCTTCTGAACGACAAAGGTGATGTCAAACTGAGAGAGGAAGCTCTGCCAGCGAGCTAACCTATTAGAAAGGACGGGTTTTTCTAAGAGATAACGGACCGGGTCCATTCTAGAGATCAACCTGACTGGGTGGGCGAGAAAGTAATGTTTAACTTCTGAGCTACCCATACTAAGGCGGCACAAGTTTTCTCCATAGCGGTGTACTTGGACTCAGCTGGATTAAACAGTCGAGAAAGGTAGTATGCAGCCCGCTCTTTCCCTTCATCATCCACTTGTGCTAAGACCGCCCCTAGGGAGTCCTCAATAACCGAGATGTATAGGATTAGGGGTTTCCCAGGGACAGGAGGTTGCAAAACTGGGGGATTGGTTAGGTACTCTTTGAGGTCCTGATAGGCCTTCTGACAATCTTGATTCCATTCGAACTTGACCCCCGCCTTAAGCAATTCATAAAATGGGCGGCACCTCTGAGAATGCTGAGATATGAATCTTCTAATGAATTGCAGCCGACCAATCAATCCTCGAAGTTCTGTAATGTTCTTTGGCGGAGGCATGTCCAAGACGGCCTGTGCTTTATTAGGATCAATCTGGATCCCCCGTTTGCTCACTATGAACCCTAGCAACTTCCCTGAGGAGACTCCGAATACGCACTTCTTCGGATTCATCTTAAGCTTATACTCCCTGGCTCTCTGCAGCACTTTAGCCAGAATAGAGGGGTGTTCTTCTTTTATTCTTGATTTCACCAAGATGTCGCCCACGTAAGCTTCCATATATATGTGCATCATGTCGTGGAAAATGGCCATCATTGCCCTTTGATAGGTGGCACCTGCGTTCTTCAACCCAAATGGCATAACCACATAACAATACGTGCCCCAGGGCGTGGTGAAGGAAGTTTTCTCTTGATCTTCCGGAGCGAGACGGATTTGATTGTAGCCCGAGTACCCATCCATAAACGACAGAGCTTTGTACCCGACAGTGTTATCCACTAGGACATCTATATGAGGTAGCGGGAAATCATCTTTGGGACATGCTTTGTTTAGGTCCCTGAAATCAATGCATATGCACACTTTTCCATCCTTCTTGAGAACAGGGACTATGTTCGCCACCCACTGGGGATATAAGACTACTCTGACGAACTTGGCCTTGTATAGCTTGTCGACCTCTTCTTTGATCCTCAAGGCCAGGTGGGGGTGAAATCTTCTTGACCTTTGTTTAACAGGTGTTGCCCCTAGTTTAAGCACGAGTCGATGTTCCACTAAGGAGGGGTCAAGACCTGGCATGTCCTCATAAGACCAGGCGAAAGAATCGCTATACTCCCTTAATACCTTAATTAGATCTTCTTCTACCTGTGAAGGGAGGTTAGCAGAAATAACGACGGGCCTTGGGTCTTCTTCTGTTCCCAAGTTGATTTCCTTTGTAGGTTCATCCACTGCCGTCGACGGCTGGTCGAATCTTTTTAGTCCTTGTGCATATAAATCGGCAGTGTCATCTACGTTGTTGTCTTCATCTATTGGATCCTTCTCATCAAAAACTTCATAGACGCCTAATCCGTCGTCGCTCCATTCCCCTTCTATTTCCTCTTCATCCTCAATCACGATTGCTGTAGCGACGAATTCCGGACACTTCAAAAGAGCATGACACCGCTGAGCTATATCTTGCAAGAACCTATCAGGAATAGATCGGGAAGGATGCGCAAGCGAGCGCGGCTCAGAATGGAAAGGGTTGGACGACCTAGAACAAGACCCGACTTCTCTAGACCTAACTAACTCTACTTCTTTAGACTCGCCAGACCCTAACCCTAACCTAGGAGAGAGAAGGCTTAGTGGAAGGGGAGGAGCAGGGGACTCGTGCCCTTGGGAGGAGGAGGATGGAGACAGGACAGCGTAATCTTCCACTGAAATCTCCGTTTTAAATTTGACGTTTTTTTTTTGGAGATCAGTAGAGACTACATAGCAAGACGGAGGAGGTGGGAGCTGCATAAGGAACAGCTCGGGGAAGATGCAATCGAAGAAGGGATCAGAAGAAGAGAACCACATCTCGTGGAGTTGACCATTGGGAGAAGGAGGAGTGAATAGAGTGGATAGATCAATGCGCGGGCACTTCCTGCAAGCACACGGAATGAATAGAATCTCAGGTGGATCAATAACGAATGGATTTATCATGATAGGAGGAAGGCGGGGTATGAACCCCCTTTGCTGAAAGATGGATTGGAAGCGCGAGGGAGACCAAGAGAAGATAACTAGAGAGCTCTCAACCTTCTGCAATTTAACAGCGGGCTGCTTCTTTGGCCTCCACTGCACGAGCCGAGCCTCTTGTTGCTTCTGGCGCTCCTCCTCATAAAAGAGCCTCTGCAAGGCCTGACTGTAGTCGAGCATGTCATCATCTGACCCTCCTGGCAGGGAAGGCGGACTGGCAATCGGACAAACTATATCCCTTTTTGGCTGAACCGGCTTTGGAGCTAATGTGCCGGGCTGGAGAGGCCCTCTGACAAAGTGCTGACGATAATCCCAGGTAAGCGGCCCAGAATCACCCATCATAGATAATGCTGTTTCCTTGTAACCGAGACCTCTCCTACCCATTTTTCTTCCCTTGGGTATAGGCTTGGTCATCCCTTGTAGCTGCGCACCGAGGCCTCTCCCCGGTTGATAGCCCAGTTTCAATATAATGTTCCACCCCTTTGAATCTCGAATCTGCGGCTTCACTTTGACATTGACTGGAGTAGTGATGGGCTTGGGAGATGTGTAAGCCCAAGGAAAGTTCAGATCGATTACTGACAGAACGGGCCGACTGCTCGGCCAGAGTGTGGGAAGAACTTGATCTGAGATGGCCTTGACTGTCTGCACCGTGGATAAGCTATTGACTTTGACGACCCTCCCTTGGAAGGGGAATTTAACGCACTGATGTGCAGTGGAGGGTACGGCGCCAAGCGTGTCAATCCAGGGACGACCCAAGCTAGCCTTGAACATAGGGTCGATATCGAGAACATAGAATTCCACGGCCATAGCAAGGGGCCCGAGCTCTGCCTGAATGGTGATTATCCCGTGACATGCTTGCCTTGAGTTGTCATATGCCGCTATAGTGGTGGGAGTAGGCCGTAGTAACTCTTCAGATATGTTGCATGCTCGGAGGGTGCTAAGTGGGCAAACATTAATTGAGGCCCCTGTGTCAACCAGTGCTGCTTCAATGTCGACTTTTTTCAGGGTTATTGTTATGCAGAGCGGCATTTGCCGAGCCCCCGGAGGTGCAAGCTCGGTTTCTGAGAATGTAATTGCTGGCCCTTTGGAGATAGTCGCTAGTGCCGTTGGTAAGCTGTCGACTGCCATGTCTTCACTAACCATCACCTTCTGTAGGAAATCCCTCAGTGCATCCTGATGAAGGGTAGACCTTTTGATCAGCTCCAGCACGGATATCTTAGCGGGTACCCGATCCAGATGATGTAGCAAGTCATATTGGGTACCCGGTAGAGGTCCAGCTTCCTCTTGCTCGGCCACCGGCTGAGAGGACTGGGGATTAGAAGTAGTAACGTAATTCCGATGGAACATCTTCCCGCTCCTTAAGGGACAGTTTGCCGCAGCCTCCGAAGATAGTATGATGGGCCCTGTAGGGTGGATGAGTGGGACAGGTGGTGCGGGGAAGGTGATTTGGTGGAGCGTAGGGTTGGTGAGGTTAATGGGGGGTGAGCGAATGATGGGTGAAGGATTGGTGGAAGGCACGGCGGTGATGGATGTCGATGCGGGTGGAGGGAAGGCTAGTGGATGTTTGAGAGTGGGCGAAGGATTAGGTGGTGGTGTGATGATGATGAGGGGAGTAAGTGTTGACGGGTATGATGGGATGGAGAGCGGTAGAGGGTTTGCTGGAGCGGGTGTGGATGGCAGGACGAGCGGAGGGGGTGTTGGTTGTGTAGGGAGGATGAAGGAATGGTTGCGGAGGTTGTGGTGGAAGGCCATTACTTGCGGTGTGGCGCCATCATCATCGAAAGACCACCCGACGTTGGGGGCCGGTGGTTGAACCACGTTTACTTGTGCTGGTGCCGGTGGCTGCTGCTGAGGAGCGGGTGGATGATTCGGCATCGAGTTCTGATGGATGCCCAGGTCTTGTACTTGCTGTGGTTGCTGCTGTTGTGGCGGCTGCTGCGGCTGCAGTGCTTGATGCTGCTGCACTTGCTGCCCCTGCGGCTGCCTTCTCTTCTCTTTAATCTCCACAATGGCCCTATGCATTTCGGCCCAGTCGATTCTCTACCCTTCATGTAGGTCATATACCAGATCTCGGAACTGAAAACATCCTTCTATGGTATGGTCTGGCTGCCTATGGAACATACAATATTTAGTCTGATCAACCGCCGGGTTCCAAACAGGTCGTTCCGGAGGAAGTTGGATTGCATTTACTGACATAAGTGCCGAGAAAATATCTGTAAGTGTCTCTGGCAATGGAGGATACTGGGCTCTCCTGGGAGCCGGGCGCTTGCTATTAGGGTTGTTGTTGTCACGCCCCGAACAAGGCGGAAATATCGAGACGTACAGTTAGGGACATGCTGGCAAGAGAGGGAACTAAATCTAAAATGATACACAAGTGCTACAAGATGGAAAGGAAATACTAAATGATCATTAAAAAAACCACAACTGATACAATAACCTGAAGTTCAACTTAATACAACTGGAATAATCAACCACTAAAACTCAATAACATGACTGAGACTAAAAGCTCTCCAAAACACAACTAAAGAAAGATAACACACTACTAACACACTAGAACTGATACACTCAAGACATCACTCCTGCCCTTCCCCATCGGTAAGCGCGTCACCTGAAAAGCCTAGAAAGGGGGGAAAAACACAACTATGAGCTGACGCTCAGTAGGAAATAACGGACAGGTATAAGTGATTAACAATTTAATTACATTTTAAAATGTCATGCTACAAATGATAAAAATAATAAAAAGATAATGATGATATCACGAAACGAAATTCAAAGATCTTGCAAGGTCAAGAAATATAATGAATAGAATAGTAAGACAAGAATTTACTACAGGAGATAACGATAAAAAGTTGGCCATATCAAGACAATTCAAGTCATGTCAAGCACGTATGTAATTTCATTTCCACGTCCAAGTAATAAGCAAGTAAAGTAACCACAAGTAGAGTATAGAACAGTGAAGAGTGGAAAGTGAAAAGTAGTAGAAAGTAATGTAGAGAGTAGTGGAGAGAGTAGTGGACAGTCCTAGATTTAACACATGTCAAGTACTGGTGCCAAATGCCACACTTAGTCATTCACCTCCCCGGGGGTATACGTAGTGTTCGGGCGCTCTTCCCAGGACCAGACCGAGCCCTTAATTGTTTGCCAGGTATTGATTTCTTTGGATCAAAGATCCCACGAATCTAGACTTCCACAGTTTATGGCCAGAATTCCAAGGTTTAAACTAAGTAGCAATAACAACTTCACGTAGGAAAGAGATTCATTTCCAGAATTTCAAGGTAAGTATAATCATCAAGGAGATCGAAACTAAGTCACAACAAGAGTTAATCGTGCTGCGCTACTGTGAAACAGCAGCAATCAAACAAGCTAATCAACATATTAATCCTAATCACCAAGTTAAGATATCATGATTAACCATTATCATTTGCATTAAGACAATTGCCAAGAAGCTGATTCAAGATGATAAGGCAAAGAACAACTCCCACAGGAGTGAAATAGAATGCATTAACAGAGATTTAGTTACACCATTAACCACTAATTATGTGGGTTTCTATTTAATCTTGTATGCATTGAAATGAAGATGATAAACGGTATGTTTTTACACTAAGTTTGCATGTATGGACCAATGTTAATTAAAACTAAAAAGGGTACATGAATATGTCATTAGTTCCTCAAAAATGTAGTTTTCAATGTGATTAGGTTGAATGGATTGATTCCCCAATGATCCGGATTGATCCCCGGGTCAAAAACATCATTAATGGGGTCATACAGGGCATGGGTCGACCCATTGGGTCGACCCCTGGCATTCCAGGAGCCTTCCTGGGTGTGGGTCGACCCCTCAAAAAAAAAGCTTCATGGGTCGACCCATTGGGTCGACCCCCTTCACTGGGTGCATGGGTCGACCCCATGGGTCGACCCCTGCACTTCCAGAAGCGACGGTTGACTCCGTAAACCATGAAAACTCAATGATTTGGGGTCTAAATGAGTTGGGATTTTAACCAAATGCTCTAGGGTTCTTAATATACATACTAAGGTCATAAAACAAGAGATTGAAACAAGAATTTTTCTGAAAACTCAATCGAATCACAACCTATTTATGATGAATACATGAAGAACCTAGTTCTTGACATGCGTCTACTAAAACGTAGATTTCTCTCAATATACACAACGGAATTTGGGGCTTTTTATATCAAAAGAGAGCTAACTTAATGATGAATCCAACCATATACTATAAGCCATATGTGAATCAAGTTATCTAATCCAAAAATAGCCCGAAAATCAAGCTTCTACTTGAAGAACATAATATACATCAAATTCTAGACATGCTCTTACTAAAAATCAAAATTCTCCAAGTATGCTCAATGAAATTTGGGACTTCCTATGTTAAATGAAAGCTAACAACATGCTGATTACATCATGTATGTTAATTAGAGTTTGGTTGTTAGATCCTACCTCAAATCAGAGAGAGAAAACTCGAACCCTGTGATGAAGAACACTTGGACAGCACCTCACAAAAAGCTCGATTTCTCCACGGACATCTAATGAAAATTGGGGCTTTTGCCACCAATGGATAGAGCTCGATGAGAGGAACAATTTGCTATACTCATGATCAAGATTTGGTTGAGAATTTCTACCTCAATTGATGGATCAAAGAAGGATGAAGGGAAGCCAACGGCCTGCTGACCCACCTCCACAAATCGAACTAGATCTCTCCAGATCCGAAATTTCAGCGAACCCCACAGCAGCCAAATGAAAGAAGACTCGTAGGGCTTCATTTTGATAGCTCATAGAGCTTCTGGAGCCTTCTGAATTGGGAGTATTCGTTGCTGCAAGCTACGTGTTTAGAAACGGCGCCGAAATCCTTGACTTGACCAAACTATGTCGGCAGCACGTTTTGGGACTAAGTTTACCTCAAATTGATTGAGGGTAAATGTTCCTTTATGTAATACCTTTCATTTGTCTCTGGAATCACCCCATTTGGTTGAGAAACAAGCTCGAATTTGATGTTCAAAGTTTGGGTGAATAGTGAATACAAATTTGGGTTAGGTGGGTTGTAAGTCAGGCTTAATCTACTGATTAGGCCTAGATAATGATTTAATTAGGCTTACTCCAAGAAGACAAAAGTGTTAGTCGAAGTATCTATTATTTAATTATTATTTTTATGAATTTTTATATGGTAGATAAAATTCCACTTCTACTATTCCGTAATTAATTAAATATTAAGTTCGGAAGACTTAGTTCGCTAATTCGGCTTAATAAACGATTTTATTAGGCTTAATTGTAGAAGACAAAGTTGATAAACAAAATTAATTCTACAAGATGTGATTTTTGGGGATTTTTAGAAAATAGTAGAAAAATGACTTATTCTATTAATTAATTTGGATAATTCTCATTAATTCGAATAACTTCAAATAAATTCCAAATAATTACAAATAACTTTCTAAATAAATTTCTAAAGAATTTGGGGTCTTACAATTGTTGTTGTAGCCGTTGGGTGGAGGGACGTTATGATATTGCGATGGTGGCGGTGGTTGTTGTGGTATGGTGAGGGTGTTTTGAGGAATGGTGAAGGGGGGTGGAGGGTTTTGTGGAATGGCTTGGAAGTTTTGCGGAGCGGCGTTTTGTGAATTGCGGGGGTTTTGGTTGTAGCGGAAAGGTGCGGCCTGATATGGAAAAGCAACGGCTTGTACTTGATCATTTGTTTGGACTCCCTCAGTAACCGGCCCTTGGGGTTTCTTATGGTACTTGGGCTTTTGGTTTTCGAAAAGAGAATGGATAGGGGAGTCCTTGAATTGAGTCTGTATGAAGCGCACCCGGCTGTAGAGTTGATGCATGTTAGCTATATCATTCATTGCCAGGATGTTGCGGAAAGTCGGCGTGGCATTGGAGATCAGTAATTTGACCTTCTCTTCCTCCGGAATATGGCCAAGCACTCTGGCGGCCATCTGCCTCCACCTGTCTGCATAGGTGGCGAAGTCTTCCTCTGGCTTCATCTTCTCTGCTACTAGATCTGTAAATGAATATTCTGGCCTGACCCTGTCTTGAAACCGCTGAATGAATTTGTCCTTGACTACCTTGAAACTTTCGGCCTCTTCCAGTGGCAAAGAATAGAACCATTCCAGAGCAACTCCATCTAAGGATCGGCGGAATAAATACGCCATGAGGCGATCATCATATTGGAACTGCGCCGATTCATATAGAAAATCCCTTACATGGATAAAGGAATTGCTGTTCCCATCGTACTTGCGATAGTTGGGGAGCTCTGATTGCGGAGGGAACCGAATGTTCTGGAAGCTCGGAATAGGAATATCGGCCAAGGATTGTGGGCCAACCCTTTTCTGGAGGAAATCGAGTTGTTGCTGCATGGCGGCCCACTTGTTAAGCAAGTCCTGCTCTTGGGAGGGAGCAGGGGTAGTGAAGGACGCCGATTGTATTTGAGGAGCGGATGGAATGACTGTAGCAGAAAGGGGAGGCCCATAGGCATGAGTAGAAGGATAGACAGTGGAAATAGGGGGCCCGTAAGAAGGATATTGAGCCTGAGATATACCCAGATGGGAGTGAGTTTGGGCCACCCCTTGCTGAGGGTGTAAGAAATCAGAAGGGTTCATGAGAAGCTGTGAAGCCACCGAACCAGAATTGTGATGATCCACCTGGACGAAAGAAGGGATAGGCGATTTCCCTTTATCAAAAGACTGATGGGCTGAATTGGAAGATTGGCCCATCTTCATGCCGGTGAAAGTGATGGTCCGAGGTTGGACCGGGGTGAGGTCAATCGGAGTGGGCTGAATGGACTGCCCGATAATGGAAGGATTAGATTGACCTTGAACAGCGGCGGAGGGAGAAGCGTTGGACCTTTGCATAGCTTGATATAGGACTTGAAGTTGGGTCGGGTCCAATTGGGCCATCATGTGAAGGACGGAGCCCACGGAAGGAGTAGAAAGAGAAGGGGTACCTTGACTACCTCCCACAGATGTGGAGGACGGGATAGGGGCAGTCCCTTCTCCGGAGGGAAAGGTGGCAACCCTAGGGGGGTTCTCAAGGAGCCCTTGAGGAAGAGAGTCCTCTTGGGAACGCGGAGGATTGAAGGATGCCATGGTGGATTCGAAGAGGGGGTTGGAATAGAACGTGAAGGAAGAAGCGACTCGAGAAGACGATTCAGATGGACGAAAACAACTCCACATGCAACGGACAACCTTGACAAAAAGCAAAAACAACCAACACAAAGCACACAATAAGCAACCAAACTTAGGTGATTTTAACAAGATGTAAGTGGTAAAAGATGGAGACACTCAAAAATCAAGCAAGTTGTTTAGAATGATGCGACAAGATTCTTATGATTTCTCCTTTGGAACTTTAGTGAATTGATCGATATGTATTCTCAATAATGGGTTCCTAATAGGAGATGGATATGGGACTTGGTTTGACTCTAAGTGTAACCACTCAATCACTTATGCAACCCTAGACACGGGGTGGGAAAGGTACAACCAGCCCGGCGTCCGTGTGGGAATCCACGGCTCGCGGGGACTTATGGAGGTCCCTGCTGTGATTTCCTAGTCGGCCCCAAGGAATATGGAGACGAGAGGTCCTCACAATAAGGTATGAAAATGCAATCTAATGTATGAAAAGATGAATGACCCTATGTGCACCGGAGTGCATGCAAAGTCTAGCCTAACAATCTAACAATCAATAGTGCACACCATGATATGCAGATATGAGCAAAGCAAGAAGGAGGTCAAGTATCACCCAAGCAATAAATCACAACAAAAAATGCGGAAATCAATGCACCTCGGATGCGTACCTGCTAGGAGAATAACGGTCGAAGGACCCTGCGTCAGAGAACAATAACGGTCGAAGGCCAGACCGCCAGATAATATATAACGCAGGGGGATGAGACCGTCAGATGAGCCAGGGAACCAAAAACTAACAGAAGTAACCGGGAAGCCCGTGAAAGCTCGCACAGCAGAACGAAAGCGGCGGCCTAATGCCCCTGCGTCAGACGACTGTGACGCGGGGACACAGGGCCGTCAGAGGACTCAGAAAACCAAAATATGCAATAATCAAAGGGGAAACAAAGGGCAACTCAACAAGCAGATGATGGCAGGTTTTAAACAAGAATTAAGAGCACGATTGGCACAAGCTGTCCCACCGTGATCACCAAAAAATTATCTGTTGATATTTATTTGCCTATCTCTTATCTTACTTTTGAGGTTTGCAAAGTAATATGGCAAGATGACAAACAAGCAATCAAAGATCTACTCAAACCTGTGAACATGTGAACATGAACCTAGGCAATCATAGCTAGCTCTAGCATGGGCATGCTACCTTGATCAAATTACGCTAAGGAAAAGAAAAACACATGCCGGGGCGTGGAGCAAGGAATAAATAAAAACACACCGTGAAGGTGAGGCAAGCAAGGAAAATAAAGAAGATATGATGAAGAAGACAGCTAATGCCCAATACCAAGGAAAGATGTGATCGCCACCAAAGTAAACACAAGTCAAAGACCTGAATATACCTTGGAAATAGGTGGATGAAGCACCCGCCCACGGGAGAGAAAACCAAGGAAAGCCTGCAGATCAACTTGGAAGTAACGGCCAGAACCCCGTGCGTCGCTTGGAAGCAACGGCCACACGATAGACCGCCAGAAGATAGTGACGCGCCTGCTCCAGACCGTCAGATAACCTGCAGTAGTAAAACTTGAATTCTTTTAACTCCAACTCTTCCAGCCGGCTAGAAGACTTGGGCCTCGTGCTAATGAACCTGTAAACCTGCCAAAGAAGTAGAGAGACAAGACAAGACAACCTCAATTAGCCCTTTTCACAAGCATAGCATCAATTCTTAAAGAGTTTAAGAACATCAAAAGGAGAGGGAATTACCGGGGAGTTTTGGTTTTTTAACCCCTCTGGGTGTTTTAAAAGTTTGGGAGGATGTTTGTATGCTTAAAGAATAGTGAAAAACGTGGAGGAAGAGGAGGGACAATGCTTAGATTGGGGGAAAACCAAGGAAGAACTCAAGCATGCAAGGATGAACTTCAAAGACAAAACCAAAGTACTCCCTTGATTATGAGATGGATGGACGTGGGAAGCAGCTCCTCTTGGATGAAGATGGCTCCTGAGTTCGGCAGCACTTCGTCGTGAATTCAAATCTTCCTCCCCCCTTTTGGCCATAAAGTCAAGGGTTCTATTTATAGACCCTCAAACTCTTAAGTCGAGCAGAGGATAATTTAGCAGGAAAGAGGGATAAATCTTAGCAAATCCTTGAAGATAATATCACCAAGAGTCCATAGAAACAAACGGGGGGTCCTGAGGATCAGATTTGAAAGAGATAACGTCAATCCAAATTCTTATCTCGACCACGGAGTAGTAGAGAAAAGGCCTGAACTGCCAGGACTCTCGGAAGGAAGTAACGGCTGCACGATAGACCGCCACTTGGAAGTAACGCACCAAGCTTCATCCGTCACTTTCAACCTTATCCCAAAGAGATAAGATCAACGGGAAGAAGATCCAAACAATAGGACTCTTCAAAGAAGCGACGGCCAAGGCATAGGGCGTCATATGGAAACAACGGCTGCACGACAGACCGTTATTATCAACATGGAATCAAAAGGATAAGCTTTGAGGACGAGGCCTTAAGCTTTGGGACTCTTCAAAAAATAACGGTCCAGGACCCATCCGTCAGAAGGAAGCAACGCGCCTGACTGGGACCGTTATTAGCATTGAGGTTCAAAAATAGAGTGAAGGGTTTGCTAAGATTCATCCAACGAAATGCCACCGGGAGCCACATCTTAATCCAAGAATTAAGACCCAAGAAATAGGCTTCAACTAACCAAGAGACTCAATGAAGGGTGAACAACTCGGAGCATCGTATAGAATGAAATAAGGAGACGACCCAACTTATTGGGTATAAAACGGGTGTCAACAGTGATGAAGGGGCCTTGTTGGAAAGCTTTACATTTGGGTTACCCACACCATTAGTGGAAACTTTGATTGATAAAATTCATTCGATTAATGAGTTTGATGAAGGGGCCTTCTTAGAAAATTTCACATTTGATCTGACCCCTGAGTCTTACCCCATAAAGTTTGAATCATTAGATGGGTTAGATTCTAGGCTCACACCCTCTTCCAATTTGATTCCCTTGCAAGTTAAGCCTCTCCAAATTGACACTCTCGGACCTGAGGGAGATGTGCCAACTTTTTTAACCTTAATTTGACTCCCCATCAGGAAGACCAGTTTATTAATGCTCTTGGTCTGCATGAGGTTATTTTTTAGGGGAATGTGGCTAGAATTATCGATTTTACTCTTGAGCCACCTGTCTCTGACCAAGTTTCTTTAAAAGAAAAAGTCAATAAAGGGGTAATCAAGTGGGTAGATATAGGACTAGGGGACCAATGGATAGATACTAGGCAGAGGTTCCAGCTCGATCTTGAAAGACTTATGGCCATTGATCATTACATGACCCCTACAGAAGAGAATTGGTTCAGACATATTTTTAATGTTAAAAGTAATAATGTGCAAGACCAGAATATTTTTGGGCCATATGCACACACATATCATCTTGTCTTCAAATGGCATGAATGTTGAATTTTAAAAGAAGATAAGATATCATGGTGGCTTATCATGAAATCAACTTGTTGGTTATTGGGCCTCATTGTGTCTGGCTAAAGACGTTAAACTTAGCGCTTGTTGGGAGGCAGCCCAATGTTTTTTCTTTTATGTTTTAATAAGATATTTTCATTTTTATGTTTGTAGGAGTTACCTGTAGCATCAGGAGGATGTCTAGCGAAAGTCACGTCTACCCGCCCCAAGTTGTACCTTTCCTTCCCAAGCATTCATGTGCATTATTCTTTTCACACATTGTTCATATCCTCAGAGACGATGCTATTCAAGTTTGGGGGTATGGGTAATCATTGTAAAATTCTCGTGGAACCTGCTGCCTCATTTTGTTAAAAAAAATCCACAACCGAGTTTTCATGATTCATGCTTTCATAAAAGAGACTCTAGAATGGAGAAGACTATGGAAAAGGATGATGGAATGATGTTTTAGTGTCTAGTCATGGAAACTAATTTAGAATCTCCTAAGGTCTCTTTGCAGTTAAAAATAAAAATCACTTGCACCCTAATGAAACAGGAAGGACAAGCCTTCTATCATTTAGTTTGGTGTCTGATACTCTGCCCTCCCTACTGAAGAGTTAGATCTGGAAAAAAAAAGAAGAAAAAAAACATGGAAAATGCCTCTGATCATAGTAACTGCGCCTGCTTCTCCTAAGGCAAGAGTTGAGGTTCACGTCAAATAGTGAAGGGTTGTGCAGCACCATGTGTTGAAAAAAAATGAATGAAAAAAAATAATGGAAAATGCCCCTGATCTTAGTAGCCGGGCCTACTTCTCCTAAGACAAGAGTTGAGGTTCACGTCAAATAGTGAAGGGTTGTGCAGCACCATGTGTTGAAAAAAATGAATGAAAAAAAATAATAGAAAATGCCCCTGATCTTAGTAGCCGGGCCTGCTTCTCCTAAGACAAGAGATGAGGTTCGCGTCAAACGGTGAAGGGATGTGCAGCACCATGTGTCAAAAAAGAAAAAAAGAAAAAAAAGGTGAAGACTACTTGATCAAAGCTCTGATCTGGGAGGTAGAGTTGAAAGACACCTAGCTACAATGACAATATGGAGGATGCAATTGTCCAAACTGCGGATTTAGATTCTACGAGTACAAGTGCCATAAGACCTTGGGAGTATTCTGAGCATCATGTTCAAATCCTTTGGCTAGTTTGCTTTAATAATTCCAAAGTCCTAATCCTTAGTCAATTCTGTGAAGGACGATCTTGACTAGAGGTATGAAATCTTTTAAACGGTTGTTGGTCCCTATTCTTTAACCTATTTGCATTGCTAAGGGACAAACAATGGGAAAGTTGGGGGTGTGATAAGTGTTTATTTGTCTCTTTTTATTCATTTCTCACACATTATTTTTGGACGTTAATGAAGTAAATTATGTAATTTTTCATGATAATCTCGGTGTCATGCAAAATAGAGAATTTCTAAAAAATAATGAGATTTGAGACATTTTATTTTAAATAAGAGGTTTGCATAATTAATTTGATTCATGTTGAATGAACAAAGATGGGTGAACAAATGATTAAAAGTTTTTGTCATTGATTAAACTTATTTGAGGGGCCACTCCATAATTTTTTTTTCCATGATCCCACAACCTTGTGAACAGTTCACATGAGGCCTCTCCTACGTTTACAGGCATGCATGCGGGGCAGCAACGGCAGCAGCATCTCGTGGATCACATGGGGAGCTACAAGATCTTATGGGAAGTGTGCAAGATCGAATGGGGAGCCGGCAAGATCTTCTGGCAGGAACAACACACAACAGTTGGCAATGCAGGGCTTCGATGGCTGAGCTATGCATTGAGAAAGACAGCAAGTGGCAGCAGGCCTTGGCAACCAGCGTGTGCGGTAGCAAGAAAGAGAGGCAAGCATGCATGGCAGTCAGCAGTAGATGTGGGCACCAGCGGCCCCATAACACCAAGTAGCCCCCCCTACGTGCGGGCAACTTCTTCTTCTTCTCCCCCCTCCTTACTTCTCCTTCTTCTTCCCTTCCTGTCCTTTCTCCTCTCCTCCGACTGCTCTTCTTCTTCTCTTCGTCTAACCTCCTTCGCACTGCCTCCTCTCTCTCTCTTTTCTCTGCTCACCGACACCACCGATGTCGTCTCCTCTCCCCCCTTGCTGACCTCTCATCTTTCACCCCCCCTCCGGTTTTCTCCTTCTCCTCTCCCCCTTTCTTCTCTTCCTGTTCATTTCTTCCCACCTCCGAAAACTTCTTCTTTTTCCATTCCCCGCCTCTCCTGCCCCTTCTCATTTCTCCCCCCTCCACTTTCTTCCTCTCCCCTCCCCTTCTTTGTCTCGCCACCAGAGCCCCTGTTCTAAACAGGGGCGCCGACGCTTCTTCCATTCCCCTCCTCTTCAGTACCTCTACTCCCCTCTCTCATCCTCTCTTTTTCTCTGCTCACACTCCTCACCGCAGGCACCACTGCGTCCTAGCACACACAGTCCTACTGCCTCTCCCTCTCACGGCACACACATTGCGCACCGCTTTCACTCTTTCTCTCCCTCTTTTCTGAACACACCCCTCACCCTCTTCACTGCACACACACACACTGCACTTACCTTCCCTCTGCAGCCTCTCCCTCACCCTCTCTTTCTCTCTTTCTGTTCAAACAGCCACTCACGCACACACCACACGCCCCCTCTTCCTCTCCCTTCTTACCTCCACTCTCCCGCTCCCTCTTTATCACTGTTACACCACCGTCGCTTCACTCTCTCACCTCTCTTCACTGCACACACACCACCTGCACTACCTCTGTACGTGGGTCGACCCTCACACCTGAGCAGTCTACCCATCTCTCTCTCCTCTCTCTTCCTCTCTCTCACCCAGCGATCTCTCTCTCTCTCTCTCTCTCTCTCTCTCTCTCTCTCTCTCTCTCTCTCTTTATCTCTCTTTCTCTCCCCTCCGTCCCTCTCTCTTTCTCTCTCTACCACACACATTTCACATATTTCTTCTTTTCTTTTATTTAATTAACCCTCTCTCCTTCCTCTATTTATCTCTCTCTACATCTCCTCACGTCTCTCTGTCATCTCTCTAACTCACTCTAAAGCTCACTCACGGCGGCATCTACTCCAAGTTGGGCGGCCATTCAAAGGCCCAGAGGCGTGGGTGACGATGACTCCGCCTCACCGGCTATCTCCTCTCCCTAGTTGTTTAATTTTTAGTTTTAGTTAGATTTTATTCCAAGTGTTGTTCTTGTTATTTGTGGACTTCGAAGCAATGTAATATTCTATTTTGGAGTTTTAAGGAATGGTTAATATTATTGTCTCTCTATATGCTTGGCTCTCTCTTTCTCTCCCTCTTTCTCTCCCTAACCTCTCCAAGCTTCTCTAGATAGATTTTTATTTTGTACTATTTTAGTTGCTTCCCATAAAAAAAATCATTTCAACCACTTCTTGAGTTTTCCTAAAAATAAAAGAGAAAAAAGATTTTCAACTTTCAAAATATTAGCCTCTCTATGGATTCGACCAGCATTCTCCACTATACTAAAATTCTTAAATTTTAGTGTGAGTACGGAATTTTTGAAATTGAGTGCGCGAGTTTTTAACGACGAGCTTCGCGTTCGATCAGTGTCATCATGTAACTCGTGAAAACGGGGACTCTATCTCGGATATGAGACAGGAGTGCCAGAAGACCCGCAGTATGGGTGAAAACGTGATAAAACTGTGAGAACATGAATTCACGTCTGTTCAAGAGGGCGTTAATTAAAGAATTCGTGTCCATTGAAAGAGACGCCAATTCTAGAATTAACTATAATTAAATAAATTTATACCAATTGGCGTCTGTGTGAAGGGACATTAATTCATGATTTATTTTATTTTAAATCAAATTTCCAAGAATCTACGTCTCTGTACAGAGATGCCAATTCTTTATACCTTTTATTTGCATGAAACAGAGTCCTTGTAGGAAGGCGTTGATTCTTTAAATAGCGTCAGGAATAAGGGTGCTAATTTTCATTCATCAAACGGTTCACAGAAAATCAGGGAGATGGGTTACGGTTCATTTAAACATGTTATTGTTCATTTGACGGATGAATAATGACACTTTTTATTTAGGGGTAATTTATCAAAACCAATTATATGATAAATAGTAGAACAATAGAAGGTCTTTAATCCTGAAATATCATAATTTTATTTCATCTGGTTAAAAAGATAAAAATCTTCAAAGATAGTTTGACAGTTTAACCCATGAACAGTGCCCCTTTTCAAATACTAATCTTTTCATGGATCGAAATACATGAAAATTAAGAGAAACTTATGAGTATTTCAAAAATATATTAATCCAGAATTTTAGATATATGGTTTCATGGTTATAAAATTTTTAGTCGTGTGTTAATTTCACGTGAAATAGAACTTCAAACCTTAACAAAAAATCATCCATGCAACATGGATCATCTTTTACTTAGTTAGTGGGATAACCTACGTAAAACTAACAGGAACATGCAGATGATTGTGCAAGATTTTATTGGTAACGATTTTTTCTTGGGAGAGAACACCTACTTTTACGTTGGACGGAGGAGGAAGAAGAAAGAACGGAAGAGTAGCAGCTGAGACTCCTTCACGCACGGCAGTAGGGGGAGGAGGAAAAAAGATGCAGCAACACGTAGCAACACCTTACAGCGGAAAGACCGAGGAAGAAGATCCATAGCTTCCTCAGTAGAACACAAACGGCAGCAGCATCAATACCCTTCTACGGATCGCGAGGGGTGTATTTATAGAGTTGAAGCCCTTCATGAACTTAGAGTTCTAGTTGGGCTAAAATTTCCAAGGATAATCCTAATGGGTTTTAGAGTTTCCATGTTAATCCTTCCCTAGCTATTTCTGTAGCCGCTTTCCCTACTCACCTCCAAACCCCAATTTCCCCATGCAAGACTTCGAACGTGGAAAGGGTTGTGTTAAGACCCATGTAATGGTTCGAACGTGACGTGTGTGTTGGAAAATTTTAAGATGCCATTGTGTGTTAGATATACATATTTTCCATTCCCCCATGCCCATTATACATAAGAGTCCCACGGGAAGCCCCTTTTCTATGAGAATGACCCAATTCCTTAGTTGGTGTACGAGAGGCCCATCTATCCCCTTTTTTCTAAAAGCCAATTTATAAATTTATGAGGTTAAGCTTTAACTATTATTAGTTGGGTCTTCTTTTAAATTGGGCTCACATGTGAGTGGGCTTTAAGATGTATTTTATTTGAGTTGGGCCCCTTTTCAATTATTTGAGATTTTGAATTATGGTAGATTTGATTTATATAGGATTTTAATTCCCTATAGTTTTTATCGGGGTGCTACATCTTCCATCCTCCTCCTCCTTTTCCCAGTCAGTAACATTTTTATCTAAATCATTTGATATTTTTGCAAGCACTACATGTGGAGTTTCTTCCACAGTTTGATTCTTCACATTAAAAATCATATATGCCCTTGATGTTTCAGAATACCCTAAAAATTATCCAATGTCACTCTTGGCTTCAAATTTGTCCAAATCAGATTTGTCATTGTTATGCACATAGCATTTTGATCCAAATACTTTGAAGTATGCCAAGTTGGGTTTCTTTCCTTTCAGCATTTTATAAGGAGTTTTCTTACTCTTTGGCCTTATCATGGGCCTGTTGATTATGTGGCAAGCCGTGTTTGCTGCTTTAACCCAGAATTTTCTTAGAAGCTTACTCTCAACCATCATGGTCCGGGCAATTTTCACAATTATTCGATTTCTTCTCTCCACAATGCCATTTTTCTCTGGGGTCCTGGGAGAAGAAAACCTATGTGTTAGACCTTCCTAATTATAGAGTTTAGAAAAGGAGGAATTTTTTAACTCTCCTCCATGATCGGATAGGATGGTAGAAAATTTGAATTTACCTTCTTGTTTCACTTTTCTGAAGAATTTCTAAAATTCAAGAAAGGCGCCATTCTTATTAGTGAGGAAAAAGATCCAAGTGAAACGAGAGAAATCAACAACTAGCTCATGTCCATATCTTTTCCCATTAAGGCTGGTTGTTCTTGTTGGATCGAACAGATCCATATGCAAAAATTCAAGAGGCATGGAAAACAAAGGCTCACTTCTAGGTTTAAAGGATTTTCGAGTTTGTTTAGCTTGGGAGCATGCTTCACAAACTTGGGTGTTCCTTTTATTGGATAGTTTAGACAGACCTCTTACCATTCCATGCTTGGACAATTTGTGCCGAATATTATAACTAACATGCCCCAGCCTTCTATGCCACAGCCATGCATCATTGGGCTGGTTGGCAGACAAGCAAAGGTTTTCAGCAAAGGAGCTATCAAGATCTGCCATATATACATTGTTCAGTCTATGACCTACAAATTTCACAGAATCAGAATTTTGCTTAAATATTTTACATTCATTGGCATCAAACATTACCTTAGGGCCTTTGTCACACAGCTGGCTTATGCTGAGCAGATCATACTCAAGACCTTCTACAAGCATCACATTTTCAATGAGATTGGAAGAATCCTTACCAATTGTTCTTGTGACAATGATCTTCCCTTTATCTTTGCCTCCAAGCCTCATTTGCTCTCCTTCTTTCTTGACCAGATGAATGAATTTCCTCTTGTCTCCTATCATATGTCTTGAACAGCCACTGTCCAAGTACCATCGATTGTGATGGATTGCTAGGCACTCCTGTATGGATCAAATCAAGCAGAAAATTTTGGAACCCAAGCAACTTTGGGTTCATTGTGACTGTTGAGAACATGCAGAAAACTTTTAGGAATCCATACTTGCTTGAATGTTTGGACTTTTTGGCTATACTGGCACTGGCTGCTTGTGTGTCCTAGCCGGTTACAGATGTGGCAAGCAAGTTTTATAATATATGGATTAAATTCAGATCTTGTTTTGGGTTTGTTGGATTTGATTTAGTGAAGTTTCATGTTAGTATGCCAGTTGTATCCTTTATTATTCCATCTTGGCCTGTCATGGGTACGGGCAAACTGAGCATTTTGTTTGAAATTTGGTTGATGTTTTTGACTCATGCTATTTCTATCAAAATAGGACTGGTCAGGGTTCTTCATGGGCTCAGGTGCTTGATTGCGTCGACCCAGCTTGCTATTGCGTCGACGCAACTGCTGGGTATGCTGGCCCGTCTGCTTTGTGTGTCGACACTGCTGCCAGCTGCGTCGACCTGATTGTTCAGCTGGTTTCTTATGATGAGTTCGATGGTTACTTTTCTGATTTTTGATGTTTTGTCCTTGGCTTTGATAAGTTTGAGTTTTGAGTGATCTAGGCTCAGAGACACTCTGTCTTGTTAGCTCTTCCATTATTAGCTTACCCTTTCCTTTTTCAGCGCAGAATGAGACAGTTTTTAATTCAAAAGCCCTCTTCTCAGTGGAATTAAATCTCAGCCCTTCCTTTCTAAAATTCACCCGGGTACCTAAGATGGCATCTAGGTTGGATTTACCCTGGGCCATTTTTTCTAGGATAGATTGTTTATCCTTTAGCTCTTTTTCAGCTTTTTCAAGGTTTTTCTGTAATTCATCATTGACAACTTTTATTGCTTCATATTTTTCAAGATTAAGTTGGTTCTCTTTCTCATATTCTTCATATTTCAAGCTTGCTTGGTTTAGCTATTTTTTGAGAACATTATTTTCTTCCCTTGAGCTTTTCAATTCAGAGCGATTGGTTTCAAGATCTTCAATTTGTTTCTTCATCTTTTCATTTTCAGCTTTTAGTGTTTCCAGCTCTTTGTTAGCAGGATTATCATAAGCTAAAGTATTGATTTTATTCTTCAAGTGCTTATTCTCCTTTTTATATCTCTCATACTTCTCAAACAAATTTTCATAGGCGTCTTCCCATTCTGCTATTGAGAAAGTTTTAAAAGGAGTGCTTACCTGATCCTCATTCCCGTCTGCCATCAGACAGAAGTCATCTTCATCTTCCTGTCCCGACGTGATCTCGTTTTCCTCCTCATCCTCACTCCATGTGCATACCATTGCCTTGGGCTTCTTTCCCTTGGCCTTGGTCATTTGCTTGATCAACTCAGGACATTCTCCTCGTATATGTCCTGCTTTCTTACATTGATAGCAGATAACATCGTCAGATTTCCTAATTTGAGTTGATTTCAGATTGGGGATTCTACTTACCTGTGGTATCCTCTTCTTCTTCTGGAGTTTACCTCTTTTTCTCAGGAACTTCTTGAATTGCTTAGTGAGAAAGGCATGGTCAGCTAGGCTTACCTCTGGGATGTCGTCTTCATCATCTTCTTCAGAACTGTCTGTGCTCACAGAAACTTTAATGTGTACAGTCTCCTTGTGATTGGTGTCTTCCTCATTTCTCTTTAGGTTGAGCTCATATGTCATGAGCAAACCTATCAGTCCGTCTACTGTCATTACAGATAGGTCTTTTGAATCATCAATTATAGTGGCCTTAGTGTGCCATACTGGAGTGAGAGATCTAAGGATCTTCCTAACCATTTCACTATCGATGTATTCTTTTCCTAGTCATTTTAAGCACTTTGTTAATTGGGCGAGTCTTGCATACATTTCAGAAATACATTCGTCTGGTTTTATTCTGAATATTCCACAATCAGTAATTAACATGTTGCCCTTGGTGGCCCTTACTTCAGATGTCCCCTCATGGATTAGCTCAAGCATATCCCACATTTCTTTTACATATTTGGAAGTTGATACTTTTGAGTATTCTGTGGGAAGGATAGTGCACTACATTATGTTCATTGCGCTCCAATTAGTTGTAGACTTCTTGACCAGATCAGGGGTCCAGGTATCATCCACCTCTGGTAAAGCAAAAGGGCCTCGACTTACAACATGCCACAACAAATGATCCTGGGCACGAAGAAAGACTTCCGTTCGATTTTTCCAGTATAGATAGTTTGTTCCATCGAAGAATGGAGGTCGATTGATGGAGTGGCCCTCAGCTATTAAGTTGTGAGGCACGTTCCCATCGGATCTCCCCTGGTCGTTGGACCACACTTCTAGGGAACCGCTCTAATACCAACTATTGACTTGTGTGAGAGGATCTAGAGGGTGGGGAGAATAGATCCTACACTCAATCTTTGACCACTTAAAGAAATTAACAAGACTGAAGGCAGTGGAGCCAATTCAAACGTAGAACTGAACTAAATCGCGGAATACTATCAGCGGAATGAAATGAAATGCACTTGATAACTCAGAGCACCCGTGAAGAAGGGGTAGAAGAAATGGACATCAAGCATCAAACCACATCATAGCAATTTTAAGGTGGTTCGGCTGCTACCAAGCACGCCTACGTCCAGCCCTCACCAACTTTGTGAGGCTTCCACTCTTTGGCCAAAAGAGACACACACACGCTGCAAAACCCAACAGAGCATGGAGACAAGCCCCCCCCCCCCCCCCCACACACACACACACGAGGAGCAAGCTTCTTACGCCGAAACACACAGCACACGGGGACGAGCCCCAAATAAAAGAGGAAAAACCAAAAGACCAAAAGCACACGCTGCAACACGCAGCTCACACAGGGATGACTCCCCACACACAACGGAGTTCTGAGATTAAGAAAACAAAATAGAAGGAATAAAAGTAAAACTTCTGCAAAATGATAAACTCAATAAGACCATGATGCAGATCAAGACTACATGGAGAGACACGACTGACTGGTTTTTGGCTACAGGCTTTCTCCTCCTCTCTTCCTCTCAAATCTTCAACTGTAAGCTCAGGACACGCATTCTTTCTATCTCTTTTCTCTTTATCCTTCATGTCCAAGTCTTCTCTAGGAATAACCAGCAGCTCTAAACCTTAGTGCAAGGTGCATCCAATTTATAGACGCAAGCAGCAGAGAGTTTCCCTCCAAGGTCCTACCATTTGATTAGTTGGAGTAGAATAGCTATTCTTTGAACAAGAGATCTTGCAACATCTTCTTCCTCATTGGCTGGCTGCAGAAAGGACATCCTTCTATCCTAAAAGCTTTTCTAGACCCAAATCTTATTGGCTGACTCTAGGGGAAAGGATATTAGAGAAAAAGACGTTTCCCAAAAGATGTATTGACAAATCTTTCTCCCAAAAGGTGTCCAAACTGTCTCATGATGATAGAGGATAATTTTGAGTCCTAGGATCCCCTTTTCAGACCTTGACACGTGAGACTTGAATGTTTCCGCCGTTGACGATCGATGGCGCTATGATTTGATGAAGAATATTTTATTCAAGAAGACTTCTTGTACGTCGACGCACCTGGTCCCCTGCGTTTGTTGACACCCCTTTTAGCCCGTAAGTTGCGTCATTTCTCTTATTCATCATTTTTGATGTCCCGAATAAACCATTATTTTGGAGCCTTCCTATGATAGATTCCGAGCCCATTTTATTGTTCCATTCCCTTTGAGCCTTGGAGATCATGATTTCTTAGATTCCTGGGAATAATTTTATCATCTTCCGACTTCCTAAGTTGACTTACGGCCCATTTAGGTCGACTTCCATCAAGCATTCAGCCTATTTCACTACGCAGTCCTGAACGCAACCCTTTTTCATCCCCTTATGTTCCTCTATTCATTAAGTGTTCTTCACCAAAGTTGTTCATTTTTTAAAGCTCTACAATTTCTTCTTCTATGCCATTAGCCAGTTCTCCACACTTTTCAAGTCTCAGCATTTTTCTCTGTTCTCACCCCATTTTCTCCCTCTTCTGCTCGTCTTCTCATCTTGCTCTCTTCATGAAAGTTGTTCCTTTTTTTTCATATTTACAATTTCTTCTTCTACCACTTTCGCTAGTTGTCTAATTTTTTGAAGACATTCTCTGATTTTCAAAGTCGCGCGAGCTTGGCAGCCACCCCCTGAGATAGCGGTCAACTGTTGACTGCTACCTTGAGGGTGGCGGTCAACAGTTGACTACCATGAACAGTAACTTTTTATTTTTTTATTTTTTTTATTTTTTTTATTTTTAAAATGTCAAATGACGGTCTTCTTGAGACCGCAACTATCAAATAGCGATCTCCGGAAGACAGTTTCTTCAATTTTTGTGCCAAAAGCCTCCCGGTCGCCCCCAGCCCTCTAGCGGTCACCCCATGACCGTTAATGACGGTCTAGACAGGACTATTTCTTCTTAAAAGCGACTGCGCGATACACAGTTTCTCCAACAGAGAGTCTAGATGATCTTGAACTCTGATTTCTTCGCTGCAGGACTCTCTGGTCGATTTATGCTCACCAGGGTCACCTTCCAAGGGCTCTATCTTCTCGAATATTCCATCAAATCACTTCCCATTTGTTTCTATCTCTTATCCCCACTATTATCTTGAGTTTAAGACATAGAATTTGAATTTTGGTGGAGTATATCTGCGGGAATCATGGGCACATTTTCTGGTTTTATGTATTTTCATGCAACACAAACTCTTCCAGATTAGGCTTCGTGGCTATCTTCCAGCACGAATATCTTCCAGATCCTTCCACCAAATAGAGTCTCATTTATTCCTAGCTCTTATCCTAACTATTATCTCAAGATTGATCCATAGATCTCGAGATTTGGTGGTCCCTATCCTCTGAAATCGACGGAGAAGGTTCCAGGTTTCTGTATTCTCTATAAATTTGACCCTATGCAACCTACGCGCGCGGGGGCCCTTCTTCGACCTAGGGTGAAGCCATGCCAGATCGTCGTCTCTTTTCTTCGACCCCAGGCTGTTGAGTTAAGTATAAGCTTCGTTTTGGTTCTTTATTTGCTTCATTTCATCATGGTTTGCCCTCCTTTCTTCGTCCTCACTTTTTCGATTTCATCACAGTTTCTGGATTTTCTGCACATCTTCTAAAACTGCGCGATGGGATGCTCTTCGTTAGTTTAGGGTGGAGTCATGCTATGTCGTCTACCTTCTTCTTCGACCCCAACCTAAAGGGGGGAGTATCATCTTCATTTTCCATCGCTCTGGGCTCCTTTTCCTCGTTTCTGTGCTTAGTTCTCCTCTCCTACTTTTCACAAATCATCACAGTCTTTACACTTAGTCTCTGCACAGTTCTGTTCTGCATGCACGATTGCACGTTTTACATCACTTCTCTCTGTAGCCCTGCTACGTGTTAATTCCTCATCTTTATTTTACACTCATCACAATACACCCACCTACTATTTGCACCCGTTTGTAGGGGTTAAAAATCCTCCCCCGGTGCGTTCTCCCCCTTTCTTTCATGCTATTTTACCACTTCGGGACATATACTACACTTCATATTCTAATGGGTTTTCTCTTGTGTTTGTGGCTTTGTTTTGCAGGAGATTGTTGATGGAACGTGAGGCCCTTGCTTTCTAGCCAGCTAGAAGGCAAGGAGGTGCACCCACATCGGTTCCCCACGTCCCTTTTCAAGCGCGATCACACGTTGTAGCGGCTTCCCTTTTAGGCCATGTCTTCTTCCATATTTTCCAAGGTACACAGCGCCGTCTTCATCCTTTTGGTGCTGTAAGTCCTTGGTGGCGATCACGGTTAGTTATCTATTCTTCGTCGCCCCTTTTCCTTTCATGCAATTTCATGTCTATGTACATGCTTATACTATTTAGTTCGGGGGGAGGGGTAGATTAATGTATCTACATCTCTATTTTTTTGGCGATCACGGTGGGACGCCTAGTGCACATCACGTTATATTTTTAGTCTCCTGCAAGTTAGGTGGGTGTTTGTGCATGTTTGGGTAGTCTTCTCGCCATTTTTCCACTGTTCTGGATAGTTTCGGTTATGTCCGCGAGTAGCAGTCTTCCGTAGGGCCGCCAAGCCCTGTTAGCGGCCATCCAAGGACGGCCCCAGCACCCTGGAGTAGTAGCGGCCTTCCCAGGGCCGCCCAAGACCTTGGTGGTCTTCCAGTAGACCGCTACTATGTGAGAAACGGTCATCCAGTGACCTCTACTTGGTTCTGGCAGGATAGGCACACTGCTCACATGGGCCTTGTTCATTCATGCATAACTTTGTCTCCTGACATCGGATTGGGATGGTTTTTGCTTTGTTGTGTTCTCCTTTGTATTGTCTTTACATCCATATAAAGTTTGCATCATTTAGACGTCATTTGCATATTTAAAACCTATCATCATTTTTGCATTTTGTGCATCAAGTTTGCTGGCATACCTATGACAGATTCACAGGCATGTTTTCTTTGCTGATTTATATTGCCTTCCAGGGTTTGTTTGTGCTATTTTTCGGTTCCATTGCATAGTCTTTTGTATTATCTTCGCGTCCATATATCATTTGCATGCACTGTACTCCATTTGCATAGTTAAATATTGCCTTCAATTTTGCAATTTATGCATAAAATCCACTTGTAGGTCCAGGGGCAAACGCAAAGCTACACTGTTCTTTTATGACTTCTCTTATCTTATAGTACCTAGTTGTCCTTGTTTCTAGTCTTGCATTATTGTTCTTCATATTGTCTTACATTTTTCATGCATTTTGTTATGTTTGCATAATTTTATTATTACCTTGATTTGCTAGTTTTAGGCTAGAAATTGCATGCACTCCGGTGCACATAGAATCAAACATATTGTCCTATTGTAGTTGCATTCTCCCTTGGTAAGTGATCCTCTCGCTCCTATATTCCTTGGGCTCGACTAGGTGATCTTATCCGGGACCTCCGTAAGTCCCCGTGAGCCGTGGATTCCCACACGGACACTGGGCCGGTTGTACCTTTCCACCCCATAGCTTCGCATTTTCCATATGTTGTGAGGGAGTTAACCTTAGTCAACCCAAAATTTGGACCTTATTTCCCATAGGATACCTATCTTGAGGGAATTAATCTTAATTTAAAACATTTAAAGGCCCACCAGAACTTTGACAATAAAATATTTTCCATCATATTAACTTGTTTGACTTGGGTGAAATCCTTCATATTATTTGTGTTGTTTGGACTTGTCCAAGCCCATTTATGGTGTTTTGTGTTGCATCCCCTATCATCCAGATAGGTTTTATTGTTAGGCCCATTTAGGGTAGTCCATTTTGTGTGACCATTATCTAGTCTCATTGTCCTAGGTCCCTTTTTTCCCTTTGCATTATTGAGTCAGTCCCCCTCCTTGATCGTCGAGCCCTTACTTCCCTCATTGTATTTCCCTGATTTTCCTTGTATTAAGTCTTCCTTTGCCCTCATGGAGCACCACACTAATCCATTGTACCGTCCTTCTTCATCTTCCTATTCACGTGTGCATTCCTCTTCCCATGCGGGCCCATCTCCTCGTGGTCCTTCCGACCCACAAGCAAATCTCATGGCCCACTTATCATCTCTTGTTTGCCAAATGGACCCGGCTCAGGCTCAAAAACTCATTGCTAATCATCTTAAGGGGTCTCATTCTCCTAATTGGCCTCATTCATCTAATAGGCCTCATTCCTTTAATGGGTCATCTTCCTTGAGTGGCCCATTTTCCTTTAATGGGTCCCATTCTCTTAGTGGGCCTTATTCCTTCAATGGGCGTCGTTCTTTTAATGGGCCTCATCCTTCTAACATGTGATGGGAATGAACTCCGAGCATGTACATTTTATTTTTGTATTTGTGTCCTTTTGTTTGTATTTATACCCTTGACTGATTGGGTTTGCAATTGTAAGACTTTATAAGCCAAAGGGTTAGTCTTTAAAGTCTTTGGGTTTCTATGTAATATGCCAGTGGGCCCAGTAGGGTCTCCCACCCTCTTTCCCATTGGTCCACATAGGTCCTAGGGCCCATGTGGGGCTGGTTCAAAGTCCAAGGTTGGACTTGGACCAAGGGGGGACAACGTAGAAAAAAATTTAAAATTGGATGCCCTTAAGTCAAGGGGGCGCCCCCCTTATAATATAGTTTATTAGGTGTTGTAATTTTATTTAATGTGGCCATTTGACCACATGGGGGAATAATGTCTAATACCCCATTTGCCCTCCCCAAATCGTAGATCTAGGGGTAGGCTTGGTCCTTTTCACATTTCTATATATCCTTGTATTTTTCCATTTGGTAGAATTAATGAAAGAAATTTAAGTTAAATTTCCAAGAGCAAGGTGCGCCCCCCCTCTCCCCTCTCCAGTTCTTCTTCTTCCTCCATTCTCCAGGGTGAGAAGCCCTCTTCTATCTCTTCTTCTGAGTATCTAGATCCTTCACCGCCGCCGCCGCCGTTCGTGCTACCGACGAGCCACCGCGAAGCACCTCCCGAGTTGCAGTCCAGAGAGCTGTTCTACTAGACAGAGGTCTACTTCGGGAATTCTCTCTCCCAAATCCCAGATCTGACGAGACTGAGATTTTGAGGGTAGGTTCCCCACATAAATCCCCATCACCAAAAAATCTCCCACGAATTTAGGCCTTCATTTCATTTTCTTTTCCATTTAAGTTTCTAGACCTACACAGATCTATCCATGTACAGATCTTGTTCTAGCAGCCCATTTCTCGCCCCATTTGACCCCTTTCCCCATTTCAGAATGAGCTAAAAATTGAACTGGGGCTTCTGTCCGCCAAATCCCACATCCAAAATTTTTTTAACGAATTTAAGAGTTCTTTTTCCCCTCTGAAAAATTAGTGCTCAGTCCGGATTCTGTTCTGCCCTCTGCAGTCTAGATCCGACCCCTGACAACCCAAAAATCCATTTCCCCTGTCAAACCACCTCAACAAAATCCACAAAAAATATTGACGTGTTCCTCACTTCCCCCTCTATCTACCATAAAAATCCCAGCCTCCAGATCCGCCATTTTCTATCCGGTCAAACCCCATTCTCAGGCAGATCCACATCTATCCTGCCATATCTGGTTCTACGAACCAGCAGGTTGTAAATTCGACCAAGGTCATTATAGAGGCAGACAAAATTCCTTCTCTAGCCTGGGATCGTAGCTCGTCAACAGAGCTTTCCAACAGCACTTGTCTCACATCGATCCGACGTCGGGGCTGATCGCAGCAGGTGTTCTCGCCGGGTCGCGCACTGTAGAAACAGAAGAACCAGTCCGTGGACAACAAGCAGCATCGACCGCCAGGCCGGCCACCTCTCCTTCCACAAGGTGAACTAGTACGTCTACCTCTGAGGGATCGTTCCACTAGGAGTCCCCATCTCAGTAGTGCCATTCCCAGCCTACTCGTCCCACCGACCAGGACGTGGACCCCACGATCGTCGGTGCGTGCTACCACTATCCAAGTTGCAGCCCGTCAACCCGAGCTCACTACTCCCAGGCCCCACTTGTAGCACTTTACCTCCCTGCGTGGAGTGGGCAGTAAAAATTCATTTTTGTAATTATTGATAATTATTGTACCGGGAGTACGAGTTCGGCCGGGGTCGTCTTCCCTACGCCCGGTAGCAGGGAGGTATCATTTCCGCTAACCTCTCGACACTTTTGCTTTATTTCGTATATTTCTATATGCCGCTGCATGAGTGATAGGGTAAATTAGCTCGTTATCATACATCAATCACTGCTGCGAGAGAGACCGAGACCGTCCCGTGACCCGACCCGGGCATGAAAGTGTGAGTTGACCACCCTACCTCTTCGCCGGTTTCTCAACTGTGCACGTCCGTACGCTTCCCTCACCCGGGATGATCGCGAGTTTGCTTAGAGTCCAAGGTTTTCATAAATTGGAGTTGAGTCACGTGTCCGTCCCGCATCAAATTGGTAACAGAGAGGAAGTTTGAGTCTAGGGTAGTATTTGTTTAAGAATAAAAAAAAAGAGTCATTTAAGTCAGTCCAAGGTTGCATGTGCATACCTTTATTCGGTATATCAAAAGGTGTTGATCGAACGTTAGGTTACGCCTATCGGGAAGGTGATTCACTTGCGTGATTAACTAATGGTATTTGGTTAAGTCTAGGTTCTTTAGTGTGCATTAGTTAGTGCATTCCAACTTGTGTCGTTGCATGCCCACCCGGCGAGGTACCCAATACCATCGCCCCGCACCTATGGCCAACCCACGGGATACCGTCGTAGGAGACCTTCACTCCTTGCATAAGGCGATCATGGCCCTCGTAGCCCGGATGGACCAATCCGAGGCAACCTTTAGGAGCTTCTTGGACCGTATGCATGGCCGACTTAACGCCATGGAGGAACGGATGGAATCATCCGACAAATCTGTCCATGGTCTGGTCGGACGGTTGGACATGATGTCAGACGGAGACCCTCCTAGAGCGGTCCCGAGCCCACCCACACCCGCTCCAGTGGTGGTCCAAAGCCAAGTCATTCCCATGGCCCAGGTCCAGCCCGCCCCTATGGCCCAGGACCCGCCCGCACATGCTCCCCAACCAGCACATGTTCCTCAGCCCGCCCATCGCTGGGCCCGCGAACCATAGCTCTTTGACCCCAGTCTTGAGGACTATGGGTCCGATAACGCTTATGAGGGGACTGGTTGACGCCGTCATGGCTTGCAGTAGAGAGATGAGGAGGACGATAGGGTACTTCGGACCGTGCGAGCGGACCCTCCCATTTTTGATGGGTCTTTGGATCCGAAAGTCTATTTAGATTGGGAGTCTGGCATGGACCGATTCTTCGATTGGTTCGACATGTCGGACCGTCGGAATGTCCGATTCGCTACCATGAAGTTGATGGGACAGGCACAAACTTATTGGAAGAACGTGGAGAGCCTATTATTTCATCGGCAAGAGCCCCAGGTTGAGACATGGGGTGAAATGAAGGTCAAGCTTCGGCAAAAGTACCTTCCTACTGTTGATATTTATTTGCCTACCTTTTATCTTACTTTTGAGGTTTGCAAAGTAACATGGCAAGATGACAAACAAGCAATCAAAGATCTACTCACGACCTATGAACATGTGAACATGAACCTAGGCAATCATAGCTAGCTCTAGCATGGGCATGCTATCTCAGTCAAATTACGCTAAGGAAAAAGGAAAACACACGCCAGGGCGTGGAGCAAGGAGTAAATAAAAACACACCGTGAAGGTGGAGCAAGCAAGGAAAGTAAAGATGATATGATGAAGAAGACAGCTAATGCCCAATACCAAGGAAAGATGTGATCGCCACCAAAGTAAACACAAGTCTAAAGACCTGAATATACCTTGGAAATAGGTGGATGAAGCACCCGCCCACGGGAGAGAAAACCAAGGAAAGCCTACAGATCAACTTGGAAGTAACGGCCAGAACCCTGTGCGTCGCTTGGAAGCGACGGCCGCACGATAGACCGCCAGAAGATAGTGACGCGCCTGCACCAGACCGTCAGGTAACCTGCAGTAGTAAAGCTTGAATCCTTTTAACTCCAACTCTTCCAGCCGGCTAGAAGACTTGGGCCTCGTGCTAATGAACCTGTAAACCTGCCAAAGATGTAGAAAGACAAGACAACCTCAATTAGCCCTTTTCACAAGTATAGCATCAATTCTTAAAGAGTTTAAGAACATCAAAAGGAGAGGGAATTACCGGGGAGTTTTTGGTTTTTTAACCCCTCTGGGTGTTTTAAAAGTTTGGAAGGATGTTTATATGCTTAAAGAACAGTGAAAACGTGGAGGAAGAGGAGGGACAATACTTTGTTTGAGGAAAAACCAAGGAAGAACTCAAGCATGCAATGATAAACTTGAAAGATAAAAACTAAAAGACTCCCTTGATTGGAAGATGGATGGACGTGGGAAACAGCTCCTCCTGGATGAAGATGGCTCCTGAGTTCGGCAGCGCTTCGTCGTGAATTCAAATCTCCCCCCCCTTTTTTGCCATGAATTCAAGGGTTCTATTTATAGACCCTCAAAACTCGTAGGTCAAGCAGAGGATAATTCAGCAGGAAAGAGGGATAACTCTTAGCAAATCCTTGAGGATAATATCACCAAGAGTCCATAGAATCAAACGGGAGGTCCTGAGGATCGGATTTGAAAGAGATAACGTTAATCCAAATTCTTATCTCAACCACGGAGTAGCAGAGAAAAGGCCTGAACTGCCAGGACTCTCGGAAGGAAGTAACGGCTGCACGATAGACCGCCACTTGGAAGTAACGCATCAAGGATCATCCGTTACTTTCAACCCTATCCCAAAGAGATAAGATCAACGGGAAGAAGACCCAACAAGTTGGACTCTTCAAGGAAGCAACGGCCAAGGCATAGGACGTCACAGAGAAACAACAGCTGCACGACAGACCGTTATTATCAACGTAGAATTAAAAGGATAAGCACTGACCACGAGGCCTTAGCCTTTAGGACTCTTCAAAGAGTAACGGTCCAGGACCCATGCGTCAGAAGTAAGAAACGCGCCGGACTAGGACCGTTATTATCATTGAGGTTCAAAAAATATAATGAAGAGGATTACCAAGCTTTAGCAACGAAATGCCACCAGGAGCCACATCTTTATCCAGGAATTAAGACCCAAGAAACAGGCTTCAACTGATCAAGAGACTCGTCAAAGAATGAACAACTCGGAGCATCATAAGAAATGAATAAAGAGATGACCCGACTTATTGGGTATAAAATGGGTGTCAACAGATGCCCCTCCTTAACGTCCTCTTTGCAAGGGAACGAGCGGAGATGAAGCGGAAACGAAATGGAACATGGAGATGAAGCGAAAATGAAGCGGAGTGGATCAAAAAGAGGGCGTTAAGGTAAACGACACCCGTTCTGCACCAATCAAGCGATAGGAATTTTCTGGAAAACTTCGAATTGATCACAAGGAAATAGCCAACCAAAGGACGCAAGTCTGGAGGAATTAATTAAGGAAAGGAAACACGGCTAGCCGCCGGAGGCAACGGAAAGGAAAGAGACTAAACTCCAGACAGGAATCTTCAGCGAACCAGATCAAGCGAGCAAATCGAAGGAAACCTTCTAATTCAGAGTGGAATGATTCTCCTTATTCGGGATTAAGAACACAGCTGTCCACCATCACTGAGATATCTTGAGCTGATGAAACTCATGAAATGCTCAAAGAATGCGTATGATGCATGCTGGGCTAAAGGAAAAAGAAATCTTCAAAACAAAATGCAAAGAAAGATAAAAATATCAAATACTCGAGAATAATATTGCTAGATCGGAGTAATCAGAGTCAGGACACTATCTGCAACCACGGCGTGCAAGATAGAACCATCGTCCCCAAACTTTCCAATCTAACGGCCTATCCACTGATTAATCACGTGAACTTAGATCATCATCATTTTTGTTTAAGGGGAACATCAGATCCCAGGACACAGGAATGACCAGCCGGTTCACGAGGTAATATATCATAGATAACATATAGTAATGCATTAAGGGAGTGAGGGAACGAGATACAATACCTGACCTACCTGCCTGACGAACGATAAAGCACGACTTCACTTATAATTCCTTTATGAAAGATAGGTTAGCCAAAAAAAGATAAATATGATCATGAATCAAGGCATAACCATTTGTACATGCGAGAGGCATTAATAAGGAACAATATGGAAGAAAATGGAACCATTTTGACATCAATTAGACCATTTAATTCATCAAGAAACTTGCAAGTTTGTAACGGTCTCATGTACGTGCGTCACATCAAGTAACGGACCACCCCTAGTCCGTCATAAACCAGGCGGTTCACATTCTTCAATAAAACAGGGCCAACACATGTAATGGTCAGATCCAGACGCGTCAGAAGGATGTGACGGTCGGTCGATAGACCGTCGCATTTCCTGCACGTTCAAAAAACAAAACCGAATGGTTACGGCCATTCATTCCACATTCAACACCCAAAAACCCCAACCGAGAAACCCTTCGGCGATCACCAACTCCCACCACCACCATGGCCGGCGACGAGGGTTCCCAGCCGCCTCCACAGAAGAGGGAGAGAGGAAAGAGAAAGGTAATACGGCGGTTCCATCACCGGCTCGAACGGGAGGCGATCCCACCGGTCACGGAAGAAGAACCGAGGGAAAGAGAGCCAAGAGAAGAAGAAGAAGCTCCTACGGCCGTGGGGAACTAAAGGGAAGCCCCATTGGGTGAAGAAGAGCCCAAAGAATCAGCCAAGAAGAGGAGAAGGGGCATGGACCATGAGGTAGGTTCTCCCGCCCTAACTTGAATTTTTTATGTTTTTGAATTTTTTATGTGAATGCATGTGGGTTTTGAGGGTAGAAATGGGTCCACAGACCCCCTAGGAACAATTGTAGGCCATTCGGCCATAGTGGGAGACCACGGGGATGCAAGGGAAAAAATTCCCAAATGCAGACAATGTGACGGTCCTGCCAGCGACCGTCACTCGTCTGACGCACCATGATGAGTCCGTCAGAGTCAAACGACGCCCTACCCCAGGGCCGTCACGCATGCCAGGGACTTAAACTATTTTTTAGGGTTTTCAATTTTCAAATTTTTGTTTTCTTTTTAATTATGAATGTTTATGCAATGATTATATGATGCCAATTGGACTAATTAATGATCTAATATGCAATGCAGGGGAAAAGACGATCACGGATCTCCTGGCTTCAGATCCGGGCTGTGTACCAGGCATTGCCCGACTACCAGAGAGAGAGATTGGCCGGCATGGGATTCACCGAGGTGCTTAGCATCGAGGTGATCCGGATGGACACTCCGGTATTGTACGCCTTGCACGAGAGATGGGACCCGATCAGCAGAGCTTTCATCTTCCCGTGGGGCCACATGATCCCCACGCTAGAAGACATAGCGAGGATTACTGGACTGAGAGTCCACGGAGCCGCGGTGACAAGGTGGACATACGGCGACTACCGAGAGATGGCGCAGCAGCTGCTCGGGCTAGACTTGATCAGGCCGGGACAGTCCTCCTCCCAGCTTTCGAGATCAGTGCTGCAGGAGAGCTTGGGACTGAGAGGAGCGGCGATCGCCGTAGGAGAGCTACCCGAGGAGCACCTGAGCAGAATGATAGACCAGGTGCGCCCTCGCGTGGCGGCGGAGGCGGGACCAGAGGGAGACAGAGTGCTCAGACGCTTCCTGATGCTGCTATTCGGGAAGCTCCTTTTCACGACTCGGGCAGATGTTATCAGCTGCAGACTGCTGCCAATGATAGAGGATTTGGGCAGAGTCAGGAGATACGCCTGGGGAGCGGCAGTGCTCGCATTCCTGTTTGAGTCCCTCAGCACTACGGACCGGCAGACGATGCTGGGCGGCTTCTCGCCTTTCCTACAGGTAAATGTACTTCTAAATGCTTTCTTTTATACCATGAATATTGATGCTATGATTTATGAAAAATGATTTATGCAATGATTTATGCAATGATTCGACTGACTCGACTTCTAAATGCAGATCTGGAGCTATATGTACCTCCCGGGCATCGGGAGAGGCGTTTTACTCCATCCTGGCCGCATACCGATCGCGAGGCGTTGGTCGGTGGCGAGGGACACAGGGTCGATCATCAGACTGACCCGGACGATCCAGGACGACCTGGACTCCTTCCCGCATACATCGGTAAGTCCAGAATTCAAAATGATTTCTATATGCTTTTAAAAATGCTTCTAAATGCTTTCTAAAAATGCTTTCAAAATACCTTTTAATGCTTTCATATGCTACTGAATGAACTAAATGCTCTCAGGTGAGATGGACTCCATACCGCGACGAGGGCTATACGGGACAGCCATGGGTGGAGGTGGCCTTATCGTACCGGGGGCGAGACATATGGTTGCATTGCCTCCATATCATCGAGCCTCTGCACTACAGGCTGATCCTGCGGACCCGGGGATTACACCAGCCCGAGGTGACCTTTCCACGCCATAGCGACGATCACCCCGGCAAGTCAGCAAGGGGCATCAGCGGCAATGTGGATTGGTGCGCCCGGAAGGCGAAGTACGTCCACGATTGGAACAGGCGGGGCCGAGCGGTGAAGGAGCGAGACGAGAGCGACGAGGCATATCTGAAGGCCTTCGCTCGACTCTACGGCGACCGGGTGTACCGAGGTACCCGACGACCGGTATGCAAACTAAAAACTCTAAACTCTTCTATTATGCAATGTGCAATGTGATATATGCTGACTCATGCTTTCTAAAACTGCAGCTAGACCCTGAGGGACGGATAGCCGAGCTGGAAGGGATACTCCACTCCACCATCCAACAGCGGGACGAGTACCGGTCTGCCCTGGAGCTCCTGGTGAGACTAAAAACTTAAATGCCTATGATTGATGGAATGATGTTCATGATGCAAATGCAAATGTCAACTAACTTATGACTTCCAAACGCAGCGGGCTGAGGGAGCCCAACGCGCTGGACCGGATGCCCCATCATCTTCCTCGCAGCCTACAGGAGGTAGGGCTGAGCAGGAGGCTGACTTTGCTCGGGCGGTTGCCCGGGCCGAGGAGGCGGAGGTCACCCTCGCGGAGCGGGTAAGAGACTAAAAAACTTATGATTATGCCTAATTAAATGCTTTATGACTAATGACGTGAAATGCAACCTACAGGCGAGGGATCTAGCAGCAGCAGTAGCCGAGGTAGAGAAAAGCCGGGCCGAGACTGATCGAGCCCGAGCAGAGACGGAGCTGGTACGGGCAGAGATGGCCCGGCAGAGAGTGGAGACCCTGCGACGCCCAGATGATGCAGAGACGGAACAACTCCGGAAGGAGTTAGCGCAGGCATGAGCTGAGGTGGAGGAGCTCCGGATCGGGACGGCCGACTTGGATCGCTACCGGACCGAGGCACGGGAGACGCGGCGTCAGATCTTTACATTGAAGATCGAGCTGCGGACATTGGAGCGGACGGTGCGGATGATCGGCCGGGGACTGGAGCGGTGCACCTCCCAGAGTTGGATACATAGGAGCGCTGCTCCTAGCGGCTCAGTAGGGGACTTCCTCATCAGCTCCTCCGCCCAGCGGAGGAATGAGAGGGCAGAGAGAGGACAGCAGGAGGAGAGTGCTTCCATAGCACCGCCACCCGCGAGGAGACCTGAGGAGGGGGAGGACGATGGTGGCCCGGCTGATAGACCGGCCGAATGATGCCTTTCTTATGTTTTTATTTATCATTTGTATAGAACTTTTGGCAAAATGGAATGAGATCCCTTTATTTTAGTTTTCTGTTTTGTTTTTAGTTTTATGCGAGCGTGAATGAATGAATGTGAAAAATGCAGGATGGACGAAATGTGGATGAATGTATGAGATGTATGCAGGCAGAAAACGAGGTGTACAATGTGAAAGACCGCCAGGTCTAAGCAAGGGCAGAAGGAATAACCTGAACTCAGCAGCAGAGAAAGTGACGGTCTAAGATCTGACCGCCATAATCAAACGGCGCTCTGGCGAGAGACCGTTAATCATCAGAGACCCACTGCATCAGGATGAACGACGGCCAACTGAGGGTGCGTCAGAGAAAAATAACGGCCAAGGGTCAGACCGTTAATCATGGCAGAACGATAGTCAGTCAGGGCAACTAGCAGGAAATGTGACGGTCTGAAGGAGACGCGTCAGAATCGAGCGACGGTCATAAGCAAGACCGTCAGGAAGTGTTTAGCCCAGAAGAGAAGGAACTGAGTGGCTGGGAATGCGACGGCTCAGGGTTTGCGTGTTACATAAAGCGACGGTAGACCCTTGGACCGTCATTCTCCACAGAACGTGATTCGGGGAATTAAGACCCTCAGAAAATGCGACGGCCAAGGGCTGGCGTGTCGGAATGAAGTAACGGTCGCGTGATGGACCGTCAGAATCTGGGTTGTAATCCGAAACAGATTGAGCCGAGATAACTAAAACCTGAGGTTTAGCCCCTTGATCCATCACTAAAACTTATCCGAATTGAAGATAAAGCCTTCTAGTCCGAGTCTTATCCTTCCAAAGTTAAATATAAGCCTTAGCAACTTGAAACCTTAATCAAAATCGCAGTTTTGCTGAAACCTCCGTTCTAGGGTTTGAGGAGCCCCCTTCAAAGAGCAGAAAACATGATGAAGAGGAGCTTCGAGATGATAGCTATGGAGGAGAAAGCTTACACCGGCCCTAAAGCTGTAAGGAGGGAACATGGAGAGCTTCAACGGCTAACCTCAATTTCCAAGCACTTAAGCTCCAACGTCCAAAGAGTGGTAAGTTCTTACAACTCATCCAAAGTTCAGAATTTTGCTGCACTTATTCTTTTCATGACTTCCCTCTTTCTTTTCTCAAGCCCCTTCCTGGCCCAAGGTGCTATTCCAATCTGAAGTGGGTGGCTCCCATGGTAAAGGCACTTCCCATAGAGGTCACATCCATCCTTAAAGCATGGCACCTCCAACCTCTCTTGGTTTTAGGCAAGAATTTCCAGAAATTATCTTTAGATTGGCCAAGCCTTTCAGCACTTGTGGAATTATGGCATCCATAAACTCATACCTTCATCTTCCCTTCCTTTGAAGCAACCGTCCTATTGGAGGAGGTAGAAACCTACCTAACCCTTCCTAAGACTGAGGTGGGGGATGAAGACCGGGTTTGCTACACAATTGAGCCTATCGACCCGTCCTTGATCTTGAGTGATTTCATTCACAATCCAAAGGACGTGAGAACCATGACCAGCCCACACCACATTCACTTGATACCCTTGGCACAGTGGATAGTGTCTCATTGTAAAAATAAGTGGGAGAGACATGAAGCAATAGCCAAGGCGGTGGCGGTTTGCTTGTGTGGAGTCTTTCTTTTTACCACTACCGACCACCTCTTAGACATTCAAAATCTTGGTATTATTAGTGGGCTGTGGCAGGGGATGTCTATCTCTCAAGCGGTCCTCTCATACCTCTATGAGGGACTAAGCTCGGCTTGTACAGGAGGACTTTTGTTTGGTTCCATGATACTCTTGAATGTTGGATAGGAGTGAGAGTCAAATTCCTTCCTAAGGAAGACATAACATCTGCAAGCCGAATCTTCGGGAGCCACCCTCTCTTCTTTATTGGGGGGGCATTTGGATACTCTCCTCAGGTTGAATGCAAGACAGCGGATAAGAAAACTCGGGATGAGTGGCACCTCTTCTTCAACACTCTTCCAATGGACAAGTTCATCATGCGACCAAGAGTCCTCCGAAGCACTCTTCTCAAAATACCACGGCGCCAAGGCCTGGACCTCCAGCTAATAGAAAACACTACCATGGCGATCTACAACCCGCACCGATGCCATCTTCAGATCGGACTACCTCGAATCAGCGCTTCTGCACTATCACACTACCCTCCCCTTCTACCTAGGAAGATGGGGACCGAGGAAGATGAAAGAGCGATCCGGAACGCGCTGACCATGTGGGAGATCAGCAAGGTGCGCCCGTGGCAAGCAGAGGTTGAAGAGAACGACGAAACACGTCGAGATTATGTGAGAGAATTGAGAAAGATCCGCCCTCTTGCGGATAAGAAATTGAATGTATCTTGATTTTATTTTTGTTTATGAGAGATATCATGCAATTGACAACCGAAGTTGAATTTTATCAAGAATTATATTTCATTAATCTTTGCTTGAATGAGATAAGAGTGCCATAGTTGAATGATCTTGAGTTCCATAGTTGAAAGGCTAGACTGATGTGAACAGACAGGGTTTCTGGTGGATATGACGGATGGGTGCAGGGCCGCTATAAATAAATAACGGTCCTATGACAGGCCGTCAGAATGAGAGTAACGAGAGCTCGGTCTCTGAAGAATGTGACGGATGGGTCTCGAGCCGTTATATTCAAGTAACGGTAGGTTCTCAGACCGCTAAAGTGAAGGTTCAAAAAAAAGAAGAGGGCCCATGCCTGAAGGAAAGTAACGGTCGACGATGGGCCCGTTACATGACTGTGACGGTCTGATGCTGGTGCGTTACATGCCTTGAACCTGCATAGTTGTGAGCTTTTGCTTTTGGGCTTGCCCCTGTATCCTGCACACACTCACATATGAAGCAAGTTAGATCTGTTCTTAGACTCAACCCCTTGCCTTGAAGCAAGTTAGATAATGACCGTTTCTTGATATTGGGTCAAGGGGTGGAGCCCTATTAAATAGGCGAAAACACAATGAAAATGTGATGTATGCCATGCATATGATGGTATTTTTGGGCGTTTTGAAAAGTATTTAATGTTTTTGGATTTTGATAATGTTTGTTTTGTTTTTTGGAAACATTTGTTGTTTTTGGATTTTTTTTGTTTTTGTTTTTTTTTTGGATTTTGAAAATATTTGTTGTTTTTGGATTTTGAGAATATTTGTTGTTTTTTTTTGGATTTTGAAAAACCAGTGCCTCTCTAGCAACTCGAGACCTTCCTCTTTTAGATTGAGTCTAGGGATCGACGTGCAATATTGTGACAACCCCTGGCCGAGACCCGATCATCGTGACGGTGTTTTTACCAATGCCATACCTAGGGTACTCATCTCAGTCCTAAAAGGAAGAAAGATCATGGGGGTAAGCTTTAGGCCAGATATGGGAGTTTTTAGAACTTGATTCCCTCACCGTACAACCCTATTAGAGATTCGGTCTGTTGTGCCGGGGCTTTTATGTCCGCCATCGAACCTTTGTCCACCTAGGCATGCATGCGACCGGGCTCATAACGTCCCGCGGGGAACTGTACTGTCACTCTTGTCATGCCTAGCTTTCTTTTTCCGTTGGAGCTTTTGAAAATTCATTCATAGACTTTAAGATGATGCTTTCGATTTCGTTGTAAAGAACACTCCTTTTCTTTTCTTTTCCTTTGTTCCTTGTGGCGTCAGGTCATAACGGACTTGCCCCTATTTGAGACCTCTTCTCGTTAGGGAGTTTGGATTGGTCGTCGCCTCCTTATTCACCCCTTGCCCCTGGATTCAGCCGAAGAATGAAGCGGACAGGGACTTTGACTTTCCCCTAAAGCACGGCCAAGGAAAAACGGTGTCGTTTAAACAAGGAGCCCGACCAGGGACGTCGTGTAGTGTGTGATTGGCTTACTTGAGACTCTCCCTTTGAAGTTAGGGAGGAAGTTCTTATTGCTGGAGAAGCACATGGTTTAGATTTTTTTTTTTTTAAGGAAAGAAACGCTTAAGATACAACCCATTCCACGGGTGAGAGAGCTCCTCACCTTTCGCGTTTACTAAACGATAAGCATTCCTTGGATAAGCTTCTTTTATTACAAACGGCCCTTCCCAGTTAGGCTGCAACTTGGACCTAGGACCTGCAGACCGAATAAATTTGTGTTTCAAAACAATTTCACCCTTACAAAATTTTCGTTCGATTACCTTCTTTTGAAAATAACGCGAAACCCTCTTTTGATAAACAGATACGTGATCGGCCGCGTTCATCCTCTTCTCATCCAAGAGTTCCAACTGGACCGGCAACGCCTCTCGACGTTCATCGAGATTAAGTTCCTTATCGAGCTGTACTCTAAGGGAAGGGATTAAGATCTCGTATGGGAGCACCGCCTCCATCCCGTAAGTCAGAGAGTAGGGAGTTTGTCCCGTAGGGGTACGGACGGAGGTGCGGTAAGCCCATAGAGCTTCCACCAATCTTTCAGGCCAATCAGAAAATTTATGTGCTTCGCATGTTTTCTTAATGATTTTAAGAAGGGTTTTATTAGTGGCCTCAGCCTGACCGTTGCCTTGAGGGTAATATGGAGATGAATGATGCAGTGTAATATTGAACTTCTTACATAGGTCCTTAAGCTCTTGGGAGATGAACTGGGGTCCGTTGTCGGTGATGATGCTGCTTGGCACTCCGAACCGCGAGATGATATTCTTCATGATAAAGCGGCACACCGTTGTAGCTTTGATCTCTGCGTATGCCTCGGCTTCGGCCCATTTGGTGAAGTACTCAGTAGCGGTGAGGATGAAGGATTTCTGCTTGATCTGAGAATTAGGATCACCGAGTGGGCCGACAACGTCGAAAGCGCACATAGAGAAAGGCCAAGGAGCAGTCATAGGATGGAGGGACGAAGCTGGAGAGTGAATTTTATCAGCATGGAGTTGGCATTTGAGACACCTCCGGACATAGAGGGAGCAATCTTCCTCCAGAGTGGGCCAGTAGTAGCCCTGCCTAAGGATCTTCTTTGCTAGAGCCTGGCCATTGACATGACCTCCACACTCGCTAGAATGGGCTGCTTCAGCCACTTTCCAAGCTTCTACATCATCTAAGCATCTCATGAGCATTCCATTAGTGGCACGCCTATACAGTTCTCCTGCAATGATAGTGTACCTTGCGGCGGCTCTTCTTATCGCTTTACGCTGCTCAGCCTTTGCCCCTTCTGGAAATGACCCTTCTTTGCAAAACAACTCGATTTCATGATACCAAGGCAATTCTTCTTCGTCCAGAATCTCCTCTAGTTCGGTTAATGAAACTTCCTTGAGATCTTCCTTCTCAACTCTCGCCTCTACAGATTTCCTAAGGCTGATGAACCAAGGATCTTGAAGAGAAGGTGCGTCCAATCTCTGGACGACGATGGTCTCAGTACTACGACTGAGAGAAAAAGATAAGGAGGAAGCAAGAGATGCCAAAGCATCAGCTAGAATGTTCAGAGAACGGGGAGTATGGATATAGATCAGCTTACGGAATCGCTTAGCAATGAGCATGACCAAATCTTGATAAGGTTTGAGCTTGGGGTCACGAGTACGGTAAGTGGACAGAACTTGCCGTAGAATGAGCTGAGAGTCTCCTATGATGTTTAAATAGCGCGCGCCTAGGAGATAGGCGTGCTTCAAGCCGGCCAGGAGAGCCTCATACTCAGCGATGTTGTTGGTAGCAGGAAATCGCAGTTGATAAGCGAAGGGGATGGTTACTCCCTCTGGAGTAAGAAAGACCGCCCCGATCCCTTGGCTTTGAGAGTTGAGTGCACCGTCAAAGTGCAGAGTCCAGAAGGGATGATGGGAAAGGACAGAGAGATGCTCATCAGGGAAATCATCCTGAATGGAATCGGTATGAGGAATAGGGAGATGTGCAAGATGCTCAGCAATGGCATATCCTTTGACTGCCTTCTGAACAACAAAGGTGATGTCAAATTGAGAGAGGAAGCTCTGCCAGTGAGCTAACCTACTAGAAAGGACGGGCTTTTCTAGGAGATAACGGATCGGGTCCATTCTAGAGATCAACCTAACTGGGTGGGTGAGAAAGTAATGTTTAAGCTTCTGAGCTACCCATACTAAGGCGGCACAAGTCTTCTCCATAGCGGTGTACTTGGATTCAGCTGGATTAAACAGCCGAGAAAGGTAGTACGCGGCTCGCTCTTTCCCTTCATCATCCACTTGTGCTAAGACCGCCCCTAGGGAGTCCTCAATAACCGAGATGTATAGGATTAGGGGTTTCCCAGGGACAGGAGGTTGCAAAACCGGGGGATTGGACAGGTACTCTTTGAGGTCCTCATAGGCTTTTTGACAATCTTGATTCCATTCGAACTTGACCCCCGCCTTAAGCAATTCATAGAACGGGCGGCACCTTTGAGAATGTTGAGATATGAATCTTCTAATGAATTGCAGTCTACCAATCAATCCTCGAAGTTCCGTAATGTTCTTTGGCGGAGGCATGTCCATGACGGCCTGTGCTTTATTAGGATCAATCTGGATCCCCCGTTTGCTCACTATGAACCCTAGCAACTTCCCTGAAGAGACTCCGAATACACACTTCTTCGGATTCATCTTAAGCTTATACTCCCTGGCTCTCTGCAGCACCTTAGCCAGAATAGAGGGGTGTTCTTCTTTTGTTCTTGATTTCACCAAGATGTCATCCACGTAAGCTTCCATGTATATGTGCATCATGTCGTGGAAAATGGCCATCATCGCCCTTTGATAGGTGGCACCTGCGTTCTTCAACCCAAATGGCATAACCACATAACAATACGTGCCCCAGGGCGTGGTGAAGGAAGTTTTCTCTTGATCTTCCGGAGCGAGACGGATTTGATTGTAGCCCGAGTACCCATCCATAAATGACAGAGCTTCATACCCGGCAGTGTTATCCACTAGGACGTCTATATGAGGTAGCGGGAAATCATCTTTGGGACATGCTTTGTTTAGGTCCCTGAAATCAATGCATATGCGCACTTTTCCATCCTTCTTGAGAACAGAGACTATGTTCGCCACCCACTGGGGATATAAGACTACTCTGACGAACTTGGCCTTGTATAGCTTGTCGACCTCTTCTTTGATCCTCAAGGCCATCTGGGGGTGAAATCTTCTTGACCTTTGTTTAACAGGTGTTGCCCCTGGTTTAAGCACGAGTCGATGTTCCACTAAGGAGGGGTCAAGACCTGGCATGTCCTCATAAGACCAGGCGAAAGAATCGCTATACTCCCTTAGTACTTTAATTAGATCTTCTTCTACCTGTAAAGGGAGATCAGCTGAAATAATGATGGGTCTTGGGTCTTCTTCTGTTCCCAAGTTGATTTCCTTTGTAGGTTCATCCACTGCCGTCGACGGCTGGTCGAATCTCTTTAGTCCTTGTGTATATAAGTCGGCAATGTCCTCTATATCGCTGTCTTCATCTATTGGATCCTTCTCATCCAAAACTTCATAGACGCCTAATCCGTCGTCACTCCATCCCCCTTCTATTTCCTCTTCGTCTTTAATCACAATTGCTGTGGCGACGAATTCCGGGCACTTCAAAAGAGCATGACACCGCTGAGCTAGATCTTGCAAGAACCTATCAGGAATAGATCGGGAAGGACGCGCCAGCGGGCGCGGCTCAGGATGGGAAGGATTGGATGACCTAGAACAAGACCCGACTTCTCTAGACCTAACTGACTCTACTTCCTTAGACTCACTAGACCCTAACCCTATCCTAGGGGAGAAAAGGCCTAGTGGAAGGGGAGGAGCAGGGGACTCGTGCCCTTGGGAGGAGGAGGATGGAGACAGGATAGCGTAATCTTCCACTGAAATCTTCGTTTCAAATTTGACGTTTTTTTTTTTTTTTTGGAGATCAGCGGAGACTACATAGCAAGATGGAGGAGGTGGGAGCTGCATAGGGAACAGCTCGGGGAAGATGCAATCAAAGAAGGGATCAGAAGAAGAGAACCACATCTCGTGGAGTTGAGCATTGGGAGAAGGAGGAGTAAATAGAGTGGATAGATCAATGCGCGGGCATTTCCCGCAAGCACACGGAATGAATAGAATCTCTGGTGGATCAATGACGGATGGATTTATCATGACAGGAGGAAGGCGGGGTATGAACTCCCTTTGCTGTAAGATGGATTGGAAGCGTAAGGGAGACCAAGAGAAGATAACTGGAGAGCTCTCCACCTTCTGCAATATAACCACGGGCTGCTTCTTCGGCCTCCACTGTACGAGCCGAACCTCTTGTTGCTTCTGGCGCTCTTCCTCATAAAAGAGCCTCGGCATGGCCTGGCTGTAGTCGAGCATGTCATCATCTGACCCTCTTGGCAAGGAAGGCGGACCTGCAATCGGACAAACTACATCCCTTTTTGGCTGAATCGGCTTTGGAGCTAATGTGCCAGGCTGGAGAGGCCCTTTGACAAAGTGCTCGCGATAATCCCAGGTGAGTGGCCCAGAATCACCCATCATAGATAATGCCGTTTCCTTGTAACCGAGGCCTCTTCTGCCCATTTTCTTTCCCTTGGGTATAGGCTTAGTCATTCCTTGCAGTTGCGCTCCGAGGCCTCTCCCCGGTTGATAGCCCAGTTTCAATATAATATTCCACCCCTTTGAATCTCGGATCTGCGGCTTCATTTTGACATTGACTGGGGTAGTGATGGGCTTGGGAGATGTGTAAGCCTAAGGAAAGTTCAAATCAAGTACTGAAAGAATGGGTCGGCTGCTTGGCCAGAGTGTGGGAAGAACTTGATCTGAGATGGCCTTGACTGTCTGTACTGTGGACAAGCTCTTGACCTTGACGACCCTCCCTTGGAAGGGGAATTTAACGCACTGATGTGCGGTGGAGGGTACGGCGCCAAGCGTGTCAATCCAGGGACGACCCAAGATAGCCTTGAACATAGGGTCGATATCGAGAACATAGAATTCCACGGCCATAGTAAGGGGCCCGAGCTCTGCCTGAATGGTGATTATGCAGTGACATGCTCGCCTTGAGTTGTCATATGCTGCTATAGTGGTGGGAGTAGGCCGTAGTAACTCTTCAGATATGTTGCATACCCGGAGGGTGCTAAGTGGGCAAACATTAATTGAGGCCCCCGTGTCAACCAGTGCTGCTTCAATGTTGACTTTGTTCAGGGTAATTGTTATGCAGAGCGGCATTTGCCGAGCCCCCGGAGGTGCAAGCTCGGTTTCTGTGAATGTAATTGCCGGCCCTTTGGAGATAGTTGCTAGTGCCGTTGGTAAGCTGTCGACTACCATGTCTTCGCTAACCATTACCTTTTGTAAGAAGTCCCTTAGTGCATCCTGATGAAGGGTAGACCTTTTGATTAGCTCCAGTACAGATATCTTAGCGGGTACTCGATCCAGATGATGTAACAAGTCATATTGAGTACCCGGTAGTGGTCCAGCTTCCTCTTGCTCGGCCACTGGCTGAGAGGACTGGGGATTAGAAGTAGTAACGTAACTCCAATGGAACATCTTCCCGCTCCTTAAGGCACAGTTTGCCGCAGTATCCGAAGAGAGTATGACGGGCCCTGTAGGGTGGATGAGTGGGACAGGTGGTGCGGGGAAGGTGATTTGGTGGAGCGTAGGGTTGGTGAGGTTAATGGGGGGTGAGCGGATGATAGGTGAGGGGTTGGTGGAAGGTACGGTGGTGATGGATGTTGATGCGGGTGGAGGGAAGGCTAGTGGATGCTTGAGAGTGGGCGAAGGATTAGGTGGTGGTGTGATGATGGTGAGGGGAGTAAGTGTTGGAGGGAACGATGGGATGGAGAGCGGTAGAGGGTTTGCTGGAGCAGGTGTGGATGGTAGGACGAGCGGAGAGGGTGTCGGTTGTGTGGGGAGGATGAAGGAATGGTTGCGGAGGTTGTGGTGGAAGGCCATTACTTGCGGTGTGGCGCCATCCTCATCAAAGGACCACCCGGCATTGGGGGCCGGTGGTTGAACCACGTTTACTTGTGCTGGTGCCGGCGGCTGCTGCTGAGGAGCAGGTGGATGACTTGGCATCGGGTTCTGGTGGATGCCTAGGTCTTGTACTTGCTGTGGTTGCTGCTGTTGTGGCGGCTGCTGCGGCTGCGGTGCTTGATGCTGCTGCACTTGCTGCCCCTGCGGCTGCCTTCTCTTCTCTTTAATCTCTACAATGGCCCTATGCATTTCGGCCGAGTCAATTCTCTGCCCTTCATGAAGGTCATATACCAGATCCCGGAACTGAAAACATCCTTCTATGGTATGGCCTGGCTGCCTATGGAACATGCAATATTTAGTCTGATCAATTGCCGGGTTCCAAACAGGCCGTTCCGGAGGAAGTTGGATTGCATTTACTAACATGAGTGCCGAGAAAATATCTGTAAGTGTCTCTGGCAATGGAGGATACTGGGCTCTCCGGGGAGCCGGACGCTTGCTATTAGGGTTGTTGTTGTTGTAGCCGTTGGGTGGAGGGACGTTATGGTATTGCGATGGTGGCGGTGGTTGTTGCGGAATGGTGAAGGTGTTTTGAGGAATGGTGAAGGCGGGGGGAGGGTTTTGTGGAGTGGCCTGGAAGTTTTGTGGAGCGGTGTTTTGTGGATTGCGGGGGTTTTGGTTGTAGCGGAAGGGTGCGGCCTGAAATGGAAAAGTAACGGCTTGCACTTGCTCGTTTGTTTGGACTCCCTCGGTAACTGGCCCTTGTGGTTTCTTGTGGTACTTGGGCTTTTGGCTTTCGAAGAGAGAATGGATGGGGGAGTCCTTGAATTGAGTCTGTATGAAGCGCGCCCGGCTGTAGAGTTGATGCATGTTAGCTATATCATTCATTGCCAGGATGTTACGGAAGGTCAGGGTGGCATTGGAAATTAGCAGTTTGACCTTCTCTTCCTTCGGAATGTGGCCAGGCACTCTGGCGGCCATCTGCCTCCACCTGTCTGCATAGGTGGCGAAGTCTTCCTCTGGTTTCATTTTTTCGGCTACTAGGTTTGTAAATGAATATTCTGGTCCGACCCTGTCTTGAAATCGCTGAATGAATTTGTCCTTAACTACCTTAAAACTCTCGGCCTCTTCCAGTGGCAGAGAATAGAACCATTCCAGAGCAACTCCATCTAAGGATCGGCGGAATAAGTATGCCATGAGGCGATCATCATATTGGAACTGCACCGATTCATATAGAAAATCCCTCACATGGATAAAGGGATTGCTATTCCCATCATACTTGCGGTAGTTGGGGAGCTCTGATTGCGGAGGGAACCGAATGTTCTGGAAGCTCGGAATAGGAATATCGGCCAAGGATTGTGGGCCAACCCTTTTCTGGAGGAAATCAAGTTGTTGCTGCATGGCGGCCCACTTGTTAAGCAAGTCCTGCTCTTGGGAGGGAGCAGGGGTAGTGAAGGACGCCGATTGTTGAGGAGCGGATGAAATGATGGTGGCAGACGGGGGAGGCCCATAGGCATGAGTAGAAGGATAGACGGTGGAAATAGGGGGCCCGTAAGAAGGATATTGAGCCTGAGATATAACCGGATGGGAGTGAGTTTGGGCCACCCCTTACTGAGGGTGTAAGAAATCAGAAGGGTTCATGAGAAGCTGTGAAGCCACCGAACCAGAATTGTGATGATCCGCCTGGACAAAAGAAGGGATAGGCGATTTCCCTTTATCAAAAGACTGATGGGCTGAATTGGAAGATTGGCCCATCTCCATGCCAGCGAAAGTGATGGTCCGGGGTTGGACCGGAGTGAGGTCAATCGGAGTGGGCTGAACGGACGGCCCGATAATGGAAGGATTAGATTGACCTTGAACAGCGGCGGGGGGAGAAGCGTTGGACCCTTGCATAGCTTGATATAGGACTTGAAGTTGAGTCGGGTCCAATTGGGCCATCATGTGAAGGACGGAGCCCGCGGAAGGAGTAGAAAGAGAAGGGGTACCTTGACTACCTCCCGCAGATGTGGAGGACGGGAGAGGGGCGGTCCCTTCTCCGGAGGGAAAGGTGGCAACCCTAGGGGGGTTCTCAAGGAGCCCTTGAGGAAGAGAGTCCTCTTGGGAGCGCGGAGGATTGAAGGATGCCATGGTGGATTCGAAGAGGGGATTGGAATAGAACGTGAAGGAAGAAGCGACTGGAGAAGACGATTCAGGCGGACGAAAACAACTCCACATGCAACGGACAACCTTGACAAAATGCAAAAACAACCAACACAAAACACACAATAAGCAACCAAACTTGGGTGATTTTAACAAGATGTAAGTGATAAAAGATGAAGACACTCAAAAATCAAGCAAGTTGTTTAGAATGATGCGACAAGATTCTTATGTTTTCTCCTTTGGAACTTTAGTGAATTGATCGATATGTACTCTCAACAATGGGTTCCTAATAGGAGATGGATATGGGACTTGGCTTGACTCTAAGTGTAACCACTCAATCACTTATGCAATCCTAGACACGGGGTGGGAAAGGTACAACCAGCCCGGCGTCCGTGTGGGAATCCACGGCTCACAGGGACTTATGGAGGTCCCTGCTGTGATTTCCTAGTCGGCCCCAAGGAGTATGGAGACGAGAGGTCCTCGCAACAAGGTAAAAAAATGCAATCTAATGTATGAAGAGATGAATGACCCTATGTGCACCGGAGTGCATGCAAAGTCTAGCCTGACAATCTAGCAATCAATAGTGCACACCATGATATACAGATATGAGCAAAGCAAGAGGAAGGTCAAGTGTCACCCAAGCAATAAATCACAGCAAAAAACTATGGAAATAAATGCACCTTGGATGCGTACCTGCCAGGAGAGTAACGGTCGAAGGCCCCTGCGTCAGAGAGAAATAACGGTCGAAGGCCAGACCGCCAGATAATATATAACGCAGGGGGATGAGACCGTCAGATGAGCCAGAGAACCAAAACCAAGCAGAAGTAACCGGAAAGCCCGTGGATGCTCACACAGCAGAACCAAAGCGGCGGTCTAATGCCCCTGCGTCAGAGAACTGTGACGCGGGGACACCTGGCCGTCATAGAACTCAGAAATCCAGAATATGCATTAATCAAAGGGGAAACAAAGGGCAACTCAACAAGCAGATGATGGCGGGTTTTGAACAAGAATCAAGAGCACGATTGGCACAAGCTGTCCCACCGTGATCGCCAAAAAAATTATCTGTTGATATTTATTTGCCTACCTTTTATCTTACTTTTGAGGTTTGCAAAGTAACATGGCAAGATGACAAACAAGCAATCAAAGATCTACTCACGACCTATGAACATGTGAACATGAACCTAGGCAATCATAGCTAGCTCTAGCATGGGCATGCTATCTCAGTCAAATTACGCTAAGGAAAAAGGAAAACACACGCCGGGGCGTGGAGCAAGGAGTAAATAAAAACACACCGTGAAGGTGGAGCAAGCAAGGAAAGTAAAGATGATATGATGAAGAAGACAGTTAATGCCTAATACCAAGGAAAGATGTGATCGCCACCAAAGTAAACACAAGTCAAAAGACCTGAATATACCTTGGAAATAGGTGGATGAAGCACCCGCCCACGGGAGAGAAAACCAAGGAAAGCCTGCAGATTAACTTGGAAGTAACGGCCAGAACCCTGTGCGTCGCTTGGAAGCGACGGCCGCAAGATAGACCGCCAGAAGATAGTGACGCGCCTACACCAGACCGTCAGGTAACCTGCAGTAGTAAAGCTTGAATCCTTTTAACTCCAACTCTTCCAGCCGGCTAGAAGGCTTGGGCCTCGTGCTAATGAACCTGTAAACCTGCCAAAGATGTAGAAAGATAAGACAACCTCAATTAGCCCTTTTCACAAGTATAGCATCAATTCTTAAAGAGTTTAAGAACATCAAAAGGAGAGGGAATTACCGGGGAGTTTTTGGTTTTTTAACCCCTCTGGGTGTTTTAAAAGTTTGGAAGGATGTTTATATGCTTAAAGAACAGTGAAAAACGTGGAGGAAGAGGAGGGACAATGCTTTGTTTGAGGAAAAACCAAGGAAGAACTCAAGCATGCAATGATAAACTTGAAAGATAAAAACTAAAAGACTCCCTTGATTGGAAGATGGATGGACGTGGGAAACAGCTCCTCCTGGATGAAGATGGCTCCTGAGTTCAGCAGCACTTCGTCGTGAATTCAAATCTCCCCCCCTTTTTTGCCATGAATTCAAGGGTTCTATTTATAGACCCTCAAAACTCGTAGGTCAAGCAGAGGATAATTCAGCAGGAAAGAGGGATAACTCTTAGCAAATCTTTGAGGATAATATCACCAAGAGTCCATAGAATCAAACGGGAGGTCCTGAAGATCGGATTTGAAAGAGATAACGTTAATCCAAATTCTTATCTCAACCACGGAGTAGCAGAGAAAAGGCCTGAACTGCCAGGACTCTCGGAAAGAAGTAACGGCTGCACGATAGACCGCCACTTGGAAGTAACGCACCAAGGATCATCCGTTACTTTCAACCCTATCCCAAAGAGATAAGATCAACGGGAAGAAGACCCAACAAGTTGGACTCTTCAAGGAAGCAACGGCCAAGGCATAGGGCGTCACAAAGAAACAACGGCTGCACGACAGACCGTTATTATCAACGTAGAATTAAAAGGATAAGCACTGACCACGAGGCCTTAGCCTTTAGGACTCTTCAAAGAGTAACGGTCCAGGACCCATGCGTCAGAAGTAAGAAACGCGCCGGACTGGGACCGTTATTATCATTGAGGTTCAAAAAATATAATGAAGAGGATTACCAAGCTTTACCAACGAAATGCCACCAGGAGCCACATCTTAATCCAGGAATTAAGACCCAAGAAACAGGCTTCAACTGATCAAGAGACTCGTCAAAGAATGAACAACTCGGAGCATCATAAGAAATGAATAAGGAGATGACCCGACTTATTGGGTATAAAACGGGTGTCAACACCTGCCACATACCGTCAGTGACTAATCGATGAGTGGTAGAGTCTCAGTCAGGGAGATCGGTCCATCTCCGAGTACATCGCTGAGTTTGATGAGTACTTTTTGCGATGTGGTGTCACGGAGGAGAGCACCATGCCCATTTCCCGCTGCCATCGTGGTCTGCGGCGCAACTACAGTATGAGCTTTTTCGCCGCAATGTGACCAAGTTGGAAGACACGTACCATGTTGCTCTTGAGATGGAGCACTTTGAGGGAGAGTTCGAGTCTACCCAATGGTTGGGCCACATCCCTCTTCGTAGTGCTGAGCCCCGTAGCTCCTTAGGCCCATATCCGAGGGTCCCCATGGCTCGACCTCAAGAGCCCACCCGTCAGGAGCATTTCACTCCAAGGCCTCACCCTCCCCAACCCTGGGATCAACCTCCATCCTAGCCACCGGAACCCATTGCCCGCCCCCCGGCACCTACACATCCACCCCTGTTACCTACACCCCCTGTCCGTCGGGAGGATAAGGGTAAGGGCCCACTTATCGGAGAGACTAGTAGGTCACGACTGCAGTGTTATCACTGTCATGGGTTTGGCCACTTTGCCGGTCAATGTCCCACTCGTACCTCACTAGCCCTAGGGGACAAAAGGGTTGGAGAAGCCTCACCTTCTGGGTTTGTGTCTGTTAGCTATGAGGCCGAGCCAGAATTAGCTGATGAATTCTATGAAGAAGACCCGGAAGAACCCATCGACACCCAGGATGCAGCACTCAGATGATGACGACCTAGGGGTGATGTCACTGCATTAAGTCTAGGGTCCTGCATGTGTAGCAACCCTGATAAATGAATATTTGAAATAAATTAAAACATATATATATTACAGTAGTAATACAGATAATAAGAATAGGGTTAATTAGATGAAGTAAAACAAAATTAAAATCACGCCTCTTATTAGGGCGTTAATTCAAAAAGAAACGCCTCTATCAAAGGCGTGACTAAAGAAAGGACGCCCACACGTGCGGTCGTCAACTCTCACGACCAAATAGGCAAGCAAGAGAAACGCCCATATATGGGGCGTGTTTCAAAAACAAGGAACGCCCTTATCCAAGACGTTTCTTAAGAAACGACCTGAACAAGGTCGTTAATTAAAGAATCGATGCCCTTACCTAAGGCGTTAATTCAGTTCGTGAACCGTTCGAACCCAGAACTTATCTAGGGTAAGTGATAAGCATTAGAAGGAGTTCAAACGTGGTAATGACTCTATCATAGAAGTATTGCTTCCACACAATCACTAACCCTAATAGGACACCCAAAATCCTATAAAAACTTTCGTTCGGCCAACCCTAAAACTATTTGGACGAACTACTGCTGCAGGTACGTGAAGAACATATGTTCTTCCATTTTTTTTTCTCTTTTCTTCTTATGTTTACAGTCGCATGAAGAATATTGATTATTCTTCTTCTCTTATTAGCAGTTTAAGAGGCTCGGGCGTTTGAGGAACAAGAGTTCTTCATCCGTGTGTAAGTACCCCTTCCTCTACCTACAGTCCATGGATTTCAAGGAAACTAATATCTTCAATCTATCCTCTGTAGGATTCATCCAACGTCTGCAGCATCATTGATTCTTACAAATCCCTCACGGTCATCTCCAAATCAACTCTTAAGGTAGGTTTTCTCAAGTTACGGTAGCCCAAATGAAATTAATGCAAGATATATATATATAAGCATGTCATGCATATGGTTATTATAGTTTCCATGCATTTTCTGAAATATTTTGAAAGAGACGCCCCTGTCAAGGGCGCTGATTTACAAGACACGACCATGTCCAGGTCGTCAATTTAATATTTGACGCCCTGTACACAGGCGTTAATTTCATGTAAATCTTCAGAACGGATTATCCATGCAATTACATGAAATCAATCAATAATTGTTAACGGTTAAAAGTCAATAAGCATGAAACATCAAATCTAAAATACTGCATCTGATTTCCTGCCAATTTCCTGTCATGACTATATGATTGTTATCATTGATTATCGTGCAAATCTTGCTTTCCTAGTATCTCTTGAATTCACGACCTAGACTAGGTCGTTTTCCATGTGGTAACGCCCCATCACAGGGCGTGAATTAAAAATAAACGCCCCTTACTAGGGCGCGTATCTGTTAAAATCCTGGAATATATATTCTGTGAAAATAAGAATTAAATGATTAACGCCCCTGCCAAGGGCGCGTTTTTGATAATTTCTGAAAATGAATATGTTCTGAAAAATATTGTAAATAAAAAGACGCCTGCTACAGTAGTCGTCAACTTTTGAAGAAACGCCCCTTCCGAAGGCGCGTCTTAGATAAATTATTGAATTATTGAAAATTCTGCAAAACGGACCATAGGTAAACGCCCTTCTGTTAGGCGTTAATTACTTGAGAAACGACTTGACCTAAGTCGTTATTTTACTGTAAGCTGATTTTTTTCTTTGATTTGCTAACCGATGGTTTATATATTATACATATATATATATATCGGCACTATTCTCCATTCCGTGAGTATAGTCCCACTTTTTACGTTGATTTATCGATCACACTCAATTCTCATTGACATACAAGCTCTCCTTTGGACATTCCGTTCCTTTGGACTAGCGAGTTAGTCATAGAGACCTCCGTAAGACTCCTCGTAGCCTTGGATTCCCTCAAGGCCGACTGAGCTGGTTGTACCCTAAAAACCCATTACACCATTGATGCCATGTCACTCTAAAGAAACATGGTATACCGGCCCTTATGATTATACAAAGAGTATATCATAAGAAATTCTTAATGGGATGATGATATCATGCCATATCATGTCGTTCTTGTAAACCTCAATTCTATGATAAGAATGAGGGTATCTTACCTTTGATATACTATTCATGTGGACCTCAATTCTATATAAAGAATGTCCATATTGATTTGTCATGGTACCTCAGTTAAGGGAACCATAATCTACCTAGTTTTATCGATATCGTGATTATACCGTTATTATCGCCATTCTATGTCCTTTGTCATATTTTGAACTCTATTCTATCAAAGTTGTCATACGTGTCTACAAGCTTGATTATTGAAATTCTATGTTGGCTATAAACAAGAGTGGATGTCAAAACACATGATAAATGCCTGCGCATATAGGGCCCGATCTGGTCCTGGGAGGAGCACCCGAAAGTACTTGTGCCCATGGGAGTTAAAATGATAAGGTATCTGGCATTATACCGAGTACTTGACTTGCTTGATTGGACATTCCACACACATCTTGTACTTGAATCGTACTTGACTTTACATGAAATGCGTGGCCCGAAAGAGGGTAATTTATTTGCTTGATACATGATAGCCAAAGTTCTTGACATGACTCGATAATGGTACTTGCTTGAATATCTTGAATAACTGGTATCTTGTTGAAAGTTCATGATAAGTTCATCTTATTTTCTTGATATTACATCCTCTCTATCTTGTCATTTCATGCGAGCATGCATAGCCTTATTGCATTCATGAAAATGTAATTACTTAAACCCCTTGCTAGTACTTGAGATATAATTTCCTACTGAGCGTTCGCTCATTCCGTTTGTCCCTTTTTACTTTTCAGGTAAGTCCGACGACGATGGAAGTCAATCGGATGGGAATGATCAAGAGTGAAAGAGATAGAGATTCTCCAAAGTGTCATCTAGTCTTTTCTATAGTTCCTTGAGTCAACTATGTATTCAATCCCTTTTTATTAAACAGAGTATTGGATTTGTAATAGTCTATCCGTTATGAAATAAAGGATTGGGTTATCTTGCTATTTTGCGCATCTCTGTCTTTGTGTCGAATACACGACCACTCTGATTGACATGATTGATATAGACACGTCGCGCATCTCCGGGTATCTTCCGCGCTCGGGGCGTGACAGTCTTTGTGGTATCAGAGCCTAAGGTATTCAATTCCTAGGAAACCCAAGTCCAAGGATAGGTTTCAAAACCTTTAACCAAGTGAGAGTGGGTAGAACCAAGGGTTAAATGATCAATGAGTCCTTTATAAGATCATAGTGATATAATACTAACATAGCTATTGTAATTGTAGGATAATGGCTGCCGAACGTGCTCAATGGCGCAACATGCAGCGTACCCTCCAAGGGATGACCCAAGTGCTACAACAGGTAGCACAAGGTGGTGCTCCACGAGCTGGAAGCTTACACCAAGCATTCAAGAATATGAATCCCCCGAAGTTCATGGGATCGACCGATCCAGACGATGCCGAGCATTGGGTTCGGGAGATTGAACGTATATTCCGTGTTATGCAATGCACGGATCAAGACAAAGTCTTATTAGCTACTTTCCAGTTAGGAAAGGATGCTAGATGCTGGTGGGAGTCGATTGAAGCTACTATTGACCCAACTCAAGTTACATGGGGTGAATTCGTTGAATATTTCAACGCCAAATATTTCTCTGATAGGGTCCAGGAAAAGAAGGCCGCCGAATTTGCCGCATTAAAGCAAAGATCTTTATCGGTGGCTGATTATGAAGCACAGTTTTCTAGACTGTCTAGATATGCTAAGCATTTAATTAGCACGGAAAAGATGAAAGCCCGTAGATTTCTTAATGGGCTTAGGCCCCACTACATTACTCAACTGGCGCCTATGGATATTCAAGTTTATACTGAAATAGTGCGCCGAGCTCAGTTGCTTGAAGATGCCACGGAACTATCTGATAGGATCCGTGGGAAAGACAAAAAGGAGCAAGTCACAAGTTCGGGTTCTTTTAAACCCAACTTTAAGAAGAGGCCTAATAATGGAGGCTCTTCCTCTCAAGATCAGAAGTTCAAGAAATCCAAGCCTTTCTCTATCACCACTACACCTTCAAACGTAGTATGCAAGCATTGTGACAAGGCTGGTCACAAAACAGAAGAATGCTGGAGGAAATTAGGAGCATGTCTCCGTTGTGGGAGTCGTGAACATCGGATTCCCGATTGTCCATTAATGAATGACCAAGACGGTGAGGGTAAACGCCCAGTGACAAGGAACGCGCGTCTTCATGCAATCCAAGAGACCGAACCAGAAGAAGAAGGCGGATAGGTGGAAGGTACATTAAAAATTTGTTCCAAATATGCACATGTCTTATTTGATACGGGTGCATCGCATTCCATTATTTCCAAGAAGTTTGCTGACCCATTACCTCTAGAACCAGAATGGATGAAATTAGTATTGTCTACTCCTCTCGGAAACGAGACGGATATCACACATCATTACCAAAACTGTGAGGTATTGGTTCGAGGAAAGAATTTTCCTATTGATCTTATCTGCTTAGATCTAAAAGAGTATGATGTTATACTAGGAGCAGATTGGTTATCCAAATACCAGGCAACGGTTGATTGCCGTGATAGCAAGATTGTTTTCAAGGAATTTCCGGAACTGACTTATACTAGTCCTAAGAGTCGAAGCAAATCCCCTCTTATCTCGGCTCTTCGAGCAAGCAAGCTCGTCAAGAAAGGATGTGTATCCTTCCTTGCTTTTGTCACTATTAAAGAAGCTAAGGAAAACCAAGATAGAAGACGTTCAAGTAGTACGAGAATTCCCAGACGTATTTCCGGAAGAATTGCCGGGATTACCCCCGCAAGGAGATGTGGCCTTTACCATCGACTTAGTCCCTGGTGCTGGTCCCGTTTCAAAGGCACCATATAGAATGTCCCCTGCTGAACTCAAGGAGTTGAAGGAGCAGTTGCTGGAACTAATCCGAAAAGGGTTTATTAGACCAAGTACTTCCCCGTGGGGAGCACCAGTCTTATTTGTAAAGAAGAAGGATGGATCCATGAGATTGTGTATCGACTATCGACAATTGAATCATCTTACTATCAAGAACAAGTATCCACTGCCGAGAATCGATGAATTATTTGATCAGATTTCAGGATCCAAATATTTTTCCAAGATTGATCTCAGGTCGGGATACCATCAATTAAGAATCAAGGATGATGACATTCACAAGACTGCATTCAGAAGCAGGTATGGTCATTACGAATTTGTTGTTATGCCTTTTGGACTAACAAATGCCCCTGCTGCCTTTATACAGTTAATGAATAGCATATTCAGGCCTTACTTGGATCAATTCGTAGTAGTCTTCATTGATGATATATTGATATATTCCAAGACTAAGGAAGAACATGAAGAACATTTGAGGATTGCATTGCAAGTCTTGAGGACAAATCAATTATATGCTAAACTCAGCAAATGCGAGTTCTGTCTTGAAGAAGTGGCTTTTCTCGGGCATGTCATATCAAAGGACGGATTATCTGTAGATCCGTCAAAAGTTGAAGCTGTGAGAAACTGGGAAAGACCCACTAATGCAAGCGAGATCAGAAGTTTCTTAGGTCTTGCAGGCTATTATCGGCGATTCATCAAAGATTTCTCTAAGATCGCCGTGCCCCTTACTAGGTTAACTCGCAAGGAGATCCGATACGAATGGAGTGAGGAATGTGAAAGAAGTTTTCAAACTCTCAAGGATCATCTCACCACAGCTCCGGTCTTAGCTCTACCGATAGAAGGAGAGAAATTCGAGGTCTACACTGATGCTTCTGGCATTGGCCTCGGATGTGTCCTAATGCAACAAGGAAAGGTCATAGCATACTCTTCACGTCAGCTGAAGAAGCATGAGGAGAATTACCCCGTCCATGACTTAGAACTGGCCGCGGTAGTATTTGCCCTAAAGATATGGAGACACTACTTATATGGAGCACAGTTTACTGTATACTCCGATCACAAAAGTCTCAAATATCTATTTTCACAAAAAGAGCTAAACATGAGACAAAGACGCTGGCTAGAATATCTCAAGGACTTCGACTTCAATATACAATACCATCCCGGAAAGGGTAATTATGTTGCTGACGCCCTTAGTCGAAAGCCGAGAGCAATGATAGCAAATTGTATGATGCAAGAATGGAGGTTACTTGAACAATTTTCCGAGCTCAATATAAGCTTGGACACGGAATCCAAATTTGTCACACTATCTCATGTAAGCATACAGTCAGATTTGTTATCTGAGATACAAACACTTCAGGATGATGATCCTATGTTAGTAGAAATCAAAGGCAGATTAGAAGGACAATCTGATTTTCAACTAACTTCTGATGGAAGATTATCGTTCAAAGATAGAACTTGTATACCTGATTGTCCGGAATTAAAGAAGAAGATCTTAGATGAAGCTCACCGATCAAGGTACACTATTCATCCAGGATCAACCAAAATGTACCAAGATGTAAAGAGGAACTTTTGGTGGCCTAATATGAAAAGAGAAATAGCGGACTATGTATCGCGCTGTCTCACATGCCAACAGGTCAAGGCGGAACACCAAAAGCCTACGGGAAAACTACATCCTCTAGATATTCCTAAGTGGAAATGGGAGGATATTGGTATGGACTTCATCATGGAAAGGAGGACATGATGGAATCTGGGTTATCATTGACCGATTGACTAAATCGGCACATTTCTTGCCAATCAAAAGCCGATGGTCAATTAATGTGCTAGCTGCACTATACATCAAAGAAATAGTCAGGATACATGGAATTCCCGTCTCAATCATGTCTGATAGAGATCCCCGTTTTACTTCTCATTTTTGGAAGGGATTACAACATTCGTTGGGAACAAGGCTCAACTTTAGTACTGCTTTTCACCCACAAACGGATGGTCAGACCGAGCGAACTAATCAAGTTGTTGAAGATATGCTGAGAGCATGCATTATTGACTTTGGAGGAAGCTGGCATGACCACTTACCTTTAGTTGAATTTGCATATAATAATAGCTACCAAGCTAGTATCCAAATGGCACCTTTCGAAGCCTTATACGGAAGGAGTTGCCGATCTCCCATATGTTGGAACGAAGTTGGAGAGAAACAACTATTAGGTCCAGACATGGTAAGGGATACAACTGAGAAGATACAAGTAATCAGAGAAAGATTGCAAGTTGCTCAGACGAGACAAAAAGCTTATGCTGATACAAGAAGGAGAGATCTTGAATTCCAAATCGGAGATCATGTATTTCTCAAGATATCGCCTGGACGTGGCATACGAAGATTTGGTGTTAAGGGCAAGCTTACGCCAAGATTCATCGGACCATTTGAGATACTCGAAAGAATTGGCGAGGTTGCTTATCGCATCGCGTTGCCTCCTCAGTTGTCCGAGGTACACAATGTATTTCACATATCTATGTTGAAGAAGTATGTGCACGATCCGTCACATATTATTGAGCATGGAGATCTGATGATCCAGAAAGATCTCACATATGAACAGAGGCCTTTGAAGATATTAGATCGAGAAATACGAGCTCTAAGGAATAAGGTTATTCCCATGCTCAAGGTGCAATGGAATAAGAATCCTGAACGCGAAGCGACATGGGAGACCGAAGAATCTATGAAGAAACGATTTCCCGAGTTATTCTAAGAGGTATATGTTCTACGCTCTCCACATGTATAATTATATATATATTGAATTTGGGGACCAAATTCTTTTTAAGTGGGGGAGGGTGTAGCAACCCTGATAAATGAATATTTGAAATAAATTAAAACATATATATATTACAGTAGTAATACAGATAATAAGAATAGGGTTAATTAGATGAAGTAAAACAAAATTAAAATCACGCCTCTTATTAGGGCGTTAATTCAAAAAGAAACGCCTCTATCAAAGGCGTGACTAAAGAAAGGACGCCCACACGTGCGGTCGTCAACTCTCACGACCAAATAGGCAAGCAAGAGAAACGCCCATATATGGGGCGTGTTTCAAAAACAAGGAACGCCCTTATCCAAGACGTTTCTTAAGAAACGACCTGAACAAGGTCGTTAATTAAAGAATCGACGCCCTTACCTAAGGCGTTAATTCAGTTCGTGAACCGTTCGAACCCAGAACTTATCCAGGGTAAGTGATAAGCATTAGAAGGAGTTCAAACGTGGTAATGACTCTATCATAGAAGTATTGCTTCCACACAATCACTAACCCTAATAGGACACCCAAAATCCTATAAAAACTTTCGTTCGGCCAACCCTAAAACTATTTGGACGAACTACTGCTGCAGGTACGTGAAGAACATATGTTCTTCCATTTTTTTTTCTCTTTTCTTCTTATGTTTACAGTCGCATGAAGAATATTGATTATTCTTCTTCTCTTATTAGCAGTTTAAGAGGCTCGGGCGTTTGAGGAACAAGAGTTCTTCATCCGTGTGTAAGTACCCCTTCCTCTACCTACAGTCCATGGATTTCAAGGAAACTAATATCTTCAATCTATCCTCTGTAGGATTCATCCAACGTCTGCAGCATCATTGATTCTTACAAATCCCTCACGGTCATCTCCAAATCAACTCTTAAGGTAGGTTTTCTCAAGTTACGGTAGCCCAAATGAAATTAATGCAAGATATATATATATATATAAGCATGTCATGCATATGGTTATTATAGTTTCCATGCGTTTTCTGAAATATTTTGAAAGAGACGCCCCTGTCAAGGGCGCTAATTTACAAGACACGACCATGTCCAGGTCGTCAATTTAATATTTGACGCCCTGTACACAGGCGTTAATTTCATGTAAATCTTCAGAACGGATTATCCATGCAATTACATGAAATCAATCAATAATTGTTAACGGTTAAAAGTCAATAAGCATGAAACATCAAATCTAAAATACTGCATCTGATTTCCTGCCAATTTCCTGTCATGACTATATGATTGTTATCATTGATTATCGTGCAAATCTTGCTTTCCTAGTATCTCTTGAATTCACGACCTAGACTAGGTCGTTTTCCATGTGGTAACGCCCCATCACAGGGCGTGAATTAAAAATAAACGCCCCTTACTAGGGCGCGTATCTGTTAAAATCCTGGAATATATATTCTGTGAAAATAAGAATTAAATGATTAACGCCCCTGCCAAGGGCGCGTTTTTGATAATTTCTGAAAATGAATATGTTCTGAAAAATATTGTAAATAAAAAGACGCCTGCTACAGTAGTCGTCAACTTTTGAAGAAACGCCCCTTCCGAAGGCGCGTCTTAGATAAATTATTGAATTATTGAAAATTCTGCAAAACGGACCATAGGTAAACGCCCTTCTGTTAGGCGTTAATTACTTGAGAAACGACTTGACCTAAGTCGTTATTTTACTGTAAGCTGATTTTTTTCTTTGATTTGCTAACCGATGGTTTATATATTATACATATATATATATATCGGCACTATTCTCCATTCCGTGAGTATAGTCCCACTTTTTACGTTGATTTATCGATCACACTCAATTCTCATTGACATACAAGCTCTCCTTTGGACATTCCGTTCCTTTGGACTAGCGAGTTAGTCATAGAGACCTCCGTAAGACTCCTCGTAGCCTTGGATTCCCTCAAGGCCGACTGAGCTGGTTGTACCCTAAAAACCCATTACACCATTGATGCCATGTCACTCTAAAGAAACATGGTATACCGGCCCTTATGATTATACAAAGAGTATATCATAAGAAATTCTTAATGGGATGATGATATCATGCCATATCATGTCGTTCTTGTAAACCTCAATTCTATGATAAGAATGAGGGTATCTTACCTTTGATATACTGTTCATGTGGACCTCAATTCTATATAAAGAATGTCCATATTGATTTGTCATGGTACCTCAGTTAAGGGAACCATAATCTACCTAGTTTTATCGATATCGTGATTATACCGTTATTATCGCCATTCTATGTCCTTTGTCATATTTTGAACTCTATTCTATCAAAGTTGTCATACGTGTCTACAAGCTTGATTATTGAAATTCTATGTTGGCTATAAACAAGAGTGGATGTCAAAACACATGATAAATGCCTGCGCATATAGGGCCCGATCTGGTCCTGGGAGGAGCACCCGAAAGTACTTGTGCCCATGGGAGTTAAAATGATAAGGTATCTGGCATTATACCGAGTACTTGACTTGCTTGATTGGACATTCCACACACATCTTGTACTTGAATCGTACTTGACTTTACATGAAATGCGTGGCCCGAAAGAGGGTAATTTATTTGCTTGATACATGATAGCCAAAGTTCTTGACATGACTCGATAATGGTACTTGCTTGAATATCTTGAATAACTGGTATCTTGTTGAAAGTTCATGATAAGTTCATCTTATTTTCTTGATATTACATCCTCTCTATCTTGTCGTTTCATGCGAGCATGCATAGCCTTATTGCATTCATGAAAATGTAATTACTTAAACCCCTTGCTAGTACTTGAGATATAATTTCCTACTGAGCGTTCGCTCATTCCGTTTGTCCCTTTTTACTTTTCAGGTAAGTCCGACGACGATGGAAGTCAATCGGATGGGAATGATCAAGAGTGAAAGAGATAGAGATTCTCCAAAGTGTCATCTAGTCTTTTCTATAGTTCCTTGAGTCAACTATGTATTCAATCCCTTTTTATTAAACAGAGTATTGGATTTGTAATAGTCTATCCATTATGAAATAAAGGATTGGGTTATCTTGCTATTTTGCGCATCTCTGTCTTTGTGTCGAATACACGACCACTCTGATTGACATGATTGATATAGACACGTCGCGCATCTCCGGGTATCTTCCGCGCTCGGGGCGTGACAGCATGAGTCCGTTTTCTTATTTGTGTGGTTTGTTTGTGTGGTTTGTTAAGAGTCTATGGATACATTTGTCAGTGCATGGTGAGTTTGCATGTGTCTTGTGCAAGCTCGTAGATGTCAGTCCCTCGTGAGTATGAGGCAAGTCGGCTATATTGCGTACGTTGTAGCCTTGCCGGAGTATGAGATCAGCTCTACATCCATGTCCCGGATCTAGTCACCTATAGGGACCCAACGGTTATTCCTAATGAGTCTTCGAGTCGCCTCCTCCCCTTTGAGAGTGACCCCACCCCGGAGTGTTCACCACTAGCCTCGTTCCCATAGCAGCTTGTACATATCGAGTATATACGAAATGAGCAGGTGATGATTACTTGGAGTGGAGCGTACCCGCGCTACTTTGTACGGTGATAGATCCGTCGGAGCTACTCGAGCAGCCGCACCCTTACTCGACTGGGTCGAGTTCTTCCCACCTGGGGAGAATTGATGGGAATCAACTCCGAGCATGTACATTTTATTTTTGTATTTGTGTCCTTTTGTTTGTAATTATACCCTCGGCTAATGGGGTTTGTAATTGTAAGACTTTATAATCCAAAGGGTTAGTCTTTAAATTCTTTGGGTTTCGATGTAATATGCCAATGATCCAGTAGGGTCCCCCACCCTCTTTCCCTTTGGTCTACATAGGTCCTAGTGCCCATGTAAGGCTGGTTCAAAGTCCAAGGTTGGACTTGGACCAAGGGGGGACAAGGTAGAAAAAAATTCAAAATTGGATGCCCTTAAGTCAAGGGGGCGCCCCCCTTATAATATAGTTTATTAGGTGTTGTAATTTTATTTAATGTTGCCATTTGACCACATGGGGGAATAATGCCTAATACCCCATTTGCCCTCCCCAAATCCTAGATCTAGGGGTTGGCTTGGTCTTTTTCACATTTTTAGATATCCTTGTATTTTTCCATTTGGTAGAATTAATGAAAGAAATTTAAGTGAAATTGCCAAGAGCAAGGTGCGCACCCCCCTCTCCCCTCTCTGGTTCTTCTTCTTCCTCCATTCTCCGGGGTGAGAAGCCCTCTTCTATCTCTTCTTCTGAGTATCTAGATCCTTCTTCGCCACTGCCGCCGCCCCTGCCGCTGTTTGTGCCACCGACGAGCCACCGCGAAGCACCTCCCGAGTTGCTGTCCAGAGAGCTATTTTGCTGGACAGAGGTCTACTTCGGGAATTCTCTCTCCCAAATCCCAGATCTGGCGAGGCTGAGATTTTGAGGGTAGGTTGTTGAGTCTCCTTGAGTGATTTTGATGATAACAAAACTCTGAGTGGAGAATTTATCTCGGCCCGTGTCTTAAGACTCTATATACGAGCTAATGGGGTTCAAGTTTATACCTATCAATTCTACGAAAAACTCATAAGTTTTATTTGAATCATGTGTTTCAAATTGAGTTAACCTTGTCTAAACAAACCCCAAAATTCATGATACAATCATTCACTTAAAACCCTTGTTACCTTGATCAATTTCTCCGGGCTAACAACTCAGTTTTGCAGGTCCAGGCTATTCCGGTCAACCAGGACCACAGGCCCGGTCGACCAGTTTTTCCAAAGATGAAGGGTGGCAAGTTTTACAGGCTTCGATCGACCTGGACCCCAGAACCGGTTGACCGGTTCTTCTAGAAACCAAAAACTCCGGAAGTTACAGGTTTCAGTCGACCGCCCCTGGAATTCCAGTCGACCGGAATTCCCGAAGCCCTCTTTTGTTGACTTTTGGTCCAAGCTCGAAAAGAGGGAGTTTCTCCCAATTGTTTAAACCCTTTGGTCTCAGTCTTGGAGTGAATTGTGGATCTGGTCTAGGGACTTGTCTCCTGACCTTCCAAGATCTATAAAATATCTCTTTGGGGTCATAAACCCTAAGGCTTTTGAAGAAGAAGAAGAAGGAGAGGCTGTCAAGGAGAGGGTGCTGGTACTGTTCACGTGAACATTGATCCGAGAGAAATTCTTCATCCAAGAGTTGAAGTTTTCAAGAGCAAATCTGCATCCAAATGAAGTGAAGATCAAGCCAAGAGCAAGCTTCATTCAATACTATCTTCATCCACTAAGGGGGAGCCTGATCTATAATTTCACTTCTTGTTTTTGTTCCCTCCATTCATGTTTGAGCTGATTCGTGCTTCTCGTGTAATATTCAAGCACTCGTGTATGTGGTTCTAGACAGATCCGTGAGGTGGAGGATTTAGCTCGGCTCGTGTCTTAAGACTCTATATACGAGCTAATGGGGTTCAAGTTTATACCTATCAATTCTGCGAAAAACACATAAGTTTTATTTGAATCATGTGTTTCAAATTGAGTTAACCTTGTTTAAACAAACCCCAAAATTCATGATACAATCATTCACTTAAAACCCTTGTTACCCTGATCAATTTCTTCGGGCTAACAACTCGGTTTTGCAGGTCCAGGCTATTCCGGTCGACCAGGACCATAGGCCTGGTCGACCAATTTTTCCAGAGACAAAGGGTAGCAAGTTTTATAGGTTTTGGTCGACCTGGACCCCAGAACTGGTCGACCGGTTTGGTCACGGGGAGGAATACTCAAATTGGCCCGGTCGACCAGTTTAAGTCTCGGGAAGGAATACTCAAATTCCGACCTTGTGAGGAAGGTGTTAAGGTCCCTACCGTCTGCTTGGCACACAAAAGTCACGGTAATTGAAGACTTAAAGAACCTATCAACTCTCACCTTGGATGAACTCATAGGGTCACTCATGACCTATGAGATAAATATAAAGAGGACAGTTGATGAAGACATCAAGTAGAAAAAGGTCATTGGACTGAAAGCTCATCACTCCGATGACGAATTTCAAGAAGGTGAATCAAGTGACAGAAGCAATGAAGAGGAAGAATTGGCGATGATAACTCGCCAAGTGAGGAAATTTCTAAGGAAGAAGAGAAATTTTCAGGGAAACTTTAGAAAGGGGCAATGAAGGTCCACGTAAACCAAAGGCGAATCGAGCTCAAACATGAATGGAAGGAACAAAAACAAGAAGTGAAAATATAGATCAGGCTCCCCCTTAGTGGATGCAGATAGTATTGAATGAAGCTTGCTCTTGGCTTGATCTTCACATCATTTGGATGCAGATTTGCTCTTGAAAGCTTCAGCTCTTGGATGAAGAACTTCTCTCGGATCAATGTTCACGTAAACAGTACCAGCACCCTCTCCTTGCAGTCTCTCCTTCTTATTCTTCTTCAAAAGCCTTATGGTTTATGACCCCAAAGAGATCTTTTATAGATCTTGGAAGGTCAGGAGACAAGTCCCTAGAACAGATCCACAATTCACTCCAAGACTGAGACCAAAGGGTTTAAACAATTGGGAGAAACTCCCTCTTTTCGAGCTTGGACCAAAAGTTAACAAAAGAGGGCTTCGGGAATTCCGGTCGACTGAAATTACAGGGGTGGTCGACTGAAACCTGTAACTTCCAGAGTTTTTTGTTTCTAGAAGAACCGGTCGACCGATTCTGGGGTCAAGGTCGACCGAAACCTGTAAAACTTGCCACCCTTCGTCTCTGGAAAAACTTGTCGACCGGGCCTATGGTCCTGGTCGACTGGAATAGCCTGGACCTGCAAAACTGAGTTGTTAGCCCGGAGAAATTGATCAAGGTAACAAGGGTTTTAAGTGAATGATTATATTCATATTTGAGCTGATTTCATTGGTATCAGAGCTAAGGCTCTTTCTTTCATAGATCTAACGATCTAGAGTAAGATCCGGTTAAATGGCAAACAAGGGTCTGATACCCGAGGATCACTCCATCAACCGTCCTCCCTTCTTTGACGGTTCAAACTACTCGTACTGGAAAAATAGAATGCATGTTTTTTTGAGGGCTCAAGAGTATGAAGTTTGGAGAGTTGTGGACAAGGGTCCTCATAAACTCGGGGCTGATGAAGAAAAATGGACATCCGAGGAAATTAAGAAATGCACTGCTAATTTCAATGCCATGAATATTATGCAATGTGCGATACACCCTAATGAATTTACTCGTGTTTCTATGTGCAGCTCAGCCAAAGACATGTGGGACAAGTTGCGACTCATATACGAGGGAACTTCAGAGGTCAAGGAAACCAAGGCAAATCTCCTAGTCACTGACTATGAGCTATTTAAGATGAAACCTGAAGAGACCATCTCCGAGATGTTTGCAAGGTTAACAGAGATCACAAATGGTCTCAAAAGTCTCAGGAAGGAATACTCAAATTCTGACCTTGTGAGGAAGGTGTTAAGGTCCCTACCGTCGGCTTGGCACACAAAGGCCATGGTAATTGAAGACTAAAAGAACCTGTCAACTCTCACCTTAGACGAACTCATAGGGTCACTCATGACCCATGAGATAAATATAAAGAGGACAGTTGATGAAGACATCAAGAAGAAAAAGGTCATTGGACTGAAAGCTCATCACTCTGATGACAAATTTCAAGAAGGTGAATCAAGTGACGGAAGCAATGAAGAGGAAGAATTGGCGTTGATAACTCGCCAAGTGAGAAAATTTCTAAGGAAGAAGAGAAATTTCTAAGGCCCACGCAAACCAAAGGCGAATCGAGCAAGCCAAGTAGCATCATATGCTACGAATGTAAGAAGCCTGGGCACATGAGAGGTGAATGTCCAGATCCGAAAAAGAAATTCAAGAAGGGTAATTTTAAGAAACCCAAAGCCATGGTCGCCACTTGGAGCGATGAAAAAGATGAACCATCTGATGAAGAGATTCAAGAACTTGTGGAAAGCTTGTGCCTCATGGCACATGAAGGTGAATCTACGGAGGTAAATTCTGACCCTGATTTCATTTCCAATGAACAATGGAAATCTGAGTATGAAAAGTTGTACACTAAATATAAGAAAATCAGATCTAAAAATAAAACTCTCAAAAAGAAACTTGATGACTTGTCACGTGAAGATATCTTTCTCAAATTTGAAAAACTGGAACGGGAATGGTTTAAGGCTACGGAAGAAAAAGAAAGTCTTTTGCAAACAATTTTAGACTATGATAAAACCAAAGAGGAACTATCGTGCAAAATAGTTGAAATGGAGGAAGCATGTGAAAAGATCAAGATTGAAGAAGAAATTCTGAAATCCACAAACTCAAAACTTGAAGAGAAGGCTATGAGTTTAGAAAAAGAAGTGGCTGATCTTCAGTTCACACTGTCAAGATTTGTTAAGGGCAAGCAAAATCTAGATAATATGTTGGGAGTTAAAGTCAATTTTCAAAAATAAGGTCTCGGATACACTCCTCAAAACCAAAAATAATTTCATCATATGATCACCACATCCTTTGTTCATGAAAAAGATAAAAACCATGCTTCATGTTCCAAGCCTGAACCAAAACATGCTCAACCCAAACCACGGCAGTTTTAAAGAAAGTTTGCACCTGTTAACTGTTATCATTGTGGTAGATTTGGTCATGCTATTGTAAATTGCTGGTTCAAATAAAACCCACCTAGAAATCATGGTTTTTGGACCAAGAAGAGATATACTCAGAACTAGACTAACTCCTACGGACCCAAACTAGCCTGGGTACCAAAAACAATTGCATAAGAATTCTTCTTCTTGCAGATATGTCTTGAAGCCAGGGGGAGCAAATTGTACTTGGACAGTGGTTGTTCAAGGCATATGACAGGGGACAAGAAAGTGTTTTCTACACTGCAAGACAAGGATGGAGGTTCAGTTGTCTTTTGAGGTCAAGACAAAGGTAAAATCGTTGGGATTGGCAACATTGGTAAGAATTCTAAACATCTTATTGAAGATGTACTTTTGGTGAAATGTCTGAATCACAATCTGCTAAGCATAAGCCAATTGTGCGATAAGGGTTTCAAAGTTATTTTTGATGAAACCCACTACATTGTCTTGAACAAAAACACAAATGAGATCAAATTTATTGGAAAAAGAAATAGCAATGTCTATACCGTTGATATTGATAATGTTTCTTGTGATGATATCTGCTTGGTTGTGAACAATCATGAAAAAGCATGGTTATGGCACCGTAGGTTGGGTCATGCTAGTTTTGGAGTAATCTCCAAATTGTCTAGACATGATTTAGTGAATGGACTGTCAAAATTGAAATTTAAAAGTGATAGAATTTGTGAAGCTTGCACAAAAAGTAAGCAAACACGAACTTCTTTCAAAAAAAAAATATTGTTTCATCCGCTAGGCCATTGGAATTACTGCATCTTGATCTTTTTGGTCTTACTAGAACTTCTAGCATAGGAGGAAAATCCTATGGTATTGTGATTGTTGATGGCTTTTCAAGATTTACATGGGTGCTCTTCTTAGCAAAAAAAAATGATGCCGTGATGAAATTTCAAGTTTTCTGTAGGAAAGTTCAGAATGATAAAGGCTATCTCATCACCACCATTCAAAGTGATCATGGTGGAGAATTTGAGAATCATGACTTCAGCAAGCTTTGTGAAGATCAAGGATACACGCACAACTTTTCATCACCACGGATGCCTCAACCGAATGGAGTAGTGGAAAGGAAAAATAGAACCTTGATAGACATGGCGCAGACCATGTTGAGTGAGAACTCCTTGCCCAAGTATTTCTGGGCCGAGGCAGTAAGTACAGCATGTTATGTCATCAACAGGGCAATGGTAAGGCCCATCTTAAAGAAAACTCCTTATGAGCTGTACAAGGGTAAGAAACCAAACATCTCTCATCTCAAACCCTTTTGGATGCTCATGTTTTATCCTGAACAATGGTAAGTCTAATCTAGGAAAGTTTGGCGAGAAAAGTGACAAAGGAATTTTCCTAGGCTATGCACTCAACTCTAGAGCCTACCGATTGTTCAATAAGAGAACCTTGGTTGTAGAAGAAAGTCCTCATGTAATTTTTGATGAATCTGAATTAAAATTAAGCTAAAGAGAATGGAGGTAGAAGATAAGGATCAAACCATTCAGTAGACAGCGATTTTTAGGTGGTTCGGCTGCAACAACAACAACCTACGTCCACCCCTCACACACTGTGAGGATTCACACACTATCTTGTAGAAGATCAAGCCAAGAGCAAGCTTCATTCAATACTATCTTCATCCACTAAGGGGGAGCCTGATCTATATTATCACTTCTTATTTCTGTTCCTTCCATTCATGTTTGAGCTGATTCGTGCTTCCTGTGTAATATTCAAGCACTCGTGGATCTAGACAGATACGTGTGTGTGTGTGTGTGTACTTCGGTGTCCATCATTGTTCTAGTGTGTCCGTGCTCTAGCACTTTCGTGAGAGTTCTATACTCCTCACGTGTGTGTGTGTGTGGTTGGTGTTCGTCTTGTAATCTTCTACAAGATAGTGTGTGAATCCTCACAGTGTGTGAGGGGTGGACGTAGGTTGCTGTTGTTGCAGCCGAACCACCTAAAAATCATTGTCTACTGAATGGTTTGATCCATATCTTCTATCTCCATTCTCTTTAGCTTAGTTTTATATCACATTATCCAGCTTTAGTTCATTAATTTTTAATACCCAATTCACCCCCCCTCTTGGATGCCATTTAATCTCGGGACTTCATCGGTTCCCCACATAAATCCCCATCATCAGAAAAATTCCCATGAATTTAGGCCTTCATTTCATTTTCTTTTCCATTTAAGATTATAGACCTACACAGATCTGTCCCTATACAGATCTTGTTCCAGCAGCCATTTCTCGCCCCATTTGACCCCCTTCCCCATTTTAGAATGAGCTAAAAATTGAAATGGGGCTTCTCTCCACCAAACCCCACATCCACAAATTTTTCGACGAATTTAGGAGTTCTTTTTCCCCTCTGAAAAATTAGTGCTCATTCCGGATTCTGTTCTGCCCTCTGCAGTCCAGATCCGACCCCTGACCACCCAAAAATACATTTCCCCTGTCAAACTACCTCAACAAAATCCACAAAAAATATTGGCGTGTTCCTCACTTCTCCCTCTGTCTCCCATAAAAATCCCAGCCTCCAGATCTGCCATTTTCCATTCGGTCAAACCTGATTCTTAGGCAGATCCAAATCTATCCTGCAAGATCTGGTTCTACGAACCAGCAGGTTGTAAATTCGACCAAGGTCATTACAGAGGCAAACAAAATTACTTCTCTAGCCTGGGATCGTAGATCGTCAACAGCGCTTTCCAACGACGCTTGTCTAACGTCGATCCGACGTCGGGGCTGATTGCAGCAGGTGTTCTCGCCGGGTCACGCATTGTAGAAACATAAGAACCAGTCCGTGGATAGCAAGTACTATCGACCGCCAGGCCGACCGCCTCACCTTCCATCAGGCGAACCAACACGTCTGCCTCCGAGGGATCGTTCCTCCAGGAGTCCCCGTCACAACAGTGCCATTCCCGGCCTACTCGGCCACTAACCAGGACGTGGACCACGATCGTCGGCGTGTGCTACCACCGGAGCTATCCAAGTTGCAGCCCGTCAACCCGAGCTCACCACTCCCGAGCCCCACTTGTAGCCCTTTACCTCCCTACGTGGAGTGGGTAGTAAAAATTCATTTCTATAATTATTGATAATTATTGTACCGGGAGTACTAGTTCGACCGGGTCGTCTTCCCCATGTCCGGCAGCGTAGAGGTATCATTTCCGCTCCCCTCTCGGTATTTTTACTTTATTTCATATATTTCTATATGCCGATGAATGAGTGATAGGGTAAATTAGTTCGTTATCATACATCAATCACTGTTGCGAGAGTGAGCGAGACCGTCTTGTGACCCAACCCGGGCATGAAAGTGTGAGTTGACCACCCTAGCTCTTCGCCGGTTTCTTAACCGCGCACCTCTGTACGCATCCCTCGCCCGGGACGATCGCGAGTTTGCATAGAGTCCAAGGTTTGCATCAATTGGAGTCGAGTCGCGTGTCCGTCCCGCATCAAATTGGTATCAGAGAGGAAGGTTGAGTATAGGGTAGTATTTGTTTAAAAACAAAAAAAAGAGTCATTTAAGTCGATCCAAGGTTGCATGTGCATACCTTTATTCGGTATATCAAAAGGTGTTGTCCGAACGTTAGGTTACGCCTATCGGGAAGGTGATTCACTTACGTGAGTGCGATCTCCGCCAGGTACCAGATTTTGGTTAAGTCTAGGTTCCTTAGTATGAATTAGTTAGTGCATTCCAACTTGTGTTGTTGCATGCCCACCCGACGAGATACCCAATACCATCGCCCCGCACCTATGGCCAACCCATGGGATACCGTCGGAGGAGACCTTCACTCCTTGCATGAGGCGATCATGGCCCTCGTAGCCCAGATGGACCAATCCGAGGCAACCTTTAGGAGCTTCTCGGACCGTATGGATGGCCGACTAAACGCCATGGAGGAACTGATTGAATCATCCGACAGATCTGTCAAAGGTCTAGTCGGACGGTTGGATAGGATGTCACACGGAGACCCTCCTAGAGCGGCCCCGAGCCCACCCACAGCCGATCCAGCGGTGGCCCAAAGCCAAGTCATTCCCATGGCCCAAGTCTAGCCCGCCCCTGAGGCCCAGGAACCGCCGCACATGCTCCCCAACCGGCACATGTTCCTCAGTTCGCCCCTCGCTGGGCCCGCGAACCATAGCCCCTTCACCCCGATCTTGAGGACTATGGGTCTGATAACGCTTATGAGGGGATTGGTTGACGCCATCATGGCTTGCAGTAGAGAGATGAGGGGGACGATAGGGTCCTTCGGACCATGCGAGCGGACCCTCCCATTTTTGACGGGTCTTTGGATCTGAAAGTCTATTTAGATTGGGAGTCCGGCATGGACCGATACTTCGATTGGTTCGACATGTCAGACCATTGGAGAGTCCGATTCACTACCATGAAGCTGATGGGACATGCACAAACGTATTGGAAGAACATGGAGAGCCTGTTATTTCATCGGCAAGAGCCCCAGGTTGAGACATGGGGTGAAATGAAGGTCAAGCTTCAGCAAAAGTACCTTCCTACCACATACAATCAGCGACTCATCGATAAGTGGCAGAGTCTCAGTCAGGGAGATCGGTCCATCTCCGAGTACATCGCTGAGTTTGATGAGTACTTTTTGTGATGTTGTGTCACGGAGGAGAGCACCATGCCCATTTCCCACTTCCGTCGTGATCTGCGGCCCCACTATCAGTATGACCTTTTTCGCCGCAATGTGACCAAGTTGGAAGACGCGTACCATGTTGCTCTCGAGATGGAGCAGTTTGAGGGAGAGTTTGAGTCTACCCAACGGTTGGGCCCCATCCCTCTTCGTAGTGCCGAGCCCCGTAGCTCCTTAGGCCCATATCCGAGGGTCCCCATGGCTAGACCTCGGGAGCCTGCCCGTCAGGAGCATTTCGCTCCAAGGCCTCGCCCTCCCCCGCCCTGGGATCTACCTCCATCTCAACCACCGGCACCCATTGCCCGCCCCCCGGCACCCATTGCCCGTCCCCCGGCACCAACACCTCCACCCTTGTTGCCTACACCCCCTGTCTGTCGGGAGGATAAGGGTAAGGGCCCACTTATCGGAGAGACTAGTAGGTCACGACTGCAGTGTTATCACGGTCATGGGTTTGGCCACTTTGTCAGTCAATGTCCCACTCGTACCTCACTAGCCCTAGGGGACAAAAGGGTTGGAGAAGCCTCACCTTCTGGGTTTATGTCTGTCAGCTATGAGGCCGAGCCCGAATCAGCTGATGAATTCTATGAAGAAGACTCGGAAGAACCCATCGACACCCAGGATGCATCACTCGGATGATGACCACCTAGGGGTGATGTCACTACATTAAGTGTAGGGTCCTGCATGAGTCGGTTTTCTTCTTTGTGTGGTTTGTTTGTGTGGTTTCTTAAGAGTCTATGCATACATTTGTCAATGCAAGGTGAGTCTGCATGTGTCTTGTGCAAGCTCGTAGATGTCAATCCCTTGCGAGTGTGAGGCAAGTCGGCTATATTGCGTATGTTGTAGCCTTGCCGGAGTATGGGATCAGCTCTACATCCATGTCACAGATCTAGTCACCTACAGGGACCCAGCGGTGATTCCTCGTGAGTCTTCGAGCTGCCTCCTCCCCTTTAAGAGTGACCCCACCCCGGAGTGTTCACCACTAGCCTCGTTCCCACAGCAGCTTGTGCATATCGAGTATATATGGAATGAGCAGATGACGATTACTTGGAGTGGAGCGTACCCACGCTATTTGGTGCGGTGACAGATCCGCCGGAGCTACTCGAGCAGCCACACCCTTACTCGACGGGGTCGAGTTCTTCCCACCCGGGGAGAATTGATGGGAATCAACTCTGAACATGTACATTTTATTTTTGTATTTGTGTCCTTTTGTTTGTATTTATACCATCGGCGAATTGGGTTTGTAATTGTAAGACTTTATAAGCCAAAGGGTTAGTCTTTAAATTTTTTGGGTTTCGATGTAATATGCCAGTGGATCCAGTAGGGTCCCCCACCCACTTTCCCATTGGTCTACATAGGTCCTAGGTCCCATGTGAGGCTGGTTCAAAGTCCAAGGTTGGACTTGGACCAAGGGGGGACAAGGTAGAAAAAAATTCAAAATTGGATGCCCTTAAGTCAAGGGGGCGCCCCCCTTATAATATAGTTTATAAGGTGTTGTAATTATATTTAATGTGGCCATTTGACCACATGGGGGAATAATGCCTAATACCTCATTTGCCCTCCCCAAATCCTAGATCTAGGGGTAGGCTTGGTCTTTTTCACATTTCTATATAGCCTTGTATTTTTCCATTTGGTAGAATTAATGAAAGAAATTTAAGTGAAAACGCCAAGAGCAAGGTGTGCCCCCCCTCTCCCCTCTCTGGTTCTTCTTCTTCCTCCATTCTCCGGGGTGAGAAGCCCTCTTCTATCTCTTCTTATCTAGATCCTTCACCGCCACCACCGCCGCCGTTCGTGCCGCCGACGAGCCACCGTAAAGCACCTCCCGAGTTGTTGTCCAGAGAGCTGTTTTACTGGACAGAGGTCTACTTCGGGAATTCTCTCTCCTGAATCCCAGATCTGACGTGGCTGAGATTTTGAGGGTAGGTTCCCCACATAACTCCCCATCACTAGAAAAAGTTTCATGAATTTAGGCCTTCATTTCATTTTCTTTTCCATTTAAGTTTCTAGACCTACACAGATCTATCCCTGTACAGATCTTGTTCCAACAGCCCATTCCTCTCTGAAAAATTAGTGCTCAGTCCGGATTCTGTTCTTCCCTCTGCAGTCCAGATCTGACCCCTGACCACCCAAAAATCCATTTCTCCTGTCAAACCACCTCGAAAAAATCCACAAAAATCATTGACGTGTTCCTCACTTCCCCCTCTATCTCTAAAAAAAAAAACCCAGCCTCCAGATCTGCCATTTTCCATCCGATCAAACCCCATTCTCAGGCAGATCCAAATATGTCCTGTCAGATCTGGTTCTACGAAGTAGCATGTTGTAAATTCGACCAAGGTCATTACAAAGGCAGACAAACTTCCTTCTCTAGCTTGGAATCGTAGCTCGTCAATAGAGCTTTCCAACGGCGCTTGTCTCGCGTCGATCCGACATTAGGGCTGATCGCAGCAGGTGTTCTCGCCGGGTCGCGCACTACAGAAATAGAAGAACCAGTCCGTGGATAGCAAGCAGCATTGACCGCCAGGCCAGCCGCCTCGCCTTCAACAAGGTGAACCAACACGTCTACCTCCGAGGGATCGTCCCTCCAGGAGTCCCTGTCACAGTAGTGCCATTCCCGGGGTACTCGGCCCATCGACCAGGACGTGGACCCCACGATCGTCAGTGCGTGCTACCACCGGAGCTGTCCAAGTTACAGCCCGTCAACCTGAGCTCACTTCTCTCGGGCCCCACTTGTAGCCCTTTACCTCCCTGCGTGGAGTGGACAGTAAAAATTCATTTCTGTAATTATTTATAATTATTGTACCGGGAGTACGAGTTCGGCCGGGTCGTCTTCCCCATGCCCGGCAGCGTGGAGGTATCGTTTCCGCTCCCCTCTCGGCATTTTTGCTTGATTTTGTATATTTCTATATGTCGTTGCATGAGTGATAGGGTAAATTAGCTCGTTATCATACATCAATGACTGCTGCGAGAGAGAGCGAGACCGTCCCGTGACCCGACCCGGGCACGAAAGTGTAAGTTGACCACCCTAGCTCTTCGTCGGTTTCTCAACTGCGCACATCCGTACGCTTCCCTCGCCCGGGATGATCGTGAGTTTGCTTAGAGTCCATGGTTTGTATCAATTGGAGTCGAGTCGCATGTCCGTGCCGCATCAACGGGCCTCCCTCTTCTTCTCATAATGGGCCTTCTTCTTTTAATGGGCCCCCATCCTTTAATGGGCCGTCATCTTCCTTTAACGGGCCGCCTTCCTTTAATGGTCCTCCATCCTCTAATGGGCCTTCTTCTTTTAATGAGTCTCTTTCTCTTAATGGGCCTCCTTCTCCTAATGGTCCTCCATTCTTTAATGGGCCTTCTTCTTTTAATGGGTCTTCTTCACTTATTGGGCCTCCTTCCCTTAATGGGCATGCTTTCCTTAATGGGCCTGCATCTTCTACCCATGTTGCTGCTGGCCCAATTGGTCCTCATGTTCAGGTTCCTTCCAACCCCGCATATCCTTCTACTCCCGGAATGGGCCTTCCTTATTCTTCTCAGTCTGGATCCTCTTATCCGGCCCATTATCATAATCCTAGTCTGAATTCACATTATCTTGCTCAAGTTGGCCCATATTCCTCTCGATCTCTCCCTATCCCAGAGATGATCGCTCAAGCCCAACGCCAACTTGATGAACTACAACGCCGGATCGATCCTAAACCTTCTTTGAGTGTCCCGCTCGCATTTCAAAATCTTCGACTTCCACCTCCTTCGCAAATTCCCACATATTGCCGTTATGGTGGAGTCGGTGACCCGTGTGTGCACTTGAAGGAGTTTGTTTATGAGTCGGCCCAATTTTGACATGACCAACGCTTGATGGCATATCTGTTCGGTCTGTCACTAGAAGGCCTGGCTCAGGATTGGTTCTTTTCATTGCCACAAGAGCACGTTGTGAATTTCCAAGCCATCTAAGAAATATTTATTCAGTAATTTCAGGACCAGGATGGGCCAAGTATTCTGTTGTGGATCTGGCCCACGAGAAGATGAAGCCTGAAGAGGATTTCTGCACCTTTGCCGACCATTGGCATCACCTCGCCGTGCAAGTCCTCAGGCACATTCCGGAGCATGAGCTGATCAAGATGTTGATTTCTAACACAATGCCTGAGTATCGGTTCATCTTAGTCCTTAATGATATTACCTCCTGGCAATAAATTTATAGCCGAGCCCACTTCATTCGCCAACAACTCCAAGGTTCCCTTGATCCCGAGTCTTCTCCGCCTTCTACATACACCGTGCCATCTACATCTACTTCTGTATATCAACCTTCACCCTCCACAAGCCAACCCTACGCTACCGTGAGCCACCCTTTCGCCACATATCTTTCTACGAGTCGACCTTCCGATCCTACATACCCGTACTCTCCCACATGTCAACCTTCCATGAGTCAGCCTTCCGCTCCCATATACCCACATGTGTCTCCATCCCCGGTCAAGGAAACACCACACCCTGAGCAGGTGGATGTCGTCTATATACCCCCTCACCTCACTCTACATATGCCATCACCAAATCCCTCTGCCACTAGCCACGCACCATTGCCTATTCAACCTCCGCTCCTATCCCCACAATCATCTCCATTACCTTCCCATATCCCTCGGCATCCGCCTTGCCCGAAGCGAGCTCCTCCTCCTCCATTACCAGAGTATTTTACAGACATCTTTTGGGCTTTGATGGCCACTCACGCATTATAGCTCCGTCCGGTTGTGCCTTGCCGACCCGCGGTCGGGAATATGCTTCAATATTGTGAATTTCACTGCGAGTAGGGACATTTGGTTGAGGATTGCCTCGAGTTTCGGGAGTTTGTTTATGGTTTGGAAGACAAGAAGAGGATTGATTTGGCTGCCATGCATGAAGTTACTTTAGATCTTCGCAGCAAGCAACAGTAGTAGCAGGCGCCGCCCAGGCAGCCATCTCTGTCATTGCAAGACCAGGGGCACCCTTGTGATTCTCTATCCAGCAATGCGCCTGCTCCGTCGCCTACACCACCATCATCTACCCCATCATCTTTTCTACCTCCTACCCCATCTCCATCATCTCCACAAACCCAAGCCTCCACTCAGGCTAGTGCCTCCACTTCTTCTACTCCCATTACTGTCACAACTTCCTCTCCTAATGCTGCCCGATGCATTGTGTCGATACGCTGATGGTGGGCACCGCGAACTTCCCTATTGGGTCCCGGAGTGCAGGAACACGATTCTAGAGGGGGGGTGAATAGAACCCTCTACTAAAAACTATGTCTAATTAAAAACATGAACCTACTCGCACAGCAAAATTAGCAAGATTAACAAGATTGAGGAATTTAAGCAAAACAGCATAGACTTATCTTCTCAATCTCACCAAACTCACACGACTGCGAAAATAGATTAAAAGGAGATGCACACAATCACACAATTCAAATCACAAGTGATGGGAAATTTTAAGGTGGTTCGGGACCACGACGGGCTCCCTACGTCCACCCCTCACCAAACCGGTGAGGCTTTCTCCACACGCTGCGAATGCAGTAAACACGGGGATTTCTCCCCACACACACGGGGTAAAAACCCCAACACACACGCTGCGAATGCAGCAACACACGGGGATTTCTCCCCACACACACGGGGCAAAAACCCCAATACACATGTGGATATGCTCCGCACCAATGGACTCACAAGCGTCAACACAAACCACACAGAGAAACCATTCTCCGAACCCACACAAAGAATATTCAATTAGGAATGAGTAGAAAATTCATATATGGGTACAATCAGCCCAAACCATCTTCTAAAAATCGAAACTAGGAACATATAAGAGATGTAAAGCTCCCCCTTCACAAAATGATCCGGCTCTTCTCGGTTCGGAGTCGGATGATCACAATTTTGGCATCCTCTTGTTCCTCTCCTCAAGCCGCTCCCTTTCCTCTTCTATCACAGGCTTCAAATTTTCAAGGAAGTAGATGAAATCGCCCTTTCAACAGCTCCTCTTCGTTTTCCCTTTTTCTTCTCCTACAATACAACACAAAATAAGCATTAGTGTTCATCTATATTGAAATTCGGAGTTCACATATGAGTATATATAGAAGGCACCTAAAGACCCATATACCCATGTAAAATCCTAGGAAAACCACCCTAATATGTTCATTAGTAACCTAAGGGCATTTGGGTAAAATTTTACCCCAATCGGAGGTCATTTGATAGGGTATTGATGGCTTACGGAAATCTTGCGCAGAGCTGCGAACAGGGGGGGTCGACCAATATGGAGGAGGGGTCGACCCATCTGGCAAGACATAATCTATCTGGCTAGTTTTTGTCACAGGGGTCGACCAATCCCTGAGGGGGGTCGACCCATCTGCTGGCCAGAACACTTTTTGGGTAGTTTTAGCCTAAGGGTCGACCCATTGAGTGGGGGGGTCGACCCATTCACCTTGAAACCTCAAAAAATGATTTCTAAACCATTACCAATGACCTAAACATGTAACCCAGTGAATTCTAACAACCATTCATGAATTTCAATGAATAAAAATAAATTATTTCAAATGGAGTGCATGTAATTCAACATCATGAAGGTTTTCGCATGAAGGCACATCCTAAACCCGAATTTCATCAATTCAAGCTCAATGAAAAATTATTCTTCCTCATTCAACATATAAATCAAATAACCATGCATTGAGATAAGATGTTGGTATATTTTTAGACCTCATTCAACAAATGGTCATTTCAATGGCTTAAGCATTTTGCAACCTCAAAGGAAAAGTCATTTAGACAATGCATGAAACACTTTGAAAACTACAACACCATATGAAGTGAATGCATGAAAGAGTTTTCAAACCACCAAAACTTCAAGTGGAAACAAAGTCATTCAAACCACTTAAACTCATTATATGGGCACCATGAAACCAATTTCACTTTGATGAATGTGAATGTATTAAGCACATAATAACCCTTAAGAACCATAAGTTATATTCATGAACCATGCTAAGGGCTTTTCTAGCCTACTAAAAGGCCATTTTTCACAGGTAAAAACTAGAGGGATATTACCATGCATCCAAGTGATATCAAACTGATTTCCATCAATGTCCATCTTGTAAAAACAAGATAATTCATTAGATCTACATGGAAATCAAGATCAAGGAGTTCCACTCTTAAGACATGCATTCAACCATGAGTGCTATAAAAGAGTCAAACATATTATGAGCCTCATGGATCATGAAGAAACCATGAACCACAAACAAGGGTATTGCAACCCATACACACTATGCATGAAAACTCATGAATAAACAAGATTGTTTCTATCACATGAGCACACTAGCATTCAAATGAGCATTATGCCATTTCACCAATACAAGATTTTGTTATGATGAACTTGAATCTATCACTCATCCAAATATAAAGACATGAAAGCTCAACCTCCTCCAATTCAAGCACACAAGGTGGTTAGATATTACCGTGATCCCATGAGTATCAACCATGAATTTTTCTCCTGAAAAGCATGATAAAGCACAAGGTTAGATGAGAATCAAAATCCTTGCATCAAGCATCAATTCTATGAACATGTTAACAATAAAATACATCAATGAACCTGTTCAAACATGTATTTTGCTTCTCATATCAATCAACAAAAATATATTTGACCAAATTATAAGGTTTTAATATGATAAGCATGAATCTATCATTCAATCAAATATATTGACATGGGAGTTCAAACATTCAAATAGCTTACATGTATCTTTCATAATTTAAACATCAAAATACTTCAATACCTAAACGTTAACAATCATGCCAAATGCAAAGCATGTAGGAAAACATTGTTGATAAAAACTAACATTCATGAAGTATTGTTTCCCATAAAAACTACACATCAATACAAAGCAATGAAAACATGAATGACCATTCAAACACAAGGTCAAGCAAGTCCAGACAACAAAGTCATTTTGTAATCATCAAAATTACATACACAACATTCCCCATTACCCTCTTCACCGCCTCCATCTCCACCACCAGTGCCTTCATCACCATCTCCATCCTCTCCTCCATCTTCCTCGCCGTGCGAGCCTGAGCTAGCTCCACCTTCACCTTCACCCACACCTGAACCTGTCATTGCCACCACGCCTCCACATTCATCTATGCCTCTCATTGCTACCATACCTACCATTGCCCCTACATCTTTACCTCATGAAGTCTCCACACCTTCTGAGCCTATTCCCTCTTCTTCTCCATCCACTTCCACCCCTCGGAGCGGGTGTGCGCTACCTACTGTGCCCCTCAGGTCTGGTCTCCAGGGAGACGATGAACCGAGTCAGGATGAGTCAGTGCTGATTATGCATTTCAAGATTCAAGATTTCATTTGCCGGATGACGTTCACATCCTGGTCCCTAGCTATTTTGGGGATGATGAGCCTACACTTTTGAAGACGGTTCCCAAGAAGAGCCCCTCCGCATTAGTGCCAGTTTCTTCACAAGTGAGGCCGGTGGCAATCCTATTGCTTGCCAGAGGATTGATTATTGATGATGTTATTTCTCCTCGCTCCACCGCCATTCAGATTAGTGGCCAAGAGGGGCTCTCTAGTCGGATTGTGCTAACTCATACGGCTGCCAAGAGCTTGATGAATTCCATGTTCAAGGAGCAATTGGCCGTATTCTCAAGATTTTCCAAGGATATTATGCACTTATTATGCAATCTTTCTCGGTTTATTGGTGAGTCGGCCATGTCAACGTCGCACATTACACTCCCTCAGCTTCATCCCACTCTTCTAGTAAGGGAGTTATACTTCATGCCCGATTGTCGAGTGGAAATGCCGAATCTCATGCTGTTAGTGCCAAGTGACAAAAGTCCATGGTTTTCTGATATTCATTCATTTGAGGGGTTATCTATTCAAGAATGTCCACATATTATTAGCATTTGGTGTCAAGGGACAACCGCCCTAAGGAGGATGCATGTTCATAATCGGGCCAGGCCGTCTGCTAGATGGGCCCATACTTTGAGAAGATATTTCAAGTCGAGAAGCCCAAAGGTCCAAGTCCGTGCCAGGCGGGTCCAGTACAAGCAAGTTTCTGCCAAGAAGAGGCGGCGGCACCAGTTCAGGGGCCGTCAGTTGTGCACTCAAGGGTCCACTTCACCTTCCTCTTCTTCCTCTTATTCATCTTTCTTTCTGCTCAACTCCCACCCTTGGGTGGTGTATCTTCCTTATTCCAATCCCACATCCATGATCTTCTCCTCTCCTCTGGGGTACGTGAACCCCCGCTTTTCTTCTTCTCATTCGGGGCCTCCGAGTTTTCATTCTCGTTATTCTAGGCCTAGACCTATGCCATCTCATCATCTTGATCCCGGGACTTCTTCTGATTCCCCTTGTCCGGTATCTCTGGGTTCTATCTCTCGTTCTCCTACCCCGACTCTGTCGGATGATTCTCCTTCTTCTTCCCCGACCTTGTCGAGTGTCTCCTATTTTCCTTCCCCGACCTTGTCAGGTGATTTTCCTACTTATTCCCCGCCTCTTTCGGGTGATCGCTATTCTCCTTCTCCGACCATGTCGGATGATTTTCCTTCTCATCTTCCTATTCATTCCTCACCCTTTTGGGGTCATTGCCCTTTTTCATGCTGTTTTCGAGGCTTTAGTCCGCCTTGATCTTAGTTAATCTCTGGTTATTCTGTATCTGGTTCCTTATTATCAGGGTCTCTGTATCCTAACGAGAGAGTTCTAGCCCTCGTCTTTCTTCCTTTTTGTTCTTCTTCGTCTAGTTTTGTGTCCGCCGCTCCTCCATGCTGAAGAATCTCGATCCTTGTTATCCTTTCCTTTTCCTGTCAAGCAAGGCATACAAAAGCTCGTGCTACGCGAAGCTCGCTGATAAAGATTACTTCATGATGTTACTTTCACTTTATGGATTTGCAAGGTATCTTTATTTTGTGTAAGAAACATGCTTTCATTTCAATTATTTCTATTATTTCTGCGCATGATTATAATGTTAATTCCTTAACATGATTGAGTGGCTTTAGGAGTATTTGTTTAATTAGATCTTAACTTTGGGTCAAACAAAAAAAAGTTCACTTCCGTAGCACCTTAGGCTGGTGATAGCTCTGCGCTGGGAGTCTAGTTTCTTTCCACGATCGTTGATGGTGACCTTTTTGCAGGGTTTTCCACACACTACGCGGCAAGCCATAGCCAATTCCTCTGAGGTACATCGTTGCTGCTTTGGCCATACTATGGGTATGCACAAAGGCCTTCTCTTTTCTCTGCTCGGCCAAGTGCAGAGGCAACAGATTGATGGATGAGATGACCAACCTAGGTACTCCCCAATACGAGAGAGGTCTCAAATAGGGGCAGTCTTGACTCTCAAAGGTGAGATTTCATACAATATCTAGCCAGTAAGGGATATCAAAATCAAAATGGATGAATAATGTAAAATTTTTAATCAAAGGCATGGCAAGAGAGGCAGTACAGTTCCCCGCGGGACATCATGAGCCTGGTCGCATGCGTGCCTAATAAATATGGGTCTCAAAATCAAAGACATAAAGTCCCGATGCAACAGACTATTTTTTTGAGGGGTAGTGCCCTGGGGGGAATTCGAGTCTTGATGTCTCCCATCCAGCATGAAGCTTGTCTTTAATTTTCTTCCTTGTCTCCTTCTTAGGCTAGATTTATCCTGGGTATGGCCTTAATAGGGGCACCGCTCTTTAGGGTCGATTTGTTATGGTAAGCTACTTCCAAATGCACGCCCTGCTGTGGACGCACTTTCAGGACGTTGCTCATTTTATTAGTTTATTCATCCTTTTGTTCGTTTGTTCGATTTATTAGTGCGAGGGCGTGCCAGTCACCTAGGTGACGATTTATGCGGGCTTGAAAGAAGCCCATGGTGCGCTCGATCTGACTAATCAGACAATCGTGTGTATCGTGTCAAGACTGAGAACCCGTCGTACCATAAAGGCTACGACGTTAATTACATTCCCTCGGAGAGGAGAAAACCCTTGATTAATCACCGGAAAAGGGGGCCCAATGGCCTGAAATTCATAGTAATGGAAGCGAGAGAAAAATCTCGGATTGCGTTTAAACAAACCCCACATTGGGGCTTAAATATTCACAAACGTGCATATGTCGGTCACTGGCGGACCATTTCTTGTTCGAACGGAAGTCCGTGTTTGTAGCGTAAGAGACAGTGACAAACCGTACAAATGTCTGCCGTGAGTACGGCAAGTTTAATGCAAGTGCGGGATTAGATCCCAGTATATATGTCAGTCACTAACGGACCATTCATTGTTCGGACGAGAGTCCGCATTTGAAGCATTGAAGGTGAAGACAAAGCCATATGGATGTTTGCCGTAGGTACGGCAAGTTTAATGTGATTGCGGGACAGAATCCCGGTAGAAGCGGGTCAGCTTAATGAACTGTTGGCCCGAGACGGTTCGTGACTATGACCATATCGGGAATTCCGAGGCTCACGTCCGATACCACGAGGCACTCTTGATTTCTCTTTACTGCAGACAGTCCGGGGGGAGTGAATTGTTAAGTGTGAAGCCCAAACTCGCCAACGTGCGCCCTCGCACGCGGATCGACCTGCGCGGTCAGGTCGCGGGGTTCAGACATGGAGCCCCCGGAACAAAATTTTGATTATGGAGGGGCAATATACAGGCACGCCGGATTAAGGGAGAAGCCATGGGGAGAGAGGGGCGTGCCGGTTTAATGGTGTTACAAGGGGCGCGTCGGATAAGGGAAGGGGGCCATGGGGCGCGCCGGAAAATAGTGGAATAGGAGGGCACGCCGGATTAAGGCCAAGGAGTAGAGCGCGCCAGATTAAGGCCAGCAAGGGGCGCGCCGGATTAAGGCAAGCAAAGGGGCGAGCCGGATTTAAGCACTGAAGAGGCGAAATCTAGCGCTGTGTCCTGAGTGGGCTGTGGATCACCAGAAGATGAACAGCAAGAGAGGGAAACGTATCAGAGGGCCCAAGGGATTTTCCTGGGGAAAAACCCTCCGATGATTAAGTCAGTAGAGCTGTGGTAGAAGCAATAATGGGGAGGAGAAAAACTGGTGCGCGAGATTCCTCCCCACCAGAGGGGTGAAGCGGATTGCTTAGGAGTTTTGGTGTATGAGTGCCTTAATGGCTCTTCTTTCTTCTTCTTACCTTCCACCGGAGGGTATCCCTGGTTTAAATAGTACGCCGCTTTCAGGAGTCCTGCAAGCTGAGGGGTTTCCGACGGGAGTTACGTCCTCAACGTGGGCTTTCATGGCCTTATCGTAGGAACGTTATCGCCTCGAAGTCCGGCGGCTTCTTGATTCCCCTGTCCGTTGGGGACTCTTAACGGCAGCACGAACGGGTAATATCCGGTCTGGCCGAGCTTCTAAAACGCCAGCCCTGTCCGGGCGATGAGCGTAGCTCGACAGAAGAGGGGTCGGATAGGTCGGCGAATGCCTGTCTCTCCCGGGCGGGGAAACGGCTTTGGCCAGACCCTCCTTGTGACCTGACCATTACTCGGGCCCTCCGAGCCTAGGGGCCGCCGGGGAGGGTTGGTTCCTCGAGTGTTTGTTCATTGGGCTTTTCTTTCCTAAGTGGGCCCTGTGGGCTGTCACTCAGGTGAGCTTGCCTCGTTGGACCCTGTTGGGTCTTGTTGGGCTGCTCTTTGAGTGGGCTGCAGAAATCCCCCTCTCCAAGCACTATTCATTCCAAGAATTCAAAAGTGGTTTCGAGTGTGAAGCTATTTCGGTGAGGGGGGGTACCGCACCAGATTAACCCGCACCGGATTAAGGGGCACGCCGGGTTAGGCTATGTGGGTTTTATTTCATTCTATTTCTTCTTTCTTTCACCCGTGGGTGACTTTGATGATTGATTTGTTCATTCAATGGATGGATTAAGCTTGTAGAGAGGAAGTTTAAGTGTTTTGATCACTTGTTAAGGTGAATTAGCATGAGAGTTTGAATGTTTTATTTGGAAGGCTTTGTTTATGCAGGAACTCGGAGGTTCAATTTGATTCAGAGGCTTCAGACATATGCTGTTCTTATCTCCAGAGAGCTTAGTCTGTTCGTTTGTTCTTATATGTTCTTGTTTCTGGCAAAAATCGGGCAGCATCTCCCCCGGACTGAGGTTTGCCAGAGTAAATAGAGGAACACCAAACAGACTACTTCGGGGTGAACCTCAGAATGCGGACCTCACGGTGGTCCGATAACCCAAATGTGAGTGCGGAAAAAGAAGCTCGAGGACTAGCCTTCAAGAGCTATCACAACTCACGGGTGATGATTCGCAAAGCGGGACGAGTATTTGCAAGAAGATAACTCTCTTATTCATCCACAAACCTGGGGAAGATTGAAATACAGCAGGGGATCTACCTTGAAAGCAAGAGAAAACAAAGGGGGAGGAAGAAGGGAAAGCACTCACGGAGAGGGGGATAGAGCACAAGTTCTTCCCCCTTCCCAAACTCTCTTCTCACCCTCACCTCTCTTCTTCTCTTCTGCTCTCTGCAACCCTTGAATCCCTGGAGCCATGGAAGTAGAATGCCCAGCCGAACCCAAAAATCCAAAACCTTTCTTCTCTTCCTTTGCCTTTTTTATACTTCTGTTCTCCCGTAGAAGAAGCAGGGGAGGTATCTTCTGGGGAAGAAAGCTCCCAGAAGCTTCTGTCTATCTTTTCACTCGACAGAGGAGTTGGTTGTAATACCCCAAATTATTTTGGAAATTTAATTAGAATTATTTGAAATTATTTGAAATTATTTGGAATTATTTGAATTAATGAGAATTTATTCGTAATTAATTAGATTAATTCTTTAATAAATAGTATAAGTCACTTTTCAACTATTTTATAAAAATCCATAAAAATCATATTATTGTGTAATCCATTTTGTTTAACAATTTTGTCTTCTTCGACTAAGCCTAATAAAATCATTAACTAGGCGTAATCAGTGGATTAAGGTCGATTTCCACACTTACCTACCCAATAGTGAACGCAATAGTAAATCTCATCTGAAAACACCAAATTAGAGCTTAATACTCAACCAAATGAGCTCATTTCGGTGGCAAATGAAAGGCCACGATCTAAGGATCAATAGCCCTCTATCAATCGAACCTAAACCTAACCCTAACACTTGGTGGCGGTCGAGTTTTGGAGTGGTCAACCTTGGCGGCGCCGTTTTCCAACACCTAAGTTGCGTGATCGATTCCTCCCAGCCCGAAGTCTCCAGAAGCTCTATGAGCTATCAAATCGAATCTCTACGAGTCTACTTTCATTTGGTGGCTGTGGTGTTCGCATTGGATTCAGATCTAGGAAGTTCTTGGTCGTTTAGTGGAGGTGGGTCGGCTGCCGTCGTCCTCCTTCCTCTCCTCTTTGATCCTTCGATTGAGGTAGGTTTACTTAACCAAAATCAGCTTATGAATATATCAAATTGTTCCTCTCGACGAGATCTTTCCAATGGTGGTAAAATCCCCAATTTTAATTAGGTATCCAAGGAGATATCGCGGGTTTTCTAAGGTGCTGTCCAATTTGTTCTTCAGTCTAGGGCTTTAAGTTCTCTCTTCGATTACTCTTCGATTGAGGTAGGATCTAACATCCAAACTCTAATTAATATACATGAATGTAATCAGCATCGTTTTAGCTTCCATTTGGCGTAGAAAGCCCTAAATTTCATTGAGCATGTTTAGAGAATTTTGGATCGAAGTAAGAGCATGTTTAGACTTGATTTATGGTATGTTCTTCAAGTAGAAGCATGATTTTCGGGCTGTTTTTGAGTTGGATATCTAGATCCACATATGGCATATCATATATGGTTAGAAGCAGCATTAAGTTAGCTTTCTTTTGATATAAGAAGCCCCAAATTTCGTTGTATATATTGAGAGAACCATACGATTTAGTAGAAGCATGTCTAGAACTAGGTCTTCATGTGTTCATCATAGAATAGGTTGTGATTCATTTGATTTCTGTTGAAATTCGTGTTTCAAAACTCTTGTTTTATGACCCTAGTATGTCTATTAAGAACCCTAGACCATGTGGTTAATATCCAAACCCATTTAGACCCCAAATCGTGGAGTTTTTCATGATTTCCGGAAGCCCGTTCTTGTCTGGAAACCCAGGGGTCGACCCCATGGGTCGACCCATACCACCCAGCAAGTAGAAGATTTCTGCTTTGCATGGGTCGACCCATGGGGTCTACCCACACTATAGGGGTCGACCCAATGGGTCGACCCATGCCAGGGCAGCTCCCTGGAACCTCCAGGGGTCGACCCAATGGGTCGACCCACGTGCTGTAAGACCCGGTAAAAGATGTTTTTGACCCGAGGATCGACCCGGATCATTAGGGGATCGACCCATTCAACTTAGCCCAATTGAAAATTATATTTTTGAGGATCTAATGACCTATTCATGTACCCCTTTGATTTCAATTAACATTGGTCCCTACATGCAAACATAGTGTAAAAACATGCCGTTTATCATCTTCATTTCAACGTATACAATGGTTAAATAGAAACCCACATAATTAGTGGTTAATTGTGTAACTAGATTTCTGTTAATGCATGCTATTTCATTCCTGTACGAGCTTGTTCCTTATCTCATCATCTTGAATCCGCTTTTTGGCAATTGGCTAAATGTAAATGATAATAGATAATCTTTGATATATTAACTTGGTAATTAGGATTAAATTGATTGTTAAGTTGTTGTTTTAGTCATTATTACTCCAGTAGAATGGATTGCTTACACACTTGAACGGTACACTGTCAGCCGTTCTTTCCTGACCCCGTGGACCAAGTTTTGGTCCAATTCTTGTAATGCGGCCCAAAGTGACCGTATAACTGAGTTTTTGTTTTAGTGAATCCAAGGACAAGTTAGTCCTTAAATCTCATACTTGTGGTAGTAATTCCTCTGATTAAATTGGCCATATAACTTGACTGAATGTCTAGACAATCGTGGGATCTTGTATCCAATTAATCGATGCCAACGCACCGTAAGGGCTCGGTCTGGTCCTGGGGAGAGCGCCCGAATGTTAGTGAGCCCATGGGATGTTAATGACATGGTGAGGCATTGCACCGAGTACTTGACTAGCTTGTTACGTCTATGACATGAAAAATCCCTTGTTACTCTTGTTACTTGATCGTGCTTGACATGATGTTTAAAATACTTGCTTGTTGGCCAATTCTCAATTCTTTATTACTATCTCTTGTTGTAAATTCTTGTACTTGTAATCTTGTTATCTCTTGTCATCATTATATTTCTTGACCTTGCAAGATCTTTGTATTTCGTTGTTTATTTGTATCGTCATTTATTTCATTTCTTAGCATTGCATATGAAAATGTAATTAACTTGTTAATCACGTAAACTTGCATGTTATTTTCTACTGAGCGTCAACTCATAGTTGTTGTTTCCCCCCTTTCCATACTATTTAGGTGATGATGCGCATACCGATGGGGAAGGGCAGGAGTGATATCTCTTGAGTGTACTTGTAGTAGATGCCGAGTTGGCATGGTTGGTTACCTCTAGTTATTTCCTTAGAGTTGTGTTAGCACTTGTTACTCTTGGAGTCAGTTATTGTATTAGAATTCAGATTGGAAGTCATGTTTGATCGTGTATTAGCAGTGTTTGTTATTGTAATGATTTGGAATCATCTTGATCAATAGAGTTGTATCTTTCCTTAGCATTGTGTAATTGTTTAGTTTAAAATATTTATTTACTTTCTAGCTAGTTTCTAACTGTACGTCCCGATATTCCGCGTCGGGGCGTGACATTTTAGTTGGCATCAGAGCCCTAGGTTTCACATTCCTAGGTTTTCCTAAGTTTTAGGTTTTCTAAGTTTTTGCATTGCATCCCAACAACCCGGTATATCAAAAGGTATTGTCCGAACGTTAGGCTACGCCTATCGGGAAGGTCGCACACTTGTGCGAGTGGTCTTCGGATCGATTATCTCCGCCAGGTACCGAGTTTTGGTCATGTCTAGGTGCGTAGGACCCCTAACCTTGTTAAAGTCTAAGAACCCAACCTGGTGAGATTGGGTAGAAACTTGGGTTAAGTTCGTATCTTAATCGTGTTATTATCTATCTTATTGAACCTTAGTAATATATTCCTCGTGTAGGCTTTTGAAATGGCAGCTGAACATGCGGAATGGAGGAACTTGCAGCGTATAGTTCAAGGACTTACACAGGCTTTACAGCAAGTGGCTCAAGCAGGAGCGGCACATCATGGCACCGGTAATCTATATCGGAACTTCCGAGGGATGAATATGCCGAGATTTGGTGGCTCGACTGACCCAGATGAAGCCGAGCACTGGCTGGATGAGATGGGAAGGATATTCGAAGTAATGCAATGCAGCAATCAAGAGCGTGTCCTTCTCTCAACTTTTCAACTGGAACGAGATGCAAGAACTTTGTGGGATTCTATCAAGGCGACTCTTGGTGATCAGCAAGTTACATGGGAAGAGTTCGAGGAATTCTTTAACAGTAAGTATTTTTCTGACCGAGTACAAGAGAAGAAAGAGGCGGAGTTTGCAGCTCTGAAACAGCGAGGTCTGTCCGTGGCAGAGTATGAGGCTCAATTTTCACGGGTTTCTTATTGTGTAGTGGACAGCGGATCTAGAGGGGAGGGGTGAATAGATCAGCCCCACTTTTCGCAATGCGGCCCTCTAAACAGCTAGTTAAAATGAATTGCAGCAGAATAGAAACTAGCTTCCAAGAATGCTATGATTCACTTAGCAAGATAAGCAAGATATATAATAATTCGATCCTAAGCATGCACCTAGAACGATTCAATCACACAAGCAAACCACGCTAGATAGGATTTTTAAGGTGGTTCGGACTGAATCCTCAGCCCTACGTCCACCCCTCACCAAAACCCGGTGAGGCTTCACTTGTGCAGCGCACCAAACCGCAAATCGGAAACCACCGATTGCCTTCCTACTCACCACCTGGTAGGAACGTCAACCGCAAATAGGAACACCCTCCAATTGCCTTCCTACTAACCACTGGTAGGGATGAATTACACTTTCAATGTTTAAACAGTAATGAAAATGAAACAAGATGTGAATGAACTAAAACAAGAGATTGAGTTATGAGTGAGAATGAATTGGCCCTTGTATGGAATGTTGATCAGCAACAAGGCTCCTCTTAGCTTCAACTCAATCTTCTTGATTCACCCTTGATTGGATGAATGTTCTTCACGGAGTACTATTCATGTGAACAGTACCTCTTCCTTCAATTCTCCTCTCTTGATCTTCTCTTTGAACTTCTTTGAATGAATGAAGGAGATGATGAAGCTACCTTGAATCTTGATTGCTTCTTTAGCTTCTAGGAGTTTGAATGCTTGAAATATCACCTTGAATGAACTTGAAAGAACTTGAATGGATGAAGATGATTTCCCTTGATAGTGAGCTTCAATGGATCCCCTTGAGATGATGAAGAGGATGGAGGATGCAGCTTTCTCTTCTCTTGGCCTTGATCTTGATCTCCACTTGAAGAGCTTGAACACTTGAGGATGAAGATCTTCTTCACGGAGTACTGTTCACTGCTACAGTGCTCCGAATTCCTCTCCCTTGAACACACTCTAGCAGCCTCCCTTGTAACCCTCTTAAAGCCCTTAGGGTTTTCAACCCTCTTGTATTGATTTTATAGACCTTGAATGGTCTATAGACAAGCCTCAGACCAGATCCACAATTTGTGGGTGATTAGGTGACTTTAGGATTAAACAAATCAAGGTTGAATGGCCCTTTTCGAAGTTGGAAATAAAGTCAAAATTGAAGGCTCGGGGCTGGCGGTCGACCTACAGCTTCTGGCGGTCGACCGCCACTGTAAAACACTATAGACGGATGATCCCTGGGACTAGCAGTCGACCGCTACTGGCTGGCGGTCGACCGCCAGCTGAAACACTGCAGACTGGCCATCCCTGGCTGGGGCGGTCGACCGCCAGCTGGGCAGAGCCCGGGTCACCCCGGGTCGGTCCGTTGGCCGCACCAGCTCCGTCGCTTGAGTCCGTTAGCCGCCCGTTCATGTCTGTGGCATCGACCTTGTTTTTCTTGAAGTTTTATTACTGAGTCTTCAAGCAAATTTTTGTTCCGGGGGCTCGGCCCCCGGAAACCCCCGCAAGGGGCACTGCCCCCTTGACCCCCGCGACCTGACCGGGCAGGTCGATCCCCGCGACCTGACCGCGCAAGTCGATCCGCGTGCGAGGGCGCAACATTGAGCTTTCATGTGCATATCTGTCATGAACAAAATATCACATATGTCAGTCATAAGAGCGTGGAAAATAACAATGACTAATAGTGTTAAGCCATTATCAAAACCAAGAATACACAAAACTCATATGACTATAGAATGATGCCGAATGACCCATGTGACCACAGAATGACTCAAATGACCTCAGGGACACAACATTCTCCCCCTTTTTGATGATGGCAACACTGTGAGTCATTATGTGATATGAATGTCTAAAAAGGCACAAGTTATAACAAATGCAATATATGCAGCTCAAGATTCATGATAGTAGCATGTCAATGCAGATATGAATGCAGATATGAATGCTATGCTATGTGACATGTGCAGCTCAAGATCCATGATAGTAGTAGCATGTGAATGCACATATGACATATGAATGCGATGAAATTATGCAAACCCCAGCACATGCACAAACGAGCATAAAGGTTTCTCTCCCTTGGACTCAATGCACTCTCCCCCTTTGGACAACACTTATGACATAGCTCTTAGCTCTAATGAAGGACTCACACAAAGAATTCTCCCCCTTTGCCAACAGTAAAAAGGAGTGATTAAGGAAACTGTTTGTGAGACCAGAGCTGAAAGGAGTGAAGAGCAAGTCATTATATGCAAAACTGAAGCACGCCATAAGCAACATATATGGTTCAAAGCTAATGAAGTCCGAGATCATCAAAAGAGTTCGAAAAGCAGCTACATCCAAGATTTAATAGAAATGAACCAAAGGTGCATATCATGGCAGTGTTTAACCGTCCTCTGTCTTATATATCCATATTCAATAACCACTAAGGGAAGAACACAAGAACTAGTGTTGAGGCTAAACAATCATGACTAAAGCATGGAATTGTATGAGTGAAGCAAGAGGTTTCATATTTTGATTTCTAATATCTTTTGAATTTGAAGGCACATGACTCATATTGTACGAGCAATCAAGTCTAGTACACGCCTCCTAGCCGTAAGAATACATGTTGTTTAGACGCCAGTATTCCTAGGTATTTGGCAAGACTGACTGTCATGCTACAAGATGAACAGAGATAGCAAAGTCACGTCATGACATATCCAAACTCATTTCATTGATGAGAAGATATGTTTCTCAGCAATTATGCCATTGCTCTGCCTAGAGTCCAAAAGTTTTAAGACAGAGATAACAGGGGCACATCATGACATATGCATTTGTCACGTGATTTGATGACATGACATGTTTCTCCGTGCAACAATATCATTGCTCTGTCAGAATGATTTTCAGGAATTCCAGCTCATCAAGATGTTTAGAAACAATACTAAACTCTAGAGTATCACCAAGATGGCCATAAAGTCTGGATTTTCAGATTTCAGGATAGTCATGCAAAGCACAATATGCAATCGTTAGTTAAGGTCTATTAAATCCACATAACATAGATGATTTCAAAAGAAATATCAGAACTTCAAGGAAATCATTAAATCTGAACCATTGTCATTGAATGAACAATCATCAAGGCACATAATAGAAAGCTCTTACACCATATATTCGCTAGTCTAATGAGCTCATATTCAGACTGTGAGCCAAGAAATGTAGATTGCGAGAGGTAAAGAGATTCAACAAAACTCCCCCTAAGGATGTGCAATGGATGCACGAAGGAGTGATGTTTGTAAGCTCATGTAATGATATCAGTCAAGAGGAGAATGACCTGAAACATGCAGGGGTTGTCATGAATTTGGCAGAAATGATGTGCATGACCCAACACATGGTTGTACACTTATTAAATGCAACAGAATGAAGATGAAATATATGCATGAATGCTGCACAAGGACAACTCCCCCTTACTATATGGCCTATATGCGACATTGACGCATGGTACTTGGCGGAGGTGAAACCTCACGCATATTGAGTGCTTCGTGACAAGCATAACTTGCCCTTCCATACATCAACATTTGATATACCATGGTCATGCGAGAATGATGCAGCACAAACCATATTATGAACATGAACTCAATTCATTATTAAGCAACTACATGCAATGCGACACCATATGCAAAAAGACATATTAACATATAAACAATGCATGAATGCAAAACACACGACTAATTGAATCATGATCATCAATTCAAAGTCTTATTGGCCTGAGGTCGGCAAAGACCAAGCTCCCTTCTGAGTGTTGAAAACCTGTCATTACACAAGGGCTTGGTAAAGATATCAGCAATCTGATTCAATGTATCAACAAAAAGCAGTTCAAAGTTTTTATTACCGACCTCATCTCTAATGAAGTGATGCCTAATCTCAATATGCTTAGTCCTAGAGTGCTGAACTGGATTTTTGGCAAGCTTGATAGCACTAGTGTTATCACACAAAATCGGGACACAACCAAGATCCACCAAGTAGTCTTGGAGTTGGTGTTTAATCCACAACACTTGGGTGCCACAACTCCCCGCAGCAACATATTCTGCCTCCGCGGTTGAGAGGGCAACCGAGTGTTGTTTCTTGGAGGCCCAAGAAACTAAACACCCGCCTAGAAACTGGCAATAGCCACTAGTACTCTTGCGATCCAGCTTGCATCCAGCGTAGTCCGCATCAGAATAAGATATAAGAGATAAATCACATGATGACGGATACCACAATCCCAAATCTTGAGTGCCGGCAAGATATCGAAGGATACGTTTGACGGCAGTCAAATGGGATTCTCTAGGACTAGCTTGAAATCTAGCACAAAGGCAAACACTAAACTGGATATCTGGTCGGGATGCAGTCAAGTAAAGTAGAGAACCAATCATACCTCTATAGACCTTTGCATCCACCAATTTACCATTTTCATCCGAATCCAGTGCAGTTGAGGTGCTCATAGGAGTTGCAATGATTTTGCTATTTGCCATGTCAAATCTTTTCAACAGCTCCTTAATGTATTTGGCTTGATTTATGAAGCATCCGTCTTCTCCTTGGTTGACCTGCAAACCGAGAAAGAATTGAAGTTCTCCCATTAGGCTCATCTCAAATTCGCTAGTCATGAGGTTAGCAAATTCCTCACACATTTCAGATTTAGTAGAACCAAACACAATGTCATCAACATAAATTTGAACAATCAAGATATTTTTACCTTGCTTCTTGGTGAAAAGTGTTTGATCTACCTTACCTCGTGTGTACCCTTTTTCAATGAGGAATGAGCTTAGCCTTTCATACCAAGCTCTTGGTGCTTGCTTAAGTCCATAAAGCGCCCTGTCTAGCTTATATACAAAATCTGCATTGTTAGAGTTCTCAAAGCCAGGGGGCTGCTCAACATAGACTTCTTCTTTGATCAAGCCATTCAAGAAAGCACTTTTAACATCCATTTGATAAAGCTTTATTCTAAGGGAGCATGCAAAGGTAAGTAAAATTCTGATGGCTTCGAGTCTAGTAACAGGGGCATAAGATTCATCAAAGTCTACCCCAAACTCTTGATTATACCCTTGAGCCACCAATCTAGCCTTGTTTCTTATTATCTTGCCATCCTCACTTAGTTTGTTCTTAAAAACCCATTTAGTGCCTATTACAGATTGTGATGAAGGTCTAGGAACAAGATGCCAAACTTTGTTTCTTTCAAACTGGTTTAACTCTTCTTGCATGGAATTTATCCAGTTTTCATCTTTTAAGGCTTCATCAATGTTTTTGGGTTCATGCTGTGAGACAAGAGCAAGTTGATCTAATTCTTCCACAATCTTAAAATGTGACCTTGTTCTAGGTGGGTCATTCAAGCTACCAAGGACATTCTCCAAGGGATGATCCTTAAGGATTCTAATGTTTATAGAATCGTTACCTTCTCCTGGAGCTTGATTCCTTGCACTGCTGATTCAGCTAGGTCACCGTCTTCTTTTATTTCTTCTTGTGGAGAATCACTCTTGTCCTTCATGCTTAGGAATTCCCCATCTTCATCATTTTTCCTGCAAGAATTATCATTGTTAGAATCATGATATTCATCAAAGGAAACATGGGGTGATTCTTCCACAGTTTGACTTTTAATGTTATAAATTCTATAAGCCCTAGATCTATCAGAATATCCAAGAAATATACCTTCATCGCTCTTGGGCTCGAATTTATCTAAATCTCTTTTGTCATTATTGTGAATGAAGCATTTTGAACCAAAAACTTTGATATGATGCAGAGAGGGCATTTTACCTTTGAGCAACTCATAGGGAGTCTTTTTGGTGTGAGACCTTACCATTGACCGGTTGATAATGTAACACGCCGTATTTACCGCTTCGGCCCAAAACTTCCTTGGAAGTTGCCGTTCGGCAAGCATTGTCCTTGCCATCTCTATGAGTGTTCGATTCCTTCTTTCAACAATCCCATTTTGCTCGGGGGTTCTTGGTGAAGAGAATCGGTGTGAAATGCCTTCTGACCTGCAAAGATTATGGAAGTCAGTATTCTCAAATTCACCACCATGATCAGATTGAATGTTGGAAATTTTAAACTCACCGCTCTGCTTTATCTTCAAATAGAGTGCCTGAAACTCATTAAAAGCATCATTTTTGTGTGTGAGGAAGAAAACCCATGTGAACCTAGAGAAATCATCCACCAAAACATATCCATATTTTCTACCACTTAAACTAGCAGTTCTGGTTGGACCAAACAAGTCCATATGAATTAGCTCGAGTGGTTTGGAGGACAAATATGAGGATCTAGCCTTGAAGGATTTTCTAGTTTGTTTACCAAGGGCACATGCATCACACAACTTATTTTCTTGTTTAAAAGATAATTCAGGCAAACCTTTCACCATTGAATGCTTTAACAATTTATGTAGAACATTGTAGCTAGCATGTCCTAGTCTACGATGCCATAACCATGCAAGTTCAGATTTTGGTGCAGCAAGACAAAGATTTACATGAGCAGGATCATCTAAGTCAATCATGTAAACATTGTTGACTCTCTTACCAGAAAATTTTACCTTGTCAGATTTTGGTTCAAGGATCTTACAATCAAGAGAATCAAACAATACTTTGTGACCTTTATCACATAATTGACTTATGCTTAGTAGGTTATATTTCAATCCTTCAACTAACAACACGTTACAAATGGAGTTGGAGAGATTCTTACCTACATTACCTGTTCCAATGATTTTTCCTTTGTTGTTCCCTCCAAATGTGACGTGTCCTCCTTCCTTTTCCTCCAAGAGACAAAATTTTGATTTGTCTCCAGTCATGTGTCTTGAACAGCCGCTATCAAGGTACCACCTATTATGCATGGCTGCAAGACATTCCTGCACAAGCAATTAAGCAATGGTGTTTGGAACCCAACCAAATTTGGGTCCCTTCAAACTTTTCAGAATTTCAAAACATGAAACCATTTCTTTTGGAATCCAAACCTTCTTAACATTCATGCTTTGTTTGCTTGGAGCAGGAAATTGGTTTTTCTTTTCAGCTTTGACATTCACATTTTGTTTAGAAGCTCTTTGTTGAATTTTGTGGAAGTTTGAGAAGGTTTGCTTCTTAAACCATTGAGGCCGTTGGTTGGTTTTGGGTTGAAAGTGATTGTTTTGCCACCTAGGGGATTGAAACTTATAGGATTGCTGAATACATGAATCACAATTTCCCCAAAAGTATGGTGGTGGCCTATATGAGTGTGCAATGTAATTGTGGTGAAATCTGGAAGGTTGAGCATGCAATGGCCAAGGAAGTGTTGACCTATGTTGCGGGGAAGGTCGACCTTTCTTAGGCTTTTGGATAGGCTTTTTGGGAATTTCAGTTACTACCTCTTCAATCTTTTCTTTTCCTTTGGATGTTATTTTTGAGGTTGAAGCATCAGAAGAGGAAACAAATGTGACTATTTTTAACCCAATTGGCCTTTTGTTTGTAGGTTCAAAACCTAACCCTTCCTTGTTGAAGTTCATTCTAGTACCTAGCAATGCATCTAGGTTTTCTCTTCCATCCATAAATTTTTCTAAGGACTGTTGTTTATCCTTCAACTCTTTTTCTATGTTTTCAATGTTTTGCAAAAGTTGAATGTTAACTTGTTTGACAGCTTCATATTTCTCATTGCTCAGTTTGCTATCCTTTTCATAGGTTAGCATTTTGAGTTTCATGCTATCAATTTCATTTCTCAAGTCCTCATTTTGAATTTCCAAGTCAGTCATTTCTTTTCTTCCTTCCTCCAAATTTTCAATCATTTGCTTAAGATCTTCAATTTCAGTCTCAAGTATAGCATTCTTATGATTGGTTTCATGATCATGCACAAAAGAATTGATTTTCTTTTTCAATGATTTATTTTCCTTTTTGTACATGTTATATTTTTTCATCAGTTGTATATATGCTTCCTCCCAATCATCAACAGTATAACCTTCAAATGGAGAAGTTACCTCGGTTTCTTCGTCACCTTTGGCCATAAGGCAAAGATCTCCTCTTTCCTTGTCTGAAGAGCTGGTTCCATCATTACTTTCTTCCTCGTCGCTCCAAGTCGACACCATGGCCTTGTTCTTCTTCTTGCCTTTCCATTTGTCAGCCTTTTAAAGTCTGTCAGGACAATCATTCTTGTAATGCCCTGGTTTATTGCAAGAGTAACAAACGATTTTGTCAGGTTTCTTGAAATTTTCAGAATTAGTTTTGAAACCATTTCTCACCTTAGATCTTCCTCTCAAGAACCTCTTACCTTCCTTTCTCAGAAATTTTCCAAACTTACGGGTAAGCATAGCCACGTCATCCTCATCTCGCTCGCTTTCCGAATCCTCACCTTCATCGGAAGAGCCTTGACGCCTGGGCCCTGCTTTAAGAGCTAGGGACTTCTTCTTAGGTGCCTCAGCCTCTTTGTTCTTGAGGTTAATCTCATAGGTCATTAATGACTCAATGAGTTCATCTACCTTGGTGGTTGCGAGATCTCTTGACTCTTCAACCACGGTAGCCTTTGTGTGCCATGCTGCAGTCAGTGATCTGAGAATCTTTCTTACAATTTCCTGTTCTGAATATTTCTTTCCCAAATCAGTCAAACTGTTAGTAAGCACAGTTAATCGAGCATACATATCTTGAATTGATTTCATATTCAGAAACTAAAATGTTTGCTTTTGTTTCTCGTACCTGAGACGTTCCTTCGTAGACTACCTCTAACTTATCCTACATTAGTTTTGCAGATGCGCAGGTAGCCACTCTTGAGAATTCTACTGGATGGAGTGAGCATTGCATGATGTGTTTAGCATTCCAATTGACAGTGGATTGCCGTATCTGTTCTTTAGTCCACAAGTCCTCATTATCCGTAAGCTCATACAGACCTTTGTTGATTACTCGCCAAAGTTCGTAGTCTTGGGCGCGAATGAACACCTGCATGCGATGTTTCCAATAAGGATAGTTAGTTCAGTAAAGTAAGGAGGCCTATTCACAGCATGTCCTTCGGGTAGAAAACCCTTGGACGCTGATCCACCATTTCCCTCAAGGTCGTTGGACCCCATAATGAGAGATTAGGCTCTGATACCACTTGTTGTGTAGTGGACAGCGGATCTAGAGGGGAGGGGTGAATAGATCAGCCCCACTTTTCGCAATGCGGCCCTCTAAACAGCTAGTTAAAATGAATTGCAGCGAATAGAAACTAGCTTCCAAGAATGTTATGATTCACTTAGCAAGATAAGCAAGATATATAATAATTCGATCCTAAGCATGCACCTAGAACGATTCAATCACACAAGCAAACCACGCTAGATAGGATTTTTAAGGTTGTTCGGACTGAATCCTCAGCCCTACGTCCACCCCTCACCAAAACCCGGTGAGGCTTCACTTGTGCAACGCACCAAACCGCAAATCGGAAACCATCGATTGCCTTCCTACTCACCACCTAGTAGGGACGTCAACCGCAAATTGGAACACCCTCCAATTGCCTTCCTACTAACCACTGGTAGGGATGAATCATACTTTCAATGTTTAAACAGTAATGAAAATGAAACAAGATGTGAATGAACTAAAACAAGAGATTGAGTTATGAGTGAGAATGAATTGGCCCTTGTATGGAATGTTGATCAGCAACAAGGCTCCTCTTAGCTTCAACTCAATCTTCTTGATTCACCCTTGATTGGATGAATGTTCTTCACGGAGTACTGTTCACGTGAACAGTACCTCTTCCTTCAATTCTTCTCTCTTGATCTTCTCTTTGAACTTCTTTGAATGAATGAAGGAGATGATGAAGCTACCTTGAATCTTGATTGCTTCTTTAGCTTCTAGGAGTTTGAATGCTTGAAATATCACCTTGAATGAACTTGAAAGAACTTGAATGGATGAAGATGATTTCCCTTGATAGTGAGCTTCAATGGATCCCCTTGAGATGATGAAGAGGATGGAGGATGCAGCTTTCTCTTCTCTTGGCCTTGATCTTGATCTCCACTTGAAGAGCTTGAACACTTGAGGATGAAGATCTTCTTCACGGAGTACTGTTCACTGCTACAGTGCTCCGAAATCCTCTCCCTTAAACACACTCTAGCAGCCTCCCTTGTAACCCTCTTAAAGCCCTTAGGGTTTTCAACCCTCTTGTATTGATTTTATAGACCTTGAATGGTCTATAGACAAGCCTCAGACCAGATCCACAATTTGTGGGTGATTAGGTGACTTTAGGATTAAACAAATCAAGGTTGAATGGCCCTTTTCGAAGTTGGAAATAAAGTCAAAATTGAAGGCTCGGGCAGGCGGTCGACCTACAGCTTCTGGCGGTCGACCGCCACTGTAAAACACTATAGACGGATGATCCCTGGGACTAGCGGTCGACCGCTACTGGCTGGCGGTCGACCGCCAGCTGAAACACTGTAGACTGGCCATCCCTGGCTGGGGCGGTTGACCGCCAGCTGGGCAGAGCCCGGGTCACCCCGGGTCGGTCCGTTGGCCGCACCAGCTCCGTCGCTTGAGTCCGTTAGCCACCCGTTCATGTCTGTGGCATCGACCTTGTTTGTCTTGAAGTTTTATTACTGAGTCTTCAAGCAAATTTTTGTTCCGGGGGCTCGGCCCCCGGAAACCCCCGCAAGGGGCGCTGCCCCCTTGACCCCCGCGACCTGACCGGGCAGGTCGATCCCCGCGACCTGACCTGCGCAAGTCGATCCGCGTGCGAGGGCGCAACATTGAGCTTTCATGTGCATATCTGTCATGAACAAAATATCACATATGTCAGTCATAAGAGCGTGGAAAATAACAATGACTAATAGTGTTTAGCCATTATCAAAACCAAGAATACACAAAACTCATATGACTATAGAATGATGCCGAATGACCCATGTGACCACAGAATGACTCAAATGACCTCAGGGACACAACATTTCTCATTATGCTACACACCTTATTTCCACCGAGAAGATGAAGGCGAAGCGTTTTCTCAATGGGCTGAAGCTACATTATATCAATCAGTTGGCACCGATGGAAATCTCCACTTATTCCGAAATGGTGAGGAAAGCTCAAGTTCTAGAAGATACTCTTGAGATGACGGAGAGAATCCGTGGAAAAGGTGCAAAGAAGGAACTACCTACGGGTTCCGGGAATGTCAAACCTGGGTATAGCAAGAAGAGGCCTATTAGTGGGCCTGGTTCATGGACTGGATCTGGATCGTGGAAGGGCAAGATGCCGAGGCAGGAAGACAAGAAGCCTGGCCCTGTAGTTCCATTCAAGGGCGTGTGCAACTATTGTGACCGTCCGGACAAGATGGAGGAGTGCTGGCGCAAGCTAGGCGCCTGTTTGCGTTGTGGAAGCAAAGAGCACCGTATCCCTAACTGTCCTCTTATATCGGAGCAAGCTACACCGGCGAAACCTCAAGTCTTCAAGAAACCACAAGGCAAGCTTCAAGCTTTGCATGCAGATGAAGCAGGAACCGCCGAGGACGGTGGGCTCGTCGATGGTACACTTATTATACTTGACAAGCCAGCATTTGTTCTTTTTGATACTGGTGCCACACATTCCTTTATTTCTCAGAGATTTGCTAAGTCTTTAGCTATTAAACCTGTTTTGATGAATTCTCCGTTAGAAATATCAACACTTATTGGTACTAGATCAGCAATCCAGTATTTCTATCCTTCTAGTACGGTTATGATTGGTGAACAGAACTTTCCAGCTGATTTGATTTGCATGGACATGAAGGATTATGATGTAATCCTAGGAGCGGATTGGTTGGCTAGATATGAGGCTAATGTTCACTGCAGTTCTAGCTCCGTGTCTTTTACTAGACACTCTAGACTTTCTTTTGTGGGAGTTAAGCACAATAACTCTGTATCCCTTATCTCGGCTCTTCGAGCTGATAAGCTGATGAGACGAGGATGCGAGGCTTTTCTAGCCTTTGTCTGTGCAACCCCTGAGTAGCAGATTGAGATTAAGGATATTTCTGTTATCCGAGATTTTCCTGATGTCTTTCTAGAGGAACTACCAGGACTTCCACCTGAGCGGGAAGTTATCTTTTTTATTGATCTCTTTCCTGGCACATCTCCTATTTCCAAGGCTCCTTATCGTATGTCTCCTGCGGAACTGAGGGAATTAAAGCAACAGTTGATGGAATTGCTCGAGAAGGGTTTCATTCGCCCTAGTACTTCTCCATGGGGAGCCCCTGTATTATTCGTCAGGAAGAAAGATGGTTCGATGAGGTTGTGCATCGATTATCGGCAATTGAACCAGCAGACTGTCAAGAACAAATATCCATTACCGAGGATTGACGAATTATTTGACCAGATAGCGAGAGCTCAGTATTTTTCTAAGATCGATCTTCGATCTGGATATCATCAGTTGCGGATTAAGGAAGAAGATATCTATAAAATAGCTTTCCGTAGCTGGTATGGTCATTTTGAGTTTGTCGTTATGCCTTTTGGTCTAACGAATGCTCCAGCAGCTTTCATGCAGTTGATGAACAATGTATTTTGGCCCTATCTTGGTCGATGGGTCGTGGTATTCATTGACGATATCTTGATTTATTCCAAGAATGAGGAAGATCATGCTGACCATCTGAGGATGGCATTGCAACTATTAAGAGATCATCAGCTATATGTCAAGTTCAGTAAGTGTGAATTCTGGCTGTAGAGGTGTCCTTTCTCGGACATATCATCACCAAAGACGATATTTCTGTTGATCCTTCGAAGGTAGAGGAAGTGAAGAATTGGGATCAACCTACCAGTGTGACCAAAGTTAGAAGTTCCCTAGGCCTGGCAGGCTACTACAGAAGATTTATCAAAGATTTCTCCAAGATTGCGGTACCTATGACAAGATTAACCCGTAAGGAGAACAAGTTTGATTGGTCAGATGATTGTCAACAAAGCTTTAAGACTTTGAAGGATTGTTTAACTACTGCACCTATATTGGCTTTACCTTCTGGTGAAGGAGGTTTTGTGGTATACACTGATGCTTCAGGTATTGGTTTAGGTTGTATACTCATGCAGCATGGAAAGGTGATTGCCTATTGTTCTAGGCAGTTGAGGAAGCATGAAGAGAATTATCATGTTCACGATTTGGAACTAGCAGCAGTCGTGTTTGCTTTGAAGATATGGAGGCACTACTTGTATGGAGAAACATTCACAGTATTTTCAGATCACAAAAGTCTGAAATATTTGTTTTCTCAGAAGGAACTTAATATGAGGCAGCGAAGATGGTTGGAGTACTTGAAAGACTTCGACTTCTTGATTGAGTATCATCCTGGCAAAGGCAATGTTGTGGCAGATGCATTAAGCAGGAAGCCTGTGGCTAGATTATCAAGTCTCATGTTACATGAGTGGAAGCTATTGGGACAATTAGCTAGTCTGGATCTGAATGTTGATAATGATCGGGTTATGATTGCACATATTCAACTTAAGCCCGAATTATTGACGGAAATAAAGTCCTTGCAAGATAATGATCCTGAGTTGGTAGAGATCAAGGGAAGCTTGAGCAGCAGACCTGACTTCAAGATGGCTGACGATGGAAGATTATTATTCCAGGGTAGACTTGTGTACCTGATGAAGCTGGAATAAAGAACAAGATTCTGGAGGAAGCACATAGATCCAGATATACCGTTCATCCTGGAGGCACTAAAATGTTCAAGGATTTGAAGAGATCTTTTTGGTGGCCGAACATGAAAAGAGAAGTTGCAGACTTCGTGAGTAGATGCTTGGTTTGTCAGCAAGTTAAGGCTGAACATTTCAGACCGGCAGGAAAGTTGAAACCACTTGACATACCCCAATGGAAGTGGGAAAGCATTGGCATGGATTTCATTATGGGTCTACCTAGGACTCATGGTGGATTTGATGCAATATGGGTGATTGTTGACCGATTGACAAAGGCAGCTCATTTCTTACCCATTAAGTCCAAGTGGACAGTTGATGTATTGGCTGCTTTGTATTTGAAGGAAGTGGTAAGGCTCCATGGCATACCAGTCAGTATTGTGTCTGATCGAGACCCCAGATTTACTTCACATTTCGGGAAGGGACTGCAAGAGTCTCTTGGTACTCGCCTGAATTTCAGTACTGCTTTTCATCCACAGACCGATGGACAGACTGAAAGAACCAACCAGATAGTGGAAGATATGCTCAGAGCATGCATGATTGATTTCGGAGGCAGTTGGAGTGATCATTTGGCTTTGATTGAATTCGCCTACAACAACAGTTATCAATCCAGCATCCAGATGGCTCCTTTTGAAGCATTGTACGGGCGAAGCTGTCGTTCCCCGTTGTGTTGGGATGAGATAGGTGAGAAGCAATGGCTTGGACCGAATCTTATTTCAGAATCATCACAGAACATCCGTGTCATCCGAGACCGGTTACAGGTAGCCCAATCAAGACAGAAGAGTTATGCCGACACAAGGAGAAGAGCATTAGAATTTCAAGTTGGCGAGCATGTATTCTTAAAGGTTTCTCCTTCGAGAGGGATTCGAAGATTTGGCATTCATGGCAAGCTAAGTCCGAGGTATATTGGTCCATTCGAGATCCTAGATAGAGTGGGAGAAGTTGCTTACAGACTGGCATTACCACCGCAGTTGTCTGGCATACACAATATTTTCCATGTGTCTATGTTACGAAAATATGTGTACGATCCCACTCATATCATTCAGCATGTGGATTTTGAATTAAAGGAAGATTTGACCTATGAAGAAAGACCTATCAAGATTCAAGATCGGAAACAGCAGCAACTCCAGAATCGGTCTATACCGATGGTCAAGATTTAGTGGAGTCGGCGTGAAACTGAAGAAGCTACTTGGGAATCTGAAGATACTATGCGGAAGCGGTATCCCGACTTGTTCTAGGTGAGCAATCTCTTTCCCTATCCTCCGTATTTAGTGCAGTGAATTTGGAGGACCAAATTCTTTATGTGGAGGAGGGTGTAATACCCCAAATTATTTTGGAAATTTAATTAGAATTATTTGAATTATTTGAATTTATTTGAATTAATGAGAATTTATTCATAATTAATTAGATTAATTCTTTAATAAATAGTATAAGTCACTTTTCAACTATTTTATAAAAATCCATAAAAATCATATTATTGTGTAATCCATTTCATTTAACAATTTTGTCTTCTTTGACTAAGCCTAATAAAATCATTAACTAGGCTTAATCAGTGGATTAAGTCCGATTTCCACACTTACCTACCCAATAGTGAACGCAATAGTAAACCTCATCTTAAAACACCAAATTAGATCTTAATACTCAACCAAATGAGCTCATTTTGGTGGCAAATGAAAAGCCACGATCTAAGGATCAATAGCCCTCTATCAATCGAACCTAAACCTAACCCTAACACTTGGTGGCGGCCGAGTTTTGGAGTGGTCAACCTTGGCGGCGCCGTTTTCCAACACCTAACTTGCGTGGCCGATTCCTCCCAGCCCCGAAGTCTCCAAAAGCTCTATGAGCTATCAAAATGAAGCTCTACGAGTCTACTTTCATTTGGTGGCTGTGGGGTTCGTATTGGATTCAGATCTAAGAAGTTCTTGGTCGTTTAGTGGAGGTGGGTCGGCTACCGTCGTCCTCCTTCATCTCCTCTTTGATCCTTCGATTGAGGTAGGTTTCCTTAACCAAAATCAGCTTATGAATATATCAAATTGTTCCTCTCGATGAGATATTTCCAATGGTGGTAAAAGCCCCAGTTTTCATTAGGTATCCAAGGAGATATCGTGGGTTTTCTAAGGTGCTGTCCAATTCATTCTTCAGTCTAGGGCTTTAAGTTCTCTCTTCGATTGCTCTTCGATTGAGGTAGGATCTAACATCCAAACTCTAATTAATATACATGAATGTAATCAGCATCTTGTTAGCTTCCAGTTGGCGTAGAAAGCCCCAAATTGCATTAAGCATGTTTAGAGAATTTTGGATCGAAGTAAGAGCATGTTTAGGCTTGATTTATGGTATGTTCTTCAAGTAGAAGCATGCTTTTAGGGCTATTTTTGAGTTGGATATCTAGATCCACATATGGCATATCATATATGGTTAGAATCAGCATTAAGTTAGCTTTCTTTTGATATAAGAAGTCCCAAATTTCGTTGTATATATTGAGAGAACTATACGATTTAGTAGAAGCATGTCAAGAACTAGGTCTTCATGTGTTCATCATAGAATAGGTTGTGATTCATTTGATTTCTGTTGAAATTCGTGTTTCAAAACTCTTGTTTATGACCCTAGTATGACTATTAAGAACCCTAGACCATGTGGTTAATATCCCAACCCATTTAGACCCCAAATCGTGGAGTTTTTCATGATTTCCGGAAGCCCGTTCTTGTCTGGAAACCCAGCAAGCAGAAGATTTCTGCTTTGCATGGGTCGACCCATGGGGTCGATCCACACTGCAGGGGTCGACCCAATGGGTCGACCCATGCCAGGGCAGCTCCCTGGAACCTCCAGGGGTCGACCCAATGGGTCGACCCATGCCAGGAAATTTCCAGGGGTCGACCCAATGGGTCGACCCACGTGCTGTAAGACCCGGTAAAAGATGTTTTTGACCCGAGGATCGACCCGGATCATTAGGGGATCGACCCATTCAACTTAGCCCAATTGAAAATTATATTTTTGAGGATCTAATGACCTATTCATGTACCCCTTTGATTTCAATTAACATTGGTCTCTACATGCAAACATAGTGTAAAAACATGCCGTTTATCATCTTCATTTCAATGTATACAATGGTTAAATAGAAACCCACATAATTATTGGTTAATTGTGTAACTAGATTTCTGTTAATGCATGCTATTTCATTCCTGTACGAGCTTGTTCCTTATCTCATCATCTTGAATCCGCTTTTTGGTAATTGGCTAAATGCAAATGATAATAGATAATCTTTGATATATTAACTTGGTAATTATGATTAAATTGATTATTAAGTTGTTGTTTTAGTCATTATTACTCCAGTAGAATGGATTGCTTACACACTTGAATGGTACACTGTCAGCCGTTCTTTCTTGACCCCGTGGACCATGTTTTGGTCCAATTCTTATAATGCAGCCCAAAGTGACCGTATAACCGAGTTTTTGTTTTAGTGAATCCAAGGACAAGTTAGTCCTTAAATCTCATACTTGTGGTAGTAATTCCTCTGATTAAATTGGCCATATAACTTGACTGAATGTCTAGACAATCGTGGGATCTTGTATCCAATAAATCGATGTCAACGCACCGTAAGGGCCCGGTCTGGTCCTGGGGAGAGCACCCGAAAGTTAGTGAGCCCATGGGATGTTAATGACATGGTGAGACATTGCACCGAGTACTTGACTAGCTTGTTACGTCTATGACATGAAAAATCCCTTGTTACTCTTGTTACTTGATCGTGCTTGACATGATGTTTAAAATACTTGCTTGTTGGCCAATTCTTAATTCTTTATTACTATCTCTTGTTGTAAATTCTTGTACTTGTAATCTTGTTATCTCTTGTCATCATTATATTTCTTGACCTTGCAAGATCTTTGTATTTCTCTGTTTATTTGTATCGTCATTTATTTCATTTCTTAGCATTGCATATGAAAATGTAATTAACTTGTTAATCACGTAAACTTGCATGTTATTTCCTACTGAGCGTCAGCTCATAGTTGTTGTTTCCCCCCTTTCCATGCTATTCAGGTGATGATGCGCATACCGATGGGGAAGGGCAAGAGTGATATCTCTTGAGTGTACTTGTAGTAGATGCCGAGTTGGCATGGTTTGTTACATCTAGTTATTTCCTTAGAGTTGTGTTAGCACTTGTTACTCTTGGAGTCAGTTATTGTATTAGAATTCAGATTGGAAGTCATGTTTGATCGTGTATTAGCAGTGTTGGTTATTGTAATGATTTGGAATCATCTTGATCAATAGAGTTGTATCTTTCCTTAGCATTGTGTAATTGTTTAGTTTAAAATATTTATTTGCTTTCTAGCTAGTTTCTAACTATACGTCCCGATATTCCGCGTCGGGGCGTGACATTGGTAGCCGGCTCTTTATGACTTCCCAGGGCTTGGCCGACGGATTGTTGGGTGATGTCGGGAGACTTCTCTGCTTCACGCAACACTCGGTCCATCTATCTGCGGGAAATAGGGGGCCGAAAGCAAGGTGGGATAGCTTCGGGTTAAATATGGCGCGACATTGTGCGCGTCGGATTAACAACAAAACGAGAATGGCTTGAATAGTAAGGCATGAATAGTGATATGAATAGTGACATGTGAATAGTGATGCGCACCGATTTAACACCCCAAGGGAGAAGGGAGCGCGCCGGTTTAAGGAAGCCCAAGGGGGGCGCGCCGGTTTAAGAGCGCGCCGGCTTAAGTGATGGCCACGCCGGTTTTGGGCCTTTTCTTAAGGTTTCGGCCGTTCAGACGACCGTTTGTATTCCCAGAATGTTCTAGTTACAATGCACTACCTCTGCAGTGTTTGGTTTGAAGCCTATGAGCCCTGGTTTAGAATTGCAGATGGTTTTTAACATATGCCGAACCCGTGTCCGAACTCTCGGGTTTTCTCTTGATTTGGGCTTCGGCATAGCCGTTTGGAGAGCCGTGGCCACGCCTTCTGCTTGAGGGGCTTCCTTGTCGGGTAGCCGACCACCAAGTGTGTTCCCGTCCTGATTGGGCGAGGTATGGGGTTTATTTGGCATCTCCGTCTTTGACCTGCTCTCGTTTGCGGCGACGTACATGCCGTATGATCTTCATCATCATTTTTTGACGTCCACACCTGCTCAAGAGAAGTCCTTGATGAAAGAGAGAGGAACAATGACCCTTAGCCAGTAGTTTGAGCATGTCCGTATGTGCTGTAGATAGCTTTATCAAAAAAATCCCAAAAATCCCCCCAAAAAATCGAATATGTCAAAAATCCCAAAAAAAATCGAATATGTCAAAAAACCCAAAAAATCAAATATGTCAAAAAATCTAAAAAAAGAAAAAAGAAGAAAAAAAATAAATATTGTCAAAAAGCCAAAAAAAATTGAATATTGTTCAAAAAATCTAAAAAATGAAATATTTGAAAAATAGAAAAAATCAGAAAAATCCAAAAAAATATTTATCTTTTGTTTTATGCATTTTTTTATCTTGAGGATAGGTATGTGATCTGTTTGCTCAGTCTGCAGGTAACAGCTGTTCGAGTTTCCTTGCTCCATATCATTTGCGTTGTCTCATGTCCATACCTTTGATCTGTTCTCTCTTCTTCAATCTTATCTCTCAATCTATTTTGAAGCTTGTGTCCTTCTCTGCTTTCGCTTCATATCTAATCATATCTTCCTGAGAGGGCTTTACCTCACGATTATGAACTTGGCGGTTCTGCTTTTTCTGATCTTGGGCTTTGATTGAAGATCATATTCATCATGTCTTTTATCTCGCCGTGTCCTTGTCACATGTGTCTATGTCCCCCGTGTCCCACATGTGTTGTTTTGTCCCTCCGTATCTGTCATGTTTTCGTCCCACTGTGTCGCCATGCCATGTATTGTTGTCATCCCACACATGTGTTGTTCGTGTCTTTTGTCCCCCGTGGTGTTGTCATCCCGCGTGCCTTTGTCCCACCATATCTTGTCCCACTGCGTGTGCTGTCCCACCGTGTTGTGGTGTTATCTTGCCCCATCATACTCTTTAGTCCCGCTCATGCTTGCCATTTGTTATTGTGGTGTTTGTTATGTTTGTTATGTTCTGTTCATCCTCGTTATGTTATGTTTGGTTTATTTTCACTATGTTTCGTCTATATTTGTCTTTGTTATGTTTAATTCATCATTGATATTTTGTGGTTGTCCTATATCAAAAATCCAAAAAAATACCGTTTCGCTTGGCAGGTAAGTCAGGTATGGCTCTTTATCCTTGCTCTTTGTTGCATTACTATATGGTATCTACATTACTATAGACTCTCAAAGACCGGCTGGTTCTCCATGTGTTCTGGGATATGATGTTCCCCTTTAACAAAAACGATGATGATCTAAGAGCATACAGTTAATCGTTAGATAAGCCGCTCATTTGAGTCAGGTGGGGGACGATAGACTCTATCTCGCACGCCATGGTTACAAGAAGACTCTTGACCCTGTCTTGGCTCAGTCTAGTAATATTATCCTTTAGTACTTTCTATTTTATACTTTCTTTACATTTATTTTGATGATTTCTTTATTTTATCCCAGCATGTATCATGTCATTTTTGAGAATTCACATCTCGTGATCCTCTCAAGGTTTTCTCCTCAGCAATGGTTAATTACACTACAATTCTCTTGGATAAGAGATCTGCATTCCACTCCGAATTTGAACGTCTTCTCTAATCTTCCCACTTGGTCTGGTTGACCAGCGTGATTTCTGTCTGGATTTTATCTCAATTTTATTTCCCTTTTCCAGCTTTTTAGTTGTGTTCTTTCCGATCCCCTCATTCTTCGTGGATTGTGTCCCCCAATGAGGTTGGTCATGTTTTCTTTCATTCCTTAGTTTAGTTCTCCAGGCATGTCTCATCCTTGCCATCCGTTCCTTATGGTTAGTTTGGCGTTTTCGGGAGAATTCCTATCGATTGTTGGTTATGACGGGTGTCTTTTACCTTGATGCCCGCTTTTCAGTTCTTTTCGCTTCATCTCCGCGTCATCTCCATTTTACATCACTGTCGCTTTCGCTCCATCTCCTCTCCATTTCACCTCCGTGTCACTTTCGCTCATTTCCTTGCAAAGTGGACATCAAGGAGGGGCATCTGTTGACACCTGTTTTAGCCCGCAAGTTACGTCATTTCTCTTATTCATCATTTTTGATGTCCCGAATTAACCATTATTTTGGAGCCTTCCTTGGATAGATTTTGAGCCTATTTTATTGTTCCATTCCCTTTTAGCCTTGGAGATCAAGATTTCTTAGAGCCCTGGGGATAATTTTATCAGCTTCTGGCTTCCTATCTCGACTTACGGCCCATTTAGGTCAACTTCCATCAAGCATTCGGCCCATTTCGCTGCACAGTCCTGAACGCGACCCATTTTCATCCCCTTATTTTCCTCTATTCATTAAGTGTCATTCACCAAAGTTGTTCATTTTTTAGAGCTCTACAATTTCTTATTCTACGCCATTTGCCAGTTCTACACTGTTTTTAAGTCCCATCATTTTTCTCTGTTCTCACCCCATTTTCTCCTTCTTCTACTCGTCTTCTCATCTTGCTCTCTTCATGAAAGTTGTACATTTTTTTGTTATCTACAATTTCTTCTTCTACCACTTTCACTAGTTCTATAATGTTTTCATGATATTCTGTAATTTTCAAAGTCACGCGAGCCTAGCAGCCACCCCCTGTGATAGCGGTCAACTTGATGTGACACCACCTTGGGTGGTAATCACAAGGCCAATACACCTTGGACCTATGACTCGCAAGCAAGCAACTTTAATGATGAAATTACTCGGGCGAGCTCACTCGCTTAGCGGACAATATTGCTCGTGGGCAAATTGGCAATGGTGGGGAGGGTCCAAAGTGGGACCTTGACGTTCTGAGGCTAGGCTTCACTATGGCTGACCCCCTAAGGGGCTGGGATACCCAATTTAGTGGGCGGTCAGCATGCCAAAGGCATGAGTTGTAGGGTCGCTCACACCTCACTCCGCGGTGGTCACTCAATTGGAGGGAAATTTGGATCAAACACTCACTTACCGTCCGACGGAGCTAAAGACAATACTAAATAAGCACGAATAAACCAGCGAGGGAAGTGTCCCGGAGCTCACATGATCGGTGTGAGAACACCAATCCCGGCCGAAAGACGAGGGCAAGCGGGGAGGCGTGGATACGCACCCGCATGCCGCGCCGATGCCGCTTGACCCTATTTAAGTGATTACAACACTACGCCTCTCGCAGGAGGGGGATCTTGGGGTGGGGGTTAACTATTAAAACATCCAAAACTACCTCCACACAGGGAGGGGCCTTCAGCCGACCAAGCAAAAGGGGGAAAATCGAGCTAGAAGCAAAGAATGGTAGCCAATGCTGATTCTGACTACTCTCTGCGCTTCAAGATAGGAAGTTGGTTTTCTTGACGCTGCGGCCACTCCAGAATTTTGTTGATGACAAAACATGTTGGAAATTCTTCGTAGCTGGATCAGAATGACGCTGGATATTTCTTGTAATTTTGTGTCGCTGTCGCTGGTTGGGGCAGAGCCAAGAACAGGAGTGGTCTTCGATGGCTCTGGGTACTCTCAGGGTGTTACTGCTGGAAAACGGGGACGCTACGAGACGATCCGAACTCTATTGGAGGCGTGGCAGGAACCAATGCGATCATGCTCGAGTCCTCTTTCCGTCGGTACCAGCAGCGTTGTCGGCAGATGTCGTAGATGATCGTGAAGTCCCGAACAGTAGAGATGTATCAGTTCAGGCTCCCAAAAACTGACCTGACACACTTGGAGTAGAAAATTTGTAACTCTTTATGCCGATGTCCAAACTTAGCTCTGCTTCTTGGGGATGAAAGAGGACTTGAGAGGGAAGCTCTCAGCCAAGTCTTGCTCCAAGATCTGCATAGGAGAGGCCATGGTCGAATCGGATCTGAAGCTCTGGTCCTCTGCCTGAGTTGTTCTGCGCAGTCGAGGAAGAAATGCTCCCACGGGGAGCTCGATGCTCGGACGATGATGAAACCACCTTGCCTGGGAAGATCTCTGGACGACCTTTCCAGAGGTATATGCCTTGCCACCAGAAGAATCAGGTAAGGGCCGGAGATGAAGTAGCTTCTAGGACCAATGCTTGCGGCCTGCGACCTGCTACCGGAGCTGCAACCTTGTGATGGCAAATGGAGTAGGAGGGGGGGTAACACAGCAAGGGGATGATGGCTGACGGATATGGAAGAGGGGAGGACGTGTCTGGGGTCTCCAAGGAGGCTGGGGTGGTAGGGATGGGGTTGAGGGGGGGGCTGGAGCTGCTGCTGGTGGTGATAGGGGTGGATGTGCACTAGAGAGGGGGTGGGATGGAGAGGAGGTGGAGGGGGTGACCAGACCTTAGGGGATATCCTTGGGTCGACCTAGGGTGTGGGGAGGATGGGAGAGGGGAGGGAATTTTGAATTTGGGCCTTGGGAGGAGTTATTTCAGCCTTGGGAAGGTGGTGGGATGCTTGGGGAAGGAGAGAGGGGTAGTTGGGGGTTGGGAGGTGGGGTGTGGGTTGGAGGAGAGCTCTTGGGGTTGGGGTGAGTTAATGGAAGGGTGTGGGGACTAGGAAGAGAGTTATTAGGGGAGGGGAAGTGAGAGAAAGTGGTTGGAGGGGGAGGAGAGAGAGAATGGGGGGGAACCCCTGAGACAGAGAGAGATAATGAGGGAGAGAGAGTAGAGTGAAATTTGGTGGAGGAGAAAGAGACTAGAAGGTTTCTTCTAATTAAATGATTCATCAAAAGTTTTTTTCCATGTGAGGGGAGTCGGGGCCTACTTATAGGCTTACATAATTCCATATGACCAAAATAACCTTGACTAAGTGCACTAATGACAAGCAAGTCCAAGGGAGGGGCGCACCTGGGCCAAGCCCACTAGTTGGGCCAAAATGACTATCAAACTGACCCATTAACCTATTAACTAACACAAATAAAGAAAGATTACACATCTATGACTCAAATAAAATGAAAATTACATGCTATTGCTCAAAATTAAGTGATGGAGATGATGATGCGCCGATGGCGAGCAACCGAAGTCTCAAAAAAAGATGGAGTGACTGGGGATGTCCCCATCATACTCCCGGGGTGGAGAGAACTTGACCTCGTCGAGTGTGGGTCCACCAGGTCGTAGCACACCAAAGTGGATCCGGGTGCAGAACGTCTTCCCAACTCAACCCTACCTTTGTAGCCGAGGGATAGCTCTTCCACGTCTTAGGATAGCGCGGGCACACCCTCTTCCTGGCGATGGTAACTTGCTTACCTTGTATTGCCTCCATGTGCTCATGTCGGGCTCTCGGGCTGATATGTGGAGACTCTCCGGTGGTGTCACTCACAAAGGTAAGTGTAGGCTCAAGATGCTTACTAGGTTCCACCGGGGGCCCTTATAGGGTGCTGGATCTGTCACACAAAAAGTCGGGTGTGTCCCAGAATCCTTTGGAAAGTTCAGACCAAAAGCATGTTTGCCAATGCCACTTAGAATTCGAGAAGGTCCAAGTCCTTGTGCCCTCGGTTTTGAGTTAGCCCTAGGGTAGAGCCACTTCAATATCACCATTACCAAGTTGCCTACTTGGAATCCCAAGTGCCACTTACGAGTTGTTGCCCGCACTTTGTGATCCTCACCGCCCGTTGCTAGATGCTTGCGAGAATGCGTATGCCATGCACTACGATGCGATGTTGGTGTGAAAAGTATGGTGTGTAAAGGTGGACCGGGGCAGCCAAATGTAGACTGATCATACTTTGATGCCATGAAGACTGTGACAGACTTAGGAGGGCCGGGACATCCATAGATGAATCTTTTATTCATGGATGTGACAAATGTCGGGGGACCTGGACATCCATGTATGCTCCTTTCATGCTTAAGACTCATGATGAATGGAGGTGGACCAATACATCCGAATATGGTTCACTTATGCTTCCTACTTGACATGTGGGTGATGTGAATGAATGTATTCGACTCATGAATCATGCCAAGTGGTGTGGTAAGCCTAGACACATGCATGTTTATCCCAATGGTGACTTACATGTGCATAGATGTGGGATGGCTTTCGAACTTCCATGTGAATGGGTCGAAGGGATCTAGGAAGGTGGTTATGGGGTGGGGCATTTCATCAATCCCAAGGTGTATGTTGCCTAAGGTCAAGGCTCTCATGGTGCAACCCGATTCTAGGAAGGGAGGGGTTTGGGTCAACATGGGCGATATGGGTAGGGTAAGGTGGGTGGGGGTGAATAGGGTGAGTGGGTTACATGGAGATCTAGGCTCCCATAAGAAGGGGTTGAAGGGATCATGGTAAGGGTCACCTAGATAGGGGTACTCCATGTTCTTAAGGTCCTCAATGGTGAGTCATCCTCCTCCAAAATAATTGGGCCAAGGTTGCTAATGGGTTGGTCGATCAAAGCACTTGGGATCTCACTAGTTGGGGAGTAGACTAGGATGGGTTCCTCCTCCATGGGAAGAAAGAGGATGATCTCACTCGTAAATTAGCCATTAGTGTAGATGGAAGTGATGGAGACAACAATTGGGTAAGCAAGGCTAATGGTGCTAGGCTCCGATGGCCTCATGGCTAGCATATCGGTCAAGTGGACTTGCCAATGTAGGTAGTCCACTAAGTCTCCCAAATCTTCCACACAATAGGAGGTTTGATAGGTGACATGAGGCTGAGTGGAAATGATTTGGGATTGATGTCCCATGGGTGGGTGGCATGGTTGTGAACTAGGAAGGGTGATGCCTCGCTTGAGCCATTGGAGTACGGACTCATCTAGGGTGACGGTGCCATGGGGAAGGGTGTGTGGCTCTTGAGGAGCTAGGTTAGGAGAGGTGGGTGAGTTGTGTGGCCCTTGGATTTCCTCTATTTTGGGAGGTGGATCCGGATGGGTATCCCTCTCCACTTGGGTGGGTGTGTGGGTTGCAACTCCTAAGGACAATGGGGTAGGGAGGTCTATGGTGGGCGGGTTGGTGATAGTTGACGCATGGCGCACCCGAGGAGGTGAGCAAGGTCGGTCGTGGGTTGGAATTGGGAGTGGAAGTAGTGGAGGCCTAAGTTGGGGTAGGATTGGGGTTGGAAGTGGAAGGTGGGTTGGGTGAGGAGATTTGGGTTGATTGGTTTTAGGAGATGTATCCCTTTTTGGGGACGATGGTGAGGTTGCGGTGGTGGTCAAGGGGGCTTGTGGGGTACGAATTTGGTGAGGGGATTTGGGTTTGGGGTTGGTGGCCATTATGGGCCCAGGTGAAGGGGTGGACATGCGGTCCAATTGGGTATGTGGACATATGGTTGTGGTGAGACTTGGAGGTAGGATGTAGATGTGGTGGTTGGGGTAGGAGGTGGGAAATGGTGGGGAATGCGTGATTAGGGTCTTGGGTTGGCCAAGGGGAAATGAAGGAGTTGAAATGCTCTTTGGACTTTGGTGTTCGGAATGGGAGGGGAAAATATATCTAGCTCTAAGTTATTCCTTCATGTCCCCCCAAGTGGTGATGGGAGTTTCCCTTCTAAGTATCTTAACACGACAATTTGTAACCAATGAGTTTCTGCCCGTTTGGTAAGTTGCATTTTGGCAACCCAAGCCTTTTCATCCTCGGACATGGGATACCAAGTGAAGTACTGGTCCATTGTAGCTTCCCAATCTAAATATTCTCTAGGAGAGGTTCCATCAAAGGTGGGAAGTGGGAGGGAGACCATTCTATCGTCCACCCTTGGGGTGGGCCCATTGTCACCTAATTGGGTAAGTTGACCTTTTATGCTATCTAGGCGATTAAAGGCATTAGTCATGGCCCCCATGAGGTAGTCAACACAGCCGGGGATGTCATGTGTGTTGGTGGTGAGTTTCCCTTGGGGTTTGGGACACATGGGGAGAGTCGATGGGTTAGGTTGGTATGAGGCGGCCATGCTAGTGGTCAAAAGAGATGCAACCGAGGACTCTAAATGCATAAACATGCCCTAGGACCAACTTGTGGAGAGACAAGTTGTGAACTTGCTCTGATACCACTTGATGTGACACCACCTTGGGTGGTAATCACAAGGCCAATACACCTTGGACCTATGACTCGCAAGCAAGCACTTTGATGATGAAATTACTAGGGCGAGCTCACTCACTTAGCGGACACTATTGCCCGTGGGCAAATTGGCAATGGTGGGGAGGGTCTAAAGTGGGACCTTGACGTTATGAGGCTAGGCTTCACTATGGCTGACCCCCTAAGGGGCTGGGATACCCAATTTAGTGGGCGGTCAGCATGCTAAAGGCATGGGTTGTAGGGTCGCTCACACCTCACTCCGCGATGGTCACTCAATTGGAGGGAAATTTGGATCAAGCACTCACTTACCGTCCGACGGAGCTAAAGACAATACTAAATAAGCACGAATAAACCAGCGAGGGAAGTGTCCCGGAGCTCACCTGATCGGTGTGAGAACACCGATCCCGGCCGAAAGATGAGGGCGAGCGGGGAGGCGTGGATACGCACCCGCACGCCGCGCCGATGCCGCTTGACCCTATTTAAGTGATTACAACACTACGCCTCTCGCAGGAGGGGGATCTTGGGGTGGGGGTTAACTGTTAATACATCTAAAACTACCTCCACACAGGGAGGGGCCTTCATCCGGCCAAGAAGAAGGGGGGAAATCGAGCTAGAAGCAAAGAATGGTAGCCGATGCCGATTCTGACCACTCTCTGCGCTTCAGGACAGGCAGTTGGTTTTCTAGACGTTGCGGCCACTCCATAATTTTGTTGATGACGAAACCTATTGGAAATTTTTCGTAGCTGGATCAGAATGACGCCGAATTTTTCTTGGAATTTCTTGTCGTTGTCGCTGGTTGGGGCAGAGCCGAGAACAGGGGTGGTCTTCGCTGGCTCTGGGTACTCTCAGGGTGTTACTGCTGGAAGACGGGGACGCTACGAGATGATCCGAACTCTGTTGGAGGTGTGGCAGGAACCGATGCGATCATGCTCGAGTCCTCTTTCCGTTGGTACCAGCAGTGTTGTCGGAAGATGTCGAAGATGATCGTGAAGTCCCAAATAGTAGAGATGTATCAGTTCTGGCTCCCAAAAACTGACCTGACACACTTGGAGTAGAAAATTTGTAACTCTTTATGCCGATGTCCAAACTTAGCTCTGCTTTTTGGGGATGAAAGAGGACTTGAGAGGGAGGCTCTCAGACAAGTATTGCGCCACGATCTTTAAGGGAGAGGCCGTGGTCGAACTGGATCTACAGCTCTAGTCCTCTGCATGAGTGGTTCTGCGCAGTCGATGAAGAAATGCTCCCACGGGCAGCTCGGTGCTCGGACGATGACGAAACCACCTCACTTGGGAAGCTCTCTGGACGACCTTTCCATAGGTATATGCCTTGCCACAAGAAGAATCAGGGAAGGGCCAGAGACGATACAGCTTCTAGGACCAATGCTTGCGGCCTGTGACCTGCTACCGGAGCTGCAACCTTGTGATGACAAATGGAGTAGGAGGGGGGGTAACATAGCAAGGGGATGATGGCTGATGGATATGGGAGAGGGGAGGACGTGGCTGGGGTCTCCAAGGAGGCTGGGGTGGCAGGGATGGGGTTGAGGGGGGGGCTGGAGCTGTTGCTGGTGGTGATAGGGGTGGATGTGCACTAGAGAGGGGGTGAGATGGAGAGGAGGTGGAGGGGGCGACCAAACCTAAGGGGATCTCCTTGGGTCGACCTAGGGTGTGGGGAGGATGGGAGAGGGGAGGAAATTTCCAATTTGGGCCTTGGGAGGAGTTATTTCAGCCTTGGGAAGGTGGTGGGACGCTTGGGGAAGGAGTGAGGGGTAGTTGGGGGTTGGGAGGTGGGGTGTGGATTGGAGGAGAGCTCTTGGGGTTGGGGTGAGTTAATGGAAGGGTGTGGGGACTAGGGAGAGAGTTATTAGAGGAGGGGAAGTGAGAGAAAGTGGTTGGAGGGGGAGGAGAGAGAGAATGGGGCGAACCCCTTAGAGAGAGAGATAATGAGAGAGAGAGCGTAGAGTGAAATTTGGTGGAGGAGAAAGAGACTAGAAGGGTTTCTTCTATTCAAATGATTCATCAAAAGTTTTTTTCCATATGAGGGGAGTGGGGGCCTATTTATAGGGTTACATAATTCCATATGACCAAAGTAACCTTGACTAAGTGCACTAATGACAAGCAAGTCCAAGGGAGGGGCGCCCCTGGGCCAAGCCCACTAGTTGGCCCCAAATGGCTATCAAACTAACCCATTAACCTATTAACTGACTCAAATAAAGAAAGATTACACATCTATGACTCAAATAAAATGAAAATTACATGCTATTGCTCAAAATTAAGTGATGGAGATGATGATGCACCGATGGCGAGCAACCGAAGTCTCGAAAAAAGATGGAGTGACTGGGGATGTCCCCATCACAACTGTTGACCGCTACCTTGAGGGTGGCGGTCAACAGTTAACCACCATGAACAGTAAATTTTTTTAATTTTTTAATATTTTGATTATTTTTACAATGTCATATGACTGTCTTCTTGAGACCGCTACTATCAAATAACGGTCTCCGGAAGACCGTTTCTTCAATTTTTGTGCCAGAAGCCTCCCGGTCGCCCCCAGTCATTTGGTGGTCACCCCGTGGCCATTTCTATTCAAATGGCGGTCTAGCCAAGACCGTTTCTTCTTAAAAGCGGCCGCACGATAGACCGTTTCTCCAACAGAGAGTCCAGATAATCCTGAACTCCGATTTCTTCGCCGCAGGACTCTCTGGTCGATTTATGCTCACTGGGGTCACCTTCCAAGGGCTCTATCTTCTCGAATATTCCATCAAATCAGTTCCCATTTATTTCTATCTCTTCTCCCCACTATTATGTCGAGTTGAAGTCATAGAACTTGAATTTTGGTGGAGTATATCCGCGAGAATCATGGGTGAAATTTCTGGTTTTATTCATTTTCGTGCAACACAAACTCTTCCAGATTAGGCTTCGAGGCTATCTTCCAGCACAAATATATTCCATATCTTTCCACCAAATAGAGTCTCATTTGTTCCTAACTCTTATCCTAACTATTATCTCGAGATTGATCTATAGATCTTGAGATTTGGTGGTCTCTATCATCTAAAATCGAAGGAGAAAGTTCCGGGTTTCTGCATTCTCTATAAATTTGACCCTGTGCAACCTACGCGCGCGGGGGCTCTGCTTCAACCTGGGGTGAAGCCATGCCGGATCATCGTCTCTTTTCTTCGACCCCAGGCTATTGAGGGAAGTATAAGCTTCATTTTGGTTCTTTATTTGCTTCATTTCATCATGGTTTGCCCTCCTTTCTTCGTCCTCACTTTTTCGATTTCATCATAGTTTTTGGGTTTTCTACACATCTTCTGAAACTGCACGATGGGACGCTCTTCGTCGGTTCGGGGCAGAGTCATGCTGCGTCGTCTACCTTATTCTTCGACCCCAACCTGAAGACGGGGTATCATCTTCATTTTCCATCACTCTAGGCTCCGTTTCCTCGTTTCTATGCTTAGTTCTCCTCTCCTACTTTTCACAAATCATCACAGTCTTTACACTTAGTTTCTACACAATTATATTCTGCATGCACGATTCCACGTTTTACGTCACTTCTCTCCGCAGCCCTACTGTGTGTTAATTCATCATCTCTGTTTTACACTCATCACAATACAACCACCTACTATTTGCACCCGTTTATAGGGGTTAAAAACCCTCCCCTGGTGCGTTCTCCCCCTTTCTTTCATGCTATTTTACCACTTCGGGGCATATACTACACTTCATATTCTAATGGGTTTTCTCTTGTGTCTGTGGCTTTGTTTTGTAGGAGATTGTTGATAGAACGTGAGGCCCTTGCTTTCTAGCCAGCTGGAAGGTGAGGAGGTGCACCCACATCGGTTCCCCACCTCCCTTTTCAAGCACGATCACACGTTTTAGTGGCTTCCCTTTTAGGCCAAGTCTGCGTCCATATTTTCCATGGTACATAGCGATGTCTTCATCCTTTCTTCATCCTTTTGGTGCTGTAAGTCCTTGGTGGCAATCACAGTTAGTTCTCTATTCTTCGTCGCCCCTTTTCCTTTCATGCAATTTCATGTCTATGTGCATGCTTATATTGTTTAGTTCGGGGGGCGGGGTAGATTAATCTATCTACAGCGTCGATGCAGCTTCAAGTCTTGTGAGCTGCCAGGGGCCAGGGTGAGGTTGGAGTCGATGCAGTGAAGTGCTGGAGTCAACGCGGCCAGTGACTCGCTTAAACTGCTTACAGGCTTGCACGATGTGTGTCGACGCAGGAAGTGGGGTGCGTCGACACATCCTACAAAGAATGCGTCCATAACGGTATCTAGGAGGGCCTTACGTCGATGCCCTGAGTTGGTGGGGTTGACGCAGCAGTGAAGGCCACTTGATGTCTACTTCTGGAGATTGTCTTGCGTCGACGCCCTGATATGGTGGGGTCGACGCAGCAGGGCATGACAGAACATTCTCAGAGAGGAGTCAAGATCAAGGGTCGACTCTCTCATTTCCCACGTCGGCTGCTCTGATCTGGACTGCTAGCCTAGCTTGGTTGTGGCGACGCAACTAAGGAGGTGAGGTCGACGCAGCCTTGACTTTACTTTGGGCTTTTCCTCCTTTTGTGAGCAATGGAGTCGACGCTACCTGTAGAGGGGGTCGACGCTGCCTTGAAGCTTTGTTAGGTTCTTTATATCTAGCCAATGAAAGGTGTTTCAGATATTCTAAATCAATTGGCCAATGACTTATAGTAAGACATCATCAAAACTCAATTTACACAACACATTGACCGCTACTTCTTGATCGCGGATCCCTGTTGACTGCTACTTTGCCTAGTTTCTCGAACTTCAATTTTTTGTGTGGCATCGTGAGACTTGAGCCTTGTTTAGGTTTTTAGCCTATCCAGGCTACTACCCTGATGTATTCACGACCCCTTGAATGTTATATTCCTGAACTTGCTCAAATATTGGTTCTGTAAGTCATATCCCTATGACTTATCTATTGAATTCCTTCTAAAGGAATTGTCTTCATTCTTAGTGCTTGGTTACTGAGCTTACTCTTGGTACTCTTGGCCGAAATAATGAATGTCTAGATTTTACTTTGGATCTTCGATCCACCATTCAATGCCAACGCATCATTAAGGGCCCGGTCTGGTCCTGGGAGGAGCGCTCGAAAGTACTTGTGCCCATGGGAGTTTGTAATGACAAGGTGTGATATTTCACCGAAGTACTTGCTAGCGTGTTAATCAATGACATTCACTTCTACATGAAATTTCATGACTCTACATTACATGATAGTACTTGCGTGCTTGTTATGGCAAAATAGATGAAAGTTCTTGTTATACATTATTCTATCTCTTGCTGTCCTTTTGATTATCTTATCTCATCGTTTTGATTGACTATAGTTAAATGCCTCTTCGTGTTATTTATTTTGCTCATTTTCTTATTAGCATGGAAGATCTCAATAATTGATTAATCACTTTAAGATTGCCTGGCATAAAGATGTAATTCCTACTGAGCTCTCGCTCACCCAGTTTTTCCCAATCTTTTCAAGTAACTCTGATGAAAATGCTCAATCCGATGGGGAAGGGTGAGAGTAAACTTTGGAGCGAGCCAGCATAGTCATCGTGGCGTGTCTAGTCCTGTCGTCGTAGTTATGTCTTGTTGAGTTATGAGTCATTGTATTTGGGTATGGAAGTTGAGTAGTGAAATTTGTATCATCTTTGGTTCAAGTTTGTAAGAGTCGATGGAGATGAATATTTATTGGAATTATGAATTAAAATTTGGATTTTTTTTGGATATCTTGTGCACTTGCCTCTTTGTCGTTTATGGCTATTATTTTACTCTGATTGACATGAATGGTATAAAAGTTGCGTTCCAATTTTCCACATCGGGGCATGTCACCCTCAAAGACAAGAACCACACAGCCTTCAGATCTCTCAAAGGGATTTTCAACTATAAGCGCATGCCCTTTGGTTTGATTAACGCTGGTGCTACTTACCCGAGAGTCATGACCAAAATATTCGACGAGATGCTGTACAACATCGTTGAAGTGATTAATCAATTACAATCAACATGATCTACATGATCTACGCCATGTCTTCAACCGCTCTAGCAATATGGGCTCAAGATGAACCCTATGAAATGTGCCTTCGACGTATCTAGTGGCAAGTTTCTTGGCTTCATTGTCAGATACCGAGGAATCGAGGTGGACCCCAGCAAGATCAAAGCAATCCGGGAGCTTCCAGCACCCAAAAATCTTACTGAGCTCAGGTCATTCCAAGGAAGACTGGCTTACATTCGGAGGTTCATCTCTAACCTCTTCAGTCAATGCGCGCCCTTCGACAAGCTCATGAAGAAAGGCGTCCCATTCATATGGGATCCAGAATGCCAGAGTGATTTTGAGCAAATTAAGGAGTACCTCCTCACTCCTCCAGTCCTGGGGGCACCAGTCAAGGGCAAAGCCCTTATGCTCTACATCGCCGCCATGGACGCTTCGTTTGGAGCTCTATTGGCACAAATTAATGAGGAAGGTAAGGAGCAGCAACTCTACTACCTCAGTCGAAAACTAATCGGTGTTGAGTACCGATATTGTCCCATGGAGAAGGTTTGCTCAGTGCTAGTGTTTGCCGTCAAAAAGTTACGGCATTACCTCATGTCTCATCAGGTGGAGCTTATATCTAAGCACGAGCCACTCAAATATCTTCTCAAGCAGCCCATCCTCTCAGGCCAATTGGGAAAATGGGCTCTCCTACTGATGGAGTATGATATCATATATGTCCTTAGGAAAGCAATCAAGGGACAAGGCATGGCTGAATTCCTAGCAGTTTATCTGGTACCGGACGACTCGCCTCTCAACAAGGAACTTCCCGACAAGAAGTCCCTTGCCTCTCAGTCACCAGAGCCAATTGAACAGACTGCAGATGTCTTGCATTACCAGTAGCAAGACGCCCTCACAGCTAATGTACCTTGCTGGGAGCTCCACTTTGATGGCGCTTCCCGAAGGGACACTCGGAATAGCCAAAGTCTGGCCATCACAACGAGTGCCAGGATTGTTTTCCTGACCCCTCAGGGCAAAGTTTTTTACAACTCATGTGCCCCCATGAAATCCATGACCAATAATGAAGCAGAGTATGAAGATCTGATCATCGGGCTTCAGATGGCTCTCGACATGGGTGTCAAATGCCTTAAAGCCTACGGGGACTCTCAGTTAATAGTCTGACAAGTCCTTGACATCTACGATGTCCAAAAATAGGAGTTAGATCCATACCACGTCGTCGTCACCAGACTCATCCAGAAATTCTATTTCTTTGAAATAGATCATGTCCTTCGAAGCAACAACGCTATGGTGGATGTCCTGGCAAAATTGGATGCGGCCATTAAACTTCCGCTTGAGGGCAAAGTCGACATCACTGTCAAGCACAGAAGACTGATGCCGAATACACTAGACGATGAGTTTGGCCTCACCATCTACGAGGTCCATAACCTCAACCAAAACACTTCTCTAGAAGATGAAGATTGACGTAAGCCAATCATCAAATTCAAGCGAGGCTGGCTCCCTCCTGACCGAGCTTAAAAGATCCAGCTACTCCATCGGGCAACGTCATACAAGTTGATCGGTGACTCCCTATATAGACTTGTCCACGAATAGGACAAGTTGGTTCTCTTGAGATGCATCTCCCTAGCCGAGGATCGGGCCGTCATTCGCGAGGTCCATTCGAGACTATGCGGTGCTCATCAGGCCGGAGATAGAATGAAGAACAACATCAAGATCAAAGGCTTCTATTGGCTGACCATGAACGCGGATTGCACTAAGTGCACCCGTACGTGTAATCAATGCCAAGCCTTTGGCCCAGTGCCCAAAAGACCTCCCAATCCGTTGCATCCAACGGCCCCCACATGGCCATTCACAGAATGGGGTATGGACATCGCGGGACCCTTCCCACCGTCTTCTTAAGGCCACAAATACATCCTAGCTGCCACTGATTACTTCTCTCGATGGGCCGAGGCCATTCCCCTGTAGGAAGTCAATGGAGAAGTAGTAGCCCAATTTGTCTGGCACAACATTATCTACTGATTCGATACTCCCAGCCACATAGTGTCTGACAATGGCACACCATTCAAGAATAGGGCCGTATATCAACTGTGGCAAAATTTCACATCGACTGGAGAACCTCTTCAGTCTACAACCCTCAAGCTAACGGCTTGGCTGAGGCTTTCAATAAAACTCTCTGCAAGCTCATGGCTAAAATAATTAGCTACCGTAAACGAGAATGGGGCGAGAAAGTGCTCGAGGCACTAAGGGCCTATTAGACAATTTATAGGACCCCCACGGGGTGCTCACCATTCTCTCTCATCTATGGGATGGAAGCCCTCATCCCCATCGAGATCCAGCTAGCATCTTACCGCATAGCGGTCCACACCGGCCTCCCTTGTCCAGAAGAAGACGAATACTAGAGAAGGGTAGAAGGGCTTACTAGTCTGGAAGGCAAGCGGCTCAAGTCCTATAAACATATGCAAGTATACTAGGCTCGTATGACTCGAGCCTATGACAAACTCATTAAACAATGATGTTTCAAGAAAGACGATCTCGTCATGATTAAGGAAAAAGAGATCATGGCAAGGTGTCCTAGTGGAAAGTTACAACCTAACTGGCATGGTCCATACTTTATTCATGATGTTTACGAAGGAGGGGCCTACATGGTCGTGGACCACAAGGGTAACAATCCGTTCCTGCCTCTCAATGGTAAACACATGAAGCTATACTACGCCCCATATCATGAGTTTGTTCGTCACATAGACTATGGCGCATCCTCTTGCCATCACCGGCAATCTAGTAACTACCCCCCCAGGGGTGGGACCAACCACTTACTCTAACTAAGCTCCCGTAAAACGTGACTCCCAGCCTTTCAAACTAATATGCCGCCATAGCCAGCAGGCTTGTTCCAGCACCGGCCCAACATAGTCATAGCCACCAGGCTCCCAAGTAAGCAAAAAAAAATGGGGTTAAAAATAGAGATACCCCGGCAGACTCAGTCATTCTCTTCTCCAGAAGGTGACCGAGGGAAAAAAGGCTAGTAACCTGGCTGAGGTGAAAACCCGCATGGGCATCTCAGGAAAAATTGGGTAACCTCTCGGTATGAAAATCCACAAGGGCGCACCGAAAAAAGTCAAAGGGGTCAAGCTCTGGCAAAAACCCAAAAGGGCAGTAGAGCTGGTAAAGAGAAACAAAAAAAAATTCTCCACCCTTCTCTACTTCTCGATGATTTAAGCCATTGGCTAAAACACTTCGTCAACGACAAACTCAGTACTCCCCTGTATCACTAACGGTCAGCACCCCCGAGGGTCAGCTATTGCCAACTCCAGTTCCAACCTTCCAGCCCCCAATACCTAGTATCCAGCCTCTAGTGCCCAGTCCCCAGTACCCAACATCCAGCCTCCAGTACCCAGTATCCAGCATCCAGTGCCCAGTCCCAAATCTCCAGTACCCAGCATCTAGCCCCCGGTACGCAGTATCCAACCTACCAGACTTGATGCTCAGTGCACAACCCTCAGTACTCAGCTTCCAGCATCCACTTCCAGTATCTAGTTTCCGGTACCCGGTTCTAGAACCAGATTACCATTATCCAATTTATAGTGCCCAGTCCATGGCCTCTACTCCCCAATCTCCAACTACAGGTCAACACGCCTTGCACAGGCAGGCCTCCAGCACTCAAACTCTAGTATCAAGTTTCCGGCATCCGATTACCAGTCTCTAATCCCCAACATCAAGTCACAGGCCACTATGCCTCAGTCAGGTAGGCCTTCAATGCTCAGTCTCCAGTATCCAGTTCCTAGCTCCAATACCCATCTTTTGGCATTCGGACTTCAGATCCCAACCTCAGTTTCTAGTCTCCAGCTACAGGCCATCACACGTCATCTAGGCAGGCCTCCAGCACCTAACCTCCAGTACCAAGTTTCCAGCATACAGACCCCAGCTGCCACCCCATTTTCCTAGTAGTGAGCTAATACGCCTCATTCAGGTAGGTCTCACCACGCAGACAACTGTATGAAGTTCCAGTCTCCAGTTTCCTACAACCATCTTCGAACCCCAGCAGAAGACCAACATGTTACATCCAAATAATACCCCACAACGTCTCCCGTCCCTAATGCTCAACACTGAGACAATGTGCACTCCAGTTTTTCATAAAAGAAACAACCATGACAAGCAATACATGGTTGCCAGCCGATACATCCTACTTTATTCCACAAAGAGAGAAGGTGGGATGACACAAAGAAAGGCAAAATAAAATCCAATCATTTGTCATTCATGTTCTGCAAAGGAGCCCAAGACAAGTCCTCGAGGTAACTATATGGCCTGAGCTACCAGGCTGACAAAAAACAAACAAACAATGACAACAAAGTAAACAAAGAACATAGAAAGGGAGAGGCAGAGTCAAGACTCTCGTGACCTCAACTCGACTAGATGTCTTTCAGCCTCCAGCACCTCAACGCATAGGGCAGCAACCTCTCGGTCTCCTGTCTCTGCCTCGTCCTCTGCTTGGAAGACCTCTATCTCTAGACACTACATTGCCCCCAGACACTCTACTATGGCTATCTGCAAGGCCTCGGCTCGACGGTGACCCTCCTCTGCCTCAGCAACTGCAGCTCTACCTCTCCTCCGTGTAGCCTTAGATCGAGCCTCTACTCTCTCTATGCTGGCAGCCAGCTCCGCCAACCACATCTGCTCCTGCTGAATGGCAGCAGCCCTCCTCGCCTGTCTCTGATGCATAGTACGCCGACGACCATACTCGGCCCATGTCTCCTCCAAGGTGGTGGCCCACGGCCCACCTTGAAAGCCTAGCATGTGGTAACCGAAGGTGTACTCCGTAACTCGAGCCCTTAGATCCTCGAGCGAGGGTAGGGGATCACCTTTAGCATACCGCTGCATATCCTGAAAAAGAGAAGCAGCCACAGCTTCGCCCATTAGCAGTATGCGTGGCTGAGAAGAAGAAGGCCACTTGACTCCCAGTGCAGGAAGGGCCTCAACCTCTTCCATCCGGTACTCAATCAAGGTTGCACAACACACAAGGAATATATATATATATATATATATATATATATATAGGAAGTGAGATATATTAATAGCGCTTTCTATAACAAAATAAGGTGAAAAACCTGAGAAATGAAGACTCAGCTTGCCACATACTTGGAGTAAGACCAGTCTCTTCCAAGGCTGCTCCCACTCCCTCGGCTATCCTAGTCACGGATGCGGGCTGCTCAGGCTCCACAATCTTCGCCGCCGACTCCTGCAGGCCCACACATGTGGCCGCCTCTGTCACTCCCCGAACCAATAGTAGCGGAAACTACTCGGAACGTGGTAGCGAACAGTCATGAATAATCAGAGGAAACCACAAGACACACAGAAGGCCAGAAAATGACAACAAAACTATAACTTTATTAATATAAAAATGTCATTATTACATTTTCTTGACTTAAACTTATATTGATAAAAAGAAAGAAGAAAAAGACTCAAATTACAGGACTGGACTCAATAAAATAAAAAGACCAAAACACCGATCCTCTAGAGCACTCATCACTCTTGCCCTTCCCCGTCCAATTGGTTATCTTCATCATTACCTAAAAAAAGTTAAGAGAAACTGGGTGAGCAAAAACGCTCAATAGGAATTACATCTCTATTGCCAAGCAAGATATAAGTGATTAGCCAATTACCCATGTACATTAACATGCAATGCATGAATGATATAAATCATAATCATGACAATCTATCTAATAGAAGGGACAATCATTAGCGAATATCGATGTCAAGGGTAGACATGAAGATCAAAGGAAAAGGGAACATCCTAATACAGAACCAAGAACAAGAAAACATTATGAAACAAGGGACAGATGATCTAGATGAACATAACATATAGAATTGGCCAAATAAATATATATCAAAATTTTAATAACCATAAGCAGAATAACAGTCTAGCAGAATATCATAATATCATAATAGCATAATATCAGAATATCAGAATTAACAGAATATCAGAATAACAGAGTAATAGAGTATCAGAATAACAGAAGTTGGTGCAATGCAACACCTAGAATTTCCCATGGTTTACAGAAAGGAATTCCGTCATGTTGGGTCCCAAGGGGTGCAACAAGATCTAGAAGGGGGGGTTGAATAGATCATGCCAAAAACTTTGGCCTAATTAAAACTCTTGGCCGATAAAAACATAAACCACTCCTATAAAGCAAATGAAACACTTAAACACAATGCACAACGGATCTGATAGCAATAGCTCAAAATAGAACGACAGAAGATAGTGCACAGACTGGTGAGGTCGACACTCCCAAGTGGTGAGGTCGACACTCCTTCAATGGATCATAGCTATGTAGAGAGCTGAGGTCAACACTGCTATGCAGTGAGGTCGACACCCCTTCAGAGATGGTTAAGAACTAAGTGAGATCTATTGCACTGGACAGCATGGATCACAATACACATCATTTAAGTATGAACTGACTAGCTATGTGTGTGTGCTTTTGTGATTAACCAGAATCCCATATATTGAGATTGGGTGCTCATCGAACCTCTAGTGTGTGTGTGAGAAATATGTTAATGTGTGCGATGGAAAACAATCAAGATTGTATATGTTGAAGCTAGGATACAAACCTGTGAATAGGGATAGAGAATATGGAGCAATCACACAAGATGCACAACCCACTACACAGGGATTTTTAAGGTGGTTCAGTTGCAAACTCGTAACCTACGTCCACCCCTCACCAAACCTGGTGAGGATTTACCACATGAGGATGAAGTCCTCAACCCCCCCCCCACACACACACACACAAACACGGGGGCGAACCCCCACCCCCCCCCCCCCACACACACACTCACAAACAAAGAAACACAAGCTACAAGTACAGCAGAAACACTGGGACCGACTCTGAAGACCACACAAGGCTGAGCACAGCCAAGGACTCACTTTCGGCCTCTAAGCAGAGCACCGGACACACACTGAAATACAGATTACAAATTGCAAACGAAAAGCATAAAGACTATAGGAAAAGCACATGTAGCTTCAGATACATATCTGGAAGCTAGTGCTGCAACTTTAGATATAGATCTGAAGATCTTCTTCTTCAAGCTCAGGTTGGCTGTAAGGAGGGCTGCACTCCTTCCTTCCTCTTTGTCTTTGAACAACACTGGTTTTGGTCGAACCAGAGCTAGGCTACTAAGGCTATATGGCTGCTCACTCTTCTTCTCTACTTCCTTTCTCTTTTCTCTTACAACACTGGACTGGGTCGGCCTTAGTGTTGGGTTGCTCACACACTCCATTTTTCTTCTTACAGATTTCTTCTTGGATACTCAAGGGACGTGGCTATCTTCCAGGGTAGCAGAAGCTTCCCCAAAGGAAGCTTCAAGTATTTATAGAAAAGCCAGGTAGAAACTTTCCCTCCAAGAAGTCTGGTTTTAAATTCAAATAATTTTCTTTGACCACAGACCTTCTTTCAGTGCAGCCTATCTTGATCCAGCGGGAATAAGGAAGCAGCTAGAAAGTTTACTTTTCCTCCAAAACTCTGTTCATGACTTTGTAGAAAATAGTCTATAGGATATTCTCTTGAGCTGCAGTGCAGTCCTAGGATAGGATGGTGGCAGGTAGAGAGTAGACCTTTTGTGAGATCTGGTGGTAGAGGGAACAGCTTGGTCCAGTGTACACTAGAGGGTAGACAACATGGACAGTCCTTTCTTAGGACAGAAAGGGTAGTCTTCTGGCAGAGAAGACCTTTGCATGTTTGGTGGCTGACATGATCTTTGTCCAAAAAGATGTTCTGACCTGTTATAATGAGATGCTAGATCCTCTGACCTGTGAACCTTCTCCAAACCTCAAAAGAGATGTTTTTGGAGGTTTGCGCCTATAATTATTGCTCTTTGGATGACCTGGCGTACTTGATTGAATGAGAAGAGAAACTTCTGGAAAGAGCATGAGATCGACCTGCTGATATAGTGAGTTGGAAACAGGTCGACCTGTCTTAAAGAAACTGTATTTATAACAGCTTCTAGGAGAGCCTGAGGTCGACCTCCTGTAGAAGTGAGGTCGACACTGTTTGTGTTGGTCGCTTTCCAGAGTGCTGGTTGCGTTAGTGAAGTTGACACTTCTGATGGCGAGGTCGAGGCAGCCATGAAGAGCAATAGGTGAGCTATTTTGTAGCATCCCAGATAAATAATAAGGAATAAAAGTGCTATAAATAAATAAAATTTGTATAATTATATAAGAAGGCCAAATAAAAAGAAACGCATGACATATTACAACCTATATACATTATATGGGCCTTGACCAATACATATGAAGAAACCCACCATGTGGACCTCACGTACACAAAGGCTAATGGGCTTCATATCGATGGCCAACCCAAACCCATTCGAACGTTGCATGGGGTAATAGCTTTAAGGTTTTAAAACAAAACAAGGTTAGCAGCTGTTGAATGGGAAGGAAAGAGTAGCGTATGACATGTTTTAAGACCTTGCATTAGATGGCCTTCGATACATCCTTAGGGTTTTTCTACGCTATAAATAACCTCCTGTGGACGTCAAAAAAATGATGATGATCATATAGCATGCACGTCTCAGCACTCAAGAGTGAGTCAAAGACGGGAAGTTTGAATAAACCCTATGCTTCCTCCAAGAAGGATGAATACCTGCCCGGTGCTCTGCCACCCAACAAAGAAGCCCCTCGTGCTGAAGAGATGGCCCCCACTCTCCAGTCGGCATTCCCAACGGCCGAATCAAAAGAAACTCAAGAATTCGAACACATGTCCGGCACGCGTCGGAGATCACTCAAAGCTCAGAATCGGGATTCAGAGGCCCTGAACTAAACACCCCAACGGCGGTGCATTACCACTAAAGCAACACGGGAGGACAAGCGTCCGTCCGAAGAGCCGCGACTCCAAGATAAAGTCTAATCCGGCACGGCCTGCACTTAAACCGGCGCGCCCTATATTGGTTGTAACCCGGCGCGCCCCTTTACATGATGCTAGTCTGGCATGCCCCTTTATGTGTTGTTAATCCGGCGCGCACAACACCGCGCCGGTTTAACTCAAATGCAGTCCCGTCCGCTAGCCGATACCCTGTTTTCGCATCAGCCTGGTGCCTAGAGGGCATTCAATGCTCTGAAGCTCTCTCTCCATGGGCATTCAATGCTCTGGAGCCCTGTCTCCACCTCCGTTCGACAACGCAGCTGCATCGACGGTGAAGACAAGCATCGATGGGGGAGTAGCAGCAGCAAACATCCCTTCCTCGGATAAATGCCAGTGTACTGTGCAAATCAACGGACGACACCACAGACGAATGAGTTGGCGGGATCCTTCCGTCCGAGCCAAGAAAGGGCAGCCGGCTACATATACTCTGCATGCTGGACAGAGAAGAGGAGGGGCTATTGAAGAGAGAACCCCCATGGCTGGCCATCGAAGAGAAGAGAGAAGGGAAGAGAGACCGGCTAAAGAAGAAGAGAATGCCACCGAAGAGAAGAAGCCCCCCGTCCCTGCGCCCGTGAGGTGAAGAAGAAGAGAGTGAGGTTGAGAGCGAGAGGTGAGCTGGGGGGGGGGGGAAGAGCTTGTGCTCTGTTCCCCCCGTCCATGTATCTCTTCCCCCTTTTTTATCCCTCCATAATGTATTTCTCCTCCGTGGAGATGAAATTTCTTGGGCTTGAGCCATTTTTCCCCCCTTTGGTGGATGAATAAACAGAAGGCCCCTTATTGGCAAACACGATCTTTTGTCTTTCTTCTTCTTTCCCCTTCGTCCTCCTCCTCATCCAGGGCCCTTCGAAGCATGCTCCTCCGTAGCATGGCCTTTCGAAGGAGTTCGTCGACGGATGAATATTCATGGCCTCTTACGGCATACACCTGTCCCACCTACGAGATCATCACCCTGAGTTGCTGGAACTCTTGAAGGCTTGTCCTCGAGTCTCCACATGCACTTACGGGTTAACGGAGTTCTTACTCTGAGTTTTGAGGTTCACCCCGGAGCTTTGCTCCGTTTGGTGTTCCCCTATTTATCTCTGGCAAGCCTCAGTCCGGGGGAGGTGCTACCCATTTTTCGCCAGGAACAAATGAATCAAGCTATTCTCTGAGGGCCAGAACATCACATGCTTGAAGCCTTTGATCACGACTGAGCCTTCGAGTTCCTGCAACAAACTCTTCTAATAAAACATTCATATCTTCATGCTAATTCACCCTAGCAAACAACTAAAACACTTAAACTTCCTCTCCACAAACTTAATCTATCAGTTCGATAAACAAACTAATCAATAAATCAACCCACAGGTGAAAGAAACAAGAAACAGAGCATAAAAGAACGAAAGAAACCTTATAGAAGCTTAACCCGGCGCGCCCTAATCCGGCGTGGGCTAACCCGGCGCGGTACCCCCCCGCGCCGGTTTAGCCTTACACTCAAAACCCCTTTCATTTTTCCTTGCCACTAACCGGCGCACTACACTATTCCTCCCCCTTTTTCAGCCTATTCCGGCGCGCCCCTGGCCCTCTTCCTTCTTGCCATATAACCGGCGCGCCCCCCCTCATTGGGCCTATTCCGGTGCACCCTCCTCCATTGGCCATTAACCGGCGCGCCCAAACTTTGCACCACCTATTCCGGCGTGCCCTTTTGGGCTTCCATTAACCGGCGCCCTCCCCTCTTTGCTTCCCTTAAGCCGGCGTGCCTGAAAGGGAGAAAATGATTAATCAAATGAGAGAAGAGACTTGAAGCTAATGAATAAAACTAATAAAAAGTTTCCCCTTTCCATAATCCAAATTTTGTTCCGAGGGCGCTGCCCCCAGAAACCCCCGCAAGGGGCGTTGCCCCCTTGACCTCCACGACCTAACCGGGCAGGTCGAACCCCGCGACCTGACCGCGCAGGTCGATCCGCGTGCGAGGGCGCACGTTGGTGAGTTCGGGCTTCGCACTTAACAATTCACACCCCCGGGCTGGGTGCAAAGAGAAAATCGATGATGCCTTGTGGTATCGGATGTGGACCTCGGAACCTCCGACATGGTCGTGATCCGAACATATCTCGGGCCAATAGTTCGTTAACTCGACCTGAGTCTCCCGGGATCTAATCCCGCAACCCCACATTAAACTTGTCGTGTCTACGGCAGACATTTGCACGGTTTTATCATCGTCTTCGATGCTTCAAACGGGGACTCGCGTCCAAACAATGAATGGTCCGACCGTGACCGACACGCACGTATACCTTGGAACCTTCATTTTCCAAGACTGTGCGTGAAGAGAAAAGTAATGACGCCTCGTGGCATCAGACGTGGTCCTCGGAAACCCCGACATGGCCATAGTCCGCAACCACCTCGGGCCCATAGATCATCAGCTTGACCCATCTTCATCGGGATCCGATCCCGCACCCACATTAAACTTGCCGCACCTACGGCAGACGTCCGTACGGTTTTACCGTTGTCCTTGACGCTATTAATACGGACTTCCGTCCGAATAATTAATGGTCCGTTAGTGACCGACATATATATATACCGGGATCTAATTCCGCGCTCGCATTAAACTTGCCGTACTCACGGCAGACATTTGCACGGATTTGCTCCCGTCACCGTCTTATTTTCTACACGGACCTTCGTCCGAACACAAAATGGTCCATGAGTGACCGACAAAACCCGAATGGAATGAGGCGGCTCTCGTCCTCCTCGAACCCTACGCATAGGGACATCAATAAGACCGTCGTGAGTCATGCTCGGACCTCGGGTTCGCCCCAACCATGGTCATCGCCTGACCCACATCCTAGGCCTATAGCCGGCTATCTCTGTACACATCTTTGTTTTAGAATATAGTCCCGGGACACTTTCCCGCTGCCCCTCGGCACCGAAAATATTAATGATGCCCACGCAAGCCTCGTTTGGACCGCGGGAGGCGCCCCAGGAATGGTCCTGACTCGATCTTACACCGGGCCAATAAACTCACCGATTTCTGACCGCTCTAACCGGGATTTAACCGAATGCTTCCAGTTCCTGTGAACAATAAATTTGTCGTACCCGGCATACATATGCTCCGGTTTTCCTATGATGATTACTCGTTTCTCAAACCGGACACTTGTTCGAACATCAAATGGTCAACAAATGACCGACATAATCTCGAATGCTTTCTTCTCACCCTCGCACGGGGATTTCAATGCTTCATAATAGACTTTTCACGTAACTAATTTTCTGGCCATGAGGCCCCTTTTCCCGGCGATAAATCAAGGGTGTTCCCCTCTCCGAGGGGATGTAAATGACGCCGTGACCTTTATGGCGCGGCGGGTTCCAGTCCCGACACGAACCACACAATCGTCTGATTAGTCAGATCGAGTGCACAATTAATCGTCACTTTGTGACTGGCACGCCCACGCACTTCATAAATGCCAATAAACAAATAAACAATGATTTTATTAAACAAAAAGTGCGTCCACACCTCCCTCGTCAAACAGGCAGCAGCTATTGCTGCTGCTGCATTGCTGCTTCCCCTGCACAAGGAGCTCTTCTTCATGTTGCTACTACAAGAAGAAGCTACGGCTTCTTCCTTTCTTCCTACTACGCAAAGGGAACCATCCTCCTGCTGCTATTGCTTCTTCCTCCTGTGCAGTTGGTACGGTTGCTGCATCCTTTTGTTCCCATCTTCCTCATCTTTTAAAATGGTAGCTGTTCTCAAGTTATGAAGCCCAGCCTGATAACTAGAGTAAAAATCATGCATATAGGTCATACAGCATGGACACCATGATTTCTATTTCAGTGCATGTAGTTTTACTGCGTTTTAGTAAATAGCGACCCTGGCATGGGCGCTTATTTAATAAATGCCCGCACGCACTATCGCTAATTGTTCTGAAATCGTGACAATGGTCAGGGCGCAAGTTAATGAACGACCCTTTGTCAAATCGCTAATTATTTAGTATATTTAATAAATACACATGCTGAGAAATTAAATAACTATGTGATCTGATGTTAAAAATTAAAGCATGAGCATGTTTCTGGAACATATCTATTTTCTCTGCCTATTCATGTCATTTATTTCTTGATTGGATAAACTGAAAATACCATTGTCTGTGATTGTACCTGCCCGATGTGTATCACCTGATAAAGAATGGGCGACATCCCCTTAGTCACTTTAAAAATAAAGTATGCCCTCTTGCAAGGGCACTAATTGGTAAATAACCAGTAAATGAAGAAAATATTGAAAATTATTAACACACGATAGATGTCAGGGCGTCATTTAAAGAATGAACGACACTGTACACAGTCGCTGCTTGAAAACATAGATATTAATTTCTGGAAAATCCTAGATTTAATGCCCTTATACAGTGTCGTTAATTTCCATGATATTCATGAAAATCCTGATATAAATTTTGATTGAACGACCTATCAAAAGGTCTCTATTTCATTAAATATCACCTTCTATGCATGCACCGATTTCTTGTCTCACAGTTTTATCACATTTTCTGGCCCATATCGCGGGTCCATTGACACTCTCATCTCATAACCGTAGCATCATCCTCCTGCTGCTATTGCTTCTTTCTACTGTACAGTTGGTGCGGCTGCTGCATCCTTTTCTTCCCATCTTCCTCATCTTCTAAAAGGGTAGATGTTCTCAAGTTATGAAGCCCAACCTGATAACCAGAGTAAAAAACATGCATATAGGTCATACAGCATGGACACCATGATTTCTGTTTCAGTGCATGTAGTTTTTCTGCATTTTAGTAAATAGCGACCCTAGCATGGGCGCTTATTTAATAAACGCCCTCACGCATTGTCACTAATTGTTCTGAAATCGTGACAATGGTCAGGGCGCAAGTTAATGAACGACCCTTTTTCAAATCGCTAATTCTTTAGTATATTTAATAAATACGCATGCTTAGAAATTAAATAACTATGTGATCTGATGTTAAAAATTAAAGCATGAACATGTTTCTGGAACATATATATATTCTCTACCTATTCATGTCATTTATTTCCTGATTGGATAAACTGAAAATACCATGTGTCTGTGATTATACGTGCCCGATGCGTATCACCTGACAAAGGATGGGCGACATCCCCTCAGTCACTTTTAAAATAAAGTATGCCCTCTTGCAAGGGCACTAATTGGTAAATAACTAGTAAATGAAGAAAATATTGAAAATTATTAATACACGACCGATGTTAGGGCGTCATTTAAAGAATGAACGACACTGTACATAGTCGCTACTTGAAAACATAGATATTAATTTCTGGAAAATCCTAGATTTAATGCCCTTATACAGTGTCGTTAATTTCCCTGATATTCATGAAAATCCTGATATAAATTCTGATTGAACGACCTATCAAAAGGTCGCTATTTCATTAAATAGCACCTTCTGTGTAGGCACCGATTTCTTGTCTTACAGTTTTATCACATTTTCTGGCCCATATCGCGGGTCCCTTGACACTCTCATCTCACAACCGTAGATGGGGTTTTGGTTTTGGTTTCATCGATTACACACTTAACTCTCGATGATGTTTGAACCCCCCGTGGGATATTCCTTCCTTTAGACTAGTGATTTCATCATTGGGACCTCCGTAAGTCTACACGAAGCCCTGGATTCCCTCAAGGCCGCCGAGTAGGTTGTACCCTAAAAACCCATGACATCGTGTCTTGTCACGTCACTCTGAAGAAACGTGATCCCTTAGCCCTCTTAGAGCGTTGTTTCCAGCGTCTTTGAGAAGTCTGCTTGCTGTCAGCAATTGGCGGCAATGACATGGGCGCTAGAAGAAATTGGCGACCAGGTCGTTGGCGCTGTTTCACTGATATAGAGACCAGTATGTGGGCGCTATTTCATCAAACTCGTACTGTTCACAAGAATTAGCGACCAGACAGCAGACGCTATGTCTGTAATTTGATGGTGACTGAGTGGACGCCAATTCCACCCTATTTTCTTGGCTTGTCATGAGTTTCATGATATTTTTATCATGGTCCAGCTCTACGTAAAGTTCTAACCTTGAACTCTTCCGTGAATCCACCTTATCGTCCTACATGAGCTTATTCCTTAAAAATTTCCATTGGCTATATAAGTAGTGGATGTCTATAAACTTTACATGACTCAATGCCTGTGTCTATAGGACCCGGTCTGGTCCTGGGAGGAGCACCCGAAAGTACTTGTGCCCATGGGAGTTGATTGACCACGGTGTGGCATTGCACCGGAGTACTTGTTGTTCTAGATATAAGGCATTCCACTCACTCTCTCGTAATAATACTTGCTATTACTCGCGTGCTTGACTTGACTTACATGGCCCGAAACGGGCGAGTACTTACTTGCTTAAAATAGTCAAAATTTCATGACAAGACTTGTTATTTACATGCTTGAAATACTTGATACTATCTTCCCTTTAAAATTAGTGCAAACTTTTGATAGTTCCTTATTATTACATCATGAGTTATTCATCTTTAAAGCTGTTGACATCGTGATCGTTCATCATGTGTAGCCTTACCTGCATTGCACGTAACATGTAACTACTTAAACTATTGCTAGTTCTTGAGATATAAATCTAACTGAGCATTCGCTCACCAAGTTTTACCTCACTTTTTAGGTAATTCGGATAGCGACAACCAATCAGAGGGGAATGAGTCCGAGTGAAGAGTGTAGAGCTTCCGAACGCCAAGCCGTCACCTAGTCGTGTCTAGTCGCATCTTGATCTTTTATTTGGAGTCCCTTGTCATAGTACTTCCTTTCAGTTATGTGAGTCGTCAAGGAAACATGTTAAGGCTTGTAGCCACAAGGATGGTTATGGATCATCATCTTTATGGTTTTGGATTATCGTTATTAAATTGTGGAATTGGATTATGGCTATTATTATTAATATCTTGTTAATTATTTACGTACTCTATCTTTGTGTCGAATTTCCTCGTGCTCTAATTGACATGATCGATATAAACTCGTTACGCGTACCGGGTTCCTTCCGCGCTCTGGGCGTGACATTTTTTGTGGTATCAGAGCCTAGGATTTTAAACTCCTAGGAAACCCAAGTCCAAGGATAGGTATACTCCTTACACCCAATGGGATAGGTAGAACCACAGGTTAAGCCCTATGTTGACATCCAACTTTATAATTGAGCAGGCGACACTAATTAGAGTAAAATCTCTTGTAGGATTATGGCCGCTGAAAGAGCACAATGGCGTGAGATGTAGTGCACAGTGCACGGTCTTACGTAGGTGCTACAGCAAGTGGCGCAAGGCGGTGCTAACCGTGGAGCTGGTGATCTCCACAGAGGTTTCTGGAACATGAACCCACCTAAATTCACTGGCTCATCCGATCCCGATGATATTGAGAATTGGCTGGAGGAAATCGAGAGGATATTCTGTGTAATGCAATGCACAGATGACGAAAAGGTATTACTAGCCTCGTTCCAATTGGAGCTGGATGCACGTTGCTAGTGGGAGGCTGTTGGAGCTACATTACAAGAAGAACAAGTCTTGTGGGCTGACTTTGTTGGGCATTTCAACAACAAATACTTCTCTGACAGCATCCAAGAGAAAAAGGTAGCGAAATTTACCGCACTGAAATAACGAACCTTGATAGTGGCCGAATATGAGGCCCAATTTTCCAGATAGTCCAGGTATGCACCTCAGTTAGTGTTCACCGAAAAGATGAAAGCGAGGCGGTTTCTGAAAGGCCTTCGACCGTAATTCATCAATCAATTTGCGTCGATGGACATTCAAGTCTACCCGGAGATGGTACAACATGCATAACTACTAGAGGATGCCACGGAGCTATCTGACAAGATTCGTGGGAGGGACAAAAAGAAGAATGTCACAGGCGCCAACAATTTTAAACCATCATACAATAAGAAGCATACCAGTAATGGAGGAGAGTCCTCTAAAGAAAAGAAGTTTAAAAAGCCTTTTTCAATCACCACACCTTATAAGGAGGTGTGTAAGCACTGTGACAAGGCCGGCCATAAGGCCGATGAATGTTGGAGAAGACTAGGAGCATGCCTCCGATGCGGGAGTCTGGAACATCGGATCCCTGATTGCCCGTTGATGAATGAACAAAGTAGCAAGGATGAGAAGCATCCAGCCAAGAAGCAAGGACGGTTGCAAGCAATCTAAGAGACGGAACCTACAGAAGGTGGAATTGTGGAAGGTACATTAACTATTTTTTCTAAGTCTACACGAGTTCTATTTGATACCGGCGCAACCCATTCATTTGTGTCCAAGAAATTTGCTGCTTCTTTTTCTACGGAACCCGAATGGTTAGACTTAGTCATATCTACTCCTCTTGGGAACGTGTCTGATATCACACATCACTACCCAAATTGTAAGGTTATGGTTAAAGGATAAAATCTACCTACCAATCTGGTATGCCTAAGTATGAAAGAATATGATGTCATTCTAGGTGCCGACTGGCTGTCCACCCATAAGGCAATTATTGACTGCCGGAATGGTATGGTAACTTTTGAAAGATGCCCGGAACTGGTTTACACTAGCCCTTGAACCCGGAACAAGTCACCTATTTTGGCCCTCCGAGCTTACAAGCTTATAAACAAAGGATGTGTAGCGTTCCTAGCTTTCATGACTGCCACTGAAGCTAAGGTGTCTAGGTTGGAAGACATCCGTGTAGTTCAAGAATTTCTCGATGTCTTTCCGGGAGAATTGCTCAGCTTACCCCCGGAGCGGGAAGTATCGTTCACAATCGACCTTGCCCTTCGTGCCGGCCCTGTTTCTAAGGCATCGTACAGAATGTCCCCCGATGAGTTGAAAGAATTGAAGGAGCAACTAATGGAATTGTTAAAAAGGGGTTTCATCAGACCAAGCACTTCCCCGTGGGGAGCACCTGTATTATTCGTCAAGAAGAAGGACGGATCAATGAGACTATGCATCGATTATCGGTAGCTAAACCACCTCACAATCAAGAATAAGTACCTACTGCCAAGGATCGATGAGTTATTTCATCAAATCTCTGGAGCAAAATACTTTTGAAAGATTGATCTTCGATCGGGTTATCACCAACTGAGGATAAAAGAGGATGACATTCAGAAGACTACATTCCGAAGCAGGTATGGGCATTACTAATTTACTGTTATGCCTTTTGGACTAACAAATGCCCATGCGGCTTTCATGCAGTTAATGAACATCATATTCAGGCCCCACTTAGACCAATTTATTGTGGTCTTTATTAATGATATTCTGATCTATTCAAAGACCAAAGAAGATCATGAAGTACATCTGAAGAAGGCATTGCAAATATTAAGGGAAAATAAATTGTATGTCAAATTTAGCAAGTGTATGTTCTGGCTTGAGGAAGTATCCTTCTTGGGCCATGTAGTCTCAAAGAACGAAATTTCTGTCGACCCTTCAAAGGTTGAGGCCGTGAAGAATTGGGAATGACCAACAAATGCAACATAGATTCGGAGTTTCTTGGGGATGGCTGGTTATTACCAACATTTCATTAAGGACTTCTCAAAGATTGTTATTCCTATCACGAGGCTGACTCGCAAGGAGGTGCCTTATGAGTGGAATGAAAACTATGAGAAGTGTTTTCAAGCATTGAAGGATCTCTTAACTACTACTCTAGTCTTATCATTACCAATGGAAGGAGAGAAGTACGAGGTATATACCGATGCTTATGGTATTGGCCTCGGGTGTGTCTTAATGCAACAAGGGAGAGTCATTGCATACTCTTCTAGGCAATTGAAGAAACATGAAGAAAACTACCCGGTGCATGACTTGGAGTTAGCCGCGGTAGTGTTCGCCTTAAAAATCTGGAGACACTATCTCTACGGAGAACAATTCACTGTGTACTCCGATCACAAAAGCCTCAAGTATCTAATTTCCGAAAGGTAACTCAACATGAGGCAGAGGCGTTGGCTTGAATATCTCAAGGATTTCGACTTCACAATACAATACCACCCTGGTAAGGGAAATTCCATAGCAGATGTCCTGAGTCGAAATCCGAGAGTAATATTGGCCATCTGTATGATACACGAATGGAAGTTATTGGAAAAGTTCTATGAGCTTGATATAAGCACGGATTAGAAGGTGTGTATTATTCTATCTCACACGAGTGTACATCTGGATTTACTGTCCGAGATTAAGAAGTTACAAGATGAAGACCATGTGCTGGTGGAAGTAAAGGATAAGCTGGAAGAACAACCAAACTTTAAGCTGGCATCTGATGGTAGATTGCTATTACATGAGAGGGCATGTGTATCGAACTATCCCGAGTTGAAGAAGAAGATTCTAGAAGAAGCTCACCGATCAAGGTACACAATTCACCCCAAAGCCACTAAAATATATCAAGACTTGATACGAACTTTTTGGTGGCCCAATATGAAAAGGGAGGTAGCGGATTTTGTGTCTCACTGTCTCACATGCTAACAAGTGAAGGCGGAACACCAAAAACCCGCCAGAAAGATGCATCCGCTAGATATTCCCAAGTTGAAGTGGGAAGACATCGGCATGGACTTCATTATGGGCTTGCCTAAATCTAAGGGCGGACATGATGGCATCTGGGTAATCATCGACCGTTTGACCAAATCGGCCCATTTCCTACCTATCAAGAGCCGTTGATTGGTTGATGTCCAAGCCGCATTATACATTAAGGAGATTGTAAGATTGCATGGTGTACCTATGTCGATCATGTCTGACCGAGACCCGCGCTTCACTTTCCATTTTTGGAAGGGTCTACAAAACTCCCTAAGGACGAAACCCAACTTTAGCACTGTGATGTGAAACGGAAGTGGGGGGTCTTCTTCCTTCTGCCCATGGTCGCGCTATATCGTTTACGCGCATTCTGAAGAACGCGCTATATCGTTCTAGTGCGTTCACAGACATTGGCAGAACGACGAACCTTGACGTTGGGGCGCCCGTGGATGACTTCGGGAGAATGAATCACAGGGGGAGAACACATAGGAAGGTAGGTAATACACGAGGGATCCCAAACAGACACATGAGGGACCCTAAACAGGATTAAACTAACCTAATACTAGCTAGCATAACTTGGTGAAGGTGGCTACGGGGGTGGGTGATGGGGGATAAAGAGGATGTGATGGAGCGAGCTAGGGCCGTGATGGGGCTTGACTGGGGCCTCTCACCCGGACCCATCACAGGACCGGTGCAACCGAGCTCCATCTTGGCCTTGGCAGCATCCTTTGCGGCGGTGGAGGGAGGTGTACGACGGTGGAGGAAGAAAGGAGATCCGAATGGGGCCTCACACCCGACCCCATCTCAGATCCGGTGCATCCAGAGCTTCGATCGTCCTCCATTGAAGGGGAAAAGAGAGAGGATCAAGAAAAGAATATTGGGCATCACACCCGGAGAGGGGAGGAGGAAGGGGGTTTCCAAAGATTGGGGGAGATAGCCATTGCTATACTCATAAACTCTCATAGATTCATTGCTTCTTTTTTAATCAAACGAGATGGGATACATATATAGGGGAAGGGGAAGACAAAATGACGCTAGAACATTGATTACAACCATGGAAAATAGCAAACATTGAAGACTTTTGGGAGTTCCAAGCGCAGAAAAGTTGGACCATCAGCAACTTCGTTTCTGTCTGAGATCGCGCTAGGGAAACCTAGCGCCTTCTTCCAGGTCGCGCTACCCAAAGGTAGCGCATTCATCTTCGGCTTGACAGCGTCCACGATCCGCTTTGGCTAGGCGGCTTGCTTGATTCCCATCAAACCCCTCCACTTGGGAAGGTTCATCCTTGAACCTTGTAGCTCAAGATCCCAGTCTGTGAGAACAACCTGGTTCCCTAAGCTCTGATACCATTTGATGTGAAACGGAAGTGGGGGGTCTTCTTCCTTCTGCCCATGGTCGAGGTATATCGTTTATGCGCGTTTTGAAGAACGCGTTATATCATTCTAGCACGTTCACAGACATTGGCAGAACGACGAACCTTGACATTGGGGCGCCCGTGGATGACTTCGGGGGAATGAATCACAGGGGGAGAACACATAGGAAGGTGGGTAATACATGAGGGATCCTAAACAGACACATGAGGGACCCTAAACAGGGATTAAACTAACCTAATACTAGCTAGGATAACTTGGTGAAGGTGGCTATGGGGGTGGGTGACGGGGGATAAAGAGGATGTGATGGAGCGAGCTAGGGCCGTGATGGGGCTTGACTGGGGCCTCTCGCCCGGACCCATCGCAAGACCGGTGCAACCGAGCTCCATCTTGGCCTTGGCAGCATCCTTTACGACGGTGGAGGGAGGTGTACGGCGGTGGAGGAAGAACGGAGATCCGAATGGGGCCTCACACCCGACCCCGTCTCAGAGCCGATGCATCCAGAGCTTCGATCATCCTCCATTGAAGGGGAAAAGAGAGAGGATCAGGAGAAGAATATTGGGCATCGCACCTGGAGAGGGGAGGAGGAAGGGGGTTTCCAAAGATTGGGGGAGATAGCCATTGCTATAATCATAAACTCTCATAGATTCATTGCTTCTTTTTTAATCAAACGAGATGGGATACATATATAAGGGAAGGGGAAGACAAAACGACGCTAGAACATTGATTACAACAATGGAAAATAGCAAACATTGAAGACTTTTGGGAGTTCCAAGAGCCGGAATGTTGGACTGTCAGCAACTCCGTTTCTGTCTGAGATCGCGCTAGGGAAACCTAGCGACTTCTTCCAGGTCACGCTACCCAAAGGTAGCGCGTTCATCTTCGGCCCGGCAGCTTCCATGATCCGCTTTGGCCAGGCAGCTTGCTTGATTCCCATCACACTGCCTTCCATCCCCAAACAGATGGAAAGACCGAGAGAACCAATCAGGTTGTGGAAGATATGTTTAGGGCATGTGTCATCGATTTTGGCGGAAGCTGGCATGACCACTTGCCCCTGGCTGAATTTGCTTATAACAATAGCAATCAGGCCAGTATTCAGATGGCTCCATTCGAAACACTATATGGCATGAGTTGACGATCCCCTATATGCTGGGATGAAGTCGGCGAAAGTTAAATACTAGGCCTGGATATGGTAAGAGACACAACTAAGAAGGTCCAACTCATTCGAGATAGACTCAAGATAGCTCAGTCTAGGTAGAAGTCATATGCTGACAAAAGAAGAAGAGATCTGGAGTTCCAAGTTGGAGACCATGTTTTCCTTAAAGTCTCACCTGGGCGAGGTATTCGAAGATTCGGTGTTAAGGGCAAGCTTACACCGCGATATATTGGTCCATTTGAAGTCTAGCAAAGAGTTGGCGAGATGGCCTATTGCATTGCCTTGCCCCCACAACTGCCGGAAGTGCACGATGTGTTTCACATTTCCATGTTAAAGAAGTATGTGCACGATCCCTTCCACGTTAGAGACCACAACAACTTGGAGATACAGAAGGACCTTACTTATGAACAGAAACTAATGAGGATCCTTGATCGAGAGGTTCGAGTTTTGAGGAATAAAACTATTCCCATGGTGAAAGTGCAATGAAACAAGTGCCTAGAACAAGAAGCCACGTGGGAAACTGAAGAATCCATGCGAACGAGATTTTCAGAGCTATTATAGAATGTAAGTAGTCTGCACCCTCCATGTCTCCATGTATGTAATTGAATTTGGGGACCAAATTCTTTTAAGTGGGGGAGGGTGTAGCACCATGGATAAATAATAAGGAATAAAAGTTCTCTAAATAAATAAAATATGTATAATTATATAAGAAGGCCAAATATAAAGAAATGCATGACCTATAACAACCTATATACATTATATGGGCCTTAACCCATACATATGAAGAAACCCACCATGTGGACCTCACGTACACAAAGGCTAATGGGTTCCTATCGATGGCCAACCCAAACCCATTCAAATGTTGCATGGGGTAATAAGTTTAGGGTTTTAAAACAAAACAAGGTTAGCGGCTGTTGAATGGGAAGGAAAGAGTAACGTATGGTAGGTTTTAAGACCTCTCATTAGATGGCCTTCGATCCTCCTTAGAGTTTTCCTACCCTATAAATAACCTCCCTCGTCGAAGAGGCAGCGGCTATTGCTGCTACTGCGTTGCTGCTTTCCCTGCACAAGGAGCTCTTCTTCCTGTTGCTACTACAAGAAGAAGCTATAGCTTCCTCCTTTCTTCCTCCTATGTAAAGGGCATCATCCTCCTGCTGCTATTGCTTCTTTCTACTGTACAGTTGGTGCGGCTGCTGCATCCTTTTCTTCCCATCTTCCTCATCTTCTAAAAGGGTAGATGTTCTCAAGTTATGAAGCCCAACCTGATAACCATAGTAAAAATCATGCATATAGGTCATACAGCATGGACACCATGATTTCTGTTTCAGTGCATGTAGTTTTTCTGTATTTTAGTAAATAGCGACCCTAGCATGGGCGCTTATTTAATAAACGCCCTCACGCACTGTCACTAATTGTTCTGAAATCGTGACAATGGTCAGGGCGCAAGTTAATGAACGACCCTTTTTCAAATCGCTAATTCTTTAGTATATTTAATAAATACGCATGCTTAGAAATTAAATAACTATGTGATCTGATGTTAAAAATTAAAGCATGAGCATGTTTCTGGAACATATATATTTTCTCTACCTATTCATGTCATTTATTTCCTGATTGGATAAACTGAAAATACCATGTGTCTATGATTATACGTGCCCGATGCGTATCACCTGACAATGGAGGGGCGACATCCCCTCAGTCACTTTTAAAATAAAGTATGCCCTCTTGCAAGGGCACTAATTGGTAAATAACTAGTAAATGAAGAAAATATTGAAAATTATTAATACACGACCGATGTTAGGGCGTCATTTAAAAAATGAACGACACTATACATAGTCGCTACTTGAAAACATAGATATTAATTTCTGGAAAATCCTAGATTTAATGCCCTTATACAGTGTCGTTAATTTCTCTGATATTCATGAAAATCCTGATATAAATTCTGATTGAACGACCTATCAAAAGGTCGCTATTTCATTAAATATCGCCTTCTATGCATGCACCGATTTCTTGTCTCACAGTTTTATCACATTTTCTGGCCCATATCGCGGGTCCATTGACACTCTCATCTCATAACCGTAGATGGGGTTTCGGTCTTGGTTTCATTGATTACACACTTAACTCTCGATGATGTTTGAAGCCTCTATGGAATATTCCTTCCTTTGGACTAGTGATTTCATCATTGGGACCTTCGAAAGTCTACACGAAGCCTTGGATTCCCTCAAGGCCGCCGAGTAGGTTGTACCCTAAAAACCCATGACACCGTGTCTTGTCACGTCACTCTAAAGAAACGTGATGCCTTAGCCATCTTAGAGCGTTGTTTCCAGCGTCTTTGAGAAGTCTGCTTGCTGTCAGCAATTGGCGGCAATGACATGGGCGCTAGAAGGAATTGGCGACCAGGTCGTTGGTGCTATTTCACTAATATAGCGACCAGTATGTGGGCGCTATTTCATCAAACTCGTACTGTTCACAAGAATTAGCGACCAGACAGCAGGCACCATGTCTGTAATTTGATGGCGATTGAGTGGATGCCAATTCCACCTTGTTTTCTTGGCTTGTCTAGAGTTTCATAAGATTTTTATCATGGTCCAGCTCTACGTAAAGTTATAACCTTGAACTCTTCCGTGAATCCACTTTATCGTCCTACATGAGCTTATTCCTTGAAAATTTCCATTGGCTATAATTAGTGGATGTCTAGAAACTTTACATGACTCAATGCCTGTGCGTATAGGGCCTGGTCTGGTCCTGGGAGGAGCACCCGAAAGTACTTGTGCCCATGGTAGTTGATTGACCACGGTCTGGCATTGCACCAGAGTACTTGTCGTTCTAGATATAAGGCATTCCACTCACTCTCTCGTGATAACACTTGCTATTACTCGCGTACTTGACTTACTTGCTTGGCCCGGAATGGGCGAGTACTTGCTTGCTTAAAATAGCCAAAATTTCATGACAAGACTTGTTATTTACATGCTTGAAATACTTGAGACTATCTTCCCTTGAAAATTAGTGCAAACTTTTGATAGTTCCTTATTATTACATCATGAGTGATTCATCTTTAAAGCTCTTGACATCGTGATCGTTCATCATGCATAGCCTTACCTGCATTGCACGTAACATGTAACTACTTAAAGCATTGCTAGTTCTTGAGATATAAATCCTACTGAGTATTCGCTCACCAAGTTTTCCCCACTTTTCAGGTAATTCGGATAGCGACAACCAATCAGAGGGGAATGAGACTGAGTGAAGAGTGTAGAGCTTACGAATGCCAAGCCGTCGCCAAGTCGTGTCTAGTCGCGTCTTGATCTTTTCTCTGGAGTCCCTTGTCATAGTACTTCCTTTCAGTTATGTGAGTCGTCATGGAAACATGTTAAGGCTTGTAGCCACATGGATGGTTATGGATCATCATCCTTACGGTTTTGGATTATCGTTATTAAATTCTTGAATTGGATTATGGTTGTTATTATTAATATCTTGTTATTTGCGTACTCTATTTTTGTGTCGAATTTCCTCGCGCTCTGATTGACATGATCGATATAAACTCGTCACCCGTACCGGGTTCCTTCCGTGCTCGGGACGTAATAATTTTTGTGGTATTAGAGCCTAGGAATTGAAACTCCTAGGAAACCCAAGTCCAAGGATAGGTATACGCCTTACACACGGTGAGATGTGTTGAACCACGGGTTAAGCCCTATGTTGACGTCCAACTTTATAATTGAAAAGGCAACACTAATTAGAGTAAAATCTCTTATAGGATTATGGCCGCTAAAAGAGCACAATGGCATGAGATGCAGCGCACAGTGCAAGGTCTTACGTAGGCACTCCAGCAAGTGGCGCAAGGTGGTGCTAACCGTGGAGCTGGTGATCTCCATAGAGGTTTCCGGAACATAAACCCACCTAAATTCACCAGCTCGTCCGACACCGATGATGCCGAGAATTGGCTGAAGGAAATCGAGAGGATATTCCGTGTAATGCAGTGCACGGATGATGAAAAGGTATTACTAGCCTCATTCCAATTAGAATGGGATGCACGTTGCTGGTGGGAGGCTGTTGGAGCTACATTATCAGAAGAACAAGTCTCATGGGCTGACTTTGTTGAGCATTTCAACAACAAATACTTCTCTGACCGCATCCAAGAGAAAAAGGCAGTGGAGTTTGCCGCACTGAAACAATGAACCTTGACAGTGGCCGAATATGAGGCCCAATTTTCCAGACAGTCTAGGTATGCACCTCAGTTGGTGTTCACCGAAAAGATGAAAGCGTGGCGGTTTCTGAAAGGCCTTCGGCCGCAATTCATCACTCAACTTGTGTTGATGGACATTCAAGTCTACCCAGAGATGGTACATCGTGCACAACTACTAGAGGATGCCACGGAGCTATCCGACAAGATCTATGGGAGGGACAAAAAGGAGAATGTCACAGTCGCCAACAATTTCAAACCATCATACAACAAGAAGCGGACCAGTAATGTAGGAGAGTCCTCCAAAGAAAAGAAGTTTAAAAGGCCATTTATATCACCACACCTTCTAAGGAGGTGTGTAAGCACTATGACAAGGCTGGCCATAAGGCTGAGGAATGTTGGAGAAGACTAGGAGCATGCCTCCAATGCGGGAGTCTGGAACATCAGATCCCTGATTGCCCGTTGATGAACGAACAAACTACCAAAGATGGGAAGCGTCCAGCCAAGAAGCAAGGGCAGTTGCAAGCAATCCAAGAGACGGAACCTACAGAAGGTGGAATTGCAGAAGGTACATTAACTGTGTGTTCTATGTCTGCACGAGTTCTATTTGATACTGGCGCAACCCATTCATTTGTGTCCAATAAATTTGCTGCTTCTTTTTCTGCAGAACCCAAATGGTTAGACTTAGTCATATCTACTCCTCTTCGGAACGAGTCTGATATCACACATCACTACCCAAATTGTAAGGTTATGGTTAAAGGCCAAAATCTACCTGCCAATCTGGTATGCCTAAGTATGAAAGAATATGATGTCATTCTAGGTGCCGACTGGCTGTCCACCCATAAGGCAATTATTGACTGCCGGAATGGTATGGTAACTTTTGAAAGATGCCCGGAACTGGTTTACACTAGCCCTCGGACCCTGAACAAGTCACCTATTTTGGCCCTCCGAGCTTACAAGGTTATAAACAAAGGGTGTGTAGCATTCCTAGCATTCATGACTGCCACTGAAGCTAAGGTGTCTCGGCTGGAAGACATCCGTGTAGTTCAAGAATTTTCCGACGTCTTTCCAGAAGAATTGCGGGGCTTACCCTCGGAGCGGGAAGTGTCGTTCACAATCGACCTTGCCCTTCGTGTCGGCCCAGTTTCTAAGGCATCGTACATAATGTCCCCCGCTGAGTTGAAAGAACTAATGCTATAACTAATGGAATTGTTAAAAAAGGGTTTCATCAGACCAAGCACTTCCCCGTGGGGAGCACCTGTATTATTCGTCAAGGAGAAGGATGGATCAATGAGACACTACATCGATTATTGGCGGGTAAACCACCTCACAATCAAGAATAAGTACCCGCTGCTGAGGATCAATGAGTTATTTGATCAAATCTCTGGAGCAAAAGACTTCTCAAAGATTGATCTTCGATCGGGTTATCACCAACTGAGGATCAAAGAAGTGGACATTCACAAGACAGCATTTCGAAGCAGGTATGGGCATTACGAATTCACCGTTTTGCCTTTTGGACTAACAAATGCCCATGCCACTTTCATGTAGTTAATGAACATCATCTTTAGGCCCCACTTAGACCAATTTATTGTGGTTTTTATTGATGATATTTTGATCTATTCAAAGATCGAAGAAGATCACGAAGTACATCGGAAGAAGGCATTGCAAATATTGAGGGAAAATAAATTGCATGCCAAATTTAGGAAGTGTGAGTTCTGGCTCGAGGAAGTATCCTTCTGGGCCATGTAGTCTCAAACAACGGAATTTCTGTCGACCCTTCAAAGGTCGAGGCCGTGAAGAATTGGGAACGACCAACAAATACAACAGAGATTCAGAGTTTCTTGGGGCTGGCTGATTATTACCAACATTTCATTAAGGACTTCTCAAAGATTGTTATTCCTATCACGAGGTTGACTCGCAAGGAGGTCCCTTATGAGTGGAATGAAAACTGTGAGAAGAGTTTCCAAACATTGAAGGATCTCTTAACTACTGCTCCGGTCTTATCATTACCAATGGAAGGAGTGAAGTACGAGGTATATACTGTGCTTCTGGTATTGGCCTCGGGTGTGTCTTAATTCAACAAGGGAGAGTCAGTGCATACTCTTCTAGGCAATTAAAGAAACATGAAGAAAACTACCCGATGCATGACTTGGAGTTAGCCGCGGTAGTGTTTGCCTTAAAAATCTGGAGACACTATCTCTACGGAGAACAATTCACTGTGTACTCCGATCACAAAAGTCTTAAGTATCTATTTTCCCAAAGGAAACTCAACATGAGGCAGAGGCATTGGCTTGAATACCTCAAGGATTTCAACTTCACGATACAATACCACCCTGGTATGGGAAATTTCATAGCAGATGTCCTGAGTCAAAAATCGAGAGCAATATTGGCCAACTATATGATACAAGAATGGAAGTTATTGGAAAAGTTCTCTGAGCTTGATATAAGCACGGACAAGAAGGGGTGTATTATTCTATCTCACATTAGTGTACATCCGGATTTGTTGTTCGAGATTAAGAAGTTACAAGATGAAAACCCTGTGCTGGTGGAAGTGAAGGATAAGCTGGAAGAACAACCAGACTTTAAGCTGGCATCTGATGATAGATTGCTATTCCATGAGAGGACATGTGTACCGAACTGTCCCGAGTTGAAGAAGAAGATTCTAGAAGAAGCTCACCGATCAAGGTACATAATTCACCCCGGAGCCACTAAAATGTATCAAGACTTGATACGAACTTTTTGGTGGCCCAATATGAAAAGGGAGGTAGCGGATTTTGTGTCTCACTGTCTCACATGCCAACAAGTGAAGGAGAAACACTAGAAACCCGTCGGAAAGCTGCATCTGCTAGATATTCCTAAGTGAAAGTGGGAAGACATCAGCATGGACTTCATCATGGGCTTGCCTAAGTCTAAGGGCAGACATGATGGCCTCAGGGTAATCATCGACTGTTTGTCCAAATCGGCCCATTTCCTACCTATCAAGAGCCGTTGGACTCTTGATGTCCTAGCCACTTTATACATCAAGGCGATTGTAAGATTGCATGGTGTATCTGTGTCGATCATGTCTGACCGAGACCCGCGCTTCACTTCTCATTTTTGGAATGGTCTACAAAACTCCCTGAGGATGAAACTTAACTTTAACACTGCCTTACATCCCCAAACAGATGGGCAGACCGAGAGAACCAATCAGGTTGTTGAAGATATGTTAAGGGCATGTGTCATCGATTTTGGCGGAAGCTGGCATGACCACTTGCCCCTGGCTGAATTTTCTTATAACAATAGCTACCAGACCAGTATTCAGATGGCTCCATTCGAAACACTTTATGGCAGGAGTTGCCGATCCCCTATATGATGCGGGACGGACCACGGACTCGACTCCAATTGGGATGCGATCCTTGGACTCTATGGAAACTCGCGATCATCCCTTAGCGAGGGAAGCGTCGGACGTGCACGGTTGAGAAACTGGCAGTGAGCTAGGTTGGTCGGCTCTCTTTTGTGCCCGGATCGGGTCACGGGACGGTCTCGCTCTCTCTCGCAGCAGCGGTGAATATCAATATATAGCGAGCTAGATTAACCTAACATGCTCTCTAGCAGCGGCATAAACAAGCATATATGAAATAAAGTAAAGTGCCAAGCAAGGAGCGAATATGATACCTCCACGCTCTTGGCGTGGGGAAAACGATCCCAGCCGAATTCAGTAACTCCCTGATGAGGGCATCCCTTGCCCCTCCACATTTTCTCCGGACTCGGATTGTTCGTCGATAAGCGCCATTATGTTAGTCATGTATTTTTGAGTCTAGTCATGTAATCTTCACATTTTATTTGAGTCAATATCATGTAATTTTCCCTTTATTTGAGTCATGTACCTAGGTTAGTGAGTCATTTTACTAAGTATTGTGTCATTAGGTTGGTTTGTTAGGCTAGTGGGCCCAATTCATTGGGCTTGGCCCAAGGGCACCCCTATCCCTTCGGTTATTTGTCATTGAGTCAAATGTCAGGGACTTTTGTAGAAATGTGGGTTGCCTATATATAGAACCTCATTCCCCTCATTTTGAAGTAATGAACAATTGAATGAAAATTAAAATCCACTTCTAAATCCCACTAGATCTCTCTCTCTCTCACTCTCTCTCTCTCTAAGGGGTCCCCCCCTCTCTCTCTCTCTCTCCCTCCACCCCAATTTTCGGAATTTTCTCTCTCCTCCCCATTCACCCCTCATTAAGACCTCTCCCCTTCCCCATACACCCATTTAACTCCCCCCCAACCCAAGGTGGCATCCTCCAATCCACACCCCACCTCCCAACCCCCAACTACCTAACACCACTTCCTAAGCACCCCTTCCTCTCCCCAAGGTTGAAGGGGCTCTTCCCTAAGCCCAAATTTAAATTTCCCTCTCCCTAGGGCAGTGCCCTTCCATCTCCCCACCTCCCAAACCACCCAAAGTCGCAGCCCCCCTTCCCCATACCAGCCAAGTTCACCCTCCACCTCTTACTCTCTTGGCCATCCCCTTCCCCACCCCCTCATCTTCTTCTCATTCAGCCTCTGTTTCAGGCAGCAGAGTTGCAGCGACTTGCAGAGGCAGCCACGACCGTCTCTCAAGGATTTAGGTGGCAAGGTCTACATTGCTGGAATCGTCATCGAGATAGCTTTCCAACGGTGGTGGTCTCGCCGGCTTCCAAGTTCGGAGCTGTCCGGAGGAGCGTCATCTTCAACGACTGCGCAATCTGTCCCAGACTGAAGACCAGAGCGATCTTGGAAGCTGTTCTGCGGTCAACCTTGGAGGAATTCGAGCACACTTCCTTCTACAAAATTCTTCTTCGTCCAGTCCTCCATCAGTAGCAGAAAGAACGATGCCAATCGCCTGCCCGAGCTATTTGTTCTGAATTATTTCGCCGGAGTGTGCAGTCTGCCACCAGTGGACTCAAGTTTGACCTGTCTTCATTTATCTGGCCACCATTCTCATCTCCGACCTCGGATTGTGTCCCCGTCAACTTCTGCTCGAATCTACTCCGACCACGATCGCGTCACCGCCAGTTTCGTTCAATTTGAAGTTTCGGAGCGACCGCAGCGCCTTCTACAATCCACTGCATTAGTTCTGCATCAGTCCGAAGCAGAGTGTTGCTGTCCTGATCCAGTCGCCAGTCCGATCAGCCCCGAGGTCTAGAGCTTCCCAAAAAATTCAGGCATCATCCTCTGTCAGTTGGAAAACTTTTGGCGCAGGTTTCGTCAAGATCTGAGCTCTGTGGAATTTGTGGCAGTGACATCACCGGCCCCCTGTCCAACAATTCTGAAGGTTGGCAGAACCGGCGGGGATCGGCAAATCGGGTTTCCTTAGCATAAGTCCCCACCCCGCTTGGCCGGCTGAAGGCCCCTCCCTGCGTGGAGGTAGTATTGGATGTAATAAGATTAATCCCCACCCCAAGATCACCCCTCCTGCGAGAGGTGTAGTGGTGTAATCTTTCCATTTCAAGTTGAAGCGACACCGACGCGGCGTGCGGGTGCATACCCTCGCCTCCCCGCTCGCCCCCGTCTCCGGCCGGAGTCGGCGTCTTCACGCCGGCTAGGTGAGCTCCTGAACATCTCTCATTGCTGTAATGGACTTGCTTAGCATAGTATTGCTATAGTTACTCCGTCGGCGGTAAGAGAGTGTCCGATCTTAAATTACCACCAAATTGAGTGACCACCGCGGGCGAGTTGTGAGAGCATCCACTTAACCCACACCCTTGGTGTGTTGGCCGCTCATGATTTGGGCATCCTAGGTCCATTTGGGGTTCTCCCCAAGCTAGCCAACCATTGGAGTCTCAAGGTCCCGCCTCGGACCCTCTCCAGCATCGCCTAGTCGCCATCGGGCACTAAGTGTACGCCATACAGGTGAGCTCGCTAGTGTGAGTCCGCTGCTCAAAACTTGAATGCTTGCAAAATAGGTCCATAGGTCGGTTTTACATCAAGTGGTATCAGAGCAAGTTCACAACTTGTCTCCATCAAGTTGGTCCTAGGGCATGTCTATGCATTTAGAGTCTTCAAGTGCGTCACTCTTGTCCCCTAGTATGGCCACCTCATATCGACCTTACCAATCGGCCCACTCCATAAGTCCAAGCCACCAAGAGATGCCTACCACTAACACCCATAACTTCCCTGGCCATGTCAACTACTTCATGAAAGCCTTGACCTATGCCAATGAGCGGCTTGATAACATATCGGGCCGACTCAACCAACTTGGAGAAAATAGGCCCGCCCCAAGGACAGACGATAGGATGGTCCCTTTCCCACTTCCCACCTTTGATGGAACCTCTCCTAGAGAATATTTAGATTGGGAAGCTACAATGGACCAATACTTCACTTGGTATCATATGTCCGAGGATGAAAAGGCATTGGTTGCCAAAATGCAACTTACCAAACGGGCAGAAACTTATTGAATGCAAATTGTCGGGCTAAAGGTACTTAGAAGGGAAACTCCCATCACCACTTGGAAGGACATGAAGGAGCAACTTAGGGCTAGATATGTTTCCCCCTCATACTCAAATCACCAAGACCTAAGGAGCACTTCAACTCCTTCATCCCCACCTAGCCAACCCATGACCCTAATTCCCCATTCCACATCACTTCCCACCTATCCTACCCCAACCACCACACCAGCACCCTACCTACAAACTCCCACCACAACCATATGTCCACAAACCCAATTGGACCTTGGGTCCACCCATCCACCGAGGCCCATAATGGCCACCACCCCCAAACCCAAAACCCCTCACCAAACCCATACCCCACAAGCCCCCTTGACCACCACCACAAACCCACCATCATCCCCAAAAAGGGACACATCTCCCAAAACAAATCAACCCAAAATCCCTCACCCAACCCACCTCCCGCTTCCTACACCAATCTTTCCCCAACCTAGGCCTCCTCTACTTCCCCTTCCTATCCCAACCCAAGCCCATGCTTGTTCACCACCCCGGGTGTGTCATACGCTAGCTATCACCAAACCACCCCCCATAGATCCCCCTACTCCATTAGCAATAGAAGTTGCAACCCACACACCCACCCAAGTGGAGAAGGATGCCCATCCGGATCCACCTCCCAACATAGAGGAAATCCAAAGGCCAAACAACTCACTCACCTCTAGTCTAGCTCCTCTAGAGACACCCAACCTCACCATAGGTAAGTCCATACTCCAATGGCTCAAGAAAGGTTTCACCATTCCTAGTTCACAACCATGCCACCTACCCATGGGATATCAATCCCAAATCATTCCCATTCAGCCACATGTCACTTATCAAACTTCCTATTGTGTGGAAGATTTGGGAGACTTAGTGAACTACCTACATTGGCAAATTCACTTGACCAATATGCTAGCCATGAGACCGTCCGAAACTAACACCATTAGCCTAGCATATCCCACCATTGGCTCCATCACTTCCATCTACACTAATGGCCAAGTTACTAGTGAGATCATCCTCCTTCTTCCCATGGAGGAAGAACCTATCCTATTCCACTCCCCAACCATAGAGATCCCAAGTGCTTTGATCGGCCAACCCATTAGCAACTTTGGCCCAATTATTGAGGAGGAGGACTCACCATTCGAGGACCTTGAGAGCATAGAGTACCCCTACCAAGGTGACCCTTACCATGATCCCTTTAACCCTTTTCTATGGGAGCCTAGATCTCCATGTAACCCACTCACCTTATTCACCACCCACTCTTTCCTACCCCCACCCACCATGTTAGGCCAAGCCCACCTCATCCATGACCCAGGTTACACCATAGAAATCATGACCTTAGGCAACACCCGCCTAGAGATCAAGAAAGTGTCCCACCCCATATCCACCTACCTAGATCCCTTCGACCCTTTTGAGTGGAAGCTTAAAGGCCACCCCACAATCCCACATGAGGAATTCATCTTTGGGAAAGGAATTCATATGTCTTGGCACATCACACCGCTTGGCATGATTAGTCTGTCGGGTACATTCATCCACATCACCCACATGTCAAGTAGGAAGCATAAGTGGACCATATTTGGATGTAATGGTCCACCCTCTTTCATCATGAGTCATAAGCATGAAAGGAGCATACATGGATGTCTGGGTCCCCCAGCATTTGTCACCACCATGCATACCTATGGATGCCCCGGTCCTCCCAAATCATTCAACGTCCTCATAACATCAATGCATGATAGGTCTATATGTGGTTGTCCTGGACCACCTTTGCATACCATACATTGTCAACTCACATCGCATCATAGTGCATGGCATATGCATTCAAGCAAGTATCAAGCAACAAGCGGTGGGATTCACAAGAAGCGAGCACAAACTCCTAAGCACCACTTTGAGTTCCAAGTTGACAACTTGGTGATGATGGCTTTGGAGTGGCTCTACTTTAGGGTCACCTCCAATTTGAGGGCACGAGGACTTGGACCTTGCCAAGATCTGAGCGGCTTTGGCAACCCAGCTTATGGGTTGGACTTTTAAATGGGTTTTGGGATTCACCCCACTTCCCATGTGACGGATCCGGCACCCTCTAAGGGCACCGCTGTGGATCCTAGTGAGTGCCTCGAGCTTACACCTACCCTTGTGAGAGACACCCTCGGAGTGCCACCAAAAATAGCCTGAGAGCCCGACGTGAGCACACGGTGGCAATACTAGGCAAGCAAGATCCCATCACCAGCATGAGGGTATGACCGAGTCACTTTGTCGAGCTGAAGCGCTGTTCCCCGACTATGGTCGCGGGTGGAGTATGGAGATCGTGGATCGCCCAGAGCCGCAGTTCGATGTACTACTTCCCTGGTGGACCCATACTCGACGGGGTCGAGTTTTCCCCACCCCGGGGGTATGATGAGGGCATCCCTTGCCCCTCGACATTTTCTCCGGACTCGGATTGTTCGTCGACAAGCGCCATTATGTTAGTCATGTATTTTTGAGTCTAGTCATGTATTCTTCACATTTTATTTGAGTCAATATCATGTAATTTTCCCTTTATTTGAGTCATGTACCTAGGTTAGTGAGTCATTTTCCTAAGCATTGTGTCATTAGGTTGGTTTGTTAGGCTAGTGGGCCCAATTCATTGGGCTTGGCCCAAGGGCACCCCTATCCCTTCGGTTATTTGTCATTGAGTCAAATGTCAGGGACTTTTGTAGAAATGTGGGTTGCCTATATATAGGACCCCATTCCCCTCATTTTGAAGTAATGAACAATTGAATAAAAATTGAAATCCACTTCCAAATCCCACTAGATCTCTCTCTCTCTCACTCTCTCTCTCTCTAAGGGGTCCCCCCCTCTCTCTCTCTCTCCCTCCACCCCAATTTTTGGAATTTTATCTCTCCTCCCCATTCACCCCTCATTAAGACCTCTCCCCTTCCCCATACACCCATTTAACTCCCCCCCAACCCAAGGTGGCATCCTCCAATCCACACCCCACCTCCCAACCCCCAACTACCCAACACCACTTCTTAAGCACCCCTTCCTCTCCCCAAGGTTGAAGGGGCTCTTCCCTAAGCCCAAATTCAAATTTCCCTCTCCCTAGGGCAGTGCCCTTCCATCTCCCCACCTCCCAAACCACCCAAAGTCGCAGCCCCCCTTCCCCATACCAGCCAAGTTCACCCTCCACCTCTTACTCTCTTGGCCATCCCCTTCCCCACCCCCTCATCTTCTTCTCATTCAGCCTCTATTTCAGGCAGCAGAGTTGCAGCGACTTGCATAAGCAGCAACGACCATCTCTCAAAGATTCAGGTGGCAAGGCCTACATTGCTGGAATCGTCATCGAGATAGCTTTCCAACGGTGGTGGTCTCGCCGGCTTCCAAGTTCGGAGCTGTCCGGAGGAGCGTCATCTTCAACGACTGCGCAATCTGTCCCAGACTGAAGACCAGAGCGATCTTGGAAGCTGTTCTGCGGTCAACCTTGGAGGAATTCGAGCACACTTCCTTCTACAAAATTCTTCTTCGTCTAGTCCTCCATCAGTATCAGAAAGAACGACGCCAATCACCTGCCCGAGCTATTTGTTCTGAATTATTTCGCCGGAGTGTGCAGTCTGCCACCAGTGGACTCAGGTTTGACCTGTCTTCATTTATCTGACACCATTCTCATCTCCAACCTCGGATTGTGGCCCCGTCAACTTATGCTCGAAGCTACCCTGACCACGATCGCGTCACCGTCAGTTTCGTTCATTTTGAAGTTCGGGAGCGACCGTAGCACCTTCTGCAATCCACTGCATCAGTTCTGCATCAGTCCGAAGCAGAGTGTTGCTGTCCTGCTCCAGTCACCGATCCGATCAGCCCCGGGGTCCAGAGCTTCCCAAAAAATTCAGGCATCATCCTCTGTCAGTTGGGAAACTTTTGGCGCAGGTTTTGTCAAGATCTGAGCTCTGTGGAATTTGTGGCAGTGACATCACCGGCCCCCTGTCCAACAATTCTGAAGGTTGGCAGAACCGGCAGGGATCGGCAAATCGGGTTTCCTTAGCATAAGTCCCCACCCCGCTTGGCCGGCTGAAGGACCGTCCCTGCGTGGAGGTAGTATTGGATGTAATAAGATTAATCCCCCCCAAGATCACCCCTCCTGCGAGAAGTGTAGTGGTGTAATCTTTCCATTTCAGGTTGAAGCGACACCGACGCGGCGTGCGGGTGCATACCCTCGCCTCCCCGCTCGCCCCTGTCTCCGGCCGGAGTCGGCGTCTTCACGCCGGCTAGGTGAGCTCCTGAACATCTCTCATTGCTGTAATGGACTTGCTTAGCTTAGTATTGGTATAGTTACTCCGTCGGCGGTAAGAGAGTGTCCGATCTTAAATTGCCACCAAATTGAGTGACCACCGCGGGCGAGTTGTGAGAGCATCCACTTAACCCACACCCTTGGTGTGTTGGCCGCTCATGATTTGGGCATCCTAGGTCCATTTGGGGTTCTCCCCAAGGTAACCAACCATTGGAGTCTCAAGGTCCCGCCTCCGACCCTCTCCAACATCGCCTAGTCGCCATCAGGCACTAAGTGTGCGCCATACGGGTGAGCTCGCTAGTGTGAGTCCGCTGCTCAAAACTTGAATGCTTGTAAAATAGGTCCATAGGTCGGTTTTACATCACTCCTGGTAACAACAATGAGTTAGATTACAGCAATGAAATATCACCCACTCCATGCAGGGAGGTAAAGGGCTACACAAGTGGGTCCGGGAGGACCGATCTCGGGTTGACGGGCTGCACTTGATCACCCCGTCGGCACGGTTCGGACGGCGTATGCTGCTGGTTGTGGGGCCCACATGCTGGTCGGTGGGGCCGTTTGGGACCGGGGTGGCACCACTGTGGTGGGGACGCCTGGGGAAGCTCTTCCTGGGATGGCGGCGCGTTGGTTCGCCGGCCGGAGGCCGGGCGGCTCCGATCGGCACCAGTCGGAAAGTGTGCCCACGGATCTGCTATTTCTGTTTTTAGGCGCGCGACCCGGCGAGATCTATCGCTGCGATCAATCCTGATGTCGGATCGAAGCACTAGAAGTACCGTTGGAAAGCTCTTTCGATGTCCTTCAACCTAGGACCAGAGAGATGAACTGGATCTGCACGGATCTAGCCTTTGTTGATTTTTGAAGTTGCTGTTGGATAGTTCCCGAAATCTCATAACAGTAGAGCAGTTTCTAGTGAACTGCCTTTGACTGTGGGGTAGACCTCCGATTCATGCTTCAAGCTATTCATGAAAGTTGTGGATAAATGAACAAGGAAGACGGGGATATGATTTATGAAAGGTTTGGAGAAAGTTTCGAATTTTGGTGGGTTTTACACTGACTCTGGGTCGGATCTGGACAGCAGGGACTGAACAGATTTTGGGAAGAAGATGGAATTTCTAAAAATAGATGGAGGCCTGTACAAATTCCACGAAAAATTGGAGATGGAGAGGAAGGTGGAAAGAACCTCCAATAAATTTGGGAGCTCCTGGAAAAATCAAAGAGTGGTTCGAAGATTCGAAACTCAGGCTGACTATCCCAGAGAACAGAAAGCTGACAGATCTGGGAGGACTTGAAGACCGAAAATGTAAAAGTAGCAAAAGAAATATTTTGGACTTGGAATTTTTTTTGGAGATGGGGATTCAAGATGAGAACACACTTTGAAAATTTCAGCTCCAGAAGATCTCGAGGTGGAGAGCAAAAATTCTTGTAGTGGACCTTTGTCCAGTAGGACAGAACCTTGGGCAGCACCTCAGAGATGGCTTCACGGCGGCTCGATGGCGGCACGAACGGTGGCGGCGGCGGCAGAGATGAATTCCAGAAGTAGAGAGGAAGAGATAGAAGGGATGAACACTCTAGAAATCTGGAGGAGGGGGATGGAACCAGAGGGGAGAGGGGGAGGGGCGCAAATCCCTTCTTGCTTCACAATGTTTTTTTCTCTTCATTAATTCGCAAATAATGGAAATACATAGCTTATATACTAATTGGAAAATGACACCTAATACCCTCAGATCTACGGTTAGAACTAATTAGTTCTAATCCAAATTTTACAAAAAATAAAAATGGAAAATAGGGTGGGGGGCACCCCCTTGACCAAGGGGAGACAAGGTTGGTAAGGTAGGTAACCTACCTTTGAATTTTTAACCCACTTGTCTACCCATGTGTCAATTGACATTCAAACCTTTTAGATGGCCACCTAGGATGGTTGACCAGCCCCACATAGCTTAGGTGGCCCAATGGGGAAGGGCTGGGGGCCCCCTTGCTTGGACCTACTGACATTTTGCATATAAACCCACTAAGACTTACAATTGCGTACCCATATAACACAAGGGTATGTTGTGCCCCTTGTGATTTGTTGATGATGTGATGTTTTAATGATAGCAACATGAATGAGTCACCACATTGTCTTGAATATGTCTGACCTTTTCTGTGGGAGATTGCATAAGTGTGCCATGTCTGAATTCTGAAGAACGCATGTGTATGCTTGAGTCATGCTGTGATATATTGGCTTGTGCTTGATTTCTGTTCTTGATTTCTGTTCTGTGCATTGCGTCTCTGCTGATATGTTCATACATTATCTTAGGCTAAGTCTATACAGACTTTAGCGTCTCATTTAGCATCTAAGGCAAAGTCTACACATTGGCTAAGTGTGTACATCGCTTACATTTCTTGAGATCAAGTCCATACGTTGCACTGTTTCTTCAAGTCCATACAGTGGCAAAGTCTGGACATTGTGCTTTGAAGATCATCAAGTCCATACATCGTGAAAGTCTATACACTCCTCTTGGCCTTAGCATCTGTTTTGAAGTCCATACATTGGTCTTCAGTTCAAGTCTGTACAGCGTTACGTTCTCTTTGGAAAGTCTGTACAGCGTCAAGTCTGCACATTGGGCTTTCACGTGAAGTCTACACATCGGTCTCTACTTTGAAGTCTATACATTGGCTAAGGGTCTACAAGTCCATACACAGTCGTCTGATGCATATTGATTAACAGGAAATCTGCTATGAGGTAGTACATTGTATGTCCGTACTGTTTCTGTCATACTTCGTGTTATTCTTGTGTTTATGTCCGTGTTATTTCTTTCTTACCTCGTGTCATTTTAGTTTTAGTACTGTTTGTGTTTTCAACATGCCGTGTCGTCCTTTCGTACCTCGTGTTACTTTAAGTTGTGTGCTGATTGAATTCGTGCTGATTCTTCTGAAGCAGATCGAATTGTTCTGATGAACTTCGAGTTGCTTCTGTATGAACCTCGTGTCGTTAGCACTTAGTTGCTCATCTCGAGTCAGTCCACTATGTTTGCTCTTGTGTCTTCGTGTCAATTACTGTAGTTCCTCGAGTTGTTCTTCTGCTTCCACCGTTTCATCACGTGTTGTTGAAGACGTGTCTATCTCATGTCTTCGTGTCGTGTTTTCTAGACCTCGTGTCTTTGTCACTTTGTGACCTCATCTCGTGTCATCTTTTATGTCTGCTTGTTTAATTTCGTGTCACTTACTGTTGTTCCTCGAGTCATTTTTTTTTACTAGTGTCACTGCTTCATCACGTGTCGTGATAGCCGTGTCACTCTTCTGTCTTCGTGCTGTTTTTCTCTTTAGACTTCGTGTCCTTCTCGCCTTGACCACACTCCGTGTCAATTCCTGTGTTTCGTCTTCGTGTTGTTTTCAACTCGTGTCGGTTTCTATTTTCATCTTCGTGTTGTCTTCAACTCGTGACGGTTTCTGTTATTTGTCTTCGTGTCGTGGTCAGCCCGTGTCGCCTCGTCTTCGAGTCGTTCATTCGAGCTATTTTGTGCTCGAGTTGTTTTTCTTATGTTTTCAAGTGTTGTTTCACTTCGTGTCGTCTTTTGTTGTCGTTTGTTAGTTCGTGTTGTTTCGTTCTAAACCTCGTCCAGGTCTCTTCTGATCGCGTGTCTTTCTATTGCTTCACTCTGTGTTATCTTCTTCTCACCTCATGCTGTCTTCATCTGACTTCGTGTCGTCTTCGTTGTTGTGTTAATTGTGTATCTCGTGTTGTTCTCTTTTTTACCTCGTGCTATTTTCATCTGACCTCGTGTCATTCTCCATTTATTTCGTACTGAAGTAATCTTGTGTATCTCGTGTCATTCTCAGTACAGTGCATCTTGTATTGCTTTCATATACCTCATACAGTTTTAGTTATTGTGGCCCTGAGTGTTAATCGTGTTAATTCCTTGCAGGAGAAGAAGAAGGTGGTCCGAGGAAATATTCCCCAGTGACTGGGTAGCACGTGATCCGAGGCTGAAATGAAGCTGGCTGAGAGACTGCCACGTGGTCCGAATAGTTAGGGCTGGAAATGTGGAGGTCACACGTCGGGGGTGCTGCTGCTGCTGCTGCTATATATATGAGCCTTCTTCCACAGAAGAAAAAAGATCGAAGCAGAAAGCCGGAAGAGTAGAAAGCCCTTCGATCCAGAAAAAGAAGAAAAGAAAGAAAAGAAGAGAGTAGAGAAGAGAGTGAGAGCAGAAAAAGAAAAAGAGAGAGAGATAGTGCTCGTGTGAAGAGATAAGAAAGAGTGAAGAAGAAGAAGTGCAGAAGAGAGCAGAAGAGAAAGAAAGAGAGAAAGAGAGTGAGCGAGAGAGCTCGTGGAGAAGAAGGAAGAAGCTGCTTGAAGATCTGTCTTCACTGGATCGTGGATCAGATCCAGGCCAGTCAGCTCCGTTGAGAGCCACATTGTGCATTTTGTTTTACAGCTTTCTGATTGCTGTGTTATTTTCCTTTATTATTTTTCTTTGTTTTCTAATCATCTTTGTTCTTCTGATTGCCCTGTTGGGGATCGGGTTCCTCCTGTTGGTTCAGGAGAAGGGAGATCTGATCTCCAGGTTGCAAGTGACAGGTTGTCACTTGTGGGTTGCCCTCTGGTTAGAGGAAGGGAGGCTAGTCCTCCGGTTCTGGGCTTGTGGTTGCAAGTCCAGGTGTCCCTCCTGGTCTGGAGGAAGAGAGGTCTTCGACCTCTAGTTTCCAAGTGGCCGGGAGTCACTTGGGTGTCCCTCCGGTTGGGAGGAAGAGGGGAGGCTGTTCCCCTGGTCAAGCTGTGTGGCAGCAACTGTTTGCAGACTGAGTCTGCTTGGTTCTAGCGTTTGCTAGTGAAGCCTCACTCCGGTTGGGAGTGAGGGGTGGATGTAGGTCTGAAGGACCGAACCACCTTAAATTCTTTGAGCAGTGGTTTGCTTGTAGTGTGTTCTTCCATATCTCCTACCACCCTTCACAGATTGTCTTGAGATTTCTTATTCTCATTTGTGCTGCGTCCGCTAGTTGGTTATTTGGGAGACAGTTACATATTTGCTCTTTTGTTTAAAAGGATTTTCAACTGGTTCATCAGATTGCTTGGTTTGCTTCCGCTAGATGCTTGGATAGGCACGCTCTAATTGTTTGTATCTGAGTTAAATCAAATTGGTTCTATTTTGTGTCTATCTCTAGCATCCAAGATTTTATTTGGCCATTCTATATAGAAGGATACATTCACCCCCCTCTGTATCCGGGCCTAGCTTGTATTATGTTAAAGAAGTATTTGCACGATCCCTTCCACATCAGAGACCACACAACTTGGTGATATAGAAGGACCTTACTTATGAACAGAAACCAATGAGGATCCTTGATCGAGAGGTTCAAGTTTTGAGGAATAAAACCATTCCTATGGTGAAAGTACAATGGAACAAGTGCCTAGAACAAGAACCATGTAGGAAACTGAAGAATCCATGCGAAATAGATTTCTGGAGCTATTCTAGATTGTAAGTAGTCTGCACCCTCCATGTCTCCATGCATGTAATTAAATTTGGGGACCAAATTCTTTTAAGTGGGGGAGGGTGTAGCACCGTAGATCAATAATAAGGAATTAAAGTGCTCTAAATAAATAAATCAATATAATTATATAAGAAGGCCAAACAAAAAGAAATGCATGACCTATAACAACCTATATACATTATATGGGCCTTAACCCATACATATGAAGAAACCCACCATGTGGACCTCACGTACACAAAGGCTAATGGGCTTCCTATCGATGGCCAACCCAAACCCATTCGAACGTTGCATGGGGTAATAGCTTTAGGATTTTAAAACAAAACAAGGTTAGTGACTGTTGAATGGTAAGGAAAGATTAACGTATGGCAGGTTTTAAGACCTTGCATTAGATGGCCTTCGATCCCTCCTTAGAGTTTTCCTACCCTATAAATAACCTCCCTCGCCGAATAGGCAGCGACTATTATTGCTGCTGCGTTGCTGCTTCCCCTGCACAAGGAGCTCTTCTTCCTACTGCTACTATAAGAAGTAGCTACATCTTCTTCCTTTATTCCTCATATGTAAAGGGCATCATCCTCCGGCTGCTATTACTTCTTCCTGCTGTGCAATTGGTGCGGCTGCTGCATCCTTTTGTTCCCATCTTCCTCATCTTCTAAAAAGGTAGGTGTTTTCGAGTTACGAAGCCCAACCAGATAACCAAAGTAAAAATCATGCATATAGGTCATACAGCATGGACACCATGATTTCTATTTCAATGCATGTAGTTTTACTACATTTTAGTAAATAGCGACCCTAGCATGGGCGCTTATTTAATGAACGCCCGCACGCACTGCCGCTAATTCTTCTGAAATCGCGACAGTGGTCATGGCGCAAGTTAATAAACGACCCTTTGTCAAACTGCTAATTATTTAGTATATTTAATAAATACACATGCTTAGAAATTAAATAACTATATAATCTGATGTTAAAAATTAAAGCATTAGCATGTTTCTGGAACATATCTATTATCTTTAACTATTCATGTCATTTCTTTCCTGATTGGATAAGTTGAAAATACCATGTGTCTGTGATTGTACCTGCCCGATGCATATCACCTAACAAAGAATGGGCGACATCCCCTTAGTCGCTATTTAAATAAAGTGTGCCCTCTTGCAAGGGTGCTAATTGGTAAATAACCAGTAAATGAAGAAAATATTGAAAATTATTAATACACGACCGATGTCAGGGCGTCATTTAAAGAATGAATGCCACTATACACAGTCGCTATTTAAAAACTTAGATATTAATTTTTGGAAAATCCTAGAATTAACGCCCTTATACAGTGTCGTTAATTTTCATGATATTCAAGAAATTCCTGATATAAATTTTGATTGAACGACCTTTCAGAAGGTCGCTATTTCATTAAATAGCGCCTTCTGTACAGGGGTCGATTTCCTGTCTCACAATTTTATCGCGCTTCCTGGCCTATATCGCAGGTCCATTGACACTCTCATCTCACATCTGTAGATGGGGTTTCGGTTTTGGTTTCATCAATTACACACTTAACTCTCGGTGATGTTTGAACCCTCCACGGGATATTCCTTCCTTCAGACTGGTGATTTCATTATTGGGACCTCCGTAAGTCTACACGAAGCCATGGATTCCCTCAAGGCCGTCGAGCATGTTGTACCCTAAAAACCCATGACACCGTGTCTTGTCAGGTCACTCTGAAGAAATGTGATGCCTTAGCCATCTTAGAGTGCTATATTCGACCTCTTTGAGAAGTATGTTCCTTGTCAGCAATTGGCGGCAATGACATGGGTGCCAGAAGGAATTGGCGACCAGATCGTTGGCACTGTTTCACTGATATAGCAACCAATAAGTGGGTTCTATTTCATCAAACTCGTACTGTTCACAAGAATTAGCGACCAGACAGCGGGCGCTATATCTGTAATTTGATGGCGATTAAGTGGATGCCAATTCCACCTTATTTTCTTGGCTTGTCACGAGTTTCATGAGATTTTTATCATGGTCCCGCTCTACGTAAAGTTCTAACCTTGAACTCTTCTGTGAATCCACCTTATCGTCCTACATGAGCTTATTCCTTGAAAATTTCCATTGGCTATAATTAGTGGATGTTTAGAAACTTTACATGACTCAATGCATGTGCGTATAGGGCCTGGTCTGGTCCTGGGAGGAGCACCCGAAAGTACTTGTGCCCATGGTAGTTGATTGACCATGGTGTGGCATTGCACCGGAGTACTTGTCATTCTAGATATAAGGCATTCCACTCACTCTCTCGAGATAATACTTGCTATTACTCGCGTGCTTGACTTGACTTGCGTGGCCCAGAACGGGCGAGTACTTGCTTGCTTAAAATAGCCAAAATTTCATGACAAGACTTGTTATTTACATGCTTGAAATACTTGATACTATCTTCCCTTGATAATTAGTGCAAACTTTTGATAGTTCCTTATTATTACATCATGAGTGATTCATCTTTAAAGCTCTTGACATCGTGATCGTTCATCATGCATAGCCTTACTTGGATTGCACGTAACATGTAACTACTTAAAGCATTGCTAGTTCTTGAGATATAAATCATACTGAGCGTTCGATCACCAAGTTTGTCCCCACTTTTCAGGTAATTTGGATAGCGACAACCAATAGGAGGGGAATGAGACCGAGTGAAGAGTGTAGAGCTTCTAAACGCCAATCCGTCACCTAGTCGTGTCTAGTCGCGTCTTGATCTTTTCTTTGGAGTCCCTTGTCATAGTACTTCCTTTCAGTTATGTGAGCCGTCATGGAAACATGTTAAGGCTTGTAGCCATATGGATGGTTATGGATCATCATCTTTATGGTTTTGGATTATCATTATTAAATTGTGGAATTGGATTATTGCTATTATTATTAATATCTTGTTATTTGCATACTTTGTCTTTGTGTCGAATTTTTCTCATGCTCTGATTGACATGATCGATATAAACTCGTCACGCGTACTGGGTTCCTTCCGCGCTCGGGGCATGACATGTTTGCTGTGTGGGTCTGAGGTCGACACTCTGAGAGGCTGAGGTCGACACTTCTTTGCAGAACTTTATTTATAACGGCTTCTGGAAGGACCTCAGGTCGACCTGCTGTGAAAGTGAGGTCGACACTGCTTTGGAAAAACCCGTTTATAACGCTTTCTGGGAGAGACTGAGGTTGACCTCCTGATGGAGTGAGGTTGACACTGTCTCTGTGCCGCTTGGGCTTTTCTTCCTTCTGATAAGGCCTGAGGTCGACACTTGAAAGCCTGAGGTCAAGTTGTCTTTTAGGTTATGTTCAAACTTTGCAAATAAGTCCCACCATATGCATAACTCCTTGGATTCTATGCATACCTTATGCCTTTGCACCTGAGTTGGCTGGCCTTGTGCATACCCTTTGGTTCAATGCATCATATCTCATTACACCATTGCATAAGATCTTCATACTACTCATCTTCTTTTATCTTCACATGGTTGCGCTGACTTTGACCTGAAACTTATACATGTTGGCATTAAATCCTTATAAGACTCATCAATGAGTCATAGTCTGACATCATCAAAAAAATAATAGAATCAAGCATGTTCCACACATGCCCAACATTCTCCCCCTTTTTGATGTGACAACTATGAGTCATTATGAGTTTGTCATGAGTCATCTCTTTATAACTAATCTCAAAACTTCTCCCCCATTGCCATCAGCAAACATGACATAACTAGAGGCCAATTTCAAAGTCAGAAAATGAGCACATGGAGTAGCAGGAGATCAAAGGTTGATAAAATAGTTTCACTCAGCAAGCAAAAAAGAGAGATAACATGAGAGTCTGTATGTCAAGTAACAAGACAGAATATGTAACTATGAGTCATTGAGATGTTAGATGCTATGAGTTCTGGAGCAGCCAAATGTAGGAGTAGATTGTTGGGTTCCCTATTGATGTTGGGTCCCTTGGCTTGGGATGATCAGTTCACATAGGGTGACATCGGATGCCATGAAGTCACATCTAGGCAATACTGGCTGAATCATGAGAGACAAATATATGCAAGACATTGACCATAGCAGGAAGATGCAATCAGAGAGCAATTCTGCAGTCATAAAATAGATTTGGTTTTTCAGGTTTTTCAAAATATTTGGTTTTCTGGTTTTCAATTTTTTAAGGTTTTCTATACAATGCATGGAGGAAGGAAAAGTGCAAACCAACCAAATACATGAAGAACTGAAACCAAATGCTTGAGAGAGATGATGCCAAATGTTAGGAGCATGGATCAACAAGAAATCCATACACAAGGATCAGATTCACGACATTTTAGGATGAAAGATCTTCAGTCTGAAGCGAAGTTCATAAATACAGAGTTATATATTTTTTAGAATCTTCAGTTATAGAACTCTAATGATAAAGCCCCTTATATTCAGGTTGGTTTAAAGCTGATGAATTCCGAGTTACTCAATAAAAGCAACATTTGAAAATATCTGCATTCAAAATTTACTGGAAATGAACTAGAATTTCATACTCAAATCAAGTTAACCTCCTCTTATTTTACTCATTCAATTCCATTAACTCCTTTGAGAGCAACTACAAAAAGTATTGAGTTTAAACACCTAGACGTTTCTGATTTTATCCATGAACACTACAGATTCAGATTTCTCTTTTGAAACCATTGTTGGATACCAATTGTTATCATTTTTTTTACGAGCAATCAAATGTAGCATGCACCTTTTAACATGAGAGTGCACGTTGATTAGATGCCAGCACCCCCAGTTACTCAGTGTAGCTCACCATTCTGCTTCACATAGAACAGAGGTAGCAAGGCACTTCATGACCTTGTCCACTCCACTTCATTGATGAATGGACTCGATTTCTCGATGAAACGATTGCCATTGCTCTGCCTAAGAGCACTGAACTCAGCACACACCTTTTTACATAAGGATATATGTTTATTAGACGCCAATATCCCCAGTTACTCAGCATGACTGAAGTTCATTGCTTTCATTGTAGCCCTTTTTTTGAAAGCTTCAGATTTGACAAATGTTTAAAAATAATATTACAATGAAAGTTCTCAATCAAGGATGCCTTTGTGAAGAGATAAACTTTCAGATTTAAGAAGGCATATCATGACAAAACATGAAAAATAGGTTTAGGTCCATTAAGTCTGAATACAGGCACTTTTCATGACCATTGATCTTTAAAGCTCAAGAACTCATTAAATTTAAACCAATAGCTTTCATGTTCAGGGTAGTACTGCAAAACTCCATAAAAGAAGATCCCTCTTAAAGATTTACTCTGATACGTGAACTTAACGACAAGTAGAAAATCCTGCAAGGAGTTCAAGTCATTCAAGGAGATAGGATCAGACATCTGAGCATACAAATATGGTATAATTTCAGACATCCAGGAAGATTCATATTTAAAGAGCATTTCAGACCCAAGATAAAACACAACATATCACATTATGATGTAGAGGCCTAATATATGCAGAGAGTCCAGTTGAGAGAAAGTGAGAATGGGTAGTGAGAGAAAGTGAGAATGGGTAGTGAACTCTCCCCCTGAGGATGTGTAGTAAGCTCAGATTGGAATAAGTGAAATAAGACCAGTAGATGCAGAGGAGTGTCGACACATGCCTCTTATGGTGTCGACACCCTGAGCTCAGACAGAAAGTAGTTTGCATGATGGATCAACCATGGTGCTGACCTGAGGTGGTCTAAGGTCGACCTGATCAATCAGCCAGGAGATTTTGACATATTTTGCTTAGAACAAGCTCCCCTTTAGACGGTAGTCTGTACATATGTCAACAAAAATGTGCAAGGATGCAGACTTGATTTTTAATGTTGACTCCCCTTAAACTTGTGCACGGGTTGACAATGGAGTATGCAACCTATGACTTATGTGAACACATGATGCAATGGAAATGATACCAATTGATATGCATTGGAGTGCATGAGACCACAATATGATGCAACAACAGGTTATTTGCAATGCATTCTAAACTAAGGTGCAAACTCTTAGACCCCCCCTTTGTCAAAAGCTTATTTAAGATTGTCAATCAACATGTTATATGTCCACATGAGTGATGAGTTGAGATATATGTGCAGCCATGGCATACATCATCAAAAGCAATGAGTGCTAAACAAGAAATTCATATGGCTGCAAAGTGGTAGCAAAAAGCAAACGGTGACTCATCATCATATCCATTCCATCAGCATGACAGATTCCTCATGGATTAAGCATCTGAAATTAGATATTTTTGGTACAAGGCAGAGGTATTGATCCGAAGACCCAATTCACGCATAGTGAGAGTTCCGGGCAAGCTTAACCTGCCTTTCTACACATCGCCATTCGATATACCAGAAACGTAAACCAAGTGTTAATTAAATATACAGTTAAGACATTCAGATGTTCATCTAAAACCATGGAGGTTGTTTCAGTAGTTCAGGGAGATAATTTCAGCTTGTTGGACTTGTTCGAAACAGGAAGGACCTATAATGCAATATGACGCGGTGGCGACGTGGGAATGGATCGACGGCACTCCGGGATGCGAACAGGACAGGAACGGATAACTGCTATCTCACACAGCTCGGCCTCACGCCGGACAGTCTCACACCGGGTGACACTCGGATCTCACAAAAATGAGAAAGGAGGGAAGGGAGATGAACAAAGGGGCAAAGGCTCCTTCAACTCAATTCTTTCATTCATACAACATATCATATGTAACACACCTTAGCCTCCTTATATAGGGAAGAAAGCTATAACAACAAGACCCTCTACCTTCTACTAATTATGTTCATACCCTTAGCCTAACAAGACAAACCCACCAACCAATATTTGACTTGTGGGTTTTAATCAAATAAAATATAAAAATTACACACATGTTATTTGACTTAGACTAGCCTAATAAGACGGAAGTAAAAATACATGTAGGAATACATGTATACATACACACAAATACATATACTCAATACGCAATATAACTACCGTAGCCGTAAGCCGAGTCTTCAGGAAGGATCTCCGAGCCATAAGCTCGGTGCAGTGGCGGTGCGGCGTCGGCTCCGAGTAGTGGGCCCGATAGTGGACCCGGACCCGGTGGTGTCCCCACCAACCCTCCCGGGGCGGCTGGAACTCGACTCCGTCGAGTAAGGGGGGACACTGCTATGGTAGTGCTCCAGCAGATCTGGATCGAGACGCTGGAGATCTTCCCGGCTGATCCAGGAATCATCAGAAGGTGGACGGTCCCGCCAGCGGATAAGGTAGCGCTGGTACACCCTGCTCCGTGTAGTGGTCACCTACTCATCCAGTATCCTCTCAATGTGCTCGTGCGGAACTCTCAAGACTGTGGGACGCAAAGGGGTGGGCTCACTGTCAAGGGGAGGAGAAGGCTCGAAAGGGTCACTAGGAATCGCTGTGGGTTCCTTGTAGGCCACTAGGTCTGCCACATTAAAGGTCGAGCTAATCCCATATTCGGGAAGTAAGTCTACAACATAAGCATTGGAGCCAATCTTCCGCAGAATTGGGAAGGGTCTATCACTACGGGCTTGCAACTTTTTAATGGCTCCCGAAGGGAGTCGTTCGGGTCGAACACATACCATAACCATGTCACCTTATTGGAATTCATGGTGACGCCTATGCGAATCAGCCATTTTTTTATAAGTCTCATTACTGAGGTTTATCTATTTACTAATCGACTCATGCAGACTTTTGACATGTTGTGCAAATTCCTCAGCTGATTTGGACGTTCTAGACTCGAGGGGAAGGGGAATTTGATCCACAGGTTTCCTAGGTTTGTAGCCATGCACGACCTCAAATGGACTCATGCCTATGGACCTATTGATGGAGCTGTTGTATGCAAATTCGGCTCTGGGCAAAAGAAGATCCCAAGTGCCAAAATGTTCCCCTACAAGACATCTCAACAGATTGCCTAAGCTCCTATTGAGGACCTCAGTTTGCCCATCAGTTTGGGGATGATAGGCAGTGGAAAATTTCAGTTTGGTGCCAACTAGGTGCCAAAGTGTCTTCCAAAAATAGCTAGTGAACCGGACATCCCGGTCAGACACGATGGTTTGGGGGAGACCATGCAGACGAACGGCTTCATCAAAGAATAAATGGGCTACTCTAGATGCATCAGATGTTTTGGAACATGGAATGAAGTGGGCCATCTTAGAGAACCTATCAACGACAACAAAGATGGAATCATGCTTGTGAGCAGTGCGTGGTAACCCAAGGATAAAATCCATACTCACATCAACGCATGGTCGATCAGGAACGGGGAGAGGAGTGTAGAGACTAGTGTTCTGTTTGACCTGTTTGGCCATGGTGCATGTCCTACACTGGGCTACAATCTTGGCCACATCTTTCTTCAGGCCAGGCCAATAAAAGTGCTCCTCCACAGAATGGATAGTCTTGTTGCGGCCAAAGTGACCAGCAAGACCTCCAGCATGCATTTCCCAAATCAGGAAGTCCCGAACAGAAGTCCTCGGGACACAGAGTTGCTGCCCTCGAAATAGAAAACCATCTTGGAGTAGATAGTCAGAAAAGTCTGTCGAGGGTCCAGCGGACAGAGCAGAGTAGGCAGGGCCAAAATCAGGACCCTCTCCATAGAGTTCCTTCATGCAGTCAAATCCAGTGACCTCTACCCGAATAGTGGAAAGAAGGGATGATGTGACACAAAGGTGGGAATGCAGCAAGACACTATGCTTCCTCGGACTTAATTCGCAAGACACAACTCAAGATTTGAGATTTCTTGGAAATTGATCCGAACCACCGTACACACTTGCAACCCGTGGTGACTCGGTGATGCCGAGTCGAAGTGGTGGAACAAGACCCTTGCTGGTTGAGGGCCAGCAGGGCTAAGGTTTTTCCTCCCGAGGTTACGTTGCCCAAGATCAAGGGCGGGCCGGGTGCCTTGGGGCACTGGGTCACTCTCTCACTTTAGCCACGGCGACCACAGAAGAGTCGGTGGGTCCGGGAACAAGCGCTCTCTCACCGACCAGCGGACAAGTTGTACGGATATGAAATGAACAGAAGTAAATGGAGCAAGGGTAGAGGCTCACCTGGTTGGTTTGAAGAAACCAACCTCGTTCGGAGACGATGGGAAAGCGGGGAAGTGTGGGATCCCCGCACATTGCGCCGATGACGCTTGAATCCTGTTTAATACAAGCACTACACCTCACACAGGAGGGTGGACTTGGGGTGTGGATGTTTGATTTACATGCAAACACTACCTCCACGCAGGGAGGGGCGGTAAGCCGGCCAGGCGGGGAGGGGAGATTCGCCGAAATCGTGGAAGGAGAAGCCGGTGTCGAATCTGCCTGCTTTTGTGGTGGATGACTGACAGTCAATGTTGATGTAGTAACTCCCAGTTTGGAATTTTTCCGATGATGAGATCAGCGGGGAATTCTTCATAACTGGGGCTGGGATGCCTCAGAATTTTGGAGAATTCTTCTGATGCCGAAGCTGGTCCGGGTGGGGAGTTGAACAGAGTGATAGAATCTAGGGAAGGTGACTTCAGGTTCTTGACATCAGGTTACAGAGGCTGCCCCGACATCTCCCGGACCCCAAATCATGAACCGCAGGAGTTGCTGGAATCTTCGACGAGTCCACTTCGCAGCAAAACTGACGGGGAAGCCGAATGAGGTCGGGGACGACTGGGGGACTCAGAATAGTAGAGGTAGGTCGTTGCAGACTGTGGGAGACAGACCCGCGTAGCCGAGGGAGAAAAATGGTAACTTCGGCCCACGGATGTTGAACGAAGTTCCGCTTCTTGATTCTGAAAGTGGACTGGACGAGGAAGAACTTTGGAGAAGAGCTCATGTCCTGATTCTTCAGCGGTTCTTCGTGGTACAGCTTCTCTTCCAGTTCAGGAACTCGGTGTGAGGACTTCTGCACAGTTGGGAGAGATCGGGCCTCCCGGGAAACACGGACCTCGGATGGGGACGAGACCAATGCGGTGGCGAAGCAGACTGGCAGAGCTTTCCGTTGATGTAGGCCACGCCCCAAGAAGGTCGGGGATGAGGTCGTGGGCGACGCTGAAATAGGGTGCTGATCTGCAGAACTTGACTGCACACAGGTTGAAGAGAGAAAGGTGGAGGGGAGGGAAGGTTCCTTTGGTGGAGGGGAGGGAATATGGGTGCTTTGGTGGTGGGGAAGGGTTTTGTGAGGTGGGAAGGGGTGGTGAGGGAGGAAGGTGGGGGCGGAGCAAGCAGGGAAAGAGGGTGGGTGCGCAAATGGCCAAGGGGGGGGAGGTGGGGAGATGGGGGCGCAAGGGGCTTGGGGAAGTGGGGAGGCTTCTTCTTGATTTGGGTGGTGGGTTAATGGGTGGTGTTAATGGTGGCCTAAGGAGGTGGAGGGGTTGTCTTGGGGAGGGGAAAAGTTACTTGGGAGAGGGGATTCTCTCTTGGGAAGGGGAAGGGTTGTATGGGGAAGGGGAAGGGTTGCTTGGGAAGTGGGGGAGATTGAAGTGGAGTTAAAGGCCTTGGGAAGGTGAAGGGGTGGGAGGCTGATGTGGCAGATGAGGTGGCAAGGAGAGGAGAGAGAGAGGGGCAAAATTTGGAGAGAGAGGGGGAGGAGAGAGAGAGGGGGCCGCCCCCTTTAGAGAGAGAGAGAGAGCTAGAGACACAATTCTTGTGGATTTTAAACTCAATACTTCATTAGCTCCAAATGGGGGGGATTGGGGTCCTATTTATAGGAAACCCACAATTTAACAAAAGACCCTGAGTTTTTGACTAATGACAATAAACCAAGGGGGAAGGGGGGTGCCTATGGGCCTAGCCCACTTAATTGGGCCCAACTGACTCATTAACCACTCTAATGACAATTAACCTAGGTAGATGACTCTTTAACCTGGGTACTTGACTCAATAAAAGGGAAATTACATAATTTATGACTCAAGAAAATATAAAAATTACAAGCCATGATTAAAAAAATGTCGCGAACATGATGACGTATAGCTGGCAAGCAACGGGAACCATGGAGAAATGGGAAGTGGTAAGCGATGTCCCCATCATACTCCCGGGGTGCAGAGAACTCGACTCTATCGAGTAAGGGTCCTCCCTGCTGCGGTACTGCTCCAATAGGTCAGGATCCAGCTGCTGGAGATCCTCCCGAATCACCCAGGCGTCAACCGAAGGTGGTCGTCCCTTCCACCTAACCAGATATCGCTCATACGCCTTGCTCGGTGTGGTAGTGATCTATTCATCTAATATCCGCTCCACTTGATCACGCTGGTTTCTCTGGCCAGATGGAGCTCTCGTTGGTGTGGGGGCTCTCTCAAGGGGTGGGGTAGGCTGGATCTCTTCACTGGGTGTCACCGTGGGACCGTTGTAGGGCACCAGGTCAGCCACATTGAAAGTGGGGCTTACTCCGTACTCTTTGGGGAGGTCCAACACATAAGCATTCGTGCCAAGGCGCCTCCACACCTGAAAGGAGCCTGCTCCACGAGACCTCAATTTTGAGACAATCTCAGTCCTCACCATCACAAAATCACCGACATGGCTTTCTTGGTGGCGATAGTGGGAATCGGCTAATTCCTTAAGAACCTTGCTGCTCTTGTTGTTGTGTTTGCGAATGTTACCATGCAATGTCATGAATGATGATCCTATAGGAATGAAGGGAGGGCCTGGACAACCAAATTCAGCCCTATCAAGTGTTAGATTGGTTTTGACAGACTTAGGAGGACCAGGGCATCCATGAATTGACCTATCATGCTTAGAAACCATGTGGACCTTGATGCACTTAGGTGGACCGGGGCAGCCACAAGTGGCCCTATCATGCATGAGACGAATGAAGAGTGGGGGAAGACCAGCTTGTCCAAATGTAAACCTGTCGTGCACTGGACCTAGTGTGTATGTGACACAAATGACGTGACTAGCCTTACCATATGATGAAAAATGTTGTGACACATGCATTCCTATCAAGATGGTCCCATCTTTAGGTGGTGGTTGATTCGGGGGTTTCCACTCATGGGGGTCGAAGGGGTCCAAGAAAATGGAGTGGGCTTGGTCCAATAAGGTTGGATGGGGTAGGGATAGGTTGGTGGTGAGTAAGGTGGGTGGGTATAGGAAGGGATCGAGGGGGTCATGGTAAGGGTCACCTAAGGAGAGGAACTCTAGGTCCTTTTGGTCCTCACAACCCCTTGATGGCGGATTCTTCTCCCCTAGTAAAGTGATCGGGCCAACGTTTTTGGTGGAATGGTCGGCCATGAATGGAGGGCTGGTTGTTCTACCCGAGATAAGCAACTCAAGTTTGTGGATAGCATCGGGCTCATCGGGTGTAGGGAGGAGTAAAAGAAGGTCACTAGTGTAGCAACCCACAGTGTAGATTGAGGAGATGGATCCGACACATAGGTGTAGGAGGTCAAGGCTCCTAGGTCGGTCAATCACCGTGGTCAACATACCAGTCAGCTCCACTTGCCATGCTAGGCCATGAAGGAGGTCTCCTAGAGTTTCTATTTGGTAGGAGGATTGGATGGTAGTGTGATAGGAGGAGAAGGGAACTATGGAAAAGTTTCGCTCCATGGGGGAGAAAACATGGGCTGTGATCTCTCTAATTGGGCTCTCCTTTAGCCAATTAATTAACAAGGGGTTCTCCTAAGATGATCTCGGTCCCATCTAGAGAGGGTGGTGTAAGGCGAAGACCACCATGTGAGGGTTCTTCTTCTTTTTGGACATGGGTGGTCTCCATGGCAGGGATTTGACCCGGAGTGTTCACTACTATGGGGTCGGGTATGGGTTCCTCTACCAAGGAGGTGAGTGGGTCTTTTGAGGGTAGGGTGATAAAGGTTGGTGTGTGGTGTACCCAGGGTGATGAGTGAGGCCGGACTTGGGTTGGGGTTGGGAGTGGAAGTAGTGGAGGGTAGGGTTTGGGTAGGATAGGAGTTGGAAGCGGAAGGTGGATTGGGTGAGTAACTTCAGGTCGGGGAATGGTGGCTATCACGGGCCTAGGTGGAGGGGTGGGCATGGGGTCCATGTGGGTTTGAATGGTGAGAGTGGAGTGAGCCATGATGCTTCTTCCACATGGGATGCGAACTTCTTGGCCTAACCCATGACATTGTGACTCGTATTCTTCTTCCCAATCTGGGGAGGCCTCATGTTCCTCGATTACAATCTTATCCCTTTGGGGTGTGGGGGTCTCACTCTCCAAGGGAATGGGAAGGTCTTTTGGGGATGGAGTGATGAAAGTTGGGGCATGGTGTACCCGGGGTGGTGAAGTTTGGACCCTAACGGTGGTCTTGGGTTGACTGGGGGAGACAGGAGGAGTGGGAGTGCTCCTCGGGTTATGGTTCTCAAGGTAGGAGTGAGAAGGTCGGGGAGTGAAGATCTTCCTAATCTCAATCTTTATATCTTCCAATGAGTCCATGGGTCCTTTGGGTTCCCATCCAAATTCATCCCAGGGAGGCAAGACTCTAAGGCCATTGCTCCTAAGTGGGGGTTCATTGGCTCTAAATCCATCCCGAGGTGACCAAGCTCTAGGGCCGTGGTTCCCCTTTGCTTCAAGCTGAGAGGTGAGGGTATCTAGATAGTTATGAATCTTGTTGGTGACAGTGTCAAATTGGTCCATGGTTGTTTGGGACATCTCCCTAGGGTGGTCATGCAATGGAGTAATGAAAAACATGATGCAAGGGAGACTCAAATGATAATGCCCTAGGACTAGACTCGTAGAGACAAGTCTAAAACTTGCTCTGATACCAACTGATGTGACACAAAGGTGGGAATGCAGCAAGACACTATGCTTCCTCGGACATAATTCGCAAGACACAACTCAAGATTTGAGATTTCTTGGAAATTGATCCGAACCACCGTACACACCTGCAACCCGTGGTGACTCGGTGATGCCGAGTCGAAGTGGTGGAACAAGACCCTTGCTGGTTGAGGGCCACCAGGGCTAAGGTTTTCCCTCCCGAGGTTACGTTGCCCAAGATCAAGGGCGGGCCGGGTGCCTTGGGGCACTGGGTCACTCTCTCACTTTAGCCACGGCGACCACACAAGAGTCGGTGGGTCCGGGAACAGCGCTCTCTCACCGACCAGCGGATAAGTTGTACGGATATGAAACGAACAAAAGTAAATGGAGCAAGGGTAGAGGCTCACCTGGTTGGTTTGAAGAAACCAACCTCGTTCGGAGACGATGGGCGAGTGGGGAAGTGTGGGATCCCCCCACACTGCACCGATGACGCTTCAATCTTGTTTAATACAAGCACTACACCTCACACAGGAGGGTGGACTTGGGGTGGGGATGTTTGATTTACATGCAAACACTACCTCCATGCAGGGAGGGGCGGTAAGCCGGCCAGGCAGGGAGGGGAGATTCGCCGAAGTCGTGGAAGGAGAAGCCGGTGTCGAATCTGCCTGCTTTTGCGGTGGATGACTGACAGTCAATGTTGATGTCGTAACTCCTAGTCTAGAATTTTGCCGATGATGAGATCAGTGGGGAATTCTTCGTAACTGGGTCTGGGATGCCTCAGAATTTTGGAGAATTCTTCTGATGCCGAAGCTGGTCCGGGTGGGGAGTGGAACAGAGTGATAGAATCTGGGGAAGGTGACTTCAGGTTCTTGACATCAGGTTGCAGAGGCTGCCCTGACAGCTCCCGGACTCAAAATCATGAACCGCAGGAGTTACTGGAATCGTGGATGAGTCCACTTCGCAGCAAAACTGACGGGGAAGCCGAATGAGGTCGGGGACAACTGGGGGACTCAGAATAGTGGAGGTAGGTCGTTGCAGACTGTGGGAGGCAGACCCGCGTAGCCGAGGGAGAAAAATAGTAACTTCGGCCCACAGACACTGAACGAAGTTCTGCTTCTTGATTCTGAAAGTGGACTGGACGAGAAAGAACTTTGGAGAAGAGCTCGTGGCCTGATTCTTCTGCGGTTCTTCGTGGTACAGCTTCTCTTCCGGTTCAAGAACTCGGTGTGAGGACTTCTGCACAGTTGGGGGAGATCGGGCCTCCCGGGGAGCACGGACCTCGGATGGGGACGAGACCAACGCGGTGGCGAAGCAAACTGGCAGAGCTTTCCGTTGATGTAGGCCACGCCCCAAGAAGGTCCGGGATGAGGTCGTGGGAAACGCTGAAACAGGGTGCTGATATGCAGAACTTGACTGCACACAGGTTGATGAGAGAAAGGTGGAGGGGAGGGAAGGTTCCTTTGGTGGAGGGGAGGGAATATGGGTGCTTTGGTGGTGGGGAAGGGTTTTGTGAGGTGGGAAGGGGTGGTGAGGGAGGAAGGTGGGGGCGGAGCAAGTAGGGAAAGAGGGTGGGTGCGCAAATGGCCAAGGGGGGGGAGGTGGGGAGATGGGGGCGCAAGGGGCTTGGGGAAGTGGGGAGGCTTCTTCTTGATTTGGGTGGTGGGTTAATGGGTGGTGTTAATGGTGGCCTAGGGAGGTGGAGGGGTTGTCTTGAGGAGGGGAAAGGTTACTTGGGAGAGGGGATTCTCTCTTGGGAAGGGGAAGGGTTGTATGGGGAAGGGGAAGGGTTGCTTGGGAAGTGGGGGAGATTGAAGTGGAGTTAAAGGCCTTGGGAAGGTGAAGGGGTGGGAGGCTGATGTGGCAGATGAGGTGGCAAGGAGAGGAGAGAGAGAGGGGCGAAATTTGGAGAGAGAGGGGGAGGAGAGAGAGAGGGGTCCGCCCCCTTTAGAGAGAGAGAGAGGTAGAGAGAGAGAGCTAGAGAGAGAGAGAGAGAGAGCAAGAGACACAATTCTTGTGGATTTTAAACTCAATACTTCATTAGCTCCAAATGGGGGGGATTGGGATCATATTTATAGGAAACCCACAATTTGACAAAAGACCCTGAGTTTTTGACTAATGACAATAAACAAAGGGGGAAGGGGGGGTGCCTATGGGCCTAGCCCACTTAATTGGGCCCAACTGACTCATTAACCACTCTAATGACAATTAACCTAGGTAGATGACTCTTTAACCTGGGTACTTGACTCAATAAAAGGGAAATTACATAATTTATGACTCAAGAAAATATAAAAATTACAAGCCATGATTAAAAAAATGCCGCGAACATGATGACATATAGCTGGCAAGCAACGGGAACCGTGGAGAAATGGGAAGTGGTAAGCGATGTCCCCATCAAGGGAGACCCTTCGACTCAAGGCGTCGGCCACCTTATTATCCTTTCCAGCCTTATGTTTTAGGACAAAGGTGAAGGACTGGAGGAATTCTACCCACCGACCATGCCTAGGGTTTAAACCCTTCTGAGAGTTAAGGAATTTCAAAGCCTCGTGGTCTGAGTATAAGATAAACTCTTGTGGTAAGAGATAGTGTCTCCAGTGTTTGAGGGCTTGGACCACAGCATAAAACTCCTTATCATATGTGGAGTATCGAAGCTTTGCATCAGAAATCTTCTCACTGAAATAAGCCACAGGGTGGCTCTCCTGGCTAAGCACTCCACCTATTCCTACGCCAGATGCATCACATGAAACCTCAAAGACTTTGGAAAAGTCTGGTAGGCGGAGGACAGGGGCTTTGGTCATAAGCTCCTTTATGGCAAGAAAAGCCTGGGAGGCGACTTTGGTCCACTCAAAATTCCCCTTACAGATGCAATCCGTAATGGGTGCCATAATGGTGCTAAAACCCTGAATGAAGTGTCTGTAAAGGTGGCTAGCCCGTGGAAACTACGAACGTCATGGACATTCTGGGGCACCAGCCAGTCTACTATAGCTCGGACCTTTGATGGGTCCACAGACACTCCTTGACTAGAAACCACAAATCCAAGGAAAGTGACCCGGTCTGTCATGAATTCACATTTCTTGAGATTAGCGAACATGGTTTCTCTCCTCAAAGTCTCGCAGACTTCCCTCAAATGATGGATGTGGTCTTGAGGGTTGTGGCTATAGATGAGAATGTCATCAAAGTAGACGACAACAAAGTGACCAATGAGGGGTCGAAGGATTTCCATCATAAGCCGCATGAATGTGCTGGGGGCATTGGATAGCCCGAATGGCATGACGAGCCATTCATACAGACCTTCTTTGGTTTTGAAGGTTGTCTTCCACTCATCCCCTGGTCGAATCCGGACCTGGTGGTAGCCACGTTTCAAGTCAATCTTGGAAAAGATAGTGGCTCCACTCATCATGTCAAGCATGTCATCAAGACGGGGAATGGGAAACCTATACTTGACAGTGATCTTATTGATGGCGCGGCTGTCAACACACATCCGTCAGGTGCCATCCTTCTTGGGTGTGAGCAAGGCAGGGACCGCACTTGGGCTCTTGCTTACCCTGAGGAAACCTTTGTGGATATGGTCCTCGACAATCCTTTGGAGCTCAGCATGCTCCCTGGGGTTCAACCTGTAGTGGGGAAGGTTGGGTAGGGTGGACCCAGGGACAAGATCAATGGCGTGTTGAACATCACGCATGGGAGGGAGTGTTGAAGGCAAGTCCTCCGGGAAGATATCTTGGAAGTCCTGTAGGATTGCCTGGACTTCAGGTGGGATGGAGACTTGGGACTCCTCAGGGGTAATGGTGATGACAACAGCCCAAACAGGGGCACCCTCGGCAACCTCTCTATTCATATCACGAACACCAATGAAGTTAAGGCGCCTAATCGAGTCATGGTCAACCTTAGGGGCCTTAGGGATGGATATGACAGGTGTAGGAGAGGAGGGAGTGGGAAGCTTCCCTTTGGCGGGGGTTGGGGCATTCTCCCGAATTTTGGGGGATGCAGCGGGTGTGGAGGTAGGACTCTTTCCCGTGGCCACCTTTGGGGGTGTTGGGAGCAACTGAATCCTCTTCCCATTGTGGGAGAAGGAACACTCATTGGACCGACCGAATGTAGTAAGGTCTACATCGTAGATCTATGGCCGTCCTAAGATGATGCTCCCGACCTTCATAGGCACTACATCGCATAGGATTTATCTTTGGTAGGACTGGAACTGGATGGGAATGACACATGTAGTGGTGACTGAGATAGACGTGTCGTCAACCCAAGCCACGTTGTATGGCCTCGGATGAGGATGGGTAGCTAGACCTAGACGGGATATAAAGTCTGAAGAGACTGCATTGATACAGCTCCCGTTGTCAAAGATCACCTTGCAGGGTTGAGTTTTGACCATGATGTAGGTTTGGAAGATGGAGGTTCGACGCCAGTCGTCCTCCTGTGGGTGTGCGAGGATGCAGCGAACTACACCTAGTCTTCCCTGGTTTGAACTTTCGGCAATTTCCCCCACTTGCATGTACTCGACATGCGTTCCATCATACCCTGCATCTAATTCCTCAAACTGGGCCACGAGATCAGGGTCAGGCTCATATCTCTCAAGGGTTTCTCCTTCCTGAGGTGGAAGCTCCATAGACTGGGGGTCGGTGATGACCAAGGCTCGGGTGGGGCAATTGGTGGCAATATGCCCTAAGTTATGACACCTGAAGAAGCGGACTCCCGAGACAGGGGCTGGTTGGGAGGTGCTAGGGACGACTCCCTTTCCCTTGTCATATCTCCTCTCGACTAGTGGAGTATACTCCAGCCTAGGCACAGCTGCGGGTGCAGGTAAGGGGTTCCGTGGGAAAGGAGCTGTAGGGGCAACGACCCTAAGTGGGGTAGTAGTAGAGACGTAGGAGGTGGAGGGGCCAGCTCTCTCAGTGTAGCGGACTATGGGGTTTTGGGTTTCAGGTTGGCGGTAGATGGGAACCCGAGGTGGGACCACCCTTTGAAACCTCTCAACATCTCGTGCAACCTGGTAGGCGTGCTCGAGGATGTTAACCTCCCGTAAGAATAATTCCCGCTGAATACTCTCGTTAAGGCCAGCCCTAAACCGAGAGAGGGTGACGGAGGCATCCTCCATGTCTCGACTCCGAAGGAAGAAGTCATCAAATTTGGTGATGTACTCGTCCACAGACTTTACATCTTGGGTGAGTTTCTGCCATTGGTCTAAAAGACGCTGATGGTATGAAGGTGGCAGATACTTCTCCCTCAATTTCTCCTTCCTTTCTTCCCACGTGCTAATAGGCTCCTCCCGCCTCCTGGCTAGGAGATTTTCAACGTTACACCAGTAAGTTTTGGCTTGACCGAGGAGTTTCATTTTGGCAAATCTCACCCTTGTGGCAGGGGTCATGCGGCGATGCCAATCAAAATATTGGTCCATCCCGGTCTCCCACTCAAGGTATGTAGCGGGGTTGAGGGACCCATCAAAACATGGAGCGTCAATCTTGACGTTCCGTAGGATGATATCTTCATCGTCGTGGTCTCTCTCTCGGGGTGTACGGGCCTCTTGCTCTCTACCTTGGGGAGCCTGATTCGGGCGGGCTTGCTCCCTCTCCTCCCTAGGATTGGCTACGGGATTGCCGTGGCTATTTACTCTTCCTTCCTCTCCCTTCAGTCGATCCTCTAAGGCTCGGATCCTCTCATCTAGCTCGGCTCGAAGTTGGCCTATGGATTCTTCAAAATAGGTTAGAAGATTATGCTCGAGCTGAGCCAACATAGCACTCACGCTTTTCTGATCAATGTGGGATTGTAGAGTTGAAGGGCGCTCTAGACGGCCAGATGAATTCCTAGACCAACGTGGCATGCACTACCTCGGACCTAGATGATGCACTCCTGGGACTGATAATTAGCAACCTATAGACCCAAATTTTGTTGGCTAATTGGCAAGGGGCCAATTTGAAGGGACCGATTAGGGAGAGTTGCTCGTCCGTAGGTGAAGTAGTTATGGAACTACCTCCTGACAATTAGGGTGCCCTAATGTAATAGTCTAGGGCCTAAGGATGGGTGCATACAAGCTCTCGCTTACCGTCCACAGCGATGCACACAGGAGACTGGCTGCATGGATCGGGCTCTCTCTCATTTCACGCGGCAATTGAAAAGATACTAAATGAGTAAGTGAGGGGAGCACGTACCTAGCTAGATTGAGAAGTCTAACTCCGATCGGAGACGAAGGCGAGCGGGGACGTGCGGGCCCACACGGCGTCGACGAAGCTTGAGCGGTTACAAAGCATTCACTCCACGCAGGGAGGATTTAATTATTACAAATCGCTTAAAACTTCCCGCGCAGGGGAACAAATCAGTCCAAATTCTCCGCGCTGGGAGACTCAGAGGTATTCTCATCCCGTAAATTACGGCCTGGGTGTCAGCTACCCGGCGACTCGGGTACCGGACAACCGTTGTTGCGGACTTCGGATGCCGCAAGAAATAATAAGTTAAACAGATATATAATAATATATATAGATATAGATATATATAAGATTATATATATCTCAAATATATATTTTATATATATTTAATTTATTTTCAAAAATCTCTTTCTTTAATCAAATAATATATATAAATATATATATAGATATATATAACATTATATATATCCTATATATATTATATATATTTAACATATATTTTTTCAACTTTTTTTTTCAAACTTTCTCTCTTTTTTTTTTCTTCCACCCACTCTTTCTGACTTTTTTTTTCAAACCACGTTGTGCTTCTCACGCGGTAGTTGGGCAGCCGACCGCCTAACGCGGAGTGGCCACAGTCGAGCGCGGGCCCGGGTGCGGGGGTCGGCCGGTGCGGGCAGGTGCGCGCGACGGGAGCAGGGCCGGACGCGCAGGGGCGCGCGGCGGGCGCGGGCCTGCTGACGCAGGCGCGGGGCACGGGGCCTGCGGGCGCTCACGGGGTGCGGACCGGGCGGGTGCGGTCGCGTGGCGAGCTCGGCGGCTGCTGCGGAAGGGCGCGGGGCGCTGGCGCGGGCCTGCGCTGGGCCGGTGCGGCCGCGGGGCCCGTGCGCGCTCGGGCGGGTGCGATGCGCTGAGGCCGGGAGCGGGGCTCAGGGGCGGGGCATGCGGCGCGGTGGGCGTGCTTGCGCCTATGGGCGCGGGAGCGGCCGCGCTTGGTGGCGTCGCGCGGTGGCGGGGCGGCTCGCAAGCGACCGTTGCGGCCGCTGTCGCTTTTGAAAGCGGGCACGGGCGACGATGCCCGTGTCGCGAAGCTTTAAAAAAAAAATTTTTTTTCTTACCTTCTGCTGCGCTGAGAGACGGAAGGAAATAGAGAGGGAGAGATTAACGGAGAGAGGTAGAAACAGAGAGATAGAGAGAGAGGGAGAGATCGCGGGAGAGAGAGAGGGAAATAGAGAGAATTGAGAGAGAAAGGGAGAGAGATAGAGAGTAACGCAGGGGTTCTTTGCTATTTTTTTTCTTTTTTTTTCTTCAATTTCTTCAATCAGAATCTATATGCTTCTCTCCTTGTTTTTTCTCTTTTTTTCTCTCTTTTTTTTCACTCTAGCAACGGAGAGATAGAGGGCGAGACGTCGGGGATGTCGGGATCGTCGGAGACGCCGTTGTTGGGCTCTGATACCAATTTGACGCGGCGGCGACGTGGGAATGGATCGACGGCACTCCGGGACGTGAACAGGACAGGAACGGATAACTGCTATCTCACACAGCTCGGCCTCACGCCGGACGGTCTCACACCGGGCGACACTCGGATCTCACAAAAATGAGAAAGGAGGGAAGGGAGATGAACAAAGGGGCAAAGGCTCCTTCAACTCAATTCTTTCATTCATATAACATATCATACGTAACACACCTTAGCCTCCTTATATAGGGAAGAAAGCTATAAAAACAAGACCCTCTAACTTCTACTAATTATGTTCATACCCTTAGCCTAACAAGACAAACCCACCAACCAATATTTGACTTGTGGGTTTTAATCAAATAAAATATAAAAATTACACACATGTTATTTTGACTTAGACTAGCCTAATAAGATGGAAGTAAAAAATACATGTAGGAATACATGTATACATACACACAAATACATATACTCAATACGTAATATAACTACCGTAGCCGTAAGCCGAGTCTTCAGGAAGGATCTCCGAGCCATAAGCTCGGTGCAGTGGCGGTGCGGCGTCGGCTCCGAGTAGTGGGCCCGGTAGTGGACCCGGACCCTGTGGTGTCCCCACCACAATAACTACAAAGCAAGCCTAACATGCAGAAATAGTAAGAATGAAAAATTGTATTTGCAAGCCTGTGTCTTGAGCTTTTACTTTCCAGCTGATCCTTTGTTCAACTCGAAGGCACCCTACATTAAAAAATGCTCAGTTTGAATTTTTAGGTACCCAAGTTCTCTTGGGTCCTTGATGGTTAGCAGCAATATAACCATGTGAGTTTCTTTTCTTGGCTGCGTTTATTTCATCAATTGTCATCCAATGGCAGTCGTCGAACACATGTCCATATTTACCATAATAGAAGCATTGCACAAATGATTTATCATTCTTCCTATGTGCATGTGCATTAAACCTTGGTGGGTGAGCATGGATACCAACATGTTGACCATAAGAATGAGTCTTATCTTTCAGATGCCAATAGTCCTTGACTGTGTGGCCAATCTTTCCACAGTGGAAGTAGCATGGATGGATTCTTCTTCCGGTGGTCTTAGGATGCGTCGACCTATCCTGAAGGGTGCATCGACGCATCAGGCCATCTCTGGGCTTCTGAGCATAAGTATGTTGAGCATGCTTTCTTCCAGAGTTGACCCGTCCTTTGGCATTGCCATATCCATTGCTCCTTCTGTTCTTACCTATTCTTAATTCATCATTCCTCAAAATAAAATAGTTATGCACAACATGACTGTTCATACCACAATAAGAGTAATGAACATTCAGTTTATGAGAAGCATGATATTTAGCATTGGATTTCTTATTGTGCATATGAGGACAAGTAGACTGATTTTTATTTTTCTATTGAGCTGCATGCGGTTTTGGGGACCACAAGAGGTGTTGGCTTCATTTGAGCCAGTGACGAAAGAGGTGTACACCTTGCTTCCAAAGGATTGTTTGTTTACGGGTTTATTGCCCAAACGCTCTTTTTGAAAATTGACCTTAGTCCCAAGAATCTTGTCCAAATTTTCTTTACCCTGCACAAACTTCGACCGGGAGATATTTAAGTCTTTGACATCATGTTCCAATGAGGAGATGTACAGTTCAGAACTAGCCAAATCCTCCTCACACGCAGCCAATTGCTCATTGAGCATGGCGTTCACAGTGTTAAGATTTTCTATTTCTTGTTCTAAGGTGTGCATCTTATTGGAACCATCATTAGCAACTTCCTTGCCTTTTTCAAAGGTAGCCAGCTTCTCACACAGTAACTTGTTTTGTTCTTTCAAATTTTTATTTTCTTGTTGAAGGTCTAAAACCTTCGATAGCATGTGTCTGATTTCTTCTTTCAACGGATCAATTAGTTTTTCTTGCCATTCAAGATCAGAATGGAGACCTTCATTTATCTTTTTCAGAAAAGAACACGTTTTGCATGCAGAATTAACAGAACATGAATTTTCAGTTTCTCTTATAAGTTTTCTATTTTGGGTTTCTGAATTTTCAAGCCTTTTCTAAAGTTCTGCATTTTCATTTCTAACAGAGGCAATCAATTCCTTGTGATCGTTAACATCAAGGGAAAGGAATTCATTTAATTCCTCAAGATTGTTGAGTTTCTCTCTAGCTTCTTCAATTTGATTCATGATATTTTCATTTTCAGAGTTCAAAGCCTTCAAGCTTTCATCATCAGAATCAGTGTGAACCGAAGCATTCAATTTCCTTTTTAAGGATTTCTTTTGTTTTGCTAATTTTTCATATCTCTCAAGCAGGTCAGCATAAGCATCTAGCCAATCATCTATAGAGAAATTTTCAAACAAAAAGTTTGTTGGGTCTCACGGAGTGCAATCTGATCTAGAAGGGGGGTTGAATAGATCCTATTAATAACTTTGGCCTATTTAAATCTTGACTCCTTAAAAACATAGACCACTCCTATAAGGTAAATGAATCACATAAGCACACAGTGCAGCGGAATAGATAGGAATGGAACAAGTAATAACATTAAACCTAATGCCCAGTTCATACAGGTCGACACTCCCAGCGGGCAGGTCGACACTTATTCTGCAGGATCTAGCTATGAAGTGAGCTGGGGTCTGCTCTTCAGGGCAGTGAGGTCAACACCTCTAACAGATCAGGGCAACACAGGTTGACTCTTTACTGAAGAGAGGTCGACACTTCTTTAACCACATTTGTGATCTTTGAGAGGTATAAGCCTTGGAGTGTAGGGATCATGAAGCACAACACTAGAACATGAGATGGCTTGCAACAAGCATGAGAGTGTGTATGCAATGTTGATCACTCAGAGTGCATATGTGTGTGAATGTAGTGGTGATCAACCAAGGTGTATGCGAGTCTAAGCAAGGGAATCTCTTAGCAAGACTTTTACCTTGACGCCGGTATGCAATGTTGCAGCAGGCCGCCCAAATGATGTAGTCAAAGTGCTAAGGCCAATTAAAGCACAGAAGAAATAGAAGGAGCAATATAAGAGTGCTTGAGTGTGCAAATGAGATAACCAAGATTAGGAGCACACGAACCTGTGAAATAGGGATAGAGGATATGGAATAAGCTCACAATGTATATAACCCACAACACAAGGATTTTAAGGTGGTTTGATTGTTAGCCTACAACCTACATCCACCCCTCACCAAACTCGGTAAGGCTTTCCAGCTGACACACAGCTTGATCCGCTGAGCAACACAGCTTACTTATACAGCTGAGCAGCACAGCTTGCTTTCTGCTGACTAATCGCTTGAACCATCCAGAGGATCTGATCCTCTCTTCCTCTGAAACCACAGAGGGAACCCGGTCCCTAAACAGGGGATCAGAGAAGCTAGATGTATTTGTGATAGACGAACCGTAACAAATAGAAACTCAATACTGCAAGTGCAGTGGAGAATCAGTAGAGACAATGTAGACACCAACTGAAGGAATGGATCAAGACATCAGAACTGGTGAGTGCAGCGACAAGATTGGATCCAAGCATCCTTTTCTTCAAGCACCGGTAGACTGCAAGATTTTTCTTCTGTCTCAAGGCTGCTCTCTCTTCTTCTTCTTCTTCTCTCACAGCACTAGACTAAGTCCAATAGGTGCTGGGGCTACTCTCACGCTACTTAGGAATATTCTTCGTAGATTGGTCTAGGGCGTGGCACTTTGTGGACGGCAGTAGCAACAGCTTCAGTTGAGCAAGCTTGGTATAAATAAGAAGACCAGTTGAGAAAGCCTGGGAATATTGCACGCCAGGAAGTCTTCCTTTGGACCAGTGGATCAACGAAGTATTCCCTCCAAAGCTTCCTTGAAGCGTGCGCCAGAAGGTGAGAGCTAGAATGTCTTTTAGAGCGACTGCCATGTGTGATGGTGATAATCAATAAGAGGACGGTGACCAAGTCCCATAACATTTAATGCGCTGCTTGCTGTGATCTTCCTATTGGCTGGACGTACCTTTGAGTACAAGGATAGGTACGATGGCAGACAGTGTGAAGGAGCAGACCATATCTCCCTTTAGATAGCATCAGATATTTACAATAACTCTCCCTCAGATATGCAGTCTTCTTATTATGCTCAAATGTACTCTAATGCATACAATGGCTGGTTGGTCAGCCCATTGGTCGACAGTAAGATGGTGGCAGACTGCGGAGTGTCCGATTTCCAGTAGCAGATAGTATGGACAGGCAAACAGTGAAGACTTACATCGCGGCAAATAGAAGTGGCTCTTCCAGCTGGATTTCTGACAAAACCATCTCCAAAAGGTAGACAAATGAGTGATAAGATGGTAGAGCAAGGGTCATACCTCAGGACGTGGTCTAGACCCCCAAATCCTTAATTTTAATGATTTATGGTTCCTTTTTATCTCCCTGGATGGCCCACTGATCTGACAGTTTATTGGCTTGAGGATTTCTGGATGTACAAGGGTGTCGACCTCCTGTATGAAAAGAGTCGACACATCTTATTAGGATAGCCAATTGCGCACTTCCTGGAAGAACAAGGGTGTCGACCTCCTGCGAGGTAAGTGTCGACACAACATAGTGAGATAGCCAGTAGAGTGCTTCCTCGAAGAACAAACGGTGTCGACCTTCTGTTGGGTAAGTGTCGACACAACATAGTGAGATAGCCAGTAGAGCGCTTCCTGGAAGAACAAACGGTGTCGACCTCCTGTTAGGTAAGTGTCCACACTTCTTAGTAGAATAGTCAATAGAGCGCTTCTTGTAAGACAAACAATGTCGACCTCTTGAGAGAGACAGATCGACACATTCCTTTGACCTTCTTTGGGTAGATGGTGCTTGGGAACTGCGTGCTCCGATCTTGACTTGAATATGCTCAGACCTTGATGCTTGGACCTTGAGAAATGCTTAGACTTGATTTGAGCGTGAACCTTTAGCAGTTTGCACAGAACTTGTCTTGCCAGAAGGTGAACATGCACATACCTTACTTGTTTGAAGGAAGCATTGCACAGACCTTTATCAACGTGCTTTAGACTTTGTCTTCATATGTGCACGGACCTTCTAGTGTTAAAGGAAGAATGTGCATCGACCTTGTATCGCATGGATGACAAGTGTGCACAGACCTTGTTATGTGCTAGCCGGAGGTTGCACCGACCTTGATCTTTATAAGTGCTCAGCCCTTGGTTCATAAGAACAGAACCTTGCACCGTCCTTATTTAGCAATGGGCAAAACCTTAACATGTGCTAGCAGAAGTTGCACCGACCACGTCTTTCTTGGTCTACTGAGTAATGGCTGCAGTGTCGACACATCCGTTGTTCGAGTCGACACTTCTCTTGTGATACTTCAGTGTGTGTATCATCTCCAATAGTTGCATTTGCCTTGACTACATGGATTTCTGTGAAACCATGATTCTGGCTTGATTCTCATGCAGCCTAATGCTTCAATCTTTGTGCCGGTGTGGGCTTGACCTGAAATGCATGAGTGTTTGTCGCTATCAAATGCAGGTCAAACTATATTAATGAATCATAGTCAGACATCATCGAAACAAAAGAATGTTATACACAAGCCCAACATACATAGTCAGACATCATCAAAACAATAGAGTTACACATGTTATATACATGCCCAACATTCTCCCCCTTTTTGATGATGGCAACTATGAACTATGATTCATTATTAGTATATTGAAAGTCAAGGATTAAAAGGATGTAATCGTGAATAAAAGACAATGACCTTCAATGATTTTCTCTGCAGATAATTTTCTCCCCACATATTCTTATGCAAGTGTTCAAGACTCTCTTCCTTATACATTCCATTAATGACACATACAAATCTCTCCCCCTTTGACATCATCAAAATATCACACTAGAGAGAATATATGGCATAAATAGGAAGGTAGGAATGAAGGAAATTGCAGCACACCAATTGTTGGAAATTATTAGCACAGGATGTACAGTGTAAAAGAGATTAGATACCTGGAGGGAGCAACTTAAAGTGCAGCAACCTGAGAGACCTTTCTGAAAGTGCATGAATCTCTCCTCCTTTCGTAGGCAAATTGTGGGCAAGTATGATCACAAGCAGTACAGTCATTTTTTCAGAATTCTAGAAAATGATGTGAAAATACATGCCAATGGTTTTACACTTATTAAAGTTGGCAAGATAACCATTGTGAACAACCAATCGTGGAAAGTTAGTTTTTAGGACTAATACCAATGAATGATATGGATTTATCGAACATGGCCAATTTGTTAGAATCAATGGTATCATCCATTGGCTTGGTAAAGATAGATGTAATTTGAAAGGCATGATTGTAACAATAAAACGCAATATAGCAGCCAAAGAACATGTTTTTGATTTCGGATTTTTCAAGATTTTTAGTTGTTTTCTATTTTCATACTTTTTGGGTTTTCTATGCAATGCATGGGAATGCAGAATGCAAGATATGTGTGTACAAAGTTGAAGAATGCAATCCACCCAATTGCATGAAAAATTGAAACCAGTTGAATTGTAACCATAATGCCAATAATGTTAGAACTTGTGCCAGATGCCCATGGATGATGATTCCAATTGTTATGTCTAAGGAATGATTACAAAGTTATACACATGCAACAATGCTAGCAATGATTGATGCAAATATGTCTCATGCAAGGCAAACACCAAGGAGCATCAAGATATGATATTTCAAGAAGGAATGGCATGCTCTGAAATTAATTGATAGGAATGTTATGATATCTAATGTTAGAAGTCATCAAAGAGCATCGATACCATTTGTCTAGAGAGGGTAAAGATCAAGGGATATAGAAAGACCGCTTGTCTTTATAGAAGATGAATGTAAGACCCCAAATTCTTTAGAAATTTATTTAGAGATTTATTTGTAATTATTTGTAATTTATTTGAAATTATTCGAAATTAATGAGAATTATCCAAATTAATTAGATTAATTAATTAATTAATAGAATAAGTCATTTTTCTACTATTTTCTAAAAATCCCCAAAAATCACATCTTGTAGAATTAATTTTGTTTATCAACTTTGTCTTCTACAATTAAGCCTAATACAATCGTTTATTAAGCCGAATTAGCGAACTAATTCTTCCGAACTTAATATTTAATTAATTACGGAATAGTAGAAGTGGAATTTTATTTACCATATAAAAATTCATAAAAATAGTAATTAAATAATAGATGCTTCGACTAACACTTTTATCTTCTTGGAGTAAGCCTAATTAAATCATTATCTAGGCCTAATCAGTGGATTAAGCCTGACTTATAACCCACCTAACCCAAATTCGAATTTACTATTCACCCAAACTTTGAACATCAAATTCGAGCTTGATTCTCAACCAAATGGGGTGATTCCAGAGGCAAATGAAAGGTATTACATAAAGGAACATTTACCCTCAATCAATTTGAGGTAAACTTAGCCCCAAAACGTGCTGCCGACATAGTTTGGTCAAGTCAAGGATTTCGGCGCCGTTTCTAAACTCGTAGCTTGCAGCAGCAAATACTCCCAATTCAGAAGGCTCCAGAAGCTCTATGAGCTATCAAAATGAAGCCCTACAAGTCTTCTTTCATTTGGCTGCTGTGGGGTTCTCTGAAATTTCGGATCTGGAGAGATCTAGTTCGATTTGTGGAGGTCGGTCAGTAGGCCGTTGGCTTCCCTTCATCCTTCTTTGATCAATCGATTGAGGTAGGAATTCTCAACCAAATCTTGATCATGAGTATAGCAAATTGTACCTCTCATCGAGCTCTTTCCATTGGTGGCAAAAGCCCCAATTTTCATTAGGTATCCGAGGAGATATCGAAGTTTTAGTGAGGTGCTGTCAAGTTGTTCTTTATTCTAGGTTTCGAGTTCCTTCTTCAATTTGAGGTAGGTGATAACAGCCCAATTTCTAATTAACATACATGAATGTAATCAATAGCATGTTAGCTTTCTTTTGACATCAAAATCCCCAATTTTTATAGATCATGTCTAGAGTATTTTGTGTGTTATTAGAAGCATGCTAGCAAGCTAGACTTCACTTGTGTTCTTCATAGAATAGGATTTATTTCATTGGATTCCTATCGAAATTCGTGATTTAAAATTGTGTTTTATGACCCTAGGATGCATATTATTGACCCTAGAGTCTATGGTTATGATCCCAATACATTTAGACCCCAAATTCTTGGAGTTTTTCATCGCTTTTTGGGTCTGGAAACCCAGGGGTCGACCCGTGGGTCGACCCATTTCCACCCTGCAAGCAGCAGCAATGCTGCCTTGCATGGGTCGACCCACGGCCTGCAGGGGTCGACCCATGGGTCGACCCATGCACCCAGAGCAGGGGGTCGACCCAATGGGTTGACCCATGAAGCCTGATTTTGAAGGGGTCGACCCAGGGGTCGACCCAAAGGGTCGACCCATGCAGTGTAAACCCGTTTTTTTTATGATTTGACCCGGGGATCAATCCGGATCATCGGGGAATCAAACCATTCAACCTAAACACTTTGAAAACTACATTTTTGAGGAACTAATGACCTATTCATATACCCCTCTTGATTTCAAATTTGGATTGGTTCCTACATGCAAACTTAGCATAAAAACGCACCGTTTACCATCTTCATTTCAATGCATACAAGATTAAATAGAAACTCACTTAATTAATGGTTAATGGTGTAACTAAATCTCTGTTAATGCATTCTTTTTCACTCCTGTGAGAGCTTGTTCTTTACCTTGATAACTTGTTCTAGCTTATTGGCACTTTGGCTAATACAAATGATAATGGTTACTCATGATATCTTAACTTGATGATTAGGATTAATATGTTGATTAGCTTGTTTGATTGCTGCTGTTGTACAGTAGCGCAGCACGATTAACTCTTGTTGTGACTTGATTTCAATCTCCTTGATGATTATACTTACCTTGAAATTCTGGAAATGAATCTCCTTCCTACTTGAAGTTGTTATTGCTACTTAGTTTAAACCTTGGAATTCTGGCCATAAACTGTGGAAGTCTAGATTCGTGGGATCTTTGATCCAAAGAAATCAATGCCTGGCAAATAATTAAGGGCTCGGTCTGGTCCTGGGAAGAGCGCCCGAACACTACGTGTACCCCTGGGAGGTGAATGACTAGGTGTGGCATTTGGCACCAGTACTTGACATGTGTTAAATCTAGGACTGTCCACTACTCTCTCCACTACTCTCTACATTACTTTCTACTACTTTTCACTTTCCACTCGTCACTGTTCTATACTCTACTTGTGGTTACTGTACTTGCTCATTACTTGGACGTGGAAATGAAATTACATACGTGCTTGACATGCTTGAATCGACTTGATATGGCCAACTTTTTATCGTTATCTCCTGTAGTAAATTCTTATCTTACTATTCTATTCATTATATTTCTTGACCTTGCAAGATCTTTGAATTTCGTTTCGTGATATCATCGTTATCTTTTTATTGTTTTTATCATTTGTAGTATGACATTTTGAAAATGTAATTAAACTGTTAATCACTTATACATGTCTGTTATTTCCTACTGAGCGTCAGCTCACACCCCGTTGTTTTTCCCCCCTTTCCAGGCTTTTCAGGTGACGCGCTTACCGATGGGGAAGGGCAGGAGTGATATCTTGAGTGTATCAGTTCTAGTGTGTTAGTAGTGTGTTATCTTTGTTAGTTGTGTTTGGAGATCATTTAGTTTCACAATGTAGATCATTTAGATTTAGTTCCCTCTCTTGCTAGCGTGTCCCTAACTGTATGTCCCGATACTTCCGCCTTGTTCGGGGCGTGACAGTTTAGTTGGTATCAGAGCCCTAGGTTTCACATTCCTAGGTTTCCTAAGTTTAAGTTTTCTTGCATTGCATCCCAATAATCGGTATATCAAAAGGTGTTGCCCGAACGTTAGGCTATACCTATCGGAAAGGTCGCACACTTGCGCGAGTGGTCTTCGGACCGATTACCTCCGCCAGGTACCGAGTTTTTGGTCGTGTCTAGGTGCACTAGATCCCTAACCTTGTAAAAGTCTAGGACCTGACCTGTGAGATTGGGTAGAACTTGGGTTAAGTTCGTTTCTTAATCGTGTAATTATCTATCTTATTTGAACCTAAGTAACCTATTTCTCGTGTAGATGGCAGCTGATCGTGCTGAATGGAGGAACCTGCAACGTACGGTTCAAGGCCTTACTCAGGCCCTTCAGCAAGTAGCTCAGGCAGGAGCGGCATAGCATGGCACCGGTGATCTATACCAGAACTTCCGCGGAATGAATCCGCCTAGATTCGCTGGTTCGACTGACCCTGACCAAGCCGAGCACTGGCTAGACGAGATGGGGAGAATCTTTGAAGTTATGCAATGCACCAACCAGGAGCGTGTCCTTTTGTCCACATTTCAACTGGAACATGATGCACGTACTTGGTGGGATTCTATCAAGGCAACTCTCGGAGATCGGCAGGTTATGTGGGAAGAGTTCGAGGAATTCTTCAACAGCAAGTATTTTTCCGATAGAGTGCAAGAGAAGAAAGCGGCAGAGTTCGCGGCCTTGAAACAGCGAGGTTTGTCCGTGGCAGAGTATGAGGCTCAATTCGCACGGCTTTCTCGATATGCTACACATCTCATTTCCACCGAGAAGATGAAGGCGAAGCGCTTTCTCAATGGTTTGAAGCTTCATTATATCAACCAATTGGCACCGATGGAGATTTCCACTTATTCCGAGATGGTAAGGAAAGCACAAGTTCTAGAGGATACTCTTGAAATGACGGAGAGAATCCGTGGGAAAGGCACCAAGAAAGAATTACCTACGGGTTCCGGGAGTGTCAAACCCGGGTATACCAAGAAGAGGCCTGTTAGTGGACCTGGTTCGTGGAGCGGGTCCGGATCATGGAAGGGCAAGATGCCGAGGCATGAAGACAAGAAGCCTGGCCCTATTGTTCCATTCAAGGGCGTGTGCAACTATTGTGATCGTCCGGGTCACAAGATAGAGGAGTGCTGGCGCAAGCAAGGCGCATGTTTACGATGTGGAAGCAAGGAGCACCGTATCCCCAATTGTCCTCTCATATCGGAACAAGCTACACCGGCAAAACCTCTAGTCTTCAAGAAACCACAAGGCAAGCTTCAAGCTTTACATGAAGATGAAAATGGGATTTCTGATGATGGCGGACTCGTCGAAGGTACCCTTACTATAATCGATAAGCCCGCATTTGCTCTCTTTGATACTGGTGCCACACATTCTTTTATTTCACGGAGATTTGCTAAGTCATTAGCTGTGGAACCTGTTTTGATGAAAACTCCGTTAGAGATTTCAACCCCTATTGGCACTAGATCAACAATCCAGTATTTCTATCCTTCTAGTAAGGTTATGATTGGTGAACAGAACTTTCCAGCAGATTTGGTCTGCATGGATATGAAGGATTATGATGTAATCCTAGGAGCAGATTGGTTGGCCAAGTATGAGGCCAATGTTCACTGTAGTTCTAGCTCAGTGACTTTTACTGGACTTTCTGGTTTATCTTTTATTGGAGTCAAGCACCATAACTCCGTACCACTCATTTCGGCTCTTCGAGTTGATAAGCTTTTAAGGCATGGGTGTGAGGCTTTTCTAGCCTTTGTTTGTGCAACTCCTGAGCAGCAGATGGAGATCAAGGACATTCCTGTTGTCCGAGATTTTCCTGATGTCTTTCCAGAGGAACTACCAGGACTTCCGCCTGAGCGGGAAGTTATCTTTTCTATTGATCTTATTCCTGGCACAGCTCCTATTTCTAAGGCTCCTTATCGTATGTCTCCTGCGGAACTGAGGGAACTGAAGCAGCAACTGATGGAATTACTCGAGAAGGGTTTTATTCGTCCTAGTACTTCTCCGTGGGGAGCCCCTGTGTTATTCGTCAGGAAGAAAGATGGTTCGATGAGGTTGTGCATTGATTATCGGCAAATAAACCAGCAGACTGTCAAGAACAAATATCCCTTGCCGAGGATTGACGAGTTATTTGACCAGATAGCGGGAGCTCAATATTTCTCTAAGATCGATCTTCGATCTGGATATCACCAGTTACGGATTAAGGAAGAGGACATTTATAAAACAGCTTTCCGCAGCAGGTATGGTCATTTTGAATTTGTCGTTATGCCTTTTGGCCTAACGAATGCTCCAGCAGCTTTCATGCAGTTGATGAACGATGTATTTCGGCCCTATCTTGATCAATGGGTCGTGGTCTTTATTGATGACATCTTGATCTATTCCAAGAGTGAATTGGAGCATGCTGAGCATCTGAGAATGGCATTGCAACTATTGAAATATCATCAGCTATATGCTAAGTTCAGTAAGTGTGAGTTCTGGCTACAAGAAGTGTCCTTTCTCGGACATATTATCACCAAGGAAGGTATTTCTGTTGATCCTTCGAAGATTGAGGCAGTGAAGAATTGGGAGCAGCCTACTAGTGCAACTGAAGTTAGAAGTTTTCTAGGCCTGGCAGGCTATTACCGAAGATTTATTCAAGATTTCTCCAAGATTGCAGTACCTATGACAAGATTAACCCGCAAGGAAAATAAGTTTGATTGGTCAGATGATTGTCAGCGAAGCTTTCAGACTCTGAAGGAGTGTTTGACTACTGCACCTGTTTTGGCTTTACCTTCTGGTGAAGGAGGATTCGTTGTTTATACTGATGCTTCAGGTATTGGCTTAGGCTGTGTACTCATGCAGCATGGGAAGGTGATTGCCTATTCCTCTAGGCAGTTGAGGAAGCACGAAGATAATTATCCTGTTCATGATTTGGAACTTGCTGCAGTCGTGTTTGCTTTAAAGATATGGAGGCATTACTTATATGGAGAAACCTTTACAGTGTTTTCGGATCATAAGAGTTTGAAGTATTTATTCTCTCAAAAGGAACTCAACATGAGGCAGCGGAGATGGTTGGAGTACTTGAAAGACTTCGACTTCTCGATTGAGTATCATCCTGGCAAAGGTAATGTTGTGGCAGATGCATTAAGCCGGAAGCCGGTAGCTAGATTGTCAAGTCTCATGTTACAAGAATGGAGATTGTTGGAACAATTATCTAGTCTGGATCTCAATATTGACAATGATCGGATCTTGATTGCTCAGATTCAACTTAAACCTGAAATATTGATAGAGATCAAGTCCTTGCAAGATAATGATCCCGAGTTGGTAGAGATCAAGGGAAGCTTGAGTAGCAGACCTGATTTCATGTTGGCCGATGATGGTAGATTATTATTTAAAGGCAGAACTTGTGTTCCGGATGAGGCTACAATAAAGAACAACATTCTTGAGGAAGCTCATAAATCCAGATATACCATTCATCCTGGAGGCACTAAGATGTACCGAGATTTGAAAAGGTCCTTTTGGTGGCCGAATATGAAAAGAGAAGTTGCAAATTTTGTGAGCAGATGTTTGGTATGTCAGCAAGTTAAGGCCGAACATTTCAGACCAGCAGGGAAATTGAAACCACTCGACATACCCCAATGGAAGTGGGAAAGTATTGGCATGGATTTCACTATGGGTCTACCTAGGACTCGTGGTGGATTTAATGCGATATGGGTGATTGTCGATCGATTGACAAAGTCGGCTCATTTCTTACCAATTAAGTCCAAGTGGACGATTGATGTATTGGCTGCTTTGTATATAAAGGAAGTGGTGAGATTGCATGGTATCCCAGTGAATATAGTATCTGATCGAGACCCCAGATTTACTTCACATTTCTGGAAGGGACTGCAAGAGTCTTTGGGTACTCGTCTGAATTTTAGTACTGCTTTTCATCCACAGACAGATGGACAGACTGAAAGAACCAATCAGATAGTGGAAGATATGCTGCGAGCTTGCATGATTGATTTCGGTGGTAATTGGAGTGAGCATTTGGCATTAATTGAATTTGCTTACAATAACAGCTATCAGTCTAGCATTCAGATGGCTCCTTTTGAAGCACTATATGGTAGAAGTTGTCGTTCCCCGTTGTGTTGGGACGAGGTAGGTGTGAAACAGTGGCTTGGACCAGATCTTGTTTCGGAATCATCACAGAACATCCGTGTTATCCGAGACCGGTTACAAGTAGCCCAGTCAAGACAGAAGAGTTATGTCGACAACAGGAGAAGGGCATTGGAATTTCAGGTTGGCGAGCATGTGTTCTTAAAGGTCTCTCCGACGAGAGGGATCCGAAGATTTGGCATTCATGGCAAGCTGAGTCCGAGGTACATTGGTCCATTCGAGATTCTAGATAGAGTGGGAGAGGTGGCATACAGACTGGCTTTACCACCGCATTTGTCTGGCGTACATAATGTTTTCCATGTGTCTATGTTACGGAAATATGTGTACGATCCCACTCATATCATTCAGCAAGTGGATTTTGAACTGAAGGAAGATTTGACCTATGAGGAAAGACCTGTCAAGATTCTGGACCGGAAGCATCAGCAACTCCGGAATCGTTCGATACCGATGGTCAAGATTCAGTGGAGTCGGCATGGGACCGAAGAAGCTACATGGGAGTCTGAAGAGACTATGCGAAAGCGGTATCCCGATCTATTCTAGGTGAGTGATCTTTTTCTACTCTCAGTTTTAGTGCAGTGAATTTGGAGGACCAAATTCCTTTAAGTAGGAGAGGGTGTAAGACCCCAAATTCTTTAGAAATTTATTTAGAGAGTTATTTGTAATTATTTGTAATTTATTTGAAATTATTCGAAATTAATGAGAATTATCCAAATTAATTAGATTAATTAATTAATTAATAGAATAAGTCATTTTTCTACTATTTTCTAAAAATCCCCAAAAATCACATCTTGTAGAATTAATTTTGTTTATCAACTTTGTCTTCTACAATTAAGCCTAATACAATCGTTTATTAAGCCGAATTAGCGAACTAATTCTTCCGAACTTAATATTTAATTAATTACGGAATAGTAGAAGTGGAATTTTATTTACCATATAAAAATTCATAAAAATAGTAATTAAATAATAGATGCTTCGACTAACACTTTTATCTTCTTGGAGTAAGCCTAATTAAATCATTATCTAGGCCTAATCAGTGGATTAAGCCTGACTTATAACCCACCTAACCCAAATTCGAATTTACTATTCACCCAAACTTTGAACATCAAATTCGAGCTTGATTCTCAACCAAATGGGGTGATTCCAGAGGCAAATGAAAGTTATTACATAAAGGAACATTTACCCTCAATCAATTTGAGGTAAACTTAGCCCCAAAACGTGCTGCCGACATAGTTTGGTCAAGTCAAGGATTTCGGCGCCGTTTCTAAACTCGTAGCTTGCAGCAGCAAATACTCCCAATTCAGAAGGCTCCAAAAGCTCTATGAGCTATCAAAATGAAGCCCTACGAGTCTTCTTTCATTTGGCTGCTGTGGGGTTCTCTGAAATTTTGGATCTGGAGAGATCTAGTTCGATTTGTGGAGGTCGGTCAGTAGGCCGTTGGCTTCCCTTCATCCTTCTTTGATCAATCGATTGAGGTAGGAATTCTCAACCAAATCTTGATCATGAGTATAGCAAATTGTACCTCTCATCGAGCTCTTTCCATTGGTGGCAAAAGCCCCAATTTTCATTAGGTATCCGAGGAGATATCGAAGTTTTAGTGAGGTGCTGTCAAGTTGTTCTTTATTCTAGGTTTCGAGTTCCTTCTTCAATTTGAGGTAGGTGATAACAGCCCAATTTCTAATTAACATACATGAATGTAATCAATAGCATGTTAGCTTTCTTTTGACATCAAAATCCCCAATTTTTATAGATCATGTCTAGAGTATTTTGTGTGTTATTAGAAGCATGCTAGCAAGCTAGACTTCACTTGTGTTCTTCATAGAATAGGATTTATTTCATTGGATTACTATCGAAATTCGTGATTTAAAATTGTGTTTTATGACCCTAGGATGCATATTATTGACCCTATAGTCTATGGTTATGATCCCAATACATTTAGACCCCAAATTCTTGGAGTTTTTCATCGCTTTTTGGGTCTGGAAACCCAGGGGTCGACCCGTGGGTCGACCCATTTCCACCCTGCAAGCAGCAGCAATGCTGCCTTGCATGGGTCGACCCAATGGGTCGACCCACGGCCTGCAGGGGTCGACCCATGGGTCGACCCATGCACCCAGAGTAGGGGGTCGACCCAATGGGTCGACCCATGAAGCCTGATTTTGAAGGGGTCGACCCAGGGGTCGACCCATCCCTGGAATTTTTCTAGGGGTCGACCCAAAGGGTCGACCCATGCAGTGTAAACCCGTTTTTTTTATGATTTGACCCGGGGATCAATCCGGATCATCGGGGAATCAAACCATTCAACCTAAACACTTTGAAAACTACATTTTTGAGGAACTAATGACCTATTCATATACCCCTCTTGATTTCAAATTTGGATTGGTTCCTACATGCAAACTTAGCATAAAAACGCACCGTTTACCATCTTCATTTCAATGCATACAAGATTAAATAGAAACTCACTTAATTAATGGTTAATGGTGTAACTAAATCTCTGTTAATGCATTCTTTTTCACTCCTGTGAGAGCTTGTTCTTTACCTTGATAACTTGTTCTAGCTTATTGGCACTTTGGCTAATACAAATGATAATGGTTACTCATGATATCTTAACTTGATGATTAGGATTAATATGTTGATTAGCTTGTTTGATTGCTACTGTTGTACAGTAGCGCAGCACGATTAACTCTTGTTGTGACTTGATTTCAATCTCCTTGATGATTATACTTATCTTGAAATTCTGGAAATGAATCTCCTTCCTACTTGAAGTTGTTATTGCTACTTAGTTTAAACCTTGGAATTCTGGCCATAAACTGTGGAAGTCTAGATTCGTGGGATCTTTGATCCAAAGAAATCAATGCCTGGCAAACAATTAAGGGCTCGGTCTGGTCCTGGGAAGAGCGCCCGAACACTACGTGTACCCCTGGGAGGTGAATGACTAGGTGTGGCATTTGGCACCAGTACTTGACATGTGTTAAATCTAGGACTGTCCACTACTCTCTCCACTACTCTCTACATTACTTTCTACTACTTTTCACTTTCCACTCGTCACTGTTCTATACTCTACTTGTGGTTACTGTACTTGCTCATTACTTGGACGTGGAAATGAAATTACATACGTGCTTGACATGACTTGAATCGACTTGATATGGCCAACTTTTTATCGTTATCTCCTGTAGTAAATTCTTGTCTTACTATTCTATTCATTATATTTCTTGACCTTGCAAGATCTTTGAATTTCGTTTCGTGATATCATCGTTATCTTTTTACTGTTTTTATCATTTGTAGCATGACATTTTGAAAATGTAATTAAACTGTTAATCACTTATACATGTTTGTTATTTCCTACTGAGCGTCAGCTCACACCCCGTTGTTTTTCCCCCCTTTCCAGGCTTTTCAGGTGACGCGCTTACCGATGGGGAAGGGCAGGAGTGATGTCTTGAGTGTATCAGTTCTAGTGTGTTAGTAGTGTGTTATCTTTGTTAGTTGTGTTTGGAGATCATTTAGTTTCAGTTTGTTATTGAGTTTTAGTGGTTGATTATTCCAGTTGTATTAAGTTGAACTTGAGGATTATTGTATTAGTCGTGGTTTATTATTAATCATTTAGCATTTCCATCTTGTAGCACTTGTGTATTATTTTAGATTTAGTTCCCTCTCTTGCTATCGTGTCCCTAACTGTACGTCCCGATACTTCCGCCTTGTTCGGGGCGTGACAATGAAGGTTCTTTAACCTAAGACCAAGTTCATAAATCAGAGTTATGGAATTTTTAGAATTTTCAGTTAGAGCCCGAATGAACTAGCCCTTACTCTTAGATTGGTTTAATGTTAATGAATCCTGGCCTACTCAGTAGAATCACATGAAAACATTTGCATTCAAGTTTGATAGAGATTAACCAAAAATTCATATCAAAGTCAGATTAATCTCCTCTTATCTTACTCATTCAATTCCATTGGCTCATTTGAGAGATACTCTAAAAAGTATTGAGATTAAACAAGCATGAAGACTAGATGGAATTTTAGAATTTCAATAGATGTGCATTTAGCTTTTGCAATCTCAACCATAATATTCATTGAGTACAAGAGTGAAGTCCCGCGATCAATGACACCCAAGAGGGGGGTGAATTGGGTGATAGCAACTTTTACGAAAACTTTTGACTTTTTACAAAATATGTGATAAACAATAATTAGCAATGTGAAAACAAATAAATCAATTCTCTCAATCTCTCCGTTCCCATACGACCATACAACGAATACAATCAAACCACACAAATAACACACAATGCACAGCGATTTTTAAGGTGATTCGGATGCAACGACGGTAATCCTACGTCCACCTCTCACCAAACCCTGTGAGGCTTCACTCGGGGATAAATCGCCAAACGGAGACGACGCTCCAACCACACACGCAGAACGACGCCTGCCCACACACAGACGGGGATGCACCCCAACACACACACACACGGAGACGAGGTCTCAACACGATCCAACGACCGGATCAACAACACACACACTTGCTGCGATAGATGCAGCACTATACACACACAAACACTATGATCTGAATAAAATCACACACACACGTAGATCTAGGAAGACCTACGCACACACGAATGGAACACGACGACCACACACGGCCACGGATCTAACTTGATCCACACACACACACACGAATGTTTACAGTTTATATGGAACACGAATCTGAAACTATAAAACATAAAACATAAATGTAAATAAACCACAGTTTAGAAAGCTCCTGATTTGGCTCCCCTGCAAGATATGTTGCAGGTCTTTACATTGATTCCTTCTTCACTTGAATAACCTTCCTTTGATCTCTTCTTGAAACTCTTGAATTACTTCTTCTCTTGATTGGAAGTTTCTTGGCTTCAGATGGTGCTTGATAGTCTCCCCCTTGATCTCTCTTTGTTGGTTGGCTCCTTCAATTTATTGAAGCTTATGGCTTCAGATTTACCTTCAATGTGTTGAGGAAGGATGAAGAACTTCAGCTCGAAGCACTGTTCACGGAGGTGCTACAGTACCCGTGAATCTCCTCCTCTAGTCTCCCTTGATCTCTCTTGATTCCCTTTTAGCATTAGGATTTCTAACCCTCTTGTATGTATTTTATAGCATTTGAATGGTCTATGGAAACCCCCCAGACCAGATCCACATTTTGTAGGTGATTGGGTGACTTTAGGATTAAGAAATCCATGGAGAATGGCTCTTCTTGAAGTGGAAAACAAAGTCAACAATTGATGGCTCGGGGCTGGCGGTCGACCTGTGGAAGCTGGTGGTCGACCGCTACTGAGAAACCTGCAGTCGGATGGTTCCTGGGAATCCTGGTCGACCGCTACTAGGCTTGCGGTCGACCGCCACTGAGAGACCGGTAGACTGGGGGTTGCTGGCAGGGGCGGTCGACCGCCCCTGTGCTGGCGGTCGACCGCCAGCTGGGCAGAACCTGGGTTTCCCCGGTTCACTCCGTTAACCATCTAGCTCAGTCGCTTAACTCTTGTAGCAGCCCGTTCTCATCTGTGGCATCAACCTTGACAGTCTTGAAGGTGTCAACTGAGTCTTTGACCTGTAAACACATGGATAATTGATTAGAACTATAGCTCAACCATCCATATAATAAGTGCTTGAAGTTCATGCGAACCATTTGAGCATTTATCAAAAAATTTGTTCCGGGGGCGGGGGCGCTGCCCCCTTGACCCCCGCGACCTGACCGGGCAGGTCGATCCCCGCGACTTGACCGCGCATGTCAATCCGCGGACGAGGGCGCACGAAGGCGAGTTTGGCAAGGGCTTGAAACCTCATGAACTAGGTGCATATGAACACTTTGAAACACACATGTTCTAAGGTAAGGATCAAGTTTTGGGCTAAGAATCAATAGATAAAACTCAATCATCCTAAGTAAATTATTCATGAAATAACCTCATGGAACACTCAATACCAAGGAGTGTATAACAGGGTAAGAGCCTTACCAATGGTTCATGATAGTACATGACATATACCACCTATTTTGGATTGTAGAGGAGCATGGTGATTATCCACATGTTTCGTTCACCAAGTGACTGCCATGAGTTTAATCCTCTTGTAACACCAATCATATGCAAACCAAGGATCAAGATCATGTAATCATTACCATTTGCCATCCGAACCATGCAAGTTTAGTTATCATCACGTAATCACACATTAAGTTTAGTGATCATCAAAACCATAACTCAACAAAGAGAAGTTTTTACGAGCATTTAAGTCTAGTACATGCCTCGTGTCCGTAAGGACACACGTTGTTTAGACGCAAGTATCATTAGGTAATTGGTATGATAGACTATCATGCCACGGATTGAACAGAGATAGCAATGTCACCTCATGACATATCGGACCTCATTTCCTTGATGAGGAAACATATTTCTCAGCAACTAGGCCATTACTCTGCCTTGATTTTTCTTTTTATAACACTGCAGAGTTAACAAGGGCACTTCATGACATGTCTAACCTTAATTTCTTTATGAGGAGATATATTCCTCAGTGAACCAATGTCATTGCTCTGACGATTTTTGACATTAGGAATCCCACAAAATCATATTGTTTAAAAATAATACTTAGACAGAAGTTTCTCAATCATAAAAGCCTTTGTACTTAAAATAAACTTTCAGATTTCAAAAGGCATAATTGGTCAACAACATGAGAAACTGGTTTAAGTCTATTAAGCCCGAACACAAACATTTTCAAGGCGTTTAGACTTCAAGACACAAGAAATCATTAACGTTAAACCAAAATCTTTCATGTTCGAGGTAGTTACAAATCTCTATAAAAGAAGATTCTTCTTGAATATTTACTCTGATAAATAATCTTAATAACAGATAGAGAATCCTCCAAGAAGTTCGGGCCATTTGAATCTCAAGTTGAACCACAAAAGGATTTTAGCAATATTGTGCAGTGGCTTGGTAAAGAAAAAGAGAGTGTTGAATGAGTAGTAAGCGAGAATAGATGATGAACACTCCCCCTTTGGTTATGGATTGATCTCAGATTGGTATGAATGAGATATATACAGCATATGCAAGGAAGTGTCGACACTTGCACCAGATGGTGTCGACATCAGAGCTCAGGTAGGAGGCATTTTTCAGCCAGGCTGAACAGAGAGGTCGACCTGTCAGTGTTGTGAGGTCGACCTGTTTGACTGTAGGATAGAGTTTTGACGATTTTCAAGAAGAATAAACTTCCCCTGAGCATGTGCATGGAGTATGCAACCTATGTTTTAAGTGAGCACATGATGCATGAAAAATGATGCCATTTTTGGGTCCTTTTTAACATTGAATGTATGAGATCACAATATGATGCAATCATGGATTTTTTGAAATGCATTCTGAATAGACATGCAAGTTGGTAAACCATGAAATGCAAGAACTCCCCCTGACTTTGTGCATTGAGTGTCTGAATACTGAGTGCATCACATGCAATGGAATCAATGCAGGGAATTTGATGAATTATTCATATGAACATCTAGACTGTTCTAATGATGGGCTGACCTTTAGTACCTGGGGAAGAACTGAAGTCTTAAGACCACCTCACGCATGATGTGGGTTTCCAGACAGAAGTGATTTATCCTTCTCCCATCTTACCATTTTATATACCAAGAGGTCATGCAGAGTTGGGTCCCTTGAACATGAAATGCATTATGTGGCATGAAATTTCAAGTTGATGCTCAAGGACCACAACACATCCATATGCAATGCATTTCTTCCCTTAGCTGCAAACTCTTAAACTGCCCCTCTGTCCAGTGCTCATGGAAGTTGAGACAACCAATCAGCATGTTATTTGTTCATGAGAGTGATGATTGGAGATATATGCAGCCATGGAAGGCATCATCAGTAATAATGATCAAGAATGCTAAGCAAGAGGTTCGCATGGCTATTAAATGATAGAAAGGATCAATCAGCAACTCAATCATCAATATGATTTTATGATAAATTTTTCATGGATTGCAAAGCTGAATTAACTGATCTTTGGTACAAACACCATTTGATATACCATAGGTCAACCTGGTGAAAGCAGGTACTCTAGCTTAGATGTTTATCTCACATCATGGGGGATTTTTCAGCAGTTCAGGGAGACAATTTCTTACATGATTTATTGATAACAAGACCACTTTACAATGCAATGACTACGATGCAAGCCTATCATGCAAAGGTTGAACACATAAGGATTATTTACATACCTGTGCCTTGAGCATTTATTCTTTTGACCATCCATTGTTCAGCTCCAAGGCATCCTACATTCAAAATTCTCATTTGAAATTTTTAGGTACCCAAGCTTGCTTGAGTCCTTGTTGGTTAGCAGTAGTTCTAGCAATTCAACTTCTTTTCTTTGCAGCCTTCTGGTCACCCACTCTCATCCAGGGACAATAATTGGATGTATGTCCATATTCACCACAATAGAAGCAACGCACAGGGTGTTTACCATTTTTTCTGTGCACATGTGCATTGTTCCATTGCGAGTGAGCATATATACTGTTATGTTGATCATGAGAGTAGCTCCTACCTCTCAGTCGCCAGCAGTACTGGACTGTGTGGCCAATCTTTCCACAGTGGTAGCAGCAAGGAAGGTGATTTCTGTTGAAGACCATGGGGAGTGTCGACCTGTCCGAATGGAAGTGTCGACTCTTCTGATTCCCCATGCGGTTCAGTGCAAAGTTCTGCTGCATACTTCCTCTGTCAGAGTTGACCTATCTTTTGCCCTTGATTTCAACAATAATTCTTGAATTCTTTCCTACTCTTAGTTCATCATTTTTCAAGGTGAGACAGTCAAGTACAGTGTGACCAAGCATGCCACAACAAAAGTAATAAACATTCACTTTATGAGAGGCACGGTAGTCATCGTGGCTTTTCCTGTTGTGCATGTCAAGACTAGCAGACTTAGGTTTCTATTTTTGCATGAGAGCCTTCTCTTTCTGCTTACCAATGCATTTTCAATTTTTCTGAGCAGTATGCGGTATTGGAAGGTGGTAAGAAGTACTGGCTTCATTCTTACCCTTGACAGAAGTGATGCAGGCCTTGCTTCCGAAGGATCGTTGGTTTTCGAGTTTGTAACCCAAATCTCCCTCATGATGACTTACTGTTGTTTCCAAGAGTCTGTTCATGCTTTCCTTATCCTGCATACACTTAGACAGAGAGTCATTTAAATCTTTGATTTCATTCTCCAATGAGGAGACGTGCAGCTCGGTTTCAGCGAGGTCCTCCTCACACACAGTCAATTGCTCATTGAGCATAGCATTAACCCCCTTATAATTTACAATCTCCATTTGAAGTTCATTCAGTTTTTCAGAACTATCATGGATAATACCCTTGCCCTTCTCGTGAATGGACAGTCTTTCAAGCAACATGTCATTTTGTTCTTTTACCATTTTTATTTTTTCAATTAACCTTTTATCAGGGATTAGCTTATCCGACATGGTTTATTCATTAGAGATTGATTTAGGTTGGTTTTGAAGTTGTCTTATGATTTCTTCCAACCTAGTGATTTCAGTTTGAAGGATTCCATTTTCATCTGTTAGGCATGTAATGGTTTGCTTATTCACATCCAAGTCAGAGGTGAGAGTGTCATTTAGCTTTTCAAAAGTTGAACAATTGTTAAAGAAAGGACTTTCATTATGACAGATTGGTTGGATTTTATGTTTTCGAACAGTCTCTTCCAACCTTATGATTTCTTCTTGAAGGATTCTGATTTCATCGTTTAGACACACGATGCTTTGTTTGTTTAGATCCAAGTCAAAGGCAAGAGTATTGTTGAGCTCTTCAAGGTTGGAACAATTTTTACAAGCACGACTCTTCCCTTGACTACTTTTCTTCAAATCCTTTTTCAATCTTTTGTTTTCAGATTTCACCTTTTTGTACTGCTCGATCAACTGATCATATGCACTCATAAGCTCTTCAAAAGTAAAGTCTTCAAAATCAGAGCTTACCTGAGATGAGGTGGGATTGATTGACTGCTCTGATCGATCAGCCATAAGGCATTGATACTCTTGATCTTCTTTCTCATGGATGTTCATCAACACCTCCAGAACTTGCTTAGCTGTGCTGCAGGTAGATACAAGATCAAGTAATCTGTCATCAACCGCAGCTTTGATTAAATTTAGTGTAGCAAGGTTATTGTTATGTTTGGTTTTATGTTCAGCTGACCATACATTTGAATCTGATGACAGCTCATTTGGACTAATGTATATAAGGTTCCACAATTGTGGATCTGTGAATTTGACATAGACGTACATTCCTCTCAACCATATTGAAAAATCTGAACTATCAAAAATAGGTGGAGAAACCTTTGAAGCATGTGTAGCAGATAAAGCCATTTTCTCAAAATGCACTAAGATCTTTCCCTGCAGATCGTAGGATCTGTAAATAGCAGAGCTTAGCTCTGATACCAATTGTTGGGTCCCACGGAGTGCAATCGAATCTAGAAAGGGGGTTGAATAGATCCTATTAATAACTTTGGCCTATTTAAATCGTGACTCCTTAAAAATATAGACTACTCCTATAAGGTAAATGAATCACATAAGCACACAGTGCAGCGGAATAGATAGGAATGGAACAAGTAATAACGTTAAACCCAATACCCAGTTCAGACAGGTCGACACTCCCAGCGGGCAGGTCGACACTTCTTCAGTAGGATCCAGCTATGAAGTGAGCTGGGGTCTACTCTTCAGGGTAGTGAGGACAATAACTGGATACAAGCTCACAATGTATACAACCCACAACACAAGGATTTTAAGGTGGTTCGGTTGTTAGCCCACAACCTACGTCCACCCTTCACCAAACTCGGTGAGGCTTTCCAGCTGACACACAGCTTGATCCGCTGAGCAACACAGCTTGCTTACACAGCTGAGCAGCACAGCTTGCTTTCTGCTAACTAACAGCTTGAACCATCCAGAGGATCTGATCCTCTCTTCCTCTGAAACCACAGAGGGAACCCGGTCCCTAAACAGGGGATCAGAGAAGCTAGATGTATTTGTGATAGACGAACCGTAACAAATAGAAACTCAATACTGCAAGTGCAGTGGAGAATTAGTAGAGACAATGTAGACACCAACTGAAGGAATGGATCAAGACATCAGAACTGGTGAGTGCAGTGACAAGATTGGATCCAAGCATCCTTTTCTTCAAGCACCGGTAGACTGCAAGATTTTTCTTCTGTCTCAAGGCTGCTCTCTCTTCTTCTTCTTCTTCTTCATCATCATCATCATCTTCTTCTTCTTCTCTCACAGCACTGGACTAAGTCCAATAGGTGCTGGGGCTGCTCTCACGTTACTTAAGAATATTCTTCATAGATTGGTCTAGGGCGTGGCACTTTGTGGACGACAGCAGCAGTAGCTTCAGTTGAGTAAGCTTGGTATAAATAAGAAGACTAGTTGAGAAAGCCTAGGAATATTGCACGCCAGGAAGTCTTCCTTTGGACCAGTGGATCAACAAAGTATTCCCTCCAAAGCTTCCTTGAAGCGTGCGCCAGAAGGTGAGAGCTAGAATGTCTTTTAGAGCGAATGCCATGTGTGATGGTGATAATCAATAAGAGGACGGTGACCAAGTCCCATAACATTTAATGCGCTACTTGTTGTGATCTTCCTATTGGCTGGACGCACCTTTAAGTACAAGGATAGGTACGATGGCAGACACTGTGAAGGAGCAGACCATATCTCCCTTTAGATAGCATCAGATATTTACAATAACTCTCCCTCAGATATGCAGTCTTCTCATTCTGCTCAAATGTTCTCTAATGCGTACAATGGCTGGTTGGACAACCCATTGGTCGACAGCAAGATGGTGGTAGACTACGAAGTGTCCTATTTCCAGTAGTAGATAGTATGGACAGGCAGACAATGAAGACTTACATCACGGCAGACAAAAGTGGCTCTTCCTACTGGATTTCTGACAAAACCATCTCCAAAAGGTAGACAAATGAGTGATAAGATGGTAGAGCACGGGTCAGACCTCGGGACGTGGTCCAGACCCCAAAATCCTTAATTTTAATGATTTGCGATTCCTTTTTATCTCTCTAGGTGGCCCACTGATCTGACAGTTTATTGGCTTGAGGATTTCTGGAAGAACAAGGGTATCGACCTCCTGTATGAAAAGAGTCGACACATCTTATTAGGATAGCCAATTTAGCACTTCCTGGAAGAACAAGGGTGTCGACCTCCTGCGAGGTAAGTGTCGACACAACATAGTGACATAGCCAATAGAGCGCTTCCTAGACGAACAAACGGTGTTGACTTCCTGTGACATAAGTGTCGACACTTCTTAGTAGAATAGTCAATAGAGCACTTCTTGTAAGGCAAATGGTGTCAACCTCTTGAGAGAGACAGGTCGACACATTCCTTTGACCTTCTTTGGGTAGATGGTGCTTGGGAACTGCGTGCTCCGATCTTGACTTGAATATGTTCAGACCTTGATGCTTGGATCTTGAGAAATGCTCAGACTTGATTTGAGCGTGAACCTTTAGCAGTTTGCACGGACCTTGTCTTGCCATAAGGTGAACATGCACATACCTTACTTGTTTGAAGGAGGCATTGCATAGACCTTCATCAATGTGCTTTAGACTTTGTCTTCATATGTGCACGGACCTTCTAGTGTTGAAGAAAGAATGTGCATCGACCTTGTATCGCATGGATGACAAGTGTGCACAGGCCTTGTTATGTGCTGGCCGGAGGTTGCACCGACCTTGATCTTTATAAGTGCTCAGCCCTTGGTTCATAGGAACAGAACCTTGCACCGTCCTTATTTAGCACAGGGAAAAACCTTAACATGTGCTAGCAGAAGTTGCACCGACCACGTCTTTCTTGGTCTATTGAGTAATGGCTGCAGTGTCGACACATCTGTTGTTGGAGTCGACACTTCTCTTATGATACTTCAGTGTGTATATCATCTCCAGCAGTTGCATTTGCCTTGACTACATGGATTTCTATGAAACCATAATTCTGCCTTGATTCTTGTGCAGCCTAATGCTTCAATCTTTGTGCCAGTGTGGGCTTGACCTGAAATGCATGAGTGTTTGTCGCTATCAAATGCAGGTCAAACTATATTAATGAATCATAGTCAGACATCATCGAAACAAAAGAATGTTATACACAAGCCCAACATACATAGTCAGACATCATCAAAACAATAGAGTTACACATGTTATACACATGCCCAACAAAGTTTACCTCCTCATCAACACTTTCTTTGTGGCTTTGCAAGGTATCACCCATGAGACACTTGTGTTGTTGTTCCTTTTTATAGGTAGCAACTAGTTTGTCCCAGATTTTCTTCGTAGACCTAGAGGAAGACACAAATGGAAAGATGTTGTCATTAATAGCATCTAGCAAGATATTTAGAGCTCTAAGATTTTCATTGTTCTTCATCCTGTACTGTCTGTCCATTTAGGCATATTTTTGGGAAGTTTGTGTGGACCTTTGGAAATGATATTCCATTGGTTTGAATTTTCTGCATTTACAAAAGTGCACATACTACCTATCTAGGTAGAAAAATATGAACCATCAAACATCGAAGGATGTACCAAGGGAATCAAATCAGAGTTACAACCCATGATCATAGAAGCACCCGTGCAGCAGGATCCTCTCTGCAGATGGTTAAATCTGATCTATTAGAGACCAGCTTTGATACCAATTGTTGGGTCCCAAGGGGTGCAACTGGATCTAGAAGGGGGGGTTGAATAGATCCTGCCAAAAACTTTGGCCTAATTAAAACTCTTGGCTAATAAAAACATAAACCACTCCTATAAAGCAAATGAAACACTTAAACACAATGCACATCAGATCTGATAGAAATAGCTCAAAATAGTACGACAGAAGACAGTGCACAAACGGCTGAGGTTGACACTCCCAAGTGGTGAGGTCGACACTCCTTCAACGGATCACAACTATGTACAGAGCTGAGGTCGGCACTGCTATGTAGTGAGGTCGACACCCCTTTAGAGATGGTTAAGAACTAAGTGAGATCGATTGCACTGGACAGCAGGGATCACAATACACATCAACTATGTATGAACTGACTAGCTGTGTGTGTGTGCTTTTGTGATCAACCAGAATCTCATATACTGAGATTGGGTGCTCATCGAACCTCTAGTGTGTGTGTGAGTAATGTGTGCAATGGAAAACAATCAAGATTGCATACGTTGAAGCTAGCACACAAACCTGTGAATGGGAATAAAGAATACTGAGCAATAAAACAAGATGCACAACCCACTACACTGGGATTTTTAAGGTGGTTCAGTTGCAAACCCGCAACCTACGTCCACCCCTCACCAAACCCGGTGAGGTTTTACCACACGAGGATGAAGTCCTCCACCCACCACCCACACACACACACACACACACACACACACACACACACACACACACACACACACACACACACACACACACACACACACACACACACACACACACACACACACACACACACACACACACACACACACAAGGGCGAACCTCACACACACACATACATGGGGGCGAACCCCCCCCCCCCCTCCACACACACACACTGACAAACAAAGAAACACACGCTACAAGTGCAGCAGAAACACTGTGATAGACTCACAAGACCATACAAGGCTGAGCACAGCCAAGTACTCACTTCCGGCCTCTAAGCAGAGCACCGGACACACACTGAAATACAGATTAGAAATTACAAATGAAAAGCAAAAAGACTATAGGAAAAACACATGTAGCTTCAGATACAGATCTGGAAGCTAGTGGCTGCAACTTTAGATATAGATCCGAAGATCTTCTTCTTCAAGCTCAGGTTGGCTACAAGGAGGGCTGCACTCCTTCCTTCCTCTTTGTCTTTGAACAACACTAGTTTGGGTCGAACCAGAGCTAAGCTGCTAAGGCTTTATGTCTGCTCACTCTTCTTCTCTACATCCTTTCTCTTTTCTCTTACAGCACTGGACTGGGTGGGCCTTAGTGCTGGGCTGCTCACACACTCCCTTTTTCTTCTCACAGATTTCTTCTTGGATGCTCAAGGGGCGTGGCTATCTTCCAGGGCAGCAGTAGCTTCTCCAAAGGAAGCTTCAAGTATTTATAGAAGAGCAAGGTAGAAACTTTCCCTCCAAGAAGTCTGGTTTCAAATTCAAATAATTTACTTTAACCACAGACCTTCTTTCAGCGGAGCCTGTCTTGATCCAGCGGGAATAAGGAAGCAGCTAGAAAGCTTACTTTTCCTTCAAAACTCTTTTCATGACTTTATAGAAAATATTCTATAGGATACTTCTCTTGAGCTGTAGTGTAGTCCTAGGATAGGACTGTGGTCGGTAGAGACCTTTTGTGAGATTTGGTGGCAAAGAGAACAACTTGGTCCAGTGTGCACTAGAGGGCAAACAACCTGGACAGTCCTTTCTTAGGATAGAAAGGGCAGTCTTCTGGTAGAGAAGACCTTTGCATATTTGGTGGCTGACAGGATCTTTGTCCAAAAAGATGTTCTGACCTGTTATAATGAGATGGCAGATCCTCTGACTCGTGAACCTTCTCCAGACCTCAAAAGAGGTGTTTTTGGAGGTTTGCGCTTATAATTAATGCTCTCTGGATGACTTGGCGTACTTGATCGAATGTGAAGAGAAGCTTCTGGAAATAGCATGAGGTTGATCTGCTGATATAGTGAGTTGTAAACAGGTCGACCTGTCTTGAAGAAACTGCATTTATAACGGCTTCTGGGAGGGCCTAAGGTCGACCTCCTGTAGAAGTGAGGTTGACACTGCTTGTGTTGGTCGCTTTCCAGAGTGGTGGTTGCGATAGTGAAGTCGACGCTTCTGATGGGAAGGTCAAGGCAACCATGAAGAACAGCAAGTGAGCTGTTTGATGTGTGTGTCTGAGGTCGACACTCTGAGAGATTGAGGTCGACACTTCTTTGCAGAACTTTGTTTATAACGACTTCTGGAAGAACCTAAGGTCGACCTGCTGTGAAAGTGAGGTCAACACTGCTTTGGAAAAACACGTTTATAACGCTTTCTGGGAGAGCCTGAGGTCAACCTACTGATGGAGTGAGGTTGACACTGTCTCTGAGCTGCTTGGGCTTTTCTTCCGTCTGTGAAGGCCTGAGGTCGACACTTGAAAGCCTGAGGTCAACCTATCTTTTAGGTTCTGTTCAACCTTTGCAACTAAGTCCCACCATATGCATAACTCCTTGGATTCTGTGCATACCTTATGCATTTGCACCTAAGTTGGCTGGCCCTGTTCATACCCTTTGGTTCAATGCATCATATCTCATTACTCCATTGCATGAGATCTTCATACTGCTCATCTTCTTTTATCTTCACATGGTTGCGCTGACTTTGGCCTGAAACTTATAAATGTTGGCATTATCAAATCCTTATAAGACTCATCAATGAGTCATAGTCAAACATCATCAAACCAAGAATAGAATCAAGCATGTTCCACACATGCTCAACACGTCCTACCTAGCATTGGTTGTTGACGACCCACGGCCCTTAACAATTCATACTTTGCAGATATGGCCAACATGGAGTCAAGGGGTTATGTTCCAGAAATATCATGAATGAAGTTCCAAAGGAAATAGCATGACATAAACAGTATGGACAATATTCAAGAAGAATATAGGGTTAACAGTACCTTAGACAATCCAATCTTGGACTTATAAATCATAGCCAAATCGAAGAAAACAAACTCGAGGCACTGGGTTAAACGCGGTAGTGAATAGTGCCGTGGTGTTACAGAACACAGTTAATCGTGAGGCCATGATCAGACAGAAGATCCAGATATGGGGTCTTACACAGAACGCGGTCATGGTAACAACCGTGAGCAATTGAACGCGGTCTCTGGGCTGGATGATTTCAGATCAGGGCTGACAGAGCCCGAATAGAACCCCATTCTATGGGTCCAAAGGCCGATCGAACCCTATCCTACACAGTAGGATGAGGTTTCCAGCGATTTTCAGGATTTTTGTGGTACAACCAGCTCGACGTCCTTGTGGGAATCCAAAGCTCGCGAAGACTTATGGAGGCCTTGATGAAGAAGTTCCAGTCCAGTCGAAAGGAATATCCGATGGAGGGTCCTCACTTCACCAAGAATAGTGTTCCTATCTCACTACCAGAAACCAATAGAAAGCGGTAGGTTAATGTCACCGGAGTGACAAAACCTTAAAAGTAATATATTCATGATGTATCCCTAGATAAAATCATGAATGCACTATCAATAGAACAATCATGCAATAAACATGCTATCATGAGTCAAATTTCAAGTTACCAAGAGGTTAACTACTCTTTTAAACATGATATGATCATTAGAGATAAGGTGAGAATGTAAAATCAAAAGGACCAAAAACAAGGTTCATGAACTTAGGGGAACTAGGATTAAAACATATTTCTTAGATTCATTAGTTAGTTCAGATGACGTGCAGGCATGAAAACATACATCTAGACTCACTAACCCTCACTTATCATGCTGGACATGGCACTAGAGTTCTTGAGAACTCGTGCCAGAATGCGGTCATGAGATGGGCCGCTATCAGGACGCGGTCATCTGGAAGGCTACATTCATATAAAATTACCTAATTTAAGAAAAAATCGCAGAAAGAGAAACCACATTTAAATAAAAAAACATGCAAGGTCACGGTCTAGGGGGGACCGCATTCATGAAAATTAACTATTTTTTATATTAAAATAGTATAACAAAAAAATCATGTTTAATTTTAAAACTTATGGTCGCGGTCTATCATCCCACCGCGTTCAGAGACAAGGTTCCTCGGTGGGCCGCGACTACGAACAGAGAACCATTCTGGCAAAAAAACCCTAAAAATGGCAATATCCCGTCCATGATTCATGAAATTCATGCAATAGAGCCCCTAAAAATTGGGGGAAATGATACAGGAAGATAAAGGACATGTAGATGCACTTGTTTGAACTATTAATTTAAGGTTTAGCCCGAGAGATCACCTACCTTTGAGCCGGATTAGGAAGAAGATGAAGAAGAACGAAGAACAACACAACTTCAAAGAAAACCCACGAATGCTCCTCCTACATCGGTCCTCCCATGCCTAGCAGGTTTCTCCTACGATCTAAGGTCGACTATGGAGGCTATGGGGTCCTATTTATAAGATTTAAGGCACCTAAGAGTCCTAATTAGATCAAGGAAACCTAGATAGGGAAGAACTCTGAAAATTATGATTTATATCTATATCTAGGGATGCCCTACCACATCTAGATCAAATTAGGGTTAGGGTTTAGGTTAGATTCGACCTCCTCTTAGTGGATTAGGATTTGGTTGAAGTTATTAGCCCATTAAGGTTACATTAAAACTAATTTAGCCCGTTTAAAACAAAGGTTTTAGACATTCTAAATTTTAGGGATTAATTTAGCCTTTTAGCCCATTAAGTCTTAATTTATTGGCCCATTATATTTCACTTAATTTCCATTATAATTATTCTAGTTCTTTCCCTTTTTATATTCTTTACACTCATTTAATTAGTCTTATAAAAATCGGGTTGCTACAGTCTCAGCTATAGTACCCCCCTCTCCAAGGGCCCCAGTAACTCGAGCCTCGGACGCCTCACCCATCTCTCCACTATCATCTCCAGGGCTAGGGGCGGAGCCGTCCGAAGTCTCTGAAAAATCCTCTGGAGTACCGGACGAGGAAGATGTCCCTGCGCATCGCCAGGCAACGAAGATAACCATATTAACTCAGAAAACAACCTTTCCTTACTTAAAGAAAAAGGGCAGCGGTGCATGTTACCGGTCGGACCACCGCTACTGGAGCTATCCTCCCAGCTACTTTATTCTTTAGCCCGCTCTGCCATGCCCGAGAAAGTCGTTCCCTCACCATCTATGCCCACTCCCACTCCTGAAGGCCGCAGCTCACCCTCTGTCAAAAGGGTGGCGACATCTGCATAAGGACCCAGATTAGTATACAACAAGCGATGGACAAGTACACTTTCCAGCCAGAAGAAGTCTAGACAAGCTTTGCCAGTAGGGCTATCTCCCGAGAAAACACCCTCAATATCAATGTCCTCAGTTCTCCCTTTCGAGGGGCTGGGAACACAAGAGTCTCCACCAAATGCTCTTATGGCTGTCGTTGGCAACACATCTCCGACAAGAGAAGTTGGTGCGTCTGCATTAGAACATATTATTATGCAGCTAGTATCAACAAAAAAAATTTGTCACGACAGGACAACCAGCTACTTACATGAAGGCCCTGATGTGCTGTACGTGGCCCAACTCACGGTGTAAGTCGGAAAATCCGATGGTAAAGGTGGGAATGGCAATAATAATATGAGAAGCAATGACAAAAAAATTTGTCACCCCAACCCAGTCGCAGTTTCTAAAGGGGCTACAACATACATTCACACGCATAAGTGAATCAGAACTATGAGAAGCAATGACAACAGACAAAGATAGAAGAATCATAGGCCTAGAATACTCACTCAGTGTTGGCTCTTCCCAGACATCTTTCTCCCTCATTAAGGCATGCAAGGGCACGCCAGTCTCTACCTCTCCTCCTATGCGGGCACGTTTGGGGCGCGGCTGAAGATCCCCGCTCCCACCACCTGATGATGCCCCTACCGAGGAGTCATCGCCTGCCGTGGGAGATCCTACCAGATCAGTGATCAAAATTATGTAACCAACATAATGCAAATGTCAAATTAAGGTACAAGAAGATACGTCTTACCATCCGGTCCATAAGATGTAGCAGGAATAAGTACGAGCTGCTCTAACCTCAGCACAACGGCTCGGGTGACCTGTCTGACGGGCTCCTCCAACTTGCCAAAAGTACGAGCTTGTTCCATGTAAGGAACAAACTCACTGGCCCAATCACTCAAATAGTAGGGATGATGTGCCGCCTCCAGCTCACAACTGCCGCATTCGCAAAGTTCCCTTCCAGGAGCACTATATCATATGGGTGCCCCAAGTCCAGCTCGCAGTCTTGTAACAACTGGGTTCACCACGTCCGAACCTAACTAGAACCTGCTCTAGCGACCCTCAAAGTTGAGGCCACTCGTGATGCTCGCGAGGCTCGACGTGGCCTAACCGGAGCTAAAACATCTCCTGGAGACACCAGACTCCTGCCTCGCAACTGGCTGGTGATCCACTCAATCTCCTGGCTGATCCGGGAGAATCGTCCTCTCAGAAGTCCAGTGTATGGGTGAATGGGAGGCAAATCCTCTCGCAGTAGCCGCTCCTCCTCTACCTTTCTCAAGGCCTGCGCCCTCTAGTGAAACAGACTACTATGCTAGAACCACCAATGAGCATAATGAACATCAAAATGCCCCGGTGAGTAGGCTCCGGAACCGGCAAGGTGGCTGGTCCACCCCTATTGCTGAAATCCCACCTTACTGCGGACACTAAATTGGCATCCTTGCTCTTGTATACCTAGGCAGAGAAAGGGAACTTCATGCTCAACGGAATAGCCTGGTCATACCCAAAGTTTCTCGTGAAACGATGGGGACAATACGGCTCCAGAACTGTAGTGCTCGCTCGATGCACAGCTAACATGGTCGGTCGGGTGCTGAACATTCACTCAACAAAAACAAAGTCGGGCGGCTCCCAAAATCCTGGCAAAGTATGGGTTGGTCCCGCCTCGGTCCGGACAACCACCGGCCTACAACCCTTCAAACAATAGTCGAAGGGTAAGCCTCTGTCACCTCTGCACGGGAGGAAAGAAAGGACTCACCGGGTGTCCTCCAGCTTACTCTGCATGTCACTGTCCCACTGACTCGTGAAGCCGAACAACAACGGAGCTGTCGGGTTTGCCACCTCCCCCATGTCACAAACCCTGGAAAAAGAAGGCCGGCCCAAGCACTCAAGTAATGTGTCGGCATCAGAATGCTCTTCTTCCTCGACGTCAGGTGTCCTACTAGTGCTCCGAACCCCTGATAAATGTTAGCCAGTGCCGCCGGGGCTAGCGCTAACCTCTTGCCCTCTGCCAATAGGCATGCAGGCCACAACAACTCTACCCTCAATAGACCATCTTCCCCGTAGGGAACTACAAAGGTCGCCAGCCAGTATGCTAAGTATGCGGCCAGATATGCCATATCAAGGAGGTCATGGGGATTCCACCCCTCTCTTGGTGCATATATGTATCTGGAATATGTCCGGAAGTGAAGCTCAATCTACCGATACTCTTCCCATGGCATCTGATCTTTGGAAAATTCATTATAAAATCAAAAGGGTCCATTATAGAAATGACGGACCCAACCATGTAATGTCACCCTCTCGGTGTGAGCTGGCCTATCTCTCCCAGCACGGGCTAAGTCCCTCCAGGTCTTGAACAAGCATCTGTAGCTGTGTGCCATCTGGTATTGACCCCGACCATAAGTTTGGCTCCGGTGGAGGTCATCCAATATCACCTCCTCATATCCCTCGCCAACTATGGGAAGCCCTGAAATCCTGTGAAGAGACCATAAGTCAAAATAAGTCTCTCCTTCAGCTATTCCAAAGGTATTCCACCTACAACAGAATCTCTCTGTGAATGGCTGTAATAGACCAGCATAACAAGGATACCTGTACAATGCTGCTGTAACTACATGTCGTATCCTGGCCTTCTCCAGTGGTACTCGGTAATGATGGATCACCCCCATCAACCACTTTGTTACTCCCAGGTGATAATAATGGGATGTTGCCATAGCCCAACTCCCATACCAGCTCGACACTGTCTGCTTCAGGATCCCGTCTGGAATACAACGCTACTCCACATTATGCTCTGTATATGCCAACCCTGATGGCTCCAGAAACAATCCTACCACTGCACTCGAATCAGCCCGGTGGTGACCATGTAAGTCCCAGGTAGCTGGACTCAAAGCTGCCTCCTTAACCCTGAACTTTGTCACTCGGCCAAAGAATCCCAGACACTCGACACTAGGAAACTGATGCTGCAGCTAGAAGTCTCTCAGGAAGCTGGGATAGCCGAAAATACAAGCACCTCACAGGCTGTTATAGACACTTTTTGAATGTCTATTGTTTATTCATTTATTTATTTTATTTATTTAGTACGTGGGCGTGCCAGTCATAAAGTGACGATTTGTTCTAGCTTTGAAGAAGCCACTGGTGTGCGCCGTCTGACTGATCAGATGATGGTGAGTGTCGTGTCGGGACTAAAATCCACCGTGCCATAAAGGCCACAACATTAATTACATCTCCTCGGAGGAGAGAACACCATTGATTAGTCGCCATAAAAAGGGGCCCTACGGCCGAAAGAATTATGCTAAGTGTTTGATTAAATAAAAAGAGCGTGGCAAGCTTAAACTGATAAATGCACATGTTCATTTATTAATTCATTTAAAGCCTCTTGTTCATTTGTTTATTTGTGTTTTCTTTTCTTTTATGGGTTAGCTGATTTCTTTATAAACAAGCCAAATGATGCGGAGAAACAATTTGAATTGATAGGAAAGCCCCCCGAGGTAAGGGAAAAAACAAGGGGAGACAAGGTTAGATCGTTGTTGGCCATTCACGGATCGTTTAATATTCAGACGCTAATCCGGATTGGAAACATATGAGATATGCACGGTGCACGTGTAGATGTATGCCGTGGGCATGGCAAACGTAATGCTTGACTTCATGGGGGATGGGATCAATTCCCAATGGGGGAACCCAGTTCAATGAGTTATCGGCCCAGAGCAGCATGTGGCCATGGCCATGACGGGGGTGGTCCCCGTGGTCCAAGCACGATTTGCATGGGCATCATTAATGTTCCCTTGTCCAGGGTCCAGGGGAGATGAAGTCTCCGAAATGCATGTCAGCACATGCGTGTTTTGGCATTTTATCTTGTTAGTTTTAATTCCGCTTGAGCATAGATTTTTATTCCATTTACATGTTCTTTATAATTTTTCTTTGTTTAAATTATATTATCAAGGCCCTTTCCTTCTTATTTGGTATTTATTTCATTTTTTTATTTATTACTATTACTTTTTATTTTCTTTATGCCCAAAGTTGGGCGACTCTGCATAAGGCATGGCCTACCTTGCCTTGGGCTGGGTCGACTCTGCCTGAGGCAGGGTCGACTCCGCCTCAGGCGGGGTCGACTCCGCCTGAAGGGCCAAGGTGTTTTTCTTTGTTTTCTTTTTTTTTGAAGCGGGGGGGGGGGGGGGGGGGTTCGGTCCACTGAACCAATGTGGTCGGTCGACCAGCCCTCCCAGAAGAAGGGGGGCTACCGGGTGGGTCGACGCAACTGCACGCTGCGTCGACCCATCGCGCGATCGGTCGACCGAAAGTTTAATTCGGTCGACCGAATCCCTGTGCTGCACTTTTTGTTCTTTTCATTTTTGTTCTTTGTTCTTTTCACTTGAAGAGGCCATATGGCAAGAGTAAGATTAGTTAATGCATGGACTCTTAGCAAATGCGGGGAAATGACCACATAAAAATTTGCACACGGGGTAGATAGTTCCGGTACTTGGCAGAGTGCTTGACTCATGCATAGTGGCGGTCTCCAATAGGACATAATCCGATCTTCTACTCATCACCATTTTATATACCCAGAAACCATGACATTCAAGCATACATAGAATGCAATATGCATGGGGTTTGATTAATATTCACAAGGGATGTGGATCCTAAAATGAAAATAGAAGAGCATGCGTATGATGCTAAGGTTGGTAGTGACTGTAGGGTATTCCCCCTTTGCTCATGAGAAACCAGTTGATGTGACACAAACTAGGGGAGCAACGGGGAAAATATGATGTCCCTCGGACCTATCGTTGCAAGCACACTAGTAAAGAAACAGACTTGATTTCGGCGAACTAGCTCACACGGCGCGTCCCACTTCCCAGGGTGACTCGAGGATGGATGGTCAAGTCCGGGGACCAGACCCTTGCTGGTTGGGGTGATGGCAATGCTGAGATGGAACCCTCCCTTAGAATTAGAAGCTCCCGTGTCAACGGGGCAGACCACGCACCTTGGGGCACGGGTAGCGCTCACACTCTCTCCCGCTATGGCAACCTGACGAAGCTGGGTAGCAGGGCTCAGAAATGATAATGGACTACATAACTTACGAGGAAGAGGGGAAGGAGCTCACCTAGTCGGCTTGATGAAGTCGACTCCGATCGAAGACGAGGGCGAGCGGGGAAGGATGGGGAACCCTACACGCCGCGCCGATGAAGCTTGTGGCGACCTGTTCTGTATAAAGCAACTCCTCACGCAGAAGGGATGACTCTGGGGAGTGGATTTAGTGCTTCTTACAAAATTATACCTCCACACAGGGAGGGGCTTTCAGCCAGGCAGGCACGGGGAGGGGAGGAAAGGAAAGGATGCTGACTTGCTCACTAACGGTGCTGGCAGTAGAATTACCGGGGAAAGTTTGCTGTCACTCGAGCACCAAGGTGGGTTCGCGCCGCTTTATTGGACCTCGGGGACAATGCTTCAAGGATCTGGGACATAGCCGAGGTGAGCCGGAGGCGGTGGAGCACCATTCCCAGGTGGAATTAGTCGATCTTCCCCGTTCTACCCGCACTCAGTCTAGTAGGACAGAGGATCACTTCCAGAGCTGCTGTCAGTAGTCCAGACCTCCGTTTGGGGCAAGACTAGTTCTGGATCGTCGGAGAGCAAGTCGATCACGTCCACTAAGAAAACCAGGCTTGTCAGAGGCCTTTGCGGTGAGCTTTAGGTCGTTTGAACAGTCCTTAGCGTAGTCTATCCAGACTCAGACTGGATGGACAGAGGAGCGGTGATGGGACCACCGTCGCCTACCTCGATCGTTGTTGAAGGAGGGATCAGTGCCAAACTGACCCTGACACGTACTAGAATACCCAGTAAAATGCCTGGACCCAGATAGAATCGATTGGACCTGGTACCTGGAGTGAAGTGAAGGGTGAGCAGATTCTGTCCAGACCGAGGCAGTAGAGCAGGAACACGGTACGGAGGTCGCTATCGTCACCACCCACGTCGGATGACATTGGGGACAGAACCAGCGTGATCATGGGGAATTTAGAAACCTCCAATAAAAATTCTAGATTGATCCAAGATCATTCAGGATAGCTCCCGATCAAATGATGTCAGTTTTGTCCTGGGTGTGCAGAAGCGGGACAGTCAACGTACAAGTGGCCGCAGAAAATGGAAGAGGGGATCGGGAAGCTCTATTGACCTTTGACCACTGCCAGAATGTTCCAAGGTTGCCCAGAGATGACTCCCAGGCTCACGGGTCACAGCCGAGGTCGTCGTAGGTCGATGATGCCAAGGAGAGCTCCTGTTGTCTCCCTGCGCGCAGAAGGGTGGGCAGAAGACCTGCAGAGAGTGCAGAGGCGGGGTGGGTGTGAGGGGGGTGAGTGTGATGTGGTCTAGGGGAGCTTGGGAGAGGGAGATGGGGGCTGGGGTGGAGAGGGATGGGTGTTAGGGTCGCAGCTTGGTGGAGGGGTGGGGAGAGAGAGGTGGTGGCAGCCTAGTTAGTGGTGGTATTTATGGAAATTGAAGGTGGGGGTCTTGGGTATGCCAAGGGGTGGCTTGGGGAAGTGGAGGGGTGCCTTGGGACTGTGGAGGATTGGCTTGGGAAGTGGAAGATATGTGTTGGGAGAAGGGCAGGATCTCTTGCGGGCTGTGGGAGATATTATGGGAGATTAATGGGTGTATGGGGAAGAGGGAGGGGAGTGAATGCTACCTTGGGAAGATGGTGGGGCAGGATGGAGTGGCGGTCAAACGGGTGACATGGCGGGTGAGGTGGTGGGCTAGGGCTGATGTGGACGGCAGGTGCGGGTGCTATGGAGGATGGGTTAGAGAGAGAGTGTGGGTGAGCTAGAGAGAGAGAGAGAGATAGGTCGGAGAATCCACTCCCAACTAGGGAATCCACCCTAAGTTTATTGGCATCCACCAATACAAAGGAACACAAGAGACTCAAATTCTGATTTTTTTTTCATTCATTAGTTCTCAAGAGTGAGATGGGGTCCTATGTATAGGCCCTCATCTTTTACAGGACATGACTACTCTTGCTTAAACACAAAATGACTCAAGATGTCCTATAGAGTAGATTATGGGCCTAACTAATTGACTAAGGCCCAAATGACATAGAACTTAGATAAATAACTTCCCAACTTAGGTACTTGACTCAATAAAAGAAAAATTACATTGATATGACTCTGAAAAAGTGAAGAAAAATACATAATGTGACCAAAGAAAGATGATGAACTTGAATCCATGTTGCCGATGATCATCTGAGTCCTGAGTGAGAGGGAATTGGGGAAGATGTCCCCATCAATCCCCCAGGGTGCGAAGAACTTGACCCCATCGAGTAGAGGTGCACCGCCTAGTAGCAGATCTAGCCCAAGTCAAACTATAGTAGAGTCTCCTGGATCGGCCACGAGTCCCGACGGAAGTCGATCCTTCCGCCTAACGAGATAGCGCTCATATGCCCTGTTCCTGGTAATGGTACCCTGTTCATCTAGTATCATCTCATTTTGCTCACGTCGGGCACTTAAAGCTAAAATGGGTCCCTCAGGGTTAGGTTCACTCATAAGGTGGGGAATAAGCCCAATTTCCTCACTAGGTACTATCGCGGGGCCCTTATGGGGCACGAGGTCTACCGCATTGCCAGCGGGGATAACTACATGATCCATGGGAAGGTCCAACTTGTGGTTGCCATTATGCCTCTAAACCTTGAAGGGTTTGTTACCTCGAGCTCTCAATGTTGAGGAAACTCTCGAGAAGGGCCTCTTAGTCCTCACCATCCCAGAGTCATCATCATGGAACTCTTTTGGGCGCTCAAGTGAATTGGCCTGCCTCTTAGAGTTCTTTGTTGACCTTACTAATGTGCTTGCAACATATGGAATGTAGGGGTGTTAGTGAACTGAGACACATGGCATGTATGGGTGGGTCGAGACAACCAAATTTGGACCTATCATGCATGTGCTTCCTACCAACTTGAACTGACAGGGGTGGACCAGGACATCCATGCGTGAACCTTTCATGCACAAGTTTGACAAATGTGGGGGGACCAGGACACCCATGTGTGTACCTATCATGTAGAGATTTGATTGATATGGGAGGTACCGGACATTCGAACATATTGACTTCCGTAGCCTTTGGACTCATGACTACATATATTGCTATCCAAATGATGGGCTTCATGCTCCTAAGGGTGGATGTATGTAGGGAAGGGATTCGTGTAACCCTTGTTGATGTAAAACCGACCTAAGACCTATGATGATGTGATGAAGATGTTCTGATACACTTGATGTGAGACCAACTAGGATGCTATGATGATGATACCAATTGATGTGAGACCGACCTTGGACCTAAGTATGCAAGCATTCGGGTTAGGCAGCGGACTCACACTAGCGACTCACTCGCTTGGCGCACGTTAGTGCCTGAAGGCGACTCGGTGATGATGGAGAGGGTCCGAGGCGGGACCTTGGTTCTCCAAGGGTCGGATAGCTTATTGCGGACCCCAAATGGGCCAAGGGAAGCCCAAATCATGGGCGGTCAACACACCAAGGGTGTGGGTTGAGTGGAAGCCCTCACAACTCGCCCGCGGTGGTCACTCAATTTGGTGGCAATTTAAAATCGGACACTCTCTCACCGCCGACGGAGTAACTATAGCAATACTAAGCTAAGCAAGTCCATTACAGCAATGAGAGATGTTCAGGAGCTCACCTAGCCGGCGTGAAGAGGTCGACTCCGGCCGGAGACGGGGGCGAGCGGGGAGGCGAGGGTATGCACCCGCACGCCGCGTCAGTGTCGCTTCAACCTGAAATTGAAAGGAGTACAGCACTACGCCCCATGCAAGGGGGGGGGATCTCGGGGTGGGGGTTAATGTATTACAACCAAAAGTTACCTCCACACAGGGAGGGGCCTTCAGCCGGTCAAGCAGAAAGGGAAAATTGAGCTAGAAATGATAAATGGTCGCCGTAGCCGGGTCTGCCCACTGTCTGCGCTTCTGGACAGGCAGTCGGCTCTCTAGACGCTGCGGCCACTCCCGAATTTTTATGAAGACGAAACCTGTGGGAAAACCTTCGTAACTGGACCGGGAAGGTGCCTGTATTTTCTTGATTTCACCTGGTACAGCTGCTGGTCGGGGTAGGGGCTTGATCAGGGTAGCAGCTCCTCAGTTCTGACGGTTGCAGGTTCCAAGCAGCAAGATGCAGACGGCATCACGAACGTTCCAGAGCTCGGAATCTAGTGCCGTTGGAACCGTAGGCGGGTCTACTTTGAAGCAGAACTGACAGAATACCAAATGATGTCCGAGTCAACTGGTGGCTTCTGATCAGTGACGGAGGGTCGGTGCAGACAGAGGGGAGGCAGATCTGCACGATCAGGGAAGAAAATTGGTAACTCCTGGTTCCGGATGCTGATTGAAGCTCTGCTTGTTGGGGATGGTGGAGGGCTTGAAGTAGAACACTTTTACTGAAGAAAGCTCGATCTGATTCCTAACAGGTATGTCGCAGTAGAGCTTCAACTCCGGCTCAGGTGCTCTGCCAGGGAAGCTGCGCACAGTCGGGGGAGAAATGGTCTCACGGCCAGCTCGGAGCTCGGATCCAGATGAAACCACCACCGTTACGAAGATGACTCGAAGACGCTTCCAACGGTATCTCTTGGGCCTTCAGATTCACTAGGATGTGATTGGGGTCACCGCTGCAAGCAGGTGGTCTTCTGCAGATCGCCAGCTGCAACCTAGTAGTATCAAATGGTGTTGGAGTGGGGCAAGGAAGAATGGTGGAGATGAGAGAGAGAGGGGGGGTGCGACCCTAACCAAGGGGAGGGGTCTTGGGGGTGCTCTAGGGCTGTGGAGGGAATGGAGATTTGAATTCAAATGGCCTAGGGAAGTGGTGGGTTGTATGGGGGAGAGGGAAGGGTGCTTGGGGAAGTGGGTAGGGTAGTTGGGGGTTGGAGGGTGGCCTAGTGATTGGGGGATTCCACCTTGGGGTTGGGGGGGAGTTAAATGAGTGTATGGGGAAGGGGAGGGGTATTAATGAGAGGTGAATGGGGAGGAGAGAGAAAATTTCGAATTTTGGGGTTGGGGAAGAGAGAGAGAGAGGGGGGACCCCTTAGAGAGAGAGAGAGAGAGAGAGAGAGAGCTAATGGGATTTGGAATTGGATTTCAATATTCATGCAATGGTTCATTAGTTCAAAATGAGGGGAATGGGGTCCTATATATAGGCATCCCACATTTTTACAAAAGTCCCTGACATTTGACTCAATGACAAATAACCGAAGGGGTAGGGGCACCCTTGGGCCAAGCCCAATGAATTGGGCCCAATAGCCCAACAAACCAACCTAATGACACAATACTTAGGACAATGACTCACTAACCTAGGTACATGACTCAAATAAAGGGAAAATTACATGATATTGACTCAAAGAAAATGTGAAGATTACATGACTAGACTCAAAAATACATGACTAATATAATGGCGCTTGCCGACGAACAATCCGAGTCTGGAGAAAATGTGGAGGGGCAAGGGATGCCCTCATCATACCCCCAGGGTGGGGAAAACTCGACCCCGTCGAGTATGGGTCCACCAAGGAAGTAGTACATCGAACTGCGGCTCTGGGTGATCCACGATCTCCATACTCAACCCGCGACCGTAGTCGGGGAACGGCGCTTCAGCTCGACAAAGTGGCTCGGTCATACCCTCATGCTGGCGATGGGATTTTGCTTGCCTAGTATTGCCGCCGTGTGCTCACGTCGGGCTCTCAGGCTATTTTTGGTGGCACTCCGAGGGTGTCTTTCACAAGGGTAGGTGTAAGCTCGAGGCACTCACTAGGATCCACCGCGGTGCCCTTAGAGGGTGCCGGATCCGCCACATGGGAAGTGGGGTGAATCCCAAAACCCATTTGAAAGTCCAACCCATAAGCTGGGTTGCCAAAGCCACTCAGATCTTGGCAAGGTCCAAGTCCTCGTGCCCTCAGATTGGAGGTGGCCCTAAAGTAGAGCCACTCCAAAGCCATCATCGCCAAGTTGTCAACTTGGAACTCAAAGTAGTGCTTAGGAGTTTGTGCTCGCTTCTTGTGAATCCCACCGCTTATTGCTTGATACTTGCTTGAATGCATATGCCATGCACTATGATGCGATGTGAGTTGACAATGTATGGTATGCAAAGGGGGTCCAGGACAACCACATATAGACCTATCATGCATTGATGTTATGAGGACGTTGAATGATTTGGGAGGACCGGGGCATCCATAGGTATGTATGGTGGTGACAAATGCTGGGGGACCCGGACATCCATGTATGCTTTTTTCATGCTTATGACTCATGATGAAAGAGGGTGGACCATTATATCCAAATATGGTCCACTTATGCTTCCTACTTGACATGTGGGTGATGTGGATGAATGTATCCGACGGACTAATCATGCCAAGCGGTGTGATGTGCCAAGACATATGAATTCCTTTCCGAAGGATGACTTCCTCATGTGGGATGGTGGGGTGGCCTTTGAGCTTCCACTCAAAAGGGTCGAAGGGATCTAGGTAGGTGGATATGGGGTGGGGCACTTTCTTGATCTCTAGGCGGGTGTTGCCTAAGGTCATGATTCTTATGGTGTAACCTGGGTCATGGATGAGGTGGGCTTGGCCCAACTTGGTGGGTGGGGGTAGGAAAGGGTGGGTGGTGGGTGATGTGGGTGGGTCACGTGGGTACCCATACTCCCAAAGGAAGGGATCAAAGGGGTCATGGACTGGGTTTCCTAGAAGAAGAGACTCTATGCCCACATGGTCTTCACACGGTGGGTCCTCCTCCCTCAAGGTACCAAGGTCGTTAGTGGGCCAGTCGATCAAGGTACTTGGGATCTCAATGGAAGTGGAGTGGATCATGATGGGTTTATCATCCATAGGGAGAATGAGAAGGAGGTCACTAGTGTAGCAACCAATGGTGAAGACCGAGGTGATAGAACCATCACATGGGTGGATTAGACTAAGGCTTTTTGGGTGGGCCTTTCCTAAGGTCAATAAGCAAGTCAACTCTAGTTGCCATTCTAAACCCTTGAGGAGATCATCCCAACCTTCTACCTCATAGTAGGATGGGATTGTGGTGTGATAGGAGTGGAGGGGGGCAATTTGGGATGGGTATCCCAACGGTGAGGGAGGTGGGGTGAGCTAGGAAGGGTGGGTCCTTGTTTGAGCCATTGGAGTATGACTTCATTCATGGTGAAGGTGTGTGGCTTTTGAGGATCCGGACTAGGAGAGGTGGGTGGAAGTGGAGGTTCTTGGATTTCCTCTAGGGTAGGTTTTTGTTCGGGACTAGCATCTATTTCCATGTGGATGGGTGTGTGGGTTTCAATTCCTATTGTTAATGGGTTGGGTAGGTCTAATGCGGGAGAATTGGTGATAGCTGGAGCATGGTGCACTTGGGGTGGTGGGCAAGGGTGGACTTGGATTTGGATAGGAAGGGGAAATAGAGGAGGCCTAGGTTGGGGAAAGATTGGTGTAGGAAGCTGGAGGTCGGTTGGGTGAGGGGTTTTGGGTTGGGGGGTGATGGTCATTATGGGCCTAGGTGGAGGGGTGGTCATGGGGTCCACTTGGGTTTGAGTGGTGAAGGTTGGATGAGTGGTGGTCCTTATGGAGGGAATCGGGCCGGTTAAGGGTCTCTTGCCCTTGGGATCATTTGGGGTGGAGGTGGGGGTTAAAGGGGCTTGACTAGTGTAGGTTAGGGGAGGGGGTTTTGGTTGGGGTGTGGGGGACCTTATGGGGTTGGGTGAGGAGGTGGAGGCCTTAGATACTTGGGTTTTAGGGGTGAGGTTTTGGACGGGTGGGGTTGAGGGAGTCAGAGTGCTCCTTGGGCTTTGGTAACCCGGGTAGGAAGGGGACATATATTTTGCCCTAAGTTACTCTTTCATGTCCTTCCAAGTGGTGATGGGAGTTTCCCTTCTAAGTACCTTTAGCCCGACAATTTGCATCCAATAAGTTTCTGCCTGTTTGGAAAGTTGCATTTTGGCAACCCATGCCTTTTCATCCTCGGACATAGGATACCAAGTGAAGTATTGGTCCATTGTAGCTTCCCAATCTAAATATTCTCTAGGAGATGTTCCATCAAAGGTGGGAAGTGGGAAAGGGACCATCCTATCGTCCGTCCTTGAGGCGGGCCTATTTTCCCCAAGTTGGTTGAGTCGGCCCGATATGTTATCAAGCCGCTCATTGGCATAGGTCAAGGCTTTCATGAAGTAGTTGACATGGCCATGGAAGTTATGGGTGTTAGTGGTAGGCATCTCTTGGTGGCTTGGACTTATGGAGTAGGCCGATTGGTAAGGTCGATATGAGGTGGCCATACTAGGGGACAAGAGTGATGCACTTGAAGACTCTAAATGCATAGACATGCCCTAGGACCAACTTGATAGAGACAAGTTGTGAACTTGCTCTGATACCACTTGATGTAAAACTGACCTAAGACCTATGATGATGTGATGAAGATGTTTTGATACACTTGATGTGAGACCAACTAGGATGCTATGATGATGATACCAATTGATGTGAGACCGACCTTGGACCGAAATATGCAAGCATTCGGGTTAGGCAGCGGACTCACACTAGCGACTCACTCGCTTGGCGCACGTTAGTGCCTGAAGGCGACTCGGTGATGATGGACAGGGTCCGAGGCGGGACCTTGGTTCTCCAAGGGTCGGATAGCTTATTGCGGACCCAAAATGGGCCAAGGGTAGCCCAAATCATGGGTGGTCAACACACCAAGGGTGTGCGTTGAGTGGAAGCTCTCACAACTCGCCCGCGGTGGTTACTCAATTTGGTGGCAATTTAAAATCGGACACTCTCTCACCGCCGACGGAGTAACTATAGCAATACTAAGCTAAGCAAGTCCATTACAGTAATGAGAGATGTTCATGAGCTCACCTAGCCGGCGTGAAGACGCTGACTCCGGCCGGAGACGGGGGCGAGCGGGGAGGCGAGGGTATGCACCCGCACGCCGCGTCGGTGTCGCTTCAACCTGAAATTGAAAGGAGTACAGCACTACGCCCCATGCAAGGGGGGGGGATCTCGGGGTAAGGGTTAATGTATTACAATCAAAAGTTACCTCCACACAGGGAGGGGCCTTCTGCCGGCCAAGAAAAAAGGGAAAATCGAGCTAGAAATGATAAATGGTCACCGTAGTCGGGTCTGCCCACTGTCTGCGCTTTTGGACAGGCAGTCGGCTCTCTGGACGCTGCGGCCACTCCCGAATTTTTCTGAAGACGAAACTGTGGGAAAACCTTCGTAACTGGACCGGGAAGGTGCCTGAATTTTCTTGATTTCTCCTGGTACAGCTGCTGGTCGGGGTAGGGGCTTGATCAGGGTAGCAGCTCCTCGGTTCTGACGGTTGCAGGTTCCAAGCAGCAAGATGCAGACGGCGTCATGAATGTTCCCGAGCTCGGAATCTAGTGCCATTGGCGCCGTTGGAACCGTAGGCAGGTCTACTTTGAAGCTGAACTGACGGGGATACCAAATGATGTCGGAGTCAACTAGTGGCTTCTGATCAGTGACGGAGGGTCGATGCAGACAGAGGGGAGGCAGATCCGCACGATCACGGAAGAAAATTGGTAACTCCTGGTTCCGGATGCTGATTGAAGCTCTGCTTGTTGGGGATGGTGGAGGGCTCGAAGTAGAACACTTTTACTGAAGAAAGCTCGATCTGATTCCTAACAGGTATGTCTCAGTAGAGCTTCAACTCCGGCTCAGGTGCTCTGCCAGGGAAGCTGCGCACAGTCGGGGGAGAAATGGTCTCACGGCTAGCTCGGAGCTCGGATCCAGACGCAACCACCACCGTTACCAAGATGACTCGAAGTCGCTTCCAACGGTACCTCCCGGGCCTTCAGATTCACTGGGATGTGATCGGGGTCACCGCTGCAAACAGGTGGTCTTCTGCAGATCGCCAGCTGCAACCTAGTAGTATCAAATGGTGTTGGAGTGGGGCAAGGAAGAATGGTGGAGATGAGAGAGAGGGGAGGGTGCGACCCTAACCAAGGGGAGGGGTCTTGGGGGTGCCCTAGGGCTGTGGAGGGAAGGGGGATTTGAATTCAAATGGCCTAGGGAAGTGGTGGGTTGTATGGTGGAGAGGGAAGGGTGCTTGGGGAAGTGGGTAGGGTTGTTGGGGGTTGGAGGGTGGCCTAGTGATTGGGGGATTCCACCTTGGGGTTGGGGGGGAGTTAAATGAGTGTATGGGGAAGGGGAGGGGTCTTAATGAGAGGTGAATGGGGAGGAGAGAGAAAATTTGGAATTTTGGGGTTGGGGAAGAGAGAGAGAGAGGGGGGACCCCTTAGAGAGAGAGAGAGAGAGAGAGAGATCTAGTGGGATTTGGAATTGGATTTCAATATTCATGCAATGGTTCATTAGTTCAAAATGAGGGGAATGGGGTCCTATATATAGGCAACCCACATTTTTACAAAAGTCCCTGACATTTGACTCAATGATAAATAACCGAAGGGGTAGGGGTGCCCTTGGGCCAAGCCCAATGAATTGGGCCCAATAGCCTAACAAACCAACCTAATGACACAATACTTAGGACAATGACTCACTAACCTAGGTACATGACTCAAATAAAGGAAAAATTACATGATATTGACACAAAGAAAATGTGAAGATTACATGACTAGACTCAAAAATACATGACTAACATAATGGCGCTTGCCGACGAACAATCCGAGTCCCGAGAAAATGTGGAGGGGCAAGGGATGCCCTCATCACTTGTGTAACTAACTTGGGCAGGAGTGAGGGGACTAACGCCTTTGATTGGTTGGAGTGCGGATGGAGGCTTTAGGAGTTCCCAAAAGAATGGATCAAAAGGATCAAGAAGGGGTGGGCCTTTGGGGAAGTGTGTCCCTTCGTCCCTTCTAACACTTGACATATGAATACCCAATCTACAAACTCTCCCAGGTGGGTTGGGTCCTTGCCAAATGGCAGAACCAATGACATGGTGGGTTCCTTGATTGGGGCTGAGCATAGGGAGGTATATGGTTAGATCCCAAAGATGGGTGCTGGGCCCAATAGGCATGTGGGGGTGGGTTCGGGAGGTGATGAGTGGTCGATAGGGGAGTAGGAGGGGAAAGAGATAGGTTGGTGCCATAGTTCCCAGTCGGTGGGGTCAAAGGGATCAAAGAAAGTGTGGCTTAGGGTAGTAAGGTCTTCCCCTATATGCTCCCAAATCATAAGTCCCTCAATTAGTGATGGGTTATCCCCAAGTGTAAATGGAGATGGGACGTTGGCCTCAATAGGATAGTCCGGCTCCCTACTCGGGGCACCAAGGTCCAGATGGTGGATCAGGTCAGGCTCTTCAAGTGTAGGGAGGAGCAAAAGGAGGTCACTAGTGTAGCAATCCATGGTATAGATTGAGGTGATGGAAACAACACATAGATGAATGAGGCCAAGGCTTTTAGGTTGATCGGTCCCTAGGGTCAACATACCGGTTAGTTCTAGTTGCCATTCTAGACCCTTGATAAGATCATCCACAGTCTCTACATTGTAGTAGGATTGGATGGTGGCGCGATGGGAATTGAGGGGCACCAGACGGAGGTTTTACCCCATGGGAGGACAAATATGGGCCATGATCTCATGAATCAAACTCTTCTCTAGCCAACTAACAAGGGTCCCATGTAAGATGAGTTCGCTCCCAATTAGAGTGGATGGTGTAGAGTGGAGTTGAAGGTGCGAGGGGGAATGCGGGGCTTCCTCCTTGGCTTGGGCATGGGTTTCCTCTAGGGTGGGGAGAGGGTCCAAGGTGTTCTCCATTTTCATGGGGTTAGGTGTGTGGGTCACGACCTCCTCATGTTCATCCATGATTTCATTCCTTCTTTGAGGTGGGTCGGGAGGACATGGTGACCAGGTACGGGGCTTAGTTGGACGGGAGAACACTAAGTTGTCAAATTTAAAGGCTCCCGATAAGTGTGGAGGATGCACTAGGCAAGTTCGATATTCCGGGTCAATGATGGAATTCCTATCATCCAGCCATTGTTTACCGAGGATTATGCATGGACCCACCAAAGTTCCTATTTGACACAAAGCCCCATCAGAATATGTGATTTTTTTGAACCTTTTATGGAACTCAACAAAGAATCCATCACCATTGTGCACAATTTGCCCGGTCTTAGAAAGAGAGGCAACGATATCGTGCGATACTTAATGATCGGACACCATGTCAATGAAATCAATTTACGTGGGCTCCCCATTAGGTAGGTATGCATGGAATATGATTGGGAGAGGGGCCATTTTGTCTACAGACTCAATGATGACAATGGTGGGTGGACAATGCACTGGACGGTCCGACGATGACTGTAATGCAAGCGTGCCCTAGGACCTGACTTGTGGGAACAAGTCAAGGACTTGCTCTGATACAAATTTGATGTGACACGACCTAGGGGAGCAGCGGGGATGATATGATGACCCTCAGACCTATCGTTGCAAGCACACTAGTAATGAAACAGACTTGATTTAAGCGAACTAGCTCACACGGCGCATCCTGTTGTGCCCTTGGTTTTGATGATGTCTGACTATGACTCATTGATGAGTCTAATATGCATTTGATGATGTAAACATGTATGAAGCTCAGAACAAAGTCAGCACATGGTGTCATATGATATGGTGCACTGAAGTGGAGCCACGTGAAGGTAGAAGACAGGCTCTAAGGTTTGATATGATGCAATGGTCTGATGGCGTCCACACAACTGCATGCATCAACATCAACCAAGAGCCACAAGCCAACAGCCAACCAGCAGCAGCAAGATCATCATCAGCTATACCAAGTCAGCAGAAATGGCAATGCAAATATGGAGCTTTGTACGTGCTCAATCAAAACAGAAAAAGGGCCTTCATCTTATTAAAACAGAGTTGAAAAGGATTGGGTAGAACATCAAAGGGCAAAAGAGCTTTGAATCAAGAAGCAACGTCGACCCCAAGATCATGCAACGTCAACTCCAGTGCTCACAAAGGATGTAAAGACCAAATGATTCTCAGCTGTGTTGATCCATTGCTCTCAAAATAAAGAATAGCCAAGGTGATATTTTCAGCTATGTCGACGCCATATGCACTGATGCGTCAACTCTTAAGCACTTTCAACAAGCCTTCAAGCGATCAGCGCCAGATGCGTCGACCCCACAGCTTGGTTGCTTCGACTCCAAGGGCCTCCCAGAAGTCAGTTCAAACGCGTCTCCCATAGATGCGTCGACCCCATGATCTTAGGGCGTTGACACAATGGCTTCCCAGAAAGCGTTGTAAATGCCACTCACAAAGGATGCATCGACGCACCATCCATCTTGCGTCGACTCCATCAAGGCCAACTCGCCAGCAGATTCAAGGATTCATGATGCTGCGTCGATGCAATGACCTTACTACGTCGACGCACCAGTGCCTCTTCAAGCCAATTCTATCTAAACCTGCAACGTTTTAGAAAATCATCCAGAGGCTATAAAATAGCGACGCAAACTCCCAAAACTTGCATTTCAAGGTCTAAAAAGAAGCTCCTAGGATAGAGAACTATCCTCTTCATCATGAGGCTTCAGTACAACCTTTTGAGAGAAGCTTCTTGTCAGGTACCAGATTTAGGAAAGGTCAATTTTCATGATACCACACCTTTTTGTCACAACCAATCAGATTCCAGTCTGTGAAAGAACCTGGCAGAAGTTCAGATCTGGAAAAAGGCTAGTCTGTCTCCATGGACCAATGGGAAAAAGGTATTTGGTCAGAGAACTCCATTGTTTATTCTGACCAAACAAATAATGTCTAGAAGACTCCAAGCCAATGGGGAGCCTCAACAGCATGTGCCATGATCTATAGAATTACTCCTTGGAGGGAAAACCATTTTTGCCTCTACAGGACCAATCAAATTATAGTCTGGGAAAATTATTTTGATCCTGTTTATTGACACCCGTTTTTAGCCCGCAAGTTGTGTCATTTCTCTTATTCATCATTTTTTATGTCTCAAATTAACCATTATTTTGGAGCCTCCCTCGGATGGATTTCGAGCCCATTTCATTGTTCCTTAGCCTTTGGACTTCGGAGATCATGATTTCTTAGAGCCCTAGGACTTATTTTATCAACTTTCGGCCTTCCAAGTCGACTTACAGCCCATTTAGGTCGACTTCCATCAAGCATTCGGCCCCTTTCACTGCGTAGTCCTAAACATGGCCGTTTTCATCCCCTTATATTCCTCTATTCATTAAGTGTCCTTCACCAAATTTGTTCATTTTTTAAAGCACTATAACTTCTTCTTCTACGCCATTAGCCAGTTCTCCACCGTTTTCAAGTCCCAATATTTTTCTCTGTTATCTCCCCATTTTCTCCCTCTTCTGATCGTCTTCTGATCTTGCTCTTTTCATGAACGTTGTTCCAATTTTTGTTATCTACAATTTCTTCTTCTACCACTTTCGCTAGTTCTGCACCATTTTCGAGATATTCTTTGATTTCTAAAATCGCGCAAGACCCTGTAGTCCAATGAGATAGCGGTCAACTATTGACCGCTACCTCAGGTAGTAGTCAACTATTGACCACTACCTTGACGGTGGCGGTCAATAGTTGACCACCATGAACAGTAAATTTTTTTATTTTTCATTTTCATTTTATTATTTTTAAAATGTCAAATGACGGTCTTCTTGAGACCGCTACTATCAAAAAATGGTATCCGGAAGACCATTTCTTCAATTTTTGTGCTAGAAGCCTCCCGGTTGCCCCCAGTCATCTTGCGGTCACCCCATGATCATTTCTATGCAAGTGGCGGTTTAGCCATGACCATTTCTTACTAGTGGCGGCCGCACGATAGACCGTTTCTCCAACAGAGAGTCCAGATGATCCTAAACTCCGATTTCTTCGCCGCAGGACTCTCTGGTCGATTTATGCACGCCAGGGTCACCTTCCAAGGGCTATATCTTCCAGAATATTTCACCAAATCAACTCCAGTTTCTTTCTATCTCTTCTCCCCACTATTATCTCAAATTTAAGCCATAGAACTCGAATTTGGGTGGAGTATATCTACGAGAATCATGGGCGTAATTTCTAGTTTTATGCATTTTCGTGCACCATAAACTCTTCCAGATTAGGCTATGGGGCTATCTTCCAGCATGAATATCTTCCAGATCCTTCCACCAAATAGAGTCTCGTTTGTTCCTAACTATTATCTCGAGATTGATCCATAGATCTCGAGATTTGGTGGTCTCTATCCTCTGAAATCGAAGGAGAAAGTTTTGGGTTTCTGCATTCTCTATAAATTTGACCCTGTGCAACCTGCGCACATGGCGGCTCTTGTTCGACCTGGGGCGAAGCCATGCCGGATCGTCGTCTCTTTTCTTCGACCCTAGGCTGTTGAGGGAAGTATAAGCTTCATTTTGGCTCTTTATTTGCTTCATTTCATCATGGTTTTCCCTCCTTTCTTCGCCCTCACTTTTTCGATTTTATCACAGTTTCTGGGTTTTTTTCACATCTTCTGAAACTGCGCGACGGGACGCTCTTCGTCGGTTCGGGGTGGAGTCATGCTGCATCGTCTACCATCTTCTTTGACCCCAACCTGAAGGGGGGAGTATCATCTTCATTTTCCATCACTCTGGGCTCCTTTTCCTCTATTCTATGCTTAGTTCTCCTCTCCTACTTTTCACAAATCATCACAGTCTTTACACTTAGTCTCTGCACAGTTTTGTTCTGCATGCACGATTGCACGTTTTACGTCACTTCTCTCTACAACCTTGCTACATGTTAATGCCTCATCTTTGTTTTACACTCATCACAATACACCCACCAACTATTTGCACCCGTTTATAGGGGTTAAAAACCCTCCCCCGGTGCGTTCTCCCCCTTTCTTTCATGTTATTTTACCACTTCGGGACATATGCTACACTTTCACATTCTAATGGGTTTTTTCTTGTTATTTGTCTTTGTTTTGCAGGAGAGTACATTTGGCCTCAGGCCCTTGCTTTATAGGCAGCTGGAAGGTGAGGAGGTCCACCCACGATCGGTTCCCGCATTCCTTTTCAAGCGCGATCACACGTTGTAACGGTTCATCTTCGGTCTGCGTCTTATTCCATATTTTCCAAGGTACACGGCGTTGTTGCATGGCTTTCTTCATACTCTTGGTGCTGTAGAACCTTGGTGGCGATCACGGTTAGTTTTCTATTCTCTATCGCCCCTTGTTTTCATTGTTTACATTGCATATTCATGCATGTCTATTTGTTAGTTTAGGGCGGGGATGTAGATTAAAATATCTACATCTTGGTTTTTTGGCGATCACGGTGGGACGCCTAGTGCCCATCATGTTATATTCTTAGTCTCCTGCAAGTTAGGTGGGTGTTTGTGCATGTTTAGATAGTGTTTCTTCATTTTTCTACTGTTCTGGCCAGTCTCGGGTCTGTCAGGGGATAGCGGTCTGTTGCAGATTCACCAAACACTGTTAGCGGACTTCCCCGACCGCCCCAACCCCTCTGGCCTGGTAGCGGCCTTCCTAGGGCAACCCAGCACCTTGGCGGTCTTACAGTAGACCGCTACTGTGTTAAAAACGGTCATCCAGTGACCTCTACTTGGTTCTGGCAGGACAGGCGCACTGCTCAAGGAGGCCATGTTCATTCATGCAGAACTTTGTCTCCTGACATCGAATTGGGCTGATTTTTGTTTTGTTGTATTGTCCTTTATATTGTATTTACACCCATATAAAATTTGCACAGATTGGATATCATTTGCATATTTAAAACGTGCCTCCATTTTTGCATTTTCTGCATTTGGTCTGTAGGCAGATTCGGGACAGATTCACAGGTCCATATTCTTTGCTGATTTAAATTGCCTCCCAGGGTCTATTTGTGCTGTTTGTGGTTCCATTGCATAGTCTTTTGTATTACCTCCGCATCCATATATCATTTGCATGCATTGGATATCATTTGCATAGTTAAAACTTGCCTTCATTTTTACATTTTATGCATAAAATTCACTTGTAGGTCCGGGGGTAAACACAAAGGTACGTTGTTCTTTTATGACTTCTCTTATCTTCTAGTACCTAGTTGTCACTATTTTTGGTCTTGCATTATTGTTCTCCATATTGTCTTGCATTTTTCATGAATTTTGTTATGTTTGCATAATTTTATCATTGTCTTGATTTGTTAGATTTAGGCTAGAATTGCATGCACTCCGGTGCGCATAGGATCATGCATATCTTCATATTGTAGTTGCATTCCCCCTTGGTAAGTGATCCTCTTGCTCCCATATTCCTTGGGCTTGACTAGGTGATCTTATCCGGGACCTCCGTAAGTCCCCACGAGCCGTGGATTCCCACATGGACGCCGGGCCGGTTGTACCTTTCCACCCCATAGTTTTGCATTTGCATACGTTGTGAGGGAGTTAACCTTAGTCAACCTAAAGTTTGGACCTTATTCCCTATAGGATTCTTATCTTAAGGGAGTTGTGCTTAATTTAAAACATTAATAGGCCCACCAAAACTTTGACAATAAAATATTTCCTATCATATCAAACTTGTTTGACTTGGGTGAAATCCTGCATATTGTTAATGTTGTTTGGGCTTGTCCAAGCCCATTTGTGGTGTTTTGTGTTGCATCCCCCATCATCTGCATAGGTTTTATTGTTAGGCCCATTTAGGCTAGTCCATTTTGTATGTCCATTGTCTAGTCTCATTGTCCTAGGTCCCTTTTTCCCCTTTGCATTATTGAGTCAGTCCCCCTCCTTGATCTTCGAGCCCTTACTTCCCTCATTGTATTTCCCTGATTTTCCTTATATTAAGTCTCCATTTGCCCTCATTGAGCACTACACTAATCCCTTGTACCCTCCTTCTTCATCTTCCTATTCCTTTGTGGATTCCTCTTCCCATGCTGGCCCATCTCCTCATGGTCCTTCCGACTCACAAGCAAATCTCATGGCCCACTTATCATCTCTTGTTTGCCAAATGGACTCGGCCCAGGCCCAAAAACTCATTGCTAATCACCTTAAGGGGCCTCATTCTCATAATAGGCCTCATTCATCTAATGGGCCTCATTCATTTAAGGGGCCATCTTCCGTGAGTGGCCCGCCTTCCTTTAATGGGTCCCATTCTCTTAATGAGCCTTATTCCTCCAATGGGCCCCCATCCTTTCACAAGCCGCCTTCTTCCTTCAATGGGCCTACATCCTTTAGTGGGCCTTCTTCCTTTAATGGGTCTCCTTATCTTAATAGGCCTCATTCTCCTAATGGGCCCCATTCCCTTCATGGTCCTTCTATTCCTAATGGGCCTTCCCACCTTAATGGGCCCACTTCCCCTACCCATGTTACTGCTGGCCCAATGGGTCCCCATGTTCATGATCCTTCCAAGCCCATATATCCTTCCACTCCTGGGATGGGCTTTCCTTCTTCCTCTAAGTCAGGATCCCTTCATCCGACCCATTATTATCATTCTGGTCCAAATTTACACTCTCTTCCTCACGCTGGCTTGCATCCTTCTCGATCTCTCCCCATCCAGGAGATGATTGCTCAAACCCAACGCTGGCTTGATGAACTACAACACCGAATTGATCCCAAATCCTCCTTCAGTGTCCCTTTTGCATTTCAAGGTCTTTGGCTTCCACCGTGTTCATAAATTCCTACATATCGGTGTTATGGTGGAGTCAGTGACCCCTATGTGCACTTAAACGAGTTTGTTTATGAGTCGGCCCAATTTTGGCACGACCAACGTTTGATGGCATATTTGTTCGGTTTTTCATTGGAGGGCCCGGCTCGGGATTGGTTCTTCTCTCTCCCGCAAGAGCAGGTCGTGAGTTTCCATGCTGTTCAAGAAAAATTCATTCAACAATATCAGGACCAGGCTGGGCCTAAGTATTCTATTGTGGATCTGGCCCATGAGAAGATGAAGCCCAACGAGGAGTTCTCACCCTTTGCTGACCACTTGCGTCGCCTCGCCGCGCAAGTCCCGGGGCATATTCCAGAGGGAGAGTAGATCAAAATGCTCATTTCCAACGCAACGGTCAAGTATTGCTTTATCTTAGACCTTAATGATATTTCCTCCTGGCAACAGCTCTATAGTCGACCTTGCTTCATCTGCCAACAACTCCAAGGTTCCCTTGACTCCGAGTCTTCTACACCTCCTGCGCCCGCATACGCCTCCTATCCATCATCTCCCATGAGTCAGCCCTCGACAAGTCGGCCCTTGACCACATATCCTTCCATGAGTCAGCCTTCCACTCCTACATACCCGACCCCCGCATATCAGCCCTCCATGAGTCTCCCTTTCGCCACCCAAAGTCAGTCTTCCACTTCCTCGCACCCCCATGTGTCTCCACCTGCGTCTCTACCCCCAGTAAAGGAAATACCATAGCCCGAGCAAGTGGATGCCGTCCACTACATACCTCCCCACTCTGCTTATCATGCGGCTTCACCGAGTCCCTCCACTAGTTGCCATGGGCCATTACCTATGCAACCCCCGCAACCATCTCCATTACCTTCTCATATCCCTCGACATCCACCTTGCCCGAAGCGGGCTCCTCCTCCTCCGTTGCCAGAGTGCTTTATCGACATTTTTAGGGCTTTGATGGCCACTCACGCATTGCAGCTCCCTCCGGCTATGCCTTGCCGACCCGCGGTCGGGAATATGCTTCAATATTGTGAAGATCATCGCCAGCACGGGCATTTGGTTGAGGATTGCCCCGAGTTCCAAGATTCTATTTATGGCTTGAAAGATCAGAAGAGGATTGATTGGGATACCATGCACGAAATTATTTTGGATCTCCGCAGCAAGCAGCAATAAGAGGCGTCGCCCAAGCAGCCATATCCATCTCTGCAAGGCCAGGGGCACCCCTGTGATTCTCCGGCTAGCGCCGCGCCCGCTCCGTCACCTACTCCATGACTCGTTCCCTCACCTATGCCCCCGCCTACATCATCGTCTTCACCATCTCCTACCTCGTCTCCATCTCCTCCACCTACCCAAGCCCTTGCTCAGGCCAGTGTCTCCACTTCTTCGACTCCCATCACTGCCACCATCGCTTCCACTCCCAAAGCCGCCCGATACGTCGTGTCGATACGTCGAAGGTGGGCACTACGACCCTCCTCTTCACCCTCTCCATATCCACCACCTCCACTACCCTCATTGCCTGCATCACCATCTCCTCCATCCTCACCATTACCTAACCCTCCATCATTTTCACCAGCTCCTCTCCTCAAATCATCTAACCCATTGCCTCCGCCTTCGTCGTCTCCACCATCTCTACCGCTTTTGCCAACACCATCCCAACCATCACCTTCTCCACCATTACCCTTCTTGCCCGAACCTGAGAAAGCTACTCCTATACCTTTTCCACCTTTACCCCCTCCTACACCTCCACCTTTGCCTTTACCTCCACCTGAGCCTGTCATTGCCGCTATCCCTTCACCACTTGCATTGCCTTTACCCCCACTTATGCCTTCTAAACCTTTGCCTCCGCCTTCCAAACCTACTACCTCTATTTCTTCTCCCTCCACTTCCACCCCACGGAGCGAGTGTGCGTTACCTCCGGTGCCCCTTCGGTCTGGTCCCCGGGGAGATGATGAGCTAAGTCAGGTTTCAGTTGTGCATTTAAAAATTGAAGATATCATTTGCCGAATGCCGATCCGCATCCAGGTCCCAAGCTATTTTGGGGATGATGAGCCTACACTTTTAAGGATTGTTGCCAAGAAAAGCTCCCTTGCACTAGTGCTAGACTCTTCTCGAGCGAGGCTGGTGGCAATCTCATTACTCATCGATGGGTTCACTATTGATGCTATCATCACATCTCGCTCGATTGCTGTTCAGTTCACTGGCCAAGAAGGGCTCTCTACCCGAGTTGTGCTAACCCATACAGCCGCCAAAGGATTGATGGATTCCATGATCAAGGGGCAATTGGCCGTATTCTCAAGATTTTCCAAGGATATTCTGCACTTGTTATGCAATCTTCCTCGGTTCATTGGTGAGTCGGCACCGTCAACGCCACGCATTACACTCCCTCAGTTTCATCCTGCTCTTCTGGTAAGGGAGTTATGCTTCATGCTCGATTGCCGAGTGGAGTTGTCGAATCTCATGCTACTAGTGCCAAGTGACAAAACTCCGTGGTTTTCTGATATTCATTCATTTAAGGAGTTATCTGTTCAAGAATGTCCGCCTATTGTTAGCACCGGGTGTCTAGGGGCAACCGCCCCAATGAGGCTTCAAGTTCATGACCGGGCCAGGCTATCTGCCAGATGGGCCCGTTATTTGAGAAGATATTGCAGATCAAGAAGGCCGAAGGTCCAAGTCCGCACCAGGTGGGTTCATTTCAAAAAATTTTCTACTAAGAAGAGGCGGCGGCACAAGTACAAGGGCCACCAATTGTGCACTCAGGGGTCCACTTCTTCCCCTCATTCTTCCTTTCATTCATCATTTCTATTGCTAAGCTCCCACCCTTGGGTGGTGTACTTGCTCTTTTTTAATCCTATTTCTATCATCTTCTCCTCTCCTCCCGGGTCCGCGAACCCTCACTTCTCTTCTTCTTGTTTGGGGCCTCCGAGTTTTCCCCATTATCATGATTTTAGGCCCCGGCCTATGTCCTCCTCTCTTCTCAATCTCGGGACTTCTTCTGATTCTTCTCCTCCGGTATCTCCAGGTTCTGTCTCTCATTCTCGTTCCCCGACCCTGTCGGGTGTCTCTCACTCTCTTCCCCCGACCTTGTCGAGTGTTTATGATTCTCCTTCCCCAACCCTGTCGGGTGTTTATTATTCGTCTTCCCCAACCATGTCGAGTGATTCCCATTCCCCTTGTCCGACCACGTCAGATGATTTTCCTTCTCATCTTCCTATTCATTCTTCTTCACCCTTTCGGGGTTCTTGCCCTTTTTCATGATGTTTTCGAGGCTATAGTATGCCTTGATCTCATTGATCTCTGGTTATTCTGTATCTGGTTCCTTGTTATCAGGGTCTCTGTGCCTTAACGAGGGAGTTCTAGCCCTCGACTCTCTTCATTTTTATCCTTCTTGGTCCAGTTTGGCGTTCGCCGCTCCTCCGTGTCAAGTAATCTTTAAACCTTGTTATCTTCTACACTTTGTCCTGACAAGCGAGGAAAGCAAAGCTCGTGCTATTCAAAGCTTGATGATCAAGATCACTCCAGGATGCTACTTTCGCGCTATGGATTTGTAAGGTATCTTTGTTTTGTGCAAGAATATGCTATCATTATTTTTACTCTTATTGTTAATCCCGTGCATGGTTATAATGCTAGTTCCTCACACTGTTGAGTGGCTTTAGTTGAGTTTGCTTAATTTTAGTCACAAAGAGTTCGCTTCTACAGCATCTCAGACTAGTGATAGCTCTGTGTTGGGAGTCTAGTTTCTTTCCTCGATTGTTGAGGGTGATCTCTTGAGTATGGATTTTTCACACACTTCACGGCGAGTCATAGCCGATTCCTTTGAGACAACACCGTTGCTGCTTTGGCCATATCATGGGTATGCACAAAGGCCTTTTTCTTTTCTCTACTCGACTGAGTGCAAGGGCAAGAGATTGATGGATGAGATGACCAACCTAGGCGCTCCCTAATACGAGAGAGGTCTCAAATAGGGGCAGTCTTGACCCTCAAAAGTGAGCTTTCATGATAAATTTGGCCAGTAAGGGCTGTCAAAAATAAATCAATGATCTGATCAATGCAAAATTGTGGATTGGAAGGCATGGCAAGAGTGGTAGTACTGCTCCCCGCGGGACGTCATGAGCTCGGTCACATGTATGCCTATTAAATAAGGGTCTCAAAATCAAAGACACAAAGCCCGGCGCAATAGACTATCTCTTTGAGGGGTAGTGCTTTGGAAAGAATTCAAATCCTGATATCTCCCATCCTGCATAAAGCTTATCTCTATATTTTTCTTATGCTTCTCCCCTTAGGCTGGGTTGTATATCGGGTATGGCCTTAGTAGGGGCACCGTTCTTTAGAGACGGTTGGTTGTGGCAAACCACCCTCAAATGCACGCCCTGCTCAAGGGAAGTCTTTAATGAGAGGGGGTGGAATGACGACCCCTAGCCAATAGTTTAAGCCCATCTCTGGGTGCTGCGGATAGCTTTGTCTATATTTCAAAAAATCCAAAAAATCAAATATTCCAAAAATCTAAAAAAAATCAAATATTTCAAAAATCCAAAAAATATAGACATTGTTGAAAATCCAAAAAAAAATCAAAAAATTATGAAAAAATCTAAAAAATGTGTCTTTTATTTCCTTTTACATGCATTTGCATTAGTTTTAAGGACGGATACATAATCTATTTGTTAAGTGTGTAGGTTGCAGATGTTCAGGATGTCCTTGCTCTCCTCTATCTATCGTTTTGCCTTCTGTCCACATTATCTATTTCTCTCCTCTTCAATCTATCTCTCGATCTATTCTGAAGCTCATGTCCTTCTCAGCTTTCGCTTTATCTCATCATCTCTCCATGAGAGGGTTTTGTCTCATGATTGTGAACCCGACGGTTCTGCTTCGTCTAATTTTGGGCTTGATTGAAGAACATATCCGTCATGTTTCGTGTTGTCTCATCCCTTGTTGTCATCCCATGTATTCTTGTCCCAATGATGTGTTGTCCCACCACTTGTGTTGTCTCATACCATGTTGTCATCCCGCGTATTCTTGTCCCAACCGTGTGTTGTTCCACTGCATTGTTGTCTTGTCTCACCATGTTCGTCATACATGCATGTGGTTGGTTTGTGTCTTGCATGTGTTGTTGGTTCGTCATTTATTATGTTATGTTGTGCTATCTTTAATTCATTTGTTCGTTTCGTTATGTTCATGCTTGTTTGTTCATGTTGTCTTATTAGAAAACCCCATAAAAAATGTAAAAAAAAAGCCATTTCACTTGGTAGGTAAGTCGGGTATCGCTCTCTATCCCTGTGCATTGTTGCATTACTATATGGTATCTACATTATTATAGCCTCTCAAGGACCGGCTGATTTTCCGTGTGTCCTGGGATCTGATATTCCCCTTTAACAAAAACGATGATGATCTAGGAGCATACGGTTAATCGTTGGATGAGCCGTTAGTTTGAGTCGGGTGGGGGACGATGGACTCCGTCTCGCACGCCGTGGTTGCAAGAAGACTCTTGACCCGTCTTGACTCGGTCTAGTAATAATATCCTTGAGTACTTTCTATTTTATGCTTTCTTTGCATTCGTTATGATGATTTCTATATTTTAGCCCAACATGCATCATGTCATTTTGAGCACTCATGTCTCGTGATTTCTCAAGGTTTCTCCTCAGCAATGGTTGATTGTGCTACCTTTCTCTTGGATAAGAGGATCCTCATTCCACTCTGAATTTGATCGATTTCTTTGATCTTGCCGCTTGGTCTGGTTGGCCAGCGTGATTCCTGTCTATATTTTACCACTTCGGGACATATGATACACTTTCACATTCTAATGGGTTTTTTCATGTTTTTTGTCTTTGTTTTGCAGGAGAGTACATTTGGACGTGAGGCCCTTGCTTTCCATCCGGCTGGAAGGTGAGGAGGTGCACCCATGATCGATTCCCGCATCCCTTTTCAAGTGCGATCACACGTTGTAACAGTTCATCTTCGGGCTGCGTCTTCTTCCATATTTTCCATGGTACATGGTGTTGCTGCATGGCTTTCTTCAACCTCTTGGTGCTGTAGAACCTTGGCGGTGATCATGATTAGTTTTCTTGATGTGACACAACCCCCTTGGACCTAAATTTGCAAGCAACCGGACCGAACGGCGATCTCTCACAAGTGGGTTCACCCGCGTCGCGCGCACCCGGGTCCGTAGGCGGACCGGCGATGATGGTGAGGGTCCGAGGATGGACCTTGGGGTTCCAGGGGTATGGCTGGCTGGGGATGGACCCCAATAGGCTAGGGATGCCCAATTTCAAGGGCAGACGGCACGCCAAGGGCGGGGGATGTAATGTCTCCCTCACAACTCACCCGCGGTGGCACTCGATTAGATGGAAAGTTAGAACGAGCACTCTCTCACTGCCGACGGAGCAACTGGAAACAATACTAAGCTAAGCAAGGGTAAAAACCAGTAGAGAAGAGTGGCCCGAAGCTCACCTTATCGGCGTGAAGACACCGATCCCGGTCGGAGATGAGGGCGAGCGGGGAAGCGTGGGCTACCCGCACGCCGCGCCGATGAGGCTTCCGGCGACGACCTGCTAATACAAACACTACGCCTCACGCAGGAGGGGGATCTTGGGGTGGGGAGGATTGGAGTACAAACAAACACTACCTCCACACAGGGAGGGGCGGTAAGCCGGCCAGGCGGGGAGGGGAGGAGAGCTAGGGACGGAGCCGAGCAAATCCTCTAAGTTCTGCCTGCCGATCTGCCTGACGGATAGGCGCTCACTGTTGGTACTGTAGTAGCAGCTCCGGAACTTAGAAGTCGAAGAGACCAGCGCCCAATCGTCGGTGACTGACCCGGGATGAAGTCTGAATTTTTCTAGAATCTTGAAGTGTCGCCAATGGCCGGAGCAGGTGCTGGATCAGCGCTGCTTGGTTCTGGCTCAAGCAGGTTTCAGGATGCTGCAGTGGGAAGATGAAGCCGCCCCGAGTGCTCCCGTGATTAGAACGACACGGGACCAAGACAGTTGCGAGCGTGGCCGCGTCCTTTTCGATCAGCAAGGAAGAACGGCTCCGGAGGAGGTCAGGGTCGAGAGTGGCAGCCCGAGAGGTTGAGAGGTATCGGGACAGACCCTGACTGTCCTGAACGGTGTCCCTATGGTAGAAAAATTGGTACGAGCAGCTCCGGTCTCCAAACGAAGCCCCGTCGGCTGCGTTGGTTAGGAGACTGGTAGATCTTTGTCCCGGTCAAACGGCGCATCAAGGGGATCTGAGGAGACGCTAGAGGAGCTTCTGGATTGAGGCTCTGGCCCCTGCTCAGGTGCTGAATGTGCTGCCGGGCGAGAACGGATGCCGAGAACAGCTCCAACCTCGGAACCGGGCAAGACCACCTCGCCTGCGAAGCCGATTGGGGGAGCTTTCCAGCAATAAATGATACGTCTCCATAAGATGCTTGGTGAAGACGTGCCAGCCACTGCAATAAGCAGCTAGCCTTCTGCCTGCGACCTGGATAGGGTATGATGGTGGAAGGGGATGGTAGTGAGGAGATGGGGAGGGGGAAATGGAGTGGGAAGTGGCTGGGGCGTCCCCTGGTTGGTAAAGGGTCAAAGGGGGGTCGAACCAAGGAGTGAGAGGGGGGAAATGGGGGCTGGAAGGGGGTCTAGCAGGTGGGGGACTGGGGAGCTGCCAATTTGGTGTTGGAAAGGAGAGGGAGAGGGAGATCTCTCTCCTTTGGTTTGAATGAGTGGTTAATGAGGGGTTAATGTTGCTTTGGGGATGGGAAAGGTTGTGTTGGGGATGGGAAGGGTTGTATGGGAAGGTGGATGGATGTGTGGGGAAGAGGGAAGGGTGCTTGGGGGAGAGGGAAGGGTGCTAGGGAAGTGGGAGGGTTGCTTTGGGAAACGAAGGGGTGCTTGGGTAGTGGTAAAGGTGAATGGGGATTTATGGGTCTTGGGGAGGTGAAGGGATTGTGGTTAATGAGGTGGGGTGATGTGGCAAGGAGGGAGGAGAGAGAGGGGGGGCAAATTTGGGAGAGAGAGGGGAGGAGAGAGAGAGGGGGTCGCCCCCTTTAGAGAGAGAGAGAGAAGAGAGAGAGGTTCTCACAAGAGATATGTGAACACTCAATTCAAAATTTTCTTCATTCATTCATTAGCTCCAAATGGTGGGAGTGGGGTCCTATTTATTGGATTCCCACAATTTAACATAAGTCCCTGACTTTTGGACTAATAACAAGAAACCAAGGGGGGTGGGGGTGCCCCTGGGCCTAGCCCATTTAATTGGGCCCAATAACCAAACTAGGCAATCTATTGACAGTTGACTTAGGTAAATAACTCTTATACCTAGGTACCGGACTCAAATAAAAGGAAAATTACATAATAAGAAAATGAAAATTACATCATATGACTCGGAATAAAGTGGCGAACAAGATGTAGCACTGCTGGCGACCATCAGGAGCCCCAAAAATGTGGAGTGGTCGGAGATGTCCCCATCATACCCCCGGTGTGCGGAGAACTTGACTCCATCGAGTAAATGGTCCTCTAAAGCAACTCGGGGTGAACCTCGACCTCCAAACTCAACCCTGTGTCTGCGACCAGGGGACGGTCCTTCATCCTCTCAAGGTGGCTTGAGCGCACCCTCTTGCTGGTGATGGAACCCTGCTTGCCTAGTATTGCCCCTGTGTGCACACGTCGGGCTCTGAAGGCTATTTTGTGGTGGCTCTCCGGGGTGTCCCTCTTAAAGGAATGTATAGGCTCAAAGCACTCACTAGGATCCACCGCGGTGCCCATATAGAGTGCGGGGTCTGCCACGTGAGAAGTGGGGTATATCCCATAACCCATTGGTAAGTTCAATCAATAAGCTATGTTGCCAAAGCCACTTGGAACATGGAAAGGTCCAAGTCCTCGTGCCCTCACATTGGAGGTGACTCTAGGGTAGAGCCACTCCAATGCCACCATTGATAGGTTTCCTACTTGGAATTCCAAGTGGTGCTCGTGAGCCTTTTCCCGCTCTTTGTGAACCTCACCGCTCGTTGTGATTTGCTTGCGTGTATGCTCATGCCATGCATTATGATGCGGTGAGTGGTTGTGAAAGTGGGTAGTGTGCAAAGGTGGACCGGGGTAACTATAAATTGACCTATCATGCTTTGATGCCATGTGGACCTTGATGAACTTAGGTGGACCGGGACAGCCACAAGTGGCCCTATCATGCATGGGCTTCATAACAATGGTTGGAGGGCCGGGGCATCCGTAGGGGAATCTATCACGCATGGGTATAGCAAATGCCGGGGGTCCCGGACATCCGTGAATGTTCGTAACATGCTTAAGACCAATGATGAATGTGGGAGGACCTTTGGACCAGTCATGCATCCGACTTGACATGTGGGTGTCATGTATGAAAGGACCCGACTTTCTATTCATGCCAAGTGGTGTGATGTGCCAAGACATAGGAATTCCTTTCCCATAGGTGACTTCGTTGTGTGGGGTGGTGGGGTGGCCTTTGAGCTTCCACTCAAAAGGGTCGTAGGGGTCAAAGAAGGTATGTGTCATGGAGTGGGGCACTTCATTGTTTCCTAGGTGTATTTCACCCATGGTCATGGTACCCTTGGTGTGGGCCGGGTCTTGAGAGAGGTGGGCTTGGTCCAACATGGTTGGTTGGGGTAGGAAAAGGTTGGTGGTGAGTAAGGTGGGTGGGTATAGGAAGGGATCAAAGGGGTCATGGGTCACCTAGGGAGAGGAACTCTTGGTCCTCATGGTCCTCACAATGTGGTGGTGGATCCTCCTCCTCTAGTAAAATGACTGGGCCAAAGTTTTTGGTGGGTGGGTTTAGGAAGGGATCGTAGGGGTCATAGTAAGGATCACCTAGGGAAAGGAACTCTAGGTCGTCATGGTCCTCACATAGTGGTGAGTCATCCTCCTCTAATGGAATAATTGGGCCGAAGTCTTTGGTGGGATGGTCGGCCATGAATGAAGGGCTTGACATTCTACCCGAGATATGCAACTCTAATTCGTGGATAGTATCGGGTTCATCGGGTGTAGGGAGGAATAGAAGGAGGTCGCTAGTGTAGCAACCCACAGTGGAAATCGAGGTGATGGACCTGACACACAAGTGTAGGAGGTTAAGGCTCCTTGTGGTTGGCCACTATGGTCAACATGTCGGTCAACTTCATTTGCCAAGCTAGGCCCCTAAGGAGGTCCCCTAAAGTTTCCACTTGGTAGGATGATTGGATTGTGGTGTGATAGGTGGAGAACGGTACTATGGGGAGGTGTTGTTCCACGGAAGGGTAGGCATGGGGCAGGATAGGGTGAGCCCGGTTTTCCTCTAGCCATCTAACCAAGGGCCCATTTATGATAAGTTCACTCCCAATTGGAGGGGGTGGCATAAAAGGTGAAATTTCTTCCTCGGTTTGGGCATGATTTTCCTCCAAGGTGGGGAGTGGTTCTGCTGTGTTCCCCACTATGGGGTCGGGTGTGGGGATCATGGTTTCCTCTACCAAGGAGGTGAGTAGGTCCTTTGTAGGTGTGGTGATGATGACTGGCATATGGCGCTCTTGGGGTGGTGGGTAATGGGGCACTTGGGATAGGATGGGGAGGGGTAGTAGTGGAGGCCTAGGTTGGGGTAGGATTGGGGTTGGAAGTGGAAGGTGGGTCGAGTTAGGGGGTTTAGGTTGATTGTGTTTGGGAGGTGTGTCCGTTTTAGGGGACGATGAAGGGGTAGTGGTGGGGATCATGGGGGTTTGTGGGGTGTGGGTTTGGAGAGGAATTTTGGGTTGGGGGGTGGTGGCCGCCATGGGCCTAGGTGGAGGGGTGGACACGGGGTCCACTTGGTTTTGAATGTTGAGGGTTGGTTGAGTGGCTTTGGATTGGGGAGCGGTGGCCCTCATGGGGGAAACCGGGTCAATTAGTGGTCTTTTGCCCTTGGGATCGACCAGTTGTGGAGAGATGGAAGTGGGTTGTCGTTGGATTTGGGGAGAGTTGGTGGTAGTGATCGGGGTTGAAATTATTTGGGGTGGTGGATTTTGGGCCCTAAGGGAGGTCTTGGGTTGCTGGGGTGAGAAAGGAGGAGTGGGAGTGCTCCTCGGACTATGGTTCTCCGAGTAGGAGGGGGAAGGTCGAGGAGCGTAGATCTTCCTAAGCTCAATCTTCATCTCTTCCCATGAGCCTCTCGGTTCTGGCCTCCGAATCTTTCTTAAGCTCACTATGCGTTCCCACTCCTTCTTGGCTTGTCCCCGAAGCCGCCCCCTGGCCTTGCGGACTCTAGCGTGTCCATAGACCATAGTCCTACCAAAGTTTTTATCCATGGTAGCCTCCCACTTTAGGTAGGCGTTAGGACTAGATCCATCAAAACTAAGGTCCCCTTCTAGGATGATGTCCATGAGGAGGGGGTCAATCGGACTCTTGTGGAAGGCCGTGTTGAGGGGACTTAACCAATGGGGAGTACACATGATGATGCACTGGGTGGCCCGATGATGACTCTAAATGCGAATGCACCCTAGGACCAACTTGGAGAGAGACAAGTTATGAACTTGCTCTGATACCAAATTGATGTGACACAACCCCTTGGACCCGAATTTTCAAGCAACCGGACCGAACGACGATCTATCACAAGCGGGTTCACCCGTGTCGCACGCACACGGGTCTGTAGGCGGACCGGCGATGATGGTGAGGGTCCGAGGTTGGACCTTGGGGTTCCAAGGGTATGGATGGCTGGGGATGGACCTCAATGGGTTAGGTATGCTCAATTTCAAGGGTAGACAGCACGCCGAGGGCATGGGATGTAATGTCTCCCTCACAACTCACTCGCGGTGGCACTCGATTAGATGGAAAGTTGGAACGAGCACTCTCTCACTGTCGACGGAGCAACTAGAAACAATACTAAGCTAAGCAAGGGTAAAAACTAGCAGAGAAGAGTGGCCCGAAGCTCACCTTATTGTTGTGAAGACACTGATCCCGATCGGAGACGAGGGCGAGCGGGGAAGCGTAGGCTACCCGCACGCCGCGCCGATGAGGCTTCCGGCGACGACTTGCTAATACAAACACTACGCCTCACGCAGGAGGGGGATCTTGGGGTGGGGAGGATTGGAGTACAAATAAACACTACCTCCACACAGGGAGGGGCGGTAAGCCGGCTAGGCGGGGAGGGGAGGAGAGCTAGGGACGGAGCCGAGCAAATCCTCTAAGTTCTGCCCGCCGATCTGCCTGACGGATATGCGCTCACTATTGGTACCGTAGTAGGCACTCCAGAACTCAGAAGTCGAAGAGACCAGCGCCCAATCGTCGGTGACTGACCCAGATGAAGCCTGAAAATTTCCGGAATCTCGAAGTGTCGCCAATGGCCGAAGCAGGTGCTGGATCGATGCTGCTTGGTTCTGGCTTGAGCAGGTTTCAGGATGCTGCAGTGGGAAGATGAAGCCGCCCCGAGTGCTCCGTTGATTAGAACGATGCGGGACCAGGACGGTTGTGAGCGTGGCCGCGTCCTCTTCGATCAGAAAGGAAGAACGGCTCCGGAGGAGTTCGGGGTCGAGAGTGGCAGCCCGAGACGTGGAGAGGTATCGGGACTTACCCTGACTGTCCTGAACGGCGTCCCTGTGGTAGAAAAATTGGTACGAGCAGTTCCGGTCTCCAAATGAAGCCCCGTCAGCTGCGTTAGTTAGGCGACTGGCAGATCTTCGTCCCGGTCAAACGGCGTGCCAAGGGGATCTGAGGAGAGGCCGTAGGAGCTTCTTGACTGAGGCTCTGGCCCCTGCTCGGGTGCTGAATGCGCTGCCGGGCGAGAACAGATGCCGAGAACAGTTCCAACCTCGGAACAGGGCAAGACCACCTCGCCTGCGAAGCCGATTGGGAGAGCATTCCAGAAATATATGATACTCCTCCAGAATATGCTCGGTGAAGACGTGCCAGCCACTGCAATAGGCAGCTAGCCTGCTGCCTGCGACCTGGACAGGGTATGATGGTGTAAGGGGATGGTAGTGAGGAGATGGGGAGGGGGAAATGGAGTGGGAAGTGGCTGGTGTTGTGCCCCTGTGGTTTTGATGATGGTTTTGATGATTGGTTTTTGATGTGAGTTAATCACTGTGCGTCATCTTACTGTGTGTGATCATGCTATTATTCAGTCATTCTCTGATCATAATGCTTTCTTTTATATGCACGATAAATTCATGTTATATCATGTAAATCTATGGAGTTCATAGGGCTGTCAGATAACATGCTCTACTTAATTCTGTCTACACTCTGTCTGCACAGTCTCCACAGCAGTGCGTCAACTCCTTGAGCTGATGCGTCGACTCTTTAGTTCAATCTTCATCTATCTACACTCTGTTTGGATACTATGGACAGTGGTGGGTCGACCCACCCTTGCTGATGCGTCGACCCATCAGAACATTGTTCTTTATAGTAAGCCCACACATTGGTCTTCTTGACTCAAAGTCTATACATCGCTAAGTCTGTACATTATCTTCAGCTCAAGCGTTCAAAGCCAAGTCTATACAACGCTAAGTCAATACATTGAACTGTTCTTCAAGTCTGTAAACTGGCTTCATGTTTTCAATGTCTGTACAGTGGCCTCGCATAGGCAAGTCTGTACATCGACTTCACTCAGTCAAGTCTATACATCCACATGGGCTTACAAGTCTATACATTGGCCCTAACACTCAAAGTATGTACACTCGTTGCACTGTACAAGTCTATTCATTGGCTCAAGCTTCCAAGTCTGTACACTGGTTCAAAGTCTACACAACGCCTCTTTGATTCTAAGTCCTTTCATTCGTTTTAAGGTAAAGTGTGTACATTGCCTTTGTGCTTCAAAGCCTGTCGATTGAAGAGTCTACTCATTGGTTGTTCACACGTTCATGTAGTCTGAAGTCTCTACATTGCTTTCGCCTGTTTTTTATCTAAGTATCATAAAGTCTGTACGTTGCTTTAGCCTTTACCTTCACAGCAAAGTCTATACAATGCAATGCATAAACTTAGAACTGATGACTTCGTTTCATCTGTCTGACAGGGACTGAAGAGGCTAATGAACCCCTTAAAGCAAGAGGGCTGAAGCCATCCAATTTCCGCTGCTGGAACACACCAATGCGTCAACGCCTTGATCAAGTGGCGTGAACGCAGTAGTTTAAACAATCAAGAAAGAGGCTTACTGGATTACTCTGGTGCGTCAATGCATTCATCAAGTGGCGTCGACGCAGCAGGTTGATGGATCGACAAGGTGACTAGAGGGTGGACGCAGTTGCACAATGCGTCAACGCACTCCACACGAAACGTGAGAGGGCTGAAGCCATCTAAGTTCAGATGCTGGAACACCAATGCGTCAACGCAGCATGCTGAGAGCGTCGACGCCGCACGTCTATCTGTTGAAGACTTGATCACTGGATCTCCGATGCGTCAACGCAGCAGGCTGATGGAGTCAACGCAGCAGACTTGAGATTTGCTGTAGAATGTCCTTGAAGGCTGCGTCAACCCTTTGGAGCAAGTGAGTTGACGCCACCTGACTCTAGTTGCTGACACGTGGGCCAAGTATTGGGCAGGAAATGTGGAAGAAACACGCCCTTGCCGCTGCTGGTATATATTGGAGCCTTTGTCTTCAGATGGAGGCTGATCGAAGAAGAAGCCAGGAGAGCAGAAAGCCCTTCGATCCAGAAAAAGAGAAGAAGAAGAAAAAGAAATAGAAGAAGAGTGAGCCGGAAAGAAGAAAAAGAGTTGAAGAGAAGAAGGAGAGAACAACGTGAGAGAAAAGGAGAGCAGAAGAGAAAGAAAGAGAGATAGAGAGAGAGAGAGAGTTTGTGGAGAAAAAGGAAGAAAGTTACTGAAGATCTGTCTACTGGACCGTGGATCAAATCTAGGCCAGTCAGCTCCATGGGAGCCACATCTGATGTTCCTTCTTTTACAGCTTGTGTTTGCTGTGTTATTTTCGTTCCTTATTTTTCTTTTTATTCGATCTGATTTACTGAGTTCTTCCGATCCTCTGGACTGAGGTCGGGTTCCTCCTGGTGGGTCATGAGAAGGGAGATCTGATCTCCGGTTTGCAAGCAGCAGGGGGGCTGCTTGTGGGTTCCCTCCGGGCTAGGAGGAAGAGAGGTTAGGCCTCTGGTGGATTGCTGGTAGCAGTGGGCTACTGGCTGGTTCACTGGTAGCGGGGCTGCTACTAGTGGGGCTCCCTCTTGGTATAGAGGAAGAGAGACGTGAGTCTCTGGTTTCTAGTGACTGTGGGTTGCTAGAGGTTCCCTCCGTGTAGGAGGAAGAGGGGAGGTTGTTCCCCTGGGTAAGCAATGTATCAGCGTATGTTGGCAAGCTGTGTTGCCCAGCTGTTAGTGAAGCCACACTCGGTTTGAGTGTGGGGTGGATGTAGGTCCGTGGACCGAACCACCTAAAACCACTTGTGCACTGTGGTTTGATCTTTTGTGTGTTTGGCGCTAGATGCTTGCATAGGGGCGATATGGCTTGACTGCATACCATGTGCTTGACTGTATTTTTGAGTGTCCTTCGAATTGTTATTCCGCTGTTGCTATTTGTCCTTCTGAAGAAGGTAGATCTTATTCCGCAGCTCTTATCATTAGATTTAATCTGTCTTGTTAGCATTCAGGTTTTTACTGTGTGTTTATTTAGTTCCTCATCTGCCCACTAGCTTTTAAGCTTGTCTAGTTTGCGAACTAGTAGTTCTAGTGAGCATCATATTTTAATTGGGCGAAAGATTTTTCAAAGGGCTATATTCACTCACCCCCCCCTCTGAATACTGCACCGAACCTAACAATTGGTATTAGAGCGGTGTCTGCATACAAGGTCCAGCGACCTGCAGATTCGATCTTGCAGTCTTAGGTGCTAATTTGTTTTTAGTGCATAAATATTCCTGTTGCTTTGAATTTACTCGCTATTTATTTTCAATGGCTCTTCCACCCGTCTTTAGTGGTTCTGATTTCAGTCAGTGGTACACTGCTTTACATGCTTATGTTAATTCTGCTAATGCTGATCTGTAGAAATTAATTTCACAAGGTCCTCACACCTTACCAGCGAAAGTGTCCAAATGGACCGACAGACACAGATCAAAGGATGGAGAAAATCAGAAAGCCTTTAACCTGATGAAAGCAGCTACTGACAGAGCCTTATGGTCTTGTCTTCATAATTGCAGCTCAGCAAAGGACATCCTGGATAGGATGAAGCAATTTCACAGGGTAAACGAGGACAGCTGCATGATGGCTAACAGAAGTAATCCAAGTGGCAGCAATCAAGGCAGCAGTCAGAATGAAGATGATGTTGATGAAGAGGTAAACTCTGAATCTGACTCGGACGAAATGACCTTTGATTATTTGAAGGAAATGTATGTTGAATTGTATGAAAAGTATGGAAAATAAAATCTAAAAATTAAAAATTAAAGGTTGATCAAAATGGTTCTGATTTATCATGTGAAAATTGTTCAAATCTGAAGCAATCTTATGATGCTTGTTTTTCTGATAATCAAGAGCTTAAGAAACATGTTGAATTGTTAAGATCTGAAAAAGAGTCTCTCAGAAAATCTGTTAATGAAAATCTGAAATCAAAAAATGACAAACTAATCAAAGAGGTTGAAGGACTGAAGCAGTTGAACACTGCTATGTCAGAGAAACTTCTTCTCTTAGAAAAAGGAAAATCTGTTTACATTGAAGAATCTGAAAAATTGAGAAATCTGGAACAAGAAGTTGAGGAATGCAAAATTGCAAACAAGGTGCTAAGCGAATGTGTAAATTGCAATGAACAAGAGATTGCCAGTTATGAAATACACATCGTTTCTCTGGAAAATGAAATTGAAGATTTGAATAAATCCTTGTCAAAATTTATGGAAGGACAAGAAAATCTGGACAGGTTGTTAGGTGTTAAGGTCAATACTCAAAAGGAAGGGTTAGGCTACAACAATGTCAATAAAAAGGCTTTCAAAAACAAGCTAATGACATCTTTTATCAAAGCATCAGATGTAGCCACCACCTCAGAAAATAAACAACCAAATGTTCAGAAGAATCAGAAACAAACTGGAAAAATGGAAAAGGTCAGTCATGTGAAGAAGGGATTGAATCACATTGAAAAAGTGCATGTTGTACATCATAAGAACTTCCCTGTCACCAAGAAAAAGACTGATTTTAAATATGTTGAGAAAGTTCAATCTGTGCTTGACATGAACACACATACACATGCTCATAAAAATAAGAATTCATGTCATTACTGTGATAGGGTTGGCCACATTATGAATAATTGCTTTATTCTGAAACAAGACAACAGAAAGCATGCTAGGAAACATGTTTCTGCTCAGAACAAAAAGAAAACTGAATGCTTTCACTGTGGCAAATTGGGCCACAGGGCCATTGACTGTTGGCATGCTCAGGGTAGAAAATTTAATTCTAAAACTGTCAATCTCCCTGCAGACAAAAATGATTATGATAGGAATAAATTTACATTTAAAAGAAAGATTCTTACATATTCTGAATGTAGAAAGCATGGCCATACAGTCAAGGAATGTTGGCATGCCCAAGGAGGCTATGGCAATAATGAACTCAATTTTAAGAGGAAGGCCTCTCATTGTATTAACTGTGGAAGGCCAAGTCACAGGGCTGCAACCTGTTGGCTGGTAGGATACCAAAACAAGACTGGTTTTGGTAAACAGAATTTTAATTCAGTTAACAAAAATTTTCATACATATGCACATAAAAATCATGTTTATAAGAATGTGCATAAATCTAATATGAAACCTGCTGCATCTTGCTATTATTGTGGCACATCTGGTCATTCAATGAAAACCTGCTACTTGATGAAGTCTGATGACCATGCTGCTAGAAAATTGTTTAGAACACCTACCAAAGGTGTCACTGCTAATCCAGGACCCAAGTTTTCTTGGGTACCTGCTGCATCAAAATGATGTGTCTATTGCAGGTGTGCCTTGGAAGCTGAAGAATAAAAGGGGTTATTAATCCAAGGCACTCAAGAATGAAAACCCCGTTCTCACACTGTTCAGGTAAACTCTCTGCATTTCTTATTTTGAAACTCATTGCATATCTGATTTGATGTATTCCTGCATATCTGCCATTTGTAGTTGGTTGATAATTGTTGAAATGCATAAACTCTGAAAACAAATTGCATTCTGAATAATCTGAACTGCTTATGTATGTGGCTTGAAATTTATCTATTGCATAGTTCATTGAAAATCTGTCCATTGCATCCATTGCATTGCATTTCATGAAAAATGCCAAAAAGACTGTCTGAATGCATAGTGTCAGGGGGAGTCAATGCATTGCATATAGGTTGTCAAATGCATACTCATGTGAGAATTCATTGCATATCCTTCCTTATTGATTTTGTTGACAGACCTTGAACATATTTTTGAAAATATTGAGCTTCAAAATCTCTCCTATCAATTGGTATCATTTGGCTTCAGAATTCCATCAGTCTCTCATGAAGATTTCAATGGGACTATCTCGATCATAAATCTGAAAACTCTTGAACTAGAAATCTTCTATTATACATTTTTATGAATGACTGAAATAACTCATGTGGTTTAAGTTTAATGTATTCAATGAGTTTGGCTTTAAAATATCTTTAAAATATCTGAAGCATGTTTAATAAACATTAACCATCTGGTTCATGCTATGTCTTGTAAAATCTTCTGAAATCTGCATTATTGAATACATGACTTTATTTGGTTAAGTACATGAAATTGTTATTGATTTGAAGCAAATGAATTTTTTTGAAATATCTAAAGGATATTTTCTGTCAGAGCAATGACCTTGGTCACAGAGAAACACATGTCTAAAGGACTGTGTCATGAGGTACCATAGTTAACTCTGATTAAGAATAATTGAATTTCAGGCAGAGCAATGGCATGCACACTGAGAAATACAATTCACTCATCAAGAAATGATTTGCAGTGTGTCATGATGTGTAAATGCTATCTCTGTTCATATAAAGCATGATAGTTAGTCACACTAAGTGCTTAGGGATATTGGCCTCTGATCAAGATATATCCTCTAGTTACAAGGTGTGCACTGAACTAGAGTGCTCGTAAAATTTGTAGCATGAAAAATTGTTGAACGAATTGAAATATCTGAATATTGATGCTAAAATCAAATTGCTACAACCCTAGACAAAATCATATGACTTCATAATTGCTTGATTTCAATACTGATGCATGTAATTCTGAAAGAAGTCAATAAATTTGATTGTGTAAGAGAAAGGGAGTTTTATCAAGATAAATATGAGGGCTTGGTTCATTTTTATTAAACCATGGTTTTAGATATCAATACAGAATTTTATTGATAAACTCTACATACATCATGTTTAAACCATGCTGTTCAATAAAGCTCATTCATAAGCCCTTATAATGGAAGACTTTGAAAAACCTATGTTTTGGATTTATGAGATTGATATCTCTCTGAAAATCTGACTGAATTTTCTGAGATTGGAGCTTCTTTAAAAATATGCTAATTGAACCTCTTCTGCTCATTGACCTGAACTTCTCCTTGTTTGCCCCTGTGGTCTCCTTCTCATCTATCTCATCAGATTTCACTTATTGAGGGGGAGCTTCCATGTCATATGCATCATGATGCATAGAAACTCTTAAAGGGGAAGATCTTGCATTCTGGTATCGGCATCTGCATTCACCCCTTCCCATGGTTCATCCTGACTATACTAAAGGGGGAGAATGTTTGCCAAAGGGGGAGAACAATTTTCTTGCAAGGGGGAGAAATTGACTGAATTTTTATACATGCTATAATTTCTCAAATTATTTTCTTTTTGATGAAGTCAAAGGGGGAGAATAGTTTGTGTCATCAGCATTACTCATAGTGTAGTATTACCATCATCAAAAAGGGGGAGATTGTTGTGCCCCTGTGGTTTTGATGATGGTTTTGATGATTGGTTTTTGATGTGAGTTAATCACTGTGAGTCATCTTACTGTGTGTCATCATGCTATTATTCAGTCATTCTCTGATCATAATGCTTTCTTTTATATGCACGATAAATTCATGTTTTATCATGTAAATCTATGGAGTTCATAGGGCTGTCAGATAACATGCTCTACTTAATTCTGTCTACACTCTGTCTGCACAGTCTCCACAACAGTGCGTCAACTCCTTGAGCTGATGCGTCGACTCTTTAGTTCAATCTTCATCTATCTACACTCTGTTTGGATACTATGGACAGTGGTGGGTCGACCCACCCTTGCTGATGCGTCGACCCATCAGAACATTGTTCTTTATAGTAAGCCCACACATTGGTCTTCTTGACTCAAAGTCTATACATCGCTAAGTCTGTACATTGTCTTCAGCTCAAGCGTTCAAAGCCAAGTCTATACAACACTAAGTCAATACATTGAACTGTTCTTCAAGTCTGTAAACTGGCTTCATGTTTTCAATGTCTGTATAGTGGCCTCGCATAGGCAAGTCTGTACATCGACTTCACTCAGTCAAGTCTATACATCCACATGGGCTTACAAGTCTATACATTGGCCCTAACACTCAAAGTATGTACACTCGTTGCACTGTACAAGTCTATTCATTGGCTCAAGCTTCCAAGTCTGTACACTAGTTCAAAGTCTACACAACGCCTCTTTGATTCTAAGTCCTTTCATTCGTTTTAAGGCAAAGTCTGTACATTGCCTTTGTGCTTCAAAGCCTGTCGATTGAAGAGTCTACTCATTGGTTGTTCACACGTTCATGCAGTCTGAAGTCTCTACATTGCTTTCGCCTCTTTTTTATCTAAGTATCATAAAGTCTGTACATTGCTTTAGCCTTTACCTTCACAGCAAAGTCTATACAATGCAATGCATAAACTTAGAACTGATGACTTCGTTTCATCTGTCTGACAGGGACTGAAGAGGCTAATGAACCCCTTAAAGCAAGAGGGCTGAAGCCATCCAATTTCCGCTGCTGGAACACACCAATGCGTCAACGCCTTGATCAAGTGGCGTGAACGCAGTAGTTCAAACAATCAAGAAAGAGGCTTACTGGATTACTCTGGTGCGTCAATGCATTCATCAAGTGGCGTCGACGTAGCAGGTTGATGGATCGACAAGGTGACTAGAGGGTGGACGCAGTTGCACAATGCGTCAACGCACTCCACACGAAACGTGAGAGGGCTGAAGCCATCTAAGTTCAGATGCTGGAACACCAATGCATCAACGCAGCATGCTGAGAGCGTCGACGCAGCACGTCTATCTGTTGAAGACTTGATCACTGGATCTCCGATGCGTCAACGCAGCAGGCTGATGGAGTCAACGCAGCAGACTTGAGATTTGCTGTAGAATGTCCTTGAAGGCTGCGTCAACCCTTTGGAGCAAGTGAGTTGACGCCACCTGACTCTAGTTGTTGACACGTGGGCCAAGTATTGGGCAGGAAATGTGGAAGAAACACGCCCTTGCCGCTGCTGGTATATATTGGAGCCTTCGTCTTCAGATGGAGGCTGATCGAAGAAGAAGCCAGGAGAGCAGAAAGCCCTTCGATCCAGAAAAAGAGAAGAAGAAGAAAAAGAAATAGAAGAAGAGTGAGCCGGAAAGAAGAAAAAGAGTTGAAGAGAAGAAGGAGAGAACAACGTGAGAGAAAAGGAGAGCAGAAGAGAAAGAAAGAGAGAGAGAGAGAGAGAGAGAGAGAGTTTGTGGAGAAAAAGGAAGACAGTTACTGAAGAGCTGTCTACTGGACCGTGGATCAAATCCAGGCCAGTCAGCTCCATGGGAGCCACATCTGATGTTCCTTCTTTTACAGCTTGTGTTTGCTGTGTTATTTTCGTTCCTTATTGTTCTTTTTATTCGATCTGATTTACTGAGTTCTTCCGATCCTCTGGACTGAGGTCGGGTTCCTCCTGGTGGGTCAGGAGAAGGGAGATCTGATCTCCGATTTGCAAGCAGCAGGGGGGCTACTTGTGGGTTCCCTCCGGGCTAGGAGGAAGAGAGGCTAGGCCTCTGGTGGATTGCTGGTAGCAGTGTGCTACTGGCTGGTTCACTGGTAGCGGGACTGCTACTAGTGGGGTTCCCTCTTGGTATAGAGGAAGAGAGACGTGAGTCTCTGGTTTCTAGTGACCGTGGGTTGCTAGAGGTTCCCTCCGTGTAGGACGAAGAGGGGAGGTTGTTCCCCTGGGTATGCTGTGTATCAGCGTCTGTTGGCAAGCTGTGTTGCCCAGCTGTTAGTGAAGCCACACTCGGTTTGAGTGTGGGGTGGATGTAGGTCCGTGGACCGAACCACCTAAAACCTCTTGTGCACTGTGGTTTGATCTTTTGTGTGTTTGGCGCTAGATGCTTGCATAGGGGCGATATGGCCTTACTGCATACCATGTGCTTGACTGTGTTTTTGAGTGTCCTTCGAATTGTTATTCCGCTGTTGCTATTTGTCCTTCTGAAGAAGGTAGATCTAATTCCGCAGCTCTTATCATTAGATTTAATCTGTCTTGTTAGCATTCTGGTTTTTACTGTGTGTTTATTTAGTTCCTCCTCTGCCCACTAGCTTTTAAGCTTGTCTAGTTTGCGAACTAGTAGTTCTAGTGAGCATCATATTTTAATTGGGCGAAAGAATTTTCAAAGGGCTATATTCATTCACCCCCCCCTCTGAATACTACACCGAACCTAACAGCTGGGGCGTCCCCTGGTTGGTAAAGGGTCAAAGGGGGGTCGAACCAAGGGGTGAGAGGTGAGAAATGGGGGCTGGAAGGGGGTCTAGCAGGTGGGCGACTGGGGAGCTGCGAATTTGGTGTTGGAAGGGAGAGGGAGAGGGAGATCTCTCTCCTTTTGTTTGAATGAGTGCTTAATGGGGGGTTAATGTTGCTTTGGGGATGAGAAAGGTTGTGTTGGGGATGGGAAGGGTTGTATGGGAAGGTGGAGGGATGTGTGGGGAAGAGGGAAGGGTGCTTGGGGGAGAGGGAAGGGTGCTAGGGAAGTGGGAGGGTTGCTTTGGGATACGAAGGGGTGCTTGGGTAGTGGTAAAGGTGAATGGGGATTTATGGGTCTTGGGGAGGTGAAGGGGTTGTGGTTAATGAGGTGGGGTGATGTGGCAAGGAGGGAGGAGAGAGAGGGGGGGCGAATTTGGGAGAGAGAGGGGAGGAGAGAGAGAGGGGGTCGCCCCCTTTAGAGAGAGAGAGAGAAAGAGAGAGGTTCTCACAAGAGATATGTGAACACTCAATTCAAATTTTTCTTCATTCATTCATTAGCTCCAAATGGTGGGAGTGTGGTCCTATTTATAGGATTCCCACAATTTAACTTAAGTCCCTGACTTTTGGACTAAGAACAAGAAACCAAGGGGGGGTGGGGGCGCCCCTGGGCCTATCCCATTTAATTGGGCCCAATAACCAAACTAGGCAATCTATTGACACTTGACTTAGGTAAATAACTCTTATACCCAGGTACTGGACTCAAATAAAAGTAAAATTATATAATAAAAAAATGAAAATTACATCATATGACTTGGAATAAAGTGGCGAACAAGATGTAGCACTGCTGGCGATCATCAGGAGCCCCAAAAATGTGGAGTGGTCAGAGATGTCCCCATCATTTCTATTCTCTATCGCCCCTTATTTTCATTGTTTACATTGCATATTCATGCATGTCTATTTGTTAGTTTGGGGCGGGGATGTAGATTAAAATATCTACACTACTCTCTTCCATATATGCTGAACCAATCAGAGGAGAGGTTCATTTCAAAGAACCTTATTATATTCCAACCAATCAAGAGGCAGATCTCTAGAGGGAAAATACTCCACCAACTCTTCTACAAATATGAGGCTTCTACCATCATGGAAGGGTTGGCTGAGCAATGCATTATGGTAACATCCTTAGCTCGTCCCAAGGAGAGAAAGAGAAAGCAGAAGAGAGGAAGAAAAGAGTGAGCAGCCCTGAGCCCTTTCATGAGAAAAATCTGAGAAGAAAAAGTGAGAAGGCCCCAACTTAGGTCCGACCCAGTCCAGAGGTGAGAAGAAGAAGATGAGAGCTGAAGAGCAGAAGCCCAGTCCTACAGAAACAGCTTCATGACTTCGTCTAAAGCTACATTTGATTCTTCCATCCCGTTTTGTGTTTTTGTTTTGTTTTGAATATCCAAATCCTCTCGTGTATTGGTGTGTTTACAGCGTTGTCCGGTGCTTTGCTTAGAGACCGGAAGTGTCACTGGCTGTGCTCAGCCGCGTGTGTGACTCGGGGTCTGTCCCTGTGTTTTTGCTGCACTTGCAGCGTGTTGTTTTCTTATCTTTGGGGTTTATCCCCGTCACTGTAGTTGCAGTGTGAGGACGATGTCCTCGTGAGGAGCTTGCTCCTCGTTAAGCATGTATTCGAGATTTTGGGGTTCGTCCCCGTGGGGCTTGTTCTCGTATGCTACAATCTTGTAGCGTGAGGACTTTATCCTCGTGTGGAGCTTGCTCCTCGTGTGTGTGGGATTCGTCCCCGTTAAGCTGTGTATCAGCGGTCTTGGGACTGTGCTCCCAGTCAAGCTGTGTGTCAGCAGTGTTCAAGCTATTAGTCAGCAGTCAAGCTGTTAGTCAACAGGAAGGCTCACCGAGTTTGGTGAGGGGTGGATGTAGGTCTGTGGATTGTAGACTGAACCACCTTAAAAGTCTCTTGTGCAGTGGTGTGTCCTTGTGCGATTGTTTCCTTTTCTTCTATCTCCACTTCGCAGGGACTTATTGTGTTTGCTTTATTTCACCATCTTTGATATGGCCGAACACTGCACATTCTGTGAGCAGTTCAATGTTTGGCAGCACTCTTGTTGTTTGAACATAAGCTCACACCGACACACTTAAGTAGGCGCTCATGATAATTTGAATCTTCATAAGTAGATGTCAGATATTTAACCACATTTCGTTGTGTGCTTAAGCTGATGGTTTGTTATCTCAAGTTCCATTTTAGTGGCTCATTATTTGCATCAGCTTGTATATGGTTATTTGCTTTCAAACCAGAATTTTTTCTGGTCAAACAAGTTTTAAGAGGGCATTTTTTAAGGGATTTATTCACCCCTCCCTCTAGATCCGGTTGCACCCAAGGAAGGGACCCAAAAATTGGTATTAGAGCTAAGCTCTGTGTGCCTAGATCCAACGATCTTCAGAGGAGATCCTTGTGCAACTTGTTTTGATTTTTGTTGCTAAACAGTTTTCAATGAATTTCTTTGTCTGTATTTAAGTGTTTTAAGAAGGCCGCCTAGTTTGGCTAAATGTGAAAAGTTGTTAACTCTTTGAACTGCTCAAGGCACTGTATGATAATGAAATTATTTTTGTATTGTGATTTGTGCCTTTCTCATGGGCTAATCTGTTCAGCTGTGCTTCAATTATGCTTGTGTTTGAGAATTCTCTTGCTCATAGTTTATCTTGATTAAACTGAAAATTACATTTTTCTTTAATTGAAAATTAATTTGATAGACTATGACTTGGAAAGGATCTGATGACCTCGTATATCAAATAGTGATTAGCAGAAAGGCAGACTAAGTCTTCTTGGAGCTTTCACTATGCATGAGGTGATCTTCAGATCTAAGCTCTCCACCTAGTATCGGATCTCAGTAAAATTAAATGTCTGGCTCATGAGGGAAACCCTTGTATCTTGAGATTTGAAAATGTGCCTATTTCCCATCAATCTGTAATATGTCATGATTGATTTTGATGTTGGTAAACCCTCAGTGTTCATTGATTGATATACCTGTTTATATGAAGAAGCCAGAATTGCCTTTTGTTCTAATCATTCTTTATTTGTCTAATACTGACTCTTATGTCACATCCAGGTTAGACAAATGTCATGCACTGTCCTCCCTATGTTTGATCATGGGAGAGACTACAATTTCTTGTAAAGTTCAATTGATGAGTAAATGCATGACAAATAATGCTTGAATGTAAATATATGAATATTCTAATTTTGAATGAAGCTTATGCTCAAAGATGAGCATTTTGTTGAGAATCCTTGAGGGCTGGCTCTTGTTTCTTGACTCACCTCCTGCTTAGTTCTAGAATCAATGACCACCTTGTTAAAAGATGAGGTTGTAGGAAATGTGTAAGACTGTGCATATAGTTCAGCCCAATTCAAAAAGGTTATTTGCAAAATTGGTTAAGCATGATTCAAACCTGTTCTTCTTCTCCCATTTATATTTTGCCCATTCACTCATTGGGGGAGATAGGCATAAAATTGTTGTACCTTGCTCTTGTGAAATGACATTCATTCATACTGCATTTCAGGTACATATTGTAATTTGCATTCAAACAAGGGCATGTCTGCATATTGCATGCCAAGCATTGGCATTTGAACATCAGCATGCTCAGCATAATCATGCATATAGTGCATGTCAAGCATAGAATGAAACTTGCATGTTGCACACATGACTGTGAAAGATAAAAGATTTTGTGTGTGCATGTTTTGAGGAATGCTTTGCATGTTGTATCCTCCTAAGTGTGCTTGCATGCCATGACTTCATGGTATATAAAATGGTGACAAGAAGTAGGGCAGGTCTAGCCTATCTAAGAGCTATCACCATGTGAGAGAATGTGCCTCCGCCTGGTACCATGAGTCGGTTGTCCAAGTTTGTTAAAAACTTCATTGAGTATTCAAATGCTCATGGACATAGATGGGTTTGATCACATGCATGTTTCCCTTCAGAATCAACTGCATAACATCAGCATCTAAAAACCCAAAAAGAATATTTGAAATTCATGCATACAAGTAGGGGGAGTTAAAACGCTTAAATTTTTTGTATTCAAGTTGCATGTTTTGATGTTGTTGTTAGAATGCATTTGTGTTGATTCTAAATTGCAATAAATGAGATTTTATTCAAAAAAAAAGTTTGTTTTGAAAAATTCTTCTGTCTGTTACCTGTGTGTCGACGCACTGATGGAACTGCGTCGACCCAGCAGTTCAAATTGGTCATATTTTGTAATCTGTCAGAACCTCCTGAGTCGACGCACTGATCAGTATGCGTCGACCCATCATTTCAATATGATCAATATCTTCATCTATTCTAAGCTGATCTGTAATCTTGAATGGTCATTCGTACTTATATGCCTCAAAACTAATCTGAATGCAAGAAAGACAAGAACCTTACAGGTGTGCCTTGAAGATAAGAAGCATGAAGTAATTTCTTAATCAAGAAGTCAAGGTACACGGGCCATGCTGGAAGTTATGGATTTCTTCAAGAATAAAATTGAAAACTTCAGTGTAAAGAACTCAGGTGCTATCCTTCTCACTTCCTGTAGAACAAATTCTGTTTTGATGACTATAACATATGAAATTCTCATATTGTGGATGGCATGAAAATCTTGTTGTTTGAATGAATGTGTCTGAGGTCTGCATGCATGTAAATAAACCTGCATTGCATTTTATATGTCATACTGCATGTAGGATCAAACTGAGGGGGAGTTTTCATTATAGTTATTTCTTACCCCTTCAGTGCATCATCATGTCATGACTTTCTTGTATATAAAATGGTCATGTGTGGAAGGATAAGACTAGGTATGTCTGAAAGCCATCACTATGCGTGAGAAAAATTCTCTGCCAGGTACCAGAGGTAAAACATTTCATCCATCCCAGGTTACATCATTTAGAATTTCATGCATTCATCTATTTTACTCCGCATTGTCAAATATATTTTCAGTGCACTTAGACATAAGCATGCTAGCTGGAGTCAAGCGTTTTAGCTTGTTACAATGAATGGCTGGATTAAGGGGGAGTCAGTACAGATTTGATTTGTACACTTACATGTGTCATATCTGAATTCAAGCATGCTATCTTTTCGAAAAACCCATAAAGATCATCTGAACTTTGTGCATACATGTAGGGGAAGTAGTATGCTTAAAGTTCTGCATTATGTCTTTAGAATGCATATGTGTTGTTTCAAAACTGTAATAAACTGAACTCTATTTATGATTATTCTGTGTGAGAGTAGTGCATCGACACCATGTACTCCCTGCGTCGACGCATCAGCTTAAATTTGATGATCCAATTCATGTCTTTAGGTCTATCTCATTTAAATTGATATGTGATCATTCCTTCCTCATGTGCATAATGTCTATCATTCTCTTGAACAACATCCATTGACAATCATTTCATAAGGAGGAATTCTCTTGTGCAAATCTGATTGAGTTCATACACTCAGGGAAAGCTTGAATTTAATATTCTCTTCTTAGAGCCTCTTGTTGACATTTTAGACCAACCTCAAATTAAATTGATAGTTTGGAGTATATAAACCTTAAATCTAGGTTTAAGGGTCTTGAAAAAGATCATCTCAGTGTATGGAATAGACTTCAAACAGACATAAAGAAATGTGACCTCACCTCTTCCTGAAATCTAAAAATTGAGAGCATTGAGGTTACCCTGGTTAAAGAACTTTGCACCTAGTATTATCTTTAAACATTGAAAATGGTCTAATGTTTTTGGAAGGGTAATTGCCTAAGAAAAATTAACGATGAATCTGCAGAGCAATGACTATGACTCACTGAGAAAACATGGACCCCTCACCAAAGAAGTGATAGGAATTATGTCATGAAGTAAAGGTCTAGTTACCTCTATTTAAGAGTTATTGAGAAAAATAAAGAATAAAGGTAGAGCAATGGCTGAATCTCATTGAGAAACCATGTCCCTTCATCCATGAAGTGACGTGGATTGCATCATGATATGACAATGCCACCTCTGTTCATAAATGAGACAAGATGATGAGTAAAACTCTGAGTAACTGGGGAGTCTAGCATCTGATCAATGTCTCCTCATGCCAAAGGAGCGAACTCCATCTGACTGTCCTTGTAAAATGGGAAAAATGAGATAACAATTGGTTTCAAATGAAAAATCAGATTTTGTCAAGAAAGAAAATGCATTTCAGAAGGCTAACCCTAAAAAGAACTCTGCACTACAAGATGTTTATCCTCAATACTAGTTAAAATTCTTTCTAGGGGTATCTCATGAAATCATTAAGAAAGATGAAAAGGAATGGGGGTGAGGCTTTAGATCTTAAAAGAACTATTTTAGTTCTATTAAATATACTAGAACATATTTCCAGGGTTCTTACACTTAGATTTTGGGCTTATAAACTTTGAACCATAATTGCTATTAATGGTCTTGCATTATGCTACTCTAAAAGGATAATATTAATGTTTCAAATATGAAAACCCTTGGTACATGAGCTCTTTCGGTGGCATTGTAATTTGTCTGCTTCCTCACTTCCTCTACTGTGTAGCCTCTTTAATGTCTGATTCATACGTCACATTGGCACCAATAATGAGACCCAACAAAAGGGACCCAACAGAGGTTACTTCTGCATGTGTGAGCCTTGTTTGATGCCTCTTTCTTTATGAGCTCATCAACCTCTCTCCCCTGCAATTTGCCAGCTCTATTTCTAGAATGCATGAGTTCCACATCTTGTATATCTCCTACCTAACCTTGTATTTAAGTCAGTGATGGTATCATAGGAGGAGATCATGTGATGTCACTGCCAATATGGAGTCTCTGATTTCATGCCTCTTTGCAATTGATATAAGCTCCTTTCATGCATATAGTTAGACTGCATTTCCTACCTCCATGCATTGCATAAAAAAACACTAAAAATCAATAAATCAAAAAAACCAAAAAACTGAGTCTGCTTATTGGCTGCAAAAATGATCTCAGACTGCATCTTACTGTCTGATACATACACCAAATTGGCATAAACAATTGGTATCAGTCATTTTATCATGCTGCTCAAACCTCATCTCTAGTGTCCTTTCATATTACTGCTCCAGAATTCATGGCATTCGATGCCAACATGTGTGGCCTGCTTCTGTTAAAAAGGGGTACCCAACAATTGGCAAAAGGGGGACCCAACAAGTCAGCTCTTCCCTTTCACATCCCCGTTGAATGCATACCTGGCTATCTGCTCACCTGCTTGTTTTTGGCATTTAATTCATCATCTCATGCAACCCCATGAACTCATATTCTGACTTTGTAATTCGCTTTAATTTAAGCCCTCTTTGCTGATGGCAAAGGGGGAGATGTTTTGATGAGTCATTGTCTATTTCATGATTGTAATTCTTTAAGAGATGGCTCATAATGAACTCATAATGACTCATAGCTGCCATCATCAAAAATGGGGAGACTGTTGTGCCCTTGGTTTTGATGATGTCTGACTATGACTCATTGATGAGGCTAATATGCATTTGATGATGTCACCTTGTATGAAGCTCAGGCCAAAGTCAGCGCATGGTGTCATATGATATGGTGCATAAAAGTTGAGCCACGTGAAGATAGAAGATAAGCTCTGAGGTTTGATATGATGCTATGGTCTGATGGCGTCCACACAACTGCATGCATCAGCATCAACCAAGAGCCACAAGCCAGCAGCCAACCAGCAGTAGCAAAATCAGCATCAGCTATACCAAGTCAGCAGAAATGGCAATGCAAATATGGAGCTTTGTACGTGCTCAATCAAAAGAGCAAAAGGGCCTTCATCTTATTAAAACAGAGTTGAAAAGGATTGGGCAAAACATCAAAGGGCAAAAGAGCTTTGAATCAAGAAGCAACGTCGACCCCAAGATCATGCAGCGTTCACTACAGTGCTCACAAAGAAAGTAAAGACCAAACGATTCTCCGCTACGTTGATCCATTGCTCTCAAAACAAAGAACAGCCAAGGCGATATTTTCAGCTGCGTCGTGGCCATATGCACTGATGCGTCAACTCTTAAGCACTTTCAGCAAGCCTTCAAGCGATCAGGGCCAGATGCGTTGACCCCATAGCTTGGTTGCTTCGACTCCAAGGGCCTCCCAGAAGTCGGTTCAAACGCGTCTCCTACAGATGCGTCAACCCCATGCTCTCAGGGCATCAACGCAATGGCTTCCCAGAAAGCGTTGTAAACGCCACTTACAAAGGATGCGTCAACGCACCTTCCATCTTGTGTCGACTCTAGCAAGGCCAGCTCTCCAGTAGATTTAAGGATTCATGAAGCTGCGTCGACGCAATGACCTTACTACGTCGACGCAACAGTGCCTCTTCAAGCCAATTTTGTATAAACCTGCAACGTTTCATAAAATCATCCAGAGGCTATAAAATAGCAACGTAAACTCCCAAAACTCGCATTTCAAGGTCTGAAAAGAAGCTCCTAGGATAGAGAAATGTCCTCTTCATCATGAGGCTTCAGTACAACCTTCTGGGAGAAGCTTTTTGTTAGGTATCAGATTTAGGAAAGGTCAGTTTTCATGATACCACACCTTTTTGTCGCAGCCAATCAGATTCCAGTCTGCGGAAGAACTAGGAAGAAGTTCTGATTTGGAAAAAGGCTAGTCTGTCTCCATGGACCAATGGGAAAAAGGTATTTAGTCAAAGAACCCCATTGTTTATTCTGACCAAACAAATAATGTCTAGAAGACTCCAAGCCAATGGGGAGCCTCCACAGCATGTGCCATCATCTGCAGAATTACTCCTTGGTGGGAAAACCATTTTTATCTCTATAGGACCAATCAAATTGCAGTCTGGGAAAATTATTTTGATCCTGCTCTCTTCCATATATGCTGAACCAATCAGAGAAGAGGTTCATTTCAAAGAACCTTATTTTATTCAAACGGCAGATCTCTGGAGGTAAAATACTCCACCAGCTCTTCTACAAATATGAGGTTTCTGCCATCTTGGAAGGGTTGGCCGAGCAATGCATTAAGGTAACATCTTTAGCTCGTCCCAAGGAGAGAAAGAGAAAGAAGAATAGAGGAAGAAAGGAGTGAGCAACCTTGAGCCATTTCATGAGAAAAATCTAAGAAGAAAAAGTGAGAAGGCCCCAACTCTGGTCCGACCCAGTCCAGAGGTGAGAAGAAGAAGATGAGAGCTGAAGAGCAGAAGCTCAGTCCTGCAGAAACAGCTTCATGACTTCGTCTGAAGCTACATTTGATTCTTCAGTTCTATTTTGCATTTTTGTTTTGTTTTGAATCTCCAAATCCTCTCATGTGTTGTTGTGTTTATAGCGTTGTCCGATGATTTGGTTAGAGACCGGAAGTGTCACAGGCGGTGCTCACTCGCGTGTGTGACTGGGGGTCTATCCCTGTGTTTTTGCTGCACTTGCAGCGTGTTGTTTTCTTGTCTTTGGGGTTTATCCCTGTTGCTACAGTTGCAGCGTGAGGATCTTGTCCTCGTGAGGAGCTTGCTCCTCATTAACCTATGTATCAGCAGTTTTGGGGTTCGTCCCCATGGGGCTTGTCCCCAAGCCCCCGTGTGCTGCTGTCTTGCAGCGTGAGGACTTTGGCCTAGTGAGGAGCTTGCTCATCATGTGTGGGGATTCGTCCCGGTTAAGTTGTGTATAATCAGTCTTGAGACTGTGCTCCCCGTCAAGCTGTGTGTCAGCGGTGTTCAAGCTGTTAGTCAGCGGTCAAGATGTTAGTCAGTTGGAAGTCTCACTGAGGTTGGTGAGTGGTGGATGTAGGTCTGCGGGTTACAAACTGACCCATCTTAAAAATCTCTTGTGTAGTGGTGTGTCCTTGTATGATTGTTTCCTTTTCTTCTATCTCCACTTAACAGGGACCTCTTGTGTTTGTTTTATTTCACCATCTTTGATATGGCCGAATACTGCACATTCTGTGAGCAGTTCAACGTTTGGCATCGCTCTTGCAATTTGAACATAGGCTCACACGCACACACTCAAGTAGGCGCTCATGATAATCTGAATCTTCGTAAGTAGATCTCAGATATTTAACCGCATTCTGCTGTGTGCTTAAGCTGATGGTTTGTTATGTCAAGTTCCATTTTAGTGGCTCATTATTTGCATCAACTTGTATATGGTTATTTTTTTTCAAACCAGAATTTTGTCTGGTCAAACAAGTTTTAAGAGGGCATATTTTTAAGGGATCTATTCACCCCCCCCTCTAGATCTGGTTGCACCCAAGGAAGGGACCCAACACGTCCCACTTCCCGGGATGACTCGAGGATGGACGGTTGAGTCCGGGGACCAGACCCTTGCTAGTTGGGGTGATGGCAATGTTGAGATGGAACCCTCCCTTAGAATTAGAAGCTCCTGTGTCAATGGGGCAGACCACACGCCTTGGGGCACGGCTAGCGCTCACACTCTCTCCCATGATGGCCACGTGATGAAGCTGGGTAGCCAGGGCTAGGCACTCTCTTCGTCACTGGCGGAGCTAAGAAATGATAATGGACTACAGAACTAACCAGGAAGAGGGGAAGGAGCTCACCTAGTCGGCTTGAAGAAGCTGACTCCGATCGAAGACTAGGGCGAGCAGGGAAGCGTAGGGAACCCCGCTTGCTACACCGGTGAAGCTTGTGGTGACTTGTTCTGTACAAAGCAACTCCTCATGTAGGAGGGATGACTCCGGGGAGGGTATTTAATGCTTCTTGTGTAATTATACCTCCACGTAGGGAGGGCCTTTCAGCCGGCCTGGCATGGGGAGGGGAGGAAAGGAAAGAACGCTGACTTGCTCACTAACGGTGCTGGCAGTAGAATTGTCGGGGAAAGTTTGCTGTCACTCGAGCACCAAGTTGGGTTTGCACTGCTTTATGGGACCTCGGGGATAATGCTTCAAGAATCTGGGATGTAGTCGAGGTGAGCCGAAGGCGGCGGAGCACCATTCCCAGTCGAAATTAGCCGCTCTTCCCCGTTCTGCCCGCACTCAGTGCTGTAGGATAGAGGATCACTTCCGGAGCTGCTGTCAGTAGTCCAGACCTCCGTTTGGGGAAAGACCAATGCTGGATCATCAGAGATGAGGTCGATCTCGTCCAGTAAGAAAACCAAGTTTGTTAGAGGCCTTTGTGGTGGGCTTTAGGTCATTTGAACATTCCTCAGCGTAGTCTGTCTAGACTTAGACTGTCTGGGTAGAGGAGCGATGATGGGACCACAGTCGCCTACCCCGATCATTGTTGAAGGCGGGATCAGTGCCAAACTGACCCTTACACATCCTGGAACACCCAGTTAAAAGTCCGGACCCAGATAAAATCGATTGCACCTGGTACCTGGAGTGAAGTGAAGGGTGAGCAGATTCTGGCCAGACCGAGGCAACAGAGCAGGAACGATGTGTGGAGGTCGCTGTCGTCACCACCGGCGTCGGATGGTGTTGGGGCTAGAACCAGCATGATCGTGTGAAATTTAGGAACCTCCAGTAAAAATTCCAGATTGATCCATGGTCATTCAGGATGGCTCCCGATCAAATGATGGTGGTTCTATCCTGGGTGTGTAGAAGCGGGATAGTCAATGTACAAGTGGCCGCAGAAAATGGAAGAGGGGATCGGGAAACTATATTGACCTTCGACCACTGATGGGACGTTACAGGGTTGCCCAAGGACGATTCCCAGGCTCACGGGTCACAGCTGAGGTCGCCGGAGGTCGATGACGCTGAGGAGAGCTCCTGCTATCTCCCTGTGCGCAGAAGGGTGGGCAGCAGACCTGCAGAGAGTGCAGAGGCGTGGTGGCTATGAGGGGGGTGAGTGTGATGTGGTCTAGGGGAGCTTGGGAGAGAGAGATGGGGGCTGGGGTGGAGAGGGATGGGTGTTAGAGTCGTAGCTTGTTGGAGGGGTGGGGAGAGAGAGGTGGTGGCAGCCTAATTGGTGGTGGTATTGATGGGAATTGAAGGTGGGGGTCTTGGGTATGCCAAGGTGTGGCTTGGGGAAGTGGAGGGGTGCCTTAGGACTATGGAGGATTGGCTTGGGAAGTGGAAGATGTGTGTTGGGAGAAGGGGAGGATCTCTTGCTGGCTGTGGGAGATATTATGGGAATTTAATGGGTGTATGGGGAAGAGGTAGGGGAGTGAATTCTACCTTGGGAAGATGGTGGAGTAGGATGAGGTGGCAGTCCAACGGGTGACATGGCGGGTGAGGTGGAGAGCTAGGGATGATGTGGAGGGCTGGTGGGGGTGCTGGGAAGGTGGAGGATGGGTTAGCGAGAGAGTGGGGCGAGCTAGAGAGAGAAAGTAGAGAGAGATATAGGTGGGAGAATCCACTCCCAACTAGGGAATCCACCCTAAGTTTATTGGCATCCACCAATAAAAAGGAACACAAGAGGCTCAAATTCTGGTTTTTTTTTCATTCATTAGTTCTCAACGGTGAGATGGGGTCCTATTTATAGGCCCTCAACTTTTACAGGACAAGACTACCCTTGCTTAAACATAAAATTACTCAAGTTGTCCTATAGAGTAGACTATGGGCCTAACTAATGGACTTAGGCCCAAATGACATAGAACATAGATAAATAACTCCCTAACCTAGGTACCTGACTCAATAAAAGCAGAATTACATTGATATGACTCTAAAAATGTGAAGAAAAATACATAATGTGACCAGAGAAAGATGAGGAAGTCGAATCCATGTTGCCGATGATCATTCGAGTCCCGAGTGAGAGGGAATTGGGGTAGATGTCCCCATCACCAGTAGGGGTCCTTGGGCAATTTGAGGTATCCGTGAAGTGTTGTTGATGTTCATGCCAGAGGCAGAATTTATATTGCAAGGAACATGCTATGCTCAGGCTCGCAATGAATGCAAGGATTCATTTATTGCTATTCATTAGAATCAACAAGGAGTTTTATGTAGGCCTTATGCACGTATGATGTCGTGAATGTGTGTATAATCTTCAGTTTGATATTTATTTATTCAATATGCACAAGGCACTAGGTAGCAGACTGGGCTAGCGAAAAAAAGGGGGGGGCGACCCTGGTGCGGACACCCGAGCAGTTACGCCGAGCCACCGGTACCGCACGCAGAGCACGACTCGAGCCACTTCAGCGTCCATCTGGCTCGGAGATAGCCTGGAGACTCCCCCTTGAGTCCCGACATTTATCATATTTGTTTAGACTTTATTTGTGTGTAATGTGTGTTTGTTTCATTTTATTAGATTTGTAATTTTGATTGTAAGAGGGGTTTATTTGCAAAATGGGACCCCCGGGTCCCACGGCCCCCCCAGACCCCCTCCCATTGATCCACCTCAGCCTAGGGCCCCATGTGGGGTCAGTCAACATTTCAAATGGAGGCATCTAGAAGGTTGAATGGTAAATGACACATGGGTAGACAATTGGACTTCAAAGTCCAAGGTAGGCTACCTACCATTCTACCATGTTCCCCCATGGTCAATAGGCCGCCCCGCCCCCCCCCCCTTGTATATTTATTTAATTTTTGTGTGTTGGTCACATCTAATCTAAGCCATCCATTCCCCATCCCTAGATCCAACGGTGGATAATGGATTAGATATGTGACCTATAAAACCTTGTATTTTCCCATTTTGGAGAATTAATGCCATTTGAATCAAAGAAATTGTTGGAGCAAAGCCTTGGCCGCCCCCTTTCTCTCTCCTCCCTCTCCCCCTTGCAGCTGTGACGGTTGCCATTCTGAGGTGTGACGCCTCCCTTATCATTCCGGTGATCGCCGCTGCCGCCATCGTGCCGCCCTCGCACCGCCACGGTTCTCATCGGTATTCTGTCCGCGCAGTGCAGCAGCATCTTGTCCGAATTTTTCAGCTCTCCCTCGTGATCTTCTGGGCACCAAATTTGGAGGGGATGTTATAGGGATGTCAACCACATCACAGAAAATTCGGCTGGCCTTCTAGTTCAATTTTTCTAATTTTCCATTTTCGTCCAACTTTAAATTTCAGTTCTGCGAGTTTCAGATATGATTTCCATCTTTCTTGAGTTTCCCATCTTCGAGCCCTTTTGTGATTTTTCCCAGAGCTCCCTATTTTAATGGGTGTTCTACCCATCAACCCCTCCACCCAATATTTTTCTTGATTGTTGTTCAGCCCTTCACCTATTTTATAAAAATCATTTTCAGAGCCATCTACAGTGATGTCTATCAGTTTCCAGATCCGACCACCCGCCAGTGTCAAAATCATAACAAATCATAACCTCCTCCAATCCTTCCACAAAAATTATGGCCGTTTTCCTTGTTCAATACCTACAACTTTGGTGAAGAGCTCAGGATCTGAATCGGACGTCTACCTTGCGGTCAATGGCAGTTCTTAGACAACTCACCTACAGATCTGAGAGTTCGGGTACTGTACAACAGAAGCTTCAAAGTTCAACAACATCCAGATCCGCACAGATCCAGGTCCTCTTTCTGGGCCTATATTGAAGGATTTCAAGAGAGCTTTCTAACGATAGCTCCTGTGCCCCGATCCGACATCGGGATTGGTCCCATCGGCCGATCTCACCGGAGCGCGCGCCACAAAATAGAACCGGAAATCCGTGGACAGCAACTTCAAGAGTTGGAGATCGGAGGCGATCGGCCACCGATCGGTGTTTCCGGTCGACCGCCTTCCAGGGAGGCGCATCCCCAGGGGTCCCCATCACAGCGGGCCCCACCCCAGCAGGCCGGGAGGACAACGCCATCCGTGGGCCCCAGGAACCCGTAGAATGCGCCGTCCGGACAGCACGAAAACGCGGAGTTCGACACCGCCGGGCGACCTCAAGATGCTGCCCGTCAACCCGATTCGCGTGATTCCCGGGCCCCACATGTGACCTATTACCTCCCTGCGTGGAGTGGGTCAAATATTTGTACCGCTGTAAAATTGTTTAACCGGGAGTCCGTAAATCGGCCGGGGTTGTCTTCGCCACGCCGGGTGCGTGGAGGTAACGGTCTAAACTTCTCGGCGTTACTTTGCTTAGCTAGTATACGGTCTTATGCCGCTGCGAGAGTGTAGGTTCCTAGCCCGTGTGTTCATGTCGCCGCTGTGAGTGTGAGAGTGACCCGTCCCGCGACTCGATCCGAGTCCGGAAGTTAAGTCAGTGATGCGAGACGGACACGGGGACCGACTCTACGTGGTATGGACCTCGGACTCTAGATGCGGAGGCGACCAGCAACACATGATGGGAGAGACATTAGGCCCGACACGGAGAGCTCCTATGGGCTATACGTCGCTAACAGAACGCAAGCTCACTCATCGTCCCAAGCGAGGGAAATGCGGATCGTGCGCGGTTGAAGAACCGGCAGAGTTCAAGGTAGTCAGACTCACTTCCGGACTCGGATCGAGTCGCGGGACGGGTCACTCTCACACTCACAGCGGTGACATGGACACACAGGCTAGTACCTATCACTCTCGGTAGTGGAAAAAGACCATATACTAGCTAAGCAAATGAACGCCAAGAGGTTAAGACCATTACCTCCACGCACCCAGCGTGGCGAAGACAACCCCGGCCGAATTACGGACTCCCGGTTAACAATGATTACAGCAATACACTAAGTCGACCCACTCCACGCAGGGAGGTAAAAGGTCACATGTGTGGTCCGGGAATCACGCAACTCGGGTTGAAGGGCAGCATCTCGATGTCGCCCGGTGGTGCCGAACTCCGCGTTTTCGTGTTTTCTGAACGGCAGCTTCTACGGGCCCGCGGGGCCCACGGACGGCGCTGTCCTCCGGATCTGCGGGGGTGGGACCAACTATGATGGGGACCTCTGGTGGCGCGCCTCCATGGATGGCGGTCGGCCGGGAACACCAATCGGGGGTCGATCGGCCCCGATTCCCAACTCTTGAACTAATAACCCACATATTTTGGTTGCTGTCTTCCGGCGCGCGCTCCGGCGAAAATGGCCACTGCGATCAATCCCGACGTCGGATCGGGACGCATGAGCTATAGTTGGAAAGCTCTCTTCAAATGCTTCAATCTAGACCTAGAGATATCTGCTGGATCTGGTCGGATCAGAACGTTATTGAATTTACAAGTCCCTGTTGTACAGTAACCGAAATCTCAGATCTGTAGGGCACTTGTCTGAGAACCACCGTTGACCGCCTAGTAAACCTCCGATTCAGCTCTTGAGATTTCATAAAAGTTATGGGATTTTGGACAAGCAAGACGGGGATTTTTTTTGTGGACTGATGGAAGGTGGCTGTGATTTGTTATGATTTATTTACTGGAGGGTGGTCGGATCTGGGAACAGGTGGATAGAACTATAGATGGGTCTGAGAACGATTTTTAGAAAATATGAGATGGGTGAATCAAAACTTGAGAAAAATTGTGGATGAAGGGGTGGATGGATGGAACCCCCAATAAAATTGGGCGAACTAACAAAAATCAAAAAGTGGATCTAAGACATGAAACTCAGGACGGAGGTGAACCTGGATAGAACTCTGGCAGAACCGAAATGGAAGAGTTGACGAAAATCAAAAAATAGGAAACGTGATCTGAATGCTGGCCTGATTTTTGTGGGTGGAGAGGAACATCCCAGGAACAACTCCTCCAAATTTGGTAGCCAAATGAGCTCGGGGAAGACCTGTGAATTTCGAATAAGCTACTATGGTACTGCGCAGGCAGAACTCCGTTGATGGCGATGGCGGTGCGGTGGCGGCTCGTGGCGGCGGCGCCGGCGATCGTCGGAACCGATACACGAGGCGTCACACCTCAGAATGTAAGCCTTCACAGCTTCAAGGGGGAGAGGGAGGAGAGAGGTGGGGGGCGCACCAGCCCTTGCTCTTGGAATTTGTTTGATTCAAATGGCATTAATTCATCAAAATGGGAAAATACAAGTGTTTATGTGTTACATCTCACATCTATTATCCACCATTGGATCTAGGGGAAGGGGATGGAGGGCTGGGATGAGATGTGAACATCACACAAAAATTATATAAAAAAAACAAGGGGGGGGAGGGGGCGGCCTATTGACTATGGTGGCAAGGGGGGGACAAGTTGGTAGCCACCTTGGACTTTGAAGTCCACTTGTCTCCCATGTGCCTTTTACCATTCAAACTTCTAGATGCCTCCATTTGACATGTTGACTAACCCTACATGGGGCCCATGGGCTGAGGTGGATCAATGGGATGGGGCCTGGGGGGCCCGTGGGGCCCACGGGGTCCAAATTGTACATAAGCCTCTCTTACAATCAAAATAGCAAACCGAATACAATGAAATAAACACAAATTACACACAAATAAAGTTTAACTAAATGTGATAAATGGGGAGGCTCAAGGCGGAGTCTCCAGGCTGTCTCCGAGCCAGATGGACACTGAGGTGGCTCGAGTCGTGCTCCGTGTGCGGTATCGGTGGCTCGGCGTGTCGCGCCGCTCAACTGCTCGGGTGTCCGCACCAATTCTCCCCGGGTGGGAGAAACTCGACCCTATCGAGTAAGGGTCTGCATCACTCCTGTATCGCTCTAGAAGGTCCGGATCGATCCGCTGCAACTCGCCATGTGTGATCCATGTGTCCTCAGTAGCGGGCCGTCCTCTCCATCGCACTAGGTAGCGCGGGTAAGATCCACTCCTGGTAACTGTCACTTGCTCGTCCAGTATACGATATATATGCTCACGCTGTCGTGAAAAAGGGGCTGGAGGTGGAAGTGGACACTCAGGTGTGGGATCACTCTCAAGGGGAGGGGATGGCTCAAAAGGCTCACTAGGGATCACCGCTGGGTCCCTATATGCAACAAGATCTGATACATTGAAGATAGAGCTTATACCATATTCCTCGGGCAGGTCCACAACATACGCATTGGATCCAATGCGTTTCAACACTCTAAAGGGACCGGCTCTGCGAGCTTGCAACTTCTTAACGATTCCAGAGGGAAACCGTTCAGGTCTTACCCTGATCATGATGTATTCGCCCTCGTGGAACTCTCGGTGGTGTCGGTGGGCATCGGCTAACTCCTTGTACCGCGCATTGCTGGCCTCAATGTGACGACAGATGTCATCATGCAAACTCCTAACATGCCTAGCAAACGACTCGGCCGACTCCGACACTCATGGGGACAAGGTCAACGGGTTTCCTAGGCCTACGACCTGTGACAATCTCAAATGGACTCATGCCGGTAGACCTATTCACCGAATCATTGTATGCAAACTCAGCCATGGGTAAAATGAGATCCCAATCCCTAATGTGGTCCCTGACTAGACACCTCAAAAGATCTCCCAGACTCCTACTGACTACCTCGGTCTAGCCATCTGTCTGGGGGTGATATCCAGTATAAAACTTGAGATGAGTACCCATCATATGCCATAGTGTCTTCCAAAAATAGGAAGTGAATCTAACATCACAGTCAAACACTATAGTGCGAGGCAACCCGAACTTGCACACCACATACGTAAGTAAAAGGCGGGCTACCCTAGAAGCATCCGACGTCTTTGAGCAAGGAATAAAGAGGGCCATCTTTGAGAAACGGTCAACCACCACATAGACCGAATCATGCTTCCTGGAGGTACGTGGCAATCCCAAAACAAAGTCCATGCTAACATCCTGCCACGGGGCATCAGGCACGGGAAGAGGCGTATAAAGGCCAGAGCTTTGCTTCTTCATCTTGGTCGTAGCACAGGTATGGCACTGAGCCACGATGTTAGCAACATCGCGCTTCAAGCTCGGCCAATAAAATCGATGCTCCACTGCCTCAATAGTCTTGTTCCGACCAAAGTGGCCGGCTAGACCTCCCGCATGTAGTTCCCACACTAAGAAATCTTGAACCAAAGTTCGGGGAACACATAGCCTGCTACCTCGAAAGAGGTAACCCTCCTGAAGCACATACTCATCAAGGTCTCTCGAGGGTCCGGCCTGGAGAGTGGTAAAAATCTGACCGAAGACAGGACAATCAACATAGGCCTCCTTCATCTTCTCTAACCCTATGACCTCGGGACTCATGGTGGTAAGAAAACATGCTCGCCGACTCAAGGCATCAGCCACCTTGTTTTCCACTCCAGCCTTATGTTTAAGCACAAAGGTGAACTGCTGAAGATACTCGACCCAACGACTGTGACGCGAGTTCAGCTTCTTTTGGGAGTGGAGATACCTCAATGCTTCGTGATCGGAGTATAGACAAACTCCTGATGTAAAAGATAGTGCCTCCAATGCCTAAGAGCCTGAACAACTGCGTAGAATTCTTTAACATATGTGGAATATCGCAGCTTCGCGTCATTCAGCTTCTCGCTGAAATATGCGATCGGGTGGGACTCCTGAATCAAAACTCCTCCAATTCCCACAACCGACGCATCACAAGAGACCTCAAACACCTTCGAGAAATCAGGCAGTCGAAGGATAGGTGTCTGGGTCATGCGCTCTTTGATGTCCTTGAAGGCGGCAGATCCGGCCTTCGTCCATACAAATGTGCCCTTTCGGATACAATCCGTGATCGGGGCGGTGACGGAGCTAAATCTGCGGATGAAGCGACGATAGAACGTCGCAAGACCATGAAAGCTGCGGACATCATGAACGGTACGGGGTTCCGGCCACTCAACAATGGCCCGGACCTTCACCGGATCGGCGGAGACCCCCGTACTAGACACAATGAAACCCAAGAAGGTAAGCTGAGGTGTCATGAAGGCACACTTCTGTGGGTTCGCAAACAGCTACTCTCGCCGAAGAAGTAAACAGACCTGCCGAAGGTGGTCTAAGTGGTCCCCTGTGGTGCGGCTATAGATAAGGATATCATCAAAATACACCACTACAAAGACTCCAATGAAAGGTTGAAGGACCTGAGTCATGAGTCGCATGAAAGTGCTAGGGGCATTGGTCAACCCAAAAGGCATGACCAACCACTCATATAGACCGTCCTTGGTCTTAAATGTGGTCTTCCACTCATCACCTGGCCTAATCCTCACCTGATGGTAGCCACTCTTAAGATCGATCTTCGAAAAGATAGTGGCACCTGCCATCATGTCCAGCATGTCATCAAGGCGGGGAATAGGGAACCTGTACTTCACGGTGATTTTGTTGATGGCACGACTATCAATGCACATTCTCCACGTGCCATCCTTCTTCGGGGCGAGTAATGCGGGTACAGCACATGGACTCATGCTGTCCCGAACAGACCCTCTCTGCACTAACTCATCGACCTGCCGTTTAAGCTCGGCATGCTCCGTGGGACTCATGCGATAATGAGGAAGGTTGGGCAAAGAAGAGCCCGGAACAAGGTCGATGGCATGCTGAATATCCCGCATAGGTGGGAGTCCCTCGGGAAGCTCATCGGGAAAGACATCAGCATACTCCTGCAGAATGGGAACAACCTCGGGTGGGAGCTCACCTCGGAGTCCCGCTCCACCTCTCGGACCGTAATGGCAAACACCGGACAACCCTGACTAAGCGCCTGCTCCATCTCCCGGGAGCTAATCATCATCAATCTCCTCGTCGAGGGCTCTCCTGGGCCAGAGGTAACGGTCATAGCCCGAGCTGGGGATGGGGTACTAGGCCCGGGAACGGAAGGCTTCGGAGTACTAGGGCCAGTAGGACCCCTGACTGATGGGCTCCTGGGCCGAACGGGTTGGAGGGTGACCCGCTGGCCAGCGTGGTCGAAGGTACAGGTGTTCGACCGGCCATGGAGAGTGGCATCCCGGTCGAATAACCACGGCCTACCAAGAATGATACTGCCCACATCCATGGGGAGAACATCACACCAGATCTCGTCATGGTAGGAGTGGAGCTGCAGCGGGACCAAGCACCGCAGCCTGACCGAAATGGAAGTGGTATCCACCCATGATACCTGATAGGGGCAAGGGTGGTCTACGGGTGTGAGGCCAAGACGAGTGACAGCGTTTGTGGAGATTGCATTGATACAACTCCCGCTATCGATGACCACCTTGCAAATTTACTTTCCCAGCCTACAGAATACATGAAGGATAGTAGTCCGTCGCTAGTCATCACTGACCTGTGGCTGGGTGAGGATACATCTGACGACCCCCACGTGGGTATCGTCTGAATGCTGGGCATCCTGGGCCTCACCTCCCATCTCATAGTACTTGTCATCTAGCTCTTCATCGGCCTCATAGCTGACTAACTCGAGGCCCGTAGGGGTGGTATCCTCGGTCTGTGTGTCCCCAATGTGAAGAGATGGGCGGGTGGGACACTGCTTGGCGAAATGGCCAAACCCATTGCAGCGATAACACTGCTGCCGTGATCCACTAGGCTCCCCAATCATAGGTCCTTTACCTTTATCCTCCCGATGGATAGGAGGCGTAGGCAACAAAGGACGTGCAGGAGGTACGGGTGCCGGTGGACGGGCTATGGGTGGGGCTGTAAGATGCTGGGGACGAGGAAGGTCACTCGGGGGTGGAGGACGAGGCCTAGGAGCAAACGGCTCGGGACGAGCGGGCTCCTGAGGTCGAGCCATGGGGGCCCTCGGATACATGCCAGATGAGCCACGGGGCTCGACACTACGAAGGGGAAAAGAGCCCAACTGATGGGGTGACTCGAACTCGGCCTCGAATTGCTCCAATTCGAGAGCTATGTGATATGCCTGCTCCAAAGTGGTTGCATTGCGACGAAAGAGTTCATATTGATAATTGGGCCGCAAACCTCTTCGAAAGCGGGATATAGTCATAGTGCTCTCTTCCGTGACCCCACACCGTAAGCAATACTCATCGAACTCGGCGGTGTACTTAGTCACGGATCGGTTCCCTTGGGAGATGCTTTGCCACTTGTTTATGTGACATTGGCGATATGAGGCGGGAAGGTACTTCTCCCTCAACTTGGTTTTCATATCATCCTAAGTACCGATCTGGGGTTGACGTCCCTGGTTGAGCAGGCTCTCCACATTGATCCAATAAGTTTGGGACTGCCCTTGCAGCTTCATCTTTGCGTATCGGACTCTTCGGTGGTCCGTCATCTCAAACCACTCGAAGTACCGGTCCATACCGGCCTCCCAATCTAAATACACCCGAGGGTCCAAGGACCCGCTAAAAGTGGGAGGGTCCGCACACACGCCCCTAAGAATGCGGTCGTCCTCCTCGTCATCACGATTCCGTCGTTGATGACGACGACCGTTACCCCCTTGATCATTATCAGATGCATAATCAACCACCACATGCACCTGTTGAACCCCAACATTCTCCGCCTGAGCTCTTGGTACAGTAGGTTGCTGAACCGGCTCCTGTTGGCCGTTCGTCGGCGCGGGTTGCGCCGCTACTGGGCCCCTCTCGAGGATGGCAATCCCCCCAACTAAGCCCTGGATGGACTGATCCGAACTCTCGGCCCGATCCTCGAGGGCTTTCATCCGCCCTTCTAGACGCGTTCCTATGCCATCCATACGCGTACTAAGACCATCCATACGCGTGTGAAGACGTTCCATAATGGCTCGGAACATCTCGGTCGTCGAGGACTCATCAGAGCTACGGGCCCGGGAGTCCGCCATAGGTGGTGGTGGCGAGTATTGGGTACCTCGACGGGTGGGCATGCAACTGACACACGACCTAGAAGACACCGACTAATGCAAACACTCACTAAATGATGCACTTAGACCTCAACCAATATCCGGTACGTGGCGGAGTTAATCGATCCGAAGATCACTCCCGCAAGTGTGCGACCTCCCGATAGGCGTAGCCTAACGTTCGGACAACACCTTTTAAGATACTGAATTATCGGGATGAAATGTAATTTTAAAACACTTTTGTTTTGTTTTAAAAATAATGATGATCCTAGACTTGACTTAGACCATGATGCATGCAAGACTTATGCAATGACTACCCTAGACTCGACTCGCTCTAATACCAAACTGATGCGGGACGGACAAGGGGACCGACTCTACGTGGTATGGACCTCGGACTCTAGATGTGGACACGACCAGCAACACATGATGGGAGAGACATTAGGCCCGACACGGAGAGCTCCTATGGGCTATACGTCGCTAATAGAATGCAAGCTCACTCGTCGTCCCAAGCGAGGGAAACGCGGATCGTGCGCGGTTGAAGAACCGGCAGAGTTCAAGGTAGTCAGACTCACTTCCGGACTCAGATCGAGTCGCGGGATGGGTCACTCTCACACTCATAGCAGTGACATGGACACACAGGCTAGTACCTATCGCTCTCGGCAGCGGCAAAAGACCATATACTAGCTAAGCAAATGAACGCCAAGAGGTTAAGACCATTACCTCCACGCACCCGGCGTGGTGAAGACAACCCCGGCCGAATTACGGACTCCCGGTTAACAATGATTACAGCAATACACTAAGTCGACCCACTCCACGCAAGGAGGTAAAAGGTCACATGTGTGGTCGGGGAATCACGCAACTCGGTTGACGGGCAGCATCTTGATGTCGCCCGGCGGTGCCGAACTCCGCGTTTTCGTGTTTTCCGAACGGCAGCTTCTACGGGCCCGCGGGGCCCACGGACGGCGCTGTCCTCCGGATCTGCGGGGGTGGGACCCACTATGATGGGGACCTCTGGTGGCGTGCCTCCACGGATGGCGGTTGGCCGGGAACACGGATTGGGGGTCGATCGGCCCCGATTCCCAACTCTTGAACTAATAACCCACGGATTTGGGTTGCTGTCTTTCGGCGCGTGCTCCGGTGAAAACGGCCGCTGCGATCAATCCTGACGTCGGATCGGGACGCATGAGCTATCGTTGGAAAGCTCTCTTCAAATGCTTCAATCTAGACCCAGAGAGATCTACTGGATCTGGTCGGATCAGAACTTTATTGACTTTACAAGTCCTGTTGTACAGTAACCAAAATCTCAGATCTGCAGGGCACTTGTCTGAGAACCACCGTTGACTGCCTAGTAAACCTCTGATTCAGCTCTTGAAATCTTCATCAAAGTTATGGGATTTTGGACAAGGAAGACGGGGATATTTTTTGAGGATTTATTGAAGGTGGATGTGATTTGTTATGATTTGTTTACTGGAGGGTGGTCGGATCTGGGAACAGGTGGACAGAACTGTAGATGGGTCTGAGAACGATTTTTAGAAAATATGAGATGGGCGAATCAAAACTTGAGAAAAATTGTGGATGAAGGGGTGGATGGATGGAACCCCCAGTAAAATTGGCCGAACTAACAAAAATCAAAAAGTGGATCTAAGACATGAAACTCAGGACGGAGGTGAACCTAGACAAAACTCTGGCAGAACCGAAATGGAAGAGTGGACGAAAATCAAAAAATAGGAAATGTGATCCCTGGCCTGATTTTTGTGGGTGGAGAGGAACATCCCAGGAACAACTCCTCCAAATTTGGTAGCCAAATGAGTTCGGGGAAGACCTGTGATATTCGAATAAGCTACTATGGTACTGCGCAGGCAGAACTCCGTTGATGGCGATGGCGGTGCGGTGGCGGCTCGTGGCGGTGGCGGCGATCGTCGGAACCGATACACGAGGCGTCACACCTCAGAATGGAAGCCTTCGCAGCTTCAAGGGGGAGAGGGAGGAGAGAGGAGGGGGGCGCACTAGCCTTTGCTCTTGGAATTTTTTTGATTCAAATGGCATTAATTCATCAAAATGGGAAAATATAAGTATTTATGTGTTACATCTCACATCTATTATCCACCATTGGATCTAGGGGAAGGGGATGGAGGGCTGGGATGAGATGTGAACATCACACAAAAATTATATTAAAAAAAACAAAGGGGGGGGGGGGCGGCCTATTGACTATGGTGGCAAGGGGGGGACAAGTTGGTAGCCACATTGGACTTTGAAGTCCACTTGTCTCCCATGTGCCTTTTACCATTCAAACTTCTAGATGCCTCCATTTGACATGTTGACTGACCCCACATGGGGCCCATGGGCTGAGGTGGATCAATGGGATGGGGCATGGGGGGCCTGTGGGGCCCACGGGGTCCAAATTGTACATAAGCCCCTCTTACAAACAGAATAGCAAACCGAATACAATGAAATAAACACAAATTACACACAAATAAAGTTTAACTAAATATGATAAATGGGGAGGCTCAAGGCGGAGTCTCCAGGCTGTCTCCGAGCTAGATGGATGCTAAGGTGGCTCGAGTCGTGCTCCGTGTACGGTACCGGTGGCTCGGCGTGTCGCGCCGCTCAACTGCTCGGGTGTCCGCACCAGTCAGACTGCCTTGAACTCTGCCGGTTCCTTAACCATGCACGATCCACGCTTTCCCTCGCTTGGGACGACGAGTGAGTCTGCACTTCTGTTAGCGACATGTAGCCCATAGGAGCTCTTAGTGTTGGGCTGAGGTCGCTCTAGTAGTCGTGTCATTGCTGGTCGAGTCGTGTCTGTCTCATATAGCGTCGTCTCCTCAGTCCGTCCCGCATCAGTATGGTATCAGAGCGAGTTGAGTATAGGGTAGTCGTTGCATAAGTCTTGCATAGTCTAAGTCAAGTCTAGGATCATCATTATTTTCAAAACAAAAAAAAGTGTTTTAAAATTGCATTTCATCCTGATAATTCGGTATATTAAAAGGTGTTGTTCGAACGTTAGGCTACGCCTATCGGGAAGGCCGCACACTTGCGGGAGTGATCTTCGGATCGATTAACTCCGCCAAGTACCGGATATTGGTTAGGTCTAAGTGCATCATCTACTGTGTGTTTGCATTAGTCGGTTTTTCTTGTCTCTTGTCATCATGCCCATCTTGTAGTTCCGAGTTTCCAATGGACTCTCGATCGCCCAGGCGATATGACCGTTGGCCCACCCATGGGCTTGGCAACCATCCTCTCCGCTTCTATAGGCCTGAAGCCTCAAATTTTTTTGGCTCCAATGACACGGGCATCTACCTCAAGTGGGAGGCCACCATGGACACCTACTTTGATTGTTATACTATGTCCGAGGCAATGCAATTCTCTTTCGCCAAAGAGCGGCTTCTTCATGAGGCTGTCGAAAAGTGGGATTACATCGAAAGAATGAGAGAGGTTTGGAGGCAATGGCCCATCGAGTCATGGTGGGACATGAAGAGAGAGCTTAGGAAGGTCTATGAGCCCCAACCTGTCACCTCCAACCGGTCCCACCCAATCACTTCCAACCAAGTGGGTCCTAGTCGGAGGCAAAGAGCCCCACACGTAGATGAGCCAAGACCCAATCCTAGGACGGTTGACTACGGGCGAGTCCACCATGATATCCCTATTCCAACCCACTCCGTTGCCGAACTTATGCAAATGATTTTGGACCGGTTGGATGGGGTGGATAGGACACGTACTCCTAGTGATGTACTACTACCCAAGCCTAAGGAGGTCATTGTCGGTAGTCTTAACCCGGCCCAATCAACGGAGTCCCCAAGCCCTCTCCCCATCATGGAGGATGCCCACTCCCCATCCGAGGGTGACAATTCATCAAGGCCTTCACCCATGGAACTCCATACGGAGCCCATCGTGCTCCTAAAGGGTGAGGTAATTATTGAGGAGCCATTAGCTAGTTGGCTAAGGAAGGGTTTATTCCTAGATACCACACTCCCTTGCTACCCTCCCATAGAACCAACCCTACAGATAGTGTCCACCACAGCTTTTAGCACCACTTGCCAATCCTCTTACTTTGTGGACACTATGAATGACCTACTTAAGGGATTGAGTAGGAAAATGGAGCTGACCAGTCTGTTGGCTCTCAGGCCCGACCCACCTAGGTGCCTTAGCTTCATATACCCATCCTTTGGTTCTATCACCTCTGTCTGCACGGTGGGTCCCTTCACCAGTGAGCTCATCTTGCTCTTACCTCTACCAGACGAGCTCCACCACTTTCCCTTCCATGACCCCTTCTCTCCCATAGGGAAGTCCCCCCATCCTAGGGAGACAGCTATTTCCCTGATCCCCTCAGGTGACGAGGGGTTGGCTTACATTGGGGATATCTACCCAGGGTCAAAAGAGAGCCACATCACTGGATCCATAACTCTTCTTGATCCTTTTGATCCTTTTCCATGGGAATTCATCACGATAGGTCACACTTTCCTCGATCCTGTCAACCCCTTCTCTAGGGAGCCCCGTGACCCACCACTTCCCATCCACGCCCTTTCTCCATGGGCCAGCCCTTCAGTTCACTCAAGAAATAGAGAAAGTGAATTTGGCTTCCCTGGTCCACCTAGACCACCCGAACCACTCGACCCTCCCACACCCAAGTCTAATAGGACGTCATTGCCAGGCTGGTTTATACTTGGGTGTCTTGGAGCCAACCATGACGTCAACCTCCTATTACGTCAAATGCATGCATGGTACACATTCGGGTGTCCTGGTCCGCCATCACATATGTACAGGTCAGACTAATAGTAGGTTTGTCTAGGGTCTTGTGTGTCTGTACATACATGTGTCCAGCATATTAGGAGAGCATAGTGAGTCTGCCGAGTCGTTTGCTAGGCATGTTAGGAGTTTGCATGACGACATCCGTCGTCACCTTGAGGCCAGCAATGCACGGTATAAGGAGCTAGCCGATGCCCATCGACACCACCGAGAGTTCCAAGAGGGTGAATATGTCATGATGAGGGTAAGACCTGAACAGTTTCCCTCTGGAACCGTTAAGAAGTTGCAAGCTCGCGGAGCCGGTCCATTTAGAGTGTTGAAACGCGTTGGATCCAATCCATATGTTGTGGACCTGCCCGAGGAATACGGTATAAGCTCTACTTTTAATATTTCGGATCTAGTTGCATATAGGGACCCAGCGGTGATCCCTAGTGAGCCTTTCGAGCCATCTCCTCCCCTTGAGAGTGATCCCACACCTGAGAGTCCACCTCCAGCCCCTTTGTCACGGCAGTGTGAGCATATAGATCATATACTGGATGAGCAGGTGATAGTTACCAAGAGTGGATCCTACCCGCGCTACCTGGTGCGATGGAGAGGACGGCCCGCTACCGAGGACACATGGATCACGCATGGAGAGTTGCAGCGGATTGATCCGGACCTTCTGGAGCGATACCGGAGCGATGCAGACCCTTACTCGATAGGGTCGAGTTTCTCACACCCGGGGAGAATTGGTGCGGACACCCGAGCAGTTACGCCGAGCCACCGGTACCGCATGCGGAGCACGACTCGAGCCACTTCAGTGTCCATTTGGCTCGGAGACAGCCTAGAGACTCCCACTTGAGTCCCGACATTTATCATATTTGTTTAGACTTTATTTGTGTAATGTGTGTTTGTTTCATTTTATTCGGTTTGTAATTTTTATTGTAAGAGGGGTTTATTTGCAAAATGGGACCCCCGGGTCCCACGGGCCCCCCAGACCCCCTCCCATTGATCCACCTCAACCTAGGGCCCCATGTGGGGTCAGTCAACATTTCAAATGGAGGCATCTAGAAGGTTGAATGGTAAATGACACATGGGTAGACAATTGGACTTCAAAGTCCAAGGTAGGCTACCTACCATTCTACCATGTTCCCCCATGGTCAATAGGCCGCCCCGCCACCCCTTGTATATTTATTTAATTTTTGTGTGTTGGTCACATCTAATCCAAGCCATCCATTCCCCATCCCTAGATCCAACGGTGGATAATGGATTCGATATGTGACCTATAAAACCTTGTATTTTCCCATTTTGGAGAATTAATGCCATTTGAATCAAAGAAATTGTTGGAGCAAAGCCTTGGCCGCCCCCTTCCTCTCTCCTCCCTCTCCCCCTTGCAGATGTGACGATTGCCATTCTGAGGTGTGACGCCTCCCTTATCGTTCCGGTGATCGCCGCCGCCGCCATCGTGCCGCCCTCGCACCGCCACGGTTCTCATCGGTATTCTGTCCGCGCAGTGCAGCAGCAGCTTGTCCGAATTTTGCAGCTCTCCCTCGTGATCTTATGGGCACCAAATTTGGAGGGGATGTTCTAGCGATGTCAACCACATCACAGAAAATTCGGTTGGCCTTCTAGTTCAATTTTTCTAATTTTTCATTTTCGTCCAACTTTCAATTTCAGTTCTGCCAGTTTCAGATCTGATTTCCATCTTTCCTGAGTTCCCCGTTTTCGATCCCTTTTGGGATTTTTCCCAGAGCTCCCAATTTTGCTGGGTGTTCTACCTATCAACGCCTCCACCCACGATTTTTCTTGATTTTTGATCCGCCCTCCACCTATTTTATAAAAATCATTTTCAGAGCCATCTACAGTGTTGTCTATCAGCTTCCAGATCGGACCACCTGCCAGTGTCAAAATCATAACAAATCATAACCTCCTACAATCCTTCCACAAAAATTATGACCGTTTTCCTTGTTTAAATCCCTACAACTTTGGTGAAGAGCTCAGGATCTGAATCGGACGTCTACCTTGCAGTCAACGGCAGTTCTCAGACAACTCACCTACAGATCTGAGAGTTCGGGTACTGTACAACAGAAGCTTCAAAGTTCAACAACATCCAGATCCGCGCATATCCAGGTCCTATTTATGGGCCTATATTGAAGGATTTCAAGAGAGATTTCCAACGATAGCTCCTGTGCCCCGATCCGACATCGGGATTGGTCGCAGTGGCCGATCTCGCCGGAGCGCGCGCCAGAAAACAGAACCGGAAATCCGTGGACAACAACTTCAAGAGTTGGAGATCGGAGCCGATCGGCCACCGATCGGTGTTTTCGGCCGACCGCCTTCCAGGGAGGTGCGTCCCCAGGGGTCCTGTGGATGCACTAAAATTCGGAGGGGGGATCCGTTCGTTTGTTGGTCGGGGTTAATTTTTCTATTTAGTGCGAGGGCGTGCCAGTCACAAAGTGACGATTTTTTCGGGCTTCGTGGAAGCCCATGGTGCGCTCGATCTGACTAATCAGACAATTGTGTGGTTCGTGTCGGGACCGAAACCCGCCGCGCCATAAAGGTCACGGCGTTATATACATCCCCCATACGGGGGAACACCCTTGATTGATTGCCGGGAATAAGGGCCCTACGGCCTAAAGAGAATACTAATAATGCAGGAGGATAGTGAAAGATGAACTATGCTAGAAACCCGTCTCGGGACGTGAATGTTCAGACTATGTCGGCCACTCATGGGCCACTTCATGTTCGGACGAAGCTCCGTGCTTGTAACATAAAAGACGGTGACAAAACCACGTGAATGTCTGCCACGAACAAGGCAAGTTTAATGAGAATACGGGATTGGATCCCGGTAGAAATGGGTCAAGTTGATAGACTGTTGGCCGGAGATGATTTCGAACTGTGGCCATGTCGGAAATTTCGTAAACCACGTCCGATACCATAAGGCGTCGTCGGTTTTCTCTTTGCACCCAGTCCGAGGGAGTGAATTATTAAGTGCATAGCCCGAGCTTACTAACGTGCGCCCTCACACGCGGATCGACCTACGCGGTCAGGTCGCGGGGTGATGGAGCTCCTTTCATTCATTCTTTTATTAATGGCATTGATCTCTTGTATTTCCCTTTTGAACCTTTCTATTCCCTTTTTTTTTACTAGCCATTTATCCCTTTTTTTGTTAAGGAGGCGCGCCGGATATGGGAAGGAAGATGATGGCGCCGATTTAGGGTCTTAACAGGTAGACAAGGGGGGAGGGCGCGCAGGAGAGAGAGCGCGCCGTTTTAAGGTTGGCAAAGGAGAGAGAGCGCGCCGTTTTAATGTTCCATGGGGGAGAAATGGGGGGGCACGCCGTTTTAATGTTCAGTGGGGGAGAAATGGGAGGGCGCGCCGTTTAGCATTTAGAGAAAGAGATGGGGAGATTTTTTGTGAGGAGGGTTGAAGCGGCGTGGTGGAATAGTGGCCGCGCCGTTTAACTCGCGCCGGGATAGCTATATGGAGGTTGTTTTGAGGCTCTATTTTCTGTGTTTTCTTTTCCTTTCACCGGTAGGTTGATTCAAAGTTTGATTTGCTCGCTCTGTTGATAGATCAAGCTGGTAATGAGGAGGTTTTAAGAGCTTTAACAATTTTAATCGTTTGTTATGAGGAAAACAGTATGAACGTCTAAGTGTTTTACTCCAGCAGTTGCTCACAAAGTCCTCGTTTTGTTCTTCATCAGTTCAGCTCGTTCACCTGTTGTTGGGCGTTCTTAGCCTTGGCAAAAATCGGGCAGCACCTCCCCTAGACCGGGACTTGCCAGAGATGAAGGAAAGCCACCAATCGGATTGCTCCGGGGTAGACTCTCAAAAATCGGAGTAGCCTCACGGTGGTCCGAACCCAAATGTGAGTATGGAACGTTCGAGGGCCAGCCTACAAGAACGACCACAGCTCACGGGTGAGGAATCTTCAATAGGGACATGTATTTGCCACAAGGGCCATAAATGTTCATCCGGCGGTGGATACCTTTTTGGGTCATGCCATGGAAAGGCAGCCCTCAAGGGCCCAGGATGATTGGAGAATGAGCAAACAGAGCAGGGAATGGAACGGAGAACCCAAGAGTTGCAAGAATAGCTTTTCTTCTTTTATTCACCCACACAACGGGGAAGGAAACTTGGTACAGATAAAATAGAAGAGAAGGCGTTACAAACAAAAAAGGAAAATACATTCGATGGAGAGAAAGAGAGAAGCATTAGACGGAGGAGGGAGAGGGAAGCATTGGCTTCTCCCCCTCCGACTCACCTCTCACTCTCGCCCCCTACCTCTTTCTCTTTTCTTCAGCCCAGAACTGTGGAGCTCTCGGATGCCAGTAACTCCTTCTCCTCCCTTCTCTCTTCTCTTCCTACACACTGCCGAGACCCTCTTTTCTCTTCTCTCTTCTTCTGTTCCCTTCTTCTCTTGATCATCCTCCCTCTTTTGCTTCACAATGCTGCCCCTTTATATATATCAGCCAGCCTGGGAGCGTCCCTGCCAATTCCACCTCGTCCACAACGAAGTCAGGAGTTGACTCGCTGTGCTGGACGCTGTTCATTCGTCTTGTACACTGCTGCTCGTCCGAGGATGGGACGCTCAGAGATTTGTCGGAGCTTGCCTTGCTGCTACTGCTTGTGTGCTGTCGAACGAAGGTAGAAGCAGAGTCATGGGCATTGAATGTCCTCTGTGCATCTCATTTATGCCGAACAGAGTATCGGCTGGCGGATGGGATGGCCGTTGAGTTAAAACGGCGCGAGGGAAGGTAGTCGCGCCGATGAAACGTCACTAGTGGGTGTAAAAAAGGCGCGCCGGATTAAGCATTGAAGGGCCACGCCATTTTAACATTTGAAGGAGAAGCTTTTAAAATGTGCAAAGTTGTGTTGTTAAAACGGCGTGGCGGGGGAGGCGCGCCGGTTTAACCCCTTGCCAAGGGGGGAAGATGGGAAATGGCGCCGTGTAGCCAAAGGAAGAAGGGGGGGGGGCGCCATTTTAAGGGGCACCGTTTTAGGGCCACTTCGTGCCGTTTTAAGCACCAAACGGATTCCTTTAGAAGTCGCGGCCATTTATATGAATGTCGGCATTCCCAGAACGCTCCGGTTGCGACGTATGGCCTCCATAACATCCCGTTTGTAGCCTCTGGGACTCGGTCCCAGATTCTGCGTGACTTTCGGTGCATGCCGAGACTGTGCCGGAGTTCCCGACTCTTCTCTGATTCAGCTCTCGGCATGGCCGGTCGGAGCCTTGTAGCTGTATCTTCTACTTAGGGGGCTTCATTAGCGGGTAGCGGACCACCAAGCGAGTTCTCATCCTGATCGGGCGAGGCATGAGGTTTATTCGGCATTTCCATCTTTGGCTTGCTCTCGAATGTCGAGACGTGCATGCCGTATGATCCTCATCGACATTTTTTGATGTCCACAGGTCCCCATCACAGCGGGCCCCACCCCAGCAGGCCGGGAGGACAGCGCCATCTGTGGGCCCCATAAACCCGTAGAACGGGCCGTCCGGACAGCACGAAAATGCAGAGTTCGGCACCGCTGGACGACCTCAAGATGCTGCCCGTCAACCCGATTCGCATGATTCCCGGGCCCCACATGTGACCTATTACCTCCCTGCGTGGAGTGGGTCAAATATTTGTACCACTGTAAAATTGTTTAACCGGGAGTCCGTAAATCGGCCGGGGTTGTCTTCGCCACGCCGGGTGCGTGGAGGTAACGGTCTAAACTTCTCGACGTTACTTTGCTTAGCTAGTATACGGTCTTATGCCACTGCGAGAGTGTAGGTTCCTAGCCCGTGTGTTCATGTCACCGCTGTGAGTGTGAGAGTGACCCATCCCGCGACTCGATCCGAGTCCGAAAGTTGAGTCAGACTACCTTGAACTCTGCCGATTCCTTAACCGTGCACGATCCACGCTTTCCCTCTCTTGGGATGACGAGTGAGTCTGCACTTCTGTTAGCGACGTGTAGCCCATAGGAGCTCTTAGTGTCGAGCCGAGGTCGCTCTAGTAGTCGTGTCATTGCTGGTCGAGTCGTGTCCGTCTCATATAGCGTCATCTCCTCAGTCCATCCCGCATCAGACCCCCTGCTGCCCAAGGCCTCAGGCCTGATTCTCTTTGTTGTTTGTCTTCTTTTGTTCTTGTTTTGTCATGCTCATGACCATCTTGAATAGCTCTGGGGTTGAATTCATTGCAGTAGTCCTTGAGAGTTCATCGGTTCTTTAGTTCATGTGTTTTATTTATTCATCCATGTCTTTATGGTTAAAATTATTTATTCGTTTATTTCTTTTATTAATTGCATTCTTGATGAAATTTTGGCACACCTCCCTCGAATCCCGGATGATCGGGGGGTGTCATATGGGTACTCATCCACGGTAGTCCGAGATGGTCCCAAAATTATATGGATGCGCACAGAAGCAGCAACATCTGAAACGATCACGTCGGAGCACGGTGCAAAACCAGACGAGAAGAGATTATATCATGAACGCTTCAGGGTCCAAAATGGTAGCACGATTCACGGAGCTTAAGGATCCATTGAGGTTTGGATGCCAGCTATGTTGGGTATAGTGTTGCGGGCTGTAGACACACCATTTTGACATTACACTGAGTAAATCTCATATTATACCACGATGCCCCGAAGTGGCTCTCACATTTGAGTTATTTGAGTAATTTTTTATTTGTATGTTAATTTACCCTTGTTTAGATTTTTTGAGAAAAATCTTAAACTCAGTGGCCGAGGTAGACGCCTTCTTCAATACATGGCAGCCAAACCTGATGCGTCTTCAATCAATTTAAAATTAAGCCTTTATTTGAAGCATCTTCTCTTAGATACGCATTCTTAAAAAAGTGTCAGCCACCTAAGACGCGTTCTTCTGTCAACATTCGACGCTAACCCCGCCATTTAGTTTGACAATTCAGAAATATCTAAAAAGAAAACTTCTTGCAAACCAGACGTGTCTCTAAAGTTGTCGAGGTTAGGTGGCGTCGAAATCACTCGCTTTCGACACTTTCGGTGCCTTTCGGTGCCATGTTTGTGGAAAATGTAGGCACGTCTACCATTGGGGATGCATTCAAAGAATGCGTCGGCGATAGTAGACGCGCCTGTTGACACCCATTTTTTGCCGATAAGTTGAGTCGTTCCGCTTACTCCCATTTGTTGATGCCTCGAGTTGTCCATCACTCATCGGGGCTATTTTCAGGCACGTTTTGGGCCAGTTTTATGGGTTGCCCCCCTCCTTGGCTAGGATTGTTTCATTTCAGGGCTTAATGGGCCTTGGTTTTGGTTGATTGGGCCGTGTTATGAGTTTCAACATGTAGCGACCCTGATAAAAATAAGATTTTTAAATAAATCAAATTAAAAAAAAAGATAAGTGAATAGATGACAAAGAGCCTAAATAAGTAAATCATTAATCAAAGGAAAAAAATAATGCCTTTTATAAAGGCGCTGATTCAAAAGGAAACGCATCTGTCTAAGGCGTTAATTTAAAAAGGACGCCTAGACCATAGGCCGTCAAATTTCAAATGACGAAAGATAAAATCTAGGAAAAAGGAAATGAAACGCCCTCTACCTAGGCGCGTTTTACATAAGTAACGATGCTAGACAAGGCGTCAATTTAAATTCGACGCCCTCGCTTAAGACGTTAATTCAGTTCGAGTTTCATTCGACCCAGGAGTCTATCCCGGGGCAAGTTATGGATAACTACGTCAAGGGTTGGATATAGTAAGGACTCTGTCAAGGGAATACTACCCTTAATCAAATTCTAACTCTATTAGGATACCCAAAATCCTATAAATAACCCTGTCCGATCAAACCCTAAAGCTGTTGCTGCTGCGTGAAGAACAGGTGGTTCTTCGTACCGTTTTCTTCCTCTGTCCATAATTCTTAGTCATGAAGGATGCTAATATTCTTCATGTGTTCTGTAGGTTGACGTGCTGAAGAACGAAGGGTCTTCATCATCGTCTACATCTTCTTCAAACTACCGAAGTATCGGAGGAGTTTTTCCTTATCATCTTCCTCTGCTTCCGGAAGATCAGAGCATCGTTATTATTGAACCTTCCTCCGTTCGTCGGTCAAAATCTTCTTAAAGGTAGGTTTTCTCAAGGACTGTAGCCCAAACTAGCCTAATAATGATTATAACATCATCCGTTAATACATGCATATAGATTTTTTGCGTTTCTGCAAAGTTTTTGAAGGAAGTGTCCCTGTCAAGGGCGCTAATTTAAAAGAAACGACCATGACTAGGTCGTCAACTCCATATTTGACGCCTTCACACGGACGTCAATTTCTCTTAATTAATAAATGCCATGTTTAAAATTATATATCTATTCAAACATGATTCTAAATTCATGCATGATCAATCTCTTGTAATCCTGCTATTTTTCCTGCCACGATCATGTACCCTGTTTCCTGAAATTTTATTATCTGAAAAATTGGTAAATTCCTGAATTCACGACCTTGTCCAGGTTGTCTCATGTTTAACTGACGCCCCAGACCAGGGCGCATATTGAAGAGACACGCCCCTGTCCAGGGCGCGTTTCTGTTAAAAATTCCAGATTATTAATATTCTGTAAATTAGAAATGTTGAAAGCACGACTTCTATGTACGTCGTCAAATGTAATATAAACGCCCCTGATTAAGGTGTTAATTTCATGAAAAACGGCTTTACCAAAGTCACTATTTTTCTGCATTACTGTTTCACTGATTACTGTTAACCGATAGCTTCATTATATATATATATATATATATATCGGCACTATATTCCAGTCCGTGAATATAGTCCCATGTTTCATGATGTTTTATCGCACTACCCTCAATTCTCATTGACATACAAGCTCTCCATGAGCCTGCAACTATTGCTCTTGCCCTGCCTACATTGGTCGAGGAAAGTCGGGAGGAGTTGGTTGCAGCTTCGAAGGAGGCGGCAACAGTTTTAGGCCCATCAACGATGTTGCCATCCTCCTCATTGGCGCCTTCTGATGCACTCTGGGGTGAAATTGATAGTAGGGTGGAGTTTCATCTGCCCGAAGCCGCACCCCTTGGGTTGTCTTCTTGAGATAAGATGGTATGGCAGAATCTTAACATGTTGCATCATACTGTGTCAACCCACAGAGATTTGACTTATTTGCAATTGCGAGGCAAAGCAGAGCGCGTTACTTTGGGGCTGCAAGCTTACGGATGCCCCTTAGAGGAATGGACACAGCGGGTAATCCTACTGTTAAAGTTTGTAAACCGCATGGAATATCTAGATCGTGTATTGGCAGATCAGCTGACTGCTTTGAAGCTTCAATATGCCTAATGCCAGGCCACCTTCCAATCATCGGAAGAGACTGTACAGCGTGAGAGGGAAACAGTTGAAGGCGCTGCCTTCCACATTAATTCCTTGAAGAAAAGAGCATCGGAGCTCCAAGCTGAGCTTGCTCATGTTGAAGAAGACTTGAAGTATTCTGAGCAACTGCAGGCACAGAGCATAGACGCAGCCACGCTAGCAGAAGGGCAAGCTGTCTCCTTCTAAGATGTGCTGATGAGGCTCCGAGCTGACGAATCCCGTCTGCGGGAGTTGGTCAACCACCCGTCCTTGGGGCTTCTTGAATTTGATGACATCTTCCGCCGACCGGCTTTGTAGTTGATTAGTTCTTTTGCTCCTTTGTCTCTCTTTTTTTTTGCTTTTCTTTTGTGCACTTCATGTATACCAGGGGATGCCCCGCGATACCATGTATTCCTCTTTTCGTGTAATGAAGTTTCTTCAATTTCTGCCTTGCATACTTGCTGTCGAGTCACAACTCTTTCTTTTCCTGCTACCTCTTCTTCGTGAATTCGGATAGAAGTATGTCGCTAATCCATCAAGCCCTAGGCAGGTTAGTTACTAGGGCAGGAGAGCGCTCACGTCTTCAGGGAAGGTATGAGGGGTTCGCTCTACTACGGCGCAAACTTTTTCCGAGGGCAAAATTTTATTAGCATGAGTGGGAAATGTTATTAGCTAGACGCCGAAAGAAAGAGAGAGTTTTATTTGCCGGCAACGCTGGACGGCCGAATCAGAATTTCATCCATAGATCTCGCCAATGGTGATGAGATTTGAAAATGGTGTACCCGTCGGCGTGTTTAAACGCTGAAGCACAAAAATGGGGTTTTTTTCTTGACGGGGATGAAGGGTCCGAGTCAATGTTTTTTTCATCGATCTTGTCGATGACAACGAAGATCGAAGGTAGCATATTCATCGGCGTAGGTTAAGCGCCGAAGCAAAGAAGGGGTTTGTTTTCTAACGGTGACGGAAGGTCCGAGTTGATAGTTCATTCATCGATCTCGTCGATGGTGATGAAAATCGACGGTAGGCTTGTTCATCGGCATAGGTTAAATGCCGAAGCAAAGGGGTTTGTTTATCGACTGGGGTGGAAGGTCCGAGTTGACAGCTTGTTCATCGATATCGTCGATGGTGATGAAAATCGACGGTAGGCTTGTTCATTAGCATGGGTTAAATGGCAAAGCAAATGAGTTTGTTTAGCGACGGGGGTGGAAGGTCCGAGTCGACGGCTTGTTCATCGATATCGCCGATGGTGATGAAAATCGACGGTAGGCTTGTTCGTCGGCATGGGTTAAATACCGAAGCAAAGGATTTTGTTACGACACAGGTGTAAGGCTTATGCCGGTGGGACATATAAGAATATTCTTATGCGGGAATCCCTGTGATCAAGCTGGGAATTCGACCATAGGAGAGACTTCCAGGATAGAAGATATTGTATTGTTCTCTTTTAGTTACCACATTACCGGTACAGGTGCCCTTCTGGGTTTTCGCCAGTACCAGCCCCCTCTTACTTTTACCCACGTGCCCTTTTGGGTTTTCATATAGCGGGGTACTCGATTTTACCTATAGTGCCATTTCGAGTTTTCGCCACAGTTGGATTATAGTCATTTTTACCCATGTCTAGGATATCCGAACAAGTCTGGCGAGGCACCTCTATTTTTAAGCCTCATTTTCATTCATTTTTTTAAGTAGACTTATTCGCCATTTCCTAACAAGGTATTTGGCGGTGGTTTAGTTTGATTACTATCGTCGAACTGATGCCGAAGCAAAGATGGGTCTAGTTGTCAACGAGGACGATAAGTCCCGGTTAAGGGTACATTCACCGATCTCGCTGATGATGACAAGGATCAGTGTTGGTTTGTTCATCAGCATTGGCTAAATGTTGAAGCAAAGGTAGGTTTAATCGTTAACGAGGATGGAAGGTCCGGGTTAATGGTATATTCACCGATCTCACCGATGATGACGAGATCAACGTTGGTTTGTTCATCGACATTGGCTGAATACCGAAGCAAAGGTAGGTTTAATCATTAACGAGGACGAAAGGTCCGGGTTAATGGTGAAGGGGTGTGATCTCGCGCGGCTCCTGAGTGGGGTAGATGATCACCGAACAGTGAACTGTACAGAAGGGAAATGGATCGGGGGGCCCAGGGGAGGTTCCCTAGGGAAAACCCTCCGATGCTTAAGTCAGTGAGCAATGGTGGAAGATATGGAGGAAGGAAGAAAGAGGTGCACGAGATCCCCCTACACCAAGGTGGTGAAGTGGTTCCCGCTCAGGGAATTTTAGGCGTGTATTGCCCTTACCTCTCATTAGAGGGAGTCCCAGGTTTATATAGTGTGCTCGCCTCATGAGTCCCGTAAGCTGAGGAGTTTCAGGCGGGAGTTACGTCCTCATCGTGGGATCTTTATAGTCTTGAGGGATCATGGGTCCCTTATCCTCATAAACTCCTACTCATAAAGGGCTCTTAACGGCAGCGTGGATAAGCAATCATCGGTCGAAGCGAGCATAAAACGTGCCAACCCTGTCCGGGCGATTGGCATAGCTCGGATGAAGATAGGTCGGAGTGGACGCTGAGCGCTTGCCTCTATCCCGATGAGGGGATAACTCGGGCATGGGTCTTCCTCCGCTCTGACCGACGCTCGGGCCTTCCGAGCCCAAGGGCCGCTGAAAAAGGATTTGATCCTGAGTAATCTTATTGGGCTTTTTAGCCTAAGTGGGCCCTGTGGGGCTATCACTTGGATGAGCTGGGCCTCGTTTGGTCTTGATGGACCTAGTTTGGCTGCTCTTAGATGGGCTATAGAAATCCCCCTCTCCACTTGTCCCCCTCCTACTCCCGAGCTTTAGTAAGCTCGGAAGAGTAGCTATTTGGGGTTTTGGACCAACGTGGCTCAGGTGGGTGGAGATCTGGCGATGTTAGGGAGCCACGTGTCGTGGTCACCTAGGCCCGTAATAATGATGATCCTGACGGATTTGAACTGAAGGGCCCCCTTTTCTCGGAGGTCGGAACGACGCGCCGCCTTCCGCGTGGGGATATATGCATTGGGTGCTTGTTGTCATTCCAGACTCCCTCCGTCTTTAGGGTTTTGGCTCTCCTCCATTTTTGCTTTTGGGCTCTTCGATGCGTCGTGAGGACACGACGGAAGAGCAGAGGCTTGCAGCGGCGTTCGTGGAGTTGGCGGAGGTAACCGCGGAGGCAGTCCGGCGGCTTCCTCTTCCCCCGGAATCTTCGGGGTCCTGAGATCACCTTTCCTCAAACTCTTCTCCGGGTTCCATGGCGGACCAGCGTTCGGATGCTGAGGAGTGGGAGGACGAGCCAGTGGTGAAGGCGCCGGTTCCAAATTGCAGTGAACTGGGGGAGGCGGATGTGAGAAGGCTGGAGCACCAGTATCGCCTGCCCCACAAGTTCTGCTTTGTCGCGGCCTCTCCACACGAGACGATCTTGGACTCTCGTACAGGCCATATCTGTACTTTCCTTCTGTCGTGGAAGGGTGGGTTCCGCCTTCCCTTCGAACCTTTCGTTCTTCAGCTTCTCAATTTTTTCCTGTTGGTGCCCATTCAGTTGGTAGCCAATTCTTATGTTCTTCTTTCTGCCTTCCGCATTCTCTGCCGCCAGTGTGGAGTTCCTCCTTCCTTGGACCTCTTTCACTATTTCTTTGAGCTGAAAGCACATCCTTCGGCAAGGAAGGGTTTCTATTTCATCCAGGCGAGGCATAATAGGAGCTGTATCTCCTTGGTTGTGAAGGATTCTTCGCATAAGGGGTGGAAAACTCAATTCTTCTGGGTGGGGATTTGTTCGGTGGAGGAAACCTGGAGGTGTCCAGTAATCCCCAATTTCCACCCGAATATCCCTCCCAGGCAGGATGAGTTCCCTCCACATGTGGAGAAATATGCGATTGTCTTGCTGAAGCACCGCTAATCCACAGAAGAGCTGGTTACTCCAGAGAATATCGAGCGGTGTCTTCTTACGCGGCTGCATCTGTCAGGTTCAGGTGCCACAAACTAGGTTCTCCTTTGGATGTTGAGATCATTTTTTTTTCTGACTATGTCTTCTTTTTTGTGCAGACACCAGGCGGCTGGCTTTGTAGGAGACCGCAGAGGTGATCGACCTTGTCGATGACTCGGCTGCCGATGAGTCGGCTGCTCCCACGGGTCGCTCCCGAGCCAGAGATAAGGGCAAGGGGGCGTCCCAGGGTGAATCCTCCAGGCCGCGGGGGTCCAAGCGCAAGGATTCCGTGGAGGGCCTGATCCGGGCCGACGCGAAGGCCAGGAAGCGGGCCAAGAAGGCTGGGGTCATACTCATAGCCGAAGGCGACCTTGCCACGGCTCGCCCCTTCGCTGAGCATGATGGGGCCGACCCTATCGGGCGAGCTCTCCCACCTGCCGAGCAAGAGGGGGGCGAGGAGGTTGGGGCTGCTTCTGCGGTCGGTGACGATGCTGACTCGGCTCCTCCTTCGGCAGGAGCCGAGGGGGCCGGGGCTGCTCCTGCCACTGGCAACGGTGCTGGCCCGGCTCTCCCCTCGGTAGGAGCCGAGGGGGCCGTAGACGAGGCGGGTGACACTGGGACCACGGCCAATATTGGGGCGGTGACCGAGGCGGGTGAGGCTCCAGGTGGTGGTTCAGTTGCCGAACCGGTCCAGGCTGGGGGGTCGCAAGAAGAAGCGACGCAGCCCCGACCGACCGAGGCACGAGGGGCGAACGAAACCGCGGCTCGATCCGGGCCGTCCTGCGGGACGCCGGCCGAAGAGGGGGTCTCCATTCTGACGGCCCTGGAGAGGCTCGGCATCCAAGGCCCTCTGTATCAAATGTGTCACAGTATAGCTGCGAAGGTGAAGGGGGGAGATAGGCAGCACTTCCCTTCCGTGGCCCTTGGGGCGGTTATGGAGGGCGGCTTGGTCCTGGCCCAGATGGGGGCCACTCTGGCAGAAGCGTACGCTCGGTCGAAGTTGGAGCGAGCGACCCTGACCTGGACCCCTGGTGGGTATGACAGGAGGGTGGCTCGCCTTGCCGAGGAGCATGATGGGCTTCGGCGGGAGCTTTCCTCAGTTAGGGAGTTGGCGCGGTCGAGCCAAGTGGAGACCCGGGCGCTAACCGAGCAGCTAGCTAAGGCCCGCGAATCACTCGAGAGGAAGAATAGGCTTCTTGAAGAGGAGCGCCTTGCTCGTGTTGAGCTGGATGAACGTGCAGAGTTGGTGGACCGAGTGGAGGAAGTCGAGCGCCTTCGGCGGGAGGCTGAGGCTGATCGGGCCGAGGCGGAGAAGCAGGCGGTAGAGGCCGAAAAGTGGACGGCTGAGGCCAAGTGGAAGTTAGTTGAGGCGGAGCGGGAGGAGGCCGAGCTCGCTGGTAGGGTGGGATCGGCCGGGGCGGAGGCTCTCGAGTAGTACAAATGCTCAGAGGCCTACCGGGTCGACCTTAAGGAGGTTGCCGTTCCCTACTACGAGTTAGCGCTTCGCCGAGGCATCCGCAAGGGGTTCATGCAAGGCTACGACCGGGCCGTCTCTTATGTCGAGGAGCAGGCATCCGGGGTAGTTGACTTCCCATCCGGGGAATGCTATGACTCGGACTTGTCATCCTCCAGTTCCTCTGCTTCGGCGCTGGATGAAGAGCATCACGGGGGCTCTTCATCCGAGAGTTCGCCAACTCCGGATGCCTTGGGAGGGCGCACAACCGAGGCAGTTCCCACGCCGGTGGGGTCAGTGCCAGGGTCGACTGTCGCCGAGGGTCCCGGGGGCAGACCGTCTGAGCCCGCTACTTCCGAGCTTCAAGGTGGGCCAGAGACGTGATGTATCTGCTTTGCTTCCTCTTTTTGTATGTCTTTTTCCTTTTGATGAAAAAACTTTCTCCTTTGTGTAGCAAAATAGATAAGGCAATAGCATTATGACGAAGACTTATCTGTTCCGTATCGCCATTGTCACGTCCCGAGCGCGGAAGCTTACCCGTGGCGCGACAGTTTTATATAGAACCAAAGCGAGCTAGCTATTCGATGGAATTCTTCATTTTGATAGTTAATAGAGTGCGTAAATAACTAAGATTTAACTTGAAATTAATACAAATAATCTGAGATGACAATTGTTACCACTAACCAAATGACAATTACACACATTTCTCGAGTCCGACTACTAGGCTTCAAGCCCTTATTACAGTTCTAATAAATTAGACTAATACAACTAACATCTGACATAACTGGATACAAATGACATAATTACTACACCACAATTAACAAGACAACATGATGACTCCATTTCTACACTCATCACTCAGACTCATTCCCTTCCGAGTTCTGGCTGATATTCGCACTACCTGAAAAGGTTAGAAAATAACTAGATGAGTGAATCGCTCAGTAGGATTTACATCTCAAGTTCTAACATGCTTTAAGTGAATTACACGTTCATTTAATGTAGGTAACCTATGCATGCAGATAGATAGATATCAAGGAATCATAAGATCGACAAGAGTAGAAAGTGAGAATATATAGATTTCACAATTTCAATAGTAAGTGATAGTAAATGATATCAGGCCAGTGATAACTAAGAAGTGATAACTGGAATAGCAACATGTTAATCAAGCTAGCAATAGTAAGCAAAGTAGTTTCAAGCATGTATAACTAGAATTGGCTATTTATCAATGCATTCAAATAAACACTTTTACCCTTCTGCGGGTCTCAAGTCAATCAATCAAGTAATATCACGAGAATGAGTTGAATGCCTAAAGTCTAGCAAGCAAGTACTCCGGTGCAATGCCAAACACCGTGGTCAATAAACTCCCATGGGCACAAGTACCTTCGGGTGCTCCTCCCAGGACCAGACCGGGCCCTATATGCACAGCATTGGTCATGTTTGTCGACATCCACTCTCGTTTATAGCCAATATGGAATTTCAAGGGTTGACTCGGTAAGATGTATATAAGGTGGATTATAGAATAGAATCCAAGGCGTATCGTTATGTAGGGACGAACTAGGAGTAAAAACCCGTAACGTTCAATACATGCTAATGACAATAGGAGTTTGAGACTAACTTACTGGTGTTGACACGAATGTCGATATTAGTTATATATATATTTTTATCCAAAATATATATGTATATATATATATATCCGATTATAAAATTCTGTCCAATATAATGGAGGTTATAGTTATGGATACTTTCTGTCCGACATACATATATGAGTTAGCCAAAATGGTGATTTATTATAATAATCAGAGTTTTTATGTTGAATATAGTTCTAACTTGCTAAAAAGGATATTAACATGTTGAGAATGAGTTTCATATGTTACTTTACTGGTAAGATGATAAAAATAAATTTTTCATGCTGGATTTAATTTTTTTTACATGCTGAAAATTAATTATTAACATGCTAAAATTAACTATTAACATGTTAAAATTAATTAGCTTACTGATAGGATGATAAGATAAGGTTTCCATGCTGATTACAGAAATTTTCTGATAACAACATAATTTTATCATGCTAAAATTTATTTTTCTACATTTATTTGCTAATTATTTGATAGGAGAATAGAATTATCATGCTGAAAAAATAGTTCTAATACACTGAAAATAACTATAACATGCCAAAAATAATTATAACATGCTGGAATAATTTTTACCATACTGTAAGAAATGTTATCATGTTGGAAGTAATTTTTATGCCTTAATTTACTACTTTATTTAATAGAAAAGTAAGTTTTATATGTACAAAATAGCTTTAAATAGATTTTAACGTGCTGAAAATAATTTTTATATCTCAATATGTATAAAATAATTCTATCATATTGGTAGTCACTTTTAACATGCTGGAAATAGTTTTAATATGTTGGAGATAATTTTTAGTATGTATAAACTAATGTGGTGAAAATTAGAGTTTTACAAAAAAATAATTTCATTCTACAAATATATATATATATATACTCTGTAAGAATGAAGGAGTCCATTTTATATTGTATTTCGTTCTCTATATATATTCGGTGAGAATGGAGGTGTAGACATTAGTTTTATATATATATATATATATATATATATATATATATATATATGTAGATATTCTTGTCTAACAATATATAAAGAAGGTGTTTTGTATATACAATTAATGGAAGTATATATATGAATTTATATACATATATAATGAAGGTGCTTGTTAATGGAAGTATATATATGAATTTATATACATATATAATGAAGGTGCTTGTATATACAATTAATGGGAGTATATATATATATATTTAAGGGGTTTTATGTCGTTTTTCATTAAGTTCACAGCATGTGTCGACACTAGTGTCGACACTTACTGTTCATTTTTGGTCTCTGTTATACAGTGAGCATTACAATGTTTTGTGTGTCGACACCGGTGTCGACACCTGAGTCGACACATGGCTTAAATGTGTACGTATGGTGTTAAGTTAATAGCATGTGTCGACACATGTGTCGACACCTGTGTCGACACATGGCTTATATGTTCATGTAAGTTGTTAAGTTAACCACATGTGTCGACACCGGTGTCGACACCTGTGTCGACACATGAGGTTCTTCTACGGTTTTCAATTAACAGCATGTCTTAAATTCTGTGTCTATTGTTAATTAAGTCTTGTTTTAGTTTAATCATCTTGTTAATCAGGTGTTTAAGATTTTAATCCATGGTTTAATTTTGGTTTGTCAAAACTCTGGTATAAGTGTCGCGTAGGTGTCGCGTAGGTGTTGACACCTCGCGTAAGTGTTGCGTAGGTGTCGCATAAGTGTTGCGTAGGTGTCACGTAAGTGTTGCGTAGGTGTCGCGTAAGTGTTGACACCTCGCGTAGGTGTCGCGTAAGTGTCAACACTTGCGCAACACTTGTGCAAGTGTTGCCAGGTGTTGCGTAGGTGTCGCGTAAGTGTCAACACTTGCGCAACACTTGTGCAACACATTTTACTACAAGTGTCGACACATGTATGACATATGTATGGAAGTGTTACCCAGGTGTTGCGTAGGTGTCGCGTAAGTGTTGCGTAGGTGTCAACACTTGTGCAACACTTGTGCAACACCTGTGTCGATATACTGCAAGTGTCGACACATGTATAGAAGCGTTGACATTTAACATGCTGTGCTGTTAATAGATTAGTTATTAAATCTAATACATGTTAATTATCTAGGATATGAGACTAATACTTACTAATTGTTCCAGATTGAAGCTATTGCATGCTAACTACGAGGCTAACACATGCTGTATAAACACGAATTCATCGCATGGAGATGTGCTTAGACTAATCATCATGGATTAGATACTAGTTTAGTTACAATTGAGAACACCTACCTCAGGTGAAGTACGCTGACTGGCAGAAGAAGACTTCCTCTGCAACAGCAACCTCTGCATTAACCCTTTGCCACCCTCTGCAAATCCTCCGTAAGAAGCTCACAGGTGGGTAGCAGAGGGGGTTTTAAGAGAGTTCTGAGTGCTTAACCCGGCAGGATAGGGAGCCAGATCCGTGAAAAACGGATCTGGTGCCTTGCAAGTGTGCGCCAGGCTGGAGGGCACGAAAATGACGTTTTAACGGATATATTGTAAATTTATATATATATATATATATATATATATATATATATCTGTTTCAGTTCAAGCACATTTTGGTTCAAGTTTTACTATTTTGTGCAAAAGGAATGGGCAAGCTAAGAGTTGAACACTGGTCACTCAAGTTAGTGACACACTACTTAACCAACTACCCTAAGAAGTCACATTATTAAAAAAATAATCGTTATATATGATAACTTCAAGGTGAAAATTGTTTAAAGGTTTTTTTTATATAATTAAAAAATTAAATTATTTATGATTGTTTAATTTTATAAATATAAAATTTTAAATCATTTAATTTATAGAGTTGAAAAAATTGACTTATAACTTACTAAATTCTAAATAATTAGAAAATTTACTTATTAAATTATGAAAAATTGATTTCTTTGATTTTATAATTTGTGAAAATATAATTAGATATCTTTTAAATATAATATTTAAGTTTTAAAATAGTTTTTTTTTTACTATTAGGAAATAGCTTATAGCTTAAATGCTTAATAAATGTTATTAAATTCAATTATTTCTATTTAAAATTAACAGGTGTTACACCCTCCCCTACTTAAAAGAATTTGGTCCCCAAATTCAACTACATGAGGATAATTATGCCATGAAGGAGAAAAACAGAGCGTATATGATACTTACAGTCTAAAACAGCTCTGGGTATCTTTTCTTCATAGATTCCTCGGTCTCCCAAGTTGCTTCCTGCTCCGAGCAGCGATTCCATTGAATTTTCACCATAGGGATCGTCTTGCTCCTTAGAACTCGGACTTCTCGATCGAGAATTCGCATCGGCCTTTGCTCGTAGGTAAGATCCCTTTGAATCACCAAATTGGTGTGGTCGATGACATGAGAGGGATCGTGCACGTATTTCTTCAACATAGAAACATGAAATACGTTGTGCACTTCCGAGAGCTGAGGAGGTAGAGCAATACGGTAGGCTACCTCGCCCACTCTTTCCAACACCTCAAATGGGCCGATGAATCTTGGTGTAAGCTTGCCTTTAACACCAAATCTTCGGATACCTCGGCTGGGAGATACCTTGAGGAATACATGATCGCCAACTTGAAATTCCAAGTCTCTCCTTCTGTTATCAGCATAAGATTTCTGCCTGTACTGAGCTACCTTGAGTCTTTCTCTGATAAGGAGAATCTTCTCAGTAGAATCTCTTACCATATCAGGACCTAGGAGTTGTCTTTCACCGACCTCCTCCCAGCATACCGGAGATCTACAGCTTCTACCATAGAGTGCCTCGAAAGGTGCCATTTGAATACTGGCTTGGTAGCTGTTATTGTAGGCAAATTCGGCTAGTGGTAAGTGGTCATGCCAACTCCCGCCGAAATCTATAATGCATGCTCGCAACATGTCTTCAACAACCTGATTAGTCCTTTCCGTCTGACCATCTGTCTGAGGATGAAAAGTAGTACTGAAATTAAGCTTCGTTCCCAGAGAGCATTGTAGACCCTTCCAGAAGTGAGATGTGAAGCGAGGGTCTCGGTCAGATACTATAGACACATGAATTCCATGGAGTCTAGTGACTTCCTTAATATACAAAGCGGCAAGAATATCAATCGACCATCGACTCTTGATAGGCAAGAAATGAGCCGATTTAGTAAGGCGATCGATGATTACCCATATTCCATCATATCCACCCCTCGACTTGGGCAAACCCATGAAGAAATCTGGAGAGGGGGATTTCTGTAGCCCACCCAAAGAGCAGCCCAACAAGACTCAACAGGGTCCAACGAGGCAAGCTCACCCGAGTGATAGCCCACGGGGCCCACTCAGGGAAGAAAAGCCCAATAAACAGGCACTCGAGGAACCAACCCTCCCCGGCGGCCCCTAGGCTCAGAGGGCCCGAGTGATGGTTAGGTCACAAGGAAGGTCCGGCCCAGGCCGCTTTTCCGCTCGGGAGAGACAGGCGCCAGCCGACCTATCTGACCCCTCCTTCGACCGAGCTATCCTCCTCACCCGGACAGGGCTGGCGTTTCAGGAGCTCGGACTGGACGCTAGCCGTTCGCGCTGCCTTTAAGAGTCCCCAACGGACAGGGGAATCAACCAGCCACCGGGTTTCAAGGCGATAACGCCCCCCACGATAATGGCCATGAAAGCCCACGTTGAGGACGTAACTCCCGCCGGAGACCCCCCAGCTGACAGGACTCCTGAAGGCGGCACACTACTTAAACCCAGGGCTACCCTCCGGTGGAAGGTAGGAGAAAAAAGGAAGGTAACACTTCTGAGCAATCCGCTTTACCCCCCCCCCCCCTTTTGGTGGAGAGGAGTCTCGTGCATCAGCTTTCCTCCTCCCTTCATTGCTTCCACCACAGCTCTACTGACTTAGCCATCGGAGGGTTTCACCCCAGGGAAATCCCCTGGGCCCTCTGACGCGTTTCCCTGTCTTACAGTTCATCTTCTGGTGATCCCCGGCCCGCTCAGGACGCAGCGCGAGATTTCGCCTCTTCATCTGGCGCCGTCTGTGGGAAACGCACGAAGAGCCGAGATGGTGAGAAGAAGCTCAGGGAGGAGATCCACCGTCGAGAAGGGTAAGGCCGTGGTGACGGCGGGAGAAGACCCCTCTAGGGCCTCACAGAGCCCTCCCTCCAACACCAGCGTCCCCACCAACGGGCCGCCGCCCCTTCCGACGGCAACGGGGGTAGCCCCCAACGGCGGCGTCAAGATCTTCCAGGCCCTCAGTAAGAAGCTCGACGTTCTCGTGGAGCTCATGAGGGCCCAGGCGGCGAGGGAGGCCAGGTCTCGCGCCCCGTCCGGGAGCCCCCCCCGTCGAAGTGCATCCCAGCATACCGCTGGAGGCCGCTTCACCCTCCGCGGTCAGCAGCTCATCCGCAACCACGCGGGAGGACCCTCGCAAGCTCCACCCCCGGAGCAAGAGGCTTCCTCCACGCCCAGCAGAGGGAAACAGGGGGCGAGGCCTCCACGCCCGAGCGTCGGCGGTCCTGAGGATCGCCACGACGCTCCCCCCAGCCCCCCGGCGCGACCGCAGCCGGAACTATCCCTTCGGCTGAGGGATTTCGAAAGACAATTCGCAGAGCAAGAGCGCGCCCTCCGCGCCCTGCAGAAGACCTCCCTCCCGGAGGAGGAGGAGAAATCCCCTTTCTCCGAGCACATCTTGAAGGCATAGGTATCTCCTAGGACCTCCATTCCTACCTTCAAACTCTATGATGGACAGGGCGACCCAGCCGACCACTACGACAGCTTCGACGCCCTGGTGACTCTGCATGGAACATCGGATCCCATTAAATGCCGAGCCTTTGCGGCCACCCTGGTCCAAGGCGCTCAGGCGTGGTTCCGGGCCCTCGCCCCTGGGTCCATCCAGGACTTCAGGCAATTCCGGCGAGTCTTCAAGGAGAGCTTCGCCGGAAGCGCCCCCCCGAGGTCAGTAGCGGGGCTCCTGGCCCTCAAACAGGCACAAGCGGAAAGGCTCTGGGCTTATGTCCACCGATTTAAATCAGAAGCCCTCAGAATTCCCCGCCTGGATGTGGCCTCAGCCACGACCGCTCTGACCAGGGGCACCCGGGACGAAAATCTCCGCCGCGAACTGGTCCTCCACCCTCCCTCGACCCTTGCCGAGCTAGTGACTCTGGCTCTGCGCCACGCTGAGTGCGAAGAGGTGCTCTGCGCCTGCCGAGACACAACCAGCTCGGGTCGGGAGGGGGACAAGAAGCGGGCCCCCGAGTCAAACCCTGGCTCGGGCAAGAAGCGTGATCGGGAAGGAGAGCACAAACGGAGGTACGAGCGGTACACCCCGTTGACCACGCCAGTCTACGAGATCTATGAAGACATCAAAGACTCGGGACTCCTCCGCCAGCCCGAACCAATGAGATCGAAGAACCACAAGCGCGACAGACATTGCTTGTTCCACGGCGACCACGGGCACCACACCGGCGACTGTCACCAGCTCCAGGACGAGATCGAACACCTCATCCGTCAGGGGCACCTAGCCCGGTTCGCAGCTGGGCACAAAGAAGACAAAGATGCCACCGACGAGATCGACAACGCCCCCCGAGGGGTCCACATCAACGTCATCTCCGGAGGAACAGCATCGGGCGGCGACACCAGCCGAGGAAGGAAGCACCATGCCGAGCGGGCCAGCCGGGTCTCAGAGCCCTCAGGGGGCCCGCCGAGGGAGCCCCAGGTCATAGTCTTCTCCGACCAAGACTTGGAAGGGCTAAGCACCCCGCATGATGATGCCCTCGTCATCTCGGCCACAATAAACCATTGTAACGTAGATAGAATTCTGGTTGACAATGGAAGTGCCACCGATGTATTATCTTATGACTGTTTCCTCAAGATGGGGGAAGACCCATCCAAGCTCCGCCCGATCCGAACCCCCCTTTGCGGGTTTAACGGCCTGGCCACCTACCCCGAGGGAGCCCTAAGCCTGCCGGTCACCATCGGCACCCCACCCAAAACCGTTACGGTCATGGTGGACTTCATAGTGATCAAGGGTATGATAGCGTACAACGCCATTTTCGGCCGGAAAATTCTCAGCCGAATGAAGGCCATACCATCTACCTATCACCAAAAAATGAAGTTTCCTACCAAAAACGGGTTGGGGGAAGTCCGAGGTAACCAGGCCACGGCTAGAAGGTGCTACAACATCTCGGTGGAAGCCTCAAGGCCGGACGGAGGGGATAAGGCCCCAAGGGAATCGAAGGGAAGACCGTAACCGCCGAGCCCGGTGGCGAGTTGCTAACGGTGTTCCTGAACGATGACCCGGCCCTCGGAGTAAGGATCGGAGCCGACCTACCACCTAAGGAACAGCAACAATACAAGAAATTTCTTTCTGAGTACGCTCAGGTCTTCGCTTGGGCCGATGATCAACTCCCTGGCATACCAGGGGAGACCGTGATGCACAAGCTCAGCCTTGACCCCACCGTCAGGCCCGTACAGCAACGGAGAAGGAAGCATGCGCCCGAGAAACAGGCGGTCATCAAGGCGCAGGTCACCAAGGGACAAGAGACAGGCCTCTTCAGGCCAGTCCTGTACCCTACGTGGCTAGCCAATGTCGTCCTGGTGCCAAAAACCACAGGCAAGTGGCGAATGTGCGTGGACTTCACCGATCTGAATAAGGCTACCCCCAAGGACTGCTATCCGCTACCGAGCATCGACCAATTGGTTGATTCAACCTCGGGCAACGAGATACTCAATTTCCTGGATGCCTATTCAGGTTATCACCAGATCAGAATGAATCCAGAAGACGTCGAGAAGACAGCCTTCATCACTGACTGCGGCGTGTACTGCTACACCCGGATGCCCTTCGGGTTAAAGAACGCCGGAGCCACATATCAGCGACTGGTAAATCACATGTTCGAGGGACAGCTAGGTCGGAACGTCGAGGCTTACATTGACGACATGCTCGTCAAGACCCCCAAGGCCCAAGACCACTTCACCGACCTTGCCGAAACCTTCGGCACCCTCCTGAAGTACAACATGAAGCTCAACCCCGCCAAGTGCACCTTCGGAGTAAAATCTGGGAAGTTCCTGGGTTTCCTAGTCACTCAACGCGGGATCGAGGCCAACCCCGACAAAGTCCAGGCCATCCTGGACATGCGCCCGCCCACGTGCATTAAAGACGTCCAGCGTCTGACGGGGCGTGTCGCCGCTCTCAGCCGTTTCCTGTCCCGTGCGGCCGAATGATGCTTGCCCTTCTTCAAATTAATGAGGGGGCCCAAGCTGGCATCTGCTACGTTCGCATGGGATGAGGAGTGCCAGGCAGCATTCGCCGAGCTTAAGGAGTTCCTGGCTTCGCCACCGGTGCTCTCCAAGCCCGTCCTAGGCGAAGTCCTGCTGCTCTACCTCTCGGCGACGCCATCCACGGTCAGCTCGGTCCTGGTCAGAAATGACTCGGGAATCGAAAGACCGGTCTACTACACCAGCAAGGTGCTCAGTGGGGCCGAACGGAGGTACCCCGCAACCGAGAAACTCGTGCTAGCGTTGGTCACCTCCGCGAAGCGCCTCCGCCCCTACTTCCAGGGGCACCCCATCACCGTGCTAACCGGTGAGCCGCTGAAGAAGATTCTGGCCCACCCCGAGGCCTCGGGGCGACTCGTCAAATGGGCCATCATGCTCGGGGCCTACGACATCTCGTACCAACCGCGATCAGCAATCAAAGGCCAAGCGCTCGCCGACTTCATTGTCGAAAGCACCATCCCTGCCGAGGACAGGCCTCCGACCGTGACCGAGCTAGCCTGGGAACTGTTCGTCGATGGGTCGTCCAATTCGGCAGGCAGTGGTGCGGGGATCCTCCTAAGGTCCCCCGAAGGGATAGAGCTACAGTACGCCTTAAAATTCAACTTCCAGGCGTCCAACAATGCTTCCGAGTACGAGGCCCTTATCTCGGGAGCACGCATGGCCCGACGGCTGGGGGTCGAGCGAGTCAGGATCCACACCGACTCTCAACTAGTCGCAGGTCAGGTCAACGGCGAGTATGAGGCTCGGGAGGTACCCATGATCAAATACCTTCAGCTGGTCCCGAGCCTGGCCCAACAGTTCGAGGGATTTGAGGTAGTCCGGATAGCTCGGGAGCGAAACTCCCGGGTGGACGCCCTCTCTCGATTGGCCTCCTCCCTAGACCCGGAAGGTACACGATCGGTCCTCCTAGAAGAGCTAGAGCGCCCGAGCATCGACACGGAGCTCCTCGCTGTTGACTCAGCCACCCCAAGTGACTGGCGCTCCCCCTACCTGTCCTGGCTACTAGACTCCCAAGAGCCCCCCGACCCTCGGGAAGCCCGCCGAATGAAGTATCAAGCTCGGCGCTTCGTCGTCCTCGACAACGCCCTCTACCGAAGATCGTTCTCCGGTCCCCTCCTGAAGTGCCTCGGTCCCGACGAGGCAGGTCGAGCCATCCAAGAGATTCATGAAGGCCTGTACGGAGCGCACTCAGGGGCCCAGTCGCTAGCCCGAATCCTGTTACGACAGGGGTACTGGTGGCCCACCCTGCAGCGCGACTGCTCAGCCTATGTTCAACAGTGCGACCGATGCCAGCGGTTCGACCACTTGGTCCATAAGCCGGCAACGGAACTTGTCACCCTAACCTGGCCCTACCCTTTCGCTCGGTGGGGAATCGATATCCTTGGGCCATTCCCAACGGCCCAGTCCCAGAAGAAGTTCATCATCATCGCCATCGACTACTTCACCAAGTGGATCGAGGTCGAGGCTACGGTAAGGATCACCGAGACAGTCGTTTGGGGCTTCGTTTGGAAATCGATCATTTGTCGCTTTGGCATCCCCCGAGTGACAGTCAGCGATAACGGTCGGCAATTCGACTCTCGGTACTTCCGAGACAGATGCGCTGACCTAAATATCCGCAACCACTTCACTTCGGTCGCCCACCCTCAGGCCAACGGGCTGGTTGAAAATGCCAACAAGACTATCTTGAAAGGCATAAAAACCAGACTCGGCAAGGCTAAGGGTAGCTGGCTCGAGGAATTGCCTAGCGTACTGTGGTCACACCGAACAACCCCCAGGATGACAACCGGTGAAAGCCCCTTTCAGTTGGTATATGGCACCGAGGCCGTCGTTCCGTTGGAGATCACCAACCCGTCTCTCCGAGTGATCAGCTTCTCACCCGAGGACAACGGGCAAAAATTGCTCGAGAACCTCGACCTGACAAGCGAACTCCGAGAGATCGCGAACGTCCGGGCAACGGAGTACCAACGCCGCCTCACTCGATACTACAACGCCAAGGTCCGAGACAGACGTTTCCAACCGGGAAACTTCATCCTCAGGAAAGCCGAAGCCTCTCGACCACTGGAGGCGGCGGGCAAGCTATCCCCCAACTGGGAAGGCTCCTACCGAGTGGTCGAGACGCTCGGGAAAGGTGCGTACCGGTTAGCGACAATGGAAGGGGAGCCTATTCCTCGACGTGGAACGCAGCCGCACTACGCAGATTCTACTTTTGAAATTGTACAGCGAGATGGACAGAATAAAATTCCTGTTCTTTTCATTCCAAACCGTTGGTACATTAGGTAGGCAAATGCCAGTACATCACATAGCAAAAACAAAGCAAAAGTCCGTCTAACATCATTTCAAGGGGTCATCGCTCGACTGACTCGGTCTTGATCTCCTCGCATCCAGCCACTGACTCTGCCTCGTGCGAAAACTGGCTCGGACAAGAGGTGGTCTAGCCAGTTGGCTCGGATGGCCCATGACAAAGGTGACAGAGGGACTTCAGGAGGAAGGCCACCTTTAAACGTTGAGGAAGGCTACCTCCCAAGTTGGCAACAACCGGGAAAAAGGAGCGCCGGGAAGGCCCCCCCTCTTACAAACTGCCAACTCCTTGGAAGGAAGGAGAGAGCAAGCAGCCCCCGAAGAGTGAAAGAAATGAAGAGCAGAAGAGGGAAAAAGTGGCTGCAGACGGAGGAAGGCCTCGATGAGGAGGGAGCCGGATACGCCTCCTCCCCTCACACGGAGGGAAGTGACGACAGACTCCCCTGATGCCCCCATCCGTCCTCCGCCTCGGCGTCCACCCGGAAGCCTCGCTGGAGCCAAGAAGAGGCCAACGGCGTGCTTCCACACGCCAAAGTCCTCCCCAGATCCGCGCGGCGACCGTGGGATCCGTTCAACCTCACAAGACAGCAAGAGCCCACCGCTCCCCGTCGTCGGCGGCATCGCCCTCCGAAGGATCCTCCATGCTCCGGATGCAAAGGCACAACGCGGAGTGAAAAGGAAGGAGCAAGGAAAGACTGTTAGAGACAATCCCAAGCGGTGGAGAGGAAAGGGCGCCCTCCGGTCCTTCTTATAGGCCAAAGGAGGCTACACACCTTAAATGCCCCCCTCGGAAACACGCCGAAGGATTTCTCCCCTGAACAGTCACCTCCAACTCCTCGTTTCCCGCCCTCGCGGGATTCACGAAGCAGCTTGACATTCAAAGCGTGAGGGGACGGAGGAACGCCCCGTCAGAAGCCTACCAAAACAGTGTGCGAAAACTGTGCAGGACATATCGGCACCTCTCAACCACCCAAGATTCGCCAACCAAATCACGGCAAGGATAGTACCCAAACAGAGCAAGTCATTTATTATCGTACCAAAAGGAAACCCTCTACAAAGAGGAAAGAGGGACAAAAAGGGAAAGAGGCACAATACATCAGGCCTCGGGCCCACTTTGACGCTCGAGACCGGCGGAAGGAGACGCGTCACCCCCGGCGCCTTCGGTGACGGCCGGCTCGGACACTGACCTCGCCTGTACGAGAACTGTCTCAGTCGTGAGCCCTCCCGAGAAGCCCGGAGCCGGTGACCCCGACGGAGGTGATCCCTCCGAATCTTCTCCGACCGACAAAGAAGAGCTGGAAACCGACTCATCCGAGTCATAACACTGGCCAAAGGGGAACTCGATCATGGAGTTCTGTTCATGGGCGCAGCCTACCGCCCGGTGATAGCCCTGCTTGAACCCCTTTCGAGCACCTCGGCGTAGCGCTACCTCGTAGTAAGGTAGGGCGGCTTCCAACAGGTCGGCCGAGTAAGCATCCAAGCTCCTGTAACGCTCGATTACCTCCGCCTCGATCTGTCCCGCCCAACCGACGAACTCGACGCGCGCCCGCTCCGCCTCGGACGCACGTTCCTCTGCCCGGGCCCGGTCCACCTCAGCCTCAGCTCGGAGACGCTCCGCCGTCTCCGCCCGATCTAGCAGCTCGGCACGCTCGAGCTCCCAGCGATTGTCCAGATCGAGGCGACGCAAACGCTCCTCCTCCAAGGATCGGCTTTCCCTCTCAAGAGACTCTCGGGTCTTGGCGAGCTGTTCGGTCAGCACCTCAGCCTCCAGTCGGCTCGCCCGCGCCACCTCTCGGAATGCGGAGAACTCCTGCCGGAGTCCCTCATGCTCCCCCTTGAGTCGGGCCAGCCTCCTCTCGCATCCCCCGAGGGTCCAGGCAAGGTTCGATCGCTCCGTTTCCGTCCGCGCGTGTGCCTCCGCCATCAAAGCCGCCGACCGAGCTATGACTAGGCCGCCTTCCATCAGAACATCGAGGAGCCCGGGGGGGGGGGGGGGTATTGCGCCTTTCTCCCCCCTTCGTCCTCGCGGCAATCGATTGGCAGACCCGATATAGGTCGCCCATAATGCCGAGCCTTTCCAAGGGCTCCGATAAAGGAGACTGCTCCGCCCGGGGCACTCCGCCAGAGGGTTCTGCTCGAGCAACGGGATCGGCCACCTCGCGCGCCACTGTCGGTTGGGGTTGCAACGCCTCCCCGAGCGAACCTCCAACCTCGACCGATGCCGCAGGTCCAACCGCATCGGAAGCTCCCAGCATCTGGGGCTGCAATGCCCTCGCGGGCCAACCCCCAGCCTCGCCTGTCTCGGCCCGCACCTCGGCGACCGGGACGTCACCACCTCTGGCCGACCCCCTAGCCTCGGTGACTGCTACTTCAACATCGGCCCCCTCTACCCCCGTGGGGGGGAGAGCCGACCAATCGCCGTCCTCTGAAGGGCCCCCGGTCTCCTCGGCCCCCTCTCGCCCGGCAGATGGGGGAGCTGGCCTCGAGGGGTCGGCCCCATCTTGCCCCCGGGAGGGGAGTGCCGCCGAGCCAAAGTCGCCCCCGGCGGTAGGAGGGAGACCTGCCTTCTTAGCACGCTTCTTGGCCTTCGCGGCCTCCCGCAACCTTCCCGCCATGGGATCCTTGCGCTTTGTGCCAGCCGGCCGTGAAGACCCCCCGGGGGTCACCCCCTTGCCCTTATCCCGGGCTTGGGCGCGACCCACAGGAGCCTCCGGCTCGTCGACCGCCGAGTCATCTTCTCCCAGATCGATGACCTCAGCACTATCCTCCAAAGGTTCCCGCCTCACGTCTACAGCAAAGAAAGAAGGCCCGGTCAGGAGAAGAAAAGTAACTACCACCCCAGGGGAACAACCTAAAGGGCGGTACCTGTCGACTTCAACCGCGTAAGCAGGCACCGTTCGATGTTCTCCGGCGTCACCAGCTCCTCGATCGACCGGCGGTTCTCCAGCAGACAGGCGGCATGTTGCTCCACATGGGGAGGGAACTCCTCCTAGTGAGGAGGAATGTTCGGATGGAAATTGGGCGAGATCCGGCATCTCCAGAGTTCATCCGTCGCCTCCGCCTTCACCCAGAAGAATTGGGTTTTCCACCCCTCGTGCGAGGAGTCCTTCGCCGCGAGGGCGATGCAACTCCTGTTCCTCCTTGCCTGGATAAAGTAAAAGCCCTTCCCCGCCGACGGGTGCGCCTTCAACTCGAAAAAGTAATGAAAGAGGTCCAAGGAAGGGAAAATGTCGTGCTGGCAGCAGAGGATCCGAAAGGCAGAGAGGAGGAGGTACGAGTTGGCCACCAGTTGAATGGGTGCCAATTGGAAAAGTTTGAGGATCTGGAGTACGAGGGGCTAGAAGGGAAGGCGGAACCCGCTTTTCCACGCCAGAAGAAACGTGCAGATGTGCCCCGTTCGGTCGTCCAAACTCGTCTCGAACGGGGTGGCGGCGGCAAAGCTATACCTGAAAGGCAAGCGAAAGCGATGCTCCAGCTTCTTCACCTCTGCCTCCCCCAACTCGCTGCAGTGGGAGACAGGCTCCCGCCTCACCTGCCCGAGTTCAAGCGGCGGATCAACCATCGAGCCGGAAGAGGACCCCTCGCAAGAACTCGAAGACTCCGGAGGGGAAGGAAGTTGCCGGACCGCCTCCGCGGCTGTCCTCGCCAACTCCTTGAACGCCGCCGCAAGACTTCGCACCTCCACTGTGCCCTCACGGCGCATCAAGAAGCTCCAAAAGCTAAGAAACTAAGGAAAGCCCAAAACCCTGGAAGCCTAGAACGATGAACAGCACCCAACGCCTATAAAACCCTGGAGGAAGGTGGCGCGTCGTTCCGTGCTCCGAGAAAAAGGGGGGCCCCTTCAGTTCAAATCCGTCAGGATCATTATTACGGGCCCAGGCGACCACTCCCCGTGGCACCATAAACGCCAACAGAATTCCACCCACCTGAGCCACGCCGGTCCAAAGCCTCAAAAACTACTCAACCGAGCCTCCATGGCTCGGGAGTAGGAGGGGGACAAATGGAGAGGGGGATTTCTGTAGCCCACCCAAAGAGCAGCCCAACAAGACTCAACAGGGTCCAACGAGGCAAGCTCACCCGAGTGATAGCCCACGGGACCCACTCAGGGAAGAAAAGTCCAATAAATAGGCACTCGAGGAACCAACCCTCCCCGGCGGCCCCTAGGCTCGGAGGGCCCGAGTGATGGTCAGGTCACAAGGAAGGTCCGGCCCAGGCCGCTTTTCCGCTCGGGAGAGACAGGCGCCAGCCGACCTATCCGACCCCTCCTTCGACCGAGCTATCCTCCTCGCCCGGACAGGGCTGGTGTTTCAGGAGCTCGGACTGGACGCTAGCCATTCGCGCTGCCTTTAAGAGTCCCCAACGGACAGGGGAATCAACCAGCCACCGGGTTTCAAGGCGATAACGCCCCCCACGATAAAGGCCATGAAAGCCCACGTTGAGGACGTAACTCCCGCCGGAGACCCCCCAGCTGACAGGACTCCTGAAGGCGGCACACTACTTAAACCCAGGGCTACCCTCCGGTGGAAGGTAGGAGAAAAAAGGAAGGTAAAACTCCTGAGCAATCCGCTTCACGCCCCCTTTTTGGTGGAGAGGAGTCTCGCGCATCAGCTTTCCTCCTCCCTTCATTGCTTCCACCACAGCTCTACTGACTTAGCCATTGGAGGGTTTCACCCCAGGGAAATCCCCTGGGCCCTCTGACGCGTTTCCCTGTCTTACAGTTCATCTTCTGGTGATCCCCGACCCGCTCAGGACGCAGCGCGAGATTTCGCCTCTTTAAAATCCATGCCGATATCCTCCCATTTCCACTTGGGAATATCCAGTGGATGCAGTCTCCCTGCGGGCTTCTGGTGTTCGGCCTTCACCTGCTGGCAAGTCAAACATCGAGACACGAAGTCCGCTATTTCCCTTTTCATGTTGGGCCACCAAAAGGTCCTTTTTATATCTTGGTACATTTTAGTGGCTCCTGGGTGTATCGTGTATCTTGATCGATGGGCTTCTTCCAGAATCTTCTTCTTCAGCTCAGGACTGTCGGGCACACATGTCCTTTCATGGAATAAGATTCTGCCATCGGGTGCCAACTTGAAGTCGGTCTTCTCGTCCAGTTTTTCTTTGATTTCCACCAACATCGGGTCTTCTTCTTGCAACCTCTTGATTTCAGTTAGCAAATCCGGATGTACACTTAAGTGGGATAGAGTGATACACCCATCATTCTCACTCATGTTGATGTCGAGTTCAGAAAATCTTTCTAGCAATTTCCATTCCTGAACCATACAGTTGGCTACTAGGACCCTCGGCTTCCGACTAAGGGCATCTGCCACAGAATTTCCTTTACCGGGATGGTATTGTATAGTAAAGTCGAAATCCTTGAGATACTCGAGCCAACGCCGTTGCCGCATGTTCAGCTCCTTCTGAGAGAATAAATATTTGAGGCTTTTATGATCATAGTAGACTGTAAATTGTTCTCCATAGAGATAGTGCCTCCAGATCTTCAAAGCCAATACTACAGCGGCTAGCTCCAGATCATGCACAGGATAATTCTCTTCATGTTTCTTCAATTGCCGGGACGAGTATGCAATAACTCTCCCATTCTGCATAAATACACATCCGAGGCCGATACCAGATGCATCGGTATATATCTCGTATTTCTCCCCTTCAATTGGAAGAGATAAGACCGGTGCAGTGGTCAATAGATCCTTCAAAGTTAAGAAACTCTTTTCACAGTCTTCATTCCACTCATAAGGCACTTCCTTGCGAGTCAATTTGGTAAGAGGAACAACAATCTTGGAGAAGTCCTTGATGAAACGCCGGTAATAACCAGCTAAGCCCAAGAAGCTACGAATCTCCGTTGCATTCGTCGGTCGTCCCCAGTTTTGCACGGCTTCGACCTTTGCAGGTTCAACAGAAATTCCATTCTTGGAGATAACATGTCCCAAGAAGGACACTTCCTCCAGCCAGAACTGGCATTTGCTGAATTTTGCATATAACTTATTGTCCCGCAATACTTGTAATGCCTTCTTGAGATGTTCCTCATGATCTTCTTTAGTCTTTGAGTAGATCAATATATCATCAATGAAGACCACAATAAATTGGTCTAAATAAGGCCGATAAATGCTATTCATTAACTACATGAAAGCTGCAGGCGCATTTGTTAGTCCGAAAGGCATAACAGTAAATTCGTAATGCCCGTACCTACTTCGAAATGCAATTTTGTAAATATCCTCCCCCTTGATCCTCAATTGGTGATAACCAGACCGAAGATCTATTTTGGAGAAACACTTTGCTCCTGATAATTGGTCGAATAGCTCATCAATTCTCGGCAATGGGTACTTATTTTTGATTGTAAGATTGTTTAACTGCCGATAATCAATGCATAATCTCAATGTGCCATCCTTCTTTTTAACAAATAGCACGGGTGCTCCCCATGGGGAAGTACTCGGCCTAATAAACCCTTTCTTCAGTAAATCCATCAACTGCTCCTTCAGCTCTTTCAGTTCCGCAGGAGACATCCTGTAGGGTGCTTTAGAAACAGGACCGACACCCGGAACAATATCTATTGTGAATGACACTTCCCTCTCCGGGGGTAAACCAGGTAATTCGTCTGGAAATACATCGGAGAAGTCCCGAATCACTCGGATGTCTTCAATTTTCATCTTCTCGACTTCTGTGGTAGTTACAAAAGCCAGAAAAGCCATGCATCCTCTATTCACTAGTTTACTAGCTCGAGAGCTGAGATAAGTAGGGATTTATTCCGAGGTTTGATATAAACTAACTCGGGATAGTCCACAAAAGTTATCTTGCCATGCCGACAATCTACCATTGCTTGGTAGGTCGATAACCAGTCAGCTCCCAATATGACATCATAATATTCCATATCAAGACATATCAGGTCGGCCGGTAGATTATTACCTTGAACCATAACCTCACAACTTGGGTAGTGATGCGTAATATCCGATTTGTTTCCAAGAGGTGTAGATAGAATTAAATCTAACCATTTAGGTTCTTTAGAAAATAAGGTAGTAAATTTCTTGGAAACAAATGAATGAGTTGCTCCAGTATCAAATAGAACTCTAGCAGGTTTAGAGCAGACAGTCAATGTACCTTCCACGATTCCTCCTTCCATAGGTTCCGTCCCTTGAAGAGCTTGCAGACGGCCTTGCTTTTTGACTGGACGCTTCTCGTCCTTGTTGACTTGTTCCTTCATTAAGGGGCAATCGGGAATTCGATGCTCTCGACTCCCACATCGGAGACACGCTCCCAGTTTCCTCCAGCACTCCTCGGTCTTATGACCAGCTTTATCACAATATTTGCTGCAGAGGGGGATTTCCGCAGCCCACCACAAAGGCAGCCCAACAAGACCCACAAGGTCCAACCAGGCGAGCCCACCCAAGTGATAGCCCACAGGGCCCACTTAGGGAGAAAAGCCCAATAAATAAAGACTCGAGGAACTAACTCTCCCCGGCGGCCTTCTAGGCTCGGAGGGCCCGAGACAACGGTCAGGTCCCAAGGAAGGTCCGGCCTAAAGCCCTCTCCCCATCCGAGAGAGATAGGCTCCAGCCGACCTATCCGACCCCACCCTCGCCGGGGCATGCCTATCGCTCGGACATGAGCTAGCATCCCCGAGGCTCGGTAAGACCGGTTGATTATCTGTAGGTGCGGCCGCTCAGAGTCCTCCGCCAGCAGGAGAGTCATGGGAGCTGCCGGACTCCAAGGGGATAACGTCCCCACGATCAGGCCATGAAAGCCCCCGTTAAAGACGTAACTCCCGCCGGGAACCCCTCAGCTTATAGGACTCCTGAAGGCGGCGCACTATTTAAGCAAGGGATACCCTCCGGAAGATGGTAAGATGAACTGAGCATTCACACACCCTAAGCTCCTGAGCACATTTCGCTTCACCCCTTGGTGGAGAGGATTCTCGTGCATCAGCTCTCTTCTCCCCCCATTATTGCTTCCACCATAGCTCTACTGACTTAGCCATCGGAGGGTTTTGCCCCAGGGAGACCCCCTGGGCCCTCTGATACGTTTCCCTCTCTTGCAGATTCATCTTCTGGTGATCCACAACCCGCTCAGGACCCCGCGCGAGATCTCGCCTCTTCATCTGGCGCCGTCTGTGGGAAACGCACGAAAAGTGGAGATGGTGAGAAGAAGCTCAGGGAGGAGATCCGCCAGTGGGGCAGGTAAGGCTGTGGCGGCGGCGGGAGGTGCCCCCTCTAGGGTCTCGCAGAGCCCCCCCTCCAACGCCAGCATCCCCACCAACAGGCCACCACCCCCCCCGGCGGAGACAGGGGCACCCCTCGACGGTGGCGCCAACGCCTTCCAGGCCCTCAACGAAAAGATGGACGTCCTCGTGGAGCTCATGAGGGCCCAGGCGGCCAGGGACGCAAGGTCCCGCGCCCCGTCAGGAAGTCCGCCTCGAAGGAGTGTGACTCAGCACACCGCCGGAGGCCGCTTCATCCTCCGCGGCCGACAGCTCCTCCGCAACGACATCAGAGGACCCTCGCATGCCCCGCCTGCGGAGCAAGAGGCTTCCTCCACGCCGAGGAGAGGAAAGCAGGGGGCGAGGCCGCCGCGCCCGGGCACTAGTGCCCCGGGAGATCGCCAAGACGCCCCCCCAGCCCCACGGTGCGACTGCAGCCAGAGCTGTCCCTCCGGCTGCGTGATTTTGAGAGACGGTTCACAGAGCAAGCGCACCCTCCGCGCCCTGCAGAAGACCTCTCTCCCGGAGGACGAGGAGAAATCCCCTTTCTCCGAGTACATCTTGAAGGCAGAGGTCTCTCCCAGAGCCTCCATTCCAACCTTCAAGCTCTACGACGGCCAGGGCGACCCAGCCGACCACTACGATAGCTTCGACGCCCTGGTGACCCTTCATGGAACGCCGGATCCCATCAAATGCTGAGCCTTCGCGGCCACCCTGGTCCAAGGTGCTCAGGCATGGTTCCGGGCCCTCGCCCCTGGGTCCATTCAAGACTTCAGGCAATTCGGGCGAATTTTCAAGGAGAGTTTCGCCGGTAGCGCCCCCCCAAGGTCAGTAGCGGGGCTCCTGGCCCTCAAACAGGCGCAAGGGTAGAGGCTCCGGACTTACGTCCACCGATTTAAATCGGAAGCGCTCAGGATCCCCCGCCTAGATGTGGCCTCAACCACGACCGTACTGACTGGGGGCACCCGGGACGAGAATCTCCGCCGCGAGCTTGTCCTCCACCCTCCCTCGACCCTTGCCGAGCTAGTGACTATGGCACTGCGCCACGCCGAGTGCAAAGAAGTACTCAGCGCCTGCCGAGACGCAATCGGCTCGGGTCGGGAGGGGGACAAGAAGCGGACCTCCGAGCCAAACCCTGGCTCGGGTAAGAAGCGCGATCGAGAAGGAGAGCGCAAAAGAAAGTACGAGCGGTACACCCCCTTGACCGCGCCAGTCTACGAGATCTATGAAGACATCAAAGACTCGGGACTTCTCCGCCAGCCCGAGCTAATGAGGTCGAAGAACCGCAAGCGGGACATGCATTGCCTGTTCCACAGCGACCACGGGCACCACACCGGAGATTGCCATCAGCTCCAGGACGAGATCGAGCGCCTCATCCATCTGGGGCACCTAGCCCGGTTCACGACCGGGCACAAAGAATACCGAGATGCCGCAGAGGAGATTGACAACGCCCCCCGAGGGGTCCACATCAACGTCATCTCCGGAGGAGCGGCATCGGGCGACGACACCAGCCGAGGAAGGAAACATCATGCTGAGCGGGCCAGCCAAGCCTTAGAGCCCCCCAGAGGCCCGCCGATGAAGCCCCAGGTCATAGTCTTCTCCGACCAAGACCTGGAAGGGCTGAGCACCCCGCATGACGATGCCCTCGTTATCTCGGCCATGATAAATCACTGTAATGTAGACAGGATTTTAGTTGATAATGGGAGCGCCCCCGATGTATTATCTTATGACTATTTTCTCAAGATGGGGGAAGACCCATCCAAGCTCCGCCCGATCCGAACGCCCCTTTGCGGGTTTAATGGCCTGGCCACCTACCCCGAGGGAGCCCTAAGCCTGCCGGTCACTATCGGCACCCCACCCAAAACCGTTACGGTCATAGTGGACTTCATAGTGATTAAAGGTATGATAGCGTACAACGGCATTTTCGGCCGAAAAATTCTCAGCCGAATAAAGGCCGTACCATCTACCTATCACCAAAAAATGAAGTTTCCCACCAAAAACGGGTTGGGGGAAGTCCGAGGTAACCAGGCCACGGCTAGAAGGTGCTACAACATCTCGGTGGAAGCCTCAAGGCCGGACGGGAAGGATAAGGGCCCCAGGGGAGTCGAAGGAAGAGCCGTGACCACCGAGCCCGGTGGCGAGTTATTAACGACATTCCTGAACGACGACCCGGCCCTAGGAGTAAGGATAGGCGCCGACCTACCACCAAAGGAACAGCAGCAATACAAGGAGTTTCTTTCTGAGTATGTTCGGGTCTTTGCTTGGTCCGATGACCAACTCCCTGGTATACCAGAGGAGACCGTGACGCACAAGCTCAACCTCGACACCACCGTGAGACCCGTACAGCAGCGGAGAAGGAAGCATGCGCCCGAGAAACAGGCGATCATCAAGGCGCAGGTCACCAAGGGCAAAGAAACTGGTCTTTTCAGACCGGTCCTGTACCCAAAGTGGCTAGCCAACGTCGTCCTGGTGCCGAAGACTACAGGCAAGTGGCGAATGTGCGTAGACTTCACCGATCTGAACAAGGCCACCCCCAAGGACTGCTATCCGCTACCGAGCATCGACCAATTGGTTGACTCCACCTCGGGCAACGAGATACTCAGTTTCCTGGATGCCTATTCGGGTTATCATCAGATCCGAATGAGCCCTGAAGATGTCGAGAAGACCGCCTTCATCACCGACTACGGCGTGTACTGCTACACCCGGATGCCCTTCGGGTTGAAGAATGCTGGAGCCACATACCAGCGACTGGTCAACCACATGTTCGAGGGACAGTTAGGTCGGAACGTCGAGGCCTACATCGATGACATGCTCGTCAAGACTCCGAGGGCCCAAGACCACTTCACTGACCTCGTCGAGACTTTTGGCACCCTCCTGAAGTACTGCATGAAGCTCAACCCCGCCAAGTGCGCCTTCGGAGTAAGATCCGGGAAGTTCCTGGGTTTCCTGGTCACTCAGCGAGGGATCGAAGCCAACCCCGACAAGGTCCAGGCCATCCTGGACATGCGCCCGCCCACGTGCATCAAAGACGTCCAGCATCTGACGGGGCGTGTCGCTGCTCTCAGTCGTTTCCTGTCCCGTGCGGCCGAACGATGCTTGCCCTTCTTCAAGCTGAGGAGGGGGCCCAAGATAGCATCTGCTACGTTCGCATGGGATGGGGAATGCCAAACAGCGTTCGCCGAGCTCAAAGAGTTCCTGGCTTCGCCCCCGGTGCTTTCCAAGCCCGTCCCGGGCGAGGTCTTGTTGCTCTATCTCTCGACGACGCCATCAACGGTCAGCTCGGTCCTAGTCAGGAATGACTCGGGAATCGAGAGGCCGGTCTACTACACCAGCAAGGTGCTCAACGAGGCCGAGCGGAGGTACCCCGCAACCGAGAAACTCGTGCTAGCATTGGTTACCTCCGCAAAGTGCCTCCGACCTTACTTCCAGGGGCATCCCATCACCGTGCTAACCGGCGAGCCACTGAAGAAGATTCTGGCCCACCCCGAAGCCTCGGGGCGACTTGTCAAGTGGGCCATCATGCTCGGGGCCTACGACATCTCGTATCGGCCGTGATCAGCTATCAAAGGACAAGCACTCGCCGACTTCATCGCCGAGAGCACCGTTCCGGTCGAGGACAGGCCTCCGACGGCAACCGGGCCAACCTGGGAGCTGTTCATCGATGGATCGTCCAACTCGGTCGGTAGCGGCGCAGGGATCCTCCTAAGGTCCCCCGAAGGAATAGAGTTGCAATACGCCCTCAAGTTCAACTTCCCGGCATCCAACAATGCTTCCGAGTACGAGGCCCTTATCTCGGGAGCCCGCATGGCCCGACGGTTGGGGGCCGAGCGAGTCAGGATCCACACCGACTCCCAGCTAGTTGCAAGCCAGGTCAATGGCGAGTACGAAGCTCGAGAGGTACCTATGATCAAATACCTCTTGTTGGTCCGGAGCCTGGGGCAGCAGTTCGAGGAGTTCGAGGTAGTCTGAATAGCTCGGGAGCAAAACTCTCGGGCGGACGCCCTCTCCCGATTGGCCTCCTCCCTAGACCCGGAAGGTACACGATCGGTCCTCCTAGAAGAGCTAGAGCGCCCGAGCATAGACTCGGAGCTCCTCGCCATTGACTCGGCCACTCCCGGCGACTGGCGCTCCCCCTACCTGTCCTGGCTACGGGACTCTCGGGAGCCCTCCAACCCTCGGGAAGCCCGTCGAATGAAATACCAAGCCCGTCGAATGAAATTCTCCGGGCCCCTTCTGAAGTGTCTCGGTCCCGACGAAGCAAGCCAAGCTGTTGAAGAGATTCATCAAGGCCTGTACGGAGCACATTCAGGAGGTCGGTCGCTGGCCAGAATCCTGCTAAGGCAGGGGTACTGGTGGCCGACCCTGCAGCGCGACTGCACGGCTTACGTACAACATTGCGACCGTTGCCAGCGGTTTGACCATTTGGTCCATCAGCCGGCCACGGAACTTGTCACCCTTACCGAGCCCTACCCTTTCGCTCGGTGGGGGATCGACATCCTTGGGCCGTTCCCAACGGCTCAATCCTAGAAGAAGTTCATCATCGTCGCCATCGACTACTTCACCAAGTGGATCGAGGCTGAAGCAACGGCAAGGATCACCGAGACAGTCGACTGGGGCTTCGTTTGGAAATCGATCATCTGTCGCTTTGGCATCCCCCGAGTGATAGTGAGCGATAACGGGCGGCAATTCGACTCTCGGTACTTCCGAGACAGATGCGCCGACCTAAATATCCGCAACCACTTCACTTCGGTCGCCCACCCTCAGGCCAACGGGCTGGTTGAAAATGCCAACAAGACCATCTTGAAGGGCATAAAAACCAGGCTCGGCAAGGCTAAGGGTAGCTGGCTCGAGGAACTGCCTAGCGTACTATGGTCGCACCGAACGACCCCCAGGGCGGCAACCGGCGAGACCCCTTTTTAGTTGGTATATGGCACTGAAGCCGTCGTTCCGTTAGAGATCGCCAATCCGTCTCTCCGAGTGATCAGCTTTTCGCCCGAGGCAAACGAGCAGAAGTTGCTCGAGAACCTTGACCTGACAGACGAACTCCGAGAGATCGCGAACGTCCGAGCTACGGAATACCAGCGCCACCTCACTCGGTACTACAACACCAAGGTCTGAGGCAGACAATTCCAACCAGGGGACTTCTTCCTCAGGAATACCGAAGCCTCTCGACCACTGGAGGCGGCGGGCAAGCTATCCCCCAACTGGGAAGGCCCCTACCGAGTGATCGAGACGCTCGGGAAAGGTGCGTACAGGTTAGCCACAATGGAAGGGGAACCCATTCCCCGGACATGGAACGCAACCACACTACGCAGATTTTATTTCTGAAAACTGTATCGATAAATCGGGTAAAGTAAACCCCCTTTTTTTGCATTCATTCAAGATAACTGTTGGTACATCAGAAAGGCAACTGCCAGTACATTACATAGTGAAAAGCAAAAATCCATCTAGCACCGCGGCAAACGGCCATCGCCCGACCGACCCGGTCTTGACCTTCTCGCATCCAGCCACTGACTCTGCCTCGCGTAGAAACTGGCTCGGACAAGAGATGGTCGACCCAGTTGGCTCGGGTGGACCGTGACAAAGGTGACAGAGGGACAGCAAGGAGAAGGCCACCTTTCACGCGAGGAAGGCTACCTTCCAAGTTGGCAACAACCTGGAAAAAGGAGCGCCGTGAAGGTCCCCTCTCTACCAAACTACCAACTCTTTGGAGGCGAACAGAAAGCAAGCAGCCCCCGAAGAGTGAAAGAAATGAAGAACAAAAGAGAGAGAAAGAGGCTGCGGACAGGGGTGAGGAAGGGACTGGAGCCGCCTCCTCCCCTCCCACGGAGGGGAATGGCGGCCGGCATCCCTAACTCCCCCATCCGCCCTCCATCTCGGCGTCCGCCCGGAAGCCTCGTCGGAGCCAAGAGGGGGCAAACGGCGTGCCCCCGCACGTCGAAGCCCTCTCCAGATCCGCGCGGCGACTGTCGGACCCGTCTCATGCACGCGCGGCGACCGTGGGACCCGACCGATATTCCAGGACAGCTGGAACCGGCCGCTCCCCGTTGTCTGCAGCGTCATCTTCTGAAGGGTCCTCCATGCTCCGATCGCGGCGGCGCAACGCAGAGCGAAAACGAGGGAACAAGAGCAAACCGCCGGCGAGAGTCCTAAGTGTTAAGAGGGAAAGAGCACCCTTCGGTCCTTTTTATAGGCCAAGGGAGGCCACGCGCCTTAAATGACTCCCCCCTCGAAAACACGCTATAGGACCTCCCTTGGAAGGTCACCTCCAATTCCTCGGCCCCCGCCCTAGCGGGATTCGCGAAGCGCCTCGACTTTCAAAGCATGGTGGAATGAAAGGACGCCCCGCCAGAAGTCTCCCGAATCGGCATGCGAGAACGGTGCAGAAAATATCGGCACCTTCCAACTGCCCCCGATACGCCAGCCAAATCACGGCAAAGATAACAATCAAACGAAGTAAGTCCTTTATTGCCTCCCATAAGGAAATCCTCTTACAAAAGGAAAAATAGACAAAAAGGGGAAGGGGAAAAATAAATCATAATACATCAGGTCTCGGGCCCACTTTGAAGCTCGGGAACAGCAGTAGGGGACGCGTCACCCCCGGTGCCTTCGGTGACGGCCGGCCCGGACACTGACCTCGCCTGTGCGAGAACTGTCCCGGTCGTGAGCCCTCCTGGAGCCTCCGGAGTTGATGACCCCGCTGGAGGTGACTCCTCCGGTTCTTCCCCGGCCGAGGATGAGGAGCTGGAGACCGACTCATCCGAGTCATAACTCTGGCCGTAAGGAAAATCGCCCCCGGCAAGGTGCTCGTTGGCATAGCTCATCGCCCGGCAGTAGCCCTGCCTGAATCCCTTTCGGGCACCCCGACGGAGCGCTACCTCGTAGTAGGGTAGGGCAGCTTCAATCAGGTCGGCCGAGTAAGCTTCTGAGCCTTTGTAGCGCTCGATCGCCTCCGCCTCGACCTGCCCGTCCCGAGCTCGCTCCGCCTCGGCCGCACGCTCTTCCGCCCTCGCCAGACGCTCCTCTAGCTCGGTCATCCTCCGCTCGACTTCGATCGCCCGACCCTCCGCCCGGGCTCGGTCCGCCTCGGTCTCAGCGCAAAGGCACTCTGCGTCCTCCGCCCGATCCTGCAGCTCGCTGCGCTCAAGCTCCCAGAGACCGTCTAGCTCGATGTGACGTTGACGCTCGTCTTCTAGACGTTTGCTCTTCCTCTCGAGCGATTCTCGGGCCCTTGCTAGCTGCTCGGCCAGCGCCTCGACTTCCCGTCGGCTCGACCGTGCCAACTCCCTGAATGCGAGGAACTCCCGCCGGAGCCCGTCATGCTCCCCCTCGAGCCGGGCTAGTTTCCCCTCGCATCCACCAAGGGTCCAGGCGAGCTTTGACCGCTCCGCCTCCGTCCGGGCGTGCGCCTCTGCCATCACGGCCGCTGTCCGAGCTATGACCAGGCCGCCCTCCATCAGGATATCAAGGACCCCGGCGGGAGTGCTGCGCCTTGCTCCCCCCCTCTCGGCGATCGACCGGCAGAACCGGTACAAGTCGCCCGAGATACCGAGCCTAACCAGAGGTTCCGGCAAAGGGGACTGTTCCACCCTGGGCACCCCGCCAGAAGACCCTGCTTGGGCAGCGAAGCTGACCGCCCCGCTCGCCACGGTCGGTTGGGGTTGCAACGCCTCCTCGGGCGAACCCCCAGTCTCGACCGGCGCCGCGGGATCCATCGCACCAGAAGCTGTCGGCACTTGGGGTTGCGACGCCCTCGCGGGCGAACCCCCATCCGCGCCGACCAATCCCTCGGTCCCAGCGCCGACCACACCGGCATCGGCCCCCTCTGCCCCCACAGAGGGGAGAGCCGACCCATCACCTCCCTCTGCGGGGCCCCTGGTCTCCTCGGCCCCCTCTCGCCCGGCGGATGGGAGAGCCAGCCCGGAGGGGTCGGCCCCATCCTGCCCCCGAGGGGGGAGGGCCGCCGAGCCAGAATCGCCCCCGACGGCGGTAGGAAGGCCGGCTTTCTTGGCCCTTTTCCTGGCCTTCGCGACCTCCCGCAACTTCCCCGCCAGGGGATCCTTGCGCTTCAGGCCGGTCGATCGAGAAGTCCCCTCGGGGGCCGCCCCCCTGCCCTTATCTCGGGCATGGACGCGACCCGCCGAGACATCGGGCTCATCGGCTGCAGAGTCATCTCCCAGATCGATGACCTTGGCCGCCTCCTCCAGAGGCTCCCGCATCACGTCTGCAACAAGAAGAAGCCCCAGTCAGGAGAAGGAAAAGAGCTACCACCCCCGAAAAAGAGCCTCAAGAGCCGTACCTGCCGACGTAAACCCGAGAGAAGACACCGTTCGATGTTCTCCGGCGTCACCAGCTCCTCGGTCGATTGGCGGTTCTCCAGCAGACGGGCAGCCTGCTGCTCCACGTGGGGAGGGAACTCCTCCTGGCGAGGGGGCAGATTCGGGTGAAAGTTGGGCGAGGTCCGGCATCTCTAGATCTCGTCCGTCGCCACCGCCTTCACCCAGAAGAATTGGGTCTTCCACCCCTTGTGCGAGGAGTCCTTCGCCGCGAGCGAGATGCAGCTCCTATTCCTCCGCGCCTGGATGAAGTAGAAGCCTTTCCCCGCCGACTGGTGCGCTTTCAACTCAAAAAAGAAGTGGAAGAGGTCCAAAGAAGGAAAAATGTTGTGCTGACGACAAAGAATCCCGAAGGCCGAGAGCAGCAGATACGAATTGGCCACCAACTGAATAGGCGCCAACCGGAAAAAATTAAGAAGCTGCAGCACATAAGGATCGAAAGGAAGCCGAAATCCACTCTTCCAAGCTAGAAGGAAGGTGCAAATGAGCTCGTCACGATCATCTAGACGCGTCTCGTACGGAGTAGTGGCGACGAAGCTGTATCTGAGAGGCAGGCGAAAATGATGCTCCAGCCTCCGCACCTCCGCTTCCCCCAACTCACTACAGTTGGGGACGGGTTCCCGCCTCACCGGCTCAAGCTCCGGACTCTCATCCGCCATCGAGTCGGGAAGAGATCCCTCGTACGAGCTTGAAGACTCCGGGGGAGAAGGAAGTTGCCGGATCGCCTCTGCGGTTATCCTCGCCAACTCCTCGAACGCCGCCGCAAGGCTCCGCGTCTCCGCTGTGCTCTCACGGCGCATCAAGAAGCAAGGAAAGCCTAAAACCCTGGAAGCCTAGAACGATGAACAGCGCCCCCTATAAACCCCTGAGGGTGGCGGCACGTCGTTCCGTGCTCCGAGAAAAAGGGGGGCCCCTTCGTTTCGAATCCGTCAGGATCATCATTACGGGCCTCGTCGACTGCTATAAGCGGCTCCATAACGCCAACGGAATTCCAACCACCTGAGCCACGCCGGTCCAAAGCCTCGAAAAAATACTCATCCGAGCCTCCTTGGCTCGGGAGTAGGAGGGGGACAAGTGGAGAGGGGGATTTCCGCAGCCCACCACAAAGGCAGCCCAACAAGACCCACAAGGTCCAACCAGGCGAGCCCACCCAAGTGATAGCCCACAGGGCCCACTTAGGGAGAAACGCCCAATAAATAAAGACTCGAGGAACTAACTCTCCCCGGCGGCCTTCTAGGCTCGGAGGGCCCGAGACAATGGTCAGGTCCCAAGGAAGGTCCGGCCTAAAGCCCTCTCCCCATCCGAGAGAGATAGGCTCCAGCCGACCTATCCGACCCCACCCTCGCCGGGCCATGCCTATCGCTCGGACATGAGCTAGCATCCCCGAGGCTCGGTAAGACCGGTTGATTATCTGCAGGTGCGGTCGTTCAGAGTCCTCCGCCAGCGGGAGAGTCATTGGAGCTGCCGGACTCCAAGGGGATAACGTCCCCACGATCAGGCCATGAAAGCCCCCGTTAAAGACGTAACTCCCGCCGGGAACCCCTCAGCTTACAGGACTCCTGAAGGCGGCGCACTATTTAAGCAAGGGATACCCTCCGGAAGATGGTAAGATGAACTGAGCATTCACACACCCTAAGCTCCTGAGCATAATTCGCTTCACCCCTTGGTGGAGAGGATTCTCGCGCATCAGCTCTCTCCTCCCCCCATTATTGCTTCCACCATAGCTCTACTGACTTAGCCATCGGAGGGTTTTACCCCAGGGAGACCCCCTGGGCCCTCTGATACGTTTCCCTCTCTTGCAGATTCATCTTCTGGTGATCCACAACCCGCTCAGGACCCCGCGCGAGATCTCGCCTCTTCATTTGCAAATCTCCTTAGAAGGCGTAATATTGGAGAAGGGCTTGTTGCTGAGAGTGAGGAACGGCTTGTGACTTTTCTGGGATCTCTTCTCCTTGGAAGACTCGCCTCCATTAAAGACTCGCTTCTTGCCAAATGGAGGTTTGAAGCTTCCCGAACTTGTAACATGTTCCTTCTTGTCCTTGCCTCGAATCCTTTCAGAAAATTCGGTGGCGTCTTCCAGCAGCTGAGCACGCCGAATCATTTCCGAGTAGACTTGGATGTCCATCGGTGCAAGCTGGGTAATATACTGGGGCCGTAGCCCGTTGAGGAATCTCCTCACCTTCATCTTTTCCGTACACACCAAGTGAGGTGCATAACGGGAAAGCCTTGAGAACTGGGCCTCATATTCAGCCACCTTCCGGGTCCATTACTTTAATGTAGCAAATTCCGTAGCCTTCTTCTCTTGCACACGGTCCGAGAAATACTTGCTGTTGAAGTGCTCGACAAATTCCGCCCATGTGACATGATTGTCGGGCAGTGTTGCTTCCATGGACTCCCACCAGCATCGAGCATCCCGTTCCAGTTGAAATGTGGCCAGTAAAACTTTTTCTTCGTCCGTGCATTGCATTACACGGAAGATCCTCTCGGTCTCCTTCAGCCAATGCTCGGCGTCATCGGGGTCCACCGATCCCGCAAACTTTGGTGGGTTCATGTTGCGGAAATCCCGATGAAGGTCACCGGCTCCGCAGTGAGCACCGCCAGCACCGCCTTGCGCCACTTGCTGTAGCGCCTGCGTAAATCCTTGCACAGTGTTCAGCATCTCGCGCCATTGTGCTCTTTCAGCGGCCATAATCCTACAAAATTAAGGTGTAATAAATATTAGGTTTCGTTAGTATGGGGTCAATTGTCATTGTTAAACTTAACCCTTGGCTTTACCCATCTCACCAGGTAAGATCTAAACCTATCCATAGACAATTCTATTAGACATTTTATCTTTGGACTAAGGTTTTTACCTAGGAAATTACGATCCTAGGCTCTGATACCAAGAAAAGCTGTCACGTCCCGAGCGCGGAAGCTTACCCGTGGCGCGACAGTTTTATATATAGAACCAAAGCGAGCTAGCTATTCGATGGAATTCTTCATTTTGATAGTTAATAGAGTGCGCAAATAACTAAGATTTAACTTAAAATTAATACAAATAATCCGAGATGACAATTGTTACCACTAACCAAATGACAATTACACACATTTCTCGAGTCCGACTACTAGGCTTCAAGCCCTTATTACAGTTCTAATAAATTAGACTAATACAACTAACATCTGACATAACTGGATACAAATGACATAATTACTATACCACAATTAACAAGACAACATGATGACTCCATTTCTACACTCATCACTCAGACTCATTCCCTTCCGAGTTCTGGCTGATATTCGCACTACCTGAAAAGGTTAGAAAACAACTAGATGAGCGAATCGCTCAGTAGGATTTACATCTCAAGTTCTAACATGCTTTAAGTGAATTACACGTTCATTTAATGTAGGTAACCTATGCATGCAGACAGATAGATATCAAGGAATCATAAGATCGACAAGAGTAGAAAGTGAGAATATATAGATTTCACAATTTCAATAGTAAGTGATAGTAAATGATATCAGGCCAGTGATAACTAAGAAGTGATAACTGGAATAGCAACATGTTAATCAAGCTAGCAATAGTAAGCAAAGTAGTTTCAAGCATGTATAACTGGAATTGGCTATTTATCAATGCATTCAAATAAACACTTTTACCCTTCTGCGGGTCTCAAGTCAATCAATCAAGTAATATCACGAGAATGAGTGGAATGCCTAAAGTCTAGCAAGCAAGTACTCTGGTGCAATGTCAAACACCGTGGTCAATAAACTCCCATGGGCACAAGTACCTTCGGGTGCTCCTCCCAGGACCAGACCGGGCCCTATATGCACCGCATTGGTCATATTTGTCGACATCCACTCTCGTTTATAGCCAATATGGAATTTCAAGGGTTGACTCGGTAAGATGTATATAAGGTGGATTATAGAATAGAATCCAAGGCGTATCGTTCTGTAGGGACGAACTAGGAGTAAAAACCCGTAACGTTCAATACATGCTAATGACAATAGGAGTTTGAGACTAACTTACTGGTGTTGACACGAATGTCGATATTAGTTATATATATATTTTTATCCAAAATGTATATGTATATATATATATATCCGATTATAAAATTCTGTCCAATATAATGGAGGTTATAGTTATGGATACCTTCTGTCCGACATACATATATGAGTTAGCCAAAATGGTGATTTATTATAATAATCAGAGTTTTTATGTTGAATATAGTTCTAACTTGCTAAAAATGATATTAACATGTTGAGAATGAGTTTCATATGTTACTTTACTGGTAAGATGATAAAAATAAAATTTTCATGCTGGATTTAATTTTTTTTACATGCTGAAAATTAATTATTAACATGCTAAAATTAACTATTAACATGTTAAAATTAATTAGCTTACTGATAGGATGATAAGATAAGGTTTCCATGCTGATTACAGAAATTTTCTGATAATAACATAATTTTATCATGCTAAAATTTATTTTTCTACATTTATTTGCTAATTATTTGATAGGAGAATAGAATTATCATACTGAAAAAATAGTTCTAATACACTGAAAATAACTATAACATGCCAAAAATAATTATAACATGCTGGAATAATTTTTACCATACTGTAAGAAATGTTATCATGTTGGAAGTAATTTTTATGCCTTAATTTACTACTTTATTTAATAGAAAAGTAAGTTTTATATGTACAAAATAGCTTTAAATAGGTTTTAACGTGCTGAAAATAATTTTTATATCTCAATATGTATAAAATAATTCTATCATATTGGTAGTCACTTTTAACATGCTGGAAATAGTTTTAATATGTTGGAGATAATTTTTAGTATGTATAAACTAATGTGGTGAAAATTAGAGTTTTACAAAAAAATAATTTCATTCTACAAATATATATATATATATATATATATATATATATATATATATATATATATATATATACTCTGTAAGAATGAAGGAGTCCATTTTATATTGTATTTCGTTCCCTATATATATTCGGTGAGAATGGAGGTGTAGACATTAGTTATCTATCTATATATATATATATATATATATATTCTTGTCTAACAATATATAATGAAGGTGTTTTGTATATACAATTAATGGAAGTATATATATGAATTTATATACATATATAATGAAGGTGCTTGTTAATGGAAGTATATATATGAATTTATATACATATATAATGAATGTGCTTGTATATACAATTAATGGGAGTATATATATATATATTTAAGGGGTTTTATGTCATTTTTCATTAAGTTCACAGCATGTGTCGACACTAGTGTCGACACTTACTGTTCATTTTTGGTCTCTGTTATACAGTGAGCATTACAATGTTTTGTGTGTCGACACCGGTGTCGACACCGGTGTCGACACCGGTGTCGACACCTGAGTCGACACATGGCTTAAATGTGTACGTATGGTGTTAAGTTAATAGCATGTGTCGACACATGTGTCGACACTGGTGTCGACACCTGTGTCGACACATGGCTTATATGTTCATGTAAGCTGTTAAGTTAACAGCATGTGTCGACAGCGGTGTCGACACCTGTGTCGACACATGAGGTTCTTCTACGGTTTTCAATTAACAGCATGTCTTAAATTCTGTGTCTATTGTTAATTAAGACTTGTTTTGGTTTAATCATCTTGTTAATCAAGTGTTTAAGATTTTAATCCATGGTTTAATTTTGATTTGTCAAAACTCTGGTATAAGTGTCGCGTAGGTGTCGCATAGGTGTTGGCACCTCGCGTAAGTGTTGCGTAGGTGTCGCGTAAGTGTTGCGTAGGTGTCGCGTAAGTGTTGACACCTCGCATAGGTGTCGCGTAAGTGTCAACACTTGCGCAATACTTGTGCAAGTGTTGCCAGGTGTTGCGTAGGTGTCGCGTAAGTGTCAACACTTGCGCAACACTTGTGCAACACATTTTACTACAAGTGTCGACACATGTATGACATATGTATGGAAGTGTTACCTAGGTGTTGCGTAGGTGTCGCGTAAGTGTTGCGTAGGTGTCAACACTTGCACAACACTTGTGCAACACCTGTGTCGATATACTGCAAGTGTCGACACATGTATAGAAGCGTTGACAGTTAACATGCTGTGCTGTTAATAGATTAGTTAATAAATCTAATACATGTTAATTATCTAGGATATGAGACTAATACTTGATAATTGTTCCAGATTGAAGCTATTGTATGCTAACTACGAGGCTAACACATGCTGTATAAACACGAATTCATCGCATGGAGATGTGCCTAGACTAATCATCATGGATTAGATACTAGTTTAGTTACAATTGAGAACACCTACCTCAGGTGAAGTACGCTGACTGGCAGAAGAAGACTTCCTCTGCAACAGCAACCTCTGCAGCAACCCTTTGCCACCCTCTGTAAATCCTCCGTAAGAAGCTCACAGGTGGGTAGCAGAGGGGGTAAAAGGAATAGGCAAGCTAAGAATTGAACCCTGATCACTAAAGTTAGTGACACACTACTTAACCAACTACCCTAAGAAGTCACCTTGTTAAGGGAATAATCGTTATATATGATAACTTCAAGGTGAAAATTGTTTAAAGGTTTTTTTTATATAATTAAAAAATTAAATTATTTATGATTGTTTAATTTTATAAATCTAAAATTTTAAATTATTTAATTTATAGAGTTGAAAAAATTGACTTATAACTTACTAAATTCTAAATAATTAGAAAATTTACTTATTAAATTATGAAAAATTGATTTCTTTGATTTTATAATTTGTGAAATTAGATATCTTTTAAATATAATATTTAAGTTTTAAAATAGTTTTTTTTACTATTAGGAAATAGCTTATAGCTTAAATGCTTAATAAATGTTATTAAATTCAATTATGTATATTTAAAATTAACAAGTGTTACAGCCATTGCCGTATTTTGTTCAGCGTATCTGCAGTGGTTGGAAAGTGCCGATACTTTCTGCGTGAATTTCGCCTGATGGTTGGGTGAGCTTCTAACAGGGTGTCTTTCCATTTTTCTCATGCTTTGAATGCTTGGCCGCTTCGTGTGTCCCACTGGGGCGGAAACGAGAAGCTTGAGGTGACCGTTCATAGAGAGAGATCCCGCTAGCGTGTTTTCGAGGAGAGAATCATTTAAGGCAAATAGCCTCCCTTCACCTATAAAGGTCTGAAGGGCGTCCCTTCCTCTCCACCGCTTAGGGTTTTCCCTGATAGTATTTCCTCATTCTTTCTTCACGTAGCGTTGTGCCGTTATATTTGGAGCATGGAAGACGCTCCAGAAGATGAAGCTGCCAATGACGGAGGGCAGAGAGTCCTTGCTGCTTCGGGTTTGAAGGAGGTCCGATGGCCGGCTGACGGGTTTGAAGAAGGTCTGACGTGTGGAGGCACATCGTCTTCTTTTTATCAGTTCCGGCGGCGCTTGCAGAGGGGCGAGATGGTGGACGGATGGGGGCATTAGGCATCCATGCCGCCCGTCCCTTCCTGCTCACTCCATGGAGGGGAGGAGGAAGCCAATTAAGCTCCCTCCTTCCCATGCTTTCCCCTGCCTCCTCGTCCAGCTCTGCTGGTTTCTTCCCCCCCCCCCCCCCCCCCCGCAGCCTCTTTTTCCCTCTTCTGCTCTTCTCATCATTTCTTTCACTCTTCGGAGGGTGCCTGCACTCTCTTCCTTCCAAAGAGTTGGCAGGTTGGCGGGAAGGATGCTTTCATATGCGTTCCCTCTCCCCTTTCTCTTCCAAGTTCAACTTGGAAGGTAGCCTTCTCCTTCCTAATCCTTCTGTCACCTTTGTTCCGAGCTGCTCGGGCCAACGGGGTCGACTACCCTTTATCCGAGCCAGTTTCTGCACGAGGCAGAGTCAGTAGCTGGACGCAGGAAGGTAAATCGAGTCAGCCGAGCGATGGGCTCATACGGCGGCGCCAGATGGATTTTTTACTTTTTTGACATGTATTTTCTTGGCTTCGGCCTTCCTGATGTACAAGCGAGTTGTTTGAATAAAGGAAAAGAGGCTTTTGTTTTATCTCATGTCGTTTACACAATGCTCTGTATTTAGAAGTAGAACTTACGTAGTGTAGTCGCGTTCCAGGTCCGAGGGATGAGCTCTCCTTCCATCGTGGATAAACGGTATGCTCCTTTTCCGAGCGTCTCGACCACTCGGTAGGGGCCTTCCCAATTAGGGGATAACTTGCCCGCCGCCTCAAATGGTCGAGAGACTTCGGCTTTTCTGAGGACGAAGTCTCCCGGTTGAAAGTGTCTATCTCGGACTTTGGCGTTGTAGTATCGAGTGAGGCGGCATTGGTATTCCGTTGCTCGGATGCTGGCAATCTCTCGTACTTCATCTGCTAGGTCGAGGTTTTCGAGCAGTTTCTGGTCATTTGCCTCTGACGAGAAGCAGATGACTCGGAGGGAGGGGTTGCCAATCTCCAACGAGATCACGGCCTTGGTATCGTATACCAGCTGAAAGGGGCTTTCACCGGTTGTCGTTCTGGGAGTCGTTCTGTGTGACCAAAGTATGTTCGGCAATTCCTCAAGCCAGCTGCCCTTGGCTTTGCCGAGCCTAGTCTTGATGCCTTTTAAGATAGTCTTATTGGTATTTCGACCAGCCTGTTAGCCTGAGGGTGGGCGACCGAGGTGAAGTGATTGCGAATGCCCAGGTCGGCACATCTGTCTCGGAAATAACGAGAATCAAATTGCCGACCATTATCACTTACTATCACCCGTGGGATGCCGTAACGACAGATGATCGACTTCCAGATGAAATTCCAGACGACTGTCTCGGTGATCCTTGCTGTGGCTTTGGCCTCGATCCACTTAGTGAAGTAATCGATGGCGACGATAATGAACTTCTTCTGGGCCTGGGCCGTGGGGAATGGCCCGAGGATGTTGATTCCCCAGCGAGCGAAAGGATAAGGCTCGGCTAGGGTGATGAGCTCCGTTGTTGGCTGATGGACCAAGTGGTCAAATCGCTGGCACCGGTCACAGTGTTGTGTGTAGGTCGAGCAGTCAGGCTGCAGAGTGGGACACCAATAACCTAGCCATAGCAAGATCCTGGCGAGTGACCTACCTCCTAAATGCACTCCACACAGACCTTCGTGAACTTCTTCGATCGCTCGGTTGGCTTTGTCAGTGTTGAGGTACTTCAAGAGAGGATCGGAGAAGGATCTCCGGTAGAGAGCGCCATCTAGAGTGACGAATCGTCGAGCTTGGTACTTCAATCTTCAGGCTTCCCGAGGGTTGGGGTGCTCCTGAGAATCTTGGAGCCACGACAGGTACGGGGTACGCCAGTCGCTTGGGGAGGCCGAGTCAATAGCTAGGAGCTCTGAATCGATGCTCGGCCGCTCTAGCTCTTCGAGAAGGACCGATCGAGTACACTCGAGGTCAAGAGAGGAGGCCAGCCGAGAGAGGGCATCCGCTCGGGAGTTTTCCTCCCGAGCTATTCGGACTACCTCAAAACTCTCAAACTATTGTGCCACGGTCTTGACCAGCTGGAGGTATTTGATCATCGGTGCTTCTCGAGCTTCATAATCGCCGTTGACCTGGCTAGCGACCAGTTGGGAGTCAGTGTGAATCCTGACTCGCTCAGCCCCCAACCATCGGGCCATGCGGGCTCCCGATATGAGGGCCTCATACTCGGAAGCGTTGTTAGATGCTTGGAAGTTGAACTTCAGGGCGTACTGTAGCTCTGCTCCTTCGGGAGACTTTAGGAGGATCCCGGCACCGCTTCCGGTTGAGTTGGTGGATCCGTCGACGAACAGTTCCCAGGTCGGCCCGGGCGTGGGTGAAGATCTTTCTTCAGTCAGGATGGTGCTCTCGGTGATGAAGTCAGCGAGCGCTTGGCCTTTGATAGCTGAGCGAGGCCAGTACGATATATCATAGGCCTCGAGCATGATGGCCCACTTGACGAGGCGTCCCGAGGCTTCAGGGTGAGCGAGGATCCTCTTCAATGGTTCGCCGGTCAGCACGGTGATGGAGTGCCCTTGAAAATAGGGTCGGAGGCGCTTGGCCGAGATAACCAATGCTAGCACGAGTCTCTCGGTTACGGGGTACCTTCTTTCAGCCTCATTAAGCACTGTGCTGGTGTAGTAGACCGGTCTCTCGACTCCGGAGTCATTTCTGACTAGGACCGAGCTAACTGTAGATTGAGTCGCCGAGAGATAGAGATGCAAGGTTTCACCTGGGACGGGCTTCGAAAGCACTGGAGGTGAAGCCAGGAACTCCTTAAGCTCGGCGAATGCTTTTTGGCATTCCTCATCCCATGTGAATGTAGCAGATGCCATTTTAGGCCCCCTCAACAGTTTGAAGAAGGGCAGGCATCGTTCAGCCGCGCGGGATAGGAATCTGTTGAGCGCGGCAATGCGCCCGGTAAGGCATTGAACATCTTTGATGCAGGTGGGTGGGCGCATGTCCAGGATGGCCTGGACCTTGTCGGGGTTGGCCGCGATCCTACGCTGGGTGACTAAGAAGCCCAAGAATTTTGTGGACCTTACTCCGAAGGTGCACTTGGCAGGATTGAGCTTCATGTTGTACTTTAGGAGGGTGTCGAAGGCTTCAGCTAGGTCGGCGAAGTGGTCCTCGGCCTTGGGGGTCTTCACGAGCATGTCGTCAATATAGGCCTCAACGCTCCGACCGAGCTGTCCCTCGAACATATGATTGACCAGCCTCTGGTACGTGGCTCCAGCGTTCTTCAACCTGAAAGGCATCCGGGTGTAGCAGTATACGCCGAAGTCGGTGATAAAGGTGGTCTTCTCGATGTCTTCTGGATTCATTCTGATCTGATGGTAACCTGAATAGGCGTCTAGGACGCTGAGTATCTCATTGCTCGAGATTGAGTCAACCAGTTGGTCGATGCTCGGTAATGGATAGCAGTCCTTTGGAGTAGCCTTGTTCAAGTCGGTGAAGTCCACGCACATTCGCCACTTTCCCGAAGCTTTTGGCACCAGGACGACGTTAGCCAGCCACGTCGAGTACGGGACCGGTCTAAAAAGACCAGTCTTTTGCCCCTTGATGACTTGCTCCTTAATGATCGCCTACTTCTCTGGCGCGTGCTTCCTTCTGCGTTGTTGTATGGCTTTGATGGTTGGATCGAGGTTGAGCTTATACATCACCGTCTCCTCTGGTATCCCAGGGAGTCGATCATCGGACCATGCAAAGACTCAGATATACGCGGAAAGAAACTCTTTGTATTGCTTTTGGACTTCAGATGTTAGGTCGGCTCCAATCTTCACTCCCAGGGTTGGGTCGTCATTTAGGAAAACCGCTAGCAATTCGCCTCCAGGCCCAGCGGTTGCGGATTTTTCCTCGACTTCCCGGGGGCCCTTGTTCTTCCCGTCTGGCCTTGTGGCTTCAACCGAGATATTGTAGCACCTTCTAGCCATGGCCTGGTTGCCTCGGACTTCCCCCAACCCATTTTTGGTGGGGAACTTTATCTTTTTGTGATAGGTAGAAGGCACTGCTTTCGTTCGGCTGAGGATTCCTCGGTCGAAGATTGCATTGTATGCTATCATACCCTTGATCACTATGAAGTCCGCCATAACCGTAACGGTCTTGGGTGGGATGCCGTGAGTAACCGACAGGCTAAGGGCTCCCTCGGGATAAGTGGCATGGCCATTGAACCCGCACAGGGGAGTTTGGATCGGGCGGAGTTTAGACGGATCCTCCCCCATCTTAAGGAAACATTCGTAGGATAATACATCGAGGGCACTTCCATTGTCAAGTAGAATCCTGTGTACGTTGCAATGGTTTATCGTGGCCGATATGACTAGGGCGTCATCATGCGGGGTGGTCAGCCCTTCCAGGTCTCGGTCAGAGAAGACTATGACCTGAGGCTCACTTGGCGGGGCCTTGGGAGGCTCGATGGCATTGACGCTTCCTTCCTCGGCCATTGTCTCCTCCTGATGCAGCTCCTCTGGTGATGACATTGATATGGACCCCGCGGGGGGCGTTGCCGATTTCCTCTGGGGCGCCTCGGTCTTCCTTATGCCCGGCCACGAACCGGGATAGATGTCCCTGGCGGACGAGGCGCTCGATCTCATCCTGGAGCTGGTGGCAATCGCAGGTGTGATGCCCGTGGTCGCTGTGGAATAGGCAGTGTTTGCTGTGATTGCGGCTTTTCGACCTCATTGGCTCGCGTTGGCGGAGGAGGCCCGAGCCTTTGATGTCTTCATATATTTTGTACACTGGAGCGTTTAAGGCAGTGTACTGCTCGTACTTCCGGGACGGTTCTTTGTGCTCCCCGTCTCGGTTTCGCCTCTTTCCTTGGCCCGAGCTTGACTCGCATGCTCGCTTCTTGTCCCCCTCCCGACCCGAGGTGGTTGCACCTCGGCATGCGCTGAGAACTTCTTCGCACTCAGCGTGGCATAAGGCCAGAGTCACTAGCTCGACAAGGGTCGAGGGAGGGTGGAGGACAAGTTCGCGGCGGAGGTTCTCATCCCGGGTGCCTCCGGTCAGCGCGGTTATGGCCGAGGATACATCCAGGCGGGGGATTCTCAGGGCTTCCGATTTGAATCGGTTGATGTAAGCCATGAGTCTCTCCCCTTGTGCCTGTTTAAGAGCTAAAAGCCCCGCTACCGACCTCGGGGGGCCGCTGCCGGTGAAACTCTCCTTGAATACTCGCCCAAACTGCTTGAAGTCTCGGATGGATCCGGGGGCGAGGGCCTGGAACCATGCTTGGGCGCCTTGGACCAGGGTGGTCATGAAAGCTCAGCATTTGATGGCGTCGGACGCCCCGTGAAGGGTCATCAGGGCGTCGAAGCTGTCGAAGTGGTCGGCCGGGTCGCCTTGGCTGTCGTAAGGCTTGAAGGTCGGGATGGAGGTTCTGGGAGATACCTCTGCCTTCAAGATATAGTCGGAGAACGGGGATCTCTCCTCATCCTCTGGCGGAGAGGTCTTCTGCAAGGCTCGTAAGGCGCGCTCCTGCGCTGCGAAGCGCCTCTCAAACTATCGTAGACTGAGGGATAGCTCCGGCTGTTGTTGCGTCGTGGGGCTAAGGGGGCATGATGGCAAGTTGTCCTGGCGCTCCCTGGGGACTTCGGTCTCTGGGTGCGGACGGCGTGCCCCCGGTTTCCCCTGTTTCGGTGTGGAGGAGGCCTCTTGCTCCGGAGGGAGGGCTTGTGAAGGTCCTCCTATCTTGTTGCGAATAAGCTGCTGCCCTCGGGGGTGAAGCGACCTCCGGCGGTGTGCTGGGACACGTTCTCGCGGGGGGGGGGGGGGGGGGGGCTCTCCAGAGGGGCGCGTGACCTTCCATCCCTTGCCGCCTGAGTCCTCATCAGTTCCACGAGGACATCCAGTTTTGCGTTGAGGGCTTGGAAGGCGTCAGCGCCGCCGTTAAGCGGTACCCCTCCCGCCTCGGCGGGAGGGGGCGGTCCGTCGGTGGGGGTGCTGGCATTGGAGGGGAGATTTTGTGAGGCATGAGAGGGGCCTTCTCCCGTAGCCACCATGGCCTTTCCCCTGTCGCCTGCGGACCTCGTCCCTGAACTTCTTAGCACCATACTGGCTCTTCGGTCGTTTCCCACAGACGGCGCCAGATGAAGGGGCGTGATCTCGCGCGGCTCCTGAGCGGGGTAGATGATCACCGAACAGTGAACTATAGAGAAAGGGAAACAGACCAGGGGGCCCAGGGGAGGTTCCCTGGGTGTTGACACCTTGAAAATGAGCAAGGGTAGAAGCAGAATTGAAAAGAAGATTAGACCAACAGTGAAAGATCAATGACAAAGTTCGTCAACCGTCTACCCGGCTGAAGCCTTTCGCCGGCCAAGCTGATGTCCGGTGCCATTATCAGTCAGACGGCGGCACTGATGAAGCAGCAGTCATCCGACTGATGAGACCTCCTAGCACATTCTAACAAGAAGCCGGAACCGGCAAATGAAGATTGTAAAGGCTTTTACAAAGTCAGAACAAAAGAAGAATCATCTCCACAAACTATACACCCGGCTGAAGTCTTCTCATACTGAAGCTGATGTCCGGTCTTGTCATCGTTCAGGTGACAATGCTGATGAAACCCCAGTCCAATGACTGATGAAGGTTCCTTTGGTCCACTTGAGTCCAACAACAAATTCCTGATACAGTTCCGATATGTTTATAGAGCTAACAGTTCTAAGTGGAGCTTAAAAGCCCTAAATGGGCCTATGAAATGGGCTTAGGGGTGTGGCATCCAGGCCCCCTCACTCAAATCGCACGCCGCGCCGGGAGCTACTGTCATCTCAGGCGCGCCGTGAAGATGGAGTGGAGTGGCACGCCGACTTCCACCTGCCGAGAAGATACAAGATACAGCTATAAAACCCCCTTCCCCTCGAGCAAGAAAGAGAGAAGCTCAGAAGATCCTCACCATCACCACCGCCAGAAGAGAAAAAAAGAGAGCCTCCTCCACTGAAAGAAAGAGAGAAGAGACCAATCTCGAGAGAAAAAGAAGAAGAAGAAGCTCCAGGTGGGCAGCAGGGGAGGGAGAGGAGTCAATGCTCCCCCCTCCCCCCCCCCATGTTTTATTTTCTTCTCCATGTAGTCTTACGAGTTTTACCTCGATTTATCAAATGTAACCGGGATATCCTGGCCTTCGTTCTATTTCCCTTTCCCTCATTCCCCCTTTTGATTGGTGTGAGTTTGGGATGATGCAATGGAATGAAATGCTTTGATGGCCCGTTTGAGGCGTTTCCCCGTTTTCTTTCTTCTTCCTTACATGTATCTATGTTTCTGGTTCAACTGACCGTGAAATGATGAAGCCTTCCCATCTCTGGTTTCTCTCGAATGAGGGCTGTTCAGTATCTTGAGTGATCGTTCTGATGCTTCAGGTTTCTCTGCTCCGATTGTTCTTCCTGGAGGAGCGTCGAAGGAAGAGTCCCAATCTTCACACCCATGGATTATTGGACTCTATCCTCTCACCCCTTCAGTGATGCCTACACTGGGTTGTCTCCCCATCTTTCATTCCGATTGTTTCCTTTTCTTAAGCCATTAAGGTCGCCCCAGGAATCAGGGACAGTTATCCCTTGATTTCCCTGGACGGCCGGCGACAGAAAAACACATCCCCATGGGTTTTAAATGGATGATGATCTCGAACCCTCCATAAACCTCACCTTCCAGTGATCCCCTGGCATTGCCCAGCCAAGCCCTTGGCTTCCCCCCTCTCATTTGCATCCTAAATTCCCAGCCATTACCTGAATCCCGGAAAGAAATCTCAAGAACAGAGTACCGTAAACCTCTGTTCTTATCCCGGCGCCCTCACATCTCTCGGCCCCGCATACAGTAAACTGGATGAACAGCTCTCGGCGCCATCCTTCTGGCGTCGAGAACTGTCTTGGCCTTCTGGCCTTCGCGCCGGGAACCCCTGCACCTTGGCCGCGCCGGGAAGCCCCCCCCTTTTGCTGCTTTGCATCGCGCTGGGAACCTTGCACCTTGGCCGCGCCGGGAAGCCCCCCTTGGCTGCTTTGCGTCGCACCGGGAAGCCCATCCGATGGCTTTCTCCCCTTGCACCGAAACCCCCTTTAACACTTCCTCCTCGCGCTGGGAAGCCTGCGCCGAGAACCCCCTGGCCTCCTCTTCACCGCGCCGGGAACCCCGGCCCTCTCACCTTGGCGCCGCGAACCCCCCGGCCTTCTTGCCATTGGCGCCGGGAGCCCTGGCCTTCCCATTTTGGGTCATGCCGAGAGCCCGTGCCCATTTAGAGTGTGTCGAGAGCCTAATCTGCCACCCAACGAACCCCAACACCCAGAGCAAACCCACACAGGGATATCCGTGGATCACCAGATATGTCCCGGGGATAAAATTAAAGGGAGTCAGATTCCCTTATGTTCCATCAGTTCGTGTCGGGATTACGACAACCTACCCCCTTTTAGCTCCGGTGAGCTCTGCCAATGCATGAGTGCCACCCGCTCTTATAAGGGAAGAGTCAAATATCGCCCCAAGGCATACATGTGTAATGCGAGAGGTTCGATCTCTCTATCTCTCGGCTTTCATCCCGGCACTCCGTGGGTGATAGCCTATTCTCCCCTGGGCATAACCCGGATTATGGGGAGATGCTGTCGAAATATTGATCGATGCTTTAAAACCCCATCGTGGTTACAGCTCAGTCTGCCTGTGATTTAAATCCGCTTTCTCCCCTTTCCCCTACACCCAGTTTTCGAGCCACTGGTCGTCTGTTTCTGTGGTTGATGTTATTATCTTACCCGCCTTCCTGGCCCTGGTATGAAGTTTAGAATGGTGCATATGAATATCTGTTTGCCTTATGAGGCCTCCTAGTTCGGCGTTTAATCAAGGGTTGTCCTTCTTAGGAAGGGCGTAATTAATGTCATAGCCTTTATGGTATGACGGACTTTTGGTCCCGACTCGGACTTCACAATCGACTGACCAAGTCAGATCGAGCGCATAATAAAAAAATTGTCACCATGGTGACTGGCACGCCAATAAATCAATAAATACATATAAGGGAATTCCCCCATAAATATAAATATATAAATATTTAATAATAAATAAAATCCCGCGTCCACACTAGGGAAAACCCTCCGATGCTTAAGTCAGTAGAGCAATGGTGGAAGATATGGAGGAAGGAAGAAAGAGGTGCACGAGATCCCCCTACACCAAGGTGGTGAAGTGGTTCCTGCTCAGGGAATTTTAGGCGTGTATTTCTCTTACCTTTCATTGGAGGGAGTCCCAGGTTTATATAGTATGCTCGCCTCATGAGTCCCGTAAGCTGAGGAGTTTCAGGCGGGAGTTACGTCCTCATCGTGGGATCTTTATAGCCTTGAGGGATCATGGGTCCCTTATCCTCATAAACTCTTGCTCATAAAGGGCTCTCAACGGCAGCGTGGATAAGCAATCGTCGGTCGAGCCGAGCATAAAAGGTGCCAACCCTATCCGGGTGATAGGCATAGCTCGGATGAAGATAGGTCGGAGTGGGCGCTGAGCGCTTGCCTCTATCCCGATGAGGGGATAACTAGGGCATGGGTCTTCCTCCGCTCTGACCGACACTCGGGCCTTCCGAGCCTAAGGGCCGCTGAGGAAGGATTTGATCCCGAGTAATCTTATTGGGTTTTTTAGCCTAAGTGGGCCCTGTAGGGCTGTCACTTGGATGAGCTGGGCCTCGTTTGGTCCTGATGGATCTAGTTTGGCTGCTCTTAGATGGGTTACAGAAACCCCCCTCTCCAAATGGTATATTCATTGATCTCACCGATGATGACGAAGATCAACGTTGGTTTGTTCATCGGCATTGGCTAAATGCTGAAGCAAAGGTAGGTTTAATCATGAACATGGACGAAAGGCCCGAGTTAACGGTATATTCATCGATCTCACCGATGATGACAAAGATCAACATTGGTTTGTTCATCGGCATTGGCAAAATGCCAAAGCAAAGGGGGGTTTAATTGTTACCGATGACAAAAGGCCTGGGTTAACGGTGCATTCACCGATCTCACCGATGATGACGAAGATAAGCATTGATTTGTTCATCAGCATTGGCTAAATGCCGAAGCAAAGGTAGGTTTAATCATTAACGAGGAGGAAAGGCCCGGGTTAACGGTGTATTCACCGATCTCGCCGATGGTGACAAAGATCAACGTTGGTTTGTTCATCGGCATTGGCTAAATACCGAAGCAAAGGTAGGTTTAATCATTAATGAGGATGAAAGGTCCGGGTTAACGGTGTATTCACCGATCTCGCCAATGATGACGAAGATCAGCGCTGGTTTGTTCATCGGCATTGGCTAAATGTCGAAGCAAAGGTAGGTTTAATCATTAAAAAGGTCGAAAGGCTCGGGTTAATGGTGTATTCACTGATCTCGCCGATGATGACAAAGATCAGCGTTGGTTTATTCAACGACATTGGCTAAATGCTGAAGCAAAGGTAGGTTTATTAGTCCGCATAGGCGTAAGGTCTATGCCGGTGGGACATGGGGTATTTGTCGCACACATGGATTCTCGTGGGACATGGATGGTAGTTGAAGAAGGTTTCATTCATCGTTATTATATTTTTTTATTTTTTAGTATTAGTATTATTATTATTTTATCATATTACTAACTCAAGTGCCCTTTCGGGTTTTCACTGGAGCCAGCCCCCTCTTACTTTTACCCACACGTCTTTTTAGGTTTTCACGTGACGGGGTACCCAATTTTGCCTACAGCCCCTTTCGGGTTTTCACCACAACCGAGTTATGTCCATTTTTGCCCTTGTCTAGGATATCTGAACAAGTCTGGCGGGACACCTCTATTTTAAGCCCCCATTTTTTTTTGAACAAACCTGGGAGACAAGAGCATGATGACCGATTGACGTATGATGCTCGATCCCGACTGCTTCATTTACTCGCATGGTGACGATGTGCATATATTGGCTAGGGCACGAAGCCTTGCGCCGGAAGAAGGTTTATTCGTTGGCAAGAAGATACTACCAACGCAATGAAAAAGAGTTTATGTGCCGATTCGAACATAAGGTCCGCAATAGCAATAGTGTGTAGATGTTGGCTAGGGCACGAAGCCTTGCGCCAGAAGAGGGTTTATTCGTTGGCAAGAAGATAATGCCAATGCAGGGAAAATAGTTTATGCGTCGATTTGAACGTAAGGTCCGCGATGGTGATAGCGCGTAGATGTCGACTAGGGCACGAAGCCTTGCACCGAAAGAAGGTTTATTTGTTGGCAAGGAGATAATGTCAACGCGAAGAAAAAGCGGTTTATGCGCCGATTCAAATGTAAGGTCTGCAACGGTGATAATGTGTAGATGTCGGCTAGGGTACGAAGCCTTGCGTCGGAATAGGCTTATTCATTGGCAAGAAGATAATGCCAACACAAAGAAAAGAGTTTATGCACCGAATCAGATGTAAGGTCCGCAATGGCGATAACGTGTAAATGTTGGCTAGAGCACGAAGCCTTTCACAGAAAGATGTATACTCGCAGGCGCAGGGATAACGCCAGCGCAAAGGAAATGGTTTATGGACCAATGTGGACGTGAGGTCCAACAAGGTGGTGGGTGTAGTGGTAGTCCAGTGAGACTATGCAGGGTTTTCTTTATCATTATTAGTTGAGCTGGGTGTATATTTCAGAGAGCTCAGCTAGGGTGGAGTGCCACTAGACCAAGTTGCATTTCGGTCATTCTTCGAACACGGGTAAGGCTATATGATACAGCTTCAGGTGTTTCCCATTGAGGGAAGAGAATTGAACTACCCCTGTCACGTCCCAAACTGATAGCAGCGGAACATATTACTCGGAATGTGACAGTGATACAGTCGTGTCAATCGGAGCAAAACTTAAAGATACACGATGACTGTCATTGAAAAAAGACGTTTTTATTGATATAAACTTGTCATTACGACTTATTGACTCAATTATAATTTTCAAAAGAAAATAAAGACACACTAGCCAGACTTAATACAGAATTCTAATCTAGACTCAAGAAAAGCAAAAGACACTGTTTAGGAGCTCTCTTGCACACTGCCCCTTCTCGTTGGAGTCACGGTCTTGCTAGCCACCTGATTACCTGAAAAACATTGGAATAAAACTGGATGAGTGAAAAGCTCAGTAGGAATTATATCTTCAATCCAGACTTGCTTAAAGTGGTTAACGATTTATGCAATATGCCATGATCATGCATGAGAGAAAGCAAGATAATATTGTGAGTGGAATAACAAGAATATAATAAGGTTGAACTAGTAAGATTTTGAGATATATCAAGCAAAGATCACAAGGATATCAAGCATGTAATATCAACTCATGTCATGAGATATTAGCTATTTATTCATTCAAGTACTGTCCATGTCGGGCCACTCAAGTCACGCATGTCATGTCAAGTAATATCAAACACTAGAGAGATTGTGGAATGTTATAAATCAAGCTAGTCATGCACTTCGGTGCAATGCCACACTATGGTCAATCAACTCCCATGTGCATAAGTACTTTCGGACGCTCCTCCCAGGACCAGACTGGGCCCCATAATTGCCAGGCATTGAGTCATATAAATATTTAGACATCCACCATAGTTTATAGCCAACAGAATTCTAAAGGAATAAGCCATTCAGAGAGGCGCTATATTATAAATTCGCGTCCTTATGCAAAGACGCTAATTAATGATTTTTATCAAGTTTTTAAATAACACATAAAATTGGCGTCCATTTGTGGAGGTGCCATTCATTCAATTAGCATCCACTAGAATGGACATCAATTCCATAATTTTCTTATTTATTTTATTTTACCAAATTAACTAGAAATTATCGTCTCTTTGAAAAGACGTCGATTCATATATAATTTTTATTTAATTTAATATTTAAAAGAATAGTGTCACTTTAAAAAATGTAAATTATTATATATATATTTATATTTTGAAAGAGAAAGATAGAGAGAAGATTTGCCGTATAATACTAATACAATAAAATCTATTTAGTTAATTAAGTCATTAACTTGTCATCTTCATCAGCCAATCAAGCCCAGTTAAAATAAAATAAATAATAATCTAATAGAATTTTATTTTTCATGGTCTCATAGTGATGTGACACCACCTTGGGGGTAATAGTCACAAGACCATGCACCTTGGACCTTATCAAGCAAGCACAATTCGCAATAGAAATGGACCGATATCAGCGGCCACTCACCCGACACTCACCCAAATCCCGGGGTAACTCGGTGATGCCGAGTGGAAGTTGTGAGGGCTGAACCCTTGCTGGTAGAGGGCCAACAGGGCTAAGGGACTTCCTAAGGGTATGGAGGTCCAATTCAAAGGGGCCGACTGGGTGCCAATGGGCACGGGTCACACTCTCACCCACGGCGGTCACTCGAAGCAATGGGGCTTGAGGATCGGGCGCTCTCTCTCACGGACCATCGGAGTTTATGAACCAATATTGAAGGAACATGGCATCCAAAGGAGAGCAAGGGTAGAGAACTTACTCGACTAGTTTGAAGAAACCGGTCCCGTTCGGAGACGAGGGCGAGCGGGGAAGCGTGGGTTCCCAACACGCCGCACTGGTGTAGCTTCGACCTGTTCAAGGTTTTATATCACTACGCCCCATGCAAGGGGGTTGAACTTGGGGAAGGGAAGCCAAAATTACATTCAAACACTACCTCCCACAGGGAGGGGCTGTAAGCCGGCTAGGTGGGAAGGGGAGAATCAATCTAGGAACTTAATGAAAGAAAATCAACGGTTCTGTCCGCCCTCTAGAATAGGGGATAGGCGGTCGAAGTCGGCGTCGCTGCGGCCTCTCTTGAACTCCGTTGTCGACGAAACCAATTGGAGAACCTTCATAGTTGACCCAGGAAGACGTCTAATGTTTTGGGGAATTTCTGGATGGCGGTGCTGGTCGGGGCGGAGGTGCGAACATGGGCTCTGCTTGCTGGTTCTAGTAGCTTCTGCACCCCTACAGCTAGAAGACGAGGGTACCACGGACGCTCCTCAGCTCCGATTCAGGCTTGGCCAAAGTCTCTGAATTCGTTGCCGAGTCCTCTTCAAAACGAGTCCAGCAGGGATGCCGAAAGAGGTCGGAGTAGACAAGGACATCCCGAACAGTGATCAGGTGTCTATTCAGTCCCAGAGTGGACAGAACAGCGCACCCGAGGGAGAAAATTCAGAACTCACTTGTTCGGGGTCCAATCGGGGAGCCGCTTCTTGATTCTGGGAGGCAACTCGTTGTAGAAGAACTCAGCCAAGCCCCGCCTCCAGATCTTCAAGGGGTTGGCCGTGGGAGGCTCTGCAAGCGGCTTCAGGTTGCCAGTCTGGAGGAAGACGCGCAGTGTGGGGAGATTGGCTCCCCCGGGCAACCACGAGCTCAGGTTGGGACGAGACCACCGCCATTGCGAAGAAGACATGGAGATGCTTCTTTCGGTACCACTTGGGCCTCTAGGGATGCCGGGATGAAGTCGGGGTCACCTCTGCAAGCTGATGGTCCTCTGCAGATCCTGAGCTGCAAACTGGCTAGCTGGGAGTAGCTCCAATGGCACAAGAGATAGGGGAGGGAGGTGACTAATGGTGAAGGGAAGTGGAAGGGGTGGATAGAGTGGAGGGAAACAATTCAAATTCTCCTTGGGAGCTGCAAGATTGTGTGGGGACTAGGGTGGATTGTGTTGGGAAGGCCAAGATTCTCCTAGGGAGGGAGGAGATTTGGTGGGAGTTGGTGGAGGGGTAATGAATGCACCTAGGCAAGTGGTGAGGTGTTTAGGGTGGCTAGTGGTGTGTGGATGAGGTGGAGCCTAGGTGGAGGAGAGAGGAGAGAGAGGGGAAATTCAAAATTTGGGAAGAGAGAGAGAGAGAGAGAGAGAGAGAGAGAGAGAGAGAGAGAGAGAGAGAGAGAGAGGGAATGGAAGGGCTTCTCACCCTAGGGCTTCACACCCCACTAATGGATTCTCTACACAAGAAACTTGAATTTTAGAACTCAATATATGACAATTTTATTGACTTCAAATGGGGGGGAATGGGGTCCTATATATAGGCAACCCACATTTTACAAAAAGTCCCTGACTCTTGCTATAATGACAAATAACCAAGGGGGTAGGCGGCGCCCCTGGGCCTAGCCCAATGAATTGGGCCCATTAACTAATCTAATCAACCCTATGACACTTAACTTAGGTAGATGACTCATTAACCTAGGTACTAGACTCAAATAAAAGAAAAATTACAATGATATGACTCAAATAAAATATGAAAATACAACATATGACTTCAAATAAATGACTAGACCGTAAGTGTGGGCATGGGAGGTGATGTCCCCATCACATAGATACGGATTTTAAAAAGGGTGTAGTTAGTTAATTCAACGAACCCACTGCAACGAACCCCATGGGTACGCTGCAAACTCAACGTTTTAAACGTTACTGTTCATTTATGAATGAACAGTGATACTTTTAAAACCAGAGTATTTCGGGGAAACTAAATACATGAAATTTAATAGAAAAATATGGGGGTTCCATAAATATGTATGTTATAATTTTTCTGTTCATGATTTTATAGTTAAAAATTTTTAATGTTCGTACGAACTTTTAATCAATTAAACATGGTTATTTTTATTCCGACAGAATTTGTAATGACACGACGGTACTAAAAGTACAATAAAAATCTAAGGATATCAAAACATGCACAATACAATTTTATTTTACATGTTTTGTAGATGTGGATTTTTTTTCGTTAAATTAGCACCCTACGACGTAAATAAGAGTAAGGTTACTGTTCATTTAAGATGAACGGTATTACTTTTGATTTAACATGATTTTCATGAAACAGAAAATATGAAAATTAAGAAAAAAATCCAAGGATCTTAGCCATGTGCATATCATAATTTTATCCCATCATATTTCATAGATATTAAATTTTAAAAGTGGGTGTGATTATAAATTAACAAGTATAACCGGTTTAAACATTGAGAATCGATACAAAACCAAGCAAGAGGTGTTACAGGAACGTGAACATGCATATTATCACGCCCCGATGTGGAAAATCGGAACGTAGCAGTTTATATCAATCATGTCAATCAGAGCATACATTGCCACAAGAGACTAACCACTAGGCTAATAATAAAGAAACAATTAACCCAACTTTATTAATAATCAAAATAAAAAGTATTCAATTACACCCGACTCCTTGTGGACTTCTATCTCATTAATGGAAAATACATCAACTCTAGAGAACCACCAATCTAAACTTGACTTGAACATAAACTCTAAATGGCTCGCTCCTGGAATCACTCGTTCTCGTCCCCATCGGAACGCACGTCCTCATCCGAGCTACCTGAAAAAGATTGGAATGTAGGGTGAGCAAAGCTCAGTAGGATTTTATATATCTATCATCAGGCATAGTTAAATCGATTAACCATTCAATTATAAATAATGTTTGCAACATAAACAATGATAAACAATGGCAAAAGATAGATAGGAAAGGAATACGAATATGAAATTTCAAGTGATAAGCAGAGACAAGTATAGCAAGAACTTTCATGAAATTGCATGAAAATGATAAATGGAGTTGGCCACATCAAGCACGCATATCATGTCACACAGGAATTTCAAGTAATTGAGTAAAAGTGGAATGTCTTAGACCAATCACGCTAGTCATGCACTTCGGTGCAATGCCACATCTTGTCATTACAAACTCTCCGGGGCACAAGTACGTTCGGGCGCTCCTCCCAGGACCAGACCGGGCCCTTTATGATATGTTGGGATTGAAGGGTTGGATCATAGATCCTAGTCTAGACATTTATCACATTAAATGGCCAAGAGTTCTAAGGTTTAAGCTCACGAACTTACTTCTAAGATCAATAGAAATTCCAACAAAATGGGAATGACATCAAGTAGAAGGACAAGGATGCAAACAAGGATCACGCACGTTCTCACAGTTCAAGGCCAAGCTTGATAACTACTTCATAATAATAAATAAGGGGAATATAAGAACGTCGGGAATACAAGAATATCTTACATGTGACGGTCTTACACAAGGCCGTTACGATGATGTGACACTCCAATCATATCTTACCTGTGACGGTCTTACACAAGGCCGTTACGATGATGTGACACTCCAATGTTGGGCCATTATAATATACAGATCAGTCCAACTTGAACTGGCCCAAAAACACAATTTAAACCATGTTCATTGGTTCAGGTCTTTAGGGTACAACATGCCCGACGTCCTGGTGGGAATCCCAAGCTCACGGGGTCTTATAGAGGTCTCATAATAGTGGCCCTACTCTGACGGAAGGAATATCCGGCGGAGAGTCCCATCTATTACAAGAATTGAGGCTAATAAACACGGAAACCAAGACGGTGCGGTCAGTCAATCCCACCGGAGTGGAATGACTGTCAAATAATAACATATATTTTGCATAGATCAGAATTTATACAAGTATTAAGGGTTTCTATCAATTTTCATATGATGAATCAACTTAGGACTATCTAACAACTTTCATGTAGAAATTAAAACCTAATGTTTATGATCATGATACTAGATTATTATCACGTTCTGTATTGTTACAGATCAAGAAGTCATACTAAAACATAGCAAGTCCCTGGTTAAAATGCATGAATTAAAGTTTAAAAACGCCATGCCAGAAGAATGTGACGGTCTATGTAAGGGGCGTTACAAGAATGTAAAGGTCCATAGTAGATGCGTTATGTTTCAGAAAATAAATAGGTAAAATCTTAAAAAATTTAAAACACAGGGGCATGTGACGGTCTGTCGTGGGGCCGTCAGGCTCATGTGACGGTCTGTCGTGCGGCCGTCACGTTGTAACGGTCTCTGGAAGATGCGTCACATAAACCTGGGAACCCGCCAACGATGAACTGGACATGTTACACTAAAAACTTCGATTTCTCATTATAGAATGAACAATTTTAGAGCAAACACTACCGTTGGAAAGAGCATAAAATTTCGTACAAGATAGCATGCTTTGATTTCGATCTAAAACAATAAGATTCAACCTTTAACTAATAATCATGAAAGTTGCCCTTTTGTATACCTCGGAGTAAAACAAGAAATTCGAACAACATGGTGAACGAAAATTGGGCAATTAGGTATCAAAAGAAAGGGTTCAGGAAGATGAACAAGACGGTATTATTAGATTTTTGTTTGGCCTGAGAGACACCTACCTTTGCTTGAAGGAAAGAAGAACGAAAAGGAAGGGTCGCCGGAACCCTGGTACCCCTCCTAGAACGCCCAAATTCTCCCTTGTCCGGTCACGATCGGTCACGCCGCCTGTTGCTGGTGCAAATAGGGTTCTAGGGTGTTGAAAGCCCTCTATACATAGAACCTATAGGGACTCCTAGCGATCGGATTTGGTTGAAGAGTCCTATGAAGAAATTCCGGCGAAAACTTCTGATATGGTTCTAATCCACCGCCGTCGCCGCCAGAAGAATCATCTAGACTTAGGGTGTTCGAAGAGAAAGCAAAGACCTATCAATGGGCTATGGTTTGGCTCTAATTGGAGCACAATTGGGCTTGAATTGGGCCCAAATTTTGATGGTTAAACTAGGTCTTCTAACCCACGAGAAACTGTTAAAAACGTGAAATTGGGCCTATATGAATTTTATTTTGGGCTCTTACCTGAAGACAAAGTTGTTACAAATTCAATTTTACACTAGATTCATATTTTTTTCAGAATTTTAATAATCTCTTTAGAAGTTGAGACAATAATTAATTAAGCAATTATGGAAATATTTTTAATTGAAAAAGCAGGATGCGACACCCCCCCCCACTTTAAGGAATTTGGTCCCCAACTTCACCGAATCTGCTAACAACCAACCTTAAAACAATTCGGGATATAGTTTCCTGATTGCATCCTCGGACTCCCATGTTGCTTCTTCCGCTCCACGCCGACTCCACTAGACATTGACCATCGGAATGGATCGGTTCCTGAGTTGCTGTTGCTTGAAGTCCAATATCTTGATAGACTTCTCTTCATAAGATAAGTCCTTCTTCAATTCCAAATCAGCATGTTGGATAATGTGCGAAGGGTCATACACATACTTTCGAAGCATAGACACATGGAACACATCGTGAATACTAGCTAACTGTGGTGGTAGGGCCAATCTATAGGTAACTTCACCTACCCTCTCTAAAATCTCAAATGGGCCAACAAACCTCGGGCTTAACTTGCCTCGAATTCTGAATCTTCAAATTCCTCTTGAGGGTGACACTTTCAGAAATACATGATCCCCAATCTGAAATTCTAGCTCCTTCTTCTATTATCTGCATAGCTCTTTTGTCTGGACTGGGTGACCTTCAAACGGTCTCTGATAACTTGAATGTTCTTCGACAATTCTGAGATAAGATCTGGCCCGAGCCATTGCTTCTCACCGATTTCTTCCCAACAAAGAGGGGATCTACAACTCCTGCCATACAAGGCCTCAAACGGTGCCATCTGAATGCTGGATTGGTAACTATTATTGTATGCAAATTCAATCAAAGGTAAATGTTCATGCCAACTGCCTCCAAAATCCATTATATAAGCCCACAACATGTCTTCAACAATTTGGTTTGCTCTCTCAGTCTGCCTGTCAGTCTGAGGGTGAAAAGCGATACTGAAGTTCAAACGAGTGCCTAATGATGCTTGCAGTCCTGTCCAAAAGTGAGTTGTAAACCTGGGGTCTCTATCAGATATGATGGACACATGCACTCCATGTAATCTTATTATTTCCTTCACATACAGGGCAACCAAAATATCCACAGTTCACTTTGACTTAATAGGTAAAAAGTGTGCGGACTTTGTTAGCCGGTCAATGATCACCCAAATTTCATCAAGGCCTCCTCGCGTTCGGGGTAAACCCATAATAAAATCCATACCGACACTTTTCCACTTCCATTGTGGTATTTCAAGAGGCTTTAACTTTCCAACAGGTCTGAAATGCTCTGCTTTTACTTGTTGACATACTAAACATCTGTTCACAAAATCGGCCACTTCTCTTTTCATGTTTGGCCACTAGAAAGTTCTCTTCAAATCTCTGTACATCTTTGTGGCTCCTGGGTGTATAGTATACTTAGATTTGTGCGCTTCTTCAAGAATCTTCTTCATTATTTCCATGGAATCAGGGACACCTGTTCTCCCTCAAAACAACAATCTCCCATCATCATCTAACATAAAATCTGGTCGACTAGCCATCTGTTCTTTAATTTCAAGAAGCACTGGGTCATTATCCTGCAACTGCTTAATTTCTGTTATCAATTCTGAACGAAGCTGGACATGAGCCACCAAGATTTGATCTTCCTTTTCTGTAATATCTAAACTAGCAAACTATTCTAACAGCTTCCACTCTTGAATCATCAAACTGGCTAGTCTAGCTGTCGGCTTCATGCTTAAAGTATCTGCTACAACATTCCCCTTTCCGAGATGATATTCAATGGAGAAGTCGAAATCCTTTAAGTACTCTAAGCACCTTCTTTGTCCCATATTCAGCTCCTTTTGAGAAAATAGATATTTTAAGCTCTTATGGTCTGAGTACACGGTGAAAGTTTCTCCATAAAGATAATGCCTCCATATCTTAAGAGCAAACACAATAGCTGCTAATTCCAGATCATGCACAGGGTAATTCTCTTCATATTTTTTCAACTATCTGGAGGAATAAGCTATCACTCTCCCTCGTTGTATCAATACGCAACCTAAACCGATTCCCGAAGCATCGGTAAAAACTTCAAAACCTCCTTCACCTAAGGGTAAGGCCAAAACTGGGGTAGTGGTCAAACACTCCTTCAAAGTCCGAAAACTCTTCTCACAATCATCAGTCCACTCAAAACAATTCTCCTTGCGAGTTAACCTTGTCAAAGGCACTGTAATCTTGGAAAAATCCTTGATGAACCTTCGGTAATAGCCTGCTAAGCCTAAGAAACTTCTGATCTCAGTTACATTCATAGGTCTTTCCCAATTACGTACAGCCTGAACTTTAGAAGGGTCTACCGCAATTCCCTCTTTAGAAATAATGTGGCCTAGAAAAGATACCTCTTGCAACCAGAACTCACATTTACTAAACTTGGCGTATAGCTGATGCTCTTTTAATATTTGCAACGCCATTCTCAAGTTTCTTTCATGCTCCTCGTTGCTCCTCGAATATATCAGAACATCATCGATAAATACCATGACCCACTGATCCAAGTAGGGCCGAAACACACTATTCATTAGCTGCATAAAAGCTGCAGGAGCATTAGTTAGTCCAAACGGCATCACCACAAATTCAAAATGCCCATACCTGCTACGAAATGTCGTCTTAAAAATATATTCATCTTTTATCCTCAACTGATGATACCCAGATCTGAGATCGATCTTTGAGAAATACTGGGCTCCTGATATCTGATCAAATAATTAATCGATCCTTGGTAATGGGTACTTGTTCTTCACGGTGAGCTGATTCAACTGACGATAATCGATACACAGCCTCAAGGAACCATCTTTCTTCCTTACAAAAAGAACAGGAGCACCCCATGGGGAAGTACTCGGATGAATGAACCCTCTTTCTAACAAGTCTAACAACTGCACCTTCAATTCTCTTAACTCAGGAGGGGACATATGATAGGGAGTTCTCGAAACAGGTGAGGCGCCAGGAATCAAATCAATAGAGAAAACCACCTCCCTTTCAGGGGGAAGACATGGCAATTCATCTGGAAATACCTCCGAAAAATCTTGAATAACAGGGATATCCTTCAACTCCACTTCCTTCTTATCAGTTAAAGAAATCAAAGCCAAGAATGCTGGACACCCCTTTCTTAACAACTTATCTGCCCGAAGTGCCGAAATGTGTGGCACGGACTTGGATAGCCTAGAGCCAGAGAAAGAAAGCTCTGGACATCCAGGGAAGGACACTAATCCTGACTTACAATGAACACTAGCACCATGCTTAGATAACCAATCAGCCCCTAAGATTACATCATAATCTTTCATCTTCATGCATACCAAATCAGCAGATAAATTACAACCATTGATCAAAACTTCACTAGAAGGATAATACTATTTAATCTCGGATCCCGAACCAATAGGGGTGGATATCGTAAGGTGAGAATCCAATAACACCGGTTCCACAGATAAAGTCTTAGCAAATTTCAGAGATATAAAAGAATGAGTGGGCCCAGTGTCGAAAAGTATGAATGCTGGCTAGGAAAGAATAGTAAGAGTACCTTCGACAATACCTCCTTCCTCGGTAGTCTGGTTCTCGGTCTCTGCCTCCTGGAGGGCTTGGAGCCTGCCTTGCCACTTGGAACTTCCTTGCGACTTATCAGATGCTGTCGGTTCATTAATAAGGGGACATTCTAGAATTCGGTGGTCCCTGCTACCACACCTTAAACAAGCGCCCAACTTGCGCAAACACTCTTCCATCTTGTGACCTAGACGGTCACAATACTTGCAAACTGCCTTAGATGGCATAGCTGGTCCAACTTTCTTCTCACCTTCCTTGGGTTTCTTGTTTTTAGAAAAACTCGGCCCGCCATTGGGTCTCTTCTGACCATTACCGGGTCTGAAGTTCCCGGAACTAGTAGTATGTACTTTCTTCTTATCCCGACCTCTTATCCGGTCAGTCATTTCCATCGTGTCCTCCAAAACTTGTGCTTTCCTTACTATCTCGGCATAGATATGGATTTCCAAGGGTGCCAATTGATTGATGTACTGAAGCTTCAAACCATTCAAAAATCTTTTAGCCTTCATTTTCTCAGTGGACACCAAGTGTGGGGCATACTTACATAATCTGGAAAACTGGGCTTCATATTCTGCAACCGACAAGTTTCTTCATTTTAAAGCAGCAAACTCAACCGCTTTCTTCTCCTGCAGTCGATCTGAGAAGTACTTGCTATTGAAAAACTCCTTGAACGCGTCCCACGTGGCACGCCTATTCCCAAGTGTGGCTTCCACGGCTTCCCACCAAGCACGAGCATCGCGTTCTAATTGGAAAGTTGCTAACAGGACGCGATCCTGATCTCCGCACTACATAAGCCTGAAGATTCTCTCCGTCTCCTTCAGCAAGTTCTCAGCCTCATCCGGGTCCGAAGATCCACTGAAACGCGGGGGATTCAAGCCTTGAAAGTTTCGATGTAGATTGCCTGCTCCTTGCTGTCCGCCGCCTTGAGCTACTTGCTGTAAAGCCAGGGTCAGGCCATGCACTGTACGTTGCATGTCTCGCCATTGAGCACGTTCTGCCGCCATCACGGAAAATTCCTACAACATAAAATAAGTGATTAAGAACGTTCCATTAAATCTATCGTCTTATAGCTAGTTAATTAATCTTAACCCAAGTCTCTACCCAACTCACTAGGTCGGATTCTGACTTTAACAAGGTTAAAGGTTCTATAACACTACTAGAAAACCTAGGGTCTAAAGAAAACCTGGCTCTGATACCACAAAAACTGTCACGTCCCGATGCTGAAAATTGGAACGTAGCAGTTTATATCAATCATGTCAATCAGAGGATACATTGCCGCAAGAGACTAACCACCAAGCTAATAATAAAGAAACAATTAACCCAACTTTATTAATAATCAAAATAAAAAGTATTCAATTACACCCGACTCCTTGTGAACTTATATCTCATTAATGGAAAATACATCAACTCTAGAGAACCACCAATCTAAACTTGACTTGAACATAAACTCTAAATGACTCGCTCCTGGAATCACTCGTTCTCGTCCCCATCGGAAGGAAAGTAGGGTGAGCAAAACTCAGTAGGATTTTATATCTCTATCATCAGGCATAGTTAAAATGATTAACCATTCAATTATAAATAATGTTTGCAATAGAAACAATGATAAACAATGGCAAGAGATAGATAGGAAAGGAATACGAATATGAAATTTCAAGTGATAAGCAGAGACAGGTATAGCAAGACCTTTCATGAAATTGCACGAAAATGATAAATGGAGTTGGCCACATCAAGCACGCATATCATGTCACACAAGAATTTCAAATAATTGAGTAAAAGTTGAATGTCTTAGACCAATCACGCTAGTCATGCACTTCAGTGCAATGTCACACCTTGTCATTACAAACTCCCGGGGCACAAGTACTTTCGGGCGCTCCTCCCAGGACCAGACCGGGCCCTTTATGATACGTTGGCATTGAAGGGTTGGATCATAGATCCTAGTCTAGACATTCATCACATTAAATGGCCAAGAGTTCCAAGGTTTAAGCTCACGAACTTACTTCTAAGATCAATAGAAATTCTAACAAAATGGGAATGACATCAAGTAGAAGGACAAGGATGCAAACAAGGATCACGCACGATCTCACAGTTCAAGGCCAAGCTTGATAACTGCTTCATGATAATAAACAAGGGGAATATAAGAACGTCGGGAATACAAGAATATCTTACCTGTGACAGTCGATAACTGGGCCGTTATAGGAACGTGATGGTCTTACACAAGGCCGTTACGATGATGTGACAGTCCAATCTTGGGCCGTTACAATACACAGACCAGTCCAACTTGAACTGGCCCAAAAACACAATTTAAACCACGTTCATGGGTTCAGGTCTTTAGGGTACAACCTGCCCGGCGTCCTGGTGAGAATCCCAGGCTCACGGGGTCTTATGGAGGTCTCATAATAGTGGTCTTAGTCCGACGGAACGAATATCCGGCGGAGAGTCCCATCTATTACAAGAATTGAGGCTAATAAACACGGAAACTAAGACGGTGCGATCAGTCAATCCCACCGGAGTGGCATGACTATGAAACAATAACATATATTTTGCATAGATCAGAATTTATACAAGTATTAAGGGTTTCTATCAATTTTCATATGATGAATCAACTTAGGACTATCTAACAACTTTCATGTAGAAATTAAAACCTAATATTTATGATCATGATACTAGATTATTATCACGTTCTGTATTGTTACAGATCAAGAAGTCATACTAAAACATAGCAAGTCCCTGGTTAAAACGCATGAATTAAAGTTTAAACACGCCCTGCCAGAAGAATGTGACGGTCTATGTAAGGGGCGTTACAAGAATGTAACGGTCCATAGTAGATGCGTTATGTTTTAGAAAATAAATAGGTAAAATCTTAAAAATTTTAAAACACAGGGGCATGTGGCGGTCTATCGTGGGGCCGTCAAGCTCATGTGATGGTCTGTCGTGCGGCCGTCATGTTGTAACGGTCTCTGGAAGATGCGTCACATAAACTTGGGAACCTGCCAACGACGAACGTGACATGTTACACTAAAAACTTTGATTTCTCATGATAGAACGAACAATTTTAGGGCAAATACTACCGTTGGAAAGAGCTTAAAATTTCGTACAAGATAGAATGCTTTGATTTCGATCTAAAATAATAAGATTCAACCTTTAACTAATAATCATGAAAGTTGCCCTTTTGTATACCTCGGAGTAAAACATGAAATTCGAACAACATGGTGAACAAAAATTGGGCAATTAGGTATCAAAAGAAAGGGTTCAAGAAGACGAACAATATGGTATTATTAGATTTTTATTTGGCCTGAGAGACACCTACCTTTGCTTGAAGGAAAGAAGAACGAAAAGGAAGGGTCGCCGGAACCCTAGGTAGCGCTCCTAGAACGCCCAAATTCTCCCTCGTCCGGTCACGATCGGTCATGCCACCTGTTGCTGGTGCAAATAGGGTTCTAGGGTGTCGAAAGCCATCTATAAATAGAATCTATAGGGACTCCTAGCGATCGGATTTGGTTGAAGAGTCCTATGAAGAAATTTTGGCGAAAACTTCGGATAGGGTTCTAATCTGTTGTGCCCCTGTAGCTTTGATGATATGTAGTTTTGATGATAGCAAACATTATGAGTCACAAGTCTATACAGTCTATACTTCCATGCATCATCACTCTCAGCATAGTCTGGACAGAAGTGGGTCGACCCCCCTTCCAGATGGGTCGACCCCCCAGATTCGCATGTCTGTACATTGCATGTGTCACCGACATATCAAGTCTGTACATTGCTCTCAAGTGCATTAAGCTGTCTCACACATATACATAGTCTGTGCACTCATTGCCAGCATGTCTGTACATCGCCTTGGGCATGGCAAAGTCTATACATTACTGCATTGCTCGCACAGGCAATGTCTATACATTGGTTGTTGCATGCACGCATTCAAGTCTGTACAGCCTGTGAGGTCCGTCTCACTCAGTATCTCAAGTGGACTTGAAGTCTATACATTGGACCGTCTTACTTAGCATCTTTGTGCATGTCACACACTTGCAAGTCTGCACATTGTGGCACGCAGAGTCTGCACAACACTTTGTCAGTAAGTTTGCACATTGCTATAGCACGCATGCAGAGTCTAGATAGTCATGAGCAAGTCTATACATCATGTTGCATGCATGCATTCAAGTCTGTACATCGCATAGCATGCACACATGTCCAAAGTCTGTACATTGTCCACTTGCAGTATTAGCACAAGTCTGTACAGCCTGTGTGCTTCACATCGCAATGTCTATACATTGGCTAGCTGCACAAACACTGAGTCTTCACATCATCATGGTTGCCTTGATGCCGTAGAAAGTCTATACATTCTATTATGCTTGAAATTTGACGCCCATCAAAAGGGGCGTCACTTCTGAAACTGACGCCCAGGAAGGAGGCATTTTTTTGTTATGCATCAATTTATCAAAGTCTAGACATCGTCTGGTTGCATAACGCATAGTCTGTACATGATGCATTGTGCTCTCATGCTTTAACACTAGGCATTGCAAAGTATATACATTGGTTGCACATTGCACTCCAAGTCTATACACTGCTTCATGCATTGCACGAAGTCTGCACATTGTGTATTGCTGTGCTCATACATCATTTTAGTAAGTCTGCACATGCCATAGCACTGCATATATGAAGTCTGTACATGCTCTAGCGTTGCATATATAAAGTCGATCCACAGAGAAGAAAAGCAGAGAGCCACCGAGAGCAGAGAAGAAAAAGAGAGAGAAGAGAAGAGAAGATTGAGAGAGAGGAGTTGAGAGAGCTTGTCTGAATGTTCCTCAGTCTCTTGGTTCAGATACCAGAGTTGAGTTTGCTCATTGCGAGCTATATTCCCTTTTGGGTTTTCTTGTTTTCATCTATTTCTGTTTTTATTTTCTGAACTCTTGTTTTCAAGCTGTGTGCCAGCGTTTGCAGTGGAGGATTCCACTGGACAGGTCAAGCTGTAAACCCCAGCGGTTGCAGAGGTGCATCCTCTGGATAGGTTAAGCTGTAATTCCTCAGCAGGCGAGACTCGGTCTCGGACAGCAAGCTGTGAAGCTCAGCGGTCTTAGGCAAGCTGTGAAGCCCAGCTGTTCAAGCTGTGAGTCAGCGGAATCCACACTCTAGTTGGAGTGTGGGGTGGACGTAGATCTATGGATTGAGATCGAACCACCTTAAAATTGCTGTCTACTATGCGATTGCTTGTGGATCTTGTGATTTCATTATGCTCCTTCGTTTGTTCAACAGCTACTCATTTTAATTCCGCATTAGTGTATAACTGTGTTCTTAATTTAGGCAATCGATCTATTCACCCCCCTCTAGATCCACACTCTGTGGTAATAGAGTGCTTCCATCTAACACAACATAATCCACCGCCGCCGCCGCCAGAAGAATCATCTAGACTTAGGGTTTTCGAAGAGAAAGCAAAGACCTAACAATGGGCTAGGGTTTGGCTCGAATTGGAGCACAATTGGGCTTGAATTGGGCCCAAATTACGATGGTTAAACTAGGTCTTCTAACCCACGAGAAACTGCTGAAAACATGAAATTGGGCCTATACGAATTTTATTTTGGGCTCTTACCTGAAGATAAAGTTGTTACAAATTAATTTTACACTAGATTCATATTTTTTCAGAATTTTAATAATCTCTTTAGAAGTTGAGCCAATAATTAATGAAGTAATTACGAAAATATTTTTAATAGAAAAAGCAGGATGCTACACGTATGCTCATATTGGGCAAATAATTAAATTTGCAGACGTTGTTTAACGATTTTGTTTGGGGAGAAAACCTACCTGTTTTACAACGTATACAGAGGAAGCAGAGGAAGAAGACGACGCACAGGACGTAGGAGGAAGAGGCCGCAATCCTTCACGCAGCCACGGCAAACAGCAAGTCGCGGCAGCAATAGCCGCAACAGCAACACGTAGCAGAAGAAAGCTCCCTCGGACCCCAGCCTTGTGCGTTCGAACGACCATTATTTATAGAGGTTAAGGGCTCTAAGAGTCCTACGTGCATGGTTTCCTATTTTAGTTTAGACTTCCCCTGTGCTAATCCTATTTCCAACCGTCGCTTTCCTAGTGTCAATCAAACCCCAAATGCAGGTCGACCTTACTTCGACCGGAGGGTTTACGTAAGAAGCTTCTTAAGCCTCGTGGGTTTTCATTTAAGTGATGGGGAGGCCCATTATATATCTCATATATATATATATATACACCCCCTAAAGGCCTTTAGACGTAAAGCCATGCATTACGTAACATGGGTTGGCTATTGGGTCTTCGATTTTTAATGCAAGCCTATCCAACGTGAGAAGCTAATAACATATAGGCTAAACCCCTTCATAACTCTCTTGTTGTGCCCCTTAGGCGCAAGCATGTGCTATGTGTTTTGATGATAGCAATGCTATTTTGTTTTGATGATAGCAACACAGTGAGTGCTTTGGATATTGTTTAGACAACATCATGAAATGTGTTTTGATATGATGATGGCATGTTGATTTGAATGCATATGACTTATTATGTTCTGTGGAGAATGCATGAGTGTGCCCTGTCTGATCTATTCATTGCTATAGTTTTTGCGTTTAGCATGCTCTGCATCAGTGGCATTTGTTGTTTATATAGATGCATTACATTCTGTCAGATGTCATGTTTCTGCATGTCTCACTTTGTGCATAGGCTAGACAGCATTGGCCAAGTCTATACGTTGGCTGTCGGTTGCAAAGTCTACACATCAGACTACATTGCATTTGTTCATGGCTAAGAGTCTATACACTAGACTGTGTCATTGTGCATCATGCAAGTCTATACATTGGACTCTCATTCAAGCCTATACATTGCATTGGCTAAAGTCCGTTTCATTTAGAGTCTAAGGCAATGTCCATACACTGGACTTGAAGTGTGTACATTGAGCGTCTCATTTAGCGTCTAAGGCAAAGTCTACACGTTGCTACAGTAATGCAAGTCTATACATCGTCCGTCTCAGGCATTGTCTTAGGCTAAGTTTGTACAGCCTATCGTCTCATGTAGCGTCTTATGTTAAAGTCTGCACATCGCATGCATCAGTTGAATTAAGTCTGTACATTGCATCATCTTTATCAGTGTCTCACTGGTCAAGTCTGTATAGACTTTAGCATCTCATGTTGCGTCTCATGAAAGTCTATACAACGCATCAGCATTTAGAAGTCTGTACATTGGCCTTTGCATTAAGCCTCAAAGTCTGTAGAGCCTTTCATGTGAAAGTCCATACATCGCCCTTGGAGTCCAAAGTCTATACATCATGTTTGGACTAAGTCTGTACAGCCATTTACATAGTGAAGTCTACACATTCATTTGCATTGCATGAAGTCCATACAGTGGGTAAAGTCTGTACACTGTCCATGTTTCATACAGCGTCAACTCAGTGTTTCATGTAGCGTCAACTCTGCAAGCGTGTACATTGCTTGGCTAAGTCTGTACACTGCAGCTCACATCTCTGTGAAGTCTATACATTGCTGATCGAGCGTAAGTCCATACATTCCAACATTTTTCTACGTTCGCTGCTTTAGCTTCACTCCAATTCTATACATTGGACTGCCAGTCTTTACCTACGTTCAGAGCCTCAAGTCTATACAGTGGTAAAGTCTGCATATTGTGCTTTGAAGCTCAAAGTCTGTACATTGGCTTCACATCTTCAAGTCTATACACTGGCTTATTCTTCAAGTATATACAGCCTGTCTTCACGTTCTAAGTCTATACATCGTTCCTCAAAGGCTAAGTGTATACATTGTCCATATTGCATTACATGCTTTATATCAAAGTCTGTACAACATGCCTTGTTGTTCACAGCCTTCAAAGTCACATTGTATTACGTCAACGCAGTGCATTGGCATGTAGTGAAGCGTCAACGCATTGCATTGTGCATGCCCTGGCAAAGTATATACATCGCTTGTCTTCATTTAAGACTCACTGAAGTCTACACATTGGGGCAAAGTCTGTACACTGCATTCACCTTCACAAGTATATACATCGCTTTAGCTTCGCAGAGTCTATACAAAGTGTCGACACCAAATTGATGAGTTTCTGTCTGACTGTCTGACAGGTGCCTCTGCTCGTGAAGCTTAAGGAGGGCACGTGATCCGAGGGGTGATCAGATGGTGACACGTGGAAGCACCCCATTACAGGATGCTGCCATGTGGATGAAGCTGCCTCGGATCTGGCGAATTCCTTGGGCGGGAAAACGTGGAAGCCACGCGCCCAGGGGCTGCTGCTGCTGCTATATATACGAGCCTTCTTCCACTAAGGAAGATTGATCGAAAGAAAAGGAGCAAAGTCTATACATCCAGTCTGAGAGCAGCAGAGAGTATTCGATACAGAGAAGAAAAAGAAAGAGAGTGAAAGAAGAGCAGAAGATGAAGAGAAAGAAGAGCAGAAGAAGAAGAGAAAGAAGAGAAAGAGAGAGATAGAGAGCTCGAGCTAAGAGAGAGAGTGAGAATGTGTTTGTCTGGCACTTGGAACAACTCCAAGCCAGATCTGCTCCATTCGAGAGATACATTTCTTGTTCTTCATTTACAGCTTTCCGTTGCTGTCTTGTTCCTTCATTTGTTTTCTTGATTATACCTTTATTCAAGCTGTTAGTCAGCGGTTGCAGAGGTGCTGCCTCTGGACAGGTAAAGCTGTAATCCTCAGCTGGTGAGACTTAGTCTCGGACGGGTTAAGCTGTAATCCCCAGCGGGTTCAAGCTGTGAGTCAGCGATGGCTAAGCTGTATTGCCCAGCGGAAGCAAGCTGTGATGCTCAGCGGATGGCAAGCTGTGAGGCCCAGCTGATGTAGGCAAGCTGTGATGCCCAGCTGTTCAAGCTGTGAGTCAGCGGAAGCCACACTCGGTTTGAGTGTGGGGTGGATGTAGGTCTGCTGGACCGAACCACCTAAAAACCCATTGTGCAGTGGTTTGATATATTTATGGTTTGCTTCCGTTAGATGATTGATTAGGGGCGCACTAAGTGTTGGCTTTCTGGTTGAGCAGAAAAGTTGATTAGCTCTCTTAGAGTGTCTTAATCTGTTAAGTAATCGAAATTCAAATTGAGCTATAGTTCGTCTAACTTGTCTTGTTAGAGTGCTCACTGTCTGTTTGTTTAATTCCGCATCTGCTAATTAGTCTTCCAGATTTGATAAATCTGTCTAGTTAGCATTCTAAATAGTTAGTGAGCCTAATATTTTAATAGGGTGAAAGGTTTATAGGCCATATTCATTCACCCCCCCTCTGAATACTTGCACCGAACTCAACAATTGGTATCAGAGCGGGTCTCTGATCTATCAGATCTAACAATCTGCAGAGGATCCTGCTAGTGTTTGGTGCATTTCAGAGTGTGCTTTCTGTGTTCGTTGTTTTGATTCTCCGACTTAGTGCTTTGTCTTGCTTATTTGGTTTAGGTGCTTCAGTTTTTCTGTGTCTTCAGATTATTTGTAATGGAACCAATCGTGTTGAAGGCTGGCTCCAGCAAAGCAAATAGATCCAACCACAGTGGATCATCAAGCGAGAAAATCAGCCTGTCGCGGTCTGAAATTGATGGAGACCACATTGGAATGGTGATCAGTGATTTCAGGAAATTTCTGAGAAAAAGAGAAGGAAAGCTTGATGGTGGCAAAAAGCAAACAAGGTATAATTCTAATCCTGCCAAGATTGCTGACACTAATGTTTGCTACAAATGCAGGAAGGCTGGCCACACGAAGGATGATTGTCCAGAACTATCGAAACTCAAAGGGAACACATCGGACATTGATGAAGAAGGAGAAAAGTCCATATGCTTAATGGCCAACCGGGGAAGTGATGATGAGGAAACCTCATCTCAGGTAAGCTCCGAATCAGATGGATACACTTTTGATGAATTGATAGTAATGTATGAAGATCTGTTCAGAGTATCCAAGAAATTAAAATCTGAAAATAGAAGGTTGAAAAAGAGATGTGAACATATTAACTCTAATGTTTCCTGTGAAAATTGTCAAAGACTAAAAACATCTCATGATATGTGCTTAGCTGATCTGAATGTGAGTAAGGAACAAATTTCTTTATTGGAAAATAAAAATGATGAACTTACTGCCAAGATTTCTGAACTAGAAGATAAGCTGAATTCATTAGGAAATGATCAAATCTTAACTAATGAACTAGTTCAGAATGAACAAATAAGAAAAGAAAATGAAGAATTAAGGTTGCTAAATTCTGCCATGTCTGAGAGACTCTTAATGCTTGAAAAAGGGAAGAATTCAGTTGAAAATGAATGTGAGAGAGTGAGCACATTGATAGAAGAGATTGATAGCTACAAAGCCATTAATGTCTTACTTAATGAAAAGATCACAGATTTTGAAATACTCATTTCTTCTCTCAAAAATGAAATCACTGAACTGAACAATTCTCTGTCTGAGTCTCTTAAGAATAAAGAAAATTTGAAGGATGCTTTTAAGAAGAAAGTCTCTGATGGAGGCAGTAAACAGGAAGAGAGAAAAAGACAGTACACAACCTTTGTGTGTAGCTCTGACTTAGCCAGCACTTCAGGCTCTTCTTCAAATATGCATGCTAATCAGGAAAATAAGAAAACAAAGGAGAAAAGAAAAGTTTTGAAAAAGAATGATAACGATCAGCGTGCTAAGAAAGTTTAGGGCAACAAATATAGTGTCAAAAATGTCAAATGCCTTTACTGTGGAAAGTTTGGCCATGAGATGGCTGATTGTTTCGTGATGAAGAAGGATGAATTGAAGTATGATAGAATTCATGCTAGGAAGCCTACTGTAAAAAAACCTTCTTCTGCTCACACCAAAAGGCATCAATGTTTTTATTGTCATAAAATAGGTCATCTCATGCATGATTGTAGACAAATGAAATTAGATGATCTATCTGCTGTTAGAATGCATGATAAACTGTTCCATGCTAAAAATCATGCATCTCATAAAAAGAACATTCAATGTTTTCATTGTGGAAAATTGGGCCACATGGTTGAAAATTGCTGGCATGCTCAGGGAAAGAGATTCAATTCTAAACCTGTTAATTTCCATGTCAACAAAAGTATTCTTGATAGAAATGACATTGGCTCCAAAGGCAAGCACCCAAGGTGCTTCGAATGTGGGAGGCATAACCATACAGTCAAGGACTGCTGGTATGCTCAGGTAAACCATTTTAATTCCAAATTTGTTGAATTCCCTGCAAATAGAAATTCTCTTGGTAAAAATAAATCTGATTTTAAAGGAAAGACACTTGTATGCCTTGAATGTGGAAAACCTGGCCACCGAGCTTTTGAATGCTGGTGGGCAGGTAATGGTAAGTCAAAATTTCATGCATATAACAGAACATTTCACGCTTATGGTCATAGGTCTCATGCTGCTGTTGACATGCACCATAGGACCAGAAAATCTGTTATATCATGTAGATACTGTGGAAAGTTTGGTCATTCTATGAATAATTGCTATCTGATGAAATTTGATGATCATGTTGCTAAGAAAATGTTTAGAACACCTGATAGGGGTAGTGCAGGACCCAAGACTGCTTGGGTCCCTGCAAGATCATATTGATTGATATGTTGCAGGTGTGCCTTGGTGAGAGAAATAAAAGGGGTAATTTAGCCAAGGCACTCAAAAAGGAAGCCCTAGGATTCTACATCTCAGGTCAGTTCTGAACTTTGTTTTAAAATTCATCATCTGAATTTGTGAGTATGAAAAAATGTGAATTTCATGTTGATCTGCTTGTCTGAATTTTGATGATCTCTTCACTGAATTCAATTCTGAATATATTTGATGCTCTTTTCATGCTGTTGTTTGCACTAAATGAATGAGATGCTAGATGCACTGCATTTTGCACTAGGCTAAACGGTTCTTTAATGTATAGAGTCGATGCATGTGTTTTGTGTCAATGCATTGCATGCTTATTATTAAATGCATAACTTGCTGATTGTGAATGGTTCAGTTAGTACATAAAGTCAATGCATGTGTCTAATGTATGCATACATCATTTGCATGACTGTCAATGAAATTGTTCAATGCATATAGGACAGCTTTGCACTGTATTTCTTTGCATGACCACTTTGGTATATAAATGGTAAGTTACTAAAAGGCAGGGAAATCTGCCCGGAGGTTTCTACCATATGTGAGATGGTCTTTGAGACCAGGTTCTCCGCCTAGTACCAAGGGTCATGTCTTCATGTAGAACAGTGCACTGCATCATATTTTTGAAAATTTTGAAAAAGGATAAAAATGTTCATGACTAGGATGCATAAACTTAAATTGATTGCATAATTGCCTCATGTTTTATTGTTGCATAGTTTGCATATAGAACAGTGTGCTGCATAGCATATCTCTTGCATCATGATGTCAGGGGGAGCTGAGAGTTTAGTTCAATTCATTGAATCCTTGCTACTTCTCATTGTCCCCATTTAGTTCTTTCATATCTTTTGACATCAGATGCTCCTAGAACTCAATGCCTATTGCTATCATTTCCCTAACCTTCACTGAACAACAGTTCTGTATCTGGTTTAGTACATTGAGTTGTGATTATTTCAATTGTTCTTTTATAAGAATCACTCTTACAAATTGAAAGGAACTAAAGGTTTAACCTTTATAAATTGAAGAGTCAAATGTCTGCCTTCAGAATCTGAGATAAAAGAAAACTTTTATAGCTCTTAATCTTTGTCTCATGGTTAAAATAGAAAAGTTTTTTTTTTGTAATGCCTAAATGTGTTTAACTAGAAATACCTAGAACAGGCTAATAAGAATGTGTACTGATTTTTTAAACAATCACTCTAAAAGAAATCAGGGCAGCAGTAAATAAGAACATTAATGTTAAACTGAACACTGTGAAAGAGCAATAGCTGATTGCACTGAGAAACTGTGAACTCCTCCAAAGAAGCAGGAGAATTCACATGTCATGAGGTGCTTTAGACTATCTCTGCTCATAGGATCATATCTATAGGGGGAGTTTTCACCAAGTAACTGAGGGTACTGGCCACTAATCAAGGTGTACCCTTAATGTCAAAAGTGAAGACTATTCCTTGTGGGTCTTGATCTGAAATAGGTCTAGTAGTTTATGCCTAGTAACTGGGGGTACCTGCCTCTGATCAAGGTGTACACCTAATGTCAACAGCATAAATGCCACTGGTCTATTCACTTAGTTCAGTTTCAGAAAAAATTGAAAAATGAAAAACAAACTGCTGTAACCCTTTGAAATCAAAAGTCAATGAGTGAAAATTATTTTTATTAATACATATTCAAGTTGCCTTTCTTGAATTTTCTTGTTTAATCACAAAAGTGTATTATTTCTGACTTATCTATTAATACCATGTGCCTTAGATTCAGTGCTATAAATGGAATCTATAAACTCTTTTTTCAGGGGTTAGGTGTTTTACTCTAGATTTATCACGGTTAAACCTGAATTTTTGTCAAAATTATATGTTGCTGATTCTTATACTTTAACTGTTGTTTATAATCAGGCTTACTTTCTGAACCAATGATTCAGCTGTTGTCTAGTGACCCTTCTACCTTCTCTACCTTTGTTTATCTGTCCATATTCCTTCTCAAAGGGGGAGCAATTATTTAGGGGGAGAAATAGTTTAGGGGGAGTCATATCTTCAGGGGGAGCTTGCATGCATACTGCCATGTTGCACTCATGCTCATACTGATTTTTCTCTTTTTGATTATGTCAAAGGGGGAGAAAATTCTGTGTGTGACTAACTGTCACATTGTGTTGCCATCATCAAAAAGGGGGAGAAAGTTGTGCCCCTTAGGCGCAAGCATGTGCTATGTGTTTTGATGATAGCAATGCTATTTTATTTTGATGATAGCAACACAGTGAGTGCTTTGGATATTGTTTAGACAGCATCATGAAATGTGTTTTGATATGATGATGGCATGTTGATTTGAATGCATATGACTTATTATGTTCTATGGAGAATGCATGAGTGTGCCCTGTCTGATCTATTCATTGCTATAGTTTTTGCGTTTAGCATACTCTGCATCAGTGGCATTTGTTGTTTATATAGATGCATTGCATTCTGTCAGATGTCATGTTTCTGCATGTCTCACTTTGTGCATAGGCTAGACAGCATTGGCCAAGTCTATACATTGGCTATCGGTTGCAAAGTCTACACATCAGACTGCATTGCATTTGTTCATGGCTAAGAGTCTATACACTGGACTGTGTCATTGTGCATCATGCAAGTCTATACATTGGACTCTCATTCAAGCCTATACATTGCATTGGCTAAAGTTCGTTTCATTTAGAGTCTAAGACAATGTCCATACACTGGACTTGAAGTGTGTATATTGAGCGTCTCATTTAGCGTCTATGGAAAAGTCTACACGTTGCTACAGTAATGCAAGTCTATACATCGTCCGTCTCAGGCATTGTCTTAGGCTAAGTTTGTACAGCCTACCGTCTCATGTAGCGTCTTATGTTAAAGTCTGCACATCGCATGCATCAGTTGAATTAAGTCTGTACATTGCATCGTCTCTATCAGTGTCTCACCGGTCAAGTCTGTATAGACTTTAGCATCTCATGTTGCGTCTCATGAAAGTCTATACAACGCATCAGCATTTAGAAGTTTGTACATTGGCCTTTGCATTAAGCCTCAAAGTCTGTACAACCTTTCATGTGAAAGTCCATACATCGCCCTTGGAGTCCAAAGTCTATACATCGTGTTTGGACTAAGTCTGTACAGCCATTTACATAGTGAAGTCTACACATTCATTTGCATTGCATGAAGTCCATACAGTGGGTAAAGTCTGTACACTGTCCATGTTTCATACATCGTCAACTCAGTGTTTCATGTAGCGTCAACTCTGCAAGCGTGTACATTGCTTGGCTAAGTCTGTACACTGTAGCTCACATCTCTGTGAAGTCTATACATTGCTGATCGAGCGTAAGTCCATACATTCCAACCTTTTCCTACGTTCACTGCTTTAGCTTCACTCCAAGTCTATACATTGGACTGCTAATCTTTACCTACGTTCAGAGCCTCAAGTCTATACAGTGGTAAAGTCTGCACATTATGTTTTGAAGCTCAAAGTCTGTACATTGGCTTCACATCTTCAAGTCTATACACTGGCTTATTCTTCAAGTATATACAGCATGTCTTCACGTCCTAAGTCTATACATCGTTCCTCAAAGGCTAAGTGTATACATTGTCCATATTGCATTACATGCTTTATATCAAAGTCTGTACAGCATGCCTTGTTGTTCACAGCCTTCAAAGTCACATTGTATTGCGTCAACGCAGTGCATTGGCATGTAGTGAAGCGTCAACGCATTGCATTGTGCATGCCCTGGCAAAGTATATACATCGCTTGTCTTCATTTGAGTCTCACTGAAGTCTACACATTGGGGCAAAGTCTGTACACTGCATTCGCCTTCACAAGTATATACATCGCTTTAGCTTCGCAGAGTCTATACAAAGTGTCGACACCAAATTGATGAGTTTCTGTCTGACTGTCTGACAAGTGCCTCTGCTCGTGAAGCTTAAGGAGGGCACGTGATCCGAGGGGTGATCAGATGGTGACACGTGGAAGCACCCCATTACAGGATGCTGCCATGTGGATGAAGCTACCTCGGATCTGGCGAATTCCTTGGGCGGGAAAACGTGGAAGCCACGCGCCCAAGGGCTGCTGCTACTGCTATATATATACGAGCCTTCTTCCACTAAGGAAGATTGATCGAAAGAAAAGGAGCAAAGTCTATACATCCAGTCTGAGAGCAGCAGAGAGTATTAGATCTAGAGAAGAAAAAGAAAGAGAGTGAAAGAAGAGCAGAAGAAGAAGAGAAAGAAGAGAAAGAGAGAGATAGAGAGCTCGAGCTAAGAGAGAGAGTGAGATTGTGTTTGTCTGGCACTTGGATCAACTCCAAGCCAGATCTGCTCCATTCGAGAGCTACATTTCTTGTTCTTCATTTATAGCTTTTCGTTGCTGTCTTGTTCCTTCATTTGTTTTCTTGATTATACCTTTATTCAAGCTGTTAGTCAGCGGTTGTAGATGTGCTGCCTCTGGACAGGTAAAGCTGTAATCCTCAGCTGGTGAGACTTAGTCTCGGACGGGTTAAGCTGTAATCCCCAGCGGGTTCAAGCTGTGAGTCAGCGATGGCTAAGCTGTATTGCCCAGCGGAAGCAAGCTGTGATGCTCAACGGATGGCAAGCTATGAGGCCCAGCTGATGTAGGCAAGCTGTGATGCCCAGCTGTTCAAGCTGTGAGTCAACGGAACCAGGGTTTGCCGGCCCGGTCGACTCGGTCGACCCGGTCTCGGCTTGGGTCGGGTCGGGTCGCTCCCGTCTCGGTCCGACCCGGTCCGTCCCGTTCTAAAACACCACTTTATATATATATATATTATAAAATAATAAAATAAAATAGAAAAACACACATTATATATAAAATATAATAATAAAATAAAAGACTGACCCATCCACGACCCACGACCCGACCGACCCGGTCCCGGCCTGGGTCGGGTCGGGTCGTGCGAGTCAGTGCGAGACGCACCGGGTCGGCAAACCATGAGCGGAAGGCACACTCGGTTTGAGTGTGGGGTGGATGTAGGTCTGCTGGACCGAACCACCTAAAAACCCATTGTGTAGTGGTTTGATATATTTGTGGTTTGCTTCCGTTAGATGATTGATTAGGGGCGCACTAAGTGTTGGCTTTCTGGTTGAGCAGAAAAGTTGATTAGATCTCTTAGAGTGTCTTAATCTGTTAAGTAATCGAAATTCAAATTGAGCTATAGTTCGTCTAACTTGTCTTGTTAGAGTGCTCACTGTCTGTTTGTTTAATTCCGCATCTGCTAATTAGTCTTCCAGATTTGATAAATCTATCTAGTTAGCATTCTAAATAGTTAGTGAGCCTAATATTTTAATTGGGTGAAAGGTTTATAGGCCATATTCATTCAGCCCCCCTCTGAATACTTGCACCGTACTCAACATCTCTATGTGTGTTTAAAGGAGAAGCCCCTCGTACTTATATATATATGTGTGTGTGTGTGTCCTTGAAAGCCTATTTAACCACGTTAATTATTCTAGAGGGACTTGGCTTAAAGTCTTTTGGCCCATAAATAAAATTTGTAAAGCCTATTAATTCAATTAGGCTAGTCTTAACAATTAAATAGTTTAAACTCACTATTACTGATTTAAATATATTTATATATTATTATTGTTGAACTCATTTATTTATCTACCTTATTAAATTTTACCGTTGTCTCGGGTATCAAAGATAGGTTCGATCCGATGTAAGTTTCATTTATCTTCGTGAGGGACCATTCGTTAGCTCGTCGCATTTTATTTTTAAGACGAATATTCGAGTTTTCTTTCTATTTATAATCTTAAATATTCTTGATGCTTTATCAAGTTTAAGTCACAAATATATTATTAGATTTAAAGAACATAGTCGCTATTACTCAATTGTCTTTCAATTATTTGTTTTTGTTTTTATCTCTATTTCATAATTAATTTCCCAACGAATAATTTAAATTTCTTCTTGATTTAGATTTGGAATGAGATCCTTTAATATCTAATTATCTTTTAATCTTCCCGTATTATTCTCAATCACCCTATTTTATTTTATCTTTAATAAAAATATGTTGTTTTATTCCTCATAAAGTTATACAAGATTTCTAATTACCTTTTCTCTTTCTAAAATACATGTAATTATTTTTATTTTAACCTTTATAATTTACCGGACATTACAACCCCCTTGTGGTCCACGAGAACGTAGGCACCACCCTCATAGACTCGGTGGACAACATAAAGTCCCACCCAATTTTTGACCAATGTCTCTTTGGGGTTGGAGGCTATTACTTCTCTTCTTTTGACCATGACTAGGTCACCCTTCTTCAATTCTCGTTCCTTGCCCAACTTATCGAAAGCACGGGCCATGCAAGCTTGATATAGTTGAATGTTCTGTTGCGCCCGAAGGCATCTTCCTTCGAGCTCAGCAAGCTCCTCCAATCTTCTTTCCATGTTTGTTTATTCACCCTTGACCAGGCCTTGTTGGATGGCGACCTGGAGGGACAGAATTTCTAATTCAATCGATACTACTGCCTCTGACCGATATACCAGGGAGAACAGCGAGCAACTAGTTGGTGTTTTATAAACTGTACGATAAGCCCAGAGTGCCTCGTACATCGTCCTTTCTTCCTAGTCCCTTTTGCTAGAATTAACTGTCTTCGCTAGCAAGATGCAGAGGGTTTCATTAAATGTCTCAGTAAGCCCATTTGCTTGAGGATTGTAGGGGGATGATATCCTCCAATCAATTTTATACTTGTCGGCAAACCTGTGCACTTTCTGATTTCTGAAATGGCTGCCGTTGTCAAAAATAATTCGGCTGGGAACCCCAAACCGGAATATTATATTCTGATGGAAGAATCTGGCGACTAGCTCACCCGTTACTTCTCTTAGTGCCACAGCCTCCGCCCATTTAGAGAAGTAGTCCGTGGCCGCCAACATATATTTACATCCTGATGAAGATGCTTGTCACGCCCCGAGCGCGGAAGGAACCCGGTACGCGTGACGAGTTTATCTCGATCATGTCAATCAGAGCATAAGGAATTCGATACATAGACATAATGCACAAAGTAGAGACAATAAACCAAATCCTTTATTTCATTAATATCAGCCAATAACTCCAATGTATAACCATCATTACATAACTCACCGACTCATAATAATGATCCATTGAGAACTAGACTCAATAAAAAGAAAAAATACAATAATTGACTCAAGAAAGATGAAAAGGCTCGACTAGATAACGTCATTGACAAGCGGACAGCTCTACTCTCTTCACTCGTGTTCATTCCTATCCAAATGATCTTCATCATCGGAATTACTTGAAAAATAGGGGGAAAACTAGGGTAAGCGAACGGTCAGTAGGAATTATATCTCAAGATCAAGCTTGCTTTTAGTAAATTACATGTTACATGAACTATGCAAGTATAGTGATGCATGTACGCAAGATAAAGATGAGAGTAGAGTACCAAAAAATAATATAGATGAACTAGCAAGATTCTAAGATAATCATGTGAAGTATATCAAGATTGTCAAGCATTTAAATATCAAGTCATGTCATGTAAATTGACTATTATAATTTCAAGCAAGTAAATACCCATTCTGGGCCACGCAAGTCATGTCAAATCAAGTCAAGCACGAGATTTATGGAATGTCATAATCAAGCAAGTCATGCACTTTGGTGCAATGCACAAGTACTTTCGGGTGCTCCTCCCAAGACCAGATCGGGCCTTATATACACTAGCATTGAGTCATGTATATATTTTTAGACATCCACTATAGTTTATAGCCAATAGAGTTCTAAAGGAATAAGCCATTGTAGGATGATAAGGTAGATTTCACGGAATTATGAGTTCAAGGACAGAACTTGAACAAGGATGACATACCGATAAATCACACGAAAAATGATGACATATGATAAAACTGGGTAACTGGCATCCACTCAGTCACCATCAATTATAGAAACAACGTCCACTATAGTGGTCACTCATTCCTGTGAACAGTACAGGCACGAAGAATTCGCGACACTTCAAGTGGTTGCTCATTCATAATTAGTGTCTAGTGTAAGGTCGCTAAAAGAGTAAACTGTGCCCACTGACTGGCCGCCAATTCCTTTTGGCATCCAAGTCCTGGTCGTAGTTTCCAGATAGATAATCAGACTTCTTAAAGTGGCTAGAAAATAGCGCTCTAAGAGGGCTAAAGCATCACGTTTCTTCAGAGTGATGTAACAAGTAAGGGTTCCAGGGTTTTTAGGGTACAACCTACCTACTTTGTTGTCTTGAGGGAATCTAAGGCTAACGTAGACTTACGGAGGTCTCAATGAAGAAAGTATCAGTCTAAAGGAAGGAATATCCCGCGGAGGGTCCAATCATCACCAAGAGTGGAGTGTGTGATCGATAGAAATAAAACAGAGACTCCATCTACGGATGTGAGATGAGAGTGTCAATAGACCCGCGATATGGGCCAGATAATCAATAAAAATTAAGAGAGCAAGAATCTGTATCCAATCAGAAGTCGTTATATCTAGAAATAGCAACTTCTTGAATGATCGCTCAATATCGTTTTTAACAAAATTTCAAATAAAATACTAAGAATTAGCGACTCTATGAATTGCGTTAATTCTAGAATTTTTCTAGAAATTAATATAATTTAATTGTAATTAGCGACCGTATACAACGGTGCTCAATCTTTAAATAGCGTCTATGATTCTATCGCAGATTCATGAGTTTCCATTTAATTTTATTTTTTAAAGTTTTTTATAAATAACGCCTCCCCACAGGGGTGTTCATTTATTAATTGGCGACTGCATGACAGTCGCCCATTCTTTTACTGTTACGTGTCGGGCAGGAACGTGTACATACACATAATACTGTTTATTTCTTTTAACTTAGCATGAGTAGTAACACTTTGCTATTTACATAGAATTTTACAAAATTAAAGACATGGATAGCTAGAGAAAAATATGGAGGATCCAGAATCATGCTCATGCAAGAATTTTAACGTCGGGTTTCATGGATATTAAAATTTTAAATGTGGGTAATTATTAATTCTATTTATAGGAAATAGCGACAGGGATGTAGTCGTACATTAATTTGCGCCCTGAGGACTATCACTAATTCTAAATTTGCGACCTTTTCTTCGAGGTCGTTTATTAATAGACGGCCATGTCTTGGTCGTCATTTTCATATACAACAAGAACTCAAGAAAACTACGTAAAATTGAAGAATAGATGGCCAAGGGAACAAAATATAATAATGATCTTCATGAATCACATGCATGCAACCTATTATTAATCATCTTGGGCTTCAGTTCTTGAGAAAACCTACCTTGATTGATGATTTGAGATGACGGAAGAAGAAGAATAATAGAAATAGCAGCAGCAAGCAGCTACGACAAAGGGAAGAAGAAGATGAAGAAGTAGTCAGCAATAGCAGCAACTGTAGCTTCAACGCACGGTTATAGCCGCAGCAGGGACAATGAAGGAAGAAATAGTTCCTTCACTTCTCGTACGCAGATGAGAGAAACAGAAGTAGAGGATCTAGATTTCTTCACGATAGTAACGGCAGGAGAAAGTTGACGTTCGCTAGGAAGAAGAGGAAGCAGAGGAAGATGACGTCGACGCTTTTTCACGAACGTAGCAGCATGATGTTCTGCGGTTCACAAGACTTTGTATATTTATAGAGATCAAACCCTTTTCCTAGTGGGAATTTAAATTCCCACGTAAGAATCCTATTTGGTTTAAAGTTTCCCATACAATTCCCTTTCTTACCAAATACTCAGTCACTTTCCCTGCTAGGAATCAGAACCCTAATCTCCATGCAGTGTTTGAACGTGAGGATGTTTTGGGCTTTTGAAAACAACCCTTGTTATATACATATATGAGTATATACCCAATACTCCCTTAGACGTAGGAAAGGTTATGGGCTTTTGTTTATTAAGGTCCATTTATTTATATATAGGTTACGGTCTTCAATTGGGTTGAGGCTCCATTGGGGATGGTTTGTGAGTTGGACTATATATATATATTAAGTTGATCTCTTGTCCTATTTAATTGGAAGATCTATTTAATTTATTTAGGAAATTTTATTCCTTTTAATTATATCCCGGGTGCTACACCCTCCCCCACTTATATTAAAAGAATTTGGTCCCCAAATTCAATCTCATATAGACATGGAGGGTACAAAGTACTTACAATTTGAAATAAGTCGGGAATCTTTCCTTCATCGATTCTTCTGTCTCCCATGTGGCTTCTCATTCGAGATTCTTGTTTCATTGAATCTTCACCATAGGGATCGTCTTGTTCCTTAGCATGCAAACCTCGTGAGCCAGTATCCTTAAGGGTCTTTATTCATAAGTAAGATCCTTTTGTATCATCACGTCGTCATGTTCTATGACGTGAGATGGATCATGAACATATTTCTTGAGCATAGACGCATGTAACACATTATGGACTTCGGATAACTGTGGTGGCAAGGCAATCCGGTAGGCAACCTCGCCAACTCTTTCCAGCACTTCAAAGGGACCAATATACCTTGGCGTAAGCTTACCTTTAACACCAAATCTTTTAATGCCTCATCTTGGAGAAACCTTAAGAAAGACATGATCTCCAACTTGAAACTTGAGGTCTCTCCTTCTAGTATCAGCGTAAGTCTTTTGTCTAGACTGAGCCATCTGAAGTCTTTCTCTAATGATTTGAATCTTCTCGGTAGTATCCCTTACCATGTCCGGGCCTAGTAGTTGCCTTTCCCCAACTTTGTCTCAGCATATTGGTGAGCGGTAACTCCTTCAATATAGTGCCTCAAAGGGTGCCATTTGAATACTTACCTGGTAATTGTTATTATAAGCAAACTCGACCAGAGGCCAGTGATCATGCCAGCTTCCACTGAAATCAATAATGTAGGCCCGTAACATGTCTTCTACGACTTGATTCATTCTCTCGATCTGACCATCCGTTTGGGGATGAAAAGTAGTACTAAAGTTGAGTCTTGTCCCCAACGAATGTTATAGACCCTTCCAAAAATGAGAAGTGAAGCGCGGGTCTCGGTTAGACACGATTGCAACAGGAACTCCATGCAATCTAACGACTTCTTTGATATACAAGGCGGCTAGAACATCAACCGATCATCGGCTCTTTATAGGCAAGAAGTGTGCCGACTTGGTTAATCGATCTATGATGACCCATATTCCATCATGTCCACCTTTGGATTTAGACAAACCCATGATAAAGTCCATGTCGATATCTTCCCACTTCCACTTGAAAATGTCTAGAGGATGCAACTTGCCCGCAGGCTTTTGGTGTTTCGCCTTGACTTGTTGGCATGTGAGACAGTGAAAAATAAAGTCTGCTACCTCCCTTTCATGTTGGACCACCAAAAGGTCCGTTTCAAGTCCTGGTACATCTTGGTAGATCCGAGATGAATTGTGTATCTTGATCGTGAGCTTCGTCTAAGATTTTCTTCTTCAATTATGGACAGTACGGTACACAAGTCCTTTCTCGGAAGAATAATCTTCCATCTGATGCTAGCTTGAAATCATGTTGTTCTTTTAGCTTGTCCTTTATTTCTACTAGCACCGGGTCTTCATCTTGTAGCCCTTTGATTTCGGAAAGTAGATCCGGTTGTATCCTCATGTGTGATATAGTAACACACCTTTTCTCCTTGTCTGTGCTTATATCGAGCTTAGAGAATTGCTCTAGCATCTTCCACTCTTCGATCATATAGTTGGCCAATAATGCTCTCGACTTTCGTCTAAGGGCATCAGCTATGGAATTACCCTTTCCATGATGATATTGTATAGTAAAGTCGAAGTCCTTGAGATACTCTAGCCAACGCCTTTGTCTAATGTTTAATTCATTTTGGGAGAATAAGTACTTGAGACTCTTGTGATCAGAGTACACGGTGAGTTATTCTCCATAGAGATAGTGTCTGTAGATCTTTAAAGCAAATACTACCGCGGCCAGCTCTAGGTCGTGCACTGGGTAGTTCTCCTCCTACTTCTTTAACTACCGGGAAGAGTAAGCAATGTGATGGGGACATCAGAGCAAGACCACTAACTTTTTATTTTACATTTGAGTCCTTTTATTTGCATTTATATCCTTGGGAAAACATGTATGTAATTGTACGGCTTTCTAAGCCAATGTGTCATTCCCTAAGGATCTTTGGGTTTTTGCGCAAAAGTCCAGTAGGACCAGCAAGGGGCCCCCATCTCCTTTCCTATCGGTCCACCTAAGCTTTAGGGCCCATGTGGGTCCAGTCAAAGGTCCAAGGTGGGCTTCTAGATGGCTTGACCATTCAAGGGGACAATTGGATTAAAGAGTCTAATATTCCAACCCTTAAAGTCCAAGATGCTTCCCCCTTATAATATAGTTTATCCCATGTTGTATTTTTTATTTAATTTGGTCATTTGACCACATGGGAAAGAAAATTCTCTCTCTCCCACGAAATTCTCGGCCCCCCACCCCTTGCCATTCTATATATAAGCCTATGTATAGTGTCATTAAAAGTTTTAATGAAGAATTAAGCATTTTTGCTAAGAGCAAGCCCAAGGGCACCCCTTGTGTCTCTCCTCCCATCTTGCAGATAGATTTCTTCCATTCTAGGGTGTGAAGCCCTCTTCTTGGTGTGACTCCAAGAACTCCACCTCCGCTGGATGCGACTTTCGGCCACCGCCTTCCGTTCGTGCCGCCAACGCACCGCCTCCGCCGCTTCGCCAGAGTTTTATCTCCATCAGGATAGAACCCCAATCCTGAAATTCTAGTTATTTCTCTTGTTGTTAGGTCGAGCCCTAATTTTGAGAGTTTGTTCTGCTCGCCTCCCGTAACCTCCAGTTCAAATTCCGTGTCATTTGGACACCATTTGGTATTTTTCCCACATTTATTGTTCTTCCCCCTGTAATCTGCCATTCTGCAGATCTACGGGATAGAGTCACCTTGTTGTATTTTTCCCACCAACATATAACTTTCCAAAGAAATCACAAAAATTCTCAGGTGTGCCTCACATTTACCCCCTTCCACCATAATTTTCGTGGAGTCTATAAAAATCATTTCCCCTTCGGTCAAAGGTCAGTCTCAGGAAAAACACAGTCTGCCCTGTGTGTCTGTCAGTCCGGGTCAGAAAACAAAACAGTGTTACAGTCATTATCATCTTCAATCCGTTTTGTGGATGGAGCTGTGAGAAATATATGGTGTATTTATGTGAGTTCTCTTTCCCACGGTACCAACCACGTCTCGATCGGCCTCCGGATCTGAGCACCATAATTCTTGCCGCCGAGGCGCGCAATTCTGTTCTATGTGTAGATCAGAAAAATCAGTCCGGGAATAATTCGTGTAAAAATATCAAAACTCAACTTCTAGAACCGCCACTTCAGGGAGTCGATCAGGGATATCCCGCCATCGTCCCAGCCAAGCGGCACCTTTAGAAGACCTCAGGAGGGTGACATCCCTTTGGAATCTGTGCCTTGCTATCCAGCGAGTCAGAACCGAGTCGGCGCAGGACCGAGTCGGACCAGCAGACCGAGTTCACCCCGAACGCACCTCCAGATTGCTGTCCGTCAACCCAGGGTCGGTCCTCCCGGGCCCCACTTGTATCCCTTTACCTCCCTGCGTGGAGTGGGCAATAAAATTCACGGTTGTAATTAACTTTTTACTATTGTTATCGGGAGTTACCGTAACTGGCCGGGATCGTCTTCCCCACGCCCGGAGCGTGGAGGTAAACTCGCCCCCTCTCTTTATCGCATTTTGCTTACCTCGTATATTTTTGAATGCTGCTGCGAGTGTAGGTTTCTAGCTCGATATATATTGTTATCACCGCTGCGAGAGTGAGTGAGTGTACCGTCCCGTGACTCAACCCTAGTTAACGCGGAAAAGACCGATACCCGAGACTCACGACCGGTTTCTTAACTACGCCCGATCCCATGTTTCTCTCGCATAGGGACGATCGCGAGCTAGAGTCCCAGGTCGCGTGTCGTCCCACATCAATTTGGTATCAGAGGGCCAGTTGAGTCTAGGGTAGTCATTTGCAAAACTCTAAAAAAAAAGAGTCATTTAAGTCGAGTCTAAGTCTAAGTCGGTCTAAGTGTCACATTTGCATACCATTAATCGGTATATCAAAAGGTGTTGTCCGAACGTTAGGCTACGCCTATCGGGAAGGCCGCACACTTGCGCGAGTAATCTTCGGATCGATTAGCTCCGCCACGTACCGAGTCTTGGTTGTGTCTAGGTGTATAGTCGAGTCTCATTTCAACTTTGCATTTGCATCGCATTCTAAGTCATGTCTAGGTGCTTGCATTAGTTGGCAAAACATTTTACCTATAAAAACAAAAAAAAATACCCTTGCATGCCCATTCCTAAGGATCCATTCCCATCTTTTGGCAACTATGGCCAACCCATGCCAACCCGTCCAAGGAGATCGGTCTGTGTCCGAGTACATTCGGAACTATGATAAGTACCAGGTCGACTATGGAGTTGGAGAGGAGAGCACCACGATTGCCTTTCAGTTCCGGAGAGGTTTACGGCTTCACTTCCAAATTGAATGTCTTATCCGTGACGCATTCTTTTTGGCGCAGTCCTATAAGGTCGCTCTGGAGGTCGAACCATTTGAGTCCCGATTTTCTCGGTTTAAAGGTGCCCTTCGGCAAGCATATACCTCCCAGCCGAGTCCCGATCTGGTCGGACCGCCTACACCACAGCCTTCCCCACCTCAGTCGGGGAACCCCTTCCCTAGAGCTCCATTACCATCTACTTCCGATCTTTATTCGGAACTATCTCATTTGGAGCCACTTCATCCTGAGCCACCCGTGTTTCTAACGGGTACGCTTTTCATAGCCGAGCCGCTTCTTAGTTGGCTCAAGGATGGCTTGGTCCCACCTCCGTATCCACCCATGGACCCCACCTTACCGCTAGTGCCTGTCAACTCCTTCCACACTACATTCCGATCTAGTCACCATGTTGATACATTGGATGACCTTATTGTGGGATTAGACTCGCAATGGAAGATGACGCACTCATTGGCCCGAGGCTTCGACCAACCCACTAGTCTTAGCTTCACCCATCCGACCTTAGGGTCCATTACCTCCATGTGCACCGTGTGATGCGGGACGGACACGGGGACCGACTCTACGTGGTATGGACCTCGGACTCTAGATGCGGACACGACCAGCAACACATGATGGGAGAGACATTAGGCCCGACACGGAGAGCTCCTATGGGCTATACGTCGCTAACAGAACGCAAGCTCACTCGTCATCCCAAGCGAGGGAAAGCGCGGACCGTGCGCGGTTAAGGAACCGACAGAGTTCAAGGGTAGTCAGACTCAACTTCCGGACTCGGATCGAGTCGCGGGATGGGTCACTCTCACTCTCACAGCAGTGACATGGACACATGGGCTAGTACCTACATGCTCGGCAGCGGCCTAAGACCGTATACTAGCTAAGCAATGTAACGCCAAGGAGTTAAGACCTTTACCTCCACGCACCCGGCGTGGCGAAGACACCCCGGCTGACTTACGGGCCCCCGGTTAACATAATTCACAGCGGTACAAAGAGATTCAACCCACCCCACGCAGGGAGCTAAAAGGTCACATGTGGGCCCCGGGGATCACGCAAATCAGGTTGACGGGCAGCATCTTGATGTCATCTCGACGCGCCAAACTTCGTGTTCTCGTGCTTTCCGGACGGCGCAATCAATGGGCCGTGGGGCCCACACACTGTCCTGTCCTCCGGGTCTGGCGGGGTGGGTCCCACTGTAATGGGGACCCCTGGCAGCACGCTTCCCTGGACGGCGGTCAGCCAGCGACACTCACCGGAGGCCGGGTGCCCCGGTTCCCAAGTGGAGAGAGTGCTGTCCACGAGCTGATGTTGCTGTTTCAGCAGCGCACGCTCCGGCGAAAACGGCTGCTGCGATCAGCCACATCGCCGGAATGCGACGAAACCAGCGCCGTTGGAAAGAGGATTCGAAATCCTTCAATCTAGAGTCAGTGGACTCTTCTGAACCTGTGCGGACCTGGGCTTTAACTATTTTTCAATTCTCTGCTCCACAGCTCCCAAAATCTCAGATCAGCATATCAGTTTCCTATAAATGGCCATTGACCGCCTACGTACAGTTGGATTAAGACTTCGAGCTCATCTTAAAAGTTATAGGTAATCCAACCACGAACTAGGACTATTTTTAGAATTTTATTTGGAGGTGGCTACGATTTGTTATGATTTTTGGGGTGACTGGTGGTCGGATCTGGGAACAGGTGGACAGAATTGTAGATGGGTCTGAGAACGATTTTTAGAAAATACGAGATGGGCGAATCAAAAATTGAGAAACATTGTGCATGAAGGGGTTGATGGACGGAACCCCCAGTAAAATTGGGCGAACTAACAAAAATCAAAAAGTGGATCTAAGACATGAAACTCAGGACGGAGGTGAACCTGGATAGAACTCTGGCAGAACCGAAATGGAAGAGTGGATGAAAATCAAAAAATAGGAAACGTGATCTGAATGCTGGCCTGATTTTTGTGGGTGGAGAGGAACCTCCCAGGAACAACTCCTCCAAATTTGGTAGCCAAATGATCTCCGGGAAGACCTGTGAATTTTGAACAAGCTGCTGTGGTACTACGCAGGTAGAACTCCGTTGATGGCGATGGCGGTGCGGTGGCGGCTCGTGACGGCGGCGGCGATCGTCGGAACCGATAAACGAGGAGTCACACCTCAGAATGGAAACCTTCACAGCATCCAAGGGGGAGAGGGAGAGGAGAAGGGGGCACACCAAGCTGGAGCTCCAAGATTTTCTTCCAATTCAAATGGCATTAATTCAAGAAAATGGTAATTACATGCCTTATATATGACTCCCACCAAACTCATCCTCCACCGTTGGATCTAGGGGTTGGGGATGGATGGCTAGGATGGAGTTTGATCAAAATACAACAAAATATAAAACAAAAAGGGGAGGGGGGCGCACCTTGACCAAGGAGGGTCAAGGGGGGGACATGGTAGGTGGGGTTAGTGGCCTCCCATGTGGACTTTTCAAGTCCATTGTCCCCCTCCCTTGGCCCACCCTTCTAGAAGCCTCCATGGAGGGTTGACTGACCCCACAGGGGCCCTAGAGCTGAGGTGGCCCAATGGGAGTGGAGTGGGGGCCCGTGGGACCCAGGGATCCCCATTTTGCACATAAGCCCCTCGAACTATCTAAATTACACACTAACGAAAAGAAAATAAAATACATTACACACAAATAAAAATCCCCAAAAAATATGATAAATGCTATGACTCAGTGGGGAACCTCCAGACTGTCTCCGAGCCATAGGGATGCTGAGGTGGCTCGAGTCGTGCTCCTCGTGCGGTACCGGTGGCTCGCCGGCTCGTGTCTCGCATGCGCTCGGGTGTCAGCACCACCGTGGGTTGTGTCACCACGGAGATTCTTTTATTCCTTCCCTTGCCGGCCGAGCCCAAATTCATACCCTTTTGTCCGAGGGAGGAATCATACTTCTTACCTACGATCACCGTCCCACCCGCCACAATGCATGAAGGTGACCATCCACACCTTCAAGACTTCTACACATGGGACCGTGACTTGTGGGAACCCACCACAAGGGGTCATACCTTCTTTGATCCCTTTGACCCATTCCCTAGTGGCCCCCTTGACCAACCATATATACTTCACTTCTTCGAGGGAGTCCACTACCACACCCCTTCCCCACGGGCCGGGTCGTCTATACCCACCAAGCCCATTCACTTGCGGGATACACCATCATCTAGGGGAAAGGAAGAGGATGCATTTGGTACCCCTGGCCCTCCCACATCTAAGTCCAATATGCATGCATGGTCCACTTTAGGAGGTCTAGGAATTCCCCATGATGTCAACCTCCGGTTACGTCCGATGTATGCATGGCACATATTCGGGTGTCCTGGTCCACCCTCGCCTATGCGTAGGTCGGAGTAACATTAGGTTTGTTTAGGGTCTTTGTGAGTCTTTGTTTCGTTTATTTATCGTGTGTCTGTGCATACGTTGAGTCGAGTCAGTTTGTATGCTCACGTTGTTAGTCCCTTTCGAGTACGAGACTTGTCGGACTTTGGGATCGGTTCGACTTCATATCGGATCTTGTCACATAAGGGACAAGCCGTGATTCCTAGTGAGTCTTCGAGCCCCCTTCCCTCCTATGAGAGTGACCCCACCCCGGATTGTCCACCTCTAGCCTCCTCCCAGCAGCGTGTTCATATTGAATCTATACAGGATGAGCAGGTGTCGATTACTTGGAGTGGAGCGTATTCCGCACTTCCAGGTTCGGTGACGCATCCGCCAGAGCTACTCGAACAGCCGCACCCCTTACTCGACGAGGTCGAGTTCTTCCCACCTGGGGAGAATTGACGGGGACATCAGAGCAAGACCACTAACTTTTTATTTTACATTTGAGTCCTTTTATTTGCATTTATATCCTTGGGAAAACATGTATGTAATTGTACGGCTTTCTAAGCCAATGTGTCATTCCCTAAGGATCTTTGGGTTTTTTTGCAAAAGTCCAGTAGGACCAGTAAGGGGCCCCCATCTCCTTTCCTATTGGTCCACCTAAGCCTTAGGGCCCATGTGGGGCCAGTCAAAGTCCAAGGTGGGCTTCTAGATGGCTTGACCATTCAAGGGGACAATTAGATTAAAAAGTCAATATTCCAACCCTTAAAGTCCAAGATGCTTCCCCCTTATAATATAGTTTATCACATGTTATATTTTTTATTTAATTTGGTCATTTGACCACATGGGAAAGAAAATTCCCTCTCTCCCACGAAATTCTCAGCCCCCCACCCCTTGCCATTCTCTATATAAGCCTATGTATAGTGTCATTAGAAATTTCAATGAAGAATTAAGCATTTTTACCAAGAGCAAGCCCAAGGGCACCCCTTGTGTCTCTCCTCCCCTCTTGCAGATGGATTTCTACCATTCTAGGGTGTGAAGCCCTCCTCTTGGTGTGACTCCAAGAACTCCACCTCCGCTGGATGCGACTTTCGGCCACCGCCTTCCGTTCGTGCCGCCAACGCACCGCCTCCGCCGCTTCGCCAGAGTTTTATCTCCATCAGGATAGAACCCCAATCCTGAAATTCTAGTTATTTCTCTTGTTGTTAGGTCGAGCCCTAATTTTGAGAGTTTGTTCTGCTCGTCTCCCGTAACCTCTAGTTCAAATTTTGTGTCATTTGGACACCATTTGGTATTTTTCCCACATTTATTGTTCTTCCCCCTGTAATCTGCCATTCTACAGATCTACGTGATAGACACCTTGTTCTATTTTTCCCGCTCACATATAACTTTCCAAAGAAATCACAAAAATTCTCAGGTGTTCCTCACATATACCCTCTTCCACCATAATTTTTTTGGAGTCTAGAAAAATCATTTCCCTTTCGGTCAAAGGTCAGTCTCAGGAAAAACACAGTCTGCCCTGTGTGTCTGTCAGTCCGGGTCAGAAAACAAAACAGTGTTACAGTCATTCTCATCTTCAATCCATTCGGTGGATGGAGCTGTGAAAAATATATGTTGTATTTATGTGAGTTCTCTTTCCAACGGTACTAGCCAGGTCTCGATCGACCTCCAGATCTGAGCACCATAATTCTTGCCGCCGAGGCGCGCAATTCTGTTCCATGGGCAGATCATAAAAATCAGTCTGAGAATAATTCGTGTAAAACTATCAAAAGTCAACTTCTGGAACCGTCACTTCAGGGAGTCGATCAGGGACATCCCGCCATCGTCCCAGCCAAGCGGCGCCTTCAGAAGACCTCAGGAGGGTGACGTCCCTTTGGAATCTTTCCTTGCTATCCAGTGAGTCAGAACCGAGTCGGCGCAGTACCGAGTCGGCGTAGGACCGAGTCAGACCAGCAGGCCGAGTTTGTTGGATTTTCCAGCGTCTCCCTTAGGGATTTGCTGTTCCACGTGGATTTGGGGTCCACGTGGGGCATCGGTGCGTTGGCAGCCCATCCCGCCGCATGGATTATGGGGTCCATGTGCGATGCCCCACATGTCTGCCCACATCACGATAGTGTGGGGTTCTGCAATGCCATAAGGAAATACGGTCCGCCTTCGCTACCAGCTCGAGCTTTTAGCGCAACGGTTGGGGCATGATCCTGTAAACATAGTGTTAGGACAGATGGTATGCTCTGATACCAAGTGTTAGGATGCGATATACGATCTAGAGGGGGTGAATAGATCAGTCACCCAATTAAAACCAACAACAACAGCTCCGAGTGCGGAATTAAAACAAGCTGCTGTTGGACGACAAAAGGATAAACAACACTATCAATGAAAGCCGACCTAACAGATCTAAATCAAGACGGTCCTAAGCATTCATCTACTACGGATCAAAGAAATAAACGGGATGCACACAATCCATACAGTAATTGCACAGTAGTTAGAGATTTTTAAGGTGGTTCGATCTCAAACCCGAGATCTACGTCCACCCCACACTCCAAACCGGAATGTGGCTTCTACTGCTGATACACAGCTTCGCTGATCCACAACTTTGGGGTCAAAACCCTATAGATCGCTGGGCGTTACAGCTTATGCCGTCCAGAGGAATCCTCCTCTGTAAACCGCTGGGGATTTACAGCTTTACCCGTCCAGAGGAATCCTCCTCTGCAAACAGCTGAGCTTCACAGCTTGCTCCGCTGACACACAGCTTGGAAACGCAGTTTCAGAAACGAAAAAGAAAACAAGCGAAGAAACAAATGAACCCACTAGGGGAATGTAGCTCAACACTGAGCAATTTCAGCTCCGGTTCTGAACCGAGAGACTGAGAAACAAGCACTCATAGTATTATCTCTGACACCTCTCTTTCAACTCTCTCCTTCTCTTCTTCTCTCTTTCTTCTTGTTCTCTTCTCTCTGGATCGTGCAAGCTCTCTCTGCTTCTGCTCTTTCGAAGTATGTTCACGATCACATTTCTCCTGAGGAAGAAGCTTCTTATTTAAAGAGCAGTAGAAGGATAGGGCATGTGGTCACCACAATTCCCGCCTAAACACCTTCCTCACGTGGCGGCATCACAGCTTAGCTGCTTTCCACGTGTCACGATCCTGGCATTTTCTTCAATCTTGGATTACGTGCCCTTCTTAGTCTTTACGAAAAGGCACCTGTCAAGGCATCAGATATAGGTCATATTCAGGCAATTATACGATATAAAAAAGGAGATTGCACATAGTAGAGATTTTGATGCACGGACTCAATTGTGGTGTTCACATACACATGCACAGACTCAATCGTCTCTTCAAAAGCAGATGCACAGACATGGTTTCAACACAAAACCTGCGGATACATTGGCTGGGTGTGTGCAATGGGCAAGTATTGCACTGACCTGATGACTTGCCACTGAAGACGTTGAGCTTGCACGGACTTAATGTGTAAAAGGTGAATGCATGAACATCTATGCACCGAGTTAGCTAAGACATATTGCACAGACTCTAAGTGCTTGGTGCAGAGGTTGCACCGACTCGGTGGCGTGCATCGAGAAGAATTGCACCGACTAGTCATGTGCATCAGCGAGGATTGCATAGACTTAATGCAAAATTAACCATGTGTTGCACCGACTCTATTCAATGCACAGACTAAGATACACACACCATTGATGTGATTGTCTGACATATGAATGCATCAAAATACTTACACCATCATATATAGAAATAAAGTCAACTAAGTCACACACCACTGTTGCTAATCATCAAAACAACTATTGTCAATCATCAAACCATTTCATCACAAAGCAGTGCACGAACTGCTTATCAACCCAAAGGAGTCCCAACAATCTCCCCCTTTTTGATGATGGCAACCCATAGAATGAATACAATGAGATGATGTATTTTGATGAGACATGAATGATAATCAAGTGTCATGCATGCAACTACACAAGATGCACAGACTTACTCCCTGAGTGAGTCCTTTGAATTTTCCCCCTGAATATCTGACTCCTACCCCTTGAACATAGACTCTTCCCTTGAATATCTGAATGCAAACACACATTCTCACCCTTTGCCATTAGCAAATAAGGAGGAAGGAGGAGGAATGAATCGAGCAAATGGAGTAGGAACAACATTCTATGTGACAGTTCAGAATGTGAGCAAATTATGGGGCAACCCTTAAGTCATATGAATCGAGCAATGGGCTTTCTTGATTAAAGTCAGGTTTAACAGTTATAGAAGGTATAGTAAATTTATTGACTTTCTGAAATAGGGTTATATACTCCATTTATAGCAATGAACCTGAGTCACATAACCATAAAAGTCTAGGTCGAGACAACACCCTACTTCTTTCAGAGAAAGTGAATAGCTAGGAAAGTTACTTGAATTTGTATTGAGGTTAAACAATTGACACTCAATAACTTTTGTTTTTCCAAGGGTTACATCAATTTTCTTTCATGAGTTTCAGAAATTTGAACTTATTGAACAGACACGCGTCATTTATGCCGTTGACATTAGGTGTATACCTTGATTAGAGGCTAATACCCCTAGTTTTTTTTAAGTAAGCACCAGCCAACAAAGTCAGTATCCAGTCAAGTGCACCATCCCCCAGCAGGAGATAATGTTCTCACTTCCCCAGACTGACTGTGTGGCCAAGAAATTTTATTGATATATTGAACGAATATAATATCACCGGGGCATACCCCTGACTATCGCTATGACATCCAAGAAAGGATAAAGAGACAAAAGTCCAAAACCAAAAACTAATTACATTTCTGGATAGCAGGGAGACCCGCTTTATCCACCCTTAAGGCTCCCCTGGCCAGCCTAGGGAGCTCACAATTACGAGAAAAAATACTATTGGTTTGATTATCACAAGCATGGGAGGCCAAGGCATCAGCCACTTGGTTGCCCTCCCTATATATATGCTGCACAGAACAACCACACTTAGTAATAAGATCAAGAATTCCCTTCCACCAAGGAAGAACATTCCAACAAGGGGCCACCCCTTTCCGGATTGCCTCTACTAGCACTGCACAGTCACTGAAGATGAGCTCCACCTGAAGACCACCAACCAACGCCATTGCTAAACCATCATGGAGCGCCCTAGCCTCAGCTAACAGACTTCGCCCATGACCATAATGAAAGGCAAAGCCAATTATCAAGTTACCAGCTAGGTCACGAAAGCACCCTCCTCCACCGCTCATGCCCGGGTTACCTTTAGAAGCCCCATCAACATGCAGCGTAATTTTGGACAATGACAGCTTACTCCACACCATAATGGGCATTCTCTGAGCGCACCGTGGATAAAGATGGAATTGAGCCAACAAAGTCCTTTGTAAGCTAGATAAGGTAGTATGAAACAGAATTCTATCCAGTGAGAAAGTGATTGCATCATAAATTCTTCTTTTGATCAAACTAACAGATAAGGGAGTATTATCAAATCTGGCAGAGCATCTAGCTTTCCATAATTCCCACATTAAAAGAACAACAGCATACATACCAATGAAACTAAGAGCAGAGTCCAAACTGGTACCTGCCAGTAGGTTCCAACAGCGGATGGTGATATGCTCACTAAGGTGAATCTTTGAGCTAATTAAAGGCCTGACCCATAACCACAGTTCAGCTGCCAGCTCCGCCTTGATAAACAAGTGATTAAGATCCTCAGTGTCTGGCTATGGACAACAACTACATTTAGAAACCATAGGAATCCCACAATCTGCCACCCTACTGTCAACAGGCACTGCACGGTGGATTAATTTCCAGAAGAACATAGCAGGCCTAGGAGCAAGGCTAGAATGCCATAGATTAGCCCAGGGACCTCTAGATATACCCGATGACCTTAAAATTTTACCAACTGATTTAACCGTAAATGACCCTCCAGCTGTGGCTGTCCACACACATAAGTCCTCCTCATCCCTTAACTGAATATTGGGAAGGCCTGTAGAAACCAGATTCCATGCTTCATGATGAGGGTCTAACATGACATCCCTGACAGTGGTACCCGGCCGAGTCAGAATTGAGCTAAAGTCAGCTTGCAAAATAGAACTGATCAGAGGACCTTGACCCGTCCAGTTGTCCTTCCAGAAATCCACACCCCTTCCATTACCAATAAGCCATCTGGAATTTTGAATGATCAGGTCTTTCGCCTGCTGAAACATATGTGATGGCATACCAACAGGGAAGGCCTTAGAACAATCAAGGAAATTTGTCTTAATGAATCTGCTACGAGCATAGGAAGACCACAGAGAAGATCCATGAATAATATTCCACAGATTCTTAGTGGCCAGTGCAAGCTGAACCGGCTGGAGGTCCCTAATAAACAAGCCCCATTCTGTCCGAGGCTTTAGAATATAGCTCCAGGCTACCCAGTGACGGCGCCTCTGACCTTCAGAGCCCTGCCAGAAGAAATTAGCACAAATTCTGTCAATACCTTTAATGATAGCTTTGGGGAGAAAACAAGCCGAGGCCAAGTAAACAGGCATGCTCCGAAGAACAGAGTTGATGAGGATAACTCTCCCTGCCTGAGAAAGGAAATTAGACTGCCAACCCTCCAATTTCTTTTGAACTTTTTCCACCAAGAACTTAAAATCCGCACAGGTATATCTACCTTTCTTAATGGGAACACCCAAGTAACTGAATCCGACTTGAAATTTATAACCTGTCATAGAATGGATGGACTGCTTAAGACCAGAGGGAGCTTTAACTGAGACAGTAAAACCACTTTTACCAGAATTAACCTTTTGACCAGAGCTATTTTCATATCTTCTAGTGAACTGCTGAAAGCAACTAATATTCTGCTTGCTGCCATTTAAGAAAATCAAAGTATCATCAGCATACAGGAGATGGGAAACTGGAATCACATTCCTAGGTCCATTGAAGCCCTTTAGAGTTCCAGACTGAAATAGGACAGTAAGACCCCTGCTCAGCACCTCCGAGGCTATAATGAATAAGTAAGGGGCAAGAGGATCACCTTGGCGAATTCCTCTGCTAGATTTAAAAAAACCTGCCAAAGATCCATTGAAGTTGACTGAAAACCAACAATTTGAGAGAATCATACCAATCAGGGAAGTAAACCTGTTGTTAAAGCCAAATTTCTTCAAGATAGCTATGATAAAATCCCATTCCATTCTGTCATAGGCCTTAGCCATGTCTAACTTGAAGATGACATTATGACCCCTAACCTTCCTGTCAATGTCCATCATCATTTGCCTAGCCAAAGCAATATTGTCCAAAATATAACGACCCTTAACAAAAGCCCCTTGTTCCTTAGATATGATGTTGGGGAGAATAGTAGCCAGCCGCTTGGATATGATACTAGAAATAATTTTGTAGGAAAAATTGCAAAGACTAATAGGACGGAATTCACTAAAAAACTTAGGCTCCTGCACCTTAGGAATAAGGGCAATAATAGAGGAAGAGATACCTCTGGGAATAGGGAAACCCATGAAGAAACTTTGAGTTGCTGCAATAACATCTTTGCCAATAATATCCCAAGTAGCTGTGTAAAATTCACCTGAAAAACCATCAGGTCCTGGAGAGCTTGAACCCTTGAGGGACCATACAACACCCTGGATTTCCTCACCATCAGGGATAGAACAGAGAACAGAGTTCTGATCAGCATTTATAGAATGAGGAATACAGTCCAGAAGGGATTCATCTACATTATATTCCTCAGAAGAAAAAAGCTCCTTAAAATACTTCTCAGCATGCCCTCAGAGAATATCCTGATCTTCACACCAAACATCAGACTCCTCCAGCTTAAGCCTCCTGATGTAACCCCTTCTTCTATTACATTTAGCCATAGTATGATAGAAAGAAGTATTCCTATCACCACTCGCAATCCAATTGAGCCGGGACTTCTGATTCCAAAAAAGTTCCTCCCTTTGAAGAGCTTGTCACAAAGCTGCATTTGTTGCACTTAAGGCACATCTATTAGCATCAGAGGGATCCAGATCAAAAGCAGTCTGCTGTAACTCCATATCTGTTTCAGCTTTTCTCACATTCTGAGCAACATCACCAACAACATCTCTATTCCACTTCTTAAGAACATTCTTGACTGCCTTCAACTTATTGGACAAGTTGACCATAGCATTCGGATGACCCTGAAACAGATCCCACACCTATCGAATAACTTGTAGGAAAGAACAATGGGAGATCCACATCTTTTGGAAAATAAACCTGGAGGGCTCAGAGGTAAAATTATCATTCAACAGCAACAAGGGAGCATGATCCGAGGGACCCCTCGGAAGGTGCTTAACAAATAACTGAGGCAGAGCTGACAAGCATTGACTGTTGATAAAAAACCTGTCCAATCTGGCTCTGATGTTAGCAGAACCAGTTCTGTTATTAGACCAAGTCATACCCATCCCAGAACAACCAACATCTAATAACCCTGCTGAGCAGACAAAAGCATTAAATTCAGTCATGGAAGCTAAAGCTGGGACAGCCCCCCCCCATCTTCTCAGAAGGTCTCAAAACACAATTGAAATCACCCCCTACAACCCAAGGAGTAGAGATCGAAGCAGCAAAAGAGCTTAACTCATTGAATACATCCAATCTTTGCACTGGACTACAGGAAGCATAGACAAAAGAAAAGTAAGCAATAGTAGCATTTCCAGACTTCAAACCAAGAGTAACTTGTTGAACAGAAGAGGAAATATATTCCAAGTTACAGCTGTCATGCCAGAACAACCATATTTTAGAATCAATTGAAGAATTAACAACAAATTTGGGCAAATTGATATATCTCCCTAACTTCAAGGCTTTATTAGCCGAGAGCATCGGTTCACTAATAGCCACCAGCAAAGGCTTAAATTTGTGCACAAGTCTCTTAAGACTTTCACGGGAGCTTGAGTTACCAACTCCTCTAATATTCCAAACCAGAATGGGACTTATCATTGAGATGGGGGTCTTGAGTCTTCAGCAGATGTAGCTCTAGATCTTGTCACCATGCACCCTTCTTTGTCCAAACGCCTGCTAATTGCACCCCTACCTAGACCACAGGTCTGCATTAGAGAATTATCCAAGAATGCCCTATCAGCCACAGCCTTGCCAGCTTCATACACCTTCGGCAATTTGACTTCCACCTTTGCCTGATTGTGTGAGCAAATGTCAACTGCAATCACTGGTCCCTCCAGATCAAAGTTAGTAACAGAACCATCACAATTTAGATTGGCCTTGCCCTTATCATCCTGCACCGGACCTCCCAATTCCCCCTGGGAGCCTATTTGGTTTGAAGGAAGCTCCACTACAACGGATGAGGAGCCTGGATCAGACACGCCCAGCTCCATATTAGCAGCAACAGGCTTACTACTGATGGGCCTTTCATTGACAGCAATATCTAACGGGTCTTGAAACACACACTCATCCACTGAATTAAGAATAGCAAATCTGTTCCCCTCAGGGGACTTAGGACGAACAAGTTGCAAGTCCATTTTACAGGGCCTATATTCAGCCTTACGAGCCTTAGCTGGGGCAGCAGATTGGGCAGGAAAGCCCTTGATACCAAGCTTCTTCCTACAGCTGGAATCATCATGACCAAGCTTATGACAATATGAACATAGACGAGGAACACGATGATAATTGACATTCTGCCAAAAGCCCTGGCCAGCCAAATCTATCCACAATCTTTCCTTCCACTGAGCAGCCAAGTCCATTTCTACACACACCAAGGCCTCTGCAGTGTCGGACATAGCCAGAGTTCTCTCATGGATACGAAGGACATTACCAAAGTTGCCAGCAATAGATCGAAGACAATCTTCATGGTACAGATTAGCAGGTAATTCCGAAAACTAATCCACACCGGAACCAACGGCGGATCAGAATCAAAATCGAAATCCTGTGTCCATCGAAAGAATCGGAACAAAAAACCTTTGATATAAAGATTTTTCTGCATTAACAGCTTCATGAAATCTGTCTCGCATTCAAACCTTAACAATAGATGTCGCTGGTTGAGTCTGCTTACCACAAAGTCTGAGCCAAGGGAGAGCCTCTGCTAATACCCCTAGTTACTAAGCATAAACTACTATATCTGTCTCTGATCAAAAGCTACAGGGATAGTTTGTACTTTTGACATTAAGGGTACACCTTGATCAGAGGCCAGTACCCCTAGTTACTAAGTGAAACCTCTCCTATAACTTTGACCACATGAACAGAGTTAACCTGAGTCACTTCATAACTTAAGGTACTCTCCATTTCTTTGATGGAGACCTCAGTTTCTCAGTGTAACTCAGTCATTGCTCTGCCACATTGTTCATTTTTTTTTCTTTAATGATCTTATTGTTGCTGCCCTTATAACTTTTAGGGGTGCCTTGTTTAAGAACAATACAAACTTTAGTTTTCAAACCTTAGACTTCACTAAATCTGTCATGTTCAGATAATGTGAAGACCTGTTCTATTATAGCCATGATATAGAGGTTAAGAGCTATAAATATTTTCTATCACCTTATTTTCTGAAGACAGTCTTTTGAACTCTACAGCCTATTAAAGTTAAACCTTCAGATCATTCAATGAGCACATGTGATTCTTATAGCAGAAGAGTTGTAATAATTGCAGCTCACGACAATAAACCAATTACTAGACTGTTATTCATTTTGAGTAAAAGGAGTGGACATTAAGGAGCAAAAACAACTCAAGAGTTTTCAAAGAGAGAGAAGAGGTTGAAGTTAGTTCAGATATTGCTATCCTCCCCCTGACATCAATATGCATTATCTTAGATATGCAATAGACACACTTTGCACCGACCTTATCCTTCACGAGCAATGCAATTGCACTGACCTTATCATGCAGTTTGGATAAAAGATGCACCGACCTTCATGCTACAAACTTACATTATGCAAGACATGCATCGACATTAGCGTACAAAATGCAGACAATGCACGGACTTATATGTATGTGTGGTATGGATATGCACCGACCTACATGTGGCTAGAATGCAATATGCACCGGCCTAAAGACATACAATGACTTATGCTTCATGCAAAGTATGCAATGACCTGAGTGGTCACACATTGCATAGGCTAGGTGCAATACGTGCATCAAGACTCTGTGCAACTCATACACAACCATCATAAAAAGTCTGTGCAAGACATCAAATAACTGAATACTCAAGAATCTTCTTTATTCAACTTTTTAAGGAACAGGCTGACACAATCACCTCAGAACATATCAACACACAGCTCAAGAATGAATTTTATTCATCATTTTCTTGTAGAAATTTACACAGCCCCAATTCTCATCTTAGATATTTAAATCTTTCATTTCCAAGGGGTTTAGTAAAAATGTCAGCAGTCTATTTTTCAGTTTCAACAAATATTAATTCAATTTCATTTTTACTTACAGCATCTCTAAGAAAGTGGTGTTTTATTTCAATGTGCTTAGTCCTAGAGTGATGAACTGGATTTTTAGTTAGGCAAATATCACTAGTATTATCACATAAAATTGGAATGCACCCCAATTTTAACTGATAATCTGAAAGCTGGTGCTTGATCCATAGTACCTGAGCTGCACAATTTCCTGCAGCAACTGTGTGTTGCTTCTTAGAAGCCCAGGATACTAGGCAGCCACCTAGAAATTGGCAATGCCCACTAGTGCTTTTCCTATCTATCCGACACCCAGCATAGTCTGCATCAGTGTATGCCAGAAGCTCTAGCTCACACCTAGCAGCGTACCAAAGTCCAAGTTCTTGAGTGCCTGATAAATACCTAAAGATCCTTTTCACTGCTCTAAGGTGAGACTCCTTAGGACTAGCTTGAAATCTGGCACATAAACACACTACAAACTGTATATCAGGCCTAGATGCAGTAAGATATAAAAGGGATCCGATCATACCTCGATACAGCTTTTGGTCCACTGTATTACCTTTGGAGTCTTCATCAAGACTTGTTGAAGTACCCATTGGTGCGGCAATTTCCTTGAGATTTTCAAATTTGAACTTCTTCAACAGATCCCTTATGTACTTAGACTGGGTGATAAATGTTCCATCTTTTGTTTGAGTCACCTGTAGTCCAAGAAACAATTTTAGCTCACCCATTGAGCTCATCTCAAATTCTTGTGTCATTAGTTCAGAAAATTCCTTACACAATTTGGGGTTAGTTGACACAAACACAATGTCATCCACATAAATCTGAACAAGGAGAATGTCTTGATGACTTACCTTGGTGAACAACGTTTGGTCAACCTCACCTCTTGTGAACTTCTTCTCGGTAAGGAATTTGCTGAGCCTGTCATACCAAGCTCTAGGGGCTTGCTTCAAGCCATAAAAAGCTTTATTTAACTTATAAACATGATTAGGAAAATCTAAGCATTCAAAGCCAGGAGGTTGTCTCAAAAAGACATCCTCTTTTATTTCCCCATTGAGAAAAGCAGATTTAACGTCTATCTGTTGGAGAGTTATTCCTAATGAGCATGCATAGGCCAAAAGTATCCTAATTGCTTCTAACCTGGCTATAGGGGCAAATGATTCTTCAAAGTCAATTCTGAATTCTTGATTGTACCCCTGAGCAACAAGTCTAGCTTTATTTTTAACTACATTACCTAGCTCATCAGTTTTATTCCAAAAAACCCATTTTGTTCCAATGACAGCCCCATGATCAGGAGGTGGTACCAGATGCCATACCTTGTTCCTGTCAAACTGATTAAGCTCTTCGTGCATGGCATTGATCCAATGCACATCTTTGAGAGCACTATCAATGGTTTTGGGTTCAACATGAGAAACCAATGCATATGCATTTAATTCATTTTGAGCTCTAATGAAGCCTCTAGTCCTAGGGGGTTCATGCAAGTCACCAATGATATTTTCAATAGGATGATCTCTTAAAAATCTGACATTTATAACTTGGTTACCTTGACCTTCATTTACCTCCCCCTGAACAACAGGCTCCTCTGCATTGACTTCTTCAGCTTCTTCTTCTTGGTCTGATTGATCTTCAGGTTTTTCTTTCTTAAGAATTTCTCCGTCATCTTCTTTCCTGCATTGACCAACCTCAAGGTTATTTAGGGACTCATCAAAGATAATATGTGGAGATTCCTCAACAATTTTAGAGTTAAGGTTGTACACTCTATATGCTCTAGTGTATTCAGAATATCCAAGAAAGATTCCTGGATCACTTTTAGGTTCAAATTTATCAAGATCTCTTTTATCATTAACATGAATGAAACATTTACAGCCAAAGACCTTGAAATAAGCAATTCAAGGCTTCTTACCTTTCAGAATCTCATAAGGAGTTTTCTGAGTGAAAGGCCTTACCATGGCTCTGTTGATTACATGGCATGCAGTATTAACTGCCTCTACCCAAAATTTTCTTGGTAAGCCACCTTCAACAAGCAGTATACGGGCCATCTCCACAAGTGTCCGGTTCCTCCTCTCTACTATTCCATTTTGCTCAGGTGTTCTTGGGGAGGAGAATTGATGAGTAATCCCATTGTCCCTGCAGAAGGTTTCAAATTGTGAGTTTTCAAACTCACCTCCATGATCAGACAGAATATTTTTAATCAAATGTTCATTTTTCTATTTGATATTTAAATAGAACTCCTGAAATTTAGAAAAAGCATCATTCTTATGAGTGATGAAAAATACCCAAGTATACCTAGAGAAGTCATCAACTAGGACATATCCATATCTCCTCCCTGACAAGCTGACTGATCGTGTGGGTCCAAATCGATCCATATGTAACAGCTCATAAGGTTTGAGGGACATGTTTTCAGTTCTTGATTTAAATGACTTTCTTATCTGCTTTGACTGTGTACAAGCATCACACACCTTATTTTCCTTCTTAAAAGATATTTCAGGGAGTCCTCTAACCATGCTGTGTTTATTCAATTTGTGTAGGACAGTGTAGCTAGCATGGCCTAACCTACGATGCCACAGAAAAGCTAAATCCTCTTTATTAGCAGTGAGGCATAGGTTAGAGTGTGCAATATCATCTAGATTTATCATGTAAATATTATTTGGAGAGGGGGATTCCTGCAGCCCACTCAAAGAGCAGACCCAACTAGGCCCAACAAGACCCAACGAGGCAAGCTCGCCCAAGTGACAGCCCACAGGGCCCACTCAGAAAAGCCCAATAAAACAATGCTCGAGGAAACAACTCTCCTAGGCGGCCCCAAGGCTCGGAGAGCCCGAGCCTCGGTCAGGTCACAGGAAGACCCGCGCACGAGCTACCCCTCCGCCCGAAGGGGGGAAGCACTAGCCTGTCTATCCGACCCATCTCCTCACCGAGCTAGGCCTATCGCCCGATAGGGCCGGCCCCCTTAAGCTCGGGATGACCGATGAAATATTAATCATTGCAGCCGTTAGAGTCCACAGCGGGCCAAACGCTAAGAAGTCCAGGAGCTCCGGTTTCCCCGCGAGGATAACACCCCCATGATGAGGTCATCAAAGCCCACGATGAGGACGTAACCTCCACCGGAGACCTCTCAGCTTGCAGGACTCCAGAAGGTGGCGCACTATAAAAACCTGGGATACCCTCCGGTGAAAGGCAAGTCAAGAAGGGTATGATTCCACCCCCAAACTCCTGAGCAAGGACCACTTCACCCCATTGGTGGAGAGGGATCTCGCGCCCTCATCTCCCCCTCCCTATCGCTGCTCCCACCATTGCTCTACTGACTTGAGCGTCGGAGGATTTTTCCCCAGGGAATCCCCCTGGGCCCTCTGACCCATTTCCCTGTCTTGCAGTTCATCATCTTGGTGATCACCAGCCAGCTCAGGAACCAGCGCGAGATTTCGCCTCTTCATCTGGCGCCGTCTGTGGGAAACGCATGAAGAGCCAACATGGTGAGGAGGAGCTCAGGGAGGAGGTCCGCAGGCGAGAGGGGTAAGGCCGTGGTAGCGGCAGGGGATGGCCCTTCCAGGGCCTCACAGAACCCTCCCTCCAACGCCAGCATCCCCGCCGACGGACCACCACCCCCCCCGCGACAACGGGGCTACCCCCCTACGGTGGCGCCGAAGCCTTCCAGGCCCTCAACGCCAAACTGGATGTCCTCGTGGATCTCATGAAGACCCAGGCGGCCAGGGATGCAAGGTCCCGCGCCCCGTCAGGGAGCCCCCCCCGTAGGAGTACATCCCAACACACAGCTGGGGGCCGCTTCACCCTCCGCGGCCAGCAGCTCATCCGTAACAGGGTCGGAGGACCCTCGCAAGCTCTGCCTCCGGAGCAAGAGGCCTCCTCCACACCAAGGAAAGGAAGGCGGGGGACGCAACGGCCCGATCCGGAGGCCAACGCCCCCGGAGACCGCCAAGGCACCCCCCTAGCCTCGCGGCACGATAGCAACCAGAGCTATCCCTCCGGCTGCGAGACTTCGAAAGGCGCTTCGCTGAGCAGGAGCGCGCCCTGTAGAAGGCCTCTTCCCCGGAAGACGAGGAGAAATCCCCATTCTCCGAGTATATCTTGAAGGCAGAGGTATCTCCCAGAGCCCCCATACCAACCTTCAAGCTTTACGACGGCCAAGGCGACCCGGTCGATCATTACGATAGCTTCGACGCCCTGATGACTCTGCACGGAGCGTCGGACCCCATCAAGTGCCGAGCCTTCGTGACCACTCTGGTCTAGGGCGCTCAAGCATGGTTCCGGGCCCTCGCCCCCGGATCCATCCGAGACTTCAAGCAGTTTGGGCGAGTCTTCAAGGAGAGCTTCACCGGAAGTGCCCCCCCAAGGTCGGTGGCGGGGCTCTTGGCCCTCAAACAGGCGCAAGGGGAAAGGCTCCGGGCTTACGTCCACCGGTTTAAATCGGAAGCCCTCCGAATCCCCCACCTAGATGTGGCCTCGGCCACAACCGCACTGACCGGGGGTACCCGGGATGAGAATCCCCGCCGCGAACTCATCCTCCACCCTCCCTCGACCCTTGCCGAGCTAGTGACTCTGGCTCTGCGCCATGCCGAGTGCGAGGAAGTGCTCAGTGCTTGCCGAGACGCAACCGGCTCGGGTCGGGAGGGGGACAAGAAGCGGGGCCCCGAGCCAAATCCTGGCTCGGGAAAGAAGCGGGATCTAGATGGAGAGCGCAAGCGGAAGTACGAGCGGTACACCCCATTAACCGCCCCGGTCTATGAAATCTATGAAGACGTCAAAGACTCGGGACTTCTCTGTCGGCCCGAGCCGATGAGGTCGAAGAACCACAAGCGAGACAGACATTGTCTATTCCACGGCGATCACGGGCACCACACCAGTGATTGCCACCAGCTCCAAGACGAGATCGAGCGCCTCGTCCGCCTGGGGCATCTGGCTCGGTTCACTGCCGAGCGCAGAGAAGACCAAGGCGCCGCAGAGGAGATTGACAACGCCCCCCGAGGGGTCCACATCAACGTCATCTCTGGAGGAACAGCATCAGGAGGCGACAGCAGCCGTGGAAGGAAGCGTCATGCCAAGCGGGCGAGTCGAGCCCCAGAGCCACCCGAGGCCCCGCCCCAGGTCATAGCCTTCTCCGATGAAGACCTAGAAGGGCTGAGCACCCCGCACGATGACGCCCTCGTAATCTCGGCCACTATCAACCATTGTAACGTAGATCGGATTCTTGTGGACAATGGAAGTGCCCCTGATGTGTTGTCTTATGACTGTTTCCTCAAAATGGGAGAGAGTCCATCCAAACTTCGCCCGATCCGGATGCCCCTCTGTGGGTTCAATGGCCTGGCCACTCTCCCCGAGGGAGCCCTAAGCCTGCCGGTTACCCTCGGCACCCCACCCAAAACCGTTACGGTCATGGTAGACTTCATGGTGATCAAAGGGATGATAGCGTACTACGCCATTTTCGGCCAGGGAATTCTCAGTCGGATCAAGGCAGTACCATCTACCTATCACCAGAAAATGAAGTTCCCCACCAAGAACGGGGTAGGGGAAATCCGAGGTAACCATGCCATGGCCCGAAGGTGCTACAACATCTCGGTGGAGGCCACGCTGCCGGATGGGAATAATAAGGGACCCCGGGAAGTCGAGGAGAAGTCCGCAGCTACTAAGCCAGGAGGCGAGTTGCTGACGATCTTCCTAAATGACGACCCGACCCTAGGAGTAAGGATCGGAGCCGACCTACCACTCGAGGAACAGCAGCAATATAAGAATTTTCTTTTTGAGTACATCCGAGTATTCGCTTGGTCCGACGATCAGCTCCCTGGGATACCTGAGGAGACCGTGCTACACTGACTCAACCTCAACCCCACCGTGAAGCCCGTGCAACAGCGCCGAAGGAAGCACGCACCAGAGAAACAGACGATCATCAAGGCGCAGGTCACCAAGGGGCAAGAGACTGGTCTTTTTAGACCGGTCCTGTACCCGACGTGGCTAGCCAATGTCGTCTTGGTACCAAAGGCTTCCGGCGAGTGGCGGATGTGCGTGGACTTCACCGACTTGAATAAGGCGACCCCTAAAGACTGCTATCCCTTGCCCAGCATCGACCAACTGGTCGACTCGACATCGGGCAACGAGATGCTCAGCTTCCTGGACGCCTATTCGGGTTACCATCAGATCAGGATGAACCCTGGAGACATCGAGAAGACCGCCTTCATCACCGACTACGGCGTGTACTGTTATACCCGGATGCCTTTCGGGTTGAAGAACGCCGGAGCCACATACCAAAGACTGGTCAACCACATGTTTGAGGAACAGCTAGGTCGGAACGTCGAGGCCTACATTGATGACATGCTTGTCAAGACCCCCAAGGCCCAGGACCACTTCACCGACCTCGCCGAAGCCTTCGGCGTCCTCCTGAAGTACAATATGAAGCTCAATCCTGCCTAGTGCACCTTCGGAGTAAGATCCGGGAAGTTCCTGGGTTTCCTGGTCACTCAGCGTGGGATCGAAGCTAACCCTGACAAGGTCCAGGCCATCCTGGACATGCGCCCGCCCGCCTGCATCAAGGACGTCCAGCGTCTGACAGGGCGTATCGCCACTCTCAGCCGTTTCCTATCCCGTGCGGTCGAACGATGCTTGCCCTTTTTTAAACTATTGAAGGGGCCCAAGTGGGCATCTGCTACGTTCGCATGGGATGAGGAATGCCAGAAAGCGTTCGCTGAGCTTAAGGAGTTCCTGGCTTCGCCCCCGGTGCTCTCCAAGCCCGTGCCGGGCGAAGCTTTGCTACTCTATCTCTCGACGACGTCATGAACGGTCAGCTCGGTCCTGGTCAGAAATGACTCGGGAATCGAAAGGCCAGTCTACTATACCAGCAAAGTGCTTAGCGAGGCCGAGAGGAGGTACCCCGCAACTGAGAAGCTCGTGCTAGCGCTGGTTACCTCCGTGAAATGCCTCCGACCCTACTTCCAGGGGCACCCCATCACCGTGCTAACCGGCGAGCCGTTGAAGAAGATCTTGACCCACCCCGAGGCCTCGGGTCGACTCGTCAAGTGGGCCCTTATGCTTGGGGCCTACGACATCTCGTATCGCCAGCGCGCAGCTATAAAAGGTCAAGCGCTCGCCGATTTCATCGCCGAGAGCACTATCCCGGCCGAAGGGAGGTTACCGACCATGCCCGGGCCAACCTGGGAACTCTACGTCGACGGTTCTTCCAACTCGGTCGGTAGCGGTGCTGGGATCCTCCTAAGATCCCCCAAAGGAGTGGAGCTGCAGTACGCCTTGAAATTCAACTTCCAGGCGTCCAACAACGCTTCCGAGTACGAGGCCCTTATATCAGAAGCACGTATGGCCTGGCGGCTGGGGGCTGAGCGAGTCAGGATCCACACCGACTCTCAACTGGTCGCGAGCCAGGTCAACGACGAGTACGAAGCTCGAGAGGCACCCATGATCAAATACCTCCAGCTGGTCAGGAGCTTGGCCCAACGATTCGAGGGATTCGAGGTAGTCCGAATAGCCCGGGAAGAAAACTCCCGAGCAGACGCCGTCACTCGATTGGCCTCCTCCTTAGACCCAGAAGGTACCAGATCGGTCCTCCTCGAAGAGCTAGAGCACCCGAGCATCGACTCGGAGCTCCTCGCTGTTGACTCGACCGTCCCGAACGACTGGCGCACCCCCTACCTGTCTTGGCTTCGAGACTCCCAAGAGCCCTCCGACCCTCGGGAAGCATGCCGAATGAAGTACCAAGCCCGGCGCTTCGTCGTCCTGCATGATACACTCTACCGAAGGTCCTTCGCCGGCCCTCTCCTGAAGTGCCTCGGCCCCGACGACTCCAGCCGAGCCATTCGAGAGGTTCATGAAGGCCTGTGCAGAGCGCACTCAGGGGTAAGGTCACTGGCCAGAATCCTGTTACGACAGGGGTACTGGTGGCCCACCCTGCAGCGCGACTGCTCGGCCTATGCTCAACAGTGCGACCGATGCCAGCGGTTCGACCACTTGGTCCATCGGCCGGCCACAGAACTCGTCACCCTCACCGAGCCTTATCCCTTCGCTCGGTGGGGGATCGACATTCTAGGACCATTCCCCACGGCTCAGTCCCAGAAAAAGTTCATCATAGTCGCCATCGACTACTTCACTAAATGGATCGAGGCCGAAGCCACTGCAAGGATCACCGAGACAGTAGTCTGGAGTTTCATCTGGAAATCGATCATTTGTCGCTTCGGCATCCCCTGAGTGATAGTGAGCGATAACGGTCGGAAATTCGATTCTCGATACTTCTGAGACAGATGCGCCGACCTAGACATCCGCAACCACTTCACTTCGGTCACCCACCCTCAGGCCAACGGGCTGGTCGAAAATACCAACAAGACTATCTTGAAAGGCATAAAGACCAGACTCGGCAAAGCCAAGGGAAGTTGGCTCGAGGAATTGCCTAGCGTACTGTGGTCACACCGAACGACTCCTAGGACGGCAACCGGTGAAAGCCCTTTTCAGTTGGTGTACGGTACCGAGGCCGTCATTCCATTGGAGATCGCCAACCCGTCTCTCCGAGTCATCCGCTACTCTATCGAGGAAAACAACCAAAAGTTACTCGAGAACCTCGACCTAGCAGATGAACTCCGGGACATTGCCAGCATCCCAGCGACGGAATACCAGCGACGCCTCACTCGATACTACAACGCCAGAGTCCGAAGCAGGCACTTTCGTCCTCAGGAAAGCTGAAGCCTCTCGACCACTAGAGGCGGCGGGCAAGCTATCCCTCAACTGGGAAGGCCCCTACCGAGTGGTCGAGACGCTCGGGAAAGGTGGGTACAGGTTAGCAACAATGGAAGGGGAACCCATTCCTCGGACATGGAACGCATCCGCACTACGCAAATTCTATTTTTGAAATTATACAGCAAGATGGACGAAATAAAACCATTTTCTTTCCATTCCAAACTATTGATACATCAGAAAGGTAAAGGCCAGTACATTGCATGACAAAAAGTAAGAAAATCCATCTAACACCGTTGCAAGGGGTCATCGCTCGGTTGACTCGATCTCGATCTCCTCGCGTCCAGCCACTGACTCTGCCTCGCGTAGAAACTGGCTCAGACAAGAGGGGGCCGATCCAGTTGGCTCAGATAACCCCTGACAAAGGTGACAGAGGGACTGCAGAGAAGGTAGCCACCTTCTAAAGTCGGAGAAGGCTACCTTCCAAGTTGATGGAGGCTAGGGAGAAGGATGATGGAAATCAAGCTAGCTGCCGCCAAAGCCGATCGATGAAGCTGCTGGGCTGGAGATTAACGCGCTACCTTTGGGTAGCGCGACCTGAAGAAGGCGCTAGGTTTCCCTAGCGCGTTCTCAGGCAGACGGTCAACTGCAGACGCCCCAACTACCCAGCCCTTGGAACTCTCAATGACTTCAATGTTCGCTGTTTCCCACTGTTGTAATTGATGTTTTAGTGTCTTTTAGGCTTCCCCTTCCCCCCTATATATGTACTCCATCTCGTTTGATTAAGTAAGGAAATAGAAAATGAATTGAGAAAATGAGTGTTTGAAAGAGTATAGCATGGCTATCTCTTATCTCCCCCCCCAATCTTTGGAATCCCTCCCTCCTCCCCTCTACGGGTGCGATGCCCACGTTCTTCTTCTAATCCTCCCTTTTCCCCTTCATGGAGGCCGTTCGAAGCTCCGGGTGCATCGGCTTTGAGAAGAGGCCGGGTGTGAGGCCCCATTCGGGCTCCGTTCTTCCTCCACCGACGATCGACGACCTCCACCGCCGCCAACGACGTGGCTATGATCAAGACGGAGCTTGGTTGCACCGGTCCTGCGATGGGATCGGGTGTGATGCCCCAGCCAACACCCTACTGGTCCTAGCTCGCCCTGCCATGCCCCTTTCTCCCTCATCGCCCACCCCCGCTCCCACATTCACCAAGTTATCCTAGCTAGCAATAGGTTAGTTTAATCGATGTTTAGGGCCCCCATGTTTTGTTTAAGATCCCCCCCGTGTCATATCCACTCTCCTATGTGCCCTCCCCTCGTGAATCACTCCCCCGAAGTCATCCACGAGTGCCCCTAAGTCCAACTTCTTCGTCCGGCGACTGTCTGAGAACGCGCTGTATCGTCGTAGCGCGATCTTCATGAAGGCGCCATGTTTCTATAGCGCGACTACAAACAGAAGGTTGATGAAGGCCACCCCCTCCCAATCTCGTTTCACATCAAATGGTATCAGAGCTTAGGGAACCAGCCTGTTCTCACAGACTGGGATCTTGAGCTTCTAGGTTCGAGGACGAACCTTCCAAAGTGGAGGGGTTTGATGGAAATCAAGCTAGCTGCCGCCAAAGCCGATCGATGAAGCTGCTGGGCTGGAGATTAACGCGCTACCTTTGGGTAGCGCGACCTGAAGAAGGTGCTAGGTTTCCCTAGCGCGTTCTCAGGCAGACGGTCAACTGCAGACGCCCCAACTACCCAGCCCTTGGAACTCTCAATGACTTCAATGTTCGCTGTTTCCCACTGTTGTAATTGATGTTTTAGTGTCTTTTAGGCTTCCCCTTCCCCCCTATATATGTACTCCATCTCGTTTGATTAAGTAAGGAAATAGAAAATGAATTGAGAAAATGAGTGTTTGAAAGAGTATAGCATGGCTATCTCTTATCTCCCCCCCCCCAATCTTTGGAATCCCTCCCTCCTCCCCTCTACGGGTGCGATGCCCACGTTCTTCTTCTAATCCTCCCTTTTCCCCTTCATGGAGGCCGTTCGAAGCTCCGGGTGCATCGGCTTTGAGAAGAGGCCGGGTGTGAGGCCCCATTCGGGCTCCGTTCTTCCTCCACCGACGATCGACGACCTCCCCCACCGCCAACGACGTGGCTATGATCAAGACGGAGCTTGGTTGCACCGGTCCTGCGATGGGATCGGGTGTGATGCCCCAGCCAGCACCCTACTGGTCCTAGCTCGCCCTGCCATGCCCCTTTCTCCCTCATCGCCCACCCCCGCTCCCACATTCACCAAGTTATCCTAGCTAGCAATAGGTTAGTTTAATCGATGTTTAGGGCCCCCATGTTTTGTTTAAGATCCCCCCCGTATCATATCCACTCTCCTATGTGCCCTCCCCTCGTGAATCACTCCCCCGAAGTCATCCACGAGTGCCCCTAAGTCCAACTTCTTCGTCCGGCGACTGTCTGAGAACGCGCTGTATCGTCGTAGCGCGATCTTCATGAAGGCGCGATGTTTCTATAGCGCGACTACGGATAGAAGGTTGATGAAGGCCACCCCCTCCCAATCTCGTTTCACATCAAAGGAGCACCATGAATCCCTCCTTTTTCAACCCGCCAACTCCTTGGAAGGGAACAGAGAGCAAGCAGCCTCCGAAGAGTGAAAGAAATGAAGCACAGAAGAAGGAAAAAGAGGCTGCAGATGGAGGAAGGCTTCGGTGAGGAGGGAACTTGATGTGCCTCCCCCCCCCCCCATGCAGAGGGGGAGTGGCGGCAGGCTTCCCTGATACCCCCATCCGTCCTCCGCCTCGGCGCCCGCCCGGAAGCCACGCCGGAACTGATAAAGGGAAAGAGCCGTGCCCTCACACGTTGAAGCCCTCTCTAGATCCGCGCGGCGACCGTCGGACCTGTCTCAAACCCGCGCGGCGACCGTGGGACCCGTCCAACAAGCTGGGATGAAAAGAGCCCTCTGCTCCCTGTCGTCGGCGGCGTCGCCCTCCGAAGGATCCTCCATGCTCCGAATGCAACGACACAACGCAGAGTGAAGAGGAAGGAGTGAGGAAAGACTGTTAGAGAAAATCCCAAGCAGTAAAGAGGAAAGGGCGCCTTTCGGTCCTTCTTATAGGCCAAAGGAGGCTACACACCTAAATGACCCCCCCTCAGAAACACGCCAAAGGATTTCTCCCCTGAACAGTCACCTCCAACTCCTCATTTCCCGCCCTAGTAGGATTCACGAAGCGGCCTGACATTCAAAGCATGAGGGGACGGAAGGACGCCCCGTCAGAAGCCTACCAAAATAGCATGCGAAAACCACGCAGGATATATCGGCACTTTCCAACTACTTCAGATACGCCAACCAAATCACGGAAAGGATGGCAATCAAACAAGTAAGTCATTTATTATCTCATAAAGAGGAAACTCCCTAAAGGAGGAAAGAGAGACATACAAGAGGAAGGGGCAAAATAAGGCAAAATACATCAGGCCTCGGGCCCACTTTGATGCTCGAAAACAATGGAAGTAGGCGTGTTACCCCCAGCACCTTCGGTGACGGCCGACCTGGGCACTGACCTCGCCTGTGCGAGAACTGTCTCGGTCGCGAGCCCTCCCGAGGCGTCCGGAGTTGGTGACCCCACCGAGGGAGACCCCCCTGGATCCTCCCCGCTCGACACAGAGGAACTAGAAACCGACTCATCCGAGTCATAAGCCTGGCCCATAGGGAACTCGATCCCGGAGTCTCGATCGAAGGCGTAGTCCACCGCCCGGCGATAACCTTGCTTAAACCCCTTTCGGGCGCCACGGCGAAGCGCTACCTCGTAATATGGTAAGGGCGGCTCTCTCCAGGTCGGCTGAGTAAGCGTCCGAGCATCGGTATCGCTCGATCGCCTCCGCCTCGATCTGCTCCGTCCTTCCAACGAGCACGATTCGAGCCCGCTCCGCCTCGGCCGCATGCTCCTCTGCTCCCGCTAGGCATTCCTCTGCCGCAACCATCCTTCGTTCCGCCTTGCTCGACCTCCTCTCCGCCCGGACTCGGCCCGCCTCGGCCACGGAACGAAGGCGCTCCGCTACCTCCGCCCGGTCCAGTAACTCGGCCCGTTCGAGCTCCCAGCGGCCGTCCAGCTCGAGGTGACGCAGACGCTCCTCTTCCAAGAGTTTGCTTTTCCTCTCGAGCGACCCCCAGGCCTTAGCCAACTGCTCAGTCAGCGCCTCGGCTTCTAGCCAGCTCGCCCGTGCCGAGTCCCTGAAGGCGGAGAATTCCCATCGGAGCCCCTCATGTTCCTCGCTGAGGTGGGCCAGTTTCCTCTCGCACCCCCCAAGGGTCCAGGAGATATTCGACCATTCTGCCTCCGCCCGAGCGTACGTCTCCGCCATCAAGGCCGCCGTCTGAGCTATGACTAGGCCGCCCTCCATGAGGACGTCGAGGATTCCGGCGGGGGAGTAGCGCTTGTCTCCCCCCCTTGTCTTCGTGGCAACCTCTCGGCAAACCCGATACAGGTCGCCCGAAACGCCGAGCCTCTCCAAGGCCTCCGACATGGAGATCCGCTCCCCACCGGACGACCCGCCAGGAGGTTCGGATCGAACAACGGGGCCGACTACCCCACACGCCGCGGTCGGTTGGGGTTGCGACGCCTCTCCGGGCGAACCCCCAACCTCGACCGACGCCACAGGATCGGCCGCACCAGGAACTTCAAGCACTTGGGGCTGCGACGCCCTCGCGGGTGAACCCCCGTCCCTATCCATCGTGGCCCGCGCCTCGCCGCCCGAGACATCACCGACCTCGACCGGTCTCCTGGCCTCGGCGACGGCCACTTCGGCACCGGTCCCCTCCATCCCCGGGGAGGGGAGTACCGACCTATCTCCGCCCTCTGAGGGGCCCCTGTTCTCCTCGGCCCCCTCTCGCCTGGTAGGTGGGGGAGCCGGCCCTGAAGGGTCGGCCCCATCTTTCCCCCCAGAGGGGAGCGCCGCTAAGCCTGAATCACCCCCGGCAGCGGTAGGATGGCCGACCTTCTTGGCCCGTTTCTTGGCCTTCGCAGCTTCCCGCAATCTCCCTTCCAGGGGGTCCTTGCGCTTCGCCCCGCCTGACCGCGAAGATCCTTCGGAGGCCGCCCCCTTGCCCTTGTCCCGGGCTTGGGACCGACCCGCGAGAGCAACAGGTTCATCGCCGCCGAATCATCCCCAAGATCGACGACCTCGGTGACCTCTTCCAAGGGCTCCCGCCGAATGTCTGCAATGAAGAAGAGGATTCGGTTAGGAAATGAAAAGTCGACCCTCCGACCCCGCAGCAGAATCCAAAGAATGGCACCTGATGGCCTGAGCTGTGTAAGCAGATACCACTCCACATTCTCCAGCGTCACCAGCTCCTCAGTCGACTGGTGATTTGTCAACAAGCGAGCGGCATACTCCTCCACATCGGTAGGGAACTCCTCCTGCCGTGGGGGGAGATTCGGATGGAAGTTGGGCATAACCTGGCACCTCTAGGACTCGTCCACCGCTTCTGTGTTCACCCAGAAAAATTGCCTCTTCCACTCTTTGTGCGAAGAATCCTTCGCCGCCAGCGGAATACAACTTCGATTCCTGCGCGCCTGGATAAAATAGAAGCCTTTCCCCGCCGACGGATGTGCCTTCAGCTCGAAGAAATAATGAAAGAGATCCAGCGACGGGGGAACCCCCTGCAGGCGGCAAAGGATCCGAAAGGCAGAAAGCAGGAGATACGAGTTGGCCACCAGCTGAACATGCGCCAACACGAAAAAATTGAGAATCTTCAAGATGAAAGGCTCGAAGGGGAGGCAGAATCCGCTCTTCCACGCCAGGACAAAAGTACAAATATGGCCCGTACGGCTGTCCAAGCTCGTCTCATACGGGGCAGCGGCTACGAAGCTATACCGGAGAGGCAGACGAAACCGGTGCTCCAATTTCTTCACGTCAGCCTCCCCCAACTCGCTGCGATTGGGGACGGGCTCCCGCCTCACCTGCTCGATTTCTGAGCGTAGACCCACCATCGAGCTGGAAGAAGAACCTTCGCTAGAGCTCGAAGACTCTGGAGGAGGAGGAAGCCGTCGGATCGCCTCCGTGGTTACGCCCGCCAACTCCTCAAATGCCGCCGCAAGGGCTTGCTCCTCCGATGTATCTTCATGGCGCATCAAGGAGCCCCAGAAGCAGAGAAATGGAGGAAAGGCCGATAACCCTGAAAAGACTGGGAGGAACGAGCAGCGCCCTACGCCTATAAACCCTCGCGGGAGGTTGCGCGCCGTTTCAACCTCTGAGAAAAAGGGGGCCCCTTCATTTCAAAATCCGTCAGGATCATTATGACTATGGGCCCAGGCGACCACTACACGTGGCATCATCACGCCAACAGGATTCCACCCACCCAAGCCACGCCGGTCCAAAGCCTCAAAAGAACTACTCAACCGAGCCTCCTTGGCTCGGGAGTAGGAGGGGGACAAGTGGAGAGGGGGATTCCTGCAGCCCACTCAAAGAGCAGACCCAGCTAGGCCCAACAAGACCCAACGAGGCAAGCTCGCCCAAGTGACAGCCCACAGGGCCCACTCGAAAAAGTCCAATAAAATAATGCTCGAGGAAACAACTCTCCTAGGCGGCCCCAAGGCTCGGAGAGCCAGAGCCTCGGTAAGGTCACAGGAAGACCCGCGCACGAGCTACCCCTCCGCCCGAAGGGGGGAAGCGCTAGCCGGTCTATCCGACCCATCTCCTCATTGAGCTAGGCCTATCGCCCGATAGGGCCGGCCCCCTTAAGCTCGGGACGATCGATGAAATGTTAATCATTACAGCCGTTAGAGTCCACAGCGGGCCAAACGCTAAGAAGTCCAAGAGCTCCGGTTTCCCCGCGAAGATAACGCCCCTATGATGAGGCCATCAAAGCCCACGATGAGGACGTAACCTCCACCGGAGACCTCTCAGCTTGCGGGACTCCAGAAGGCGGCGCACTATAAAAACCTGGGATACCCTCCGGCGAAAGGCAAGTCAAGAAGGGTATGATTCCACCCTCAAACTCCTGAGCAAGGACCACTTCACCCCATTGGTGGAGAGGGATCTCGCGCCCTCATCTCCCCCTCCCTATCGCTGCTCCCACCATTGCTCTACTGACTTGAGCGTCGGAGGATTTTACCCCAGGGAATCCCCCTGGGCCCTCTGACCCGTTTCCCTGTCTTGCAGTTCATCATCTTGGTGATCACCAGCCAGCTCAGGAACCAGTGCGAGATTTCGCCTCTTCATTATTCATTCTTTTTTCAGAGAATTTAACCACATCAGAATCAGGTTCAAAAATTTTACAGCTAAGTGCATCGAATACTACCTTGTGTCCTTTATCACAAAGCTGGCTTATACTTAGAAGATTATATGCTAATCCATCCACCAGCAAGACTTCATCAATGCAACAGGTAGTGCACTTACCTACTTTACCTGATCCGATGATTTTACTCTTAGTGTTTCCTCCAAAGGTGACAAGGCCTCCATTCTTCTCTGTCAGCAAGCAAAATTTATCCTTGTCCCCTGTCATATGCCTGGAGTAGCCACTATCCAGGTACCACATGTTGTGCTTGGCTGCCAGGCATACCTACAATCATAGTCACGGAGAAAATTTTGGAACCCAAAATTGCTTGGGCTCCGAAGCAGAAATAGAACAATTAATACATGACAACAAGATTTTTGGGATCCATGCTTGTTTGAGAGCTGGTTGGTTGGAGGATTTTTCGACATTTTTTCTATTGTCTCTCTTCTTCTCAGCATTAGTAGGCTGAATATTTTTTGACTCGTTATTTGTCCTGCCACCATTGTTCCTTGCAATTTGATTGTTTTTGTGCCAGTGCCTAGGCCAATTAGCATTCAGGAAATAGTGGCCAACGTTGGTCCTTGGCTGACTGTAGGTGGTTTGTTTCCTAGAAGCCCATATTCTAGACTGCCCAACCCAGTTTATAGCCTGAGGTCTGTATGTCTGTGTAGTACATGACCGATATATAGACCTCCCTTGAGCTTTATTCCATCCAGACTTATAGAATTGTTGTGGCTCCACATGATGGTAGGTCTGGACTCTGGGCTGGTGGAAGTGGCTCTATTGACTTCTGACAGAAGTGTTTCTACCTTGCACCCTAGACTCACTTGACTTCTTCATGGGTGAGGGTTGAGTCTTCCTCTGAACTACTGGCGATGACTTGTTAACCCTAGCCTGGGGTTTTGGTGTGAGCGAAGGTTGACCCCTAATCTGAACTCTACCCTGAGAAGTAGGACAATGTGTACTATCATGGCTAGACTCACCCATTTTCTGCTTGCCTTCGTCCTTAGCACTGGGCAATTTGGAATCAACAACTTTAACAGCAGACTTGGCATTGCCCATCTTGATGAGGGACCCCTTTTCCTTCTCAGCAACAAATGAAATTATTTTCAATGCAAAACTCCCTTTAGCTGTGGGGTTATACCCGAGGCCTTCTCTTCTGAAATTTACTTTTGACCCTAAGAGAGCATTCAAATTATCATATCCTTGGGTCATGTTTTCGATAATTTTCTTTTTATCTTTATTCTCTTTTTCTAGGTGATCAATTGAATTTTTTAGTTCATGGTTGACACCTAGTACAACTTCATATTTCTCATTAACAATTTTCATTTCATTTTCATAATTTTGCAATTTGAATTTTAATTCGTCAATCACATTTTTCAGATTATCATTTTCTCTTGTAAAATCTATCAATGTATGCTTAACATTATCAACTTTAGCACATGAATTTTTTAACATGTCATTTTCAGATTGCAAGCAGGCAAGTTTATCAGACATAGTTTTGTCATTCATAAGAGAATTTACTTTCTCCTTCAGATGCATGTTATCTTTTCTGATATCATCTACCTTATCTAGCAAATCTTCGTAAGTGAAGAGGCGCGATCTCGCGCTGGTCCTGAGCGGGCTGAGGATCACCAGATCGTGAACTGCAAGACAGAGAAACGGATCAGAGGGCCCAGGGGGAATCCCTGGGGCAAACCCTCCGATGCTTAGGTCAGTGGAGCTATGGTGGGAGCAATAGTGGGGAGGAGAGAGCTTGTGCGCGAGACCCCTCTCCACCAGAAGGGTGAAGCGGTTCTTGCTCAAGAGTTTTGGGCGTATGATTACCTTTTTTGGCTTACCTTTAGCCGAAGGGTATCCCTGGTTTAAATAGTACGCCGTCTCTTGGAGTCCTGCCAGCCGAGGGGTTTCAGGTGGGGGTTACGTCCTCATCATGGGCTTTTATGGCCTTATCGTGGGAGCGTTATGATCGTGGGGAAGAAGAAGAAGTCCCTTGCCTTCCTGAATTCCTGCCTGCTGCGGACTCTTAATGGCTGCAAAGATAAGCATTCGTCCGTCGTTCCGAGCTCAGATGAGCCAGCCCTATCCGGGCGGTAGGCTTAGCTCGGTAAAAGATGGGTCGGATAGGCTGGCCTACGCCTCCCTCTCCCGGGCAGAGAGATGGCTCGGGCGCGGGCCTTTCTCGTGACCTGACCGATGCTCGGGCCCTCCGAGCCTTGAGGCCGCCTAGGAGGGTTGTTTCCTCGAGCGTTGTTTATTGGGCTTTCTTCCCTAAGTGGGCCCTGTGGGTTGTCACTTGGGTGAGCTTGGCCTCATTGGGCCCTGCCGGGCCTAGTTGGGCTGCTCTTTGAATGGGCTGTAGAAATCCCCTCTCCACTTGTCCCCCTCCTACTCCCGAGCCAAAGGAGGCTCGGTTGAGTAGTTTATGAGGGCGTCGGACCGGCGTGGCTCAGGTGGGTGGAGATCTGACGGTGATAAGTAGCCACATGCCGTGGTCACCTGGGCCCGTAATTATAGTGATCCTGACGGATTTGAAATGAAGGGGCCCCCTTTTTCTCGGAGGTCGGAACGACGTGCCGCCTCCTGTGAGGGTTTATAGGCGTTGGGCGCTGTTTGTCATCCCAGACTCTCTAGGATTTTTGGCTTTTCTTCATTCCTCTGCTTTTGGGGCTCCTTGATGCGCCGTGAAGTCACGACAGAGGAGCATAACCTCACGGCGGCTTTTGAGGAGTTGGCGCGCATAACCGCAGAGGCGGTCCGGCAGCTTCCTTCTCCCCCGGAGTCTTCGGGTTCTCTCGAGAGCTCTGCTTTCAGTTCCTCCTTGAGTTCCATGGCGGGCTAGCGTTCGGGCGAGGAGTTGGAGGTAAGGGCGCCGGTCCCGAATCGCAGCGAGCTGGGGGAAGCCGAGGTGAAGAAGCTGGAGCACCGGTTTTGCTTGCCTCTCAGATACAGCTTTGCCGCCACTGCCCCGTACGAGACGAGCCTGGACGACCGCACGGGTCATATCTACACTTTTCTTCTGGCTTAGAAGAGCGGATTTCGCCTCCCCTTCGAGCCTTTCGTCCTTCAGATCCTGATTTTTTTCCAGTTGGCGCCTATTCAGTTGCTCGCCAACTCATACCTTCTTCTTTCCCCCTTTCGAATCCTCTGCTGCCAGCATGAGATTTTTCCTTCCTTGGACCTCTTTCATTATCTCTTTGAGTTGAAAGCACATCCGTTGGCGGGGAAGGGCTTTTACTTTATTCAGGCGCGGAGGAACATGAGTTGTATTCCACTGGCGGCGAAGGATTCCTCCCACAAAGGGTGGAAGACCCAATTCTTCTAGGTGAAGGTGGAGGTGGTGGACGAAACCTGGAGGTGCCAGGTGATGCCCAACCTTCATCCGAACATTCCTCCCGGGCAGGAGGAGTTCCCCCTCACGTGGAGAAAAAATGCCGCTCGTCTGCTGAAGAATCGCCAGTCGACCGAGGAATTGGTGACGCTGGAGAATATCGAACGGTGCCTCCTTACGCGGCTGAAACCGTCAGGTACCACCACTCAGATTTTTTTCAGGGGTGGGAATCATCTCTCTTTTCCTGACCATGCCTTCTTCTCTGTTGTAGACATCAGGCGGGAGCTTCTGGAGGAGGCTGCTGAGGTCGTCGATCTTGGAGATGACTCGGCGGTCGATGAGCCTGATGCTCTTGTGGGTCACTCCCAAGCCCGGGATAAGGGCAAGGGGGCGGCATCCGAGGGAACTTCACGACCGGGCGGTGCAAAGCGCAAGGATCCCATGGAGGGAAAGCTGCGGGAAGCCGCGAAGGCCAAGAAGCGGGCCAAGAAGGCCGGCCTTCTCGCCACTGCCAGGGGTGACTCTAGCTCGGCGGCGCTCCCCTCTCAGGGGCAAGATGGGGCCTACCCTACCGGGCCGGCTCCCCCATCCACCGGGCGAGAGGGGGCCGAGGAGACCAGGGGCCCCTCAGAGGGCGGTGACGGTGGGTCGGCTCTCCCCTCGGTGGGAACGGAGGGGGCCGGAGCTGAAGTAGACGAGGCCGAGACTGGGGGGCCGGTCGAGGTTGGTGATGTCTCGGGCAGTGAAACGCGGGCCGAGACAGTTGAGGTTGGGGATTCACCTGCGAGGGCATCGCAACCCCAAACATCGGTGGCGCCCGGAGCGACCGGGCTTGCTGCGTCGGTCAAGGTTGGGGGTTCGCCTACGGAGGCGTCGCAACCCCAAACATTGGTGGCGCCCGGAGCCACCGGGCTTGCTGCGTCGGTCGAGGTTGGGGGTTCGCCTACGGAGGCGTCGCAACCCCAATCGACCGTAGTGCATGGGGAGGCCATTTCAGTAGCTCGGTCTGGGCCATCCGGCGCGGGGCCAGGGGCGGATCGGGTGTCCATGCCGGAGGCCTTGGAGAGGCTCGGCATCTCGAGCAATCTATACAAGCTCTGCCGCGAGGTGTCCGTGAGGATGAGAGGAGGAGATAGGCGCCATTCTCCTTCCGGGGTCCTCGACATCATCATGGAGGGCGGTTTGATCATGGCCTAGATGGGGGCCACCATGGCGGAGACCTACGCCCAGACAGAGTCAGAGTGGTCGAATCTCGCCTGGACTCTCGGAGGGTGTGAGAGGAAGCTAGCCCGACTCAATGAGGCTCACGAGGGGCTTCAACGGGAGTTCTCCGCGGTCAGGGATTTGGCACGGTCAAGCCGGCTGGAAGCCGGAGCGTTGACCGAGCAGCTGGCCAAGGCTCGGGAGTCGCTCGAGAGGAAAAACAAACTCCTTGAGGAGGAGCGCCTTCACTATCTCGAGCTGGACGGCCATTGGGAGGCTGAGCACGCTGAGTTGCTGGACCGGGCGGAGTCAGCGGAGCGCCATCGTTCGGAGGCCGAGGCGGACCGAGCTGAGGCGGAGAAGCGATCGGTTGAGGCCCAACAGAAGTCGATCGAGCTCGAGGAGCGGGCGGCCGAGGCCGAGCGGAAGTCGATCGAGCTCGAGGAGCGGTCGTCCGAGGCCGAGCGGAAGTTGATCGAGGCAGAGAGACGGATGGCGGAGGCAAAGGAGCGAGCGTCCGAGGTGGAGCGGAAGTCGGTCAAACTTGCTGAAAGGATGGGGCAGGTCGGGGCGGAGGCGATCGAGCAGTACAGGGGCTCAGAGGTCTACCGAGCCGACCTTCAGGAAGCTGCCCATCCATACTACGAGATAGCGCTTCGCCGAGGCGCCTGCAAGGGGTTCAAGCAGGGTTATCGCCGGGCAGTGGATTACGCCGATGAGCGAGACTCTGGGATCGATTTCCCCGCGGGCCAGTGCTATGACTCGGAGGAGTCGGCTTCTAGCTCTTCTGCGTCGGGCAGGGAAGATCTAGAGGGCTCTCCTCCGGCGGGGTCGCCAACTCCGGCTGCCTTGGGAGGGCTCGCGACCGAGGCAGTTCTCGCACGGGCGAGGTCAGTGCCTGGGTCGGCCGTCGCCGAGGGTGCCGGGGGTGAAATACCCACACCTGCCGTTCCCGAGCTTCAAAGTGGGCCCGAGGCCTGATGTATTTTGCCTTGTTTTGCCTCTTTCTCTGTTTGTCTCTTTTTCCTTTTCTGAAAAAAAGAAAGATTTTTTTTGTGAGGCAATAAGTGACTTACTTGCTTCTTGCGTTCCTTGCCGTAATTTGGTTACCGTATCAGTAGTAGTTGGAAAGTGCCGATACGTCCTGCGTGGTTTTCACACACTGGTTGGATGGATTCCTGACAAGGTGTCCTTCCATTTTCTCACGCTTTGAATGCCAGGCCGCTTCGTGTATCCCGCAAAGGCGGAAAATGAGGGTTTTGAGGTGACCGTTCAGAGGGGAAAAATCATTTGGCGTGTTTTCGAGGGGGGAGTCATTTAAGGTAAGTAGCCTCCCTTAGCCTTATAAAAAGGTCGAAGGGCGTCCCTTCCTCTCCACCGCTTAGGATTTTCACTAACAGTCTTTCCTCGCCCCTTCTCCACGTTGTGCTGTGCCGTTGCATTCGGAGCATGGAGGATCCTTCGGAAGATGACGTTGCCAGTGATGGAGGAGCAAAGAGTTCTTGCTGCCTTGGGCTATTGAGTAGGTCCGATGGTCATCGCGCGGGGTTGAAACGGGTCCGATGGTCATCGCGCGGATCTGGAGAGGGTTCGACGTGCAGAGGCACGCCGTTTACCCTTTATCAGTTCCCGCGAGGCTTTCCGGGGGGCGCTGAGATGGAGGACGGATGGGGGCATCCGTGATGCCCATCCCCTCCGGACCTTCCCCTGCCTCCTCATCCAGCTCTGCTGGTTTCTTTTTCTTTCTAGCAGCGTCTTTTTCCCTCTTCTGCTCTTCCTTTCTTTCACTCTTCGGAGGGTGCCTGCGCTCTGTACGTTCCAAAGAATTGGCAGGTTGGAAAGGAGGAGGCCTTCATAGGCATTCCTTCCCTCTTCCTCTTACAAGTTCAACTTGGAAGGTAGCCTTCCTTCTTTTTAATCCCTCTGTCACCTTTGTCACGGGCCACCCGAGCCAACTGGGTCGACCGCCCTTTCACCGAGCCAGTTTCTGCGCGAGGCAGAGTCAGTGGCTGGACGCATGGAGATCAAGACCGAGTCGGCCGAGCGATGGCCTCTTGCAGTGGTGCTAGATGGATTTTTTTGCTTTTTGCTATGCAATGTACTGGCTTTTGCCTTTCTGATGTACCAATAATTGAATGAAAAGAAGAGAGTTTTATTTTCCTCAAATTGTTTGCACAACTTTAAAAGTAGAATTTGCGTAGTGCGGTTGCGTTCCACGTCCGAGGGATGGGTTCCCCTTCCGCTGTAGCTAGCCTGTACGCACCTTTCCCGAGCGTCTCGACCACTCGGTAGGGGCCTTCCCAGTTAGTGGATAGCTTGCCCGCTGCCTCTAGTGGTCGAGAGGCTTCGCTTTCCTGAGGATGAAGTCTCCCGGTTAAAAGTCTCTGTTTCAGACTTTGGCATTGTAGTATCGCGTGAGGCGGCGTTGGTATTCCGTTGCTCGGGTGCGGGCGATCTATCGGAGTTCATCAGCCAGGTCGAGGTTCTTGAGTAATTTTTTCTCGTTTCCCTTGGGCGAGTAGCGGATGACTCGGAGAGACGGGTTGGCAACCTCTAATGGAATGACGGCCTCAGTGCCATACACCAGTTGGAAAGGACTTTCATCGGTTGCCGTTCTGGGAGTCGTTCGGTGTGACCAAAGTACGCTGGGCAGTTCCTCGAGCCAGCAACCCTTGGCCTTGCCGAGTCTGGTCTTTATGCCTTTTAAGATAATCTTTTTGGCATTTTCGACCAGCCCGTTGGCCTGAGGGTGGGCGACCGAAGTGAAGTGGTTGCGAATATTTAGGTCGGCGCATCTGTCTCGAAAATAATGAGAATCGAATTGCCGACTGTTGTCGCTCACTATCACCCGGGGGATGCCGAAGCGACAAATGATCAACTTCCATACGAAACTCCAGACGACTGTCTCGGTGATCCTCGCCGTGGCTTCGGCATCGATCCATTTGGTGAAGTAGTCGATGGCAACAATGATGAACTTCTTCTAGGACTGAGCCGTAGGGAACGGCCCGAGAATGTTGATCCCCCACCGAGCGAAGGGATAGGGCTCGGTAAGGGTGATGAGCTCCGTAGCCGGCTGATGGACCAAGTGGTCGAATCGCTGGCATCGGTCACACTGCTGTACGTGGGCCATGCAGTCGCGCTGCAAGGTTGGCCACCAGTACCCCTGCCGTAGTAGGATCTTGGCTAGAGACCTTCCTCCTGAATGCGCTCCGCACAGGCCTTCATGAGTCTCTCGGATGGCTCGGTTGGCCTCGTCGGGGTCGAGACACTTCAGGAGGGGACCAGAGAAGGACCTCCGGTAAAGAGTGTCGTCGAGGATGATGAAGCACCGGGCTTGATACTTACATTCGGCGTGCCTCCCCAGGGTCGGAGGGCTCTCGGGAGTTCTGGAGCCAAGATAGGTAGGGGGAGCGCCAATCGCTTGGAAGGGCCGAGTCAACGGCCAGGAGCTCCGAGTCAATGCTCGGGCGCTCTAGCTCTTCAAGGAGGACTGATCGGGTACCTTCAGGGTCAAGAGAGGAGGCTAATCGAGAGAGGGCGTCCGCTCGGGAGTTTTCCTCCCGAGCTATTCGGACTACCTCGAATCCCTCGAACTGTTGGGCCAGGTCTCTGACCAGCTGGAGGTATTTGATCATTGGGGCCTCTCGAGCTTCGTATTTGCCGTTGACTTGACTAGCGACCAGCTGGGAGTCGGTGTAGATTTTGACTCGCTCAGCCCCCAACCATCGAGCCATGTGAGCTCCCGAGATAAGGGCCTCGTACTTGGAAGAGTTGTTGGACGCCTGAAAGTTGAATTTCAAGGTGTACTATAGTTCTACTCCTTCGGGGGACCTCAGGAGGATCCCTGCACCACTACCGACCGAGTTGGAAGATTCATCGACGAACAGACGGAGATCTCTCTTCAGTCGGGATGGTGGTCTCGGCGATGAAGTCGGTGAGCGCTTGGCCTTTCATAGCCGAACGCGGGCGGTACGAGATATTGTAGGCCCCAAGCATGAGTGCCCATTTGATGAGTCACCCTGAAGCTTCGGGGTGGGCTAGAATCATCTTCAATGGTTCGCCGGTTAGCACGGTGATAGGGTGCCCTTGGAAATAGGGTCGGAGGCGCTTGGCGGAGGTGACCAACGCTAGCACAAGTTTCTCGGTTGCGGGGTACCTCCTTTCAGCCACATTGAGCACCATGCTGGTGTAGTAGACCGGCCTCTCGATTCCCGAGTCATTTCTGACCAGGACCGAGCTGACTGTGGATGGTGTTGCCGAGAGATAAAGCAGCAAGACTTCGCCCGGAACGGGCTTGGAGAGCTCCGGGGGCGAGGCCAGGAACTCCTTGAGCTCGGCGAACGCTTTCTGGCATTCCTCATCCCATGCGAACGTAGCAGATGCCAATTTGGGACCCCTCAAAAGTTTGAAGAAGGGCAGGCATCGTTCGGCCGCACGGGACAGGAAACGGCTGAAAGCGGCGACACGCCCAGTTAGGCACTGGACGTCCTTGACGCAAGTGGGCGGGTGCATGTCCAGGATGGCCTGGACCTTGTAGGGGTTGGCTTCGATCCCGCGTTGAGTGACCAGGAAACCCAGGAACTTCCCGGATCTTACTCCGAAGGCGCACTTGGCAGGATTGAGCTTCATGTTGTACTTCAAGAGGGTGCCGAAGGTTTCGGCGAGGTCGGTGAAGTGATCTTGGGCCTTGGGGGTCTTGACGAGCATGTCATCATTGTAATCCTCGACGTTCCAACCTAACTGCTCCTCGAACATGTGATTGACCAGCCTTTGATACGTAGCTCCAGCGTTCTTCAACCCGAAAGGCATTCGGGTGTAGCAGTATACGCCGTAGTCGGTGATGAAGGTGGTCTTCTCGATATCTTCTGGATTCATTCTGATCTGATGATAACCTGAATAGGCATCTAGGAAGCTGAGTATCTCGTTGCCCAAGGTTGAGTCAACCAATTGGTCGATGCTCGGTAACGGATAGCAGTCCTTAGGAGTGGCCTTATTCAGATCGGTGAAGTCCACACACATCCGCCATTTGCCCGAAGCTTTAGGTACCAGGACGACGTTGGCTAGCCACGTCGGGTACAGGATCGGTCTAAAAAGGCCAGTCTCTTGTCCCTTGCTGACCTGTGCCTTGATGATTGTCTGTTTCTCCCGTGCATGCTTCCTTCTGCGCTGCTGTACGGGCTTCACGGCTGGGTCGAGGTTGAGCTTGTGCATCACGGTCTCCTCTGGTATTCCAGGCAGTTGATCATCGGACCAAGCAAAGACTCAGATGTACTCAGAAAGGAATTCTTTATATTGATGCTGATCCTTGGGCGGTAGGTCGGCTCCGATCCTTACTCCTAGGGTCGGGTCATCGTTTAGGAAAACCATCAGTAATTCGCCACCAGGCTCGGTGGTTGCGGTTTTATCCTCGACTCCCCAGGGACCCTTATCTTTCCCGTCCGACCTTGTGGCTTCCACCGAGATATTGTAGCACCTTCTGGCCGTGGCCTGGTTACCTCGGACTTCCCCCAACCCGCTTTTGGTGGGGAACTTCATTTTTTGGTGATAGGTAGACGGTACGGCCTTTATTCGGCTGAGGATTCCACGGCCGAAAATGGCGTTGTACGCTATCATACCTTTAATCACTATGAAGTCCACCATGACCGTAACGGTTCTGGGTGGGGTGCCAAGGGTAACCGGCAGGCTTAGGGCTCCCTCGGGGTAAGTAGCCAAGCCATTAAACCCGCAGAGGGGGGTTCGGACCGGGCGGAGCTTGGATGGATCTTCCCCCATCTTAAGGAAACAGTCATAAGACAACACATCAGGGGCACTACCATTGTAAACTAGAATCCTATCTACGTTACAATGGTTTATTGTGGCCGAGATTACGAGGGCGTTGTCATGCGGGGTGCTCAGCCCTTCCAGATCTCGGTCGGAGAAGACTATGACCTGGGGCTCACTCGGCGGGGCCTTGGGGGGCTCTATGGCTCGGCTCGCCTGCTCGGCATGACGCTTCCTTCCTCGGCTGCTGTCGCCTCCTGATGCTATCCCTCCGGAGATGACATTGATGTGGACCCCTCGGGGGGCGTTGTCGATCTCCTCTGCGGTGCCTCGCTCTTCTTTGCGCTCGACTGTGAACCGAGCCAGGTGCCCCTGACGGATGAGGCACTCGATCTCGTCCTAGAGCTGGTGGCAGTCACCGATACGGTGCCCGTGATCGCTGTGGAACAAGCAATGCCTGTCGCGATTGCGGTTCTTCGACCTCATCGGCTCGGGCTGGCGGAGGAGTCCCGAGTCTTTGATGTCTTCATAAATCTCATAGACCGGGGTAGCTAGTGGGGTGTAACGCTTGTACTTCCGCTTGCGCTCCCCATCACGATCTCGCTTCTTTCTCGAGCTTGAATTTGGCTCGAAAGCCCGCTTCTTGTCCCCCTCCCGACCCGAGCCGGTTGCGTCTCGGCAAGCGCTGAGCACTTCTTCGCACTCGGCGTGGCATAGTGCCAGAGTCACTAGCTCGGCAAGGGTCGAGGGAGGGTGGAGGACAAGTTCACGGCGGAGATTCTCGTCCCGGGTGCCCCTAGTCAGTGCGGTTATGGCTGAGGCCACGTCCATGTGGGGGATTCTCAGGGCTTCCGATTTGAATTGGTGAATATAAGCCCGGAGTCTTTCCCCTTGCGCCTGTTTGAGGGCCAAGAGCCCCGCTACCGACCTTGGGGGGGCACTTCCGGCGAAACTCTCTTTGAAGACTCGCCCAAATTTCTTGAAGTCTCGGATGGACCCGGGGGCAAGGGCCCGGAACCATGCTTGAGTGCCTTAGACCAGGGTGGTCACGAAGGCTCGGCACTTGATGGCGTCGGACACTCCGTGCAGGGTCATCAGAGCGTCGAAGCTATCGTAATGATCAGCCGGGTCGCCCTGGCCATCGTAGAGCTTGAAGGTTAGAATGGAGGTTCTGGGAGATACCTCTGCCTTCAAGATGTACTCGGAGAATGGGGATTTCTCGTCGTCCTCTGGGAAAGAGGTCTTCTGCAGGGCGCGGAGGGCGCGCTCCTGTTCTGTGAAGCGTCTCTCAAAATCTCGCAGTCGGAGGGATAGTTCCGGTTGCTTTCGTGTCATGGGGCTGGGGGGAGCGTCTTGGCGATCTCCGGGAACGTCAGCTTCGGGGTTCGGACGCCGTGCCCCCAATTTTCCCCTTCTTGGCGTTGAGGAAGCCTCTTGCTCCGGAGGCGGAGCTTGCGAGGGTCCTCCAATCCTGTTGCGGATGAGCTACTGGCCGCAGAGAGTGAAGCGACCTCCGGTGGTGTGCTGGGATGTATTTTCGCGGGGAGGGCTCCCTGACGGAGCGCGGGACCTTCCATCCCTAGCCACCTGGTTCTTCATGAGTTCCACAAGGATATCCAGTTTCACGTTGAGGGCTTGGAAGGCTTCGGCGCCACCGTTGGGGGGTAGCCCTACCGCCGCAGGAGGGGGTGTCGGTCCGTCGACGGTGACGCTGGCGTTGGAGGGAGGGTTCTGTGAGGCCCTAGAAGGGCCAACCCCCGCCGCTACCACGGCCTTACCCCTGTCACCGGCGGACCTCCTCCCTGAGCTCCTTCGCACCATACTAGCTTTTCGTGCGTTTCCCACAGACGGTGCCAGATGAAGAGGCGTGATCTCGCGCTGGTCCTGAGCGGGCTGAGGATCACCAGATCACAAACTGCAAGATAGGGAAATGGATCAGAGGGCCTAGGGGGAATCTCTGGGGAAAACCCTCCGATGCTTAAGTTAGTGGAGCTATGGTGGGAGCAATAGTGGGGAGGAGAGAGCTTGTGCGCGAGACCCCTCTCCACCAGAAGGGTGAAGTGGTTCTTGCTCAAGAGTTTTGGGCGTATGATTGCCTTTTTTGGCTTACCTTTAGCCAGAGGGTATCCCTGGTTTAAATAGTACGCCGTCTCTTGGAGTCATGCCAGCCGAGGGGTTTCAGGTGGGGGTTACGTCCTCATCGTGGGCTTTTATGGCCTTATCGTGGGAGCGTTATCATCGTGGGGAAGAAGAAGAAGTCCCTTGCCTTCTTGAATTCTTGCCTGCTACGGACTCTTAACGGCTGCAAAGATAAGCATTCGTCGGTCGTTCCGAGCTCAGATGAGCCAGCGCTCTCCGGGCGATAGGCTTAACTCGGTAAAAGATGGGTCGGATAGGCTGGCCTACGCCTCCCTCTCCCGGGCGGAGAGATGGCTCGGGCGCGGGCCTTTCTCGTGACCTGACCGATGCTCGGGCTGATGGGGGCATCTCTCGCCCTTCATATTTTTTACAACTTCAATTGCCTGCTAGCATAGCTCCATTGTGTCCGTCATATTTCTCTAAATCGAGTCATGTAATTTTCATATTTTCTTTGAGTCATAATCATGTAATTTTCCTTTTATTTGAGTCATTTCCATAAGTTTGAGTCACATTAGGCTAATGAGTTTGCTATTGGGCCTATTTCTTTGGGCTAGGCCCATGGGCGTCCCCCCTTCCTTCGGTTATTTGTTAATGTGTCAAAAGTCAGGGTCTTATTGTAAATTGTGGGATCCCTATAAATAGGACTCCACTCTCTCCATTTTGAGGTAATGAATCATTGAATGAAAAATGCCATTTGAGAGTCCAAAGCTTAGTTTAGTGGAGTGATTCCAATATTTTTTGGGTGAGAAGCCCTAGGGGAGAGATTCCCCACCCTTCCCTCTCTTAATCTCTTTTTTTTCACCCCACTTTCTCTCTCCTCAACACCCAATTTCGAATTTTCTTCTCTCTCCTCCCTTCCCAACCACCTCAACCCCCACCTACCATCATTAAAGCCCTCCACTTCCCCATGGCCTCCATTACTCCACCCACCTAGTCCCAAGGAGATCCCTCACCATTCCAACACCATCTTTCACATTCCAACACCACTTTCCCCATTCCAACACAATCAACCCCTTCCCCACACAACCCCACAACTTCCAAGGCCATTTCAAATTTGAAATCCACCACTCCCTCCAAGATTTGCCCCCCCCCCCTCTCCCTTCTAGCTAGGGTCACCCCTCTCATCTCCCTCCATTCACCTCCATTGCCTCCACCTTCCCCTACCTCCAGCTGAAGACCTGCCCCCACTGCCCCCTCCCATCCCCTTCCTATCTCTATTAGCATTCCCCATCCCTCCATACACACTACTTCTTCCACCCCATCACCCCTTTCATACATACACCTCCCCCATCTCCTTCTTTAGAAGCCAACACAAGAGTTGCAGGTTGCTGTCCACAGGTTGCAGACGAACCAGTCTCTTGCAGCGATCACCACGACGCCATCCGGACGAGTTTGAAGACACAAGAGCCATTGTTGGAAGCTTCTCCGGGTCTTCTTCGCAACAGAAGTGGTTTCATCTTCATCGGAGCTCGGGGCTGTTCAGAAACTCCGTTCTCCCCCGACTGTGCGGAACCGATCCTGCTGAGCACCAGAACCGGATTGAGAGCCCTGCCACGACAAACCTCGGAGGAATCAGTCCACCATTTCTTCTACAAAGTTCTACTTCTCCCTGTCTATTTTCAGAATCAGGAAGCGGAGTTCCATTCGGCCTCTGGTGGCCAGAGTTACCATTTTTCTCCCTCTGCTGCATCGCTCTGCTACAACACAGTCTGCTTCGACCTGTCATCAGTGTTCAGCGTCCTCAGACCTCCCCCGACATCGGAAGGCTTCCCCGTCTGTTTTGCTGCGAAGAGACCTTGACTACGATTCCAACGACTCTGACGGCGCCTGATTCTGACAACGGGAGCGGCCGGGGTACCCTCTGCATCCTACTGTTGGAAGTCAGTCCCTGCTAGTCCGAGAAACAGAGGTCCTGTTCCATCTTCAGCCCCGACCAGTAGCTTCTCCAGAAGAAATCAAAAAAATTCCGAGGCATTCCCCTTCCTATTACAAAGATTTCTCCACCGACCTCGCCATCAGCAAAATTTGTGAGCGGGATCTACAGCTGCAACACCGACCCACTATCCCTGTTGGCAGACAGCCGGCAGAGTCGGCATCCACACTTAGTCGTCGTTCTTTGCTTTAGTTTCCCCACCCCGCTTGGCCGGCTGAAGGCCCCTCCCTGCGTGGAGGTAGTATTGTTGTATTCACCTTAACCCCAACCCCAAGATCCCCCCCCTTGCATGGGGTGTAGTGCATGTAAATTAAAATTTCAGATCGAAGCTTCTCCGGCGCGGCGTGCGGGTAAGCCCACGCTTCCTCGCTCGCCCTCGTCTCCGACCGGGATCGGTGTCTTCACACCGACTAGGTGAGCCACTGCACACTCCTCTTTGCTGAAATTCCCTTGCTTAAGTAGTATCGCATCTTAGTGCCGTCGGTGGTAAGTGGAGTGCCCGAACCCGAATTTGCTTGTGATTGAGTGACTACCGCGGGTGAGTTGCGAGAGAGCCATTAACACCCACGCCCTCGGCGTGCTGGCCGCCTACGAGAGTGGGCATCCTAGGACCCTTGAGAGGTCCAATCCAAAGCTAGCCAACCCCCGGAGCAGCAAGGGCCCGTCCCGGACCCTCACCACTATCACCGGTTTGCCTACGGGCACAAGAGTGCGCTTAGCGGGTGAGTCCGCCCAAGTAAAGTCACCGATTCGTGCGTTGGTTGCTTGCTAGGTCCAAGGGTCATTTGATCATGTGATGATCACCCCAAGGTTGTGTCACATCACGGGCCCTCCGAGCCTTGAGGCCGCCTAGGAGGGTTGTTTCCTCGAGTGCTATTTATTGGGCTTTCTTCCCTAAGTGGGCCCTATGGGCTGTCACTTGGGTGAGCTTGGCCTCATTGGGCCCTGCTGGGCCTAGTTGGGCTGCTCTTTGAATGGGCTACAGAAATTCCCCTCTCCAGTAAGCATCTTCCCAATCTGAAATAGTGTAATGCTCAAAAGGAGATGATACCTCATCGGAGTCTTCCACTTCTTTTTCATCATTTCTGGCCATCAGACAGATGGGCTTTTCTTCGTCTTCACTTTCTGATGTGCTGCTCAAAGTGCCCTCGTCCTCATCGCTCCATGTGCTCACCATTGCTCTTCCTTTGGGAGCTTTCTTCTTGGCTTTCTCTTTCAACTTCTGGAGCTCTGGACAATCGGCCTTCATATGACCGGCCTTCTTGCAATGGTAACAGACATTAGTGTCAATTTTCTTGGCGGAATTAGATTTGTACCTGTTGTATCTCCTGCCGCCTTATTGTCTTCGGCTGAAATTTCTTATTTCCTTCCTGAGAAATCTTCTGAACTCTCTGGTCAGCATTGCTATCTGATCTTCTTCAATTTTCGATCCAGAGAGACTCTGATCACTAGACGATCCATTGTGGCTGGATCGACTAGAACGACTGGCACTTGCCTTCAGAGCGATAGGCTGCTTCTTTTTCTCGAGCTCCTCTGTCTTTGGTAGATTCATTTCACAAGTCATCAATGAACCTATCATCTCGTCCAATTTGGTGTTCTGGAGATCCCTCGACTCCTCAATAACTGTCACTTTTGTATACCATACTGGAGTCAGGGATCGCAGTATCTTTCTCACGATTTCATAATCAGAATAGTTTTTCCCTAGATTTCTGAGACATTAGTTATGAGGGTAAGACGCGCGTACATCTCAGTGATGGTCTCGCTGGGCTTCATCCTGAATGCTTCATACTCTGAAACTAGTAAATTAGCCTTGGTCTCCCTCACCTAAGAGGTTTCCTCGTAGATAACCTCCAGCTTATCCTACATCTCTTTCGCTATGGCACACAAAGAGACTCTTGCAAATTCAGTGGGATGTAGAGCACACTATATGGCATTGATGGCGCTCCAGTTGAGAGTAGATTTCCTGATCACCTCTCTCGTCCATATATCCTCATTAGGATGCAGCTCGAATGGTCCTTTACTGACTACCTTCTAAATTTCATAGTCTTTCGCCCTCAGAAAAACTTGCATACGGTTCTTCCAGTATGCGTAGTTCGACCCATCAAAGTATGGGGGCTTCGTGGTGGAATGTCCTTCAGCCGTCATCCCTCTTACATCCTTGGCCGTTTCTCTTCAGGACGTTGATCCCTGCAGAAGAGTTAGGCTCTGATACCAAGTGTTAGGACAGATGGTATGCTCTGATACCAAGTGTTAGGATGCGATATACGATCTAGAGGGGGTGAATAGATCAGTCACCTAATTAAAACCAACAACAATAGCTCCAAGTGCGGAATTAAAACAAGCTGCTGTTGGACGACAAAAGGATAAACAACACTATCAATGAAAGTCGACCTAACAGATCTAAATCAAGACGGTCCTAAGCATTCATCTACTACGGATCGAAGAAATAAACAGGATGCACACAATCCACACAGTAATCACACAGTAGTCAGAGATTTTTAAGGTGGTTTGATCTCAAACCCGAGATCTACATCCACCCCACACTCCAAACCGGAATGTTGCTTCTACTGCTGATACATAGCTTCGCTGATCCACAGCTTTGGGGTCAAAACCCTACAGACCGCTGGGCGTTACAGCTTATACCGTCCAGAGGAATCCTCCTCTGTAAATAGTTAAGCTTCACAGCTTGCTCCGCTGACACAGCTTGGAAACGCAGTTTCAGAAATGAAAAAGAAAACAAGCGAAGAAACAAACAAACCCACTAGGGGAATGTAGCTCAACACTGAGCAATTTCAGCTCCGGTTCTGAACCGAGAGACTGAGAAACAAGCACTCACAGTATTCTCTCTGACACTTCTCTTTCAACTCTCTCCTTCTCTTCTTCTCTCTTTCTTCTTGTTCTCTTCTCTCTGGATCGTGCAAGCTCTCTCTGCTTCTTCTCTTTTGAAGTATGTTCACGATCACATTTCTCCTAAGGAAGAAGCTTCTTATTTATAGAGCAGTAGAAGGATAGGGCATGTGGTCACCATAATTCCCGCCCAAACACCTTCCTCACGTGGCGGCATCACATCTTAGATGCTTTCCACGTGTCACGATCCTGGCATTTTCTTCAATCTTGGATCACGTGCCCTTCTTAGTCTTTACGAAAAGGCACATGTCAAGGCATCAGATATAGATCATATTCAGACAATTATACGATATAAAAAAGGAGATTGCACATAGTAGAGATTTTGATGCACGGACTCAATTGTGGTGTTCACATACACATGCACAGACTCAATCATCTCTTCAAAAGCAGATGCACAGACATGGTTTCAACACAAAACCTACGGATACATCAGCTGGGTGTGTACAATGGGCAAGTATTGCACTGACCTGATGACTTGCCACTGAAGACGTTGAGCTTGCACAGACTTAATGTGTAAAAGGTGAATGCATGAACATCTATGCACCGAGTTAGCTAAGACATATTGCACAGACTCTATGTGCCTGGTGCAGAGGTTGCACCGACTCGGTGGCGTGCATCGAGAAGAATTGCACCGACTAGTCATGTGCATCAGTGAGGATTGCACAGACTTAATGCAAAATTAACCATGTGTTGCACCGACTCTATTCAATGCACAAACTAAGATGCACACACTATTGATGTGATTATCTGACATATGAATGCATCAAAATACTTACACCATCATATATAGAAATAAAGTCAACTAAGTCACACACCACTGTTGCTAATCATCAAAACAACTATTGTCAATCATCAAACCATTTTATCAGAAAGCAGTGAACGAACTGCTTATCAACCCAGAGGAGTCCCAACAGAGTTCTCCCCGAACGCACCTCCAGATTGCTGCCCGTCAACCTAGGGTCGGTCCTCCCAGGACCCACTTGTAGCCGTTTACCTCCCTGTGTAGAGTGGGCAATAAAATTCACAGTTGTAATTAACTTTTTACTGTTGTTATCGGGAGTTACCGTAACTGGCCGGGATCATCTTCCCCACCTCCGGAGCGTGGAGGTAAACTCGCCCCCTCTCTTTATCACATTTTGCTTACCTCGTATATTTTTGAATGCCGCTGCGAGTGTAGGTTTCTAGCTCGATATATATTGTTATCACCGCTGCGAGAGTGAGTGAGTGTACCGTCCCGTGACTCAACCCGAGTTAACGTGAAAAAGACCGATACCCGAGACTCACGGCCGGTTTATCAACCGCGCTCGGTCCCATGTTTCTCTCGCATAGGGACGATCGCGAGCTAGAGTCCCAGGTCGTGTGTCATCCCACATCACAATGACTCTCCCTTGTTGCATTAGCACACATCCGAGGCCAATACCAGATGTATCAGTATATATCTCGAACTTATCTCCTTCAGTTGGTAACGCCAAGACTAGGGTAGTCGTCAGATGATCCATCAAGACTTGAAAACGTTTCTTAGAATCTTCATTCCACTTATAAGGAATCTCCTTGCGGGTTAACCTTGTAAGAGGAACAACGATCTTGGAGAAGTCCTTTATAAATCGCCGGTAATAGCTAGCTAGACCCAAGAAGCTACAGATCTCGGTAGCGTTAGTAGGCCTTTCCCAATTCTTTACAGCCTTGACTTTTGATGGATCAACAGAAATCCCATCCCTTAAGATCACATGTCCTAAGAAAGATACCTCCTCAAGCCAGAAATCACATTTACTAAGCTTGACATAAACTTGATTCTTCCTTAGTATTTGTAATGCGGTCCTCAAATGCTCTTCATGATCTTCCTCGGTCTTTGAATATGTTAATGTACCATCAATGAAAACCACTATGAATTGATCTAGGTGAGGCCTGAATATGTTGTTCATCAGCTGCATAAAGGCTGTAGGGGCATTTATTAGTCCAAAAGGCATAACAGTAAATTCGTAATGTCCATACCTGCTCCGAAATGCCGTCTTGTGAATATCCTCATCCTTGATCCTTAATTGGTGATATCCCGACTTGAGATCAATCTTTGAGAAATATTTGGCTCCAGATATTTGATTCATCGATCCTCGGCAGTGGATACTTGTTCTTGATGGTAAGGTTGTTCAACTACCGATAGTCGATGCAGAGTCTCATCGATCCATCCTTCTTCTTTACAAATAGGACAGGCGCTCCCCACGGGGATGTACTTGGCCTAATGAATCCTTTCTTTAAAAGCTCCATCCATTGTTCCTTCAATTCCTTAAGCTCAGCGGGGGACATTCTATATGGTGCCTTAGAAACCGGGCCAGCAGCTGGGACAAGGTCGATGGTGAAGGCCACTTCTCTTTGTGGGGGTAATCCGGGTAAATCTTCTAGAACCACATCGGGAAACTCCCGAACCACACAGCTGTCTTCTATCTTGGACTCCTTAACTTTTGTGGTAGACACAAATACTATGAAATCCACACATCCTTTTCTTAAGAGCTTATTAGCTCGAAGAGCCAAAATAAGGGGTGACTTGTTTTGACTCCGAGGACTAGTGTAGACAAGTTCTGAGAATTCCTTAAAAGTTACTTTGCCGTTTCGACAATCTATAACTGCCTTGTATGTGGATAGCTAATCGGCTCCTAGTATGGCATCATACCCGTCCATATCTAGGCATATCAGACCGGTAGGTAGATTTTTCCCTTTCACCATAACTTCACAATTTGGGTAATGATGTGAAATCTCATATTCGTTTCCAAGAGGAGTGGAAATAACTAAATCTATCCATTCCGGTTCCATAGGTAATGGATCAATAAATCCTTTGGAAATAAAAGAATGAGTCGCGTTGGTATCAAACAAGACACGAGTAGACTTAGAATAAATCTTCAATGTACCTTCCATAAGTCCACCTTAACTATTGTCTGCCTCTTTGAGAGATTGGAGGTGGCCTTGCTTCCTTGCCGTGCACTTCTCATCATTAGCTTGTTCATTTAATAACGGACAGTCGGGAATCCGATGATCGCGGCTCTCGCATCGGAGACAAGCTCCTAATCTCCTCCAGCATTCCTCGACCTTATGGCCGGCCTTGTCACAATGCTTACACACCTCTTTGGAAGGTGCAGTAGTAATAGAAAATGGCTTGTTATTCTTCTTAAATTTCTTCTCTTGGGAGGAATCTTCTCCATTGCTTGACCTCTTCTTATTGAATGTGGGTTTGAATGTGCCGAAGCTTGTGACGTTCTCCTTATTGTCATTCCCACGGATCCGGTCGGACAACTCCGTGGCATCTTCTAGCAGCTGTGTGCGCCTTATCATCTCTGGATAGACTTGAATGTCCATCGGCGCAAGTTGAGTTATATATTGCGGTCGAAGCCCATTAAGAAATCTCCTAACTTTCATCTTCTCGGTACACACTAGATATGGTGCATACCTTGATAGACGAGAGAATTGGGCCTCATACTCGGCCACTGATAAGGTCCTTCATTTAAGCGCGGCAAACTCTACAGCTTTCTTTTCTTGTATCCGATCCGAGAAATACTTGTTATTGAAATAATCAACAAATTCACCCCACGTAACTTGCTCATGAGGTAAAGTAGCTTCCACCAACTCCCACCAGAATCGGGCATCCCTCTTAAGTTGGGAAGTTGCTAACAACACTTTCTCTTCATCCGTGCATTGCATTACACGGAAAATCCATTCAATCTCCTAAATCCAATTCTCAGCGTCGTCGGGGTCGGACAAGCTAATGAACTTTGGCGGGTTCATATTGCGAAAATTACGGTGGAGATCTCACGCTCCACAATTCGCTCGGCCCTGCGCCACTTGTTATAGCGCCTGAGTGAGGCCTTGTACGGTACGTTGCATATCGCGCCATTGAGCACGTTCGACAGCCATGATCCTACAAGATTTAAGTAACTATATTAATATACGATTAGCCAAAGGTCTTAATCCATAAGTTAACTTAACCCATGGCTCTACCCAATATAGCTCCCATGGGCACAAGTACTTTTAGGTGCTCCTCTCAGGACCAGATTAGGCCCTATATGCACTAGCATTGAGTCATGTATATACTTTTAGACATGCACTATAGTTAATAGCCAATAGAGTTCCAAAGAAATAAGCCATTGTAGGATGATAAGGTAGATTTCACTAAATTATGAGTTCAAGCACAGAACTTGAACAAGGTGACATACCGATAAATCACACGAAAAATGATGACATATCATGAAACTAGGTAATTGGCATCCACTCAGTCGCCATCAATTATGGAAACAACGTCCACTGTAGTGGTCGCTCATTCCTGTGAACAATACATGCATGAAGAATTCGCGACACTTCAAGTGGCCGCTCATTCATAATTAGTGTCTAGTGTAAGTTCGCGAAAATAGTAAATTGTGCCCACTGAGTGTCCGCCAGTTCCTTTTGGCGTCCAAGTCTTGGTCACAGTTTCCAGACAGATAATCAGACTTCTCAAAGATGCCAGAAAACAATGCTCTAAGAGGGCTAAAGCATCACGTTTCTTCAGAGTGACGTGACAAGTAAGGGTTCTAGGATTTTTAGGGTATAACCTGCTCAGTTGCCTTGAAGGAATGCAAGGCTAGTGTAGACTTACAGAGGTCTCAATGAAGAAAGTACCAGTCCGAAAGAAGGAATAGCCCGCGAAGGGTCCAATCATTCACCAAGAGTTGAGTGTGTAATCGATAGAAACAAAATAGAGACTCCATCTATGGATGTGAGATGAGAGTGTCAATAGACCAACGATATGGGCCAGAAAACTGATAAAAATTGAGAGAGCAAGAATTTGCGTCCAATCAGGAGTCGCTATATCTAGAAATAGCGGCTTTTTGAAAGGTCGCTCAATATCATTTTTAACAGAATTTCAAATAAAATACTAAGAATTAGTGACTCTATGAACGGCGCTAATTCTAGAATTTTTTCAGAAATTAATAGAATTTAATTATAATTAGCGACCATATACAATGACGCTCAATCTTTACATAGCGTCCATGATTCTGTCGCAGATTCATGAGTTTCCATTTAATTTTATTTTTCTAAAGTTTTTTAGAAATAGTGCCTCCTTACAGGGGCGTTCATTTATTAATTGGCGACTGCATGATAATCGCCCATTCTTTTACTGCTACGTATTAGGCAGGAACGTGTACAGACACATAATACTATTTATTTCTTTTAACTTAGTATGAATAGTAACACTTTGCTATTTATATGGAATTTTACAAAACTAAAGGCATGGATAGTTAGAGAAAAATATGGAGAATCCATAATCATGCTTATGCAAGAATTTTAATGTCAGGTTTCATGTATATTAAAATTTTAAATGTGGGTAATTATTAATTCTGTTTACAGGAAATAGCGGCAGGGATGTAGTCTCACATTAATTTACGCCTTGAGGACTGTCACTAATTCTAAATTTGCGACCTTCTTCGAGGTCGTTTATTAATAGACGGCCATGTCTTGGTCACCATTTTCAAATACAACAGGGACTCAGGAAAACTATGTAAAACTGAAGAATAGATGGCAAAGGTAACGAGATATAATCATGATCTTCATGAATCACATGCATGCAACCTATTATTAATCATCTTGGACTTCAAGTCTTGAGAAAACCTACCTTGATTGACGATTTGAGACGACGGAAGAAGATGAAGAATAGAAATAGCAGCAGTAGGTAGCTACAATAAGGGGAAGAAGAAGACGAAGAAGCAGCCAGGAATAGCAGCAACTGCAGCTTCAACACATGGCTATAGCTGCAGCAGGGACAACGAAGGAAGAAGCAGTTCCTTCCCTTCTCATACGCAGACGAGAGAAACAGAAGTAGAGGATGTAGATTTCTTCATGATAGTAACGGCAGGAGAAAGATGACGTTCGCCAGGAAGAAGAGGAAGCAGAGGAAGATGACGTCGACACAACTCTTTCACGAACGCAGCAGCATGATGTTCTGCAGTTCGCAGGGCTTCGTATATTTATAGAGATCACCCTTTTCCTAATGGGAGCTGCTCACCCCAACCTTGAATTAAGGATTTTGTCAAACTTAGTTTTGTTGTTCATCATCCATGTGAGGTTCATACTCAAGCACGGGTATTGGATAGCTTCGAAGCTAATTTGATCACCATTATCTTTGAATCAAGTTGAAACTGAGAGAGAGAATCAAGGGAAAACTCATAAGAAATTCTGGATAAATTTTGGCAACATCTCCCCTTATTCCGAAGGTTGTAGGAGATGAAATTGAGATTCATACGCGGAAGATTCCGGAATGAAACTCGTAATTGCCGAGAGGTCGAACACGGCGATCTCGTAACCCAAATTGGATGTGGAAACCCTGAGGACTAGCCTACTAAGGGTCCCAACAATCCAGGGTCAGAGCTTTAATACGTGGGTCTTTTATGTTGTCACCTAGGTGACGTTTAATATCCACCCGTGGAAAGGGTTTCCCGGAGATCATACCATGGCAGGGTAGACCTCTAGAACCCCAGAGTGATTCAGAACTATTAATGGAAGAAAATTATTGAATGGGGATTTCCCCCTCCCCGGTAATGGATTCACATGCGTAAACGAGAATTACTCCACATCCCGGAGGAGTCATGATCTCACCTCGAGCAAAGGTAGATACAGATCATACTATTAGGATTAGTAAGTTTGCACCCCTGCCATGGATGGATATCGGCGAATCACTAACGCAGTGACAAGCTCAAGAATTCTCACTCAGAGATAGGGGGGAAGTCCGAGCAAGGGAGTCGCCATAGGAGGGTAATAGGCTTGTGCCCGACTCTGAGCGAATGAAGGAAGGATTTCTAGGGTATGAGGCCCTTCCGGGAAATTTGCCAGGCACAGGCAGAAGATCCATAGTAACTAATGGGAACTAATGAAGGGATAAAATGGGCGATGCTACAGATAGGATCAGAACCTAGACACGATTTTGGAGTGTATCGCTGCCCCTACAACCCAATGAGACGGGTGAAAGGGCATATGTCAATCTCCTTCAAAGAGCATATTAATCCATCAGATGTTAACATAACAGATGCGTTCATGCCTACACACCGGCCATCAGAGAATATTGACAGACACCATTCATATAGATAGGGTCAGATGATAAAACTCGTGCCTAATCCAAGGGAGGGGGTTTTACGGTCGCCTACACAGGAGTGGCGAGTTGCCAATTTGAATCACCAAATCCGATGAACAACTTACAGGCACCCGAGTGATCGAAGGGTTGGAGCCACGCATATAGCCTCAGAGAGGCCCCCTCACGCTCGGGATGTCTTTATCAGCAGGTTAGAAGCCAAATGTAGGGGCCATAGAAACATGAGAGAGGGAGATGGGGAGTTAGAAAAACCAATACCAACATTCAATGCATTACTCTGCGAAGCATGATCACAAGCACCAAAAAGGCTCAATAGAACTTTATTTCTGAGGGCAAACGGTGACACAAAGGGGAACTCCTCGACTACAAGATGTAGGAAATTCAACAAAGAAAATATACATAGGTGAGGACTATAAGCAAAAGCGAAGAAAAAAAGAAAGAATCGAGGAGGGGAGACTATCAGCCCTCCGGGGACCTCATTACCGCAAGGACCCACCTACGGGAGGATCTCAAGATGAAGAGGGACTCTCCTTCGAACAACAACAAGGGGGGTAGCAGAGGAAAGCTAGGGAGGCATGGCCTCTCTTTCCCTATCTATTTCTCTTCTTCTATTCTCCGTGTGTTGGCTCCTTCTGATCTCTCTGTTAGCGGTCTTATTCTTCTTATCCTCTTCTTATCTTCTGTCCTCCTTGTGCGGCGCTCGAAGATAAGTGTTCTTTTATAGGCGAAAATTGGGTATCGCCTAGGGCATAGGACAGGTGGCCCTGCGCCGACACACCAACTCGCGAGATACAAGGGATAATGCGCCGATTCAGCTTGATGAAAGGGGTGGCACCGGCTCAGTCTGCTGAGAAGGGTGGCACCGATTCATCAAGGTGGAGAGTGGCGCCGATTCAGCCAGGTTGAGGGCGCCGACTCATATTGTTGAAAGGGGGGTCGATTCAGCTTGGCTATAAGGGCATTTTTGTAATTTTTGCATTGTTACCCCAGAACTGACTATGATGGAAGCCCGACCTCTAGTGCAGCTTGGGGTTTGATGCGGTAGCCTTGGAATGTAGATTTCCTATTTCTGAGTCCCGATTTACAATTCCGAGTGGTTTCGACACGTGCGGAACACATGTCGGATTACTTGGGTTTTGTCCTGATTCGGCTTTCAGCACTGTGATTTGTGCTACCAGGCCTGCTTTGTGCATATGCGAGGCATCTTCATCTAGTGGGCCATCGCTCGAAATATTTTTACCTTGATTGGGTAGCTTTTTGGCTGCTTACGGGCCTTTCCCGCAAGACGTATCCCCGGCTCGAGTCACTCAGGTCTTCTGCTGAGATTGCCTTCGGCACCCTGCTCTGAGTGACCAGGGACGTTCTGTCACGCCCCGATGCTGAATATCGGGACTGGCAGTAGAAATATTTAACTGTATTATGCTCATTTCCAGACATGTTACACTAAAACATAAGGATTAACCACAGACATAAAATGACTTCATTAATTAAATAACAATTTCATAATCCATGATCCCATTTACATAACCAACTTGAACAACCTTAATGAAATCATAACATCCACTAGCCCACATTACAATGACTGACTTCACATTACAACTCTTTGAACCACATTCTAAAACACAACTAAACATAGACAATTATTTCTGGCTCCACGGCATCTAAATGGCTCGCTCCATGATCAACACTCTTGTCCGTTCCCATCGGATTGCGAGACCTCACTGTAGACACGCTATTCCTGACGTCTCCTAAGAAAATCTCATATTACTATACGACGCCCCGCAGCGGCTTTTGTATTTTGAATTGCTTGAGTGCTTCCTATTCTTGAATCTTCTTCCGCCTTTTCGACATCCGAAAATCATCTCGTTGCGGCATTCGGACGGCATCAACACCAATCGGACGCACCGGAAAGTTCCGGAACCAGGAAGAATGTCTGGCAGGCGGCTGCCGACACCTTTTCAGGGGACCCGGGGGGGTCTTCATGGAGGCGTCCAGGCCCCTGGACGCCTCCATGAAAACAAAATATAAAAAATAAATAATATTAATCATGATAAAAGACAAAACAAAAAAAATATAATATATTTATGGAGGCGTCCAGGCCCCTGGACGCCTCCATCAACTTGCCCACGACCAGCCCCCGTCCGACGGTTGGTTTGACGTTTGAGAAAAAATCCAAAATGTGAAGGCGTCCAGGTGCCTAGACGCGCCCATACTCCATATACGGACAATCCCGACACGCCGGTCGGTTTGACTAATCGAAAAAATCCAAAACGTGGAGGTGTCTGGGAGACTAGACGCCTTCATTTCACCACATCCGGACAAGCCCGACGCGCCGCTCAATTTGACGTCTCAGAAAAGTTTAGAATATAAGGGGGTCCTGCCAGCCAGATGCGCCCACTTGTGAGTCACGGGCGTCGGTCAAAAAATACGTGTTTTGCCAAACCGCGTGTGGCTTTCGGCGGATTCCGGTGGGCTGTTATGGAGGCGTCCAGTTGCCTGGACGCCTCCATTAAAATATTTCAAATAAAAAATAAAAAAAAAAAAAAATTCTAAGGTCTTGAAGTAGGCGTCCTGGGTCCTGGACACATCCAAAAGGAGGCGTCCAGGCCCCTAGACGCCTCCATCGTCTGGGACTCTACAAATAGCAGACCCCCCTCAGTCCGAAGAGAGCATTTTTTTGAGAGGTCCGACAGGCTTCCATAATCCCGAGGCTGCCGGATCCTTTTCTAACCCTTAGGTTCCTTTCAGGAGGAGGTTCTGCCGGCTTCTCGGGTGCCCGCGCTCGCGAGAGGAAGTCATCTTCGTCCACCGCGCTTCCACGTCATCCCTACGCTGTCGAAGCTCCGCCGGATCTCGCCATCAGCACATCCAATAAGCCAATTCTCTCCCCCTTCTTCTCCGTAGTTCATTGCATTCATCATTTCGCATCCTCTATCTCCCTTCATAAGGGCGCCTTCTCTTATATACTTCTTGCATTCATCATCGCACTTTCCTCCTACTCGAGTCCGAGAGGGGTTAATAACCACACCAACCAGGTGTGTGTTCTGTCACGATTTCGTTATTTTCTTCGCAAGGGATTGATACTACACCGCCATTTTCTAATCCTGTTTACCTACTGTCTGTTATTTTGCAAGGGTAACTAAAGAAGGCCCTCTCTGTCAGCCGGCCGAAGGGGGAGCAAGAAGCAACCCGCCACTTCCTGCTAGTGAGGTAGGCGCGATCATTTCTTTATTTTGGGGTCTCTGGCCCCTGGCGATCACATCATATTCTCGAGGCCGCGGCGAGTCACTTCCCCAATGGCCGTTTAAATTTTCATTCTTATATTCTCTTTATATTCTGTTATATTCTTATTTGCTCATATTCTCGAGGCCGCGGTGAGTCACTTCCCCAATGACCGTTTAAATTCCCGTTCTTATATTCTCTTTATATTCTGTTACATTCTTATCTGCTCATATTCTCGAGGCCGCGGCGAGTCACTTCCCCAATGGCCATTTAAATTCCCGTTCTTATATTCTCTTTATATTTTGTTATATTCTTATCTGCTCATATCCTCGAGGCTGCGGCGAGTCACTTCCCGCAATGGCCGTTTGAATTCTGTCCTTTCTCTTGTATATCTTGAATTGCTGCTATATCTGCTATACTATCGAGGCCGCGGCGAGTCACTTCCCGCAATGGCCGTTTCAATTCTTGCTATTTGATTTCTGCACCATTCCCGTCCCCCCGAGGCCGCGGTGAGTCACTTCCCGCTATGGCCGTTTAACCCCCATATCTTGCTATATTGCATTTGTCCCGCTCGCCCCGCCGGAGCAATCTCCCGTGGTGGCCCCTTCTCTTTTCTCTTATTTCTGTGTTGCAGCAAACAAAACGAGCCCGCGTGCTCCGCATTTTCGTTTCTCAAACCGCGTGACGTCGCTCACAGATTGGCGATCACGGTTGGACCTCTGTTGCTTTCTTTAAGTTACCCTTACAATTTCTTGTGATTTACTTTACTATCTCTTGTGTGTTGTTATATCTTGATTGATTCGTTGTTCTGTTGTGCTCCATATATCTGTTAGCATTCCATTGCATACATCCATCCCTCTTTTCTATTCTTTTTCAATTTTTTCTAAGGATCACCCTCTCTCGGTGAAGGAAGGACTCTCCGTTTGAGAATTCCTCTCGACGGACTATAATCTCCTCCACTGGGACCTCCGTAAGTCCCCGACATCGAAGAATCTCCTCTTCGTTCACTGGACCGGTTGTACCATTGAAGTTCCCCGGAGTTAGTCGACCCATTCGTGGTGAGACAAGAGCCCCTAGCTGACACGGTGGTGAAACAAAAATGAACTAGGGTCCCTATTTTGTGTGAACTTCGGATCTGGTTAAAAACACACAAAAAAATCATCAAAATCAAAACATAAAAAAAGGCGTAAAGGCATCCACTTGTTTGATAATCTCCGCTATTTGCTTGCTAGTGTATGTTTTTGCGTTCCGGGAAAACTGTGAGCATGGCTCACGAGTCTTTTGTGGAGAACCACCCTGGTCGTGGTGAGTCAGTCGAGCCGCGAGTCTATACTATGGACGCGGGTCCTTCCCATGAGCCCTCACGTGAGGTGCAGGTTATCACAGGGGACACATCCCTGCCACAGGACATCTCCTCTTTGCTAGGTGTCCTCGCCAACACAGAGCTTACCTCTGAGCAGCTCCGGGCCTTCCAGGCCATTCTGAAGGGGAAATCTGTTTCCCCCGCTCCCCAGGAATCAACTCCGGCCATCGCACCTCTCCAAGAATCGGTGCGGGCCATTCCATCTCCTTCACTGGCACAAGCCATCCAATCTCCCTCGCTTCAAGGGCAAGCGAGCCAACAACCACCCTCGTTCCAGTTCCCTTCGCAATCTCAAACCCCTGTTGTTCCCCACATACCGCTTCAGCCGGGGCCAACTATCGGCGGCCCGGCAGCTCCCTCTCATTCGGGGTTTCCCCCTCAAGTCTCCGGGAGACATTTTCCTCCCCAATGGCAAGTGCCACCTTCACCGCCCGAGGAGCTCGCCCAATCGCTCCTCAATAGGTTCAATAGGATGGACGAACAGTTTCAGAATTTGAAGAAAATGGTGGATGTGAAATCCACCCCGGAGGTTGCTTTGCCAATCCTTCTGGTCATCCATCTTCCTTCCTCAGAAATGCCCACGTACCACAGGTACAATGGCACTGGCAACCCCTTCATTCACCTCAAGGATTTCATGTATGAGTCCTCCTATTGGCAAAACGACCAGAGATCCCTGGCATACCTCTTTCGAAGGTCATAGGACGGTCCTGCGCTAGAGTGGTTCTATTCTTTGGAGCCCCGCGAGGCCGAGAATTTTGAAATAGTCCAGAGAAGGTTCTTGCAAAAGTATCGGGATAGGGTCGGTCCCTCTCTCTCCATTACCGACCTAGTGGCCGAAAAGATGAAGTCCGACGGGGATTTTGTCCGCTATGCTGATAGAGGGAGGTCTCTGGCAGAAAGAATAAGAGATACCCTCTCGGAACCTAAACAAGTAAAGATGATCGTATCCAATGCGACCCCACAGTTCAGGCATGTCTTGGCCATGAATAAACTCACCACCATGGAAGAGCTCTATGAAAGAGCCCAGTACATCCAAACCTAGTTAAAAGACTCTCCCATTATGAACATGTTTGAGCCGTCGAAGTCCAAGGTGGTCAGAAAGACAGGCACTGGTGTCCCAGGCGGAGCAACAGAAGGGGTCGTAACAAATGAGCAAGTGAGTGCGATCAACAACGCCAACTATGCAGCCAACCCAAGGCTTCCACAAATGCCCCGACTTCCCCTCCAACCAGGTCCTTTCCCCTCTCGTCCTCCACCCCAAAACGATCCACCTCAGAACAACATGCCTCAACTACTTCAACCCCAGCAACAACCTCGACCCCAGCAACAACAACCACCACTTCAGTACAACAAAGTTCCACCCCCAGGAAATTACGGTCCCCCACAGCAACAAAGGAGGCCGATTGGTCCCAAGAGAGCCTATTACCCACCATTGCCAGAAACTCTGGCGGATATTTTCAACGCCCTCATGGCCTCAAACACACTCATCCTACCCAGGGAAAGGCCCGTGTGGCCCCCGAATGTTGATACCTCCAGATACTGCGTCTATCACAGACAGCCAGGACACACAGTGGACAACTACTTTCAGTTTAAAGATTACATCCATGATACGAATGATGAAGGCGGGATTGACTGGGATGAAATGAGGCGATACGTCGCCACTCTCAAGGCTAGGAGACCTCCTCCTAGGCCACAGTTCCAGCAACAACAGCAGCAGTTACAACATCAACCACAACAACAACCACAACAACAACAACAGCCTCAGTAGGCCCAACCACAACAGCCCAACATAGGCATAATCCAGTATCCATTACCGGAGCACCAACAGCCCAATCATCAGGTCAACCCCATCTCCTCCTTCCCGGAAGTCGGGAGAGAGCAGGTGTGGCACCCAGAAAGTACCTCTATTCTTTCTACCGCCAACCCTATCATCATGCAACCCCCTCGCCTTGCCCGAGTAGCACCTCTCTCTCATCAACCCGCGTTAGTACCGCCTTCACCATTTCCACTGTCATCACGCCCTCTCATTCGCACCCCAATGACCTATCAGCCAACACCCTTCATTACACCCTCACACCCTCTCATCTTCTCTCACTCCCCCACTTTACCATCCACCTCTACTGCATTTACCCCTATGCCTTCTAAGCCCCTTATCACCCATCCACCGTACGTAACCCCGCCTGTCTCCACCATACCACCGCCAATGCCTTCAAAACCACTCATCACCCACCATCCATCTCAAAACCATTACCCGCTCCAAACCTTACCCACTTCCACTTTGCCTCCACCTCCACCTTCCAGACCCCTTATCCTTCATAACCCATGCGATATCCCCTCTACCTCCACCATGCCTCCACCTAACAAGCCCCTCATCAGAATCCCTGCTCCCATCATCACCCCTGCTTCATCAACCATCCCTCCACCACTACCCCTCAAACCTATGTTAAAACCAACTGCTACCCCTATAGAGGTACAAAAGCCACAGGCAATGGTGCTCCGGAGTGGAAGTATTTTCCATAGGGTTTTCCCCCAGAACAGTTAGAATCCTGAGCAGTCTCAGCCAGAGAGGGATGATTGAGAACAACCGGAAAGATCTATCCCTGGAACATAGTATGATTTGTTGAAACACTTGGACAAGACGCCTGCTCGGATCTCCATCCTGGAGCTGCTTCAGAGATCCACATCCCATTAGGCAGCCTTAATGGAGTATCTTCAAAAGGTCATGGTGAATGAGGACCTCCCTGTAGAAAAGATTTCTGCCGTCCTGACCCCAACGGACACGCAACCGGCCATCATGTTCCACAACTACGAGCTCGCTCCCAAGGAAGCTCGGAAATATGCATTGTGTGTTTCAATAAAAATTAATGGGGTATCCATAAACCCATGCCTTGTAGACACGGGTGCGTCCATAAATGTGATCTCCATGAGCACCCTTCAGTTGTGTGGGGTCGAACAGGAACAGATAAGACCTTCTTCAATCACAGTCACGGCTTATGACAATAGCAAAAGGCCGCCGCAAGGGATGATTATTCTAAGGGCAAAGCTAGGTCCTATGTCAGTCCCCACGGAATTCCATGTCCTCAACATGGACCCCACATTCAAGGCCATACTGGGTCGCCCTTACATTGAAGCCATAGATGATGTGCCTTCCACCAACCATCAGTGCTTGAAGTTTCCTTACAATGGAAGAATTATTAAAGTAGTCAGCACACCTATCCTTCACATGGTAGATGCTATCAACACCTCTCTGCCCTCTGTTTGGCCGTCTCATCGGCCCATATTGTCACTGCTAGACGTGCGTGATCCATCTCACATTCCGCTAGCACCAAAAAAGCTGATCAAGGCAACCATGCCATATCTCCCTTTTCACTCAAAAGGTTGGGAGATTATGAGGAACATCGGCTATCAACCGGGCAAAGGTCTGGGCGCACGGCTACAAGGTAGGCTGAAACCACCAAAGGAGATTAGGCCGAACCGCAGATTTGGCCTAGGCTTCAAAGGACCATTCAAGGAGGATTGGAAGCCCCTCACATGGGCCCTATCAAACCACTTCAACAAAGGACCCGTTGTTTAGATGGGAGATTACCCGCAAGAGGCACATGGGGGATCACGTGCTGTATATTCGGCTGAAAAATGTCTGAGGGTCACCAAAAGAGGCAAGATCAAAGATCCGGAATGCGAGTGGGACAAATGGTTTGATATACGGGACATTTTCGCTGCACTGGAAAGGATGTTCTCGCCTCCACAGCATGAAGGACCGCCATTGATCTCCGGAATGCTAGAGAATATCACTACTGTTGCCAAGATTCCAAATTATCCTCATCCTCGCCAGAAGGACCCTGTCGCCAACGGATCTTCATCCGCCCTCACCATCACCACTGACGACTCATTAGCCGTCATCTTCTCCACCCACTCGTCACAGCCTTTGTTGCTGTCATCTTCCTGGGCCAGACGATTGTTTGATGATCTTCCCAGATCCCCCTCTCTACTTACATACCTGCAAGGGTTTCTCAACCCGTGCCAGGTTTTCAATCATGATCTGCTCTACGAGCCTCCCAATCCTCTAGCCATAACCACTTTTCTCTCTCCTCCGATCTCTTTTCTCTATTTTGTCATCAAAAATAAAAATGAAAAAAAAACGTCAATTCCCAAACTCCTCAACAACACATCTTCGTTGAGGAAACCTCCTACATCTCCCACGGTGCGTCCCGCCCTGCGGACCACCCGTCCAAGGTCCGATGAGCGACCTTTTCTACCCCTCCTCTGAGGGGTCTTTCTCTGTACATTCTTCACCATCCTCTTCATCTTGTTCTTCTTCTGTAAATAATGTCAGTCAATCTAGGAATAATAAGTCAAAGGTACTACCTAGGAAGAAATCTAAGGGTAGGCAGATCCCTCGTCGATTCCTTCTGGATTTAGCCGCCAGGTGTCAGGCCCTTCTTGCCATCCCTCAGTTGCTAGAAAATCCCATCGGGAAATAGAATGTGAGGGCAACTGCACAATTGATGAGGGGTATGGAGTCTACGAGATCACGGGTGAAGAATACCATACTGAAGATGAGGGTGAAGAATATGAGGATGCGGCTGGCGCATATGCTAGTGGAATAAGGAGATTCGACGAGCCGTCAACCGCCGTAGAAGAGTCCACCAAATAAGTCAACTTGGGAACTGAGGAAGACCCTAGGATCATCCTCATAAGTGATAATCTACCACCCTCTGAAGAAGAGGCATTAATTGAAGTTCTCAAGGAATATAGGGACACGTTTGCATGAAGCTACGAGGATATGCCAGGACTTGATTCAACCCTGGTCGAACACCGTTTAACCCTAAAACCAGGGTCCGTCTCGGTAAAACAAAGGTTAAGGCGTTTCCACCCTCAAATGGCTTTGAAAATGAAAGAAGAAGTCGACAAGCTCCATAAAGCCAGGTTCATTAGAGTCGTTCTTTATCCTCAATGGGTGGCAAACATTATCCCGGTCATGAAAAAAGATGGGAAAGTCAGGATTTGCATCGACTTCCGGGACCTTAACTGCGCGTGTCCAAAGGATGATTTTCCCTTGCCTCACATTGATGTGTTAATCGACAACACAGTAGGATATGAGACCCTCTCATTCATGGATGGATTTTCAGGATATAATCAAATTCGTTTGGTAGAAGAGGATAAAGAGAAGACGTCATTCACTACCCCTTGGGGAACATATTGTTACGTGGTCATGCCGTTTGGGTTAAAGAATGCTGGAGCTACTTACCAAAGAGATATGATGGCCATATTTCATGACATGATGCACATATATCTGAAGGTGTATATGGATGATTTATTGGTGAAATCAAGGACCAGGGTGGAACATCCAGAAGTTTTGGCTAAGGTCTTGCAGAGATCAAGGGTGTTCCAATTGAAAATGAACCCGAAGAAGTGTGTGTTTGGTGTGTCATCAGGTAAATTACTGGGTTTCATTGTGAGTAAAAGAGGGATCGAGATAGATCCTGACAAAGCTAAGGTCATCAGGGATATGCCACCTCCCAAGAATTTGAGGGAAGTCCGAGGTTTAATCGGGAGATTACAGTTTATTCGTCGGTTTGTGTCTCAGCACTCACAAAGGTGTAGACCTTTCTATGAGTTGACCAAGCCAGGAGTGGAATTCCACTGGGATTCTAAATGCCAAAAAGCTTTTGAAGGGTTAAAGGAATATCTGGCTAGTCCACCCATTCTCATTCCACCCAAACCAGAAAAACATCTGATCCTCTACATCTCAGTCTTGGACGACTCCGTGGGAGCTGTCCTCGCACAAGCTGATGAAGAAGGCAAGGAACGGGCAATCTATTACTTGTCCAAACTTCTCAATCCCTGTGAGCAGAAGTACACAGTCATGGAGAAAACCTGTGCTGCCCTCGTTTGGGTGGTGCAGAAATTGAAGCACTACTTCTTGGCTCATGAGGTCCACTTGATTGCTCGCATGAACCCTATCAAGTTTCTTCTGGAGAAATCCGTCCTTACTGATAGGCTAGCACGCTGGCAAAATTTTCTTTCCCAGTTCGACATCACCTACATCCAACAAAAGGTAATTAAATGCTATGCCATAGCCGAGCATCTCGCCCACCATCCTCTCCCCAAGTTTGACCCTGTCCAATCAGAGTTTCCAGATGAGGAACTAATGTCCATCGCCCAATCTGACAAGCCAATGTGGATATTATATTTTGATGGAGCTCTAAATTCCCAAGGGAAGGGTATCGGCATTGTCCTTCTAATGCCTGAAGGCGTTACCATCCTAGAGGCATTTCAGCTCGCGTTCCCAGTCACCAACAACATCGCTGAATACGAGGCTCTTCTAGCTGGCCTGGAACTAGCCCGTTCTTTCTATATCACTGAGTTACGAGTTGTGGGTGATAGTCAACTTGTTCTCCGCCAGGTGCTTACCAAATATCACACCCTCGATCCCAAGCTCAAACCCTATCAGGAGCTGGTCTCCGCCTATGCCAAATTATTCACCAAGCTGATCTTTGTCCATGTTCCTCGCGAACAGAACATTCTGGCCGATGCCCTCGCCTCCTTGGCGTCATCCTTCAAATTCCCTTTGGGTGCATGGTTTAGATCTATCATTCTCTACAAGCATCTTGTCCCTACCGTTCAGGACCCTTACCTCTTAAAGATCAAGGAACGAGTCCTACAGAAGATCCAGAAGGGAGAAATTCTTGAGAAGAGGGAGATCATGCTGGCAGAAGTCGAAGAAGAGCTGGCTGACGATGAGAAACCATGGTTCTATGAAATTGTCAAATATTGTAAAGATTAGTCTTATCCTGAAGGAGCCACCACAGAAGATAAGAAAGCCATAAGAAGGGTGGCTCAGAAATACACATTGGTTGGAGGTCTACTCTATAGGAGGAGCCTTACTGGCATTCTGTTAAGGTGTCTTGACGACAATGAGGTTTGGAAATGCGTAGAAGAAGCACACTCGGGTGTGTGCGGTGGCCACGTGAATAGCCAGATGCTCGCCAAGAAGATCATTAGGCAAGGCTTTTACTGGCCCACTATGGAAGAGGATTGTGCCGTCTATGTCCGTAGGTGTGTCAAGTGTCAACTTCACGCCGATAAAATACATTCACCCTCTTCCTCACTTCACCCAATATCCTCCCCATGGCCTTTCTCCATGTGGGCATTCGACATCATCGGTCCCCTAGGTGATCCCAATTCCCTCACCAAATAGAAATCTTTCATCCTTACTGCGACGGAATACTTCACCAAATGGGCCGAAGCCGAAGCTTACGCGGAAATCAAGGCATCAACAGTCTACAAGTTCATCATGAAGAACATCCTCGCTAGGTTTGGCGTCCCGAGCACAATCATCACCGACAATGGGCCAAGTTCATTTCTCAGGACCTTCAGGACCTCTGCAAAAGGTGCGCAATTGCATTGCATCATTCATCACCTTATTACCCACAAGGTAATGGCCAAGCATAGGCCACCAATAAAATATTGATCAAAATCATCAAGAAAACCTGCGAGTCCAGTAAGTTTTCAGACTGGCCAGAAAAGCTTATCGAAGCTCTATGGGCCTATCGCACTTCAATCCGTACCCCCACCGGGCAGACTCCGTTTGCCCTTACTTATGGTATGGAAGCGGTAGTCCCGTACGAGACTCTAATCCCTTCTCTCAGGGTACAATTGGACGAGGAATTTCCCCTCGACGACCGTCATAATTCACTCCTCGCCCAGTTGGAACTCTTGGATGAGAAGCGGCTGGCCGCTGCCGAGCATGCGCGTGTGTATCAAAATAGACTCGCTCGCTTTTACCCAAAGAAAGTCATTGAGAGAAAATTCAAAGTCGGTGAGATGGTCGTAAAACGAATTTTTGTCAAACCTGGAGGGCCGCGTTCTAAGCTCCAGTCCAATTGGGAAGGACCATTTGTAATTCAAGCCGTGTACCCTGGCAATGCCTACAAGCTAGTCAACGCCGAAGGGACCGAGTTATCCCACCCTTGGAACGGGCTTTATCTTAAAAAGTACTACCCTTAGCTTAGTGTCAAAAAACAAAAAATGACGAAAAGAAAGAAAACATCAAAAACAAAAAATATTGAAAATCACTAAAAATATGGAAAATTCAAAATGCCGATGCCTGGTGGTCACCATGTAGTTAAGTCCCTGCATCCAACCTTCATGTTAGGATAGGGCCCATTAAGGCTTGGTAGGCACCGGGTCTTGGTTTTCCAGAACCGTGGAGATCCCTGTCCGGCCACGTCGGCCTATGCTCGCTCGAAGGAAGCCAACATGTACTCACTTATGTATTTTATCCAAAAAAGTTGGTAGCATCACCTACGGTGGGGCCTCACCCAGAAGATCTCCGGAAGCTGTAATCTTTATTCTTTTCTCTTCGACCAAATGAGACAGTCGGCGCCCTTAAAACGTTGAGCATGAGAAAACAAAACCCAAACCCCCAAGGGCAAGAGTAGGATCCATTTCCTCGAGCATCGATCAGAGCACGAGAAGAGGGCAGTGTCCCCGCAGGCATACGAAAGGGAGCTCACAAACGTCAAACGACTATATCTCCCTCGCAAAAAGAAACACAAAATCAAAATCAAGAGAAAAGCCTGGTCGTGACCGTGCCTGATGCGATAAATGAAACCCCTCAAAGCAAAAGTCTGAATCCACAAAAGGGGCCATGGAATGTAAATGCTTGGGATTTGGTCCGAAGTTGTCCGAAAGGAAAGAGTTAAATGGGCCCTTATTGGCTCGCCGGGTTAACGGTTTTGCCGATCCTCTCAGGAGGTTTATCCCCTACGCTCTTCCTTCTTCCTTTAAAGGTGAAAGCTCGACGGAATGTCTGAAGGGCGAAACCCGCCAAGGTTTGCGACCTTATTTTAATACAAACATATGGTTGCCTACTTTGAAAAGCAGAAGCTATCGCTGCAAAGGAGTCTATGTGTTTCTGGCTGGTCAAGACCCCTGTTTACCATCTTGATGTCTTCTTGTTTAACCTTGGGCTTAGGCCAATGCAAGCGCGTCACCTCTGGGTGCGACGGCGTCTGATTCCGGGTCAGCGTCGTGCGGTTGGTCGTTAGGTTTCCAGGGTGTTCCATCATATACCATCTAGAGTTGTAAGGAAATAGACCCGGGTCGGGCAAATCATTTACCTCAAACACCTTTTGGGTGAATCCCTGTGGTCGGAAGCGACTGGGAGCCTAAGCATGGCATGACGGTATTGTCATCAGGGTAAGTCTTAGCCGGCAGGATCATCATTCGAGGGATCTAGAGGCCCAAATCAACCTAGATGTGCACTTAGGATATCTGGGAGGTTAGTAAGAAACCCCTGTTCTCATATAGGTTAGGTGCCATTTGGGTGCTTGCTAGACGTTAGCAATAAAAAAATGAAATGATAAAAATAACAACAACAAAAATGGAAAAAGAGAATGTACATATTTGCAAACAAAATTTTTTTTATAACAAAACAATAACAAAAAAATGCCAAATATAAAATAAAAACAAATCATTTTTGCGTGATTACGTTTGTATGCAGCATTTCATCTTTTAATATCGCTTGCATTCGTGTGCTTGTCTGCTGCATTCATCATCACCGCATCTTTCCCTTGCCTTCGTTAAATAAAAGACTTGGCCCCTTGACCAGTTATCAAGGACAGTCAAAGTGACCATTTGCTTATTGAGCAATGGGCCAAGTTAGAGCAGAAATTCTGATTTGTTTGTCTCAGTGATGTGTGCAGGGATTCGAGGCGATAAAAGCAAAGGTGAAAACCAAACAAACCGAACCTTGTATTTTATTCCAAAAATAAATAAAAAAAATACATCAAGTTCCGCCCTCTCTCTCTGCATTACTCGTCCCGCTACTCTCCGGGCAGAATGCTCTCAAGGGTGCTACCCAGCTACAAAAAGCGATACTCCTACCGCTCTGTACTCCTCCTCCTCTTCCTACACCCCAACGTTGATCCGTGGGGGCAGCAAGAAAGCTACTAACATGAAAGCCACGCTCTCGTGCTCTTCGGTAGCGCTCCTCACCATCTCTCAGCCACTGTTCAGCAAGACCAAGGCTGGTTCGGAGTTTGAATAGCTGGGCCTCCATGGCCCTTCGTTCCTCCCTTTCAACCAATCTGTCGACTCTTTCTCTCTCTATGTCTCTTTCTCTCTCTACCCGTTCTCTCTCACGGTCTTCTCTCTCCAACTGGAGAGTGATCCTCAGCTCCATGGCATCCCTAGAAGAGTCGTCATCTGGACGACGCCGTAGTTCCTCCTCCAGCTCTGCTATTCTGGCCTCCCTCTGTGCAGCATGGGCAAGTGACTCATGCATCTCCTTTTCCTGCCAGATGTACCATCTCAGATATACGGCAAGACGTAAACAAGGAGAATTCAACACTGAGACTCTTACCTATATAGAGAGCATTCCTTCTGCCTCCGCGGCACGCTGTGTGGCACGAGCGAGTTGCTCGTGAAGCAAATCAAGTTCTGAGGTAGGGATCCATAAGCTAGAGATGCCACCCACTCCCATCGCTGAGGAAGCCGCGTCAATCTGGGCGCGCTATGATCACACATGTGATAGTTAGTGGCCGGACACCATGAATCTAAAGTTTTGATTAGGAGTGTGCACTGTACACCTACCGAGGCACTCAGGGCTTCACGTGTCTCACCCAATTGTTGCTCCCTCTCTGCCAGGCGAGATCGCAAGTTCGCTATCATAGTGTCACGGACATCCTGTAGCCATAGGAGTCAGCATTTCCATGAATAAAACCAAAGGAGGGAAAGAAGAGAAAAGGGGAGACCTACCTCCACAAGTCTCTGGGGTTGGAGCCGCTCTGCGTACATTGTCTTATACAGACGCAGATAGTCTTCACTATCCTGTGCATGTGATTCCATGACTGTGCCACCCCGTTGCCAATCTTCATACTGTTCGGGCAAACGCACACGCCAATCAATGTAGGTTGCCGATCCCCACGTCTTTCTCTCGACACGAGGTGACGCAGTCGTATCCACCCATTCCTGAGCCAGTCCTAGAGTCCTCATAACCAATCGTAGCCGGAGCGGCTCGATTTCATTCAGGCAGTGCATCCACAGTTCCCGTCCGAACCGGGCATGACTTGTTAGAACCCATGGTTGGTCGACGTCAACCATGCCTGAGTAGGGTCTCCAGTTTACCTAGGTTAGGTTGTACATACCCGTTTAGCTGGTCAAAACCAAAAAAAACCAAAAACAAAATGAAAATAATTCCAAAAAAAAAAGATCCCACCATTGCTGCAGGGAACTCCTGTATCTCCCGCCTTAGCACCATCAGTTGGTAGGTTAGGGTTGCCGCACTCATGATGGGTTGCCACCGCCTGGCTAGCGGCACCGTCACTGGTCGCCAATGTCGAGCTCTCCCCATTGGGAGGTAATAATAGCTCCACAGCTGCTTTAGCGCATGTCATTAGTACCTTAAGTGGGCTATCACAAAAAAAAACAAAAAAATACAAAATAAAACACAAAAATACCTGGATGAATGGTGTGAAATCACTCACAGTCATCTCGCGGTCCGCCTCTTGGAACAGACCTGTAAACAAATGCGCCAGTATGGCAGCTCCCCAGGCGTAGTGCCCCACTCTTTCAAGGTCTGATAGCAGCTCCAGAAAACGACAATGGATACCATCTCCCTTCGAGCTCAGTATCAATCTTCCCAGTAAAAAGAGGATAAATCTCCTCAAATCCATGTTGGATCTCTCACGATTACCAAAATCTATGCAGTACACAGCACGACATCCTCTTTCCATCCTTTCCATGAATTCTTCTGCGGACTCATCATCCCGTCGACGAGTATTAGTGAGCCCTAATGCCTCCATGATAGATGCCCTTGTTACTGACCTGTTCTTCCGACCATCTAAGTCCAAACCCAATAGCTTCTAGGCACCTTCTCGGTAATCTGCATAGGTGACTCTAGTCACTACCTCGCCATCTACCTTGAGGCTCGTGATTCGGACCACATCCTCCAGACTGGGCACCATGTGCCCCCATGGCATCAGGAATGCCCGACTTACTGGGTCCCATCTTTCGCACAAGGCTTGGATGAGGGCCAGGTCGAGCTGGATAGGCTCGATCCGAAGAAAGGCACCAAATCCCATCACGTCTAGCCTAGCCTTCTGAAAATCCGGGAGACCCCTGTATGCGGCCACTGCTAACTCCCATGAAATGTATGATTTCATCACACTCTGTGCGTGCATAAGAAATGGAGAAGGGTGTTGTCAAGAGGAAGGAAGAAAGAATGAGAAAAGGGGGGGGGAAGCTCAGCTTACGAGTTGTGATTGGGCCCTTTCGCTGAAGTGCCCTTCGAGGTCCGAGAGCCTCCTGGAACTGCTACCACTGGACATGCTTCTCTTCGAGGAGTGGGAAGATTCGCCCTCCATCCAACTCTCGGAATTTTGAACTCCTCTCCCGTGAGAACTTGTGCTCCTCGAGTTAGCTCTCGATATACCTGGGAGAATAAAAGAGACAGGAATTTATAGAAATGGAAGGAGTACGGGCCAAGATTGCCTCCATCACCTTTAACGATAGCCCTTGCGATGAGGCACCTGCCATGTACAGGGTGATTGATTGGACGAGGTAATATGACGACACGCCCCCTATGTTGTCTAGGGATACCCTATCATGTTTTAGAAGTCGTCCGTAAAGTTTGAAACATCGTCCGGGAGAAGGGACTGGAGCCGTCTTTATTGACTTCCACGGCAGATTCCCGTGGAAAATGGTCACATCAAGATGCAATTCTCGTTAGACACACCACATGGGAACAGTGCAAAGGAGAAGAAGTGTGGGGAGGAAGGAACGCACAAGAGAACAAACAAGCATCAGAAAATCAAATCACTCCATTCATAATTCTACATAAGCTGTCATAAACATCACAATCATAGAAAGGAGGCGTATGCTAGCTCGCCAACTCTCGTCGTCACCTTCACATTCATCCCTCTAGGCATCCCTCTCCTCTCCCTTGAGGTGAGGGTCCCTCAAGGGCCTTCTGGGGCTCCGTGAAACAGTAGTCCCCTCGCCTCGTGGCGCCTGCTCCATAGCGGCGGCTCGCTGCTGCTCCCCTGGAGTGGCAAAGAGGCCATAACCAGAAAAGTGGCTAGACTAGAGGAGTCGCGCCCCGAACTCTCGCGCTCTCTTATAGCTTGCCTCCATGCTCTCTAGCCTCAGTCCCATAGCTCGAAGGCCTAGCGGGAGCTCCCTCACCTGGGCCTCCATGGCCCTTCTGTCCTCTCTCTCCTTCTTCCTCTCTAGCCTTTCTCTTTCTGCCTCTCTCTTGGCCACCTGGAGGAACACCCTCAACTCTAGGATGTCCGGATGTGGCCTCTCTTCACTATGACGCCACAGCTCCGCTACAGTCTCTACCCAGGCATCACTCTCCTCTTCCGCCCCGGTCGCACGGGCCACCTCACCGGTGAGTTGCTCTCGGAGGGAGGTAATCTCAAGAAAAGGGGTCGAGGAGCTAGAAGATGCGCCGCCGGCCATTCCCACCATCGCTGTCTGCTGGGCACGTTGGAACAAACAAACAACGGCCGTCAGCTAAGCTCCAAATTTAAAAAAAAGGAATGTAGTACTTAACTTACCAGGATCGACAGTTTCTGTTGAGTGACGGCCAGCTGCCGCCTGGCCTCTGCCAGTTGGGCACGCAAGCCGTTGATGTCACGCGCATCCCCAGGTTGGAGAGGTCCCACATGACTCTCCCGTCGCTGTCGTAGGAAGTCGGCACTGTCCTGCACCAATACGCTCCCTTGCTGTCCAGGGAGACGAATGCGCCAGTCCTCAAGCTTCGCTTTGCCGCGACTCTCCTTCCTAACACGGCTCGGCTCATCCGCGCTCGCCCATTCATCGGCCAAGCTCGGGGCCCTCCCCATACCCTGCATCAAGAAAGAAGGGTCTTACGTAAAAACACGAGAATGCGTCTCTTGTCAAGGACGCGTCCATCATTTGAGTGCAACACTTGCCGAACCCTTTTCCCTCTCGCGTGGCTCGCTCAAAACTCAAAATAGATCAAAAAGGAGAAGATCGAAGGACATACTGGGCCGTGTTCACCTCCCTCCGTACCATCAGGCCCCTCGGATCCCTCAAGTACCCGAAGGGGTCCTTCCTCTTCCATGGACGCCTCTCCGTGCTCTTGCGCGTCCCTCTTCGGGCGAGGAGTTCCTCGCCCCTCTCGCCCTTCACCATGATCCGGCCCACCAAACTCCATCGATCGAGAGTGGAAGAAGACAAGGACGGGCGAGCAAATCTCGACGGGAGGCGGGCTCATTTGTGGGTAAGGCACGGGAGAAGAAAGGCCGCCTGGCGCTTTAAATTTGAATTCAAAAGATAAGACGCGTCACCGCGCCTAGACACGCCCAAAAGGAGAAAAGAAAAAGAAAAGAAAAAAAAAAGAGAGAGGACCCCTCCGTGCAAGGCGTAGTTCCCTACTTTTTAGGGCAAGGTCTCGTGAAGCGTGCCTCGAAACAACTCGGTGCAAGAGAAGAAGCGTGGAAAAGGGAAAGTGCATACGACAAAAGGAACCATTTCATTGCACATAAGCAAATAGTTAGTTATACATCATAAAGTGAGGAAGGTGGAGTGTACAAGTAACTCTCTAACTCTCGCTACCACCCTCCTGATCATCTCTCTCCTCCCTCCTCTGACGGGGATCCCTAGGGGGCCTCCGCGAACTCTGAGAGGCGGTGCTCGCCTCACCCTGTGGTGGCACGCCAGCCTTGAAGGCACGGCGACGCTCCTCTGCCGAAGAAACCAGAAAGCTGCCCATGGAGAAAGAACCAGATTGACAAAGTCGCGCCCCGCGGTCCTTCGCCTCTGATATCGCTCCACGCTCTCCCGAAGCCTCCCCTCCGCCGTGCCGAGACTCAATTGGAGCTCCATCAGCTGGGCCTCCAGAGCCCTCCTCTCGTCCCAGTCTCGCAGTCGCTCCGCCCTCCTGTCCTCCCTCTCTCTCTATCCTCTCTCTCTCTCTCTCCCTCTCCCTGTCCTCTCTCTCTCTCTCTCCCTGTTCTCCCTCTCCCTCTCCTCTCTCTCTCTCAACACCTCTCTCCTCGATAGCTCGAGGGTGATCCACACATCCAGCACGTCGCGAGGGAGCTCCTCAGCCTCCCGTCGCCGCTCCTCCTCCAGCTCCGCAATCCGGGCGTCACGCTCTGCCGCCCAGGCATCGCGCTCCTGCTTAGCATGAACAGCACAGGCCAGGGCCTCCCGAATCTCGGCCACCTGTCAAAGCATGCATGACCCATAAGAGAACAGTGAAGAAAGAAGAGCAACTGGAAAGAGAATCAGGGTCAGGCAAACACTCACTCGAGCCTCGCGGTCACGCTCGGCCTCCTCAACCCGGGCCACCACATACGCCTGCTGCTCCTGAAGGGTAGAAACCTCCAGAGGAGGGCCCCACGAACTGGAACCCACTCCACCAGCCATCCCAACTGCCACTGCCTGATGGGCCCGCCGAAACACAAGGCAAACGACAGTGAGAGGCTAAGTATCAAAAATCCAGGTCACAAAAAATGCATTGCATAGACTCACCAGGATCTCCAACTCCTGTCGAATGGCCACCAACTGTCGCCTGGCGTCTGCCAGCTGGGCCCGCAGGTCAGCAATCATGTTATCGCGAGCATCCTACATTGCATATAAATTAGTGTCACATGCATATACATATAGAAAAGGGAAACATTTTTCATTTCACGCTTACCCCTGCTGCACCACCAAGGAAGAGACACTCCCCGTACGTGGCTCAATACCGTCTCATGTAATCGGTGCTGTCCGGTACATGGGACACCACTGGGACCCCTCCCTGCTGCCAGTCCTAGTACTGTGCAGGGAAGCGCGTACGCCAGTCCACGATCTTTGCCTTCCCCTTGGTCTTCCGCCCGACGCGGACCGGCTCGTCTACGTCGACCCACTCCTGGGCTAACCCCAACGTCCTCGTAACCAGCCTGAGCCGAAGCGGCTCGATCTCGTTCAGGCAATGGACCCACACGTCCCTCCCGAAACGAGGACGACCCGCTACGACCCAAGGCTAGCCGACGTCGGCCATGCCCAGGTAGGGCCTCCACACCACCTGCATCGTCATACGTCATGTTAGTTGCCAACAATCACATGCGTAAAAACACCAAAAAATCATACGCATCATACCATAGCCTCGGGGTACTCGCTCAGCTCCCGACGAAGCGATGCCAGCTGGTAGCCATGGGGTGCCGCGACCATGACCGGCCTCCACTGTAGCGCCAGAGGCACGGCTCTCCTGTTCCCCTGTCTGGCTCTTCCCATCGGGAAGTAGTAATAGCTCCACACCTGCATCCATCATACATCATTAGCATGACTAATTGCATATTTAACTACGGTAAAATGCATAAATAAAATGTTTACCTGGAGAAAAGGTGCGAAGCCGCTGACTGTCGTCTCCCTCTCTGAAGTCTGGGAGAGATCGGTGATCAAATGGGCAAGCAGAGCCGCTCCCCACACATAGTTCCCCACTCTGTCCAGATCTTCCAGGATCCCGAGGAAGCGGCAGTGGATGCCGTCACCCTTCGTCCCCAGCAGGAGGCGGCCCATGAAGAAGAAGAGGAACCTCCGGAGGTCTAGATCCACCAGCTCCCGCTCGCTCGGGTCCTGGGTGAAAGCTGCATGAGCGTCTCCCTCCAGTCGTGCCAAGAACTCCGCTCCAGTCTCGCTACCCCACTGGCGCGGGTCACCGAATCCGAGCGCCTCCATGATCTCCACTCGGCCGACTACCCTGCTGTCTCTGTCAGTCGCGCTCGTCTCTAGCCACAACAGGTCCAAGGCACTCTCTCGGTAATCGGGGTAAGTGACCCCGCTGATTGCCTCTCCGTCAACCCGTAGCCCGATGATCCGAGCCACGTCCTCCAGTGTCGGCACCATGTGCCCCCAGGGCATCAGAAACGCCCGGCTCGGCGGGTGCCACCGCTCCCTCAACACCTGGATCAGAGGAAGGTCAAGCCAGAAGGGCTCGATCCTGAGAAAAGCTCCAAAACCCATGGCGTCCACCCGCGCCCTCTGAAAGTCCGGCAGCCCACGGTACGCTGCCACCACCAGGGACCAGCTGATCCGGCTCTTCATCACGCCCTGCACACCACAAAAAACAAAAAGGAACACATCAGCATCATGGATAATAATAAACAACAACACTGTACATAATATTTACTTATTTTTTTATTTATTTTAAAAATATATTTATATATTTAAAGGCGTCCACCCCCCTGGATGCCCCCAAAACAAAACAATTCAAAAAAAAGTAAAAAAGAAATTATAGGGGCGTCCAGGCCCCTAGACGCCCCCAAAACAAAAAATTCAAAAAAATAAAAAAGAAATTATAGGGGCGTCCAGTCCTCTGGACGCCCCCATTAAAATAAAAAGTGTATATGTATATATATATATATATATATAAACGAGAACACAAAAAGGGGGAGAGAGAAAACACAAAAGAAAAAGAAAAAATAAAAATCATAAAAAATAATAATTAAGGGAACAATGGTCCAAAATGCCAAATGCCATATTTTATTCCATCAGAAAGCAGAGCAGGCTACATCAGGGGCTTAGGTGCCTCAGGCCTTAACTTCCCCAGTTCGGTTACATAAGCTCTCCACAGCTCACATTCTTCCCCCACGTGTGCTAAGGCCTTTCCCGCAACACTTGTCTTCCAGGGTGCTTTAATGGCCTTCGCTTCCTTCGCATCCGCTTCCGTACCCAACTCCTTCTTCTTCAAAGGAACGATGCCGGTTAACAGTGGGAACGAGTGGCGTGGAATGCCGATCTGGAGGCAGCACCGATGCGCGTTGTAAAGGACAAACTCTGTCGCGCCGATCAGTTGGAGTTCAACTTCGGGAGAAGACCTCATGAGGAGTTCGAGTGAGAGTAGACATGCCGGTGCGCAAGTGAAGAAGCTTTGTGTCATGGTTCGAAAGTGAGACCGCCAGTCTTCCCGTTTCTTCAGCCACGGAACACGGTTCGCCACAGTGCCACCGAAGCCTAATACATCGGCTATGTGATAAAGGGGGCTTTGTTGGAAAAGCTTTGAAGTAGTCGGCATCCCCTCACGGTGGTCGAATTTGAAGTGCAAATCGACCCAGCAACTTAGAACAAGTGCGCAACCAAAAGGAGGCCTACCCATGCTCGAGGCGGTAAGACCGCTGTAAAGGTAGGCAAGGACGGCGGGTCCCACCCTCTTTCCACTCCAGATCCCGCAGATAGCACTCAGTTGGGTTTCTTACACTATGTTGTCGGTATGAGGGAACAAGAGAGCGCCCGCCAGACAAATGGTGAACCCTTTCATGATTCCTTCCAAATAGTCATCATCTGGTTACCCTCTCAGGGCATCCATAACCCAGTCCGCGAGCCTTTACAAATCAATTCCCTTTTGAGTACGGACCTTTCTGGCTGCGTCGGGCGGCATGAAGCTTCCAAGGACGCTCTCAGAAGTCCCCCGGGTCAGCATCCGCATAGCCTTCACCTTCCCGTCACTCTTGAATTTCTTCAATCAGAGCAGAAGTTCCACCTCCTCGAGGAGGATGGTCGCCTCGAAGGTCGCGAAGATGAAAGTGTGGGTCTGGGGATGCCAGATCTCCACTAGTGCGCCCATAGCCGCCCAGTCCATGCGAATCTTCTCATAGTGCTTGGCATGAATAAGGAGCCCCTGAAGATGCCACTTTGAGAGTATGGCCCTCATGCCGATGGAGATGTTGGAAGTTAGCTTTGAAAGCCATGGCAGTTTGAAAAACTTCCTCGAGCCTGGGAAGAGTGGATACGGCTGGAAAGAAGAAAGGAAAGGAAGAGAAGTTAGAAGAGAGTTCACACGGAGAATTTGAAATAAGTCAGCTTACCATATGCGACTGGATCATCCCACTCAGATGACCCTCGAGGTCGGAGAGTCGCCTGATCTCGCTGCTAGGCCTGCTCCGCTTCATAAGGCGGGAATACTCTCCTTCCATCCTGAAATCCCTAGATCCACCTCTCCTTCTCCTCCTGAGATTTCAAAACTCTCCTTAGTGCATTTGGTTGAACTAGCCTAAGGGAGGTACTTATAGGAAAGGAGAGGCGCTATAGGATGAAACACGTCACATCAGTGGTCAATCGTCAGGGTTTTGTCTGGATCCCCATGTACTGTGGTGCGATTCTATTATAATTCTGCTACTTTCTGATGTTACTAATCTATGCTGATCTGTGCAGGTTTTACTAACGGACGTCTTTGTCCTATCTCCTGTCCCACCTTTCGATGGTTTGTCCCACCATGTCATGCATCATAGTATATGATACCTACGCTACTAGAACATGTCAAGGACCTTGCGGCCCGAATAAATCTGGGATTTGAGTTCCCTTTCAACAAAAACGGTGATGATTCCTGAAGAATTTGGGTTGTACGGATAGGCCATTAACTTGTGGTGGTATGGGGACGACGATTTCGTCCAGTAGGTTGGTGCGTGGATAAACGGGCCCCAGCCCAGTATCAGCTCACCGGATCGGTATCTTGACCCATTCTTAACGAGTTGATAATATTATCCTTGGCTATTTTCTATTTTAGTTTGTTTTAAATTTTTATTTTAAACCCAGCATGCATTCACATAGGACTTTGATTTATTGCGGAAGATCATTCAAGTGATTCGATTGTGAAAGCCGTTTGTGCTTCAATTCTTATAAATATGAGATATTCCACTCCGAATGAAATACTGAGTTTCCTTGAAACGGCCCTACGCTACTCTTCCAAAGGAGACCCTTGTTTGGACAGACCCTCAGATATTCCTTTACTTTTTACCTTGTTTGACCCACCTTGGCCGCAGCACTTCCACACTGGCTGGTAACCGCTCCCCAAAGGTGAAACCTGCTGATTTATGACCCAAGTACTTCCACACCAAGAAGTTGGTCTCCTTTATTTTCTGGCCTAAGCGTACATCTCACCCTCCCTTATTTGATCTCCGTCCAAGCAATTGTCAAAATTTGAAAGACCTTCTTCAAGGACGCCTCATTGAAACTACAAGAAAGATTCCAAATAGTAATGTCAAAAGCGTGTCTCATCACACCTTGGCATCAACTTATCAATCGATTTCCACTCCATTTCACTCCACTTCGATACCATTCCATTACGTGTCACTCCCTTGCAAAGCAGACGCCAAGGCGGGGCAGCTGTAGACACACTATTCCTGACGTCTCCTGAGAAAATCTCATATTACTATACGACGCCCCGCAGTGGCTTTTGTATTTTGAATTGCTTGAGTGCTTCCTATTCTTGAGTCTTCTTCCGCCTTTTCGACATCCGGAAATCATCTCGTTGCGGCATTCGGACGGCATCAACACCAATCGAACGCACCGGAAGGTTCAGGAACCAAGAAGAATGTCTGGCAGGCGGCTGCCGACACCTTTTCAGGGGACCCGGGGGGAGTCTTCATGGAGGCGTCCAGGCCCCTAGACGCCTCCATGAAAATAAAATATAAAAAATAAATAATATTAATCATGATAAAAAACAAAACAAAAAAAATATAATATATTTATGGAGTCATCCAGGCCCCTGGACGCCTCCATCAACTTGCCCACGAGCGGTCCCCGTCCAACGGTCGGGTTGACGTTTGAGAAAAAATCCAAAATGTGAAGGCGTCCAGGTGCCTGGACGCGCCCATACTCCATATACGGACAATCCCGACATGCCGGTCGGTTTGACTAATCGAAAAAATCCAAAACGTGGAGGTGTCCGGGAGACTGGACGCCTTCATTTCACCACATCCGGACAAGCCCGACGCGCCGCTCAATTTGACATCTCAGAAAAGTCCAGAATATAAGGGCGCCCTGCCAGCCAGACGCCCCCACTTGTGAGTCATGGGCGCCGGTCAAAAAACACGTGTTTTGCCAAACCGCCTGCGACTTTCGGCGTATTCCGGTGGGCTGTTATGGAGGCGTCCCCCCATTAAAATATTCAAAATAAAAAAATAAAAATTAATAAAAATTTTCTAAGGCCTTGATGAAGGCGTCCTGGGTCCTGGTGTCACGCCCCGAGCGTGAAAGATACTCGGATATGCGCGACGAGTTTATATCAATCATGTCAATCAGAGTAGTAGTGTATTCGACACCAAAACAGAGATGCGTAAAAGTAAAGATAACTCAATCCTTTATTTCATAATGGATAGACTATTACAAATCCAATACTCTATTCAATCAAAAAGGAAAAGTACATAGTTGACTCAAGAAAATAGGAGAAAGACTAGATGACACTTGGAGAAGTTCTATCTCTTTCACTCTTGACCATTCCCATCCGATTGACTTCCCTACAGAGAAATAAGATGAAGAAACATTAGTTTTTCTTCATAATACTTACTGAAGGTAGAAGAAAGAAGAACTTACCCTTTTGTTCTTCACAACGTTAATCTTCTTAACCTGTAAGAAGAAAAGAAGACGAAGAACCTGTTAATGTTCTTCATACCATCGTAAACAGAAAAGAAGAAGAAAGAACCTTGGTTCTTCACATACCGTAGAATAGTCCGAACGCCAAATAGCGTTCTCGGTTCAAGCAGTAGGTTATTTATAAGATATAGGTGAACCTAATAGAGTTAGTGTTCGATTGGAAGTAATACTTCCATATTAGAGTTATTACTACATTCGAACTCTTTCTCATAGTTATCAACTTACCCTCGATAGACTCCAGGGTCGAACGAAACTCAAACTAAATTAGCGTCCTAAGTAACGGCGTCGAATTTTGAATTGACGCCTTGTCAAGCGTCGTTACTTGTCGAAACGCGTCCACTCAAAGGACGTTACGCTAACTTGCCCTTTTTATTTATTTTGGTCGTTTGAAATTTGACGCCTTGACGTGTGGGCGTCCTTTCTCAAAACACGCCTTAGGTGACGGCGTTTTATTGTAAAATAGCGCCTATATCTGAGGCGTTATTTTCATCAGGGTTTAATTATTTTTATTCCAAGCTCTTTCGTTTATTTACTAAATCTTTTAATCTATTTTGATTTATTTATTCCTTTTAAATTTATCAGGGTTGCTACACCCTCCCCTACTTAAAAAGAATTTGGTCCCCAAATTCCATATCATATATTTACAATTGGAGAGTGTAGAGTATGTACCTTCTAAAATAAATCTGGAAATTGTTTCCTCATAGATTCCTCGGTCTCCCATGTAGCTTCATGTTCTGAATTCTTATTCCATTGTACTTTTAGCATGGAATAACCTTATTCCTTAGGGTTCGTACTTATCGATCTAGTATTTGTACGGGCTGCTGCTTATATTTGAAATCTTTCTGGATCACTAGGTCTCCATACTCAATAATATGTGATGGGTCATGTACATACTTCTTCAACATAGATATGTGGAATACATCATGTACTTCGGACAGTTGAGGTGGCAATGCGATGCGATAAGCAACCTCGCCAACTCTTTCTAGTATCTCAAAAGGTCCGATAAATATTGGTGTAAGCTTGCCCTTAACACCAAATCTTCATATTCCACGTCCAGGCGATATCTTGAGAAATACATGATCTCCAACTTGGAATTCAAGATCTCTTCTTCTTGTGTCAGCATAAGCCTTTTGTCTAGACTGAGCAACTTGCAGTCTTTCTTTGATCAATTGTATCTTCTCGGTAGTGTCCCTTACCATTTCTGGACCTAACAGTTGTTTCTCTCCAACTTCGTCCCAGCATAAGGGTGATCGACAACTCCTTCCGTATAAGGCTTCAAAAGGTGCCAGTTGTATACTTGCCTGGTAGCTATTATTGTATGCAAATTCGACCAGAGGCAAGTGATCATGCCAGTTTCCATCAAAATCAGTAATGCATGCTCTTAGCATATCTTCGACTACTTGATTGGTTCTCTCGGTCTGACCATCCGTTTGAGGATGAAAGGCTGTGCTAAAGTTAAGTCTCGTTCCTAACGAATGTTGTAGTCCTTTCCAAAAATGAGAAGTAAAACGGGGATCTCTGTCAGACACGATTGAAACATGAATACCATGTAATCTGACTATTTCCTTGATGTATAGTGCAGCTAAGACATCAACTGACCATCGACTCTTGATTGGCAAGAAATGCGCTGATTTAGTCAATCGGTCAATGATAACCCATATTCTATCATGTCCTCTTTTTGATTTAGATAAACCCATGATGAAATCCATACCAATATCCTCCCACTTCCATTTAGGGATATCTAGACGATGTAGTTTTCCAGCAGGCTTTTGGTGTTCCGCCTTGACTTGTTGGCACGTGAGACAGCGTGATACGTAGTCCGCTATTTCTCTTTTCATGTTGGGCCACCAAAAATTTCTTTTTACATCTTGGTACATTTTGGTAGATCCAGGATGAATCGTATACCTTGACCTATGAGCTTCATCAAAAACCTTCTTTTTCAATTCTGGGCAGTCCGGTATACAAGTTCTATTCTTGAACATTAATCTTCCATCAGAAGCTAATTGGAAATCCGATTGTCCTTCTAATCTGCCCTTGATTTCTACTAATGTAGGATCATCATTCTGAAGTGCTTGTATTTCAGAAAATAAATCTGACTGTATGCTTACATGAGATAATGTGACACATCTAGGGTCCGTGTCCATGCTTATATTGAGTTCAGAGAATTGTTCTAGCAATTTCCATTCTTGAATCAGACAATTGGCTAACAGTGCTCTCGGCTTTCGACTAAGGGCATCTGCTACATGATTACCCTTTCCGGGATGATATTGTATATTGAAGTCGAAGTCCTTGAGATATTCCAGCCATCGTCTTTGCCTCATATTTAACTCTTTCTGTGAGAAAAGATATTTGAGACTCTTGTGATCGGAGTATACAGTAAACTGTACTCCATAAAGATAATGTCTCCATATTTTCAGTGCAAATACTACCGCAGCCAATTCTAAGTCATGGACGGGGTAGTTCTCTTCATGCTTCTTTAATTAACGAGAAGAGTAGGCTATAACCTTCCCTTGTTGCATTAGAACACACCCGAGGCCAATGCCAGAAGCATCAGTGTATACCTCGAACTTTTCTCCTTCAATTGGCAATGCTAAGATAGGAGCCGTAGTAAGATGATCCGTGAGAGTTTGGAAGCTTCTTTCACATTCCTCATCCCATTCATAACGGATCTCCTTGCGAGTTAACCTCGTAAGTGGCACGGCGATTTTTGAGAAATCCTTGATGAATCGCCTGTAATAGCCGGCAAGACCTAAGAAACTTCGGATCTCACTAGCATTGGTCGGTCTTTCCCAGTTCCTTACAGCTTCAACCTTTGATGGGTCTACAGACAAGCCATCCTTTGATATAACATGTCCGAGAAAAGTCACTTCTTCAAGCCAGAATTCACACTTGCTAAGTTTTGCATATAATTGGTTTGTCCTTAATATTTGTAATGCAATCCTCAAATGTTCCTCATGCTCTTCCTTGGTCTTGGAATAAATCAATATATCATCAATAAAGACCACCACGAATTGATCTAAATAAGGCCTGAATATACTATTCATTAACTGCATAAAGGTAGCAGGGGCATTCGTTAGTCCGAAAGGCATAACAACAAATTCATAATGGCCATACCTGCTTCTGAATGCGGTTTTATGAATATCCTCGTCCTTGATTCTTAGTTGGTGATATCCGGACCTAAGATCAATTTTGGAAAAGTACATGGATCCTGAAATTTGATCAAACAATTCATCGATTCTCGGCAGTGGATACTTGTTCTTGATAGTGAGATGATTCGATTGTCGATAGTCAACGCATAACCTCATGGATCCGTCTTTCTTCTTTACAAATAATACAGGCGCTCCCCACGGGGAAGTACTTGGTCTAATGAATCCTTTCTTAATGAGTTCCATCAATTGCTCCTTTAACTCCTTGAGTTCAGCAGGTGACATCCTATAAGGTGCCTTTGAAATCGGACCAGCACCAGGGACTAAGTCAATGGTGAAGGCCACTTCTCTTTGCGAGGGTAATCCCGGCAAATCTTCCGGAAACACGTCCGGAAATTCTTGCACTACTGGAATGTCTTCTAGCTTAATCTCCTTAGCTTCTTTAACTGTGACAAATGCGAGGAAAGATGTACATCCTTTCCTGATGAGCTTGCTAGCTCGGAGAGCTGAAATAATAGGGGATTTGCTCCGACTCTTGGGGCTAGTAAATATTAGTTCTGGAAATTCCTTGAATGTAACCTTACTATTGCGGCAATCAACCGTTGCCTGATACTTGGATAACCAATCTGCCCCTAGTATAACATCATACTCTTTCAGATCTAAACATATGAGATCAATAGGGAGATTTCTACCCTGAACCAATACTTCGCAGTTTTGGTAATGATGTGTAATACCAGTCTCATCATCCAGAGGAGTAGACAAACTAACTTTATCCATTCCGGTTCTAGGGGTAATGGGTCAGCAAACTTCTTAGAAATAATAGAATGTGATGCACCAGTATCAATTAAGACATATGCATTCTTGGAACGAACTTTCAATGTACCTTCCACTAAGCTGCCTTCTTCTACTTGCTCGGTCTCCTTGATTGCATGAAGACGAGCATTCTTGGTTACTGGGCGCTTTCCGTCAACGGCTTGATCGTTAAGTAATGGGCAATCGGGAATCCGATGCTCACGACTGCCACAACGGAGACATGCTCCTAGTTTCCTCCAGCATTCTTCTGCTCTATGACCCGCTTTATCACAATGTTTGCACACTGTATTTGGAGAGGTAGTGGTGATAGAGAAGGGCTTGGTCTTCTTGAACTTTTGGTCTTGCGAGGATGCTCCTCCATTGCTAGGCCTTTTCTTGAAGTTGGGTTTAAAGGAACCCGAACCTGTAACTTGTTCCTTCTTATCCTTTACCACGAATCCTATCAGACAGTTCCGTGGCATCTTCTAATAGTTGAGCTCGGTGTACTATCTCCGAGTAGACTTGAATGTCCATCGGCGCCAGTTGAGTAATAGCTTGGGGTCTGAGCCCATTAAGAAACCTCCTAGCTTTCATTTTCTCGGTGCTAACTAGATGCTTAGCATACCGAGATAATCTAGAGAATTGGGCCTCATACTCGGCCACTGACAAAGATCGTTGCTTTAATGCAGTAAATTCTGCAGCCTTCTTTTCCTGAACTTGGTCCGAGAAATATTTTGCGTTGAAGTGTTCAACGAATTCTTCCCACAAAACTTGATCTTGATTTATAGGAGCCTCTATTGATTCCCACCAGCATCTAGCATCCCTTTCTAACTGAAAAGTAGCTAATAAGACCTTATCTTGATCCGTGCATTGCATAACACGGAATATATATTCGTTCTGTTTCCCTAATCCAGTGTTCAGCGTCATCTGGATCAGTAGAACCCGTGAACTTGGGCGGGTTCATGTTCTTGAAAGTCTGGTGGAGACTTCCTGCTCGTTGTCCACCTCCTAGTGTTACTTGTTGCAGCACTTGAGTCATGCCTTGCAGTGTACGCTGCATGTTGCGCCATTGAGCACGTTCGACAGCCATTATCCTACAATTATAATAACTAGATTAATACGTGATTTGTATCTTAAAGACTAGCATTCTATGTTAACTTTAACCCTTGGTTCTACCCAATCTCACTAGTTAAAGGTTTGAACATATCCTTGGACTTGGGTTTTCCTAGGAATTGAATACCCTAGGCTCTGATACCACAAAAACTGTCACGCCCCGAGCGCGGAAGATACCCGGAGGTGCGCGACGAGTTTATATCAATCATGTCAATCAGAGTAGTAGTGTATTCGACACCAAAATAGAGATGCACAAAATAGAAAGATAACCCAATCCTTTATTTCATAATGGATAGACTATTACAAATCCAATACTCTATTCAATTAAAAAGGAAAAGTACATAGTTGACTCAAGAAAATAGGAAAAAGACTAGATGACACTTGGAGAAGTTCTATCTCTTTCACTCTTAACCATTCCCATCCGATTGACTTCCCTCATCGTCGGAATTACCTGAAAAGTAGGGAACACACGGAGTGAGCGAACGCTCAGTAGGAAATTATATCTCAAGCGCTAGCAAGGGGTTTAAATAATTACATCTTTCATGTATGTACTGTAGCTATGCATGCTCGTATAAAACGACAAGGTAGAGAGAGAATTTATCAATAAGACAGCAAGATGAACTAGTCATGAGCTTTCAAGAAAGATAACAGATATTCAAGCAAGTACTTTCTAGCAAGTCATGTCAAGAACTTTGGCTATCATGTATCAAGCAAGCAAGTAATTACCCTTTCTCGGGTCACGCAATTCATGTCATGTCAAGTACGAGTCAAGTACAAGATTTGTGTGGAATGTCCCATCAAGCTAGTCATGCACTCGGTATAATGCCAGATACCTTATCATTCAACTCCCATGAGCACAAGTACTTTCGGGTGTACGCCCCGAGCGCGGAAGATACTCGGATATGCGCGACGAGTTTATATCAATCATGTCAATCAGAGTAGTAGTGTATTCGACACCAAAACAGAGATGCGCAAAAGTAAAGATAACCCAATCCTTTATTTCATAATGGATAGACTATTACAAATCCAATACTCTATTCAATCAAAAAGGAAAAGTACATAGTTGACTCAAGAAAATAGGAGAAAGACTAGATGACACTTGGAGAAGTTCTATCTCTTTCACTCTTGGCCATTCCCATCCGATTGACTTCCCTACAGAGAAATAAGATGAAGAAACATTAGTTTTTCTTCATAATACTTACTGAAGGTAGAAGAAAGAAGAACTTACCCTTTTGTTCTTCACAACGTTAATCTTCTTAACCTGTAAGAAGAAAAGAAGATGAAGAACCTGTTAATGTTCTTCATACCATCGTAAACAGAAAAGAAGAAGAAAGAACCTTGGTTCTTCACATACCGTAGAATAGTCCGAACGCCAAATAGCGTTCTCGGTTCAAGCAGTAGGTTATTTATAAGATATAGGTGAACCTAATAGAGTTAGTGTTCGATTGGAAGTAATACTTCCATATTAGAGTTATTACTACATTCGAACTCTTTCTCATAGTTATCAACTTACCCTGGACAGACTCCAGGGTCGAACGAAACTCAAACTAAATTAGCGTCCTAAGTAAGGGCGTCGAATTTTGAATTGACGCCTTGTCAAGCGTCGTTACTTGTTGAAACGCGTCCACTCAAAGGACGTTACGCTAACTTGCCCTTTTTATTTATTTTGGTCGTTTGAAATTTGACGCCTTGACGTGTGGGCGTCCTTTCTCAAAACACGCCTTAGGTGACGGCATTTTATTGTAAAATAGCGCCTATATCTGAGGCGTTATTTTCATCAGGGTTTAATTATTTTTATTCCAAGCTCTTTCGTTTATTTACTAAATCTTTTAATCTATTTTGATTTATTTATTCCTTTTAAATTTATTAGGGTTGCTACACCTGGACACCTTCGAAAGGAGGCGTCTAGGCCCCTGGACGCCTCCATCGTCCGGGACTCTATAAATAGTAGACCCCCCTCAGTCCGAAGAGAGCATTTTTTTGAGAGGTCCGACAGGCTGCCGGAATCCCGAGGCTGCCGGATCCTTTTCTAACCCTTAGGTTCCTTTCAGGAGGAGGTTCTGCCGGCTTCTCGGGTGCCCACGCTCGCGAGAGGAAGGTCGACTTCATCCACCGCGCTTCCACGTCGTCCCTACGCTGCCGAAGCTCCGCCGGATCTCGCCATCGGCACATCCAATAAGCCAATTCTCTCCCCCTTCTTCTCCGTAGTTCTTTGCATTCATCATTTTGCATCCTCTATCTCCCTTCATAAGGGCGCCTTCTCTTATATACTTCTTGCATTCATCATCACACTTTCCTCCTACTCGAGTCTGAGACGGGTTTAAAACCACACCAACCAGGTGTGTGTTCTATCACGATTTCGTTATTTTCATCGCAAGGGATTGATACTACATCACCATTTTCTAATCCTGTTTACCTACTGTCTGTTATTTTGCAACGGTAACTAAAGAAGGCCCTCTCCGTCGGCCGGCCGAAGGGGGAGGAAGAAGCAACCCGCCACTTCCTGCTAGTGAGGTAGGCGCGATCATTTCCTTATTTTGGGGTCTCTGGCCCCTGGCGATCACATCATATTCTCGAGGCCGCGGAGAGTCACTTCCCCAATGGCCGTTTAAATTCCTTTTCTTATATTCTCTTTATATTCGGTTATATTCTTATCTGCTCATATTCTCGAGGCCGCGGCGAGTCACTTCCCCAATGGCCGTTTAAATTCCCGTTCTTATATTCTCTTTATATTCTGTTATATTCTTATCTGCTCATATTCTCGAGGCCGCGGCGAGTCACTTCCCCAATGACCGTTTAAATTCTCGTTCTTATATTCTCTTTATATTTTGTTATAGTCTTATCTGCTCATATCCTCGAGGCCGCAGCGAGTCACTTCCCATAATGGCCGTTTGAATTCTATCCTTTCTCTTGTATATCTTGAATTGCTGCTATATCTGCTATACTATCGAGGCCGCGGCGAGTCACTTCCCGCAATGGCCGTTTCAATCTTGCTATTTGATTTCTGCACCATTCCCATCCCCCCGAGGCCGCGGCGAGTCACTTCCCGCTATGGCCATTTAACCCCCATATCTTGCTATATTGCATTTGTCCCGCTCGCCCCGCCGGAGCAATCTCCCGTGGTGGCCCCTTCTCTTTTCTCTTATTTCTGTGTTACAGCAAACAAAACGAGCCCGCGTGCTCCGTATTTTTGTTTCTCATACCGCGTCACGTCGCTCACACTCACCTGAGCTACCTGAAAAGGGGGGAACAACTAGGTGAGCGAATGCTCAGTAGGTAATAACAGGCAAGTTTAAGTAATTAACCAATTAATTACATTAAATGTGCGAAAAGAAATGACATAAGTAGAAGAGTGTTGACACCTTGAAAATGAGCAAGGGCAGAGACAGAATTGAAAGGAAGATCAGACCAATAGTGAAAGATCAATGACGAAGTTCGTCAACCATCTACCCGGCTGAAGCCTTTTCCAGGCCAAGCTGATGTCCAATGCCATTGTCAGTCAGACAACGACACTGATGAAATAGCAGTCACCTGGCTGAAGTCTTTTCAGGCTAAAGCTGATGTCCGGTCTTGTCACCGTTCAAGTGACGATACCGATAAGATGATGTCTGACTTTGTCGTCATTCAGATGGCAATGCCGATGAAACCCCAGTCTACCGACTGATGAAAATCTATGAATGATCTGAATAGAAACTATGTCACCAATGGAGGGCCCTTTTAGGTGCTGATGTACTTGAAGGACCAATAAGAGGCCTAGTCTAAAAGACCTAAGTGGGCCTATAAAAGTGGCGTCGGGATCCCCTTGTCAAGGCCAATAGGCCGCGCCGAGAAGCTTGAGCCCCGCGCGCCGGGAGCTCCGCCTACAGTTGAGGCGCGCCGGGACGAGCCTGCCGAGAGGACACCAACGAAGGATATAAAACCCCCTCATTCGAACACACAAGACACAGCACACAAGGTGATCAGGGGAGACACACAGAAACCTGCAACCTCGTCCACAAGAAGAGAAAGAGAGCTGAAGAAGAAAAGAGGGAAGAGAGAGAGAGATCTCCCAAAGCTGAGCGAAGGTGGGCAACGGGGAGGGAGAGGAGTCAATGCTCCGCCCTCCCCCCCCCCATTTCTATAGTTCGTCTCTTTTTTATTTCGATGGTCTCTCTTCTTTCCTCTTCTGATGTAGCCTGCAATGCCGTAGCCGGTTTCACACCGATACAGTGATGTATTCCCCCTGCTTCCTCATTATGTATCTTACCCAATGAATGTTATCGAATGGATAAATATGGTGGGCTGCAGTCCATCCCTGCTTTGATTTCTCTGAAGTTCTATGCTCATCCCCCGTGTTGTCTGTCTCTGCTTAAGACTCAATAGCATGCTATCCCCCTCCCCAGGTCGATCGATCGCCTGTTTATTCGCCCGTTTCCTGAGTGCTCCTCATGCTTGCTTCCGAGCCAAGGACAGACTATCCCTTGGCCTCTGAAGCAAAGCATGGATACATAGCAATCGCCTCTCGGTCTTGGGTGTTGCATTCATGCTCATCGGCTTTGTCGAAGTCATCCCCTGGGCCAGAGACAGTCATCTCTTGGCCCCCAGATGATGGTGAGTATACTGAAATCATCCTCACGGATCATGAGGAACGCTGGTGACAGAGATACCCTAAACCGCGTTTCCCCCAAACAGCTCTCCGCCTCCGGCCTTCCATTTGAAATCCAAGCCACAAGCCAATTGTAGTCTGATGAATTGAGCCCTTTGATTTCCTAAGGCCCGTCTATCTTGGCCTGATTCACCAGGAAAACCCCTGGATCCTCAACAGATTCAAGAACAGAGTACTGTAAGCCTCTGTTCTTACCCGGCGCCCTCACACCTCTTGGCCCCGCATACATTAAACTGGATGAACAGCTCTCGGCGCTATCCTTCAGGCGCCGAGAACCATCTTGGCCTTCTGGCCTCCGCGCCGGGAGACCCCCCTTTAACAATTGCCCTTCGCGCCGGGAGCCTTGCACCTTGGCCGCGCTGGGAAGCTCCCTTAAATGTTTTGCATCGCGCCGGGAAGCCATCCAATGGCTTTCTCCCCTGCGCGCCGGGAACCCCCCCCCCCCTTTAACAATTGCCCTTTGCGCCGATAACCTCCTCTGGCCATTTGGCCCTTGCGCCGAGAGCTTACATCCTGGCCTCTTCCCGGTCGCGCCGGGAGCTCTCCATGTTGAACCCGCCGAGAACACTCACCTCTGGCATCCTTCTGATGCCGAGAGCCCTAATTGCCTGGCCTCATTGCTTGCGCCAGGAGCCTAACACCTTCACCCTTCTTCCTTGGCGCCGTGAGACCCCCTTGGCTTCCCTGCTTGCCTGCGTCGAGAACTCCACTAACGCCAGCTTCCCGGCGCCCCAAATGGTGCCTTGCAAAGAACCCTTCTCGGTGCAGTGGTCTTCATGCCGAGAACCCATGTATCCAGTCAAATCCGTGCCGAGAGGCTATCCTGCCACCCAATGAGCCTCCAACACTTCTATCAAACTCACCTAGGGATGTCCATGAGTCACCAGAACTGTCCCGAAGATAAAATCAAAGGGAGTCAAACTCCCTTACTTTCCACTGATCTGTATCGGGTTTATGAGCAACCCCTTTAGCTAAGGTGAGCTCTGCCACTGCACGAGTGTCACCGGCTCCTATAAGGGAAGAATCGAACATTGCCTCAGGGCATACATGTACAATGTGGGAGGTTCGCTCCCTCCTTTTTTGCGGCTTTCATCCCGGCATTCCGTGGGTGATAGTCTATTCTCCCCTGGGCATAATCCAGATTATGGGGAGATGCTGTCGAAATGTCGATAGATATTTTAACCCCGATAAGTCCCGGGAGGTGCACGTCACACGCCCCTCGTCCGGCTCAATCTTCCGGGGAATATGTATGCTGCGAGGCCCTTGGCTGGATGAGAAATATGAAAGGGGACATCTCCCCGATGATGGTCCGATTCCGTCCCGCCATTGCGCGAACGGTGTCCTATTCCTACCCGGCACGACCCACATAAGAGATGGTCATGTCGGTGTAGTAATCTACTGTGCACTAAATTGTCTGCCCAGAATAACAATATCTTCAATATCACGCACTGTTATTTTTCTTTTATTACCGCCCTGAGCGGCCTCCTATCTTGGCGTTTAATCAAGGGTTGTCCTTCTTAGGAAGGGCATAATTAACGTCATAGCCTTTATGGTATGACGGACTTTTGGTCCTGACTCGGACTTCACAATCGACTGACCAAGTCAAGTCGAGCGCACAATGAAATCGTCACACATGTGACTGGCACGCCTAACAGACAAAATAAAATAAAAATAGAATAAATAAACAAATAATAACAATAAAATAAAAAGATAAGAAAAAAAATTCCGCGTCCACAAGTCTGGCACGCCCGGTGGGACCAAGTCTCCCTTCATCTCTACGCCAAGATAGGAGGCCCAGTGGGCCCCTCCTCAAATTTCTGATTCCGTGCTTTCTCTATTTTCAGGAAACTACAATGATGGCTGGAATCATCTCTGTACACTTTGATCAACAAGTGGTCGATGTACATGTTCGAGAGGGCTACCTAGCGGTACCTCTTGAGTTCGGATCGATGCCGCCTGCTGTCGGGATGCCCAACTGCTTGGGCCTCATCTTCACTGACTTGCTCGAGATTGACAACCAGGAGCAAAAGACTGTTGTCGAGACATTGACGCAAGCTACCAGCCCCAAAATGAGCCAGGTGATGCAGGATACTCCTGAGGTCGTGGCCTGCTTCGTTCATCACGAGGCGAGAAGGGGCACACCCTCTGCTGTTAGAAGAAGGAGGAGATCCGACAGGAGAGCCCGACCCACTGCTGCGGGTCGTCGGATATCCAACTCAGGAAAGACAATGCTGATTGGAGATGTTCGAGTAAACCTCAGTGGTTGCCCAAGGGCGGTCAAGCCAGACCTGATCGTCCCGACGGTGCCTACTACCAACAGGTTCCGGGTACTAGCCGCCAGGAGGGCCGACATGAAAGAGGAGGATAGAAGGCCACTGGCGCCGAAGCCGCCCAAGTTCAGCCAGATCTGGAGGCCGAAGAAGATCCAGAGCTGGGTCCCAGCTCGAGAGGAAGAAAACATTGTTGATGCCACTGTTGCCGCTGCAGGGCAGGAAGCAGAAGAGAAGAAGGAAGAGACATAAGAAATGCTGTTGCTATTCACCTCAGGGCTCGGGGTAGGAGAGATGAGAAAGGGAACGAAGGAGGAAATCTGACTACTATTCGCCCCAGGATGAGGGGCAGAAGATATCAGCAGAAGGAAGACCTCACGGTCACCCGCCCCATGGTTGGGGGCAAAAGATGGGAAAGAAAGAATTATGCTGCTACTGCCAACTGCTGCCAAGATGGGAGTAGAAGGTTCAGGGAGGAAGAGGAAATGAGAATAAGCGAACCAGCCGCTGCTGTCACTCTAAGAAGACCAAGAGCCTACGCCAGACAGGCTGATATATTCAAATACTGCAGAGCCGAGCACTTGACTGCTCAGGTGGAGAGACTGGCTTATCAGCAGAAGAGCTAGGAAAGATTGATGCTCCAACCAAAGCCACGAAGGCACAATCAAGAGGAGATGAAACAAGTGGCTCAAGACTACTTTCACTACCTGGGGAACTCCGCCCTCGGGCAGCAAAGATTATCCCGTGCCTTGGGCACCATGGATGAAGAAGAAGAAGAAACCCTTCAAGAAGTGATGCTCGGAGTCTCCTCCTCCGATTCCAATGACTATGAAGAAGGCCACAGAGCCGGATATGGGAAAGAAGACCTGCACAGGGAAGAAGCTAGAGAAAGAATATCGGTCTTTGACCGGCTCAAATACCCCGATCAGATAAGAAGGAAAGTCTACAGGCAGAGGGAAAAGATGCAGATCTTTGCCTGCAATATGGCCGGGCTTGTCAAAGGGCAGGATATGTTGCCAACACAGCCAGATGAACTGCTCAGACTAGCAACCAGACCAGGCCCCGTCACGAGAAGAGGCCAGGCGGCAAAAGATAAGATGAAGACTAATGATAAAGCCTGCAAGATCACCACTATGACAGTTAATGTGGTGACAGCGGAAGATGAAGATAACCCCTTCGTCGATGATACTGAAGGGACTTCAGAAGATCTACAGATCCCGTCAACCCTGGATCCCATGATCTAGATGATGTTTAGAAGATATCAACAAGAGATCAATGCTCTCAGAAGACAGCTAAATGAGAGGCATGAAGTCACACCGATCTCCTAGCAGGCCGAGCCTGTGGGGTAGACTGCCAGCTCAACGGAAATGGCTGCTCCATCTAATCCTCTACCGGCTGATAAGGGCAAAGCACCGAGCCAACCCGTTCTGCAACAGACGGTAGCTCAGCCCTCTGTATCTCAGACGCAGCCTGCCGCGCCGGCCTTGCGCACAACTGTGATGACAACTCCTTACAGTCAGCAACAAGCTCACTTCTTCCCAGAAAACATAGATCCAGCCATAGCCCAGAAGCTGATGATTGAAAAGATTGTGGAGATGAAGCTGTCCGAAAAGACTGGTGATGATGCTAGTACCTACGATGTGTACAAGGTACCATATCCTCCCCAGTATGCTGCTAAGAGACTACCTCCAGGCGTCAGTAAGCTGCCGAAGTTTGAAAATTTTAATGGCCAGGGCTCTCCCAGGGAGCACATAGCTTACTACACCACAATCATGGGTGACTTGGCAGCTGATGAAGCTTATCTGCTTAAGTTCTTCGGCTCATCCCTCACCAGGATAGCCTTTGAATGGTATTCAAGCCTGCCGGTTGGGTCAGTGACCAATTGGCCTGATATGCAAAGAAAGTTCCGCGATAGATTTCACGTCACGGAAAGAGAGATTACAATAGCAGAACTATATGCAACCAGGCAAAAGTAAGATGAAACAGCACTGGACTACATCAAAAGGTGGAGGAACTTAGCTATGAGATGCAGAAGACCTCCTCATTAAGAAGATGCAGTGCAAATATGTAAGCAGAGCCTCAGGAGAGAGGTACTGGAAAAGATGATTGGTGCATATGTCAGAACATTTGACCGGCTGAACAATATAGTGGCAGAGGTCGAGACGTTCCTGTCTAAGCGTCCGACGGTCAATGCTCCCACTGTGCCGAAAGGGAAATCTAATGATCGACGACCATCGCACTCTGAGGCCAACACCGTCGATTTCAGAACCTTCGAGCAACAGAAAGGGAAGAAGGGGGCAGATGAAGCTCCCCCGCCAGCAGACACAGCAGAAAGAAAAGATAAGGTCTCTCTGAGAAACAAAATGAGAAAGCCATACTCTTTCCCGAAAGATAAGACAGCTGCGCTATTCAACTGGGCATACAAGTTCAACAAGGTAACATTGCCTGAACCAAAGAGACCCGATGACGCGGCAAAGAAAGGTGATCCACTGTTCTGTCCATATCACCGTGCGCTGGGGCACGCAATTGAAGATTGCTACGTCTTCAAAGATATTATGGAAGGCATGGTCAAAAAGGGTGAGCTACAGCTGGGAGATTACCAGGTAGAGCCACCTCGTCCACATGAGCCTCCGGCATTAAAAATGGTCGCCAATGTGATTTCAATCTACCAGCAGCTGCCTAAGGAGGCCGTTGAAGAATGTACTAGGCATACTTATGAAGCTTGCTTCCTCACCCCACTGAAGGATCAGGAAGGATGGCAGATGAAACCCATAAAGAACAGAAAGAAGACTCCCACAGCCAAAACCAATGGAGCAGTTATCCGCGGTGTCACACCAAGACCTGAACCGCCTCCAGTAAAGCCAGTATGGCGCACAGCTGAGACAGGGCCAGTCATCCGTATCCCCACTCATAACCGGAGAAGACAAGTCCCCCTACCTGCACATAAGGAAGTAAGTCCTGCAGCCAGGCGTTTACAGTAGTATATTAATGGGCTCGATGAATATGAACAGAAAAAGCCCGGGCACCTGCTGATGAAAGACTGTATACTCTGGGAATAGCTCGAAGAACTGAAAATTAAAGAGCAGTCAGAGGCAGAACAAGAAAAAGCTAAGACTGAACCCTTCTGGGGGCAGGGGCCAATAAAGCCAAATTCCCAGAAAAAGAAGAGACGGCTCAAGTCCAAGAAGGGAAAGAGGGTCGTGACAGTACAATGTAACACCCTGTCAGCACTCTTTACCTCGCCCGGGGAGAATGATGAGGATGAAACATCAAATGCCCCGCTAGAAGCCAACCATGACGAGGCCTCAACCTCAGCACATGCAACACGCTCCGGAAGAAGGTGGGGGCGCCCACCACCAGCTAATCATAACATTATGTTCAGAGGGGAACAGCCCTACCAGATTCCCGAACTGGAGGTACGAGGTGTCCAGGTTCCTCCCCCTGCCAGCTTATACCAAGAAAAGAAGAAAGGAGGTCAAACTCCAACATTTCTGGAATTTCTGTCTAATCTGGAAAATGGGCAGTCGATACAGGATGGGCCAGATAAAGGTAAGAGACCTCAGCAATCGGCATCTGTAGCCTACAAGCAGAATGAGAAAGAAGGGGATAACCCTCTGACGGCACCAGGGGCCGCTGCTATAGAAGAAGCCCCCCAAGAAATCAGTCCAGAGGTTGAAACCAGCACTGGTCAGCAGAGGCCACGGGCACCACATGAACCCTCAAAACCCCGATGGGCGGAAGAAATGAGACTGTCTAATGTCAGGGTGGGCAGCCGGATTATGACAATGCTAAAGAAGCTCCCTACCAGATTCTCCATCTGGGAGATTCTCTCCCTGAGTGAAGAGGCTCGCCAAGCAATTGTTGATGCCTTACAGTCGCCGGCACAATATGAAACACTCTTGACAGAAGTGAATTCTGGGCCATCAGTGACATTCACAGAGGATGACATGCTGATTCTGAATTCCTGCCATAACAGACCACTGTATATGAGGGGCTCCCTGAACTGTCAGCCACTAAGCAGGATACTGATAGATCCCGGGGCTGCCGTGAACATTCTCCCATACCGCATCTACCAAAAATATTACTTTGATCTGCAGCTTACCAAGGTCAGAGACATGAAAATTGCGGGATTCAACCAGAAATGTGAGACGCCCCTTGGGGTGGCTGATTTTAACCTCACATTGGGGGACCTCACTACCGTGGTACGATTCTATGTAATCGACTCCAACACCACATATAAGGCCTTGCTGGGGAGACCGTGGCTGCATGAATATCAGATAGTGCCATCCATGCTGCATCAGTGCATTAAATACCGCCATGAAGGAAAAGAAGAAAGGGTGTTTGCGGATCTGCATCCCTTCGAAGTATTCGAGTGCCATATGCTCGATGCATCCTACTACACAGAGGTGTCACAAAAGGGTAAAAAAAAAGAGGCTGGGGTCGATTAGAAAAAGCCGGCGATGAAGGCAAGAAACTGGTCTCCCCCGCCACCAAAGGGCTATATTAAAAAGCATGAGGTATCTCACATCTCTTATGCTGGTGACTTTGCTCGAATAACCCCTCCTAGCATTCGCCCGGATGATATCGATGAAGAGATGAAAGAAAAGTACACACAGGTAGAGGTTCCGCAGGGTTTAGTCAAGCCCATCGCCAGCCTGGAATACCAAACGGTGCTACCACTGAAGACTATGGAAATCCCTCGCTTCTGCGAGCCTCCTACCATATTCTACACCGGGGAGCCAGTCGAGGAAGATGATCAAGACTACATGGTCCCTGAAGAGGCTGTAAACCGAATGGTGCCGATTACAGGCTTGGACTATACTACCCAGCGGGTTTCGCAGATGTTCTCTAAAATGCAGATGCCATCACTACAACCTGTTGCCCAAAAGAAGGCGTTCCAGGAGCTATGGGATCCGCCCCGGGATAATAAAGAACTGAGGAAGATCACTCAGCACTTGGGATTGGGTTATACCCTTCAAGGATACTATGAAGCTGAAGTGGACGTCATCTCTGTCTCCTACCAGCATGAAGACCCTTCCGAGGTGGGATATGACAAGTACCCCTCGGAAGATGAAGAAATCATTTATCAATCCATAATGAACAATGAAGCCCCGGACAGTCAGCCGGAGACGGGGACGTCTGATGAAGCAAAGAAAGATTGGTGCTGGGAAGACCTACCTTGCAAAGAGGATCTGTTCCATGCTGAAGCAAAGTTTGACACGGGAACCCCGGATGAAGACCAAGTAGCCAAAGAGCTGAATGAATGCCTAGAGTTTGAGCGCATCCTGGAAGAAGTCCGGGCTCTAGAAAATGATGATCTCTCAAAGGAGTCTGCATCAGAAGAGCCTCTAAGGGCGGAAGACTCCATCTTTGAGTTTCATGCTGATCCAGTTACGTCCTCGGGGCAGACTGAACAGAATACAACAATATTGGCCGTATATGATGAGCCAGCACCTGCTGATAACCAGTATGATGAAACAGAGAATCATGAAACTGAAGAAGATTATATCCCGGGAGGCTTCATTGACCTGCAAGAAGCCCTGCCCGAGGTCGAAGATGGAGGTCAGGCCACCGTCGATGAGCTTGTGGAAATAAATCTGGGGACCGCAGATGAGCCAAGGCCGACATTCCTCAGTGCACTGCTGGAGCCAGCTACCAGGGAACAGTATATACAGTTCTTGAAAGAATTCCGAGACTGCTTTGCATGGACATATGATGAAATGCCAGGACTGAGTTCTAATGTGGCGCAGCACCGATTGGCAATAAACCCAGAGGCTAGCCCTGTAAAGCAGCCTTCCAGGAGAATGCGCCCTGAATTAATAAATCAGATTAACAAAGAGGTTGACAAGCTGATTGATGTAGGCTTTGTTGAAGAAAATCCGTATACTACATGGTTAGACAACGTAGTGCCCGTAAAGAAGAAGAATGGGCAGATTAGAATATGTGTTGATTTCGGGACCTTAATAAGGCTTGCCCGAAAGATGACTTTCCAGTGCCAATCACTGAAGTGATGATCGATGCGACTACTAGTCATGAGGCTCTATCATTTATGGATGGGTCATCCGGATACAACCAAATCTGGATTGCTGAGGAAGACAGAGTGATGGGGACATCACCCAGAATTCCCTTTGGCTCGACACCTCTCTCCCTTCCGGAGACGGGTAGTGTGCGACTGCACGACTTGATGGGCCCACGGCGACACAGGAGTTTATTACTGAGGACATATTGATGTATTTTCTCCTTTCTTGAGTCATTTTGATGTACTTGTCTTTATTTTGAGTCATGTCCCTAGGTCGTCACGTTATTTATCTATGTTTGTTCGGCTAGGGGGTCATATGGGCCCAATTAGATGGGCCTGGCCCATGGGCGCCCTCTTCCTTCCCACACCCCCTTGCTTATTTTCTTTTAGCATATTCTCCAGGGACTTTTTGTAAATGTTGGGATCCCTATAAATAGGACCACAACCCCCCCTTGAGATGGGTAATGAATATTTGAGTATTTTGAGCATAAGTGCAATCCTCTCTCTCTCTCTAGTTTTCTCTCTCTCTCCCTCTCTCTCTCTCTCTCTCTCTAGGGGGCGAACCCCACTCTCTCTCTTCTCCCCTCCCTTGGGCGAACTTGGCCCTGCACCTCCCCTCCCCCTTGCCACCTCAGCTGCCACCTCACCCCTCCACCCTTTCATCTTCCCAAGGCCCATAACTCCCTTCAATACCTCCTCCACCCTAGGCAACCCTTCCCATTCCCCATACACCTTCTCAACCTCCAAGGCAACCTTCCCTCTCCCCCAAGCAGCCATACCACTTCCCCACACCATTCATTCATATCCCCTGGGCTAATTAACCCCCATCCCTCCTGCTGGTTGCGCACCCACCTCATCTAGCCCACCCCCATTCCCTTGGCCGACACCCACCACCCCACCTGATAGCTGCGGCCCCTCCACTCCACCTCCCTCCAAGACTCCTTAATCCCCTGTTCCTCTCCCCTCCACACCCCTAAACACCCCTCTCCCATCAACCATCCACCCCACCATCTCCACCATTGCCAATCCCCACCCCTATCACTAGTTCCACCACCATCCTTTCTCGTTACCTTGACAGTCTGCAGGTGGCAGAAAAAGTTACAACTTGCAGAAGCTTCCCCGGATTCATAAGGCGACATCCAGAGGCGTACCATACATTGCCGGAAAGGGTGTCCAGTCCACTACGTAGGTGAGAAAGAATCGTACCATTCCGAGTTCGGGGCTGCCCAGGAGAGCCATTCTCCCTCGACTGCGCCAAGCTCCATCTGCAGAGCACCAGAGTTCAACCAGAAGCTGAACCACGATTCACAGTGGAGGATTCAGACCGTGGTTCCTTCTTCAAAGTTCTTCCTCCACCTGTCCCCGACCAGGAGCAAGAAGCAGAACTACGTTTGGAGTCCGGGAGCCAAAGTTCTGATTTTTCCCCTTCAGTCGCGCGGATCTGCCTTCCCCAGTCTTCAGCGACCTGCACCCACTCATCGGCGTCCCCCAGGCCATCCTGACCTCAGACGGCCTCCCCACTGGTTTTTCTGTGAAGAGAGTTCATCCACGGTTCCAGCTACTCTGACGGTTCAAGATTCGGAGCTCGGGAGCCAATGGTACAATCTCTGCATCCTGCTGCATCAGATCTGAAGCTGTCAACCCCAGATTCCTTCGTCCTGTTCGAGCCTCCGCCGCAGCCAGTGACAACGTCAGAAGAATTCAGTAAAATTCAGAGGCGTCCCAGTTCCTGTTACGAAGAATTTATGGCAAAATTCCTGAGTAAGAACTACGGTTGCAACAGCGGCTGCCTGTCTCCTCTCACAGCAAGTGAGCAGACCCAACGTTGGCTTCCTCTCCTACAACTTTGGCGAGTTCCCCCCTCCCGCCTGGCCGGCTTAGCGCCCCTCCCTGCGTGGAGGTAGTGTTTGGATGTAAGCTTTATTTCCCCACCCTTAGTCCAACCCTCCCGCGTGAGGAGTAGTGTATGTAATAAACAGCTCAAGCTACATCGGCGCAGTGTGCAGGATCCACACTTCCCCGCTCGCCCACGTCTCCGAACGGGGTTGGTTTCTTCAAACCAACCAGGTGAGCTCTAAACTTTGCTCCATTACTCTTTAGTGTCTGTTCATTTAATATCCGTAGACATAGCTCCGTTGTGCAAGCGAGAGAGTGTCCGACCCCACGTGCCACACTTACGAGCGGTCATCGTGGGCAGTGAGAGAGTGGGACCTAGTGCCCCAATTGGCACCGGCCAGCCCCATAAGCGTGGGCTACGTACCCTCGGGAGGGCAACCCTAGCCCGGCTGGCACTCTACCAGCAAGGGTCTTGATCCATCACCTCCCCTTAGCATCATTTTGTCACCCCGGGCTCGTGTGTGTGCGACGGCGATTTGGCCCCGATTTATCAACTTAATTGCTATGTGGTTGTGAATGCGGAATAGGTCCTAAGATTCCGTCTGCTTGCTGCATACCCCGTAGTTGTGTCACATCAGTTGGTATCAGAGCAAGTTTTAGACTTGTCTCTACAAGCCTAGGTCCAAGGGCAATTGCATTTCTATCCCGTGTTGTCATCATTGTGCATGTCCACCCGTAGGGGTACCATATACCGGGCCGATCCTTCTAATTCCAACCCACCTATGGATCCCAATTTACATGGCAATCAAAACAACCCCAGGGAAGCTCCCCAAGCTCCTATGGATCGACTTGAGGCTGCCATCCAAGCCCTCACGGAGCAATTGAATGGTGTTTCCACCCGATTAAAGAGATTAGAAGAAGCTAGGGTCCCACCTAGAAATCATATCCAAAGAGCTCCTCCTCCACTGGTTGAACATGAGAGGGATGACCTAGAAAATGAGTGGTATCGAGAACAGGAGAGAGTCCCACAACCTCGGTACCGTGAGAGGCGACCACGAGAGGATCCGGATGACTTCCTTCTAAGAATGATCAAGGTTGATGCCCCGAATTTTGATGGGTCCCATAACCCAAGTGCCTATGAAGAATGGGAGCATGGCATGGACCAATATTTTGATTGGTATCCAATGTCCGAGGAGAGAAAGGTTAGGTTGGCCAAGATGCACCTTCTCAAACTTGCCAAGACATATTGGTTGAAGGTAGAAAGCCAAAGGAGGATTAGACGGGAGGGACCCATTGACACTTGGCTTGACATGAAAACCCAACTCAGGAACAAATACCTTCCCAATTCCTATAGCCAACTCCTCCTTGACGAGTGGCAAAGCCTTACCCAGGAGGGCAATACCGTGGAAGAGTATATAGAGAAATTTGACTCATACCTCTTAAGGTGTGGTGTCGTCAAAGAACCCGCCGTCACTCTATCCCGGTTTAGGAATGGTCTCCTTCCCCACATCAAACGAGAACTTTTCATGAAGGAAGCCCATAGCCTTGAAGTTGCCTATCAAATAGCCCATGATGTAGAAAGGTTTTCTAGGAACCCTAGGTTTGCCCCTTCCAAGGGCCCGGGACCGCGTCCCAACCTCCCTCCCCTGTTAAGAACACCTCCTCCCAGTGGAGGAACTCCCACTCGGCCCTACCCCAGCCAACCAACCCTACCCCCACAAAGGTCACTCCACCCAACCCTCCTCCCCGAAGGGAGGAAATTTCCAAAGGGAAGACCCCAGGGAGTAGTACGGTTAAGTGTTTTCAGTGCCATGGTTATGGCCACATAGCTTCCCAATGCCCTTCCAAAGGGTTGTCGAGCCTGGTTATTGAGGGCGGACCTACCACATCCCAGGAAACCCATGAGGATAATGTTGTGGAATACGAGGCTGGTTTAGGGTGGGAAGAGGAGTATGAAGAGCAATTCTTTGAGGAAGGTATAGAAGATAACCCCCATTCCACCCACCTAGGGGTAATAAGGTGCACCCTTACCCAACCTCAGGAGGACGACTGGCGGAGGACTTCCATTTTTCACACCTTCATCAAAATCGGGGATCATGTTAGGAAGGTCATCCTAGACAATGGGAGTTGTGTCAACGCCGTATCCCCGGACACCGTCAAGCTCCTAGGGCTTACCCCGACACCCCACCCCAAGCCATATCGGGTATCATGGATAAACAATCACTCCCTACCCGTCAACACATGTTGTCTTATCCCCATCACCTTTTCAGCCTACCAAGGACAAGTATGGTGTGACGTCATACCTATGGCTGTAGGAAGCATCCTACTGTGGAGACCTTGGATATATGATGTCAATGCTACCATCTATGGGAAAACGAACACATGCGCTTTTGAACACGAGGGGAAGACTATCCGCCTCAACCCCTCCCCTCCTCTAAAAGAACCACCCGCTAAGGGGATCCTTCCTACACCACCACAAAACCCCAGGGTCTCGCCTGCACCAACCCAACCAACAGCCCAAAACTCCACCCCTGACCATCCCACCGGGCCAATCAAAGGCCTACACCTCATCACTAGACAAGAACTCGAGGAAGAGGTAGCCCTCGGGACACCCATATACGCTGTAGTCATATGCCTAGGGGAACCCACCCCCTCCAACCCTCATCCTGTGGAGATACACCCTCTCCTAGAAGAATTCAAGGATGTGTTCCCCGAGGAGCTTCCCGATCAACTGCCACCCATGAGGGATGTCCAACATGCTATTGACCTGGTCCCAGGGGCCACCCTCCCAAACCTTCCCCACTACCGCCTCAACCCCACTGAGCATGCTGAACTGAGGAGGCAAGTGGAGGAACTCATTAGAAAAGGCTTCCTCCGCCTTAGCAAAAGTCCTTGTGCTGTCCCAGCCCTCCTCACACCAAAGAAAGATGGGACATGGCGGATGTGTGTCGACAGTAGGGCCATCAACAAGATCACGGTCAAATATAGGTTTCCCATACCTAGACTTGACGATATGCTTGACATGCTAGCTGGAGCCACCATTTCTCCAAGATAGACCTCAAAAGTGGCTACCATCAGGTTAGGATAAGGCTCGGGGATGAATGGAAAACTACCTTTAAAACCAAGGATGGACTCTATGAATGGCTGGTGATGCCCTTTGGGCTCTCTAATGCCCCAAGCACCTTTATGCGCCTTATGACTGAGTTCCTTAGGCCCTACATTGGAGTCTTCCTGGTAGTCTATTTTGATGATATCCTCATCTACAGCCAGTCCAAAGAAGCCCACCTCAATCATCTAAGGCAAGTCTGCACCACCCTTAGGAAGGAAAGCCTCTTTGCCAATTTTGGAAAATGTCACTTCATGACAAAATCCATTACCTTCCTTGGGTATGTTGTCTCCACCGAAGGGGTATCCATGGACCATGAAAAGGTCCAAGCCATCCTTGATTGGCCGGAGCCCCGCACTCTCCATGAAGTCTGGAGTTTTCATGGATTAGCCACCTTTTACCGTAGGTTCATCCGTGGGTTCAGCACAATCACAGCCCCTATCACCGACTGCCTTAAAAAGGGGACCTTTGTGTGGACCAAGTCAGCATCTAGGGCCTTCCAAGAGCTCAAGGAAAGGATGACCCAAGCCCCTGTATTATGCCTCCCTGACTTCTCCAAAGTCTTTGAAGTGACTTGTGATGCCTCCGGGGTAGGAATTGGCGGGATCCTCAGCCAGGAAGGGCACCCAGTGGCCTACTTTAGTGAGAAGTTGTGTGATGCCAGGATGAAATACTCCACCTACGACAAGGAATTTTATGTCGTGGTGCAATCCCTCCGGCATTGGAGACACTATCTCTTGCCTAAAGAATTTGTCATATTTTCCGACCATGAGGCCCTGAAATACCTCAACTCCCAGCAGAAACTGAATGCTCGGCATGCCCGATGGGTCGAATACATCCAGGCCTACACATTTGTGATCAAACATAAGGCCGGAAGTGAAAACCGTGCTGCCGATGCCCTCAGTAGGAGAATTTCTTTGCTAGCTACCATTCGGGTGGAAGTCATAGGATTTGAAAGACTCAAGGAAGAGTACTCTGATTGCCCGGACTTTGGTCCAATCCATACCACTCTGTCCACCCTCTCACCTAGGGAACACCAAGGATTCATCTTAGAGGACGGGTTCATCTTCAAAGGCCATAGACTTTGCATACCTAGAACCTCTCTACGGGATTTCCTGGTCTGGGAGTTACATGCAGGAGGCCTTGCTGGGCATTTTGGGGTGCATAAGACCATTGCTTTGGTTGAGGGTCAGTTCTACTGGCCAAGTCTCAAAAGGGACGTAGCCAAAATTGTAGGACAGTGCCGGATATGTGCCTCAGCCAAACAGACAAGGCAGAACACTGGCCTATACACCCCACTCCCTGTCCCTGATCGTCCCTGGCAGGACTTAAGCATGGACTTCGTCTTAGGCCTACCTAGGACTCAAAAAAGGCATGATTCAATCTTTGTCGTAGTGGATAGGTTTTCAAAGATGGCCCATTTCATCCCCTGCTCTAAAACCTCCGATGCCTCTCATGTGGCCCGCCTATTCTTCGATGAGGTAGTTCGCCTCCATGGCCTACCCAAGACCATCATTTCTGATAGGGATGTCAAATTCACCAGCTATTTCTGGAAAACCCTCTGGCACCTAATGGGGACCCTTCTCAAATTTTCCACGGCCTATCACCCTCAAACCGACGGCCAGACTGAAGTCATTAATAGGAGTCTTGGGAATCTACTCCGGTGTCTTGTTGAGGATCGCCCCGGGAATTGGGATCTCATATTACCCCAAGCAGAGTTTGCATACAACAATTCAGTGAATAGGTCGATAGGGATGAGCCCATTTGAAGCTGTGCATGGGTACAAACCTAGAAAGCCTACAGATCTCATTCCTTTGCCTCCGCATGCTAGAGTGTCTATTAGTGCTGAGTCGTTTGCCCAACACATGAAAGAATTGAATGAGGAGATCCGCAAACACATTAACAAAAGCAATGAGGTGTATAAAAAGATGGCCGATTCCCACCGACGCCACCAGGAGTTTCACGTGGGTGACTATGTGATGGTAAGAACTGAGAGGCTTTTCCCTGGAAATGTCTCCAAACTGAGGTCGCGTGGATCAGGCCCCTTCAAGATTCTGAGGAGGATTGGCACAAACGCTTACGTGTTGGACCTCCCCGAGGAGTACGCAGTAAGTCCCACATTCAATGTGGCTGACTTGGTGCCATATAGGGGTCCCACGGTGACACCTAGTGAGGGAATTGAGCCTGTTCCACCTTCTGAGAGAGCCACCACCCATGAGAGAGTTCCACCAGTCCAGAGGGGCCAACGGGAGCAAATAGAGCGGATATTGGATGAACAGGTCACTGTCACCCGGAGCAAAGCATACGAGCGATACTTGGTCAGGTGGAAGGGCCGGCCCCCTTCAGATGATTCATGGGTGAGTAGGGAGGATCGTCAGCAGCTGGACCCCGACCTCCTGGAGCATTACCGCAGTCGAGTGGACCCTTTCTCGACAGAGTCGAGCTCTTCGCAGCCCGGGGGAGTTGATGGGGACATCACCCAGAATTCCCTTTGGCTCAACACCTCTCTCCCTTCCGGAGACAGGTAGTGTGCGACTGCACGACTTGATGGGCCCACGGCGACACGGGAGTTTATTACTGAGGACATATTGATGTATTTTCTCCTTTCTTGAGTCATTTTGATGTACTTATCTTTATTTTGAGTCATGTCCCTAGGTCGTCACGTTATTTATCTATGTTTGTTCGGCTAGGGGGTCATATGGGCCCAATTAGATGGGCCTGGCCCATGGGCGCCCTCTTCCTTCCCACACCCCCTTGCTTATTTGCTTTTAGCATATTCTCCAGGGACTTTTTGTAAATGTTGGAATCCCTATAAATAGGACCCCAACCCCTCTTGAGATGGGTAATGAATATTTGAGTATTTTGAGCATAAGTGCAATCCTCTCTCTCTCTCTAGTTTTCTCTCTCTCTCTCTCTAGGGGGCGAACCCCACTCTCTCTCTTCTCCCCTCCCTTGGGCGAACTTGGCCCTTCACCTCCCCTCCCCCTTGCCACCTCAGCTACCACCTCACCCCTCCACCCTTTCATCTTCCCAAGGCCCATAACCCCCTTCAATACCTCCTCCACCCTAGGCAACCCTTCCCATTCCCCATACACCTTCTCAACCTCCAAGGCAACCTTCCCTCTCCCCCAAGCAGCCATACCACTTCCCCACACCATTCATTCATATCCCCTGGGCGAATTAACCCCCATCCCCCCCTGCTGGTTGCGCACCCACCTCATCTAGCCCACCCCCATTCCCTTGGCCGACACCCACCACCCCACCTGATAGCTGCGGCCCCTCCACTCCACCTCCCTCCAAGACTCCTTAATCCCCTGTTCCTCTCCCCTCCACACCCCTAAACACCCCTCTCCCATCAACCATCCACCCCACCATCTCCACCATTGCCAATCCCCACCCCTATCACTAGTTCCACCACCATCCTTTCTATTTACCTTGACAGTCTGCAGGTGGCAGAAAAAGTTACGACTTAAAGAAGCTTCCCCGGATTCATAAGGCGACATTCAGAGGCGTACCATACATTGCCGGAAAGGTCGTCCAGTCCACTACGCAGGCGAGAAAGAATCGTACCATTCCGAGTTCGGGGCTGCCCGGGAGAGCCATTCTCCCTCGACTGCGCCAAGCTCCATCTGCAGAGCACCAGAGTTCAACCAGAAGCTGAACCACGATTCACAGTGGAGGATTCAGACCCTGGTTCCTCCTTCAAAGTTCTTCCTCCACCTGTCCCCGACCAGGAGCAAGAAGCAGAACTACGTTCGGCATCCGGGAGCCAAAGTTCTGATTTTTCCCCTTCAGTCGCGTGGATCTGCCTTCCCCAGTCTTCAGCGACCTGCACCCACTCATCGGCATCCCCCAGGCCATCCCGACCTCAGACGGCCTCCCCAATGGTTTTTCTGTGAAGAGAGTTCATCCACGGTTCCAGCTACTCTAACGGTTCGAGATTCTGAGCTCGGGAGCCAATGGTACAATCTCTGCATCCTGCTGCATCAGATCTGAAGCTGTCAACCCCAGATTCCTTCGTCCTGTTCGAGCCTCCGCCGCAGCCAGCAACGACGTCAGAAGAATTCAGTAAAATTCATAGGCGTCCCAGTTCCTGTTACGAAGAATTTCCCCCTGGTCTCATCGACGGGAAAATTCCTGAGTAAGAACTACGGTTGCAACAGCGGCTGCCTATCTCCTCTCACAGCAAGTGAGCAGACCCAACGTTGGCTTCTTCTCCTACAACTTCGGCGAGTTTCCCCCTCCCGCCTGGCCGGCTTAGCGCCCCTCCCTGCGTGGAGGTAGTGTTTGGATGTAAGTTTTATTTCTCCACCCTTAGTCCAACCCTCCTGCGTGAGGAGTAGTGTATGTAATAAACAGCTCAAGCTATATCGGCGCAGTGTGCGGGATCCACACTTCCCCGCTCGCCCACGTCTCCGAACGGGGTTGGTTTCTTCAAACCAACCAGGTGAGCTCTAAACTGTGCTCCATTACTCTTTAGTGTCTGTTCATTTAATATCCGTAGACATAGCTCCGTTGTGCAAGCGAGAGAGTGTCCGACCCCACGTGCCACACTTACGAGCGGTCATCGTGGGCAGTGAGAGAGTGGGACCTAGTGCCCCAATTGGCACCGGCCAGCCCCATAAGCGTGGGCTACGTACCCTCAAGAGGGCAACCTTAGCCCGGCTGGCACTCTACCAGCAAGGGTCTTGATCCATCACCTCCCCTTAGCATCATTTTGTCACCCCGGGCTCGTGTGTGTGCGACGGCGATTTGGCCCCGATTTATCAACTTAATTGCTATGTGGTTGTGAATGCGGAATAGGTCCTAAGATTCCGTCTGCTTGCTGCATACCCTGTAGTTGTGTCACATCACAGAGTGCACACTGTATTCCGTACCCCGAAGGGGATATTCCACTACAAAAGGATGCCGTTTGGCCTCAAGACTGCCGGCGCTACCTACCAAAGAGCTATGACCAAGATCTTTGATGATTTGCTCTTCAAGAAAGTAGAGTGCTACATTGATGATTTGGTAGTGAAAACTAAAAGAAGAGAAGACCATTTGCAAGACCTGAGGGTAGTATTCCAGAGGCTGCGCAAATATGAACTCAAGATGAATCCCATGAAATGCGCCTTCGGCGTGTCCAGTGGAAAATTCCTTGGGTTTATTGTCCGTCATAGGGGCATTGAAATTGACCCATCCAAGATTAAGGCTATCCAAGAGCTCCCTCCACCAAGGAATCTGTCCGAGCTGAGATCTCTGCAAGGGCGGCTGGCCTATATCCGACGATTTATATCAAATCTGTCGGGAAGATGTCACCCCTTTCACAAGCTCATGATGAAAGATGTGACGTTCCTCTGGGACGATGACTGTCAGGAAGCCTTTGAGAAGCTGAAAGAATATCTCAAGACCCCTCCGGTGCTGGGGGCACCAATTAAGGGCAGGCCCTTGATACTGTATATCGCAGCCACATACTGTTCCCTGGGGGCAATGCTGGCACAGATAAATGAAGAAGGCAAAGAACAAGCCTTGTACTACCTAAGTAGGAGGCTGATTAGAACCGAAGAAAGCTACAGCCACATAGAAAAGACCTGCTTGGCACTAGTCTTTGCTGTCAAAAAGCTCCGACGCTATATGTTGTCACATGAAGTCAGATTGATATCTGCAGCAGATCCGCTCAAATACATATTGACTCAGCCAGTACTGAAGGGCCGATTGGGCAAATGGGCAGTGATCCTGATGGAATTTGATATTACCTATACACCCCAGCGGGCGATAAAAGGACAGACCGTGGTTGATTTCTTCGCAGAGCATCCTGTGCCGGAAAATGATATGTTAGGGACCGAGTTACCTGATGATGAGACAATCGAGGCCTGCCAGACCCAGTCAGTTATGTGGCAACTATTCTTTGATGGAGCATCCAGAACAGAGACAGACTCCGATGGAAAGACCAGAATACGGGCTGGAGCCGGTATTGTGCTGAAATCACCAGAAGGGGAGGTCGTGCATACTTCCTGTTCTATAAACAAGCCCTGCACCAATAATGAGGCCGAGTATGAAGCTCTGATAATCGGGCTATATATAAGCCTCAACATGGGTATCCAAATGCTTCAAGTATTCGGGGATTCGATGTTGATAATAAAACAGATCCAAGGGGAGTTCGAAGTGCGGAAGCCAGAACTGAATCCCTACCACCAAAAAGCTGTGTGCCTCATGGCGAAATTCTACCATATTGAGCTCAAGCATGTGGGCCGTGGACACAATGCCCAGGCTGATGCACTGGCGAAGCTGGCCAGCTCACTAGCAGTCCCACCAAATAAGACACTGAACATTGTCGTTATGAACCGGCGGCAAGTCCCCAGTATGCTATAAGAGTGCCCCGAAGAAGACGAAGTTGCCACCATCAGCACAGAACAAGCGTCTGATTGGAGACAGCACCTGCTGTAGTGGTTTCTACACCAACAACTGCCGCAGATAAGAGAAGAAAAGATGAAACTCCTAAGAATCAAAGACTCTTATGAAATCAGGAATGGAATTTTGTTCCGAATAGTGACAGATGCACGCAAGAAGATTCTACTCCGCTGTCTGTCCACTGAGGAAGCCTGGCAAGCGATGAAAGAAACACATGCCGGGACAGCAGGTGCCCACCAGGCTGGTCCCAAGATGAAGATAGAAATCAAGAAGCTGGGCTACTATTGGCCCACCATGTTTGAAGACTGCTGTAAATTTACAAAATCATGCCAGAAATGCCAGGAGCATGCTACTGTGCCTAGAAGGCCTCCTACAACTCTGCACCCTACAGTTCCCAGCTGGCCATTTGCACAATGGGGAACTGATGTAGTCGGGCCACTGCCGACTTCCTCGGCCGGACATAAGTATATACTGGCCATAACAGATTACTTCTCCCGATGGGCGGAGGCTATAGCATTAAGAGAAGTGACTGGTGAATTGGTCGCCAGATTCATCAGACAGAACATTATCTTCCGGTTCGGGATCCCCAGTCGAATAATATCCAACAATGGAAGTCATTTCAGAAATCAGAAGGTCTATCGGCTTGCTGAGAAATATAAGATCGAATGGAGGACCTCCACTCCTTACAATCCACAGGCAAACGGATTAGCAGAGGCTTTTAACAAGACTCTGTGCACCTTGCTGGCCAAGGTCGTCAGTTCTAATAAGAAGGACTGGGAAGAGAAAATGTATGAAGCTCTGTGGGCATACCGCACTGTCTTCAAGACACCTATAGGGTGCTCACCATACTCGCTGGTATACGGCTCAGAGGCAGTGGTTCCGCTAGAGCTGGAAGTCCCGTCACTCAGAGTGGCAGTCCAATATGGCCTGGCCCGTGGCGAACAGACCAATGCAGAAAGAAGACTAGAAGAACTGGCTGAATTGGAAGGGAAGCACCTCCGAGCCCAGAATAGTATCCAAATGTATCAGGCCCGCATGGCCACTGCATTCAACAAACTCGCAAGAGGACGAGAATTCAAGAAAGGTGACCTTGTCATGGTCAAGAAAAAAGAAGTCATGGTGTCCAACCCAAAAGGAAAGTTGAATGCTAATTGGGAAGGTCCTTATGTGATACAGAGGGTCTACGAAGGAGGGGCCTACGTGGTTGTTAACCATCGAGGGGAAATCCAATTCTCGCCACTCAACGGAAGACATCTGAAGCTGTATCATACAGCACAACCAACATTCCCCGAGTAATCGGGCAAAATCTACCCTTTCCTTGGTCTAGCGACACTCCGCCCTAGACGAGCTGCCCTTTCCTTGGTCTAGCGGCACTCCGCCCTAGTCAAGCTACCCTTTCCTTGGCCTAGCGGCACTCCGCCCTAGTCAAGCTACACCCTTTCCTTGGCCTAGCGGCACTCCGCCCTAGCCAAGCTACACCCTTTCCTTGGTCTAGCGGCACTCCGCCCTAGCCGAGCTGCCCTTTCCTTGGTCTAGCGGCACTCCGCCCTAGCCGAGCTGCCCTTTCCTTGGTCTAGCGGCACTCCGCCCTAGTCAAGCTACCTTTTCCTTGGCCTAGCGGCACTCTACCCTAGCCAAGCTACACCCTTTCCTTGGTCTAGCGGCACTCCGCCCTTGTCAAGCTACCCTTTCCTTGGCCTAGCGGCACTCCGCCCTAGCCAAACTACACCCTTCCTTGGTCCAGCGGCATTCCGCCCTAGCCGAGCTACCCATTTTCTTGGTCTAGCGGCACTCCACCCTAGCCGAGCTACCCCTTTTCTTGGCCTAGCGGCACTCCTCCCTAGCCAAGCTACACCCTTTCCTTGGCCTAGCGGCACTCCGCCCTAGCCGAGCTACCCATTTCCCGGTCTAGCGGCACTCCGCCCTAGCCGAGCTACCCCTTTCCTTGGTCTAGCGGCATTCCGCCCTAACCAAGCTACCCTTTCCTTGGTCTAGTGGTACTCCGCCCTAGCCAGGCTACACCCTTTTTTCGGTCTAGCGGCACTCCGCCCTAACCGAGCTACCCTTTCCTTGGTCTAGCGGCACTCCGCCCTAACCAAGCTACCTTTTCTTGGTATAGCGGCACTTCGCCCTGGCCGAGCTACCCCTTTCCTTGGTTTAGTGGCACTCCGCCCTAGCCAAGCTACCCTCATCTTGAGCTGGTGGCATTCCGACCTGTCACCCTCTAAAAAAAAAAAGGAAGGAAGGAGAAAGAACAAAAAGAAAGTAAAAAAAAATGGGGTTAAAAATAGAGATAACCCGCCAGACTTTCTCCTATATTAGGGACAAGTGCAAAAATGGCCTAAAACCCAGCTGTGGTGAAAACCCGAAAGGGCACTGCAGGCAAAATTGGGTACCCCGCCACGTGAAAACCCGAAAGGGCACGTGGGCAAAAGCAAGAGGGGGCTGGCACCGGCGAAAACCCGAAAGGGCGCTGTGGACACCGAAAATTGCACATCTAAAAGTCATGCTCGGCCCAGCATCGACAACGAGTGAAGAAACCCCGGAGAAATCAAGCATAAAAGGGCCCCACAGCCCGTGGGCCTCGAAGAAAATCAAATGGGCCACGGCTCATGCTCACAATGGGCTCAAAATCGCCCGTTTAGCACTTCAGCGGCACGCCCATTTGAGGCCTCAACGGCATGCCCTGCAGGGTCCCCAGCGGCACGCTCCCTTCAACGGCACACCCTGCCGCAGCCTTCACCGGTACGGCCCCTTTGGGCGCTCGCCGGCACACCCCTATTGGGGGCTCACCAGCACACCCCCCAGGGGGGGTTCACCGGCACACCCCCCCAAGGGGGTTTCAACGGCACACCTCCCCTGGGGGCCTTCAACGGCACGCCTCCCCAGGGGGCCTTCAACGGCACGCCTCCCCTGGGGGCCTTTAGCGGTACACCCCCTGGGGTGGCTTCACCGGTACACCCCTGGGGTGGCTTCACCGGCACACCCCTTTGGGGTCTTCAGCGGCACGCCCACTGGGCTGTTCAGCGGTGCACCCCGGAGGGCCTTCAGCGGTCCGCCCCAAAGGGCCTTCAACGGCACGGCCCCGTGGCCCTCCAGCGGTACGCCCATTTGGGCTCCCAGCGGTGCGCCCTTTTGGCTCCCCCACGGCACGCCTTTTTAACCCGCCAACGGCACAGCGGTGAATTTTCTTTCAACGTCAATGCGACGTAAAGCCCATGCCCTACACATCCTTGGCGCGCAGTGGAGCAGTCTGAGGTGGCGGCCGATCCTTGGGCCACGCAAGCCTACCCCACTGACAGCCAGGACGGAGCAGGTGAGCCACCATCATCACAGCCGGCTTCCCGCCTTCGACGGTGGTGCTTGAAGTCACCGGCTGCCCAGAGTATAAAAGACGCCCGTTTTCGACAGAAGAAGGAGGGGCGAGAGGCATCCGACCAGAGGAGGAAGAAGAGAGGCAGCCGGACACACACACACAGAAGAAAGGAGGAGAAGAGAGAAGGAAAGAAGGGGTCCTCCCGGCCTGAGCTCCGTCCGACGGCCATCGGGAAGAAACAAGAGTAAGAGAGAGAGAGCTTGTTGTATCGGGGAGAGGGTTGGGAACGGTGGCCTATGTCTTAGGCCCCAATCCTTTCTTCTGTCTTGTATCTCATTCCTCCTCTTGTTCTCCATCTTGGAGTCTTTTCCTTTCACCCATGGCCTCATTTGGGCATTTTCTCTTGTAATATGCATGTAGGGATACGGTGCTTGGCATCCCACGAATAGAAACAATCGCCCTCCTTGGGGCCTTTCATGTTATTCTATTGGTTTGATCCTCACTTCATAGTGCATGTAGTGTGTTACCCGTTTCCTCCGTTCCTTCGGTTTCTCTTGAGCCACCACATCAACGTGACGCCTCCCCTTCAAAGTCTGGCTTTGGGGGTCCTTCATTCATTTCCAATAACCCTTCCTCCTTTTTTGGGACAATCTGCAAGCCCACACACACTTGGCCCTTTTAATCCTTCAGCGATGCATCCCTTTGGCCCCCGAGCGGTACACCCCCAAGTGCCCTCAGCGGCACACCCCATCTGCCCTTAGCGGCACACGCCCAAGTGCCCTCAGCGGCACACCCCACCTGCCCTCAGCGGCACACCCCGTCTGCCCTCAGCGGCACGCCCCTTGAACCTTCAGCGGCACACCCCTAGCTGGCTCCAGCGGTACACTCTTCTGGCCTTCAGCGGTACACCTGCTGGCCAAGCCCGAGCCCGTTGTTTCCCTTCGTGTTTTCCGAGGTTCTTTAAAGGTGTTGCTCCCCCGGGGGCCCACTTCCAGTTGTCGGGTTCCGCCACCCCATGTGGGCGCGTTCCCTTTATCTCCCTTACGCCCTAGGTCAAGGGGAGATGCTGCCGAATTTTCTGTGAGGAATTAATAAACAATTAAAAGAGGCAAAAGGAAGCAATAAACAAGCAAGACAATTGACGAAGCCTTCCAACCTATCAAATCACTGCCGGCATCACGATGAGAACCGGACCGAGCTAACTAACCACCCGGCAGCCCGAGCATCTGACCCACAAGAAAAGAGACCGAACCGAACAAAGAGAACAAACACGGGAGGAACTTTGTATAAACTACACGAAAGTTAAGAAAAGAAGAAAAGAAAAGCCTTAAAACAAATAGTTGAAAACTGATCGAGCCTCCACCCTCATTGACCTTCAGCGGTACGCCCCATTGACCTTCAGCGGTACGCCCCCTTGGCCTTCAGCGGCACACCCTCATTGACCTTCAGCGGTACGCCCCATTGACCTCCAGCGGTACGCCTGTTTCAGCCCCCAGCGGTACGCCCCTTTGGCCTTCAGCGGTACGCCCTTTTCAGCCCTCAGCGGCACACCCCAAGCCTCCAGCGGTACACCTTGTTTCCTTCGCCGGCACACTACACGCATGCATGTATGTACATCACGATAAGGGCATTAACAATAGCAAATAAATCAATAAAAATTACGCTAACTAAAGGACTCCGAATGCCCAATATTAATCACGATAAAAGAGGTGGGAGGGGTAATAATAAATAAATAATAACAATAAGAATAATCATGAATAAAAGAAGAGAAATCATCCCGATCAAAGGCACGAACAAACGGTAAACATCAAATCAGAAATCCCAGAAGGTATAACTAAAAAAGCTCCAGATAAAAGACGCTAATGCCCACGCCGCAGCCCGCTCTCTCCCCGGGACCCGGGGCAAAAGGAACAACAACGCTGCCCTTTCAGGTCGAGCCCGAGTCTCGGGAATTCCCCCGATATGGCCGGGCTTTGATCTAACCTCGGGCCGACATCCTAATCGGACCGGATTTGTTTTCTCGTTCCGGATACCTTCCGAATCTTCATTAAAAATTGCCGCATGCTCGGCAGACATTTGAAGGGATCTACCTCGGTTTTCTCATTGTGACGCTGCCACGGACTTGTGTCCGAATACAAAAGGTCTACGAGTGGCCGACACGGCCGACAGTTTATGGCCTTAATACAACTTTCAGTGTGATCTATCCCTATCTCTCTCGCATTATTAGTGTTACTCCTTTCGGCCGCGGGGCCTCTAATTTCGGCAATTAATCAAGGGTATTCCCTCGTATGAGGGATGTAAATGACGTCGTGACCTTTATGGCGCGACGGGATTCGGTCCCGACACGAACCCCACAATCGTCTGACGAAGTCAGATCGAGCGCACCATGGGCTCTTCGGAGCCCGAATAAATCGTCACCTCGGTGACTGGCACGCCCACGCACTTAATAAACCAACAAACGAATAAAATGATTGTTAAACGAAAAGTGCGTCCACAACTCTGGCACGCCCGGTGGGACCGATCCACCCTTCATCTCTTTGCCGAAATTAGGGGCCCCGCGGCCCCCTTCTTGTTACACTAATTGTGCCACTTTCTTAAATGCAGAAGAAGAGAAAGGCATCATGGAGCCGACAATGGCTGTCGTCTGCAGCCCTGAGGTGGTGGAGAACCACGTGCGAGGCGGCTACCTGGCGGTGCCCCTCACCTTTGGGAGCTTCCCTCCCACTGTGGGCTTCCCCAACTTCTTGGGGGTGGCCTTCGCCGGGATCCTCGACGTGGAAACGCCCGAGGACACCCAGATCAATGCCCCGCCCCGGGGGCCATGGGAGCTGCTGCCGGCCGAGCTGTGGCCGAATGCGACAACAGCGTCCTCACAACGACGCTCAGCTGCAACGTGCACCACGTGCACCACACTACCGGCCCGCTCCACCAAGGGTCGACATCCCACCGGAGAAGGCTCCGGAGAAACAACACCGGCACCGGCTCAGGGCGTCGCATGTCCAACTCCGGAAAGTCAATGACTGTCGGAGCCCTCCGAGTCCGCCTAGACGGACAGAGGTCCCAACCGACACCGGACCGCGTCGTCCCGGCCGTCCCAGTCCGTAACTCCTTTGAAGGACTGGCGAAGCTGAAGGAGAAGGCGATGCCCATAGCCCCGGTCGTAGCACCAAAGGGGACGCCGGCTCACAGGCCGGCTAAATTGAAGCAAGTCTGGGTACCTAAGGAGACCCAGCCCACTGCATCGGCCCAGGCAGGGCCCAGCACTTTCCGCCCCAGGAGGGCCCGGCGCGATGACAGGGTCGAGGTAGTGACCCCCACTCTCCGACCGGCACCCGCCATCCCGGTGCCGTCGATGAATGTTCATCGCCGTCGCCGAGGGCGCCGGCACAATGCCGCCCGCCCGGCTCTCACGGCCTACTCCCCTCCTGCCGCCGCCATCGACGCGCAACCCCAGGCCGCTCTCCCTGACCAGGAGTGGGAAGGGATCGAGCAGGCCATGAGGAACTACCTCCGAGGCCCGGGTAGCACCCCCGCTGGCCGCCAGAGACTACTGGGGGCAATGGCCTCCGCCTTCCAGGAAGAAAGGGGGGAACTCGCACCTAGCATGGAGTCGAGGACCCGCCCGGAGGAGCCGCGCCAGTCCCCTGTACGGGAGGAAGCGCCGCCCCGGCGGTCGGTCTTCGACAGGCTGACATTCCCAGGAGGATCGTCCAGGAGGGCGTCAAGAAGAAATAAGAATAAGAATTGGCAGACATTCACCTGCAATATGGCAGGAGTTCATGGTCGGTATGGGGCCTTGCCCGCCGATCCAGAAGAAGTGGCCAGGATAGCCGCCAGACCGGGACCCCTCACTAGACGAGGGAGGGCGGCAGGCGGCGCGACATCCACAGCCGCCGAAGGAACCCTGCCTGGAGAGCCCCTTCCAGCCCTCACGGCCAATGTGGTCACCACCGGCGACACGAGTGGCGGACCCTCGACATCCTCCGAGGACGCCCCGGCCGAAGAAACAGGGGGATGCCTAGTCTTCCCACGGCTGACCCCACGATGCTGCTCATGATACAACGATTCCAGCAGGAAATCGAGTCACTCAAGAAGCAGCTAAGTGAGCGGGACGCACCTCCCCCGATATCCTGGCAGACCGAGGTTATACCCGAAGTACCCAGGGACAGGGGGCAGTCTTCAGAGGCCGCTCTTCCAGCGACCCTCGATCCGCTCGGGGGCGCACCCCCGCAGCAAACACACTACGCAGCAGCGGCCCGGCCACAGGCTCCGCCTTCACAAGGGTCTCCCATGGCCCCCCGAGCGACCGTGATAGCCACTCCGAGCGCGCAGCCCGCTCATTTTTACCCGAGCCCAGTCGACCCGGCGGCAGTCAGCCGGTTGATGCTCGAACAGATGATAGAGATGAAGCTGGCCGAGAGGGGCGATGGGGAGCAGACGCCTTTCGACGTCTACCGGGTACCCTACCCGGCTCATTATGCTGCCAGGAAGTTGCCGGCTGGCGTCACCAAGCCGCCGAAATTTGAAAAGTTCAACGGGCAAGGGTCTCCTAGAGAGCACATTGCCTACTATGTGAACGTCATGGGAGACCTGGCTGTTGATGAGGCCTACCTCCTGAAGTTCTTCGGCTCAACACTTACCGGACTCGCCTTTGAGTGGTACTCCGGCTTGTCGCCCGGGTCGGTGGCCGATTGGCCCGACATGCAGAAGAAGTTCAAGGAAAGGTTCTACGTTGCCGAGAGAGAAGTTACCATGGCTGAACTCTACGCCACAAGGCAGAAGAATGATGAGTCGGCCCTCGACTACATTAAAAGATGGAGGAACCTTAGTATGAGGTGCAAACGCCCCCCGCATCAGGAGGATGCAGTTCAGATCTGCAAGCAAAACTTAAAGAAAGAGATCCTAGAAAGGATGATCGGCACTGAGGTCAAAACATTTGACCGTCTGAATAACGTGGTAGCGGAGATCGAGGCATTCTTGGCCCGATACTCCTCCACCCCAGCCATGTCAAGCCAGAGGGCCAGGCAGGCGGAGAAGAAGCCGGCTCCCCCGGAGGTGCATGCACTAGACTTCCAGGCTTTTGAAAAGCAGAAGGAGAAAGCCAAGGGAGCGGCCAACCCTCCGCCGCCTAGAACCACAGAGCGGCGGGAAGGCCCCTCGCTAAGGGAGAAGATGAGAAACAAGCTATATTCCTTCTCTCGAGACAAATCCAAGCTCCTGTTTGAATGGGCAACTAGCTACAATAAAATCACACTGCCCGAGCCGAAAAGGCCTGGCGACTTGAAGAAGAAGGATGACCCGCGCTTCTGCATGTACCATCGGGTGCTCGGGCATACCATTGAAGACTGCTACGTCTTCAAGGACGTTATTGAGTCCTTAATCAGGGACGGGGAGCTCGACATGGGGGAGCATAAAGTGGACCCCCCGCAGCCACACGAGCTGCCCAGCATAGCCTCCTCCGTCAATATGATCTCATTATATCAGGAGTTGCCAGAAGAATGGGCGGAAGCCTGTGCCCGTGCCACTTATGAGACCTTCATCATGGCCCCAGCTCAAGACCAAGAAGGGTGGCAGACTATACCCAGAAGAACTAGAAAGGCGCGCGCCTCTAGACCTACCCCAGGAATTCACTCGAGGATAGCAGCACCCCTGCCTGCACCGCCCCCAGCAAACCCGGTTTGCCACGACACGGCCCCTCGGCTGGTCATGAGGCGGCCCACCCACAACAAGAAGAGCTCTGCCCCGTTGCGGATGTACAAGAAGACTAACCCCGCGATTGAAAGACTCCAGGCTATTATTGACGGGCTTGAAGATTATGAGCAGCCCAAAATCCAGCCCGTCGAGCTAAAACAATATGTTCCCTGGGAGGAGTTCGAGTCACTCGAGCTGGCTCCAGGAACAGAAGCTGATGCAGATAAAGAGCCTCCCCTGCGGGGTGAACCTATTCGGGAGCAGCCATCCGCTGCGACGGGCAAGAAGAAGAAGAAGAGAAGACCCAGAGGCAAGAAGAAAAAGGAGGTCGTCTTCGCCTGCAACACTCTCTCGGCATTGTTCGACACCTCTCTCTCCCTGGAAGAGAAGAAGAAGAGCCACCCCGTGAGCCGGCAGAGGTGAGTCAAGCTGAGGCATCCACCTCCCAGCACGCCACCAGGTCAGGGAGGAAGTGGGGGCGCTCTCCTCAGGGCAGCCTCAACATCATGCTCAGGGGGGAACAACCATACCAGGTTCCCGAGCCCGAGGTCCGAGGCACCAAGATCCCTCCTCCGTCAGGTCTCTACCCCGGAGGCACCAAGAGTCAAGGCGCCCCGTCATTCGCCGAGTTCCTGTCAGCTCGAGCAGGAAGGCGGGCGCACCCCCAGGGGTCCGCTGCGACCAGTAAAGCAAGCATTCCCCAAGCTCTACCAGCTGCAACTCCTGCCCAGCCAGAGGAAGAATTCAGCGGCATCCCAAACCTCGCCGAGTTCATGCGAGAAACAGAAGAAGCCCAGCAGGCCCCGCCAGCTCAACAGGCCGCATCAGAGCCCACAAAACAGGCATCCCTTGAGCTGGCACTCCAGCCTCAGGATGAGGGCAGACGCAGCAAGCCCGAAGAGATGAAATTGCTCAAGGTGCGGGCGGCCGAGCGAATAGTCAGACACCTCAAGAAAATCCCGACCCGGTTCACGGTGTGGGAGATGCTGTCCTTGAACGAAGAAACGCGGCAAGCCATCATCGCCGCACTCCAGACGCCAGCACACCTTGAAGCCTGTTTGGCAGAAACACCACCTGAAGTAGCAGTGGCTTTCACAGAAGATGACATGCTCCTACCGACTTGCAGCCATAACAGGCCCCTCTACATGAAAGGGCAGCTGAACGGCCAGCCTATCAACAGGGTCTTGATCGACCCAGGGGCAGCAGTGAATATACTCCCGTACCGGGTATACCAGAAGCACTACTTTGACGTATACCTGGTCGAAGTTAAAAATGTCAAGATTGCCGGCTTTAACCAGAAATGTGAGGTTCCCATGGGGGTCGCAGAGTTCAACTTGACCTTTGACGACTTCACCTCCAAAGTCCAGTTCCACGTCATCAATTCCAACACGTCCTACAAGGCGTTGCTCGGCCGGCCTTGGCTACACCAAAATAGGGTGGTGCCCTCCACCTTGCATCAATGCATCAAGTACCCCTGCGAGGGAAAGGAAGTCAGAATCTTCGCCGACCTCCACCCGTTCGAGGTGTTCGAGTGTCACCTGTCAGATGCTAATCTATACTTAGAGAAGGCGAAGCAAGCTCCTCAAGTCATCCAAGACAAGGGAAAGAAGAAAATGGAATCGGGAGGCTGGTTTCCTCCGCCGCCCCCAGGCTATGTGGCTCCCCCACATGTACCATTTATTGCACAAGAGGAAGGGGTATTTAGGGCAGCCCCTCTCCCTATCTACCCCACACCGGGGGCACCCTGCCTCGAAGACCTGCTAGAAGATGTCAGGGTCCCGCCAGGGATCGTCAAGCCGATAGCGGAAATTGAATGCCAAGCGGCTGAGCAACTGAGAACCTTCGAGGTGCCTAACCCCGAGGGGCCGCCCACTATCTTCTATGTGGCCGGGGAGAAGCCGATCAGGGAAGACGACGATTGCCGATTCCCTGACGAGTTGCATGACCCGCACGTCCCCATTACGGGACTTCCCCACATGACTGACCGGGCAGCCAGAATGGTCAGGAAGCAGAAGATTCCTCCCTACCAGCCCGCCAGCCGGAAGGAAATGTTTGAAAGAATGTGGAACCCACCAAACCTGGATCGACGGTTGCTGAAAATCACCAAGCACCCCGGTCTGGGCTTTTCACTAGAAAATTACTACGAGACTGATGTCATATCGGTCTCAACATGGCCCGGCGACGATCCCGCAGAAGCTACAGATTCGCGGGAAGCCTGTCGAGACGCACATCCTGCGCCCCCAGTTCAGGAGGCACAAGACGAGGAGATCTTCCTTTGGAAACCTCCCCGCCGCCGTTGCATAGAGAAGACCCCCTCCTTCTCCGAAGTGTCGACCTCGAAAGGGCACACCGGCGAAACACCTTCGCCCCGGCCGGCCGGCGAAGCAAGGAGCAGCAGCATGGGCCATGCTCCGAATTCCCCTCGATACGACCCCGTCATGTACGCCTTGTACCACAGGCAGCAACGGGAGATCGAGATGCTGAAGAGGCGGCTAGCCGAGTTAACCTCGCTAGTCGCCGACCTGATCCAGGGCTCCCTCCCCCCATGGGGTGGCCGGATGCCTCGGCCCCGAGGCACCAGTCCCAGCACCCCCGCTTTGTCAAGGCGGGAAATGAGAGACATGGCAAGCTCGCTGATCGAGCGGCCGACCAGGCAAGGGCTGACACTCCAAGAGAAGCTACAGAAGCCTTATTCCTTTCCGAGAGAGAAGACCCGGGGCATCTTCGACTGGGCTTGCCACTACGGCAAAGTCTCCCTTCCACGGTCCAAGAGGCCGCAAGACACCCGAAGAAGCGGGGACCCGCTATTTTGCCCTTACCACCAGATGCTGGGCCACGCCATTGAAGACTGCTATGTCTTCAAAGACATTGCCCAAGACCTCATTGACAGGGATGAGCTCAGATGGGGGATTATGTGATAGCCCCGCCACGCCCCCATGTGGCGGACAGCCCCAGAGCGGGAGCCTACACCGTGTCCATCCACTACCAGGCCCTGAAGATGCGGCTACCCCGGCCCCCGCAGAAGCGGTCTATGATGAATACACAGAAGAGCCCGGGATGGACCTGTGCCCCTCCGAGCCAGCGGACCTCGCTTACCCGGCAGGCTACGGCCCAGGAGGAGTGCGAGGTGAATGCAGCCTCCATGCCCAGTCATGATGAACAAGAAGAGGAGATGGCGTCCTCGAGCCCGAGGACAATGAAGACCAGGACTTCGTCGATTTGTCGCCAGCCCCGCCGGAAATTGAAAATGGCGGCCAGGTCACGGTCGACGAATTGATTGAGGTCAACCTTGGTACAGAAGACGACCCCAGGCCAACTTTTCTGAGTGCCCTTATGCCCCTACAGGAGAGAGAACAATACACAAAGTTGCTGCAAGAATTCCGGGATTGCTTTGCCTGGAATTACAAAGAAATGCCTGGGCTCAGCACCGAAGTGACTCAGCACATCCTGTCCATCGATCCCAAGGTGGAACCAGTGAAGCAACCTCCCCGGCGCATGAGGCCAGAGTTAACCAGCCAGATCTGCAAGGAGGTCGACAAGCTCATAGATGTCGGCTTCGTGGCGGAAAACCAATACACCACATGGTTGGCCAACATTGTACCAGTGAAGAAGAAGAATGGACAGATCAGGATTTGCGTGGATTTCCGCGACCTGAATAAAGCCTGCCCAAAAGATGACTTCCCGGTGCCTATCACCGAAGTGATGATCGATGCAACTACTGGCCACGAGGCCTTGTCCTTTATGGATGGGTCGTCCGGCTATAACCAAATCTGGATAGCCGACCACGACCGGATTCACACCGCCTTTAGGTCACCTAAAGGATATTTCACTACAAGAGGATGCCCTTCGGCCTCAAGAATGCTGGTGCCACATATCAGCGGGCGATGACCAAGATCTTCGACGAGCTGCTATACAGCAAGGTCGAATGCTACATCGACGACCTGGTTGTCAAGACTAAAAAGAGGGATGAGCATCTGAATGACCTCAGGGTCGTCTTCCAAAGGCTCCGTCTGTACGGGCTGAAAATGAACCCCATGAAGTGCGCCTTTGGCGTGTCCAGTGGAAAGTTCCTCGGCTTCATTGTCCGACACAGAGGGATCGAGATCGACCCCTTTAAGATAAAAGCTATCCAGGAGCTGCCCCCTCCGAAGAATCTGGGAGAGCTGAGATCCCTACAGGGGCGTCTAGCTTACATCCGCAGGTTCATTTCCAACCTGTCGGGGCGCTGCCAGCCATTCCACAGACTAATGATGAAGAATGCACCTTTCAGCTGGGGTCATGAATGCCAGCACGCGTTTGACCAGTTAAAGGAGTATCTGAAGACCCCGCCTGTCCTGGGGGCACCTGTCAAAGGTAGACCGCTTATTCTCTACATAGCAGCTACTGAATATTCACTGGGGGCAATGCTCGCCCAGAACAACGATGAAGGAAAAGAGCATGCTCTCTACTACCTTAGCCGGAGACTGGTAGGGGCGGAGGCCAAGTACACTCCAATAGAGAAAGTCTGCCTTGCTTTGGTCTTCGCAGTCAAGAAGATGAGGCACTACATGCTATCCCATGAAGTCAGTCTAATATCCAGAGCTGACCCCATCAGGCACATTCTCTCCCAGCCGGTCCCGAAGGGGCGCCTTGGCAAATGGGCCGTGCTACTCATGGAGTTTGATATTACCTACGTGCCGCAGAAGGCCGTTAAGGGACAAGCCGTCGCGGATTTCTTCGCAGCACACCCCGTGCCCGAAGACTCCCCGTTGGCCACAGAGCTGCCCGAGGATGAAACACTGGAGGTATACCATATACAACAAGCCATCTGGCAGCTGTATTTTGACGGAGCCTCAAGAACAGAAACGACCCCGTCCGGACATACTAAGGTGCGGGCCGGAGCGGGCATCGTCCTCAAGTCTCCAGATGGAGAAGTGCTACACACTTCTTGTTGCATCAGCAAGCCCTGTACAAATAATGAGGCGGAGTATGAAGCTCTGATTATCGGCCTCCAGGTGGCCCTCCACATGGAGATCAAAATGCTCCAGGTATTCGGCGACTCGCTGCTAGTCGTCAAGCAGGTCCAGGGACAGTTTGATGTCCGGAAACCCGAGCTGCTCCCTTACCACGCTAAGGCGAAGGGGCTCATGGAGCGATTCTACCTCCTCGAAATAGGCCATGTGGCCCGAGGGGAGAACGCCCAGGCCGACGCCTTGGCAAAATTGGCAAGCTCATTAGCAGTGCCTCCAGATGGATCTCTCAGCATCCAAGTAATAAACCAACGCCAGATGCCCAGCATGGTAGAAGAGGAATCAGAAGAAGAAGACCTAGAGGTCACTACAGTGGAAGCCGTCAGCCTGCCCGACTGGAGAGACCCCTTGATGCAGTGGTTCAAACACCAGCGGTTGCCTGACCGAAGAGAAGAAAAGATCAAGCTAGTCAGAACCAAGGACTCTTATGAGCTCCGAAGCGGAATATTATTCCGAATTGTGGCAGATGCCAGGCGGAAGCTGCTCCTCCGATGTTTGTCCACCGAAGAAGCTTGGAGGGTCATGAAGGAGGTCCATGCCGGGACGGCGGGTGCACACCAGGCGGGACCAAAAATGAAAATTGAGATCAAGAGACTTGGCTACTATTGGCCTGCAATGTTCGACGACTGCTGCAAATATGCTAAGTCATGTCAGAAATGTCAGGAGCATGCCGCCATACCCAGAAGGCCTCCCGTGCAATTGCACCCAACGGCGCCCAGCTGGCCGTTTGCCCAATGGGGAACAGACGTTGTGGGTCCCTTACCCGCGTCTTCCACAGGATGCAAGTACATTTTGGCGGCAACCGACTACTTCTCCCGTTGGGCAGAGGCTGTAGCCTTGCGGGAGGTCACCGGAGAAATCGTGGTCAGGTTTGCCCGCCGCAACATCATATTCCGGTTTGGCGTGCCCGACCGGATTGTGTCGGACAACGGCAGCCACTTCCGTAACCAGAAGGTTTACCGGCTAGCAGAAAAATACAGAATTGACTGGAGGACATCGACTCCTTACAACCCACAAGCCAATGGGCTGGCCGAAGCTTTCAATAAGACACTCTGCACTCTCCTGGCCAAGACCGTTAGCTCTAATAAAAGGGACTGGGAAGAAAAAATGTATGAAGCGCTTTGGGCGTACCGAACTGTATACAAGACCCCAACGGGCTGCTCGCCCTTCTCTCTCGTATACGGCTCGGAAGCAATCGTCCCCGTCGAACTGGAGATACCGTCCCTCAGGGTCGCCATTCAGCAGGGGCTTGTCCCCGAAGGGCAGACCAACACCGAGCGAAGGCTCGACGAACTCTCCAGTCTGGAAGGAAAGCGGCTTCAAGCCCAACAGAATATCCAGGTCTACCAGGCCCGGATTGCACGCGCCTTTGACAAGCTCGTCAAGGAACGCGAATTCAAGAAGGGCGACCTTGTTATGGTCAAGAGAAGAGATCTCATGGCAGCCAACCCCAAGGGTAAGCTAAACGAGAACTGGCTCAGACCCTACGTAGTCCAAAAAGTCTACGAAGGTGGGGCCTATGTAATTGTCAACCACCGCGGGGAGGTTCAATTCCCGCCTCTTAATGGAAGGCACTTGAGATTGTACCACGCTCCGGCGCCCCCATTCAGGTAATAATATTACTCTTCGCCCCATTTTGGGGGCGGATTTGCATGATTAATGTCCGAATGATTTGGCCACCAGTCGGGTTTCCAAAAAAGGGAAAGAAAAAAATAGAAAGAGAAAAAGAGAAGAAACAAAAGAAAAAAAAAGAAGAAGAAGCAAAAAAAAAGAAAAAAAAATATAGAAAGAGAAAAAGAGAAGAAGCAAAAAGAAAAAAAAAAGGAAGAAGCAAAAAAGAGAGAAAAAAATAGAAAGAGAAAGAAGGAAGAAGCAAAAAAAATATAAAAAAAGAAAAAAAAAGGAAAAAAAAGAGAGAAAAGAAGAACCAGAAAAGGGGAACGCCCCCCATTTCCAGTCGCCGCCCCGCATCAGCGGGGGTACTAGAAGTGGGCTAAACAAACTCTTCTCTCCGTCCTCCCCGGGCGGTGGGTACCCCTTTGGCTCGGACCTTACGTCCGGGTCATTGACTAAACAGACTCTTCTCTCCGTCCTCCCCGGGCGGTGAGTACCCCTTTGGCTCGGACCTCACGTCCGGGTCATTGACTGAACAAACTCTTCTCTTTGTCCTCCCCGGGCGGTGGGTACCCCTTTGGCTCGGACCTTACGTCCGGGTCATTGACTAAACAGACTCTTCTCTCCGTCCTCCCCTGGCGGTGAGTACCCCTTTGGCTCGGACCTCACGTCCGGGTCATTGACTGAACAAACTCTTCCCTCCGTCCTCCCCGGGCGGTGAGTACCCCTTTGGCTCGGACCTCCCGTCCGGGTCATTGACTAAACAAACTCTTCTCTCCGTCCTCCCCAGGCGGTGAGTACCCCTCTGGCTCGGACCTCCCGTCTGAGTCATTGACTAAACAGATCCTTCTATCCGCCATCTCTGAACGACGAAAAGGGTCTCTGGCCAAGTACCCCTCGCCCGAGACCAGCACACGTTACCAATATTGCGGCAAAACCAGGGAGTCGCCCGTTCGGTATGGTGGAGTGGTCCCCTCGTCCTCCCCCTGGGAAGGCGAGCACTCTCCTATACCCTGGCATGGGTCCCTGCCTGGTCCTCCCAAAGCGAAGCCCCGCAGAGACTCGTACCCTGCCAATGGGTCTCTACACAAAAAAAATATACAAGAGCAAGGGAAGAAGAAGAAGAAAATAATATGCACGGAAGAGAAAAAAGGGTGAGAAAGTTCCCTCTGGGACAAATGCATACACCAAGAACGCGTAAAATCATAAATGCTTTGCTCTATTCAAAAGAGGATCAAATGACATGTGCTGCGGGGCATACCCCTGTGTTACATTCAAAAAAAAGAGAAATTAAGGGATGCAGCGCTTAGTCGATGTCCCTGAAGATATCCTCGAGAGGGAGGATCCCGACGCAGGGGAAGTTTATCCTGTCGCGCAGTCGGCCCCTCAATCCCTCAAGACGGGCGAGCTCCGCTTCGACGGACATCGTTTCAACGTCGGCGACGGCAAGAGCTTCCCTCTCCTCTGCCACCGCCCTCTCCGCCTCGGCGAGGTCAAGCTTGGCCGCGGCAAGGTAGCCTTCCAACTCCTCGACCCGGCTCTCGAGGGAGCGAACGCTGCCTTCGCCCTCCTCTAAGGCCTTCTCGTGGCATTCCTTGTTACGGCGCCGGACCTCTAAGGCCTGTAGATACTCGTCTGCCTGGGCATCTAGAGCGGCGCGCTCATCGGGAGCTTGAGTCTCCAGGAATTCACGGCGTTTGACATACTTCAATAATAGCAAGACCCGCCGTGACCATTCCCCCAGCGGACAGCCTAACACTTGCAGCGCCCCAGTCAACTGCGTCACAATGGCATGCACCTCTCGATATGATAAAGACAGGTCGGCAGAAAGCATCGTCCGCAGCGTCACCAGCATCTGGCGGACTGGCGCTTCTGACGAGGTGTGACTAACCGAAGGCATGGCTGGGAGAGTGAACTCCACGGTGCTGTCCACCTCTGCCCACAAACCAGCGTCCACCGCGACTGAAGAAGATGGAAGAACGAGGGTCAAGTCGCCCGGCCGGCATGGCTGGACAGAGGGTTCTTGGCCAACCACCGCTAAGGAAATGGCCGAGACCGGCGCCGAAGCATCTGGCGTCTCCATCATCCGCTGCTCCCCCATCTCCTCTTCCCCGGCTCGGTCTGCTTTAGCCACTAGCTCGACAGGCGAGGGGGCAGGTGTCTCTACTCCGACCGAAGGCGGAGCTTCGAGTAGAGCCGGACCCGAGAACGCCATCCACGAACTTCTCTCTCGCGTCTGGGATCCCTCCAGATGTGCCCGAAGCCCCGTAAATATTTACCTCAGGAACGGGTCCTCCATCTGGGCCGGAAGCTTCGGGAAAGGCAGAAGTGGAACCATCAGTCGGGGTAGACGCCCCGCTTCCACTAGTGCAGCAAGACTCGCCGCCCCTAAGTCGGAGACGAGAGCCGGCCCCTCCACCGCTATCGGGGCGACGCTTGGTCGCCGCTTGGCCACGGCCTTTCGGACACGACCAGAGGCCTTCTCCGGTTCCGGCATCGCCTGACCATGTGGAGGGAAATCAGCCATTCGCCATCCAGAATAAATCATGCGTGGGCAGGAGGCGAAAAGAGATCTCGAAACCCGCATGCTTACCTCAGCCACTGACATGCCGCTTTCAGGCGCAATCTCCCCCTCCTCCAGAGGCTCGCCTGCCAAAGGTCCCAGCGATGCATCATCCTGAAGGGCCTCGAATAGAAGGGCCAGTTTGCCCATGCCAACAGCAACCCCCGCCGGGCGGTCAACTGGCGCAGTTGGAGCAGCCCCTCCTGCGGCCTCCGGCTTAACTGATTCCTGCAAAGAATCGACAACAAAAAAACGGCGTCAGTAGGCGACCACACAGGCAGCCCTGCGCCAATAAAGCCACGCCTACGGCAGTAGCCTCCATCGAGCCGAGCGACCTAGCAAATGAAGAAGCCTTAAAGGCCAGCTCAGACGGCCTGGTGCCTCAAGACGCTACCTCAGCGGGAGCCGCTTCGTCGGAAGAGTAGTCGTAGTCTACCTCTTCCCCGGACGGAGACTCGACTGCCGCTGGCTCGGCCGGTGCCGACAAAGGGGGCTCCACCTCGAGCTCGATAACCGGCGCCTCCTCTCGCGGACTGGGTGAGGCTGGCAGCCCAGACTTTGGCCTCTTCCGCACATATAGCTGCGTCACCGGGGGGTGCATTCGGAGGCCAAATAGCCCAGTAACTGCTCCAGCTGCACCTGTCAAAAAAAACGCGGGTCATGTCAGTCCCAATCGGCTCCCAAAGGATGAAAGAGGTAAAATAGGCCGACAAAGGCAAATACCTCCTTCGACCTCGACAGACAAAGCCTTCTCCGGAGCCGCAGCTTCGCCCTCACCCGGGATCGGCACGGACACCGTTCCCTCCACGCCGCCCTCAGAGAAGAAACGCATCGTCTCCGCGCGGGGACGCAAGGCCAACTCAGGAGGGAGATCCACCATGGACGACGTAGGCGACCGCCGAGCCTCACCAGTATCACGGCTCGGCCCGGTCTGCATGGCCGCAAATGCCTTGAAGGACGGGATAGCAGCCGCCGGTGAGGCTACTGTCGTACCCAGGGCTTCCTTGGCCCGCCTCCGCTTGGCCGCCTGTTCCCCGGCCACCTTGGCAGCAGCCAACACCTTCTGGACAGGCGACTTCGCTCGAGACCTTTCCCTGGCCTGCAGTGAGGGAGCCGGAGCCGCCACCGAGGCCGCCTTTGCTACGACCGCGGCCGCACCCATGACAGGCGCGGGCATAGGAGCCGACCCCTCCACATCAGGGACGGGCGCGGACACGGGCTCTTCCACAAGGGCTGAGACAAAAAAATACATTCAAGCGTCAGGGCCCTGCTTCAAAAATGATAAAAAAAAAAGAAGAGAGAAAACTTAAAAGAGGCGCCGACGGTCGAAGGCACTGACCGGCAGGCGGGCTGGGCTCGGGCCGAGCGACTTCAAATTCCTCGAAGGTTGGGACCCGAAGCACCGAAGGAACGGCGGTCGAGGCTTTGGCCGCCTCCGTCTTGCGTCGCTTCGTATCCCGCTGCTTGGCCGCCTTCGCGGCATCCATTGCTTTCTTCACGGGGGATTTCGCCTGGGGCCTCTTCGCGGCCTTGGGCAAAGGAGCCGTGGTCGGGGCCAGCGGCGCTGCTTCAAAATATGCAGGCTTCTTCACCAGCCGGAGGAGATTCTGGTACGTGGCCATCTGCGTTCTGTCGGGATGGTCTGCCAAGAAAAGAGGGGAAAGAACGAACATGCATATACCATTAGTACCTAACCCACCGCGAAGGCCACAGCGCTAAGGGACAAAACCGAAGAGCAAGAGGGAACTGAGTACCATGAGGGCCAGTGTACAGCCGCAGCGTGATCAGCCAGTAGCTCAGGGACGTCTCCTTGTCCCGACGTGCCGCCTCCCGGACTAGCCAGCAAACGTCCTCAATAGTTTGACACCGGTCCGTGAGGTTGGCCAGATCCGCGTGCTTCTTGGAAGAGAGGTGGCAGAAAAGATTGAAGTGGTCTATGCCCCACCCATCAGCATAGTAATAGGGGATGTGCAGGCGCTTGCTCAGGATGGAGGCCGTCACATCTTCAATCTTCATCCCATTTACCTGGAGAAGGACATATAGCCACGTGGTATCCTTATAGTTCTCGGGCCGCCTCTCCTCCCGCCTCATAAACGTGCGATGCGGGCAGGCCACGTCCCTCTCTGGGCGCCAGCTCTTGGCAGGAGTCCCCTCTTCCTCTATGGGGAATGGGTAGTTGATGAGCTCCAGACGGTCGCTCCCCACCCGGCACAAGTCCTGCAGCGTCTTCTCGTAGTCATCCTTAGCCACCGGGGATAGCTCCACCTTCGGCATCGGCCTCATGTCCCGGGCTTGCTTACGAGCTGCCATGTACGCTACCACCTCCTTCTCCTGCCTGTTCTTGAGCCGAAGAAGATGATCCGGCTCAATATCAAGCACTGGCACTGGCTGCCGGCTAAGGAATCTCCTTTCGGCGCCATCCCAACAATCGGTCTTGTGCAACCGATAGAAAGCCGTCCGGGCATTCCACCACTTTATGTAATCTTGGGTCACTCGGGGAACACGACCCGGGGCCGGTACTCTGAAAGAGGCGGAGTCCGCTCGGTGGAAGAAGTCCCACCAGCTCCTGGCGTGCTCAGGAACTGAGCCCCCCCGGACGCTCCGCGAGGGCAGGCCGAACTGTGCGTGATAAGCAGGGATATGCTGATCATACCCGAAATTGCGACCGAACCGGAAGGGGTAGTACGGCTCCAGCAACACGTGCTGCCCTTTCCTGAACACCAGCACGCTCGGGTGAATTGACAGCGCCCAATCCCTCAGCTCCGGCTCCAGCAGCGGGCGAATTACATTTTCCTGGCTGATAGGGTGGACATACCTCTCCACCTGGTCATCCTTGCATTCCCTCCTATTATTCACGAGGGGGATTGAATGTACGGCCAGCGTCCAGAAATGAATAGTACCGGCTGCATCCCGGGGAACCGTGGTCAACCGGCCCCGGATATCATACATCCGCATGGAGGTAGAAGCCGGCTCTGCACTCGCGAACTCCAGCATCCTCAGTATCAGCCCCCAATCCTAGAGAACTCGCGGGGCAAACTCCGGGAACAGCAAACAAACCCACGCATTGAAGAAGTGCAGTGGGCACACATACCGGGCCTACCGCGGAAACTGGTGCGTGCTAATATCCCCCAAGGCCTTGTAAATTAAGCAGAGGGTGGCCGGGCACAGAGAAAGCTTGATCCCCCACGCCATCTGGCACGCCGGGTAGATGGCATCCGGCCGGATAACTGTCTCGTCGCCGTACGGCATGGCAAATGAGCATAGCCAGTACGTGAGATAGGCGGCGCAGTGGGGCTAGGGATCCAAGCCCATCGGGTTAGGCCCGCTCCGACGCCCTCTGGACGGGATCTTCACGTCGAGCTTCGGCTTCGCGTGTTTCTTGGGAGCCACGGCAGTACCGACGCAGGGGAATTCCTCGTACCGCTTCGGCCCGTCGAAGAAATACTCCAGCCACAGGGGCATGCGCACCCTCTTCCTGTCCCCGCGGGCGGGCTGTTTCCCCTGGTGTGATGCCTGGTATAGCTCCCGGTACGCCTTCATCAGGTACCGGTATGAATACCCAAGAGAATAATAGCCATCCCCATTAGTCTCATCCTTGATTAGATCGGGGAGGCACACTTCTTCATAAGGCTCCCCGTCAATGGGCAAGCCGCTCAGCTGACTGAGACTCCATAAGTCAAGCGAAGTCTCGCCCTCCGCCGTGTAGAAGGTGTTAGTCGCTGCGCTGAACACCTCTATCATGCCGCAACAGAGGCCCTTGGAAATGGGATAGCCATATCGGGAGGCGTACACGCTGTGATAAACGCCGACCCGGACCAGCAAAGGAGCATAGTTGAACAGCACATGCTCCGTGAACTCCACCGCCCTCTCCCGGAAGGTGTGTGCATCCTGAAGCTTCAGCTCCCCGAACCAGCCCAGTGATAGATCATGCTTGAATCTGATGGCCAAACAGTCCAAGATGAAGGGCTCTTCTCTGTAGCCCCACTTCAGGGGAGCCAAGAATAGACCGAACCGAGGCGCCTCGTTGTGCACCTTTCCGGCAGACAAGTCCCATCGTGCCGGAGTAAACTGAGGCGCCCGCACCAGCTTATCTTCGGTCGGCAGCACCCCCTCGATCCCCAGAACTGGCTTCCACTCCCGGGCCTCTCCCACCAGGTACATCGGAATACTCCGAGGAACGCTGTACAACAAGCTATCCCGGGCCAGTAATATGGCCTGTTCGGCCTTCTTCACGACCCGGAAATCTCGCCCTTCCCGCGAGCGAAAATGCTTCAGAAATCGAACCAGGTGCCTGTCCTTCGGGAAGTCCTTCCTGTACTCCACGGTGACCCGGTCAAATGTGAAGCCACTGTCAACTCGGGCAAGCCTCTGGAAATCCATGGTCTCCCCGTCGGACTCAAATGACTCTGCCAAAGCGGCTATTTCTGCGTGCTCTCGGTCTAGCTCCTCCACATTGAGCCATGTGACTGCCGGCACTGGACCCCGCGGAATGAGGTCGGCACCGACAGCAGCAGCAGGGGCGGAAGAACCACTTGGAGCAGCCATGTGTCTGCAAAGATATGCAAATAAGAAGATCAGAATAAATCACAGGCAAAAGGACTGCAAAGAAACTTTACTACAAGTCAAATGAACAAAATATGGCCAATTTCTGACGAAATTTCGGCAGAGTTTCCCCCAGGCCAGAGGCGTAAGGGAAAACACGGGTGCGCGTCCACAAGGAGTGACGGCCCCAACAAAGCATGGTGGGCCCCGAGAGGCAACACCAGAAGTCTGCCGGTTGAAGGAGTCTTCTCCCCTAAGCTAAAGTCCCCACATACTGCCCGGTGCCCTTCCACGGCACACTGTGGTGCCCCCTTCGCCGGCACAGCCCATTAAGGCTTCCCCGGCACACCCGCGCTTACCTTCCCCGGCACGCCCCCAGGCGTCCTTCCCCGGCACGCTCGGCGCATGGCTTCCCCGGCACGCTCCCCGTGCCCTCGCCGGCACACCCTCCCAGTGCCTTCCCCGGCACACCCTGCTAGTGCCTTGGCCGGCACACCCATGGGAGCCACTCCCCGGTACACTCCCAGGCTGCCCTCGCCGGCACGCCCCCGGGTGCCCTGCCCGGCACACTCCCAGCAGCCCCTCACCGGTGCGCCCCCTGGGTTCCCTCACCGACACGCCCCTACGGAGCCGTTCCCCGGCACACGCCCACGGGGGCCTCCCCGGCACACCCCGCGGCGCCTTCTCCGACGCGCCCATGGGGGTCTTCCCCGACGCGCCCCAAACCGTGCTCACCGACACGCCCCTACGAAGCCGTTCCCCGGCACACGCCCACGGGGGCCTCCCCGGCACACCCCGCGGCGCCTTCTCTGACGCGCCCATGGGGGTCTTCCCCGACGCGCCCCAAACCATGCTCGCCGGCACACGCCCAAAGGGGCCTTCCCAGCACCATCCCGGCCGGCACGCCCGCTCCCAACGTCACCTCCGGCCACCCATGGCGCCGGAGACGGAGGAGAAGGGGGGGAAGAAGAGAACAGGAGGGAGAGGGAGGAGAAAGAGAGACGGAGATGGAAGGGGCGAGGGCCTCCGGCCGCCGTCCCCTGTGGAGAAAAGAGAAAGAAGAAGAAGGACGAAAGGAGGGGGGGGGACGTCCGTCTGGTCACCAGAAGAGGAGAGAGAGAGAGAGGAGGCGAGGGGGTTCGAACGGAGTAGCCGTTCGAATCGCCCCCCCCCCCCCTATTTATAAAAAAAAAGAGAGAGAAGGAAAGAAAAAAAAAGGAGAAAAGGGGGAAAAGAAAAAAGGAGGGGAAACAAAAAAGAGAGAAAAAAATATAAAAGAAATAAAAGGGGGGGGGGGGAGAAAATACAAAAAAAGAAGAAAAAGAAGAAGAAGGAATAAAAAATAGAAGGAGAGACAAAGGGAATAAAAAAAAGGGAAGAGAAAGGAGGGAAATAAAAGGAGAAGATAAAAGAAGAAATAAAGGGAGGGGAAGCAAAAAGAGAATAAATATATGTAATATATTAAATATATATATATATATATACATATTTATATATATACCCATATATGTATACATAGTTACATATCCATCCGCTCGCATACGCGGAGGAGTAAGTCGACAGCACACAATAATAAATGCCCCCGGAGAAGACATTCCATCCCCACGATCCCAGTCAGACGAACGTCCCCACCAGCAAAGACGACTCTACCCCTGTGGCTCTATCCTTGTCCTAGTGTCATTACCCTACCACCAAGACAAGCCCGTCTCCGGCACATCACCTCGGGCCTCAGCTACCACCCACGCCATACAATATTGCCATCACGGGCCCTACGCCCGGATCGGCAGAACCTCTATTCTTGCGTTGGCATTAATGCCTTGCCAACGAATAAGTCTCTTTCCGGCGCAAGGCCCCGTGCCCTAGCCACCCACTCCGCACAACATTGTCATTATGGACCCTACGTCCGAATCGGCATAAATTCTCCCGTTGCGCTGGCATTCTATTCTTGCCAACGAATGAACCCTATCTTCCGGCGCAAGGCTTCGTGCCCTAGCCTACACTCGCATATCACCCAATTTCCAAAAAATAATAATAGAATAAAATGGGGTTAAAAATAGAGATACCCCGCCGGACTTGTCCCTACACCGGAACAAGGGTAAAAATGGCGACAACCCGGCTATGGCAAAAACCCGAAAGGGCGCTACGGGCAAAATTGGGTACTCCGCCACGTGAAAACCCGAAAGGGAGCGTGGGCAAAAGCAAGAGGGGGCCGGTACCGGCGAAAACCCGAAAGGGCGCTTGTATCGGTAATGTGGCAAAAAAAGAGAAGAGAAAAAAAAAGAGAGAAAGAAAAAAAAATAGAAGAAAAGAGACCAAGAGATCAACAAACCAGGTCAGTCCCGGCATCCTATCAGCACTGACGAAGAGACTAAGAGACAACATACCAGGTCAGTTCCCGGCACCCTGTCGGCACTGACGAAGAGACCAAGAGACTAAGAGATCAACAAAACATGCCAGTTCCCGGCATCCCGTCGGCACTGGCGAAGAGACCAAGAGATCAACAAAGCGTGTCAGTTCCCGGCATCCTGTCGGCACTGACGAAGAGACTAAGAGACAACAAACCAGGTCAGTTCCCGGCATCCTGTCGGCACTGACGAAGAGACTAAGAGACAACAAACCAGGTCAGTTCCCGGCGTCCTGTCGGCACTGGTGAAGAGACCAAGGGACTAAGAGACAACAAACCAGGTCAGTTTCCGACGTCCTGTCGGCACTGACGAAGAGGCCAAGAGACTAAGAGATCAACAAAGCATGCCAGTTCCCGGCATCCCGTCGGCACGGTCGAAGAGACCAAGAGATCAACAAAGCATGCCAGTTCCCGGCATCCTGTCGGCACTGACCAAGAGACTAAGAGACAACAAACCAGGCCAGTTCCCGACGTCCTGTCGGCACTGGCGAAGAGACAAAGAAATCAACAAACCAGGTCAGTTCCCGGCATCCTGTCGGCACTGATGAAGAGACAAAGAAGATCAACAGACCAGGTCGGCTCTCGACGCCCCGTCGGCATCGACAAAGAAAGAAAAGACGAGGACACCCACGGGCACCGCCCGGCTCATCCTTCGCCTGCGATACCCGTTGGTGGGGGGCATTTGTGGACACCGAAAATTGCACATCTAAAAGTCATGCTCGGCCCAGCATCGACAACGAGTGAAGAAACCCCAGAGAAATCAAGCATAAAAGGGCCCCACAGCCCGTGGGCCTCGAAGAAAATCAAATGGGCCACGGCTCATGCTCACAATGGGCTCAAAATCACCCGTTTAGCCCTTCAGCGGCACGCCCATTTGAGGCCTCAACGGCACGCCCTGCAGGGTCCCCAGCGGCACGCTCCCTTCAACGGCACACCCTGCCGCAGCCTTCACCGGTACGGCCCCTTTGGGCGCTCGCCGGCACACCCCTATTGGGGGTTCACCGGCACACCCCCCCAGGGGGGGTTCACCGGCACACCCCCCCAAGGGGGTTTCAACGGCACACCTCCCCTGGGGGCCTTCAACGGCACGCCTCCCCAGGGGGCCTTCAACGGCATGCCTCCCCTGGGGGCCTTCAGCGGTACACCCCCTGGGGTGGCTTCACCGGTACACCCCTGGGGTGGCTTCACCGGCACACCCCTTCGGGGTCTTCAGCGGCACGCCCACTGGGCTATTCAGCGGTGCACCCCGCAGGGCCTTCAGCGGTCCGCCCCAAAGGGCCTTCAACGGCACGGCCCCGTGGCCCTCCAGCGGTACGCCCATTTGGGCTCCCAGCGGTGCGCCCTTTTGGCTCCCCCATGGCACGCCTTTTTAACCTGCCAACGGCACAGCGGTGAGTTTTCTTTCAACGTCAATGCGACGTGAAGCCCATGCCCTACACATCCTTGGCGCGCAGTGGAGCAGTCTGAGGTGGCGGCCGATCCTTGGGCCAGGCAAGCCTACCCCACTGATAGCCAGGACGGAGCAGGTGAGCCACCATCATCACAACCGGCTTCCCGCCTTCGACGGTGGTGCTTGAAGTCACCGGCTGCCCAGAGTATAAAAGACGCCCGTTTTCGGCAGAAGATGGAAGGGGCAAGAGGCATCCGACCAGAGGAGGAAGAAGAGAGGCAGCCGGACACACACACACAGAAGAAAGGAGGAGAAGAGAGAAGGAAAGAAGGGGTCCTCCCGGCCTGAGCTCCGTCCGACGGCCATCGGGAAGAAACAAGAGTAAGAGAGAGAGAGCTTGTTGTATCGGGGAGAGGGTTGGGAACGGTGGCCTATGTCTTAGGCCCCAATCCTTTCTTCTGTCTTGTATCTCATTCCTCCTCTTGTTCTCCATCTTGGAGTCTTTTCCTTTCACCCATGGCCTCATTTGGGCATTTTCTCTTGTAATATGCATGTAGGGATACGGTGCTTGGCATCCCACGAATAGAAACAATCGCCCTCCTTGGGGCCTTTCATGTTATTCCTATTGGTTTGATCCTCACTTCATAGTGCATGTAGTGTGTTACCCGTTTCCTCCGTTCCTTCGGTTTCTCTTGAGCCACCACATCAACGTGACGCATCCCCTTCAAAGTCTGGCTTTGGGGGTCCTTCATTCATTTCCAATAACCCTTCCTCCTTTTTTGGGACAATCTGCAAGCCCACACACACTTGGCCCTTTTAATCCTTCAGCGATGCATCCCTTTGGCCCCCGAGCGGTACACCCCCAAGTGCCCTCAGCGACACACCCCATCTGCCCTTAGCGGCACACGCCCAAGTGCCCTCAGCGGCACACCCCACCTGCCCTCAGCGGCACACCCCGTCTGCCCTCAGCGGCACGCCCCTTGAACCTTCAGCGGCACACCCCTAGCTGGCTCGAGCGGTACACTCTTCTGGCCTTCAGCGGTACACCTGCTGGCCAAGCCCGAGCCCGTTGTTTCCCTTCGTGTTTTCCGAGGTTCTTTAAAGGTGTTGCTCCCCCGGGGGCCCACTTCCAGTTGTCGGGTTCCGCCACCCCATGTGGGCACGTTCCCTTTATCTCCCTTACGTCCTAGGTCAAGGGGAGATGCTGCCGAATTTTCTGTGAGGAATTAATAAACAATTAAAAGAGGCAAAAGGAAGCAATAAACAAGCAAGACAATTGACGAAGCCTTCCAACCTATCAAATCACTGCCGGCATCACGATGAGAACCGGACCGAGCTAACTAACCACCCGGTAGCCCGAGCATCTGACCCACAAGAAAAGAGACCGAACCGAACAAAGAGAACAAACACGGGAGGAACGTTGTATAAACTACACGAAAGTTAAGAAAAGAAGAAAAGAAAAGCCTTAAAACAAATAGTTGAAAATTGATCGAGCCTCCACCCTCATTGACCTTCAGCGGTACGCCCCATTGACCTTCAACGGTACGCCCCCTTGGCCTTCAGCGGCACACCCTCATTGACCTTCAGCGGTACGCCCCATTGACCCCCAGTGGTACGCCTGTTTCAGCCCCCAGCGGTACGCCCCTTTGGCCTTCAGCGATATGCCCTTTTCAGCCCTCAGCGGCACACCCCAAGCCTCCAGCGGTACACCTTGTTTCCTTCGCCGGCACACTACACGCATGCATGTATGTACATCACGATAAGGGCATTAACAATAGCAAATAAATCAATAAAAATTACGCTAACTAAAGGACTCCGAATGCCCAATATTAATCACGATAAAAGAGGTGGGAGGGGTAATAATAAATAAATAATAACAATAAGAATAATCATGAATAAAAGAAGAGAAATCATCCCGATCAAAGGCACGAACAAACGGTAAACATCAAATCAGAAATCCCAGAAGGTATAACTAAAAAAAAGCTCCAGATAAAAGACGCTAATGCCCACGCCGCAGCCCGCTCTCTCCCCGGGACCCGAGGCAAAAGGAACAACAACGCTGCCCTTTCAGGTCGAGCCCGAGTCTCGGGAATTCCCCCGATATGGCCGGGCTTTGATCTAACCTCGGGCCGACATCCTAATCAGACCGGATTTGTTTTCTCGTTCCGGATACCTTCCGAATCTTCATTAAAAATTGCCGCATGCTCGGCAGACATTTGAAGGGATCTACCTCGGTTTTCTCATTGTGACGCTGCCACGGACTTGTGTCCGAATACAAAAGGTCTACGAGTGGCCGACACGGCCGACAGTTTATGGCCTTAATACAACTTTCAGTGTGATCTATCCCTATCTCTCTCGCATTATTAGTGTTACTCCTTTCGGCCGCGGGGCCTCTAATTTCGGCAATTAATCAAGGGTATTCCCTCGTATGAGGGATGTAAATGACGTCGTGACCTTTATGGCGCGACGGGATTCGGTCCCGACACGAACCCCACAATCGTCTGACGAAGTCAGATCGAGCGCACCATGGGCTCTTCGGAGCCCGAATAAATCGTCACCTCGGTGACTGGCACACCCACGCACTTAATAAACCAACAAACGAATAAAATGATTGTTAAACGAAAAGTGCGTCCACAGGCGCTTGGGTCGGTAATGTGGTGATTCCAAAGAAAGCCTCACCTCCCACCATAAAACTCCTCGTCGATCGATCGGCGCCTTGCTCGATCAATGATTAAACTCATTCGGAATGGACCTTACGTCTATTCTGTTGAAGCCTTCACGCATTGCTCAAGAAAAATTCCCTCGATAGTAAGCCCACCTCAGGATAGACCTTCCATCTGTTCTAATAAAACACTTCCACTTGTTTCTGTCTAAGACCCACCACGATGAAACCTGCCCGGTTTAGACCTTACGTCTATCCCGATGAAACCTATCCTACGTCTCACCGCGATGAAACCTGCTGTTGATCGATTGGCACACTGCCCGATCAACAATGAAACCCTGTCCGGTTTAGACCTTACGTCTATCCCGATGAAACCTATGAAATCCTTGCATTGGTATAAACCCAATACTAATGATGAAACCTGATACTGATCGACCGGCACTTTGCCCGATCAGCGATGAAACCTTGTCCAGCTTAGACCTTACGTCTATTCCGACTAGATCTACAGGTCTCTTTACGTCCTGCCGTGATGAAACCTGTTGTTGATCGATTGGCACACTGCCCGATCTATGATGAAACCTATCCAGTTTAGACCTTCCGTCTATCCTGATGAAATCCATGAACTCCTTGCATTGGTATAGATCCAATACTGATGATGAAACCCGCCATTGATCGATCGGCATCTCGCCCAGTATCAATGATAAAATCCTATCCAGTTTAGACCCTACGTCTATCCCCATGAAACCTATGAAATCCTTGCATTGGTATAAACCCAATACTAATGATGAAACCTGATACTGATCGACCGGCACTTTGCCCGATCAGTGATGAAACCTTGTCCAGCTTAGACCTTACGTCTATTCTGACTAGATCTACAGGTCTCTTTACGTCCCGCCGTGATGAAACCTGCTGTTGATCGATTGGCACACTGCCCGATCTATGATGAAACCTATCCAGTTTAGACCTTCCGTCTATCCTGATGAAATCCATGAACTCCTTGCATTGGTATAGATCCAATACCGATGATGAAACCCGCCATTGATCGATCGGCATCTCGCCCAGTATCAATGATAAAACCCTATCCAGTTTAGACCCTACGTCTATCCTGATGAAACATATGAAATCCTTGCATTGGTATGAGCCAATACCAATGATGAAACCTGCTATCGATCGATTGGCACGCTGCCTGATCGACGCTAAAATCCATCCAGGGTGGGCCTTCCGTCCGCTCTGACATAGCACAACACTGCTCTTTGAATCGATTCAGACCCTCCCTCTGGATAGATCATGAAACTCTATTCCTTTGCGTTAATGTTAAACCCCACATTAACGATGAAACTCATATTTTCAGCAAACGGCCTCGTGCCCGAGCTGCTATCTATATCCTCTAAATCAATTCGGACCTTTCGTCTGGATAGATCATGAAACCCTACTTCCCTTTGCATTGATGTTGACACCCACATCAATGATCGTGTGTCCACAATAAACATATGGCGCCATGGTCCATAGGATGAAAGTTCTGATCCCAGAAAAGATAATGAAAAAGAAAAGAGAAAGAAAACGACAAAAAGTGCATATATAGAAATGGGGTTAAAAATAGAGATACCCCGCCAGACTTGTTCAGGCATTCTGGACAAGGGCAAAAATGGCTAAAACCCAGCTGTGGTGAAAACCCGAAAGGGCATTGCAGGCAAAATCGGGTACCCCGCCACGTGAAAATCCGAAAGGACGCTTGGGCAAAAGCAAGAGGGGGCTGGCTCCGACGAAAACCCGAAAGGGCGCTTGGGTCGGTAATGTGGTAATTCAGAAGTTCCATGCCAACCGGCACGTTGCCTTCACCTCCCCTTCACTGATGAGGCCTTCCGTCGGTCATCTGGCTCTATGCCCCACCGATGATAAAGCCTTTCTAGGGTAGATCTTACGTCTACCCTGATGAAATCTACATACCCTCTTTTCACATGTCCCACCGATAATAAAACCCGTCACCAGTCTGATAAAGCCTGGCCAGTTCAGACCTTACGTCTGTCCTGATCAAACTCCTAAACCTTCCCTTGATCGATCGGCTCCTTGCCCGGTCAACGATGAAACCCTACCAGGATAGACCCTACGCCTATCCTGATGAAACCTACGTATTTCTTGGCAAAGTCCCACCCACCATAAAACCCGCTGGAATAGACCTTACGTCTGTCCTGACGAGACCTACACCTCTACATACGTCCCACCGTTGATCGACCGGCACCTCGCCCGATCGATGATGAAATCCTCTGTCCGGTTTAGACCCTACGTCTATACTGATGAAACCTATGAGACTCTTTGTGTCGATATAAGCCCCATATCGACGATGAAACCAACCACTGATCGACTGGCACCTCACCCGATCAGTGATGAAACCATGTCCAATTGAAACCCTCCCAGTGTAGACCTTCCGTCTATTCCGATGAAATTTATAACTCTTTCTTTACATCGATATAAACCCAATATCAATGATGAAACCAACTGTTGATCGACCGGCACCTCACCCGATCAGTGATGAAACCCTGTCAGCGTAGACCTTTCGTCTATTCTGATGAAACTTATAACACTTTCTTTGCATCGATATAAACCCAATATCGATGATGAAACTAGTTATTGATCGACCGGCACCTATCCCGATCAATGATGAAATCCTATCTAGTTCAGACCCTACGTCTGTCCTGACGAAAACCACGCACCCTTCAATGTCCCACCTGCGATAACCTCTACCCAGTTTAGACCTTACGTCTACTCTGATGAAACCTGTAAAACTCTTTTGCATCGATATAAACCCAATATCGATGATGAAATCATGTACTGGTCGATTGGCACATTGCCCCGGCTAGCTTTGAAACCTGCCCGGGGTGGACCATTCGCCCATTCCGGATAGTGCTCTGAGCCTCTTCGTTTACATTCCTGCAAACCTTCTCCCTTGCGGCACGTATGGCCAAGAAGGACGTTTGCTACCACCAACAGAATTCGGTTTAAAGCACCCCCCCGGAGGCCGTCACGCGGTGGAGCGAGTTCCCCATCCTTTCTCTAAAGGGGTGGACGCTCTCCTGCTAGGTACGGGCTATTCCCATAGGGACCGCTGAAACCGCTGCCAAATCGCCGTGAAATATTGACGGTGCGATAAGTTAAGAACAAACCACATATGAGACTGGTTTAAAGAGTCCTTTCCATTGAATAAAAAAAAGGGAATACAAGAAGGGCCCCTGAGGGGAGGAAATTGTATTACAAAAAAAAAAGGGAAAACAGGTATTCATGGGCTCCGGAATATGTCTTCAAAGGCCAAAAGCCCTACATGCGGGGCAGCCCCCAGCTCATGAAGTCGAGCCTCCTCCTCCTGTAGCCGAGCAGACTCGTCCTGAAAGGATGCCATCTGCCCCTCCAACAGAGCCACTTCCTCCGCAAGCTGCGGTCGAGAAGTTGTTATCTGCGGCACTTCAGCCCGGAGGTCAAATAGTTCAGCCTCCAGGATGGTTATCCGGTTGCGCACGAACTGCTCCCGCTGCGCCAGAGACTGCAGTTGGCATTGGCGCTCCTGAAGAACAGAGTCCGTCTTCTCCAGCTCCGATTTGCACTCCTTCCTTTGCAATTTCAAAGCTGTCAGTCTGTCAGACATAATATGCGCCAAGAAGTACCGGCGATGTATAAACTTTAACAACAATAAAACCCGATGGGCCCATATTTCCATGGGAGAGCCCATCGCCTGCAGACCAGCGGTGAAACGCTCGGCTATCTCCTTCAGCCGCAGATAAGTCAGTCCAGGCTGGGACTCCACCAGCTGGCGCAGCATGTCCAGATTTTGCCAGACGAAACTCTCGGATGAAGCGAAACCAGGAGAAGGGGCTGGAGCTACTTCGAAAGTCACCTCGCCATCAATGTCTGCCCACAGTGCAACATCCGGCTGAGAGGACGAAGACGGCAAATCCGCTGGAAGAATTGGCCGGTCCCTCTCTGTTCTCTCCGGTTGAGCTGAAGATTCCTCCTCCACCGCTGTCTCGGGTGCTATGGCTTGAACACCCGCGGAGGGAGGACCAATGAATGATGGAGCTATCTCTTCATGAGTCTTCTGAATAAGGGCTTCATCTTCAGCTACTCTTTCTGATAATGGGGGCGAAAGGTCCCTAGTCTGTAGAGGCAGAGATCCAGTCTCTATAGCCACTGTGGCAGGGACTGCTGATTCGGGCGCAATCGACATTACGGCGGCCGGTATAAAAGCAGAGCTTCTGGCTGGGTCTACTTCGGCTCTAAACTCTGAGGCCCTGACAGGGATGGAAATCTCTCCTGATGATCCCAAGTCCAGTGATGTTAAGTCAATTGAAGATTGTATTCTCACTGGCACGGGGCGAATAACCTCAGAAATTTCCATGCAAGTTGAAGGTAAAGCAGGGATGATGATCAAATCTGCAGATGAGACGTCCATAGAAACTGCGGCCGCGTCTGAACTGGTAATGACAGGGTCCTGAGGACGAAGCAGAATGATCCTCATCAATGAATGAAAGAAAATAAGTAGAGCAGCAAACAAAAAGAAGCTTACCTTTAAAGTGGGGTCTATATCCTCAAAATGAGACAAAAGGGGAGAAAGTTCCATAGTTGAAGCAACAAATGGGGGGTTATGTCAACCTCAGTGTCGAGCCCGGCAAACTCCTCTTGCAATTCCTCCTCAGAAGATAGCATCAGCAGCTTAGGAGGCTGAAAAGGTGGGAGGCCTTTTGCAAATATGGGCAAGGCTTCTGATTTCAGGATTTCCTCCTCACTGCCGCTGAAAGTCACTTCCTCCTCATTATCAGGGACGGTCTCGGAGCTGCCCGAGGATATCTCCACTCTAGCTACATGCTGTGAGGTCGCTTCTAGAGCGTGCCGGGATGCAGACCGGGTGATTATGCGCCTGGCCGGAATAGGGCTCCGTTTGGTTTGAGTCCCTTCACTTTCCTGTGGCTGAGGTGACTCTCCCGCTGCTATCATGGCCTCAGTCCGCTCCCTGACTGTCACTTCAACAAAAGGGGAACTCTGAGGGATATAATGGAAAAGAACAACAACGAAAGTATAAAGAGAAAAGATGAGAAAGCACATTTACCTTCCTCCTCGCCAGCCGGGGTAGGAGAAGGCAGCCTCGTGTCCCTTTCCATAGGCACTGCAACCTGCTCTGGGGCTGTATCAGATAAAGAGAAGCTCAGTCTCGAAGGACGCCTTAAAAGATCAGTCAAGAAAACAATGAAGATTGCATCTGCAAGATATTTACCGCCACTCTCGGCAGGTTCCTGAGCAGCCTCCCTCTGAGACATGAACTCGTCAAAAGAGGGGATGTCTGGAAGAGGGGTCCCGGCATCCGTCGCAACTGGAGTTGACTGTTGGACCCGAGCAACCTTGGCCCTCTTGGCCTTGACAACTGCAGCTTTCACTACATAAGGCTTCCTCTTCTTGCCCGGAGGCAAGGGAGTGGTCGTGGGTGCCGCTGTAGGAATTTCAAAGTAAGCAGGCTTCTCAGCTTGAGCAATAATCTTCCTGTAAAGTCCCTGCCGTTTTATGTCCGGTCTATCTGTGCAAGACACAAGAAAGGCAGTCATAGTCGACAGACGCAGAACATAGCAATAAAAGAAAGATGCCATGAACGCACAGGAAGGGTCATACCTGCTGGGCCGTCATAGAAGGTGGAAAGCGGCCAATACAGATAAGCCACCTCCTTCGAGCGAGAAGCAGCCTCCTTCACGAGCCAGCATACGTCACCTATGGTCTGGCACTTCTCCGTCAAGGCAGCTAAATCTTTATGTCCGTGGAAGTCAAGGCAATGAAACAGGCCGAGATAATCCATGCACCAGCCGTCGACATAATGAAAAGAAATGAAAAGCAGCGTATTCAGAATGCTAGCTATCGGGTTCTCTAATGACAGCCCGTGAACATTCAGCAGTACAAAAAGCCAAGAAGTGTGCTGATAATATGTCTGGGTGCGGTCTTCCCTTCGCACAAACGTCCTATAAGGATGAAATCTGTCCACCGGACCCCTCCAGGGGGCTGCTGTCGGGAGAGGCTCCTCCGGGGGAAATGGATACTGCACCTCCACACGAATACTCCCTATGTGGCCCAGCTGCCTCAGGTCCTTTGTAAAAGCATCTTCATGGATCTCAGAAAATACAGGAGTGGGTATTTCAGAACCTTCCTCTTTTAAGGACCGACGCTTGGCAATATATGTGTCCGCCTCCCTCGGATGCTGTGAATAGAGCCTTTTCAGATGAACCTCATCAATTTCAAATATAGGCCCTGATTGCCGCTTTAAGAAAGAGCGCTCGGCCACATCCCAAAAGGTGCCTCTGCCATCTTTATAGAAATTGGTACGGGTATTCCACCACTTAATATATTCTGAGGTGACACGGGGAATACGATTAGAAACGGTCGGGACCCTGAAAGTTACGCCCTCTCGGCGATGAAAGAAATCCCACCATATCCGACCGTCACTGGCAATGGAGGACCCATGCTTGGCACGACTGTCCAAAGGAAACTGAGCAGCTGATGAAGGAATATGCTGATCGTAGCCAAAGTTTCTGCTAAAACGGAATGGGTAATAGGGCTCCAAAATGAGCAAGCCTCCCTTCCTGAAGACTAATACACTGGGTCGGATAGCCATAGCCCACCTTACCAGTTCTGGTTCTAATATGGGCCGGGTGGCATTGGCCCCCGAAACAGGATGGACGTAAACTTCTACCTCCTCCATTCTGCATTCCCTCTGAGGGTCTACTAAAGGAGCCGAACCTGCTGCCAAGCTCCAGAAATGAATGCTACCATGAGCATCTACAGGCACTTTTGTCAACCGGCCCCTGATCTTAAACAGCTGCTCTGAGAAAAGACCGGGTTCGGCGCTAGCAAACTCAATCATCTGAGGGAGCAGTGTGTCTGACTGCAAAGTTCTCGGGGCCAGCTCGGGGAAAATGCTGCAAACCCAAGCATTGAAGAAATGAAATGGACCTACAGTCCGTAAGGAACTGGGAACCCGATGTCTATGCAAATCTCCCAGCGATTTGTAAACTAAACACAAAGCCGCCGGGCACAGAGACAGTCTCATCCCCCAGGCCATTTGACAGGCCGGATATATAGCCTCCGGTCTGATAGTCGTCTCATCCCCTTGGGGTAGAGCGAAAGTGCACAGCCAGAAGGTCAGATAAGCTGCACAATGAGTAATGGGGTCAACCCCTGCTGGGTTCGGGCCGTCTACACCGGCTCGGCGCAGTGAAGCCGGCAATGCCGATTTGTAACGAGGGGCTCTGATCTGCTTACCAGGAGTCGGTCCCATGAAAGGAAAGTCTGTATACTTCAAGGGACCGCCGAAGAAGTATTGTATCCACTGTCCTACACGGACTCTCAACCTGCTGCTCTTTTCCCGGGGTTGATATCCTTTGGAAGATCCCCTGCTATAGGCCAGACAAATGGTCCGATAAGCCTTCATCAAGTACCGGTATGCGTAGCCAAAAGAATATCTGCCCTCTCCATCAGAGGCGTCCTTTACAGAGTCCTCTAGACAGACCTCCTCATATGGCTCCCCATCTATAGGCAGGCCTGAAAGCTGCGCAAGACTCCAAAGATCGAGAGAAGTCTCACCTTCTGCTGTATAGAACGTATTAAACTGTGGGCAGAACACTTCAAGCATGCCGCAACATAATCCCCGAGAGATGGGATAGCGGAACCAGGAGGCAAATACACTATGATATACCCCAGCTCTAATCAGTAAAGGGGCGTATTCCTTCAAGACAAATTCTATAAACTCCACTGCTCCTACCCTGAAGAGATGGGCGTCTGTCACTTTAGCATCTCCAAACCAGCCGGCAGCTAGCTGATATTTAAATTGAACAGCCAGACAGTTCAAAATGAATGGCTCGTCCCTATAACCCCACTTCACAGGAGCTAGAAAAAGTCCAAAGTTGGGCTTCTCCCGATGGACGCGACCGGCTGCATGGTCCCACCTTGCCGGGGTAAACTCTGGAGCCCGGGTCAGCATCTTCTTCTCCGGCTCTAATTCAGAAATGCCCAGCACGGCATTCCAGTCCCTCTGCTCACCCGGGAGATATATAGCTCGGGCTCGATAAACAGAACACTTCATGCTGTCCCTGTCAGCCAGTATTGCCGCTTCCACAGACCGAGCAAGCAGGAAATCCCTCATTCCGCCTATGGTGAAGGTCCGGATAAATGGCAGCAGATGACGATCCTTCGGCAGGTCCGGACGGTAGTCAGCAGCCCTTCTGAAATCAATACCTTCTGTGGAAGAATAGACTTCGGAAGACGGCACTGTGTCAGTCTCGGAATCAGAGGACTCGTCGACAGTGGGGATCTGGTTATAGCCAAAGCTCAGACTATTCACATTCAGCCAGTTGATTGAAGCCCGAGATATGTCCGGCTGAGCCGAGGAACTCGCTCCCGCAGTCATGGAAGCCGCAGCAGAAGAGTCGAAAGCCATGTCAGTGACTGGAATCAAGAAAAGATGAAAATAAGCATCGGAAAGATGAAGGAGCATGTGATGATTAAATAAATAGTTCCAATTAAATTGATGTGACACGATCCCTCGGACCTAGATTTGCAAGCAACACAATAATTTGGCAACGTCACACTAGCGGACTCACTCGCGTAAGCACACTCGGGTCCGTAGAAGGACCGGCGATGGCGGTGAGGGTCCGAGGTTGGACCTTAAGGTTCCAAGGGTTTGGTCAGTTAGGAATAGACCCCAATGGGCCAGGGATGCCCAATATCAAGGGCTACCGGCACGCCAAGGGCGTGGGTTGAAATGTCACTCTCACAACTCACCCGCGGTAATCACGCAATTAATTGATAAATCGGGTTCGAGCACTCTCTTACGCCGACGGTACTGAGAGGCAATACTATTTAAGCAAAAGAAATCCAGCAAAGAGAGGTGTGAGTAGCTCACCTGATCGGTGTGAAGACACCGATCCCGTTCGGAGACGATGGGCGAGCGGGGAAGTGTGGGTCCCCGCACACTGCGCCGGTGAAGCTTCAGCCGAAGACCTGTTAGTACATGCACTACGCCCTCACAGAGGGGGTGGATGAGGGGTAGGGATAATTAGTTACAACCAAAACTACCTCCACGCAGGGAGGGGCGGTCAGCCGGCCAGGCGAGATCGAAAGGAGAGCTAAACGAGTTGCCGAATGAAGACTTTGCCGATCCTGCCCGTATCTGGAACTGCTGGATAGGTGGGCGATGTTGATGCTGCCACGGATGCTACTGAACTCGGAAGCTGATGAAACCAGCGCCAAATCGTCACTGACTGACCCAGGTACGCTGATGATTTTTGGTGGATGGTCCCCGCATCACCACTGGTCAGAGTGGACCCCGGAACAGGTGTTCAGCGTTCTGGTTCAGGCTGGCCCAGAGTGTTGCAGTTGTTAGTCGAAGATGCCACGGTCGCTCCCGAAGTCTGATTTAGGCGGGACCAAGTCGAGGACGTCCGTGGATGAGTCTCCTTTGAGCAGCAACCAAGAACAGCACCAGAGAATGTTGGGGTGGTGAGGAGGAGTCCGTTGAGTGAGGCAGTGTCGGGGCAGGATCCAAACAGACTATCTGCGCGCCCGGGGGAGAAAAAATGGAAAAGGCACTTCCTGATGCCGAACGGGACGCCGCTTGCTGGTGGTGGTGGAAGACTCGTGGTAGCAGCTCTCGGTCAAGTGGCGCCTCCATAAGTTGAAAGATGTGGCCGTGGAATCTTCTGCACTGCAGCTCAGGTCCAGGTTCTGGTTCTTATTGCGCAGTTGGACGATAACGGGCACCACGAACTCTAGAGAAGTCAGAATGAGACGATTCTACCTCGCTTGCTTAGAAGACTCGCAGAACTTTCCGGAGATGTATGGTGCACCTCCAGATGACGTCGGGGCGCTCCGGAGCAGGCTCTGCAAGTCGGGCCTCCACTGCTGCCTGCGACCTCAACAGGGTATGGTGGTGGAAGGGGATGATAGTGGGGAGATGAGGAGGGGGAGATGGAGTAGGAAGGGGCTGGGGCGTCCCCTGACTGTTAGGGGGACCAATGGGGGGTCTATCCAAGCTAGGAGATGGTGAAAATGGGGCTGGGTGATGGAGTTGGCAGTGGGTGGGAGGGGGGCTGCGAATTTGGGGCTTGGAGGGAGAGGGGGAAGGTGAGGGGGCACAAGTGGGTGGGGGAATGGTTTCTCTCCTTGGGATTTGGAATGGGGTTAATGGAAAGGGATTAATGGTAGCCTAGAGAATGGGAAGGGATGCCTTGGGGAGGGGAAGGGGTGCTTGGGAGAAGGGATTCTCCCTTGGGAAAATGAGAGGTTGTATGGGGAAGGGGAAAGGTTGCTTGGGAGGAGGGAGAGGTGCCTAGGAGAAGAGGATTCCACCTAGGGGTTGGAGGGGACATAAATGGGAGGTATGGGGAAGGGGGATGGGTCTTAATTAGAGGTGAATAGGGAGGAGAGAGAGTGAATTTCGAATTTGGGGGTGGGGAGGAGAGAGAATGGGGTTTGCCCCCTTTAGAGAGAGAGAGAGAGGTAGAGAGAGAGAGGGAACTAGAGAGAGAGAGAGCAAGAGACACAATTCTTGTGGAATTTTAAACTCAATACTTCATTAGCTTCCAAATGAGGGATTGGGGTCCTATTTATAGGAATCCCACATTTTCACATAAGTCCCTGACTTTTGGACTACTAACAATTAACCAAGGGGAAGGGGGCACCCCTGGGCCTAGCCCATATAATTGGGCCCATTAATCAACATAATGACTCTAGACTTAGGTAAATAGCTACTTAACCTAGGTATTGGACTCAAATAAAAGAAAAAGTACATGATAAGAAAATGAAAATTACATCATGTGACTCGAAATATAGTGGCGAACAAGATGTAGCGTAGCTGGCGAGCATCTGGATCCTCGAACAAAGGGGATAGCTGGAGATGTCCTCATCATACCCCCGGGGTGCGGAGAACTCGACTCCGTCGAGTATGGGCCCGTCGGGGGAGCGGTCCTCCAAAGCAGCTCAGGGCGAACCTCAACCTCCAAACTCAACCCGCATCTGCGACCAGGGGACGGTCCTTCATCCTCTCAAGGTGGCTGGGGCACACCCTCTTGCTGGCGATGGAACCCTGCTTGCATAGTATTCCCCCTATGTGCACACGTCGGGCTCTCAAGACTATTTTGTGGTGGCTCTCCGTGGTGTCCCTCTTAAAGGAAGGTATAGGCTCAAAGCACTCACTAGGATCCACCGCGGTGCCCATATAGGGTGCCGGATATGCCACGTGAGAAGTGGGGTATATCCCATAACCCATTGGTGAATTCAATCCACAAGCTGTGTTGCCAAAGCCACTATGAACAGGGAAAGGTCCAAGTCCTCGTGCCCTCGACTGGGAGGTGACCCTAAGGTAGAGCCACTCCGATGCCATCATCACCAAGTCGCCTACTTGAAATTCCAAGTGGCGCTTGCGAGCTCTTATTCGCTCTTTGTGAACCTCACCGCTCATTGTGAATTGCTTGCGTGTATGCGTATGCCATGCACTATGATGCGGTGTGGGTGTGAAAAGCTTGGTGTGAAAAAGGTGGATCGGGGCAACCGTAAATTGACCTATCATGTTGCGATGCCATGTGGACCTTGATGAACTTAGGTGGGCCGGGGCAGCCACAAGTGGCCCTATCATGCGTGGGTTCTATAACAATGGTTGGAGGGCCATGGTATCTGTAGGGGAACCTATCACACAAAGTGGTGATGACTGCCGGGGGACCCGGACACCCGTAGATGCTCCTGACATGCATATGATCAATGATGAATGAGGGAGGGCCGATACACCCGAATATGAACCAATCATGCATCCTACTTGACATGTGGGTGATATTAACCAGTGGACCCGACTTAAGAATCATATCAAGTGGTGTTGTACGCCAAGACTTATGCACTTTTGTACCAAAGATGTCTCCTATGTGTCGGCTTTTGGACCTCCATTGGAATGGGTCAAAGGGGTCTTGGAAGGTCGATATCATGAAGTGGGGCACTTCCTCAATCCCTAAGTGTGTATTGCCCAAAGTCATGGCTCCCATGGTGTAATCTGAGTCTTGGGAGAGATGGGCTTGGTCCAACATGGTGGGTGAGGGTAGGAAGGAGTGGGTGATAAGTGATGTGGGTGGACCACATGGGTTCCTGGGTTCCCATTGGGAGGGGTCAAAAGGATCAACATAAGTGTATCCGGGGGAAAGGAGCTCTAAGTTTATCTCAACATCCTCAAGGTCCTCACAATATGGTGGTGAGTTATCCTCCTCCAAAGTAATTGGTCCAAGATCTCTAGTGAGTTGACCATTTAAGGCATTTGGGGTCTCAATGGGTGGGGAGTAAACTGGAGTGGGTTCTTCCTCCAAGGGGAGAAATAGAAGAATCTCAATAGTGCAATGCCCACTCGTGCAAATGGAAGTGATGGAGCCAATGGTGGGGTGGGCAAAGTTAATGGTGCTAGGCTCCGAACGTCCCATGGCAAGCAAGCCGGTCAAGTGGACTTGCCAATATAGGCAATCCACTAGGTCTCCCAAGTCTCCCGTGAAGTAGAAGGTTTGTAAAGTGACATGGGGAGACCGGGTGGGAACAATTAGGGATTGATATCCCAATGGTGGTGATCTCAAGAGGGTGGGACTTTGCTTGAGCCATTGGAGTATGGACACATCTATGGTGACGGTGTGCGGCTCATGAGGACCCGAACTAGGAGGGGTGGGTGAGTTTTGTGGCTCCTCCTCCTCAACAGTGTGGGCTTGGGTTTCCTTGAGGGTCGGGAGGGGGTCTAGGTCGATCTTACTTCCAAGGGAAGAGGTGTTTACTTCCAAGGGATCAGGTGTTTGGATCATGGGCTCCTCTTCTAAGGGGAGGAATGGGTCTTTTTGTGGAGGAGTGGAGATAGGCGGCTCATGGTACCCCCGGGGTGGTGAACATGGATGGGCTTGGGTTGGGCTTGATAGGGGAAGTACTTGGGTTGGAGTTGGGGGTGGAAAAGTGGTTGGTTGAGGAGGTCCGGATTGGGGTGCGTAGATCTTTCTAAGATCGGCCCTCATTTCAACCCAAGATTCAATGGGTGCTTCCCCTTTGGCTTCTCTCAAACCTACAATGTACTCCCATTCTTTCCTAGCTTGGCGCCAGAGCAAACTCTTGGCATAGTTGACTTGGATAGGCCCTGACAAGGTGAACCTCCCAAAGTGTCGGTCTATGGACTTCTCCCATTCTAGATATATGCTAGGGCGAGATCCATCAAACACAAAAGCAGCTAATGGGTCTAAGGATGGTGAATAGGCTAAGTAGGAAGTGGTCATGATGAACGGGTGACGAATGCAATGGCCCTAGGACAAGACATAGTAGAGACAAGTCTAAAACTTGCTCTGATACCAAATTGATGTGACACGACCCCTCGGACCTAGATTTGCAAGCAACACAATAATTTGGCAACGTCACACTAGCGGACTCACTCACGTAAGCACACTCGGGTCCGTAGAAGGACCGGCGATGGCGGTGAGGGTCCGAGGTTGGACCTCAAGGTTCCAAGGGTTTTGCCAGCTAGGAATAGACCCCAATGGGCCAGGGATGCCCAATATCAAGGGCTACCGGCACGCCAAGGGCGTGGGTTGAAATGTCACTCTCACAACTCACCCGCGGTAATCACGCAATTAATTGATAAATCGGGTTCGGGCACTCTCTTACGCCGACGGTACTGAGAGGCAATACTATTTAAGCAAAAGAAATCCAGCAAAGAGAGGTGTGAGTGGCTCACCTGATCGGTGTGAAGACACCGATCCCGTTCGGAGACGATGGGCGAGCGGGGAAGTGTGGGTCCCCGCACACTGCACCGGTGAAGCTTCAGCCGAAGACTTGTTAGTACATGCACTACGCCCTCACAGAGGGGGTGGACGAGGGGTAGGGATAATTAGTTACAACCAAAACTACCTCCACACAGGGAGGGGCGGTCAGCCGGCCAGGCGAGATCGAAAGGAGAGCTAAACGAGTTGCCGAATGAAGACTTCGCCGATCCTGCCCGTATCTGGAACTGCTGGATAGGTGGGCGATGTTGACGCTGCCACGGATGCTACCGAACTCGGAAGCTGATGAAACCAGCGCCAAATCGTCACTGACTGACCCAGGTACGCTGATGAATTTTGGTGGATGGTCCCCGCATCGCCACTGGTCGGAGTGGACCCCGGAACAGGTGTTCAGTGTTCTGGTTCAGGCTGGCCCAGAGTGTTGCAGTTGTTAGTCGAAGATGCCATGGTCGCTCCCGAAGTGTGATTGAGGCGGGACCAAGTCGAGGACGTCCGTGGATGAGTCTCCTTTGAGCAGCAACCAAGAACAGCACCAGAGGATGTTGGGGTGGTGAGGAGGAGTCCGTTGAGTGAGGCAGTGTCGGGGCAGGATCCAAACAGACTGTCTGCGCGCCCGGGGGAGAAAAAATGGAAAAGGCACTTCCTGATGCCGAACGGGACGCCGCTTTCTGGTGGTGGTGGAAGACTCATGGTAGCAGCTCTCGGTCAAGTGGCGCCTCAATAAATTGAAGGATGTGGCCGTGGGATCTTCTGCACTGCAGCTCAGGTCCAGGTTCTGGTTCTTATTGCGCAGTTGGACGATAACGGGCACCACAAACTGTAGAGAAGTCAGAATGAAACGATTCCACCTCGCTTGCGAAGAAGACTTGTAGACCTTTCTTGAGATGTATGGTGCACCTCCAGATGACGTCGGGGCGCTCCGGAGCAGGCTCTGCAAGTCTGGCCTCCACTGCTGCCTGCGACCTCAACAGGGTATGGTGGTGGAACGGGATGATAGTGGGGAGATGAGGAGGGGGAGATGGAGTAGGAAGGGGCTGGGGCGTCCCCTGACTGTTAGGGGGACCAATGGGGGGTCTATCCAAGCTAGGAGAGGGTAAAAATGGGGCTGGGTGATGGAGTTGGCAGTGGGTGGGAGGGGGGCTGCGAATTTGGGGCTTGGAGGGAGAGGGGGAAGGTGAGGGGGAACAAGTGGGTGGGGGAATGGTTTCTCTCCTTGGGATTTGGAATGGGGTTAATGGAAAGGGATTAATGGTTGCCTAGAGAATGGGAAGGGATGCCTTGGGGAGGGGAAGGGGTGCTTGGGAGAAGGGATTCTCCCTTGGGAAAATGAGAGGTTGTATGGGGAAGAGGAAAGGTTGCTTGGGAGGAGGGAGAGGTGCCTAGGAGAAGAGGATTCCACCGAGGGGTTGGAGGGGACTTAAATGGGAGGTATGGGGAAGGGGGAGGGGTCTTAATTAGAGGTGAATAGGGAGGAGAGAGAGTGAATTTCGAATTTGGGGGTGGGGAGGAGAGAGAATGGGGTTTGCCCCCTTCAGAGAGAGAGAGAGAGGTAGAGAGAGAGAGGTAGAGAGAGAGAGAGAGCAAGAGACACAATTCTTGTGGATTTTTAAACTCAATACTTCATTAGCTTCCAAATGAGGGATTGGGGTCCTATTTATAGGAATCCCACATTTTCACATAAGTCCCTGACTTTTGGACTACTAACAATTAACCAAGGGGAAGGGGGCGCCCCTGGGCCTAGCCCATATAATTGGGCCCATTAATCAACATAATGACTCTAGACTTAGGTAAATAGCTACTTAACCTAGGTATTGGACTCAAATAAAAGAAAAAGTACATGATAAGAAAATGAAAATTACATCATGTGACTCGAAATATAGTGGCGAACAAGATGTAGCGTAGCTGGCGAGCATCTGGATCCTCGAACAAAGGGGATAGCTGGAGATGTCCTCATAGATGTAGCGTAGCTGGCGAGCATCTGGATCCTCGAACAAAGGGGATAGCTGGAGATGTCCTCATCAAATTTCGGCAGCATCTCCTCTTGTCCGGGGTCTGCCCAAGAAAAATAGGGAGTCACCCACCAAGAGGGAGTGATCCCGAGCATAAAATGGGACTCAATCCCACATAATGAACTTACCCGAGAATGAACGGGTCAAAAAGGGGGGGAGAATGAAGTAAGGCTCTCGGGGGAGCTCACCACTGCCGCCGAGATGAAGAGAGAGAAGGTAGAGGTAAGAAATGAAGTAAAAAGCCCTCTCGAGGGGTTAAAAAGAAGAAGAAAAGAGGGACTTCTCGGCGCGAAGAAAAGCGCGCCGAGAGCCCCCCGTCGGTCGGAAGAAAAGGGGGGGGCTCCGAGACGCCCGAGCCGAGAAGTCTGCCGAAGACCTCCGCGCCGAGAACCCCGCCGAGACGGCCCGTGCCGAGAAGGCCACGCCGAGATGCCCTCGCCGACAACAGGCCGCGCCGAGAAGCACCCGCACCGAGAAGGGTCATACCTCGCACCGAGAAGCCCAAGGCAAGGCCAAGAAGGCTCCAAAGTGCTGACAATAAAATCAGAAGATATGGAGATGAAAAACATGAAAATGAAAGATACATGTGCATAATATTGCCGCAGCAACATGATTAAGCCGAAGAACAATGTCAAAGAGAAATGGAGGAAGATACCCTCGAATGATGAAAGGCACCTGCAGACCCCGTGCCGCTTATTCTGCGCTTACGCCGCCCGCAGGTGGGGGGCATTTATTGACACCTTGAAAATGAGCAAGGGCAGAGACAGAATTGAAAGGAAGATCAGACCAATAGTGAAAGATCAATGACGAAGTTCGTCAACCATCTACCCGGCTGAAGCCTTTTCCGGGCCAAGCTAATGTCTAATGCCATTGTCAGTCAGACAACGGCACTGATGAAATAGCAGTCACCTGGCTGAAGTCTTTTCAGGCTAAAGCTGATGTCCGGTCTTGTCACCGTTCAAGTGACGATACCGATAAGATGATGTCCGACTTTGTCGTCATTCAGATGGCAATGCCGATGAAACCCTAGTCTACCGACTGATAAAAATCTATGAATGATCTCAATAGAAACTATGTCACCAATGGAGGGCCCTTTTGGGTGCTGATGTACTTGAAGGACCAATAAGAGGCCTAGTCTAAAAGACCTAAGTGGGCCTATAAAAGTGGCGCCGGGATCCCCTTGTCAAGGCCAACAGGCCGCGCCGAGAAGCTTGAGCCCCGCGCGCCGGGAGCTCCGCCTACAGTTGAGGCGCGCCGGGACGAGCCTGCCGAGAGGACACCAACGAAGGATATAAAACCCCCTCATTCGAACACACAAGACACAACACACAAGGTGATCGGGGGAGACACACAGAAGAAACCTGCAACCTCGTCCACAAGAAGAGAAAGAGAGCTGAAGAAGAAAAGAGGGAAGAGAGAGAGAGAGATCTCCCAAAGCTGAGCGAAGGTGGGCAACGGGGAGGGAGAGGAGTCAATGCTCCGCCCTCCCCCCCCCCATTTCTATAGTTCGTCACTTTTTTATTTCGATGGTCTCTCTTCTTTCCTCTTCTGATGTAGCCTGTAATGCCGTAGCCGGTTTCACACCGATACAGTGATGTATTCCCCCTGCTTCCTCATTATGTATCTTACCCAATGAATGTTATCGAATGGATAAATATGGTGGGCTGCAGTCCATCCCTGCTTTGGTTTCTCTGAAGTTCTATGCTCATCCCCCGTGTTGTCTGTCTCTCCTTAAGACTCAATAGCATGCTATCCCCCTCCCCAGGTCGATCGATCGCCTGTTTATTCGCCCGTTTCCTGAGTGCTCCTCATGCTTGCTTCCGAGCCAGGGACAGACTATCCCTTGGCCTCTGAAGCAAAGCATGGATACATAGCAATCGCCTCTCGGTCTTGGGTGTTGCATTCTTGCTCATCGGCTTTGTCGAAGTCATCCCTAGGTCCAGAGACAGTCATCTCTTGGCCCCCAGATGATGGTGAGTATACTAAAATCATCCTCATGGATCATGAGGAACACTGGTGACAGAGATACCCTAAACCGCGTTTCCCCCAAACAGCTCTCCGCCTCCGGCCTTCCCTTTGAAATCTAAGCCAAAGCCAATTGTAGTCTGATGAATTGAGCCCTTTGATTTCCTAAGGCCCATCTATCTTGGCCTGAATCACCAGGAAAACCCCTGGATCCTCAACAGATTCAAGAACAGAGTACCGTAAACCTCTGTTCTTAACCGGCGCCCTCACACCTCTCGGCCCCGCATACAGTAAACTGGATGAACAGCTCTCGGCGCTATCCTTCAGGCGCCGAGAACCGTCTTGGCCTTCTGGCCTCCACGCCGGGAGACCCCCCTTTTAACAATTGCCCTTTGCGCCGGGAGCCTTGCACCTTGGCCGTGCCGGGAAGCTCCCTTGGCGGTTTTGCATCGCGCCGGGAAGCCATCCAATGGCTTTCTCCCCTGCGCGCTGGGAACCCCCCCTTTTTAACAATTGCCCTTCGCGCCGACAACCTCCTCTGGCCATTTGGCCCTTGCGCCGAGAGCTTACATCCTGGCCTCTTCCCCGTCGCGCCGGGAGCTCTCCATGTTGAACCCGCCGAGAACACTCACCTCTGGCATCCTTCTGACGCCGAGAGCCCTAATTACTTGGCCTCCTTGCTTGCGCCGGGAGCCTAACACCTTCACCCTTCTGCCTTGGCGCCGTGAGACCCCCTTGGCTTCCCTGCTTGCCTGCACCGAGAACTCCACTAACGCCAGCTTCCCGGCGCCCCAAATGGTGCCTTGCAAAGAACCCTTCTCGGTGCAGTGGTCTTCATGCCGAGAACCCATATATCCAGTCAAATCCGTGCCGAGAGGCTGTCCTGCCACCCAATGAGCCTCCAACACTTCTATCAAACTCACCTAGGGATGTCCATGAGTCACCAGAACTGTCCCGAGGATAAAATCAAAGGGAGTCAGACTCCCTTACTTTCCACTGATCCGTATCGGGTTTATGAGCAACCCCTTTAGCTAAGGTGAGCTCTGCCACTGCACGAGTGTCACCGGCTCCTATAAGGGAAGAATCGAACATTGCCCTAGGGCATACATGTACAATGCGGGAGGTTCGCTCCCTCCTTTTTCACGGCTTTCATCCCGGCATTCCGAGGGTGATAGCCTATTCTCCCCTGGGCATAATCCAGATTATGGGGAGATGCTGTCGAAATGTCGATAGATATTTTAACCCCGATAAGTCCCGGGAGGTGCACGTCACACGTCCCTCATCCGGCTCAATCTTCCGGGGAATATGAATGCTGCAAGGCCCTTGGCTGGATGAGAAATATGAAAGGGGACATCTCCCCGATGATGGTCCGTATTCCGTCCCGCCATTGCGTGAACGGTGTCCTATTCCTACCCGGCACGACCCACATAAGGGATGGTCATGTTGGTGTAGTAATCTACTGTGCACTAAATTGTCTGCCCAGAATAACAATATCTTCAATATCACGCACTGTTATTTTCTTTTATTACCGTCCCGAGCGGCCTCCTATTTTGGCGTTTAATCAAGGGTTGTCCTTCTTAGGAAGGGCGTAATTAACGTCATAGCCTTTATGGTATGACGGACTTTTGGTCCCGACTCGGACTTCACAATCGACTGACCAAGTCAAGTCGAGCGCACAATGAAATCGTCACACATGTGACTGGCACGCCTAACAGATAAAATAAAATAAAAATAGAATAAATAAACAAATAATAACAATAAAATAAAAAGATAAGAAAAAAAATCCCGCGTCCACAAAGAGGTACAAGATCGTGAATATAATGATGCTGGAAATTGGCCAACAAGCAAGATTTAACCAAGTCAAAACAATTTCAAGTAAGAGATTATTGTCATAGACATCACGCTAGTCATGCACTCGGTGCAATGCCTCACCATGTCATTCAAACTCCCCGGGGCACAAGTACTTTTCGGGCGCTCCTCCTAGGACCAGACCGGACCCTTATGATGCGTTGGCATTGATTTAAAGGATCCAAGATCTAAAGTTACGTCTAGACATTAATCAAGTCAAATGGCCAATTAATCAAGATAGACCTTTCCTCAGAATAATCTAAGGATAAGTTGAAGCAATACTTTACCCAGAAAGTTCAAATTATCAAGAACCAATAGGTTCTTGGATTCAATATCATAAACCGCGGGAAAAACTGGTTCTAGATGATACACGGTTCTCACTAGGCCACTCAAGCAATTGCACGGTCATATATGGGCCGCACATAGAGAATATGGACTGAGAATCAGCCACCACGAGTTCAAGGAATAAATGGACCATGTGGGCCGCTTAAAGAAGAACGGTCCTAAATGGGCCTTTTAACTATAATGGACGGTCAATGATGGGCCGTACAGGGCCAGAAGGACATGAAGCCCACGAACAAGATAAACAGGCAGTATTGGGCCGCTTCAAGGACAAACGGTCCAATAGGGTCCGCTCAAGATCACGGACGGTCCAATCCAGTCCGCTCAACTGGGCTTGACTTAGATAACTAGAATCAACCCAATTTGGGCTCTGGGCTGCCATAGGTGGGGCAGAACTGAACCAAGGTCCAGCCCACTCTCCATTGGTCAGCCTAGGGCTTATTGGGCCGATCAAAACAAGTTTTTGGTCGAAGATAGAACAAGGTTAATCGACCAAAAAATTTGGCACTGGGCCAGGGATGAATGGTTCATACTGGGCGGCCCACTGAGTTGAATGGTCCGTTTTCGGCCGCGCAAGACTCAGTCGGTCCAAAGTGATCCGTGGCTCACAACATGATAAATTCAAGCAGTCCGATCGCGTTAACAGGTTCAGGTCTTGGTGGTACAACTTGCCCGGCGTCCTAGTGGGAATCCCAGGCTCGCGGGGACTTACGGAGGTCCTGTAATGGATGTCCTAGTCCGAAGGAAGGAATATCTGGCGGAGAGTCCCAACCATTACAAGGAAATGGGGCTATTAAATCAGCGGAAACCAGTAATGCGGTCAGTCAATTCTTCCGGAGTAGAATGACGGTCAAAAAATCCTACTAAAATTTTCAATTAATAATGAATCATGATTAATATTAACATTCATTGAAGAAGATGATCCAAGGTCAAGATGAATAAATCAGCAAGAATTTATAATCATTTACCATTATAATTTTCTAGGGTTTTTATGTGTGTTGCTAACTTACATTTAACCACTAATCTACTATCATAAATCATGCAAGAAAGATAATTTAATCAATTCTGTAAAGATGGAAGGTCCAGTAGGGACCTTTCATCCTCCTCGGCGATCGCACGACAGGCCGTTTATCTCCCTCAGGTCCGAAGGCCTTCTGGAGATGAGCGATCGGTAATGAGCCGCTGGGGGAGACGAACGGTCAATCACTGGCCGCTTGATAGAAGGCTGGTCGAGGTCATGCCGCGCTTCCCAGAACATATTGTGAATCACAAACACATAAACGGTCAATAATATGCCGCCTAACCAGGTTGGGTGGTCTATCACGAGGCCGCACAAGTCAGAAGCAGTCAAGCCCCCTTTCGCCCTGCCCACCTCCGACGAGTTGGCTAGGGTTACAATAAATTACTAAATACGCACAGCATGGAGCATAATAATTAGGGCTTTTGGATTCAAAAGAAAGAGCACAAAATTTTTTATAATATAGCATTCTCAATTTAATCTTTAGTGCCTGAAATCCCTACTTAAAATGAGATGAAACAAGTATAACCCTAGATGTGACATGCTTCTACTAAACCCTATAATTCTCGCAGGATACTAAGCAACTTTTAGGGCTTTTACATTCAATAGAAAGAGCACTTGATGTTGGTTCTAACCATATATGACACTTAAGGTTTGTCTTGTTATAACCTACCTTAATTGGAGGAAGAAGAAGGGACGACGACGCGCTAAGAACACCCCGTCAGTGATCGCCGGAATTCTCCCTCGTCCATGATCCTCGTCGGCCGCCACAGCACCCAAACAAAACTAGGGTTGACAAGGGTCATTTTTATAGGTCATATGAGGTCTAGAGTCTTCTATTGGTGGAGATAGAGTCCAAACAATAGGGTAGTGCACGAATGGCGCGGATAGGTTTTTCAGCCGCCTTCTATCCGAAAATTCGCTCTCTAGGGTTAGGGTTTCGAGGAGAACTAAAAGGGGAAACGATCCTCTCATCCTAACCTTTCATTTGGATCTGGTCTCAGCCTAAATGATCGGGTATTGGGCTCAAATTTCGCGTTTTAAGGTCCAATTAGATTAAGTGTGGATTTGGGCCTTAATCAGTTAATTTGGCCTAATTACGAGTTTTATTTGGGCTGGTCACAGAAGACACTATTATTAAACATTTTATCCTCTATAAGATTTTAAATTTTCCAGATTTTTTCCAAAATGGTCAAAATTTAACTTATTCTATTTATTAAGGATTTTCTAATTAATTTCTTATAAATTTTATAGAAATTTTTATTTGTTAATAAATCGGGGTATTACACCTTCCTTCACCTCAGTAGGCTTCCTTATCAGGTGGCGGACCACCAGGTATGTTTTTGTCCCGATCGGACGAGGAATGGGGTTTGTTCAGCGCGACCGAGTCGATGCCGGTTTGTTGGGTTTATTGATTTCGGCAGGCCGTTCGGCATTGCCGATTTGTTGTAGACTTCTTCCAAACGTCCTGAGATGATGAGTTGTGAAGTCCCTGATGCTCTTGTCAGGTGACCCGAGGCTTCATCAGAGTTCGAGAGGACCCTTCTTTGAACCTTCTTTAGCTTCTTCACGTCTGGCTTAGAAATTCTAGCTCTTACAGCATGCTTGCCGTATAGTAATATTTCAGATGTCAACAACTTGTTAGATGCATCTTTGTATCTAGAGAAGTCAAAGAAGCCTACCCCTCTAGCCTAGGATAAGGGGTAGAAGAAACTAGAATCCGGCAACTGGTTCCCTCCGCCGCCGCATGGCTATGTGGAGCCCCCAGAAGTATCACTCATATCTGAGGAAGAAGGGGAGCTTAGAGCAATTCAACTCAGCATTTACCCTAAACCGCGGGCATTAAAACTCGAAGAGTTACTTGGGGATGTCAAGGTCCCACCACGGATCGTCAAGCCTATAGTTGATGCGGACTGTCAAACGGTCGAAGTATTGAAGACCCTCTAGGTCCCTAATCCTGATGGCCAACCCACCATGTTCTATGTGGCCAAGGAGCAGCCTGCAAAAGGGGACAATGATTGCAGATTCTCCGAAGAGATACACGATCCACCTATCCCAATCATGGGGCTCCCGTACATAACTGGCCGCGCAATCAAGTTGGCCAGGAAGCATCATATCTCCTTCTGTCAACCATCCAGTCAAAATAAGATGTTCAAGGAATTATGGGATCCGCTGAACATGGACAGAAGATTGCTAGAAATCACTCAGCACCCGGGACTGGGTTTCTCTATAAAAGACTATCAAGAAACTGACATGATTTCTACCTACACTGTAACGAGTGAAGACCCCCTGGGGGCAATTTACGATGAATACATAGGAGACTATGAACTAATGAAGTCATCGGTTGAATTGAAACCCTTGATCCCGTCTCGGCCACAGGGGCGCAATGATCATGGAGCTGCTACTCCATGCAGGTGCTCGGAGTCCATCTCTAGGGAGGAAACTACAATCCCCAACAATGAATCACAAGAGTCAAAAGCTGAAGAAAGTCATCCCTCCCTTGAGGGTGCTCCACCCATAAGCCGGCTTCCAAGCTACACAGAACCTATGCCATCAGCACCAGGGCTGCTCATCCAACCCAATGAGCAACCAAACGGCTCAGAACAAGGCAAAGCCAAAATCCCGTCGTCAGGCGAGATAAGACAAGAACACACCTACGAGGCCCTCGAATTTGAAGAAGATGATGAAGGCTTCATCGACCTATAGCCGGCTCCTCCGGAAATAGAAGATGGCGGCCAAGCCATTGTTGATGAATTGGTCGAAATAAACCTTGTCACGAAGGATGATCCTAGGCCGACCTTTCTCAATGCCTTCTTGCCACTCGAAGAGAGGGGGCAGTATATAAAGCTACTTCAAGAATGTTGAGACTGCTTTGCTTGGATTAATTACAAAGAAATGCCAGGCATCATCCTTGTAGTTGCCCAGCATATCCTAGCCATTGACCCTAACACCGAGCCCGTGAAGTAGTCACCTTGGTGAATGAGGCCAGAATTAATAAGCCAAGTATGCAAGGAGGTCGACAAGCTAATAGACGTCAACTTCGTGACTGAAAATTAGTACACTACATGGCTGGCCAACATCGTGCCTGTCAAGAAGAAAAATGGCCAGATCCGAATTTCTGTGGATTTCTGGGACCTGAATAAAGCCTGTCCGAAGGATGATTTTTCGGTGCCAATCACCGAAGTCATGATCAATGCTACTACTGGCCATGAGGCCTTATCATTTATGGACGGATCATCTGGCTACAATCAAATCTAGATAGCAGAGCATGATAGAATCCACACGGCTTTCCGATCTTCTAAAGGGATATTCCATTACAAATGGATGCCCTTCGACCTTACGAATGCTGGCGCCACCTATCAGAGGGCAATGACCAAAATATTCGATGATTGCTATATAGCAAAGTCGAATGTTATATTGACGACTTAGTCATCAAAAGAAAGAAGAGGGAAGACCATCTGGCGGACCTCAGAATTATATTTGAAAGGCTGCGGTAGCATGAGCTGAGGATGAATCCGATGAAGTGTGCTTTTGACGTCTCCATTGGAAAATTTCTGGGCTTCATCATTAGATACAGGGGAATTGAAATAGACCCCACAAAAATCAAAGCTATTCAGGAGCTACCTCCTCCTAGAAGCCTGACAGAATTATAGTCACTATAGGGCTAGCTAGCCTATATTTGAAGATTCATCTCCAACTTGTCTGGACGGTGTCAGCCATTCCACAAGCTAATGATGAAGGACACCCCTTTCCACTGGAGCGAAGAATGTCATGCCCCGAGCCGATAGTAGCGGAAGACATGTTGGGAACGTGGCAATGATTCATGCATGATATAGAGCAAACCAAAAGACATAAACACAACATAATGTCGCCAAAAATAACTATAAATTTTATTAATATCAAAAGTCATTATTAAAACCTTGACTCTATCACATCGACAAAAGAAAAAGGAAACGACTCGATATTACAGGATTTGACTTTAAGAGAAATAAAAAGACACAACTCTTAAAACTCGGTAACTCCATCACTCTTGCCCGCTCCCATCTGTAGTAGTTTTTTCATTAATAACTAAAAGGTGTTGAGAGGAACTAGGTGAGCGAGAAGCTCAGTAGGAATTACACTCTATCATTAGGTAAAATATAAGTGATTAGCCATTTAATAATGCATGCAATACAACAATGCGTGTAGAGAAACATAATCATTATCAAAAGAGTAGCAAGGTCACATGGAGGCTCAATAATAAGATAACAAGAGACAGGTATAATAACATGATGGAAAGAGAATAACTTGGAACAAGTACAAGAGATAACAGGCACTAATATTCATATCACGAATTGTCCCTTCCGGACCTCATATTCAAACATATCAAGTCACGCATATAAGGAAGATGCCCATGATGTAAATATGTCTAGCTCAAATCTTGTGTATGGTTGGTGCAATGCTACACCTAATCATTCATAATACCGGTACATGTTGGGGCTTTGCCTCGCCCCTAGGACCAGATGAGGGCCCGAATAGTTTATGCCTAGCATTGAGTATCAAAGTGGACCCAAAGTCCCATATCATGTATTCTCAGACAATTTACTAATGGCATCGGAATTCTAAGAATAGCTTATGAGAGCAAGACAACACGAGTAGGAAATAGATTCCTTGCAGACTTCCAATTATCAAGGGAAAGTCATTTAGGAAAAATGACTTTAAGAAGGATATTGGATGATTTTTCACGGAATATAATGTCAAAATAGACTCCACAAATGTCATAATCTCGAGATATAATAGCCTGGAGAGACTGGAATGGTTTAACACAAAATAACCACGGAAACGAAAAATCTCAGGTTACTGAACGAAGAAACGGTCAGCCCTGGACCGCTACCCTAAGGTGACGGTCACGCAAAGACCGCAATCAAGGGGGTTAGAGCAACCTGGCTAAACCGAGTTGGGTCCTAATCATGAACGCATCTGAGGAACCGGCCGCGTTTACATGAAGGCGTCTGGCACACTGGACGAGTCAAAAAGTGGCCACATGGCTCCGAGAATAAGATGGTCTAGGCAAGACCGCAGCCATCAAATGGCGATCTTGGAAGGGCCGTTTTCATAAAACTGACAAAATTTCGGCAAAACTTCGACAGGGCCTCGTTCTGCCGAAATTAGACTTCCAATGGGTTCAGGATTTGATGGTACAACCTGCTCGGTGTCCTAGTGGGAATCCCAGGCTCGCGGAGTGTAGTGCCCCAAAATTTATATAAATAATTTCTAGTTTATTTTAAGAATTTTCTAGAATTTATTAGGAATTATAAAGCTGAAATTGATTATAAGGCCCAAGTATGTTGAATAATTAATCCAGCTTTGATAAATGAAACCCAAAAGGTTTAAGGACCAAGCCCATTAAGTTTGGCCCATATTCTAGAAGGTTATTTAGCCTATTCATGAATTTTAAGGATAAACACCCTTTTTTTAGATAATTATGTGGATAAAACAAATGAAAGAGTTTGGATACAGTTGAAATCTACGCACAGTGCATGTAGCGGTCTATCGTGCGACCGCCATAAGTATGTAACGCACCAAGCTTAGACCGTTACGCTCTGTCAGTTCCATGAATGGAAGAAAGAGTAAAAAGATTGGATTTTTGGTAGTCTATCTCTTAAGGATCGAGATGGGAGGACTAGTAAACGTGTTAAGGACTCTCAGAAGTTGATCTAAGCTTTAACAAGGACTCTAGAATTGATCTAATCCACAAAACCCTAACTAGAACCTATAAATAGACCTTAGTTTTGACCTGCGCGACCCCTACATTGGCTCACGTGAACTAAGGTAAGAAGATAGTATTTCAGGTAAGTTCTTTAGAACTTTTTATTCCTTGTACATAGGACTAATCTTCCTCAAAATTTCGTGCTAGAAGATCAACTACACAAGGAGTTTGAAGCTTCCAAAGTTACTGGTTTGACCATAGCAACCCAGGAACCTGAATGAAAGTCTACTGAAGATCAGGAGATTAGAGCACCAAAATGAGATAATTAGCCTAAGTGTCTTTTTAACTTTCTGTTCCCCTTAGTTTCACCTTCTTACCCTCAAAATTTCATGTCCTTAGGTCAAGAGATTGAGGAGTTAGAGCAACGTGAAGTTGTTGAAAAATCACAGGAAGGGAAGAACTAGGGCGTGTCTTGCAGTCACAAATTGGAAGTTGAAAGCCCAGTAAAGAGGTAGGTCATCTCATGAACGGCAAGAACATCATGATAGGAGTAAAAGTCCTCTGATTTTGTCGAATTTCATGCACTATAGACCATGAATTTCATGCTTTAATAGAATCATGCATACATACATATCTTTAGCCTTAATTGAAGATAAAAGATATTCTCTTGTTAATTCACTATAACCTATGCATCTAGATGGCTTTTACTTCATTTTATCATGACTAGAATAGTTAAATATTTTTAAAGCATGACTTGTTTCAAAGCATAGTCTTTTATCTTTTATGCTGTCAATAGGACTCTAGCGGCCTATAGTTAGACCGTTAGAGGGACGTAACGCTCTTACGATAAGCCGTCACACTCCCTGTTATATTTAAGCTTCTCGGTTAACTCTGACGGACCATAACCGGAGTGTTACAACACTCTGACGGCTCAACGATAAACCGTCACAGAACTGTGACGCACCCATGTTCGACCGTTAGAATAACTGCATTCTGTCAACCGGAGACAGAGTTAAAAATAGTCAAACTTACTTATAAATAAGCCTAGTTATCTAAGTTTTGACCTATCTTTATATACTTTGAGTTTATAAACTGATTCATGCATGTTTAAAAGTACTTTGAGTTATTTTAAAGTACAAGTTAACTTCATTAACTCTATAGTTTATATTAAGACCCGATTTTTACTGATGTATTGACGGAGTTTTATCATAGTTTCACATTGTTACACATTCTTTCTACCTATGGAGTCAATTTCTTTAAGTACATTGCATATATTCCGATATATGACCATTAGTTTACACTTTTGCACTATAGGAACATACTCTTGAACTTGAGGACCTTTCTACTATATATTCCTTCCAATGGATTAGGAAATTTGGTTTCAAGGCCTCCGTAATTCTCCGCGAGCCTGGGATTCCAACTAGGACGCCGAGTTGGTTGTACCATTAAAACCCAATTGTTTAGAAAACACTATCGATGTTTTCTGGTTTTGACTGTGTAACGGCCTAATACTAGACCGTCAAGCTCATCTAACGGTCCAGTATACAACTGTTACATATACTGAGTCCAAATTTATTCTTTCTAGATTCAGCCTGATCTAACGGCCCAATTATAGACCGTTACGTTGATGTAACGGCCCATTAATTGACCGTCACAGTACTTTAACCCGAGGTTTGACCCAAGGGTTGATGTTCTAAAGTTCCTAGATGGATTATTGATGGTCTAGGACTTGTCATATTGTTCAAGATACTTAATTTTTAAATTATGGAAGAAAAAGAATATACTGTTATGCTATCGAATTGTGTCCATGAGCATAACCTTGTTTTAAGTCATTCTTGATCCCTCGCATTCTTAATTGAAGCGTTCATTCATTGAATTATTGTTATCATGAACTTATTGAACATGTTGTATTACTGGCCATATTTTATTGCTTGAAACGTGAAAGTAACTTGATTTATACTTGAAGATGCGATCGAGCACTGATTGTGTTCATGGGCTCTATGCTAGTCCCCTCGACTGATTGTCGGAAATATACTATTATAAACTATGGGGTATGATGCTACTGGTGTCGCATTGTGTCAGAAGTACTTTATCTATAAATAAGTGAATATCCACGGCATGGTGAAGTGAAAATCCACGACACGTACATGACTTTCTAGCTTGTTATATGATATTCCACAGAAATTCATGAAGTACTTGCTACTAAGTGAAGAGTACATTCGTGATTAATACATGACTTTCTAGTACATTCTTGTTCATGAAAGGCCATATCATATTCTTATTATATTCTTGATAGTTCATACTTGCTCATTCTATCTTACCTGATCATCTTTGTTACTTTGGTGTAATCGCATGATTGATCGCATTCGCATGACTTTACCTTATTTCTTTAAAGCTAAAATGCTAATCACTTTAATAGTGCCTTCATGTTGATGCGAAGATACCTACTGGGCAAGTGTGCTCATTACCTATTTCCAATCTTTTTCAGGAGATGGAAGTGATTCGAATTCAGATTCGAGTTATACAAGTAGCAGGTCCGAGAGCGAATGAAAGTCTTATCAATCTGAGAGTGAAGACTTAGGAAAGTCACTATTGTTTAGATCGAGTCTTTGTAATTTTCCTTTTTCCTTGAGTCTGATAGATTAATGAGGTTTGAAAAGTTATTACATTAGAATATTTTGATTTTTAATGAAATAAAGTTGGAGTTTTAGTAATTATTGTGCAATTGCATTTTTATGTGTGATTTTCTTGCGCTCTGATCGTTCTTGCTCGCAAGAGGCTTACCATGCTGGTTGTTTACGATTCTCCGAGCTAGTCTTCCGCTGTAATAAAGGCTCGGGCGTGACAGTTAAGTTGGTATCAGAGCCTAAGTCTCAGGACTTAGGGAAAAGAGTCATGTCATAGGATAAGTTCAAGGTTTAAGGACCCCTACCTACGAACTAAGGAAGAAATTTTCTCACCTATGCGAGAATTGGGTAGAGCCCGGGAAAGGATAGTTAATTAGTTTTAAGATTAACCTCTTTCTAATTCCATGAGAATTAACAATTTGTTATTTCTCTCAGGTACTTCATTATTACAATGGCACATCGCGTAGATTGGGGTGGCATGCAACAAACGGTTGCCGGCCTTACTCAAGCGTTACAAACTATGGCCCAGGCAGGCGCTGGGCGAGGGCTGGTGACTTGCATCACAATTTTCAGAGCTTAAACCCTGCGCGTTTTTACAGTTCTTCCAACCCAGATGAGGCAGAAAACTAGATAGATGAGATGAATCGTATCTTCAATGTTATCCAATGTAAGGACCAAGAAAAAGTGCATCTTGCAACATTTCAACTCAATAAAGATGCACGCACATGGTGGAAATCAGTACCTACACCTCCGGCTGATGAACCTCATACATGGGATGGTTTTCTTACTCTATTCCGTGCTAAGTACTTTTCTGAGCATGTTAAAGAAAGAAAGGCTATGGAGTTTGCCTCTCTTCGTCAGGGAATGATGACAGTCACGGAGTATGAACTTCAATTCTCCAGGCTAGCACTCTATGCACCGCATTTAATCAGTACCGATTTATTGAAGGCTAATCAGTTTATAGACAGGATACGACCCGATTTCATTCAGCAGCTCGGGACCCAAAACATCTGTACCTATGCAGAGATGGTTCAGAGGGCATATTTATGTTAGAGGATCTTAGAGAAGGTCGAGAAATTGAAAGGAAAGGGAGAAGAGTCAAGCCGACGATCTGATCGGCATTATAAGAAGGAGAAATTCAGCATCACAGAACCTCATAAAAGCCGTGATAATAAAAAAAGATCCAGGAGCGAGAATGGTGGAAGTTCCCAGAAGAACAAGAAAGTCAAGGAGGAGAAGGAGCAAGTCATGGCGGCTTGCACATTTTGCGAGAAGTTCGGCCATTCGGCTGAAGAATGTTGGAAGCGCCTTGGTGCTTGTCTACATTGTGGAAGTAGGGAGAATCGTATGCCAGATTGCCCCCTTATGAAGGATCAATCGTCTGGTGGTGGACGTAGGAGGCAAGCTCGCCTCAATTCTATTTTAGAAGAAGAAGAAGCACCCATGAATGGTGGACTTATGGAAGGTACCCTTCAAATTTGTTCCCGTCCTGCATTTGTGCTATTTGATACTGGTGCCTCTCATTCTTTTATCTCCACTACTTTTGCAAAAATATTATCAATTGCATAATTCCCTTACCTTCAGATCTTGCTATTACTACACCTTTAGGTTCTGGAACTAAGCTTACCGAGTATTATCCTGATAGCGAGGTAATAGTAGAAGGTCACAATCTCTCCGCAAACTTAGTATGCCTTGACATGAAAGGTTATGATGCCATCTTAGGGGTAGATTGGCTTATCGATCATGATGCTGATATTAACTGCCGAAATAGGATATATCCTTTCGAAAACCTGGTCTTCCAAGATTTTCTTTCCTTGGCGTCTGTTGACGCCTAAAATAAAGATAATAATAATGGCAGCGATGAAACAATAATAATAACCCTAAAATACCTTTATTTCTGACAAAATGTCTTATTTCTGTTATCTTGTTTTCAGGAATAGAAGGAGAAAAGAAGAAAAGAAGAGACGGCCGGCTATAATAGAGAACCACTGAAACGAGACACAAGATCTCGGAAGATACTCGGGGCCATCCCCGAACGAGCAAGAAAGAAGCCCAGCCGACAAGATATGTCAGCCGATGAGTCAGCCCTCGTCAGTGCTGATGCAATCAAAGGAATTAACAAGGCCAAAGAAAGGAATGGGCCTGTTAATGTGCTATTAAGGATGGGCTTGATGCCCCTCACGCTGGGAAGCTCCTCCAAGGGAGTGCGCCGAGAAGCCCCTCCAAAGGAGGCGCGCCGGGAAGCCTTTCGAATGGGCGCGCCGGGAACTAATGATGTAGGCACGCCGAGTGCCATTGATGTGAACAGGGTCTATATAAACCCACTCCTTCGACGAAACGAAGGGGGGCGGACAGAAGAGGAGAGAAATCAGAAGAAAAAAGAAAGAAAAGGGAGATATCCAGAGGATAGCCAGAAACCAAAAGAGAAAGAGAGAGCCCGAGGAAAAGGCAATCGAAGAAGCGAAGAGACGATCTGAAAGGAAAGAAGAAGGAAAGGCTCCAGGTGGGCTGCTCCGGGGAGGGAGAGGAGTCAATGCTCCGCCCTCCCCCATGTTTTCTTTCCTTTTATTTGATGTAATCTAGCGAGTTTTCTTCTCGATTTATCAGATGTAGCCGGACAATCCCGGTTCTACTTTGTACCTCTCTGCTTCTTATATTCCCTTTCATGGTTGATGTAAGTGTGAGACGATGCAATGAAATGGAATCCTGCAATTGCAGTGATGAATATTGGGCAATCGAAGTTCTTCCCCTTTGCGTCGTGTGGATATGTCTTCTATTTGAAATGCATAATAGTTTATACAGTACCGGTTTCAGAATTCTCGTTGGTTCTCTGGAGAGGGATGAGGATAGGACCCCCACCCCCATCTAATGGGTGATTGGGCTCCATTTCCTTCTCATTTCCTGTCTCAATGGCAGATTCTCCACACATGTTCCGAGTGTTTCCCTCGAGCCCTTCATGTTGTTCAGGAACCCGAGATACCAATCTCTTGGTTCCCTGAACTGCCAGGCTTTGGTGAATGATGATTTCGATCCCTGGGTCCTCCATTCTAAGCCTTGAATGCTTAGGGCCTGGAGTTTCGGTGCTAGAAGTCCATCCATCGCCAGTTTTCGACGCCATCGGGTTCGTCCAGGGGATCAGAGACAGTCATCTCTTGATCCCCCAGACGGCTGACGGCAAACAGAGAAAGCTTCTCAGGTCCGGACGATGATCTCTCTTCTGCCTCCTGATTTGGTCTCTCGGCTCCCTTGGCATCCCTCTAGCAGAGGCATCCATGAGACCACCCCTTACACCCCAGATCCGGTCCCAATCCGAGCCAGAAAACTCAAAATTCCCAAAACAGAGTGCCGTGATCAAGCCCTGAAATCCTTAACCTTTTTACCTTCTCGGCGCGATAATTTCCCCGCCGAGAACTACGCTGCCGATAGGCCTCCCTCTTCAGCAAACCGACAAAAATCTCTTCAGGCCACTTCCACGTGAACCCCCCCAGCTCTCAGCTTCCCGGCACCACCTTCCCGGCGCGGTAATGGGCGCGCCGGGAAGCCCCTGGCCGAGACCCCCCCTTGCCTTTGGCCTCTCGGCGCCAGCCTCCCGACGCGGTGAGGAGCGCGCCGAGAGGCTCCACGCCGGGAGCCTCCCTCCTTTCTTCGTTTGCATTTGGAGCCACACCAAGACCTCCCTGTTTGGTCAAGGAACCTATGCCGAGAGCACCCCCTTTGGCCAATGGAAAGCCACGCCGAAATCCCTCCTTCGGCCAAATGAAACACAGTCAGAGGCCCACCTCTGCACCATCATTTTTAACCCTTCGATCTCCCTACACATCTGCCTAGGGGATGTTCAGAGACCATTACATGTGTCCTGAGAAGATACAGCAATAGGGAAGACTTCCCCTACAGCTCTCGTTCTGGATCCGGATTCCACTGCCACCCTGTGAACCCAAAGAGCCATGTTGTTATGTGCGTTCTGATGGGTTCCAAGGGAACACTAACCGGTGAGATAGATGGAAGCAATGTCCCCGGGCCCGGTGCCCATCCCCGTTCGGTCGTCATCCCGGCCTCCCGTGGATGATGACCTATTCTCTCTTGGCATATTCCAAGTTGAGGGGACATGCTGTCAAAATTCTCCCGGGAGGATGAAAGTCAATATTAAGCTGTCCCCGGGACTTTGCACACTGGTGGCGGGGATTCTCTGCACCTTGATCTTCCCGAATGCCCCCCTGGAGCCTGATGCTTCTATAAAGCTCAAGCCTAATCCAGTTCAACTTTGAGGCCCGGATCTATTTTTGACCCCGAAGAAACCCTTCCCCTTTTTCCTATAGTAAGCCGATAAAACCCTGGCCCTGTTCATTGGCCATTAAGAGCCCTTTTCAATATAGCCTTCCCGGCGCCAGGCTCCCGGCCCAGTGACGAGCGCGCCGAGAACCTTGGCGCCGAGAGCCTCCCTTGGTCAATAAAACCCACGCCGAGAGCCTCTTTCTCCTCTTTTTAACCAGGCCGAGAACCCCCCTGGCCATCTCCCCTTCGCGCCGAGAAGCTCTCCGGTTGGCGCGCCGGGAACCCTGGCCATTTTGCCTTCGTGCCGGGAACCTATGCACACTTGAACTGCATTGATAGCATACCCCAAATTTTATTACTGAGCCTTCAATCCAAATTAAGGTCGATCCGCGTGCGAGGGCGCAACATTGAGCGTTCGCTCACTTTCCGTCGTCCCGCATCGGGTTCATGAATAACCCCTTTAGCTCGGGAGGGCTCTGCCACTGCATGAGTTCCGCCGGCTTCTACAGGGAATATCAAACATTGCCCCATGGCAGATATGCGGTTCGGGAAGTTCAGCACTTCTCTCTTTCGGCTTTCATCCCGGCACTCCGTGGGTGATAGTCTATTTCCCCCTGGGCATAATCCAGATTAAGGGGAAATGCTGTCGAAATATCGATCGATGCTTTGAACCCCCATCATGGCCACAGCCCAGTCTGCCTGTGACTGAAATTTTCCCTTCCCCCCTAAGCCCGGTCTTTGAACCGCTGACTTAACGATATCATCTGTATCTATGGTTGATGTTATTATCTTGCCCGCCTCCCTGGCTCCGGTATGAAGTTCCATTTGCGCACATGAATATATATTTGCCTCTCGAGGCCTCCTATTTTTGGCGTTTAATCAAGGGTTGTCCTTCTTAGGAAGGGCGTAATTAACGTCATAACCTTTATGGTATGACGGACTTCTGGTCCAGACGCGATCACTCACAATCGACTGACCAAGTCAGATCGAGCGCACAATGAAATCGTCACACATGTGACTGGCACGCCAATAAATCAATAAATAAATAAATAAGATAAATAAGATAAAATCCACGTTCCCACAGCATCAAGTATAGGAAACATCCCACTATCATATCCTCTCTTCATGCTTGCAAACTTATCTCGCAAGGATGTGAAGCTTTTCTTGCTTCTGTCATTGTTGCCGAGTCCAAGGAAATCATCATAACAGACATCCCTATTGTAAATGAGTTCCTAGATATGTTTCCACCCGAATTACCCAGTTTATCACCCGAGAGGGAGGTAAACTTCACTATTGAACTCATTCCAGGAGTAGCACCTGTTTCTATAGCCCCTTACAGAATGTCCCCCACGGAACTTAAGGAACTAAAGATGGAGTTGCAAGAATTATTAGATAATGGATTCATTAGACCTAGCACATCCCCCTGGGGTGCGGTGGTTCTTTTTGTCAAAAAGAAGGATGGCTCTCTCAGGTTATGCATAGACTACCGACGACTGAATCAACTCACAATCAAAAAGAAGTATCCGTGGCCGCGTATTGATGAGCTCTTCGATCAACTTTCAGGAGCAGAGTATTTCTCCAAGATTGACCTCAGATCAGGTTATCATCAGCTTAGAATTAAAGAAGAAGACATTTATAAATCGGCTTTTCGAAGTCGTTATGGCCACTATGAATTCGTGGTAATGCCGTTCGGGTTAACAAATACCCCAGCAACATTTATGCAACTTATGAACAATGTTTTCTAGCTATATCTGGACCAGTTCATCGTTGTCTTCATTGATGACATCTTGGTATATTCCAAGACAAAGGAGGAACATGAAGAACATTTGAGGATAGCTTTGTAAACACTTAGAGAACATAAACTCTATGCCAAGCTTAACAAGTGTGAACTCTAGCTCAAGGAAGTTTCATTCCTAGGCCACATTTTTTCAAAAGAAGGTATCGTTGTGGATCCTTCTAATGTAGAAGCTGTCAGATCTGGAGCCGGCCAACCACTGTATCAGAAGTAAGGAGCTTTCAAGGTCTAGCTGGTTATTATAGAAGGTTCATTAAGGACATCTCAAAAATTTCTGTTCCTTTAACTAGACTCACAAGAAAAGAAAATCCTTTTGTCTGGTCAAAAGAATGTGAGAAGAGTTTTCAAACTCTTAAGAACCATCTTACTACAGCTCCTATTCTATCACTACCGGTGGAAGGTGGTGGATTCGAAGTATATACGGATGTGTCTGGCATTGGCTTAGGGTGCGTCCTCATGCAGAATGGAAAGGTAATATGTTATTCTTCAAGATAGTTGAAACGTCACAAGGAAAACTACCCTGTGCATGATTTGGAATTGGCTGCTGTCATTTTTGCCTTAAAAATTTGGCGTCACTATCTCTATGGAGAGAAATTCACGGTCTACTCGGACCACAAAAGTTTGAAATACTTATTCTCTCAAAAGGAGTTATATATGAGGCAGAGGAGATGGTTAGAATATCTCAAAGACTTCAATTTTGCTATTCAATATCATCCTGGCAAGGCTAATGCTGTAGCAGATGCACTCAGCAGAAAACCAATGGGAAAGCTATCAAGTCTTATGATTAGTATGACTAATCTTATTCCTCAATTTACTCAGTTGAACATAGATATTGACATGAAGGAGGAAGATTGTTTCATAGCTAATATTGAAGCTCAACCTACATTGATAGAAGATCTGGTCAAGCTACAAAATGATGATCCCGTATTACTGGAGATTAAAGCCAACATAGAACAGAGGTCGGATTTTTCTTTTTCCAATGACGGAAGATTGCTATTTAAAGGCCGAGTGTGTGTACTAGATCATGAGGATACAAAGAAACTCATTCTAGAAGAAGCACATAAATCTAAGTACACCATTCATCCAGGTGGTACAAAAATGTATCAAGATCTCAAAAGAAATTTCTAGTGGCCCAATATGAAGAGGGAAATAGCTGATTTCGTGTCTCGCTGTCTAATTAACTTGTCAACAAGTAAAGGCGGAACATTTTAGACCCGTAGATAAATTACATCCCTCAGATATTCCAGCATGGAAATGGGAAGGTATAGGAATGGATTTCATTATGGGTTTACCAAAGACTAGGGGTGGACACGACGGCATATGGGTAATCATAGACCGATTGACAAAATCTGCACATTTTATACCAATCAAAAGTCGATGGTCTGTGGATGTTTTAGCATCATTATACATAAAAGAAATTATCAAATTACATTGTGTTCCTGTCACTATTATATCTGATAGAGATCCTCGATTCACATCGCAATTCTGGAAGAGTCTACAACATTCACTAGGGACTAGATTAAACTTTAGCATGGCATTCCATCCACAAACTGATGGTCAGACTGAAAGAACAAATCAGGTGGTAGAAGATATACTCAGGGCTTGTGCTATTGATTTTGGAGGAAGTTGGCACGACCACTTGACTCTGGTAGAATTTGTATATAACAACAGTTATCAGGCCAGCATACAGATGGCACCTTTTGAAGCTTTATATGGAAAAGGCTGTAGATCACCGATATGTTGGAATGAGATAATGGAAAAGCAAATTCTAGGCGCCGACATTATCAGGGATTCTTCAGAGAAAATTAAGCTCATTCGATAAAGATTGTAGGTGGCACAAGATAGGCAAAAATCCTATGCTTATAATCGAAGGCGCGACTTGGAGTTTCAGGTAGGAGATCATGTGTATCTAAAGGTTTCTCCAAGCCGAGGTATTCGAAGATTTGGCATCAAAGGTAAGCTAACTCCAAGGTTCATTGACCCTTTTGAAATTCTAAAAAGAGTTGGTGAAGTAGCTTATCGGACTACTTTACCTCCATAATTATCCGAAGTTCATAAGGTATTTCACGTCTCGATGCTCAAGAAGTATGTACCTGATCCTTTCCATGTCATCACTTACGACAATCTGGAGATTCAGAAGGATATGACGTACGAGCAAACACTAATAAAGATTCTGGAACATGAAGTACGTCAATTAAAGAATAAAGCTATTCCTATGATCAAAATTCAATGGAAGAAATCATGGCCGTCCGAAGCAACTTGCGAAACGGAAGAAGCCATGCGGAAAAGATTTCCAGAATTATTCAACTGTAAGTACACTCTCCATATAATCCATGAATTTTGGGACCAAATTCTTCTAAGTGGGGGAGGGTGTAGTGCCCCAAAATTTATATAAATAATTTTTGGTTTATTTTATGAATTTTTTGGAATTTATTAGGAATTATAAAGCTTAAATTGATTATAAGGCCCAAGTATGTTGAATAATTAATCCAGCTTTGATAAATGAAACCCAGAAGGTTTAAGGACCAAGCCCATTAAGTTTGGTCCATATTCTAGAAGGTTATTTAGCCTATTCACGAATTTTAAGGATAAACACCCTTTTTTTAGATAATTATGTGGATAAAACAAATGAAAGAGTTTGACTTAAGTTGAAATCTGCGCACAGTGGATGTAGCGGTCTATCGTGCGACCGCCAGAGGCATGTAACGCGCCAAGCTTAGACCATTACGCTCTGTCAGTTCCGTGAATGGAAGAAAGAGCAAAAAGATTAGATTTTTGTTAGTCTATCTCTTAGGGATCGAGATGGGAGGACTAGTAAACGTGTTAACGACTCTCAGAAGTCGATCTAAGCTTTAACAAGGACTCTAGAATCGATCTAATCCACAAAACCCTAACTAGAACCTATAAATAGACCCTAGTTTTGACCTGCGCGACCCCTACATTGGCTCGCGTGGAACTAAGGTAAGGAGATAGTATTTCGGGTAAGTTATTTAGAACTTTTTATTCCTTATACATAGGACTAATCTTCCTCAAAAGTTCGTGCTAGGAGATCAACTACACAAGGAGTTTGAAGCTTCCAAAGTTGCTGGTTCGACCATAGCAACCCAGGAACCTAAACGAAAGTCTACTAAAGATCAGGAGATTAGAGCACCAAAACAAGGTAATTAGCCTAAGTGTCTTTAGAATTTTCTGTTCCCCTTAGTTTCACCTTCTTACCCTCAAAATTTCACGTCCATAGGTCAAGATATTGAGGAGTTAGAGCAACGTGAAGTTGCTGAAAAATCACAGGAAGGGAAGAACTAGGGCGTGTCTTGCACTAACAAATTGGAAGTTGAAAGCCCAGTAAAGAGGTAGGTCATCTCATGAACGGCAAGAACATCATGATAGGAGTAAAAGCTCCATGATTTTGTCTGATTTCATGCACTATAGACCATGAATTTCATGCTTTAGTAGAATCATGCATACATACATATCTTTAGCCTTAATTGAAGATAAAAGATATTCTCTTGTTAATTCACTATAACATATGCATCTAGATGGATTTTACTTCATTTTATCATGACTAGAATTGTTAATTCTTTTTAAAGCATGACTTGTTTCAAAGCATAGTCTTTTATCTTTTATGCTGTCAACAGGACTCTAACGGCCTATAGTTAGACCGTTAGAGGGACGAACCGTCTTACGATAAGCCGTCACACTCCCTGTTATATTTAACCTTCTCGGTTATCTCTGACGGACCATAACCGGAGCGTTACAACACTCTGGCGGCTCCATGATAAACCATCACAGAACTGTGACACGCCCATGTTCGACCGTTAGAATAACTGCATTCTGTCAACCCGAGACAGGGTTAAAAATAGTCAAACTTACTTATAAATAAGCCTAGTTATCTATGTTTTGACCCATCTTTATGAACTTTGAGTTTATAAACTGATTCATGCATGTTTAAAAGCACTTTGAGTTATTTTAAAGTATAAGTTAACTTCATTAACTCTATAGTTTGTATTAAGACCCGATTTTTACTGATGTATTGACGGAGTTTAATCATAGTTTCACATTGTTACACATTCTTTCTGCCTATGGAGTCAATTTCTTTAAGTACATGGCATATATTCCGGTATATGACCATTAGTTTACACTTTTGCACTATAGGAACATACTCTTGAACTTGAGGACCTCTCTATTAGATATTCCTTCCAATGGAATAGGAAATCTGGTTTCAAGGCCTCCGTAATTCTCCGCGAGCCTGGGATTCCCACTAGGACGCCGAGTTGGTTGTACCATTAAAACCTAATTTTTTAGAAAGCACTATCGATGTTTTCTGGTTTTGACTATGTAACGGCCTAATACTAGACCGTCAGGCTCATCTAATGGTCCAGTATACAACCATCACATATACTGAGTCCAAATTTATTCTTTCTGGATTCAGCCCGATCTTACGGCCCAATTATAGACCGTCACGTTGATGTAACGGCCCATTAATTAATCGTCACAGTACTTTAACCTGAGGTTTGACCCAAGGGTTGATGTTCCAAAGTTCATAGATGGATTATTGATGGTCTAGGACTTGTCATATTGTTCAAGATACTTAATTTTTAAATTATGGAACATAAGGAATGTACTGTTATGCTGTCGAATTGTTTCCATAAGCATAACCTTGTTTTAAGTCATTCTTGATCCCTCGCATTCTTAATTGAAGCGTTCATTCATTGAATTATTGTTATCATGAACTTATTGAACTTATTATATTACTGGCCATATTTTATTCCTTGAAACGTGGAAGTAACTTGATTTATACTTGAAGATGCGATCGAGCACTGATTGTGTTCATGGGCTCTATGCTAGTCCCCTCGACTGATTGTCGGAAACATACTATTATAAACCATGGGGTATGATGCTACTAGCGTCGCATTACGATGGGAGTACTTTCTCTATAAATAAGTGAATGTCCACGGAATCGTGAAGTGAAAATCCACGACATGTACATGACTTTCTAGCTTGTTACATGACATTCCATAGAAATTCATGAAGCACTTACTACTAAGTGAAGAGTACATTCTTGATTAATACATGACTTTCTAGTACATTCTTGTTCATGAAAGGCCATATCATATTCTTATTATATTCTTGATAGTTCATACTTGCTCATTCTATCTTACCTGATCATCTTTGTTACTTTGGTGTAATCGCATGATTGATCGCATTCGCATGACTTTACCTTATTTCTTTAGAGCTAAAATGCTAATCACTTTAATAGTGCCTTCATGTTGATGCGAAGATACCTACTGGGCAAGTGTGCTTATTACCTATTTCCAATCTTTTTCAAGAGATGGAAGTGATTCGAATTCGGATTCGAGTTATACAAGTAGCGGGTCTGAGAGCGAATGGAAGTCTTATCAAAATGAGAGTGAAGACTTAGGAAAGTCACTATTGTTTAGATCGAGTCTTTGTAATTTTCCTTTTTCCTTGAGTCTGATGGATTAATGAGGTTTGAAAAGTTATTGCATTAGAATATTTTGATTTTTAATGAAATAAAGTTGGAGTTTGAGTAATTATTGTGCAATTGCATTTTTATGTGTGATTATCTTGCGCTCTGATTGTTCTTGCTCGCAAGAGGCTTACCATGCCGGCTGTTCATGATTCCCCGAGCTAGTCTTCCGCTGTAATGAAGGCTCGGGGAGTGACACGGAGTCTTACGGAGGCATTGGAATATGAACACCTAGTCCGGCGGAAGGAATATCCGTCGGGGAGGTATTCTATGTCCAAGAATTAATGGCTCATGAACAGCGAAAAACTAGTGTGGCGGTAAGTCAATACTACCAGAGTGGCATGACCCTCAAACAATGACATTATGCACAATATTCTACAAGCTATAAATAGCAAAATTAAATGAATTAACCAAGCATTTGGTGAACATGTTATTCTACTAATTTTCACATGGTTATATAAGGATGATAATCAAGGAGGAATAATCATGGGAATAATAATAATAATTGATTACAATTTCATTACCCTAGTTAACAATGCGTTTTTCAACATTAATGCTCAGAGGAACATGCTGGACATTGGCGAACAACCAATCAAAAAATGCAGAAAGCAAGCACACGTTCTTGCTGTGAGAGGCCAGAAAGTGGTCAGGAGGGAGGCCGCCTTATGAAATAGATGACAGCCACTAACACTCGTCATCAAAAATGCCGTGCCACAATTTAAAAATTAACCGCACTCACTCACTTAAAAAGATTTGAATTTGAGTAAAGTGATAAGAATGGGTCGATCCTCCGGAGAAGAAATATTTTCAATTAAGCATGATGGAAAATCCTTATATTTGAAAGATCCGAATTTTGAGTGAGATTGAAAAGAAAAATAAAATTGCTTGAAAATAAAGAGAGAAATTAGAACGAGAGAGAGGAAATAGAAAAATACAATTGCCAAAAGATGAATTTAATTGCTAAGAGGAAAGATTATAATGTGTATGAAAATTCCAAAGTACAACTTGTAATGAAAGTAAAAGAAGGGAGAAGGGAAAAAAGCCAAGGAATTTGGATGAACAGCGCCGCCGTCTCCTTGCCAAGCCTTTGAGTGAACCGCCTCGCCGTGGAGATAGATGCTGCCGAGAGGACCGAAGGAATAATCTCCGCCAAAGGGATTTAGATGAAACTAGAAAAGGGAAAGATAGAGGGAGAGAGGGAGAAGAATTATAGCCTGTGTGTGCGGGAATGTATTTGTAAAGAAAGTGAACAGGGAGAGAGATGAAGAGAGAGGGCTGCGGTGGAAAAACATAGTAAAATAAGAAAAAAATAGAGAATAGGATGAAAGAAAATAACTTAAAAAGTAGAGAGATTTAAGGGTTGTGGAAGAAGAGAAAGTTGAAGAAATTGAGGAGATGAAGAAGATTGATGAAGAATGCAAATGGAGATGAGGATCAGAAGAGTGTCATTGACACTAAAAATATACCTAATTTCTTTGCTTCTGCAGGTTTGAATTTCTGATCGAGTGCTCCTGTGCCGGCAGAGAAGAAAAGAAAGAAAAGAAAAAAGAATGGCGGAAGCTGAACGAAAAGATGAGACCCAAGAAAAAGAAGAAAAGAAATGATGCTCGGGTCCAACGGACAACCGCTAAAGTAGGACCTGAGAGCCTGGAAGAATATTCGGGACCATCCCTGAAGAAGCAATCAAAAAGCTACAAATACAAGCAAAGTCGGCCCGGTAGCACAAATCACAGTGCCAAAGGTCATGTCAGCGGAAAACCCGAGTGTCTGAACCAAGGGTACAAATGGTTTCGAAATTGGCTGTTCAGTAGCCCGACGGCTGTACCAATACTTCTCATACCGATTTTATCAAGCCGCGATGAGATGAAGGATCAAGATAACTCCCGGAGCCAGCCCGAGGTGCACAGTCTGAACCACACCCAAGCAAGTGCAACGAGACAAGTTATCCGGCGTGCCCCCTTACCCGACGCGCCCTTGCCCGGCGCCCACCTTCCCGACGCGCAAAAGTTAAAGCCCCCTTATCCGGCGTGCTATTTCTGCACCAGGTGAAGTCATGCCGAGGGTTTGCTATATAAGCTGACCTTTTGCCAATAGAAGACGGAGAGGAAAGAAAAAAAAGCGTGAAGGCCAATCGTCCGAGAGCGAAGAAGCTTGGGAAAGAAGAAAGGGGTTCGGGGGAGTGAGACAAAGAGAGTCCCTTTGTTCGCAGTTCATCCCTACTGTCTGCCAGGAGTAGCCCGACGCCAGAGAGGAAACACCCCCCCTTTCTCCGATACTCTGTTTCTGCTGTCACCAACCAAGGTGGGTGGCGGAGCTTCACCTGTGCTCCCTCTTTCTCTCCTCTCGGAAAACCTCTCCATGTATGATTCTGTAATGTTCCGGGTAATAATATGAGCCCGACGATGTTTCATCCCCTCTCGTTTTCATCTATTCCTCTCATCTTTGGTTAGAGCATCGGTTGTGCAATGTAAGGCATATGTAATGAGCCATTCGTGCATCAGATGATATAATGCTTGAATGAAATCATTGATGCGTATTGGGATCATATGTTTTACATTTGATTGCGCTCCCTTCCCTATAGTCTATGTGTGATTATCTGATTCTCTGACATCGAATACGCGCTAGTGTTTCTCAGGGAAAAATTAATGTCATCACCCCTCTCCCCGCGGTTGTTTTTCGATGATATGCTTATATCAAGTTCCCACCATCTTGGTTGAGGGTTTTATTACCAGAGGGATATACATCTCTGACTCCCTGGTTAAACCCCGGGACCGACCCTTCATTGTCCCCTTCTGTTCCTAGTCATGGGCCGAGGAGAATAGGGTCGCTCCCATAATTCGAGCGCATCGTTCCTTGGTATCATCGCCCTCCTGCTTGCTATACCGACAATTTAATGGGTTGTCTCTCTCAATTGTCGAAGCCCTCATTCCAATCTGCTAACTCCCATGCAAACATGCTAACTGGTTAACTAGCTAGCTCATCTTTATGCATAGATAATCGTAGTTGTTCCCTTCGGCTGAATGCATTCTGTACACGCATTGCATGTGACTATTTTCTCGGGGAGACGAACGAACGAGGAGAGGAAATATTCCCCATCAATGTCTCTTAATCAGCATAGGGTCAAAGGGTTATGCCCACTCATGGCATGAACCCCTATGGACCGCCAGAAGGTGAACATCAACAGGGCTTACGGCCCAACATTAAATCCACTGCCCTTAAAGGGACTAGTGGTGACCATGGGTTGTGTGCCCCTCGTAAGCTAGCCCTCGGGGTTTTCTCCCTCATTGGTCATCCCTTCCAATCACGTTTTGGCCCATGGAATATTGGTGCCCCTCGTAGGCTAGCCCTCGGTGTCTTCCATCCATTCGGGTCTTCCAGCTGCCGTTGTGCCACCCGGTATTAAGGAGCTTGCTCCAGTTATGTGGGTATGCCTCCGCTTTCCCCCTGCATTCCTCTAGAGATGGGGAGATGCTGCCAAAATTTTGCCAGATTTGGTTGATTAATTACCCTCATAATTCAGACTTACATGCTTTCAAAATAATAAACTTTCATGCTTGAGTATGAACCTCGCACGAGTCTCAACCCTGTCTCAAGGGCACCCTGGACTTCAATTCACTCATCAATCAACTAAATGCATCTTAATAAACTAAATAAACTCAAAAATACCTCAAAAATCAACTTACCCGGCGCGATCCTAATCCGGCGAGCCCTAATATGGTGCGGTACCCCCCGTGCCGGAATAGCCTGTTAGATACGGTGGCGCTCAGAAATGGATCCAGTGGGGGGGTAAATGGATCTTTCAATAAAATACACCCAATTAAAAGTAATTGCGGAATAAAACTTTTAACATCACTCAGTATTCAAATGAGACAGCACAACTACTCTCTTCTCACAACCGTGAGCTGAGACACTCAGGCTTGCATATGAAATATAATTCCACTAAGCTTAAGAACATAATCTTCACAAACATATAAAATTCTCAATGTATCACTAGGGCGAACTGCAAGCAATCAAGCACACACAACTTGTGAAGGGGAGATAGATGATATGGAGGAGTGCAAGGAGCAAACCACGATGGACAAGATATTTTTAGGTGGTTCGGCCAGACCCACAGTCTACCTACGTCCACCCCTCACTCCAAACCGGAGTGAGGCTTCCCTTGTAAAAGCAAGAACTGCAGACTCAGTCTGCAACAGACGCTGCCTAACAGCTTGACAAACCGAGGGAGACAAATCCCTCAAAGCAAGCTCTACAACCCACAGAAGCTTGGCACCTGGACTTGCTACCCACAAGACCAGAATCGGAGATGAATCTCCCTTCCTCCAAACCGGAGGGAAACCGCTAGTGACACCCTGTCACAAGCAAACCAGAGGTCGCAGACCTCTCTTCCTCCACACTAGAGAGGACCCACAAGTGACACCCAACCACTTGTCAACCTGAGACGTAGTCTCCCTTCCTCTGAAACCCAGATGGAAACCACGAGTGACACCCAGTCACTCGCAAACCAAAGAACAATTCTCCCTTCTCCTGAGTCCACAGGAGGAACCCAAACCCACAATAGAGTATCAGAAAGTACTAAGAAAATGGAAAGAACAAGCGAAAACAAAAAGAGTAACAAAAACAAATGTAGCTCCGTAAGAGCAACTTGGCTTTGATCTGATCTAAAGGGTAATACAACTCTAATCTTCAGGGAAGGCTCTCTCTTCTTTTCTCAGTATGCTCTCTCGCTCTCCGGGCGACTCCTTCTTCTTTTTCTTCTTCTGCTGGCTCTCGTGCTCTTCTCTCTGACTGCACACCCAATCTTCTATTCTCTTATTTTTCTACTTCTATCTCTTTTTCTTCATTTTTTTTCTCTCTTCACACTATCTGATAGCAGAAGAAGGCTTTTATATAAAGCTTCAGTCTGGGACCCAGGAGCTCACGCCCCAGGCGTGTGGAGGGAACATTCCCGCCAAGAAGCTTCAGGAATGTATTAGCTGTTGCATCCCTATGGTTTTGATGCTGTCTCACACTATAAATCAATCTTCTATCTCTAGACTTATGCTGGTTCATCACCTAAGTGAGTACAGTTCATATGTTGTTTCATTATTTCATCTATCTACACTGTTTGGTAAATATGGACAGTAGTGGGTCGACTCATCAGCAAGGGTGGGTCGACGCATCAGAACATTGATAGCTTGGGTACCAAAGTCTATACACCAGCTTGATCTGTTAAGTCTGTACATTGGCCTATCTTCTTCTAGTCTGTACATCGGGCACCTTCTAACTGAAGTCTATACACTGGTCTTAATATTCTAAGTCTGTACACTGCCCGACCAGTTAAGTATGCACATTGCCAAAGTCAGTAGAGTTCAACTCTATACACTGGATTGTCAAGCTTCATGTCTATACACTGGTTTGTCTATACTTCAACTCTATACATCCGATTGCTATTGCAGTGTTCACCAAGTCTATACATAGCCTTCATACCTTCAACTCCATACACTGCTACAGGAACCAAGTCCATACACTCTCCTGTTCAAATCCTTCAAACTCTGTACATCGGTTTTGCTTCTCCAAGTCTATACACTGAACCTTGTTTTACCAAGTGTGTACACTCCACATCTTTGCCTACGCTTGGCCAAGTCTATACACTCTTACATTTCCCTACGCTTTCTTGGCCAAGTCTATACATCGCTAAGTGTGTACATTGCATTCTGCTCAAACGATCAAAGCTCAAAGTCTGTACAGCGTGAAGTCTATACCTTAGCTCAGGGGCTTCAAGTCTATACATTGAACTGCTCTTCAAAGTCTGTACAGCGTCCGTCTCAGCCAGCGTCTTATGCTGCGTCTTAGGCAAGTCTGTACATCGGCCTCATTCACTCAAGTCCATACATCCACAGTGGTTCATCAAGTCTATACATTCACAGTGGTTCTTCCATGTCTGTACAATGCTGAAGCCTTCACAAGTCCATACACTGCTTGAGCTTCACCAAGTCTGTACATCGCTTCAAGCGATTCAAGTCTATACAGTCTGCCTTTACATTCAGAGTCTGTACATCGGTCCTACAGCCGATCGTCTCATTCAAAACTTTGCAAGTCTGTACAGCCGAGCATCTCATGCATCATCTCACTCTAGCACAGTCTATACACTGGCTCAAGCTTGTCAAAGTCTGTACATCACCGTTGGGCATCAAGTCAATACAATGTTCACCGTCTTATTAAGAGTCTTACACTATCAAGTCTGTACATTGCGAACAGTGCATCTCTTCCTCAAAGTCTGAACACTGGTCTCTTGTTTCAAGTCTACACATTGGGTTGTCCGACCACAACTCTATACATTCTGTTGTTATAACTTGAGCCTTCAGTGCTCACAGCACACACGTTACAAGTTTGTACATTGGTTAGGCTTCGTGAAGTCTACACAGTGGCTGAGCAATGTAAAGACTACACAATGGCAAGGCTAGTTCATGCATTGTTCATCACATGTCTATACACTGCCATTCATGCGCTTTATTCATTATGTCTATACACTGCCATTCATGCGCTTTATTCATTATGTCTATACACTGCCATTCATGCGCTTGTTCATAAGTCTATACACTGCCTTCACATGAGCTTTATTCATTAAGTCTATACACTCTCTCACGTTGTGCACACATACTCAGTTGATGTTTCTGAAGTATATACACTTGTCTAAATAGCCTGAACTGACTAAGTATATACATTCCATCTGTCTCTGTCTGCAGGCGATTCAGGCTGATGATTGGGCACGTGATCCGAGGTTGGCACCTGGCACGTGATCCAAGACACCAGGAACATGACACATGGATGGCAACCTAGTCAGGATGCTACCATGTGGTCGAAATTCAAATGATCTGGCAAAAAGTTCATGGGCGGGAACCTGGCAGCCACACGCCCAATATCTGCTATAAATATGAAGCTTCATCTTTCAGTAGAAGTTTGATCGTTAAAAGAAAAAGCAGAAGGCATATGTGTGAGGCTGCACGATCCAGAAAGGGAAAAAGAGCAAAGAGTTCCATAGTGTCCAGATCCGAGAGGAGTATGTTCGAGAGAGAGAGAGCAGTGTCTGTGGTTTGATGAATTGGTTCCTTTGAAGCTACATTTGTATTGGTTTCTGAACCGACTTCTTCTTCATTTGTCTTTGTTCCTATTTTGTTTTCTTTTCATTTTGTTCATCCTTCTGATTCACATTGGTTCCCCTCCGGTGTGTGGAGGAAGGGAGTATTACTCCAGTTTCCCTCTGGGTTGCAGAGGAAGAGAGATCGGTGATCTCTGGTGTTGCTAGTGACAGGTTGTCATTAGCAGGTTCCCTCCGGTGTGTGGAGGAAGGGAGAGGTGTCTCCGGTTCTGTTCTAGCTGGTAGCTGGAACAGGTATCAAGTTCTGTGGGTAGCTGGACTGGTCCGCCTAAACCCTTCGTCCCCCACTCCGTAAACAAAAAAAAAGGTATTTTGTGAAGGGTTTACCCGGACCAAACCCAGCCCTCAACTTGGTCCGGGTAAACCCCTTCCACCCCTTCATCTTCCACTATAAAACCCCCCATTTGGAAGCCCAAAGGATAACAAGAGCAAGCATCAAGCATCAATGCAAGGAGCTCAACCACGGACTACAAAGGAGCGCTAAGGAGATTTGTGTGTGTGTTTGCTAGGCTTACGCCGAGGGCATGTCACATGATCATCCCTCATACGGCATCTAGCCCAAACACCCACCTCCGAAAAGGCGGCCCCCTATTGTGATGAATGTATGTCGTCTCGATAATCATGCACGACCCCAGATCTTGCTTGGTGAAAGCACTCTGCCTAGGTCCTGCCTCGATAGTCATGCACGACCCTGATGTCGCTTGACAAAAGCACCCTGTTCGACCCTAGATTGGGGTTCGCTGTAACGCCCGACAATTTTGAAGGCTAGACAGAAATAAGGTAATATCAATATACATATATTTACGGTTCATAAAGAAAAATAACCTATACATGATGATATCTACATATTCTTATGAATAGTTAATGATGTTGAATAAATAAGAATTTGGGTATATTGTTCCTACAATAAATAAAAGGCTAGTTAAAATTACCTTTTTGGAATGGAAGTAAATATTTTACCTAGGATCGAACCTGTCTCTGATACCCAAGACATTGATTAAGAAGGAAATAAAAGTGAAGGAAATTATAATAAATGAAACCCCTATATGACCTTAATATATATTGTGACCAGCCACATCAAATTATTGAAATCTAAAACACTAATGGTAAACCTGATAGTCGTAAGGACCTTGCATATGAACTTTGCCAGGAGGCCTTTTATATGTATATACTTGTAAACCACCAATAGATATAGGTCATGCATATGAGGTTAGTAACTGACAAAGGGGTTTAGTATGAAAACATACATGGGTACATAATGGGTCTCTAGAAGTATATAAACCTATATATATATATATATATAATGGGCCATATGGAATGGCAAGGATATGTAATTATAGAATACATGAGCCTTGGCCCATAATCACCCACACATATATCTTATGTAAAGGAGCCTTAACAAGATAACCCATTATATGCCACCCATATACACATCAAAACCATATGACAAATGAGCCAAAAACAAATAGCGCCTCCTATCAGGTCGCCATTTAATTAAAGACCGTTCAAGTGGGTGCTAATTTATAAATTGATGCCTCTATATTAGGCGCTAGTTATAGAAATGACGCCCCTTTAAATGGGCGCCATTTTCATACGTTAATAGGGTAAGAGAGGATAATAGTAAATAACGCCCCCTTGACAGGCGCTATATTATAAATTAAAGACCCCGTACACAGGCGTCATTTATTGAAATACCGCCCCAACCTTAGGCGTCATTTACAAACTGGCCGTTAGTGTTGGGTTCGAACAGGGATGTTATCTGGATAAGTTTTGATTAGGGAAAAGATCAATACGTGGGGTGTCTAAGTTTAATAGGATTCTAAATAGGATATCCTAATTCTAATCAAACTCCTAGAACCCATTAGGATTCCTTCTCCTATAAATATCAACTCCTTCCATCGAACTCGCGTTAACGCTAATTTCCAAAGGCATCCTACTACTTCTTCCTCCGAAAGCTACTCCTCTGTTGTGGAGAACGTGAAGAACGCGGAAGTTCTTCATCTTCTTCTTCCTTTTCCTCTTGCTGCCGCTACCGTGAAGGAGGACCTCCGATTCTTTCTTTTGAAGGGAGGAAGTCTTCTTCTTCACGAAGGAGCTGCTCTTGTTATATTCATCCTACCGTGGAAGAATCTTCAGACTGGGGACGAGTCTACCGTTCCTCCCTGCAGCCTCTTTCTTAGAAGGTGTTGCGGATGCTTTGCTAAAGAGCTACTCTTCATCATCTTCTTCCTCCTCATACTGTCGTTATCGTCCTACAAAGAAAAAGAACAAAGTATTGTTAAAAGGGTTTTCTTCTGCATCCTCTTCATCATGTCATGGGCGTGGAAGAACTTCATCTTCAACTTCTTCCTTTTCTCCTACCGCGTTGCTTTTCTTCTACTGCTGGGAGCTAGAGGAAGCAAGCCAGCTATCCTATTGATTCTGGTTTTCTTGAAGCAAAATAGAGTATCGTTCTTCATCGTCTATCAACCTGGATCACCCAATCAAGTAGGTGTTCTCAAGTAACGAAGCCCAAACATGAAAAATTAAGACATACCATGCATATAGTCCATAGCTTGACGATTTCTCGGGTTTTCGTTTTGTTTTGATAAATTTCAGAAATAGCGACCTAGTCTAGGGCGCTATTTGATTTAATGACTGCGTAAACAGTCATCAGTTCGTTGGTTAATTAATAATTACACAATGTTCAAAATTTTAATAACTGAGAACCCTTACATATAAACTAATGCATGATCATACTGACAAATTCCAGCTATTTTTTCTCTATCTGTACATGTCTCTAGATTTTTGATTGGACATACTCCAAAAACCATGTGTCTATGATTGTACTTGCCCGATGCAAATCATAGGTAAATAACGACCGCTTCTGGGTCGTTAATTGAATGAACGCCCCTATACATGGGCGCCAATTAGTGATAAATGGTGAAATTTTGAAATGATTATAATATTGCAATTCACGACATATACCCTGCCATTGATTTGAGATATGATGCCCCTAACTAGGGCGCTAATTATTGAATTGAAGCCTTAAGATAAGTTGTCATTTACATAATATTTGAAAATTGAGAAATTTTACAGATTTTAATATATATAGAACTTGGATGTAACGACTGAGTGTATAGTCATTATATTATGAACCGACGACCCTGACAAGGGCGATATTTACAACAATGAAGGCTTGACACAAGGCGCTATTTTTCCTAGTTTCTGTGTTTCGAGGATTTACTGTAACCCATTTCAGTGGGTTATATTTATATATGTATATCTCTATAGGCACTATATTCCAGTCCGTGAATATAGTCTCATGTTTCATGTTGTTTTATCGATTACCCACTATTTCTCGGTGATAGATGAATCATCCATGGGACATTCCGTTCCTTCAGACTGGTGATTTTATCATTGAGACCTCCGTAAGACTCTGCTAGCCTTGGATTCCCTCAAGGCAGTCGAGCGGGTTGTACCATTAAAACCTATGACAATACTTGATTGCCATGTCACTCTAAAGAAACATGGTATACCGGCCCTCATGACATTGTAAGTGGATGTCATGAGAATATTCTTAATTTTATGGAAATGGGAAACCATGCCATTAATGTTTCTTAAAGAATTATGTGCCATACTTATGGACACTAATTCTATCTACCTTATCATGTACAAAGAACAAGCGACGCTATATAAGTGCTTATTCTTGATATCATGATCTCCACCTAGTTTATCGACATGTCATGGTTTCTATGCTTCGCGTAGATTTTTATCGCAGGTCTGTCCTTGCTCAAGGGCCTTGCCCTTGAATTCCATGGAAATCTTACCTTATCATTCTATTAAAGCTTATTCTTGGAACTCCTTATTGGCTATGAACTATCGTGGATGTCTAGATCTATCTTTAAATGCTGTGCATATATGGCCTGATCTTGTCCTGGGAGGAGCATCCGAAAGTACTAGTGCCTATGGTAGTTTTTAATAATCGCGGTGTCTGGCATTGCACCAAAGTGCATGACTCGTTGGATCTTTGACATTCCACACTCTCTCTTTCTCTCGTGACTTGCGTGCGTGACTTGACTTGTGTGACTTTACTAGCGTGGCCTGAAACGGGCAAAATACTTACGTGAAATAGCCAATAATCTATAAATTCTCTTATGAATATCTCTTGATCGCTTGGAAGTTTTACATACTGTCATTAATCTTCTACTAGTTTTGTTTCACTTACTCGGTTAAATCTACATGCATAGTCTTACTTGTATTTACATGTGAAGATGTAATTATTTTAACCAATTACTTGTTCTTGAGATATAATTCTTACTGAGCGTTCGCTCACCCAATTTATTCCAACTTTTTTCAGGTAATCAGGTGGCTAGCGAGACCGAGACTCACACGGGAGGGACAAGTGTGCAAGCGAGCTCTGGAAATTAGTGAACCTAAGTCTTTTATCTTTCTTGAGTCTAGCATGATGTCTCTTATTTAGTTATCTTGTCTAAGTCTACTAGGGCGTCATCTCCTCTTCTTTCATTGTGATGTAGTTGAGTCTTCAAGTTTTGGAATTGAAATTGTAAGAGACTTATATTTGAAATAATTTTTTTATTGTTGTTCCAAATTATTTGGTCTCATGCCATTGCTCTTGATCGTTCACGACTGTTTAATTGTCACGTTCCGAGCAAACGACACGTTCCACTGCTATCGGTTCGGAGCGTGACAGAGGTGGTATCAGAGCTTCGGCTTTCATTAGGTTCCAATGATAGGTCAAGTATCTTTGTCAGTCATATCAGAGCTTCGGCTTTCACATCCTCAAGTTATTAGGTTCCAATGATAGGTCAAGTATCTTTGTCAGTCATATCAGAGCTTCGGCTTCCATGTCCTCAAGTTATTAGATTCTAATGATAGGTCAAGTATCCCTGTCAGTCATATCAGAGCTTCGGCTTTCAAATCCTTAGGGCATTAAGTTCAAGAGATAGGTTGAGTCATCCTTGTCGGTCATCCTATAGGAGTTCCGTGAGAATTGGGTAGAGCTTGGGGTTTAAGTTATAAAAGAAAGATAAAATACTTAAGTTTCATTAGTATTAATTCTTGAGTCAATAAACTATCTCCCCACTCATCTTTGCAGGAACCTAGATAAAATGGAAGCGTCTAGGCCGAGCTTTGTTCCTGAGATGGTCTTAGTAGATGTTCATGCTTATGTGGACCTTGTCCGAAGAGTCCAAGAGTTAGAGAAGATGATAGAAGAAAAAGAAAGAATAGAAGGAAAGGAGCAAGTCAATAATTCTGGAAAGTTCACCACTACCAATGTCACGCCCCGAGCGCGGAAGATACTCGGATATGCGCGACGAGTTTATATCAATCATGTCAATCAGAGTAGTAGTGTATTCGACACCAAAACAGAGATGCGCAAAATAGAAAGATAACCCAATCCTTTATTTCATAATGGATAGACTATTACAAATCCAATACTCTATTCAATTAAAAAGGTAAAGTACATAGTGGACTCAAGAAAATAGGAAAAAGACTAGATGACACTTGGAAAAGCTCTAGCCCTTTCACTCTTGACCATTCCCATCCGAATGACTTCCCTCGTCGTCGGAATTACCTGAAAAGTAAGGGACAAACACGGAGTGAGCGAACGCTCAGTAGGAAATTATATCTCAAGAACTAGCAAGGGGTTTAAGTAATTACATTTTTCATGAATGTACTATAGCTATGCATGCTCGCATAAAACGACAAGATAGAGAGAGAATTTATCAATAAGACAGCAAGATGAACTAGTCACGAGCTTTCAAGAAAAGATAACAAGATATTCAAGCAAGTACTTTTTAGCAAGTCATGTCAAGAACTTTGGCTATCATGTATCAAGCAAGCAAGTAATTACCCTTTCTCGGGTCACGCAATTCATGTCAAGTCAAGTACGAGTCAAGTACAAGATTTGTGTGGAATGTCCAATCAAGCTAGTCATGCACTCGGTATAATGCCAGATACCTTATCATTCAACTCCCATGGGCACAACTACTTTCGGGTGCTCCTCCCAGGACCAGATCGGGCCCTATATGCGCAGGCATTTATCATGTATATTTGACATCCACTCTTGTATATATATATATAGCCAATAGGGAATTTCAACAATTTAAGCTTGTAGACACGTAGGATAACTTTGAGAGAATGGAGTCCAAAAATACGACATTGGACATAGATAGGCGATAACAACGGTACAATCACGATGAATGATGAAACTAGGTGGAATTAGGTTCCCTTAACTCGGGTACCAGGACAAACAAGTATGGACATTCTTTATATAGAATTGAGGTCCACATGAACAGTACATCAAAGGCAAGATACCCTCATTCTTATTATAGAATTGAGGTCCACAAGAACATCAACAAATGGCATGATATCATCATCCCGTTAAGAATTCTCATGATATACTCTTTGCATATCATAAGGGCCGGTATACCATGTTTCTTTAGAGTGACATGGCATTCAATAGTGTAATGGGTTTTTAGGGTACAATCAGCTCAGTCGACCTTGAGGGAATCCAAGGTTCGAGGAGTCTTACGGAGGTCTCTATGACTAACTCGCTAGTCTAAAGGAACGGAATGTCCAATGGAGAGCTTGTATGTCAATGAGAGTTGAGGGTGATCGATAAAACATCATGAAACGTGGGACTATACTCACGGAGTGGAGTAATAGTGCCTACATATATATATATACATATAGTGAAACCCTCGGATAACAGCAATCAAAAAAATCAGTAATGCAGAAAGTAGCGACTCTGGTAAAGTCATTTTTCGTAAAATTAACGCCTTAATCAGGGGCGTTTATATTAAATTTGACGACATATAAAGAGGTCGTCCTTTCCAATATTGCTATTTTACAGGATATTAAAAATCTGTAATTTTGTTGAAAACGCGCCTTGGGTAGGGGCGTTACCAGGAAAAAGGCGCCCTAGTCCGGGGCGTTAGTTAAACAAGAGACGACCTGGTCAAGGTCGTGAATTCACAATTTTACAAATTTCGAGGTAACGAATATTTCCGGAACATGGTATATAGTCAGGACCAGAAAAATAGCAGGATTACAAGAAATTGACCGTGCATTAATTTAGGATCATGTTTGCATTGATAATTACTTTTTAAACATGCTATTTATAAATTAACAGGAATTAACGTCCATGTGCAGGGCGTCAAATCTGGAATTGACAACCTGGGCATGGTCGTGTCTTTTAAATTAACGCCCTTGTTAGGGTCGTTTCTTTCAAACATTCCGTAGAAAATAACCAGAACGCATGAAAAACTATATGCATGAACTTCCAATGATAATTATCTATAGTTATATGGTAGTTTGGGCTACGTTCCATGAGAAAATCCTACCTTGATGATGATAAACTGATGATCTGAAGATGAACCGTATATGCTCTGCTTGTGGCTTCTAACAGTAATAAGGTCAGGAGAAGGGCTTTACGAAGGAAGAGTTTCTTCATTTTGTCAATTTGCTGTAGATCCTACAGAAAAAGAAGAAACCGATATTAGTTTCTTCACCTTACCTATCCAGAGGAGAAAGAAGAACATTACCTTTGTTCTTTCACAGGAGCTTCTCAACCTGTATAGAAGAAAAAGATGAAGAATCGTTATTCTTCATGAGTTGATCGAATGCAACATAGGAAAGAAGGAAGAAGAAGAACCGCTATTCTTCACGTACCGTAGCAGCAGCAGATCGACCAAATAGCTTTAGGGTTCGATCGGCAAGGGTTTTTATAGGATCCTTAGAATCCTAATAGGGTTAGTGTTTGATTGGAAGTAATACTTCCATATTAGAGTTATTACTACATTCGAACTCTTTCTCATAGTTATCAACTTACCCTGGATAGACTCCTGGGTCGAACGAAACTCGAACTGAATTAACGACCTAGGTAACGGCGTCGAATTTAAATTGACGCCTTGGCATGTGTCGTTTCTTGTTAAACCGCGTCTATATCAAGGGTGTTACCCTTTTTATTGTATTTTTATTACTCTTACTTATTTTGGTCGCCTGAGATTTGACGCCATGACGCGTGGGCGTCACTTCTTAAAACACGCCTTGATCAAGGGCGCTTATTCGTAAAGTCGCGCCTTTTCCTGAGGCGTTATTTTTATCAGGGTTTAATTCTTTTTATTCCAAGCTCTTTCATTTATTTATTAAATCTTTGAATCTATTTTGATTTATTTATTCCTTTTTATTTTATCAGGGTTGCTACACCCTCCCCCACTTAAAAAGAATTTGGTCCCCAAATTCCATAGCATATATATTCACATATGGAGAGTGTAGAGTATATACCTTCTAAAAAGTCTGGAAATTGTTTCCGCATAGATTCCTCGGTCTCCCATGTAGCTTCTTGTTCTGAATTCTTATTCCATTGTACTTTTAGCATGGGAATAACCTTATTTCTTAGGACACGTACTTCTCGATCTAAGATCTTCATAGGCTTCTGTTTATACGTGAAATCTTTCTGGATCACTAGGTCTCTATATTCAATAATATGTGATGGGTCATGCACATACTTCTTCAACATAGATATGTGGAACACATCATGTACTTCGGACAGTTGAGGTGGCAATGCGATGCGATAAACAACCTCGCCAACTCTTTCTAGTATCTCAAAAGGTCCGATAAATCTCGGTGTAAGCTTGCCTTTAACACCAAATCTTCGTATTACACGTCCAGGCGATATCTTGAGAAATACATGATCTCCAATTTGGAATTCGAGATCTCTTCTTTTTGTGTTGGCATAAGCCTTTTGCCTTGTCTGAGCTACTTGCAATCTTTCCCTGATTACTCGTATCTTCTCAGTTGTATCCCTTACCATGTCTGGACCTAACAGTTGTTTCTCTCCAACTTCATTCCAGCACAAGGGTGATCGGCAACTCCTTCCGTATAAAACTTCGAAAGGTACCATTTGTATACTAGCTTGGTAGCTATTATTGTATGTAAATTCGACCAGAGACAAGTGATCATGCCAGTTTCCATAAAAAATCAGTGATGCATGCTCTAAGCATATCTTCAACTACTTGATTTGTTCTCTCGGTCTGACCATCCGTTTGAGGATGAAAGGCTGTACTAAAATTAAGTCTCGTCCCCAACGAATGTTGTAGTCCTTTCTAAAAATGAGAAGTAAATCGGGGATCTCGGTCAGACACGATTGAAACAGGAATACCATGTAATCTGACTATTTCCTTGATGTATAGTGCAGCTAGGACATCAACTGACCATCGACTCTTGATTGGCAAGAAATGCGCGGATTTGGTCACTCGGTCAATGATAACCCATATTCCATCATGTCCTCTTTTTGATTTAGATAAACCCATGATGAAATCCATACCAATATCCTCCCACTTCCATTTAGGGATATCTAGAGGATGTAGCTTTCCAGCAGGCTTTTGGTGTTCCGCCTTGACTTGTTGGCATGTGAGACAGCGTGATACATAGTCCGCTATTTCTCTTTTCATGTTGGGCCACCAAAAATTTCTTTTCACATCTTGGTACGTCTTGGTAGATCCAGGATGAATCGTATATCTTGATTTGTGAGCTTCATCTAAGATCTTCTTTTTCAATTCTGGGCAGTCCGGTATACAAGTTCTATTCTTGAACATTAATCTTCCATCAGAAGCTAATTGGAAATCCGATTGTCCTTCTAATCTGCCCTTGATTTCTACTAATGTAGGATCATCATTCTGAAGTGCTTGTATTGCAGACAATAAATCTGACTGTATGCTTACATGAGATAATGTGACACATCTAGGGTCCGTGTCCATGCTTATATTGAGTTCAGAGAATTGTTCTAGCAATTTCCATTCTTGAATCAGACAATTGGCTAATAGTGCTCTCGGCTTTCGACTAAGGGCATCTGCTACATGATTACCCTTTCCGGGATGATATTGTATATTGAAGTCGAAGTCCTTGAGATATTCCAGCCATCGTCTTTGCCTCATATTTAGTTCCTTCTGTGAGAAAAGATATTTGAGACTCTTGTGATCGGAGTATACAGTAAACTGTACTCCATAAAGATAATGTCTCCATATTTTTAGTGCAAATACTACCGCGGCCAATTCTACGTCATGGACGGGGTAGTTCTCTTCATGCTTCTTTAATTGACGAGAAGAGTAGGCTATAACCTTCCCTTGTTGCATTAGAACACACCCGAGGGCAATGCCAGAAGCATCAGTGTATACCTCGAACTTTTCTCCTTCAATTGGCAATGCTAAGATAGGAGCTGTAGTAAGATGATCCTTGAGAGTTTGGAAGCTTCTCTCACATTCCTCATCCCATTCATAACGGATCTCCTTGTGAGGTAACCTTGTAAGTGGCACGACGATTTTAGAGAAATCCTTGATGAATCGCCTGTAATAGCCGGCAAGACCTAAGAAACTTCGGATCTCGCTAGCATTGGTCGGTCTTTCCCAGTTCCTTACAGCTTCAACCTTTGATGGGTCTACAGACAAGCCATCCTTTGATATAACATGTCCGAGAAAAGTCACTTCTTCAAGCCAGAATTCACACTTGCTAAGTTTTGCATATAATTGATTTGTCCTCAATATTTGCAATGCAATCCTCAAATGTTCCTCATGCTCTTCCTTGGTCTTGGAATAAATCAATATATCATCAATAAAGACTACCACAAATTGATCCAAATAAGGCCTGTATATGCTATTCATTAACTGCATAAAGGCAGCAGGGGCATTTGTTAGTCCGAAGGGCATAACAATGAATTCATAATGGCCATACCTGCTTCTAAATACGGTTTTATGAATGTCATCATCTTTGATCCTTAACTGATGATATCCCGACCTGAGATCAATTTTGGAGAAATACTTGGATCCAGATATTTGATCAAATAATTCATCGATTCTCGGCAGTGGATACTTGTTCTTGATAGTGAGATGATTCAACTGTCGATAGTCGATGCATAGCCTCATGGATCCATCTTTCTTCTTCACAAATAACACAGGCGCTCCCCACGGGGAAGTACTTGGTCTAATGAATCCTTTCTTAATGAGTTCCATCAATTGCTCCTTTAATTCCTTGAGTTCAGCAGGTGACATCCTATAAGGTGCCTTTGAAATCGGACCAGCACCAGGGACTAAGTCGATGGTGAAGGCCACTTCTCTTTGCGGGGGTAATCCCGGCAAATCTTCCGGAAATACGTCCGGAAATTCTTGTACCACTGGGGTGTCTTCTAGCTTAGCTTCCTTAGCTTCTTTAACTGTGACAAAGGCAAGGAAAGATGTACATCCTCTCCTGATGAGCTTGCTAGCTCGGAGAGCTGAAATAAGAGGGGATTTGCTCCGACTCTTGGGGCTAGTAAATATTAGTTCTGGAAATTCCTTGAATGTAACCTTACTATTGCGGCAATCAACCGTTGCCTGATACTTGGATAACCAATCAGCCCCTAGTATAACATCATACTCTTTCAGATCTAAACATATAAGATCAATAGGGAGATTTTGACCATGAATCAATACCTCGCAGTTTTGGTAATGATGTGTAATATCAGTCTCATCATCCACAGGAGTAGACAAAACTAACTTTATCCATTCCGGTTCTAGGGGTAATGGGTCAGCAAACTTTTTAGAAACAATAGAATGCGATGCACCAGTATCAATTAAGACATGCATTCCTGGAACAAACTTTCAATGTACCTTCCACTAAGCCGCCTCCTTCTACTTGCTCGATCTCCTTGATTGTATGAAGACGAGCATTCTTTGTTACTGGGCGTTTCCCGTCACCGGCTTGATCGTTAAGTAATGGGCAATCGGGAATCCGATGCTCACGACTCCCACAACGGAGACATGCTCCTAGTTTCCTCCAGCATTCTTCTGCTCTATGGCCCGCCTTATCACACTGCTTGCACACTATTTTTGAAGGGGTAGTTGTCACGCCCCGAGCGCGGAAGATACCCGGAGACGCGTGACGAGTTTATATCAATCATGTCAATCAGAGTGGTCGTGTATTCGACACAAAGACAGAGATGCGCAAAAGTAAAGATAACCCAATCGTTTATTTCATAATGGATAGACTATTACAAATCTAATACTCTGGTTAATAAAAAGAAAAGTACATAGTTGACTCAAGAAAATAGGAAAAAGACTAGATGACACTTGAGCAGCTCTATCACTTTCACTCTTGACCATTCCCATCCGATTGACTTCCATCGTCGTCGGACTTACCTGAAAAGTAAAAAGGGACAAACGGAATGAGCGAACGCTCAGTAGGAAATTATATCTCAAGTACTAGCAAGGGGTTTAAGTAATTACTTATTTCATGAATGCAATAAAGCTATGCATGCTCGCATAAAACGACAAGATAGAGAGAGAATATATCAATAAGGTAACAGGTTGAACTAGTCATGAACTGTCAATAAAAGATAACAAGATATTCAAGCAAGAACATTTAACAAGTCATGTCAAGAACTGTGGCTATCATGTATCAAGCAAGCAAGTAATTACCCTTTTTCGGGTCACGCAAGTCATGTCAAGTCAAGTACGATTCAAGTACAAGATTTTGTGTGGAATGTCTAATCAAGCTAGTCATGCACTCGGTATAATGCCAGATACCTTATCATTAAAACTCCCATGGGCACAAGTACTTTCGGGTGCTCCTCCCAGGATCAGATCGGGCCCTATATGCGCAGGCATTTATCATGTGTTTTGACATCCACTCCTATATATATAGCCAATTTTTGAATTTCAATAATCAAGCTTGTAGACATGTATGACAACTTTGACAGAATGGAGTCTAAAAATATGACAAAGGACATAGAATGGCGATAATAACGGTATAATCACGATATCGATAAAACTAGGTAGAATATGGTTCCCTTAACTTGGGTACCATGACAAATCAATATGGACATTCTTTATATAGAATTGAGGTCCACATGAACAGTATATCAAAGGTAAGATACCCTCATTCTTATCATAGAATTGAGGTTTACAAGAATGACATGATATGGCATGATATCATCATCCCATTAAGAATTTCTTATGATATACTCTTTGTATAATCATAAGGGCCGGTATACCATGTTTCTTTAGATTGACATGGCAAAGATCGTGTAATGGGTTTTTAAGGTACAACCAGCTCAGTCGACCTTGAGGGAATCCAAGTTACGAGGAGTCTTACGGAGGTCTCTATGACTAACTCGCTAGTCCAAAGGAACGGAATGTCTAATGGAGAGCTTGTATGTCATTGACAATTGAGTGTGATCGATAAAACAATCGTGAAACGTGGGACTATACTCACGGAGTGGAGAATAGTGCCGATATATATTATATAAATAATTGGAACCATCGGTTAACAGAATCAGGATAAAAAAATCAGTTTACAGAAAATAACGACTTAAGTAAAGTCTTTTCTCAAGTAATTAACGCCTAACAGAAGGGCGTTTATCTATTTTCTATTTTTGCAAAATTTCATTATTTCAGTAATTTGTCAAAAACGCTTCAGGAATTTATCAAAAACGCGCCCTGGGAAGGGGCGTTACCATTTAATTCTATTTTTCAGAATATGTATTCCAGGATTTTAACAGATACGCGCCCTAGTAAGGGGCGTTTCTTTTCAATTCACGCCCTGTGATGGGGCGTTAACACATGGAAAACGACCTAGTCTAGGTCGTGAATTCAAGAAATACCAGGAAAGCAAGATTTGCACGATAATCAAGGATAACAATCATATAGTCATGACAAGAAAATTGGCAGGAATTCAGATGCAGTATATTAGATTTGATGTTTCATGTTTATTGACTTTTAACCGTTAACAATTATTGATTTCACGTAATTGCATGGATAATCAGTTCTTAAGATAGGTGATTAACATTTACATGAAATTAACGCCTGTGTACAGGGCGTCAAATATGAAATTGACGACCTGGGCAGGGTCGTGTCTTGTAAATTAGCGCCATGGACAGGGGCGTCTCTTTCAAAATATTGCAGAAACATAATAAAACCATATTAAACCGTATGCATGTCATGTCAATACGTATATAAGTCTTGTCTTAATTTATTTGGACTACAGTAACTTGAGAAAATCTACCTTTAATAGTTGATTTTAAGATGGACGGATGAATAACTTGGTGAGAAGCCAACAACTCTGCAGCTTTACTGCAACTCGATAATCAGCAGCAGCAGAGGTATGCAGATGAAGAACCTTGGCTCAGTTGATTGTTTTCTTCAACAGTCAACCTGGAGGCAGAAGAATGAAGAGATCATGCTTCGTATTAACTGGAGAGGAGGTAAAGGAGGAGAAGGGAAGAAGAAAGAAGACTTACCCGTTAGTCTTCTTAACCTGCAAGAATAGAAGAAACGAAGAATATTAATTCTTCACATACTACGTTCATAAGGAAAAGAAACAGAAGAAGAAGAAGAACATATGTTCTTCACGTACCTGTGCAGTTCGATCGTCCAAATAGGTTTAGGGTTCGGCTGTCAAGAGTCTTTATAGGATTTTGGGAAATCCTATTAGGGTTAGTGATTGTGTGGAAGTAATACTTCCATGATAGAGTCATTACCACCTTTTAACACTTTCTAATACTTATCCATTTTTCTGGATAAGCTCCCGTGTCGAACGGAACTCGAATGGAATTAACGACTTTGGTCAGGTCGTTTCTTAATAAGCGCCTTGTGTAAGGGCGTTCTTTTCTTTAAAACACGCCCAAGATTCGGGCGTTTCTTGGCCTTACCCTTTTTTGACGTTGGAATTTGACGCCGTGTAGTGAGGGAGTCACTTCTTGAATAACGCCTTTGATAGAGGCGTTTATTATTAAATTAACGCCTTAATGAGAGGCGTTATTTGCATCTTGGGTTTTATTCCTCCATTTAACCATCTTCTTATTATCTGTATTACTTCTGTAATTTATATATTTTAATTCATTTCAAATATTCATTTATCAGGGTTGCTACACCCTCCCCCACTTAAAAAGAATTTGGTCCCCAAATTCAATTGCATAATATGTATATACGCGGAGAGTGTAGAGTATATACCTCTTAGAATAACTCGGGAAATCGTTTCTTCATAGATTCCTTGGTCTCCCATGTGACTTCGTGTTCAGTATTCTTATTCCATTGCACCTTAAGCATGGGAATAACCTTATTCCTTAGAGCTCGTATTTCACGATCTAAGATCTTCATAGGCTTCTGTTCATAGGTGAGATCTTTCTGGATCACCAGATCTCCATGTGCAATAATATGAGATGGATCGTGTACATACTTCTTCAACATAGATATGTGAAATACATTATGTACCTCAGACAATTGAGGAGGCAATGCGATGCGATAAGCAACCTCGCCAACTCTTTCGAGTATCTTAAATGGTCCGATGAATCTTGGCGTAAGCTTGCCCTTAACACCAAATCTTCGTATGCCACGTCCAGGCGATATTTTAAGAAATACATGATCTCCAACCTGGAATTCAAGATCTCTTCTTCTTGTATCAGCATAAGCATTTTGTCTGGTCTGAGCAACTTGCAATCTTTCTCTGATTACTTGTATCTTCTCAGTTGTATCCCTTACCATGTCTGGACCTAACAGTTGTTTCTCTCCAACTTCGTTCCAGCATAAGGGTGATCGGTAACTCCTTCCATATAAAGCTTCGAAAGGTGCCATTTGGATACTAGCTTGGTAGCTATTATTATATGCAAACTCAATTAAAGGTAAATGATCATGCCAGCTTCCACCAAAATCAATGATGCAAGCTCTTAGCATATCTTCCACTACTTGGTTTGTTCTTTCGGTCTGACCATCCGTTTGCGGGTGAAAAGCAGTACTAAAGTTAAGCCTTGTTCCCAACGAATGTTGTAATCCCTTCCAAAAATGAGAAGTGAAACGGGGATCTCTGTCTGACACGATCGAGATAGGAATTCCATGTAACCTGACTACTTCCTTGATGTATAGTGCAGCCAATACATCTACTGACCACCGGCTCTTTATTGGTAAGAATTGCACCGATTTAGTCAAGCGGTCAATAATAACCCATATTCCATCATGTCCTCCTTTTGATTTAGATAAACCCATGATGAAATCCATACCAATATCCTCCCACTTCCACTTTGGAATATCTAGAGGATGTAGCTTTCCAGCAGGCTTTTGGTGTTCTGCCTTGACCTGTTGGCATGTGAGACAGCGTGATACATAATCTGCTATTTCTCTTTTCATATTTGGCCACCAAAAGTTTCTCTTCACATCTTGGTACATTTTGGTAGATCCTGGATGAATAGTGTACCTTGATCTATGAGCTTCATCTAAGATCTTCTTCTTTAATTCTGGGCAATCTGGTATACAAGTTCTATCTTTAAACATTAATCTTCCATCAGAAGCTAATTGGAAATCAGATTGTCCTTCTAATCTACCTTGGATTTCTACTAATATAGGATCATCATCCTGAAGTGCCTATATCTTAGATAATAAATATGACTGTATGCTTACATGAGATAATGTGACATACCTAGCTTTCGTGTCCATGCTTATATTGAGCTCGGAGAACTGTTCTAGTAACTTCCATTCTTGTATCATACAATTGGCTATCATCACTCTCGGCTTTCGACTAAGGGCATCAGCAACATAATTACCCTTTCCGGGATGGTATTGTATATTGAAGTCGAAGTCCTTGAGGTATTCTAGCCAGCGTCTTTGTCTCATGTTTAGCTCCATTTGTGAAAATAGATATTTGAGACTTTTGTGATCGGAGTATACAGTAAACTGCACTCCATATAAGTAGTGTCTCCATATCTTTAGGGCAAATACCACCGCGGCCAGTTCTAAGTCATGGACGGGGTAATTCTCCTCATGCTTCTTCAGTTGACGTGAAGAGTATGCTATGACCTTTCCTTGTTGCATCAGGACGCATCCGAGGCCAATGCCAGAAGCATCAGTGTATACCTCGAATTTCTCTCCTTCTATCGGTAGAGCTAAGACTGGAGCTGTAGTTAGATGATCCTTGAGAGTTTGGAAGCTTCTTTCACATTCCTCACTCCATTCATAACGGATCTCCTTACGAGTCAACCTTGTGAGTGGCACGGCGATTTTTGAGAAGTCCTTGATGAATCGCCTGTAATAGCCTGCAAGACTTAAGAAACTTCTGATCTCGCTAGCATTGGTTGGTCTTTCCTAGTTTCTAACAACTTCAACCTTTGACGGATCTACAGATAAACCGTCCTTGGATATGACATGTCCGAGAAAAGCCACTTCTTCAAGCCAGAACTCGCACTTGCTGAGTTTTGCATATAATTGATTTGTCCTCAAGACATGCAATGCAATCCTCAAATGCTCTTCATGTTCTTCCTTAGTCTTGGAATATATCAATATATCATCAATGAAGACTACTATGAATTGATCCAAGTAAGGCCTGAATATGCTATTCATTAACTGCATAAAGGCAGCAGGGGCATTTGTTAGTCCAAAAGGCATAACAACAAATTCGTAATGGCCATACCTGCTTCTGAATGCAGTCTTATGAATGTCATCATCCTTGATTCTTAACTGATGATATCCCGACCTGAGATCAATCTTGAAAAAATATTTGGATCCTGAAATCTGATCAAATAACTCATCGATTCTCGGCAGTGGATACTTGTTCTTGATAGTGAGATGATTCAACTGTCGATAGTCGATGCACAATCTCATGAATCCGTCCTTCTTCTTCACAAATAAGACTGGTGCTCCCCACGAGGAAGTACTTGGTCTAATAAACCCTTTTCGAATTAGTTCCATCAACTGCTCCTTCAACTCTTTGAGTTCCGCAGGGGACATTCTATAGGGTGCCTTTGAAACTGGACCAGCACCAGGGACTAAGTCAATGGTGAAGGCTACATCTCTTTGCGGGGGTAATCCCAACAAATCTTCCGGAAACAAGTCCGGAAATTCTTGCACTACCTGAATATCTTCTATCTTAGCATCCTTTGTTTCTTTAATGGTGACAAAAGCAAGGAAGGATACACATCCTTTCCTGACGAGCTTGCTAGCTCGGAGAGCCGAAATAAGAGGGGAATTGCTCCGACTCTTGAGGCGAGTAAAGACTAATTCTGGAAAATCTTTGAAAGCAATTTGGCTATTGCGGCAATCAACCGTTGCCTGGTATTTGGATAACCAGTCCGCTCCCAGTATAACATCATACTCCTTTAGATCGAGGCATATGAGATCTATAGGTAAATTCCTACCTTGAACCATTACCTCACAGTTTTGGTAGTGATGAGTAATATCATTTTCACTTCCAAGAGGAGTAGTTAGAACTATTTTTATCCATTCTGGTTCTAACGGTAACGGGTCGGCAAACTTCTTAGAAATAATGGAATGCGATGCACCCGTATCAAATAAGACATAAGCACTTTAGGAACAAACTGTTAATCTACCTTCTACCAGTCCACCTTCTTCTTGCTCGATCTCCTTTATTGCATGAAGTCGAGCGTTCTTTGTCACCGGGCGCTTACCGTCTCCGGCTTGGTCATTAAGTAACGGACAGTCGGGAATCCGATGTTCGCGGCTCCCATAACGGAGACATGCTCCTAATTTCCTCCAGCATTCTTCGGTCTTGTGACCAGCCTTGTCACAATGCTTGCATACTACGTTTGAAGGTGTAGTGGTGATAGAGAAGGGCTTGGTCTTCTTGAATTTCTGATCTTGAGAGGAAGAACCTCCATTACTAGGCCTTTTCTTGAAGTTGGGTTTGAAAGAACCCGAACTTGTGACTTGCTCCTTCTTATCTTTCCCACGGATCCTATCAGATAGTTCCGTGGCATCTTCAAGTAGCTGAGCTCGACGTACTATTTCAGAATAAACTTGGATATCCATAGGCGCCAGCTGAGTGATATATTAGGGCCTAAGCCCATTAAGGAACCTCTTAGCCTTCATCTTCTCGGTGCTAATTAGATGCTTAGCATATCTAGACAATCTTGAGAACTGTGCCTCATAATCAGCAACCGATAAAGATCTTTGTTTTAACGCGACAAATTCGGCGGCCTTCTTCTCTTGGACTCGATCCGAGAAATATTTAGCATTGAAATATTCTACAAAATCTTCCCATGTAACTTGATTAGGATCGATGGTTGCTTCAATAGACTCCCACCAGCATCTAGTATCCTTTTCTAACTGGAAAGTAGCTAATAAGACTTTGTCCTGATCCGTGCATTGCATAACACGGAATATACGTTCAGTCTCCCGAACCCAATGCTCGACATCGTCCGGATCGGTCGATCCCATAAACTTCGGGGGATTCATGCTCTTAAAGGCTTGGTGTAAGCTTCCAGCTCGTGGAGCCCACCCTGTGCTACCTGTTGTAGCACTTGAGTCATTCCTTGAAGGGTACACTGCATGTTGCGCCATTGAGCACGTTCGGCAGCCATTATCCTACAATTACAATAACTATATTAGTACGTGACTACATTTAGAAACCAGTACTCTATTTTTAACTTTAACCCTTGGTTCTACCCAATCTCACTGGTAAAAGGTTTATACTTATCCTTGGACTTGGGTTTTTCCTAGGAATTGAATACCCTAGGCTCTGATACCACAAAAACTGTCACGCCCCGAGCGCGGAAGATACCTGGAGACGCGTGACGAGTTTATATCAATCATGTCAATCAGAGTGGTCGTGTATTCGACACAAAGACAGAGATGCACAAAAGTAAAGATAACCCAATCCTTTATTTTATAATGGATAGACTATTACAAATCCAATACTCTGGTTAATAAAAAGAAAAGTACATAGTTGACTCAAGAAAATAGGAAAAAGACTAGATGACACTTGAGCAGCTCTATCACTTTCACTCTTGACCATTCCCATCCGATTGACTTCCATCGTCGTCGGACTTACCTGAAAAGTAAAAAGGGACAAACGGAATGAGCGAACGCTCAGTAGGAAATTATATCTCAAGTACTAGCAAGGGGTTTAAGTAATTACTTATTTCATGAATGCAATAAAGCTATGCATGCTCACATAAAATGACAAGATAGAGAGAGAATATATCAATAAGGTAACAGGTTGAACTAGTCATGAACTTTCAATAAAAGATAACAAGATATTCAAGCAAGAACATTTAACAAGTCATGTCAAGAACTGTGGCTATCATGTATCAAGCAAGCAAGTAATTACCCTTTTTCGGGTCACGCAAGTCATGTCAAGTCAAGTACGATTCAAGTACAAGATTTTGTGTGGAATGTCCAATCAAGCTAGTCATGCACTCGGTATAATGTCAGATACCTTATCATTAAAACTCCCATGGGCACAAGTACTTTCGGGTGCTCCTCACAGGACCAGATCGGGCCCTATATGCGCAGGCATTTATCATGTGTTTTGACATCCACTCTTATATATATAGCCAATTTTTGAATTTCAATAATCAAGCTTGTAGACATGTATGACAACTTTGACAGAATGGAGTCCAAAAAAATGACAAAGGACATAGAATGGCGATAATAACGGTATAATCACGATATCGATAAAACTAGGTAGAATATGGTTCCCTTAACTTGAGTACCATGACAAATCAATATGGACATTCTTTATATAGAATTGAGGTCCACATGAATAGTATATCAAAGGTAAGATACCCTCATTCTTATCATAGAATTGAGGTTTACAAGAATGACATGATATGGCATGATATCATCATCCCATTAAGAATTTCTTATGATATACTCTTTGTATAATCATAAGGGCCGGTATACCATGTTTCTTTAGATTGACATGGCAAAGATCGTGTAATGAGTTTTTAAGGTACAACAAGCTCAGTCGACCTTGAGGGAATCCAAGGTACGAGGAGTCTTACGGAGGTCTCTATGACTAACTCGCTAGTCCAAAGGAACGGAATGTCCAATGGAGAGCTTGTATGTCATTGAGAATTGAGTGTGATCGATAAAACAATCGTGAAACGTGGGACTATACTCACGGAGTGGAGAATAGTGCCGATATATATTATATAAATAATTAGAACCATCGGTTAACAGAATCAGGATAAAAAAATCAGTTTACAGAAAATAACGACTTAAGTAAAGTCTTTTCTCAAGTAATTAACGCCTAACAGAAGGGCGTTTATCTATTTTCTATTTTTACAAAATTTTAATATTTCAGTAATTTGTCAAAAACGCTTCAAGAATTTATCAAAAACGCGCCCTGGGAAGGGGCGTTACCATTTAATTCTATTTTTCAGAATATGTATTCCAGGATTTTAACAGATACGCGCCCTAGTAAGGGGCATTTCTTTTCAATTCACGCCCTGTGATGGGGCGTTAACACATGGAAAACGACCTAGTCTAGGTCGTGAATTCAAGAAATACCAGGAAAGTAAGATTTGCACGATAATCAAGGATAACAATCATATAGTCATGACAAGAAAATTGGCAGGAATTCAGATGCAGTATATTAGATTTGATGTTTCATGTTTATTGACTTTTAACCGTTAACAATTATTGATTTCATGTAATTGCATGGATAATCAGTTCTTAAGATAGGTGATTAACATTTACATGAAATTAACGCCTGTGTACAGGGCGTCAAATATGAAATTGACGACCTGGGCAGGGTCGTGTCTTGTAAATTAGCGCCCTGGACAGGGGCGTCTCTTTCAAAATATTGCAGAAACATAATAAAACCATATTAAACCGTATGCATGTCATGTCAATACGTATATAAGTCTTGTCTTAATTTATTTGGACTACAGTAACTTGAGAAAACCTACCTTTAATAGTTGATTTTAAGATGGACGGATGAATAACTTGGTGAGAAGCCAACAACTCTGGAGCTTTACTGCAACTCGATAATCAGCAGCAGCAGAGGTATGCAGATGAAGAACCTTGGCTCAGTTGATTGTTTTCTTCAACAGTCAACCTGGAGGCAGAAGAACGAAGAGATCATGCTTCGTATTAACTGGAGAGGAGGTAAAGGAGGAGAAGGGAAGAAGAAAGAAGACTTACCCGTTAGTCTTCTTAACCTGCAAGAATAGAAGAAACGAAGAATATTAATTCTTCACATACTACGTTCATAAGGAAAAGAAACAGAAGAAGAAGAAGAACATATGTTCTTCACGTACCTGTGCAGTTCGATCGTCCAAATAGGTTTAGGGTTCGGCTGTCAAGAGTCTTTATAGGATTTTGGGAAATCCTATTAGGGTTAGTGATTGTGTGGAAGTAATACTTCCATGATAGAGTCATTACCACCTTTTAACTCTTTCTAATACTTATCCATTACCCTGGATAAGCTCCCGTGTCGAACGGAACTCGAATGGAATTAACGACTTTGGTCAGGTCGTTTCTTAATAAGCGCCTTGTGTAAGGGCGTTCTTTTCTTTAAAACACGCCCAAGATTCGGGCGTTTCTTGGCCTTACCCTTTTTTGTCGTTGGAATTCTACGCTTTGTAGTGAGGGCGTCATTTCTTGAATAACGCCTTTGATAGAGGCGTTTATTATTAAATTAACGCCTTAATGAGAGGCGTTATTTGCATCTTGGGTTTTATTCCTCCATTTAACCCTCTTCTTATTATCTGTATTACTTCTGTAATATATATATTTTAATTCATTTCAAATATTCATTTATCAGGGTTGCTACAGTAGTGGTGATAGAGAAGGGCTTGGTCTTCTTAAATTTCTGATCTTGCGAGGATGTACCTCCATTGCTGGGCCTTTTCTTGAAGTTGGGTTTAAAGGAACCCGTACCTGTAACTTGTTCTTATCCTTACCACGAATTCTATCAGATAGTTCCGTGGCATCTTCTAATAATTGAGCTTGGCGCACGATTTCGGAATAAACTTGGATATCCATCGGTGCCAGCTGAGTAATATAGTGGGGCCTAAGCCCATTAAGAAACCTCCTAGCTTTCATTTTCTCGGTGCTAACTAGATGCTTAGCATACCGAGATAATCTAGAGAATTGGGCCTCATATTCGGCCACTGACAAAGATCGTTGCTTTAATGCAGCAAATTCTGCAGCCTTCTTTTCCTGAACTCGGTCCGAGAAATATTTCGCGTTAAAGTGTTCAACGAATTCTTCCCACGAAACCTGATCTTGATTTATAGTAGCCTCTATTGATTCCCACCAGCATCTAGCATCCCTTTCTAACTGAAAAGTAGCTAATAAGACCTTATCTTGATCCGTGCATTGCATAACACAGAATATACATTCTATCTCCCTAATCCAGTGTTCAGCGTCATCTGGATCAGTAGAACCCGTGAACTTGGGTGGGTTCATGTTCTTGAAAGTCTGGTGGAGACTTCCTGCTCGTTGTCCACCTCCTTGTGCTACTTGTTACAGCACTTGAGTCATGCCTTGAAGGGTACGCTGCATGTTGCGCCATTGAGCACGTTCGGCAGCCATTATCTTACAATTATAATAACTAGATTAATATGTGATTGTATTTAAAGACTCATATACTATGTTAACTGTAACCCTTAGTTCTACCCAATCTCACTGGTTAAAGGTTTGAACATATCCTTGGACTTGGGTTTTCCTAGGAATTGAATACCCTAGGCTCTGATACCATAAAAACTGTCACGCCCCGAGCGCGGAAAATACTCGGATATGCGCGACGAGTTTATATCAATCATGTCAATCAGAGTAGTAGTGTATTCGACACCAAAACAGAGATGCGCAAAATAGAAAGATAACCCAATCCTTTATTTCATAATGGATAGACTATTACAAATCCAATACTCTATTCAATTAAAAAGGTAAAGTACATAGTGGACTCAAGAAAATAGGAAAAAGACTAGATGACACTTGGAAAAGCTCTAGCTCTTTCACTCTTGACCATTCCCATCCGAATGACTTCCCTCGTCGTCGGAATTACCTGAAAAGTAAGGGACAAACACGGAGTGAGCGAACGCTCAGTAGGAAATTATATCTCAGGAACTAGCAAGGAGTTTAAGTAATTACATTTTTCATGAATGTACTATAGCTATGCATGCTCGCATAAAACGACAAGATAGAGAGAGAATTTATCAATAAGACAGCAAGATAAACTAGTCACGAGCTTTCAAGAAAAGATAACAAGATATTCAAGCAAGTACTTTTTAGCAAGTCATGTCAAGAACTTTGGCTATCATGTATCAAGCAAGCAAGTAATTACCCTTTCTCGGGTCACGCAATTCATGTCAAGTCAAGTACGAGTCAAGTACAAGATTTGTGTGGAATGTCCAATCAAGCTAGTCATGTACTCGGTATAATGCCAGATACCTTATCATTCAACTCCCATGGGCACAACTACTTTCGGGTGCTCCTCCCAGGACCAGATCGGGCCCTATATGCGCAGGCATTTATCATGTATATTTGACATCCACTCTTGTATATATATATAGCCAATAGGGAATTTCAACAATTTAAGCTTGTAGACACGTAGGATAACTTTGAGAGAATGGAGTCCAAAAATACGACATTGGACATAGATAGGCGATAACAACGGTACAATCACGATGAATGATGAAACTAGGTGGAATTAGGTTCCCTTAACTCGGGTACCAGGACAAACAAGTATGGACATTCTTTATATAGAATTGAGGTCCACATGAACAGTACATCAAAGGTAAGATACCCTCATTCTTATTATAGAATTGAGGTCCACAAGAACATCAACAAATGGCATGATATCATCATCCCGTTAAGAATTCTCATGATATACTCTTTGCATATCATAAGGGCCGGTATACCATGTTTCTTTAGAGTGACATGGCATTCAATAGTGTAATGGGTTTTTAGGGTACAACCAGCTCAGTCGACCTTGAGGGAATCCAAGGTTCGAGGAGTCTTACAGAGGTCTCTATGACTAACTCGCTAGTCCAAAGGAACGGAATGTCCAATGGAGAGCTTGTATGTCAATGAGAGTTGAGGGTGATCGATAAAACATCATGAAACGTGGGACTATACTCACGGAGTGGAGTAATAGTGCCTACATATATATATATACATATAGTGAAACCCTCGGATAATAGCAATCAAAAAAATCAGTAATGCAGAAAGTAGCGACTCTGGTAAAGTCATTTTTCGTAAAATTAACGCCTTAATCAGGGGCGTTTATATTAAATTTGACGACATATAAAGAGGTCGTCCTTTCCAATATTGCTATTTTACAGGATATTAAAAATCTATAATTTTGTTGAAAACGCGCCTTGGGTAGGGGCGTTACCAGGAAAAAGGCGCCCTAGTCCGGGGCGTTAGTTAAACAAGAGACGACCTGGTCAAGGTCGTGAATTCACAATTTTATAAATTTCGAGGTAACGAATATTTCAGGAACATGGTATATAGTCAGGACCAGAAAAATAGCAGGATTACAAGAAATTGACCGTGCATTAATTTAGGATCATGTTTGCATTGATAATTACTTTTTAAACATGCTATTTATTAATTAACAGGAATTAACGTCCATGTGCAGGGCATCAAATCTGGAATTGACGACCTGGGCATGGTCGTGTCTTTTAAATTAACGCCCTTGTTAGGGTCGTTTCTTTCAAACATTCTGTAGAAAATAACCAGAACGCATGAAAAACTATATGCATGAACTTCCGATGATAATTATCTATAGTTATATGGTAGTTTGGGCTACGTTCCATGAGAAAATCCTACCTTGATGATGATAAACTGATGATCTGAAGATGAACCGTATATGCTCTGCTTGTGGCTTCTAAGAGTAATAAGGTCAGGAGAAGGGCTTTACGAAGGAAGAGTTTGTTTTGATGAAGAACCCCCGTTCTTCGTTTTGTCAATTTGCTGTAGATCCTACAGAAAAAGAAGAAACCGATATTAGTTTCTTCACCTTACCTATCCAGAGGAGAAAGAAGAACATTACCTTTGTTCTTTCACAGGAGCTTCTCAACCTGTATAGAAGAAAAAGATGAAGAATCGTTATTCTTCATGAGTTGATCGAATGCAACATAGGAAAGAAGGAAGAAGAAGAACCGCTGTTCTTCACGTACCATAGCAGCAGCAGATCGACCAAATAGCTTTAGGGTTCGATCGGCAAGGGTTTTTATAGGATCCTTAGAATCCTAATAGGGTTAGTGTTTGATTGGAAGTAATACTTCCATATTAGAGTTATTACTACATTCGAACTCTTTCTCATAGTTATCAACTTACCCTGGATAGACTCCTGGGTCGAACGAAACTCGAACTGAATTAACGACCTAGGTAACGGCGTCGAATTTAAATTGACGCCTTGGCATGCGTCATTTCTTGTTAAACCGCGTCTATATCAAGGGTGTTACCCTTTTTATTGTATTTTTATTACTCTTACTTATTTTGGTCGCCTGAGATTTGACGCCATGACGCGTGGGCGTCACTTCTTAAAACACGCCTTGATAAAGGGCGCTTATTCGTAAAGTCGCGCCTTTTCCTGAGGCGTTATTTTTATCAGGGTTTAATTCTTTTTATTCTAAGCTCTTTCATTTATTTATTAAATCTTTTAATCTATTTTGATTTATTTATTCCTTTTTATTTTATCAGGGTTGCTACAACCAAGAAAAGGATAAACGAGGGTGGTAGCTCACAAAAGTGTAAGAAATGCAAGAAAGGCAAATTTAGGGCAGCACCTGTAAGTCAAACTCAGGAAAAGTGCTGGCATTGCAGTAAAAGAAACCATCAATCGAAGGAGTGTTATCAGAAAATTGGAGCGTGTCTTCGTTGCGGGAGCTTAGATCATAAAATAGCTGAAAGCCCTGTTCTGACCAAGAAGCTCCCAGGAGGAATTCAAGCTTTAACCAAACTTGCCAAAGGAAAGGTTGCGGAAGGTACCCCTCACCCTTAAGCCTAAATTAATTTTTCCTAAAATTAGTTCTTTTTCCACTCAATGTATCTAGACTTCTTTTTTGCCTTGTAGCTAGTTCCCCATCTTGAGTAAGGGATGATGTGAATTTGAGAACCAAATTCTTTTAAGTGGGGGAGGGTGTAACGCCTGATAATTTTGAAGGCTAAACAATAATAAGGTAATATCAATATACATATATTTACGGTTCGTAAGGAAAAATAACCTATACATGATGATATCTACATATTCTTATGAATAGTTAATGAGGTTGAATAAATAAGAATTTGGGTATATTGTTCCTACAATAAATAAAAGGCTAGTTAAAATTACCTTTTTGGAATGGAAGTAAATATTTTACCTAGGATCGAACCTGTCTCTGATACCTAAGACAATGATTAAGAAGGAAATAAAAGTGAAGGAAATTATAAGAAATAAAACCCCTATATGACAATAATATATATTGTGACAAGCCACATCAAATTATTGAAATCTAAAACACTAATGGTAAACCTGATAGTCGTAAGGACCTTGCATATGAACTTAGCCGTGAGGCCTTATATACGTATATACTTGTAAACCACCAATCGATATAGGTCATGCATATGAGGTTAGTAACTGACAAAGGGGTTTAGTATGAAAACATACATGGGTACATAATGGGTTTCTAGAAGTATATAAACCTATATATATATAATGGGCCATACGGAATGGCAAGGATATGTAATTATAGAATACATGAGTATTGGCCCAGAATCACCCACACATATATCTTATGTAAAGGAGCCTTAACAAGATAACCCATTATATGCCACCCATATACACATCAAAACCATATGACAAATGAGCCAAAAACAAATAGCACCTCCTATCAGGTTGTCATTTAATTAAAGACTGTTCAAGTGGACGCTAATTTATAAATTGACGCCTCTATATTAGGCGCTAGTTATAGAAATGACGTCCCTTTAAATGGGCGCCATTTTCATATATTAATAGGGTAAGAGAGGAGAATAGTAAATAACGCCCCCTTGACGGGCGCTATATTATAAATTAAAGACCCCGTACACAGGCGTCATTTATTGAAATACCGCCCCAACCTTAGGCGTCAATTACAAACAGGCCGTTAGTGTTGGGTTCGAACAGGGATGTTATCTGGGTAAGTTTTGATTAGGGAAAAGATCAATACGTGGGGTGTCTAAGTTTAATAGGATTCTAAATAGGAAATCCTAATTCTAATCAAACTCCTAGAACCCATTAGGATTCCTTCTCCTATAAATATCAACTCCTTCCATCGAACTCACGTTAATGCTAATTGCCAAAGGCATCCTGCTGCTTCTTCCTCCGAAAGCTACTCCTCTATTGTAGAGAATGTGAAGAACGTGAAAGTTCTTCATCTTCTTCTTCCTTTTCCTCTTGCTGCCGCTACTGTGAAGGAGGACCTCCGACTCTTCCTTTTAAAGGGAGGAAGTCTTCTTCTTCACGAAGGAGCTACTCTTGTTATATTCATCCTGCCGTGGAAGAATCTTCAGACTGGGGACGAGTCTGTCGTTCCTCCCTGCAGCCTCTTTCTTAGAAGGTGCTGCGGATGCTTTGCTAAAGAGCTGCTCTTCCTCATCTTCTTCCTCCTCATACTGCCATTATCGTCCTGCAAAGAAAAAGAACAGAGTATCGTTAAAAGGGTTTTCTTCTGCATCCTCTTCATCCTGTCGTGGGCGTGGAAGAACTTCGTCTTCAACTTCTTCCTTTTCTCCTACTGCGTTGCTTTTCTTCTACTGCTGGGAGCTAGAGGAAGCAAGCCACCTTTCCTATTGATTTTGGTTTTCTTGAAGCAAAACAGAGTATCGTTCTTCATCGTATGTCAACCAGGATCACCCAATCAAGTAGATATTCTCAAGTAACGAAGCCCAAACATGAAAAATTAAGAAATACCATGCATATAGTCCGTAGCCTAACGATTTCACGGGTTTCCGTTTTGTTTTGATAAATTTCAGAAATAGCGACCCAGTCTAGGGCGCTATTTGATTTAACGACTATGTAAACAGTCGACAGTTCGTTGGTTAATTAATAATTACACAATGTTCAAAATTTTAATAACTGAGAACCCTTACATGTAAACTAATGCATGATCATACTGACAAATTCCTGTCATTTTTTCTCTATCTGTACATGTCTCTAGATTTTTGATTGGACATACTCCAAAAACCATGTGTCTATGATTGTACCTGCCCAGTGCAAATCATAGGACAAGTACATAACGATCGCTTCTGGGTCGTTAATTGAATGAACGCCCCTATACACAGGCGTCAATTAGTGATAAATGGTGAAATTTTGAAATGATTATAATATTGCAATTCACGACATATACCCTGCCATTGATTTGAGATATGATGCCCCTGACTAGGGCGCTAATTATTGAATTGAAGCCTTAAGATAAGTCATCATTTACATAATATTTGAAAATTGAGAAATTTTACAGATTTTAATATATATAGAACCTGGATGTAACGACTGAGTGTATAGTCGTTATATTATGAACCGACGACCCTGACAAGGGCGCTATTTACAAAAATGAAGACTTGACACAAGGCGCTATTTTTCCTGGTTTCTGTGTTCCGAGGATTTACTGTAACCCATTTCAGTGGGTTATATTTATATATGTATATCTCTATAGGCACTATATTCTAGTCCGTGAATATAGTCCCATGTTTCATGTTGTTTTATCGATTACCCACTATTTCTCGGTGATAGATGAATCCTCCATGGGACATTCCGTTCCTTTGGATTGGTGATTTTATCATTGAGACCTCCGTAAGATTCCGCTAGTCTTGGATTCCCTCAAGGCAGCTGAGCAGGTTGTACCATTAAGACCTATGACAATACTTGATTGCCATATCACTCTAAAGAAATATGGTATACCGGCCCTTATGACATGCTAAGTGGATGTCATGAGAATATTCTTAATTTTATGGAAATGGGAAACCATGCCATTAATGTTTCTTAAAGAATTATGTGCCATACTTATGGACACTAATTCTATCTACCTTATCATGTACAAAGAACAAGCGACGCTATATAAGTGCTTATTCTTGATATCATGATCTCCACCCAATTTATTGACATGTCATGGTTTCTATGCTTCGCGTAGATTTTTATCGCAGGTCTGTCCTTGCTCAAGGGCCTTGCCCTTGAATTCCATGGAAATCTTACCTTATCATACTACTAAAGCTTATTCTTGGAACTCCTTATTGGCTATGAACTATCATGGATGTCCAGATATATCTTTAAATGTTGTGCATATAGGGCCCGATCTGGTCCTGGGAGGAGCACCCGAAAGTACTAGTGCCCATGGGAGTTTTTAATGATCGCAGTGTCTGGCATTGCACCGAAGTGCATGACTCGTTGGATCTTTGACATTCCACACTCTCCTTTTCTCTCATGACTTACGTGCGTGACTTGACTTGCGTGACTTTACTAGTGTGGCCCGAAATGGACAAAGTACTTGCGTGAAATAGCCAATAATATATAAATTCTCTTATGAATATATCTTGATCGCTTGGAAGTTTTGCATACCGTCGTTAATCTTATACTAGTTTTGTTTCACTTGCTCGGTTAAATCTACATGCATAGTCTTACTTGTATTTACATGTGAAGATGTAATTATTTTAACCAATTACTTGTTCTTGAGATATAATTCCTACTGAGCGTTCGCTCACCTAGTTTATTCCAACATTTTTCAGGTAATTAGGTGGCTAGCGAGACCGAGACTCACACGGGAGGGACAAGTGTGCAAGCGAGCTATGAAAATTAGTGAACCCGAGTCTTTTATCTTTATTGAGTCTAGCATGATGTCTCTTATTTAGTTATCTTGTCTAAGTCTATTAGGGCATCGTCTCCTCTTCTTTCATTGTGATGTAGTTGAGTCTTCAGGTTTTGGAATTGAAATAGTAAGAGACTTATATTTGAAATAAAAATTTTATTGTTGTTCCAAATTATTTGGTCTCATGCCATTGCTCTTGATCATTCACGACTGTTTAACTACCACGTTCCGAGCAAACGACACGTTCTGCTGCTATCAGTTCGGGGCGTGACATTCGCGCATGACCCAGATGCCACTTCATGTGAGCGCCCTGTCCGATTCCCCACCTCGATGATCGTGTGCCACCTTGGTGTCATCTCGATAAGCGTACCCTTAGTGCCGTTACCCAGACAATGGGCATACTTTACAAGTTCAGGCGCAAGATGAAGTGTTAGGCCCCTGCCTCTGTCAATGGGCCCCGAGCACGACCATCAAGGTCTCGCGGTGCCCATCTACTCCAGTCACATCGGGGCCCGCGAAACCCGATCACACAACTCCAGTCACAACGGTGCCCCCGGCACCCGACTGCCAGCAACTCCAGTCACAACGGTGCCCCTGGCACCCGACTGCCAGCTACTCCAGTCACATCGGGGCCCGCGAAACCCGATCACTCAACCCCAGTCTCAACGGTGCCTCCGATACCCGACTGCCAGTCACACCGGGACCCGAGCATGACCATCGAGGTCTTCAGTCACAACGGTGCCCCCGGCACCCGACTACTAGCAACTCCAGTCACAACGGTGCCCCCGGCACCCGACTGCCAGCTACTCTAGTCACATCTGGACCCGCGGAACCCGATCACTCAACCCCAGTCACAACGGTGCCCCCGACACCAGACTGTCAGTCACACTGGGCCCCGAGTACGACTATCGAGGTCTCACGATGCCCGCCTCCTTCAGTCACAACGGTGCCCCCGGCACCCGACTACCAGCAACTCTTGTTACAAAGGTTCCCCCGGCACCCGACCGCCTGCAACTCCAGTCACAACAGTGCCCCCGGCACCCGACTACCAGCAACTCCAGTCACAATGGTGCCCCCGGCACACGACTGCCAGCAACTCCAGTCACAACGGTGCCCCCGGCACCCGACTGCCAGCTACTCCAGTCACATTGGGGCTCATGGCACCCGATCACCCAACAACTCCAGTCACAACAGTGCCCCCGACACTCGACTGCCACCTACTCCAGTCACATCGGGGCTCGCAGCACCCGACCACTCAACTCCCCTAGCACAACGGTGCCTCCGGCACCACTACTGCCCCGACCTCGACACTGTCTCATGTCGGGAATGCATTGTGACGCCTCTCGGGCACTATCCTGCTGAGTCACAGGTCCTCTGACGGACACTATGTACACATACAAAACTACCCACACAATAATGCAATGACCAGGGGACCGTCATGAATGAGGGAATTGTCCCGTGGCTTGCAAGCAATAATCGGGCTCTTATGCCCCCATATAAATGCCTTTGATGGCATATAAGTCATGTAATCCAGTCAGGGAGCGGATCCCCCTCCTCGTCGAAACCAATCTCTCTGCCCCAGTTATCCCTGTTGTGTTGCTGTTGCCCCGTCGCTGTTGCATGGACTAAGCCCTCCCGATGTCGCGGCTCCCAGGGTCCCTGACTCTCTCTTCGACAGTAGAAACAAAGGTGTTCGGATTCAATCCGATGTAAAATAAACAGCGGTTGCTTGCGACCGGTGGGGAAAGATGTCCAGTATATGAATCCCCATAATCGCATGTGCACTCGCACCCGTGGAACCCCTTCTATCTACGTGTCGCCCGATCTCTCGAGCCACGTACCACGTCGTGGCGACGCTTCCCCGGTCAATCCTTGGTTCCATAGGTGATTTTCGAGAAATCGACTGGCATGCCCACATTCCACCCAACCATCCCTACCCCAGTCTCCCAGAATGATTAACCATACGCCATCCCTTCCAACGCGTTCATACCGTTCTCTCTGCCTTCTTCTGAATACCACCGGAATCCCCGTGTGCCCATTCAACCTATCTTGGCCTTCCGTAAAAGGTGAGTGTGCGCCCCCATCGTGAGGACAAACCACAAGTGACTCCCAGCGCGCGTATAACACCGACCCACATCCTTCTCAATCTCTCCCTACCCTGGAGATGATTTCTCAAACCCAACGCTAGCTTGATGAGCTCCAACGCCGAGTTGATCCTGAGCCCTCCTTGAGTGTTCCCTTCGCATTTCAAAATCTTCGACTTCCACCACCTTCACAAATCCCTTCTTACCACCGTTACGGTGGAATCTGTGACCCCTTTGTGCACTTGAAGGAGTTCATTTATGAGTAGGCCCAATTTCGACATGACCAATGCTTGATGGCCTATCTATTTGGTCTGTCTTTAGAAGGCTCGGCCCGAGATTGGTTCTTTTCATTATCGCAAGAGCAGATTGTGAATTTCCAAGTTGCGTAAGAAAAGTTCATTCAGCAGTTTCAGGACCAGGTTGGGCCTAAGTATTTCGTTGTGGATTTGGCCCACGAGAAGATGAAGCCTGACGAGGAGTTCTCCGCCTTTGCTAACCGCTGGCATTGCCTGGCCGCACAAGTCTTGGGGCACATTCTGGAGGGAGAGCAAATTAAGATGCTTATTTCTAATGCAACGCCTGAGTATCGGTTCATTTTAGTCTTGAATGACATTACCACCTAGAAGCAATTGTATAGCCGAGCCCGCTTTGTTCGCCAACAACTCCACAATTCCCTTGACTCCGAGTCCCCTCAACCCTCTACATCCCCACACACCTCGCCATCCGCATATACCCCCTTTGTACCCTCTAAGAGTCTGCCTTCCACCACATATCCTTCCATGAGTCAACCTTTCGCTCCCACATACCAACCCCACATGAGTCAGCCCTACGCTCCCACATATCAACTTTCCACGGGTCAGCTTTCCACTTCTCTACACCCGCATGTGTCTCCACCTCCGGTCAAGGGAATACCACACCCCGAGTAAGTGGATGTCGTCCACATACCTCCCCATCCCGCTCCTCGTGTGTCTCCACCGAGTCCTTCCGCTAGTCACCATGCACCATTACCTACACGACCTCCACAACCATCTGTTGTGCCCCTGTGGTTTTGATGTCAGCAAGCACTATGAGTATGAATGATTGATTGTTGTATGGTTTTGATGTCAGCAAGCACTATGAGTATGAATGATTGATCACCATGTGTCTGCATATGAATGATTGATTGAGCATCTTACTTCCATGCATGCATAAAGAGTCGTATGGGTTCTAGTATATAGAGTGCGTCGATGCACTATAGTGGCTGCGTCGACTCAGTCTAGCATTTCTGGAAGGATACCCATTCTGGAAGGGGGTGTGCGTTGACGCAGTATGGGCACTGCGTTGACACAGTCAGTTGTGTGTTCTAGCATTAACTATGTAAAAACACATGCATACTTGGTGCATTGTTAGTTCTCCTGCACATTGCATCGGTGCATTCATCAGTTGCTTCAATACTAAGTCAGTACAGTTCATGCATACCGCATACACATATTCGGTGCAATTTATAACTCCGCATTCACGACAAGTCTATCCATGTATAACTTGAAGTCGATGCATTCAAGTGCATTTCATGATAACCACCATAGTCAAAGCCTGTGTATACTTTATTTACGCATTGAAAGTCGATGCGTGTTCATTGCATCTGTCAGGTCTGTACATCACCGCATGCTATCAAGTCTATACATCGCCGCATGCTATCAAGTCTGTACATCGCCCGTGTTCTTCATGCATATACATAGTCAGTACATTCGTTTGTTTCATGTGTACACAAAGTCTGCACACTATCTGTTGATATGTCTGTGCATCATCTCACAAGTCTGTACAACCGTTGTTGATACGAGCATTTAAGTTCATGCATCATTTCACAAGTCTGTACAACCTCTGTTGATTTGAGCGTTTAAGTTTGTACATCATTTCATCAGAGTTTGTACATTAGGAAGTCTTGCTTAAACTGTTGGCACAGCAAGTCGATGCATCGTTTGTACATTTTACATAAAGTCTACACATTCCTCGGTGGTATATATGTGCATCATTTGTACATCGCACACAAAGTATGTACACTCGTCGGTGGCATGTCCGTGCATTCATATTCAATGTGCATACTTTCCTACATGCAAACTGCATTACACACCATCAAGTCTGTACATGCTTTGCATCAAGTCTGTACATGCTTAGTTCAACTCTCGAACTAACTCGGTGCGTCTTTCTGTCTTTCCTTTCAGATTAACTCAAACTGATGACAAGTCTGATCTGACAGAACTGCTGGTCGAGGAACTTAAGAAGGGCACGTGATCCAAGAATGGAGGAAGTGCCAGGATCATGACACGTGTATTGCAGCAGGCTGAAATACCGCCACGTGGTCAAGGTGCTAGGGCGGGAATTCGTGGAAGACACACGCCCATCTACCTTCATTGCTCTATAAATAAGAGACTTCTCCATCTGGAGAAAGTGATCGGGAAAAGAGTGATCAAAATAGGGGAACTTACTTGAAAGAGCAGAAGCAGAAAGAGCCTGCACGATCCAGAAAAAGAAGAAAGAGAGAAGAACAGAACGAGAGAGTTGAGAACGAAAGCGTGAGCATTAAAGAAGAAGAAGAAGAAGAAAGAGAGATTGAGAGTTTAGAAGAAGAAGAGAGTCATCTGAAGCTTTGTCTATACTGGACCGTGGATCAAATCCAGGCCAGTCAGCTCTTTGAGAGCCACTTTGTGTTTTATCGTCTACAGCTTTCTGTTGCTATGTACTTTCCATATTTTTTTTTCTTTTGAACCTTTATTCAAGCTGTTAGTCAACAGAGCTAAGCTGTATTGCTCAGCGTTGCAGAGGAGGATTCCTCTGGACAGAAAGCTGTATTGTTCAGCGGGCGAGGTGGATACCTCGGACAGCAAGCTGTGTTGCTCAGCGGGCGAGGTGGATACCTCGGACAGCATGCTGTGATGCTCAGCAGTTTGCAGGCAAGCTGTGAGGCCCAGCCGTTCAAGCTGTGAGTCAGCGGGAAGCCACACTCGGGTTTGAGTGTGGGGTGGACGTAGGTCTGTGGACCGAACCACCTAAAAATTCCTTCGTGCACTGTGGTTTGAATGCTTACTGTTTGCTTCCGCTAGATGAATGCTTAGGCTCGATCTGTCTTGCTATGTCCAGTGAGCCAATTGACTGCACGTTCTTTGTTTGATTAAACGCACTAGTCTTTCATACTCGATTGAACTTAGTTCATTTCAATTCCGTATCTCCGAGTGTTCAAATTTATCAATTGGGCAAAATTTTTTAAGGATAGATTCATTCTCCCCCCTCTGAATCCTTCGCACCAGCCCCAAAAATTGGTATCAGAGCTGGTCTCTGACTTTCCAGATCCAACGATATGCAGAGGATCCTGCTGTCTTCGGTGCTATATTGCTATTGGTGCATTTCTTATCGATTGCTTTGTGCGTTGAACCTATTTGCTATCTATCTTAATGGCTCGTCTGTTTGCGTTTGATGGTTCTAATTTTAGTAATTGGTTAGGTGGCGTATGCGTTTATATAAATTCCATTGATCCTATTCTATGGAGTTTGGTTTCAAAAGGCCCACACCAATTACCTCATGATGAGACCAAGTGGTCTAGAGAGGACAGAGTAAAGAACCGTGATAATGTCATAGTTCTTAATATTTTGAAAGTTGTAGTTAATACTGATAGACTTCCTTTTGTTCTCTGGTGTACATCTGGAAAAGAAATATTGGATAAATTGATGGCCAGTTACGAAAAGAATGGGGAACAGTGCTTGATGGCCAAATGAAGAGATGATGATGAGGAAACAATATCTCAGGTAAGTGCCAGATCAGAAGAATCTTCTTTTGATGAATTGGTTGTGATGTATGACGAATTGTTAGAGTTGTCCAAGAAAATAAAATTTGAGAACAAAAGACTGAAGAAAAAGATCGAACAAAATAAGTCTAAATTCACATGTGGTGTTTGTCCTATATTGAAGCAGTCTTATGATGCTTGTTTAATAGATGTTCGAAATTTTAAGGAACAAAATAGTTCTTTAAAAATTGAAAATCAAACATGGTTGAACAAGATATCAGAACTTGAGAATCAGCTGAATAAGAAGAAAGATGAGCATCTAAAAAGTATGCAAGAACTGATCGAGATTAATTCTGTAATGGACAAACTGAAGTTTGAAAATGCTGAAGATCAAAAAGAAAATGAAAATCTCAAGGCTAGAATGAATGAAGTCAGTAAGGAAGCTGCACATATTTCCTCTGTAGAGTCAAGCTGCAACAAATGCTCGATTCTGTGAGAACGTAATGAGGAACTCTACAGTGAAAATGAATGGCTGAATAAACAAATTGCCTCATTTAAAGAGGATCACAAAAATTTGCTTGCTTAAAAAATTAAAGTGGAAGAAAGAGAAGAGGAAATAATTGAGAAACTGGAGTTGATGTCCAGAAATGAAAAATGTGATGAAGAAATTGAGAAGCTGATCAAAGAGAACAAAGAACTGAAAGAACAAAATAAGAAACTCATGGTCTTAAATACTGTTATTTCAGAGAGGCTTCTAACTATCGAGAGAGAAAGATCTGTAAATAAGGAAATTCAAGCACAAAAACTTGAGGAGGACAAAATTGAATTGAAAGCTGAAATTGAAAAATATAAAATTGTAAACAAAGTACTAAGTGAATGTATTAATTATAGTGAACAAGAGATTGCTAGTTACGAAATCCACATTGCCTCTTTGCAAAATAAACTTCATGATTTAGAAAATTCATCACCTAAGACTGCTGAAAATAAAGGAAAAATGAAAGCTATTATGGTAGGTGAGGATGATAATTTAAGAAAGGGGATAAGTTGCAGTTCTGATGTTAGGGAAATTATTAGAAACCAGCTATACACCACTTTTGTGCAAAGCTCTGATGTAGCTGGTACCTCAAGTCAATCCCCAAAACAAAATAAAAATCAGAAATCACCTTCATCATCTATATTTCAATTCAAAGCTCATAAAAATGAAAAACAAATGAAAATTGAGAAAAACAGGAAGAATTTAAAAAGAAATGCTCAACCGAATAAGATTAAATATGTCCATGCTCGTGCTAGGAATTTTGATGGTTGCTTGGATTATGATAGTGAATTGCATGTAACTTACAAATCACCTACTCACTCGCATGCATCTGAGAAGGAAGCATCATGTTATTACTGTGGTAAAGCAGGGCATATCATGGACGACTGCAGACTATTAAAAGAAGATGAGCATACAAATAAAACACTGCATTCTAGGAATTCATCTGATAGAAACCACACCACTAAGAGATCTGATGCATCATGTTATTATTGTGGTAGGCGTGGTCATCTAATGAATGCATGTTTTATCATGAAAGAAGACAATAAACTGCATGCTAGAATTAATTCACATGCTCACGGCCCATATAGATATAAATATACTTCAGGTCAGCACACTATTTGTTTCACTTGCAACAAGCCTGGGCACAAGGCAGATGAGTGCTGGTCAAGAAATTATTGGGGTAACAATGACTCAAGAGGCAAGCACCTTAGATGCCTTGAATGTGGTAAGTATGGGCATGCAATCAAAGACTACTGGTATGCTAAGGGACATCATGCTAACTCCAAATCTACTAAGTTCCCTAGAACAAGACCTGTAAATATTTCATGCTTCAACTGCGATAAACCAGGTCATAAGTCTGCAAATTGTTGGTTATCAGGTAATAAGAAACAAACTGTCCATGCATACAACAGAACATTTCATGCTTATGTTCATGGGTCTCAGACTGCTGTTGATATGCATTATAGGACTAGAAAATCTGTTGTTTCATGTAGATATTGTGGAAAATCTTGTCACTCAATGGATAGTTGTTACCTGATTGATTATGATGATAATGCTGCTAAGAGACTGTTCAGAACACCTATCAGGGTTAACGCAGGACCCAAGACTATTTGGGTCCTTGCAGGATCAAAATGATTAATGTGCTGCAGGTGTGCCTTGGAAGTTGATGAATAAAGGGGTAAATAAACCAAGGCACTCAAAATGAAAACCCCAGGATCCTACGCTTCAGGTCAGTTCTGAACACTCTGTTTAAATTCTATCATCTGAAATTGTTAATTTGAAATGACTATATATCATGCTGCTCTGTTGGTGCTAAATTGAAATTTTCTTTAAATATGAATTGCGTAATCATGCTTATGGTAGTTCCCTTCTGTCTGAATTGCATTAATCATATATGAATGAAGAATTTGAAATCATGTGTTGTGCCTTCATTACATTTCATGCACTTAGTCAGGGGGAGTTCAACCATTCGTGGTTAACCATACTGTTGCTCATGCTTTGTTGATTACATGATGCATCTAGACAGAGGGATCTTTTTAGATCATCTTGTTCACTTTCACCTGAAATCTTCCTGTCTAGTTTATCGGTTCGTCTAATGCTCTCAATTTGTTTCAATTGAATTCTCTGTTGTCTTCACTGAAATAGTTGATCTGTCTATTTTCAAGACTCAGCTACTGCTTGTTGATATACTCTCTTCTAATGCTTTTCTCTCTTGTTGTTGGCTCTTCCACCAACTTACACTCATCCTTCACATACTTCTTAGCTGGTGTGACTGATTCGTTTCTATTATTGATTGGTTGGTCAGCTATATTTTTGATCTGATCTGAGGAACACAAGCTGCAGGCCATGCAATTCAGTCTGAGAATCATGTAGAAATTCCTATCATATAGGTTTAAGAATGACCACTGAATCCGACTGATATAAAGTTAATGTATTCTTAGATTTGCATTTAAATGACTTGAAAATATCTGAATGATAAGCTTTAATAAATTTTAACCACATGTGTCATGAAAATCTTAGATTCACTCATCTAAAATCTGAAAATTTGAAATCAAGGCTACTTTGGTTGAGATACATAAAGTGAGTATTTTTTTTAAACATTAACCTGAAAAAATGTTGACTAAATGAAAAAATTGCATTCAGAGCAATGACTTGGTCACTGAGAAACTAGGTTCTCTATCAATGAAATAGAGTAAACCTACGTCATGAAGTACCATAGTTATCTTTGGTGAAAATTTATTAAAAAACCTGACAGAGCAATGGCATGTGTGTGTTGAGTAACTGGGGAGTCTGGCCTCTAATCAAGGTGTCTCCTCACGTAAAAAGATATTTATATTGCTAAATCTGGTCTTAATGTCGAGAGGCAATGACAGTTATCACACTGAGTAATTGGGTCACTTCACCTGAGATGTGTTGTGCCTCACGTAAAAAGGTGTTGATCAACTTAAATTGCTCAGGAAAAGTATAATGTGCTTCAAATGAAAATATTTTGCAAACTCTGTCAACTCATTCTCTTGTAAAAGTGTTTAATCTCAATACTAATCTGTGTAACTCTCAAAGGAGTCATTGGGATCATGCGTGTAAGACAAAGATGATTGGTCCTGAGTGTTATCTGATTATTTGGTTCACCTTTATTAAAACTTGAATTCAGATATAAGTATTGAGTTTAATTGACAAATTTGGTATACATCATAATTAAATCAGGTTGGTCAAGTTGCCAATTCATAACCCTCTATGATAGGAGAGTCTATTCATGTTAAGACTCATTGTAGTGGTGCATGCCTTACAATCCCTCATGGTCTGATTCACTCCTGACAACTTGATCAACAGGAACTTTGTTGACAATTATCTTTTATCGGTTGATTGATTGCTCCTTGAGATGTACTGTGCTTTTACTGTTTCTCACTCCTACTCTTGTCCACACTATTGGAATCTTCCATCTTATTACTGTAACCAGTTCTGGTTCTGTGGACTTTCAACCTGCTTTATTCTGTCCATACATATGTGAGGTGCCTCAACCATTATTGTTTTGGATTCCTTGTGTTGGCAGATTTCATATTACTTCATTGGATAACCAGAGTTCATTCCTGCACTTCGGGACAAGTTCTGGGTCATCTGTATTTAAGGGGAGAGTAGTCAAGCATTCATGTTGAACAGATTTCATTTATTGCTTCTTAAAGGGGGAGGATTGATCCTGGCTGTCTAACTGCCCATGTGCTTGTTGATTGTATTCCTTTATTCAGGGGGAGTTTCTTGTATGGTTGTTCTTCCTTTTTATCTAGGGAGAATATGTGGTGGCATATTGCTCTTTGGGGGAGAGAATAGCTAGATCTAATGTGCTTTCATGTAGATAAAGGGGGAGATGTTATATCAATCTTTTCATACCTGCTTAATTCCTCTCTCAAACTATTTTCTTTTTGATGAAGTCAAAGGGGGAGAATAGTTTGAGTCTGTGTGACTCATAGTGTTGCCATCATTAAGAAGGGGGAGATTATTGTGCCCCTGTGGTTTTGATGTCAGCAAGCACTATGAGTATGAATGATTGATTGTTGTGTGGTTTTGATGTCAGCAAGCACTATGAGTATGAATGATTGATCACCATGTGTCTGCATATGAATGATTGATTGAGCATCTTACTTCCATGCATGCATAAAGAGTCGTATGGGTTCTAGTATATAGAGTGCGTCGACGCACTGTAGTGGCTGCGTCGACTCAGTCTAGCATTTCTGGAAGGATACCCATTCTGGAAGGGGGTGTGCGTTGACGCAGTATGGGCACTGCGTTGACGCAGTTAGTTGTGTGTCCTAGCATTAACTCTGTAAAAACACATGCATACTCGGTGCATTGTTAGTTCTCCTGCACATTGCATCAGTGCATTCATGAGTTGCTTCAATACTAAGTCAGTATAGTTCATGCATACCGCATACACATATTCGGTGCAATTTATAGCTCCGCATTCACGACAAGTCTATCCATGCACAACTTGAAGTCGATGCATTCAAGTGCATTTCATGATAACCAGCATAGTCAAAGCCTGTGTATACTTTATTTACGCATTGAAAGTCGATGTGTGTTCATTGCATCTGTCAGGTCTGTACATCGCCGCATGCTATCAAGTCTATACATCGCCGCATGCTATCAAGTCTGTACATCACCCGTGTTCTTCATGCATATACATAGTCAATACATTCGTTTGTTTCATGTGTACACAAAGTCCGCACACTCTCTGTTGATATGTCCGAGCATCATCTCACAAGTCTGTACAACCGTTATTGATACGACTATTTAAGTTCATGCATCATTTCATAAGTCTGTACAACCTCTGTTGATTCAAGCGTTTAAGTTCGTACATCATTTCATCAGAGTCTGTACATTAGGAAGTCTTGCTTAAACTGTTGGCACAACAAGTCGATGCATCGTTTGTACATTGTACACAAAGTCTGCACATTCCTCGGTGGTATATCTGTGCATCGTTTGTACATCGCACACAAAGTATGTACACTCGTCGGTGGCATGTCCGTGCATTCATATTCAATGTGCATACTTTCCTGCATGCAAACTGTATTACACACCATCAAGTCTGTACATGCTTAGTTCAACTCTCGAACTAACTCGGTGCATCTTTCTGTCTTTCCTTTCAGATTAACTCAAACTGATGACAAGTCTGATCTGACAGAGCTGCAGGTCGAGGAACTTAAGAAGGGCATGTGATCCAAGAATGGAGGAAGTGCCAGGATCGTGACACGTGTATTACAGCAGGCTGAAATACTGTCACGTGGTCAAGGTGCTAGGGCGAGAATTCGTGGAAGACACACGCCCATCTACCTTCACTGCTCTATAAATAAGAGACTTCTCCATCTGGAGAAAGTGATCGTGAAAAGAGTGATCGAAATAGGGGAACTTACTTGAAAGAGCAGAAGCAGAAAGAGCCTACACGATCCAGAAAAAGAAGAAAGAGAGAAGAAGAGAACGAGAGAGTTGAGAAAGAAAGAGTGAGCATTAAAGAAGAAGAAGAAAGAGAGATTGAGAGTTTAGAAGAAGAAGAAGAGAGTCATCTGAAGCTTTGTCTATACTGGACCGTGGATCAAATCCAGGCCAGTCAGCTCTTTGAGAGCCACTTTGTGTTTTATCATCTACAGCTTTCTGTTGCTGTGTCCTTTCCATATTTTGTTTTCTTTTGAACCTTTATTCAAGCTGTTAGTCAGCAGAGCTAAGCTGTATTGCTCAGCGTTGCAGAGGAGGATTCCTCTGGACAGCAAGCTGTATTGTTCAGCGGGCGAGGTGGATACCTCGGACAGCAAGCTGTGTTGCTCAGCGGGCGAGGTGGATACCTCGGACAGCATGCTGTGATGCTCAGCAGTTTGCAAGCAAGCTGTGAGGCCCAGCCGTTCAAGCTGTGAGTCAGCGGGAAGCCACACTCGGGTTTGAGTGTGGGGTGGACGTAGGTATATGGACCGAACCACCTAAAAATTCCTTCGTGCACTGTGGTTTGAATGCTTACTGTTTGCTTCCGCTAGATGAATGCTTAGGCTCGATTTGTCTTTCTATGTCCAGTGAGCCAATTGACTGCACGTTCTTTGTTTGATTAAATGCACCAGTCTTTCAGACTCGATTGAGCTTAGTTCGTTTCAATTCCGTATCTCCGAGTGTTCAAATTTATCAATTGGGCAAAAAAATTTAAGGATAGATTCATTCACCCCCCTCTGAATCCTTCGCACCAGCCCCAACACCATCTTCATCCCATATCCCTCGACATCAGCCTTGCCCGAAGCGGGCTCATCATCCTCCATTACCGGAGTATTTCACTGATATTTTCATGGCTTTGATCACCACTCACGCGTTGCAGCTTCCTCTGGTTGTTCCTTGCCGACTCACGGTCGGGAATTTGCTTCAATTATGTGATTATCATCGTCAGCAAGGGCATTTGATTGAGGATTGTCCCGAGTTTCTGGAGTACATTTATGGGCCTGGAAGACAAGAAGAGGATTGATTGGTCCGCTATTCACAAAGTCATTTTACATTAGTTAGCAGCAAGCGCCATCCAGGCAACCGTGTTCTTTACAAGACCCGGGGCACCCCCATGATCCATTAGTTAGTATTGCACCCGCTCCATCAGCTTCATCTCCATCTCCACCTATTCCATCATCTACCCCATCACCATCTCCTATCCCGGCTCCATTGCCTTCACCTACCCGAGTCCTTGCTCAGGCTAGTGCCTCCACTTCCTCCGTTACTACCACTTGCACTCCTAACGCCGCTCGATGTGTTGTGTCGATACGCCAACGTTGGACCCCCGCGACCCTCCTCTTCATCTTCTCTATCCCCACCATCACCATTGCCCTCATCACCACCTTCCCCATCTCCACCTTCGCCTTTGCCTCCACCCGAGCCTATCATTGCCACATCGCCTTTGCCATCACTCGACATCACCGTCCCTATTGAAGCATTCACGCCATCTGAACCTATTCCTATTCCCTCCACTTCTACCCCATGGAGTGGGTGTGTGCTACCTCTAGTGCCCCTTGGGTCTGGTTCCTGGGGAGACGATGAGTCGAGTTAGGACAATTTGGTGCTGGCTGTGAATTTCAAGCTTCATGATTTTATTTGCTGCATGTTGATCCATGTCCTGGTCCCTGGTTATTTTGAGGATGATGAGCCTACATTTCCCATGATGGTTGTCAAGAAGCGTTCTCTTGCACTAGTGCCAGTTCCTTCAAAACCGAGGTCGGTGGCAATCTCATTGCTCGCCAGAGGTTCGATTATCGATGTTATTATTGCCACTCGCTCCATCGTAGTTCAGATAACTAGTCAAGAGGGGTTCTCTACCCTCATTGTGCTAACTCATATGACTGCTGAGTGTTTGATGGATGCTATCTTCAAGCGGTAGTTTGTCGTATCTTCAGTATTTTCTAATGACATTCTACACTTTTTTAGCAATCTTCCTCGGTTTATTAATACGTCAGCCACGTCAACTATCGAGCCCCGAGCCTTTATGACAGCGGAAGACTCGCTCGAGAAATGTGAACAGCCTGCATGGTAAGCCTCTTGCAAGCAAGAATGATCAGAGCGCAAAATAATCACACATATAAATGTAATTTCACAATATTTTCATCAAACTCCAACTTATTTCATAATAATCTAATATTCAAATACAATAACTTTCAACTTCTTCCAATCTATCAGACTCAAGAAATAGGAAAATTACATAGACTCAATCTAAACAATATAGACTTTCCTAAGTCTTCACTCTCATCTTGACAACACTTTCATTCGCTCTCGGACCCGCTACTTGTATAGCCTGAATCCGAATTCGAATCACTTTCGTTTCCTGAAAAGAATGGAAATAGGTAATGAGCACACTTGCCCAGTAGGTATCATCACATCAACATGAAGGCATCATTAAAGTAATTAACATTTTAGCTCTAAAAAAATAAGGTAAAATTATGCGAATGCGATCAATCATGCGAATACCGAAAGTAACAAAGATGATCGTTAAGATAGAATGAGAGCAAGTATGAACCAACAAGAATGTAACAACAACATGTTATGGCCTTTCAAGAACAAGAATGTAACGAGAATGTACTAGCAAGTCACATAATCATCACTCCAGTATCTTTTGCTTATGAGCAAGTACTTCATGAATTTCTGTGGAATATCAAGTCATGTACAAGAAAGTCATGTCGTGCCGTGGATCTTCACTTATTTATAGAGAAAGTTCTCCCAGCGTAATGCGACGCCAGTAGCATCATACCCCATGGTTTATAATAGTATGTTTCCGACAATCAGCCGAGGGGACTAGCATAGAGCCCTGTAACACAATCAGTGCTCGATCGCATCTTCAAGTATAAATCAAGCTACTTCCATGCATGTAACAATAAAGTATGGCCAAGAATGTATAATTCAATAAGTTCATGATAACACTATTCAATGAATGAACGCTTCAATTTAATAATACGAGAGTCAAGAATGACTTAAACAAGGTTATGCTTATGGAAATAAATCCGCAGCATAACGGTACATTTCTTTAACTTTTATTTCATTATATTAAGCCTCTTTGGAAAATACGGCAAGTTCTAGATCATCAATAATCCATCTAGAAACTTTAGAACATCAACCCTTGGGTCAAACCTCGGGTTAAGCACTCAAACAATGTGACGGTCAAGGACTGGGCCGTTATATGATGTGACGCTCCAGTATTCAGCCGTTACATTAGTCTGAATCCAGAAATAGTAAAATAGACTTAGTGAAATATGACGGTCGTATATTGGGCCGTTAGATGCTCCTGACGGTCCAGTATAGATCCGTTACATTGCTAGAACCAGAAACATCGATAGTGTAATCTACTAAATGGGCTTTAATGGTACAACCAACTCGGCATCCTAGTGGGAATCCCAGGCTCGCGGAGAATTACGAAGACCTTGAAACAAGATTTTCTAGTCCATTGGAAGGAATATCCAATAGAGAGGTCCTCATGTCCAAGAATAATGTTCCTATAGTGCAAAGTGTGAACTAATGGACAACATACTGCAATATGTGTCATGTACTTAAAGAAAATGACTCTATTGATAGAGAGAATGTGTAACAATATGAAATCATGATAAAACTTCATCAATACATCATTTAAAATCATGGAGTTAATAAAAACTATAGTGTTTTGGCATGAAATTAACATATCCTTAAAATAATTCAAGATGATTTTAACATGCGATACTTATCATGAACCAATTAATAAATTTAAAGTCATATCAACAGGTCAAAACTTAGATAACTAGGCATATTTATAAGTTAATGTGACTGTTCTTCAATTCTATCTACAGTTACTCTGACGGTCGAGAATGGGGGCGTCACAGTGATTGTGACGATTTATCGTGGGACCGTTATAGTGTTGTAACGCACTGAGTCTGGGCCGTCAGAGATAACAGAGAAATTTAAAAACAACAGAAGATGTGACGGCTTGTCGTAAGGCCGTTAGATCATTGTGACGGTCTTGCCTTGATGCGTCAGATCGTCTGCTGGCAGAAAAGATATTAAAAAATCTAAGGTTTCAACTTACATCATGTTTGAAAATCATATATATACTTCCACATGATAGAATGAAGGCTAACCTACTAGTATGCATGGGTTTTCTGTTAATTTGACAAGAGAGTTCCTTTTTAACTTAGTTAGGGTTAAGAGTATATATGTATGCATGTCCTACTAAAACAGGAAATTCATGATCTATGATGCATGAAATCAATCAAAACCAGAGAGATTTTGTCCCTAACAAGATGTTTTTGTCAATCATGAGATGATCTACCTCTTAACTAGGCTTTATGCTTCTAATTTGAGCCTGAAAAACCATGCCCTAGTTCTCCTTTTTCCAGTGATTTTATAGCAATTTCCTACTGCTCTAACTCCACGACCTCTTGACCTAAAGATGTGAAATTTTGAGGGTAAGAAGATGAAACTAAGGTGAACAAAAAGTTCTAAAGGATTGAGCTCTAATTACCTCGTTTAGACGTCCTAATCTCTTGATCTTCAGGGGTCTTGCGTTCAATTTCCTGAGTTATTATGGTCGAACCAGCAACTTTGGAAGCTTCAATCTCCTTGGTTGCTTGATCTCCTAACATGAAATTTGGAGAACTACTAGTCTAAAGTATACTAAACAAAATCTTCTAAAGAACTTACCCGAAATTATGACTCCTTACCTTGATTCTTCATGAGCCAAAAGTAAGGGTCGCTCAGTTCAGAACTAGGTCCTATTTATAGGGTTTTGGCTAAGGTTTGAAGATTAGATCGATTATAGAGTCCTTAATTTGCCAGAACCTAATCTCTAAGAGTCCTTAGTAATGTTATAAGCTCTCCCAAGTTGATCTCTTGTAGATAGGATCCCAAAGTTCCAATCTTTATGCTCGTTCTTCAATTTACGGAACTATCAGGGTGTAACGCATCAAGACTGGTGCGTTACGTGTATGTGGCGGTCGCACGATAGACCGCTACATCCAACGTGCACAGAATTCAACATAAATCAAACTCTTTTATTAATTATCCATATTAAAATAGTATTTATCCTTAAAATACGTAAATAGGCTAAATAACCTTCTAGAATATGGGCCAAACTTAATGGACTTGGTCCTTAAACCTTTTGGATTTTATTTAAATAGGCTAGGTTAATTATTTAACACAATTGGACCTTATAATGACTTATTATTTGAATAATCCATTTATTAATCTACTTAGCCTTTATAAATTCCTAATAAATTCTTGAAAATTTTATAAATAATCCAGAAATTATTATATAAATTCTGGGGCACTACACCCTCCCCCACTTAGAAGAATTTGGTCCTCAAATTCAATACATCGATTATGGAGAGTGTACTTACAGTTAAAATAATTCGGAGAATCTTTTTCGCATGGCTGCTTCGGTTTCCCATGTTGCTTCATATGGCCATGTTTTCTTCCATTGAATCTTGACCATAGGAATAACTTTATTTCTTAGTTGACGCATTTCCCGTTCCAGAATCTTTATTGGCGTTTGCTCGTACGTCATATCATTCTGAATCTCCAGATTGTCATGAGTAATAATATGGTCACGATCATATACATACTTCTTCAGCATAGAGACGTGAAATACGTCATGAACTCCTGTTAATTGTGGAGGTAAAGCCAGTTTGTAGGCCACTTCACCGACCCTTTCAAGAATTTCAAACGGGCCAATGAATCTTAGAGTTAGCTTTCCCTTAATGCCAAATCTTCGAATACCACGACCTGGAGAAACCTTGAGATACACATGGTCTTTTACTTGAAATTCCAAGTCGCGTCTTCGATTATCAGCATAAGATTTCTACCTATCTTGCGCCATCTTTATTCTCTCTTGAATGAGCTTGATCTTCTCTGTAGAATCTCTGATAATATCGGGGCCTAGGAATTGTCTTTCCCCTATGTCATTCCAACATATTGGTGATCGACAACTTTTTCCATATAGAGCTTCAAAAGGTGCCATTTGTATGTTGGCCTGATAACTGTTGTTATATGCAAATTCTACTAGAGGCAAGTGATCATGCCAACTACCTCCAAAATCAATAACACAAGCCCTGAGCATGTCTTCCATCACTTGATTCGTTCTTTCTGTCTGACTATCAGTTTGTGGATGAAAGGCTGTGCTGAAATTCAATCTAGTCTCTAGTCACTGTTGTAGACCCTTTCAAAACTGCGATGTGAATCGAGGATCTCTATCAGATATAATAGTGACCGGGACACCATGTAATTTAACAATTTCTCTTATGTATAATACTGCCAGGTTATCCACAGACCATCGACTTTTGATTGGTATGAAATGTGCAGATTTAGTTAATTGGTCTATGATTACTCATATACCATCGTGTCCACCTCTTGTCTTAGGTAACCCCATAATGAAATCTATCCCTATACTCTCCCACTTCCATTCGGGAATATTTGAGGGATGCAGTTTACTTGTGGGTCTAAAATACTCTGCCTTTACTTGTTGACAGGTGAGACAGCGAGACACGAAATCAGCTATTTCCCTCTTCATGTTGGGCCACCAGAAATTTCTTTTGAGATCCTGATACATTTTTGTACTACCTGGGTGAATGGTATACCTGGATTTATGTGCTTCTTCTAGAATCAATTTCTTCGTATCCTCATGATCCGGTACACATACTCGATCTTTAAATAGCAATCTTACATCCTTAATAGAAAAATCCGGCCTTTGTTCAACATTGGCCTTGATCTCCAATAATATAGGATCATCATTTTGTAGCTTGACCAGATCTTCTATTAATGTAGGTTGAGCTTGAATATTAGTTAGGAAACAATCTTCCTTATTGTCAATATCTAAGTTCAACTGAGCAAATTGACGAATAAGATTTGTCATACTAATCATGAGACTTGATAGCATACCCATTAGTTTTCTGCTGAGTGCATCTGCTACAGCATTAGCCTTGCCATGATGATATTGAATAGCAAAATCAAAGTCTTTGAGATATTCTAACCACCTCCTCTGCCTCATATTTAGCTCTTTTTGAGAAAATAAGTACTTCAAACTTTTGTGGTCCGAGTAGACCGTAAACTTTTCTCCATAGAGATAATGACGCCAAATTTTCAAGGCGAAAATGACAGCTGCTAATTCCAAATCATGCACATGATAATTTTCCTCGTGACACTTCAATTGTCTTGAAGAATAACAGATTACTTTTCCATCTTACATGAGGACACACCCTAGGCCAATGCCAAATGCATCCCTATATACTTCGAATCCACCACCTTCCATCGGTAGTGTTAGAATAGGAGCTGTAGTAAGATGATTCTTAAGAGTTTAGAAACTCTTTTCACATTCCTCTCACCAGACAAAAGGATTTTCTTTTCTCGTGAGTCTAGTTAAAGGAACTGCAATCTTCAAGAAATCCCTAATGAATCTTCTATAATAACCAGCTAGACCCAGAAAACTTCGTACTTCTGATACGGTCGTTGGCCGATTCCAATTCTTGACGGCTTCTACCTTAGAAGGATCCACAGCGATACCTTCTTTTGAAATAATGTGGCCTAGGAATGAAACTTCCTTGAGCCAGAATTCACACTTATTAAGCTTCGCATAAAGTTTATGTTCTCTAAGTGTTTGTAAAGCTATCTTCAGATGTTCTTCATGTTCTTCCTTTGTCTTGGAATATATCAAGATGTCATCGATGAAGACGACGATGAATTGGTCCAGATATCGCTGGAAAACACTATTCATAAGTTGCATAAATGCTGCTGGGGCATTTGTTAACCCGAACGGCATTACCACGAATTCATACTGGCCATAACGACTTCCAAAAGCTGATTTATAAATGTCTTCTTCTTTAATTCTAAGCTGATGATAACCTGATCTGAGGTCAATCTTGGAGAAATATTCTGCTCCTGAAAGTTGATCAAAGAGCTCATCAATACGCGGCAATGGATACTTATTTTTGATTGTAAGTTTATTCAGTCGCCGATAATCGATGCATAGCTTGAGAGAACCATCCTTCTTTTTGACAAATAGAACCGACGCACCCCAAGGGGATATGCTAGGTTTGATAAAGCCCTTATCCAGTAGTTCCTGCAACTGCTTCTTTAGTTCTTTGAGTTTTGTGGGGGACATCCTGTAAGGGGCTATAGAAACAGGTGCTGCTCCTAGAATGAGTTCAATAGTGAAGTTTACTTCCCTCTCGGGTGGTAAACTAGGTAATTCAGATGGGAACACATCGGGGAACTCATTTACAATAGGAATGTATGCTAAGATAATCTCCTTGGATTCGGTAACAATGACAGAAGCAAGAAAATCTTCACATCGTTGCGAGATAAGTTTACAAACGTGAAGAGAAGATATGATAGTAGGATGCTTCTTGTACTTGATGCCAAGGAAGGACAATCTTGGAAGATCGGGCTTTCGAAAGGATATAATCCTATTTCGGCAATTGATGTAAGCATCATGATCTACAAGCCAATCTACCCCAAAAATGACATCATAACCTTTCATGTCAAGCATACTAAGTTTGCGGGGATATTATGACCTTCTACTATCACTTCACTATTAGGATAATAGTCGGTAAGCTTTGTTCCAGAACCTAAGGGTGTGGTAATAGCGAGATCTGAAGGTAATGGGACTGATGCAATTGATAATATTTTTACAAAAGTAGTGGAGATAAAAGAATGAGAGGCACCAGTGTCAAATAGAACAAATGCAGGATGAGAACAAATTTGCAGAGTACCTTCCATAAGCCCACCATCCTTGGGCGCTTCCTCTTCTTCTAAGACGGCATTGAGGCGAGCCTACCTCCTACGTCCTCCACCAGATGATTGGTCTTTCATAAGGGGGCAATCTGGCATGCGATGCTCCCTGCTTCCACAACGTAAACAAGCGCCGAGGCGCTTCCAGCATTCCTCAGCCGAATGGCCTAATTTTTCACAAAACGTGCAAGCTGTAGCAACTTGCTCCTTCTCTTCCTTGACTTTCTTTTGCTTATGGGAACTTTCACCATTCCCATTCCTGGATCTTTTCTTACTATCACGGCTTTTATAGGGCTCCGTGATGCTGAACTTTTCTTTCTTATAACGCCGATCTGAGCGTCAACTGGATTCTTCTCTTTTCCCTTTTACAGTTTTGACCTTCTCTAAGGTCCTTTCACACAAATACGCTCGTTGAACCATTTCCACATAAGTACGGATGTTTTGGGTCCCGAGCTGCTGAATGAAATCGGGCCGTAACCCGTCCATGAACCGATTTGCCTTCAATAAATCGGTGCTGATAAGATGCGGTGCGTAAGGTGCAAGCCTTGAGAATTGCAGTTCATATTCGGCAACCGTCATCATTCCTTGCCAAAGAGTGGCAAACTCCATAGCCTTTATCTCTTTTACGTGCTCAGAAAAGTACTTGGCACGGAATATGGTAAGAAAACCATCCCAGGTATGAGGGGCATCGGCCGGAGGTGCCAGAATCGACTTCCACTATGTGCGGGCATCTTCGTTGAGTTGAAAGGTTACGAGACGCACCTTCTCTTGATCGGTGCATTGGATAACATCAAAGATATGATTCATTTCATCTATCCAGTTCTCTCCCTTGTCAGGATTAGAAGAACCGAAGAAACACGGAGGGTTTAAGCTCCGAAAGTTGCGATGCAAATCACCAGCCCTTGCTCCTACGCCAGCTTGCGCCATGGTTTGTAATGCCTGTGTAAGGCCAGCAATAGTTTGTTGCATACCATTCCAATCTACGCGATGAGCCATGGTAATAATAGGGTATCTGAGAGAAAAATAACAACTTGTTATTTCTCGTGAAACTGAAAGGAAAACCAATCTTAAAACTAATTAACTATCTTATCCCGGGTTCTACACAATTCTCACATGGGTGTGAAATTTCTTCCTTAGTTCATAGGTAGGGGTCCTTAAACCTTGGACTTATCCTATGACATGACTCTTCTTCCTAAGTCCTGAGACTTAGGCTCTGATACCAACTTAACTGTCACGCCCCGAGCCTTTATGACAGCGAAAGACTCGCTCGAGAAACGTGAACAACCGGCATGCTAAGTCTCTTGCAAGCAAGAATGATCAGAGCGCAAGATAATCACACACATAAATGCAATTGCACAATATTTTCATCAAACTCCAACTTATTTCATAATAATCAAATATTCAAATACAATAACTTTCAACTTCTTCCAATCTATCAGACTCAAGAAATAGGAAAATTACATAGACTCAATCTAAACAATATAGACTTTCCTAAGTCTTCACTCTCATCTTGACAACACTTTCATTCTCTCTCGGACCCGCTACTTGTATAACCTGAATTCGAATTCGAATCACTTTTATTTCCTGAAAAGAATGGAAATAGGTAATGAGCACACTTGCCCAGTAGATATCTTCACATCAACATGAAGGCGTCATAAAAGTAATTAATATTTTAGCTCTAAAGAAATAATGTAAAATCATACGAATGTGATCAATCATGCGAATACCCAAAGTAACAAAGATGATCGTTAAGATAGAATGAGAGCAAGTATGAACTAGCAAGAATGTAACAAAAACATGTTATGGCCTTTCAAGAAGAAGAATGTAACGAGAATGTACTAGCAAGTCACATAATCATCACTCTAGTATCTTTTGTTTATGAGCAAGTACTTCGTGAATTTCTGTGGAATATCAAGTCATATACAAGAAAGTCATGTCGTGCCGTGGATCTTCACTTATTTATAGAGAAAGTACTCACAGCGCAATGCGACGCCAGTAGCATCATACCCCCTAGTTTATAATAGTATGTTTCTGACAATCAGCTGAGGGGACTAGCATAGAGCCCTTGCACACAATCAATGCTCGATCGCATCTTCAAGTATAAATCAAGCTACTTCCACGCATGTAACAATAAAGTATGGCCAAGAATATATAATTCAATAAGTTCATGATAACACTATTCAATGAATGAACGCTTCAATTTAATAATGCGAGAGTCAAGAATGACTTAAACAATGTTATGCTTATGGAAATAAATCCGCAGCATAACGGTACATTTCTTTAACTTTTATTTCATTATATTAAGCCTCTTTGGAAAATATGGCAAGTTCTAGATCATCAATAATCTATCTAGAAACTTTAGAACATCAACCCTTGGGTCAAACATCGGGTTAAGCACTCAAACAATGTGACGGTCAAGGACTGGGCCGTTACATGATGTGACACTCCAGTATTCAGCCGTTACATTAGTCTGAATCAAGAAATAGTAAAATAGACTTAGTGAAATGTAACTGTCGTATATTGGGCCGTTAGATGCTCCTGACGGTCCAGTATAGATCCATTACATTGCTAGAACCAGAAACATCGATAGTGTAATCTACTAAATGGGCTTTAATGGTATAACCAACTCGGCGTCCTAGTGGGAATCCCAGGCTCGCGGAGAATTACGAAGGCCTTGAAATAAGATTTTCTAGTCCATTGGAAGGAATATCCAATAGAGAGGTCCTCATGTCCAAGAATAATGTTCTTATAGTGCAAAGTGTGAACTAAAGGACAACATACCGGAATATGTGCCATGTACTTAAAGAAAATGACTCTATTGATAGCGAGAATGTGTAACAATATGAAATCATGATAAAACTTCGTCAATACATCATTTAAAATCATGTAGTTAATACAAACTATAGTGCTTTGGCATGAAATTAACATATCCTTAAAATAATTCAAGATGTTTTTAACATGCGATACTTATCATGAACCAATTAATAAATTTAAAGTCATATCAATAGGTCAAGACTTAGATAACTAGGCATATTTATAAGTTAATGTGACTGTTCTTCAATTATATCTACAGTTACTCTGACGGTCGAGAATGGGGGCGTCACAGTGATTGTGACGGTTTATCGTGGGACCGTTATAGTGTTGTAACGCACTAAGTCTGGGTCGTCAAAGATAACAGAGAAATTTAAAAAATAACAGAAGGTGTGACGGCTTGTCGTAAGGCCATTAGATCATTGTGACGGTCTTACCTTGATGCGTCAGATCATCTGCTGGCAGAAAAGATATTAAAAAATCTAAGGTTTCAACTTACATCATGTCTGGAAATCATATATATACTTCCACATGATAGAATGAAGGCTAACCTACAAGTATGCATGGGTTTTCTGTGAATTTGACAAGAGAGTTCCTTTTTAACTTAGTTAGGGTTAAGAGTATATATGTATGCATGTCCTTCTAAAACAAGAATTCATGATCTATGATGTATGAAATCAATCAAAACCAGTGGGCTTTTGTCCCTAACAAGATGTTTTTGTCAATCATGAGATGACCTACCTCTTAACTAGGCTTTATGCTTCTAATTTGAGCCTGAAAAACTGTGCCCTAGTTCTCCTTTTTTCAGTGATTTTCTAACAATTTCTTGCTGCTCTAACTCCACGACCTCTTGACCTAAAGATGTGTAATTTTGTGGGTAAGAAGATGAAACTAAGGTGAACAAAAAGTTCTAAAGGATTGAGCTCTAATTATCTCGTTTAGACATCCTAATCTCTTGATCTTCAGGGATCTTGCATTCAGTTTCATGAGTTATTATGGTCGAACCAGTAACTTTGGAAGCTTCAATCTCCTTGGTTGCTTGATCTCCTAACATGAAATTTGGAGAACTATTAGTCTTAAATATACTAAACAAAATCTTCTAAAGAACTTACCCGAAATTATGACTCCTTACCTTGATTCTTCACGAGCCAAAAGTAAGGGTCGCTCAGTTCAGAACTAGGTCCTATTTATAGGGTTTTGGCTAGGGTTTGAAGATTAGATAGATTGTAGAGTCCTTAATTTGCCAGAACCTAATCTCTAAGAGTCCTTAGTAATGTTATAAACCCTCCCAAGTTGATCTCTTGCATGTAGGATCTCAAAGTTCCAATCTTTATGCTCGTTCTTCCATTTACGGAACTATCAGGGTGTAACGCATCAAGACTGGTGCGTTACGTGCATGTGGCGGTCGCATGATAGACCGCTACATCCAACGTGCACAGAATTCAAGATAAATCAAACTCTTTTATTAATTATCCATATTAAAATAGTATTTATCCTTAAAATACGTAAATAGGCTAAATAACCTTCTAGAATATGGGCCAAACTTAATGGGCTTGGTCCTTAAACCTTTTGGATTTTATTTAAATAGGCTATGTTAATTATTTAACACAATTGGGCCTTATAATGACTTATTATTTCAATAATCTATTTATTAATCTATTTAGCCTTTATAAATTCCTAATAAATTCCAGAAAACTTTATAAATAATCTAGAAATTATTATATAAATTCTAGGGGCACTACATCAACGCCGCGCATTACTCTTTCCCAGCTTCATCTCCCACATCTATCAAGGGAGCTATGCTTCAAGCCTAATTACCAAGAGAAGTTGTCAAACCTTAAGGTCCTTGTGTCGAGGGACAAAACTCCATGGTTTCATGATGCTCATCATTCTAAGGAGTCACTTGTTCAAGAGTGTCCTGATATCATTAGCACTGGGTGTCTAGGGGCAACCGCCCCGCTGAAGCTGCATGTTCATAACTGGGCTTGGTCGTCCACCAGATGGGCCCGTTATGTGAGAAGATATTTCAAGTCAAGAAGCCCGAAGGTCCAAGTCCGTGCCAGGCGGGTCCATCACAAGCCAATTTTTGCTAAGAAAAGGTGGCGGCGCAAGTTCAAAGGCCACTGGTTGTGCACTCAGGGGATCACTTCTCCTTCTCCATCTTTCCATTCATCATTCCTTTTGCTCAGCTCCCACCCTTGGGTGGTGTACTTGACCTTTTCCAATCCTACTTCTATAATTTTCTCCTCTACTCCTGGGTCCATAAACCCACGCCCCTCCTCTCCTTCTCATCTGGAGCCTCCGGATTTTTCTTATTTTCGTAATTCTAGGCCCCGGTCTATGTCCTCCTGTCATCCCGATTTTGGGACATCATCTGATTCATCTTCTCTAGAAGTTCCAGGTTTCATCTCTGTAAGACCCCAGAATTTTTATAAATTATTTTTGGTCTATTTAATTATTTTCTGGGAATTTTAAAGACCTAAAATGGATTAATAAATAAATGTTGAATTTATAAGTCATTATAAGGTCCAATTGTGTTAAATAATTAACCTAGGCTATTTAAATAAAATCCAAAAGGTTTAAGGACCAAGCTCATTAAGTTTGGCCCATATTCTAGAAGGTTATTTAGTCTATTTACGTATTTTAAGGATAAAATATCATTTTTATGGATAATAATATAGATAATTAACAAAAGAGTTTGATTTATGTTGAACTCTGTGCACGTTGGATGTAGCGGTCTATCGTGCGACCACCACAGCCACCTAACGCACCTAGACTGATGCGTTACACCCTGTCAGTTCCGTGAATGGAAGAACGAGTAAAAAGATTGGAACTTTGGGATCCTATCTACAAGAGACCTAATTGGGAGAGCTTGGAAGGTTACTAAGGACTCTTAGGGATTAGGTTCTGGCAAATTAAGGACTCTAGAATCGATCTAATCTTCAAACCCTAGCCAAAACCCTATAAATAGGACCTAGTTCTGAATGAAGCAACCCTTACTTTTGGCTCATGAAGAAACAAGATAATGAGTTATAATTTCGGGTAAGTTCTTTAGAAGATTTTACTTTGTATACTTTAGACTAATAGTTCTCCAAATTTCGTGCTAGGAGATCAACCAAACAAGGAGATAGAAGCTTCCAAAGTCGTTGATTCAGTCATAGTAGCCCAGACTTCAGAGCAAAAGACCACTGAAGATCAGGGAATTAGGATGCGTAAACGAGGTAATTAGAGTTCAGTCCTTTAGAACTTTTTGTTCCCCTTAGTATCATCTTCCTAACCTCCAAATTTCACGTCCTTAGGTCAAGAGATTGGAGAGATAGAGCGACATGAAGTTGCTGAAAAATCTCAGGAAGGGAAGAACTAGGGCACGATTTTCAGACTCAAATTGGAAGCTTAAAGCCTAGTTAAGAGGTAGGTTATCTCATGATTGGTAAAAAAATCTTGTTAGGGATAAAAGTCCTCTGGTTTTGATTGATTTCATACATCATAGATCATGAATTTCATGTTTTAGTAGGTCATGCATACATGAATACCCTTAACCCTAACTAAGTTGAAAAGGAACTCTCTTGTCAAATTCACCGAAAGTCTATGCATACTAGTAGCTTAGCCTTCATTCTATCATGTGGAAGTTTATATATGATTTCCAGACATGATGTAAGTTGAGACCTTAGATTTTTATATCTTTTCTGCCAGCAGACGATCTGACGTATCAAGGTAAGGCCGTCATAATGATATAACGGCCTTACGATAAGCCGTCACACCTTCTTTGGTGTTTGAAGTTCTCTGTTGTCTCTGACGCACCATCGATGGAGCGTTATATTACTGTAACGGCCTCACGATAAACCGTCACAGTCACTATGACGCACCCATTCTAGACCGTCAGGATAACTGTAGACAGAATGGGAAACTAGTTAATTTAACTTATAAATAAGCCTAGTTATCTAAGTTTTAACCTAATTTCATGTCTTTAAGATTATTTACTGATTCATGATAGAAATTACATAATTTAGGTATCTTAAGTTATTTTAAGTTATGTTAATTTCATGTGCCAAAATTCTATAGTTTTGTATCTAAATCATGATTTTCCAAAGATGTATTGACGGAGTTTTATCATGATTTCCTATTGTTACAAATCCTCTCTATCAATAGAGTCATTTCTTTAAGTACATGGCGCATATTCCGGTATGTTGTCCATTAGTTCACTTTGCACTATAGGAACATTATTCTTGGACATGAGGACCTCTCTATTGGATATTTCTTCCAATGGACTAGGAAATCTTGTTTCAAGGCCTCCGTAATTCTCTGTGAGCCTGGGATTCCCACTAGGACGTCGAGTTGGTTGTACCATTAAAACCCAATTGTTAGAAAGCACTATCGATGTTTTCAGGTTCTGGATATGTAACGGATCAGTGTTGGACCATCAGGTATGTCTAACGGATCAATCTATGACCATCACATTAATTGAATACTATTTATTATTTCTGGATTCGGCCATTGTAACGGCTTGAGACTGGAGCGTCACGATCGTGTAACGGCCCAGTATTAGACCGTCACAGTTCTAAAGTTTGTTAATCCGAGGTTTGACCAAAGGGTTGATATTCTAAAGTTCCTAGATGGATTATTGATGGTCTAAGACTTGTCATATTGTCCAAAGAAACTTAATTTAAATTATGAAAGATAACGAATGTACCGTTATGCTATCGAATTATTCCCATGAGCATAATATCGTCTTAAATCATTCTTGATCTCTAATATTTTTAATTGAAGCATTCATTCTTTGATGATTGTTTTCACGAGCTTATTGATTGAATTTGTTACATTATTGGCCACGCTTTATTGATATACTCATGGAAGTAGCTTGATTTATACGTGAAGATGTAGTTCGGGCACTGATTGTGTCCAAGGGCTCTATGCTAGTCTCCTCGGCTGATTACCAGAAACATACTATTATAAACTATGGGGTATGATGCTACTGGCGTCGCATTACGCTGGGAGTACTTTCTTTATAAATAAGTGAAATCCATGAGCACTCGTGAAAATCTAGTAAATTGCTACATGATTGACGTTCTCGTGCGTAACCTTTATGGTTATGAAAGTGAAAAGTGAAAATGCATTCTTGTTACATTCTTGTTCGTGAAAGGCCATGCTATATCCTTGATCATACTTTTTACATTCTTGCTAGTTCATACTTGCTCTCATTCTATCTTACATACTTTGGTTTAACCGCGTGATTGATCGCATTCGCATGATTTTACCTTATATTCCTTATAGCAAAAATGCTAATTACTTCAATAGTGCTAGTCATGTTGATACGAAGATACCTACTGGGCAAGTGTGCTCATTACCTATTTCCAATCTTTTTCAGGAGATGGAAGTGAGTCGGGTTCGGATTCGGAATGTTCAAGTAGCAGATCCGAGAGTGAATAAAGAATGAGCGAAGACTTAGGAAGTATATATTGTTTAGATTGAGTCTATGTAATTTTCTTATTTCTTGAGTCTAGCATGATGATGATAAGTTGAATTAGTGGTTGTATTTTAATATTTGATTATTATGAAATAAAGTTGGAGTTTGAGTAAATGTTGTGCAATTGCATTTTTGTGTGTGATTGTCTTGCGCTTTGATTATTCTTGCTCGCAAGAGGCTTACCATGCCGGCTGTTCATGTTCCCCGAGCGAGTCTTCCGCTGTCATAAAGGCTCGGGGCATGGCAATCTCTAATTTATCTCTGACCCTATCAGATGACCATCATGATCCTTCTCCGACCTTGTCGGATGATCAGTATTCTTCTTCTCCGACTCTGTCGGATGATCACTCTTCTTCTTCGCTTTCGCAGCGATCTTCTCGCTATTTTTCTATGCTTTCTTCATCTACCTTTCGGGGTCGTTGCCCTTTTTCTTGTAGTTTTTGAGGCTTTAGCCTGCCTTGATCTCAGCTGATCTTTGTTTATTCTGTATCTGGTTCCTTTTTATCAGGGCCTCTGTGTCTTAGCGAGGGAGTTCTAGCCCTCATCTCTCTTCTTTTTATCCTTCTTCGTCCAGTGTGGTGTCTACAGCTCCTCCGTGTAGAGGAATCTTTAATCCTTGTTATCCTTTCATTCCTTGTCCTGTAAAGCAAGGAATATGAAGTTCGTTGGTTCAGATCGATTCATGATGCTGGTTTTTACTCCATGGATTTGCAAGGTATCTTTATTTTGCGTACGACCATGCTATCATCTCTATTACTTTTATGTCATGTGCATGAGTATAATGATCGTTCCTTAACATGTTTGAGTGGCTTTAGGAAGCTTAGTTTAGTCAAAATTTCCAGTTCGCTTCAGCAGCATCTTAGGCTGGTGATAGCTCCGCGCTGGGAGTCTAGTTCCTTTTCCCGATTGTTGAGGGTGACCTTAAGCATGGGTTTTCACACACTACACGGCGAGATATAGCCGATCTCTTGGGCAACACCGTTGCGACTTTGGCCATACCATGGGTATGCACGAAGGTCTTTTCTTTTCTCTACTCGGCCAAGTGCAGGGGCAAGAGATTGATGGATACAATGCCCAACCTAAACGCTCCCTAATACGGGAGAGGTCTCAAATAGGGGCAGTCTTGACCCTTGAAAATGAGCATTCATGCTAAATCTAGCTAGTAAGGGCTATAAATATCAAAATCAAGAAAATGAATGAATGTCAAAATTATAAAATCAAAGGCATGACAAGAGTAGCAGTACATGTGACGACCCAAGATCTGGATACCGAGAAAGGAACCTGATACCATTCGAATCCTGGCCCACCGCCCACAAGCCGGGGCTCAGAAGGGCTAAAACTTAGTGTGGAGGTACAAAGAAGTAGGCAATGAGGTAGGACAATTAAATAATTAACAGAAATAAACAAACAACTACAATAGAGTCTAGTCCAATAGAAGTACAGTCTAAGGTAGAAGAACGTACCCAACACCGAGTGAACACTCGGCCTGGCGAGCTGGCAACTAAGAACCTCCGCACAGCACCCTCAAACCTCGAGGAAGAACCGTCGCACCTAAAAAGCATGGGTGAGCCTCCTGTCACTAGCTCAATAGGGGTTCCGTGGAACCCCAACTGTAAACAATGGCAGCACGGAAAGCAGCAACAGTAAGAACAACCGTAATAGCAAGAACAGTAAATACGATGGCCGGTAAAACCTCGGCTCTACAGCTACACCTAATGTACCGGAAGACATGTTCCGATCTCCCAGTCGGGGGACCATCGAACTAACGGGGAAACATCTGGCTACGCTACCTGAAGAAACATCACGACAACGCTATCGTGGATAAAACATCATCTAGGGAAAACCCTCAGTGACGCTCACCGGAACCCTAGACCTCTACCTTGGGAACACACCCGAAAACTACACGTAAAACCACGTCTTGCAGATGGGAAGCGAAAACTCAAGCCACAAGAAACTCACGTCACGTGATGAAAGTACTGCCCACCAGAAGCAAAGCCAGATGCGTCCACTGATGACTTAGTTCGCGCCTCAAGTGTCTCACTACGATTCCCCAGGCGGAGACAGAGACACTATAGTAACCAGTACAACGAACAAGGACTAGCTGGGGTCGCACTCGTCAGCGCCGGTCCAATAGCCCCCAACTAAGTGTGCACACATAGACCATGCGCCCTAGGTCAGATCCTCTAGCTGGTTCTTCCCTCAAAGCCCGGACTCAGGCTACGCGTGGGGGCCCTATGGTAACCAGCCTAAAAATTGTCTCTCTCGGGTAAGCAACTCCTCCACTCCCAGGTGGGTCAGCATACGCATGCCGTAAGAAGGCTACGACCAGTGGGAGGTCACTAAATGTGAACATAGAAAACCACGCACGCACCCATCGCGATTAACGCAGAGTAACAGGTGGCACGACAACACCAGACTCTAGACAGCCCACTAGACCTACTAAATCCAACAGTCATTGAGTCATACGACTCAAGGTCAAGACCGTCATACATAAGGGCACAACACCGTCATTCTGTCCTAATTCCTAGGTCTGAAACCATGGTGACACGATTCCCAAGGTAGCTCACAAGCCCCCGAGTTGATCCCACATGCAAGGGACACACGGGAAACCTCCAGCCCCAGGCTGGTTGACTGGACTCATGGTCCAAGGCCACATACATGGCCCACTCAGAAATCACTTCCTAGAAAACCACTGACGCGTGGAAATAGCCCTCCGCACTCACACCGGCTCACGGCGACTCGATCTAGCAAGAACACGAAAGCCTGAAACACGTGGGGTTACTGGGACCCACCAAACCTATGGGGCATGCTAATCGAGATAACATGATATATCCGAACACCTAAAAACATGGTCACGGTACCCACGGGGTGTCTGGGACGCTCACGGGCCAAGGGGAACATGACTAGCCGTGTTCAACACCCGCGGGCCCACAAGGTATGAATGCGCCGCCCACCATGGGCGTGTTCATTAACGCGACCAGAGCCTTGGTCACGATCATCCATGAACGCGACCACCACCCTGGGCGCGACCCTGCCTTAACACGACCCGAGCCTTGGTCGCATTTACCATGAACACGACCATAGCCTAAGGCACGACTACAGAATAACGCGACGGGTCCCCCAGTCGCGTCAACGATGGAACGGGACTGAGACAGTGACCGCAACCCAAACCACCTCACTGTTCATCTTCCTCGATGAACGTGATGGCGCGATACGTCGCCTTAATGAAGAACGCGGCCACTGTAGTGGGATCGTTCTCGACCCGAAAAATGGCAAATCTGAGGGAAAACCCCATTCTACGTCCCGTTCACACCCATGTGAAGGGGAAAACAAGGGGAAACCAGTCCCCAACCTCTCTAGCATCGATAGGACCCATTTAAACCCCAAAAACACAATCGAAACGTGAAATTTGGCTCACACCCCAAAATCACATGTTTTAACCCTAGAGGAGAAATAAACCCACTCGGCTCGCCTCGGGCTACCAAACTCACGGGAAATGAAGTACATGCGCTAGGGAACCATCCCCCTACCTCCACTGAAGATTTTGCGCGTCGAGGATGTCGATCCACCAAGAAACACCGTTTAAACCCTCACCGGCTCGTGATCCCATGAACCGCATCCACCATTGCAATCCTCGTCCAGTGCCCGTCGCTCCACGCCCCACGAGCATCGCCGCCCGTCCTCGTCTGCCTCCATCGGTCGCCCGGAGAAGAGAGGGAGAGAGGAGAGAGCGTGAGAGAAGAGAGAGGGAGAGGGACTGGTTTCCCCTTGTTTTCCCCTTCACATGGGTGTGAACGGAGCGTGGAATGGGGTTTCTCTGCAGATTTGCCGTTTTCAGTTTCGGGTCGAGAACATGCCCACTACAGTGGCCGCGTTCTTCATTAAGGCGACGTATCGTGCCACCGCGTTCATCGAGGAAGATGAACAGTAAGGTGGTTTGGGTCACGGTCATCGTCTTAGTCGCGTTCAGCCATTGACGCGATCGGGGGACCCGTCACATTATTTTATAGTCGCGCCTTAGGCTATGGTCGCGTTGATGGTAAACGCGACCAAGGCTCGGGTCGCGTTTAGCCAGGGTCGCGCCCAAGGTGGTGGTCGTGTTCATGGATGATCGCGACCAAGGCTCTGGTCACGTTAATGAACGCGCCCATGGTGGGCGGCACGTTCATACCTTGTGGGCCTAGGGGTGTTGAACATAGCTGGTCATGTTCCCCTTGGCTCGTGAGCATTCCAGACACCCCGTGGGTACCGTGACCTTGTTTTTTGGTGTCCAGAGGTATCGTGTTATCTCAATTAGCGTGCCCATAGGTTTGCTGGGTCCGGGTGACCCCACGTGTTCTGGGCTTTTGTGTTCTAGCTAGATCGAGTCGCCGTGAGCCGGCGTGAGTGCGGAGCACTATTTCCGCGCGTTAATGGTTTTTCGGGAAGTGATTTCTGAGTGGGCCATATGTGTGGCCTTGGACTATGAGTCCAATCAACCAGCCTGGGGCTGGAGGTTTCTCGTGTGTCCCTTGCATGAGGGATCAACTCGGCCACTTGTGAGGTACCTTGGGAATCGTGTCACAGTGGTTTCAGACCTAGGAATTAGGCCAGATTGACGGTGTTTGCCATTATGTACGATGGTCTTGACCCTAAGTCGTGTGACTCAAGGACTGTTGGATTTAGTAGGTCTAGTGGGCTATCCATAGTCTGGTGGCGTAGTGCCACCTGTTACTCCGCGTTACTCACGATGGGTGCATACGTGATTTTTCGTGTTCACGTTTAGTGACCTCCCACTAGTCGTAGCCTTCTTATGGCTTACATGTGCTGACCTACCCGGGAGTGGTGGAGCGGCTTAGCCGAGAGCGAGGATTTTTAGGCTAGTTACAGTAGGGCCCCACGCGTAGCCTGAGTCCGGGCTTCGGGGGAAGAACCAGCTAGAGGATCTGTCCTAGGAGGCATGGTCTGTGTGTGCACACTTAGTTGGGGGCTGTCAGACCCGCGCTGAGGAGTGCGAGCCCAGCTAGTCCTTGTTCATGGTACTAGTTACTGTGGTGTCTCTGTCTCCACCTGGGATGTCGTAGCGAGACACTTGAGGCGCAGGCTAAGTTGTCAGTGGATGCATTCGGCTTTGCTTTTGGTGGGCAGTGCTCACGTGACGTGACGTGAGTTTCTTGTAGCTTGAGTTTTCGCTTCCCATCTGCGAGACGTGGTTTTGCGTGTAGTTTCCGGGTGTGTTCCCAAGGTTGAGGTCTAGGGTTCCGGTAAGCATCACCGAGGGTTTTCCCTACATGGTGTTTGGTCCATGATAGTGTTGTTGTGATGTTTCTTCTGGTAGCGTAGCCAGAGGTTTCCCCGTTAGTTCGGTGATCCCCCAACTGTGAGATCGGAACATGTTTTCCGGTACAGTAGGAATAGCTGTAGAGCCAAGGTTTTACCAGCCACCGTGTTTATTGTTCCTACTGTTACAGTTATTCTTGTTGTTACTACTTTCCGTGCCGCCATTGTTTACGGTTGGGATTCTGCGGGACCTGTACTAAACCAGTGACAAGAGGCTCACCCCTACTTTTTAGGCGCGGCGGTTCTTCCTCGAGGTTTGAGGGTGTTGTGCGGAGGTTTTTTGTTGCCAGCTCGTCGGGCCGAGTGTTCACTCGGTGTTGGATATGTTCTTCTGTCTTAGATTGTACTTCTATTGGATTGGACTCTGTTGTAGTTATTTGTTTATTTTTGTTAATTATTGAATTGTCCTACCTTATTTCCTATTTCTTTGTACCTCCACACTCCTTTTTAGCCCTTCCGAGCCCCAGCTCGTGGGTGGCGGGCCAGGATTCAAATGGTATCGGGTTCCTTACTCGGTATCCAGATCTTGGGTCATCACAATTGGTATCAGAGCATGGTTATGGACGGACATGGGAATTTGAGATATTGCAGTGATCAGAGTCCGTAAGGTTCAGAACAGTCGGCAGTTGGCATAGGGTTTTGTGTTTGTTATCCGCTTGGTTTCTCCTGTAAGAACTTGAGTGCGCTGCGTTGGCGTTATGAATGTGGTTGCTGTTACGTCGAGTGCCGGTGTGGGGCCCAAGGGATGTGATCGAGAGATTTCTACCCGATGGGTGATGGCCCCGGTTGTGCAGTGTTGGGCAGAGGTTGCCTCCAGGTGTGTTGCTGCGGTGCTACGTTCGAGGTATTTACAGCGAGGTCAGGTGGCTGGCAAGGATTGTTCATTGTTAAGTGGCCGTGAGCGTGCTCCGAGGGAGCTGTTATTGTGTTTGCCCACTCCAATTTGAGGTTTTGTCTAGCCCCTGAGGTGTTAAGGTTGTGGTTTGAGGTGTCAGAGCGGGTGCTCTGGTCGAGAATTATGCTCGGGTGAGTAGAAGATCTTCTGCTGAGCTGCTGTTAGTCGAGCTGATGTTCTTGTTATGCTCTATGGCGTCAGAAATGACGTGTCTGTCCCGGTTATCTTTACGAATTTTGAGGCAGGATTGGGCAGAGATGTCCCAGTAAGTTCTTGCTCCTGCGCTTCTTTGTGTGAATGGGTTGTGTTCACCCTGGATTTGATTTGAGATGTGAAGGTTCCACGATGACTTCAGGACTCGAGGATGAGCATTGGCGGTTGTCGATTATGGCTCATGTTCCGACTCTTGGCGTGGCGTGTTGCAGTTCAAGGAATTGCAATGGTGGTGCATCGAGAGATGCTGTGATCGTGGTCGACGAGACACTCAGCAAGTATTATCGGAGGTGCTGACCTGACGGAAGTGATGGTTTTTCCGATGCTGGAAGATGCAATTCCCAGCATATGCGAGGTTCGAGGTCAGGTCAAGCGTGCAATTTTCCTCCCGATTGGTCGGAGGTATGCCAGTTTCTCTTTCGTTGGAGAGATTGCATTTTGCCGAGGTTCATCGTCTTACATCGTGTGTTCGGATTGGTTGGCCTTTGTGTGCCATGAAATCCGTACGGGACGAGTCCTATGTTTTGGCAAGGTAGTTGCTTGTGAGAAGTTGTGCCCTTTTTCTCCCTGCTGCGTGAGGGTGCGTTGACACTATTCCAGAAGGGCGAGTGTCGGTTGGGCGGTGTTCGTGCGAATTTGTGGCTGGTGTTGTGATTTCTAATGTGTTGAGGATCGGAGCATGCGGAGTTGCAGAGGATTGTCGGGATGGAGGATCCCGAGTTATCGTTGTGGTGGCTGTGCGTGTGGATCACAGTGCAAGGATCGTAGCGTTGGTTGCTACAGGCGGATTCCTAATGATGTGTAGAGAGTTGGAATATTGGTTCCTCGGTGTGAGACATGTTGTTGCCGTGCCGTTACTAGAGGTATTATGGTTCTTGGCACTGGCAGGATGGAGAGTTAGGGAAATATGTTAGCAAGTGCACCACATGAGTACCCTGTTCGTGTGTTGGAAGTTGTGTTCTCGGATGAGATCATGTTCTAGAGAAGTGATCTCTAAGAGATTATGGGTCCCAATTGGTTGCTGTGAGAGGCTAGTCAGGTTGACCGAGTGGTCGACCATGGTAAGATGCGTATTGTCTGGGGACCCATGTGCTTTGGTTGCGGCGTCGTAGACCAAGATGATGTGGTGGCAAGTGGAACTTTCCTATTTTGGAGTTGTGTACGGTGAATTGTTCAGGTTGTATCACGTGGCTCTGTGGTAAGAGCAGAATCGAGATTGGTGGGCGTCCACGTAGAGTAATTGAGATGAGATAGGATTTGATGAGACTGGACGGTGGACAATGCTGGGTATGGAGGTCTCTAAGGAGACGTTGACGTTGGATGGTGATCCCTAGTTGGTGACCAGCTTGGGGGGATTGCCCTATAAGTCTGAGTCGAGTGATATGGAGATCGAGGATTGTGGAATCATGTTGCATGGTTTTGCCGTGCTCTCCTGAGAGGGTAGAGTTGGCATGAGGATATGTCTGGATACAGTGTTGGTCTGTGCGAGAGTCAACGGATGGCCTGTTGAGATTTGGAATGTGCCCTTCAGATCTGGTGGAGGACCAGGTAATTAAGAAGGAAGAAGCTGAGTGAGTCAAGTGTTTCCTGTTGGTGAGCGTCTGGTGACCGGTGGATGGTCTTTCACAGACAAAAGATTCTGGTTGTAGCGCTTAGAGAATGGCGAGAGCCGTGTGCAAGTGAGGCCTTTGGTGGCCGTTTCCATGATGTGCTTTTCTGGATGTGATCTAGGCTTTGTCAAAGTTTGTGTTCTGACAGAGACGATCCGTGTTATTTTTGGCGTTCGGCTTGCCAAGTGTAAGATGGTCCTTGGCGTGGAGCTGACGGATTGTGGCGGTCAGCTGGTAGAGAGGCTGACGTCTGTTTGGTCCGCCGAGCATGGTGGGATCGGGGCATTAGTTTCCGTTCCAATAGGAGTAACTGTAGTGTCGAGTTTTTATCGGCCACCGAGTTTGTTGTTCCTACTATTGTTGTTGCTTTCCGCTACCGCCGTTGTTTACGGTTGGGGTTCCGTGGGACCCCTACTGAGCCAGTGACAGGAGGCTCACCCCTACTTTTCAGGTACGACAGTTCTTCCTCGAGATTTGAGGGTGCCGTGCGGAGGTTCTTACTTTCCAGCTCCCCGGGCTGAGTGTCCACTCAGTGTTGGGTACGCTTCTCTGCCTTAGACTGTACTTTCTGTTGGACTGGACTCTGTTGTAGTTTGTTTATTTATTTCTGTTAATTGTTGATTTGTCCTACCTTATTTTCTATATCTTTGTACCTCCACACTCCTTTTTAGCCCTTCCGAGCCCTGGCTCGTGGGCAGCGGGCCAGGATTCGAATGGTATCGGGTTCCTTTCCCGGTATCTTGATCTTAGGTCGCTACAGTATAGTTCCCCGTGGGACATCATGAGACCAATCGCCTGCATTCCTGATAAGAATGGGTCCCAAAATCAAAGACATAATGTCCCGACGCAACAGACTGTATCTTTGAGGGGTAGTGCCTTGGACGAAATTTGAATCTTGACATTTCCCATCCTGCATGAAGCTTATCTCAATTTTTCTTCTATTTCTCCCTCTTAGGCTGGGTTGTATCACGGGTATGGCCTTAGTAGGGGCACCGTTCTTTAGAGGCGGTTGGTTGTGGCGAGCCACCCTCAAATGCACACCCTGCTCAAGGGAAGTCTTTAATGAGAGGGGAGGGATGACGACCCTTAGCCAGTAGTTTGTGCCCGTCTTTGGGTGCTGCAGATTACTTTGTAAAAATCTAAAAAAATCAAATATTTTTAAAATCAAATATTGTCAAAATCTAAAAAAATCAAATATTTCAAAAATCTAAAAAAAACAAATGTTTAAAATTTTAAAAAAAAATCAGATATTTCTAAAATCCAAAAAAAGCAAATATATTCAAAAATGGAAAAAAATCACAAAATTGCCAAAAATCCAAAAATATGTCTTTTATTCTATTTTTCCTAGTTATTTGTGAGAACAGACATAATCTGTTTGTTGAGTGTGCAAGTTATAAGTGATGAAGCTTTCCTTATTCCATATTTTTTGCTCTTCTTCGTGTTCACATCTTTTGATCTGTTCTGCTTCTTCAGTCTACTCCCTCGATCTGCTCTGAACCTCATGTCCTTCTCAGCTTTTACTTACATTGCTTCATCACGTCTTCATGAGAGGGTAGGAACCTGGCAATTTTGCTTCATTTTGATCTGTGGCTTTGGTTGAAGAGCATATTTGTTTTGCTGTTGTCGTCTCCCGCATTGTTGTCATCCCACACGTGTCTTTTGTCCCCTGCATCTCTTGTCCCACGTGGTTATCGTCTCCCGTATTAGTGTCGTCCCTCCATGTTGTCATCTTGCTATGTTGTCTTTTGTCCCACCGTGTCATGATGTCATCCCCCGTGTCTTTGTCCCGCCATGTTTTGTCGGTCGTCACACATGTGTCTTTGTCCCACCATGTCCTTGTCCCGCCGCGTATGCTATCCCACCGCGTTCTATTGTTTTGTCCAACCGTGTCTTCAATCCCACGTACGCTTGTCGTTTGTTCATGTGGTGTTTGTTATGTTGTTATGTTTTCTTCATACCCATTATGTTAGGTTTAGTTCATTTTCACTATGTTCATTGTGTTATGTTGCGTTCATGCTTGTTCGTGCTTATTCTTTTTTTGGTTGTCTTATATGAAATTCCCATAAAAATTTTGAAAAAAAAAAGAAAAAAAATCAAAAATATCGTTTCGCTTGGCAGGTAAGTCAGGTATGGCTCTCTATCTCTTCTCATTGTTGCATTACTATAGGGCACCTATATTATTATAGCCTCTCAAGGACCGGCTGATTATCCGTGTGTTCTGAGATCTGTTGTTCCCATTTACCAAAAATGATGATGATCTAGGGGGATACGGTTAATCGTTGGATAGGCCATTAGTTTGAGTCGAGTGGGAGACGATGGACTCTGTCTCACACGTCGTGGTTGAAAGAAGACTCTTGACCCCATCTTGCTCGGTCTAGCAATAGTATCCTTGAGTACTTTATATTTTATGCTTTCTTTGCATTCGTTTTTATGATTTCTTTATTTTAACCCAGCATGCATCATGTCATTTTTTAGCACTCACGTCTCGTGATTCTCTCAAGTTTTCTCCTCAGCAATGGTTAATTGTGCTTATTTTCTCTTGGATAAGAGATCCTCATTCCACTCCGAATTTGAACGTCTTCTTTGATCTTCCCGCTTGGTCTGGTTGGCCAGCGTGATTCCTGTCTGGATTCTATCTCAATTCCTTTCAGCTTTTCAGTTATTGCTTTTCCGATCCCCTCATTGGCTCTGGATTGTGTCCCCTGATGAGGTCGGTCGTGTTTCCTTTTCCTTCCCTTAGTTAGTTCTCCCGACATGTCTCATCCGTGTCAGCTATTTCTTGTGGTTAGATCGGCATTTTTGGGAGAATTCATGTCGCTTGTTGGTTGTGACGGGTGTCTTTTGCCTTGATGCCCACTTTTTAGTTCTCTCTACTTCATCTCTGCTTCATCTCCATTTCACGTCGTTGTCGCTTTCACTCCATCTCCATTCCATTTCACCTCCCTGCCGCTTTTGCTCATTCCCTTGCAAAGCGGAAATCAAGGAGGGGCATCTGTTGACACCCGTTTTTAGCCTACAAGTTGAGTTATTTCTCTTATTCATCTTTCGTCATGCTCTGAATTGCCTGTTATTTTACAGTTTTCTTTGAACGTATTTCGAGCCCATTTCATGACCATTTTTTGAGCCCATTGAGCTTTGGACGCTTTTATCTTCAATTTCCCCACTTTTGGGTCTGTTTCGGGCCGTTCGGATGGCCGAACGGGCGTCCATAAAATCCTGCGCGGCTCTCCTAGACGCGTTCTCCTAGGAGACTGCATTCTGCCCATTTTTTTATTTTTTTATTTTTGATTATATTTACGTGGAAAGTGACAGCCTTTTGAAGACCGCCACCTTCAAGTAGCGTCTCCTGAAGACCACCTTCTCAGTTTTTGTTCTAGAGGCTTCCCGGGCGTGTCAGTTCGGCCGTTTGAAGTTTGTTCTGATCCCATCAACTTGTGGTCCTTACATGACTGCCTTATTAAAGAAACGGTCTCGCAACTGACCGCCATCTCAGTGCAGAATCCAAATGATTCTGAACTTCATTTTCTTCGGCCGAGGACTCTTTGGAGTCCTTGTTTGATCCATTTTTGAGAGAGATAGGCTTCCACCTCGATTTCCACCGATGCTGGACTCTTATCACCACTATTATCTCGCGGTTTATGCGTCAATATCCCCAAATTTGGGTGTTTATCTCAGATTTCAACCCTAGGGTTTCCTAAGGTCTATAAATATCACCCTATTCACAGTGCGCGAAGAGGGGCGCTTCTACGGTGAGGGGCGAAGCCATGCCGCATCATCAACTCGTTTCTTCAACCCCAACCTGCTGGGGGGAGTATTAACTTCAATTTCCATCGCTCAGGGCACTTTTTTTTCGTCCCTTCTCTTAGTTCTTCGCCTTCTCTTTTCAGTTTTCATCACAGTTTGCACTCTGTTCTGCACGATCTACATTTTTTCACTTTTGCATGCACGTTTTCCATAGCATGGCTACATCTTAATTCACTTTCTTCACTCTATTCTCATCACAACACACACACCTACTGTTTGCACCCGTTTATAGGAGCTAAAAACCTCCCCCCGGTACGTTCTCCCCCTTTCTTAATATCTGAGATAGATACTGCACTTCAGTTTCTAATGGGTTTTTATCTCTTGTCTTTGGCTTTGATTTTCAGGAGAGCAGGTACAACGTGAGGCCCTCTTCTTCTAGCCAGCAGGAAGGCGAGGAGGTGTTGATCCACATAGTTCCCAGCGCCCCATTCCTCAAGCGCGATCATGCTTTAGGGGTGTTCCCCAACCACGTTCTTCTTCCTCTTTTCCAAGGTACGTTGTAGGTTTTCTACTCTTTGTAGCATCTTATACCCCTTGGTGGCGATCAAGGTTTATTTGCTTATCTTCATTGCCCCCTCTCCCTTTGTTCATATTCCATGTTCATGCTTATTGCGTATATATTTGCTAGTTTGGGGTGGGTAGATTAAACATGTACATCCCTGGTCTCGCAAAACAGGGTTCCGAAGATAATATCAGCAGAAGAACCCGAGTGACCTGATCAAGAGCAGACTTGATGACTCAAATAGCGGTGCCAAAGGCCGAATCAGGATAAAACCCGAGCAATTTGACACAGGTATGGAATGTGCCGGGAATCACTCGGAACCGCACGTTGAAGCCCGAGGACCTCGAGTTTGGCACCCTAGAGGTTTTTTGACAAACCTGGAGTAGTACCTGACATCAAGCATTCGTCTGGATCAGTCCAGAGCCGGCGGAGTGATGAAAATGCCAGAATTTACTAAGAAGCCCCTTTAGGTGGCCAAGATGAATCGGCCACTCCCTTCTCACAGAATGAACCGGTGAGGATAGATGAATCGCTGCGTCCCTTGTGCCACTTTGAATCGGCCACCCTCTCTTGCCACCTTGAATCTGCCAAGGAGAAAGTGGAACTGGCGGGGGTGGATGAATCGGCCACCCTCTCTTGCGGCTTGAATCGGCGCACCCTTGGCCATCTTGAGCAAGCGTGAGAAGGAAAAGGCGTGCCGGTGATCCAGTGCCAACCTCCGCTCGTGCCGGATCACTAGCTGTCACGCCCCGACGCGGAATATCGGAACATAGCAGTTATATACATTCATGATAAACACAGCAATAACGGAAATAAAATAACATAATTGCAAAGAGAAAGAATTACTCCAAGATACCAATTTACTTATAAATGAGAGAATAAAATGTCTCCAACAACTTCATAACATCCAACATCACGACTCGAAGAAAAGGAAATAAAGAAAAAGATTACAACTCTTAACGACAACTCTTAATGACATTACTAAACAAAGACTCATCAAAACCACTATGTGACCATTCCACAATTCTACTAAGACAACGGTCTATTTCACATCTAACGGGTCTACTCTGGGTCTTCACTCTTGCCCATCCTTATCCGATTGCGTTTCATCACCGGAGCTACCTGAAATGGGGGAAAAACTGGGTGAGCGAACGCTCGGTAGGCAATAGCAGGCAAAGTTTAAGTAATTAACCAATTTAATTAAATGCCATGCGGATAAATGGATGATAAAACAAAACTAACATATGAAATGATGGAATGAAAATAATAGAATGAGTTGAACAGAGATATATCATTTCCAAGAAAATGGCCGATCAAGCACACAAACAAGCCAGTCATACAGAGATAAATTCCATATAGGAATTTAATAACTTGCAGAAATATATAGGAAAAATGAATGTCATAGACAACACGCTAGTCATGCACTTGGTACAATGCCTCACCATGTCATTACAACTCCCCGGGGCACTAGTATTTTTCATGTGCTTCTCCCAGGACCAGATCGGGCCCTTATGATGCGTTGGCATTAATTTGGTGGATCTAAGATCCCAAGTGACCATCTTAGACATTCATTGAATTCGGCCAGGAATTCCAAGGTCAAGCTATGTAACCTATCATCTAGGACCAAGTGACATTTCAATAATTGAAATGAAGCCATGAGATTAAGGGGAATAAAGCACACAAGACATACACATGAAAACAAGCTCTGGACAAGTTGTGGTCATGAGCGGGCTGCCAAGAGGAATAAAACGGTCTATACTGGACCGCAAAGGTCAAGACTGGGCCATAGGGATGAAGCCCAGTGTTGAAGGAAGAAAACGGTCAGAGAGGGGCCACAACATGATAAAGACGGTCCCCGCTAGGCCGCGTAAAACAAAAACGGCCCACGGCTGGCCGCAACTAGGGTGGGCCCGGCAATGGTTTACGAGTCGACTTAGCTAATTCTTGGTCAGCCTGGATATGATGGAACTAGACCAGGGTCAAATCCACACGTCCCAGATCAAACCCAAGGGGCTCAGGTCGACTGGAGTCAAGGGAAAGTCGACCGACAAACTTGGCACACAGGCCAGGTCAAAATCAGAAATGCGGTCGCCAAGTGGCCGCACCCTAGAACAGGGCGGTCTACCTTGGGCGCTATTAGAGGGTAGCGGTCCCAGAAGGGCCGCATTTAACCAGACAGTCTCGATTCTGGGCTGTAAAACAAGCGGTCTGATGGAATTGATCGGTACAGGGTTGGGGGTACAACCTGCCCGGCGTCCTAGTGGAAATCCCAGGCTCGTAGGGTCTTATGGAGGTCTTATAATAGAGGTCCTAGTCCGACGGAAGGAATATCCGGCTGAGAGTCCCAACTATTACAAGATTAAAGGTTATAAACATCAGAAAATGAAAGTATAGCGGTCAGCCAGCACCACCGGAGTAGGGTGACTGTCAAACAATCCTAGTAAATTTTTCCACAATATCCATTAACAATGAAGTAATAATTTCATAATCGAAGGGTTTTATATGTGACAAGTGAAGCAAGAATTTAGATATGATTGTGGATGACCATAGTTAAATCATGTATTACAAATGTTCCATTCAATCCATTTATTTAATGTGTTTCTATTCTACACACACTTGTTGACATGTTTTCCCACCCTTCTCTTCTTTCTTTCTTTCCCTTTACCATTCTATCATCAAGATGTAAAGACAATCAACAATGAAGGAAAAAGAACGGTGGAGAGGTGTGTGTGTATGATCATGATCACCACCAAGACACGGGTACCGAAGAGTACTACGCACCTTGGAAAGGGAGAAGGCACTCGCCCAAAACGCAGTGCTGGCAGTGATAAACGGTCCTGGAAGAACCGTTCAAAGGATGGAACGGCCACTCGATAGACCGCTCACAGTGCTGAGGAAGGAAGCGGGATGAAGACTGGTCTGGCAATAGCACGGTCGAAGGAAGGCCGCTGGAAGGCGTTACACGGTCCTCTCGGGGCCGTGCATTCTTCTAGACGGACGAAGGAAGACCGTGTGATGCTGCCAAACTCCGAGATGTAGGACTTGATCCTCCACCCCTTCTGGCCGGCCAGAGGGGATGGGCCTCGTGCTGTGTTGATGCTGACCTACAAAACAACATTGAGAACACAAAAATGCAACCCAAATTAGCCCTAGAAAGTGTAGCAACTATAATAGAATGAAAAATTAACATAACAATGCGGAATGGGCGATACCTGGGGTGATTTTAAAACCCCTATAGGGCGTAGAAAAGATGGGAGGGTGTGAAAATGATGTGAAGCAGTGAAAGATGTGGATGAAAAGATGATGAGAAGAAGCATGCCATGGATGAAAAAGACAACTAAACACTTAGAATAAAATACCAAACAACGACTACTCCATGAACCGGAGGCTTTTAAGGATGTAGAAAGCCTCCCTCCCTTGCTGCAGCTTGCTCAAGAATTCGGCAGAGCTTCGCCATCGACATTGGATCTCCCCCTTTTCAAGCTTGAACTAGGGGTTCTATTTATAGACCCCTGAAAGTCCAGCCCCGAAATTGGGTTTTCCAATGAAAATTAGAGCGAGATAATAACACAAAATATGTAGATAATACTTCATCTCCTGCCAGGATTGACGCGGAACGGGACTAAAAGGGGACTGGACCTACTATGAAGACCTAGTGCGGCCAGCACTCACACGTGACAAGGCAAGCCGAGTGAACGACTTCCGTACTATTCCTCCGGGGAGAGGCGTCTCTCAACAAGAAACCCAAGTCCACGGCCGTCCCTATGAGGGAAGCGAGTGGATCAAAGCGACAAAGGAGCCGACGCGCAACTATAGGAGTCCAGTCCGAGCTCGGTGCTCGACTGGGGCCACGGAATGGGAATACTCTCGCTCACGATCTCGTGGTGTTTAATGCTAGCTAGGATCCCTACTCTCTCACGCGGCATGCAATAATCACATACTAGTAAAGCAGAATGCCGAAGGGGGAGCGTCGCACGTACCTCCACGCCTAGGCGTGGGGAAGGAACCCCGGCCGAGACCGACAACCCCGATACACACAATGAAAGAAAAGTACAAGCCAGCAATGGTGCCCACTCCTCGCAGGGAGATAACAGGCTACAACAACTCCATTCGGGGTGGCCGATACACGGGCTGACGGGCGGCACTCGGTGGAGTGGTTGATCGCGAGGAAGGCCCGGACGCCGACCGGCAGAATCGCAGCAACGCGCGACTCGGCGAAAAGGGCTCTCACGGTCCGCTCCGGGGTCCGATTGGGGTGCCGTCAGCGACGACGCGCAGTTAGGTCGCAGGAGGAAGCCTCGGCCAAAGGGCGCCCTCAGAATCCGATCGTGGAAGCCGTGGCCGCACCTGCAAGTGGGGACAAGAAAGCTGCCTCCAGAACCGCGCTGTCGAGCGGGGAAAATGGTAACTCGCTGTTCTGGAAGGCGAACGAGGCTCCGCTTGAGGGAGGACGCTGGGGACGCAGAGCAGCAGGTCCGGACCAAAGGGCTCGACCAGATCTGGTCGAGGTTGGACGCCGTGAACTCGGGAAGTCGCCGGGTCTTCTGGCGCCGGGTGGACTGGACAGATCCGCGCGACCTCACGGGAACGGACGCCACGAACAGCTCGGGCGTCGGAAGAGACGAGGTTGCGGCGTTGGAAAGAGGACGACGAGAGGTACCAACCCTGAAAAAATCAGCTCCAAACTCGGCGTCGTGCGTCCTGTGGGATTTTCGCAAGGAGGAGGTAGGATCTGGGCGCGCAGAGATGGAGGCTCCTGCGCTAGCTCACGAGGAAATCCGCCACGGGTGGTGCCGACCTCGGAGCGAGGCGAAACCAAGGCCCACGCGTCGCTGACTTGTAGACGTATCCACAGAAAAAGGAGGGGGCCCAGATTCGATCAGCACCAGACGGGGTCGCCGCTGCAACTCGGGGCTGAATCTGGAACTCACGAATTGAACCGGAGACGACGTAGAAGAGGGAGGGAACCTCGACGTCGCACCGAGGGGATGGGGCGTCGCACCCCGGGGTTGCTCCCGTCGCAGGAGCTGTGGAGGAGGAGAGGGTCACCCTCTCCAAGAGGTGGATGCGCAAAAGGCTCCTCAAGAAATTGTTTGATTGTTCATTAATTTTAAAAAAGAGGAAAATACAAGGGTTATATACCCGGGGGGGAAACTAGGGTTTCAACCTAGCCACATGGGGGGTGGGGGCACAAATGGGAGGAGGGGTGGGCCCCAACTCCCTCCATTCAAGGGGGGTTGCGACCAGCCCTCCCTCCAATCAAGGAGGGTGCGCTCAAGTGAGGCAAGGGGGGGAGAGTGGAAAGGGGAAAGGGGGGGGCGCCCAAAAAGGAAGGCGGCTGCTACCTCCTCCACTTGGAGGAGGTGGGATGCGCCCAAAACCCTAACCCTAGGGGTGGGTGCGCAAATCCCCACATGGGCCAAGGAGGAGTGGAGCACAAGATGGCCCACTAACCCTTTGCCCTCTAAATAAGCCTACAAAGCATAAAAAATGTCCAATTTGCCTACAAGGGCCCACAACTAGAAAGCAGTGTCCACGCAGGGACTAATCCAAGGCCCAACATGGCCTAAAGCATGAAAAAAATAAATAGGGATAACTCTGCTAATCTGCTAGATGATCGCCGAGCCAAAGGGATGCCGGCATGCTCCGTGTGCTCCGTCGAGTGATGCGGCGTGTGTCCTCACCAATTCTCCCCGGGTGGGAAGAGCTCGACCCTGTCGAGTAAGGGTCACGGTCGCTCAAGTAACGCTCCAGCAGGTCCGGGTCGATCCGCTCCAGCTCTCCACGTGTGATCCAGGTGTCGTCTGTCGCAGGGATAGGTCATCTGGGACGGGATTCCTAGGGTCAGCCATCTGGATAGGGCGATGGTAGGATGTACCACGCCGGGTGGGCATGCAAGACCCTAAGGGACAAGGATGAAATGGTACTAGACACGAACCTAGCAGAAAACTCCTAACTCAACAATGGACTCCAATGCAAGTAGTAGACCTATGGACTCAAATGAACTCTAGCAAATCTAATGACTCGACATGGCCTAGGACCTCAGTCTGTAGGGACAAACTGGACGACCATGCTCTGATACCAAATTTGACGCGGAACGGGACTAAAAGGGGACTGGACCTACTATGAAGACCTAGTGCGGCCAGCACTCACACGTGACAAGGCAAGCCGAGTGAACGACTTCCGTACTATTCCTCCGGGGAGAGGCGTCTCTCAACAAGAAACCCAAGTCCACGGCCGTCCCTATGAGGGAAGCGAGTGGATCAAAGCGGCAAAGGAGCCGACGCGCAACTATAGGAGTCCAGTCCGAGCTCGGTGCTCGACTGGGGCCACGGAATGGGAATACTCTCGCTCACGATCTCGCGGTGTTTAATGCTAGCTAGGATCCCTACTCTCTCACGCGGCATGCAATAATCACATACTAGTAAAGCAGAATGCCGAAGGGGGAGCGTCGCATGTACCTCCACGCCTAGGCGTGGGGAAGGAACCCCGGCCGAGACCGACAACCCCGATACACACAATGAAAGAAAAGTACAAGCCAGCAATGGTGCCCACTCCTCGCAGGGAGATAACAGGCTACAACAACTCCATTCGGGGTGGCCGATACACGGGCTGACGGGCGGCACTCGGTGGAGTGGTTGATCGCGAGGAAGGCCCGGACGCCGACCGGCAGAATCGCAGCAACGTGCGACTAGGCGAAAAGGGCTCTCACGGTCCGCTCCGGGGTCCGATTGGGGTGCCGTCAGCGACGACGTGCAGTTAGGTCGCAGGAGGAAGCCTCGGCCAAAGGGCGCCCTCAGAATCCGATCGTGGAAGCCGTGGCCGCACCTGCAAGTGGGGACAAGAAAGCTGCCTCCAGAACCGCGCTGTCGAGCGGGGAAAATGGTAACTCGCTGTTCTGGAAGGCGAACGAGGCTCCGCTTGAGGGAGGACGCTGGGGACGCAGAGCAGCAGGTCCGGACCAAAGGGCTCGACCAGATCTTGTCGAGGTTGGACGCCGTGAACTCGGGAAGTCGTCGGGTCTTCTGGCGCCGGGTGGACTGGACAGATCCGCGCGACCTCACGGGAACGGACGCCACAAACAGCTCGGGCGTCGGAAGGAGACGAGGTTGGCGGCGTTGGAAAGAGGACGACGAGAGGTACCAACCCTGAAAAAATCAGCTCCAAACTCGGCGTCGTGCGTCCTGTGGGATTTTCTCAAGGAGGAGGTAGGATCTGGGCGCGCAGAGATGGAGGCTCCTGCGCTAGCTCACGAGGAAATCCGCCACGGGTGGTGCCGACCTCGGAGCGAGGCGAAACCAAGGCCCACGCGTCGCTGACTTGTAGACGTATCCACAGAAAAAGGAGGGGGCCCAGATTCGATCAGCACCAGACGGGGTCGCCGCTGCAACTCGGGGCTGAATCTGGAACTCACGAATTGAACCGGAGACGACGTAGAAGAGGGAGGGAACCTCGGCGTCGCACCGAGGGGATGGGGCGTCGCACCCCGGGGTTGCTCCCGTCGCAGGAGCTGTGGAGGAGGAGAGGGTCGCCCTCTCCAAGAGGTGGATGCGCAAAAGGCTCCTCAAGAAATTGTTTGATTGTTCATTAATTTTAAAAAAGAGGAAAATACAAGGGTTATATACCCGGGGGGGGAAACTAGGGTTTCAACCTAGCCACATGGGGGGTGGGGGCGCAAATGGGAGGAGGGGTGGGCCCCAACTCCCTCCATTCAAGGGGGGTTGCGACCAGCCCTCCCTCCAATCAAGGAGGGTGCGCTCAAGTGAGGCAAGGGGGGGAGAGTGGAAAGGGGAAAGGGGGGGGCGCCCAAAAAGGAAGGCGGCTGCTACCTCCTCCACTTGGAGGAGGTGGGATGCGCCCAAAACCCTAACCCTAGGGGTGGGTGCGCAAATCCCCACATGGGCCAAGGAGGAGTGGAGCACAAGATGGCCCACTAACCCTTTGCCCTCTAAATAAGCCTACAAAGCATAAAAAATGTCCAATTGGCCTACAAGGGCCCACAACTAGAAAGCAGTGTCCACGCAGGGACTAATCCAAGGCCCAACATGGCCTAAAGCATGAAAGAAATAAATAGGGATAACTCTGCTAATCTGCTAGATGATTGCCGAGCCAAAGGGATGCCGGCATGCTCCGTGTGCTCCGTCGAGTGATGCGGCGTGTGTCCTCACCAAGGATCAAACGGCACCCCATTTGGTGGAGAAACCGCGGAGAAAATGGCAGAGGAAGGTGGAGGTTTAACCACACATGGAGAGAAAAAACCCATATAATCCACAGATCTCGGCCAGGTACGCGGTCATTCGATAGGCCGCTCAGACTACTAAACGGTCCATTGCTAGACCGTCTAATGTTGTCGGTGATAAATAAATAAAATATCAAATTATCCACTTATCCACCGAACTGACTGGCTATCATGGCGCTGGACTCTTTCAGATAGGACGGTCTAACGATAGACCACTCAACGAGTTGAACGGTCTAATGCAGGCCGTGTAAAGCTTGTCGGTGATAAATCTAGAAAAATAGGATAAATAGATAATTATCTGAAAAACCAACCGGCTGAGGACTCTGGGAGATAAACGGTCTAAAGACAGGCCGTTCAAGGGGAATAAATGGCTGAATTTGGACAGTGTAAAGGCTTGTCAGTGAAAATTCAAAAAATCAAATAAATATCCAAAACGGTTCCAATCAGACCGCCCTATAGCTGAACGGCCAGTCGCTAGACCGCGTATATCCTGGACGTTTATATTTAATGAAATAAGATAAATGGGCTCATTTACCCTCAAAACCAAGCAAAATCAAGGCCCATTAAACCCGAATCTGAGAGCAGACCTAGCCAGGGAGGGAGATACACATAAAATAAACCCAAAGACGTGCTTGAAAATAGCCCAATGAGCAATGGACAACTCAAGGCATCAACAAATGATAGTAAAAAGAATGACCCAACTCATAGGTAAAAAATGGGTGTCAACAGATACCCCTCCTTAACGTCCTCTTTGTAGGGAAGCCAGCGGAGGTGAAGCGAAAGCGAAATGGAACATGGAGACGAAGAAGAAATGAAGCAGAGCAGAAAGCAGGCGTTAAGGTAAAAGACACCCGTTTCACTGCCAACGAGCGATAGGAATCTTCCGAAAAACTCCGAACCAAACACAAGGAACGATCAGACCAAAACAATGCCAGTATGGAGCAACTAACTAAACGAAAAGGAAAACACACGATCAACCTCATGGGGGACACAATCCCTCGGACCAATGAGGAGACCGAAGCAAGCAGCAAAAAGTAAAGAAACTAACTAAAACTCTAGACATGGACCTTCAGTCAATCACACTAGGTCAACAGATCAGAGAAAACCTTCCAACCCTAAGTGGAATTGTTCCTCTTACTCAGACACTGAACGCACAATCATCCATCACTGACAGGACATTTTCAGACAAACCATGGGTCATGAATGCTCAAAGATGCGTATGATGCATGCTGGGTTAAAATAAAAGAAATCATAAAAATGAATGCCAATAAAATCACAAAATAGAAAATACTCGAGAATAATATTGCTAGATTGGACAAATCAAGGTCAAGACACTGTCTGCAACCATGGCTTGCAAGATAAAACCGTCGTCCCCTAATTTTCCCACCCTAACGGCCTATCCGATAATTAAACACATGAACCTGGATCATCGTCATTTTTGTTATAGGGGAACATCATATCCTTGAACACATAGATAACTAGCTGGTTCTCGAGATAATATAGCATAATACCATATAGTAATGCAATAAGGGATATAAGGATAGAAGGCCATACCTGACTTACCTGACGGAGAAGTGGTGCAAGATTTTGCAATATTACGTCATGAAATAATCATTCAAACCAAAGAGATCAGCCACTTAATCACGCAATGCAGCAAAGTAGGGCTCAAAGAGCATTCTTCATCATTGTTTCAGCGCATGAACGGTCTAACACGGACTGCTCCATAATGTAACTGGTCTAGTTAGAGACGCTCAAGCATTGCCAATTTGAATGTGATCGTGAATCTACACGGCCCAAATTAAGGCCGTCCTATGAGCTGAACGGCCTTCCCATGGCCGTTCAAGGAAGCGCACCGTTAGAGATTAAACGGTCACATTGGAGACCATCCAGTAGTTACACGGTCTATCGATAGACCATGTAATCACTGGTGATTTCAAAAAAATAAAACACTTCCTCTTCCTCTTCCTCCCTCTCCACCGTAATCGACGAAGGAGAGGAACACAACACCCCCACATTCTCCACACTCTCCATCCCTCCCCTTGTCATTCTCAATCTCACTCTCCTACTCTCCACCCTCTATGCGATTCAAGAAGTAATCCTTGCAGTGCCTAGCCCGACGAATGGCCCGAGAAGGCACCCCCGTACCACCGCCGACGACCACCGTGGAGGAGGCGACACCACTGCTGGAGGCGGCCACGGAGGTACCCCCAGTGCCCGTGACAGAGGCTTGAAGGAGCGTTGGCGATCGTCAACAGAGGGGAAGAAGACGTTGGAGCGGCATCGGAGGCGCCCATGGCGACGGTGGAGAGGCCACCACGCACTTCCGAGGTAGGCCAAAAAACCCTAAAACTCCCTCATTTGATCATTTCTAGCCATGCATGCAGGTCTAGGGGGGTAAGAGAGGGGCATACGTCCCCTTAGGATCTCCTGTAAGGCCATTTAGGCCGTAAACGGAGGTGGGGAAGGAGGGGACATGCCGTCGGTTACGGCGATCATAGCGCGGTTTAACAGTGACCGCTTACCAAAATTACACGGTTCACATAGAACCATTCCAACATAACATGGCCCATGGGTGGCCGTTCAAAAGGAGTTGAACCGGCGAAGCAAAAGGGTCTGAGGAAGACCGTGAACATTAGGATGGCCCACATTGGTCCGTTCAGAATATGAAAAGCTTGATAACAGAACGGTCTCCACCAGACCGTGGACATCTAGGGCGGCCCACATTGGTCCGTTTAGAATTTGGAGAGTAATGAACAAGATGATCTCCAAAAGACCGTGGATAGCCACGCGGTTGAGGGAAAGATCGTGTAATTTTAACAATGAGGGGCTTGAGAGAGGGGAATGACACGGTCAGGTGGGGACCGTGAGTTTATTGGACGGCCAAAGATGGGCTGTTCTAGGGTAGACAAAAGATAGTAGCACGGTCCTCACAGGGCCGTCCATAAGGCAGAACGGTCCATGGGTGACTGTGGACCTCTGAGAGGGAGTTATTGGGACGGTTGGAACCCAACCGTTGAAAGAGAAAACGGCCCATATGAGACCGTGCAGTTAGCAGAGTGAAATTAGTGAAATGCATGATCCTATTATGAAATGTAATGGTTCTAATAGTATGCAGGGAAAGCACAAGACTCGGATCTCCTAGCTGCAGGTTCGAGCAGTGTACCTCGCACTGCCAGACTTTCAGCGGGAGAGGCTCATGGCTATGGGTTTTGCTAAGTTCCTAAGCATAGAGGTGACCAGGCTAGACACGTCGCTCCTCTATGCTCTACACGACTGCTGCGATCGGGTGAGCCGGACGTTCCTTTTCCCGTGGGGCCACATGGTCCCCACGCTAGAGGATGTTGCGCGCATCACTGGATTGCGTGTGCAAGGGATACCGGTTAGCGTGAGGATGTACCCCGACTACCGGTTGCTGGCCCAGAGGCTGTTGGGCCTGGAGCTACTCCGATCAGAGCGTCAATCGATGATGCTGATGAGGGCGAGGCTGCTGGAGAGCCTCGGACTGAGGGGAGTGAGGATAGCGATCGGGGAGCTACCCGAGGAGCACTTGAAAAGGCTAGTGGACTGTGTTCGACCGAGAGTGGTAGCCGAGGCTGGACCTGAGGCGGACCGAGTGCTGAGGAGGTTCCTGATGCTGTTCTTCGGGCGCCTACTATTTACAACGAGGGCCAATGTCATCAGCTGCCGGTTCCTCCCACTTCTCGAGGACCTAGGGCACGTCGGGGACTATGCCTGGGGAGCGGCGGTCCTCGCGTTTTTGCTCGACACCCTCAGCTCCACCAGCAGGCGGACGATGCTAGGGGGCTTCTCTCCCTTACCCCAGGTACGACTCAACCCTTAAATTGATTATGCAATTTACTGTATGAATCCTATAAATGCTATATGCTGACATTTGATGAAATGCAATGCACGTGTGGGCCTACGTGCACCTACATGGGATAGGGAGAGGGAGGAGACTTACCCAGAGTGGCGGCCCATCACGAGGCGATGGACGGCTCCACGGGAGACTGGGCCCCTCCAGAGACAGGTCCGAGAGATCTAGGATGACCTAGACACAATGCCCTTCACCTCAGTACGAATCTAAACTCAAACTCTTTCATTAAATGCAACTTATATGCTTATGATGCTAATGCATTTTTTTCCTAGTTGACAGGTTTGGTGGACACCGTACGAGAGTGAGGGGCACGAGGGTGAGCCTTGGGTCATGTCGGTCCTTACCTACTCAGGCTGAGACATTTGGCTCCACTTCCGACTGGTGATGAGGACGGTCGGGGTCCATCAACCAGCTGTCGAGTTTCTGGCATGAGAAAAGCCGGAGGAGCGAGTTAGGCGACACCCTCGAGAACTGGCCACAGAGCTAGACTGGACAGTGCGGGCGGCAGAGCAGATCCCGACTGGACAGCACGCGGGCGGGTGGTAGCCGCCCGAGTGGAGAGCAAGGAGGCCTACTACACGGCCTACGCCCGGCACTACAGGGACCAGGTGTTCTGTCGTGCCCGCCGACCGGTAAGACTTCCAAACTCTAATGCTTTCTATATACTTTCTACATGATTATGCATTGACGCTTGGTCTTCTTAAATGCATATTGACCCCGAGGGGAGAATCACGGAGTTGCAGGGACTCCTTCACTCGACCATCCAGGAGCGAGACGAGCTCCGACAGGCCTTGACCCTTCTGGTGAGTTCTCTAACTCTAAACCCTTACTTATGCACTTGATTATGATTTTGCCTATGAAATGGCTAACCTAGAGTTTTGAATGGAGCGAGCTGAGGGAGCCCAGCGTCAGTGGGCTGACGCACCTTCTTCCTCTTCCCAGACTCCTGCGGACCGTGCCAAGGGGGAGGCAGAGTTTACACGGATGGTGGTACGGGCCGAGGCGGCCGAGGCGGCACTCTCAGAGAGGGTAAGCAACCACTACGCTTTCCCAATTGTTATGTTTATGAAATGTGATTGACTAATCATGATGCATGTATGCAGACGACCGAGTTGACAGTAGCCTTGGGAGAGAGTACCCGACTGAGAGAGGAGCTGCAGCAGAGCCGCGTGGCAGCGGGGATGAGGTAGCCCACCTCTGACAAGATATGGAGCCGAGTCACCCGGTCGACGCTGTAGAGACGGCGCTCCATCACGCAGAGCTAGAGCGTCTCCGGGCCGGAGCCGTAGAGGCGGAGCGTTATCGGATGGAGGCATTAGAGCTGAGCGAGGCGCTGCGGGCGTACAAGGAGATGAGCCTACGGTCGGAGCGCAGTGGCACTCCGAGCGGCAGCATCCACAGCACCCACGGCTCTTTTAGAAGTTACTTTACAGGTTCCTCCGGTCGTCGGAGGAACGAGGAGGAGGAGCGGCGCCGATGACACGGAGAGGAGGCGACCTCAGCGATGCCCCCGCCAGCGAAGAGGCATGAGGGCTCGGGCGACAGCGGTGGGGGCCCGGGAGAAGGACAGGCTTGATGTATTTGACAGGACTTTGTACATGTGGATACGATAGTGATATGATATGTTTTTGATTTTGATTTTGTGGATGAAAATGTGTGAATGAATGCAAATGCTTGACAATGACTCCTAACCCGATACGAGTGAGTGGGAGAGAGTGGCGAACACGAGTGAGTGGGAGAGAGAGATGACGCGAGTGAGTGAGAGAGAGAGAGACGACCCGAGTGAGTGAGAGAGAGAGAGACGACACGAATGAGTGAGAGAGAGAGAGACGACACGAGTGAGTGAGAGAGAGAGACGACACGAGTGAGTGAGAGAGAGAGACGACACGAGTGAGTGATCATTAGTGCAAGGAGGATAAAAAAAAGAGGTTTCAGGTTTCTAAACGGTCATCCAAATGACCGCTCCAAGACCCACACGGCCTTATTTTAGACTGCTAAAATCTGCTGAGTTTAACGTAATGAAGCAAATAAACGGTCCATGATGGTCCGTTCAAAGGATAGGAATGGTTCATCCTTAACCGTGTGATTAGTAGAACGGCCTCTCCATGACCGTGCAAATACCAGGATTCGAAGCATGTAGAAGGTTTCTGCATGGTCTCCATGAGGCCGTTCACTAAACAAAGCGGTCTATCGATAGATCGCGTACACAGGTGCCCTGAGAGCCCAATCGGGACTCTCTTGGAGAGTCCTAACCCAAGAATAGGTGCTCCAAACCAACCCAAACTCTATCCCAACTCGATCTAGACCAATCCTACCTCAATTCTAGTGGGTTTAGGTCTCTAATCAAGTCCTATAAGTAAGAGGGGACTCCCAAATTCGTCCTTCACACATCAACCCTCTTTCAAACCTTGAAATCTTTCTCAATCTTCCACAAAACATCATGAAGAGGGCCTTGGAGGGGAGCTCAATGGGTGAGGTGGCTTACCAAGGTCCAAAGCCGGCTAGAAAGGAGCATGGCGTGCTACAACGGCTGACCACGATCCTGGGGCATTTGAGCTCCAGCTCTATGAGAGAGGTGAGTTAATGTTGCTTTAGTTCAATTTCCTTCAATTTCACATTATTTTCTTTAAAAAGCTTATATGTTCTTCTTCTCTTTTCTTTTCTTCTTCTCTTCACTCCAGCTTCTCTCTAGCCCGAGACGATATTCCACCTTGAAGTGGATGGCTCCTATGATCCGCGAACTACCCATATCTGTGACATCTATCCTTAGGTCCTGGCATCTCCACTCTCTTCTAGTGTTAGCCAAGAACTACCCCAAGCTCTCTTTGGATTGGCATAGCATTTCAGCCTTGGTAGAGATATGGCACCCTCAGACCCACACTTTCATGTTCCCATCTTTTGAGGCCACTGTCCTTCTAGAGGAGGTAGAGACCTACTTGTCTTTTCCTAGGTCGAAGGTGGGTGAGGAGGATTCCGTCTGTCACACCGTTACCCCTGTGGATCCTGCCCTTATCTTAGGAGAGTTCATACCTAGTAGCAAGGATGTTCGCACCATAGTGGGCCCACACCAGATCCATTTACTACCTCTCAGCCAGTGGGTGATAGCACACTATAAAAATAGGTGTGGGTGGGATGAGGCCATAGCTAAGGCCGCTTCCATTTGCTTGTGCGGGGCCATACTCTTTCCCTCTGCCGACCATGTCTTAGATGTCCCCATCCTTAGCACCATCAGTGGTCTGTGGCACGGTCTATCCATCTCCCAGGCTGTCCTTGCCTACCTATATGAGGGTCCACTGTTTGGCTCTATGATTCTCCTGGAGTGCTGGATGGGAGTTAGGATGAAGTTCATGCCTAGGGAGGATGTCACCTCAGTCAGCCGGATCTTTGAGAGCCATCCATTATTCTTCATTGGCGGTTCTTTCAGGTTCTCCCAACAGGTGGAGTGTAGGACATCAGATAAGAAAACTAGGGACGAGTGGCGCCTCTACATCATCACCTTGCCCCTGAATCGGTTCGTGATGCACCTGTTCTTTTTCCACGGCACCACCCTCAGGCTTCCTAGGAGACTTGGACTCGACTTGCGGCTTGTGGGAGACACCACGATGGCGATGTACAGCCCACATAGGTGTTTTCTACAGGTCGGGCTCTCTAGGACTATAGTTCCAGCACTGCCCCACCTTCCCGCACTATAGGCGAGGAGGCTCGGGACGAAGGAGGATGAGCAGGTGGTCAGGAGCACGATGATCATGTGGGATATTAGCAAGGTGCGTACCCTACCTGCAGAGGTGACGGAGCTCCAGGAGGCATACTAGGCATATGCGAGAGAGCTACGAGAGTTCAGGCCTCGCGGGGATGCCCGACTGAGGATTGAGTGATTTTCTTATTTTCATGATGTTGACATAGAGACTTATGTTTGAAAATATTTGCATTTGAATGAATAATATTGATGATTGGATTGATTTGAGTTTGGCCTTTCTTGCACGTAACTGGATGAGTATGAGATAAGATCTCAGGATGAACACGGCCCATAACCAGACCACTCAGTCAGATAAACGGTTAGAGTATAACCATGCCAGAGAATTGAACGGCCAGACCAAGGCCGCGTAGCAGATCAATCGCAAGGTTAAGAATAGGGGCCCTGGGAAGGTGGAACGGTCTATTGATGGACTGTGGACAGATTAGAACGGTCAATCCTGCACCGTTCTGATTTGTAAACGGTCTACTAAAGACCGTTTATTCTTGAAGGTTCTAGAAATATAAACGGTTTGAACGAAGCCGTGTGAAGTCTGGAACGGTCTGATGTTGACCGTTGGAGGGATTAAAACGGTCGCCAGAGGACCGTGCAGAGATGTAAATGCTGAACCTTGCCTTCAACCTGCCCCTGCACACATATAAACAAGAAAACAGATTAAATCAGTTTTAAGCTTAACCTCTTGCCTGTAGCAAGTTAGGAAATGACTAGTTCTTGATTTTTGGTCAAGGGGATAAGCCTTATTAAATAGGCGAATAACACAAAGGAAGAATGGATGCAATGCATGCTATGAATGCAAATCATGATGATAAAAATATTTTTGTGGTTTTGAAGATTTTTTATTTTTTTGGGTTTTGCAATATTTGATATTTTGGATTTTAAAATATTTAATTTTTGTGGGATTTTGAAGTATTTGATTTTTTTGGATTTGAAATATTTGATTTTTTTGGATTTGAAATATTTGGTTTTTTTGGATTTTGAAATATTTGATTTTTTTATATTTTGAAATATTTGATTTTTTTGGATTTTAAAATATTTGATTTTTTTTGGATTTGAAATATTTGATTTTTTTGCATTTGAAATATTTGATTTTTTGGATTTTGAAATATTTGATTTTTTTTGGATTTGAAATATTTGATTTTTTGGATTTGAAATATTTGATTTTTTGTTGTATTTTCGAGCCATCTCAAACCCGGCGACGGGATACCTTCATATCTCATTAGGGGTTTCCCAAGTACAACGTGCGTTATGGGTGACTGCCCAAGGCCGGGGTCCAATTCTACTCAACGGTGCCTCTTCCTAAAAGGGTATGATCTAGTCCTTTGAAAATGAAAGAGAATTTAACAAGGAAGCCGGCAATAGGTATAGAGGTTTTTAGGGCTTGAGTTCTTCTCACGACAGTCCCTTTTCAAAGAATTTGGTCTGTTGCGCCGGGACTTTGTGTCCATCATCGAACCTTCATCCGCTCTAGGTACGCATACGACCGGGCTCATGACGTCCCGCGGGAAAACTGTACTGCCACTCTTGCCATGCCTAGTTTCATTCTTTTGGGAGCATTTAGACTTTTGGGCTTCGAGCTTTTGAATGAGCTTTTAGCTTTGCCTTTAATTTTGCCCCTTTTCTTTTATTTCTTTTCTTTCTTTTGCTTTTTGTGAATGCAGAATCAGGTCATAACGGGCTACCCCTATTTGAGACCTCTCTTTTTTATCGGGATGTCTAGATCAATTCTCGCCCCCTTATTTACCACTTGCCCCAATTTTCAGCCAAAAGAGGAGAAAAATAAGGATTTTCACTTTTCCCCAAGCATGGCCGAGGAGAAACGGTGTTGCGCAATAAAGGAAAACCCAACCACGGGGGGTCGTGTAGTGTGTGAGTATTGAACGAGGGACTTCCCTTCATGATCAAGTAGAGGAACACCCTGCTACCGGGCCGTTGCTGGCTCGACTCTATGGATAAAAATGTTTAAGATACAGCCCGTTCCACGGATTACTTAATTCTTTGCCCTCTGCATTTATAAGACGGTATGCGTTCCCAGGATAAATTTCCTTGATTACGAACGGACCCTCGCAATTGGGTTGCAGCTTAGACCTAGGACCTGCTGATCGAACGAATTTGCGCTTCAAAACTATGTTACCCACTTGAAATTTTCTTTCGATAACCTTCTTTTGAAAATGCCGTGAGACACGTTTTTGATAAACAGAGACGTGATTGGCCGCGTTGAGCCTCTTCTCGTCCAAGAGTTCCAGCTGGACTAACAACGCCTCTCGACGTTCATCGAGATTAAGTTCTTTGTCTAGCTGCACTCTTAGGGAAGGGATCAGAATCTCATACGGGAGTATCGCGTCCATCCCATAGGTGAGAGCAAAAGGAGTCTGTCTCGTGGGAGTACGGACGGAGGTACGATAAGCCCATAGAGCTTCTATCAATTTGTTGGCCCAATTAGCAAATTTATGTGACTCGCATGTTTTCTTAATGATTTTAAGAAGAGTTTTGTTGGTGGCCTCGGCTTGGCCGTTGCCTTGAGGATAGTATGGTGATGAATGATGCAATGAAATATTGAATTTCTTATAGAGGTCCTGAAGTCCTTGAGATACAAATTGAGGTCAGTTGTCGGTGACGATGTCGCTCTGCACTCCAAACCGTGAAATGATATTCTTGAGGATGAAGCACGATACTGTGGTAGCTTTAATTTCTGCATAGGCTTCAGCTTCCGCCCACTTGGTGAAGTACTCCGTAGCAGTTAAGATGAAAGATTTCTATTTAACCTGGGAGTTCGGATCACCTAGTGGGCCTACAATATCAAAAGCCCACATGGAGAATGGCCAAGGAGCGGAAAGAGGATGGAGAGAGGAAGCAGTAGCATGGATTTTGTCGACATGGAGTTGGCATTGGACGCACCTACGGACATAGGTGGAACAGTCTTCTTCTGGGGTTGGCCAGTAATAGCCCTGCCTAAGAATCTTCTTGGCCAAGGCCTGACCATTGACATGTCCTCCACACTCGCTCGAGTGAGCAGCTTCAACAACTTTCCATGCCTCATAATCATCTAAACATCTCATGAGAACTCCGTTGAGAGCCTGCCTATACAACTCTCCTGCAGCAATGGTGTATCTGGAAGCGACTCTTTTGATGGCCTTGCACTGCTCGGCATTGGCCATCTCTGGGAAGGATCCATCCTTACAATACTGCTCTATTTCATGGTACCACGGCAATTCCTCCTCTTCTATAATCTCCTCAAGTTCAGTCAAAGAAACTTCCTTCAAATTCTCTCTTTCAACTTTCTTCTCTATAGATTTCCTAAGGTTGTCGAACCAGGGATCCTGGAGGAAAGGAGCATCCAACCGCTGGACCACGATGGTCTCAGTGGAACGATTGAGAGGGAAGGCAAGGGAAGATGCAAGAGATGCTAACGCATCAGCGAGAATGTTCTGAGAATGAGGAGTGTGAATATAGATGAGCTTACAGAACTGCCTAGCCAACAGCGTGACCAAATCTTGATAGGGTTTGAGTTTAGGGTCACGGGTGAGGTAAGTTGACAGAACTTGGCGCTGCACCAATTGAGAGTCTCCTATGAAGTTTAGGTATCGTGCGCCCATGATGTAGGCATGCTTCAGTCCGGCAAGGAGGGCCTCATACTCGGCTATGTTATTTGTGGTAGGAAAATAGAGCTGGTAAGCGATGGGGATAGTTACTCCTTCCAGAGTGAGGAGAATGGCGTCGATTCCACGGCCCTGAGAATTAAGAGCATCGTCGAAGTGCAAGAACCAGAAGGGGAGATGAGTAAGTACAACCAGATGTTCATCAAGAAACTCGTCCTGGATTGAATCAGTGCGAGGGATAAGAGAGTGAGCAAGATGTTCAGCAATCGCGTATCCTTTGATCGCTTTCTGAACAACGAAGGTGATATCAAACTGAGAGAGAAAGCTCTGCCAGCGAGCTAATCTGCTAGAAAGGATAGGTTTTTCTAAGAGGTAATGGATTGGGTCTATTCTAGAGATCAACTTAACTTCATGGGCTAGAAAATAATGTTTGAGTTTCTGAGCTACCCATACTAACGCTGCGCAGGTCTTCTCCATGGTAGTATACTTAGATTCAGCAGGATTAAACAACCTAGAGAGGAAGTATGCTGCCCTTTCCTTCCCTTCGTCATCCACTTGAGCCAGGACAGCTCCTAGGGAGTCATCAATAACTGAAATGTATAAAATTAGGGGTTTCCCAGGGAGAGGGGGATTGGATAGATAAACCTTAAGATCCTCGTAGGCCTTTTGGCATTGTTCATTCCATTCAAATTGAGCTCCCGCCTTCAGCAATTCATAAAATAGGCGGCATCTATGCGAATGTTGAGATATAAATCTTCGAATAAACTGCAAATGCCCAATCAGTCCTCTAAGTTCAGTGATGTTTTTAGGCGGTGGCATTTCCATAACGGCCTTTGCTTTGTTCGAATCTGAATCTCCCGCTTGCTAACTATGAACCCTAGCAATTTCCCTGATGCAACTCCAAACACACATTTCTTCGGATTCATTTTTAACTTATACTCCCTAGCCCTTTGCAATACCTTGGCTAAAATGGCGGGGTGTTCTTCCTTGGACCTCGATTTCACCAGAATATCATCCACGTAGGCTTCCATATACACATGCATCATGCCGTGGAAAATAGCCATCATTGCCCGTTGGTACGTGGCACCTACATTCTTCAATCCGAATGGCATGACAACATAGCAGTATGTGCCCCAGGGCGTAGTGAACGAGGTTTTCTCTTGGTCCTCGGGAGCAAGACGGATTTGGTTGTATCCAGAACATCCATCCATAAACGAGAGGGCTTCATACCCAGCCGTGTTGTCCACCAACATGTCAATGTGAGGAAGCGAGAAATCATCTTTCGGACATACCTTATTTAAGTCCCTAAAATCAATACAAATGTGAATTTTTCCATCCTTTTTCATCACAGGGACTATATTAGCCACCCATTGAGGATATAACACAACTCTAATGAACTTGGCCTTCTGTAATTTATCAACTTCTTCCTTTATCCTTAAGGCCATTTGAGGGTGGAATCTTCTTGATTTTTGTTTAACGGGTGTTGCCCCTGGCTTAAGGATAAGTTTATGTTCAACCAGAGCAGGGTTAAGATCCGGCATGTCCTCATAGGACCAGGCAAAAGAATTTCTATACTCCCTCAAAACCTTGATTAGCTCCCCTTCAACCTGAGGAGGGAGATTAGCGGAAATGATGATGGGCCTAGGGTCCTCTTCAGTCCCAAGATTAATTTCTTTCGTGGGTTCATCCACTGCCCACGTCGGCTCATCAAACCTTTTTAAACCTTGTTCATACAGATCGGTAGCGTCATCCACATCGCTTTCCTCATCATTGGCTGGGTCCTTCTCATCTATGATTTCATAAACTCCCAATCCGTCATTGCTCCACACCCCGTCTACTTCCTCATCATCCTCTAGGACTATGGTTGTTGCTACAAACTCAGGACATTTGAGGAGGGCATGGCATCTTTGGGCTAGATCCTGAAGAAACCTATCTAGAACGGATTTGGAATGACGCATCACAGGGTGCGCCGCAAACGTGGATGGGCTAACAACACTAGAGCTAGACTCTACCCCAATTGACTCTACCAACCTAGGGGACTCTGCACACTGTACATCTAACCTAGAAGACAGGAAATCTACAGGGAAGAAAGCAGGGGCCTCGTGCCCCTAGTAGGAAGACGGCCAGAACATAGCGTAATCCTCCATTGAAACCTCCATTTTAAAATTGACGTTTTTTTTTGGAGATCGGAGGAAATCATGCAACAAGAGAGGTCAGAGGAGGAAGGAGGAGGGGGAAGTTGAAGGGGGGAAAGAGATGGGAAGAGAACATCAAAGAACGGATCAGATGAAGAAAACCACATTTCGGAAAGGTTGGTTGTAGTGGTCCACATGGTAGACAAATCAATAGGTGGGCATTGCCCATATGCACACGGAACAAACAAAACTTCAAGTGGCCTTTCCATAAAGAACGGGTCAACCATGACTGGTGGCGAACGGGGAATAAATCCCAATCGTTGAAGTAGGGAGGCAAAGCAGGAAGGAGGCCAAGAAAAGGTAATGATGGAGCTCCCCTCCTCCAGTGGCCTCCAGTAAACTAGCTCAACCGGAGAGTGCTTCACCAGCTGCATCTCCACTTTCATCGGGCAAACTTCTTCCCCGTGAAACATCTTCTCAAAACAACTGTAAAAGTCTTCCATATCGTCCACCAGCCCCTTCAGTGGCGGTGGCGGGTCAGTAACAGCACAAGCGGCATCACGGTTCTCATCAACACAAGACGGCCTCTTTAAGGTACCTGGCTGCAACGAGCCCTTCACAAAATGCTGACGGTAGTCCCACGTCAGTGGCCCGAAGTCCCCCGGTATCGATAATGCTGACTTCCGGTAGCCAAGGCCTCTTCTGCTCATCTTTCTGCCTTTGGGGAGGGGCTTAGTTCTCCCATGCAACTGTGCACCGAGGCCCATGCCCGGTTGATAGCCTAGTTTCAAGATCATGTGCCATCCCTTGGAATCTCTAATCTTTGACTTGATTTTGACGTTAATTGGTGCAGTGGCGGGCTTGCGTGACGCATATGCCCATGGAAAGTTCAAGTCCATCACAGATAGAACCGGCTTGTTGCTCGGCCATAGTGTAGGTAGAATTTTGTCAGCAATAGCATCAACTGTCTGGACCGTGGAAATACTTTTCACCTTGACCACCTGCCCCTGAAACGGGAATTTAAGGCACTGGTGGGCGGTCGAGGGTACTGCATTCAAGCTATCAATCCATGGACGACCCAGAATAGCCTTGAACATTGGGTCTATGTCCAACACATAAAATTCCACGTCCATTTTCAAAGGCCCTTGCTCGGCCTGAACTGTCATGACCCCGTGGCAAGATTTCCTGGAGTTATCATATGCTGCAATTGTTGTCGGTGTCGGCCTTAGCATCTCTTCAGAGATGTTGCAGGTACGCAACGTGCTCAAGGGACAAACATTAATAGAAGCTCTCGTGTCCACTAGAGCTGAATCAACGGCCACCTTGTTCAATGAAATCGAAATACATAGTGGCATCTGACGTGCCTCTGGGGGTGCTAGCTCTGACTCAGAAAAGGAAATGGACGGCCCCTTTGTGACAGTGGCCAATACCGATGGCAAACTATCCACCGCCACGTCCTCGCTAACCATAACCTTATGTAAAAAAGCCTTAGGGCATCTTGGTGTAGCGTGGACCTCTTGATTAACTCCAGGACTGAGATCTTGGCTGGCATTCGGTCCAAGTGCTGTAACAAATCATATTTCGTGCCAGGCATGGGGTCAGTTTCTTCTATTTCTATTACCGAGGAAGGAATTTGAGGGTTGGGTGCAGGTGCACCAGTAGAGGGATAACTTCTATGAAATAAACACCCGCTCCGGAGGGCGAAGTTTCGTGCCTGCACAACATTAGATCGACTCCCGATTGGCCCGGTGGGGTGAGTATAAGGGATAGAATGGGGGTGAGGATGGCGAAGGCTAGTCTGACGGGCCCTGGCGGAGTGGTGATTGGTGAAGGGTTGAGTGGAGGGGTAACGATGGAGGGTATGGCGGGTAATGGTGGAAGAATTGGCGGAATGGTAGGTAATGTGGTGAGTATAATAGGTGACCTGGAGAGAATAGAGGGTGGAGTAGTGGTCAAGGTGGTGGGCCGGAGGATGGAAGGAATAGAAGGTGCGGGGGAGTTGGTGTATGCATGGTGGAAGGCCACGAGATGAGTAGGAGTCTCATCATCATAAGACCACCCAGCATTAGGGGCTGGGCGGTGAACAACATTGACTTGTGCTGGTGCTTGTGGCTGCTGTTGCGGAGCGGGCGGATGGTCTGGCATGGGATTTTGATGAATCCCGAGTTTAGGTTACTGCTGCTGCTGAGGTTGGGGTTGCTGAATTTGCTACTGTTGCGGTGCCGCCTGTTGCGGCCTCACCTGTCTTCTTCTCTCCTTGATATCTTTTATCAACTTATGCATCTGGGCCCAGTCAATCATTTGCCCCACATCCAAATCATACACCAAATCACAGAATTGAAAGCACATGTCAATAGTGTGCCCGGGCTACCGATGATATATGTAATATCGAGACTGATCGACGGTCGGGTTCCAATTCTGACATTCCGCGGGAGCTGTATGTGACGACCCGGACTCCGGATATCGGATATACCCGATAGGACCACCAAGTAGACCCAATACCACTTGGAACCCGTGAAGCCTCCCAAGAGTGATAAAAGCTCTGAAGGGATAAAAGGATTGTTGTGTAGTACATTGAAGTCGCAGATATAACAGTAAGCAATTAAATTTCATTAATCAGGTTTGCTAAAGTAGCAGAAATAAAATTACTTTTTAATTAACAATTAAAATTGACAATTATACTAGAGTCTAGTCCAAAGGAAAGACAAGTACAGTCTGACAGAAAGAAGAACGTACACTATGGTCGGGGGAAGCCCGACGCAGGTATAGCTGGCAACTATGAACACGCCACACCAAGAACCGCAAGGAAGCAGAGACGACCACACCTGAAAAGCAGAGGTGAGCCTCGTGTCACTAGCTTAGTAGGGGTCACGCGGATCCCCACTGAAAAATAACGTAGTAACACGGAACAACAGCTAAAATAGTAGTAGTAGTAGTAAAGTAGGCAGAGCTAAACTACAACTAGAAAGCCGTAAAAGAAAACCGTAACAGCAGGAGTAGAACAGCTGAAAGAAAAGGGAGAGAGAAGGGGAAGAAAAAGAGGCCCTACCAGATAAAACATGACTACCGAAGGAAGTACGACTCCCTATGCTACTTCAAACAGCGACAGAAGAGCGAACCCTGATCTCACAAAGTCAGGAGTTACCGATCCGTCAGCCAACCATTAGCCCAAATGCTAAAGCCCACGAAACCAGGCAAAAAGCCCAAGAAAAGACCTGGAAAGACAACATACACTAACGTATACACAACTAGATTGCCATGCACGCTACGCAGAGCCGACCTCGGGTAAAGTCAAGAACAGACTACCCCAAAAGAGGTCACGACATGAAGAACGAGAAACTCGGGAGTCACGCGTCACGTGACGGAAGCACCTCCTCACTAGAAAAACATCCATATGCGTCCACTGACGTCTTACACTACGCCATAGGTATCTCAATCGTGTCGACCACGGACATTGGGACACCGTACCAAGTACAAGGAACAACAGAAACGAGTGACTAGTCAGGGTCACACCAGTCAGCGTTCATCCAAAACACCCCTGACCACGTGTGCACACACCGACTCTTGCCTAGAGCCAGGCCTCTAGTTAGTTTCCCCCCCCCCCCAGCAGGATGCTACCGTAAAGCAGGGGCCCACGGAAACTAGCTTAAAAGCCATATCTCGGGAACTGCCCTCACCACCACTCCCGGGTTGGTCGACACTAGAGGTCGTCAGTCTACGACTAGTGGAGGCTCACTAGACACAAAGACTCTGAAACACTAGTGCTACAGTACAGACAGGCTAGGCACGCACTATCCCACGTACTACGAAGCACAAATGTAGTACACCAACTGCCAACAGACTCAGAACAGGACAACTAGACCTAGCAACGCAACGATCCTTGAGTCTCATGACTCAGAGTCAAGACCGTCGCACAACTACGGTGACAAGCCGCCAATCAGCCTAATCCTAAGCCACAGGAAACGACAATGGACAATCGGATCCACAAACCCGTATAAAATGACACACGGAGACCTGAGGGTTCACCAAGACCCTCAATGCAACTAGACATGCAAATCGAGGTAAGATAGTACCTCAAGGCCTCCAGAACCATGTCTCGAGCTGGACAGAATAGCCGAGACACTCGCAAGGTCACGTGTCAACCACTGGGTCACACCGGGTTGACCAGAAACCAACGAAGATTCAGAAATAGTACGGAACATTGCTCGATAACAGCACCCCTCGGCCGGTCCATGTAGTGTCCCCTGTGGTTCTGGAGTTTTGATGATGACAAATATTATGCCTCATTATGTTTACATCCTTGATGATATAATCCTGTTGTATTATGAGAAACTGTCAGAACAGGTTTAAGGATGAAGTCAACCCAAGTCAAAGTCAAATCATGACAGGTAAGGTTAATGCTCAGATCAGGTAATGCTCTGTCTACTCTCAGATCTGTATGTCGTATGCCTTGATGGTGTTTTAACTGATGTGCATAAATTATTCTGTACATCATCAGTGCATTTTCAAGTCTATACACTCCATTGCCTTGCTGCATTGCTGCCTTGCTGCATTGCACGCCATATAGTCTATACATTCTTTGCTGCAACGTTTGCACATCATGCACTAGCAAGTCTGCACATTGTCACAAGTCTACACATTGCAGTCTGTTCGTGTGCATCATCTCATGTTGCATCATCTCAGCAAGTCTATACATTGGACTTGAGCATATAGGAAGTCTGTACATCGTCCAGTGCATTGCATGCATCGTTCATGAAGTCTGTACATCGAGCAAGTCTGTACATCAAACTAGTGTGCATCGGCTAAGTCTATGCATCGTCCATCTCACTTAGCGTCTCATGCATATGCTAAGTCTATACATTACAGCATGCATTTTCTCCAAGTCTGTACAGCGTCTAGCGTCTCATGCAAAGTCTGTACACTACATTGGTTGTATAGACTTAGAGCTGAAGTCTGCACATTGCTGTCTTTACCTACGCTCAAAGTATGTACATTGTCTTCATGGCATCGCAAGTCTATACATTGACTGTGCATTCATTTGTCTGGCTGCATAACACTAAGTCTATACAATCAACTATGCTCAGAATTTGACGCCCATCAACAGTGACGTCACTTCTGAAACTGACGCCTAGGAAAGAGGCGTCTTTTTGTTGAGCATCAATTTAACAAAGTCTAGACATCGTCTGGTTGCATATCGCATAGTCTGTACATGATGCATTGTGTTCCCATGCTTTAACACTAGGCATTGCAAAGTATGTACATTAGTTGCACATTGCTATAGCACGCATGTAGAGTCTAGACAGTCATGAGCAAGTCTATACATCATGTTGCATGCACACATTCAGGTCTATACAATGCATCGTCTCATGCATCATCTTTCAAGTCTATGCATTGTAAGACCAAGTCTACACATTGCATGCAGGTAAAGTTTGTATAGCCCATGCTCAGGCTAAGTCTGTACAGAGTCCTGTTTCATCGCATGGACATTTCATCAAGTCTATACATTTGTTACATGCCTGAACATCAGTCAAGTCTATACATTGATATGTGCATCACTATACTCAAGACACTAAGTCTGTACAGAGCTCGCAAAGTCTGTACATTCCTTAGCGTCTTGTGCACGCATCGTTTAGCAAGTCTGTACATCGTGCGTCTGTCCAAGGCATATTACAAAGTCTATACATTACTGAAAGTCTGTACAGTGTCTCACATATGCAAAGTCTGTACATTGGTGGCTAAGTCTATACATCGCCACATTGTTCATGCATCATCTCTCAAGCCTGTACAGCATGTGTCTGCATCAGTTCATAAGTCTATACATTATCTTCTGCACAAACACTAAGTCTACACATTGTAGCATGCACGAACAAACAGAGTCTGTACACACTTCAGCACTTAAAGTCTGAGCGTTCTTCAGCAGAGTCTGTACACACTTCAGCACTTAAAGTCTGAACATCCTTCAGTGAAGACTGTACACACTTCAGTGCATATGTGCATCTCCTTCTAGACAAAGTCTGTACACTCTTTATCTCTAAGTCTAAACATTTTATTGCATATGCATCTTTCATACTAAGTCTGTACACGGCGGTCTTGAGTTACCCAGCAAGTCTGTACATCTCTCTAATATATTCTCTTATGACTGTGCGACAGGTATATCCTTCGAGAAGAAAGATGTCTGGGCACGTGATCCGAGGTTGGCACCTGGCACGTGATCTGAGGACAAAGAGGGCACAAGCCCTGCATATGCCCTAGCCACTGTTGGTATAAATATGGAGCTTCTTCCATCAGAAGAAGACCAAAAAAAAAAGGAAGAGTGATCGAAGCAGAGGCAGAGAGCAAAAAAAAAGGCAGAAGAAGAAAAAGGAGAGAGCAGCAGCAGAGAGGCTGAAAGCAAAAGAAGAAAAAAGAAAAAGAGATTGTGATCGAGAGTGAGATCGAGAGTGAAGAAGAAGAAGAATAGTGTGAGCCTGATACTGAGAATAAGAAGAGAGAGAGAGAGAGAGAGTTCGTGGAGAAGAAGAAAGAAGCCTTCATTGAAGATTTGTCTGTCTGGCAATTGGATCAAATCCAAACCAAATTTGCTCCTCCGAGAGCTACTTTGTGTGTCTCATTTCCAGCTTTACGTTGCTGTGTTTTTTCTTGTGTTTGTTTTTATTTTGCTCTTTCCATCTGTTCACCTTGTCCTTCCGATTCCCTTGTTTGGGATCGGGGTTCCTCCTGTGGTCTCAGGAGAAGGGAGACTTGTTCTCCGATTTGCTAGTGACTGTGTGTCACTAGTGGTTCCCTCCGGTTGGGAGGAAGAGAGGTCCGTGACCTCTGGTTTGCAAGTGACTGGGAGTCACTTGTGGGTTCCCTCTGGGTTTCATAGGAAGGGAGACTTGGGTCTCCGATTGCAGGTAGTGGTTGCTACCTGTGGGTTCCCTCCAGTTGGGAGGAAGAGGGGAGGTTGTTCCCCTGGTCAAGCTGTTTGGCAGCACTTGTTTGCAGACTGAGTCTGTGGTTCAAGCTTGTGCTAGTGGAAGCCTCACTCTGGTTTGGAGTGAGGGGTGGACGTAGGTCTGTGGACCGAACCACCTAAAAAATCTCCTGTGCCGTGGTTTGTCTTGTGTGTTTGCCCCTTGTCTTCTACCTCTTTCACAGGTTGTATGAACATTCTTGTTTCGATCTGCAGTGACCTTGAGCATTACATATTTTGCTAAGTGAGTCTGGTTTGCATAGTTCTGTCTTCGGCATTAGACTTGATCAGGTTCCACCAGTATAGTTAGCAGCTCAACTGATTGATCAAATGTTTATTTGAGCTCTATAGTTTTTATTCTGCAACTGTGTCTAGCAGCATGCTTATTGTTTTTAATTTGGGCAATATTTTTTGAATGGGATACATTCACCCCCCCTCTGTATCCATCGCACCGTCCCAACAATTGGCATCAGAGCGGGTGTCTGCATAGAAGGTCCAGCGACCTGCAGATCCGTTCCTGCAGTCTTCGGTGCTATCTCACTTTTGGTGCATCATTATTCCTGTTGCATTAATCTAATCTGTTTCCATGGGTGATCCACCGATTTTCAACGGCTCTAATGTTAATGTGTGATTTGTCAGTCTGCGCGAATATGTTATATCAGTTAATCCTGATCTGTGGAAGTTAATTTCACAAGGTCCTCACAGATTACCAAAAAACGTGTCCAAATGGACCGACAACCACAGATCAAAGGATGGAGAAAATCAGAAAGCTTTTAATCTGATGAAAGCAACTACTGACAAAGCCTTACATTCTTGCTTTTATGATTGCAGGTCAGCTAAAGACATCCTGGATAAGCTGAAGCTAGCTCACAGGATAAATGAGGACAGCTGCATGATGGCTAACAGAAGTAATCAAAGTGGCAGCCAAAATGAAGAAGAGGATGATGATGAGGTAAACCTCTTCGAGAATTTTTCTTTAGATGATTGGGAGAATGTATATGCTGAGTTGCTTGAATCTCATGAACAATTAAGAAAACAATACAAGAACTTGAAAAAGGAAAGTTCTCCATGTGAAAATTGTTCAAACATGAAGCAATCTCATGATGCCTGTTTGTCTGATATCCATATGCATAAAAACCAGAATGAAAAATTGATGAAGGAACTTGAATGTGTTTGCTCTGAGCTAAGTAGGCTGAAATCTAAAAATGACTCTCTTAGAAAATCTGTCAAAGAAAATGATTCTTGCAATGAATGTGCTTTCTTGACGGAATTGATTGAAGACGTAGACTCTGATGATAATATACAGAAGAACTTAATCACTTCCTTGAAGGAAGAAAATGATTCATTGCTGACTCAGAAGAAGGAAACTGATAAATTACAAGATAAGCTGATTGAAGAAAACATTTATCTGAAGGAACAAAACAAAAAGCTAATGGTTCTTAAAACTGTTCTCTCTGAAAAATGGCTGACGATTGAAAAAGGGAAATCTATCTTGAAAGAAAATGAAGTGAATATTGAATTCAAATTGACACAAGAAAATGAGACTCTGAAGAGTCTGAATGATGAATTACAAAATCAAGTCATTTCGTGTGAAGACTACATTGTGTCTTTGGAGAGAGAAATTGAAGATCTAAAAAACTCCCTGTCAAAATTTGTTAAGGGAAGAGACAATTTGAATACGCTCCTTGGAGCGAATGTGAATTTTCAGAAGGAGGGATTGGGTTACAATCCAGTCATGAAGAAGGTTGAGAAGGTTGTTGGAGACAAATTGAAAACTATTTTTGTTAGATATTCAGAACAAGAAAAGCCTTCTACCTCATCTTCACCTCAGTACAAAAATCAGAAAGAGACTGAAAAATAGAAAATAAATAAGAAGGATTCTTCAGTGCATGTTGATCACAGTCCTCACACACACTCACATGCATCTAGAAAGAAAATGATCTGTCACTACTGTCACAAATTTGGACATCTGATGCATGAGTGTAACTTGATGAAAAAGGATGACCTAGCTGCTGTACAAAACAATCAGGGTAGAAAGCATGTCTTTAGGGAAAAGAAAATTCATTATTATAATTGTGGTAAAATAGGACATGTTGCTGCACAATGCTGGTTAGGTTCTCATTGAAAAACCTTCTCTATCTGCTCTCATTATGGAAAACATGGCCATACAGTCAAGGACTGTTGGCATACTCAGGGAAAAATATTTTCTGAAAATATAAAATTCCCTGCAAATAGAAATGATTTTGGTAGGAATAAATTTGCATTTAAAAGAAAGATTTCTACATGTTTTGAATGTGGGGAACTTGGCCACTGAGCTTCTGACTGTCGGATGGCATGATATGGAAAACAGTATGTTCATGCAAATAACAGAAATTTTCATGATAATGCACACAGATTCCATGCTAACAATAATGTGCATAAAATGAATTCAAGATCTGCTATTTCATGTCATTACTGTGGAACCCTTGGGCACTCCATGAGTGATTATAATATAATGAAATCTGATGACTTACATGCCCAAAGACTGTGGAAAGCACCTATCAGAGGTGTTACTAACAATGTAGTACCCAAGAAGTCTTGGGTACCTAGAAACATAAAATGAGATCTGTGCTTTGCAGGCATGCCTTGGTGATGAGGAATAAAAGGGGGTCAAATAAACCAAGGCATCCAAAGTTTGGTAAAACCCCACCTCTGCTGGTAGACATCTGAGTTTTTGATAACGTTGTTTAGATAGTTGCATATCATGTTTGATTTGTTAATCAAAGATTCATGCATATAGCTTCTCAACTGCATCTATGCTTGGCATTAAAATCTCTCAATGAATATGATGTGTTATCTGTGCAATAGTTCAACTAAAATTGGTGCTTGAATACTGAAATCTGAATTGATTGAAAGTGACTAAAAATGAATTACACATCATAAAACTGAAAAGCTGAATTGAATAAATCTGTTGCTTGGACGATGTCTCATGCTTAAAAATGTACACCTGCACATTTGACATGCACATGCATTCACAATTACATGCTCTCAGCTCACTGCACTTGCATTTAATGGTTAGAAGTGTCGACACCTTGAGTGCTAGCTCATGCATACATTCAGGGGGAGCATTATTCATATCCTTCAGTTTGAACTGCTATCTTGCTTAAATCCCTGTGATGATTGTGAAATGCAACACATTTCAGCTTCCTGCTTCAACTGTTATCAGCCATTTTCACTCATCCTATCCATTGGTATCTGTTGAATTGGCTGTTCTTTAAAATGATTCAGCCTTCCCTGAAAATTCAGAAAGACTTCTCTGTGCATATCCTGATCATAAATCTAAAAATAACTTAAAGAGGAATCTTCTATTATATAGGACTATGAATGTATGATACTTTCAGCTGGTTGAAGTTTCATGTATGTCTTGTGTTTGTTTATAAACATATCTTGAAAATATCTGAGTTAGTCTTAATAAACTTTAACCAACATTTTCATGTTGTGTCTTTTAAACTCTTCTGAATTCTGAAAATTCTGAAATCATGATATTCCTTGATTGATATGTATGAAATTAGTATTGATTTTAAACATATGAGAATCTGGAACATGTCTAAGGGTAAATCTTGTCAGAGCAATGACTTTGGTCACTGAGAAACCATGTCCAAAGGACTGTGTCATGAGGTGCCATAGATAACTCTGCTTAAGAATGTTTGATAATCTGGCAGAGCAATGGCATGCACACTGAGAAATATATCTCACTCATCAAAGAAATGATTTGTAGAGTGTCATGAAGTGTAAATGTAATCTCTGTTCTTATGAAGCATGACAGTTAGTCCTTCCAAGTGCTTAGGGAAACTGGCGTCTAAACAACGTGTATCCTCTAGTTACAAGGGTGTACTAAACTCAAGTGCTCATGAAGATTGTTATGAAAATTGTTGCTGATCTAGTGTATCATTTGAAGATGTGTGCAAAAGAAATATTCTATTGGAACCCTTGACAGAAACAAATGTTTTCTTATGTGTTTAACTTCATTACTATTGACTGCATCTCTTAAAGGAATCTTTGAAATTGAGTGAGTAAGAAAGAAGAAGGTTAAACAAGACTTTCAATATGAAAGCAAGGTTCATTTTTATTAAAACTGATTTCAGATATGAGTACAAAAAGCTTATGAACAAGCCTTGCATACATCATATTCTGATCTGACTTGTCAATGAAGATCATTCATAAATCTCTATAATAGAAGAGTCTGAAATACCTGTTTAATCAGATTTATGAAATTGATATCCCATTGAAAACCTTTCTCATTAATTCTGAATGCTTACTTTCTCACATTGGACTCCATTATTTCAGACCTAACTGTGCTTCATTCCAATCACTGTGCATCTAAGGGGGAGAATTTTTGCATGTCCCTGTGGTTCAATGTTCATTCATTTTTGCATGTATCTAGTCAGGGGGAGTTTTAGCTGATAGTAACTCCGTTTGCATAATAGCTCCTATATCATCTCCTTCAACAGTCAATGATCATTCCATTCTTTTTGATGTTGTCAAAGGGGGAGAACTTTTTGAGTCATCATTTGCATCACATCATGCACTTGCATCACATGGTGTTTTACATGCTCATTTTTGACGGAACTATTCTGTGTGGTGCATGTTCATGAACTATCATATGGTATTTCATAATCATCATGATGAATCTATTGCAATGACTCATAATATTGTCATCATCAAAAAGGGGGAGATTGTAGTGTCCCCTGTGGTATGTCTCATGCAGTTACGGAGTGTTTCGGATCGCTTTTGTGAGTCTTGAGTTGAGTTTTACGATCCACGTGGGTTTTTCTCTCGTACAAGTTACGGAACCCTGCGGTGAGTTTATTTCTAAGTTCATCGACTCAAGGACGTTACAACAGCGATGTACTCGTCGAGAGGATCGTTTCGACTATTTTTTCATATTTTTCTGAATTAGTGTATTTTCGGATCAAAAATCAGATTTTTAGAAATTAGGAAAATTCCTAATTTTCCTTCTTTTTATTTCTTCTTCCTCTTCCCTCCCTCTCATTTCTCACGACCCTCTCTCTCTCTTCGTTCTCTCTCGTCTCTGGGCCGTTCGACGCGGGGACCGTACCGTGGAGAGCTGGCCGAGGTGGGTACACGATGGAGTGATCGGGACGCGGGATGGAGCGGCGGTTGGAGCGTGGCACGTCGCGATCCCTCAGTGGATTCAAAGCCGGCACGATTTCGTTCGTGTGACGTTTTCAGCGCGGTTTAGTCGCTTTGGCGCACGATTTCTTCTGTGGAGGTAGGGAGACGGATCACCTACTTCTCCTGCACTTTTTTCTGTAGTTTCGTGTTATTCGGTGCTAGAACGGGCGAGCTTAGGCTCGTTTAGGTAAAACCGTGATTTTAGAAGTTCATAGGGTTTGCCGGAAAACGGTGACTGTTTTCAATAAAATTGGTATCAAATGAACCCTCGGGATGTCTGGATCCCGTTCCCGCAAGTTTCATCGCGATTGGTCGTCATTCAAGGCCAGCAGGAGTCCGGGAACCCCGGTGACCCAATTTGGGTCGATTTGTTGAAATCACCCGTTTCTCGCGAATGAATGGTTGCATGTGACCCTTCCAACTTGTGGAAGGTGTTTTTCACTGCCTAGGACTGTTTCCCTTGCGTTTAGACGCGAATGGGGCGTAGAAAGGCCGAGATCAGCCTTTTCCCTCGTTTTCCCGCTGTATCGCTTTGGCGGCCGTTCCAGTGACCGCTACAGGTCTCTGGCGGCCCCACGATAGACCGCCACATCCTTCAGTGTGTCAATAGCTTCTAGGTCAGTTTAGGTTGGCGGCCCAACCTCTGACCACCACTTGCATTTGGCGGCCCTATAGTGGTGCACCAAGGTTGGTTGTTTCTCGATGTTCGTGTCAGTCGGTTCTCTCTGGCGGCCCTTTCTTGGAGCGCCAGGAGTCGTTGACTAGAGTCAACAGTCTATGTCAGTTTGTGTTGGCGGCCCCGTGTATGACCACCACTCTACTGTAGCGCGCCTACTATAGGCCGCCATAGTGTGTTTTGACCGGGTCAGAGGTCTAAGTCGGTTGGCTCTAGCGGCCCAACCTTCATGTGTTTCTTCGCTGTAGCGCACCTTTCTTAGGCCGCTACATGTTGCTTGTCTTAAGTCAATGTTTTAGGGCGGTTAGTGTGGCGGTTCACTCTTAGACCGCCACATCCGTGTAGCACGTCTATCTTAGACTGCTACGGGTGATTTGACTAGATAGGTCGGTTCAGGGTGACTGAGCCTAGTGGCCTAATCCTTGACCGCTACAGTCCCCTAGCGGCCCAGTCTAGGACTGCAAGATTCTTGTCTCTGTTGGGGTGTAGCAACACTGCACTCGACCGCTTCTTCCATATAGCGGCCTAAAGGTGGACCGCCATATCCCCAAGGTGTTGTTTTCTGGCGTTTTGATTTCTAAGGGTCTTGGCTTGACCTTGTGGTTTGCCCGCTAACCCGTGGATGTCTCTTGACTTCCTATGAGAGCTATGACCATGTTATAAGGTAGCCATGCCTGCCTGTTTCTGTATTGCTTCCAAGTCTTTGTCAGGTCCTAGTCAACCCGGTAAGATCTAATGGTTGACATAAGACCTTGTGTGTGTCTCGGCAGTTCTGTCCAGCCCGAGACATGGTTCTGGATGCCTTGAGGTGTTGTATCACCTCGGTTTGTGTGTCCAGATGTACTGAGGGTCTTGGTGTCCCCTCATGTCCCCGTGTGTCATTTTACGCGGTCATGTCATTTTCTCTAGCTTAGGATTAGATCTATTGGCGGCTTGTACCGCTTTGTACGACGATCTTGACCTGAGTCTTCTGACTCAAGGCTCCTTGTGTCTACAAGTCTAGTTTGTTGTGTCCCTGTGATTTTGATGATAGCAAACACTATAAGTCATCTGAATGCATACAATTCTGTTTGTGGTGCATATGAATGTTTCATTGAAAATCTTATCTGAATTATTGCTGCATTTAAATATGGCTGTGTGGTGTGTGCTTTGGTGCATTTCATTATTGCTGATGCATTTCTTAATTGACTGTTATCCGGATTGCTTGTTATCTGGATATCTTGATGTCATATATGTTTACTTGTGTTTTGATGATGTCATTCAGCACATTGTTTAACTGTGAGTATAGCTGCATTTCATGTTTTAGTCTGTACAGTGGTGCATGTCCGAACATCCATGATTAAGTGTGTAATATGCATCTGTGCATTCATTTATCTGGCTACATAACACACACATCCACATGCTAGCACACACTAAGTCTGTACAGCCCATGTACAAGGTCTCATGCATATTGAATGTAAAGTCTATACATCGTCCAGTGTATTGCTGCATGCCATGAAGTCTGTATAGAGTCTTTGCATCGTGTGCTTCTCATAAAGTCTATACATCCATGCTTCATGCATTGACTGGACAAAAGTGGGTTGACCCCCCGAGATCTTCAAGTCTATACATCGCATTTGGGAATCGAAGTATGTACAACGGACTGTACATGCATCAATCTTCAAAGTCCATACATTGGACTGTTACACGCATCATTGAAGTCTATACACTAGTCCGTCTCTCCAGTCTGCACAGCCTTCTGATTGGACTTAATGTCTATACAGCCTGCATCGTCTCATGCAGCATCTCTAGCCAAGTCCATATATAGTCCATCAGCATTTAGAAGTCTGTACATCGGTCCGTCTTGTTCAGCGTCTTAGTGCATTCGACAAGTCTGTACAGCGTCCGTCTCAGCCAGCGTCTCACACTGCATTTTAGGCAAAGTCTGCATATGGGTAGAGTCTGTACATTGCCTTCAAAGCCTTCCAAGTATGTACATCGGCCTGTGGCCTGCTTAGCTGAAGTCTGTACAGTGCCCAGGTTCCTGCATTTCAGGCGAAGTCCATACATTGGTCTTCATATTCGAAGTCCATACATCGGTCTTCTTATTCGAAGTCTGTACATCGGTCTTCTTATTCGAAGTCTGTACATTGGTCTTCATATTCGAAGTCCATACATCAGTCTTCTTATTCGAAGTCTGTACATCGGTCTTCTTATTCGAAGTCTGTACATTGGTCTTCATATTGGAAGTCTGTACATTGGTGTTCATATGAAGTCTGTACGTTGGAAGTGTGTACAGTGTTCAGTTGCCTTCTCTTAAAGTCTACACATTCTCCCGTTCAAACACTTCAAAGTCCATACACTGGCTGATGTTCTTCAGAGTCTGTACATCGCAGTGAGTTGAAGGTTGCCTAGTCTGTACAGCCAAAGCCTGTTCAAGCTTTCACACAAAGTCTGTACAGCCTCATCTCAAGGGCCAAGTCTATACATCACTGTGGCTGCTCGAAGTGAAGCCAAGTCTATTCACTCCTCACCTTTCCCTACGTTTGGCCAAGTCCATACACTCATACCTTTCCCTACGTTTTTTGGCCAAGTCTACACATCGTTTACCTGGCGTTTGCTTCAAAGTCTAAACACTCGTTCTTTAGGCTTCAAGTCTATACATTGGACCGTGGTTCGCCAAGTCTATACATTGCTGAGCTATTCGACAAGTCTGTACATTGGCTTCAATTCCTCAAGTCTATACATTGTTCAGCGTCTTGTCTCACTCGAAGTCTGTACAGTCTGGCAGCGTCTCATGCTGCGTCTTAGGCAAGTCTATACATTGCTCTGTTGCACGAAGCAAAGTCTGTACATCCGATCATCTCCCTCATCGTCTTGGCCATCGTTCTTTCAAAGTCTGTACAGCCCATGGTCTAGAGACCAAGTCTGTACATCGTCCTGTGCCTTCAAGCTTTCAACGTCAAGTCTGTACATCGTACTATGCCTTGAGCTTGGAGCAAGTCTAAACATTACTGTTGCATTCACGCAAGTCCATACATTGTTTGTTGGGCCAAGTCTATACATTGTTCCATTGTGTGCTCGTCTAAGTCTATACATCGCCATTCTTTGCACGAGCTGAAAGTCCTTCAAGTCTGCACATTCTGCTGTTATCATATGAGCAAGTCTATACAGTGTTACGCAGAGCCTACACATTCGTTTGGCTTGGCTGAGTCTACACACTCAGTTTGGCTTTGCTGAGCATTCATCGTCAATGTACACACTTCACCATATGCCTACTACAGCATGTGCTATTAAGTCCATACACTACTTTTGTGCATCGTTCAGAAAGCAAGTCTGTACATTGGTTCTGTCATGCACAGAAACGCTTAAGTCTATACATTGCTATGGCTTGTTCTTTCAACGCTCTTTAAGCAGCAACTCTATACACCCTTCTAATATTATCTACGACTGATTATCTAACAGGATTAATGGATGAGGTTATTAAGACTGGCACGTGATCCTAGAGGCTGAGATGCTGACACGTGGACCGAACCTTCTGGGCGGGAATCGTCGAGAGCTCACGCCCTAGCTGCCTGCTGCTGGTATAAATATGGAGCTTCCTCCATCGGCCAAAAAAAAGGATCGATGAGCAATGAGCCATCGAAAAAAGTAGAAGAGCCGTGAGTGCCTCCACGATACAGAGAACAGAGAAGAAGAAGAAAAAGAGAAAGAAAGAGAGTGAGCGCAGCTGAAGAAGAAAGAAGAAGAGTGAGCCAGAGAGCAGAAGAGAGATCGAGAGATCCAGAAGAAGAAGAAAAAGAGAAAGAGAGAGGGCTCGTGAAGAAGAGGAAAGATGCTTCAGTTGAAGATCTGCCTACTGGACTTTTGATCAGATCCAATCCAGTCAGCTCCTACGAGAGCCACATTCCTTGTATTTCATTTACAGCTTTAAGTCGCTGTGACTCTATTTTCTGTTTTCTTTTTCATTTGATATCTTGTCTTTCCGATACTCTATAGAGAGGTCGGGGTCCCTCCTGTTGGTTCAGGAGAAGGGAGATTGCTATCTCCGGTTGCAAGTAGCTGGGTGCTACTTGTAGGTTCCCTCCTGGCTTGGAGGAAGGGAGATTCGTCTCCGGTTCTGGGCTTGTGGGTTGCAAGTCCAGGGGTCCCGCCTGGTCTGGAGGAAGAGAGGTCTTTGACCTATGGTTTGCTGGTGACGGGGAGTCACTGGTGGGTTCCCTCCTGGTCTGGAGGAAGAGAGATTGTGCGTCTCTGGTTTCCAAGTGGCTGGGAGTCACTTGGGGTGTCCCTCCGGTTGGGAGGAAGAGGGGAGGCTGTTCCCTTGGTCAAGCTGTGTGGCAGCATCTTGTTCGCAGACTGAGTCTGCAGTTTTCTAGCCTGTGCTAGTGGAAGCCTCACTCCGGTTTGGACTGAGGGGTGGACGTAGGTCTTTGGACCGAACCACCTAAAAATCTCTTGAGCAGTGGTTTGTCGGTGTGTTTGCTTCCGCTAGATGATTGATTAGGAGCGCTCCAAGTGCCTCTTCATATGTCCAATTGAATTAGTTTTTATTCTGGATTTGTGTTTAGCTTCTGAGTTTAATTTTAATTGGGCGATATTTCGAGCAGGATACATTCACCCCCCTCTGTATCCAGGGCTTGCACCCTAACATAGTTGCCCTGTCCTGAGTTCGGTAGCAGTCTGGTATGCTACCTCGTGTCCTGTGCTTCATAGTACGTGCGACAGTGCTTCCTTACCTGTCAGTACTACAACACTCATGTTTCAGAGTTTCTGTGTCTAGTGAGCCTCCACTAGTCGTAGCCTGGCGACACGTTACGACATGTCGACCCACCCGAGAGTGGTGGCATGGCAGTTCCCGATATACAGTTTTTAAGCTTGTTTCCTTGGGCCCCTGTTGTACAGTAGCGTCCTACTGGGTGGGGAAAACTAGCTAGAGGCCTGGCTCTCCAGTAATAGTCAGTGTGTGCACACATGGCCAGGGGCATGGACTGACGCTGACGGGCGTTACCCTGTCTAGTAACTTGCTACTGTAGTTCTTGTTCTGGTTTAGCAGTGCCTCAGTCTCTGTCATCTTGTAGGCAGCGTAGACGAGACACTTGTATGCGCAGCATAAGACGTCAGTGGATGCAGCTGACTGTTCTTCTAGTGAGGGGGTGCTTCCGTCACGTGACACGTGACTCTCGCATTTCTCGTGCGTCGTGACCTTTTCGGGTTAGCCCTCTCGTGGTCTTGCCCGAGGTCAATGTTGTGTCATGTGCACGACGTTCTAGTCGTATGTGGGTGTGGTCATGTCTAGAAGAGCGTGCATGACAATCGAGTCGTGTATGCTTTAGCGCGTCTATGTCTATCTAGATCTTTTCTAGGCTTTTTGCCAGTCTTTGTGGGCCCAACAGATCGGCAATTCCTACCTTTGTCAGATCAGGGTTCGCCTTCCTATTACTGCCTAGAGTAGTTCTATGAGCCGAGGCTAGTTCGGCAGCCACGCTTGTTCGGTACGGCTTTTTCCCTTTTCTTTTAGCTGTTTCTACTCCTTCTGTTCCGGTTTTCTTTTACAGCTTTTTAGTTTAGTTTTTCTACTTTACTACTCCTACTGTCTTCCTGCTGTTTTAGCATGTTACTGTGTTGTTTTTTAGTGGGGATCCGTGTGACCCCTACTGGGCCAGTGACACAAGGCTCACCCCTGCTTTTCAGGTGGGTGGCGTCGTTCTACTTCCGTAGTTCTTGGTGTGGTACGTTCTTCTTTCTGTTGGACCGTACTTATCTTTCCTTTAGACTGGACTCTGGTATAATTGTTAATTTGTAACTGTTAATTAAAAAGTAATTTTATTTTTGCTACTTTAGAAAACCTGATTAATGAAATTTAATTGCTTACTGTTATATCTGCGACTTCAATGTACTACACGACAATCCTTCTATCCCTTCGGAGCTTTATAGCTCTTAGGAGGCTTCACAGGTTCCAAGCGGTATCGGGTTTACTTGGTAGTCCTATCAGGTATATCCGGTATCCGGGATCCGGGTCATCACACCGAAGAACACCCCCGAAGCATGCTTTTCTTGAAATTGAACGAAACCCACTCGTTCTCGCACCGTTCGGCATAAAACTGTGAGGAAACGTAGCCGAGAAGTAGAGCTTCCATCTCCCTACCTCCATCAAAGATTTCACAGGCCGAAATGGCCAAACCACACCGAAAACCACCTCGCGAGCTCAACCGTTGGCTTTGAATCTACCGAACAGGATCGCGCCAACCACGCTCTGTTCATCGCACCGTCGCGCACTACAGCAGCTCTAGCCACGCCGTCGCCACCTCACCCACGGACCTCCTCCATCTGCAACAGGAGTAGAGAGGGTGAGAAGGGAGAGAACGGGAGGGAGAGGGCGCGCCGTGCGAATGAGGAGAGAGGAAGAGGAAAAGAAAAGAAAAAGGAAAGGAAAATTGGAATTTTCCTAATTTCCGAAAATCCAATTTTTGAGCCGAAAATGGACTAATTCAGAAAAATACGGAAAAATAGTCGAAACGATCCTCTCAAAGAGTACATCGCAATTGTAGCGTCCTCGAGTCGATGAATTGAGAAATAAACTCACCATAGGGTTCCGTAACTTGTACGAGAGAAAAACCCGCGTGGATCGTAAAACTCAACTCAGGACCCACAAAAGTGATCCGAAAGCACTCCAATAAGGATCCAAAAGATCCGATAAGAATCCAAGGTATTACAGCCTCCCCTCCTTCAAGAAATTTCATCCTCGAAATTTAAGGAACTACCAAGGAGAAGTAGGGAAGAACAAACCCAAACATCTGGACTCGGAACAACACAAATCTCGAAAAACACAGTTCAGAGCAACGCCGCCAGACCATCATCACAAGCACACGCTATGGATCTCAAGGCAAATCGATCCACAGAATGAGCATGGCACACAAGTGAACACAAGTCTGACACCTCCGAAGCAAGGCAGCGTCGCTTACGTCTCACATGAATGGAGACACGACTCATGCCACGGCAACAGCTATCGATAACATAAAATGACAGTCACGACAATCATCAGCTTAAACAAGGAAGCATAGTCCTCTCAGTTGACAGCTCAACACATCGGCTCCAGTGCCAAAGGCAACCAGGAAACTTGGCATACAGGACGCCAACAACAGCACCGGACCACAAACATAATCAAGTTTGTATCTGATTTGAGTCGCATGCTAACTCTACCAGGAAAGAAGAGTACAACACAACTAACCGACAAGATCATGGTTCACACAGTGCTAAGACAGATTCACAGGGAAGCAACGACAAAATGACAACAAGAACACTTGTAGAATCTCGGCTTTGTACTGAACATAGAACCACGGAACACAACTGCAAGTTGGGTCACATCATGGCACAATAACAGCTGAGCACATGACTACAAAGAACTAGTCATGCAACGAGCAGCTTACCAAGAAAAGACCCGCGACAACAAGGACACTAATCACGGGTAAACACATCTCAAGGACCACGATCACGTCCCAAGAACACAACACCCAAGAAAGAATTGCAGAGCAAAGGGTACTCAACCAGCAGAAATGCCGACAAATTCCCCAACACTCACAAATGCTAGTGCCAACACCATAATGCCTTCAAGAACAACAGCACGGCAAAGACAACATCAAGGCACAAGAAGCCAAGATGAAGTCACATCTAGGAAGACAATTCTTCGACCGGCCAGAATCTTACAACCAACGATCCTCGACCCGTGGGTTATTAGCCCACACGCTTCCGCTGGGCACTCATACAACGCACACAAGCATCAGAAATACCTCGATATCCGCATCTCAGCACACACTCAGCGCCATCGCAAATCATGAAAATTGCAATGTATCACACCACGAGTACTGATCCTGCTACAACCGATCACAAGTCGCCCAAGTCACAAAGAAAGGCTAATCTCAACTCATCCTCACGTCCTGAAAGAATAAATGAGCCTTCACAACACATCGGCCGCTAGACACGGCACGACAAACACGGTGCACAATGGCTCTTAACACAAAACTGCATCCAAAGCCAAGCAACTGCAGAATAGAGAGGCAGATCAGGCTCAGCATTAACACAGTCCACACTTAAGTAGACACAGGACAGAGGTCTCACTAAGACAACAATTCTAAGTCTTACCTCTAAAAAAGACTCCACCAAACGGGATGAGAAGCATCAAGATCACTAACAGTAGCTCACCAGGAAGGAAAATCCTAAGTTCGCTTGAGCATCTTCTCAATCGAGGTAACAAAGCAACCACTTCAATAGAAGCGAAACAGCTCAGGAGCTGCACAGACTCAAGTTGGGACGACCAAAACAACGTAAGAACGTGTACGGCCATCACACCAACTCGAAAAGTCACCAGCCACCTAAACAAACCACGGAAAAATCTAGAACAATGTACTGCAGATTCAAGCCTATCGGCGAACTCTGCCGAGTACAACATGATCGAGACAAACACCATGACAAAAAAGAACGTCCTGTCACATCCTGACGAGAATAAAATCATCTCGCACAGTGCTAACACAGCACGTACAAGACAACACACGCAAACAAAGCGACAAAGAATCATGAAACCTAAGCCAGCGAAAGACTGTACTGGACTTTCAGGACTCTGGACACTGTATATCTCGGATTCCCATGTACTTCACACAACAACCGCTCTGATACCATCTGTGACGACCCGGACTCCGGATACCGGATATACCCGATAGAAGTACCGAGTAGACCCGATACCACTTGGAACCCGTGAAGCCTCCCAAGAGCGATAAAAGCTCCGAAGGGATAAAAGGACTGTTGTGTAGTACATTAAACTCGCATATATAATAGTAAGTAATTAAATTTCATTAATCAGGTTTGCTAAAGTAGCAGAAATAAAATTACTTTTTAATTAATAGTTAAAATTAATAATTATACCAGAGTCCAGTCTAAAGGAAAGACAAGTATAGTTCAATAGAAAGAAGAACGTACACAGTATTCGGGGGAAGCCAGATGCAGGTACAGCTGGCACCTACGAACATGCCACACCAGGAATCGCAAGGAAGCAAGAACGACCACACCTGAAAAGCAGGGGTGAGCCTCGTGTCACTTGCTCAATAGGGGTCACGCGGATCCCCACTGAAAAACAACGCAGTAACACGGAAGAACAGCTAAAACAGCAGTAGTAGTAAATCATGAAGAGCTAAACTACAACTAGAAAGCTGTAAAAGAAAACCGTAACAGCAGGAGTCGAACAGCTGAAAGAAAAGGGAGAGAGAAGGGAAAGAAAAAGACATTGTACCTGATAAAACATGACTATCGAAGGAAGTACGGCTCCCTATGCTACTCCAAACAGTGACAGAAGGGTGAATCCTAATCTCACAAAGTCAGGAGTTACCGATCCGTCATCCAACCATTAGCCCAAAGGCTAAAGCCCATGAAACCAGGCAAAAAGCCCTAGAAAAGACATGGACAGACAACAGACACTAACACATACACGACTAGATTACCGTGCAAGCTACGCAGAGCCGCCCGCGGGTAAAGTCAAGAACAGACTACCCCGGAAGAGGTCACGACATGAAGAACGAGAAACCCGGGAGTCACGCGTCACGTGACGGAAGCACCTCCTCACTAGAAGAACAGCCAGATGCGTCCACTGACGTCTTACACTACGCCATAGGTATCTCAGTCGTGTCGAGCACGGACACTGGGACACCGTACCAAGTACAAGGAACAACAGTAACGAGTGACTAGTCAGGGTCACGCCCGTCAGCGTTCGTCTAAAACACCCCTGACCACGTGTGCATACACCGACTCTTGCCTAGAGCCAGGCCTCTAGCTAGTTTTCCCCCCCAACAGGACGCTACCGTAAAGCAGGGGCCCACGGAAACTAGCTTAAAAACTGTATCTCGGAAACTGCCCTCACCACCACTCCCGGGTGCGCCGACACTCAAGGTCGTCAGGCTACGACTAGTGGAGGCTCACTAGACACAAAGACTCTGAAACACGAGTGTTACAGTACAGACAGGCTAGGCACGCACTATCCCACGTACTACGAAGCACAAAGGCAGTACACCAACTGCCAACAGACTTAGGACAGGACAACTAGACTTAGTAATGCAACGATCCTTGAGTCTCATGACTCGAAGTCAAGACCGTCGCACAAATGCGGTGACAAGCCGCCAATCAGCCTAATCCTAAGCCACAGGAAACAACAATGGACCATCGGATCCACAAACCTGTATAAAATGACACATGGAGACCTGAGGGTTTACCAAGATCCTCAACGTAATTGGACACGTAAACTGAGGTAAGACAGTACCTTCAAGCGTCCAAAACCATGTCTCGAGCTGGACAGAATTACCGAGACACTCACAAGGTCGCGTGTCAACCACTGGGTCACACCGAGTTGACCAGAAACCAACAAAGACTCAGAAACAGTACGGAACACTGCTCGATAACAGCACCCCTCAGCCGCTCCACAACATGATCATCGCCCTCATAGGATATCCAAGATGTCCACAGAACTACGGGCAACTCACACGGCAAGGCCAAGGCAAACGGAGACCAAAACAATAGAAAGGTGAATCTCTGAGGAGAACGGTCACCAGCCTGACCGCTAGGTGAACCAAACGGTCAGCCAAAGGACCACTATCCACATAGAGACTACAGGCACTGAACAGTCGTAGAAAGGGCCGTGCAAAGTGACACACGGTCCATACCTAGGCCGCTCCACGGAGTAAACGGTCAAGGGTATGGCCGTTTACACCCAGAAGACTCAAACAAATAAAACCAAGAAATATAGGGGTACACGGTCTATTGGGAGGCCACTCCATTCATAGGACGGTCTCCTTTAGGGCCGCGTAACGATTAGAGCGGTCATGGACCGGACCACTTAAAACCAATGCACGGTTTAGCTCAAGCCGTGTAGAAGTATGGACGGTCACCCAAAGGGCCGTCCTATACACTGAACGGTCTGAGCTATGCCGCTCAATCGAACTGACATAAAACGTTGACCAAGGCTCGACCGAATATACACGGTCTACCAAGGGCCACTTAGGCCGCAGGGCGGTCTATCGAAGGACCGCGCAACCCTGAACCGACCTACTGTTCCAAACAAATAAACTGTTGACATGGAACCACTCAAGACATTTAAACGGTCTCCTGATGGACCGCTCCAAACGTAAAACGGTTACTACTGGACCGCCAAACCATGAAAATGGCTACTGTAGAACAGTTTAGGTGTCACGGCGAACAAAATAGGGGATCGGCTGATCTCGACCATTCCACGCCCCATTTGCGTCTAAACGAAGGGGAAACAACCCTAATGACCAAATAAACCTTCCAAAGACTGGAAGGGGATCAAACCGACACCAAAAATGCAAGAAACGAGCGATTCTACCGAATCGACCCAAATCGAGTCACATGGGTTCCCAGACTTCTAACTGTCCCAAATTACCACCGATTGTGACAAAATTAGCGGATCTGGAACGATAATATGCTGGGGGTCACAAACAAACTAACTAGGTAGAAAACTGTCATCGTTTTCTGGCGAACCCGACGAACACCCCCGAAGCATGCTTTTCCCAAAACTGAACGAAACTCACTCGTTCTCGCACCGTTCGACGTGAAACTACGAGGAAACGTAGCAGAGAAGTAGAGCTTCCATCTCCCTACCTCCACCGAAGATTTTACGGGCCGAAATGGCCAAACCACGTCAAAAACCACCTCACGAGCTCAACCGTCGGCTTTGAATCCACCGAACGGGATCGCGCCAACCACGCTCCGTTCCTCGCACAGTCTCGCACCACAGCAGCTCCACGCCGTCGCCACCTCACCCACAGACCTGCTCCGTCTGCAGCCAGAGCAGAGAGGGTGAGAAGGGAGAGAACAGGAGGGAGAGGGCGCGCCGTGCGAATGGGGAGAGAGGAAGAGGATAAGAAAAGAAAATATGAATTTTCCTAATTTTCAAAAATCCAATTTTTGAGACAAAAATGGACTAATTCAGAAAAATAAGGAAAATAGTCAAAACGATCCTCTCAAAGAGTACATCGCAACTGTAGCGTCCTCGAGTCGATGAACTGAGAAATAAACTCACCACAGGGTTCCGTAACTTGTACGAGAGAAAAACCCATGTGGATCGTAAAACTCAACTCAGGACCCACAAAAGTGATCCGAAAGCACTCCAATAAGGATCCGAAAGATCTGATAAGAATCCAGAGTATTACACTATATGTCACCAGTGTACATTAAGGCCGAGAATATGTCTGAAAGAGTTTCAGGAAGTGGGGGATAATGGGCTCTCTTCGGACCCGGTCGAGTAGGTGCATAGCCAGCAGGAGGAGGAACATTGTGGTATTGGGGTGGCTTCTGAGGCTGTTGTGGTGGTGGTGGTGGTTATCGTGGGTGTTGACGAGCTGGAAAAGAAGGTCGGGGAGCTGGCAAAGCAGAGAAATGGGGGTTGCGTGGAGGTTGCTGGAAACGGGGTGGAGCGGATTGGTTGGGGAACTGAACATCCTGCACCTGCTCGTTGGTTTGAACTCCCTCAGTAACAGGGCCCTCGGATTTTCTTGTGGTTTTGGACTTCTGGGCCTCAAATAGAGAATGGATGAGGGAGTCTTTGAATTAGGTTTGTATAAACCGGGCTTGATTGTAAAACTGGTGCATATTTGATATATCATTCATTGCCAGAATATTCTGGAACGTAGGTGTAGCATTTGAAATCAACAATTTCACTTTCTCTTCTTTCGGGATCTGCCCGGGCACACGTGAGGCCATCTGCCTCCATCTATCTGCATAAGTGGCAAAATCTTCATCTGTCTTCATCTTCTCTGCTACTAGGTCAGTGAATGAATACTCCGGGCCTACCTGATCTTGAAATCTTTGTATGAACTTCTCCTTGACCACCTTGAAGCTCTCTACCTCCTCCAACGGCTACTAGGTCAGTGACTGAATACTCCGGGCCTACCTGATCTTGAAATCTTTGTATGAACTTCTCCTTGACCACCTTGAAGCTCTCTGCCTCCTCCAACGGCAAAGTGTAGAACCATTCTAGCGCGACCCCGTCCAATGACTGGCGGAAGAGATACACCATGAGGCGATCATCTATCTGCATAAGTGGCAAAATCTTCATCTGTCTTCATCTTCTCTGCTACTAGGTCAGTGAATGAATACTCCGGGCCTACCTGATCTTGAAATCTTTGTATGAACTTCTCCTTGACCACCTTGAAGCTCTCTGCCTCCTCCAACGGCAAAGTGTAGAACCATTCTAGCGTGACCCCGTCCAATGACCGGCGAAAGAGATACACCATGAGGCGATCATCATGCTGGAACTGCGCCGATTCATATAGAAACTTCTTTATGTGAATGAACGGGTTACCATTCCCGTCGTACTTACGGTATGTGGGGAGCTCCGAATATGGAGGGAAGCAAATGTCCCAGAAATTAGGAATGGGGACATCAGTGAGAGACTGTGGGTCGACCCACTTATGGAGAAGGTCAATCTGTTGCTACATGGCAGCCCACTTATCAAGGAGTTCCCGTTCCTGGGAAGGAGGAGACAAGGCAGAAGAATAGAACCAGTATGTGGAGCTGATGGGTAGACTGATGAAGGGGGAAGCCCATAAGATGGATAATGGGCCAAGGAAGGGCCCATATCCGCCTGAGCCAACTGTGCGGCCCCTGCTTGAAGGCGAATGAAATCAGCCGGGGCCACAAGGGCCTGCGGCGCTGGAGAGACTATGGTATAAGGATCAGAATAAGAACTCAAGGGGATCTGGGTCTTCCCCTTATCAGTAATCTGATGGGTCGAGCAAGAAGCTTGGCCCGCTTCCATGCTAGGAAATCGGAGGGTCCGAGGATGGACAGGGGTGAGGTCAATGGGTGCCGTAGAGGCAACCCCTAACCCAACAATCGTGGATGAAGTGGCGGCAGCAGGCACACCATGAGAAGGAATGGAAGACGGGGCATCCGGCCCCTGCAGAGCTTGACGAAGGAGATTGAGCTGGGTGGGATCTAACTGGGCCATCATATGAAGGATTTGATTGGCCGAGTTCTGGGAGGAGGAATCAGAAAGAGAGGGTTGAGCACCCTCAACAATAATGGTCGGAAGAGGAGGGGCAGTCCCATCTCTTCCCTGCACGTGCGCGACCCTAGGTGGGTCCTCCAGAAGTCCCTAAGGGAGAGAGTCCTCGTGGCAGTGAGAGAAGTTGTAGGAAGACATGGTGGGATAAGAATCGAACAATTGATTGAAGTAGGAAAAGAAATGAGAGCTGCCCCTAGGAGAAGATCCTGAGGGTGTGAAGCAACTCCACATGCAACACTCACTGACACAAAAGAGCAAACCTAATGAGTTTCTAAACAATCAGTCAATCAATCACATGCACATCGAAAAAAGAGGAGAGGAAAGGCAATCAAATGACCAACCAAGTTGAATGAAGATTTTAGAAATTCCCCCTTTTAGAACCTTAGTGGATTGATTTAATGAAAATTCTCTCAACACAGGGGTGCCTAACAAGGGTGGAATGGGGACTTGGTTGACTCTAATGGGTACTCTCTCTCAAGGATGCAACCCTAGACTGGTGTGGTAACGTACAACATGCCCGGCGTCCGTGTGGGAATCCACAGCTCACGGGGGCTTACGGAGGTCCCGAGTAAGGTCACCTAGTCGGCTCCAAGGAATATGGAGACGAGAGGATCCCCTACCAAGGTAGAAATGCAACGAGTATGGAAAATATGAATGAATCTTATGCGCACCGGAGTGCATGCAAAATCTAGCCTAAATCTAACAAGCAATGATCAATCAATTATGACAAGTATGATAATGAGCATGCAAAATCAAAATGACAATCAGGGGAGATCTGAATAGCACCAAACAAATATGAAATAATATGAAATGATAGTCAAAATGATGATCACGGGTGTATTAGGGTGCTAGGCCCGGATACAGAGGGGGGGTGAATGTATCCTGCTACGAAATATGCCCAATTTAAAAACTAGGATGCTAAGCAAGTTCCGGAGTTAAGCTAATACGATTAGACAAAATAACAAGCAGGTGGAGCGAACCTATCCAAGCATCCAGCAGAAGCAAATCAAGCAATCTGATGAACCAGTTGAAAATCCTTTTAAACAAAAGAGCAAATATGTAACTGGCCCCCAAACAATCAACTAGCGGAAGCAGCACAAATGAGAATAAGAAATCTCAAGACAATCTGTGAAGGGTGGTAGGAGATATGGAAGAACACACTACAAGCAAACCACTGCTCAAAGATTTTAAGGTGGTTCGGTCCTTCAGACCTACATCCACCCCTCACTCCCAACCGGAGTGAGGCTTCACTAGCAAACGCTAGAACCAAGCAGACTCAGTCTGCAAACAGTTGCTGCCACACAGCTTGACTAGGGGAACAGCCTCCCCTCTTCCTCCCAACCGGAGGGACACCCAAGTGACTCCCAGCCACTTGAAAACTAGAGGTCGCAGACCTCTCTTCCTCCAGACCAAGAGGGACACCTGGACTTGCAACCACAGGCCCAGAACCGGAGGACTAGCCTCCCTTCCTCTAACCAGAGGGAACCCACAAGTGACAACCTGTCACTTGCAACCCGGAGATCAGATCTCCCTTCTCCTGAACCAACAGGAGGAACCCGATCCCCAACAGGGCAATCGGAAGAATAAGATAACCAGATGAAAATGGAAAAACAAAAACACGAAATGAAAATAACTTCAGCAAACAGAAAGCTGAAAAACAAAATGCACAATGTGGCTCTCAACGGAGCTGACTGGCCTGGATCTGATCCACGGTCCAGTGAAGATAGATCTTCAAGCAGCTTCTTCCTTCTTCTCCACGAGCTCTCTCGCTCACTCTCTATCTCTCTTTCTTTCTCTTCTGCTCTCTTCTGCACTTCTTCTTCACTCTTTCTTCTCTCTTCACACGAGCACTATCTCTCTCTCTTTCTCTTTTTCTGCTCTCACTCTCACTCTCTTCTCTGCTCTCTTCTTTTCTTTCTTTTCTTCTTTTTCTGGATCGAAGGGCTTTCTACTCTTCCGGCTTTCTGCTTCGATCTATCTTCTTCTGTGGAAGAAGGCTCATATATATAGCAGCAGCATCATCATCACCCCCGACGTGTGACCTCCACATTTCCAGCCCTAAGTATTCGGACCACGTGGCATTCTCTCAGCCAGCTTCATTTCAGCCTCGGATCACGTGCTGCCCAGTCACTGGGGAATATTTCCTCGGACCACCTTCTTCTTCTCCTGCAAGGAATTAACACGATTAACACTCAGGGCCACAATAACTAAAACTGCATGAGGTATATGAAAGCAATACAAGATGCACTGTACTGAGAATGACACGAGATACACAAGATTACTTCAGTATGAAATAAATGGAGAATGACACGAGGTCAGATGAAAACAGCACGAGGTAAAAAAGAGAACAACACGAGATACACAATTAACACAACAACGAAGACGACACGAAGTCAGATGAAGACAGCATGAGGTGAGAAGAAGATAACACAGAGTGAAGCAATAGAAAGACACGCGATCAGAAGAGACCTGGACGAGGTTAGAACGAAACAACACGAACTAACAAACGGCAACAAAAGACGACACGAAGTGAAACAACACTTGAGAACATAAGAAAAACAACTCGAGCACAAAATAGCTCGAATGAACGACTCGAAGATGAGGCGACACGGGCTGATCACGACACGAAGACAAATAACAGAAACCGTCACGAGTTGAAGACAACACGAAGATGAAAATAGAAACCGACCCGAGTTGAAAACAACACGAAGACGAAACACAGGAATTGACATGGAGTGTGGTCAAGGCGAGAAGGACACGAAGTCTAAAGAGAAAAATAGCACGAAGACAGAAGAGTGACACGGCTATCACGACACGTGATGAAGCAGTGACACTAGTAAAAAATGACTCGAGGAACAACAGTAAGCGACACGAAATTAAACAAGCAGACATAAAAGATGACACGAGATGAGGTCACAAAGTGACAAAGACACGAGGTCTAGAAAACACGACACGAAGACATGAGATAGACACGTCTTCAACAACACGTGATGAAATGGTGGAAGCAGAAGAACAACTCGAGGAACTACAGTAATTGACACGAAGACACAAGAGCAAACATAGAGGACTGACTCGAGATGAGCAACTAAGTGCTAACGACACGAGGTTCATACAGAAGCAACTTGAAGTTCATCAGAACAATTCGATCTGCTTCAGAAGAATCAGCACGAAGTCAATCAGCACACAACTTAAAGTAACACGAGGTACGAAAGGACGACACGGCGTGTTGAAAACACAAACAGTACTAAAACTAAAACGACACGAGGTAAGAAAGAAATAACACGAACATAAACACAAGAATAACACGAGGTATGACAGAAACAGTACGGACATACAATGTACTACCTCATAGCAGATTTCATGTTAATCAATATGCATCAGACGACTGTGTATGGACTTGAAGACCCTTATCCAATGCATAGACTTCAAAGTAGAGACCGATGTGTAGACTTTACGTGAAAGCCCAATGTGCAGACATGTCGAATGGTTCAGCAATGTATAGACTTGGAGAACCACGGTCCAATGTATAGACTTGATGCCTGTAGTAGTGTATAGACTCTACATATACAAGCAATGCAGCAATGTATAGACTTAGCCTAAAAATGCTTAAGACGCTGAGAGACACGGTGAAGTCTGTAGAGAATTGCTGTAACAGTCCGATGTACAGACTTTGTCTTAGACTCTAAATGAGACTGACAGTGTATACACTTAGCCAATGCAATACACTGTATGGACTTCCAAGAGATGCTCAATGTACAGACTTACTGCCAATCAATATATAGACTCTGTAAATGCATATGAATGCTTTATGCAGCAGATAAAACAGTCTGAACTTCAATTGCAATGACTCACAGTGTAAGAACTTCAATTGCAATGACTCACAGTGTAAGCAGATAAACTGACTGAACATATGAAGGACAATGACTCATTTCAGCAAGATGACTCACAGTGACTCACATCAAACACCAATCATCAAAACCAAATCAATCATCAAAACAGAACATCAATGCATGGTGACTCACAGTGATTAAGTCACATTAAAACCAATCATCATAAACCCCTAAAGCCAATCATCAAAATCACAAACCATAGGGGCCAGGGGCACAACAATCTCCCCCTTTTTGATGATGGCAACAATACTCAGTGAGTCATTCTGATGATGTAAGTCATTCTAATGAAAGTCATTCTGATGATGTGAGGCATTCTGAAGATTCAAATTATTCTCCCCCTTTGACTTCATCAAAAAGAAAATAATTTGAGAAATTAAAGCATGTATAAAAGTTCAGTCAATTTCTCCCCCGTGGCAAGAACATGATTCTCCCCCCTTTAATAATTTCAGCAAAAGCATGAATTAGAGAAGATCAAAAGAAATTTGCATGCACTGATTGAATGATATTCTCCCTTTTTGGCAAACAATCTCCCCTTTTGATATAAACAAAATAAACCATAGGAAGGGGTATGAATGTAAATTCAGATACCAGAAATATGAATGCAAGAGCACAATTCTTCTCCTTCTATGCAGCATGATGCATATGACAAGGAATGCTCCCCCTGAATAGATGCCAATTGATGTGCAAGTGATGCATGACATGAAAGCTCCCCCTCAATCAGTGGAATCTTATGAGATAGATGAGAGGGTGCAAGAGAGGGAGACCACAGGGGCAACCAAGGAGAAGTTCAGGTCAATGAACCAAGGACATGAGTAGAAGAAATTTAGTTAACAGATTTTTCAAGGATGCTCCAAACACAAGAAATTCAGCCAGATTTTCAAAGAGATATCAATCTCATAAATCTAAAACATAAGTTTTCAAAGTCTTCCATCATAAGGGCTTATGAATGACATTTATTGAACAGCAAGGTTTAAACATGATGTATGCAGAGTTTATCAATAAAATTCTGTATTGATATCTAAAACCATGGTTTAATAAAAATGAACCAAGCCCTCATATTTATCTTGATAAATCTCCCTTTCTCTTACACGATCAAAATTATTGACTTCTTTCGTAATTACATGCATCTGTATTGAAATCAAGCAATTATGAAGTCGTATGATTTTGTCTAGGGTTGTAGCAATTTGATTTTAGCATCAATATTCAGATATTTCAAATTGTTCAACAATTTTCCATGCTACAAATTTTACGAGCACTCTAGTTCAGTTCACACCTTGTAACTAGAGGATATACCTTGATCAGAGGCCAATATCCCTAAGCACTTAGTGTGACTAACTGTCATGCTATATATATGAACAGAGTTAGCATTTACACATCATGACACACTACAAATCATTTTTTTTTTATGAGTGAGTTGTATTTCTTAGTGTGCATGCCATTGCTATGCCTGATTTTCAATGGATTTTATCAGAGTTAACTAAGGCACCTCATGACACAGTCCTTTGGACTTGTGTTTCTCAGTGACCAATGTCATTGCTCTGACAGAAATAACCCTTTAGACATTTCAGAGACATTCATTTACTTCAAATCAATAATAGTTTCATGTACTTAACCAATTAAAGTCATATATTCAAAAGTGCAGATTTCAGAAGATTTTACAAGACATAGCATGAAACAGATGGTTAAGGTTTATTAAACATGCTTCAGATATTTTTAAGAGATTTTAAAGCCAAACTCATTGAATACATTAAACTTAAACCACATGAGTTATTTCAGTCATTCATAAAAACGTATAATAGAAGATTTCTAGTTCAAGAGTTTTCAGATTTATGATCGAGTTAGCCCATTGAAATATTCATGAAAGACTGATAGAATTCTGAAGCCAAATGATACCAAATTGATAGTAGAAATACCAATTGTTAAGAGAGATTGTGAAGTTCAAAGTTTTCAGAATATGATTAAGGTTTGTCAACAAAATCAGTAAGAGAGGATATGCAATGAGTTCTGACCCATGTATGCATTTGACAACCTATATGCAATGCAATGACTCTCCCTCACAATATGCATTCAAACTCCCTTTTTGGAATTTTCAATGTAAGGAAATGCAATGCACTATATGTATGCAGAGACATGCAAAGACTCAACATTGAATGCTATGCAAGTATATGCAACTTACTCCCCCTGAAAACATGCAATGTTTGCACTGAAAACTGAACATATGATTTTGATTCATGCATATTCAGACTATCCTAACCAGCAAGGTGACCGATGGTACTAGGCGGAGCACTTGGTCTAAAAGACCACCTCACACATAGTAAGAACCTCCAGACAGACTTCCCTGCCTTTTGGTATCTTACCATTTATATACCATTGTGGTCAACCATGATAATTCAACATGGGCAGCATGCATGGATCAAATTTCAGCTAATCAGATTTTTCAGAATGCAATGGACAGATTTCAAACAACATTCAAATGGAGTTCAGATTTAAACAGACAACACAGTATGAGCATTGAGAGATGTGAATACTCATAGTGTCCAAAGCATAGATTTCAGTTGTGGAGAGTTCAGAAGCTTCAATTTAGACAATGCAGATGAAGAGTGAATATGCTATGCAAAAAAAAAAATAGCAATTATGCATGGACACATCAACCAAGATATGTACTGAGTTTCAAAATAGGAATTACAGAGAATTTACCTGAACAGTTCAGAAGGGGTTTTCATTCTTGAGTGCCTTGGATTAATACCCCTTTTTATTCCATTCCAAGGCACACCTGCAAGGCAATGTTATTTTACACAAACAGGTACCCAAGAAGTCTTGGGTCCTGACATGACAGTATTACTTCTAGCAGATTTTCTCAGCACATTTTTAACTTGATAGCAAGGAGCAGCAGTTTTCAGATCTAATTTATGCACATTTTTGTTAGTATGAGTTCTATGTGCACATACATGAGATTTTCTGTTAACAGAATAAAAATTCTGTTTACCAAAACCGGTTTGGTTTTGATATCCTGCCAGCCAACAGGTTGCAGCCCTGTGACCTGGCTTCCCACTATGATGGCATGAGAAAACAGAATTTAGGTTCTTTTTATGCACATCATTATGAACATGAATTGTATGTGCATTAGCATGGAAATTTCTGTTATTTGCATGACCAAACTGGTTTCCATAATCAACACATTCAAAGTTTTTCTTTTTGAAAACTACTTTGTTCCTTCTGAGAGCATTTGTACTAGCAGGGAATTTAACAGTTTTAGAATTGAATTTTCTACCCTGAGCATGCCAACAATCAATGGCCCTGTGGCCATGCTTTCCACATTCAAAGCATGAAATAGAATTTCTTTTAAAAGAGCCTAACCAGCATTCAGAGGTCTTGTGACCCATTTTGTTGCAGTTAAAACAGATGATATGTTGGTTCATTGAAACAGATTTGTTTTTATTAAGAACATATTGGTTTGCAGGGAATTTAGCATGATATGAATAAAATGTTTTCTTACCCCTAACAAACCAGCAATGAGCAATTGAGTGTCCTAATTTCTCACAATTAGAACATGTGACACTCCTTTTCTGAGGTGAAAGATTTTTATCATGAGATCTCCTAGCATTCTTATCATCCTTCTCCATCAGCTTACACTTATGCATCCGATGTCCAAATTTATGACAGTAATGACAGATCATTTTCTTTTTAGATGCTTGTGAATGTGTATGAGGACTGTGATCAATATGCACTGATGAACCCTTTTCATTTATTTTCTGATTTACAGTCCTTTTCTGATTTTTATCCTGTTTTCCTATTTTCTTAGCCTTGTACTGAGTTGGAGATGAAGTAGAAGGCTTCTCCTATTCAGAGGATTTAACAAAGATAGTTTTCAGGTTGGCTCCATCAGCCTTCCTCATGACTGGACTGTAACCCAGTCCTTCTTTCTTAAAATCAATCTTTGTTCCCAGTATTTTCTGAACAATGGGCTGTTTGTCTTTTGATGTTGTGGCTACGTTTGAGGCATTTACAAAGGATGTCATTACTTTGTTCTGCAAAGCCTTTTTATTTAGATTATTGTAGCCCAACCCTTCCCTTTTGACATTGACTTTTACACCTAGCAGCTTGTCTAGGTTTTCTTGCCCATCAACAAATTTTGACAAAGAGACTTTCAAATCCTGAATTTCATCTTCCAAAGAGGAAATATGTAGCTCATAACTGGCAATCTCTTGTTCACTACAATTCACACATTCAGTTAACACATTGTTAGCAGTTTTGTATTTTTCAATTTCCTGTTCCAGATTGCTCAGTTTATTAGAATCTTCAACACAAATACTTTTTCCTCTTTCCAAAGCTAGAAGTCTCTCTGACATAGTGGAATTCAACATTTTTAATTTTTCATTTTCTTCCTTAAGCTTGTCATTCTGAATTAACTCATTTATTAGAGTCTGATCTTCTGAGTTAATTTCAGGTTTTCTTTCAGCCTTGAATTCCTTCAAATCTTTTTCCTTCTTTTCAATGTTTTTCTGTAATTCCACATTCACAGATTTGATGGCTTCCAGTTTTTCAGCAAGCAAGTTTTTCTCCTGCTTGAGTTTCTCAAATTTGTTATCATTTTTATTAGCAGATGTTCTCAGGGAATTATTTTCGGATCTCAGCTTGTTTAAATCTGAGTTTACACTTTCAAAGTTTTTCAGCAATTTTTCATATTGGTCATGATAGTTAACAACAGTCTGATTATCATTATCTGAGTTCAATTTTTCTTTGAGTTCAGATATCACATTTATATGTTCTTGATTTTCAGTTTTCAATAATGAAACTTGTTTCTTCAGTATTTGAAAGTCAGACATACAAGCATCATGAATATTTTTCAATTCAACACAATTTCTACAAGGAAAGCTTGAACTATCTAAACCAGTACCCTTCTTCAATTTCTTATACTGTTTTCTTAACAGCTCATGAGATTCAAATAATTCAGCATAAGCATTCTCCCAATCTTCTAGAGAGAAATTCTCGAAGAGATTTACCTCATCATCATCATCTTCTTCAGTTTGATTGCTGCCTTGATCGCTTCTGTTGGCCATCATGCAGCTTGTTTGATTTCCTTTCCCGGCTCTCTTCATCATTTCCAACATATCCCTTGCAGATCTGCAATCAAGGAAGCATGAGTCAAAGGCTTTGTCAGTGGCTGCTTTCATCAGATTTATAGCAGTCTGATTCTCCTCATGCATTGCTTCGTGACTGTCAGTCCATTTGGACTTTTTCTTTGGCAATTTATGAGGACCATGTGAAATCACTTTCCACAGGTCTGGATCAGCAGATTTAACATAAGCACGTAAGGCACTGTGCCACTGGTTGAAATCAAAACCACTGAAGACGGGTGGACAAGCCATTGAAGCAAATAGCAGATAAATTCAATGCAACAGGAATATTGATGCACTAAAAGCAAATTAGCACCTAAGACTGCAAGATCGATCTGCAGGTCGCTGGACCTTGTATGCAGAAACCCGCTCTGATACCAACTGTTAGGGTGCTAGGCCCGGATACAGAGGGGGGGGGGTGAATGTATCCTGCTACGAAATATGCCCAATTTAAAAACTAGGATGCTAAGCAAGTTCCGGAGTTAAGCTAATACGATTAGACAAAATAACAAGCAGGTGGAGCGAACTTATCCAAGCATCTAGCAGAAGCAAATCAAGCAATCTGATGAACCAGTTGAAAATCCTTTTAAACAAAAGAGCAAATATGTAACTGGCCCCCAAACAATCAACTAGCGGAAGCAGCACAAATGAGAATAAGAAATCTCAAGACAATCTGTGAAGGGTGGTAGGAGATATGGAAGAACACACTACAAGCAAACCACTGCTCAAAGATTTTAAGGTGGTTCGGTCCTCCAGACCTACATCCACCCCTCACTCCCAACCGGAGTGAGGCTTCACTAGCAAACGCTAGAACCAAGCAGACTCAGTCTGCAAACAGTTGCTGCCACACAGCTTGACTAGGGGAACAGCCTCCCCTCTTCCTCCCAACCGGAGGGACACCCAAGTGACTCCCAGCCACTTGGAAACTAGAGGTCGCAGATCTCTCTTCGTCCAGACCAGGAGGGACACCTAGACTTGCAACCACAGGCCCAGAACTGGAGGACTAGCCTCCCTTCCTCTAATCAGAGGGAACCCACAAGTGACAACCTGTCACTTGCAACCCGGAGATCAGATCTCCCTTCTCCTGAACCAACAGGAGGAACCCGATCCCCAACAGGGCAATCGGAAGAACAAGATAACTAGATGAAAATGGAAAAACAAAAACACGAAATGAAAATAACTTCAGCAAACAGAAAGCTGAAAAATGAAATGCACAATGTGGCTCTCAACGGAGCTGACTGGTCTGGATCTGATCCACGGTCTAGTGAAGATAGATCTTCAAGCAGCTTCTTCCTTCTTCTCCACGAGCTCTCTCGCTCACTCTCTATCTCTCTTTCTTTCTCTTCTGCTCTCTTCTGCACTTCTTCTTCTTCTTCACTCTTTCTTCTCTCTTCACACGAGCACTATCTCTCTCTCTTTCTCTTTTTCTACTCTCACTCTCACTCTCTTCTCTGCTCTCTTCTTTTCTTTCTTTTCTTCTTTTTCTGGATCGAAGGGCTTTCTACTCTTCCGGCTTTCTGCTTCGATCTATCTTTTTCTGTGGAAGAAGGCTCATATATATAGCAGCAGCATCATCATCACCCCCGACGTGTGACCTCCAGATTTCCAGCCCTAAGTATTCGGACCACGTGGCAGTCTCTCAGCCAGCTTCATTTCAGCCTCGGATCACGTGCTGCCCAGTCACTGGGGAATATTTCCTCGGACCACCTTCTTCTTCTCCTGCAAGGAATTAACACGATTAACACTCAGGGCCACAATAACTAAAACTGCATGAGGTATATGAAAGCAATACAAGATGCACTGTACTGAGAATGACACGAGATACACAAGATTACTTCAGTACGAAATAAATGGAGAATGACACGAGGTCAGATGAAAATAGCACGAGGTAAAAAAGAGAACAGCACGAGATACACAATTAACACAACAACGAAGATGACACGAAGTCAGATGAAGACAGCATGAGGTAAGAAGAAGATAACACAGAGTGAAGCAATAGAAAGACAAGTGATCAGAAGAGACCTGGACGAGGTTAGAATGAAACAACACGAACTAACAAACGGCAACAAAAGACGACACGAAGTGAAACAACACTTGAAAACATAAGAAAAATAACTCGAGCACAAAATAGCTCGAATGAACGACTCGAAGACGAGGCGACACGGGCTGACCACGACACGAAGACAAATAACAGAAACCGTCACGAGTTGAAGACAACACGAAGATGAAAACAGAAACCGACACGAGTTGAAAACAACACGAAGACGAAACACAGGAATTGACACGGAGTGTGGTCAAGGCGAGAAGGACACGAAGTCTAATAAAGAGAAAAACAACACGAAGATAGAAGAGTGACACGGCTATCACGACACGTGATGAAGCAGTGACACTAGTAAAAAATGACTCGAGGAACAACAGTAAGTGACACGAAATTAAACAAGCAGACATAAAAGATGACACGAGATGAGGTCACAAAGTGACAAAGACACGAGGTCTAGAGAACACGACACGAAGACATGAGATAGACACGTCTTCAACAACACGTGATGAAACGGTGGAAGCAGAAGAACAACTCGAGGAACTACAGTAATTGACACGAAGACACAAGAGCAAACATAGAGGACTGACTCGAGATGAGCAACTAAGTGCTAACGACACGAGGTTCATACAGAAGCAACTCGAAGTTCATCAGAACAATTCGATCTGCTTCAGAAGAATCAGCACGAAGTCAATCAGCACACAACTTAAAGTAACACGAGGTATGAAAGGACGACACGGCGTGTTGAAAACACAAATAGTACTAAAACTAAAACGACATGAGGTAAGAAAGAAATAACACGGACATAAACACAAGAATAACACGAGGTATGACAGAAACAGTACGGACATACAATGTAACGACCCGAGAATCCGATTACCGGGAAGGCCCGATAACCCGAGACTCGTACCGCCACCCACGAGTCCGAAGACTCGGAAGGGTTAAAAGGATGGTGTGGAGACTACACAAGTATCACAAATAATTACAGAAATTAAACAGTTATAATATTAAGCAGGAAATAAATTAACAACAACAGCAAGAATAGTCCACGACTAGTACAGTGACAAGAAAGAAAAGTACAGCTACACGGGGCATACCCCGGCTCTGACCTCTGGCACTACCTCTGGGCACCCGCACCACGTTGCGCTCCTGACGCGCTCCCCGAAGGTGGCGCCTCACCTGAAACACGGTGAAAACACGCAGGGAATGAGTCTCGGAATAAGACTCAGTAAGGATCACTCGAACCCTACCTCGTAAAATGAGAAACCACTACTCTAGCGGTAGGAAAGTACCTCGGAAAGGAAAGCCCTGTACTCTACAGAACTAGACCCTACGGCACGTAAACCGACACACGTGCCACGGTACGAGAAGACCGAAACTCAACGGTCGAACCGCCAAAACCCGAAGGTCGGAAACACACAACTGACAGTCTGACACTCCGTACTCGAAAGGAGTACCACCCACTAGAAGCACAGCCGGTAGCGTCCCCTGACGTCTGACACCGCGCCGCAAGTGAGCCGCCTGACGTGGTAGGTCCTACCCGAGGCGCAAACACCGCACAAGTAACCACAACAAGTGACTAGCTGGGGTCACGCCCGTCGACGTGGGTCCAACCGCCCCCAACCACGTGTGCACACACAGACCACGCGTCCTAGGTCTGGCCCTCTGACCGGTTTTCCCCCGCAGTCGGACTCTGGCTAAGACGAGGAGCCTACGGTAACCGGTCCACAAACCGTCTCGAAAGGTGGGTGCCCGTACACCACTCCCAGGTGAGACCAGCACCTCGTACTGGTGGGCTACGACTAGTGGAGGGTCACTGAAGGAGTAGACTCTCGAGTCAACGGAAAACAACGTCCGAAACCGACAACGTGTGGGAATCACCCCACGCACCAGCCCCGTCGCACGGTGGCCACAGTCGGAGAAAAACGGACTCACCGCCCACGGCCAAACTCATGACCAAGGCAAACGGAACCTCCGGACACCAAAGACATGGTCACGGAACTCCACGGGGTGTCCGGGACGCACACACGGCCCAAGGGGGAACACCCAACAACACCCAAATCGCGCTAGGGATACCTAGCGCGACACGGAAGAACGCGCTAGGGAACCCTAGCGCAACAGGGAAGATCACGCTAGGTCGACCATCGCGCTAGGTCCTCCTAGCGCGACAAGGATAATCGCGCTATGACCCTATAGCGCGACAGGAACCGCCTCCTGTTCATCTTCTCCGATGAACGCGCTCGGTCGGGGCAGCGCGACCTCCAAGAACGCGCTACTGGAGTATAGCGCGTTCTCAGTCCGCGGTCGAAAACGGTAAGAACGCCCAAAAATTCTAACCACGCCCCCATGCCTCTATAGGAGAGGGGGAAAACAAAGGGGAAGACCCCTGGGGACCCCTAGCATGATTCTAGGCCATCAAAACACGAAATCATGCATCAAATCCATAGATCGGGCGAGCTCTCCCCAATTCATGGAAAAACCCAAAAACGCTCAAACGATCCCCTCTCGGCCTCCCCGCGGCCTATAAATCGCGGAAAAGATCGGCATGAGGCTAAGGAATGTCACCCCACCTCAATGGAGCGAATGCTCCGCCGGATCGATCACGAATCACGAAGAATGCTCGAAGCTTCACGAACTCCCCACGCTTCCCACGCTCGCCGCACGCCCACGAGATCGCCTCACCGTCGCCCACGCGTCCTCGCCATCGCCCCGCCGCCGTCCGTAGCCGGAGAGGGGTTCGCCGCGTCCGAATGGGAGAGAGGGAGAGAGGAGGGTGTCACGGTGGGAAGAAACGGAGGAAGAGGAAGAAGAAGAAAGAGAAAGGAGAAAAAGAAAAAGAAAGGAATTAGGGCTATATAGAAAATCTGAATTTTCGGAAAAATACCGAAAAATAGAAAAATACATTTCTGGAATCCTCGGAACGCACCGATCGCAACGGTACCACTCGTGCCTGGGGGAACCGCCCGGTTTGCCCGCAGCGAGCTTCCGAAGGAAAAGCCGAAACACACACCGGGAATCAGAAAACACACGCGGAAAAGCCGCGGAACGCCTCCGGGCCTCCGAAACGACTCCGGATCGCGCCGATCCGAACCCGAAAGATGTCCGAAACGAAATTTCGGACACGACGGAGCCAGACGCTCCGAAAACCAGATCCGGGACCCACAAAAAAGGATCCGAAAGGTCCGGGATATTACATACAATGTACTACCTCATAGCAGATTTCCTGTTAATCAATATGCATCAGACGACTGTGTATGGACTTGAAGACCCTTAGCCAATGTATAGACTTCAAAGTAGAGACCGATGTGTAGACTTCACGTGAAAGCCCAATGTGCAGACATGTCGAATGGTTCAGCAATGTATAGACTTGGAGAACCACGGTCCAATGTATAGACTTGATGCTTGTAGTAGTGTATAGACTCTACATATACAAGCAATGCAGCAATGTATAGACTTAGCCTAAAAATGCTTAAGACGCTGAGAGACACGGTGAAGTCTGTAGAGAATTGCTGTAATAGTCCGATGTACAGACTTTGTCTTAGACTCTAAATGAGACTGACAGTGTATACACTTAGCCAATGCAATGCACTGTATGGACTTCCAAGAGACGCTCAATGTACAGACTTACTACCAATCAATGTATAGACTCTGTAAATGCATATGAATGCTTTATGCAGCAGATAAAACAGTCTGAACTTCAATTGCAATGACTCACAGTGTAAGAACTTCAATTGCAATGACTCACAGTGTAAGCAGATAAACTGACTGAACATATGAAGGACAATGACTCATTTCAGCAAGATGACTCACAGTGACTCACATCAAACACCAATCATCAAAACCAAATCAATCATCAAAACAGAACATCAATGCATGGTGACTCACAGTGATTAAGTCACATTAAAACCAATCATCATAAACCCCTAAAGCCAATCATCAAAACCACAAACCACAGGGGCCAGGGGCACAACAGGGTGCACTGTAGCACTAAAACACGGTCTGAGGGAGACTGCTTAGGGACGTAAACGGTCTTGGATGGACCGTGCAACAGCATGGAGTAGTAAAAAAAACTAAAACACAGGGAACTGAAATGAATTGAGAGTGCAGTGACAGAAGCGTACCTGACTGAACGGTCTATCGACAGACCGTGCAAAACTATGGAACGGCCCTAAACAGACCGCAAAGAATCAGTAAACCCATAAGTGTATGAAGGACAGTAGCGTACCTGAGCCAGTAGATGTGAACGGCCTTTTGACAGACCGTGAGAATGGATGCACGGTTCGGAATGGACCGCTGAAACCAACAGACTCACAGAAGCACACAAAACTCGTGAGATGGAAGTGGACAGTCTATCGGGCGACCGTGGAGACTCAAAAGCGGCCAGAAAAAGACCGCGCAGTCAAGAAGAATGTGAAAGAAATCAAGCAAGAATGCACCTGAGACCGGGACTGCACGGTCTATCGATCAACCGCGGAGAGACGTGGGCGGTCCTGGAAGAATCGCGTACAACTCCGAGAACAGCAACCCAAGGTGGACGAGATAGCAACCTGAAACCACTTAGAAAAAACCCTAACCAAGCAAAGAAAAAAGCAGATCAGCAAAACAACAGCATGATGGGCACTAGGAGTCCCACCGTGATCACCAAAACATGGGGTGTTGACATGTTTTCCCACCCTTCTCTTCTTTCTGTCTTTCCCTTTACCTTTCTATCATCAAGATGTAAAGACAATCAACAAAGAAGGAAAAAGAAGGGTGGAGAGGTGTGTGTGTATGATCATGATCGCCACCAAGACACGGGTACCGAAGAGTACTATGCACCTTGGAAAGGGAGAAGACACTCACCCAAAACGCAGTGCTGGCAGTCATAAACGGTCTTGGAAGAACCGTTCAAAGGATGGAACGGCCGCTCGATAGATCGCTTACAGCGCTGACGAAAGAAGCGGGACGAAGACTGGTCTGGCAATAGCACGGTCGAAGGAAGGCCGCTGGAAGGCGTTACACGGTCCTCTCGGGGCCGTGCATTCTTCTAGATGGACGAATGAAGACCATATGATGCTGCCAAACTCCGAGATGTAGGACTTGATCCTCCACCCCTTCTGGCCGGCCAGAGGGGATGGGCCTCGTGCTGTGCTGATGCTGACCTGCAAAACAACGTGGAGAACACAAAAATGCAACCCAAATTAGTCATGGAAAGTGTAGCAACTATAAAATAGAATGGAAAATTAACATAACAACGCGGAATGGGCGATACCTGGGGTGGTTTTTAAACCCCTATAGGGCGTGGAAAAGATAGGAGGGTGTGAAAATGATGTGAAGCAGTGAAAAACATGGATGAAAAGATGATGAGAAGAAGCATGCCATGGATGAAAAAGATAACTAAACACTTAGAATAAAACACCAAACAACGACTACTCCCTGAATCGGAGGCTTTTAAGGATGTAGAAAGCCTCCTTCCCTGGCTGCAGCTTGCTCAAGAATTCAACAGAGCTTCGCCGTCGACGTTGGATCTCCCCCTTTTCAAGTTTAGACTAGGGGTTCTATTTATAGACCCCTGAAAGTCCAGCCCCGAAATTGGGTTTTCCAATGGAAATTAGAGCGAGATAATAACACAAAATATGTAGATAATACTCCTATCTCCTGCCAGGATCAAACGACACCCCATTTGGTGGAGAAACAGCGGAGAAAATGGCGGAGGAAGGTGAAGGTTTAACCACACATGGAGAGAGAAAACACATATAATCCGCAGATCTCGGCCAGGTACGCGGTCGTTCGATAGGCCGCTCAGACTACTAAACGGTCCATTGCTAGACCGTCGAATGCTGTCGGTGATAAATAAAGAAAATATCAAATTATCCACTTAATTGGGATAAGGCTATGATGATGATGATGATGATGATGATGATGATGATGATGATGATGATGATGATGATGATGATGATGATGATCAAATTATCCACTTATCCACCGAACTGACCGGCTATCATGGCGCTGGACTCTTTCGGATAAGACGGTCTAACGATAGACCACTCAACGAGTTGAATAGTCTAATGCAGGCCGTGTAAAGCGTGTCTGTGATAAATCCAGAAATATATGATAAATAGATAATTATCTGAAAAACCAACTGGTTGAGGACTCTGGGAGATAAACGGTCTAAAGACAGGCCGTTCAATGGGAATAAACGGTTGAACTTGGACCGTGTAAAGGTTTGTCGATGAAAATTTAAAAAATCAAATAAATATCCAAAACGGTTCCAATCAGACCGCCCTATAGCTGAACGGCCAGTCATTAGACCGCGTATATCCTGGACGTTTGAATTTAATGAAATAAGATAAATGGGCCCATTTATCATCAAAACCAAGCGAAATCAAGGCCCATTACGCCCGAATCTGAGAGCAGACCTAGCCAGGGAGGGAGATACCCATAAAATAAACCCAAAGATGTGCTTGAAAATAGCCCAATATGTAATGGATAACTCGAGACATCAACAAATGATAGTAAAAAGAATGACCCAACTCATAGGCAAAAAACGAGTGTCAACAACACTGTCTAAACAAGGTGAACACAATTAATAAAGCAGTGAGTTGCATAAAACCCATAAGTAAATGGCGGTCTGTCGCGCAGCCGCTAGTGATCAGAAGCGGTCAGAATCTGGTCGCAACCCAACCTTTACGGCCTGTCGTGAGGCCACTAGCATGCAACAGGTTTCAACATTTCAAAAGGTGAAAAATGGTTTGTCGCGAGGCCGCCTAGGGTCAGAGGTGGTTCCTGGTGCGATCGCAACCAAGACGCCACATCTGGCCTCCGGCAAGCTCCGGTAGACCTCGATTTCAACATGAAATTCACGCAGTACAGTACGTAAAAATTGGGCAAAAAGGTATGAACAGAAAGAAGACAAGAAGGCGCACGACATAGCATGATTAATTAGGATTTGAGCCTGCTATAGCCTAGCATTAATCCAGATAAATGAGAGCTAATGAGTCCGGTGCCCTAATCGACATGCTTTGACTAAAATAGGAATTACGCATGTTATACGGTATGAAAATTGGGGCTTTTAGTATCAAAAGAAAGGGGACTCAAAGACGCTTCCAATGATATATTCTTATTAGGGTTTAGTCCACTATCACTTACCTTACTTGAAGATCAAAGTGAATGCTGGACACTCGAATCCGCACGAACTCCGCGCTCCACAACCTCGACGATTCCTCCCTCGAACGTGCTCCTCGTTGGCCGCCTCAACAAATGGGGGTTCAAGGCCGGGCTAGGGTTAGTTTAATAGGAGGCAATTCGATTTAGGGGGCGAGGTAAGGCTAGGAAGAGTCCCATGAACTCGACGCGCACGAGAATCGCGCATTGACCAAGTCGCACTGCCTCTCGCCCAAAATTGAGCTCCTAGGGTTAGGGTTTTCATGTGGAATGAGAGGGGAAATGGGCTATCCATAAAGGCCATTCGAATGGGCCTGGTTTGGGCTCAAATGATCGAGATTCGGGCTCGAATTAAGTGATCTAAGGTCTTGTTAGTTTAAACTCGATTTTAGCCCTAATTTCATTAATTCGGCCTGATAGAAATTTTATTTAGGATTCGACCAAGAAGATAAAGTGTCTGGAAATTAGGTCCTCTACTTGATTATGAATTTTATAGATTTTTATAAATTAATTAAAACTTCACCTAAAGGAATTTCTAAATTAATATTAAATAATTTTCTTAAATTTTTTTTCATATTATTTAATTGATTTTCGGGGTGCTACACTAGCAGCCCCATTTCCTCTATAAATCAGCCATTTTTGTGCGAAAGAAGCATGAGGAGATAACAGAGATAGAGAAGAAGCATATAGAGACAATAGAGAAGAGAACGAGAGCGAGAACAACAAGGAGGAGAACTTAGAGAAAGGAGAGGAGAGATCGAGGGAAAATCCAACCACCTTCCCAGTTCCGGCTTTCCCCTACTGTAGCATCGTGAGCGGAGCACCCCTTCCGATACCCTGTTTCAGTTCATAGGTGGGTGTCCACCGTGAAAGAAAGCCCCAAAGGGCTAATGGATGCTCTCTTTCTCTTCTGTTGTTTCTTTTTTTTTTCATTGAGCTATGCAGGGCAACAAAGTTTCGAGCCCAAATTCTATGATTTCTCTTTTGTTTTCCTTCATAATGTAGTCTCTGTTCTGATTCCGTCTTGAAGTTCAATAAACTTGTAAAAGCCCCCTGAGGTGAACAGATGTTCGGGAAATATTTTAGTGATTAAATATCGTTAATGTTTCAGGAGTTATCTAATGTTCGGAATTATATTTTCTTATATCCCATATGTTCCTCCACATCCTTCATCTTCCTTTCCGTTCATCAAAAATAGATCCTCCTAAGGTGAGGAGGCCTTCTTCAAGGCTACATAGTTTGATATTTGGCTCGTTCGCGTAGTTTTGGGATCGATGCATTGCTTTCATTAGGTGTTGTATCGGCTGGTGTCTGGCCACGCCCTCGCGGGCAATATGAATCTATGTTCCCCCCAAATGCCTCAGATGGGTCCAGTCCGTTTACCTGGGTGCGCATCTCTTCGATGTATTTTTCTATACGTGTTTTCTGCCATTTAAAAGTGAATGTCTATTTTTGTGCTCTGTTAATGCATAATGCATCTTAGGTGGAAATGGTCCTTCGTCCTCTCACCCACACTCATGGGTTGTGGGGACTACGGCATTTTTCCAAATCCCTTTGAACCTACGCTCATTCTTTACCCGTTAGGATGTTCTCGTCTTTTTTTTTAATAATCATTCTGGCCCTCAGACCAGTCACACACGAGCACTCTCATGTTCGCTAAAATGCCTATTGGAACTCTATTTCTAAAGAATCCCATGCATGCGAGCTCATCGCATTCCCTTCATGTGTGAGTTAGTGGCATGCACTTGGCATGGTAATTAGCATGTGATTCTTATACCCCATAGGTCAGTACAGGGGGTTATATTATGGTTCTAGTGGAGTATTTTGTTGGCGTTTATTCTGCCAATGCATTTGCTGAATTATCGTGCTTTCAAATACCTGTTTGGGTACACGGGTTTGCTAACTTCCATAGCATGATCCGTGGTCCCATGCATCTGGGCGACAGCTTGATTTCTCCGGATATGTCAATCATTTTCGTGAACATGGGCCCATCACCCAGAGGGGGTGGCGGGGAATACATCCCGATGCTAAGTTGTCATAATCAACTTCTGAGGTAACGTCGAGTTGTTCATCGATGATCGGATTTCTTGATCACCTCGGGCTCTCAGGGACTTACTTCCTCGTAGTATGGTCTCTGGGAATCCCCATTTGAAAAGTGAGCAATAACAGTCAAAGGTTTGGCAACATGATAAACCCTCCCCCCAAGATTTTAGATATCGCTGCCCACGAGTCATAGGAACCCCTTGTAGGCTAGTCCTCAGGATTTCCATACCCAATTCGGGTTTTGGGGTAGCTATCCCCAACTTACCCAGTGATTTTCGAGGCCGTCCTGGATCCTTCCGTGGGCGAGTCTCTATTTTACACCTCATATATCCTGGGTCCGGGAGAGATGCTACCGAAATTCATCTGTTACCTTCCTGGCTTTTCCGTTTACTTTGCTTTCCTGGCTTCGACCAAAATAAAAAAAAATCAATAATAACAAAAATATACACACATCTAGTGTTAATAAACTGTTCATGAAACTTATGCTATGGCGTGGTGTGTGAGCCCACCTTGGACCCTATTAAAACCTGTGCTCGAGTATGAACCTCGCACAAGGACCGGACAACTGAACTTGCCTCACTTGAACATATAAGTTCGAGGTCGATAAGAATGATATTCTTGATACACGTATACTCCATTGGCCCTGGTTCTTCTCTCTAAGTTGACCACTTCACTTAATGAATGAGAAATACAATCTATGTACACATAGAAGGAGATGAGATGTGTAATAAAAGGATGATATATGTCCCTGGACTTAACATGTCATGCCATGACATGAATAAAAATTGAATGAAGGAAGATGAAGTCAAGAGAGGGTCCCTGCTGAGAAGTGCATTGACCCCATCATCATTGTGAGTTAACGCAGTGGGATCCTGGCCTCTACGTCGACCCCAAGCCCTCTGGTGTCGACCCATTTTTTCTTCCCAGACGTCCCCTGTATCGACCCCAAACCCTCAGGTGTCAACCCTTTCTTCTTCCTAAGTGACCCCTGCGTCGACGCCAAACTCCCTGGCGTCAACCTCCTTTTCTTCCCAGATGGCCCCTGCGTCAACTCCAAGTCTTCGTTGCATCGACTCCCCCTTCTCCCAGTCGGTTCCCCAGCGCGCCGCGTCGACCCTAGCCCCCCTATGCGTTGACCCCTTTTCATTCCAGTTGCCCCCTGCGTCGACCCCAAACCCTCATGGCATCGACTCCTGTGTCTGCATGCGTCATGTCAGCCTTCTCTACTACGAGCATCACGAGTGAGAAGGAGGGAGTGGGTCTCTCAGACAGGAAATGGTAGCTAAATGGGTGGCTCACTTAGGCCTATTACCCCTTTCATCTAATCAAATAAAATCCACAAGACGAGGGGCAACCTGAATCGGCGGCTAGCTTCACCAACAGGTGATCCGACAAGGGAAGAGAAACCAAGTGACTCAGCGTGAGGATCCCTCCCTGCGCCGAATCACCCTGACTGGCTGGTTTACCCTTTCTTGCCTTCTTCCCTCTCTTCCCCCTTCGTGCCGATCCACCCTTTTCCGCCGGTTCGCCCCTTTTTTCCTTTCTATCCCCCTCTCTCTACGCCGAATCAACTTGCCCCCATCGTTTCACCCTCTTTTCCCTTAATATGTAACTACTTGTATATGCATGAAATAAAAAGGGATAAGCAATAATAATAATAACGATAAAAATAAAAGCACAAATAGAGAAGGGAACATGCTAGTGGTAATAATGAAATAAACCTTAATATGGTCGCATGCATCTACGCGAATACATATCTATCTTGCTGTGTGCTTGCTTCCAGCGATTCTTCGGTATATCAAATGGTGATCTGCAGAAGGTCAGATCAAGTCTGTCTGGAAGTTGTCACTAAGCATGCGATAATCTTCGGATCTAAGTTCTCCGCCAAGTATTAGAGGATGATTTAATAAATATTGCTGCATCACGTGCTTGAGTGTATGCTTAGGTTCCGCATTGCATAACAAACCTTTCTTGATCCATGCATTTATTCGTTTAGCCCCGATGGCTCCTTTATCTTGGCGATTATTCAAGGGTTGTCCTTCCTTCGAGAGGGCATAATCAACGTCATAGCCTTTATGGTATGGCGGACTCTGGGTCCCGACACGATCTCCCACCTTCGTCTGATTTGTTAGACTGTGCGTACAACAAACTCGTCACGAATGTGACTGGCACGCCCCACGCTTAAATAAAACCACTAATAAATAAAACAAATAAATTAAATAAAAATCCATTCCCACAAGTTTGGCAAGCCCGGTGGGACCTTGTCTCCCTTCATCTCTTCGCCAAGATAGAGGCCCTTGGGGCCTTCTCCAAGAATACTGATTATTTGCTCGTTTTGTTTTGTAGGAAGCACAACGGCCGGTGGACTAGCAGGACACACCTTTGGGTTTCAAGTCGTTGCCGCTCATGCTGAGCATGGGTACCTGGCGATGCCCACGGTGTTAGGTACTCTTCCCTAATTTCTTTGGCGTCACTTTCGTCGGCCTACTTCAGGTTGAGAAAGATGGAGCTGAGAAGACCGTCACGGCCAGGGCCGTGGCCCCTCCAAAAGCTAGCCATCTCTAGAAGGCTACTCTGCATCACAACGTAGTCACCTGCTTCATCCACCATGTGGACCACCAAGCCACTCCCGTCGGCAACAGGGCATCCGGGTAGAAGAGGTAGAATCAAAAGAGACGAAGAGCTACTGCTTTTCCCCGGGGCCGACTCTAAACTTCCGGGAAATCTGTCATGATCGGCGACATTTGGGTGTACCTGAACGGCCGCGATGCCGGAGTGCTACCAGATTGCATCATCCCAGTAGTACCCACACACAACGCCTTCCAGGTGCTCACAAGCATGAAGGTGATTTGTGAGATAGCCGGGGGAAGCTGGCCCCTAAACCAGCAAAATTCAAGCAAGTTTGGGTTCCCAAAAGGACCCGGGGTCCAACGCCAACCCCACAAGATTCAAACCTGATTGCTAAAGGCCCCAGGAGAGGGGGCAAGAGAGCTGTACCGATGGGGGAAGAGGTCGTGCCAGTGGCCTCTCCACCTGCTCGCAGGGTCTGTGCTAGATAGGCCGATATTTTCTAATGTTCGAGACAGTCGAACGAAGCTGCCAGATTGTCACGGCTATCCTACATGCCGTCGACTCAAGACCAGCTGCTGCCCCCTGCTCTTTCTTTGGGGCATAGTAAAGACAAAATGACCAAAGTGGTCAAGGACTACTTTCACGACTTGGGGAGTTCCTCCCTAGGCCAACAAAGACTACTTCGCGCCATTGGCGCTGAAAGAGAAAATGAAGAAGAAGAAGGAAGGCGTCATCCATGGACGTCGATGAATATGAAGATGGCTTGGAAGCCAAATACCTTGAAGTTCCCCCGTAGTGGGAAGAAAAGAATAGAATATCAGTGTTTGAAAGGCTAACTTTCTCCGGTCAAACCAAGAGGAGAGTCTGGAGGCAAAGAGGAAAAATGCAAGTCTTCACCTGCAACATGGCAGGGGTGACCAGCAAATGTGGTGTCCTACCTGAAGAACAAGAAGAATTGGCTGAGCTAGCCGTAAGGCCCGGGCCAACAACAAGAAGAAGCAAAGCTGTAGAAGAAATGCTCAAAGCAGCTAAAGGAAAGCAAGCTATCACCACGTTGACTGCCAACGTGGTGACTTCTGAAGAAGAAGAGGTTCCTCCACCAGCCTCGTCTGAAGGTGTCTTGGGCGAAGTGTTGGAGAACACCCTCGCTGTGGCAGCACTAGACCCGGCTGTCTTAATAATACTATAGAGATATCAACAAGAGATTGAATCCCTAAAAAGGTAGTTGAATGAAAAAAATGAACAAGCTTCTATTCCCTGGCAACAGGATATGCATGCTGAATCATCTCGAGGAGCTCCTGTCACGGCCGATGCTGTACCCCCAACTACCTCTTAGCCAACAGGCCACAGTAAGGCCTCTTCCTAGCCACAATTCCTACAACCACCATTGGCTCAGTCGGCACTTCCACAAACGCAGCAATTGCCACCAATGATACCACCGGCACTTTATGTTGCGGCTCTCACCACTCCTGTCACGCAGCAACCTATGCATTTCTATCCAGAACCGGTGGACCCGGCAATGGTGAATAAACTAATGGTGGAACAAATGATTGAAATGAAGCTGGTAGAAAGGGTTGATGCGGGACGGGACGCGAACCTGGGACTCTAGATCACGGATGTCCCTAAGCGAGGGAAAAGCGAGGATCTGCGCGGTTGAGGAACTGGCAATGAGTCTTAGGTATCGGCTTTTCCGCGTGCTCGAATTGAGTCACGGGACGGGTTCCACTCACTCGCTTGCAATGGTGACTAAATTGAACAAGCTAGAACTCTAACACACTCATGCAGCGGTATATGAAAATATACGAGTTAAGCAACATGCAGCGGCATATGAAAGTAGGGAGCAGACATGATACCTCCACGCTCTGGGCATGGGGAAGATGATCCCGGCCAAGATTCGTATTCCCGGTACAATGGTATAATTTAATTACACCAAGGATTTTATGGCCCACTCCACGCAGGGCGGTAAAGGGTGACGACAACGACCCGGGAATAGCGAACTTGGGTTGATGGGCAGCGATTTGGACCACTCCGTTGGTGATGCCCAGTCGGCGCGGGCTGACGGTTGTGGGGACCACGTTCTGCTCAGGCAACCGACTGGGGCGGGCTTGGTCCCATTGCGAAGGGGACTCCTGGAAGGTTGCTTCCTGGGAGGTGGTCGAGCTGGAACGCCTTCTGGAAGGCGGGGTGACCTAATTTGTGAAGCGTTGTTGTTGCTGCCCCGAGCCTGCTTTGTAGTTTCAGAACTGCGCGACCCGGAAATAAAATTTGCTGTGATCAAGTCCGATGTCGGATCGACACGAAACAAGCACCGTTACGAAGCTAGCTTGGAGATCTTCAACCACCTGGCGTTACAGGAATTTTCCTGCCTCTGTACTTTCCGTGGGGAATTTTAGAACAGGAGGGTTTCCTGTCTCAGAACAGATCTGGCAGACTGGGATCTGCCTGAAGAAGAGAGTTGACCGTGGCACAAACGGAGGATTGTGGACTTGGGATTTTTATGGAAGATAGTGGGGAAAGTAAGGAACACGAGGATAATTGTTTTGTAATTTTCTGAGGTGGTTTGAGAGGGGAAATAGATTTTATAACAGGGGGTGGTCGTATCTAGACTGCACGAGACAGAGCAGATTCTGGATTTTGCGGTGGTTTTTTGGATGGGTAAACAAATTCATAAAATCATGAAAAAAAATTGTGGAATAAGGCTTTGGTGGACAGAAAACACAGTCCAAATTTTAGATCGATCTGAAATTAGGAAGGGGGTGAAAAGGGCAAAGAAAGGGGTTGCTATAACACAGATCTACACAGGGACAGATTATGTAGGCCAGGGAAGACTATGGTGGAACGGGGATCAAATGATGGAGGAATAACCTGCAAATTTTTGTGCAGAGGGGGAATTTTGTGGGGAACTCACCCTCAAAATTTGAGCTCGATCAGATCTCTTGATTGGGAGATAAAAATCGGGCAATAGATTGCTATCTAGGGGTTGACAGAATTCCGACGGCGAGGCGATGGTGGTGCGATGGCGGCTCGATGGCGGTGGCGGCGGCGGTGCTGAGCTTCGCACTCAGAGAGGGGTTGATAAGGAGGTATCTGACCTCTAAAATGGCTAGCTTTCACAGCTGCAAGGGGTGGGAGAGGAGAGAGACAAGGGGCGCCCTTGGGCTCTTCACAAAATTTCTGATTTTCTTTCACTTAATTCTATGAAAATTGCAAATTACATGGGTTATATAACTCCACCCTAAAGACCTAATTACCCTCAGATCTAGGGTTGGGAAGAGGTAAACAAGGGATAGGATAATATTCCCCCCACATGGTTAATTGACCAAAATAAAAAAATAATATAGGGAAGGGGGCACCCTCCCTTTAAGGAGGAGAAATTGGAATTTTCTTCCTTAATTCCTTGGTCCAAGTTCAACTTGGACCATGGACCAGCCCATAGGGCCCATGATTTTAGGTGGACCAATGGGAAAGAGGGTGGGGGACCCTGCTGGGCCTACTGGCCTTTTGCAAAGTAACCCAAGGATTCCTAAGGACTAACAAATTGGCTTATAATGCCTTACAATTGCAAACCCAATTACCCAAGGATATAAATGCAAACAAAAGGATACAAATGCAAACTAAAAAATGTTAATGGTCTTACTCTGATGTCCCCATCAATTCTCCCCGGGTGGGAGAAACTTGACCCTGTCGAGTAAGGGCCGGCCGCTGCGGATCCGGCACACCGTACCAGGTAGCGCGGAGTACGCTCCACTCCAAGTAATCGTCACCTGCTCATCCTGTATATATTCGATATACACATGCTGCTGTGGGAATGAGGCTAGTGGTGGACACTCCGGGGGTGGTCTCACTCTCAAAGGAAGGAGACGACTCAATGACTCACTAGGAATCACCGTTGGGTTCCTATATGTGACTAGATCCGAGACATTGAGGTAGAGCCAATCCCAAATTCTGGCAAGTCTACAACGTACGCATTAGACCCGACTTGCCTCACACTCGAAAGGGACTGACATCGCGAGCTTGCATGAGACCGACTCGACTATGCAACTTCGAGATGCTCAACAGACAAACTGTATAAATAAGCAAAACAGACTGATAGACTATGGGATGAGGACAGACGGAGAGACACCAACTAATGACTTCCTATAACTGACAACACATGAAAGGGACTTACTAAGGAAGACTCGGTGGGAGTGTTGGACACTGCCTGCATACACTAGGTGTAATGATAGATTGACCCACAACTTAATGTCGCGAGTTTCAACTCTCGTCAACCGTCTACGGTTGGAGAAGACTCGTCCTCGGGTATAGAAATGTGTGTGGACAAGGAGGTGGGTGATGGGAAAGTCATTCGGACATTTGATGTGAAGCACGACAAGAAGGAAGTCCGGATACTGTCTCTCGTACGCATGGAAGAAATCCAACCATACCGCGTCAACATAGGGTGTCGACAATGGTACAGTAGTCACTAGCAGCTGTGCTACAGTAGGAGAGACGGGCAGAAGAGGGTCGGCTGACTGCTGCTCGGGAATGACTAGTAAAAGAGAGGTGGCAGACTGGTCAGGACCGTTGTGGGAAACTGGGATGGGCAAAAGCTCGGGGTCGTCTATGGGCTCCTGAAGGATGGGCAAGGTCGGGGCAATTGGAGGAACCGGGACGACTGGTGCGACTGGGATGACTGGCTGGACATGGGTGATAGGCGACACCGGGACGACTGACGGAATGTCATCTATGGGTGCGACTGTCAAAATGTTGAGGAATGTGAACTCGTCAGGCAAGTGTGGAGGATGTAAAGTGCAGGTCCTTCGCCCTGGGTCAAAGGTCGCACTCCTCTCTTCAAGCCATGGTCACCCTAATATAATGCATGGTCCTGCTAGCGTACTGATTTTGCACCTTACACTGTCGAAGTAAAGATCGGAGCCGATCTTCCTTTGGAACTCGACAAAGGAAAAATCACCCTCGCAGACAATCTCGCCAGTCTTGGAGAGGGACTCAATGATATCTGAAAAAACCCAATTATCCGACTCCATAGAAATGAAATCGTGTTCCGTTGTTGACCCATTGGATAGAGTGGCTTTAGAAATGATAGGGTGCGAGATTGAACCACTTGATGACATGTGGGTCGGGTCAATCGGTGGTTGACTGATAGGGGCAAGACCCAGGGGTCGGGCCATGAAAGCATTGAATTGGGCCACCAGGATGACCAATCGAACGCATGGTCTTGGGGAACGGCCATGGTGATGGTGGGTAGTGGACATACAGACACACGGTGACAAGACCGGCTGACTCTTTATTGGACTAGACATGACCCTACAACAACAATGCAAAGTTGGAATGCAAACTCGACTACAAACCTAGACTCAACCAGTATCCGGTACGTGGCGGAGGTTTGATCCGAAGATCGCACTCACGTAACTGTGCTACCTTCCCAATAGGCATAACCTATCATTCCGGAGGCACCTTTTAATATACCGGGTATCGGAATGCAATGTGACTCCTAAGACAAGACTACCCTAGACTCAACCTTATGCTCTGATACCAATTTGATGCAGGACGGGACACGAACCTGGGACTCTAGCTCGCGAACGTCCTTAAGCATGGGAAACATGAGGATCTGCGCGGTTGAGGAACCGACAATGAGTCTCGGGTATCGACTTTTCCGCGTGCTCAGATCGAGTCACGAGACGGGTTCCACTCACTCGCTCGTAGAGGTGACTAAATTGATCGAGCTAGAATTCTAACACACTCATGCAGCGGCATATGAAAATATACGAGTTAAGCAAAATGCCAAAGTAGGGAGCGGACACGATACCTCCACTCTCTGGGTGTGGGGAAGACGATCCCGGCCAAGACTCGTATTCCCGGTACAATGGTATAATTTAATTACAGCAAAGATTTTATGGCCTACTCCACGCAGGGAGGTAAAGGGAGACAACAACGACCCAGGAATAGCGAACTTGGGTTGACGGGCAGCGATTTGGACCACTCCGTTGGTGCTGCCCGGTCGGCGCGGGCTGACGGTTGTGGGGACCACGTTCTACTCGGGCGACCGACTGGGGTGGGCTTGGTCCCGTTGCGAAGGGGACTCCTGTAAGGTTGCTTCCTGGGAGGCGATCGGGCTGGAACGCCTTCTGGAAGGTGGGGCAACCTGATTTGTGAAGCGTTGTTGTTGATGTCCCGAGCCTACTTTACAGTTTCAGAACTGCGTGACCCGGCGATAAAATTTGATGTGATCTGGTCCAACGTCAGATCGACGCGAAACAAGCGCCGTTACGAAGCTAGCTTAGAGATCTTCAACCACCTGGCGTTACAGGAATTTTCCTGCCTCTATACTTTCCGTGGGGAATTTTAGAACAGGAGGGTTTCTTGTCTCAGAACAGATCTGGCATATTGGGATCTGCCTGAAGAAGAGAGTTGACCGTGGCACAAACGGAGGATTGTGGACTTGGGATTTTTATGGAAGATAGTGGGGAAAGTAAGGAACACGAGGATAATTGTTATGTAAATTTCTGAGGTGGTTTGAGAGGGGAAATAGATTTTATAACAGGGGGGTGGTCGGATCTAGACTGCAGGAGACAGAGCAGATTCTGGATTTGCGGTGGTTTTTTGGATGGGTAAACAAATTCATAAAATCATGAAAAAAAATTGTGGAAGAAGGCTTTGGTGGACAAGAAACACAGTCCAAATTTTAGATCAATCTAAAATTAGGAAGGGGGTGAAAAGGGCGAAGAAAGGGGTTGCTAGATCACAGATCTGCACAGGGACAGATGGTGTAGGCCAGGGAAGACTATGGTTGAACGGGGATCAAACGATGGAGGAATAAACTGAAAAAAATTTTGGAGAGGGGGAATTTCGTGGAGAACTCACCCTCAAAATTTGAGCTTGATCAGATCTCCTGATTGGGAGATAAAAATCGGGCAATAGCTTGCTATCCAGGGGTGGGCAGAATTCCGACGGCGAGGCGGTGGTGGTGCGATGGCGGCTCGATGGCGGTGGTGGCGGCGATGCTGATGTCACACCCCGAGCGCGGAAGGAACCCGGAGATGCGTGACGAGTTTATAACAATCATGTCAATCAGAGCGTAAGTGTATTCGACACACATAGACAGAGCGCGCACAAGTAATGATAATCAAGTCCTTTATTAATCATAAACCTTCAAATATTCATATTACAACTTACAACGAAAGTACTAGGACTCAATAAAAATAAAAGTACAATGGATGACTCAAGCAAAATACAAAAGACAGGACTAGATAACGCTTGACAGTTGGAATGGTTCTAAACTCTTTCACTCTTGTCCATCCCCATTCGAATGAGTCTGGTCATCAGAATTACCTGAAAAATAGGGGAAAACACTCGGTGAGCGAGCGCTCAGTTGGAATTATATCTCAAGTGCTAGCTTGCTTTAAGTAAATTACATGTTACATGAATGCAAGTAAGGCGATGCATGTTCACGTGAAACGACATTAGAGAGAGAATGTATAGCAAAGGACACTAGCATGGACTAGCAAGAATTTCCAAGATTTCATGTAATTATATCCAGATAAGCGAGCAAGTACTTTTCACAAGTCATTTCAAGAATTGGCTATCACGTTATCAAGCAAGCAAGTAAATACCCTTCCGGGCTACGCATGTCAAGTCACGTCAAGTCAAGTACAAGTATAAGAGTTTGTGGAATGCCATTTAACTAGAACGACGACTACTTCGGTGCAATGTCACACCGTGATCAATATTAGCTCCCATGAGCACAAGTACTTTCGGGTGCTCCTCCCCGGACCAGATCGGGCCCTTATATGCGCCAGCATTGAATCATGTATTTTGACATCCACTTTAGTTATAGCTAATATAGAATTTCAACGGAATGAACCTTTGTAGGAATATAAGGTAGATCTTGTGGAATAGAATCACAAGGATAGAAATTACATGTAAGGACATACTACAGTCGAGTCGGTACAATCGCGATACTCACGGAAATTGGGTGGATTTGGCTCCCTAGTGGGTGCCATGACATTAAGAATAAGCATCCATATGTACATGGGTGCTTGTTCTTTGTTACGCCCCGAGCTTTTATCATAGCGGAAGATGATCTCGGGAAACGTGAATAACCGGCATGGTAAACCTCTTGCAAGTAAGAATAATCAGAGCGCAATAACAATCACACATAAAATGCAATTGCACAATAAGTTACTCAAACCTTCACTTTTATTAATAAGAAGAATAACTCAAATACATCAACTAGCCAACTCTTTCAAATCTACTTGACCTAATAAAAAGGAAGATTATATGGACTCGATCTAGACATTATCGACTCCTAAGCCTTCACTCTCAATTTCATGTGACTTTCATTCGCTCTCATACCCATCACTTGAATAACTTGAATCCGAATCCGAACTACTCGCATCTCCTGAAAAGATTGAAAATAGGTAATGAGCACACTTGTCTAGTAGGTATCTTCGCATCAACATGATTGGTAATATTAAAGTGATTAGCATTTTAGCTCTAAGGAATAAGGTAAAATCATGCGAAATGCGATCAAACATGCGATTCAAACCAAAATAACAAGATATAATCAAGCTTAAGATATGAGAACATGAATCGATCAAGTATAATCAAGCAAGAATGTAGTAATGGCTTTTCATGAACAAGAATGTACTAGAAAGTCATGTAACAAACAAGTATGTACTCTTCACTTAGTAGCAACTACTTCGTGAATTTCTATGGAATATCACTTTGTGGATAATTTCGTGATTACCGTGATGCCGTGGATTTTCACTTATTTATAAAGAAAGTACTCCCAACGTAATACGACGCCAGTAGCATCATACCCCATGGTTTATAATAGTATGTTTTCGACAATCAGCCGAGGGGACTAGCATAGAGCCCTTGAAGACAATCAGTGCTCGATCCGCATCTTCAAGTATAAATCAAGCTACTTCTACGCATGTAAATAATGTGGCCAAGAATGTTCAATTTCAAAGATAATTCATGATAAAGTAACCAAAACATGAATGCTTGTACACGGAAATAAGGAATTTCAATAAATACTTTAATGACTAGGTTATGCGATCAAAATAAATCGATAGCATAACGGTATATTTCTTAACTTTCATAATTTAATTAAATCATCTTGATAAAGGTGACATGTCCCAGAGATTTAATAGTCTTTCTAGGATCATATGGATATTAACCCTTGGGTCAAACCTTGGGTTAACTGAACTCAAGAATTTTAGCGGTCTATATCTAGGCCGTTACATGAATATAGCGGTCTAGTTCTGGGCCGTTAAGTACAAGATTGTTCGATATTTGAAAATAGCTTCTCTGGAGTCTTTGATGGTCAAAGGTAGATCCGTCAAGGTCCCTTTAGTGGTCTATATAAGGCGCGCAAGAAGACTATGGCGGTCGACTATTGGGCCCCTAAGATCCAGAAATACAAAACATCGGTAGTGCTTTCTAGACAAATGGGCTTTAATGATACAACCAACTCGGCGTCCTAGTGGGAATCCCAGGCTCGCGGAGAATTACGGAGGCCTTGAAACAAGATTTCCTAGTCCATTGGAAGGAATATCCAAAGGAGAGGTTATCATGTCCAAGATTATGTTCCTATAGTGCAAAGTGTGCAACTAATGGTCATATACCGGAATATATGCCACAAACTTATAGAAATGACTCTAAGATAAGAATAGAATGCGTACAGTGAAAAATCAGCGTTAAACCTTGTCAATACAAGCATACAAACCATAATTTAATACAAAATTTTATGGTTTTTGGCACAAAATACCTTATGCTTAAAATAATCCTGAGTATCATAAAGAAAACATGAACTCACTGTTTATGAATCAAGAATTAAAACTCAGAATAATAAATACCATCAAAACAGGTTAGTATATAGTTAAATAGGCTTAACTATAAGTTATATGGCTGTTCTTAAATCTATCTAGGGTTGACAGAAAACAGCACAGTGGCGGTCTATCTTAGAGCCGTTACAGGGTGTTGGTAGTTTAACGTAAGGCCGCCATAGTAACTTTAACGGTCTACTTCCGATCCGCCCGAGGTTTCATGAAAATGAGATTACAAAGTGTCTAGCGGTTCATCGTAAGGTCGCTACATAGAGATGGCGGTCAAACCCTAAGCCGCTAGAGCACGACAGACAGTAACTTAAATAAGAGGGTTCTAAGGTTTTTAACTCACATCATGTCTGAAAATCAACATATTAATAAAACTACTACATGATAGAACGAGAAATAGGCCGTAATATGCATGGGAATCATGTATTGGAATAACAGAATTTATTTGGTTCATTAAGGTTAAGGAATATGCATGAATGAAATACTAAGCGCATAGGTCCTATTAAAACATGAAATTCTACACACATAAAGCATGAAATCGAGTAAAACCAGAGGGCTTTTATCCCTAGAGTAGTACTTTTGCTATTCATGAGATGACCTACCTCTGCTAAAGCCTTTAAACTTTGAATTTGATGCTAGATGCTACCCTTAGTCCCTTGTACTCATTGTGACAAATCAGCAACTTCAAGCTGCTCTAACTCCTTACTCTCTTGATCTAATGATGTGAAATTTGGAAGGTAAGAAGTAGATACTAAGGGGAACAAAAATTTCTAAAGGCACTTAGGCAAAATACCTCGATTTGGTTCTCAAATCCTTTGATCTTCACCGGACCTTTGCACAGTTTCCTAGGTCGCTAAGATGGAACCAGCAACTTTGCAAGCTTCTATCTCCTTGTGTGCTTGATCTCCTAGCACGAAATTTTGGGAGATGTTAGTCCTATGTATTATCAATAAAAACTTCTAAAGAATTTACCTGAAATAATGTCGTCTTACCTTGATTCCACGCGAGCCAATGTAAGTGTTGCGCAGGTCAAAATTAGGTCCTATTTATAGGGTTTTGCTAGGGTTTGAGGATTAGATCGATTCTAGAGTCCTTGTTAAAGCTTAGATCGACTTCAGAGAGTCCTAAACATGATTAGTAGTCCTCCCATCTCAATCCCTAAAGGATAGACTAGCAAAAAATCCCATCTTTTTGTTCTTTCTTCAATTCACGGAACTGACAGGAAATAGTGGTCGAAGCTTGGTCCGCCAAATGATTGTAGCGATTTTACGATAGACCGCTACAGATCTTGGGTACCAAATTTGAATGAGTTCAACCTCTAATTTCATCTTATCCACTAATTTATCTAATTGATTGGTATTTATCCCTACAATTCGTGAATAAGCCAATTAACCTTCTAGAATATGGGCCAAACTTCATGGGCTTAGTCCATAAGTCCTTTCGGCTTCACTTAAATAGGCTAGGTTAATGGTTTATCATAATTGGGCCTTAATAATGATTTATTTAACCTAATATTTATTTATTAATCTATTTTGGTCTTTAAAATTCCCAGAAAATACTTAAATATTCCAAAATTAATTTATAAAAATTCCGGGGCATTACACCCTCCCCCACTTAAGAGAATTTTATCCCCAAATTTAATATATGGATTGTGGAGAGTGTGCTTACATTGAAATAATTCTAGAAATCTTCTGCGCATAGCCTCTTCGGTTTCCCATGTTTCTCCCGATTTTGTCCACTGGATTTTGACTACAGGAATAGTCTTATTCCGAAGTTTACGTACCCCTCGTTCAAAGATTTTGATTGGTTTCTGCTCATATGTCAAATCCTTCTTAATCTCTAGGTTGTCGTAGCTGATGACATGGAAAGGATCAGGAACATACCTCTTGAGCATCGAGACGTGAAATACATCATGAACTTCAGATAGTTGAGGAGGTAAAGTAATTCGATAAGCTACTTCACCGAATCTTTTAGGAATTTTAAAAGGACCAATAAATCGTGGAGTGAGCTTGCCCTTAATACCAAATCTTTGAATTCCTCAACCTGGAGAAACCTTAAGAAATACACGATCTCCTACTTGAAACTCCAAGTCGCACCTTTGATTGCCAGCATACGATTTCTGCCTGTCTTGGGCCATCTGAAGTCTTTCTTGAATGAGTTTAATCTTCTCAGTAGTATCCCTAATAATATTGGGACCGAGAAATTACCTCTCTCATACTTCATTCCAACAGATAGGGGAACGGCAACTCCTTCCATAAAGAGCTTCAAACTGTGCCATTTGTATACTAGCCTGGTAGCTATTATTGTATGCAAATTCCACTAGAGGCAAGTGATCATGCCAACTTCCTCCAAAGTCAATAGCACAAGCCCTAAGCATTTACAGAGTCTATACATTGATTGGCAGTAAGTCTGTACATTGAGCGTCTCTTGGAAGTCCATACAGTGCATTGCATTGGCTAAGTGTATACACTGTCAGTCTCATTTAGAGTCTAAGACAAAGTCTGTACATCGGACTGTTACAGCAATTCTCTACAGACTTCACCGTCTCTCTCAGCGTCTTAAGCATTTTAGGGTAAGTCTATACATTGCTGCATTGCTGGTATATGTAGAGTCTATACACTACTACAGGCATCAAGTCTATACATTGGACCGTGGTTCTCCAAGTCTATACATTGCTGAACCATTCGACATGTCTGCACATTGGGCTTTCACGTGAAGTCTACACATGGGTCTCTACTTTGAAGTCTATACATTGGCTAAGGGTCTTCAAGTCCATACACAGTCGTCTGTTGCATATTGATTAACAGGAAATCTGCTATGAGGTAGTACATTGTATGTCCGTACTGTTTCTGTCATACTTCGTGTTATTCTTGTGTTTATGTCCGTGTTATTTCTTTCTAACCTCGTGTCGTTAGCACTTAGTTGCTCATCTCGAGTCAGTCCTCTATGTTTGCTCTTGTGTCTTCGTGTCAATTACTGTAGTTCCTCGAGTTGTTCTTCTGCTTCCACCGTTTCATCACGTGTTGTTGAAGACGTGTCTATCTCATGTCTTCGTGTCGTGTTTTCTAGACCTCGTGTCTTTGTCACTTTGTGACCTCATCTCGTGTCATCTTTTATGTCTGCTTGTTTAATTTCGTGTCACTTACTGTTGTTCCTCGAGTCGTTTTTTTTACTAGTGTCACTGCTTCATCACGTGTCGTGATAGCCGTGTCACTCTTCTGTCTTCGTGCTATTTTTCTCTTTAGACTTCGTGTCCTTCTCGCCTTGACCACACTCCGTGTCAATTCCTGTGTTTCATCTTCGTGTTGTTTTCAACTCGTGTCGATTTCTGTTTTCATCTTCGTGTTGTCTTCAACTCGTGACGGTTTCTGTTATTTGTCTTTGTGTCGTGGTCAGCCCGTGTCGCCTCGTCTTCGAGTCGTTCATTCGAGCTATTTTGTGCTCAAGTTATTTTTCTTATGTTTTCAAGTATTGTTTCACTTCGTGTCGTCTTTTGTTGCCGTTTGTTAGTTCGTGTTGTTTCGTTCTAACCTTGTCCAGGTCTCTTCTGATCGCGTGTCTTTCTATTGCTTCACTCTGTGTTATCTTCTTCTCACCTCATGCTGTCTTCATCTGACTTCATGTCGTCTTCGTTGTTGTGTTAATAGTGTATCTCGTGTTGTTCTCTTTTTTACCTCGTGCTGTTTTCATCTGACCTCGTGTCATTCTCCATTTATTTCGTACTGAAGTAATCTTGTGTATCTCGTGTCATTCTCAGTACAGTGCATCTTGTATTGCTCTCATATACCTCATGCAATTTTAGTTATTGTGGCCCTGAGTGTTAATCGTGTTAATTCCTTGCAGGAGAAGAAGAAGGTGGTCCGAGGAAATATTCCCCAGTGACTGGGCAGCACGTGATCCGAGGCTGAAATGAAGCTGGCTGAGAGACTGCCACGTGGTCTGAATACTTAGGGCTGGAAATGTGGAGGTCACACGTCGGGGGTGATGATGATGCTGCTGCTATATATATGAGCCTTCTTCCACAGAAGAAAAAAGATCGAAGCAGAAAGCCGGAAGAGTAGAAAGCCCTTCGATCCAGAAAAAGAAGAAAAGAAAGAAAAGAAGAGAGCAGAGAAGAGAGTGAGAGTGAAAGCAGAAAAAGAAAAAGAGAGAGAGATAGTGCTCGTGTGAAGAGAGAAGAAAGAGTGAAGAAGAAGAAGTGCAGAAGAGAGCAGAAGAGAAAGAAAGAGAGATAGAGAGTGAGCGAGAGAGCTCGTGGAGAAGAAGGAAGTAGCTGCTTGAAGATCTATCTTCACTGGACCGTGGATCAGATCCAGGCAAGTCAGCTCTGTTGAGAGCCACATTGTGCATTTCGTTTTTCAGCTTTCTGTTTGCTGAAGTTATTTTCATTTCGTGTTTCTGTTTTTCCATTTTCATCTGGTTATCTTGTTCTTCCGATTGCCCTGTTGGGGATCGGGTTCCTCCTGTTGGTTCAGGAGAAGGGAGATCTGATCTCCGGGTTGCAAGTGATAGGTTGTCACTTATGGGTTCCCTCTGGTTAGAGGAAGGGAGGCTAGTCCTCCGGTTCTGGGCTTGTGGTTGCAAGTCCAGGTGTCCCTCCTGGTCTGGAGGAAGAGAGGTCTGCGACCTCTAGTTTCCAAGTGGCTGTGAGTCACTTGGGTGTCCCTCCGGTTGGGAGGAAGAGGGGAGGCTATTCCCCTAGTCAAGCTGTGTGACAGCAACTGTTTGCAGACTGAGTCTGCTTGGTTCTAGCGTTTGCTAGTGAAGCCTCACTCCGGTTGGGAGTGAGGGGTGGATGTAGGTCTGGAGGACCGAACCACCTTAAAATCTTTGAGCAGTGGTTTGCTTGTAGTGTGTTCTTCCATATCTCCTACCACCCTTCACAGATTGTCTTGAGATTTCTTATTCTCATTTGTGCTGCTTCCGCTAGTTGATTGTTTGGGGGGCCAGTTACATATTTGCTCTTTTGTTTAAAAGGATTTTCAACTGGTTCATCAGATTGCTTGATTTGCTTCTGCTGGATGCTTGGATAGGTTCGCTCCACCTGCTTGTTATTTTGTCTAATCGTATTAGCTTAACTCCGGAACTTGCTTAGCATCCTAGTTTTTAAATTGGGCATATTTCGTAGCAGGATACATTCACCCCCCCTCTGTATCCGGGCCTAGCACCCTAACAGTTGGTATCAGAGCAGGTTTCTACATACAAGGTCCAGCGATCTGCAGATCGATCTTGCAGTCTTAGGTGCTAATTTGCTTTTAGTGCATCAATATTCCTGTTGCATTGAATTTATCTGCTATTTGCTTCAATGGCTTGTCCACCCGTCTTCAGTGGTTTTGATTTCAACCAGTGGCACAGTGCCTTACGTGCTTATGTTAAATCTACTGATCCAGACCTGTGGAAAGTGATTTCACATGGTCCTCATAAATTGCCAAAGAAAAAGTCCAAATGGACTGACAGTCACAAAGCAATGCATGAGGAGAATCAGACTGCTATAAATCTGATGAAAGCAGCCACTGACAAAGCCTTTGACTCATGCTTCCTTGATTGCAGATCTGCAAGGGATATGTTGGAAATGATGAAGAGAGCCGGGAAAGGAAATCAAACAAGCTGCATGATGGCCAACAGAAGCGATCAAGGCAGCAATCAAACTGAAGAAGATGATGATGATGAGGTAAATCTCTTCGAGAATTTCTCTCTAGAAGATTGGGAGAATGCTTATGCTGAATTATTTGAATCTCATGAGCTGTTAAGAAAACAGTATAAGAAATTGAAGAAGGGTACTGGTTTAGATAGTTCAAGCTTTCCTTGTAGAAATTGTGTTGAATTGAAAAATATTCATGATGCTTGTATGTCTGACTTTCAAATACTGAAGAAACAAGTTTCATTATTGAAAACTGAAAATCAAGAACATATAAATGTGATATCTGAACTCAAAGAAAAATTGAACTCAGATAATGATAATCAGACTGTTGTTAACTATCATGACCAATATGAAAAATTGCTGAAAAACTTTGAAAGTGTAAACTCAGATTTAAACAAGCTGAGATCCGAAAATGATTCCCTGAGAACATCTGCTAATAAAAATGATAACAAATTTGAGAAACTCAAGCAGGAGAAAAACTTGCTTGCTGAAAAACTGGAAGCCATCAAATCTGTGAATGTGGAATTACAGAAAAATATTGAAAAGAAGGAAAAAGATTTGAAGGAATTCAAGGCTGAAAGAAAACTTGAAATTAACTCAGAAGATCAGACTCTAATAAATGAGTTAATTCAGAATGACAAGCTTAAGGAAGAAAATGAAAAATTAAAAATGTTGAATTCCACTATGTCAGAGAGACTTCTAGCTTTGGAAAGAGGAAAAAGTATTTATGTTGAAGATTCTAATAAACTGAGCAATCTGGAAGAGGAAATTGAAAAATACAAAACTGCTAACAATGTGTTAACTGAATGTGTGAATTGCAGTGAACAAGAGATTGCCAGTTATGAGCTACATATTTCCTCTTTGGAAGATGAAATTCAGGATTTGAAAGTCTCTTTGTCAAAATTTGTTGATGGGCAAGAAAACCTAGACAAACTGCTAGGTGTAAAAGTCAATGTCAAAAGGGAAGGGTTGGGCTACAATAATCTAAATAAAAAGGCTTTGCAGAACAAAGTAATGACATCCTTTGTAAATGCCTCAAACGTAGCCACAACATCAAAAGACAAACAGCCCATTGTTCAGAAAATACTGGGAACAAAGATTAATTTTAAGAAAGAAGGACTGGGTTACAGTCCAATCATGAGGAAGGCTGATGGAGCCAACCTGAAAACTATCTTTGTTAAATCCTCTGAACAGGAGAACCTTCTACTTCATCTCCAACTCAGTACAAGGCTAAGAAAATAGGAAAACAGGATAAAAATCAGAAAAGGACTGTAAATCAGAAAATAAATGAAAAGGGTTCATCAGTGCATATTGATCACAGTCCTCATACACATTCACAAGCATCCAAAAAGAAAATGATCTGTCATTACTGTCATAAATTTGGACATCTGATGCATGAGTGTAAGCTGATGGAGAAGGATGATAAGAATGCTAGGAGATCTCATGATAAAAATCCTTCACCTCAGAAAAGGAGTGTCACATGTTCTAATTGTGGCAAATTAGGACACTCAATTGCTCATTGCTGGTTTGTTAGGGGTAAGAAAACATTTTATTCATATCATGCTAAATTCCCTGCAAACCAATATGTTCTTAATAAAAACAAATCTGTTTCAATGAACCAGCATATCATCTGTTTTAACTGCAACAAAATGGGTCACAAGACCTCTGAATGCTGGTTAGGCTCTTTTAAAAGAAATTCTATTTTATGCTTTGAATGTGGAAAGCATGGCCACAGGGCCATTGATTGTTGGCATGCTCAGGGTAGAAAATTCAATTCTAAAACTGTTAAATTCCCTGCCATTAACAGAAAGTCTTCTGCATGCTATCACTGTGGGAAGTATGACCACACAGTCAAGGACTGTTGGCATGCCCAAGGAGGCTATGGCAATAATGAACTCAATTTTAAAAAGAATGCCTCTTATTGCTCTCACTGTGGAAAGCATGGCCACATAGTCAAAGACTGTTGGCATGCTCAAGGGAAAATTTTCATTTCTGGAAAGTTTAAATTCCCTGCTAGTACAAATGCTCTCAGAAGGAACAAAGTAGTTTTCAAAAAGAAAAACTTTGAATGTGTTGATTATGGAAACCAATTTGGTCATGCAAATAACAGAAATTTCCATGCTAATGCACATACAATTCATGTTCATAATGATGTGCATAAAAAGAACCTAAATTCTGTTTTCTTATGCCATCATAGTGGGAAGCCAGGTCACAGGGCTGCAACCTGTTGGCTGGCAGGATATCAAAACCAAAACGGTTTTGGTAAACAGAATTTTTATTCTGTTAACAGAAAATCTCATGTATGTGCACATAGAACTCATACTAACAAGAATGTGCATAAATTAGATCTGAAAACTGCTGCTCCTTGCTATCAAGTTAAAAATGTGCTGAGAAAACATGCTAGAAGTAATACTGTCATGTCAGGACCCAGGACTTCTTGGGTACCTGTTTGTGCAAAATAACATTGCCTTGCAGGTGTGCCTTGGAATGGAATAAAAATGGGTATTAATCCAAGGCACTCAAGAATGAAAACCCCTTCTGAACTGTTCAGGTAAATTCTCTGTAATTCCTGTTTTGAAACTCAGTACATATCTTGGTTGATGTGTCCATGCATAATTGCTATTTTTTTGCATAGCATATTCACTCTTCATCTGCATTGTCTAAATTGAAGCTTCTGAACTCTCCACAACTGAAATTTATGCTTTGGACACTATGAGTATTCACATCTCTCAATGCTCATACTGTGTTGTCTGTTTAAATCTGAACTCCATTTGAATGCTGTTTGAAATCTGTCCATTACATTCTGAAAAATCTGATTAGCTGAAATTTGATCCATGCATGCTGCCCATGTTGAATTATCATGGTTGACCACAATGGTATATAAATGGTAAGGTACCGAAAGGCATGGAAGTCTGTCTGGAGGTTCTTACTATGTGTGAGGTGGTCTTTTAGACCAAGTGCTCCGCCTAGTACCATCGGTCACCTTGCTGGTTAGGACAGTCTGAATGTGCATGAATCAAAATCATATGTTCAGTTTTCAGTGCAAACATTGCATGTTTTCAGGGGGAGTAAGTTGCATATACTTGCATAGCATTCAATGTTGAGTCTTTGCATGTCTCTGCATACATATAGTGCATTGCATTTCCTTACATTGAAAATGCCAAAAAGGGAGTTTGAATGCATATTGTGAGGGGGAGTCATTGCATTGCATATAGGTTGTCAAATGCATACATAGGTCAGAACTCATTGCATATCCTCTCTTACTGATTTTGTTGACAAACCTTAATCATATTCTGAAAACTTTGAGCTTCACAATCTCTCTTAACAATTGGTATTTCTACTATCAGTTTGGTATCATTTGGCTTCAGAATTCTATCAGTCTTTCATGAAGATTTCAATGGGCTATCTCGATCATAAATCTGAAAACTCTTGAACTAGAAATCTTCTATTATACGTTTTTATGAATGACTGAAATAACTCATGTGGTTTAAGTTTAATGTATTCAATGAGTTTGACTTTAAAATCTCTTAAAAATATCTGAAGCATGTTTAATAAACCTTAACCATCTGTTTCATGCTATGTCTTGTAAAATCTTCTGAAATCTGCACTTTTGAATATATGACTTTAATTGGTTAAGTACATGAAACTATTATTGATTTGAAGCAAATGAATGTCTCTGAAATGTCTAAAGGGTTATTTCTGTCAGAGCAATGACATTGGTCACTGAGAAACACAAGTCCAAAGGACTGTGTCATGAGGTGCCTTAGTTAACTCTGATAAAATTCATTGAAAATCAGGCAGAGCAATGGCATGCACACTGAGAAATACAACTCACTCATTAAAAAAAAATGATTTGTAGTGTGTCATGATGTGTAAATGCTAACTCTGTTCATATATATAGCATGACAGTTAGTCACACTAAGTGCTTAGGGATATTGGCCTCTGATCAAGATATATCCTCTAGTTACAAGGTGTGAACTGAACTAGAGTGCTCGTAAAATTTATAGCATGGAAAATTGTTGAACAAATTGAAATATTTGAATATTGATGCTAAAATCAAATTGCTCAACCCTAGACAAAATCATACGACTTCATAATTGCTTGATTTCAATACAGATGCATGTAATTGCGAAAGAAGTCAATAATTTTGATCGTGTAAGAGAAAGGGAGATTTATCAAGATAAATATGAGGGCTTGGTTCATTTTTATTAAACCATGGTTTTAGATATCAATATAGAATTTTATTGATAAACTCTGCATACATCATGTTTAAACCATGCTGTTCAATAAATGTCATTCATAAGCCCTTATGATGGAAGACTTTGAAAACTTATGTTTTAGATTTATGAGATTGATATCTCTTTGAAAATCTGGCTGAATTTCTTGTGTTTGGAGCATCCTTGAAAAATCTGTTAACTGAATTTCGTCTGCTCATGTCCTTGGTTCATTGACCTGAACTTCTCCTTGGTTGCCCCTGTGGTCTCCCTCTCTTGCACCCTCTCATCTATCTCATAAGATTCCACTGATTGAGGGGGAGCTTTCATGTCATGCATCACTTGCACATCAATTGGCATCTATTCAGGGGGAGCATTCCTTGTCATATGCATCATGCTGCATAGAAGGAGAAGAATTGTGCTCTTGCATTCATATTTCTGGTATCTGAATTTACATTCATACCCCTTCCTATGGTTTATTTTGTTTATATCAAAGGGGGAGATTGTTTGCCAAAAAGGGAGAATATCATTCAATCAGTGCATGCAGGTTTTTTTTTGATCCTCTAATTCATGCTTTTGCTGAAATTATTAAAGGGGGGAGAATCATGTTCTTGCAAGGGGGAGAAATTGACTGAACTTTTATACATGCTTTAATTTCTCAAATTATTTTCTTTTTGATGAAGTCAAAGGGGGAGAATAATTTGAATCTTCAGAATGACTCACTGAGTATTGTTGCCATCATCAAAAAGGGGGAGATTGTTGTGCCCCTGGCCCTGTGGTTTGTGGTTATGATGATTGGCTTTAGGGGTTTATGATGATTGGTTTTAATGTGACTTAATCACTGTGAGTCACCATGCATTGATGTTCTGTTTTGATGATTGATTTGGTTTTGATGATTGGTGTTTGATGTGAGTCACTGTGAGTCATCTTGCTGAAATGAGTCATTGTCCTTCATATGTTCAGTCAGTTTATCTGCTTACACTGTGAGTCATTGCAATTGAAGTTCTTACACTGTGAGTCATTGCAATTGAAGTTCAGACTGTTTTATCTGCTGCATAAAGCATTCATATGCATTTACAGAGTCTATACATTGATTGGCAGTAAGTCTATACATTGAGCGTCTCTTGGAAGTCCATACAGTGCATTGCATTGGCTAAGTGTATACACTGTCAGTCTCATTTAGAGTCTCAGACAAAGTCTGTACATCGGACTGTTACAGCAATTCTCTACAGACTTCACCGTCTCTCTCAGCGTCTTAAGCATTTTAGGGTAAGTCTATACATTGCTGCATTGCTGGTATATGTAGAGTCTATACACTACTACAGGCATCAAGTCTATACATTGGACCGTGGTTCTCCAAGTCTATACATTGCTGAACCATTCGACATGTCTGCACATTGGGCTTTCACGTGAAGTCTACACATGGGTCTCTACTTTGAAGTCTATACATTGGCTAAGGGTCTTCAAGTCCATACACAGTCGTCTGTTGCATATTGATTAACAGGAAATCTGCTATGAGGTAGTACATTGTATGTCCGTACTGTTTCTGTCATACTTCGTGTTATTCTTGTGTTTATGTCCGTGTTATTTCTTTCTAACCTCGTGTCGTTAGCACTTAGTTACTCATCTCGAGTCAGTCCTCTATGTTTGCTATTGTGTCTTCGTGTCAATTACTGTAGTTCCTCGAGTTGTTCTTCTGCTTCCACCGTTTCATCACGTGTTGTTGAAGACGTGTCTATCTCATGTCTTCGTGTCGTGTTTTCTAGACCTCGTGTCTTTGTCACTTTGTGACCTCATCTCGTGTCATCTTTTATGTCTGCTTGTTTAATTTCGTGTCACTTACTGTTATTCCTCGAGTCATTTTTTTTACTAGTGTCACTGCTTCATCACGTGTCGTGATAGCCATGTCACTCTTCTGTCTTCGTGCTATTTTTCTCTTTAGACTTCGTGTCCTTCTCGCCTTGACCACACTCCGTGTCAATTCCTGTGTTTCGTCTTCGTGTTGTTTTCAACTCGTGTCAGTTTCTGTTTTCATCTTCGTGTTATCTTCAACTCGTGACGGTTTCTGTTATTTGTCTTTGTGTCGTGGTCAGCCCGTGTCGCCTCGTCTTCGAGTCGTTCATTCGAGCTATTTTGTGCTCAAGTTGTTTTTCTTATGTTTTCAAGTATTGTTTCACTTCGTGTCGTCTTTTGTTGCCGTTTGTTAGTTCGTGTTGTTTCGTTCTAACCTCGTCCAGATCTCTTCTGATCGCGTGTCTTTCTATTGCTTCACTCTGTGTTATCTTCTTCTCACCTCATGCTGTCTTCATCTGACTTCGTGTCGTCTTCGTTGTTGTGTTAATAGTGTATCTCGTGTTGTTCTCTTTTTTACCTCGTGCTGTTTTCATCTGACCTCGTGTCATTCTCCATTTATTTCGTACTGAAGTAATCTTGTGTATCTCGTGTCATTCTCAGTACAGTGCATCTTGTATTGCTCTCATATATCTCATGCAGTTTTAGTTATTGTGGCCCTGAGTGTTAATCGTGTTAATTCCTTGCAGGAGAAGAAGAAGGTGGTCCGAGGAAATATTCCCCAGTGACTGGGCAGCACGTGATCCGAGGTTGAAATGAAGCTGGCTGAGAGACTGCCACGTGGTCCGAATACTTAGGGCTGGAAATGTGGAGGTCACACGTCGGGGTTGATGATGATGCTGCTGCTATATATATGAGCCTTCTTCCACAAAAGAAAAAAGATCGAAGCAGAAAGCCGGAAGAGTAGAAATCCCTTCGATCCAGAAAAAGAAGAAAAGAAAGAAAAGAAGAGAGCAGAGAAGAGAGTGAGAGTGAAAGCAGAAAAAGAAAAAGAGAGAGATATAGTGCTCGTGTGAAGAGAGAAGAAAGAGTGAAGAAGAAGAAGTGCAGAAGAGAGCAGAAGAGAAAGAAAGAGAGATAGAGAGTGAGCGAGAGAGCTCGTGGAGAAGAAGGAAGTAGCTGCTTGAAGATCTATCTTCACTGGACCGTGGATCAGATCCAGGCCAGTCAGCTCCGTTGAGAACCACATTGTGCATTTCATTTTTCAGCTTTCTGTTTGCTGAAGTTATTTTCATTTCGTGTTTCTGTTTTTCCATTTTCATCTGGTTATCTTATTCTTCCGATTGCCCTGTTGGGGATCGGGTTCCTCCTGTTGGTTCAGGAGAAGGGAGATCTGATCTCCGGGTTGCAAGTGACAGGTTGTCACTTGTGAGTTCCCTCTGGTTAGAGGAAGGGAGGCTAGTCCTCCGGTTCTGGGCTTGTGGTTGCAAGTCCAGGTGTCCCTCCTGGTCTGGAGGAAGAGAGGTCTGCGACCTCTAGTTTCCAAGTGGCTGGGAGTCACTTGGGTGTCCCTCCGGTTGGGAGGAAGAGGGGAGGCTGTTCCTCTAGTCAAGCTGTGTGACAGCAACTGTTTGTAGACTGAGTCTGCTTGGTTCTAGCGTTTGCTAGTGAAGCCTCACTCCGGTTGGGAGTGAGGGGTGGATGTAGGTCTGGAGGACCGAACCACCTTAAAATCTTTGAGCAGTGGTTTGCTTGTAGTGTGTTCTTCCATATCTCCTACCACCCTTCACAGATTGTCTTGAGATTTCTTATTCTCATTTGTGCTGCTTCTGCTAGTTGATTGTTTGGGGGGCCAGTTACATATTTGCTCTTTTGTTTAAAAGGATTTTCAACTGATTCATCAGATTGCTTGATTTGCTTCTGCTGGATGCTTGGATAGGTTCGCTCCACCTGCTTGTTATTTTGTCTAATCGTATTAGCTTAACTCCAGAACTTGCTTAGCATCCTAGTTTTTAAATTGGGCATATTTCATAGCAGGATACATTCACCCCCCCTCTGTATCCGGGCCTAGCACCCTAACACTGTAGTTGTCTTTTTAATTCCTTGAGTTCTGTGGGGGACATCTTGTAGGGAGCTATTGAAACAGGTGCCGCTCCAGGAATGAGTTGAATGTAAAAGTTTACTTCCCTTTTGGGCGGTAAACCGGGTAAATCTGATGGAAATACATCCAAAAAATCATTGACAATCGGGATATCTTCTAAGATGATCTCCTTGGATTCGGTGAGGATAACGAAAGCAAGAAAAGCTACACATCCTTGCAAAATTAATTTGCAAGCGTGCAGAGATGAAATAATGATAGGATGCTTCCTATATTTGACACCAAGGAAGGAAAACCTTAGAAGACCAGGTTTACAAAAGGATATTATCCTATTCCGATAATTTATGTAGGCATCATGGTCAACAAGCCAATCTACGCGATGAGCCATTGTAAATAAGAATAAGGTACCTGAGAGAATAACAAATTGTTAATTCTCATGAAAATTTTGAAAGGGTTAATCTAAAGCTAAATTATTATCTTATCCTGGGCTCTACCCAATTCTCGCATAGGTGGGGAATTTGTTTCCTAGCTTTCATAGGTGTGGGTCCTTAACCTTGGACTTAGCCTATGACATGACCTTTTTCCTAGGACATACTTATGCCTAGGCTCTGATACTAACTTAACTGTCACGCCCCGAGCTTTTATTACAGCAGAAGGCGATCTCGGGAAACATGAACAGCCGGCATGGTAAGCCTATTGCAAGCAAGAATAATCAGAGCGCAATAACAATCACACATAAAATGCAATTGCATAATAAGTTACTCAAACCTTCACTTTTATTAATAAGGAGAATAACTCAAATACATCAACTAGTCAACTCTTTCAAATCTACTTGACCCAATAAAAAGGAAGATTACATGGACTCGATCTAGACATTATCGACTCCTAAGTCTTCACTCTCAATTTCATGTGACTTTCATTCGCTCTCGGACCCATCACTCGAATAACTTGAATCCGAATCCGAACAACTCGCATCTCCTGAAAAGATTGAAAAAAGGTAATGAGCACACTTGCTCAGTAGGTATCTTCGCATCAAAATGATTGGTAATATTAAAGTGATTAGTACTTTAGCTCTAAGGAATAAGGTAAAATCATGCGAAATGCGATCAAACATGCGATTCAAACCAAAATAACAAGATATAATCAAGCTTAAGATATGAGAACATGAATCGATCAAGTATAATCAAGCAAGAATGTAGTAATGGCCTTTCATGAATAAAAATGTACTAGAAAGTCATGTAACAAGCAAGAATATACTCTTCACTTAGTAGCAAGTACTTCGTGAATTTCTGTGGAATATCACTTTGTGGATAATTCCGTGTTTACCATGATTTCCGTGATTCCGTGGATTTTCACTTATTTATAAAGAAAGTACTCCTAGCGCAATGCGATGCCAGTAGCATCATATCCCATGGTTTATAATAGTATGTTTCTGACAATCAGCCGAGGGGACTAGCATAGTGCCCTTGAACATAATCAGTGCTCGATCCGCATCTTCAAGTATAAATCAAACAGCTTCCACGCATGTAAATAATGTGGCCAAGAATGTTCAATTTCAAAGATAATTCATGACAAAGTAACCAAAAATACGAATACTTGTACAAGGAAATAAGGAATTTCAATAAATACTTTAATGACTAGGTTATCCCATGGAAATAAATCGACAACATAACGGTACATTTCTTAACTTTCATAATTTAGTTAAATCATCTTGATAAAGGTGACATGTCCCAGAGATTTAATAGTCTTTCTAGGATCATATGGATATTAACCCTTGGGTCAAACCTTGGGTTAACTGAACTCAAGAATTTTAGCGATCTATATCTGGGCCGTTACATGAATATAGCGGTCTAGTTCTGGGCCGTTAAGTACAAGATTGTTCGATATTTGAAAATAGGTTCTCTGGAGTCTTTGATGGTCAAAGGTAGATCCGTCAAGGTCCCTTTAGTGGTCTATATAAAACGCGCAAGAAGACTATGGCGGTCGACTATTGGGCCGCTAAGATCTAGAAATACAAAACATCGGTAGTGCTTTCTAGACAAATGGGCTTTAATGGTACAACCAACTCGGCGTCCTAGTGGGAATCCCAGGCTCGCGGAGAATTACGGAGGCCTTGAAACAAGATTTCCTAGTCCATTGGAAGGAATATCCAAAGGAGAGGTTAGCATGTCCAAGATTATGTTCCTATAGTGCAAAGTGTGTAACTAATAGTCATATACCGGAATATATGCCATGAACTTATAGAAATGACTATGAGATAAGAATAGAATGCATACAGTGAAAAATCAGCGTTAAACCTCGTCAATATAAGCATTCAAACCATAATTTAATACAAAATTATATGCTTTTTGGCACAAAATACCTAATGCCTAAAATAATTCTGAGTACCATATAGAAAACATGAACTCACTGTTTATGAATCAAGAATTAAAACTCAGAATAATAAATACCATCAAAACAGGTTAGTATATAGTTAACTAGGCTTAATTATAAGTTATATGGTTGTTCTTAAATCTATCTCAGGTTGACAGAAAATAGCACAGTGGCGGTCAATCTTAGAGTCGTTACTGGGTGCTGGCGATTTATCGTAAGGCCGCCATAGTAACTTTAACGGTCTACTTTCGGTCTACCAAAGGTTTCATGAAAATGAGATTACAAAGTGTCTAGCGGTTCATCGTAAGGCCGCTACATAGAGATGGCGGTCAAACCCTAAGTCGCCAGAGCACGACAGACAGTAACTTAAATAAGAGAGTGCTAAGGTTTTTAACTCACATCATGCCTGGAAATCAACATATTAATAAAACTACTACATGATAGAATGAGAAATAGGCTGTAATATGCATGGGAATCATGTATTGGATAACATAATTTATTTGGTTCATTAAGGTTAAGGAATATGCATGAATGAAATACTAAGCGCATAGGTCCTATTAAAACATGAAATTATACGCACATAAAGTATGAAATCGAGTAAAACCAGAAGGCTTTTATCCCCAGAGTAGTACTTTTGTCATTCATGAGATGACCTACCTCTGCTAAAGCCTTTAAACTTCGAATTTGATGCTAGATGCTACCCTTAGTCCCTTGTACTCATTGTGACAAATCAGCAACTTCAAGCTACTCTAACTCCTTCCTCTCTGGACCTAATGATGTGAAATTTGGAGGGTAAAAAGTAGATACTAAGGGGAACAAAAAGTTCTAAAGGCACTTAGGCAAAATACCTCGATTTGATTCTCTAATCCTTTGATCTTCACCGGACCTTTGCACAGTTTCCTAGGTCGCTAAGATGGAACCAACAACTTTGCAAGCTTCTATCTCCTTGTGTGCTTGATATCCTAGCATAAAATTTTGGGAGATGTTAGTCCTATGTATTATCAATAAAAACTTGTAAATAACCTACCTGATATAATGCCGTCTTACTTTGATTCCATGCTAGCCAATGTAAGGGTTATGCAGGTCAAAACTAGGTCCTATTTATCAGGTTTTGCTAGGGCTTGAGGATTAGATCGACTTCAGAGAGTCCTAAACATGATTACTAGTCCTCCCATCTCGATCCCTAATGGATAGATTAGCAAAAAATCCCATCTTTTTGTTCTTTCTTCAATTCACAGAACTGATAGGAAATAGCGGTCGAAGCTTGGTCCGCCAAATGATTGTAGTGGTTTTACGATAGACCGCTACAGATCTTGGGTACCGAATTTGAATGAGTTCTAACTCTAATTTCATCTTATCCACTAATTTATCTAATTGATGGATATTTATCCCTATAATTCGTGAATAAGCCAATTAACCTTCTAGAATATGGGCCAAACTTCATGGGCTTGGTCCATAAGTCCTTTGGGTTTCATTTAAATTGGCTAGGTTAATGGTTTACCATAATTGGGCCTTAATAATGATTTATTTAACATAATATTTATTTATTAATCTATTTTGGGCTTTAAAATTCACAAAAAATACTTAAATATTCCAGAATTAATTTATAAAAATTCTGGGGCATTACATTCTTTGAACATGATAAAGCAAGGAGAACTAGTGTCCACATGTAGGGCACTAAATCTTTGAGTGATGGCAATGGTATGGTTTCCATTCCATTAACTTAAGAAACATTCTGAAGGTATCCAACTAGCATACCATGAGGATCGGGTTACCATGTTTCTCTAGAGTGACATGGCAATCAAAAAGTTTCATAGGTTTTAGTGGTACAACCTGCTCAATCGGCCTTGAGGGAATTCAAGGTTTCGAGGAGTCTTATGGAGGTCCCAATGACTAACTTGCCAGTTCGAAGGAACGGAATGTCCAATGGAGGGCTCGTATGTCACCAAGAGTTGAGGGGTAATCGATAAAACATCGTGAAACATGGGACTATACTCACGGAATGGAATATAGTGCCTATATTCATAACCCACTGTCAAGGGTTACATAAACATTCGGAAATCAGAAACTCAGGTAAATGGCATCTAGCATCAAGTCTTCATTTCATGAAATAGCACCCTAGGTAGGGTCGCTAATTCAATATATAACGACTGTTCATTCAGTCATTGTATCCAGGTTCTAAATATGTTAAGATCTGTATAATTATCAAATTCCAGAATTTAAGTAAATGGCGCCTTGGGCTGAGTCACTATTTCAGGATATAGTGCCCAGGTCAGGGGCGTTATTTATTGAACAGCGACATGGTCTTAGGCGTTGTTTCAATTACATATAGATATTAATTTCAGAAAATCTCTACATAAAGAAAATAGCGCCTGTGTGAAGAGCCTTCAATTCAGTAAGTAGCGCCCTAGTCTGGGGCGCTATTTTTCAAAATAATGGCATGGTGCATGTTGTTATTTCAAGATCAATGTAATTTGGTCGTGAACAGTAGCACTTTTCCAATAAAAATAATTTTGCAGGAACAAGTACATGGACAGGTAGAGAAAAATAGCAGGAATATAGTAGTATACTCATGCATTAGATTAGATATCATGGTTCACTGTTATTAAATTTTGAACATATGTATTTATTAAATAACCAACTGAATGACGACTGTGTGCGCAGTCGTTACACTAAATAGCGCCCTACATTGAGGTGCCTTCTACTGAAACTCACGAAATCATAACAGAACCTACTGAAAGATAATCTACAGACCTATATGCATGCAGAAGGCTTATTAATCACATGGTTTTGCTTAGGACTTGAGAACACCTACATTGATTCGTGATTTGGATGATGGAAACGTGAAGAGAATGAAGGATTCGCAATAAGAATAACCTCAGTACGATACTCTGTTTACAACAGAGTAACTGGGCAACGGTAGCAAGAAGAGGATAAAAGAGTATCAGCAACAGCAGCAGGCTTCGTCCAGCAGGAGGAAGAAACCAAAGACACAGCTGTCCTCCCATTCCGCTCACCGCAACAGGAGGAATAGAAAACTTCTATACGTTCACCGGATGAAGGAGAACCAGTAGCAGAGAAGAAGCAAAAGAGGCTTCTTTTTACCTCGAGGTAGTAGTCGGTAGTAGAGGGGAAGAATGAGTAACACTTCTTCACGCTGACAGCAAGAGGAGGAAGTTGAAGCTTCTTCCTTCACGTATGATGCAAAAGTCTAGAGGCAGTAGCCTTGGCACGGCTTCAGAGGAATATATTTATAGGGTAGAGAATCCTACTGGGGTTTAAGAGTTCAATTGGAATCAAAGTTTCCATGGAAGAATCCTATTGTTATCTAAACATCCCTACGTGTTAATCCTACTGGATGTTATCCTTCCAGAACGGCCAATGCTTCCTAGTTCGATCAAGACGCTGCAAACGAGTTTTCGTTTTCATCCTATAGGGAAATAGCGCCCAGAGGAGGGGCGCCCTTCATGTAAATAGCGCCCAAGTTAGGGGCTCCCTTTAGGTAATTGGCGCCCCCATGAGGGGTCTTCAATTAATGGAATGGCGCCTTAAGAGGAGGCGCTATTCATCTTTGGCCCATTTGTTATATGGTTTAAGTGTAAGGTCCATTTGGTATAAATATATGAAGTAGTTTAAGTGTGTATAGATATATATGGGTTGGGTTTTGAACATTGGTTTAGTTTTCAATCCATTTAGAATTTCATTCCTTTAATTTACCAGGGTCGCTACACCCTCCCCCACTAAAAAAAGAATTTGGTCCCCAAATTCATTCGTATATGGACGTGGAGGGTGCAGAGCACATACCGTTCCTAAATCAGTCACGAAATCTTTTCTTCATGGACTCCTTGGTCTCCCACATGGCTTCTTGTTCTGAGCATTTGCTCCATTGAACCTTGACCATGGGAATTGTCTTGTTTCTTAATGCATGTACCTCGCGACCAAGGATCTTCATGGGTTTTTGTTCATATGTGAGATCCTTTTGTATCACCAGGTCTCCATGATCTATGACATGTGATGGATCGTGCACATATTTCTTCAACATAGATATGTGGAAAACATTATGGACGTCAGATAATTGAGGAGGTAAGGCAATACGGTAGGACCCCTCGCCAACTCTTTCTAATACCTCAAAAGGTCTGATATGTTGAAGTTAGATGGAAGGCTCTATCACCACAGGATGTGGATCTAGAGGGGGGGTGAATAGATCAACTGGCTATTTAAAGTTTAGCCCTAGAATCAAATGCGGAATTAGAAGAACACTTAAAGAACACAGCCAATGCACCGAATAAAACACACACAATCTGCTGAACAAGCAATCAAACACACGAGAGGCACAAGGCTTTTAGGTGGTTCGGTCAATCCGACCTACGTCCACCCCACATTCAACTCGAATGTGGATTACTGCTGATACACAGCTTCAATCTGCGGGGCACTACAGCTTGCCAACAACGGCTGGGGCTTACAGCTTATCCCGACCAGAGGAACACCTCTGCAACAGCTGAGCTTCACAGCTTGCTCTGCTGGGCACTACAGCTTAGCCGACCAGAGGAACTCCTCTGCAACTCGCTGCCTCACAGCTTGAAACCGCTGACTAACAGCTTGACCGAACAAGAGTTTTCAAAGGAAAATAACAAAGACTGAAAACAAACAAGAACACAATCCAATGGAAGAAAACCAAGACGACTGTAGCTCAAAGTTGAGCAATATCAGCTCTGGTAACAGGACCAAGAGACTGATTCACAAGCTCTCATATAACTCTCTATCAACTCATCTCTTCTCACCTTCTTCTTCTCTCCTTTTCTTCTTCTCTGCTTTTCTTCTTCTCTACTTTTCTTCCTCTCACAGTGGATCTCGGTGGCTGCTGCTTCAGACTGGATGTGTAGACTTCGCCAACATCGATCAGTCTTCTTCTGTGGAAGAAGGCTCATATATATAGCAGCAGCAGCAGCAATGACGTCCACATTTCGTGCCCAATCGACTCTACCACGTGTCAGCATCTTAGCTCCTTGGATCACGTGCCAGACACCTGCCAGACAAATGAGGAGTTCAATCGATTAACAAAATCAACTGAAGACAGTGTATAGACTTTATAACTCATACTGTAAAATGCAGTGTATAGACATGAAATGAACGCTGCATGATCGAGCCTAACCAATGTATAGACATTACAATGCTCATCCACTGAATAGACTTCACAGTGCTCAATCAGACTTCACGATGCTCAATCAGACTTCACGATGCTCAATCACCCTTGAAGATGTGAGCGAGACAGTGTATGGACTTCAAAAGCTTGAAGGCCCAATGTACAGACTTTGAAGAGTCTGAACCAATGTACAGACTTGTAACGCTTGAGGACCGATGTATAGACTTAGGAGCATATGAAGTTTCAGGGGAGCATCTATGGCCTCTGGACAGCATCACCAGCGTCAGGGGAGCATGTGGAGCACATGCTGTCTCTGGGGAGCAATCGTTGCTCCAGGGGAGCATCCTCAAAGTTAGGAAAGCATTAGCAGTCACTGGAGGGCAAACTCGGTCCCAGGAGAGCATCCGGGGGGACAGGCGAGCATTCACGTCTGATGTACAGACTCTACCAATGTATAGACTTGGTGGATAGTGATGCATAGCCAAACGGATGTACAGACTTCACTGTGAATGCATGAACAGTGAATGAGTGTATAGACTTGATCAAGAGAGACGCTAGCCAATCGGAGCATTAACAGTCACTGGAGAGCATACTCGATCCCAGGAGAGCATCCGGAGGGACAGGCGAGCATGCGCGTCTGATGTACAGACTTGTGAAAGACTTGAATGCACGACCAATGTACAGACTTGGAGAACGATGTACATACTTGGGCAAACATAGTCTGTATAGACTTTACCAATGTGCAGACTTTGAAGAGCAACAGCGATGTACAGACTTGGCCAAACAGTCCAATGTATGGACTTGAGGCATGGAGGCCAATGTACAGACTTTACCTCGTGCAAGCTACAGTGAATAAATGTACAGACTTCACCGATGCATATAGATGCTAAGTGAGACTGTGTGTGCACTGTAGCGGATGTATAGACTTTAAAGAAATGCATGCTACAGTGCAATGTCTAGACTTGCTATATGCATGAGACGCTGATGAAGACGCTCAATGTACAGACTTTGCCTTGGACATTAAATGAGACGGACAGTGTGTAGACTATGCAATGCACTGTGGATGTGTGGACTTTGCAATCGACAGGCAATGTACACACTTGCTAGAATGCTGCAATAGACACGGACAGTGTACAAACTTACGTTGCTGGAGCAATGTATATACTTTGAGACTTTGAGTGCGTGTTCAGTGTGAAAACAAGATAAAATGCATATAACACAAGACAATCTGATAAAAGTAATTTCATCAAAACATAAACAGTGTTGCCAATCAATCAAAATAATGTGTTGCCATATGAAGTAAGGTTGCATGTCAACACCATCAACACAGAGGAGTCACAACAATCTCCCCCTTTTTGATGATGGCAACCCCCTATCATATAGAGTAGCAACATCCTGTCATATAGATGCAATTTTTGATGAAGGACATGATTTGTTATTCAGATTGTCATGCAGATGCATGTAGATGCTATGAATGACATGCTGCATGCTACAAAATGTGAGCAACTCCCTGCTAACAAAATTTCCCCTTTTTGCCATACCATGATGCAGATGCATACACTCCCCCTGAATGCAGAATTGAGAATTCTAAATTCTCCCCCTGAACAGAAGGAATGAATTCAGACAATATTCTCCCCCTTTGCCATCAACAAATAGGAGGGAAAGTGAGTGCAATGGAAGGAAAAAGAAGATTCAGCTAACTGGCATTCTTAGCAAGTAGTTCAGAAATTAAGCAACTAAAGCACAGAACCTTCAGTCATATGAACTGAGAAACAGCTTAGAAATTGAAATGCTGGTTTAAAGGTTATAAAAATGAGAGTTCATGCACTACAGTCATTGGAAAAGGTAGATGTGCATGATAAAATAATAAACCAGAGTCATATTTACATGAGAGATTCAGTTTCAGAATATCTTACTTTCATAGACTCAGTAGAATGTGTTAAGAGAAACCAGGTCATGTATTGAAATTAAACAATTGACATCCATGAAATTTCTTTGAAGGAACAGCATTTTCAATGTTATTTCATTTAGGGCATTCAGGTACCAAAAGTCTTTTTGCGTAAGGGTATACATTTATCAGACGCCAATACCCCTAGATACTCAACATGATGGACCATCTTGCCTATGATCAAACTCAATAGAATTGATTGACACCTTTTTGTGTGAGGGTACACGTTTATTAGACGCCAGTTACCCCCAGGTACTCAGTGAAAACAACATACTATTTTGATCATTTTGTACAGAGATAGCTGATACACCTCATGACATGAGTGGTGTCCACTTCTTTGACGGATCACTCAGTTTCTCAGTGATTTACCAGTCATTGCTTTGTCAATACTATTTTTTAAATAATTTTCAATATTTTTCAATATCTTTCTTAGCTGCCCTTTATTTGTTTCAGAATGACTTGTTTAAGGACCATACACATACCTAGCTTCTCTAACATGATTTCAGATGAGTTTTCAGATTTCAGATATAATTAGATTTGTCTGACATGAAATAAGATAAGGGTTGAGAGGTTTATCAATTTTCAACATTATTTACAAATTGTAGTCTTTCAACTCTAAAGATTATAAATTTAAACCATTAAGTCAGTCTTTAATCAATTAAAGTTCTTATAAGAGAAGAAGTCTGTTTTCTATTGCTTAATATTAGAACTGACTAAAAGATTCCCATATTGTCAAACTTAACTCTGAATTATATGCAATACTCCCCCTGTCTATGTGCATGTGATCTTGCAGATGTGGACTGAACAAATGATTTTGAAAATCATGCTTACTCAGACTAACTTATCGTGTAGTATGACCCATGGTACTAGGCGGAGAACCTGGTCATAAGGACCATCTCACACATAGTAAGAACCTCCAGACAGATTTCCCTGTCCTTTGGTAGCTTATATACCATTGGATATACCAGGGTAATGCAAGGAGATGCAGTGCAATACAATCATGCAGAAATATAGACATATCATGCATCTAGACATATATATGCAATGATGATCATGAGTGTAATAAAAAAATATGAGAGTCATGCATTTTCATAAGTCTGTTGCACAATGTTTATTCAACCTATCAACAGCAAGTTCAAATCAGAAGTTTATTCAAAGCAGCTCAAAAGTTTTATTCAAGTCAACAAAGATTTCATTCATTATGCTGAAATTTACACAAGCCAAGTTCTCTTCTAAAAAATTTAAAATTTTCATTTCCAAGTGGCTTAGTAAAGATATCAACAACTTGTTTGTCTGTTTCAATGAAGTCCAGTTCAATTTCCTTTTTGTTCACTGCATCTCTTAGAAAATGATGTTTTATTTCTATGTGCTTAGTCCTAGAATGATGAACAGGATTTTTAGCAAGGCATATGGCACTAGTATTATCACATAGAATTGGAATACATTCCAGTTTTATCTGATAATCATTTAGTTGGTGCTTAATCCAAAGTACTTGGGCAGCACAATTACCTGCTGCAACATATTCAGCTTCAGCTGTAGACAATGCTACAGTGTGTTGCTTCTTAGATGCCCAAGATACTAGACAGTCACCAAGGAATTGACAATAGCCACTAGTGCTTTTTCTATCTACTCGACACCCAGCATAATCAGCATCAGTGTAAGCTACAAGCTCTAACTCACACCTAGCAGGATACCATAATCCTAGCTCTTGGGTGCCTAGCAAATATCTAAAAATCCTTTTCACTGCTTTAAAATGATTTTCTTTAGGACTGGCCTGAAACCTAGCACATAATCCTACAGCGAATTGAATATCAGGCCTAGATGCTGTTAAGTAGAGAAGGGATCCGATCATACCTCTGTATAACTTCTGGTCAAATGGGTTACCTTTAGTGTCTTCATCCAAGCTTGTAGAGGTGCCCATTGGAGAAGCTATCTCTTTAAGATTATCCATCTTTTATTTCTTGAGTAGATCCCTTGTGTACTTGGACTGAGCTATAAACATTACATCCTTTGTTTGTGTAACCTGCAGTCCAAGAAACAATTTGAGCTCACCCATTGAGCTCATTTCAAACTCATTAGTCATTGTTTTGGAAAATTCCTCACACAATTTGGGGTTAGTTGACCCAAAAATGACATCATCCACATAAATCTGTACAATAAGAATTTCAGAATGACTCACCTTTGTAAACAAGGTTTGATCAACTACTCCTCTAGTGAAATTTTGATCAGTGAGGAACTTGCTCAACCTGTCGTACCAAGCTCTGGGAGCTTGCTTAAGACCATAGAGAGCTTTATTTAATTTGTAAACATGAATAGGGAAATCTAGACATTCAAACCCAGGGGGCTGTCTAACATAGACATCCTCATTAATTTTCCCATTCAAGAATGCAGATTTTACATCCATCTGCTGGAGGATTATACCTAGGGAACATGCATAAGCTAATAAAAGTCTAACAGCTTCTAATCTGGCTACAGGGGCAAATGACTCTTCAAAGTCAATACCAAACTCCTGGTTGTACCCCTGAGCAACAAGTCTGGCTTTATTTTTAACAATATTCCCTAATTCATCAGATTTATTCCTGAAAACCCACCTAGTCCCTATGACTGTTCCATGATCAGGAGGTGGGACCAAGTGCCACACCTTGTTCCTGTCGAACTGATTAAGCTCCTCATGCATGGCATTAATCCAATGCATATCCTTGAGGGCACAGTCAATGGACTTGGGTTCAATTTGAGAGACAAGAGCATATGCATTTAATTCATCCTGAATTCTAAAGTGACCTCTAGTTCTAGGGGTATCATTCAGATTGCCAATGACATTATTCACAGGGTGATCTTTAAGATATCTAACATTAACAATCTGAGTTTCAGGAATTTCACTTACCTCCCCCTGAACTTCAGGTTCTTCTTCATTTTTCTCTTCTTTATCTTCCTCACCATCAGACTGATCTGCAGAGTTTTCATCTTTCAAAATGTTCCCATCTTCGTTCCTGCAATAATCATGGTTAGTTTCCATCAAGGTTTCATCAAAGATAATGTGTGGAGATTCTTCAACAATTTTTGAGTTTAAATTGAACACTCTATAAGCCCGGGTGTTTTCAGAATAACCGAGGAAGATTCCTGGTTCACCTTTTGGCTCAAATTTATCAAGGTCCCTCTTGTCATTTATATGTATAAAACATTTACAACCAAAGACCTTGAAGTGGGCGATTGAAGGTTTCTTACCTCTCAAAATCTCATAAGGGGTTTTCTGGGTGGAAGATCTTACCATTGCCCTGTTAATTACATAACAGGCTGTGTTGACTACTTCAGCCCAAAATTTTCTTGGCAGTTGACCTTCAACTAAGAGAGTTCGGCCCATTTCCACTAGAGTTCTGTTCCTCCTCTCGACAACACCATTCTGCTCAGGTGTCCTAGGTGAGGAGAACTTATGATGAATCCCACTTGACCTGCAAAATTCTTCAAAGTATGAGTTTTCAAACTCACCTCCATGATCAGTCAAAATATTTTCAATTTTTTGATTTATTCTTATACAGAACTCCTGAAATTCTGAGAGTGCATCATTCTTATGTGACAGAAAAAATATCCAAGTATACCTAGAAAAATCATCTACTAAGACAAACCCATACCTCTTCCCTGATAAACTGACAGACCTGGTTGGCCCAAATAGGTCCATGTGTATCAGTTCATAAGGTTTAGTGGGTAGGTTTTCTGTCCTAGATTTGAATGATTTTCTAGTCAACTTGGACTGAATGCATGCGTTACAAAATTTATTGTCCTTTTTAAAAGAGACTTTAGGGAGTCCTCTAACCATGCTATGCTTGTTTAGTTTATGCAAAATAGTATAACTAGCATGGCCTAACCTACGATGCCATATAAATGCTAGATCTTCTCTATTGGCAGTAAGACATAGGTTAGAATGCTGAATATCATCTAGATCTATCATGTATGTGTTATTTATTCTTTTTCCAGAGAATTTTATAATTTCTGAATCAGGTTCAAAAATCTTGCAGCATTGAGAATCAAATAAAACCTTATGACCCATATCACACAACTGGCTGATACTAAGTAAATTGTAAGCTAACCCTTCAACTATCATAACATCATCAATGCAGCAGGTAGAGCACTTACCTACCTTACCTGATCCAATGATCCTACCCTTTGTGTTGCTTCCAAAGGTGACAAGGCCTCCTAACTTTTCAGTTAGCATGTAAAACTTGGCCTTATATCCTGTCATATGCCTGGAGCAGCCACAGTCCAAGTACCACAAGTTGCTCTTGGCTGCCAGGCATACCTGCACACACAATTAGGGCAAAGAGTTTGGAACCCAAGTCTGATTGGGCTCCAGAGGAGATGAAAAGCAGTTAAAACAAGAAAGCAGATTTTTAGGAATCCACATTTGTTTGAAGCAGTTCTGTTCAGTGGATTTTCCATATTTCTTTTTGTTTTACTTTTTCTTGTTGACTTTCTTCTTATTTTCACCAATATAGTTATTCACAGAATTGTTGTTATTGTGCCAGTGCTTCGGCCAGGTTGCATTCATAAAGTTTTGGCCATAGTAGTTCCTGGGCTGGCTGTGAAAATGTTGGTAATTCCTAGGTATCCGACTACCATACCCATTTTCCCAATTTCTGACATGGGGTCTGTAAAAGTGTGTAGGTTGATGAACATACCCTGTATACATCCCTTGAGTTCTAATCCACCCACACCCATTAGGATAGATTGGCTGTGTGGGGTAGTAGGACTGAACTCTAGGTGGATTGAATTTGTTGGGCTGACTTCTGAAACTATTTTGTCTTCCCTGCACCCTTGACCCTGCTGACCTATTCATAGGTTTTGGTTGGGTCCTTTTCTGTGATGATGGTGGTGAAGACTTTTTGGCATTGACATGGGGTTTGTTTACCTGAGTAGGCTGACCCCTAACCTTGGATTGAGCACTAGAGCTAGGTTTGGAAGTCCCAATTTTACTAGGCTCACCTACTTTCTATTTGCCCTTCTCCTTTGCATTGGGCTTTTTTAGATTCACATTTGTTTTCACAGCATTATTAGAATTCATCTTAATCAGAGGTCCTCTCTCCTTTTGTGCAACGACGGAAATAGTTTTCATTCCAAAGCTCTTAGTTGCACTAGAGTTAAATCCTAGGCCCTCTTTTCTGAAATTTACCTTTGACCCCAATAATGCATCTAAATTTTCAGATCCTTGGGTCATTTTCTCAATTATTTTTAGCTTATCCTCATTATCTTTCTGAACTTCATCAATAGATTTTTTCAACTCATTATTCACATTGAGGACAGCTTTATATTTTTCAGAAACAATTTTTATCTCACTTTCATAATTCTAAATTTTCAATTTCCATGCATCAATTTCATTGTCTAATCTCACATTTTCTTCCTTAGAGATTTTCAGTTCTTTCTTGATTTCTTCAAATTCAGAACATGTGAGTTTCAGCTTACTGTTCTCATTCTCTAAGCATGTAATTTTATCAGACAATGACGTATCATTTTGCATGATGTTAATTTTTCTTCGTAGATGCCTATTTTCTTTTCTGACATCATCTACTCTATCAGCAAGTTCATTATAAGCATCCATCCAATCAGCAATAGTAAAGTTTTCAAAACGAGAGGATACCTCATCAGATTCTTCCTCTCTATCTTCTGAGCTGGTTGCCATGAGACAGATTGGCTTCTCAGCTTCAACTTCACTGTCCGAAGTGTTGCTCAAGGATCCCTCATCCTCATCACTCCAGGTACTCACCATAGCTTTCCCTCTTGTGTTCTTTTTCTTGGACTTGTCCTTGAGGTTCTGATTTGTCGGACATTCAGCTTTAAAGTGACCAGCCTTCCTGCATTGATAGCAAACATTAGTCTTAGCTTTCTTTACAGGGTTTGATTTGTACCTTGTGTCTCGGCGGCCACCACTGGGATTTCTTCGGCTGAATCTTCTTCCTTCTTTCTTGAGAAAACGTCAGAATTTCCTAGTAATCATAGCAATATCATAATTTGCCATTTCTTCTTCAGACAAGCTCTCTTCAGTTGATGATCCGTTGGGGCTGGATCGACTGGATCTGCTAGCACCAGCCTTCAGAGCTATAGGCTTCCTCTTTCTGTCAGCCTCCTCTATCTTCGGCATATTCATCTCATAAGCCATTAGAGATCCGATCAGCTCATCTGCCTTAGTATTGTGCAGATCTCTTGACTCTTCCATAACTGTGGCCTTGGTGTGCCAAATTGGAGTCAAGGATCGCAAGATCTTCCTGACTACATCATACTCAGAATACTTTTCCCAAAGCCTCTGAGACCATTTGTGATAATAGTCAGCCGAGCATACATTTCTTTGATCGTCTCATTAGGCTTCATCTTGAAAGCTTCGTATTCTGAAACCAGTAGATTAGTCTTAGTCTCTCTGACTTGTGAAGTCCCCTCATAGATGACTTCAAGTGCATCCCACATTTCCTTCGCTGAGGAGCAGGCAGATATTCGTGAGAACTCGGTGGGATGCAGAGAGCACTGGATTGCATTGATTGCACTCCAGTTGAGCGTGGACTTTCTTATTTCCTCCTTAGTCCATACATCTTCATTTGGGGACAGCTCGAAAGGTCCCTTGCTAACCACCTTCCAAATTTCATAATCTTTAGCCCTCAAGAATACCTGCATACGGTGCTTCCAGTATGCGTAGTTGGTTCCATCGAAGTACGGGGGCTTGGATGTGCAGTGTCCTTCAGCTATCATCCTTCTTCCGTCCATCTGTGCTTATCCTCTTTGGGCGGTAAGTCCCTGTAGAAGAGTCTAGCTCTGATACCAAATGTTGAAGTTAGATGGAAGGCTCTATCACCACAGGATGTGGATCTAGAGGGGGGGGGCGGGTGAATAGATCAACTGGCTATTTAAAGTTTAGCCCTAGAATCAAATGCGGAATTAGAAGAACACTTAAAGAACACAGCCAATGCACCGAATAAAACACATACAATCTGCTGAACAAGCAATCAAACATACGAGAGGCACAAGGCTTTAGGTGGTTCGGTCAATCTGACCTACGTCCACCCCACATTCAACTCGAATGTGGATTACTGCTGATACACAGCTTCAATCTACTGGGCACTACAGCTTGCCAACAACGGCTGGGGCTTACAGCTTATCCCGACCAGAGGAACACCTCTGCAACAGCTGAGCTTCACAGCTTGCTCTGCTGTGTTGGGTTCGGTGCTATGTATTCAGAGGGGGGTGAATGAATATAGCCCTTTAAAAACCTTCACCCAAATAGAATTTCGCTCACTAAAAAATTGGAATGCTAACAAGACAAAATAGAATAATCATCTACTGAACCTATAAGCAGACAGTTGAGCGCCCCTATGCATTCATCTAGCGGAAGCATAAATAGAACAAAACAAACCACAATGCAAGAGGGTTTTTAGGTGGTTCAGTCCAGCAGACCTACATCCACCCCACACTCAACCCGAGTGTGGCTTACTGCTGACTCACAGCTTGAACCGCTGGGCCTCACAGCTTGCCTACAATCCGCTGAGCAACACAGCTTGCTGTCCAGTGGAATCCACCACTACAAACCGTCGGGGATTACAGCTTACCCGTCCAGAGGCAGCACCTCTGCAAACCGCTGGGCAATACAGCTTGGCCGTCCAGTGGAATCCTCCACTGTAAACGCTGAGCCTCACAGCTTGCTCCGCTGACAAACAGCTTGAAGAAATGTATAAAGGAAAATAAAAGATACAGCAAGACAGCAACAGAAAGCTAAACAATGAAGCATAAATATAGCTCTCGAATGGAGCAGATCTGGCTTGGATTTGATCCAAAAGCCAGACAACCTCAACCTCTCTCTCTTTCTCAACTCGAGCTCTCCTTCTCTTTCTCTTCTCTTCTCTCTTCTCTCTTCTTCTGCTCTCTTTACTCTTCTTCTACTCTCTTCTTTCTTCTTCTGCTCTCTTCTTTCTTCTTCTGCTCTCTTTACTCTTCTTCTGCTCTTCTGCTGGATCGAAGTCTCTGCACTTCTGCTTTTTCTTTCTCCACTTCGATCACTGTTCATCTGAAGACGAAGACTCATATATATAGCAGCAGCAGCAGCAGCAGCAGCTCGTGTGCTCTCAACATGTCCCACCCAAAAACCTTGGACCACGTGTCAGTCTCTCAGCCAGCTTCAGCACACGTGTCACGATCCTGTCTGCCCATCCAGCCTCGGATCACGTGCCCTTCATTAGCCTCCACGAGCAGAGCACCTGTTAGATAGAGTATCGGAATATCAGGTTAAGTGAAGAGCTCTGTATAGACTTGTAAAGACGATCATGATGTATAGACTTGTAATGTAAAATGCGTTCTCGCACGGGAGCATATGAAGTCTCAGGGGAGCATCTATGGCCTCTGAACAGCATCACCAGCGTCAGGGGAGCATGTGGAGCACATGCTGTCTCTGGGAAGCAATCGCTGCTCCAGGGGAGCATCCTCAAAGTTAGGGAAGCATTAGCAGTCACTGGAGGGCATACTCGGTCCCAGGAGAGCATCCGGGGGGACAGGTGAGCATGCGCGTCTGATGTATAGACTCTACCAATGTATAGACTTGGTGGATAGTGATGCATAGCCAAATGGATGTACAGACTTCACTATGAATGCATGAATAGTGAATGAGTGTATAGACATGAAATGAACGCTGCATGATCGAGCCTAACCAATGTATAGACATTACAATGCTCATCCACTGAATAGACTTCACAGTGCTCAATCAGACTTCACGATGCTCAATCACCCTTGAAGATGTGAGCGAGACAGTGTATGGACTTCAAAAGCTTGAAGGCCCAATGTACAGACTTTGAAGAGTCTGAACCAATGTATAGACTTCATGAAGACACTGTGAACTCGAGTGCAGTGTATGGACTTCATGAGTGCATGCTACAGTGCCAATGTACAGACTTGAACGTCAAGTGAGACGATGAATGTATAGACTTCACCGATGCATATAGACGCTAAGTGAGACTGTGTGTGCACTGTAGCGGATGTATAGACTTTAAAGAAATGCATGCTACAGTGCAATGTCTAGACTTGCTATATGTATGAGACGCTGATGAAGACGGTGGACTGTATAGACTTTGTGAAGCACAGTCCATTGTACAGACTTTGCAAGCAGTCCGATGTACAGACTTCAAGAGACTCTAGACAACAGATGTTGTATAGACTTGCTAGTCTGAATGCTAATGTATGGACTTTGAAGTTCAGTTGGTGAGTGTACAGACTTCACCAATGAGACGCTCACTGAACAGACTTTACGAATGAACAATGCAAGAGACGGACGCTGTACACACTTTAAGTCCAGTGTATAGACAATGCCTTAGACTCTAAATGAGATACTAAGGAGATGCATTGTATGGACTTTGAGAAATGCTTCAAGTGGATGGCTGTACAGACTTCATGAATAGCGATGCATGAACAGGCCAGTGTGCAGACTTCATGAATGTGCAAACTTGTCAATGAAATGCACAATGTATAGACTATGCACATGCATGAAGAGTGTATAGACTAATGAAATGCTTTACCCTGCAGTGTATAGACTTGCTAGTCATCAAACTACATGCAGATAGAAAAGTAACGCACATAGTAGAAATCAAGCACTATATTAGTCATGTATATGCATTCTCCACAAAACAAGTTATGTTGCTATCATCAAAACACAATCTCATAAAGCACTCACTGTGTTGCAATCATCAAAACAAAACAGCATTGCTATCATCAAATCAACATAGCACATGCTTATGCTAAAGGGGAACAACATTCTCCCCCTTTTTGATGATGGCAACACACTGTGACAGTGAGTCACACACAAAATTTTCTCCCCCTTTGACATAATCAAAAAGAGAAAAATAGTATGAACAAGAGTGCAACATGGCAGTATGCATGCAATAAACTCTCCCTGAAGATATGACTCCCCCTGAATTATTTCTCCCCTTTAATAAAAGCTCCCCCTTTGAGAAGGAATATGAACAGACAGACAAGGTAGAGAAGGTAGGAGGGTCACTTGACAACAGCTGAATCATAGGTTCAGAAAGGAAGCATGATTATAAACAACTGTTAAAGTATAAGAATTAGCAATACATAATTTTCAAAAATTCAGGTTTAACAGTGATAAATCTAGAGTAAAACACCCGACCCCTGAAAAAGAGTTTTAGATTCCATTTATAGCAATGAATCTAAGGCACATGGTATTAATAGATAAGTCAGAAATAATACCCTTTTGTGATTAAACATTGAATTTCAAGAAAGGAAACTTGAATATGTATTGAGAAAAATAATTTTCACTCATTGACTTTTGATTACAAAGGGTTACAGCAGTTTGTATTTCACTTTTGAATTTTCTGAAACTGAACTAAGTGAATAGACCTGTGGCATTTATGCTGTTGACATTAAGTGTACACCTTGATCAGAGGCAGGTACCCCTAGTTACTAGGCATAAACTATACGACCTATTTCAGATCAAGACCTACAAGGAATAGTCTTCACTTTTGACATTAAGGGTATACCTTGATCAGAGGCCAGTACCCTCAGTTACTTAGTGAGGAATCCCCCTATAGATTTGACCCTATGAACAGAGATATTCTGAAGCACCTCATGACATGTGAGATCTCCTGCTTCTTTGGAGGAGTTCACAGTTTCTCAGTACAATCAGCCATTGCTCTGTCACTATGTTCAGCTCTTTTACATTTATGATCTTATTTACTGCTGCCCTTATTTCTTTTAGAGTGATTGTTTAAAAAAACATTACATACTCTTATTCACCTGTTCTAGACATTTCCAGTTCAACACATTTAGGCATTACAAAAAACTTTTTCTATTTTAGCCATGAGACAAAGATTAAGAGCTATAAAAGTTTTCTTTTATCTCAAATTCTGAAGTGCAGACACTTAACTCTCCAATTTATAAAGGTTAAACCTTTAGTTCTTTTCAATTTGTAAGAGTGATTCTTATAAAAGAACAATTGAAATAATCACAGCTCAATGTACTAAACCAGAAACAGAACTGTTGTTCAGTGAAGGTTAGGGAAATGATAGCAATAGGCATTGAGTTCCAGGAGCATTTGATGTCAAAGGATATGAAAGAACTAAATGGGGACAGTGAGAAGTAGCAAGGATTCAATGAATTGACCAGAAAAATTCTCAGCTCCCCCTGACATCATGATGCAAGGATGATGCTATGCAATACACTGTTCTACATGCAGACTATGCACCAAGGATACATGAGGCAAGTATGCAATCAATTCAGGTTTATGCATCCAAGTCATGAACATTTTTATCCTTTTTCAGATTTTTCAAAATATGATGCAATGCACTGTTCTACATGAAGACTGGACCCATGGTACTTGGCGGAGAGCCTGGTCTCAAAGACCATCTCACACATGGTAGGAATCTCCGGGCAGATTTTCTTGCCTTTTAGTAACTTACCATTTGATATACCAGGGTTAACAAGGACAATGCAACATAAAGCAGTCCTACATGCATTGAACAGCATCAATGACAGTCATGCAAATGATGTATGCAGACATAAGACACATGCATTGACTGTGTACACTAAGTGAATCATTCACAATCAGCAAGTTATGCATTTAACAACAAGCATGCAATGCATTAACACAAAACACATGCATTGACACAAAGTCTATATAGTGCATCAACTGAATACACTAAAGAAGCATTCAAATTCAGTTCAACATATAGCAAGATAAGAGCATCAGATATATGCAGAGTAAAACTCAGTAGCTGAGTCTGGAATGCAGACTGATCAGCTAGACATGAAGAGATCATCAAAATTCAGACAAGCAGATCAACATGAAGTTCACATTTTTTCATGCTCACAAATTCAGATAATGAATTTAAAGCAAAGTTCAGAACTAACCTGAAATGTAGAATCCTGGGATTTTCTGTTGAGTGCCTTGGATCATTAACCCCTTTATTCATCAGCTTCCAAGGCACACCTGCAGCATGTCAATCAATTTGATACTGCAGAGACCCAAGCAGTCTTGGGTCCTGCACTACCCCTATCAGGTGTTCTAAACCGTTTCTTAGCAACATGGTCATCAAATTTCATCAGAAAACAATTGTCCATAGAGTGACCAAGTTTACCATAATATCTACATGAAACAGCAGATTTTCTGGTCCTATGATGCATATCAACAGCAGCATGAGACCTATGATAATGAGCATGAATTGTTCTGTTGTTTACATGAACATTTTGTTTCTTGTTCTTCTTTATCCAGCATTCAGCAGATTTGTGACCTGATTTACCACAATTAAAACATGAGAAGTTCACAGGTCGTTTTGCAGAGAATTTAAAAGCTTTGTTATTAACATGATTTACTTGGGCATGCCAACAGTCCTTGACTGTATGGCCATGCCTCCCACATTCAAAACATACAGAATTCTTTTCTTTGAAAACATATTTATTTCTACCAAGCACATTTCTGTTTGCAGGGAATTTTGCAATTTCAGAATTAAATTTCTTTTCCTGAACGTTGCCTTCGAGTGACCAACATTGAACATCAACATGTCCCATTTTTTCACAATTATAACAATGAATTTTCCTTCTTTGAAAAACATGATTTTTAGCAGGAATTTTCTGTGCAGTAGTAGCAGCTAGGTCATCTAATTCAAACAGCTTACACTCATACATCATATGACCTATCTTATTGCAATAAAAACACTGCATATTCTTTTTCTTTTTAAACTGAATTTTATGAGAAGATTTTTCACAGCAATTTTCCTTTTTCTTTTGTTTAGCCCTGTGCTTATTGTTCTGAGATTTCTTAGATGAAATACATTTTGAAGTACTAGCACAGTCTGAACTTTTCACAAATGTAAGTTGTTCATTTCCTTTAGCAAATTTTGATAAGGAGGTTTTTAGATCTTCAATTTCAGAATTCAAATTAGCAATATTAGCTTCAAAACCTGCAATCTCAGTTTCACAGGAAATAACTTGTTGATGTAAAGCATCATTTAGACTTTTGAGAGTGTTGATTTCCTGTTTCAATCTTTGTTCAGATTCAGTTTTCTTTTCTTGCAATGATTCATTTTCAGATTTCAAATTATTCATTTCTTTTCTTAAATTTTTATTTTCAGATCTTAATTTCTTGGACACTTTAAACATATTTTCATACATCATTATCAATTCATCAAAAGAAACTCCTTCTGATCCGGAGCTTACCTGAGATGAGGTTTCCTCATCATCACTTCCCCGGTTGGCCATTAAGCATATTGACTTTCCTCCTTCTTTATCACTATCTTCGGTGTTTCCTTTGAGTTTTGAGAATTCTGGACAGTCAGTCTTCGTGTGGCCAGCCTTCCTGCATTTGTAGCAGACATTAACGTCAATATTCTTGGCAGGATTAGAATTATACCTTGTTTGCTTTCTTCCTTCACCAAGCTTTCCTTCTCTTTTTCTCAGGAATTTCCTGAAATCACTGATCACCATTGCAATGTGGTCTCCATCAATTTCAGACCGCGAGAGGCTACTTTTCTCGCTTAATGATCCACTGTGGCTGGATCTGTTTGCTTTGATGGAGCTATCCTTCAGCACGATTGGTTCCATTGCAAACAATCTGAAAGCACAGAAAAACTGGAGGACCTAGACCAAATGAGCAAGGCAAGGCACTAAGTCGGAGAAACAAAATAACTAACACAAAAAGCACACTATGAAATGCACCAAACAGAAATGCGCTAAACTAGATGATCAAAGTAAATCGGTAAGATAGTGAAACAAATCAACGAGCAGAAGAAGCCCACTCTGATGTGCACCAAAACTAGCAGGATCCTCTGCAGATTGTTAGATCTAATAGATCAGAGACCCGCTCTGATACCAAGTGTTGGGTTCGATGCTATGTATTCAGAGGGGGGGTGAATGAATATAGCCCTTAAAAAACCTTCACCCAAATAGAATTTCGCTCACTTAAAAATTGGAATGCTAACAAGACAAAATAGAAAAATCATCTACTGAACCTATAAGCAGACAGTTGAGCGCCCCTATGCATTCATCTAGCGGAAGCACAAATAGAACAAAACAAACCACAATGCAAGAGGGTTTTTAGGTGGTTCGGTCCAGTAGACCTACATCCACCCCACACTCAACCCGAGTGTGGCTTACTGCTGACTCACAGCTTGAACCGCTGGGCCTCACAGCTTGCCTACAATCCGCTGAGCAACACAGCTTGCTGTCCAGTGGAATCCACCACTACAAACCGCTGGGGATTACAGCTTACCCGTCCAGAGGCAGCACCTCTGCAAACCGCTGGGCAATACAGCTTGGCCGTCCAGTGGAATCCTCCACTGCAAACGCTGAGCCTCACAGCTTGCTCCGCTGACAAACAGCTTGAAGAAATGTATAAAGGAAAATAAAAGATAGAGCAAGACAGCAACGGAAAGCTGAAACAATGAAGCACAAATATAGCTCTCGAATGGAGCAGATCTGGCTTGGATTTGATCCAAAAGCCAGACAACCTCAACCTCTCTATCTTTCTCAACTCGAGCTCTCCTTCTCTTTCTCTTCTCTTCTCTCTTCTTTCTTCTTCTGCTCTCTTCTTTCTTCTTCTGCTCTCTTTACTCTTCTTCTGCTCTCTTCTTTCTTCTTCTGCTCTCTTCTTTCTTCTTCTGCTCTCTTTACTCTTCTTCTGCTCTCTTCTTTCTTCTTCTGCTCTTCTGCTGGATCGAAGTCTCTGCACTTCTGCTTTTTCTTTCTCCACTTCGATCACTGTTCATCTGAAGACGAAGACTCATATATATAGCAGCAGCAGCAGCAGCTCGTGTGCTCTCAACATGTCCCACCCAAAAACCTTGGACCACGTGTCAGTCTCTCAGCCAGCTTCAGCACACGTGCCACGATCCTGTCTGCCCATCCAGCCTCGGATCACGTGCCCTTCATTAGCCTCCACGAGCAGAGCACCTGTTAGATAGAGTATCGGAATATCAGGTTAAGTGAAGAGCTCTGTATAGACTTGTAAAGACGATCATGATGTATAGACTTGTAATGTAAAATGCGTTCTCGCACGGGAGCATATGAAGTCTCAGGGGAGCATCTATGGCCTCTGAACAGCATCACCAGCGTCAGGGGAGCATGTGGAGCACATGCTATCTCTGGGAAGCAATCGCTGCTCCAGGGGAGCATCCTCAAAGTTAGGGAAGCATTAGCAGTCACTGGAGGGCATACTCGGTCCCAGGAGAGCATCCGGGGGGACAGGTGAGCATGCGCGTCTGATGTATAGACTCTACCAATGTATAGACTTGGTGGATAGTGATGCATAGCCAAATGGATGTACAGACTTCACTGTGAATGCATGAACAGTGAATGAGTGTATAGACATGAAATGAACGCTGCATGATCGAGCCTAACCAATGTATAGACATTACAATGCTCATCTACTGAATAGACTTCACAGTGCTCAATCAGACTTCACGATGCTCAATCACCCTTGAAGATGTGAGCGAGACAGTGTATGGACTTCAAAAGCTTGAAGGCCCAATGTACAGACTTTGAAGAGTCTGAACCAATGTATAGACTTCATGAAGACACTGTGAACTCGAGTGCAATGTATGGACTTCATGAGTGCATGCTACAGTGCCAATGTACAGACTTGAACGTCAAGTGAGACGATGAATGTATAGACTTCACCGATGCATATAGACGCTAAGTGAGACTGTGTGTGCACTGTAGCGGATGTATAGACTTTAAAGAAATGCATGCTACAGTGCAATGTCTAGACTTGCTATATGTATGAGACGCTGATGAAGACGGTGGACTGTATAGACTTTGTGAAGCACAGTCCATTGTACAGACTTTGCAAGCAGTCCGATGTACAGACTTCAAGAGACTCTAGACAACAGATGTTGTATAGACTTGCTAGTCTGAATGCTAATGTATGGACTTTGAAGTTCAGTTGGTGAGTGTACAGACTTCACCAATGAGACGCTCACTGAACAGACTTTACGAATGAACAATGCAAGAGACGGACGCTGTACACACTTTAAGTCCAATGTATAGACAATGCCTTAGACTCTAAATGAGATATTAAGGAGATTCATTGTATGGACTTTGAGAAATGCTTCAAGTGGATGGCTGTACAGACTTCATGAATAGCGATGCATGAACAGGCCAGTGTGCAGACTTCATGAATGTGCAAACTTGTCAACGAAATGCACAATGTATAGACTATGCACATGCATGAAGAGTGTATAGACTAATGAAATGCTTTACCCTGCAGTGTATAGACTTGCTAGTCATCAAACTACATGCAGATAGAAAAGCAACGCACATAGTAGAAATCAAGCACTATATTAGTCATGTATATGCATTCTCCACAAAACAAGTTATGTTGCTATCATCAAAACACAATCTCATAAAGCACTCACTGTGTTGCAATCATCAAAACAAAGCAACATTGCTATCATCAAATCAACATAGCACATGCTTGTGCCTAAGGGGCACAACATGCTGGGCACTACAGCTTAGCCGACCAGAGGAACTCCTCTGCAACCCGCTGCCTCATAGCTTGAAACCGCTGACTAACAGCTTGACCGAACAAGAGTTTTCAAAGAAAAATAACAAAGACTGAAAACAAACAAGAACACAATCGAATGGAAGAAAACCAAGACGACTGTAGCTCAAAGTTGAGCAATATCAGCTCTGGTAACTGGACCAAGAGACTGATTCACAAGCTCTCATATAACTCTCTCTCAACTCATCTCTTCTCACTTTCTTCTTCTCTCCTTTTCTTCTTCTCTGCTTTTCTTCCTCTCACAGTGGATCTCGGTGGCTGCTGCTTCAGACTGGATGTGTAGACTTCGCCAACTTCGATCAGTCTTCTTCTGTGGAAGAAGGCTCATATATATAGCAACAGCAGCAGCAGCAATGACCTCCACATTTCCCGCCCAATCGACTCTGTCACGTGTCAGCATCTCAGCTCCTTGGATCACGTGCCAGACACCTGCCAGACAAATGAGGAGTGCAGTCGATTAACAAAATCAACTAATAACAGTGTATAGACTTTATAACTCATACTGTAAAATGCAGTGTATAGACATGAAATGAACGCTGCATGATCGAGCCTAACCAATGTATAGACATTACAATGCTCATCCACTGAATAGACTTCACAGTGCTCAATCAGACTTCACGATGCTCAATCAGACTTCACGATGCTCAATCACCCCTGAAGATGTGAGCGAGACAGTGTATGGACTTCAAAAGCTTGAAGGCCCAATGTACAGACTTTGAAGAGTCTGAACCAATGTACAGACTTGTAATGCTTGAGGACCGATGTATAGACTTAGGAGCATATGAAGTTTCAGGGGAGCATCTATGGCCTCTGGACAGCATCACCAGTGTCAGGGGAGCATGTGGAGCACATGCTGTCTCTGGGGAGCAATCGCTGCTCCAGGGGAGCATCCTCAAAGTTAGGAAAGCATTAGCAGTCACTGGAGGGCAAACTCGATCCCAGGAGAGCATCCGGGGGGACAGGCGAGCATGCACGTCTGATGTACAGACTCTACCAATGTATAGACTTGGTGGATAGTGATGCATAGCCAAATGGATGTACAGACTTCACTATGAATGCATGAACAGTGAATGAGTGTATAGACTTGATCAAGAGAGACGCTAGCCAATTGGAGCATTAACAGTCACTGGAGAGCATACTCGATCCCAGGAGAGCATCTGGAGGGACAGGCGAGCATGCGCGTCTGATGTACAGACTTGTGAAAGACTTGAATGCACGACCAATGTACAGACTTTGAGAACGATGTACATACTTGGGCAAACACAGTCTGTATAGACTTTACCAGTGTGCAGACTTTGAAGAGTAACAGCGATGTACAGACTTGGCCAAACAGTCCAATGTATGGACTTGAGGCATGGAGGCCAATGTACAGACTTTACCTCGTGCAAGCTACAGTGAATAAATGTATAGACTTCACCGATGCATATAGACGCTAAGTGAGACTGTGTGTGCACTGTAGCGGATGTATAGACTTTAAAGAAATGCATGCTACAATGCAATGTCTAGACTTGCTATATGCATGAGACGCTGATGAAGACGCTCAATGTACAAACTTTGCCTTAGACTTTAAATGAGATGGACAGTGTGTAGACTATGCAATGCACTGTGGATGTATGGACTTTGCAATCGACAGGCAATGTACACACTTGCTAGAATGCTGCAATAGACACGGATAGTGTACAGACTTACGTTGCTGGAGCAATGTATATACTTTGAGACTTTGAGTGCGTGTTCAGTGTGAAAACAAGATAAAATGCATATAACACAAGACAATCTGATAAAAGTAATTTCATCAAAACATAAACAGTGTTGCCAATCAATCAAAACAATGTGTTGCCATATGAAGTAAGGTTGCATGTCAACACCATCAACACAGAGGAGTCACAACATGATATACCTTAGTGTAAGCTTACCTTTAACACCAAATCTCCTAATTCCTCGGCCTGGAGAAATTTTTAGGAATACATGATCTCCAACTTAAAATTCAAGATCTCTACTTCAGGTATCGGCATAAGCCTTTTTTCTAGATTGAGCTACTTGAAGTCTTTCTCTAATCAGTTGGATCTTCTTAAAAGTTTCTCTAACCATGTCTGGGCCTAGTAGTTGTTTTTTGCCAACTTCATTCCAGCACAAAGTGATCGGCAACTCCTTCCGTATAAAGCTTCAAAAGGTGCCCTCTGTATACATGCCAGATAGCTGTTGTTGTATGCAAACTCAACCAAAGGTAAGTGATCATGCCAGCTTCCACCAAAATCAATGATGCAAGCTCTTAGCATATCTTCCACTACCTGATTTGTTCTCTCGGTCTGACCATCCGTCTGAGAATGAAAGGCTGTACTAAAGTTGAGTCTTGTCCTCAACGAATGTTGTAGACCCTTCCAAAAATGAGAAGTAAATCGAGGGTCTCGGTCAGACACGATTGAAACAGGAACTCCATGAAGTCTGACTACCTCCTTGATGTATAGTGCAGTAAGAACGTCAATTGACCATCAGCTCTTGATTGGCAAGAAATGAGCCGACTTGGTCAATCGATCTATGATGACCCAAATTCCATCATGTCCTCCTTTAGATTTAGACATTCCCATTATAAATTCCATACCGATATCTTCCCACTTCCACTTGGGAATATCAAGAGGATGAAGCTTACCGACATATTTTTGGTGTTCCGCCTTAACTTTCTGACAAGTGAGACAACGAGACACAAAATCTACTATCTCTTTTCATGTTAGGCCACCAAAATGTCCACTTTAAGTCTTGGTACATCTTAGTAGATCCAAGATGAATCGTGTACCTTGATCTGTGTGCTTCTTCTAATATCTTCTTCTTCAGTTCTACACAATCTGGCACACAAGTTCTCCTTCTAAATAATAGCCTTCCATCTGTTGCTAGTTTGAAATCAGACCGCTCTTCTATCTTGTCCTTGATTTCCACTAATACTGGGTCGTTGTCTTGAAGACCTTGTATTTCAGAGAGTAGATCGGGTTGTATCCTCATATGTGATAGAGTAATACACCCATTTGCTTCGTCCATACTTATGCTAAGTCTAGAGAATTGTTCTAGCAATTTCCACTCCTGAATCATACAATTGGCTAATAACGCTCTTGGCTTTTGACTAAGGGCATCGGCTATAGGATTACCCTTTCCAGGATGATATAGGATTGTGAAGTCAAAGTCCTTGAGATATTCCAGCCAACGTCTCTATCTCATATTCAATTCCTTTTGAGAGAAGAGATACTTGAGACTCTTATGATCGGAGTATACAATGAATTGCATTCCATATAGGTAGTGTCTCTAGATCTTTATTGTAAACACTACCGCAGCCAATTCTAGGTCGTGGACCGGGTAGTTCTCTTCGTGCTTCTTCAGTTATCGGGAAGAGTAAGCTATGACTCTTCCTTGTTGCATTAATACACATCCGAGGCCAATGCCAGATGCATCGGTGTATACCTCGAACTGTTCTCCTTCAATTGGTAAGGCCAAGATCGGGGTAGAAGTCAAGTGATCCTTTAGAGCTTGAAAGCTTCTTTCACAATCTTTGCTCCATTCATAACAGATCTCCTTGCGGGTTAGCCTAGTAAGCGGCACGGCAATCTTGGAGAAGTCCTTAATGAATCGCCTGTAATAGCCTGTAAGACCCAAGAAACTTCGGATCTCGCTAGCATTGGTTGGTCTTTCTCAGTTCTTCACAGCTTCAACCTTTGATGGATCTACTAATAACCCATCCTTGGAGATTACATGTCCTAGGAAGGATACTTCTTGTAGCCAGAATTCACATTTGCTAAGCTTTGCATATAGTTGATTCGTCCTTAATATCTGTAACGCAATCCTTAAGTGCTCTTCATGCTCTTCTTTGGTCTTCGAATAGATTAATATGCCATTAATGTAGCAACCCTGACAAATGAATATTTGAAATGAATTAAAACATATATATTACAGAAGTAATATAGATAATAAGAATAGGGTTAATTAGATGAAATAAAACATATTACAAATAACGCCTCTTAGTAAGGCGTTAATTTAAAAAGAAACGCCTCTATATACGGCGTAACTAAAGAAAGGACGCCCTCACTTGACGGCGTCAAATTCCAACGCCAAAGACGGTAAGCCAATAAACACCCCAATCTTGGGCGTGTTTTAGAAACATGAAATGCCCTTCCTCAAGGTGCTTCTTAAGACACGACCTGCACAAGGTCGTCAATTAAAGAATCGACGACCTGACCAAAGGCGTTAATTCCATTCGGGAACCGTTCGACCCAGAGCTTATCCAGGGAAAGATTAACCTAATCTAGTAAGTGTCTATTAGAGTAAGGACTCTATTAGGGATATGTTACCCTCAATCAAACACTACTTTTGTTAGTACTCCAAAATCCTATAAATAGTCTTGATCGAACAAACCCTAAACCTATTTGACCAGTCGCCTGCTACGGTAAGTTGAAGAACATTGAGTTTTTCTGATAGTTCTCTTCCACGATGAATGAAGAATATTGATTATTCTTCTCCTCCTATTAACAGGTTAAGAGGCTCTACGTTTTGAGGAACAAGAGTTCTTCATCCGTGTGTAAGTAACCCCTTCCTCTACCTACAGTCCAGGGATTTCAAGAAAACTAATATCTTCAACCTATCCTCTGTAGGGTTCATCCACCTTGCTGCTGTTACGATTATTTAGTTTGAAGTTGAGGCTTTGGAGGCTAGGCTTCTCAAGTTCTTCACGTTCCATCTTGTTCTTCTCATCAAAGCCCTTCACCGGTCATATCCAAATCAACCATTAAAGGTAGGTTTTCTCAAGTTATTGTAGCCCAAATGAAAATAACGCAAGATATATGTATAAGCATGGCATGCATACAGTTTTATTTTCGTTTCTGGAATATTATTGAAAGAAACGCCCCTGTCAAGGGCGCTAATTTACAAGAAACGACCCTGTCCAGGTCGTCAATTTCATATTTGACGCCCTGCACGCAGGCGTTACTTTCATGAAAATCGCATGTAATTAATAATTGATCCCGTTTAAAAATTCATTAAATATGAGATATCGATTCTAATATCTTGCATGACTCTACCTATGAAATTCTGCTAATTTTCCTATCATGACCATGTATCATGTCTCTTGAAATTTTATTCCTGAATTCCTTGAATTCACGACCTAGACTAGGTCATTTTCCATATGTTAACGCCCCCGATCAGGGCGTGAATCTGAAAGGTAACGCCCCTTCCTAGGGCGTTTATCAGTTAAAATCCTGAAATTTATCTATTCTGAAAAATAGAATTAAATAGTAACGCCCCTGCCCAGGGCGCGTTTTTGATAATTCCTGAAATTTATTTTATCTTGTCCAAAATTATAAATAGTAAGACGCCTTCTGGTATAGTCGTCAAATCATGAAGAAACGCCCCTTCCCAGGGCGCTTTTTTAGATAAATTACTGAATTATTGAAAATTCTGCAAAATGGAAACATATGTAAACGCCCTTCTGTTAGGCGTTATTTACTTGAGAAACGACTTGGCATAAGTCGTTATTTTACTGTAAAAAAATGATTTTTATCCTGATTCTGTTAACCGATAGTTTCATATTATATAATATATATATCGGCACTATTCTCCACTCCGTGAGTATAGTCCCACTTTTCACGTTGTTTCATCGATCACACTCAACTCTCATTGACATACAAGCTCTCCATTAGACATTCCGTTCCTTTGGACTAGCGAGTTAGTCATAGAGACCTCCGTAAGACTCCTCGTAGCCTTGGATTCCCTCAAGGCCGACTGAGCTGGTTGTACCCTAAAAACCTATTACACAATTAATGCCATGTCAATCTAAAGGAACATGGTATACCAGCCCTTATGATTATACAAAGAGTATATCATAAGAAATTCCTTAATGGGATGATGATATCATGCCATATCATGCCATTCTTGTGAACCTCAATTCTATGATAAGAAAGAGGGTATCTTACCTTTGATATACTGTTCTTGTGGACCTCAATTCTATATAAAGAATGTCCATATTGATTTGTCATGGTACCCAAGTTAAAGGAACCATATTCTACCTAGTTTTATCGATATCGTGATTATACCGTTATTATCGCCATTCTATGTCCTTTGTCATATTTTGGACTCTATTCTATCAAAGTTGTCATACGTGTCTACCAGCTTGACTATTGAAATTCTATGTTGGCTATAAACAAGAGTGGATGTCAAAACACATGATAAATGCCTGCGCATATAGGGCCCGATCTGGTCCTGGGAGGAGCACCCGAAAGTACTTGTGCCCATGGGAGTTAAAGTGATAAGGTATCTGGCATTATACCGAGTACTTGACTTGCTTGATTGGACATTCCACACACATCTTGTACTTGAATCGTACTTGGCTTGACATGAAATGCGTGGCCCGAAAAAGGGTAACTTACTTGCTTGATACATGATAGCCAAAGTTCTTGACATGGCTTGTTAAACGTACTTGCTTGAATATCTTGAATAACTTGTTATCTTGTTGAAAGTTCATGATTAAGTTCATCTTATTTCCTTGATATTACATTCTCTCTATCTTGTCGTTTCATGCGAGCATGTATAGCTGTAATGCATTCATGAAAGATGTAATTACTTAAACCCCTTGCTAGTACTTGAGATATAATTTCCTACTGAGCGTTAGCTCATTCCGTTTGTCCCTTTGTACTTTTCAGGTAAATCCGACGACGACGGAAGTCAATCGGATGGGAATATTCAAGAGTGAAAGTGATAGAGCTGCTCAAGTGTCGTCTAGTTGTTTCTATAGTTTTCTTGAGTCAACTATGTACTTTTCTTTTTATTAAACAGAGTATTGGATTTGTAATAGTCTATTATAAAGGAATAAAGGATTGGGTTATCTTGCTATTTTGCGCATCTCTGTCTTTGTGTCGAATACACGACCACTTTGATTGACATGATTGATATAGACACGTCGCGCACCTCCGGGTATCTTCCGCGCTCGGGGCGTGACAATTAATAAAGACTACCACGAACTGATCTAGATGAGGCCTGAATATGCTATTCATCAACTACTTAAAGGCTGCAGGGGCGTTTGTTAGTCCAAAAGGCATAACTATAAATTCATAGTGCCCATACCTGCTCTTGAACGTGATCTTATGAATGTCTTCATCTTTGATTCTCAGTTGGTGATATCCTGACCTGAGATCAATCTTCGAGAAATACTTAGATCCAGATATCTGATCAAACAATTCATCGATTCTCGATAGTGGATACTTGTTCTTGATAGTGAGATGATTCAACTGTCGATAGTCGATGCATAGCCTCATGGATCCATCCTTCTTCTTTACAAATAATACAGGCGCTCCCCACGGGGAAGTGCTTGGTCTGATAAATCCCTTCTTTAGAAGCTCCATCAATTGTTCCTTTAACTCATTGAGCTCGGCAGGGGACATCCTATAAGGTGCCTTAGAAACTGGACCAGCACTAGGGACCAGGTCGATGGTGAAGGCCACTTCTCTTTGTGGGGGTAATCCAGGAAAATCATCTGGAAATACATCCGGAAACTCCCAAACTATCGGGATGTCTTCTATCATGTTCTCCTTAGTCTCCTTTATGGTGACAAAAGTAAGGAAGGAAACACATCCTTTCATTATAAGCTTGCTAGCTCGGAGAGCCGAAATAAGAGGTGACTTGTTCCGACTCTTAGGGCTAGTGTAGACAAGTTCTGAAAACTCCTTAAAAGTTACTTTGCCTTCATGGCAATCGACATCGGCCTTATGTGTAGATAGCCAATCGGCTCCTAAGATAACATCGTATCCCTTTAAGTCTATACATATTAAGTCTACTGGCAGATTTTTCCCTTTTACCATAACTGTACAATTGGAGTAGTGGTGTGAGATCTCGGATTCATTTCCGAGGGGTGTTGCAATTACTAGATCTATCCACTCTGGTTCCATAGGTAATGGATCAGCGAACTTCTTTGAAACAAAGGAGTGTGATGCACCGGTATCAAACAAGACATGAGCATACTTGGAACAAATCTTGAGTGTACCTTCTGTTGAAATTAGATGGAAGGCTCTTTCACCACAGAATGTGGATCTAGAGGGGGGGTGAATAGATCAGCTGGACAATAAAAAATTATGCCTAGATTCAGATGCGGAATTAAAAGAACACTGATCAAACACAGTCAATGCACCGGATAATAGAGATAAGATCTGCTAGACAGACAAGCAACCACACGAGGGGCACAAAGAATTTTAGGTGGTTCAGTCAATCCGACCTACGTCCACCCCACATTCAACTCGAATGTGCATTACTGCTGATACACAGCTTCAATCTGCTGGGCACTACAGCTTGCCAACAACGGCTGGGGCTTACAGCTTATCCCGACCAGAGGAACCTCCTCTGCAACAGCTGAGCTTCACAGCTTGCTCTGCTGGGCTCTACAGCTTAGCCGACCAGAGGTAACACCTCTGCACACCGCTATCTCACAGCTTGATCGAACAAGAGTTTTCAAAAGAAAAAATAACAAAGACTGAAAAGAAAGAAACTCAGAATCGAATGGAATGAAAACAAAAACGACTGTAGCTCAAATTGAGCAATATCAGCTCTGGTATCTGAACCAAGAGACTGATTCACAAGCTCTCATATAACTCTCTCAACTCATCTCTCTCACTTTCTTCTTCTCTCCTTTTCTTCTTCTCTACTTTTCTTCTCTTTGGATCTCGGTGGCTCTCTGTTGCCTCAGGTTTGTCTCACTGTATAGACTTGCCACTGGTCGATCTCCCTTCAGCAGAAGATGAAGACTTCTATATATATTAGCAGTAGATTGGATAAGGGCGCGTGGCTTCCACATTTTCCCGCCCAAGGAATTCGCCAGATCCGATGTGCTTTCATCCACGTGGCAGCATCTGGTCACCTCGTCCTTCTAGGATTATGAGCCATGTCAGCAATCTCAGTAACAAATCCCTGTCAGACAGAGTATCGGATTATCAGGTTAAGTGAAGACCTTTGTACAGACTTTGTAAGATGAAATGCCTTGTGTAGACTTCATGATGTATAGACTTTGTGAAACGTGAATGCAATGTACAGACTTCAGTGTATAGACTTTGTGAAATGTGAATGCAATGTACAGACTTCGTGAATGGAAATGCAATGTATAGACTTCAGTGTATAGACTTTGTGAAGGCGAGTGCAATGTACAGACTCCATGAGACTCTAATGAAGACAGACGATGTATAGACTTCAGGACTGATGCACGATGTACAGACTTCATGAGACTCTAATGAAGGCAGACGATGTATAGACTTCAGGACTGATGCACGATGCAGACTCGTCCAATGTATACACTTGCTCGTTGTTCAGTCTTCACGAATAATGTACAGACTTCCAATGTGAAGACTTTGGCAAGGCAACGTCGGTAAAGCAACCAATGTACTGACTTACTGAACTGAGCGTAGTTAAAAGATATGAGGACTGTATAGACTTACTCAGTTCAGTTCAGAACGTAGGTAATGATCAATGTATAGACTTAATAGTCGCCCTGGCTGTACAGACTTGGTCACAAGCTGAACAGTCGGTTGTATATACTTCGCCCCAATGCATAAGATGCTAACTAAGATGGACAATGTACAGACTTGCTGTAATAGTCCGATGTATAGACTTTGCTCGAATGCAAGACGCTAACTAAGACGATGGAGTCTGTACAGACTTGAGCGATGTATGGACTTAGCTTCGTGCAAGCTACAGTCCAATGTATGGACTTTAAAGTTCAACTAGTGAGTGTACAGACTTCACCAATGAGACCCTCACTGTACAGACTTGGCACCGACCAATGTATAGACTTGACAATGCTGAATGAACGAATGAGCAATGTATAGACATTGGGTGCCACAATGTGCAGACTTCACGATGTATGGACTTGAGTGTTCGTGTGAGCTGCACTGTATTGACTTTAACAAAATGCCTAAGACGCTGCATGAGACACAAGACAGACAGACAGTGTATAGACTTGCACTCTGGGGGGGTCGACCCACCTGAGAAGGGGGTCGACCCACTACTGTCCAGACTACACAATGAAATGTATAGGCTGTATGTTCATGCTGCAATGCACTGTGTAGACCTGTGAGTGTGTGCATAACACTATATAGACTCTAACTGCATTAGATACACGGACAACCTGATAAAAATAATTTCATGAAAATAAGAACAGTTGCCAATCAATCAAAACAAGCTGTTGCCAGTGAAGTAAAACTTATTGTCAACATCATCAACACAGAGGGGTCACAACAATCTTCCCCTTTTTGATGATGGCAACACCCTATTATATAGAATAGCAACATCCTGTTATGCAGATGCATTTTTGATGAAGGACATGATTTGTTATTCAGATTTGTCATGCAGATGCTATGAATGACATGCTGAGACATGAACACAACTCTCTGCTCACAAGATCTCCCCCTTTGCCATAGACATGATGCATACACTTCCCTGGAATAAATTCATCAAATAGACAATATATTCTCCCCCTTTGCCATCAACAAAGAGGAGGTAAAGGAGATGCAAGGGAAGGAATAAGAAGAATCAGCTGACTGGCATTCTTAGCAAGTAGTTCAGAAATTAAGCAGCTAAAGCACAGAATCTGCAGTCATATGAATTTAGAAACTGCTTAGAAAGTGAAGTTCTGGTTTAAAGGTTATAAAAATGAGAGTTCATGCACTACATTCATTGGATAAGGTAGCTGTGCATGATAAAACAGTAAACTAGAATCATATTTACATGAGAGATTCAGTTTCAGAATATCTTACTTTCATAGACTCAGTAGAATGTGCTAAGAGATACTAGGTCATGTATTGAAATTAAAAAAATTGACATCCATGAAAATTCTTTTGAAGGAACAGCATTTTCAATATTATTTCATTTAGGGCATTCAGGTACCATAAGTCTTTTTACGTAAGGGTATACATTTATCAGATGCCAATACCCCTAGATACTCAACATGATGGACCATTTTGCCTATGATCAAACTCAATAGAAATGATTTACACCTTTTTGTGTGAGGGTACACGTTTATCAGACGCTAGTTACCCTTAGGTACTTAATGAAACCAACCTACTGTTTTGATCATTTTATACAGAGATAGCTGATACACCTCATGACATGAGTGTTCTCCACTTCTTTGATGGATCACTCAATTTCTCAGTGATTTACCAGTCATTGCTCTGCCAATGCTATTTTTCAATTAATTTTCAATATTTTTCAATATCTTTCTTAGCTGTCCTTTATTTGTTTCAGAGTGACTTGTTTAAGGACAATACACATACTTAGTTTCTCTAACATGATTTCAGATGAGTTTTCAGATTTTAGATATAATTAGCTTTGTCTGACATGAAATAAGATGAGGGTTGAGTGCTTTATCAATTTTCAGCATCCTTATTTACTGATTGTAGTCTTTCAACTCTAAAGATTATAAAATTTAAACCATTAAGTCAGTCTTTAAGCAATTAAAGTTCTTATGAGGGAAGAAGTCTGTTTTCTATTGCTTAATATTAGAGCTGACTAAAAGATTGCCATACTGTCAGACTCAATCATTCAGAGTCAAAGGATGAATGAACAGAGTCGACGCTGGGAGTTCAAGGCATCCACGCTATTACAGCGTCAACTCATCATAATAAGAAGCATAGGCATTCACAGATCTAGTTCACTGCGTCAACGCCACAGTAGAGCAGCGTCGACGCAGCAGTTCACCCTGAATTTTTGACAAGACTCCCCCTGTCTATATGCATGCAGTTTTGCAAATGAATGACAAGAATTAAATGAGAGAAAGCTTCGACATAGGTATAATATGCAATGAAAATTATGTCAAAAAAAAATTATGAATGATATGTATGTGGTTTTAGACACATTCATGACTTAATGTTATGCAGTGATGATCATGAGTGTAAAAGAAATGTGAGTGACATGCATGATCATGAGTCTGTTGCTACATTCAACATTCACATATTTTATTCAAGCCATCAGAGAATTTATTCATTATGCTGAAATTTACACAAACCAAGTTCTCTTCTAAGAAATTTAAACCTTTCATTCCCAAGAGGCTTAGTAAAGATATCAGCAATTTGTTTTTCAGTTTCAATGAAATTCAGTTCGATTTCCTTTTTATTCACAGCATCTCTAAAAAAATGGTGTTTTATCTCTATGTGTTTAGTCCTAGAATGATGAACATGATTTTTAGCAAGGCATATAGCACTAGTATTATCACACAAGATTGGAATACATTCCAATTTTATCTGATAATCATCTAGTTGGTGCTTGATCCAAAGTACTTGGGCAGCACAATTACTTGCTGCAACATATTCAGCCTCAGCTGTAGACAAGGCTACAGTGTGTTGCTTCTTAGATGCCCAAGATACTAGACAGCCACCAAAGAATTGGCAATAGTCACTAGTGCTTTTTCTATCTACTCGACACCCAGCATAGTCTGCATCAGTGTAGGCTATAAGCTCTAACTCACACCTAGCAGGATACCATAATCCTAGCTCTTGGGTGCCTAGCAGATATCTAAAAATCCTTTTTACTGCTTTAAGATGAGTTTCTTTAGGACTGGCCTGAAACCTAGCACATAATCCTACAGCAAATTGAATATCAGGCCTAGATGCTGTTAAGTAGAGAAGGGATCCGATCATACCTCTGTATAGCTTTTGATCAACAGGTTTACCTTTAGTGTCTTCATCCAGGCTTGTAGAGGTACCCATTGGAGCAGCTATCTCATTGAGGTTGTCCATCTTGTATTTCCTGAATAGATCCCTTGTGTACTTGGACTGAGTGATAAACATTTCATCCTTTGTTTGTGTAACCTGCAGTCCAAGAAACAATTTGAGCTCACCCATTGAGCTCATTTCAAACTCATTAGTCATTGTTTTAGAAAATTCCTCACACAATTTGGGGTTAGTTGACCCAAAAATAATGTCATCCACATAAATTTGTACAATAAGAATGTCAGAATGACTCACCTTTGTAAACAAGGTCTGATCAACTACTCCTCTAGTGAAATTTTGATCAGTAAGGAACTTGCTCAACCTGCCATACCAAGCTCTGAGAGCTTGCTTAAGACCATACAGAGCTTTATTTAATTTGTAAACATGATTAGGGAAATCTAGACATTCAAACCCAGGTGGCTGTCTTACTTAGACATCCTCACTAATTTCCCCATTCAAGAAAGCAGATTTTACATCCATCTACTGGAGGATTATTCCTAGGGAGCATGCATAAGCCAATAAAATCCTAACAACTTCTAATCTGGCTACAGGGGCAAATGACTCTTCAAAGTCAATACCAAACTCCTGGTTATACCCCTGAGCCACAAGTCTGGCTTTATTTTTAACAATATTCCCTAATTCATCAGATTTATTCCTCAATACCCACTTAGTCCCTATGACTGTTCCATTATTAGGAGGTGGATCCAAGTGCCACACCTTGTTCCTGTCGAACTGATTAAGCTCCTCATGCATGGCATTAATCCAATGCACATCCTTGAGGGCACAATCAACGGACTTGGGTTCAATTTGAGAGACAAGAGCATATGTATTTAATTCATCCTGAATTCTAAAGTGACCTCTAGTCCTAGGGGGATCATTCAGATTGCCAATGACATTATTCACAGGGTGATCTTTAAGATATCTGATATTAACAATCTGAGTTTCAGGAATTTCACTTACCTCCCCCTGAACTTCAGGTTCTTCTTCATTCTGCTCCTCTTTTTCTTCCTCACCATCAGACTGGTCTGCAGAGTTATCATCTTTTAAAATGTTCCCATCTTCATTCCTGCAATGACCATGGTTAGTTTCCATCAAGGATTCATCAAAGATAATGTGTGGAGATTCTTCAACAATTTTTATGTTTAAGTTGAACACTCTATAAGCTCGGGTGTTTTCAGAATAACCAAGAAAAATTCCTGGTTCACCTTTTGGCTCAAATTTATCAAGGTCCCTCTTATCATTTATATGTATAAAACATTTACAACCAAAGACCTTGAAATGGGCAATTGAAGGTTTCTTACCTTTCAAAATCTCATAGGGGGTTTTGTGGGTGGAAGGTCTTACCATTGCCCTGTTAATTACATAACAGGCTGTGTTGACTGCTTCAGCCCAGAATTTTCTTGGCAGTTCACCTTCAACTAGAAGTGTTCGGCCCATCTCCACTAGAGTTCTGTTCCTCCTCTCGACAACACCATTCTGCTCAGGTGTCCTAGGTGAGGAGAACTTATGATGAATCCCACTAGACCTGCAAAATTCTTCAAAGTGTGAGTTTTCAAACTCACCTACATGATCAGTCAAAATATTTTCAATTTTCTAATTTATTCTAATACGGAACTCCTGAAATTCTGAAAATGCATCATTCTTGTGTGACAGAAAATATACCCAAGTATACTTAGAAAAATCATCTACTAAGACAAACCCATACCTCTTCCCTGATAAACTGACAGACCTGGTTGGCCTAAATAGGTCCATGTGTATCAGTTCATAAGATTTAGTGGATAGGTTTTCTGTCCTAGATTTGAATGATTTTCTAGTCAACTTGGACTGAATGCATGCATTAAAAAATTTATTATCCTTTTTAAAAGAGACTTCAGGGAGTCCTCTAACCATGCTATGCTTGTTTAGTTTATGAAAAATAGTATAACTCGCATGGCCTAACCTACGATGCCATAAAAATGGTAAATCTTCTTTACTGACAGTAAGACATAGGTTAGAATGCTGAATATCATCTAAATCTATCATGTATGTGTTATTTATTCTTTTTCCATAAAATTTGACAATTTCAGAATCAGGTTCAAAAACCTTGCAGCATTGAGAATCAAATAAGACTTTATGTCATTTATCACACAACAGGCTGATACTGAGTAAATTATAAACTAACACTTCAACCAGCATAACATCATCAATGCAGCAGGTAGAACACTTACCTACCTTACCTGATCCAATGATCCTACCCTTTGTGTTGCTTCCAAAGGTGACAAGGCCTCCTAGCTTCTCAGTCAGCATGCAGAACTTGGCCTTATCTTCTGTCATATGCCTGGAGCAACAACTATCCAAGTACCACAAGTTGCTCTTGGCTGCCAGGCATACCTGCACACACAATTAGGGCAAAAAGTTTGGAACCCAAGTCTGTTTGGGCTCCAATGCAGATGAAGTGCAAGTAAAGGAAGAAAGCATGGCTTTGGGAATCCACATTTGTTTAAAAGAACTTTGTTCAGTAGATTTTACAGATTTCCTTCTATTATTCTTTCTCTTATTTTTGTTGTTTTTCTTTTTATTTGCACCAACAGAGTTATTCACAAAATTGTTGTTGTGCCAATGCTTCGACCAGGTTGCATTCATAAAGTTTTGGTCAAGGTGATATTTGGGCTGGCTGAAAGATTGGAAGTTTCTAGTTGTTCGACTACCATACCCATTACCCCAATTTCTGACATAGGGTCTGTAAAATTGTGTAGGTTGATGAACGTACCCTGTATGCATCCCTTGAGTTCTAGTCCACCCAAACCCATTAGGATAGATTGACTGTGTGGGGTAGTAGGACTGGACTCTAGGTGGATTGAATTTGTTGGGCTGACTCCTGAAAACATTTTGTCTTCCCTGCACCATTGACCCTGCTGACCTGTTCATAGGTTTTTGTTGGGTCTTTTTCTGTGATGGTGGTGGTGAAGACTTTTTGGCATTGACATGGGGTTTGTTTACCTGAGCAGGCTGACCCCTAGCCTTGGATTGAGCACTAAAGCTAGGTTTGGAAGTGCCAATTCTACTAGGCTCACCAACTTTCTGTTTGCCCTTCTCCTCTGCATTCGGCTTTTTCAGATTCACATTTATTTTCATAGCATTATTAGAATTCATATTAATCAGAGGTCCTTTCTCCTTTTGTGCAACAAAGGAAATAGTTTTCATTCCAAAGCTCTTAGTTGCACTAGAGTTGAATCCTAGGCCCTCTCTCCTGAAATTAACCTTTGACCCCAATAATGCATCTAAATTTTCAGATCCTTGGGTCATTTTCTCAATGGTTTTCAGATTATCCTCATTGTCTTTCTGAATTTCATCAATAGACTTTTTCAATTCATTATTTACATTGAGGACAACTTCATATTTTTCAGAAGTAATTTTTATCTCACTTTCATAATTCTAAATTTTCAATTTCCATGCATCAATTTCATTGTCTAATCTCACATTTTCTTCCTTAGAGATTTTCAGTTCTTTCTTAATTTCTTCAAATTCAGAACATGTGAGTTTCAGCTTACTATTCTCATTCTCTAAGCATGTAATTTTATCAGACAATGACGTATCATTTTGCATGATGTTAATTTTTCTTCGTAGATGCCTATTTTCTTTTCTGACATCATCTACTCTATCAGCAAGTTCATTATAAGCATCCATCCAATCAGCAATAGTAAAGTTTTCAAAACGAGAGGATACCTCATCAGATTCTTCCTCTCTATCTTCTGAGCTGGTTGCCATGAGACAGATTGGCTTCTCAGCTTCAACTTCACTGTCCGAAGTGTTGCTCAAGGATCCCTCGTCCTCATCACTCCAGGTACTCACCATAGCTTTCCCTCTTGTGTTCTTTTTCTTGGACTTGTCCTTGAGGTTCTGATTTGTCGGACATTCAGCTTTAAAGTGACCAGCCTTCCTGCATTGATAGCAAACATTAGTCTCAGCTTTCTTTACAGGGTTTGATTTGTACCTTGTGTCTCGGCGGCCACCACTGGGATTTCTTCGGCTGAATCTTCTTCCTTCTTTCTTGAGAAAATGTCGGAATTTCCTAGTAATCATAGCAATATCATCATTTGCCATTTCTTCTTCAGACAAGCTCTCTTCAATTGATGATCCGTGGATCGACTGGATTTGCTAGCACGAGCCTTCAGAGCTATTGGCTTCCTCTTTCTATCAGCCTCCTCTATCTTCGGCAGATTCATCTCATATGCCATTAGAGATCCGATAAGCTCATCTGCCCTTGTATTGTGCAGATCTCTTGACTCTTCCATAACAGTGGCCTTGGTGTGCCAAATTGGAGTCAAGGATCGCAAGATCTTTCTGACTATATCATACTCAGAATACTTCTTCCCAAAACCTCTGAGACTATTTGTGATAATAGTCAATCGACCATACATTTCTTTGATTGTCTCGTTTGGCTTCATCTTGAAGGCCTCGTATTCTGAAACCAGTAGATTAGTCTTGGTCTCTCTAACTTGTGAAGTCCCCTCGTAGATAACTTCAAGTGCATCCCACATTTCCTTCGCTGAAGAGCAGGCAGATACTCGTGAGAACTCGGTGGGATGCAGAGAACACTGGATTGCATTGATTGCACTCCAGTTGAGTGTGGACCTTCTAATTTCCTCCTTGGTCCATACATCTTCATTAGGGGACAGCTCGAAAGCTCCCTTGCTAACTACCTTCCAGATCTCATAATCTTTAGCCCTCAAAAAAACCTGCATACGGTTCTTCTAGTATGCGTAGTTGGATCCATCGAAGTAAGGGGGCTTGGATGTGGAGTGTCCTTCAGCTATCATCCCTCTTCCGTCCATCTGTACCTTCCTCTTCGGGCTATAAGTCCCTGCAGAAGAGTTAGGCTCTGATACCAAATGTTGAAATTAGATGGAAGGCTCTTTCACCACAGAATGTGGATCTAGCGGGGGGGTGAATAGATCAGCTGGCCAATAAAAAATTATGCCTAGATTCAGATGCGGAATTAAAAGAACAGCGATCAAACACAGTCAATGCACCGGATAATAGAGATAAGATATGCTAGACAGACAAGCAACCACACGAGGGGCACAAAGAATTTTAGGTGGTTCAGTCAATCCGACCTACGTCCACCCCACATTCAACTCGAATGTAGATTACTGCTGATACACAGCTTCAATCTGCTGGGCACTACAGCTTGCCAACAACGGCTGGGGCTTACAGCTTATCCCGACCAGAGGAACCTCCTCTACAACAGCTGAGCTTCACAGCTTACTCTGCTGGGCTCTATAGCTTAGCCGACCAGAGGTAACACCTCTGCACATCGCTGCCTCACAGCTTGATCGAACAAGAGTTTTCAAAAGAAAAAATAACAAAGACTGAAAAGCAAGAAGCTCAGAATCGAATGGAATGAAAACCAAAACGATTGTAGCTCAAATTGAGCAATATCAGCTCCGGTATCTGAACCAAGAGACTGATTCACAAGCTCTCATATAACTCTCTCAACTCATCTCTCTCACTTTCTTCTTCTCTCCTTTTCTTCTTCTCTGCTTTTCTTCTCTTTGGATCTCGGTGGCTCTCTGCTGCCTCAGGTTTGTCTCACTGTATAGACTTGCCACTGGTCGATCTCCCTTCAACAGAAGATGAAGACTTCTATATATATCAGTAGCAGATTGGATAAGGGCGCGTGGCTTCCACGTTTTCCCGCCCAAGGAATTCACCAGATCCGACGTGCTTTCATCCACGTGGCAGCATCTGGTCACCTCGTCCTTCTGGGATTATGAGCCATGTCCACAATCTCAGTAAGAAATCCCTGTCAGACAGAGTATCGGATTATCAGGTTAAGTGAAGACCTCTGTACAGACTTTGTAAGATGAAATGCCTAGTGTAGACTTCATGATGTATAGACTTTGTGAAACGTGAATGCAATGTACAGACTTCAGTGTATAGACTTTGTGAAATGTGAATGCAATGTATAGACTTCGTGAATGGAAATGCAATGTATAGACTTCAGTGAATAGACTTTGTGAAGGCGAGTGCAATGTACAGACTCCATGAGACTCTAATGAAGACAGACGATGTATAGACTTCAGGACTGATGCACGATGTACAGACTTCATGAGACTCTAATGAAGACAGACGATGTATAGACTTCAGGACTGATGCACGATGCAGACTCGTCCAATGTATACACTTACTCATTGTTCAGTCTTCACGAATGATGTACAGACTTCCAATGTGAAGACTTTGGCAAGGCAACGTCGGTAAAGCAACCAATGTACTGACTTACTGAACTGAGCGTAGGTAAAAGATATGAGGACTGTATAGACTTACTCAGTTTAGTTCAGAGCATAGGTAATGATCAATGTATAGACTTAACAGTCACCCTGGCTGTACAGACTTGGTCACAAGCTGAACAGTCGGTTGTATATACTTCGCCCCGATGCATAAGACGCTAACTGAGATGGACAATGTACAGACTTGCTGTAACAGTCCGATGTATAGACTTTGCTCGAATGCATGAGACGCTAACTAAGACGCTGGACTCTGTATAGACTTGAGCGATGTATGGACTTAGCTTCGTGCAAGCTATAGTCCAATGTATGGACTTTGAAGTTCAACTGGTGAGTGTACAGACTTCACCAATGAGACGCTCACTGTACAGACTTGGCTCCGACCAATGTATAGACTTGACAATGCTGAATGAACGAATGAGCAATGTATAGACATTGGGTGCCACAATGTGCAGACTTCACGATGTATGGACTTGAGTGTTCGTGTGAGCTGCATTGTATAGACTTTAACAAAATGCCTAAGACGTTGCATGAGACACAAGACAGACAGACAGTGTATAGACTTGCACTCTGGGGGTGTCGACCCACCTGAGAAGGGGGTCGACCCACTACTGTCCAGACTACACAATGAAATGTATAGGCTGTATGTTCATGCTGCAATGCACTGTGTAGACCTGTGAGTGTGTGCATAACACTATATAGACTCTGACTGCATTAGATACATAGACAACCTCATAAAAATAATTTCATCAAAATAAGAACAGTTGCCAATCAATCAAAACAAGCTGTTGCCAATGAAGTAAAACTTATTGTCAACATCATCAACACAGAGGGGTCACAACACCTTCCACTAGTCCGCCTTCCTCTTGTTCTGTCTCTTGAAGAGCTTGTAGACGTGCATTTTTCTTCACCGGGCGCTTTTCATCTCCAGCTTGATCATTGAGTAACGGACAATCGGGAATCCAATGTTTACGGTTCCCACAACGGAGGTAAGCTCCGAGCCTTCTCCAGCATTCCTCGGCCCTATGGCCGATCTTTTCACAATGTTTACACACCTCTTTAGAATGTGTGGTAGTAATGGAGAAAGGTTTAGTCTTCTTGAACTTTTTCTCTTGGGAGGGAGTACCTCCAGCATTGGCTCTCTTCTTATTGACGGAGGGCTTGAAACTTCCATGGCTTATAATATGCTCCTTCTTGTTCTTCCCACGGATCTTGTCGGACAGCTCTGTGGCATCTTCTAATAGTTGAGCTCTTCGAACCATATCCGAATAGACTTGAATGTCCATCGGTGCCAGTTGGGTAATATATTGGGGTCGAAGCCCATTAAGAAATCTTCTTGCTTTCATCTTCTCGATACTTACTAAATGTTTCGCGTACCATGACAGCCTAGAGAATTGGGCCTCATATTCGGCCACTGACAGAGTTCTCTGTTTGAGTGAAGCGAATTCTGTGGCTTTCTTCTCTTGCACTCAGTCAGAAAAGTATTTGTTATTGAAGTGCTCAGTGAACTCCACCCATGTGATGAGTTCTTCACCTAGGGTGGCTTCTACGGACTCCCACCAGGAACGGGCGTCTCTTTCTATTTGGAAAGTAGCTAGCAATACCTTCTCTACATCCGTGCATTGCATAACACGGAATATCCTTTCCACTTCTCGGAGCCAATGCTCGGCATCATCGGGATCTGATGAGCCAACGAACCTTGGTGGGTTCATATTTTTGAAACTACGATGGAGATCACCAGCTCCACAGTTCCCCGCTCCTTGTGCCACTTGCTGTAGCGCCTGTGTCATGCCTTGAATAGTGCGTTGCATGTTATGCCACTGAGCACGTTCGGCAACCATCTTCCTACAAGGATTTTAAATAACCAATTAATACGGGATTGACCAAGAGTCTAGGTACCTAAGTTACCTTAACCCATGGTTCTACCCAAATCTCACTGGCTAAAGGTTTAAATCTATCCTTGGACTTGGGTTTCCTAGGAATTGAATATCCTAGGCTCTGATACGACAAAAATTGTCACGCCCCGACAGCGGAAGGAACCCGGAGATGCATGACGAGTTTATATCAATCATGTCAATCAGAGCGTAAGTTTATTCGACACACATAGATAGAGCGCGCACAAGTAATGATAACCAAGGCCTTTATTAATCATAAACCTTCAAATATTCATATTACAACTTACAACGAAAGTACTAGGACTCAATAAAAATAAAAGTACAATGGATGACTCAAGCAAAATAAAAAAGATAAGACTAGATAACGCTTGACAGCTGGAATGGCTCTAAACTCTTTCACTCTTGTCCATCCCCATCCGAATGAGTCTCATCATCAGAATTACCTGAAAAATAGGGAAAAACACTAGGTGAGCGAGCACTCAGTCGGAATTATATCTCAAGTTCTAGCTTGCTTTAAGAAAATTACATGTTACATGAATGCAAGTAAGGTGATGCATGTTCGCTTGAAACGACATTAGAGAGAGAATGTATAGAAAAGGACACTAGCATGGACTAGCAAGAATTTCCAAGATTTCATGTAATTATATCCAGACAAGCGAGCAAGTACTTTTCACAAGTCATTTCAAGAATTGGCTATCACGTTATCAAGCAAGCAAGTAAATACCCTTCCGGGCTACGCATGTCAAGTCACGTCAAGTCAAGTATAAGAGTTTGTGGAATGTCATTTAACTAGAATGACGAATACTTCGGTGTAATACCACACTGTGATCAATATTAGCTCCCATGGGCACAAGTACTTTAGGGTGCTCCTCACAGGACCAGATCGGGCCCTTATATGCGCCAGCATTGAATCATGTATTTCGACATCCACTTTAGTTATAGCCAATAAAGAATTTCAACAAAATGAACCTTTGTAGGAATATAAGGTAGATCTTATGGAATAGAATCACAAGGATAGAAATTACATGTAAGGACATACTACAGTCGAGTTGGTACAATCGCGATACTCACGGAAATTGGGTGGATTTGGCTCCCAAGTGGGTGCCATGACATTAAGAATAAGCATCCATATGTACATGGGTGCGTGTTCTTTGAACATGATAAAGCAATAAGAACTAGTGTCAACATGTAGGGCACTAAATCTTTGAGTGATGGCAATGGTATGGTTTCCATTCCATTAACTTAAGAAACATTCTCAAGGTATCCAACTAGCATACCATGAGGGCCGGGTTAACATGTTTCTCTAGAGTGACATTGCAATCAAAAAGTGTCATAGGTTTTAGTGGTACAACCTGCTCAATCGGCCTTGAGAGAATCCAAGGCTATGAGGAGTCTTATGGAAGTCCCAATGACTAACATGCTAGTCCGAAGGAATGGAATATCCAACGGAGGGCTCGTATGTCACCAAGAGGTGAGGGGTAATCGATAAAATATCGTGAAACATGGGACTGTACTAATGGAATGGAATATAGTGCCTATATACATAACCCGTTGTCAAGGGTTATAGAAACATTTGGAAATCAGAAACTCAGGTAAATGGCGTCTAGGATCAAGTCTTCATTTCATGAAATAGCGCCCTGGGCAGGGTCGCTAATTCAATATATAACGACTGTTCATTCAGTTAGTGTATCCAGGTTCTAAATATATTAAGATCTGTATAATTATCAAATTCCAGAATTTAAGTAAATGGCACCTTGGGCTGAGTCACTATTTCAGGATATAGCGCCCAGGTCAGGGTCGCTATTTATTGAATAGCGACAGGGTCTCAAGCATTGTTTCAATTATATATAGATATTAATTTCAGAAAATCTCTACATAAAGAAAATAGCACCTGTGTGAAGAACCTTCAATTCAGTAAGTAGCGCCCTAGTCCGGGGCATTATTTTTCAAAATAATGGTAGGGTGCATGTCGTTATTTCAAGATCAGTGTAGTTTGGTCGTGAACAGTAGCACTTTTCCAATAAAAATAATTTTGCAGGAACAAGTACATGGACAGGTAGAGAAAAATAGCAGGAATCTAGTAGTATACTCATGCATTAGATTAGATATCATGGTTCACACTTATTAAATTTTGAACATATGTATTTATTAAATAATCAACTAAATGACGACTGTGTGCGTAGTCGTTACACTAAATAGCGCCCTAGATGGAGGCGCCTTCTACTGAAACTCACGAAATCATAACAGAACCTACTAAAAGACAATCTACAGACCTATATGCATGCAGAAGGCTTATGAATCACAGGGTTTTGCTTAGAACTTGAGAACACCTACCTTGATTGGTGATTTGGATGATGGAAACGTGAAGATAATGAAGGATTCACAATAAGAATAACCTCATGATGGAGGCATCACCCACGACTCCCTTTGGCTCGGGTCATCTTCACATCTCGGTGTCATTTGAGCTCGGGCTTCACACTATGTAGGCCCATTTATCTATTTTGTGCTTGAGTCATTTGATGTATTTTCCACTTTATTTGAGTCATGTCCCTAGGTCTTAGTTTATTTTCCTAAGTTTAAGTGTCATTAGGCCAGCTTTTGGGCCTAATTCTGTGGGCTTGGCCCAAGGGCGCCCCTACCCCCTTGCTTATTTGTCATTGTTGCATGAGTCAGGGACTTTTTGTAAAATGTGGGTTGCCTATATATAGGACCCCATTCCCCCCCATTTCAAATTAATGAATGAATGCTAAATTTCCATTTTGAGTGTTCAAATTCCATAGTTCTAGTAGAGTGAATCCAATAGTGGGTGAGAAGCCCTAGGGGAGAGAATCCCCACCCAACCTTCTCTCTCTCTCTCTCTCTCTCTCTCCATCTCTCACCACAAAGGGGGCTGCGACCCCCCCTCTCTCCCCTCCACCTCACCTGCCACCTCACCCCCCCATCCCCTTCCCTAGGTGCATTGAAGGCCCCTCCACCAAATCACCACCAAATCTTGCCCCTCCCTAGGAGATCTTTGGCCATTCCAACACAATCTCCCACTCCTCAACACAATCTCTTCCCTTCCCCACACAATCTCCCAGCCCCCAAGACCAATTTGAATTTGAAATTCCCTCCATTCCCCAGCCTTAGGTCGCCCCCCAGCCCTCTCCATTAGAATAGGTCGCCCCTTTCCTTCCCTCCACTCCAAACTACCAAGATCACCCACCACCTTCACTCACCTTCAACCTTGACCAAAGCTAGCAAGACCATACACCCTCCCCCTTCTCCGGCTCCTCCACACACCCTCCCCACCATCCATACCTCTTCCCACATTCCCCTCCCACCACTCATCATATCCCCTTCACCATTCAACCACTTCTTCTTCTCATTTCGTGGTCATTTGGGATCTACATCGGCGAACCAGTTCTCAGTGGAAGACCTGCAGGAGATCAGCAGCTTGTAGAGGTGGCCACGGCTTCCTCCGGATGTTCCTAAAGGCTCAAGAAGCACCGTTGGAAGCGTCTCCCAGTTGACTTTGCAACGGCGGTGGTCTCATCACGTTCTAAGTTCAGGGCAGTCCTGAGCAGTCGATCTTCCCCGACTGCTCATCTCCTCCCTAAAGAGCAACCTGAAGCTGACTCCTGAAGCTACCACGACCACTCTCTTGGCCTCATTTTGATATATGGTTAGTCATAGTTTAGTCTAGGTTTAACTATTTTTGAAGTCCAAATTATTTTGATACTTAAACCTGGACTAAACCGGGAGGATGAGTATTAAACCCGGAGTAACCCTGGACTTCGAAATCCACCTCCAGAGGTGGATTTAGAAGGGTTAACCCAACAATAAATGCGCAATAAATGCACCGTCTCTCTCTCTCTCTTAATATTTTACTTATAAATATTATTGGGTTAACCCACTAACTACCAAATCACAATAGATTCAAACTAGGTTAGCCCACCTATTTATTTCTGAGTTAATACTCTTGCTATCAAATCAAAAATAAGCTAACTATGGACTAACCTAAGTAGTTTAATTTAACCCAAATCCCCTACCAAAGTGAGGCTTGAAGATCTGGAGGCGAGACTTGTCCAGGAGCGTCTTCGACAAGTCTACTTCCAGAATCAAGAAGCGGAGCTCTGTTTGGCACCCGGAATCAAGAGTTCTCATTTTCTTCCTCCTGGTGCGCGGTTCTGCTTCCTATCCGTCTGCTCCGACCCCCCCTCATTGTCCAAGTTCTACCAGTGTACTCCGACAACATTTGGCATCCCCGTTGGTCTTGTTTCTAAGATGACTCATCGAAAGTTTTGTCAACTCCGGTGGCACCTGATTCTGAGCTCTGGAGCGCTCGTGGCAACCACTTCTTCCTACTGTTGTGAACCTGAAGTAGTCAGAATTATAGGCCTGCCTCCCTATTTGAGCCCCTGCCCGACCACCCACCGGTGACCAAAGAAATCAGCAAAATTCTGGCGTCATCCTGATCCAGCTACAAAAAATTTCCAACTGGTTTCATCATCAACAAAAATCTGGAGTGGCCGCAGCGTCAAGATGATCAACTGCCTATCCTGAAGTGCAGAGAGTGGTCAGAATCGGCATCGGCTCCCTTTCTTTGCTTCTAGCTCGATTTTCCCCCTCTTGCTTGGCCGGCTGAAGGCCCCTCCCTGTGTGGAGGTAGTTTTGGATGCATTAACAGTTAACCTCCACCCCAAGATCCCCCTTCTGCGAGAGGCGTAGTGTTGTAAGTGTTTAAACAGGGCAAGCTACCCCGACGCGACGTGTGGGGAACCCACACTTCCCCGCTCACCCACGTCTCTGAGCGGGACCAGTTTCTTCAAACCAGTCGAGTAAGTGCTCCAACCTAGCTCTAATTTCTTGCTTGTTCTTTCAATATTAGTTCATAGCTCCGCTGGCCGTGAGAGTGAGTGCTCGGTCCCTCAAGCCCCGTTGCTTTGAGTGATCACCGTGGGGAAGAGTGTAACCGGTGCCCTCGGCACTTCATCGGCCCCATTGAATTGGGCCTCCATACCCTTGGGAGCAAACCTTGGCCTTGCTGGCCCTCTACCAGCAAGGGCCCAGCCCTCACATCCTCCACTTGGCATCGCCAAGTTACCCCAGGTTTGGGTGAGAGTCGGGTGAGTGGCCGGCATAATCGGTCCGTCTTGAATGCAAAGTGTGCTTGCTTGTTAAGTCCTAGATTGTGTCACATCAATTGGTATCAGAGCAAGTCATTGACTTGTCTCTATCAAGTCTAAGTCCTAGGGCCTTTTGCATTGTGTGTCCCTCGTTCATTTCATTCCCCCCCTTGCATGTCCACCCATAGTGGCACCATTTACTGACCCGACCCATCGTCTTCGGTTCCCCCCATGGATCCCAATCCCCAACTCAACCAAGATGCCCCTAGGGAGGAACCCCAAGGCCAAATGAACCGGGTGGATGCCGCCCTTATAAATATTTTTGCCCAACTTGAGTCCATTTCCACTCGGCTTGCTCGGCTAGAAGAACATGAGTTCCCCCCAAGGAACAATGAACCAAGAGCCCACCCTCCACATGTTGAACCTCATAGGGATGAGTTCCACCCAAGGAACAATGAGCCAAGAATCCGCCCTCCACATGTCGAATTTCATAGGAATGAGTTCCACCCAATGAACAATGGACCAAGAGCGCACCCTCCACATGCTGAAATTAATAGAGAAGACTTGAATGTTGATCCCTACCACGACCATGAGAGGCCTTGCCACCATCAAAATCATGAAAGGCGTCCACGAGACAACCCGGATGACCCTCTCTTAAGGATGATCAAAGTAGAGGCCCCAAACTTTGATGGTTCCCATGAACCAAGTATCTACTTAGAATGGGAAACCGCCATGGACCAATACTTTGAATGGTACCCAATGTTCGACCAAAGAAGAGTAAGATTGGCCAAAATGCATCTCACCAAATTAGCCAAAACTTATTGGCTAAACCAAGAAGGATTAAGAATGATTAGGCGGGAAGAGCCTATTGACACTTGGGAGGGTATGAAGAACCAACTTAGAAATAAATACCTACCCCAATCCTACCACCAAATGCTCTTAGATGAATGGCAAAGCCTCACCCAAGAAGGGAAGACCATGGTTGAATACATTTAGAAATTCGACTCCTACCTTTTAAAGTGTGGAGTTCATGAGGACCCGGCCGTCACCTTGTCCCGCTTTAGAAATGGACTCCAAAGTCATATCATGAGAGAACTTTTCATGAGAGATGTTGACAACCTTGAGCTACCCTACCAAATAGCTAGGGATGTTGAGAGATTCTCTAGGATCCCTCGATTTGCTACTCCCCGATCGGCCGATCCTAAAAGCATGGGGTCACGAACCATTCCGACCACCCCCATGAAAGCCCCTAGCCCAAGTGGAAATATCCCATTACGGCCTTACAACCCCCCTCCCACCATCACTCTAACCAAGCCCGCCCCTAGCCATCCTCCTCAACGGAGGGAAGAGAATCCCAAGGGCCCAAATGTAGGAGGAACTACCCCGGGTAGTGGGCGCCAACAATGCTATAGATGTCAAGGGTCTGGCCATTTTACGGGGCAATGCCCATCCAAAGGGTTGTCTAGCTTACTTATTGAGGAAGAAGCTCCCCCACCCCAAGAGGAACTTGAGAGTATGGTTGAGGTCCATGAAGCTTCACTAGATTGGGAAGAAGAGTATGAGGCCCAATACCATGAGTCGGGTATAGACTACACCACCCCATCAACCGACTCCCATCTAGGAGTAATTAGATGCACCCTCACCAAGCCCCAAGAGGAGGACTGGCGACGAACTTCAATCTTCCACACCTTTGTTAAGATAGGGGGTCATGTGAGAAAAGTGATCTTAGATAATGGGAGTTGTGTTAATGTCGTGTCTCCCGACACCGTTAAGCTCCTTGGGCTTACCATTACTCCTCACCCTAGCCCATATCGGGTCTCTTGGATCAACAACAATTCCATCCCGGTCAACACTCGCTGCCTTGTGCCCCTCACCTTTTCTTCCTACCATGGCCAAATATGGTGTGATGTTATCCCCATGGAAGTAGGTAGCATCTTACTAGGGACACCGTGGCTTTATGATGTGGATGCCACTATTTTGAGTAAGACCAACACATGCACCTTTGAGCATAAGGGAAAGAGCATCCGTCTTAATCCCTCCCCACCACGTCCCTTGCCTAAGAAAAACCCACCCCCTCAAGGTCAACACTCCACCAAACCTCAAGTCATGGGGAACTCCACCTCACCAACCCAACCTCTCTCCCAAAACCCCAAACAAGATAAGACTTTGGGGATGACCAAGGGTCTTCACCTCATCACCAAAAGAGAGCTTGAGGAAGAGATAGCTCAAGGGACACCTCTATGTGCAGTAGTCATTTACCAAGGAGAGCCCACCCCCTCCAACCCCCATCCCATAGCAGTCCGGCATCTCCTAGAAGAATTCCATGATGTGTTCCCGGAAGAACTCCCGGATCAACTCCCTCCCATGCGTGATGTGCAACACGCAATTGATTTAGTTCCAGGAGCTACCCTTCCCAACCTTCCTCATTACCGCCTCAACCCCACGGAACATGCCGAGGCAAATAGAAGAACTCATTAGGAAGGGTTTCATCCGCATTAGCAAAAGCCCATGTGTCGTATCGGCCCTTCTCACTCCCAAGAAGGATGGATCATGGCGGATGTGTGTGGATAGTCGGGCCAATAATAAGATCACTGTCAAGTATAGGTTCCCCTTCCCTAGGCTTGATGACATGCTAGCGGGAGCCACTATCTTCTCCAAGATTGATCTTAAGAGTGGCTACCACCAAGTTAGAATTAGGCCCGGAGATGAGTGGAAAACGGCCTTCAAGACCAAGAATGGCTTGTATGAATGGTTGGTCATGTCTTTTGGGCTCTCAAATGCCCCAAGTACTTTCATGCGTATCATGACGGAGGTTCTTAGACCTTTCATTGGGGTCTTTCTAGTGGTCTACTTTGATGACATCCTCATATATAGTCAATACCAAGAGGCCCACCTTGATCACCTTAGGCAAGTTTGCACCGTCCTACGACATGAGAGCATATTTGCCAACCGAGGCAAGTGTCACTTCTTGACCACATCCATCACTTTCCTAGGATTTGTGGTATCCGCCAAAGGTGTCTCCATGGACCCCGAGAAGATCCAAGCTATTCTAGATTGGCCGGAACTCCACACTCTTCATGAGGTCCGAAGTTTTCATGGGTTGGCCACCTTCTATAGAAGGTTTATTCGGGAATTTAGCACTATCACTGCCCCTATCACCGATTGTCTCCAGAAGGGGACTTTTGTGTGGACCAAATCAGCCTCTAAAGCCTTCCAAGAACTTAAGGAGAAGATGACCCAAGCCCTGGTCCTATGCCTACCCGATTTCTCCAAAGTCTTTGAAGTCACATGCGACGCATCCGGGATAGGAATAGGAGGGATCCTTAGCCAAGAGGGACACCCGGTAGCCTTCTTCAGTGAGAAATTATGTGATGCTAGGACAAGATACTCCACTTATGACAAAGAGTTCTATGCCGTGGTTCAGTCCCTCCGACATTGGAGGCACTACTTGTTGCCCAAAGAGTTTGTCATATTTTCTGACCATGAGGCCCTCAAATACCTCAACTCCCAACAAAAGCTGAATGCCCGACATGCCCGATGGGTTGAGTTCATCCAATCCTACACTTTTGTTATCAAACACAAAGCGGGAAGTGAGAATCGAGCGGCAGATGCCCTTAGTAGGAGAGTCTCTTTGTTATCCACCATCCAAGTGGAAGTGACCGGATTTGATAGTCTCAAGGATGAGTACCCTGGCTGCCCCGACTTTGGGCACATCTATACCACCTTGACCACCCATTCTAGCAAGGAACATGAGGGATTTATCTTAGAGGATGGGTTCTTCTTCAAGGGACCAAAGCTTTGCATTCCACGGACCTTACTCTGTGATTTCTTGGTTTGGGAATTACATGCAGGAGGACTAGCTGGCCATTTTAGGGTTCACAAAACCATTGCTCTAGTGGAGGGTCAGTTTTATTGGCCAAGTCTCAAGAGAGACGTAGGCAAGATAGTGGGTCAATGCCGCACATGTGCTTCGGCCAAACGGGTGAAGCAAAACACCGGCCTTTATACCCCTCTCCCCACCCCCGACCGTCCATGGCAAGACTTAAGCATGGATTTTGTGCTAGGCCTACCCAAGACTCAAAGAAAGCATGACTCAATCTATGTGGTCGTTGACAGATTTTCAAAGATGGCCCACTTCATCCCATGCTCCAAAACTTCCGATGCCTCCCATGTGGCCCGATTGTTCTTTGACGATGTTGTTCGTCTCCATGGCCTACCCAAGACCATAGTCTCTGATAGGGATGTCAAGTTCACCAGCTATTTCTGGAAGACTCTTGGGCACTTGATGGGTACCCTCCTCAAATTCTCCACAGCCTACCACCCTCAAACTGATGGCCAAACCGAAGTTGTCAATAGGAGTCTATGGATACTCCTTAGGTGTCTTGTTGAGGATCGTCTAGGGAATTGGGACCTCATTCTACCTTAGGCTGAGTTTGCATATAACAACTCTGTCAATAAGTCCATAGGAATGAGTCCATGTGCATGGGTACAAGCCAAGGAAACCTTCAGATCTCATTCCCCTTCCCCAGCATGCTAGAGTGTCTATCTCAGCTGAATCATTTGCCCAACATATTAAAGAATTGCATGAAGAAATCCGCAAGCACATCAGCAAAAAGAATGAGACTTATAAAAGGCTGGCCGACTCTCATCGGCGCCACCAAGAATTCCATGTGGGTGACTTCGTGATGGTGAGGACAGAGAGGCTCTCCCCAGGAGCCATCTCCAAATTGAGGCCACGTGGGGTTGGTCCCTTCCAGGTTCTGAGGCGCATTGGCGCTAATGCCTATGAGTTAGATCTCCCCGAGGAGTATGGAGTGAGTTCCACATTCAATGTAGCCGACCTAGTGCCATATAAGGGACCCACGGTGGTACCCAGTGAGGATATTGAGCTTATTCCTCCCATTGAGAGAGCACCCACCCGTGAGGGGAGACCTCCAGCCAAGAGAGCCCAGCGTGAGCGCATTGAACGAATATTGATGAACATGTCACTACCACCAGGAGCAAGGTATACTAGCGCTATCTCGTCAGGTGGAAGGATCGGCCACCTTCGGAAGATTCATGGGTGAGTCGGGAAGACCTCCAGCAGCTGGATCCTGACCTTCTCGAGTGGTATCACAGCAGGATGGACCCTTACTCGACGGAGTCGAGCTCTTCGCAGCTCAGGGGATTTGATGGAGGCATAACCCACGACTCCCTCTGGCTCGGGTCATCTTCACACCCCGGTGTCATTTGAGCTCGGGCTTCACACTATGTAGGCCCATTTATCTATTTTGTGCTTGAGTCATTTGATGTATTTTCCACTTTATTTGAGTCGTGTCATTAGGTCTTAGTTTATTTCTCTAAGTTTAAGTGTCATTAGGCTAGCTTTTGCGCCCAATTCTGTGGGCTTGGCCCAAGGGCGCCCCTACCCCTTGCTTATTTATCATTGTTGCATGAGTCAGGGACTTTTTATAAAATGTGGGTTGCCTATATATAGTACCCCATTCCCCCCCATTTCAAATTAATGAATGAATGCCAAATTTCCATTTTGAGAGTTCAAATTCCATAGTTCTAGTGGAGTGAATCCAATAGTGGGTGAGAAGCCCTAGGGGGGAGAATCCCCACCCAACCTTCTCTCTCTCTCTCTCTCTCCCTCTCTCACCACAAAGGGGGCTGCGACCCCCCCTCTCTCTCCTCCACCTCACCTGCCACCTGACCCCCAATCCCCTTCCCTAGGTGCATTGAAGGCCCCTCCACCAAATCCCCACCAAATCTTGCCCCTCTCTCGGAGATCTTTGGCCATTCCAACACAATCTCCCACTCCCCAACACAATCTCTTCCCTTCCCCACACAATCTCCCAGCCACCAAGACTAGTTTAATTTGAAATTCCCTCCATTCCCCAGCCTTAGGTCGCCCCCCAGCCCTCTCCATTAGAACAGGTCGTCCCTTTCCTTCCCTCCACTCCAAACTACCAAGATCACCCACCACCTTCACTCACCTTCAACCTTGACCAAAGCTAGCAAGACCCTGCGCCCTCCCCATTCTCCAGCTCCTCCACACACCCTCCCCACCCTCCATACCTCTTCCCACATTCCCCTCCCAGCACTCATCATATCCTCTTCACCATTCAACCACTTCTTCTTCTCATTTCGTGATCATTTGGGATCTACATCGGCGAACCAGTTCTCAGCTGAAGACCTGCAGGATATCAGCAGCTTCCATAGGCGGCCATGGCTTCCTCCGGACGTTCCTAAAGGCTCAAGAAGCACCGTTGGAAGCGTCTCCCAGTCTACTTCACAACGGCGGTGGTCTCATCACGTTCTGAGTTCGGGGCCGTCCTGAGCAGTCGATCTTCCCCGACTGTGCATCTCCTCCCTAAAGAGCAACCTGAAGCTAACTCCTGAAGCTACCACGACCACTCTCTTGAAGATCTGGAGGCGAGACTTGGCCGGGAGCTTCTTCGACAAGTTTACTTCCAGAATCAAGAAGCGGAGCTCTGTTTGGCACCCGGAATCTAGATTTCTCAATTTCTTCCTCCTGGTGCGTGGTTCTGCTTCCTATCAATCTGCTCCGACACCCTCTCATTGTCCGAGTTCTACCAGTCTCTTTTGACAACATTTGGCATCCCCGTTGGTCTTGTTTCGTAGAGGACTCATTGATGGTTCTGTTGACTCTGGTAGAACCTGATTCTGAGCGGTGGAGCACTCGTGGCAACCTCTTCTTCCTGCTGTTGTGAACCTAAAGCAGTCAGAACTGCAGGCCTGCCTCCCTGTTTGAGCCTCTGCCCGACCACCCACCGGCGAGCAAAGAAATCAGGAAAATTCTGGTGTCATCCTAATCCAGCTACAAAGAATTTCCAACTGGTCTCGTCATCAACAAAAATATGGAGTGGCCGCAGCGTCAAGATGACCAACTGCCTATCCTGAAGTGCAGAGAGTGGTCAGAATCGGCATCGGCTCCCTTTCTTTGCTTCTAGCTCGATTTTCCCCCTCTTGCTTGGCCGGCTGAAGGCCCCTCCCTCTGTGGAGGTAGTTTGGATGTATTAATAGTTAACCCCCACCCCAAGATCCCCCTCCTACGAGAGGTGTAGTGTTGTAAGTGTTTAAACAGGGCAAGCTACCCCGACGCGGCTTGTGGGGAACCCACGCTTCCCCGCTCGCCCACGTCTCCGAGCGGGACTAGTTTCTTCAGACCGATCGAGTAAGTGCTCCAACCTAACTCTAATTTTGTGCTTGTTCTTTCAATATTAGTTCATAGCTCTGTTGGCCGTGAGAGTGAGTGCTCGGTCCCTCAAGCCCCGTTGCTTTGAGTGATCACCGTGGGGAAGAGTGTAACCGGTGCCCTCGGTACTTCGTCGGCCGCATTGAATTGGGCCTCCATACCATTGGGAGCAAATCTTGGCCTTTCTGGCCCTATACCAGCAAGGGCAAAGCCCTCACATCCTCCACTTGGCATCTCCAAGTTACCCCGAGTTTGGGTGAGAGTCGGGTGAGTGGCCGCCATAATCGGTCCGTCTTGAATGCAAAGTGTGCTTGCTTGTTAAATCCTAGATTGTGTCACATCACCTCAGTACGATACTCTTTTTACAATAGAGTAACTGGGTAGCGGTAGCAGGAAGAAGATAAAGGAGTATCGGCAACAGCAGCAGGCTTCGTCCAGCAGGAGGAAGAAACCAAAGACACAGTTGTCCTCCCTTTCCGCTCACCATAGCAGGAGGAACAGAAAACTTCTATAGGTTCACCAGATGAAGGAGAACCAGTAGTAGAGAAGAAGCAAAAAAGGCTTCTTTTTACGTTGAGGTAGCAGTCGGTAGTAGAGGGGAAGAAGGAGTAACACTTCTTCACGCTGACATCAAGAGGAGGAAGTTGAAGCTTCTTCCTTCACGTATGATGCAAAAGTCTAGAGGCAGTAGCCTTGGCACGGTTTCGGAGGAATATATTTATAGGGTAGAGAATCCTACGGGGGTTTAAGAGTTTGATTGGAATCAAAGTTTCCATGGAAGAATCCTATTGTTATCTAAACTTCCCTACGTGTTAATCCTACTGGATGTTATCCTTCCAGCATGGCCAATGCTTCCTAGTTCGATCAAGATGCTGCAAACGAGTTTTCATTTTCATCCTGCAGGGAAATAGCGCCCAAGGGAGGGGTGCCCTTCATGTAAATAGCACCCAAGTTAGGGGTGCCCTTTAGGTAATTGGCGCCCCCATGAGGGGTCTTCAATTAATGGAATGGCACCTTAAGAGGAGGTGCTATTCATCTTTGGCCCATTTGTTATATGGTTTAAGTGTAAGGTCCATTTGGTATAAATATATGAAGTAGTTTAAGTGTATATATATATATGGGTTGGGTTTTGAACATTGATTTAGTTTTCAATCCATTTAGAATTTCATTCCTTCAATTTACCAAGGTTGCTACAGCTGAGCTTCTCACTCAGAGAGGGGTTGATAAGGAGGTATCTCACCTTTGAACTGGCTAGCTTTCACAGCTGCAAGGGGTGGGAGAGGAGAGAGAACAAGGGGAGCCCTTGGGCTCTTCACAAAATTTCTGATTTTCTTTCACTTAATTCTATGAAAATAGCAAATTACATGGGTTATATAACTCCACCCTAAAGACCTAATTACCCTCAGATCTAGGGTTAGGGAGGGGTAAACAAGAGATAGGATAATATTCCCCCCGCATGGTCAATTGACCAAAATAAAAAAATAATATAGGGAAGGGGGCGCCCTCCTTTTAAAGAGGAGAAATTGGAATTTTCATCCTTAATTCCTTGGTCCAAGTCCAACTTGGACCATGGACTAGCCCATAGGGCCCATGATCCTAGGTGGACCAATGGGACAGAGGGTGGGGGACCCTACTGGGCCTATTGGCCTTTTGCAAAGAAACCCAAGGATTCCTAAGGACTAACAAATTGGCTTATAATGCCTTACAATTGCAAACCCAATTACCCAAGGATATAAATGCAAACAAAAGGATACAAATGCAAACTAAAAAAATGTTAGTGGTCTTGCTCTGATGTCCCCATCAAGGGTTGATGGGGATCTCTGCACTTTTGATGTGTACAAGGTGCCATATTGATGGGGACATCAAAGCAAGACCCTTAATTTTTTATTTACATTTATATCCTTGAGTCAATTGTATGTCAATTATAATCCAATGTGTTAGTCCTTAGGAATTAGTGAGTTTCTTTGCAAAAGGGCCATGTTGGCCTGGCGGGACCCCCACCCGCTCTCCCATTGGGCCACCTAGACTCTCTAGGGCCCATAGGGGTGGTCCATGGTCCAAGGTGGACCAAGCCACCCTTGTTGACTTCCAAGAGGGGGGAGCCCCCTTCTCTTGTCCCACGTGGGATTATTATATCCCCCATTTCCACCTTTTTAGTTTTTTATGTTTGTATTAATTTGACCACATGGGAGAAAATTCTTCTATCCCTTATTTGCCCCTCCCTAACCCTAGATCTGAGGGTAATTAGGTCTTTTGGTTGGAGTTATAAAACCCATGTATTTCCATATTTTAAGGAATTAATGAGAAGAAAATTGTAATTTTGCACAAGAGCCTTTGGGCGCCCCTATCTCTCCTCCTCCCCTTGCAACTGGATTACTGTGAATTCCAAGGGTGGATGCCCTAAAACTTGGTGGATTCCAAGGTGTATCTCCTCCCCTGGGTGTGAAGCTCAGCCACCGCCGCCGCCGCCTCCGTTTGTGCCGCCGTCGAGCCACCACAAATGAATCTTCAACCTATTGTCCAGGATTTCGAGATCCAGGACAGAAGCTTAAAGATCAGGTTGGTTCTCCCAATCCAGCTGTCTGATTGACCTCAAATTTTGAGGGTTTGTTTCCCCCATCGTCCCCTTCCTCCAGTTTTTCACCCCGATCAGAGCCCGTTTGCCCCCATTCCCAGTCAAATCTTTCCACCCCTAGCAATCTGCCAGTTTGCAGATCTGTGGGATACTACCCTATTTTTTTATTTTTTCCACCCCCCAAACCATGTCAGGAAAATCCCAAAATATTTGTGTGTCATCCTCACATCCCCCTCTTCCACCCATAAAATTCCCATGGTCTAGATCCACCGTTTTCCTTTTGGTCAAAATTCATTTTCAGGCAGATCTCATTATGTCCTATGTGATCTGGATTACCAGCTAGAAAAATTTGTGGAGCACAGAGTTTTTTATTTTAAATTAGACCATTGGATGGATGTAAAAATCATGTATGTTGTGAGTCTACTTTCCAGCGGTGCCAATCTCACCTCGATCCGACACCGGATCTGAGCGTGGTGATTATTTTCGTGGAGGCGCGTAAATATGTTCCGTGAATAGGCCAGCAAGAGCAGTCCAAGGTTAATTCTCCCATAAATCCTTGGCTCCGAACCAGCGACCGCTGCTCCCGGGGATCGACCAGCAACCCCCCAGTAGCGTCCCAGCCATCCACCGCAGCAAGGAGACGCTCGGACGCCGCCGTCCCAGTAGCCGGACCCGCCTGTTGTCCCATAAGCCCAACAGAACCGAACCAGACCAGCAGCCCGTCTCCGGCCCGAAAGCCCTTCCGGCTTGCTACCCGTCAACCCGAGTTCGCTACTCCCGGGTCTCACTGTAGCCCTTTACCTCTCTGCGTGGAGTGGGCATAAAATTCACTGCTTTAACTATTATTTAATTACTGTACTGGGAGTACGAGTCTTGGCCGGGGTCGTCTTCCCCACGCCCGGAGCGTGGAGGTACATTCGCCTCCCTTTTTGTCTCATTTGCTTAGTTCTTATGTGTTCTTTTTATGCCGCTGCTTGAGTGTTAGAATAATTAGCCCGTTCATATTAATTTCATCACCACTGTGAGAGTGAGTGAGTGACCCGTCCCGTGACTCGATTCGAGTATGAAAGATCTAATTACCCTTGACTCATTATCGGTTTCTCAACCGCGCACATCCGCATGTTTCCCTGGCTAAGGACGAGTCACGAGTTTGCCTAGAGTCTCAGGATCGCATTCAATTGGTATCGAGTTACGTCCCGTCCCGCATCAAATTGATATCAGAGCCAGGTTGAGTCTTGGGTAGTCGGTCCAAGGTGTAACATTGCATCCCCATATCCGGTATATCAAAAGGTGTTCCCGGAACGATAGGTTATGCCTATTGGGAAGGTATAACACTTGCGTGAGTGCGATCTTTGGATCAAACCTCCGTCACGTACCGAATATTGGAGTCTAGGTCGTCCTTCATTTTGCCTTGGTCGGTGCATTCCAACCCCTTGTCCATTGCATGCCCACTCGTAGGGGTACCCAATACTCACCACCACCACCACCTATGGTAGATCCCCGAGTCCATAGTCCCGATGAGCCATCTATGGTCGACATGTTTGTTGCAGGAGATTGTTGCATCTCCTAGCTGATGTTTGGTGTTTGGTTTTAATGATAACAAAATGATTGTGTGCGTGGCGATGTGCATCATTGAGCATGCCTGTGTGTGTTTCATTGAGCAATATGTATGCATCTTGGTTGATGAGTTAACATTAACCATAAGATTCTCACTTGGAAGTCATATAAATTATTGTTGTTTAAAGAACTCACGCTATGTTTATCTTGGCTTGCATGATCAAAATCCATGGTTCATGCTTGGAACTCAAAGGAGTCCATCAATGAAGAAGTTCTTCTTCACCAAGGGAGTTAACTCTATTATTACTTTGCGTTTACTCTTTTCATGTTTTATGACTGAGGAAAACTTATGTGTGCTTGGGCGTACATGTACATCACATATGGCTTTGATTGCATTGTATGCATATAAGGATTGAAACATGTTCAAGGTTTTTCATACAAACCTTGGTGGAACTTGGTTACATGGTTTTCACTCTTGGGTTGAGTAATGCTCTAAATTGTTGCATGGATGGATTGTAAAGTTTGAGGAGAATGATCAAATTGTTCATGTGGTCTAAATGCTGTTCACCCTTGGTTTTGTAAAGATAACAAGTGCTCATATCGTCCATATCACTCATGTGGATTTCATGATACTCACATGTTGCTAAGTGCATAATAATTTGAACTTGATCTTTAGATGAATTTGATAATGTGTTCAAAGTGTTTATATGCTTCATGCTAGTGATATCATGGTCATTTTTTCTCATGGTTTTCATGTCTATACTTCATGGTTTTGGCCTTGGACTCTGTATGGAGGATTTACATGAAAACTCTTGACTATTTGGTTTCTTCAAAAGCTTGCTTGTTGAAAACTTGATGATCCTTCATGTATAACTCTCTTGAAGTACTGTGCTTGCAAGTTATTTACCCATTTGATGTGAAGCTTGATAGTTTGGCCAAGATGGTACATGCACCTTCTTTATAGGGCTTCATATATGTATTTAATGCATTTATGATATGGATTATCAAGCTAAAGCTCTAATCCTTTTTTCTATGGTTTTGCAGGTCAAAACACTCAGTATATATTCCCCAAGATCAAGGAGTTTGAAGCCTTAGACTTGAATGGGCTGACCAATGGGGATAAAGGGATGACCGTTGCAAATCTGGGAATTTCCCAGAATTTGGTCGACCGCCCCAGGGGGCTCGGTCGACCAAAATCCCCAGAGAGGGGGTTTTCAGTCCTGTAAAATTCCGGTCGACCGCCCAACCCGTGTAGGTCGACTGGCAGCGGCAAAAACCAAAAAAATGTGATTCCGAAACCCATCTAAACCAAGTCAACTTGTGCCTAACTCTTATCCCTTTGCCCTTGGGTTGGTGGGAGACCTATTGGGGGGTCCTTTTGGAGGTTTCTAGAAGGGCTATACTAGTCTTTTGATGTCTCCTATATGTATACATATGATAGCTACAAATTTCAAAAGTCACAACCCTAATGTGTTCACTTTTTCTATTGTGGAGGAGATTTGATCTACATCCAAGAGGATTTGGAGATCGTGCATGAAGAGAAAGTGAAGTGGATTGAAGAGAGGAATGCGTTGACGTTCAAATCGACATCATCCGACTTCCTTCCAACCATTGCTTGAAAGAACATCATCAACCGGGTTCTGAAAACCGAGGGGGATCTTTTCTACATCCATTCTATGTTGTTCTTGATGTCTTTTATGATCTATGTTTAGGGTTGAGCATGTTTGAATATCTATGTTAATTTTCTGAACTAGAAATATTGTGTGTGTGACCGTTTGTATACGGTCGTTTGTCTCCAGTGCTACGTTTGTTGCAGCGTGTGTGTGTTTGTGTTGTGTTTGTGATCCGGTCATCGGATCATGTTGGAGACTCCGTCTCCGTGTGTGTTTGGGGTTGTATACCATGGTTGCAGGGTTTACTCTGTGTGTGTGTATGTGTTGGGACATCTCCCTGTGTGTGTGCAGGCATCATCCTGTGTGTTGCTGGAGTGTAGCCTCCGTATTGGGGATTTATCCCCATGTGTGTTGGAGCCCTGCTTCGTGTTGGGGAGTCTTCCCCGTGCTGGTTTATCCAGCGAGTGGATCCTTACCGGTTTGGTAAGGGGTGGACGTAGGGAGTCCGTCGTGGTCCCGAATCATCTTAAAAATCTTTGTGTCTTGTGGTGTGCATTGCGGTTTGATTCATTGTTATTAATTGTTAATTCATTACATGTATGATCGGTGAGTATGAGCGAATCTCAATTGCCTAGATTTCATTGTGTGACGTGTTTAATTGCATAATATTTTGCAAGATCAAGTGAGCTCGGCAAGATTGAGAGAGTTTAAATCACTCTGTTTATTTAAATCTTTTCAATCTCGTCAAACTTGTTAATTCCACTTAGATAGTTTTTAATTTACCATTTTATTAGGGGACAATTCAACCCCCCTTCTTGTCCACTCACCTACCCAGGACCAATAATGTTCCGAACTCTTATGGAAAAAATTGATGGGCTGAGTATGCGGGTAGATAAATTGGATGGGTTGAGTACGCATGTGGATGGCCTAGGCACACGCTTGGAAGAGAGAATGAAGGCCTTAGAGGATCAGGCCAAAGAGTCGGACCAGTCTTTTCATGGTCTTGTAGGAAGAGTCGCCGTCCTAGAGAGAGGCTCGGTTGAGGCACACCCGCACCGACAAATGGTCAACAGGAGCTAGTTCAGCAACCTGCTACTTCAAGGGCTCAAGGGGTAGATGATAGGAGGCGTCGAGTCCCCGAGGTGGAGGACAATGAGTCCGATAACGAGAATGGGGGTGATGGTCGTGTCCGTCGTGTCCCACGGTGGAATCGTGATTTAGAAGAGGATGAGCGAACCCTCAGGACCATTCGTGCAGACCCTCCCACTTTTGACGGGTCCTTGGATCCGAAAGTCTATTTAGATTGGGAGGCCGGCATGGACCGATACTTCGATTGGTTTGATATGACGGACCATCAAAGAGTTTGATTCACGACCATGAAGTTGATGGGACAAGCACATACCTATTAGAAGAACGTAGAGAGCCTATTGTTTCATCGTCAGGATCCCCAGGTTGAGACATGGGGTGAGATGAAGGTCAAACTCCGGCAAAAGTACCTTCCTACCACATACCGTCAGCGACTCATCGATAGGTGGCAGTCTCAGCCAGGGAGATCGGTCCGTCTCCGAGTACATCGCTGAATTTGATGAGTATTTTCTGCGATGTGACATCTCGGAGGAGAGGTCCATGCCTATTTCCCGCTTCTGACGTGGTCTGCGGCCGCACTACTAGTATGAGCTTTTTCGTCGCAATGTTAAAATGATGGAAGAGGCGTATCGGGTTGCTCTCGAGTTGGAGCAGTTCGAGGCAGAGTTCGAGCCTGCCCAACGACTGGGACCCTTTCCTCATTGTGGGGTTGAGCATCATAGCTCGTCGGGCCCACATCAAAGGGCTCCCTTCGCTCGACCCCCGGAGTCCGCTCGTCAGGAGCCACCTAGGCCTCGCCCTCTCCCACCGAGGGACGTTCCACCTCAACACCAACCATCTGCACCCATTGCCTGACCCCCGGCACCCACACCTTCCACTCATCCACTGTTGCCTGCACCCCCTGTCCGTCGGGAGGATAAGGGCAAGGGGGCACTTATTGGGGAGACTAGTGGGTCACGACAGCAGTGTTATCACTGCCATGGGTTTGGCCACATTGCCAGCCAATGTCCCACCCGTACATCACTAGTCATTGGGGACACGAGAGTTGGAGAAGCCTCAACTACAGGGCTTGTGTCTATCATCTATGAGACCGAATAGGAATTGGCTGACGAGTTCTTTCGTGAGGAGGATGATATCTAGGAGGATCCTCCGGACCTCCAAGATGCCCAGTAGCCAGTGTACTAGTTACACATGTGGGTGGCCTGGACCACCACTGCATTATGTATGAGTCTAGGGTCATGTGTGAGTCTGTGTTTTGTTATTTGTTTAGTTTGTCAGGAGTCTATACCTACGTTTCTCTAGTGCATAGGGTCTGCATACGTCGAGTCAAGTCGATCTAATGCAAACTCGCGGTGCCAGTCTCTTTTGAGTGTGAGGCAAGTCGAATCTCATGCGTACGTTGTGGACTTGTCTGACGAATATGGGATTAGCTCTATCTTCAATGTGTCAGATCCAGTCACCTATAGGGACCCATCAGTGATTCCTAGTGAGTCATTGAGCCGTCTCCTTCCTCTGAGAGTGACCCCACCCCGGAGTGTCCACCACTAGCCTCATTCCCACAGCAGTGTGAGCATATAGAACATATACGGGATGAGCAGGTGACGATTACTAGGAGTGGAGCGTACCCGCGCTACCTGGTACGGTGACGGATCCGCAGGAGCCACTTGAACCGCCGCACCCCTTACTCGACGGGGTCGAGTTTCTCCCACCCGGGGAGAATTGATGGGGACATCAAAGTAAGACCACTAACTTTTTTATTTACATATATATCCTTAAGTCAATTGTGTGGCAATTCTAAGCCAATGTGTTAGTTCTTAAGAATTAGTGGGTTTCATTACAAAAGGGGCATGTTGGCCCGACGGGACCCCCACCCTCTCTCCCATTGGGCCACCTACAGTCTCTAGGGCCCATAGGGGTAGTCCATGGTCCAAGGTGGACCAAGCCACCCTTGTTGACTTCCAAGAGGGGGGGCCGTGTGACGACCCGGATCCCGGATACCGGATATACCCTCTAGGACTACCGAGTAAACCCGATACCACTTGGAACCCATGAAGCCTCCCAAGAGCTGTAAAGCTCCGAAGGGATAAAAGGATTATCGTGTAGTACATTGAAGCCGCAGAGATATAATAGTAAGCAATTAAATTTCATTAGATTGGTTTGCTAAAGTAGCAGAAATAAAATTACTTTTTAATTAACAGTTAAAATTAACAATTATACCAGAGTCCAGTCCAAAGGAAAGATAAGTACAGTGGACAGAAGGAAAAATGTACACTGAGGTCGGGGGAAGCCCGACGCGGGTATAGCTGGCAACTACGGATGCGTCACACCAGGAACCGCGGAAGAAGACGCCACCCACCTGAAAAGCAGGGGTGAGCCTCGTGTCACTGGCCCAGTAGGGGTCACGCGGATCCCCACTGGAAAACAACGCAGTAACATGGAACAACAACTAAAACAGTAGTAGTAAAGTAGGAAAGCTAAACTACAACTAAAAAGCTGTAAAAGAAAATCGAAACGGAAGGAGTAGAGCAGCTAAAAGAAAAGGGAAAAGAAGCCGTACCGGAATGAAAACACGGCTACCGAAAAGGACTTCGGCTCCCCACACTACTCTGAGCAGCAACAGAACGGCAAACCCTGATCTCAAAGAGTCAGGCGTCATTGATCCATCGACAAACTCAGGGCCTACTAAAGCAGACAAAAGCCTAGTAAAGACCTAGACAGACAAGACAGACCTAAAGCACACACGACTCGATTATCGTGCACGCTCTTCTAGACATTTCTGGAACGTCGTGTACATGACACAAGACTGACCTCGGGCAAGACCACAAGAGGGCTAACCCGAAAAGGTCATGACGCACGAGAAATGCGAGAGTCACGTGTCACGTGACGGAAGCATCCCCTCACTAGAAGAACAACCAGCTACGTCCATTGACGTCTTATGTTGCGACTACAAGTGTCTGTCTACGTTGCCTATAAGACGACAGAGATGAGGACACTGTCTGAATAGAACAGGAACTACAGTAACGAGTGACTAGTCAGGGTCACACCCATCGGCGCTCGTCCAACCACCCCTGACCACGTGTACACACACAAGCTCAATGCCCTGAGCCAGGCCTCTAGCTAGTTTTCTCCCCTAGCAGGACGCTACTGCAAGGCAAGGGAGCCCACAGAAACTAGCCAACAAACCGTATCTCGGGAACTGCCACGCCACCACTTCCAGGTGGGTCGACACACCGTAACGCGTCACCATGCTACGACTAGTGGAGGCTCACTAGACACAAACTCTGAAACAGAAGCGCTGTAGTACTGACAGGCAAGGAAGCACTATCGCATGTACTACAAAGCACCAAGGCAGCACAACGACTGCCAACAGACTCAGGACAGGGCAACTAGACCTACTCACGTAACGATCCATGAGTCTCACGACTCGGAGTCAAGATCGTTGCGTAAAGTGGAACAAGCTGCCAATCGGTCTAATCCTAAGCCAGAGGAAACAACATGATTGCGTAAAACGACACACGGAGACCTGAGAGATCAACAAGACCCTCAGCACACCTGGACACACAAACTGAGGTAAGATGATACCTCGAGGCATCCAGAACCATGTCTCAGACTGGACGAAACCACCGAGACGCACACAAGGTCTTATGTCAACCATTGGATCTTACCGGGTTGACCAGGACCTGACAATGATGATTTAATAGTAGTATAGAAACCAAGGCATGCTTGGCTACCTTATATCGTGGTCATAGCCCTCATAGGACATCAAGAGACGTCCACGGGACGACAAACAAACCACAAGGTAGAGCCAAGGCAATTGGAAACCAAAACGTCGGAAAGTGGCACTCTATACGTACACAGAGGCACAGACACTGGCGGTCATGGATAGGGCCACGGGGTGACTGTAGCGGTCAAAGATATGGCCGCTAGACTCAGTCAAACTCTGACTGACCTGCCAAGACAAACCACCAAGCGGTCGATGATAGACATGCTACACGGACTAGGCGGTCCAAGAGATAACCGCCGCACAAACCGCCCTAAAACATAGACCTAAGACAAATGACTTGTAGTGGCCTAAGAAAGGCGCGCTACAGCGAAGAAACGCACGAAGGTTGGGCCGCCAAGGCCAACCGACTTAAATTCTTGGATAGGTCTAAAACCACGGTAACACGAATATCGAGGTAGACCGTAAACCACCGAGACCATCCCGTCAAGATGAGAACTCAAGGGAGGCCACACACATGCGGGGGAATCCTACCGCACTCATACCGATACACAGAGACTCGATCAAGCATAACACAAAGCCCGAGATACACACACCTACGAGCATGCTAATCGAAGTAACTTGGTACTTCCCGACACCCCAAAAACATGGACACAGAACCCACAGGGTGTCCGGAGCACTCACGAGGCCATAGGTCGGTCATTGGGTCTCAACCGGACCGACCGGGACTCGAAATGAACATAAACACAGTATTCCGGTCGACCTGGCCCCTGGGGTCGGTCGACCAGCTTAGGTGGTCTGGTCGACCGGACCAACATGGCCCTACGGGCAACCGCCGGTCGACCGGCCCATCCGGACTGGTCGACCGGTCACGGCGGAAAACGGGCGGATCTGAGCCCTAAAGCCTGGTTCCACGCCCCGTTCGATTCCGATCGAAGGGGTAAACATCCATAATGAGAATACCGACCTTCCACAGTCCGAAAGGGGTCAAAACGATGCAAAAATGGCTTGAAACGAGCAATTCCACGGAATTAACCCTATTTGGGTCACCGGGGTTCCCGGGCTCGTACCGGCTCCAAATGACAACCAATCGACACGAAATCAGCGGATCTGGAACGCTGACATTCTAGGTGTTCGATTGATACTAAGTAATCTAAAAACCGTCATCATTTTTCGGCAAACCCTACGAACACCCCAAAAGCATGATTTTACCAAAACTGAGCAAAACCCGCTCAAACTTGCACCGAACAACGTGAAATTACAATGAAAACGTAGAGGAGAAGTTGGTGATCCATCTCCCTACCTCCACCGAAGAAACCATGCGCCGAAAAGACTAATCCGCGTCGAAAATGCCAAAACATGAATCGCACCATCTCGGAATCCACCAAGGGATTGCGCCACGCCAAGCTCAAACCGTTGCTCCATCCCGCGTCCCGATCACTCCATCGCGTCCCCGCCTCGGCTAGCTCCGCAACGGTGTGTGCCCCACAGCGAACGGGCCAATGAGGAGAGAGAATGAGAGAGAGAGAGAGAAAGAGATGAGAGAAATGAGGGAGGAGAGAGGGGGTGAAAGGATAAATAGAAGAAATTTGGAAATTTTTCTAATTTCTAAAATTCTGATTTTTGTGTCAAAAATCCACTAATTCAGAAAAATACGCAAAAATAGTTAAAATGATCCTCGGGAAGAGTACAACGCAACTGCGGTGTCCACGAGTCGATGAGCTGAGAAATAAACTCACCACAGAGTTCCGTAACTAGTACGAGAGAAAAACCCACGTGGATCATAAAACTCAACTCCGGACCCACAAAAGCGATCGAAACTCTCCGAAAAAGATCCGAAAGACTTAATAAGAATCCAGGGTATTACACGCCGCCTTCTCTTGTCCCATGTGGGATTATTATATCTCCCATTTCCCCCTTTTTAGTTTTTTTATGTTTGTATTAATTTGACCACATGGGAGAAAATTCTCCTATCCCTTATTTGCCCCTCCGTAACCCTAGATCTGAGGGTAATTAGGTCTTTTGGTTAGAGTTATAAAGCCCATGTATTTCCATATTTTAAGGAATTAATGGGAAGAAAGTTGCAATTTTGCACAAGAGCCTTTGGGCACCCCTATCTCTCCTCCTCCCCTTGCAATTGGATTGCTATGAATTCCTAGGGTGGATGCCCGAAAACTTGGTGGATTCTAAGGTGTATCTCCTCCTATGGGTGTGAAGCTCAGCCACAGCCGCCGCCGCCTCCGTTCGTGCTGCCGTCGAGCCGCCACAATCGAATCTTCAACCTGCTATCTAGGATTTCGAGATCCAGGACAGAAGCTTAAAGATCAGGTTGGTTCTCCCAATCCAGCTGTCTGATTGACCTCAAATTTTGAGAGTTTGCTTCCCCCATCGTCCCCTTCCTCCAGTTAAATTTTCACCTCGATCAGAGCCCGTTTGCCCCCTTCCCAATTAAATCTTTCCACCCCTAGCAATCTGCCAGTTTACAGATCTGCGGGATAACACCATGTTCTTTTATTTTTCCCACCCCCTAAACCACGTCAGAAAGATCCCAAAAAATTTGTGTGTCATCCTCACATCCCCCTTCTCCACCCATAAAATTCCCAGAGTCTAGATTCACCATTTTCCTTTTGGTCAAAATTTTTTTTCAGGCAGATCTCATTCTATCCTGTGTGATCTGGATTCTGAGCCAGAAAAGTTTGTGAGGCACAGAGTTTTGTATTTTATATCAGACCATTGGATGGATGTAAAAATCATGTATGTTGTGAGTCTACTTTCCAAGGGAGCCGATCTCGCCTCGATCTGACACCGAATCTGAGCGTGGCGATCATTTTTGTGGAGGCGCGTAAATTTGTTCAATGAACATGCCAGTAAGAGTAGTCCAAGGTTAATTCTCCCATAAATTCTCGGCTCCGAACCAGCGACCGCCGCTCCCGGGGATCGACCAACAACCCCCCAGCAGCGTCCCAGCCAGCCGCCGCAGCAAGGAGACGCCCGTATGCCATCATCCAAGTAGCCGGATTAGCCTGCTGTCCCGTGGGCCCAACAGAATCAAACCAGACTAGCAGCCCATCTCCGGCTTGAAAGCTCTTCCAGCTTGCTGCCCGTCAACCCGAGTTCGCTACTCCCAGGTCCCACTGCAGTCCTTTACCTCCCTGCATGGAGTGGGCATAAAATTCACTACTGTAACTATTGTTTAATTACTATATCGGGAGTACGAGTCTTTGCCGGGGTCATCTTCCCTACGCCCGGAGCGTAGAGGTACATCCGCCTCCCTTTTTGTCTCATTTGCTTAGTTCATATGCGTTCTTTTTATGCCACCGCTTGAGTGTTAGAATAATTAGCCCATTCATATTAATTTAATCACCGCTGCGAGAGTGAGTGCGTGACCCATCCCGTGACTCGATCCGAGCACGGAAGAGCCAATTACCCTTGACTCATTGTCAGTTTCTCAACCGCACACATCTGCACGTTTCCCTTGCTAGGGACGAGTCGCGAGTTTGCCTAGAGTCTCAAGATCGCATTCTATTGGTATCGAGTTACGTCCCGTCCCGCATCACATATCCACCACAATATGCTGCAAAAAGGCTTCTGCCCGGCATTACTACATGACAGTTATGGGTGATCTGGCAGTAGATGAGGCCTACCCGCTAAAATTCTTTGGGACCTCACTGACAGGCCTAGCTTTCAAATGGTATTCAAACATACTGGTCGGCTCTATTAGCAACTGGGCAGCTATGCAACGGAAGTTCCTGGAACGGTTCCACGTTGCTGAAAGGGAGGTCACCGTGGCCGAGCTATATGCCTCCAGGCAGAGAAATGATGAAACAACCTTGGAGTATATTAAAAAATGGTGGAATCTCAGTATGAGATGTTGACGTCCGCCACACCAAGAAGATGCGGTGCAGATTTGCAAGAAAAAATTGAAGCGGGAAGTCCTCGAGAGGATGATAGGAATGGAAATCAAGTCCTTTGACCGATTAAACAATGTCATGCTAGAGATCGAGGCCTTCCTCTACAGTCACTCTTCTGCCCCCACTACTGCAAGCCATAAGGCTAGATTAGCTGACAAGCAGCCCGCGCCTAAACAATTTAATATAGTAGACTTCAAGGAGTTTGAGCAACAAAAAGATAATGATAAAGGGGCTATCAACCCTCCTCCTGCCAAGCCAGCGGAGTGACAGGAAGGCTCCTCCTTGCGAGCCAGGATGAGCAAGATCTATTCCTTTCCTAAGGGCAAAACCTGGGTCCTACTCGAATGGGCCGCCCAATATAACAAAATCACCCTTCCGAAGCTAAAGAGACCCCATGATGCCAAAAGGAAAGACAATCCCTGTTTCTGCCCATATCATCAGGCGCTGGGGCACCCCATTGAAGATTGTTATGTATTTAAAGATATTATCGAAGGTATGATCAAGAAGGAGGAACTCCAGATGGATGAATATAAGGTGGACCCTCTACGCCTGCATGAACTGCCTGAGCTAAAAACAACAGTCAATATGATATCTCTACATTGGAAATTTCCACAAGACGTGTCGGAGGTTTGTACAACACATGCTAATAAATACATCCCATGGGAGCATTTCGAATCCCCGGACCTGATGCAAGAAGCAGAAAAGAAACCAAAAGTGCTGAATGCGCTAGATGACCCACTGTGGGGGCAGATGCCGACCACCAAGAAGAAGAAGAAGCCAAAGAATACAAGGAGGGACATCGTCCTCTATTGCAATACGCTATCAGCCTTGCCCCATAAAAGCCAGATTGCTGAAGAAGAAGGTGAAGAGATATGCTTTGCACCGATGAGGGCGGATCAAGCTAAAGCTTCTGCCTCCTGCCTTGACAATAAGTCTCGGGAGAAGTGTGGGCACCTTCCGTTGCCAGATGAAGAAGCATGCTATCACACTCCCCCTCCATGTGGGGGCTTGAAGGGAAAATATGTCAATTTCTGAGGGCCTAGATGCGTCTGGCACCAGTGATAGAATGCTGCTGGTCCCACCTAAAATCAAGACGGGGGGCAGTGCTCCTGGCTCCCATCAACATGGCTTTGCTATGATGGCAGAGCTATATCAAAAATTACAAGAAGTTGAAATGATGCAAAGAAAACTGAGCGAAATGGGTTTGCATCCAGCTAGTTTGCGCCCGAGTCTGCCAGCTCTGGCATTGATGAATCAACCAAAGATGGAAATAAAGCTAGCTGAGGAAGAAATCACCAAGGCAGAATTGTATGAGATTAAACAAAAGGATGACAAGTCCTCTCTGGACTATATCCATTGGTGGGGAAACCTCAGTGCAAGGTGTCGGCATCCGTCGAACCATGAAGAGGCTGTCCGGATATGCAAATGCAATTTGAAGATAGAGATCTTGACAAGGATGATTGGCATTGAAGTCAAATCCTTAGATCTCTTCAATAATATTGTGGCTGATATTGAGGCCTTTTTGGAAATATATTGCCTGGCCGTTGTCACCCAAAATCAGAAGAATAAGCCAACTTGTGAGCAACCGGGGCAAGAAGAAATTCACACTATTGATTTTCAAGCCTTCGAGAAGCAAAGAAAGAAGGTGAAGGAGGCAGCTAGCTCTTCTTCAGCCAAGCCCGCCAAACAAGAACCCTCGCTAAGGGATAAGATGAGGAATCCCAATTCCTTCCCAAAGGACAAAACTCAAGTTCTATTCGAATGGACCTGCAAATACGACAAGGTCGTCCTCCGGATGCCCAAAAGACCAAATGATGTAAAAAGGAAGGTTGATCCCCAGTTCTACCCTTATCACCAACAAAGGGGGCATTCCATCGAGGATTGCTACCTGTTCAAAGATATCATTGAAAGCTTGATCTAAAAGGGTGAACTATAGATAGGTGAATATAGGGTGGATCCACCGCGCCCTCATCAAATGCCCGGCTTTAAGAAAGCAGCCAACCTGGCCTCAATATGTCAGTTGAAGGATCGAGCGCTCTAAAGGGCATTTCGAGTTCCTTGAATTACAGCGGAAGGCCGAAAAATAAATGCAAAATACAAATGCTGCTCTGTTCTGGGGGCATATATCGAAGGCTGAAAAGATAAAAAAAAGAGAGAGAGAAGAAAGAGGAGGAACTTACCCCTTTACATTGCAACATACTATCGACCTCCTTCAAGTTGACAGTTTCAATGAATGAAGTCCGCCAATGTCAGGGCTGACGATAGAATGATTATAAAAAAAAGAAAAGAAGAGGAAGAAAAAAAATCTAGGAAATACTTTCTCCAGATGAAAGGAGCTGGCAAGATATGACTACAGCTCCACGTGCTCCAGTACACTGTGGAGGATGCCCTATAGAAACACGGCCAAGGCTAATCAGAATTCTCTCTGAAGAAGATGTGCCCCACCCTCCACATCCCCTTAAGGGTCACCCCGTATGAGAGGAGGGCAACCGAATGATCAACCGTCAAATGGGATCAATTTATTCGGGGGGCAATGATGACTCAAATCAATGATAAAAAAAAGGATTATCTGAAACAGATGAGGGCCGAAGGAGGAGCTCTCCCATTGTCACGCCCCGAGCCTTTATGACAGCGGAAGACTCGCTCAAGGAATGTGAACAGCCGACATGGTAAGCCTCTTGCAAGTAAGAATGATCAGAGCGCAAGACAATCACACACATAAATGTAATTGCACATTATTTTAATCAAACTCCAACTTATTTCATTGATAATCAATATTCAAATATAACAACTTTCAACTTCTTTCAACCTATCAGACTCAAGAAATAGGAAAAGTACAGAGACTCGATCTAAACAATATAAACTCCCTAAGGCTTCGCTCTTTCTTTATTCACTCTCGGATCCGCTACTTGAACATTCCAAATCCGAACCCGACTCACTTCCATTTCCTGAAAAAGATTGGAAATAGGTAATGAGTACACTTACCCAGTAGGTATCTTCGCATCAACACGAAGGCATCATTAAAGTAATTAACATTTTAGCTTTAAAGAAATAAGGTAAAATCATGCAAATGCGATCAATCACGCGATCAAATCAAAGTAACAAGATGATCATGTAAGATAAGATGAACGAGTATGAACTAGCAAGAATGTAACAAGTATGATCAAGAATGTAGCATGACCTTTCATGAACAAGAATGTAATGAGAATGTACTTTCACTTTTCACTTTCATAACCATAAAGATTACGCACGAGAACGTCAACCATGTAGCAATTCACTAGATTTTCACGAGAGCTCATGGATTTCACTTATTTATAAAGAAAGTACTCCCAGCGCAATGCGACGCCAGTAGCATCATACCCCATGGTTTATAATAGTATGTTTCCGGCAATCAGCCGAGGGGACTAGCATAGAGCCTTTGGACACAATCAGTGCCCGAACTGCATCTTCACCTATAAATCAAGCTACTTCCATGAGTGTATCAATAACGTATGGCCATGAATTTACTAAGTTCAACAAATTCATGATGACAATAATTCAATTGAATGAATGCTTCAATTTTAGAATATGAGAGATCAAGAATGAATTAAGACAATGTTATGCTTATGGAAATAAATCGGCAGCATAACGGTACATTTCTTTAACTTCCATTGATTATATTAAGTTTCTTGATCAATATGATAAGTCCTAGACCATTATCAAGCCATCTAGGAACTTTAGAATATCAACCCTTGGGTCAAACCTTAGGTTAACTAGCTCACGCATTGTGACGGTCAAGTACTGGGTCGTTACACTCATGTGACGCTATAGTGTTGGGCTGTTACAATGGTCTGAATCCCGAAAGAAGAAAATAGACTCAATTCAATGTGACGGTCTTGTACTGGGCCGTTACGTTAACGTGACGGTCGAGCCTTGATCCGTTAGAAAGACTGAATCCAGAAATAGTAATTAGACTCAGCTAAATGTGACGGTTGTATATAGGGTCGTTATATGGGCCTGGCAGTCGAATATAGATCCGTTACATTGCTAGAACCAGAAAATATTGATAGTGCTTTCTAATCAATTGGGTTTTAATGGTACAACTAACTCGGCGTCCTAGCGGGAATTCCAGACTCGCAGAGAATTACGGAGGCCTTAAAACAAGATTTCCTAGTCCATTGGAAGGAATATCCAATAGAGAGGTCCTCATGTCCAAGAATAATGTTCCTATAGTGCAAAGTGTGAACTAATAGATAACATACCGGAATATGTGCAATGTACTTAAAGAATGACTCTATAGATAGAGAGAGAATGTGTAGCAACGTGAAACCAAGATAAAACTCCGTCCATACATCATTAAAAATCATGATTTAGATACAAAACTATAAAATTTTGGCACATGAAATTAACATAACTTAAAATAACATAAGATACCTTAATCATGCAATTTCTATTATGAATCAGTAAATAAACTTAAAGTCATGATAACAGGTCCAAAATTAGCTATCTAAGCTTATTTATAGGTAAACTTTAACTGGTTATCATTCTGCCTCGGGCTGATAGAACACAATGTCTGACGGTCTAGGATAGGCGCGTTACAGTCTTATGACGGTTTATCGTAGGGCCGTTACAGTAGTGTGACTCTCCTATTAAGATGCATCAGAGACCACAAAGTGATTAAGATACAGCAGAGGTTGGGACGGCTTATCATAAGGCCGTTAAAGTGTTGTGACGGTCTAAGTATGATGCGTCAGAGCGTCTACTGGTAGTAAAATAAAGTAAAGGTTTATGAAACCATAACATGCCTAGAAATCAAAATACTACAACTATTTTAGACATGATAATGAAGTATAGGCCAACTATATGCATGGGTTTTAGTGAATAGACAAGATAATATCTTTTATTTTCCATTTAGGGCTAAGAGATGCATGAATGTATAGAACTATTAAAATATGAAATTTATGATCTATCATGCATGAAATCAATCACAATCAGAGGGCTTTTATCCCTAACAAGATGTTTTTGCCAATCATGAGATGACCTACCGCTTAACTGTGCTTTAAACTTCTAATTTGAGTCTGAAAACCGTGCCCTAGTTCTTGCCTTCCTGATGTTTTTAAGCAACTTCACATCTCTCTATCTCTCTAGTATCTTGACCTAAGGACGTGAAATTTGGATGTTAGGAAGATGATACTAAGGGGAACAAAAAGTTCTAATGGATTGAGCCCTAATTACCTCGTTTAGACGTCCTAATTCCCTGATCTTCAGTGGTCTTTTGCTCTGAATTCCGGGCTGCTATGACTGAATCAGCCACTTTGGAAGCCTCTATCTCCTTGGTTGGTTGATCTCCTAGCACGAAATTTGGAGAACTATTAGTCTAAAGTATACCAAAAAAAATCTTCTAAAGAACTTACTGTTTATATATATGTATGGCATATATATATATATTATGAGAATATATATTATATATATCAAACATATTTTGTGAGTGCCTGCAGAATAACGTATTTATTGATCAAATTATAATAATTTCATCAAACTAACCATTTTGATCAAAAATTGATATTAAGTGTGATAAGTGCATAATTAGTAACATTAAAGCTCATAAAAAGTGTGAATATCATAAATTAACTCATACAAATGCACACTTATCACTTACCCGAAATTATGACTCCTTACCTTGATTCTTCATGAGCCAAAAGTAAGGGTCGCTCAGTTCAGAACTAGGTTCTATTTATAGGGTTTTGGCTAGGGTTTGAGGATTAGATCGATTATAGAGTCCTTAATTTGCCAGAACCTGATCCCTAAGAGTCCTTAGTAACCTTACAAGTTCTCCCAAGTTGATCACTTGCAGATAGGATCCCAAAGTTCCAATCTTTTTGCTTGTTCTTCCATTCACGAAACTATCAGGGAGTAACGCATCAGTCTAGGTGCGTTACGTGGCTGTGGCGGTCGCACGATAGACCGCTACACCCAACGTGCACAGAATTCAACATAAATCAAACTCTTTTGTTAATTATCCATATTATTATCCATAAAAATGGTATTTTATCCTTAAAATACGTAAATAGGCTAAATAACCTTCAAGAATATGGGCCAAATTTAATGGGCTTAGTCTTTTAACCTATTGGGTTTCAATTATCAAAGCTAGATTAATTACTTATCATAAATTGAGCCTTATAATGATTTATTTAACCTAATTTTTATTTATTAATCTATTTTGGGTCTTTAAAATTCCAAGAAAATAATTAAATATACCAAAAATAATTTATAAAAATTCTGGGGCCTTACACCCTCCCCCACTTAAGATAAGTTGGTCCCCAAATTCAATATATGAGTTTCTACGGAGAGTGTACGTATTTTAATGTATTAAGAATTAACGTAAGGCTAATGGGTTAAGAGAGTACCTTTTATCATCTCACCTCCCTCGTCTAGAATGGCATTTAATCGATCTTGCTTCCTGCGTCCATTGTTATCCCTTGATGATTGTCCGTTGATGAAAGGACACAGGGGCAAGCGATGTTCCCGGCTTCCACATTTGAGACAAGCGCTGAGACGTTTCCAACATTGTTCTGTCGAGTGCCCAAACTTTTCACAAAATGAGCAAGGTGCCACGGCTTGCTCATTCTCTTCTTTAACTTTCTCGTTCTTTCCATTTCCATTTCCATTTCTTTTTCCATTTCTTTTTCCATTACCATTCCCATTACGGAACCTCTTAATGTGACGATCTTCATCCTCATTCACTTCTTTCTCTTCTTGCCTATCATGTTTTCGGCTTGACCTCTCTCCTCGGAGCCTCTCCACCTTCTCCATGGTTCTTTCACATAGATGTGCTCTTTATACCATCTCGGTATAGGTGCAGATATTTTGGGTTCCAAGTTTTTGGATAAATCCGGTCCTTAAACCATCCATAAATCGGTTGGCTTTCAATAAATCCGTGCTTACCAAGTGAGGAGCATAAGGTGCTAGTCGAGAGAATTGTAATTCATATTCTGCCACAGACATCACGCCTTATTTTAAGGAGGCAAATTCCATAGCTTTTCTCTCCTTTACATGCTCGGAAAAGTACATGGCTCGAAAAGGTGTAAGAAAACCCTCCCATGTATGAGGTGCATCTGCAGGTGGCATCGGAATGGATTTCCACCATGTACGAGCATTCTTGTTGAGTTGGAATGTGGCAAGTTGAACTTTCTCCCAGTCAATACATTACATGACATCGAATATTCGATTCATTTCGTCGATCCAATTTTCCGCTTCATTCGGGTTAGAAGATCCAGAGGATCGTGGAGGATTTAAACTTCAAAAATTGTCGTGCAAGTTACCCGCGCCAGCCCTTCCACCAGCTTGGGCCACTATCTGTAGGGCTTGGGTAAGTCCCGCAACAGTTTGCTGCATCTCGTCCCAGTTTATACGATGAGCCATTGAGAATCAAGGTACCTGAGAATCATGGACATTTTAGTTATTTAGAGTCAGGAAGATTTATCCTAAGATAATTTCTATATAACTATCTCATCCCGGGCTCTACCCAATCCTTGCATGGGTAAGGAAATTTCTTCCTTAGTTCATAGGTAGGGGTCCTAAAACCTTGGACTTATCCTACGACATGACTCTTTTCCCTAAGTCCTGAGACTTAGGCTCTGATACCAACTTAACTGTCACGCCCCGAGCCTTTACGACAGCAGATGACTCGCTCAAGGAACGTGAACAGCCGGCATGGTAAGCCTCTTGCAAGCAAGAATGATTAGAGCGCTAGACAATCACACACATAAATGTAATTACATATTATTTTAATCAAACTCCAACTTATTTCATTGATAATCAATATTCAAATACAACAACTTTCAACTTCTTTCAACCTATCAGACTCAAGAAATAGGAAAATTACAGAGACTCGATCTAAACAATATAAACTCCCTAAGGCTTCGCTCTTTCTTTATTCACTCTCGGATCCGCTACTTGAACATTCCGAATCCGAACCCGACTCACTTCCATTTCCTGAAAAAGATTAGAAATAGGTAATGAGCACACTTGCCCAGTAGGTATTTTCGCATCTACATGAAGACATCATTAAAGTAATTAACATTTTAGCTCTAAAGAAATAAGGTAAAATCATGCAAATGTGATCAATCACACGATCAAATCAAAGTAACAAGACGATCATGTAAGATAAGATGAACGAGTATGAACTAGCAAGAATGTAACAAGTATGATCAAGAATGTAGCATGGCCTTTCATGAACAAAAATGTAATGAGAATGCACTTTCACTTTTCACTTTCATAACCATAAAGGATACACACGAGAATGTCAACCATGTAGCAATTCACTAGATTTTCACGAGTGCTCATGGATTTCACTTATTTATAAAGAAAGTACTCCCAGCGCAATGCGATGCCAGTAGCATCATACCCCATGGTTTATAATAGTATGTTTCTGGCAATCAGTCGAGGGGACTAGCATAGAGCCCTTGGACACAATCAGTGCCTGAACTGCATCTTCACGTATAAATCAAGCTACTTCCATGAGTGTATCAATAACATATGGCTACGAATTTAATATGTTCAACAAGTTCATGATAACAATAATTCAATAGAATGAATGCTTCAATTTTAGAATATGAGAGATCAAGAATGAATTAAGACAATGTTATGCTTATGGAAATAAATCGGCAGCATAACGGCACATTTCTTTAACTTCCATTGATTATATTAAGTTTCTTGATCAATATGATAAGTCCTAGACCATTATCAAGCCATCTAGGAACTTTAGAATATCAACCCTTGGGTCAAACCTTAGGTTAACTAGCTCACGCATTGTGATGGTCAAGTACTGGGCCGTTACACTCATGTGACGCTCCAGTGTTGGGCCGTTACAATGGTCTGAATCCCGAAAGAAGAAAATAGATTCAATTCAATGTAACGGTCTTGTACTGGGCCGTTACGTTAACGTGACGGTCGAGCCTTGATCCGTTAGAAAGACTGAATCTAGAAATAGTAATTGGACTCAGCTAAATGTGACGGTTATATATTGGGCCGTTATATGGGCCTGACGGTCCAATATAGATCCGTTACATTGCTAGAACCAGAAAATATCGATAGTGCTTTCTAATCAATTGGATTTTAATGGTACAACTAACTCGGCGTCCTAGTGGGAATCCCAAGCTCGTAGAGAATTACGGATCCCTTAAAATAAGATTTCCTAGTCCATTTGAAGAAATATCTAAAAGAGAGGTCCTCATGTCCAAGAATAATGTTCCTATAGTGCAAAGTGTGAACTAATGGACAACATATCGGAATATGTGCCATGTACTTAAAGAATGACTCTATAGATAGAGAGAGAATGTGTAGCAACGTGAAACCAAGATAAAACTTCGTCCATACATCATTAAAAATCATGATTTAGATACAAACCTATAAAATTTTGGCACATGAAATTAACATAAATTAAGATACCTTAATCATGCACTTTTTATTATGAATCAGTAAATAAACTTAAAGTCATGATAACATGTCCAAACTTAGCTATCTAAGCTTATTTATAGGTAAACTTTAACTGGTTATCATTCTGCCTCGGGCTGATAGAACACAGTGTCTGACGGTCTAGGATAGGCGCATTACAGTCTTGTGACGGTTTATTGTAGGGCCGTTACAGTAGTGTAATGCTCCTATTAAGATGCGTCAGAGATCACAAAGTGATTAAGATACAGCAGAGGTTGTGACAGTTTATCGTAAGGCCGTTAAAGTGTTATGACGGTCTAAGTATGATGCGTCAAAGCGTCTTCTGGCAGTAAAATAAAGTAAAGGTTTATGAAACCATACCATGCCTAGAAATCAAAATACTACAACTATTCTAGACATGATAACGAATTATAGGCCAACTATATGCATGGGTTTTAGTGAATAGACAAGATAATATCTTTTATTTTCTATTTAGGGCTAAGAGATGCATGAATGTATAGAACTATTAAAACATGAAATTTATGATCTATCATGCATGAAATCAATCACAATTAGAGGGCTTTTATCCCTAACAAAATGTTTTTGCCAATCATGAGATGACCTACCGCTTAACTGAGCTTTAAACTTCTAATTTGAGTCTGAAAACCATGCCCTAGTTCTTCCCTTCCTGAGGTTTTTAAGCAACTTCACGTCGCTCTATCTTTCTAGTATCTTGACCTAAAGACGTGAAATTTGGAGGTTAGGAAGATGATACTAAGGGGAACAAAAAGTTCTAATGGATTGAGCCCTAATTACCTCGTTTAGACGTCCTAATTCTCTGATCTTCAGTGGTCTTTTGCTCTGAATTCTGGGCTACTATGACTGAATCAGCGACTTTGGAAGCTTCTATCTCTTTGGTAGGTTGATCTCCTAGCGCGAAATTTAGAGAACTATTAGTCTAAAGTATACCAAACAAAATCTTCTAAAGAACTTACTGTTTATATATATGTATGGCATATATATAGATATTATGAATATATATTATATATATCAAACATATTTTGTGAGTGCCTGTAGAATAACGTATTTATTGATCAAATTATAATAATTTCATCAAACTAAGCATTTTGATCAAAAATTAATATTAAGTGTGATAAGTGCATAATTAGTAACATTAAAGCTCATAAAAAGTGTGAATATCATAAATTAACTCATACAAATGCACACTTATCACTTACCCGAAATTATGACTCCTTACCTTGATTCTTCACGAGTCAAAAGTAAGGGTCACTCAGTTCAGAACTAGGTTCTATTTATAGAGTTTGGGTTGGGTTTGAGGATTAGATCGAATCTAGAGTCCTTAATTTGCCAGAACCTGATCCCTAAGAGTCCTTAGTAACCTTACAAGTTCTTCCAAGTTGATCTCTTGCAGATAGGATCCCAAAGTTCCAATCTTTTTGCTCGTTCTTTCATTCACGAAACTATCAGGGTGTAATACATCAGTCTCGGTACGTTACGTGGCTGTGGCGGTCACACGATAGACCGCTACACCTAACGTGCACAGAATTCAACATAAATCAAACTCTTTTGTTAATTATCCATATTATTATCCATAAAAATGGTATTTTATCCTTAAAATATGTAAATAGGCTAAATAACCTTCTAGAATATGGGCTAAACTTAATGGGCTTGGTCTTTTAACCCATTGGGTTTCAATTATCAAAGTTAGATTAGTTACTTATCATAAATTGAGCCTTATAATGATTTATTTAACCCAATTTTTATTTATTAATCCATTTTGGGTCTTTAAAATTCCAAGAAAATAATTAAATATATCAAAAATAATTTATAAAAATTCTGGGGCCTTACACCCATTACGAAGAAGCCCATCTGACGACGGGTGATCATAGATGTTTGCGCGGCATATTCGCTGCCCGAGGATCCGCTTGTGGCCACAGAGTCGGTTGATGATGAAAATTCTTGAGACGAACCAAGCTCAAGGACAATGTATGTGGGCTACACTTTAAGAGTGGCCACGATGAAAATGATAATTGGAGGTGTGACACCTCGAAGGTCCAGTCTTCCTTGTGCAAGCTTGTAGAAGTGATTCTTCTTTCACCGATGGGCCAAGGGGAACCTAGTGAAGAACCAAGGCTTAAAGCCTGACTGGAGAGAGCCATCAACGCATCGATCCAGATGATAATGATGAGAATGATGATATATATACATAAAAAAAGAAGAGATGAAAAGAAGAAAAAATGGTGATGAAGGGTATAAAAAAAGATCAATGAAGAATGATAGAGGAATATCAAACCATCGGTGTCCAGGCCAACAGATATTTCACTATCGACGTTCAGGCCCACAAATATTCAACAATATTCACAGATGTTCCAGGATGTCCAGCCATCGGCGCCCAGGCCGATGGATGCTCTACAATATTCTAAAAATTTCTGATATTCAACCATCGGCGCCCAAGCCGACAGATATTCAACAATGCTCAAAGAAGTTCAACAAGATGTCAAATATTCAACCATTGGCGTCCGAGCCGACAGATGTCAAGCATTCATCCATCGGCATCTGTGCCGATAGATGTTCAACAATATTCAAAGATGACAAATATTCAACCATCGGCGTCTAAGCCAACAGATGTCAAACATTCAACTATCAGGCATACATGCCGATAGATGTTAAACAACATTCAAAGATGCAAAATACTCAACCATCGGCGCTCAAGCCGACAGATGTCCAACGATCGGCGTCGAAGCCGACAGATGTCAGATGTTCAACCATCGGCGCCCGAGCCGATAGATGTCAAGTATTCAGCCATCGGCATCCGTGCCGATAGATGTCCGGTAATCCTCCAAGATGTTCAAGGCATCTAACCATCAACGTTCAAGCCGATAGATGCTCACAAATATGTAATCGTCAGCGTTCAAGCCGAGAGATGTCAAATATTAGAACATCAGCGTTTGTGCCGGCAGATGTTTAAAAACATTCGAAGATGTTAGATGTTCAACCATCGACGTCCGAGTCGACAGATATCAAACATTCAACCATCGGCGTCCGAGTCGACAGATATCAAACATTCAACCATCGGCGTCCGAGTCGACAGATATCAAACATTCAACCATCGGCGTCCAAGCCGATAGAGGTCAAATATTCATCCATCGGCATCCAGGCCGAAAGATGCTCAGCAATATTCCAAAAAAAATGTGTCAAAGATGATTCAACCATCGACGTTCAGGCCGATAGATACTCAACAATACGCAAAGACCATTCTAGATGTCCAGCCATCGGCATTCAAGCCGACAGATGTTCAACCATTGGAGATCATGCCAATAGATGTCCACGCCATCGGCGCTCAAGCCGACAGATGTCCAGCCATCAGCGTTCAAGCTGACAGATGTCTAGCCATCGACATTCAAGCCGACAAAGGTGCAACTGTAATGCCCCGGATTTTTTTAGATATTTTTGGGATGATTTTTGTCGGTCTCAGAGTGTATTTTGTGCTTTACACGTATTTTTCCCTGATGTGCCTTCGGAACTCTGTGCAGGGCGAACCATGGTGTTCTCTGACTCTGGGATAGTACCGACGCGTTGTGCTCCTCTCGAGGATCACGGAGGTAATTTTTAGTATTTTTGGAATTTTGGGGTTTTTCTATATATATTAACCCTTTCCCTCTCTCCCCTCTCATTTCTCATTCTTTCCCTCTCTCTTCTCTCTCACGTTCCCTCCTCTCCCCCTCTCCTCTCCCGGCGGCTGACAGAAATGGACGAGGGCGAGGGGGCGGTGCTCTTGGGGCGAGGAGCGGCGTGGATGGGGCGAGGATCGAGGCGTGGTGGCGAGGTGAAGCCGATTCGTGAGCGTGGGATACCAGCGGGGTTTCGTGGCGTTTTCTTCATGGATCGGCGTCCACGGCACGTCAAATCTTTGGTGGAGGTAGAGAGATGGACCCTCAGCTCGTGTGTTTCATTTCCCTTGGATTTGGTAGCCCGTGGCGAGCCGAGCGTGGGTTTATTGCCATTTTGGGGAAAATCCATGATTTTGGGGTGTGAGCCCGATCTAGCGTTTTAAAGTGTTATTCGGTGGTTTGAGGGCATCATTGAATTCCTAGGGGCTTGGGGATGGATTCCCCTTTGTTTCCCCATCGCCCGGGGGTGATTGGGGCATGGATCGGGTTTTTGGGGCATTTCTCACCATTTCGGGTTCGGGACGCCTTAGCGGTCGTTACAGGGACCGCTAGGGGCGCCAAGCGAACCAAGGGTAGATGGCTAGGGGTCTCCCTGTGTCGGTTCATGGCTGGCGGTCATGCGATAGACCGCCAGGGTCCTTGGCGGTCCAGAGGTAGACCGCTAGGACCGCTTGAGTTTCGTGTGTTCCGAGGGTTCAGCGGTCCAGAGGTGGCCCGCTAGCCAATGCCTCGTGGTCCAAGGGTAGACCGCTAGGGGTCCGTGATTTCAGTGTGTAGCGGTCCAGTGTTAGATCGCTAGCCTTTCCTTAGCGGCCCAATGGTAGACCGCTAGGCCACGTGGTGGTCTAGGGTTAGACCACTAGGCGATTTCCATGCTTGCAACGTCGGGTTCGCGTTGTGTTGGTCTCCGGTCGACCCGGTTGTGACCCAGTGGTCGACCTTCGGCCTCGTGAGTGTCCCGGACACCCCGTGAGTTCCGTGTCTGTATTTCTAGGATGTTTGGAGGTGTCGAGTTACCTCAATTAGCGTGCTCATAGGTGTGTGATCCGGGCTTTTGTGTTACGCTGGATCGACTCACCGTGTATCGGTGTGAGTGCGGTGGGGTTCCCCGCATGTCGTGGGTTTCTGCGGAAGATGATTCCCGAGGGGGCCATGTGTTTGGCCTTGGACTGTGAGTCCAGTCATCCAGCCTGGAGCTGGAGGTTTCTCACTTTTCCCTGGGATGGGGAATCGGTGTGGCGGCTTGTGCGCTACCTTGGGAATCGTGCTTCTGTGCTTTCCGCGTGAGCCATGTGTGTAGCCTTGGACTGTGAGTCCAGTCACCCAGCCTGGGGTTGGAGGTCCCTTCAGTTCCCTCCCTGAGGGGATGGTCTCGGTGGCTCGTGAGCTACCTTGATATTCATGCTACCATGGTTTTAGACCTCGGGATCAGGCTAGATTAACGGCTTTGTGCCGTTGCGTACGACGGTCTTGACCCCGAGTCTCGTGACTCAAGGACCGTTGGAGTTAGTGAGTCTAGAGGACTGTCTAGAGTCCAGTGGCTTGGCGCCACTTGGTTCTTCTCAACTTTCACGCAGGGTGTGTGCGTGCTTCTCGAAGTTTATCCTTGGAGAGTAGTCACACCAGTGACTCCCCACTAGTCATAGCCTTCCGACACGCGAGTGGTCCCACCAGGGAGTGGTGGTGAGGCTACCCCAGAGAGACGATTTTAGACTGGTTTCCGTCGGGCCCCACGTCTGCCAGCCAGAGTCCGACTGAGGGGAAAATCGGTCAGAGGGCCAGACTAGAGACGCACGGTCTGTGTGTGCACACATGGTTTGGGGCGGTTGGACCCGCGCTGACGAGCGCGACCCCAACTAGTCACTTGCTTTGTCGTTACTTGTACAGTGTCTTAGTTCCCACTGGGCCAAAGGGGGACACCTGAGGCACAGTCTAAGTCATCAGTGGACGCATCCGGCCTTGCTTTTGGTGGGCAAGTACTCCTATCACGTGAGACGTGACTCTCATGTTTCCGAGTTCCATTTCCCGTTTGCAAGACGTGATTTTCTATACCGATCGGTGTTTCCGAGGTAGTGGCCAGGGTGCCAGTGGCTTCACCGAGGTTGCATCTTGTTTGTGCGATGCCCGCGACCAGGTAGTCAGGGTTGCACTTTGGACAACGTGTCCAGGTTGGTCTTGTCCTGGTAGACAGGCCTCCACGGCGGAGTTGCCGTAGGTTTTGCCACGGTAGGTGGTGTAAGTATGGTCCGGTTCTCGATGGTGAGATCGGGATTTCTCTTTCTACTTGACTGGTACAGTAGGAGTAGCTGTAGTGCCAAGTTTTGATCGGCCACCGGTTCGCTGTTCCTATTGTAGTTGTAGTTACTGCTTTCCGTGTCACCATTGTTCTCAGTTGGGGTTCCGCGGGATCCCTACTGAGCCAGTGACAGGAGGCTCACCCCTGCTTTTCAGGTGCGGTGGTTCTTCCTTGAGGTTTGAGGGTGTTGTTCATAGGTTCTTAGTTGCCAATTCGTTGGGCCGAGTGTTCACTTGGCATGTGGTACGTTTTACTACTTTAGACTATACTTTCTATTGGACTGGACTCTGTTGTAGTAGTTGTTTATTTATTTCTATTAATTGTTGAATTGTCCTACCTTATTTCTTATTTCTTTGTGCCTCCACACTCCTTTTAGCCCTTCCGAGCCCTTCCGAGCCCTCCCGGCTCGTGGGTGGCGGGTCAGGATTCAAATGGTATCGGGCTCCTCCCGGTATCCGGATCTTGGGTCATCATAGTTGGTATCAGAGCAGTGGTTGTGGACGTGCATAGGAATTCGAGCTATTGCAGTGATCAGAGTCCATAAGGTCCAGTACAGTCGGCAGTTGGCTTAGGGTTTTGTGTTTGTTTTCCGCTTGATTTTTTGCTTGAGAGCTTGAGTGCGATGTGTGGCGCTGTGAAGGTGGTTGCTGTTTGTGACTTTCATGCCAACGTGGGATCTAAGGATCAAGGTTGAGAGCTTTCTCCTTCATCGGTGGTGGCCCCGGTTGTGCTGCATTGGGTAGAGGTTGCCGGCAGGTGCGTCGCTATGGTGTTGTGTTCGAGGCATTTGCCGCGTTGTCAGGTGGCTGGTGAGGATTGGTCGTGGTTAAGTGGCCGTGAGTGTGCTCTGAGGGAGCTGTTGTCGAGTCTGGCCACTCTAGCTTGAGGATTGTCCAGCCCCTGAGGTGTTAAGGTTGTGGTTTGAGGTGTCGGAGTGGGTGCTCTAGTCGAGAGGTGCGCTCGGATGAGCGGAGGATCATCTGTTGAGTTGTTGATTTGTCGAGCCTGATGTTCTTGTCATGCTCTGTGGTGCCATAAATGACATGTCGGTCCTGATTATTTTTGTAGATTTCGAGGAAGGATTGGGCTGTGGTGTCCCAGTAAGTCTTGCTCTTGTGCTCTTGTGTGCGAATGGATTGTATTCGCTTTGAATTTGGTTGAGATGAGAAGGTTCTGCGGTGGTTTCGGGACTCGAGGATGAGCGTCGGTGGTTGTCGATTATGGCTTGTATTGCGGCTTTTGGCATCGTGTGTTGTAGTTCGAGGAATTGTAGTGGTGGTGCATCGAGAGATGCTGTGATCGTGGTCCGACGTGACACTCGCCGAGTGTGTCGAAGGCACTGACCTGACGAGGTAATGATTTTCTTGGTGTTGTTCCCAGCATGCGCGAGGTTTAAGGTCAGGTCGAGCGTGGAGATTCTTCCGTTGGTCGGAGGTATGTCAGTTTCTCCTTTGGTTGGAGAGATTGTGTTTGGCTAAGGTTCATCATCTAGCATCGTGTGTTCGGGTTGGTTGGCCTCTGTGTGCCATGAAGTCCGTGCGAGACATGTCCAGCATTTTTGGCAAGGTTGTTGCCCGCGAGGGTTGTGCCCATTTTCCTGGTGTATGAGGGTGCTGGCGCTATTCCGGAAGGACGAGTGATGGTTGGGCGTTGTTTGCATTCTTGGCTGGTGCTGGAACTTTTCGATGCGTGGCGATTCGGAGCCTGCAGAGTTGCAGAGGATTTCCAGATTTGGGAGTGAATCTGTGCTTTGGGGTTCAAGGTAATGGAGCTTTCCACACCATATTTCTTAAGGTTGACCAGCCGAGTTATGGATTGTCGGGATGGCGAGTCCCGAGTTGCCGTGCTTGGCTGGGCGTGTGGATCAGAGTGCACAATGGAAGCCTGGTGGGCCTGTAACCCACAGGTTCAAGATCGTAGCGTTGGTTGCTACGGGCGGATTCCCAAGATTACGTTGAGCATCGGAGGATTGGTTCCTCGATGTGAGAAAGGACGGAAGAGTAACACCTGTGGTCGGAGGTCCTTGATGGGACATTGGCGGTGAAATGGTTATCCCTGGTCTGGTGACCGGCATGGATGGATTTCCCTGTAAGTCTGAGTTGAGTGTGGTGATGATTGAAGATTCCTGAGTCTTGTAGTTGGCTTTGCCGTGCTCCCCTGAGAGGGTTGAGTTGGCGCGATGTTTGAGATCGGATGCGGTGTCCGAGATAAGTTCAGATTGTGATGTGCTTTCCGAATGTGATCTGGGCTTTGTCAGAATTTCTCTTCTGACAGAGTTGGCACAATGAGATGTTTGGCTTTCAGCTTGCCAGGTGTGAACTGATGGAGGCTCTGTATTGGTTGTTCCCTTGAGCAAGGTGTGCGACCGGTCAGCTGATTGTAAAGCTGATATGTTATTTGTCCGCTGACCATAGGATGGATCGATAGCTGTTTCTCGTGACGAGGGTTGTGTCTCCTCGATGAGCGAGACTGAGGCAGCGGTGCCATGATTGGTCCTTGCTATGACTGAGGTGATGTCGGACTGTGTCCATTGGTGTGCCTGCTCTGATGGCTGGTGTACGCGGCGTGCGGAGCAAGGTGTCGTTCGTGATTGTGGTCTGACTGTGTCCCTCAGGATCTGTGTCTTTGAAAGAATCGAGGTTTTCTGTGTTGGGGCTCTGATAGCGTTGTCAGTTGGTTAATGTGTTCTTCCCCTGTGACTTGGCGTTTGTCCTGAAATTCGAGGATGAAAATTCTTTAAGGGCGGGGTTAATTCGTTTATTTAGTGCGAGGGTGTGCCAGTCACAAAGTGACGATTTATTCGGGCTTCGTGGAAGCCCATGGTGCGCGTGATCTGACTAATCAGACAATTGTGTGGTTCATGTCGGGACCGAAACCCGCCGCGCCATAAAGGTGTGGACGCCAAAAAATGACGATGATGATCATGGCGACATTCGCGTCTACACATTAGAGCGCGAGTCGAAGACAGAAATGCCGAATAAACCTCATGCCTCGCCCGATCAGGACGAGAACTCGCTTGGTGGTCCGCTACCCGCTAAGGAAGCCCCCTAAGCAGAAGATACAGCTACAAGGCTCCGACCGGCCATGCCAAGAGCTGAATCAGAGAAGAGTCAGGAACTCCGGCACAGTCTCGGCATGCACCGAAAGTCACGCAGAATCTGGGACCGAGTCCCAGAGGCTACAAACGGAATATTATGGAGGCCATACGTCGCAACCGGAGCGTTCTGGGAATGCCGACATTCATATAAATGGCCGCGACTTCGAAAGGAATCCGTTTGGTGCTTAAAACGGCACGAAGTGGCCCTAAAACGGTGCGCCTTAAAACGGCGCCCCCCCCCCCCTCTAAAAACGGTGCGCCCCCTTCTTCCTTTGGCTACACGGCGAGCTCCCGTCGAAGGGGCCTCCCCCTTTGATGCTTAAAACGGCGCTGCTTGCGTTGCATTAAAACGGCACCCATATGTCTACCACTGCATGGCCATCTTGAAGGCCAGAAAGTTGAACCGGCGCGCCAATTGCACTTGGGGTAAAACCGGCGTGGGCACTTTCCACCGCGCCGTTTTAACCCCATATTCTATTCTCTAAAGCGCTTCCCCGGCGCGCAAATGAGCCATCCCATCTGCGCTCCGATGCTCTGTTTTGCTTCATTATGGCATGCAGAGAACATTCAATGCCCATGGCCCTTCCTCTACCTCCGTTCGACAGCACATAAGCAGCAGCAGCAAGGCATGCTCCGACAAATCTCTGAGCGTCCCATCCTCGGATGAGCAGCAGTGTACGAGATGAATCAACGGTGTCCAGCACAGCCAGTCAGCTCTGAGCTTCGTCGCGGACGAGGTGGAGGTGGCAGGAACCTCCCCAGGCTGGCCAATATAGAAAATGGGGGCTACATTGCAAGAGACAGACGGATAGACAGAGGAGGAGGGACCAATAGGAGGGAACAGAAGAAGAAGAGAGAAGAGGCTAGAGGGAAGGCTGCTGGTTCGGCTAGGGTTCCCAGCGTCCGAAGAGAAGAGGAAGCTACATCCATCCCCATCTGCAAGGTGAAGAAGAAAAAGAGAGAGGGTGAGAAAAAGAGAGGGGAGAGAGGGGGAAGAGCTTGTGCTCTGTTCCTCCTTCTCCCCCACTGATGTATCTTCTTTTCCCACCTCAACACTTAGCTTCTCTTTTATCTTCTCCGTTGTATTCTTCCTTTCCTTTCCCTTGAGGATGAATAAAAGAATGACTTTGTAAGCATGCGCATTATTCTATGGCTCTGATCCTTTCCCCCCTTTTCTTTCGTTTCATTTCTATGGTTCTCTGAATCACCTGGGGTCCTCGGAAGCTTGCCCTTCTGTGGCATGAACTCCGAGGGAACCCGTTCGAAGGGTGAACAGTCATGGCCACCTATGGCCTACATCTGTCCCGTTCCACGAGATCATCACCCGTGAGCTGTGGTCGTTCTTGCAGGCTGGCCCTCGAACGTTCCATACTCACATCTGGGTTCGGACCGCCGTGAGGCTACTCCGATTTTTGAGGGTCTACCCCGGAGCAATCCGATTGGTGACCCACCTTTATCTCTGGCAAGTCTCAGTCCAGGGGGAGGTGCTGCCCAATTTTCGCCAAGACTAAGAACGCCCAACGACAAGTGAACGGGTTGAACTGATGAAGATCAGAATGAGGCCTCTGTGAGCAACTGCTGGAGTAAAACACTTAGACGTTCATACTGTTTCATCATAATAAACGATTAAAATGGTTAAAGCTCTTAAAACCTCCTCATTACCAGCTTGATCTATCAACAGAACGAACAAATCAAACCTTGAATCAATCTACGGGTGAAAGGAAAAGAAAACGCAGTAACAGAGCTCTGAAACAACCCCCATATAGCTATCCCGGCGCGGGTTAAAACGGCGTCGCCATTGTTCCACCGCGCCGCCTCAACCCTCCTCACAAAATCCCTCTATCTCTTCTCCAAAGGATAAAACGGCGCGCCCTGTCCCTTTCCCTCCATACACCTAAAAACGGCGCGCCCTTCCCACTCCTTCATATCCATCTAACCGGCACGCCCCTCCCACTCTTCCACACGCCTAAAAATGGCGCGCTCCTCTACTCTCACCTCTCCTTGCAAATTGCTAACAGGGCGTGGCTAAACCGGCACCCCCCCCCCCTTTTAACATTCTTAACCCGGCGCCCCTTAACCGGCGCGCCCATCTCCTTGCAACTGGTTAATACGGCGTGGCAAAAGAAAACTAAAAGAATGAAAAGAAGAAAGAAAACTATTGAAATTAAAGAATAAACGAGAGAATAAGGACTAAATCAGTAAGCAAAATAGAAAGAATGGAATGGGAATAAACCACTTAAATTAATGATCGGAACGACGGTAATAGCATACCCCCCCATAATTAAATTTTGTTCCAGGGGCGCTGCCCTCAGAAACCCCCGCAAGGGGCACTGCCCCCTTGACCCCCGCGACCTGACCGGGCTGGTCGAACCCCGCGACCTGACCGCACAGGTCGATCCACGTGTGAGGGCGCACGTTAGTGAGCTCGGGCTATGCACTTAATAATTCACTCCCTCGGACTGGGTGCAAAGAGAAAATCGAGGACGCCTTATGGTATCAGACGTGGTTTACGGAATTTCCGACATGGCCATAGTTCGAAATCATCTCCGGCCAACAGTCTATCAACTTGACCCGTTTCTACCGGGATCCAATCCCTTATTCTCATTAAACTTGCCTTGTTCGTGGCAGACACTCACGCGGTTTTGTCACCGTCTTTTATACTACAAGCACGGAGCTTCGTCCGAACATGAAGTGGCCCATGAGTGGCCGACATAGTCTGAACATTCACGTCCCAATACGGGTTTCTAGCATAGTTCATCTTTCACTATCCTCCTGCATGATTAGTATTCTCTCTAGGCCGTAGGGCCCTTATTCCCGGCAATCAATCAAGGGTGTTCCCCCGTATGGGGGATGTAAATAACGCCGTGACCTTTATGGCGCGGCGGGTTTCGGTCCCGACACGAACCACACAATTGTCTGATTAGTCAGATCGAGCGCACCTTGGGCTTCCACGAAGCCCGAATAAATCGTCACTTTGTGACTGGCACGCCCTCGCACTAAATAGAAGAATTAACCCCGACCAACAAACGAACAGATCCCCCCTCCGAATTTTAGTGCGTCCACAAAAGGTCACGGTGTTATTTACATCCCCCAGACGGGGGAACACCCTTGATTGATTGCCGGGAATAAGGGCCCTACGGCCTAGAGAGAATACTAATCATGCAGGAGGATAGTGAAAGATGAACTATGCTAGAAACCCGTATAGGGACGTGAATGATCAGACTATGTCGGCCACTCATGGGCCACTTCATGTTCGGACGAAGCTCTGTGCTTGTAGTATAAAAGATGGTGACAAAACCACGTGAATGTCTGCCACGAACAAGGCAAGTTTAATGAGAATATGGGATTGGATCCCGGTAGAAACGGGTCAAGTTGATAGACTGTTGGCCGGAGATGATTTCGAACTATGGCCATGTCAGAAATTCCGTAAACCACGTCCGATACCATAAGGCGTCGTCGATTTTCTCTTTGCACCCAGTCCGAGGGAGTGAATTATTAAGTGCATAGCCCGAGCTCACTAACGTGCGCCCTCACACGCGGATCGACCTGCGCGGTCAGGTCGCGGGGTTCCGATCATTGATTTAAGTGGTTTATTCCCATTCCATTCTTTCTATTTTGTTTACTGATTTAGTCCTTATTCTCTCGTTTATTCTTTAATTTCAATAGTTTTCTTTCTTCTTTTCATTCTTTTAGTTTTCTTTTGCCACGACGTATTAGCCAGTTGCAAGGAGACGGGCGCGCCGGTTAAGGGGCATCGGGTTAAGATGGAGATGGGCGCGCCGTTTTAATGTTCAATGGGGAGATTGGGGGCGCGCCGGATATGGAGGGCAAGGGAGAGGGTGCGCCATTTTTGGAGGGAAAGGGAGAGATTGAGGGCATGCCGGATACGGAGGACAAGGGAGAGGGCGCGCCGTTTTAGCATTTAGAGAAGAGATGGGGGGTTTTGTGAGGAGGGTTAAAGCGGCGCGGTGGGGCAATGGCCGCGCCGTTTCAACTCGCGCCGGGATAGCTATATGGGGGTTGTTTTGAAGCTCTGTTTACTGCATTTTCTTTTCCTTTCACCCGTAGATTGATTCAAGGTTTGATTTGCTCGTTCTGTTGATAGATTAAGCTGGTAATGAGGAGGTTTTGAGAGCTTTAACCATTTTAATCGTTTATTATGATGAAACAGTATGAACGTCTAAGTGCTTTACTCCAGCAGTTTGCTCAGAAAGTCCTCATTTTGTTCTTCATCAGTTCAGCTCGTTCACTTGTTGTTGGGCGTTCTTGGCCATGGCGAGAATCCGGCAGCACCACCCCCGGACCGGGACTTGCCAGAGATAAAGGAGAGTCACCAATCGGATTACTCCGGGGTAGACCCTTAAAAATCGGAGTAGCCTCACGGCGGTCCGAACCCAAATGTGAGTATGGAACGTTCGAGGGCCAGCCTACAAGAACGACCACAGCTCACGGGTGATGATTTCGTGGAACGGGACAGATGTAGGCCGTAGGTGGCCATGACTGTTCACCCTTCGAACGGGTTCCCTCAGAGTTCATGCCACGGAAGGGCAAGCTTCCGAGGACCCCAGGTGATTCAGAGAACCAGAGAAATGAAACGGAGGAAAAGGGGGGAAAGGATCAGAGCCATAGAATACTGCGCATGCTTACAAAGTCACTCTGTTATTCATCCTCAAGGGAAAGGAAAGGAGGGAAGAGAGGTACAAGAGGAGATCTACCCCCCCCCCCCCAAAGCACAGGGAAGAATATAACGGAGAAGATAAAAGAAAAACTAGGTGTTGAGGTGGGGGAAGAAGATACATTGATGGGGGAGAAGGAGGAACAGAGCACAAGCTCTTCCCCCTCTCTCCCCTCTCTCTTTCTCACCCTCTCTCTTTTTTCTTCTTCACCTTGCAGATGGGGATGGATGTGGCTTCCTCTTCTCTTCGGACGTTGGGAAACTTAGCCAAACCAGCAGCCTTCCCTCTCGCCTCTTCTCTCTTCTTCTTCTGTTCCCTCCTATTGGTGCCTCCTTTCCTGTCTGTCCGTCTCTTCGGCTTCACAATGCTGCCCCTTTTATAGAACGACCATCCTGGGAGCGTCCCTGCCAATTCCACCTCGTCCGCAACGAAGTTGGGAGTTGACTGGCTCTGCTGGACACTGTTGATTCATCTCGTACACTGCTGCTCGTCCGAGGATGGGACGCTCAGAGATTTGTCGGAGCTTGCCTTGCTGCTGCTGCTTATGTGCTGTCGAACGGAGGTAGAAGAAGGGCCATGGGCATTGAATGTTCTCAGCATGCCATAATAATGCAAAACAGAGCATCGGAATGTGGATGGGATGGCTTGTTTGCGTGCCGGGGAAGCGCTTCAGAGAATAGAATGAGTGGTTAAAACGGCGCCACATTCAAAGAGGCGCCGTTTTAAGCATCAAATGGGGAGGCCCCTTCGATAGGAGCGCGCCGTGTAGCCAAATAAAAAGGGGGCGCGCCGTTTTAAGGCGCGCCGTTTTAGGGCCACTTCGTGCCGTTTTAAGCACCAAACGGATTCCTTTCGAAGTCGCGGCCATTTATATGAATGTCGGCATTCCCAGAACATTTCGGTTGCGACATATGGCCTCCATAATATTCCGTTTGTATCCTCTGGGACTCGGTCCCAGATTCTGCGTGACTTTCGGTGCATGCCGAGACTGTGCCGGAGTTCTCGACTCTTCTCTGATTCAGCTCTCGGCATGGCCGGTCGGAGCCTTGTAGCTGTATCTTCTACTTAGGGGGCTTCCTTAGCGGGTAGCGGACCACCAAGCGAGTTCTCGTCCTAATCGGGCGAGGCATGAGGTTTATTCGGCATTTCTATCTTCGACTCGTGCTCTAATGTGTAGACGCGAATGTCGCCATGATCATCATCGTCATTTTTTGGCGTCCACAGGGAGGGCTGTAATGCCTCGGAATTTTTCGGATCATTTTTATGGGTCTCGGAGTGTATTTTGTGCTTTACACATGGTATTCCCCGATGCGCCTTCGGAACTATGTGCTGGGTGAACCGTGGCGTTCTCCGACTCCGGGACAGTACCGACGCGTTGTGCCCCTCTCGAGGATCGAGGAGGTAATTTTTAGTATGTTTCTGATTTTCTAGAATTTTTGTGTTTTTCTATATATATTAACCCTTTCTCTCTCTCCCCTCTCATTTTTCACTCTTTCCCTCTCTCTTCTCTCTCACGTTCCCTCCTCTCCCCCTCTCTTCTCTCCGGGCGGCTGACGGAGATGGACGAGGGTGAGGTGGCGGTGCTCGTGGGGCGAGGAGCGGCGTGGACAGGGCAAGGATCAAGGCTTGGTGGCGAGGTGAAGCCGGTTCGTGAGCGTGGGATGCCGGCAGGGTTTCGTGGCATTTTTGTCGTGGATAGGCGTCCACGACGGGTCAAATCTTTGGTGGAGGAAGGGAGATGGACCCTCAACTCGTGTGTTTCATTTCTCGCGGATTTGGTAGCCCGTGGCGAGCCGAGCGTGGGTTTATTGCCGTTTTGGGGAAAATCCATGATTTTGGGGTGTGAGCCCGATCTAGCATTTTAATGTGTTATTTGGTGGTTTGAGGGCATCATTGAATGCCTACGGGCTTGGGGATGGATTTTCCTTTGTTTCCCCATCCCCCGGGGGTGATTGGGGAGTGGATCGGGTTTTTGGGGCGTTTCCCGCCGTTTCAGGTTCGGGTCGCCTTAGCGGTCATTCCAAAGACCGCTAGGGGCGCCAAGCGGACCAAGGGTAGGCCACTTGGGGTCTCCCTGTGTCGGTTCAAGGCTGGCGGTCACGCGATAGACCGCCAGGGTCCTTGGCCGTCCAGAGGTAGACCGCTAGGACCGCTTGAGTTTTGTGTGTTCCAAGGGTTTAGCGGTCTAGAGGTGGCCTACTAGCCAATGCCTCATCGTCCAAGGGTAAACCGCTAGGGGTTCGTGATTTTAGTGTGTAGTGGTCCAGTGTTAGACCGCTAGCCTTTCGTTAGCGGCCCATTGGTAGACCGCTAGGCCACGTAGCGGTCTAGGGTTAGACTGCTAGGCGATTTCCATGCTTGCAACGTCGGGTTCATGTTGTGTTGGTCTCCGGTCGACCTGGGTGTGACCTAGTGGTCGACCTGCGGCCTCGTGAGTGCCCCGGACACCCCGTGAGTTTCGTGTCCGTATTTCTAGGGTGTCTGGAGGTGTCGGGTTACCTCGATTAGCGTGCTCATAGGTGTGTGTTTTAGACTTTTGTGTTACGCTGGATCGAGTCACCGTGTATCGGTGTGAGTGTGGTGGGGTTCCCCTGCATGTCGTGGGTTTCTGCGGAAGATGATTCCCGAGGGGGCTATGTGTTTGGCCTTGGACTGTGAGTCGAGTCATCCATCCTGGAGCTGGAGGTTTCTTGCTTTTCCCTGGGATGGGGAATCGGCGTGGCAGCTTGTACGCTACCTTGGGGATCATGCTTCTATGCTTTCCGCGTGGGTCATGTGTGTAGCCTTGGACTATGATTCCAGTCACCCCGCCTGGGGCTGCAGGTCCCTTGAGTTCCCTCCCTGAGAGGATGGTCTTGGTGGCTCGTGGGCTACCTCGGTATTCATGCTACCGTGGTTTTAGACCTAGGGATCAAGCTAGATTAATGGCTTTGTGCCGTTGCATATGACGATATTGACCCCGAGTCTCATGACTCAAGGACCGTTGGAGTTAGTGAGTCTAGAGGACTGTCTAGAGTCCCGTGACTCGGCATCGCTTGTTTATTCTCGACTTTCGCATAGGGTGCGTGCGTGCTTCTCAGAGTTTCTCCTTGGAGAGTGGTCACACCAGTGACTCCCCACTAGTCGTAGCGTTCCGACATGCGAGTGGTCCCACCAGGGAGTGGTGGCGATGCTACCCCAAAGAGACGATTTTAGACTAGTTTCCGTCGGGCCCCACGTCTACCAACCAGGGTCCGACTGAGGGGAAAATCGGTCAGAGGGCCAGACCAGAGACAAACGGTCTGTATGTGCACACGTGGTTGGGGGCGGTTGGACCTGCGCTGACGAGCGCGACCCTAGATAGTCACTTGCTTTGTGGTTACTTGTACGGTGTCTCAGTTCTCGCTGGGCCGGAGGGGGACACCTGAGGTGCGGTCTAAGTCGTCAGTGGACGCATCCGGCCTTGCTTCTGGTGGGTAGGTACTCCTGTCACATGAGACGTGACTCTCCTGTTTCCGGGTTCCATTTCCCGTCTGCGAGACATGATTTTCTATACCGATCGATGTTTCCGAGATAGTGGCCAGGGTGCTAGTGGCTTCACCGAGGTTGCGTCTTGTTTATGCGGTGCCCGCGACCAGGTGGTCGGGGTTGCACTTTGGACAGCGTGTCCAGGTTGGCCTTGTCCTGAGAGATAGGCCTCTACGGTGGAGTTGCCGTAGGTTTTGCCTCGGTAGGTGGTGTTAGTGTGGTCTGATTCCTGATGGCGAGATTGGGATTTCTCTTTCTGCTTGACCGGTACAGTAGGAGTAGCTGTAGTGCCGAGTTTTGACCGGCCACTGGTTCGCTGTTCCTGTTGTAGTTGTAGTCACTGCTTTCCGTGCCGCCGTTGTTCTCAGTTGGGGTTCCGCGAGATCCCTACTGAGCCAGTGACAAGAGGCTCATCCCTACTTTTCAGGTGTGACGGTTCTTCCTCGAGGTTCGAGGGTGCTGTTCAGAGGTTCTTAGTTGCCCGTTCGTCGGGCCGAGTGTTCCCTTGTCATGTGGTACGTTTTACTACTTTAGACTGTACTTTCCATTGGACTGGACTCTATTGTAGTAGTTGTTTATTTATTTCTGTTATTTGTTAAATTGTCATGCCTTATTTCCTATTTTTTGTGCCTCCACGCTCCTTTTAGCCCTTCCGAGCCCTCCCGGCTCGTGGGCGGCGGGCCAGGATTCGAATGGTATGTCGCTCCTCCCGGTATCTGAATCTTGGGTCGTCACAGCAACCATCAGCATTCAAGCCAATAGATGTCCAGGCCTCGGTGATCAAGCCTAAAGATGTGCAGCCATCAATGATCAAGCCAACACATGTCCGGCCAACGACACTCAAGCTGACAGATGTGCAACCATCGGTGATCAAGCCGACAGATGTCTATCCATCGGCATTCAAGCCGACAGCTGTCCAGCCATCGGTGCTCAAGTCGATTGATGTGCAACCATCGGTGATCAAGCCACTAGATGTCTAGCCATCGGCGCTCAAGCCGACATATGTCCAGCCATCGGTGCTCAAGCTGACAGATGTCCATCCATCGACATTCAAGCCGACAGATGTCTTGCCATCGGCGCTCAAGCCGATAGATGTCCAGCCATTGGCATTCATGCCGACAGATGTCCAGCCATCAATGATCAAGCCGACAGATGCCCAACCATTGGCATTCAAGCCGACAGATGTCCAAGCCATTGGCGTTCAAGCCGACAGATGTCCACCTAGCGGTGCTCAAGCCAACAGATGCCCAGCCATCGGCATCGTAGCCGACAGATACTTAACCAGCGGCCTAGACATTCTGTCGAAGCTCACCATCCTTTTTTTTCCGGCCTTGATATTTTGCCTAAGCCAATGATTATCCTACCTTTGGCTCGGACCTTCCGTTTGAGTCAATGAATTAAATGACTCCTCTTTGGTTAATACCAATCCCTTTCGTCCCGTCGGACCCGCCTCAATACATCAAGGCCCTTCCTTCCTTGCCTCATCATTGATCTCATGCTTACAAATAACCAACATGTCGATATTCCCATCAAGCCTTGAAACAGTAAAAGTTAATATAAAAAACAATAATAATAGTAAAAAAATGTATATATAATAATAAAAAAATAAAAAAATAAAAAAACTTCTTTTGCATGATCTTGATCTTGAATGCTTGTTCGCCTTGTTTGCGTGCTTGCCTATAGTATAGTTTAATACATTGCCTTTGAAATTTCTAGGACTATATCTCCTTGCTAAATAATGCTGCCCCAATTCAAGATATGTCCGCGTCACAACACACACTAAGGGATAAAAAAAATGATTTGCGATGAGTGCATGCGTTTAGGGTAAGAGTCATAGCTATGTTGCTAGCATAACTCACAAAATACACCCGAGGCAAAACTCCCACACTCCACACACAATATGAGTAATGGTCCTTAACCGTAGGGATGTTAATTCTGCCTAGCACTCTATGGATGCTTAAATGCCTACACTCACAAGGAATGGTAATCATGAGGAAAAAGTTACCTACCCCCTTCATATAAAAAAAATGATGAATAAGGGAATGCAAATCCAGGAAGCCGGGAATCCCCACTAAAATAAATGAGGAGACTCGCACAAAATGGTGAAGCAAACTCCATAATAAAATCACAATAAGGGAATGCAAATCTAGGAATTCAAAAATCCCCATTGAAACAAATGAGGAAACTCGCGTGAAATGGTGAAGCAAACTTTGTAATAAAATCATAATAAGGGATGAATCTTAGTAGCCAGGAATCCCCATTGAGACACATGAAGAGACTCGCGTCGAACGTTAAAATCCAAAATTAAGAATAAATAAGGGGGCTGTTGTTGACACCTAAAATATGCCAGAAGAGACCATAGCAGATTCACAGTTCTGAAGATCAGTCAAGGGCACAGCTCACGTACCCTCCCTGGGAGATCTGAGAGTCTGAATAGAAGAAACCCACTACCCCTATCATGTTATTCGACTAAAGCCGTCTTTGGCTAGGTCGCTGTCCAGTACTGCTGTCATTCAGATAGTCAGGCTGATAAAACTATACCAACATTCAGGCAACCATCTGCCTGCTGAAACAGATGTTCAGACATCTCTGATACTCCTGAAACGGGATGTACAGTGCCTCGCACACGTTTGTGAATGCAAGGTGTAAATAGTCCCATGGAGTCTTAATATATATATATCAAGAATCCCATTGTCGAAAGGAGTCCACCAAGTGGATCCTGGGTCGAATGGGCCGAATGACAAGAAAATAGGCCAAGCCCAAATATGAGATGGGACGCACCGATGACGGCCGCATCGGGAGGACGATCCTGGCGCGCCGGGAAGTTCATGCCGGAAGGGTGAATGGCTGGCCTCTATAAGAGGTCTGCCCTTCGAACGGAAGAGAAGAGAAGAGAAGAAAAGAGAGGTGGGCTTCGGAGAAAAAAAGAGAGAGCAGAGGGCAACAAAAAAGAGCAGGAGAAGAAGGAAGGAAGGGTGTGCTTAGCCATCGAAAGAGAGGGGGGAGATCGAGCGCCCTTCATAGAAGCTGAAGAAAAGAGAGAGGGGTCCGAGGAGAGAATCCAGGTGGGAGGGCCGTGCAGTTGCAGCTCCTTCTCTCTCTCTTCTCTGTCTGTCTGAATGTTCTTCTGATATCTTTGCTTTCGAGCATCTTTGCTCCTATAGCATCGAATGCTAATGTAACCTTGTTTGCAGGAATAAAGTTTAGATTTCTTTCTCTTTTGAGTTGGATTTCTTTCTCTTAAATCGTATACGTGTAAGCCATTTGGCTGAAATGGTTAATAAAAGAATGGGATGAGCTCCGATATGCCCGATCATTCTTTTCTATCTTCCTCTGTATCCGAGGTTTTAATCTATGTAAGGCTACCGCAGCCACGAACGTCTTATGTTTAATTACCCCTATCTACTGAAGCTTCTTCGCCATCACGCTTTATTACCCCCCCCCCCCCGAGCCACATTTCGAGGGCCTGAGACAGTCTATCTCATGGCTCCTCGTATGTGAAGTAAAGGGGGATGTGGTTCAGGGATTTTCATCCGTGGTTCTGCTCCCAATGAGGCCCAGAGGAAAGGTGTTCCCCCAAAGTCTTCCCCCTCCGATCATCCAAAATAGTCGAGATTAAACCCCTCTCCTAACAACTCCCGAAACCCTGTTCGAAGACCTCCTTAAAATCCCGTCTGAAAGCCTCCCGGCGCCGGTATCTCCCGGCGTGAGTTTCGCGTCGAGGGCTCCCCATGCCGGTTGGACCTCCCCATCGTGCCGAGCCTACCTAGTTTCCGTGCCGAAACCACCCCTCTTCTCTGCATTGATACCCTTACGTCGTCTGGCCATCCTGATGCCTTCGTTACCACGGCGAGCCATACAGACCTCGTCCATTATATCCTACCCTCGTGGGTGTGCATTGCCCTTCCTCTGGCCTCACGGGAGCTATATCAAAGGGGGTCAATTGCCCCCACATTTTAGAACCCATTAAGTCAAGGAGTTCTGCCACTGCAGGATATCCGATTGACTACGTTGGGGACATTACAACAGAGGGGACGAGGTCTCATATGATCTAAACCCCTTGGATTACGGGCTACGCCCGGCACTCATTTCGGTTTCTACTCCGGCACTCGTGAGTAGATAGCCCATAATATTATCTTGGCACACTCCCAGAGTAAGGGGAGATGCTGTCAAAATTCACCCAGAGCTTTACTCTGTCATACTGTTTCATCGGAATTGCATATTTAACCCCTCAATATGGCGGGAGCCTGAGCTATGTCATCTCATGGCATCTTGCCATCGCAGAGAACATATCTCCGTGCTAATGAGCTCTTTGGACCCTCTCTGAGAATGATTCCATCCTCATCTCCCATCACCCCCACCTAATGCCCTGAAGTCCCCATTGAATGCCCAAAAAAACCCTCATAATACCCCCCTTCAAAACACATAAAACACCCCCCCAGCGCCTATACTTCCCGGCGCCGTCGTCTCCCGGCGCCAAACACGCGCCCGGTGGAGGGCGTGCCGAGGCCAGGATGCGCCGGATGCCCTCGCGCGCCGGGACCAGTCTGGGCCGATGACCACCTTGAGCCCCCCTTTCGCGCAATCTCCTCCCGGCGCCACTGCCTCCCGGCGCCAAACCCGCGCCGGGTGGGGGGGCGCCGAGTACCCTTACCATGGCGCGTCGAGACCTGTCGTGCCGACTACCCCTCAATCCTCCCATCGCGCCGGGAGAATACCGTGCCGTTTGATCTTCGCGCCGACCCCAGTGCTGTGCCGTTTCACCTCAATAATGGTTGTCATCTGAATATCTGATGTCCTCCCCACCTCATCAAACCCAAACATAACTCAAATTCAATATCCCGTGTCACTACCAACTGCCGGGTCAACCTCCATTGTCTCACGAGGGAATTATAGTTCTTCACCCAGGTCCATGGGAGATACATTAATGAGGGGGGTTTCACCCCTACATCACACCGAATACGACGTTTCTCATGTCACCCCGCTGACCATCGTAGTTCTGCCACCGCATGTCCTCCAATGGTTCTTCGAGGGGAATATTAACGAACGGCGCAATGGTGCACACTGTCCCGTCATATTTGGATCCTTCTCGGACCCAGGGCTACGCCCAATTCTCTTTTGGTTTCCATTCCGGCTCTCCGTGGATGGATGTCCTATATTCCCATTTGGCATAGTCCAAAGGGAGGGGACATGCTGCCGAATTTGTGTTATAACATCATTATCACACCCCGCATATCACGGTTCCTCGTGCATGTCTGCAGCGACCCTCGGGTATATTAAATGGTGTTGACAGAAGGTCGGGTTATGCCCAACCAGAAGTCTCCTCTATGCGCGATGGTGGTCTTTGGACCTACATCCTCTGCCACGTACCAAGGGTCCATAATTCGATGAACTATGCAGCACCTGTATGATAAATAAATGCATCCTGCATGCCTTCGTCTTGGCCACCATGTAGCTCTTTTCATTCTGGCTTTGACAGCCCGCTATCTCGGCAATTAATCAAAGGTGTTCCCTCCTCGTGGGGGATGTAATTAACGCCATAGCCTTTATGGTATGGCGGACTGCTGGTCCCGACCGAACCTCACACTCGCCCAGTATGGGTCAGCATGAGCGCACAATAAGATCGTCACTCATGTGACTGGCACGCCCGCGTCGTCAATCGGTCAGCTGACTACCAGTTAGTCAAATGGTTGATCGACCCACGAAACGAAAGACAGGAAAGAGTTCCACGCATCGAACAAGCCTGGCACTCCTAATAAACTAACTAACAAATCAACAAACCATGCCAATAAATAAAATTAAAAAAATAAATAAATCCATTCCCACAGTCTGGCACGCCCGGTGGGACGAGTGTCACCTTTCATCTCTTTACCGAGATATTCGGGCTTCGAAGCCCTCTCAAAGGCTACTGATTAATTCCCTGTTTGTCTTTGCAGGCAGATCAATGACGATCAACGGGATAACTGGCGTCGACTTTGATCATTCGATCGTTGCTAAACACGCGCAAGGGTACCTAGCGGTACCCATGGAATTCGGCAGCTTCCCTGCCGCTGAGGGCTTCCCCAACTTTTTGGGGTTAGCCTTCGTCGATATCCTGGAGATCGAAGCCCCAGTGCCTGCCAAGGAAGTCGCAGAGAAAATGGAGCCTCTGAAGGTTCCCTACTGCGAATACTTGCCTGAAAGTCTGGCCGCGGCCGCTAGCTATTTGGTGCACCACATCATACGTGGGACCCACCCCAATGTCGTCAACAAACACCCTGGTGGACACCAGCGTCGCCAGGCCCGCAAGAATGCTGCTGTAATCACCGGAACCCTATCTCAGTCCGGGAAATCTATGCTAGTTGGAGGCATGCGCGTCTTCCTCGACGGACGCACGGCCCGGGTGACCCCAGACCGAGTCATCCCCAACATTCCTGTCCACAATACCTATCAAGCTCTCGCTGGAAGGAGGGCAGAAAGAGAAGAAACTGGCCCCTATGGCCAAGGAAGCTCGGCACTTAGGCCGAAGAAGTTCAAACAGGTGTGGGTTCCCAAGCGGACCCGACCTGCCCACCATCTAACACCCATCCGCCGCCGTCCTATGAATGACGAGGCGGAGGTGAGAAGAGAAAGGGGCTTGCCCCCGAGGAAAGAAGAAGAGGTGGTTGCGGATCCTCCGCGCCGCAGAAGTTTTCGGGCTGCTGCCCGCCAAGCCAACGTCCCAGTCACAGGACGAAGATTCCAACATCTGGCCGACAGAGCTCGGCTGGCCTATATCCCTCCTGCTGGAGGTCGACAACTATCCCCCGTACTCTATCAAGAGCGGGGTCAGGAGGAGGTAACATGTCTGATCAGGAACTACTTTCGAGGGCTGGGCAACCCCTCGCTGGGTCAGCAGCGACTAATGTAGACAGTCGCCACTGAGGAAGATTACCGCCCATCAGCGGCGGATGAAGAGGATATGGAAGATAGAATGATTGTGTCGTCAGTCGACGACAATGGATACAACGACGGTTTCGAGATCGAAGCCGATGAAGCCTTCCCCGAGCGGGAAGAAAAAAGAAGAGTTTCTGTGTTCGAGAGGCTGATCTTTCCGCAACAAGCCAGACGGAGGGTCCATCAACAGAGAAGAAGGATGCAGGTCTTTACTTGCAACATGGCTGGTATATCCAGCCGATATGGGGAGCGTCCTGAAGACCCCCAAGAACTGGGTCAATTGGTCGTACGGCCCGGGCCAACTACCCGCAGAACAGAAGCAGCAAGAGAGCTTCTGATGATCATGAGAGGGAAACAACCCCAGGTCTATCCCCGCTGGGATGATAAGGCCCCCGTCTTGACTGCTAATGTGGTGACAACGGAAGAAGAAGACGACGTCCTCCTCGACATCCTGCCTGAGGGTACGTCCGGGGAAACGACAGAGGGTATCCCCACCACTATAGATCCATCAGTTCTGATGCTGCTGCAAGAATATCAACAAGAGATAGACTCTCTGAAGAAACAGTTGATGGAAAAGACTGAGCATTCATCGGCTTCTAAACCACCTGAAGTCCAGGGTGAATCATCCCGGGGAGCGGTTCGTCGTGACGACCCTCCACCGCTCTATACACTGTCCCAGCCGTTAGAGCCAAGCATGGCGACAGCACAACAGCGGCCGCCACAGCCTCAGCCGCTGCTACCTCCGGTGCTCCCCCAGGTGCATCTGACACCCCCGCTGCTGCGTCCTCCACAGGCGACCACCCTGGTCACCCCATACCTTCAGCCAGCGCACTTCTATCCGGAGCCAGTCGACCCCACGATCGTGAACCGGATGATGGTGGAAAGGATGATCGAGCTGAAGCTCGCAGAGAAAAGTGAAGGCGACTACGTCGCATTCGATGCCTATCGGGTGCCCTACCCGCAACACCATGCGGCTAAACGACTTCCCCCAGGGGTCAACAAGCCGCCCAAATTCGACAAATTCAACGGGAAGGGGTCCCCTAAAGAGCATATTGCATATTATATGACCGTTATGGGTGATCTGGCCACCGACGAGTCATATCTGCTGAAGTTCTTCGGGTCCTCGCTGACGGGTCTCACATTTGAATGGTACTCTAGCCTCTCGGCCGGGTCAATCAGTGATAGGTCGGATATGCAAAGAAAATTCAGAGAAAGATTCCATGTCACAGAGAGGGAGGTCACAGTGGCCGAACTCTACTCAACAAAACCAAGGGCAGATGAGACAGCCCTTGATTACATCAAGAGGTGGAGGAACCTCGGAATGAGGTGCAAGCGGCCCCCGCATCAGGAGGACGCTGTGCAAATATGCAAACAAAATCTCAGGTGGGAAGTCCTGGAAAAGATGATTGGTATGGAAATATGGTCGTTCGACCGACTGAATAATGTGGTGGCCGAGGTGGAGGCTTTTCTAGCCAAGCCTGTCCCGGCGTCAACTGCCAGCACAGCCCAGAAAGGCAAGGCTGCGGAACGGCGCCCCACACCTAAAGAAGCGAATGCGCTTGATATCAAGGCGTTCGAACAACAGAAGGAGAAAGGCAAGAAAGCGGCTCCCCCGCAACCTGCGAAAGCTCTAGATGATAAAGAAGGTCCTTCGCTGAGGGACAAAATGAATAAAGCCTATTCCTTTCCAAAAGACAAGACCCGATTCCTATTCGACTGGGTAACAGAATACAGCATGGTCACTTTGCTTGAGCCAAGGAGGCCGGAGGACCTGAAAAGAAAAGACAGTCTAAGATTCTGCCCCTACCACCAGATGTTGGGACATCCAATCGAAGACTGTTATGTTTTCAAAGACGTCATCGAAGGAATGGTAAAGAAGAATGAAATAGAGCTGGGAGAGTACAAAGTGGACCCTCCTCAGCCACATGAAGCCCCTATCAGGAGAGCAGCGGTCAACATGATCTCCCTCTACCAGGCATTACCTGAGGAGATCTCTGAAGCAAGCACACGGAGCACCTACGAAATCCATTTCCTGGAGCCCGTAAAACAACAACAGGGGTGGCAGCAGATCCCTGTGAAGCACAAGAAGAAGAGGGCACCCCGCCCAAAAGTGGGGGCACATATCCGTGGCATTACACCCCGGCCTGCTCCGCCAGTGGTAGCACCCTTATGGGTCACTCCACCTACAGATGTCAGAATATATACACCTAACAGGAGGAGACAAACTCTGCTGCCAGTAATCAAGGAAACCAATCCTGGAGTCCTTCGACTGCAACACCTGATTGAAGGGCTAGATGAATATGTGCAGCCCGAATTGAAACCTCTGCTGGTACGGGACCACGTCCCATGGCAAGAACTGGAACAACTCTCACTCAAACAGGTGGAGGAAGCTGAAACAGCACCCTCTGAAGAGGGCAGTCTGTTCTGGGGGCAGGCACCCGCAGAAACCAAAAAGAAGAGAAAGCAAAAGAAGAAGAAAAGAAAGGCCGCTGGGGCCAATAAAGCACAGGTTGTCTCCTATAATACCCTGTCAGCACTCTTCAACCTACCCAGAGAAGAGGAAGAAGAAGAAATTTGCTTCACAACCCATGCTGGGGGAGGCAAAGCCGAGGCCGCAACTGCTGCGCATGCCACTCAGTCGGGCCGAAAATGGGGGCGCCAGCCACCACCCAATCACAACATCATGTTCAGAGGGGAGCAACCCTACAAGACACCTCCGCCGGAAGTTAAGGGAGTCCAAATCCCTCCTCCGTCAGGCCTGTACAACAAGAGTGGGGGCAAGGCAGTCCCTTCATTCCTTGAATTTATGAAGATGTCAAAGGGGAAGCAGCCCAGTCAAGAGGCTAACCCTACACCCTGGGCCATTCACCTGCAGCCAGCGCAATCTAATGAGGATGCAAATGCAGATGGAGCTTGCCCTACAGCAGCTAATAAAGAAGATCCGACAGCCGGTGTCAGCCAAGAGGGTGTCGAGTCTGAGGAAGATGAAGCAGGTCCGTCTGGACCCACAAATCAAAACCTCCCCAAGCCCAGATGGGCTGAAGAGATGAAGCTCTCCAATGTCCGGGCTGGGAGCCGAATAATGAAGTTGCTCAAGAAGCTCCCCGCTCGATTTACGATCTGGGAAATTCTCTCTTTGAGTGAAGAAACTCGACAGGCGATCATCACTGCTCTGCAGATGCCTGCTCATTTTGAAGCCTACATAGCTGAGGCTATACCAGAAGCCAGTATGACCTTCTCTCCAGAAGACATGCTACTACCTACTGCCAGCCACAACAGGCTGCTATATATGAAAGGGCACCTGAATGGGAGAGAACTGAATCGGATCCTGGTCGATCCTGGTGCAGCAGTCAACATCCTGCCATACAGAATATGCGAGAGGTACCACCTTAATGTGCATCTCGAGAAAGTCAGGGATATGCGTATCGCTGGCTCCAACCAAAAATGTGAAGTATCTATGGGAGTGGCAGAGTTCACGCTGACCCTGGCAGATTTCACTACAACGGTGCAGTTTCATGTCATTGACTCTCGCACCTCCTACAAAGCACTGCTCGGCCGCCCATGGCTGCATGAAAATATGGTGGTGCCCTCCACGCTCCACCAATGCATCAAATGTAGCCTCCAGGGGAAGGAGGAGAGGATATTTGCTAATATCCACCCATTCGAGGTGTTTGAATGTCACTTGGCAGACGCCAACCTATATACAGGGCCTTCCCGGAAGGTTTCTGAAGCTGAGGCTCCCATACGGGCCTCCAAGAATAAATCGGGTGACGGTTGGTATCCACCGCCGCCGCGCGGATATGTCAAGCCAAAGGTGGTCTCCCACATCACAGCTTCTGGAGATGTCGGCAGGGTAACACCCCCAGCATTATACCCCAAAGCTAAGGAAGTGCAGGTCAATCGACAGCACAACCGCATCGGAGTCTCGGCCGGCCTCACCAAGCCAGTCTCCGGCCTCAACGACCCCACTATCGAACCTTTCAAAGCTTGGGAGGTGACACAGGAAGATGGGCCTAGCAGCTTGTTCTATACAGCTGAGGAGCATCCCACTCGGGAAGACACGGACTGCAGCCTCCCTGAAGATCTAGCCAACCCGCGGGTTCCTGTTCAAGGCCTGGCATTTACAACTGATCGAATGGCCAAGATGTTTCAGAACCAACACATCCCTCCCGATCAGTCTCAAAAGCGCAAGGAAGCTTTCCAGAAGATGTGGCATCCTGCAAATCTGGATAAGGAAATGAGACGTGTCTCTCAACATCCAGGGTTGGGCTTCACCCTGGAGGAATATTATTACAGTGGGCGGTACGAGGTGGATACTATCTCCGCCTTCTATCCTACTGAAGATGGCCCTCTGGGGGCATCCTTTGATGAGTATCCCGGTGGAAGCCGAATATCTCGAACTGGCTCGGTCCAGGAATCAAGAAGCAGAAACCTCGGCCCCCTACCGATGCTGGGAGCAGGTTCATCCTGAAGAAGCGGCCCTTCAAGCCGAATTCGATACGGCTAGCAGCAGCGAAGCCGAAAACATTTAAGAAGCCGGAGTTTCCCCCTCCCCAGGGGTCCTACTAATGACAACTTCAACACCCTTTCTGCCAATCAGGGAGGCCTTGGTCAACTCCAATCAAGGGGAGCCAGCTACCAGGGAAGAAAAAGCCACTTCTGCGGAAGATACAACTGTCCCAGAAGGCGAAACTTCCTCAACTTCTGCTGCAAAATCAGCATGCTGTCCGGGCCTGGCAGTGAACAGTTACCAGCCCGTCATGGCTACAATCTCATCTGCAAACACCAAGGCTACTCTCTCATCCTTAGAAGCTGCGACGGCAATGGATCTGCTAATAGAACAATCCACTCAGCCGCTGGCACAAGAAATCAAGAAACCTCAGGAAGCTCTGGCGGTGTCTGATGAGGAAGTTGAAGTGCTCGACCCTCAAGATGGCGTTCCAGACTTCGTTGACCTCCAACCGGCACCTCCGGAGATAGAAGACGGAGGCCAAGCCACAGTCGATGAACTGATAGAAGTCAACCTGGGAAATGAGAATGACCCTAGGCCTACCTTCCTCAGTGCCCAACTATCCCCAGAAGAACGGGAGCTGTACATTCAACTATTACTAGAATACCGGGATTGCTTCGCCTGGACTTACAAAGAGATGCCAGGTCTAAGCCCCGCTGTCTCACAACATGAGCTGGCAATCAACCCTGAAGCCGAGCCGGTGAAGTAACCACCGCGGCGCATGAGGCCAGAGCTCATCACCCAAATTTGTGCTGAAGTCGACAAGCTCATTGACGTGGGATTTGTTGAAGAAAACCAGTACACTACATGGCTGGCGAATATCGTCCCCGTGAAGAAGAAGAATGGACAGATCCGGATATGTGTCGACTTCTGAGATCTAAATAAAGCCTACCCCAAAGATGACTTCCCGGTGCCGATAACCGAGGTCATGATTGATGCTACAACCGGCCATGAGGCCCTATCATTCATGGACGGGTCTTCCGGCTACAATCAGATTTGGATTGCAGAGCATGACTGAGTCCATACTGCTTTCCGAACTCCTAAGGGCATTTATCATTACAAGAGAATGCCGTTCGGACTAAAGAATGCTGGCGCAACCTATCAGCGCGTAATGATCAAAATCTTTGATGAACTGCTCTACCACAAGGTCGAGTGCTACATAGATGACCTGTTGGTCAAAACCAGAAGAAAAGAAGATCATCTGCAAGACCTCCGGATTGTTTTTCAGAGGCTGAGGCAGCATGAGCTAAAAATGAACCCTATGAAATGTGCGTTCGGAGTGTCGAGCGGAAAATTCTTGGGCTTCATCATCCGATATCGGGGAATCGAGATAGACCTCGCAAAGATCAAGGTGATTCAGGGGTTACCTCCGCCAAGGAACATCTCCGAGCTGAGATCTCTACAGGGCCGTTTGGCTTATATCCGGCGTTTCATTTCCAATTTGTCAGGGCGATGCCAGCCTTTTCACAAGTTGATGATGAAAGATGTCCCCTTTTATTGGGATGAAGATTGCCAGGCAGCCTTCGACAAGCTAAAAGACTACCTGAAAACTCCTCCAGTGTTGGGCGCCCCGGTGAAAGGATGACCATTGATACTGTATATAGCAGCTACACATAATTCTTTGGGGGCAATGCTGGCCCAGAATAATGAAGAAGGGAAAGAACAAGCCCTCTATTACCTCAGTCGGAGACTGGTCAGAACTGAAGAGAAATATACTTATATTGAGAAGATCTGTCTGGCATTGGTCTTCGCAGTTAAAAAGCTCCCACACTATATGTTGTCGCATGAAATCAGCTTGGTATCCAAAGAGGATCCCCTGAAGTACATTATGTCTCAACCGGCACTCAAAGGCCGCCTGGGCAAATGGGCGGTAATCCTTATGGAGTTTGATATTTCCTACGTGCCGCGCAAGGCCGTCAAGGGCCAAGCTATTGTAGACTTCTTCGCTGAGCACCCAGTGCCCGGGGATTGCCCGTTGGAGCCGGAGCTTTCTGAAGATGAAACTTTAGAAGCCGTGCAAGTACATCCCTCCTTATGGCAACTATACTTTGATGGCGCTTCCAGAATTGACACCTCTGCCACCGGGTCAGCCAGGGTCAGAGCAGGAGCAGGCATAGTCCTGAAATCCCCAGAAGGAGAAGTGGTGCATACATCATGTTCCATAAACAAGCAATGCACAAACAATGAAGCGGAATATGAAGCCCTGATAATCGGGTTGCAAATTGTTCTGTCCATGGGAATTCAGATGCTGGAAGCATTCAGAGATTCCATGCTAGTTATAAAACAGCTAGAAGGAGAGTTCGATGTACGAAAGCAAGAGCTCCTCCCCTATCACCAGTTGGCAACTCGCCTGATGTCAAAATTTTACTTCATCAGCATTAACCACATCAATCGAGGCCGAAATGCTCAGGCAGACGCCCTCGCTAAGCTGGCCAGTTCATTGGCGGTCCCGCCAGACACAAGCCTGAATATAATAGTGATCAACCGCCGACAGGTCCCCAGCGTGACAGAGGTCCTGACCGACGAACAAGAGATGGAAGTAGCAGTCATCGAAGGGGTTCAGCAGCCCGATTGGCGAGAGCATCTCCTACGCTGGTTTCAACACCAACAACTTCCAAAAGAAAAGGAACAGAGAATGAAGCTCCTGAGGATCAAGGATTCTTACGAGATGAGAAGCGGGACCTTGTTCCGAATTATGGCAGATGCCCGAAGGAAAGTCCTACTCCGTTGCTTGTCTTCAGCAGAAGCAGGACAGGTGATGCAGGAGGTCCATGCAGGATCAGCTGGAGCACACCAGGCTGGCCCGAAAATGAAAATTGAGATAAAGAAGCTGGGTTACTATTGGCCCACTATATTTGATGATTGCTGCAAGTTTGCCAAAGCTTGTCAGAAATGTCAAGAACACGCTAATGTGGCAAGGAGACCTCCAGTGCCACTGCATCCCACCCTACCAAGCTGGCCGTTTGCTCAGTGGGGCACGGACGTGGTAGGGCCGTTGCCAGCATCTTCATCAGGGTGCAGATACATCTTAGCAGCTACAGACTACTTCTCCAGATGGGCGGAAGTAGTAGCACTAAGAGATGTGACGGGAGAGCTAGTTGCAAGATTCTTCCGGCAAAATGTAATATTCCGGTTCGGGATCCCCAGTCGAATCATCTCTGATAATGGCAGTCACTTTAGGAACTAGAAGGTTTATCGGCTGGCCGACAAATATAAAATCGACTGGAGGACATCGTCCCCCTACAACCCTCAAGCTAATGGACTCGCAGAAGCCTTTAATAAGACACTGTGCACGCTGCTGGCAAAGACTGTTAAGTCTAATAAAAAAGATTGGGAAGAAAGGATGTACGAAGCACTTTGGGCCTATCGTACTGTCTACAAGACCCCAACCGGCTGTTCACCTTTCTCCCTCGTCTACGGGTCAGAAGCTGTGGTGCCAATTGAACTTGAAGTTCCTTCATTGCGAGTTTCCATCCAGCACGGACTAGTCAGTGGTGAGCAGACCAATGCAGAAAGAAGATTGGAAGAGCTCGTTGAGCTCGAAGGAAAACGCCTCCGGGCGCAGCAAAACATCCAGCTCTACCAAGCTCGCATGGCCCGTGCTTTTGACAAGCTAGTCAAGGGTCGAGAATTCAAGAAAGGAGACCTGGTAATGGTCAAAAGAAAAGAAGTGATGGCCTCCAACCCCAAAGGGAAGCTGGTCAAAAACTGGGTCGGGCCATATGTCGTCCGCCGAGTATATGAAGGAGGCGCCTACGTCCTGGTAGACCACAAAGGGGTTATCCAGTTCTCTCCCCTCAACGGAAAGCATATTAAGCTGTATCATGCAGCGCAGCCAGCATTCCCCGAGTGATTGGTCAGAATACATTGTCCTTGGTTTAGTGGCACTCCGCCCTAACCGGGCTACCTTTTCCTTGGTTTAGTGGCACTCCGCCCTAACCGAGCTACATTTCCCTTGGTTTAGTGGCACTCCGCCCTAACCGAGCTACCTTTTTCTTGGTTTAGTGGCACTCCGCCCTAACCGAGCTACCTTCTCTTTAGTTTAGTGGCACTCCGCCCTAACCGAGCTACCTTTCCCTTAGTTTAGTGGCACTCCACCCTAACCGAGCTACCTTTCCCTTGGTTTAGTGGCACTCCGCCCTAACCGAGCTACATTTTTCTTGGTTTAGTGGCACTCCGCCCTAACCGAGCTACATTTCCTTGGTTTAGTGGCACTCCGCCCTAACCGAGCTACCCTTTTCTTGGTTTAGTGGCACTCCGCCCTAACCGAGCTACATTTCCCTTGGTTTAGTGGCACTCCGCCCTAACCGAGCTACCTTTTTCTTGGTTTAGTGGCACTCCGCCCTAACCGAGCTACCTTTTCCTTGGTTTAGTGGCACTCCACCCTAACCGAGTTACATTTCCTTGGTTTAGTGGCACTCCGCCCTAACCGAGCTACCTTTTTCTTGGTTAATGGCACCTTGCCTTAGCCGAGCTACCCTTCCTCGGTTAGTAGCATTCTGCCCTGACCAAGCTCCCAAAAGAATACACCACGCTATTGCCATTACCGGCTTTACGCCCGAATCGGCTAGAGATCACTCCTTTGCGTTAGCATTCAGCCCTTGCTAACGAATGAACTCTTCCGCTCGGCGCAGGGTCTGATGCTCCGGCCCACAGCCATCTACTGTCAACCAAGGGTCGAACGTCACACTTCGACCTGCCACCCTACACAAATACAAAAAAAAAGAAGAAAGGAAAATGGGGTTGAAAATAGAGATACCCCGCCAGACTTGCTCCTATAATCAGGACGAGTGCAAAAATGGCTATAACCCAGCTGTGGCGAAAACCCGAAAGGGCGTCACAGGCAAAATTGGGTACCCCGCCACGTGAAAACCCGAAAGGGCGCGTGGGCAAAAGCAAGAGGGGGCTGGCTTCGGCGAAAACCCGAAAGGGCGCTTGAGTCAGTAAAGTGGTAATTTCCAAATGCCTCTCCTATTCTCCACCTAATGAAACTCCGAAAGGGACAATCATCAAAGTCCCACCGAAAATCCTTTAACACACCCTTTTCGACCCTTGTCATCATCGGTGAGATCGGTCGATCTCTACCCTCAACTTGGACCTTACGTCCCTGTTGACAATCTCATCCTTGTTGCGGTGATAACCCATGCCGACGAACAAACCCTTTTAGACCCTCGCCATCATCGGCGAGATCGTTCGATCTTTACCCCTAACTCGGATCCTACATCCTTGTTAATAGACCATACCCCTTACTTCGGCATCTAGCCGGTGTCGACGAACCGGAGCAAGATTCGATCCTTGTCATCATTGACAAGGTCAGTCAATATTTTCGCGGTCCAGTTCTTCTACATCCCGAATTCAAAAAAAAAGAGAAAGGAAAGAAAAATGGGGTTAAAAATAGAGATACCCCGCCAGACTTGCACCTATAGTCAGGACGAGTGCAAAAATGGCTATAACCCAGCTGTGGCGAAAACCCGAAAGGGCGTGGCAGGCAAAATTGGGTACCCCGCCGCGTGAAAACCTGAAAGGGCACGCGGGCAAAAGCAAGTGGGGGCTGGCTTCGGTGAAAGCCCGAAAGGGCGCTTGGGTCAGTAATATGAATAGAAAAAAAATGATCATGAATGATGAATAGTGATGAACCATCCTCCGTCCAGAAGGCCATTTACGAGGTCGGGGCGAGGGTCTTCATCCGATATCCCACTTATACACGTCCAGTGCCTACCCCTTTCGACCTATTGTCACCATCGGCAAGATCGGTCGCTACCCTTACCCGGTTTTTGTCACCATCGGCAAGACCGTCTACCTTTTCGACCCTTGTCACCATCGGCAAGATCGGTCGCTACCCTTACACGGTTTTTGTCACCATCGGCAAGACCGTCTACCTTTTTGACCCTTGTCACCATCGGCAAGATCGGTCGCTACCCTTCCCCAGTTTTTGTCATCATCGGCAAGACCGTCTACCCTTTCGACCCTTGTCACCATTGGCAAGATCGGTCGCTACCCCTTCCGATTTTTGTCATCATCGGCAAGACCGTCTACCCTTTCGACCCTTGTCACCATCAGCAAGATCGGTCGCTACCCCTTTCGGTTTTTGTCATCATCGGCAAGACCGTCTACCCTTTCGACCCTTGTCACCATCGGCAAGATCGGTCGCTACCCTTCCGGTCCTTGTCACCATCGGTAAGACCGTCTACCCTTTCGACCCTTGTCACCATCGGCAAGATCGGTCGCTACCCCTTCCGATTTTTGTCATCATCGGCAAGACCATCTACCCTTTCGACACTTGTCACCATCGGCAAGATCGGTCGCTACCCCTTTCAGTTTTTGTCATCATCGGCAAGACCGTCTACCCCTTCGACCCTTGTCACCATCGGCAAGATCGGTCGCTACCCTCCCGGTTCTTGTCACCATCGGCAAGACCGTCTACCCTTTTCGACCCTTGTCACCATCGGCAAGATCGGTCGCTACCCTTCCGGTCCTTGTCACCATCGGTAAGACCGTCTACCCTTTCGACCCGTGTCACCATCGACACGGTCGGTCAACATCTCCCCCAATCAGGGTCAATAATGGAATTACCAATAGCAGCCAACAGTCACGGTTTCGACGCCTCTTGTCAGCAAGACCTACGTCTGCGCCAACCTGGCAACCTCTGGAACCCCGTCCCGCGGTGGAGCGAGGCCCCCATCCTTTCCTTGAGAGGGTGGACGCTCTCCTGCGACACGGACATGGAGGTACTTCCAAGCAGGTCGCCAGAATTGCCACAAGACATAAAAGAATGTGAGTGTGGATGTGGATACCAAAAAAATATAGTGAAGGAAACTTCTATCTTCATTACAAAAAGGGGAAGTGAATACAAAAGGAGCCCTTCTGAGGGGACAGATTACAAAGGCGGATCAGCTAAGGCCGCCTGAAGATATCAGCAAAGTCAATAAGCCCAACATGAGGAGCCGCCCCTAGTTCATGGAGCTGCGCTTCCTCTTCCTGAACCCGAGTCACCTCAGTCTCTAGAGATGCGACTCGGCCCTCCAGCAAAGAAGTTCTTTCGATGCCTTTGACTTCCGCAGCCTCCAGCCGCGGTATCTCGGCTTCTATGGTAGCCAATTCAGCGCAGAGTTCTTCCCGTCGGCTACGTAGAATGTGCGCCTGGGTTACGGAAGCTTCAACCTGAGCTCTTCTCTCCTGAAGATCAGAGATCAGAGACGTCAGCTCCGCCTGACAGTCAACTCTGCAGTTTGAGGGCCGCCAGCCGGTCGCCCATCATCTTCTCGAGAAAGTCCCTGCGATTCACAAACTTCAACAAGAAAAGCACCCGCTGGGTCCAGATATCTAGAGGGTAGCCCAGTGCCTACAGCCCGATCGTCAGTCGTGCAGCCACTTCCTTCAACTGGGAGTAAGACAGCGCTGGCTGAGATTCCACAACCTGACGCAGCATCTCTCGATGCTTCCAGACAAATTCCTCCGATGAGGTAATGCCCAGGGAAGCCACCGGAGACTCCTCAAAGGTCACTTCCCTGTCTATGGCGGCCCATAACCCGGTGTCCAGCTCGGAAGAGGAAGATGGAACGGCCGTCAAAGCCGAAGAAGCAGATACCATGGCAACATGTTCCTGCTCCGTCAGACTCCTGTTAGGGCTTCTTTCAACGGAGCCTAGGAGGGACGGAGGTTCTAACTCTGGCTCCGGCACAAATGGAGTTGCAGAATCAGGCGCGATCGTCATTATGGCCGCCGGTACAAAAGCAGACCCCCTTTGCGGGTCAGCCTCAGCCCTCAACTCTCTCGTCGATGCCAGGGCCGAGACTCTCCCCCGACTGGCTCGGCTCCGAGGGTAATCCCCCAGTAGCCGCATGTATCCTCACCGGCACGGGGCGGAGTAGGGTGATTGTCCCTGAAGGAGATGTGGTGGCCAGCGGTAGCAGATCCGAGGCCTCTGATGAAACCACAGTAGTACCAGAAGTCGATGCTGGGGAATGAATAGCGGCTTCGGGTTCCTGGAACGAAAATTCATGTAAACACCATGGTGGCAAAAAAAAGAGAGGGGGATATGCGGCTCTGTAAAGGGGCGAACAGAGTTTACTATGATGACGGCATCCATCTCTTCAAGCCCCTGAATAGAAAATTCCAACCCTGCAGACGAAGCAGCAAAAGGAGGGGTTATCTCCACCTCCACGTCCAATCCAGCAAATTCCTCCTGCAACACTCCCTCGGATGATGCCCTCGTCAGCCTCGGAGGACTGAAAATCAAAGCATCGCTTGACAGTGTGAAGGGAGCCGTTGCCCCTTTGCTGTCTGCTGCAGACACTTGTTCATCACCTTCTGAAGAATGATGGTCAGTCACTTTGTCAGAAGGGGTGGCAGAGCTACTCGAAGAAATATCTATGCTGATCTCGGGTTGGCCCGCCTCCTCCGTCGCCTGACGGGACGCTGAGCGGGTGAGCACACGCCGCAATGGGATAGCACCCTTCTTCAGCACAGTCTTATGTCCCGCGGGCTGTGAAGGAGCTTCCACGACAGGCGCCTTAACCACCGTGCTGACCACTCCTACCATCACAACAAAACAAGTGCATAAGGCAGGACGGAAAGCTCAATAAAAATGGGAGTCTAAAGGGCTATAGTTGTTCGGCTCACCCTCAGCCTCGCCGGCAGGCGTAGGAGAAGGAAGTCTGACATCCTCCTCAACAGCGAGGAGACTCTTCCCTGCTGCTCCAGCTATCTCAGTCGCCCCTACTGTGGCTGTGACGGAAGGCCCTATCTCTCCTGCTTCCAGGAAGGATTCCTCAACACCCGTGGTGTCAACCACTCCGGGAGCTGAAGTTATACAAAGAAGACGTCAGAAGAATGAAAATGTCGTGAAAAGAGCATTCCTTTAGAACCGCAAAGGGATAATGATGTCACCTTCATCTACTTGCTGGCTGACCTCTTTCTGAGCAGCAAACTGCTCGAATGATGGCACCTCGGGCAGGGGAGTCTTAGCCGCGTCAGTCGAAGGCCGCTTTGAAGAAGTCTTCCGAGCTTTCTTTGCTCGGCTTATTGCAATCTTCATCGCGGAGGCCTCTCTCTTCTTGCCAGGCGGTAGTGGAGTAGTAGTCGGCGCTGGTGCAGGAACCTTAAAATATTCCGGTTTCTGCCCCTGAGAGATAAGTTTTCTATAAAGTCCCTGCTGCTTGATGTCCGGATGGTCTGTCAAATGAAGCACATGCCATTATGAAGGAGCTGAGCAACAAACTAATCTACATGTCAACGGAGGAGCACTTACCTGCCCGGCCATTGTAAAAAGATGAAAGTGGCCAATACTGATAAGCCACCTCCTTACTTCGGGAGGCAGCCTCCCGAACAAGCCAGCATATGTCACCGATCTTTTTGCACTTGTCGACCAGATCGGCCAAGTCCGCATGCCCGTGGGAAGCTATACAATGATATAAGCTGAGGTGGTCAAAGCCCCAGACATCGACATAATGAAAAGATACGAATAGAGGCTTGTCCAGAACACTAGCTACAGGGCTCTCAAGGGTCAGCCCGTGGATGCTCATCAGGACGAACAGCCAAGATGTATGCTGATAGTATGTCGGGGTTCTGTCCTCTCTATTAACAAACGCCCGACACGGGCAAAAGCGATCCACCTCGCACTTCCATGAAACTGCTTTGGAGAGCGGCTCCTCGATAGGGAACGGGTACTGCTGAAGTTCTAGGCGGGAACCACCAATCTGGCATAGATGTTCTAAATTCTACGTGAAAGCATCTTCACTTATGTCAGCAAGCATGGGTATCAGTGGTTCAGCCACTCCCTCCTTGATGTCTTTTCTGCTCGCTATGTATGTCTCTGCCTCCTTCGGGTGGTGGGAAAATAACCTCTTCAGATGGGCTTCGTCAATGTCAAAAACGGGCCCAGGCTGCTGACTCAGAAAGGTGCGCTCAGCCACATCCCAGCATGTCATCCGAGCATTGTGGTAGAAGCTCGTGCGAGCATTCCACCATGTTACGTACTCTGGAGTGACCCGGGGGACTCGGTTCGGCATCGGCACTCTGAAAGCATTGGCGTCTCGGCGGTGAAAATAGTCCCACCAGGAGCGACCTTTGGCCACAATGGTCGAGCCATGCTTTGACCTGCTGTCTAAAGGGAACAGGGTGACCGAAGGCGGAATATGTTGATCGTAACCGAAATTCCGACCGAACCTGAAGGGATAGTAGGGTTCTAAATAAACTGCGCCCCCCTTTCTGAATACTAAAACACTGGGGCGAATTGATAAAGCCCAGTCAATGAGTTCAGGCTCCAAGACTGGTCGGGTCACGGTGTTGCCCGAAATGAAGTGTGTGAAAGTCTCCACTGCCTCGAGCTTACACTCACGCTGACGGTTCACTAATGGAGATGAATGTGCAGCCAGATTCCAAAAGTGGATAGTCCCCGCTGAATCCATTGGAACCCTTGCCAGTCGGCCACGGATGGAGAAGAGTTGCTGGGACACTGGACCCGGTTCAGCACTTGCAAACTCCAGCATTCTGGGATACAATGTCATTATCTGCAAAGTCCGGGGAGCTAGCTCCGGAAATAAATTGCACACCCAGGCATTAAAAAAATGAAACGGCCCCACTATTCGAAAAGAGCGGGGGATCCGATGCCTATGAATATCTCCAATGGATTTGTAAATCAGGCATAGTGCGGCTGGACATATTGCAAGCCGTATGCCCCAAGCCATCTGACAAGCCGGGTATATTGCCTCCGACCGAATAACTGTCTCATCCCCCTGAGGGAGGGCAAAAGTACACAGCCAGAAGGTAAGGTAGGCAGCACAATGGGTAAGGGGATCCACCCTCATCGGATTCGGCCCCCCGCGGCTTATCCCCCGAAGAGAAGCAGGCAGCTCTGACTTGAACTTAGGTGGCCTGCTGGGTTTACCCGCAACAGGAGCTACGTGAGGGAACTCGCTGTACTTCAAAGGGCCCCCGAAGAAATACTGAATCAAATGTCCTGCTCGAACTCTCAGTTTACTGCTCTTCTCCCGGGGCTGGTATCCCTTTGAGGATCCCCTATTCAGCATCAGGCAGAGGGAGCGGTATGCCTTCATCAAGTACCGGTATGAATAGCCGAAGTAATATTCGCCTTCACCGTTTGTTTCGTCCTTGATGAAGTCATGAATGCAGACCTCCTCATAGGGCTCTCCGTTAATCGGCAGGCCCGATAACTGTGATAGGCTCCAAAGATCCAGAGAGGTCTCACCTTCTACTGTATAGAAAGTGTTGAACTACGGGCAAAATACTTCAAACATGCTGCAGCACAGCCCCTTTGAAGTGGGATACCTGAAGCGGGATGCATACACACTGTGGTACACCCCGGCCTTGACCAGCAGTGGTGCATACTCTTTCAGAACATATTCTGTGAATTCCACTGCCCCTACACGAAAGAGATGAGCATCTGTCACCTTCGTGTCTGCAAACCACCCAACTGCCAATTGAAATTTGAACTGAACAGCCAAGCAGTTCAGCACAAACGGTTCCTCTCTGTAGCCCCACTTGATGGGCGCCAAGAATAAACTGTAACCGGGTTTCTCCCTGTTAACCCGACCTATGGTGTTGTCCCACCTGGCTGGTGTGAACTTCGGGGCCCGTGTTAGCATCTTCTGCTCTGCCTCCAGCACTGTTACCCCTAAGACGGCGTCCCACTTGCGCCGCTCCCCCAGAAGGTAGATGGTATCGCCACGATACACAGAACCTTTCAAGCTGTCCCGGTCTAGCAACATGGCCCACTCCGCCATCCGAGCCAGCATGACGTCCCTCTTCCCAGAGACGTTGAAGGTACAAATGAAGGGCGCGAGGTGACGATCCTTCGGGAAGTCCGGACGGTAGTCGTCATCATGATTGAAGTCCAGTCCTTCCTCGACAGTCACAATGCGAGAGGCGGATACTGTATATGTTTCGGAGCCAGAGGACTCATCGACTATGGCGATCCTCCCAAGACCCCGGTCCAGCTATCCAACATTCCTCCAAGTCACAACAGGACCAGAAGCCCTGCCTTGAGGAGAAGAGTCAACATCAGCAGTGCCGGAGGCAACGCGGCTAGAAGAAGAAGCCATTTCCAGCGAGCTGCAGACACAAAACCAAGAAAAAAGAATAAGAAGGTGATATAAAGAAAAAAATATAGAAAAGAAATTTTCAGAAGAAAATTTTGACAGCATCTCCCCTTATCCGGAGCATGCCCAGAAGTCAAATGGGAGAACACCCACCAGGAGGGGGTGACTCCGAAATGAAAAGGGACGGAGTCCCGAACAAAAATTCCCCGAAGGGAAGGCTTCCACGCCGATTGCTCTGAGGCGACAGAAGGAGAAAGGGAGGAAGAGAGAGAAATCTCAAGGAGAAATGAGCTTCTCTCTCCCCCACTCGGTGCCTATATCGGCCCAGCCAAAAGGCGCGCCGAGAAGGTGGTCGTGCCGACGGCCGGACGCGCCAAAAGGCGCGTCGAAACGGCCTTCGCGCCGAAAATCAAAAGCGCCACCACCGCGCCGAGAAGATCACCGCACCGAGAAGAGCACCGAGTCGGGAATTTCACGCCGAGGTCACCACCGCGCCGAGAAGGTAGTGCCGGAAGCGTCTATGGGGCCAATTATCCCATCAGGGGTGATATTATCACCGGATCAAGCCAAAAATGCTGGTGTTCATCCAAATTTGCTCATAAAGCAAGGAAATCATATGAGCAAAATGAAGACTCAGAGTCAAAAGAATAGCCAATGCACAGGAGCAGGCCTGAAGAGCCCACGAAGCGCAGCGTGTTAACGTGATGTACACCCACATGTCCCATGTCACTCATGCTTCGCTCACGCCACCTACGGGTGGGGGGCATTTATTGACACCTAAAATATGCCAGAAGAGACCATAGTAGATTCACAGTTCTGAAGATCAGTCAAGGGCACAGCTCACGTACCCTCCCTGGGAGATCTGAGAGTCTGAATAGAAGAAACCCACTACCCCTATCATGTTATTCGACTAAAGCCATCTTTGGCTAGGTCGTTGTCCAGTACTGCTGTCATTCAGATAGTCAGGCTGATAAAACTATACCAACATTCAGGCAACCATCTGCCTGCTGAAACAGATGTTCAGACATCTCTGATACTCCTGAAACGGGATGTACAGTGCCTCGCACACGTTTGTGAATGCAAGGTGTAAACAGTCCCATGGAGTCTTAATATATATATATATCAAGAATCCCATTGTCGAAAGGAGTCCACCAAGTGGATCCTGGGTCGAATGGGCCGAATGACAAGAAAATGGGCCAAGCCCAAATATGAGATGGGACGCGCCGATGACGGCCGCGTCGGGAGGACGGTCCTGGCGCACCGGGAAGTTCATGCCGGAAGGGTGAATGCCTGGCCTCTATAAGAGGTCTGCCCTTCGAACGGAAGAGAAGAGAAGAGAAGAAAAGAGAGGTGGGCTTCGGAGAAAAAAAGAGAGAGCAGAGGGCAACAAAAAAGAGCAGGAGAAGAAGGAAGGAAGGGTGTGCTTAGCCATTGAAAGAGAGGGGGGAGTTCGAGCACCCTTCATAGAAGCTGAAGAAAAGAGAGAGGGGTCCGAGGAGAGAATCCAGGTGGGAGGGCCGTGCAGTTGCAGCTCCTTCTCTCTCTCTTCTCTGTCTGTCTGAATGTTCTTCTGATATTTTTGCTTTCGAGCATCTTTGCTCCTATAGCATCGAATGCTAATGTAACCTTGTTTGCAGGAATAAAGTTTAGATTTCTTTCTCTTTTGAGTTGGATTTCTTTCTCTTAAATCGCATACGTGTAAGACATTTGGCTGAAATGGTTAATAAAAGAATGGGATGAGTTCCGATATGCCCGATCATTCTTTTCTATCTTCCTCTGTATCCGAGGTTTTAATCTATGTAAGGCTACCGTAGCCACGAACGTCTTATGTTTAATTACCCCTATCTGATGAAGCTTCTTCGCCATCACGCTTTATTACCCCCCCCCCCCCCAGCCACATTTCGAGGGCCTGAGACAGTCTATCTCATGGCTCCTCGTATGTGAAGTAAAGGGGGATGTTGTTCAGGGATTTCCATCCGTGGTTCTGCTCCCAATGAGGCCCAGAGGAAAGGTGTTCCCCCAAAGTCTTCCCCCTCCGATCATCCAAAACAGTCGAGATTAAACCCCTCTCCTAATAACTCCCGAAACCCTGTTCGAAGACCTCCTTAAAATCCCTTCTGAAAGCCTCCCGGCGCCGGTATCTCCCGGCGTGAGTTTCGCGCCGAGGGCTCCCCACGCCGGTTGGACCTCCCCATCATGCCGAGCCTACCTAGTTTCCCTGCCGAAACCACCCCTCTTCTCTGCATTGATACCCTTATGTCATCCTGATGCCTTCGTTACCACGGCGAGCCATATAGACCTCGTCCATTATATCCTACCCTCGTGGGTGTGCATTGCCCTTCCCTCTGGCCTCACGGGAGCTATATCAAAGGGGGTCAATTCCCCCCACATTTTAGAACCCATTAAGTCAAGGAGTTCTGCCACTACAGGATCTCCGATTGACTATGTTGGGGACATTACAACAGAGGGGACGAGGTCTCATATGATCTAAACCCCTTGGATTACGGGCTACGCCCATCACTCATTTCGGTTTCTACTCCGGCACTCGTGAGTAGATAGCCCATAATATTATCTTGGCACACTCCCAGAGTAAGGGGAGATGCTGTCAAAATTCGCCCAGAGCTTTACTCTGTCATACTGTTTCATCGGAATTGCATATTTAACCCCTCAATATGGCGGGAGCCTGAGCTATGTCATCTCATGGCATCTTGCCATCACAGAGAACATATCTCCGTGCTAATGAGCTCTTTGGACCCTCTCTGGGAATGAATCCATCCTCATCTCCCATCACCCCCACCTAATGCCCTAAAGTCCCCATTGAATGCCCAGAAAAACCCTCATAATACCCCCCTTCAAAACACATAAAACACCCCCCCCGCCGCCGTCATCTCCCGGCGCCAAACATGCGCCGGGTGGAGGGCGTGCCGAGGCCAGGATGAGCCGGATGCCCTCACGCACCGGGACCAGTCTGGGCCGATGACCACCTTGAGCCCCCCTTTCGCGCCATCTCCTCCCGGCGCCACTGCCTCCCGGCGCCAAACCCACGCCAGGTGGGGGGGGCGCTGAGTACCCTTACCATGGCGCGCCGAGACCTGTCGTGCCGACTACCCCTCAATCCTCCCATCGCGCCGGGAGCATACCGTGCTGTTTGATCTTCGCGCCGACCCCAGTGCTGTGCCGTTTCACCTCAATAATGGTTGTCATCTGAATATCTGATGTCCTCCCCACCTCATCAAACCCAAACATAACTCAAATTCAATATCCCGTGTCACTACCAACTGCCGGGTCAACCTCCATTGTCTCACGAGGGAATTATAGTTCCTCACCCAGGTCCATGGGAGATACATTAATGAGGGGGGGTTTCACCCCTACATCACTCCGAATACGACGTTTCTCATGTCACCCAGCTGACCCTCGGAGTTCTGCCACCGCATGTCCTCCAATGGTTCTTCGAGGGGAATATTAACGAATGGCGCAATGGTGCACACTGTCCCGTCATATTTGGATCCTTCTCGGACCCAGGGCTACGCCCGATTCTCTTTTGGTTTCCAGTCCGGCTCTCCGTGTATGGATGTCCTATATTCCCATTTGGCATAGTCCAAAGGGAGGGGACATGCTGCTGAATTTGTGTTATAACATCGTTATCACACCCCGCATATCACGGTTCCTCGTGCATGTCTGCATCGACCCTCGGGTATATTAAATGGTGTTGACAGAAGGTCGGGTTATGCCCAACCATAAGTCTCCTCTATGCGCGATGGTGGTCTTCGGACCTACGTCCTCCGCCACGTACCAAGGGTCCATAATTCGATGAACTATGCAGCACCTGTATGATAAATAAATGCATCATGCATGCCTTCGTCTTGGCCACCATGTAGCTCTTTTCATTCTGGCTTTGACAGCCCGCTATCTCGGTAATTAATCAAAGGTGTTCCCTCCTCGTGGGGGATGTAATTAACGCCATAGCCTTTATGGTATGGCGGACTGCTGGTCCCGACCGAACCTCACACTCGCCCAGTATGGGTCAGCATGAGCGCACAATAAGATCGTCACTCATGTGACTGGCACGCCCGCGTCGTCAATCGGTCAGTTGACTACCAGTTAGTCAAATGGTTGATCGACCCGCGAAACGAAAGACAGGAAAGAGTTCCACGCATCGAACAAGCCTGGCACTCCTAATAAACTAACTAACAAATCAACAAACCATGCCAATAAATAAAATTAAAAAAATAAATAAATCCATTCCCACAGCTGTGCGAAGCTACCGATAGTCGAAAACCCCAAATGTATGTGTGGGCACTAGAGTAATCCTCTAGTGTTACTTAGAACGTATGCATGTCCTTATGCCTAGGGTTCACTACTCATATACCTGCACCCTCACACCACAGAGAAGTTGTCTTGGGTGTAGATTCTGATTTAAACTATGCACATATGCTATGCGATATCTTCTTTGCGATTGTACATCTCCTTTAGTGGTGCTTCGTGGACCGTCCTCTGTCTGCGGGCCGTGGGCGCTGTTCTCATCCTACTCCCGATAGAGGGGAGATATACTATACATCTATTTTATGCTTGCTACCGATGAATGCCTGCATGCTTGGGTGGAAATAACAAATGATGATGAAATCAATAAAAATATGATGCTGAAATAAAATGATGAAATGATGAAATAAAATAAAATAAAATAATAAAAAATGGAATGAAAATGATGATGAAATAAAATTAAAGATGATAAAATGATGAAATGAAATAAAACATGATGATAAAATGATGAAATAAAAAATGATGATGAGATGAAATAAAAAAAATGAAGTGAATGAAAACAAAGAATAAACAAACACATATAAACGGGCTATACCTGCAGGCCCCGCTCACTCGTCCCTCACTTGCGACACCTATGGCTAGGGGGCATTTGTTGGCACCCAAAATATTACTATATGGCGAGCACGCCTTAGCAGTGAAGAAGCACAACTGATCGGTGCGTAAGGGCTGAAAGAACCTGGTGGTCTGCCACCTGATAAGGACGCCTCCTGAGATGAAGAAATGTCTCTGGTCACGCAAAACAGGGTTCCGAAAACAATATCAGCAAAACAACCCGAGTGACCTGATCAAGATTAGACTTGATGGCACAAATAGCAGTGTCGAAGGCCGAATTAGGCTAAAACCCAAGCAATCTGACACGGGTAGGGCACGTGTCAGGAATTACTCGAAACTACAAGCTGAAGCCCGAGGACCTCGAGTTCGGAACCCCAGATGTTGGATATTATGTTTTGATGATGACAAACACTATGACTCTCATATGTTTGATGTCATATGTGTTGACTTATGTTTTGATGATGACATAGTTTGCGTGTGTTCTGATGATGACAAATTGATGTCATATGTGTTTACTTCATTCAGAACTACTCATTCAGATCTTGGTACATTGATTAACTGTGAGCATGGCATAGACTGTTCACTCATCTGTCTACGTGAGTCACCAAGTCCACACATTGCTTCGTGTGCTCTTCATAAAGTCTATACAATGCCATTTGTTCATGCATGTTAGCAAGTCTGTACAGCCTGTGTTCACAACACAAAGTCTGTACTTCGCATGCTCACACAATCGCCAAGTCTATTCACCGGGTTGCTCATTAAGTCTTAAAGTCTGTACAGGGTAGTTCATGCATCACTCTATTTGCCAAGTGTATACATCAGTCAGCATTGCATCTTGTTCATGAAGTCTATACATCCACCGTCTATGTTAAGCTTCAAAGTTTGTTCATCTGATCTTCTCATTTGCGTTGAAGTCCATACATTGGTGGCTAAGTATATACATTGTCTCTTTTACCTACGTTGCTTGAAACGAAGTCTATACACTACTGGATGTTCATGTCTGCACATTGGTGTTTTTCCCTACGTTCTGGCCAAGTCTATACAGCCTCATCTTTACCTTCGTTCCAAGCCAAAGTCTGCACATTGGCCAAGTCTACACATCGGCCTGTGGCCTACTTAGCTGAAGTCTGTACAGCGTCCGTTGTCTAGAGTTCTTGAAGTCTGTACATAGGACTGTTTCAGCAAGTCTGTACATCCGACTGTTCAGCTTGCAACCAAGTTTGTACATCGGACTGCTTCTTTTGAAGTCTATACATTGGCTCATTCACTTTTGCAAAGTCTGTACATTAGACTGTGGCAAAGTCTATACATTCGTTTCCTTGGGCAAAGTCTATACATCGTGGCCTTGAACTTTCAAGTCTGTACACTCTTTATTTCAAAGTCTGTACATTGTTGCCTTGAAGCCGTTCCAAGTCTATACAACGCCCAAGTCTGTACAGCCATCAGTGAACCCTCCAAGTCTATACATCCAGTTGAACGCAAAGTCTACACATCGCCTCACATCTTACAAGTCTATACATTGGCGATTGGGCATCCAAGTCTGTACATTGGCCTTCAAGCGTTTCAACTCTATACATTGCTGCTTTGACCAACTCTGTACATCTGGTTGCCTGACTTCTATTTCAAAGTCTACACATTCATTGTTAAGGCAAGTCTATACATTGGCTCAGGGTCTTCAAGTCCATACAGAGTCTTCATCTTCTGAAGTCTGTACGTTCGTTTTGGGAAGTCTCTACATTCATTCATCTGAAGCTTCTTCAAGTCTGTACAACGCTGCTTTGTCAAAGCCTATACATCGCAGCTATGTTGAAGTCTGTACAGCCAGTCTCTTGACAAAGTCTGTATAGTGTCTCATATTGGCAAAGTCTGTACATCGTCGGATCTGTGGATGCTTTGTCCTTTTGAAGTCTATACACTCGATTGTTAGCCCTTCAACTCTATACATTCGAGTGTTAACCACTAAGTCCATACATTGTTGCATGAAGAGTCTATACAGTGTGCATGGTTTAACAAGTCTACACAGTCATTGTCTGTTGGCATCACGAAGTCTATACACTCTTTCCTTCACGCCATCAAGTGTGTACACTGCCTTCCCAGGGACTCTTTCATCAAGTCTATACAGACTTAGCGAAAGCTCAGCAAGTCTGTACACTAGTTTGTCTAGCACGTTAACATGAAGTCTGTACACTGGTTTCTCTGGCACGTTAACACTAAGTCTATACACTCAGGTTGCTGAAGGGTTTCAAGTATGTACACTGCATGCTCACTCAACTAAGTCTATACACTCGTTCGCTAACATGAAGTCTATGCATTCGTTTGATAAGCTTCAACTCTATACACTCGATATCAAGCTTCAAGTCTATACACTCTTACTTCACACGAAGTCTGTACACTCAGTTAACTTTCAAGTCTACACATCATCTGATACTGTCTTCGACTGATCATCTGACAGGATTAATGGACGAGGTTATTAAGACTGGCACGTGATCCTAGAGGCTGAGATGCTGACACGTGGACCAAACCTGCTGGGTGGGAATCGTTGAGAGCTCACGCCCTAGCTGCCTACTGCTGGTATAAATATGGAGTTTCCTCCATCGGCTGAGAGTGATCGAAACATAGTGAGCCATCGAGAAAAATAGAAGAGCAGTGAGTGCCTCCACGATACAGAGAATGAAGAAGAAGAAGAAGAAGAAGAAGAAAGAAGAAGAAGAAGAAGAAGAAAGAAGGAAGAAGAGACAGAGAGAGAGAGCATGCGAAAGAGAAGAAAAAGAAGAGTGAGAAGAAGAGAGAGCTAGAGCAAAGGAAGCCTCAACTGAAGATCAGTTCCTGCTGGACCGTGGATCAAATCCAGGCCAGCCTGCTCCTGCGAGAGCCTTTGTGCATTTTATTTTTCAGCTTACTGTTGCTGCGTTTTGTTTTTCTTTTCAACTATTCTCTAGTTGTTCCTCCGATTCTCTTGTGTGAGGTCGGGTTCCCTCCGGTGTGGAGGAAGAGAGACTTGCGTCTCTGGTTGCCTTTGACAGGGTGTCATCGGTTGTTTCCCTTCGGGTTGGAGGAAGGGAGATTTATCTCCAGTTCTGGGCTTGTAGGTTTAAAGTTCAGGGGTCCCTCTGGTTGGGAGGAAGAGAGGTCTGAGACCTCTAGTTTGCAGGTGACTTGGGGTCACTTGTGCTGCCCTCTGGGTTTCAGAGGAAGAGAGACTTGGGTCTCTAGGTTCCCCTCCGGTTTGGAGGAAGGGAGGATTGGTCCTCTGGTTCTAGTCTTGTGGGTTGCAAGACTAGGTGTTCCCTCCGGTTTGGAGGAAGAGAGACTGTACGTCTCTGGTTTCCAAGTGGCTGGGAGTCACTTGGGGTGTCCCTCCGGTTGGGAGGAAGAGGGGAGGTTGTTCCCCTGGTCAAGCTGTGTGGCAGCTCTTGTTTGCAGACTGAGTCTGCTTTCTAGCATTGCTAGTGGAAGCCTCACTCCGGTTGGGAGTGAGGGGTGGACGTAGGTCTTTGGACCGAACCACCTAAAATTCTCTTGAGCAGTGGTTTGTTTGTGTGTTTGCTTTCGCTAGATGATTGATTAGGAGCGCTCCAAATGTCTCTTCATTTGTTCAATTGAATTAGTTTCTATTCTGGTATTGTGTTTAGTTTTTGAGGTTTTTAATTGGGCGATATTTCTAGCAGGGTACATTCACCCCCCCCTCTGTATCCAGGGCTTGCACCCTAACACCAGAGCCATTTCGTCAAACCTAGAGTAGTACCAAACATCAAGCATTCGTTTGGATCTGTCTAGAGCCAATGGAGCGATGGAAATGCCAGAATTTACTAAAAAGCCCCTTTAGGTGGCCAAGATGAATCGGCCACTCCCTTCTCACCCAATTAACCGGCGAGGATAGATGAATCAGCGAGCCCCTTGTTCCACTTTGAATCGGCCACCCTCTCTTGCCACCTTGAATCGGCCAAGGAGAAAGAGGAACCGGCGGGGGTGGATGAATAGGCCACCCTCTCTTGAGGCTTGAATTGGCGCACCCCTGGCCATCTTGAACCGACGTGAGAAGGAAAAGGCGCGCCGGTGATCCGACACCAAACTCCGCTCGCGTCGGATCACTGGCAGCCCCATTTCCTCTATAAATCAGCCATTTTCGCGCAAAAGAAGCATGAGGAGATAACAGAGATAGAAAAGAAGCATATATAGAGAACAGAGAAGAGAGAAGAGGGTGAGAATAATAAGGAGGAGAACTTAGAGAAAGGAGAGGAGAGATCAAAGGAAAATCTAGCCACCTTCCCAGTTCCAGCTTTCCCCTGCTGTAGCGTCATGAGCAGAGCACCCCTTACGATACCCTGTTTCAGTTCATAGGTGGGTGTCCACCGTGAACGAAAGCCCCAAAGGGCTAATGGATGCTCCCTTTCTCTTCTATTGTTTCTTTTTCTTTTTTTTTCTTTGAGCTATGTAGGGGAACAAAGTTTCGAGCCTGAATTCTGTGATTTCTCTTTTGTTTTCTTTCATAATGTAGTCTATGTTATGATTTCGTCTTGAAGTTCAATAAACCTATAAAAGCCCCCTGGGGCGAACAGATGTTCGGGAACTATTTTAGTGATTAAATACCGTTAATGTTTCGGGAGTTATCTGCTGTTCAGATTTCTATTTTCTTCTATCCCTTATGTTCCTCCACATCTTTCATCTTCCTTTTCGTTCATCAAAAATAGATCCTCTCGAGGTGAGGAGGCCTACTTCAAGGCTACATAGTTTGATCTTTGGCTCATTCGCCTAGTTTTGGGATCGATGCCTTGCTTTCATTAGGTGTTGTATTGGCTGGTGTCTGGCCACGCCCTCGCAGGAAATATGAATCTCAGTTCCCCCCAAATTCCTCAAATGGGTCCAGTCCGTTTACCTGGGTGCACATCTCTTCGATGTATTTTTCTATACGTGTTTTCTGCCATTTAAATGCTAATGTTTGTTTTTGTGCTTCGTTAATGCATAATGCATCTTCAATGGAAATGGTCATTCTTCCTCTCACCCACACTCATGGGTAGTGGGGACTATGGCATTTATCCAAATCCCTTTGAACCTACGCTCATTCTTTACTCGATAGGATGTTGTCATCTTTTTTTTAATAATCATTCTGGCCCTCAGACCAGTCACACACGTGATATAGATCTAGAGGGGGTGTGAATAGATCTACCCCAAATTAAAACCAAGATTAAGAAGATAAGTGCAGAATTAAATCTACTCAATCACACAAATCACAATGAACCACTGAATTCACAGAAGGCGTAGTCAAGTGTTTTGTGGGAACTATCAATAGAGAGAATGAGTGAATTCAACTAGACAAGTAAATCACAACAGCTGTACAACTAAATTCCAGACAGATGAGATGTGTAGAGGTACTTGGCGGAGGTTGAACTCAACGAGTCTCCTCACGCAGGATAAACTACTTTTCAGATAAGCCTAACTTATCCTTCGGGCAGTTACTTTTGATATACCTTCTACACTCTCTTGAATACTCAATATGTCAACCAAAAAGGCAAGATAACAGCCAGATGTATATATGCAGTAATCACTAATTCAGCTCACAAACACACAACAGGTCTAGCAATTAATTCGGACAGTCAACGATATAGAGCGTAGCCAACACAATTAGACAAACCATGGAGATAGGAAATTTTAAGGTGGTTCGATCTCTTCCATAGATCTACGTCAACCCCACACTCAAACCAAGTGTGGCTTCACTGCTGATTCACAGCTTCCAATCTGCTGATCCATAGCTTCGGGGAAAACTTCCCAACATACGCTGAGCCTTACATCTTAAGATAACAGAGGAATCCTCCTCTACCGCTGGGGATTACAGCTTGCCCAAACCGGTGACACACAGCTTGTAAAACAAGATTTCAAAGTAGAAATTGAAAAGTAGAAAAGCAAAAACAAAAACTGTAGCTCTTCACAATGAGCAGATCGGCTCTGGTACTGAACCAAGAAGCCGAAAACAACAGCTTGCCAAAACTCAAACTCACGCCCTTCTACCATTGCACTGCTCTTCTCTCAAAGCTCCTCTTCTTCTCTTCTCAAATTCTCTCTCTGGGTTCTTGTCAGGTTCGCACTCTCTCTCTTTTGCTATTGTTCTGGTGTTCTTGATTTTTCTCCCTTTCTCTATGTGTGCCCCCCAAAATTGGATGATCTGCCCCCTTTTATAAGGCAGTAGATGATGGGCGCGTGGAAACCACGTTTCCCGCCCAAAAGTTCGTTCAGATCTGAGATGAGATGGCCACGTGGCAGCATCTTGGTTTGGTTCCTTTCCACGTGTCAAAAATAGTGTTTCACCTTTTGCCTTGGATCACGTCCCTTTTATCCTGGTACTTAAGTTTAGAGTTCGTACGTAGGTCGTTAGGACACGCGTCAGGTGCTTGATCATGAGTCTTACCTGTCATTGTAATGAACAAAGGTATCAGTCACGTGTTATGGACTTAGACAACTCACATGTCTATGTGTATAGGCATAGATGCAAGGATAAAGAACTAGCATAGACTAAATCATGCAGCTAGCTACGATTTCTACATGATGCTATGACTCAAAGTATGCTGGTGACGCAGACCTGACATACACATGCATCGACCTTAGTGGCTACTAACATCGACCTCAGTACATGAAGAGATGCAGGCTAGCACTGACTCTAATGCATGACATGTACTACTAGCGTTGACCTCAAAATAAGGACCAATGCAAATTAGCATCAACCTTGACCAAGCAAACAACAGATTAGAAGCATCAACCTCAAGGTGTAGAGACATGAACTAGCATCGACCTGAATATGCCGACGGGGTGACTAGCACTGACTTGACTGTATACTCAGTAGTGACTTGCACCGACCTGACTTATACAGATGGTAACTAGCCTCGACCTCACTAAGTAAAAATGACAACTAGCACCGACCTCACTTGCAAGAATCAACGCAACTAGCATCGACCTCAAGTATACGTGATACACTACTAGCATCGACCTGAAGTGTGCGTGAGGCACTACTTGCACCGACCTTAAGTGTACGTGAGGCACTACTTGCACTGACCTTACTTAGTGTAAGACATTGCTAACATTGACCTGACTTAAAGGAGAATGCAACTAGCATCGACCTTGTGCAGACTAACTAATGCTAGCACCGACCTTATGACAATGCACAACATGCTAGCACCGACCTTATGACAATGCACAACATGCTAGCACCGACCTCATGAGCATATGCACGGACCTTAGTTAACCATGTCTAATGCATGCACCGACCTGATGAGGACTTGACACCGACCTCAGTGAAGAACTTCTGAAACATGCATCGACCTTAAGAACAAGAAATGCTCATGTATGCAAACTATTTGATGAAATGACTAAATGAATATGTGTATGCATTGACCTGACTATTCAGTCAATAGTGACTAGCACCGACCTTAGCTAAATACAGTATGAAGGTGTAGAAGTGTTTTATGTAAAGATCTGACATATAAAAAATTCATCAAAATACACAATATTACCATGGTCAAGATAAAGTCACCAATGTCAACTCTACATTCAACCAGATCAACTCTACTATTGCCAATCATTCAAAACACAATCAACACACAGTAGTCTCCACACTGCTGATCAACTCCAGAGGAGGCCCAACATTCTCCCCCTTTTTGATGATGGTAACACCCACAATTATAATATATTTTGATGGGATAAGTTTAATCCAATATAAGACATATTTATCATGAAGCACAGTCAAACAATGCTACAAACAAACACACAGATACCGACCTAACACAGAGTGATATACAACTCCCCCTTAATCAAAATACCACGAAGTCCATTTTCTCTCCCCCTTTGCCATCAGCAAACAAGGAGTGAGGAATAGTGCGGAAGAGAAGAAGGGTAACCAGAGGAGGAAGGGAACAAAGTAACACCCTGTGCAATAATTCAGTAGATAAGCAGATTATCGGGAAAGTCTTCAGACATAAGAATCAAGATTATGCATTCTTGACAAATGTCTGGTTTAATAGTGATAAAAGGTAGAGTAGATTCACTGAATCTCTTAGATAAGGTTACAGTACCCGTTTATAGCAATAAACCTAAGTCACATAACCATGATAGACTTGGTCAAAACTGTATCCTACTGATTTCAGAACCGATGAATATCTATGAGAGTAACTAGGATATGTATTGAGGTTAGACAATTTGACACTTAGTAAAATTGGAATTGCAAGGGTTACAGCAAATCTTTTTCAATTTTGATTTTAAAACCGACCTTGTTGAACAGACAGGTATCATCTATGCCTTTGATAGTAAGGGTACATGTGGGTTAGACGCCAGTACCCCCAATTACTAAGCACAAAATACCACATCTGTCTCTAATCAAAAACATCAATCATGATTACACCTTTTTGCATAAGGGTACACGTTTATCAGACGTCGGTACCCCCAGCTACTCAATAAAACCAATTCTATAGGTTTGATCATGTGAACAAAGTTAACATGAAGCACTTCATGACATGAATTTTTCTCCATTTCATTGATGGAGTACTCAATTTCTCAGTGCAGTTCAGTCATTGCTCTGCCAATCGATTTATTCATTTCTTTTACTAATGTTTTTCTTTTTGATGCCCTTTATATTTTTCAAAGTGACTTGTTTAAAAACAATACACTATCTGAGTTTCTCAACTTAGATTTCACTAAGTCTGTCATTTTCAGATATTGTAAGGATCTTATCTGTCACAACATGAGAAATAGGTTGAGAGCTATAAATAGTTTTCCACCACCCTATCTTCTGAATACAGTCTTTAAACTCTACAGTTTATTAAGATTAAACCATCAGTTCATTCATGAAGCAAACATGATTCTTATAGTAGAAGATATATGATAGTTGCTGCTTAAGATAATGAACTGATTGCAAGACTGTCATCTATTCAGAATAAGGGAATTGACATTGAAGCATAGAATAAGCTCTTGAGAGATATAAAGAAATGGAAATGACACCAAATGATAGAAATGGATCCAAGTGATGCCACTTGATACAATTAAGTCCAAAAGAGACCAAGTGATGAAAGTTTCTATATCTGAAGAGAGAATTTGAATTATAGGAGTTTTAATTTAACTAAGTATCTTGAACAGATCATACCCAGACAAGACTGTACTAGACTCCCCCTAACAAAACAATGCAGCATGGACATGCAATTTTCTTCTTAATAAAAGCTCCCCCTATCTATAAGTATATTTATTTAACAGCTCATCTATCCACAACATTGTTATTCAAATTGCAGTGTGATGCATGACTGAACCAGAACAGTTATTCAGACATTACCAACAACCAGATATTGAACCATTCTCAAAAAATCAGAAATTTATTAAAAAATTTAAAGATAGGCGGCACACAATCATTCTCAGAACTAATACAAATATCAATTCAAGAATGAAATCAGAATTCATCATCATGCTGAAATTTACATAACCCTAATTCTCTTCTTAATTAAGAATTTAAATCTTTCATTTCCCAAAGGTTTAGGAAAAATGTCAGCAATCTATTTTTCAGTTTCAATAAAATTCAGTTCAATTTTATTCATGTGTACTTCATCTCTAAGAAAATGATATTTAATTTCTATGTGCTTAGTCCTAGAGTGATTGTTGACACCCGTTTTATGACCAACGAGTTGGGTCATCTCCTTATCTATTTTTATGATGTCCCGGGTTGTTCACTAGTTATTGGGTCAGTTTTGGGTCAGTTTTGGGCCTATTTTATGGGTTGTTCTCTCTGGTTGGGCCGGGTTCCTCTGATTTCTCGTCATTGCAGCTTATTGGGCCTGGATAAGGGCTAATAAGGGATTTCATATGGATTAACTAGAAGATTTATCGGTCTTTATCTCTTTTGCCACATCTACTAGCCTAGCGGTCTATCGTGCGATCGTTTGGCTTGGTTGGAAGTCCTTTGCTAGACCACTAAGAGGCAGAGAGTCATGTTGGGTCTCTTTGATCTTATCTTTTCTAGACGAATGACGCATGCGGTCTATCGCTAGACCATTATCTTGATCCTTGCGGTCTATCACAAGACCATTTGGGAAGACAGAGAGTCCTACTCTGTCTGATTTTCTCTGCTTCGCCGTGGTCGAACTAGAGTCCTTGGTTTGTCGATTTCTCTCTAGATAGAGGCTCTCAGAAGCGTCTGTTTATTTCTATGGACTCTCGAGAGTATTATCCTCGAGGTTTATCTAGTTTCAGGTCTATTTTCGTGTCATTATCCTTCCAACTCGAACCTAGGGTTTGGGGGTCTATAAATAGAACCCTTGACTTCATGACTTAAGGAGGAGAATTCTGGAGTTTGCCATGAAGTGCTGCTGCATTCTGGAGCAAGTACTAACCAGGGAGAAGCTACTTCCACGTCTACAAGGCTTCTGGTCCAGGGAGCATCAAGTTCCTTTGGTCTAAGTTTGAGTCTTTTTCTTTAGTTTTGGTCTTTTCTCTTGCATCATCATAGCATATTCCCACTCCTTCTATCACGTTCTCTGCCCTCCATTCATGTTTTTAAACATCCTCCTATTCTTTTCCACGCCCCATAGGGGTTAAAAAATCACCAAATCCCAGGTATTCACCCTTCCTTTATGCATCTTAGCTTAATTGCATTATAGATACTACACTTGTCAAAGGGCTAATTGGGTCATTTTTCGCTGTGTCTACACACTTTTGCAGGTTTACAGGACTCATTGCACGAGGCCCAGCTCATCTGGCCGGCCAGGAGGGGTGGAGATACAAGTTCTAAGCTTCTATTCTGGGTGCTCTAGCGGCCAGTCAGCAGACCATTTTCAGATTTTAGGCGGTCTATCATAAGACCGTTTGCCATCTCCTAGTGGTCGTCTGTTAGACCGTTTGCCTCTGCAGCATCTGGTTTTCTCTCTCCCGTGGACGGGTGACTTCAACCGGCTCTTTCCAAGGTAATTATTGTGGTTTCACTGCATTATTTACTTTGGTGGCGATCACATTTTTCATTATTTGGACTTTTGTCATCTTGTTCATCATATTGCTTGCTTTCTCTTTATTTTAGTTGCGCCATACCTACGATGTGTGTTTTTATTTATTCCTTTGCTCCACGCCCCGGCGTGTGTTTTTATTTTCCTTTTTCACTTCTGCAACATTGATGACATGCCCACTTGCTCTACTTCTATGTTGATTGCTTGACTTAGTGCACCACTTGCTCACACACTTTCCTATTTTACATCATATCTTCATTCACATTCACAACACATCCCATCAATCATAAACAAAACATCAACACCCCTAATTTTTTGGCGATCACGGTGAGACTTCTAGTGCCAATCGTGCTGAACTTCTGTCTGACCTGCTGTTCTTAGTAATTCCCAGTTGCCCTGCTATTTTCCTCGATTTTCCCATTTATTTTCTATTGGTTTCTGCTCCCTGGAACCCTGGCGGTCTCTTCTCTGGCTGTTTCCGGCTTAAAAGTGGTCTAGCGATAGACCGTCTTATCTTGTTAGCGGTCCCCCATTAGACCATTTCTCTAGTCACTGGTACGCACACCGAGGTTGCTATTAGTTCTGTGACTTTTACTGATTTCCTTATTCCTGTGTGCTATCTGGTCTCCTCCTTGGTAGTTGCATATATACATATCATTGTGTGCATATTGGTTGTTAGTTTATAGGCTAGAAATTGCATGCACCCCGGTGCACATAGGATCATTCATTTCTCATACCATAGTTGCATTCCTACCTTAGTGTGTGATCCTCTCGCCTCCATATTCCTTAGGGTCAACTAGGTGATCACATCGAGGACCTTCATAAGTCCCCGTGAGCCGTGGATTCCCACACGGATACCGGGCCGGTTGTACCTTTGCCACCCCGTGTCTAGGTTGCATAAGTAAGGGAGAGTTTACACCCAGAGTTAACCAAGTTCCTAATATCATTCCTATTAAGAACCTATTGTTGGAGAGAACATTTAATTCAAATCATTAAGGTTCTAAAGGAAACGACAAATAAAACTTAAGCATCATCATAACTTGGTTGATTTTGGTTGTTTCCAATCTCTTTCTTGTTTGCATAAGTTTGGTGTCATCTTGTCTAGTTACTTATTTGGTGTTTTTTGCATTCTTCAAGGTACTTCGTTGCATGTGGAGTTGCTTTCATTTTTTAGATTCATCTCCTCGGGGCAATTCCTCCTTCACATCTTATTCCAATCCCTTGTTCGAGTCCAATATGTCTTCCTACGATCTTCCCCGTTCCCATGAGGAATCTCTTCCCCAGGGACTCTTAGGGGACCTGCCTAGGGTCATCCAAATTTCATCTGGAGAGGGGTCCATCCCTCCTCCATCCTCTATCTCCATGGAGGGTGCGCAACCTTCCCTCTCCACCAATAATCCTACTAGTCACATCTTGCAGATGATGGCCCAACTTCAGGCCCTTCATCAGACCTTGCAGGGGTCCGGTGCCCCATCTCCCACGATTGCACAAGGTCTGTCCACTACCTTCATCTCTCAGTCTAGGGTTGATGGGCCCGGGGTTCCGCCCACTCCTATTAATCTTACCCTAGTCCAGCCCTAGATCCTTTAGTTCTCCAATCTGGAAGCAGGCCAGTCCTCTGTATCGGCCCCTCAAGTCCCTGATCAAGGGAAGATCGTCCTTCCCTCATCCACCCAGACTGATTCTTATAGGCCCATTCCATCGGTGCCACAAGTCTTGGTTGGCCCGGCCGATTTTACTCGTCCTCAGCAAGGGGCGATCCATGTCTAATCAAGTTTGGGTCATCCTTTGGCCCAATATCCTTCCTATGGGCCTCCCCCTCCTTCTATCTATCCTTCGGCTCCTCTCCTTGAGCTTACTCCTTTCACTCCACCTACTCTATCTCGGGAGCAGGAACTCGTTGACAAATGAGCCACCATGCAACAACAACTCGACTTCCTTCAAAAGCGGGTTGACCCACAATCTCTAGCCGATGTTCATGTTCCTAGTTTCCACAATATCCGATTCCCTCCTCAGTCTGAGCTCCCCACATACCGCAAGTATGACGGGAATAGCAATCCATTCATTCATGTGAGGGATTTTATGTATGAATCGGCGCAATTTCAGTATGATGATCGCCTTATGGCATATCTATTCTGCCGATCTCTAGATGGAGTTACACTGGAGTGGTTCTATGCTTTACCACTAGAGGATGCTAAAAGCTTTAAAGTTGTAAAGGAAAAGTTCATTCAGAGGTTCCAAGATCGGGTGGGCCCGGAATATTCATTTACAGATCATGTGGGTGAGAAAATGAAGGTAGATGAAGACTTTGCCACTTACGTCGACAGATGGAGGCAGATGGCTGCCCGGGTGCCAGGTCATATTCTGGTGGAGGAAAAGGTCAATTTGCTTATATCTAATGCTACCCCAACTTTCCGCAACATACTGGCCATGAATGATATTTCCAATATGCACCAACTCTACAGTCGGGCGAGATTCATTCAAACCCAATTCAAGGACTCCCCTATACATTCTCTCTTCGAGGCCCAAAAGCCCAAATATAGTAAGAAATCTCAAGGGCCCGTCACCGAAGGAGTCCAAACAAACGAGCAAGTGCAAGCCATTGCATTCCCCTTCCCCAACCAGCCCAACACCATTCCGTTTCCCGCAAAACCCCCGCAATTCCCAATTCTCCACTCCACAAAATGCCCAACTCATCTTCCCCGCTCCACAAAATCCTCAGCCTACCTTTGCCACTCCACAAAATGCCTTTCCCGCTCCACAACAACCCTAGCAACCTCCGCAGTACCATAATGTCCCTCCACCTAACGGCTACACCAATAACAAGCGCCCGGCTCCGAAGAGAGCACAATACTCTCCTTTGCCCGAATCCCTCACAGACATCTTTTCCGCTCTCATGTCCATAAATGCAATTCAACTCCCTCCGGAACGGCCTAATTGGAACCCGACCGTAGACCAGTCTAAATATTGCATGTTCCACAGGCACCCCGGGCACACCATCAAAGGTTGCTTTCAATTCTGAGATCTGGTATATGACCTGCATGAAGGGCAGTGTATTGATTGGGTCGAGATGCACAAGGCCATAGTCAAGATAAAAGAGAAGAGAAGGCAAGCGTCGAGATAGCAAGTGTAGCACCAACAAGCACCGCAGCCACATCAGCAACCGCAGCAACAACAATAGCCTGTTCAGGATTTGGGGATCCATCAGAACCTCATGCCAAGTCATCCACCTGCTCCGTAACCACAGCCGCCAGCACCGGCTCAAGTTAACCTCGTCCAACCCCCAGCTCCCGATCCTGGGTGGACTTATGATGATGACTCATTAGTGCAGCGACTCATGGCCCTCCGTCATAACTACCCTAGTCCTTCCACACCCGTCATCCTCCCGCTCAACCATCAGACCCCTCTACCCTCCGCTTCCATCAAATCTCTCATCCTGCCATCCGCTTACCCCATTAGCCGGCCTATCTCCACCCGACCACCAGCACATACACCCGTCTCCGCTACGCCTCTAATCAGCCATTCACCCATGATCCTCCTTCCACCTACCTCCACCCCATCGCCCACACCCGCATCCGACGTCACCTCACCTCTGCCAAACCCTACACCCATCGTCCCCCTTGCCTCCATTACACCCTCCCTAATGTCATTCATACACCTTGTCGGGCCCATTAAGCCGCTCCTCTTAAATGCCGTGCCGACCCAGAACTTTGCCCTACGGAGTGGGCATTTGTTTCATAGGAACTATCCTTCCACTGGTGCACCTACACCCAATCCCCAGTCCTCGCAACAAGCTGCTGATCAGGAGGAGGCAGATCCGCTGCTAGGAACACAATATGATTTATTACATCATCTAGACAGAGTGCCCGCCAAGATCTCTGTGCTGGAATTAATCAAGAGGTCTACCCTTCATCAAGATGCGCTCAGGAATTTCCTACAGAAGGTGATAGTGAACGAAGATATGGCTGTGGACAACCTGCCGACAGCTCTGGCTTCAATCTCTAAAGGATCAGCAATTACCTTCTCTGAGACCGATCTGGCACCCCCTAAGGCACGACAGATGCCACTATGCATTTCTATTACTCTAAACAAAGTCAGCATAGACGCGGCACTGGTGGATACAGGGGCCTCTATTAATGGTTGCCCACTCAGCACTCTAAGAGCCTGCAACTTGTTAGAAGATCTGCTAAGGCCAACTCCTACAACCATTGTAGCATATGACAACTCCAGAAGGGCCTATCACGGGGTGGTCACTATTCAGGTTGAGCTCGGGCCTCTCACCATGCCGGTTGAATTTTATGTGCTGGACATTGACCCTATGTTCAAAGCTATCTTGGTTCGTCCGTGGATTGGTAATCTCAATGCCGTACCATCCACTGCCCACCATTGTCTCAAATTCCCTTTTCAAGGGAGGGTGGTTAAGGTAAAGAGTCCACGGTCCAGTTTGTTAAGGCTGTCTCCGAGAAGATCTTGCCAACACTATGGCTCCGCAATTAGCCTATCATCTCGGTGCTAGATCTTGACTTTCCGTGGGCCTATGTGCCACAAAAACCTATCGCTGTGCCGGTCAACATTAAAGTAAAGCCCCAGATACGAGATTCAAAGGGCTGGTCCATCATATTAAAATTGGGCTATCAGCCAGGGAGAGGCCTCGACACACAACTACAGGGGCGAACCAAGCCGGTCCCCAAAGGCAGGAAGATGAATAGAAGGGGCCTCGGTTATCGGGAGTCCTCACGCTCAATTTTGGGTGACTCTGGACCATTAACATGGGACTATCGTCAGCATTTTGTTAAAGGCCCCCTCCAGCCAGGCACTTTTAAAGCACCGCCAAACTATCCCAAGAAAGAAGATGCAGCTCATATATTTGACAGTTCACCATTGTTACCCAAGGGGCCAGTTGATGATATGTTGGATTTTAGCCAAGCATTTGAAAGATTATTTTATGAAAGTTGCCAAGAAAACCAGGAGGTACGGCTTGTGCGTTATGAATAGAAGAAGCCAGCATACCACCTACGAGAAAAGGGGAGCTCACCTGTTGTTTTTACTTGGTCTCCTTCCCGTCTTTTGTCTCTCTTCCCAAAGCTGGAATTCATACCCCGTTCTCCTCCCATCATGATTGATCCAATTCTATTTGAAATTCCAACCAATTTCCTCATTGTCAGGACATGCAGTTGCTGTCCTCCGGTTGATCTGTCTACTCCATTCTTCTTCTCCTCCGATCCCTTCCTTGACATCTTCTGTCCATCTAAATATCCCCTTAGGCTTCCTCCTCCACCTTCCCTTCCATCTTGTGGCATGATCTCCACTGATCTCCTCCAAAAAAAATGTCAAATTTGAAATGGAGATCTAAGTGGAGGATTTCGCTATCTTCTCTCCAACCTCCTCCCAGGGGCGTGAGGTCCCTGCTACCTCCCTCTCATTAGGTTTTCTTTCTCCTAGGTTAGATGTAGGGTCCGTCGAGTCTAGGGAAGTAGGGTCTGTTAGGTCTAGAGAAGTAGGGTCCTGTTCTAGGTCATCCAACCCATCCGTGTCCGAGCTGCGCCCGCTTGCGCGACATTCTAAATCACTTCCTGATAGGTTCTTGCAGGATCTAGCTCAGGGATGTCATGCTTTTCTAAGATGCCCGGAGTTCATAGCTACGGTGATTATAATAGAACAAGTCGAGGAGCAAGGCGGGGTGTGGAGTGACGACATATTGGGAGTTTATGAAGTCATGGATGAAAAGGGCTCGGTCGATCTGGAGGACAGCGACATAGACGACACTGTCAATTTGTATGTGCAAGGTTTAAAATGATTTGATGAGCCATCGTTAGTAGTGGATGAACCTACGAAGGAAATAAATCTGGGAACTGATGAGGACCCTAGGCCCATTATTATTGCCGCTAATCTCCCTTCAGCTGTTGAAGAAGATTTAATTAAGGTCCTAAGGGAGTATAGCGATTCTTTCGCCTGGTCTTACGAGGACATGTCGGGTCTTGACCCCTCCTTGGTGGAACATCGACTGGTACTTAAACCAGGGGTAACACCCGTTAAACAAAGATCAAGAAGATTTCACCCCCACATGGCCTTAAGGATAAAAGAAGAGGTCGATAAATTGTACAAGGCCAAGTTTATTAGAGTCGTCTTATATCCTCAGTGGGTGGCAAATATAGTCCCTGTCATCAAGAAGGATGGAAAGGTGCGTATTTGCATTGATTTCAGGGATATGAATAAAGCATGTCCCAACGATGATTTCCCGCTGCCTCATATAGATGTTTTAGTGGATAACACCGCAGGGTACGAAGCATTATCATTCATGGATGGTTATTCAGGATACAACCAAATTTGTCTCGCTCCCGAGGATCAAGAGAAAACCTCCTTCACCACGCCCTGGGGCACATACTGTTATGTGGTCATGCCGTTTGGTTTGAAGAATGCAGGTGCCACTTATCAAAGGGCGACGATGGCTATATTCCATGATATGATGCATGTTTATATGGAAGCTTACGTGGATGATATCTTAGTGAAGTCGGGGACTAAAGAGGAACACCCCGCTATCCTAGCTAAGGTGCTTCAGAGAGCTAAGGAGTACCAATTGAAAATGAATCCTAAGAAGTGTGTTTTTGGAGTCTCTTTAGGGAAGTTGCTAGACTTCATAGTTAGTAAAAGGGGAATTCAGATTGATCCTAATAAGGCAAAGGTCGTCATGGACTTGCCTCCACCTAAGAATATCACGGAACTTCGAGGATTGATTGGACGATTACAATTCATTAGAAGATTCATCTCCCAGCATTCTCAGAGGTGCTGCTCATTTTATGAATTACTAAAGGCGGGGGTCAAGTTTGAATGGAATGAGGATTGTCAAAAGGCCTATGAAGATCTGAAGGTATATCTGTCTAATCCCCCGATTTTGCAACCTCATGTCCCCAGGAAACCCCTAATCCTATACATTTCTATCATTGAGGACTCCCTAGTAGCTGTCCTAGCACAAGTAGATGATGAAGGCAAAGAACGGGCAGCTTATTACCTCTCCAGGTTATTTAACCTCGCAGAGGCCAAGTACACCACCATGGAGAAAACTTGTGCCGCATTAGTTTGGGTAGCTCAGAAGCTGAAGCACTACTTCCTAGCCCACCCGATTAGGCTGATCTCTAGAATGGACCCGATCCGCTATCTCCTAGAAAAGCCTGTCCTTTCTAGTAGGTTAGCTCACTGGCAGAGCTTCCTCTCCCAATTTGATATTACATTTGTCGTTCAGAAGGCAATCAAAGGATATGCCATCACTGAGCATCTCGCTCATCTCCCTATTCCCTACACCAACTCTATTCAGGATGATTTCCCTGATGAGCACCTCTCTGTTCTTACTCACCATCCCTTTTGGTCTCTACACTTCGACGGTGCCCTCAATTCTCAAGGCCTAGGGATAGGTGTTGTTCTACTTACTCTGGAAGGAGTGACGATTCCCTTCACTTATCAGCTTCATTTTTCTGCTACCAACAACGTCGCCGAGTATGAAGCTCTCCTGGCTGGGTTGAAGCACGCCTATCTCTTAGGCGCATGCTATTTGAACATAATAGGAGACTCTCAACTCATCCTGCAGCAAGTCTTGTCCACTTACCACACCCGTGACCCGAAGCTCAAGCCATATCAAGATTTGGTCACCCTCTTGGCTAGGCAATTCCGTAAACTGATCTACATCCATACTCCTCGATCTCAGAATATCCTTGTCGATGCACTGGCATCACTCGCTTCCTCTTTATCTTTCCCTCTCAGTCGAAGTATTGAGACCATCAATGTCCAGAGACTGTATTCACCCTCTCTTCAGGATCCTTGGTTCGACAACCTTAGGAAATCTGTAGAGGCGAAGGCTGAAATGGAAGATTTGAAGGAAGTGTCTTTAACAGAGCTAGAAGAGATTCTGGAAGAAGAAGAATTGTCATGGTATCATGAAATCAAGCTATATTGTAGAGATGGATCGTTCCTAGAAGGGGCAAGTGCCGAGCAACATAAGGCTATTAGAAGAGCCGCCTCGAAGTTCACCATCATTGCTGGAGAGTTGTACAGGCGCGCTCTTAATGGGATGCTCATGAGATGTCTTGATGATGATGAAGCTTGGAAGGTAGCCGAAGCAGCACATTCGAGTGAGTGTGGAGGTCATGTCAATGGACAAGCTCTAGCAAAGAAGATCCTTAGGCAGGGTTACTATTGGCCCACTCTAGAGGAAGATTGCTTCCTCTATGTCCGGAGGTGTCTTAAATGCCAACTCCATGCTGACAAAATCCATGCTCCTACTTCATCCCTTCATTCTCTCTGAGTGAGTGTGGAGGTCATGTCAATGGCCATTCTCTATGTGGGCTTTCGACATTGTTGGCCCGCTCGGTGATCCCAACTCTTAGACTAATCAAAAATCATTCATCCTTACCGCCACTGAGTACTTCACCAAGTGGGCCAAAGCGGAAGCGTACGCAGAGATCAAAGCTACTATGGTGTGCCGCTTCATCTTGAAGAATATCATCGTGCGGTTTGGAGTGCCAAGCAGTATCGTCACCGATAATGGACCCCAGTTCATCTCTCAAGAGCTCCAGGACCTTTGTAAGAAGTTTGATATTGCATTGCATCATTCATCTCCATATTATCCTCAAGGTAACGTCCAAGCTAAAGCTACTAACAAGACCCTTCTTAAAATCATAAAGAAAACATGCGAATTTCATAAATTCTCTGATTGGCCTGAACGATTAGTGGAAGCTCTATGGGCTTACCGCACCTCTGTCCTTACTCCTATGGGGAAAACCCCATATGCTCTCACTTACGGGATGGAGGCGATGCTCCCATATGAGATCTTGATCCCTTCCCTAAGGGTACAACTCGATAAGGAACTTAATCTCGATGAACATCGAGAGGCGTTGCTCGTCTAGCTGGAACTCTTGGATGAGAAGAGGATGAATGCGGCCGATCATGTGTCCGTTTATCAAAAGAGAGTCTCGCATTATTTTCAAAAGAAGGTAATTGAACGCAAATTCCAATAAGGTGATATGATTTTGAAATGCAAATTCATTAGGTCCGGAGGTCCTAGGTCCAAATTACAACATAACTGGGAAGGGCCGTTTGTCGTTAAAGAGGCTTATCCAAGGAATGCATATCGCCTAGTCAACACGGAAGGTGAGGAGCTATCTCACGCTTGGAATGGGTTGTATCTTAAACGTTTTTTCCCTTAGAGTCAAGCTAATGACGGCCTGGTAGCAAGGTGTCTTTCCTCGATCATGAAGGAGGATTCCGAGTGTTGGCAACCACAAACCTCACGACGTCCCTGATCAAGTTCTCCAGTTGTGTAAACACCATTTCTCCTTGGCCATGCTTGAGGAAAAGTAAAGTCCCTGTCCGTTTCTCTCTTCGGCTGAATCTAGGGGCAAGAGGCAAATAAGGGGGGGATGACTAATCTAGACACCCTGATGAGAAGAGGTCTCAAATAGGGGTAGTCCGTTATGACCTGATTCCACAAGAGAAAAGTAATGGTAACACCAAAGAAAAAAGAAAGGAGAAGGAGTAAAAGAGAAAAGCAAAACCAAAAGCTCATTTCAAAATTCAAATGTGCAAGAGCTCCAAAAATGTTAAACTAGGCATGGCAAGAGTGGCAGTACAGTTTCCCCGCGGGACGTCATGAGCCCGGTCGTACGCATGCCTAGGGTGGATGAAGGTTCGCTGACAGACACAAAGCTCCAGCACAACAGACTGAATCTCCGAAGGGGTTGTCATGAAAGGAATTCAAGCACTAAAAATCTCTATACCTGGCCTAGGCTTATCCCCATAATTCTTTTTTTCTTTTAGGACTAAAACTGTACTCTGGGTATGGCTTTGGTAGAAGCACCATTAGGCAGATTGGCCTTAGGCCGGGGATTGTCACTTTCTTAAGCACGCCGACCTCAGGAGATTCCTAGTGAGATGGGGATAGCTCTCGTTGCCGAAATGGAATTGGCTGTTCAAAATCTAAAAATCAAATATTTTTAAAATCCAAAAAATCAAATATATTCAAAATCCAAAAAAATAAATATTTTCAAAATCTAAAAAAATCAGGTATTTCAAAATTTTAAAAAAATCAAATATTTTCAAAATCCAAAAAATCAAATATTTTTAAAATCTAAAAAATCAGATATTTCAAAATCCACAAAAACCAAATATTTTCAAAACATAAAAATACCATCATCCTGCATAGCATGCATTTGCATTCATATTTTTATTATATTTAATTTCACCTATTTAATAAGGCTCCACCCCTTGACCAAATATCAAGGATTGGTCATTCTCTAACTTGCTGTAAGCAAGGGGTTGAGCCTAAGAACAGATCTAACTTGCTTCTTATTTTAAGTGTTTGCAGATACAGGTCCCAATGCCCCAAGATTCAAAGCTTCCAGGATTTTTTCTGATCCTAGTCCCTTAGCGGTCTTTCACTAGACCGCTTATCCATTCTTAGCGGCCTAAGGACGACCGCTAACGTCACCCGAGACCCCCAACTCTCAGAGTTCTCTACTTCTCGTTCCTAGCGATCCTTCGATAGACCGTTTATAACTCCCTAGCAGTCCAAGAAGTGACCGCATGCTCTTCTCTTGAGTAGTGGATAGCGGATCTAGATGGGAGGGGTGAATAGATCTGCCCCTCTTTTCGCAGAACACCCCTCTTTAAAGCTAGATAAAGAGAATCGCAGCGGAATATAACTGGCTTAGCGAAGGACACAACGATTGGCTTAGCAGGATGAATAAGCAATATAGAGACTGAACCTAAGCATGCATCTAACACAAAGCAATCGCACAATCAAACCACAACACACGAGATTTTAAAGTGGTTTGGACTGAATCCCCAGTCCTACGTCCACCCCTCACCAAACCCGGTGAGGCTCCACTAGTGCAGCCCACCAAACCGTAAATTGGAAAGACCTCCGATTGCCTTCCTACTAACCACAGGTAGGGACGTCAACACCGCAGATCGGATAACTTTCGATTGCCTTCCTACTAACCACCGATAGGGACGATCTTCAGTTTCAATGGTTTGAACAAAATGAAAAGAGAACAAGATGAAAATGCTCAAACAAGATACAGAGATATGCTAGAATGAAATAGATCTTAACTGAAATTACTGGAGCTTGAATCTGATGCTTCAATGGTATCTTCTTCCTTGTGAGATAATCTTCCTTGAACACCTTTGAGTTGATGGAGAGAGTTATGGATGTAGATTTGATCTTCCTTTTGATCCCCTTGAGTTGATGAAGAGGTTTAGGGATGCATATTTATTCTCCCTTGAGAGCTTGCTTGCTTCTACACTTGCTTGGAGATTGATGGCTTCAGATCAAGGCTTGAATCCCTTGGAATGAATGAAGAACTCTGCACAAAGTACTGTTCACGGCTACAGTACCTTCTTCCTTGAACAGCCTCCACAAGCCTCCCTTGATCTCCTTTGATCCAAATGATCAACTAGGGTTTCTAACCCTCTTGCATGAGTTTTATATCTTTTTGGATGGTCAATAGACACCCCCCAGACCAGATCCACAATCCATGCGAGATTGGGTGACTTTAGGATTAAATAATTTCAAGGAAAGGGGCTAGCCTCGAGGTGGAAAACAAAGTCAAACAATGCTGTACCGGGGCTGGCGGTCAACCGGTAGAAGCTGGCGGTCGACCGGAATTTTACAGGTTTTGGACATTTGGTTGCTGGAAAAATTGGTTGACCGCCCCTTACTGGGCGGTCGACCGCTGGCTGCCGGTCGACCGGTCCTGGTCCAACGGTCGACCGTTGGCTGGGGAAATCCCAAGTTTCTCCTCTTCAGTCCCTTAATCCCTTTAGCATCCCATTCACGTCTGTGGCATCAAACTTGGCAGAACCTTGAAGATTTCTACTGAGTCTTTGACCTTGTGTTCTCTTGGCTATGCTTCATTGTGCATCGACCTTGGCTATGTGACTTGTCTATGCTTCATTGTGCATCAACTCTTTTGTACCAAGTGTTGACACTTCTTGAAGGGATTTTCATCCTTGCTTGGGTGCAATCATTAGGCTTTCACTTTTGCCATCTCCACTTCATTCCTTGGCATATCTGTCATGAAAGAACATCAAATATTTCAGTCAAATGAGAGTGGAAAGCATCAATGACTTATAGTGTTTAGCCATTATCAAAACCATGAATATCAAATGACCACAGGGGCACAACATTCTCCCCCTTTTTGATGATGGCAACACTTTTTTTTTTTTTTAGAAAGCCCTGCCTAGTGGTGATTTAGAATGTGGAGCCAGTTCGGAACCCACAGTCTAGATCACAACCAGGGGGTATTTTATTGATCATAAAAAGAATAGAACTTACAGCACTCTAATGCTAGGCATACCTAGCTTATCTAGTCTAGCAGCACCCTTAGTAACAGTGGGGAGATCATGCTGTGAGGTAAAAAAAGAATTACAATGTGTTTGACAAGCAAAATTAGCTAAAGAGTCCGCTGCTTGGTTGGCTTCTCTGAATATGTGGGAGAAACTCTTGATTTGAGGAGAATAGCTCCAGATTTCTCTGATAAATGGTAGAATGTCCCATGGACAGTTCGTTTTTATGTTCAGCACTTGAATTAGAAGAAGGGAATCACTCTCAACCAGAGTAGAGTGAGAGGAAATTGCACTGAGATATTTTATTCCATCAGCCAAGGCCCTAGCTTCAGCCACGAGGCTTGGACAGTTCTCATAATAGTGGGAAAAAGCCAACAAAGAGTGGCCTTGAGAATTCCTGATAATACCGCCTCCACCAGAGTGTCCTGCTTTTTTATGCGCACCATCAGTGTTGATCTTGAGGAAGGGCCAGGGAGGGCAGGACCATTTAACAATTTTTACTAAGGGAAGTGCCCGAGTAGTAGCAGAAATGCCAAATTTTCCAAGGATGGTGCGGCTGAGCTGCTGATCTTCCCGAAGCTTGGCTATACTGATCACCTGTTTAACTTGAGAAATAGCTTTATGGAATAATCCTTGAGGTGAGATGAGTTTTCCATCATACCTGGCTGCATTTCGGGCAAGCCAAAGCTCCCACAATCCAAAGCCAATGGCAGCTAGTTTGAATAGACCAAACAAAGAGTGAACATTGGAATTCTGGATAATGTTGAGAATCATGGAATTAACAGTATGTCCTCTGAAATCACAGTCGTTTCTTTGAAAAGAAGACCAAAGATAGCTAGCCCAGTCACTTTTCAGAAATAGATGATTAGCATCCTCCACTTTGTATTACTTGCAGCAGTGGCATTTCGAAGGAAGAGGGATCCCAATTGATTTCACTCTGGAGTCAGTCGGGATGCAATTGTGAAGAATCCTCCACAAGTGGATAGATATTTTAGTGGGAATCCATTTGGTCCATAGCCGATCATAGGGAAGACTGTTCAGATCAGAAACTTGCCTGCAGGTAGTAGCTTTATAAATAGAAGAGGTTAGGCAATTTCCGGAGGAAGCAAGGCTCCATACCTCCTTATCCCGATAGTGATTCAAAGTGGTGTGCCGGATAGCTGTTGTAATGCCAGGTGGGAGGGTTCGGTCAATTAAGGATTTATCCTCCGGTGCTGGGTTCAATAAAATCTCCCTAACAGTAGCCTTCGGTTGGTGAACTTGGGCAGAGGTGATGTAAGATATCAAAGGCTTGTCCCCTAGCCAAGTGTCCTTCCAGAAATTGGTAGAGCATCCATCACCCACAATGACTTTTTTGTATTGTAAAATCAAATCCTTAGCCTTTGTCCAGCTTCGCTTAGAATGACCCCTCATTTCCTTTAAATGTACCTCAGAAAGATGCCTGCCCCTTATGTATTTTGCCCTGAAATAAGCAGCCCATATGGAATTAGAGTGGATGGCCTTCCATAGCATTTTGACCCTAAACGCCAGCTCCAGCTGCCTCAAGGAGAGAATGCCAAGTCCACCCCTGTTGACAGGTTTGCATATAGTGTTCCAAGATAACCAGTGCCTCTTGTTTCCTTGATTAGAGGAGCCCCAGAAAAAATTAGCAAATGAGCGGTCTAAAATCTGGTGGGTACCAGCATGCAGAGGAGATGATGCTAATGAATAAATTGGAATAGAAGTGAGAATGTGTTTCAGCAGAACCACTCTAGCCCCTTGAGATAGATAAGTAGCATTCCAGCCTTCTAATCTCTTCTGGATGGAGGATACAATACCAGAAAAATAAACTTTTTTGGATCTACCATAAATAAGAGGAAAACCCAGGTATTTGTGAGGGAAAGAATGGTGAGAATAACCAGTGATATCTCGAATCCTCTTAATAGTAGAAGCCTTTGCCTTTGGATGTGTGAAGAAACCACTTTTGCCCACATTAACTAACTGGCCGGAGGCTCTTTCATAGGATTTAATAGTACCCATCAGATTTCTAATAGAAGAAGCATTGGCCCTGCTAAAAACTAATGTGTCATCAGCAAACAGTAAATGGGATATGTTAGGGCAGCGGTTGGGACCCGCATACCAGTCCACCCTACCCTCACACTGGGCTTTACGGAGAGCCCTGCTAAGAACTTCCTCTGCTATAATGAAGAGAGCAGGAGCCAGTGGATCTCCTTGGCGGACACCCCTTGTAGAGTGGAAGAAGCCTGCTGAATCACCATTCAGGAGGACATAAAACCAGCAATTGCACATCATGGCTTTGATAAGATTTATAAAGTCAGATCTAAAACCAAACTTGGAAAGCACAGAATAGATGAAATCCCACTCAACTCGGTCATAAGCCTTAGCCATGTCCAGTTTGAAAACAACATTGCTTCCTCTAGTCTTTCTTCCCAGCTCATGGATCATTTCTTGGGCAAGAGCAATGTTCTCCATAATTGATCTTCCTTTCACAAAAGCAGACTGTTCAAGTGAAATAATTTTAGGTAGAATAGTTGAAAGTCTGTTGCTGATGATTTTGGATATAACCTTATACACAAAATTACAAAGGCTGATCGGCCGGTAATCAGAAATATCAGTAGCATTGGTGACTTTGGGAATAAGAGCTATAAGTGTAGCAGTCAGAAATCTAGGCAACATGGTCTTGGAAGTGAAAAATTCCTGAACAGCACTGATAATCACACCAGCAGTAATTTGCCATGTTTTTTGGTAGAAGGCTCCCGAAAAACCATCTGGACCAGGTGCACTGTCTGGAGACATTTGGAAGACTGTATCTCTAATTTCAGATTCTGATGGAACATCACATAAACAGTCATTGTCAGCAGGGGAAACCACCTGGGTAATGTTACTAAGAAAATCCTCATCAATCTGGTGGTATTGAGAGGAAAAGGCTTTTTAAATGATCAACAGCAATAGCCTTCATTTCTTCATGATCTGAGGTTAGAGTACCAGCAGATGTCCGTAGGTGAGTAATCAGATTCTTTTTCCTGTTGGCAACAATAGTCATATAGAAATACTTTGTGTTTTTATCCCCCTCAGCTAGCCATTTGATCCTAGACTTCTGTCTCCAGAAACATTCTTGCTGCAACAGTTTGGAAGCCAAGTCAGATTTAGCAGCCTCAAGATTGTCAAAGGTAATCTGAGAGGGTTGAGCATCGTAGTGAAACTCTGCCTTCAATACAGAATCTTCAGCAACCAGAAGATTGTTGTGAATATTTCCAAAAACCTTCTTATTCCAGGTCAGTAGCATTTTCCTCATGGATTTAAGCTTCAAATAAAGAGTTGACATGGCAGAAGTTGCCAGGGGGCTGTTACGCCAGTCTAAATCTACATCCCTTAGAAATAAGTCATGAGAGGTCCACATTTGTTGGAAATAGAATCTTGATCTGCGCTTGGTCAATATTGCTAACTGCACAAGTATGGGAGCATGATTCGAAGCTTCTCTTGATAAATGATCAATAGTAATAGGGATGGATATTTGCCAAGGGCCATTAACTAGAATTCTATCCAATCTAGCCCAAATAGCTCTGTTACCACTTTGGTTGTTATGCCAGGTGTACTTCGAGCCCATGAAACCAGCATCAGTAAGAGCACAGTCATTCAGGCATTCCTTAAAATCAGACATAGAAGAAAGAGATGGTGGAAGGCCACCTAGTTTCTCATCCGGATCAAGGATACAGTTGAAGTCCCCTGCCACCAACCAGGGACCTGAAATTTGCATATGAATATTGACAAGAGAGGCCCAGAGACCATGCCTTTCCACAGCTGAACATTTAGCATAAACCACAGTCATATGAAACTCTGACATTGCCATAGCAGTCTGCTTGAGAGTAATTTGTTGATCATCTTTGCACATAACAGACAGGTCCAAAGGATCTTTCCACATTACCCAAATGTGGGCATTGGCATCACCATTAGCCACTGCTTTGTCCATGCCCAATCTTTTGCAAGTCTTTTCAAGCATATTTGTTTGGATTTTAGGTTCCAGAATAGCAATACAATGAATATTGTGACTTTTGATAAGAAGCTTTAATCGAGCCACAGTCAAGTCATTGCCAATGCCTCTGACATTCCAGATAATAAAAGACATTATAAAAGGTTATGAATGGAGAGCTTACCCAAGGAGTTAGCTCTGTTCATCGATCTAGTCACGACACCTGGTTGTTCTTTAAGCAGAATCCGAGTGTTGGTAATTCCAGCAGAAACAGAGATTTGCTTACATCAGGATTGCATCTCTACCTCAGGGAGATTTTCAGTACTTGTCGATTCTCTTTGCTTGTCAACAATGGCTAGTTCCGGAACAAGGGCTAAAACACCTGTGTTACTCATCTTTTGGGCTGAAGGGAGCTCTGGAGGAGCAAGTAAAAGAGGATCGGACTCTACTACAGAGGGCAGAGGATCCCTGGATAACGAGGCAGATTTTTGGATGCCATTGACAGGATCATGCTTCTTTGAGTTATCAGAATTCAAGACTGCCGACGAGGGGAGATCCATAGCTACCTCGGTAGGGACCTGATAAGTAGGGGACTGTTCCATAGGAGAATTAGCAATGTCTATTCTTTGAGAGCTTTCACCAATCACCAACGGTGCAGACGAAGAATGAGTATGGGATTTAAGTTGCCAATGAGGTTGAATAGAAATAGTTCCAATAGCAGACTCAGAAGCTTTACCCTTAGATGCACCAGTCAAACCTTTGGTGATATCCTCGGTCATAATCTGTGTTGAAGCAGTAGTGGGATGTTGAGCTGGAATTTTGCTGCGCAGACAGTTCTTCACTTCATGACCAATCTTCCTACATGCAGTGCAAAAGAATGGCACGAAGAGTGGAATCAACGGCTGTTTCATTCCTTCATCACCAACACCAATCCATATCTCGGATGGAATAGGCTTCGACACATCAGTTTCCACACAAATACGGGCTCCTTCCAAACGCTGAAGAGACTTAGTACCAGGCCCAATCTTCAAGAGGCGACCAACTGAGGATGCAATAGATGAAAGAGCACCAGTGCTGTAAAAACATGGTGGAAGCAGAGGAAGGTGGAACCAAACCGGCAACACTGGAGACTCCAGACCCGGCCGGAACCAAGGGGACCATCTGAAAATTTTAACAGATTGGCCAAGAAGCGACCAGCTCTCTCTCGTCCAGACCTGGAGGAAGTCCTCGTAGCAGAGGAACCTGATGAAGACATGGTGACGATCAAATCGTGATATAGAGGTATGACCCTGTACACGCCATTTATCTTTAAGAGCGTTCGAAATCTCATCCAGTAGGGGATGGTCTCTGTAGAACTTGAACACTAGGCATAGCTTGAACGGTTCGGATATGGCCGAGAGTTCTTCAGCCGAGAAGAAGACTGCCGGAAGTTCGGAGTTGGTCCCGGAGCAGACATGAATGCTCGCTGCCCTGAAAGGGATATCCCGCGTTAGGTCCTTGAATGAAACCTTAGGCACGGAAGCAGCCGCAGCATAGGACTTGGGAGGCGGAGAAGAGAAATCCTTTGTCAGGTTGAGAGGAGGAGGGGAGCCGGAGTGTCCCGGCCCCCCCGACGGAGAGGCCATGACGGCGGAGCCCTAAATCCTCTGGTCTTGTAGAGTTTCCCCTTCCCTACTCATTAGGGTTTCTTTGACTGTGAGTCATTATCATTATGTGGCAGTAATGTCCAAGATGAAAAATTTTATAACATATGCGGTTCAAGATCAATGATGATGAAAACATGTGCAGCTCAAGATCCATGATGATGAAAGTATGTGAATGCGGATATATATGCATGGATGATCAGAGCATGTGAATGCTATGCAAATGCATGCATGAATGTATGCATGAGATGAACAGGATGAGCATGAATTCTCTCTCTCCCATCAGCAACAACAAAAATTATTCTCCCCCATCTCACACATTATTCTCCCACATCACTCACAAAAAAAAATTCTCCCCCTAGGACAACTCACAAAGGCAACTCACAAAAATTATTTTCTGGAGTTTCTTGTTCTCCCCCTTTGACAACAGCAAAAAGGAGGGATATGGTAGAGATGGTGACAAATGCCTGAAAGACCAGAGCTGAATAGTAGTTGAGAGCAAGCCATTATATGCAAATTGGAAACAGGCCGTGAACAATATACATGGTTTAAAGCTAATGAAATCCGAGATCAACAATAGAGTTTGAAAAGCATCTACATCCATGTTTTAATAGAAATGAACAAGAAGTGCATATCATGACAATGTTTAACCTTCCCTTGTCTTATACATCCATATTCAATAACTACAAAGGGAATAGCACAAACTAGTATTGAGTTTAAACAAGCATGACTAAAGCATGGAATTTAATGATTTCAGCACTATTTTTTTATGATCTTTTGCATTTGAAGGCACAAGACTCATATTTTACGAGCAATCGAGTCTAGTACATGCTTCCTATCCGTAAGAATACACGTTGTTTAGACACCAGTTTTCCTAGGTATTTGGTAAGACTGACTGTTATGCTTCAGATTGAACAGAGATAGCTTTGTCACCTCATGACATATCTGACCTCATTTCTTTGATGAGGAGATATATTTCTCAGCAACTATTCCATTGCTCTGCCTAGAGTCCAATATAATCAAGATAGAGATAACAGGGGCACATCATGACATATCATTTGTCACCTGGTTTGATGATGTGACATATTTCTCCGTGCAACAATATCATTGCTCTGTCAAATTGACTTACAAGAATTCCAGCTCATCAAGGTGTTTAAAAATAATACTTATCTCTAGAGTATCACCAAGGTTGTCATGAATTTAGAATTTTCAGAATTCAGGATAGTCATTCAAGGCACAACAAGCAATCTCTAGTTAAGGTATATTAAAAGCCATAGAACATAGATGATTTCATAACAAATATTTTAGAACTTCAAGAAAATTATTAAATCTGAACCACTTTCATTGGATGGACAATCATCAGTTCATACAATAGAAAGCTCTTACACCATTGGTCTGTCTGTCTCATGATCTCATTTTCAAACTGGAGGCCATTGAAGTTCAGATTGCAAAAGATTAAGAAAAGCAACAAGACTCACCCTAAGGATATACAATAGATGCACTCAAGGAGTTATGTTTGCAATCAAGTGCAATGACAATTGTCAAGGAGCGGTTGACTTGTACCATGCAGGGGTTGACCTGGTCAAACATGAAGTTGGCAGAGATGAAATGCATGACCTAACGCATGGTTGTACACCTATTAATGGCAACATAATGAAGATGAAATATATGCATGAATGCTTCAAAGAGACAACTCCCCCTTACTATATGGCCTATATGCGATAGTGACACATGGTACTTGGCGGAGGTGAAACCTCACGCATATTAAGTGCTTCTAGACAAGCATAACCTGCCTTTCCATACATCAACATTTAATATACCATGGCCATGCAAGAATGATGTTACATAAACCATGTAATGCATCGTGAACATGGATTCAACTTTATTATGCATCATGACTACATACAATGCTACACCATATGCAAAATGACATAATTACATAAAAACAATGCATGGAAACCAATCTGCAAAAACACACAACTAAATTGAACAAGATCATCAGTTCAATTTTTAGTAGTCTGAGGTCTGTAAAGACCAAACTCCCTTCTGAGTGTTATAAACCTGTCATTACACAAGGACTTGGTAAAGATATCAGCAATCTGATTTAATGTATCAACAAAATACAGTTCAAAGTTCTTCTTAAAAACCTCATCTCTAATGAAGTGATGCCTAATTTCAATATGCTTGGTCCTAGAGTGCTGGACTGGATTTTTTACAAGGTTGATAGCACTGGTGTTATCACACAGAATCGGGACACAACTAAGATCCACTTAGTCTTGGAGTTGGTGTTTAATCCACAACACTTGGGTGCCACAGCTCCCCGCAGCAACATATTCTGCCTCTGTGGTTGAGAGAGCAACCGAGTGCTATTTCTTGGAGGCCCAAGAAACTAAACACCCGCCTAGAAACTGGCAATAGCCATTAGTACTCTTGTGATCCAGCTTGCATCAGCGTAGTCCACATCAGAATAAGATATAAGAGATAAATCGCATGATGACGGATACCACAATCCCAAATCTTGAGTACCGGCAAGATATCTAAGGATATGTTTGACGATAGTCAAGTGGGATTCTCTAGGACTAGCTTAAAATCTAGCACAGAGGTAAACACTAAACTGGATATCTGGTCGGGATGTAGTCAAATAAAGCAAAGAGCCGATCATACCTTTATAGATCTTTGCATCCACTAATTTATCATTTTCATCCGAATCCAGTGATGTTGTGGTGCTCATAGGAGTTGTAATTATTTTATAGCTTGTCATGTCAAATCTTTTCAACAGCTCCTTGATGTATTTAGCTTGACTTATGAAACACCCATCTTCTCCTTGGTTGACCTGCAAACCGAGAAAAAATTAGAGTTATCCCATTAGGCTCACCTAGAATTCGCTAGTCATGAGGTTAACAAATTCCTCACACATTTCAGATTTAGTAGAACCAAACACAATATCATCAACATAAATTTGAACAATCAAGATATTTTTACCTTACTTCTTGGTGAAAAGTGTTTGGTCTACCTTACCTCGTGTGTACCCTTTTTCAATAAGGAACGAGCTTAGTCTCTCATACCAAGCTCTTAGTGCTTGCTTCAGTCCATAAAGCACCCTGTCTAGCTTGTATACAAAATCTGCATGGTTAGTGTTCTCAAAGCTAGGGGGCTGCTCAACATAGACTTCTTCTTCGATCAATCCAGTCAAGAAAGTACTTTTTACATCCATTTGGTACAACTTTATTCTAAGAGAGCATGCAAAGGCAAGTAAAATTCTGATGGCTTCAAGTCTAGCAACTAGGGCATAAGATTCCTCAAAGTCTACCCCAAACTCTTGATTATAACCTTGAACCACCAATCTAGTCTTGTTTCTTATGATCTTGCCATCCTCACTGAGTTTGTTCCTAAAGACCCATTTAGTGCCTATGACAGATTGTGATGATGGTCTAGGAATAAGATGCCAAACTTTGTTTCTTTCAAACTAGTTTAACTCGTCTTGCATTGAATTTATCCAGTTTTCATCCTTTAATACTTCATTAATATTCTTGGGTTCAATCTGGGAGACAAGAGCAAGTTGATCTAATTCTTCCATAATTCTAAAATGTGACCTTGTTCTAGGTGGATCATTCAAGCTACCAATGACATTTTCTAAAGGATGATCCTTAAGAATTCTAATGTCTGTAGAATCATTACCTTCTCCTAGAGCTTGATCCCTTGCATTGCTTGATTCAGCTAGGTCACCATCTTCTCTTATTTCTTCTTATGGAGGATCATTCTTTTCCTTCATGCTTTAGAATTCCCCATCTTCATCATTTTTCCTGCAATAGTTATCATTTTTAGAATCATCATGATATTCATCAAAGGAAACATGGGGTGATTCTTCCACAATTTGACTCTTAACATTATAAATTCTATAAGTCCTAGATCTATCAGAATATCCCAGGTATATACCTTCATCGCTCTTGGGCTCGAATTTATCTAAATCTCTTTTGTCATTATTGTGGATGAAGCATTTTGACCCAAACACTTTCATATGTGTGAGAGAAGGCTTTTTACCTTTCAGCAACTCATAAGGAGTCTTTTTGGTGTGTGTCCTTACCATAGATCGGTTGATAATGTAACAAGCCGTGTTTACCGCTTCAGCCCAAACCTCCTTGGAAGTTACCGCTCGGCAAGCATTATTCTTGCCATTTCTATGAGTGTTCGATTCCTTCTTTCAACTACATCATTTTGCTCTGGGGTTCTTGGTGATGAAAATCGATGTGAAATGCCTTCAGCCCTACAAAGAATATAGAATTCAGTATTTTCAAATTCACTGCCATGATCAGATTGAAGCTTGGAGATTTTAAACTCACCGTCCTACTTTATCTTCATATAGAGTGCCTGAAACTCATCAAAAGCATCATTTTTATGTGTGAGAAAGAAAACCCATGTGAACCTAGAGAAATCATCCACCAAGACATATCCATATTTTCTTCCACTTAAACTAGCAGTTTTGGTTGGACCAAACAGGTCCATATGAATCAGCTCGAGTGGTTTGGATGACTTATTTTTAGATCTTCCCTTGAAGGATTTTCTTGTTTGTTTACCTAGGGCACATGCATCACATAAATTTTTTTCTTGTTTAAAAGATATTTCAGGCAACCCATTCACCATTGAATGCTTTAAAAGTTTATGTAAGACATTGTAGTTAGCATGTCCTAGTCTACAATGCCATAACCATGGAAGCTCAGATTTTGGTGCAGCAAGATAAAGGTTTAAGTGAGCAGGATCATCTAAGTCAATCATGTAAACATTGTTGACTCTCTTACTAGAAAATTTTACCTTGTCAGATTTTGGTTCAAGGATTCTACACTCATGAGAGTCAAACAACACTTTGTGACCTTTATCGCACAATTGACTTATGCTGAGCAAGTTGTATTTCAAACCTTCAACTAGCAGCACGTTACAAATGGAGTTGGATAGGTTCTTACCTACATTACCTGTTCCAATGATTCTTCCTTTGCTGTCCCCTCCAAATGTGACGTGTCCTCCTTCCTTTTCCATCAAGAAACAGAATTTTATTCTGTCTCCAGTCATGTGTCTTGAACAGTCGCTATCAAGGTACCACCTATTATGCATGGCTGCAAGACACTCCTGCACAAGTAATTAAGCAATGGTGTTTGGAACCCAACAAAATTTGGGTCCCATCATGCTCTTCAGATTTTCAAAACATGAAACCATTTCTTTTGGAATCTAAACCTTCCTAGCATTTATGTTTTCTTTGCTTAGAGCAGGGATTTGGTTTTTCTTTTTAGCTTTGACACTCACTTTCTATTTAGAGGCTCTTTGTTGGATTTTGTAGGCATTTGAGGAAGTTTGCTTCTTAACCCATTGAGGCCACTTGTTGGTTTTGGGTTAAAAGTAACTATTTTGCCACCTAGGGGTTTGAAGCTTATAAGATTGGTGAACAAAGGAATCATAATTGCCCCAAAAACAAGGTGGGGTCGACCTGTATGAATGTGCAACCCAGTTACAATGGCATCTAGAAGGCTGAATTTGTTTGGCAGCCTGAGTGGGCGATGGCCAAGGAAGTGTCAACCTGTGTTGTGGGGAAGGTTGACTTTTCTTAGGCTTTTGAGGTTTTATCTTGGGGATTTCAGTGGCTTCCTCTTCAACCTTTTCTTTTCCTTTGGATGTTGTTTTTGAGGTAGAAGCATCAGAAGAGAAAAAAATGTGACAGTTTTTAACCCAATTGGCCTTTTGTTCGTTGGCTCAAAACCCAACCCTTCCTTGTTGAAGTTCATTCTATTACCTAGCAATGCATCTGGGTTTTCTCTTCCATCCACAAACTTTTCTAAAGATTGTTGTTTATCCTTCAACTCTTTTTATAGGTTTTCAATGTTTTGAAGAAGTTGAGTGTTGACTTGTTTGACAGCTTCATACTTCTCATTACTCAATTTGCTATCCTTTTCATAGCTTTGCATTTTTAGCTTCATGCTATCAATCTCATTTCTTAAGTCTTCATTTTCAGTTTCCAAGTCAGCCATTTCTTTTCTTCCCTCTTCCAAATTCACAATCATTTTCTTAAGATCTTCAATTTCAGTTTCAAGTAAAGCAGTCTTATCATTCATATCATGATCATGCACAAACAAGTTAATTTTCTTTTTCAATGATTTATTCTCCTTTTTGTACATGTCATATTTTTCCATGAGCTGTATATATGCTTCCTCCCAATCATCAATTGTGTACTTTTCAAAAGGAGAATTTACCTCAGTTTTTTCGTCACCCCTGGCCATAAGACAAAGATCTTCTTTTTCCTTGTCCGAGGAGCTAGTTCCACCATAACTTTCTTCCTCGTCACTCCATGTGGATACCATGGCCTTGTTCTTCTTCTTGCCCTTCCATTTGTTAGCTTTTCTGAATTTTTCAGGACAGTCAGTTTTGAAATGCCCTGGTTTGTTGCAAGAATAACAAATGATTTTGTCAGTTTTCTTAAAGTTTTCAGAATTAGATTTGAAACTTTTCCTTACCTGTGACCTTCTTCTTATGAAGCTCTTACCTTCCTTTCTCAGAATTTTTTTGAACTTACGTGTGAGCATGGCTACATCATCCTCATCTCGCTCACTTGCAGAAGCCTCACCTTCATCAGAAGTGCTTTGACCGCTGGGTCCTGTTTTAAGAGCTAGAGACTTTTTCTTAGGCACCTCAGTCTCTTTGTTCTTAAGGTTGATCTCATAGGTCATCAATGACCCAATGAGTTCATCTACCTTAGTAGTTACGAGATCTCTCGATTCTTCAACCACAGTAGCCTTCGTCTGCCATGCTGGAGTCAGTGATCTGAGAATCTTCCTCACAATTTCCTGTTCTGAATATTTCTTTCCCAAATCTGTTAGACTATTAGTAAGCACAGTTAAGCGAGCATACATGTCTTGAATTGACTCATCAGGCATCATCCTGAACACTTCATATTCAGAAATTAAAATGTTGGCTTTTGTTTCTCGTACCTGAGAGGTTCCTTCGTAAATTAACTCTAACTTGTCCTACATTTGTTTTGCAGTTACGCAGGAAGCCACTCTTGAGAATTCTACTGGAGGAGTGAGCATTGCATGATGTGTTTAGCACTCCAGTTGACAGTGAATTTTCTTATTTTCTCTTTGGTCCACAAGTCCTCATCATCTGTAAGCTCATACGGACATTTGCTTATCACTCGCCAAAGTTCATAGTCTTGGGCGCGAATGAACACATGCATGCGATGTTTCCAATAAGGATAATTAGTTCCAGTGAAATAAGGAGGCCTATTCACATAATATCCTTCAGGTAAAAAACCCTTAGACGCTAATCCACCATTTCCCTCAAGGTCGTTGGACCCCATAATGAGAGATTAGGCTCTGATACCACTTGTTGAGTAGTGGATAGCGGATCTAGAGGGAGGGGTGAATAGATCTACCCCTCTTTTCACAGAACACCCCTCTTTAAAGTTAGATAAAGAGAATCGCAGCGGAATATAACTAGCTTAGCGAAGGACACAACTATTGGCATAGCAGGATGAATAAACAATATAGAGATTGAACCTAAGCATGCATCTAACACAAAGCAATCGCACAATCAAACCACAAAACATGAGAGTTTAAGGTGGTTCGGACTGAATCCCCAGTCCTACGTCCACCCCTTACCAAACCCGGTGAGGCTCCACTAGTGCAGCGCACCAAACCGCAAATCGGAAAGACCTCCGATTACCTTCCTACTAACCACAGATAGGGACGTCAACACCGCAGATCGGACAACTTCCGATTGTTTTCCTAATAACCACCGGTAGGGACGATCTTCAATTTCAATGGTTTGAACAAAATGGAAAGAGAACAAGATGAAAATGCTCAAACAAGATATAGAGATATGCTAGAATGAAATAGATCTTGTTTGAAATTGCTGGAGCTTGAATCTGATGCCTCAATGGTATCTTCTTTCTTATGAGATAATCTTCCTTGAACCCTTTTGAGTTGATGGAGAGAGTTATGGATGTAGCTTTAATCTTCCTTTTGATCCCCTTGAGTTGATGAAGAGGTTTAGGGATGCATATTTAATCTCCCTTGAGAGCTTGCTTGCTTCTACACTTGCTTGGAGATTGATGGCTTCAGATCAAGGCTTGAATCCCTTGGAATGAATGAAGAACTCTGCACGAAGTACTGTTCACGGCTACAGTACCTTCTTCCTTAAACAGCCTCCATAAGCCTCCCTTGATCTCCTTTGATCCAAATGATCAACTAGGGTTTTTAACCCTCTTACATGAGTTTTATATCTTTTTAGATGGTCAATAGACACCCCCCAGACCAGATCCACAATCCATGCGAGATTGGGTGACTTTAGGATTAAACAATTACAAGGAAAGGGGATGGCCTCGAGGTGGAAAACAAAGTCAAACATTGCTGCATCGAGGCTGGCGGTCGACCGGCGACCGAAATTTTACAGGTTTTGGACATTTGGTTGCTGGAAAAATAGGTTGATCGCCCCTTACTGGGCGGTCGACCGCTGGCTGCCGGTCGACCGGTCCTAGACCGACGGTCGATCGCTGGTTAGGGAAATCCTAGGTTTCTCCTCTTCAGTCCCTTAATCTCTTTAGCAGCCCATTCACGTCTGTGGCATCAAACTTGGCAGAATCTTGAAGATTTCTATTGAGTCTTTGACCTTGTGTTCTCTTGGCTATGCTTCATTGTACATCGACCTTGGCTATGTGACTTGTCTATGCTTCATTGTGCATCAACTCTTTTGTACCAAGTGTTGACTCTTATTGAAGGGATTTTCATCCTTGCTTAGGTGCAATCATTAGGCTTTCACTTTTGCCATCTCCACTCCATTCCTTGGCATATCTGTCATGAAAGAACATCAAGTATTTCAGTTAAATGAGAGTGAAAAGCTTCAATGACTTATAGTGTTTAGCCATTATTAAAACCATGAATATCAAATGACCACAAGGGCACAACATCTTCCCGAGTGCTTAAAAGTCTCAATTTTTCTAGGTGCTATCCCTCGCGGTCTTTCGATACACCGTTTGGCTCTATTAGCAGTCCTACGGTAGACCGTTTGTCAAACAGAGAGCCATGTTCTTTTGATCTATCAAGCCAAAATTGTCATTCCACTGCACATCTTTGAAGTCAAACCCTTCTGATTTATTCACCCAAGGCTCATGATACATCATTCATTCCATAAAACTCAAAATACGTGATCAAGAGATTCAAAATACATTCAATTTCATGTACATGCGGGGCCACATCTTGCGCAATTCCTTCACATACGCACGATTCCTCGTCATTCTCTTTCACTTCTCTTTGCAAGGAGCAGACGCGGCTGACCTCCCACATGGTCAAAGTGCTCCGAACCGCCCGTTCATCCGCCTCGGTCCCGATCTTCCTAGCTTGAAGGGGAGGGTAGTGTGATTGTGCTTGAACCGTGGTGCGAGGAAGTCCAACTTGTAGGTAGCACCGGTGCGTGTTGTAGATCGCCAAGGTAGTGTTCCCCACTAGCAGAAGGTCTTGGCCCAGTTGCCGAGGTAATATGAGAGTTGTGCCTTGAAGATCCCGGGGTCGTATCATGAATTTGTCAATTGGTGGGGTGTTGAGGAAGAGGCGCCAATCATCCCTTGTCTTTTTATCCGTCATCCGACACCCAACCTGTGAAGAGAACCCAAATGCACCCCCTATAAAGAAGAGTGGGTTGCTCCCGAATATGCGGCTAGCTGAAGGCATGTCTTCCTTGGGTAAAAATTTAAGTCTAACTCCCATCCAACACTCAAGGATGATCATAGACCCAAAGAGGAGTCCCCCTAGAGAGGATGAGCAAAGGCCTTCATAGAGATATGAAAGGATGGCTTGAGAGATGGATAAACCCCACCACAACTCACTAATGATGCTGAAATTTTGGATATCTAAGAGGTGGTCGGTGGTGGTAAAGAGCAAAGCCCCGCACAAGCAAATGGAGATGACTTTTGCTATGGCCTCATATTTCCCATATTGTTCTTGCAATGAGAGGTGATCCATTGGGCCATGGGTATCAAATGAATATGGCGGGGGCTGATCATGGTCCTAACATCTTTTGGATTAGGTATGAAATCCCCTAAGATAAGTGATGGGTCTATAGGTTCAACCGTATGACACACCAAGTCTTCATCTCCCACCTTAGTCTTCGGAAGGGTTAGGTAGGTCTCTACTTCTTCTATAAGGACTATGGCTTCAAAGGTTGGGAACATGAAAGTATGTGTTTGAGGGTGCCATAGTTCCACAAGGGCTGAAATTCTAGGCCAATCATAGAGAATTTTCTGAAAATTCTTGGCTAAGACTAATAAAGGTTGAAGGTGCCATGCCCTAAGGATTGAGGTAACTTCCAAAGGAAGTTCTTTTATCATGGGAGCCACCCACTTCAAGCTAGAGTAGCACCTTGGGCCAGGAAGAAGCTAAGCAAATAGAAAAAAGAAGAAGAGAAGAAGAAGAGAGAGTGCCATGAGAAAAGAAGCTTAAGAAAATTCATGGATTTTGAGATTTATTTTAACTCACCTCTCTTGAAGAGCTTGTGCTCAAGTGCTTGGGGATGGAAGTTAGATGTTGCAACTCCCCGTGCTCCCTTCTAGCCAGCTTGGGCCCGGTATAGGCCACCTCTCCTATGGTGCTAGCTTCAAATCTCCTTTTCATGATGATTTAGGGTGATTTTGAGGGAGTTTTCAAGGTTTAAACTAGAGATTTCTATGAGCTACGAATTCTGGGTGCATTCTTACTTATAAGGCTCTAATTTGAGTTCTAATGCACTAGGATGGAGGCTGGGGAGCCTCAATTTGAGTTAGGATAGGTTTTAAGGTAGATTAGGTGCTTTTAGCAACGAGTTCGGACTTCACGGAGAGTCCCACTCGGACTTCTCTGCATCTTCTCCCTTGCGGTCTATCGAACGACCGCCAGGCTCTCTCAAACGGTCGTCCAAATGACCATTTTATTCCTTCCTTCACCGCCTTCCTCTCGATCACCTAACGGTCATGAATTAGACCGTTTATTCATCCTTACGGTCACCCAGAGGACCGTTTTCCCATGTCTGTCCTATTTTGGATCGCTAGTTTTCTCCCGCTTGCTCTCCTTCCCTCGTTCTCCTAATCTCGTGGTCACTCCTAGGAATCATTGTTAGTGTGTCAGCATCCACATTTGCATCCACATTTGCACAGACAAAAAGATCATATATTACGAATGTAAGAGTCATGTGCATGCACATGTCCAAAAGATTAAGGTACAAGCCGCTCTAAGGCTAGTCCCTCTCCTGGACCGCCGTTGTCCCCTGTCCCCGGTCCCCTCATGCCTCTTCATCGGTGGGCCCATGGAGGTGCTCCCCTCCTCTCGGTGACGTCGCCGCAGCTCCTCCTCCTTGTTCCTCTGATGACCGGAGGAACCTGTAAGAAAGTCCCAGTGCACGCAGCGTACACCGCTCTACGACACCCTATGGGAGGATCGTCCACCCACTAGCCGAAGTGCCCTCTCCAGCACTCAGATCTTGGCTCTCAGCTCTACCATTGCTGCTGCTCCAACTTTAAGGCTCTCTACCTCTGCACAAAGATCGGCTGTCGCTGCCGCCTCCGCCTGCAATCGAACTTCCTCTGCTCGTGCCCGCTCCGCCTCTGCTCTGGCCCGCTCCGCCTCGCCAAGTGCGGTAGTCAGCTCTCTTGTCTGCATGAACATTCATCATGGTCAGTTAGATTGCATTTTCATATAGCATCAAAAGTAGAACTCGGTCAGTTGCTTACCCTCTCCGTGAGTGCGGCCTCGGCCTCCTCGGCCCGAGCAACTGCCCGAGCGAAGTCGGCGTCTTGCTCTGCTCAGCCCACTGGCTGGGAAGATGAGGATGGAGCATCGGGTCCCTGCCATCCCGCTCCCTCAACTCGCTGCATTTAGAAAGTCTCAATTAGTCAGTCGCATGCATAAGCATTTGCATTTAAGTCTAAGGATCAGAACTTACCAGGAGATCCAAAGAGCGCTAGAGGTCGCCCCTCTGTTGTACGGTGGAGTGGAGGAGTCCCTGAAGTTCCGCTATCCAGCCCTGGGTGTCTAGCTACATGTAAGAAGTCAGATAGACAGTGCATCATTATAGGCATCAATACATTAGAAGTAATTGAGAAGTTTAAGTTTAGAGAGTCTTACCGGTCGTTGGGAGCCACGGAAGACCTGGTCCCCGTACCTTTGAGCGTAGGCCATCAGGTAGGCCTCGTCGCTGGTGGCCCGGGCTCTCACCACCCGGCCTCTCCTGGTCTAGTCTCGTACCTGGTCGATCGCCCGGGTGACCCAGTCGATCTCACCGCTCAAGCCTGTTGAGGGTCGTCCAACCCGCTCGTCATCTCTGGATTGGAACTCCACCTCCATCTCATGCACCCCTCGCATCCTCATGATCAGGCGATGGTGCAGCGGCTCGATGATGTTGAGGCAGTGCAGCCACACCTCTCGTCCCACGTACACCAGGGCTACCTCTACCCATGGCTGTCCGTCGTGACCCTCATCACAGTACGGTGTCCAGCACACCTGAAAGGTTAATTGAGTTAAATGTCAGCATCTATAAAAAGCATTTAAGTGCATTTATAAGTTTTAGAGTTTGAGGTTTATCGATGCATATGGGAATGTGTCCATGTCCTCCTGGATCGCCCGTGTGAGCCGCCGTAACAATCCCATGTCCCGTACCGCCATCCACCGCCTCGTGATGGGTACTCGGTCGGAATGTACCTCCTTTCCCCGCCCTAGGCCCGGGAGGTACAGGTAGCTCCAAACCTGCATTTAGTCAGATGTCAACATATCACCGCATATCATAAGCATTCAGAGTTAAGCATTTACCTGAAGAAGAGGCGCGAACCCGCCCAGCATCGTCTGCCGGTCAGTGGTGCTGAGGGAGTCGAATAGAAATGCCAGTACTGTAGCTCCCCAAGCGTAGCCTCCAACCTCGTCCAGATCCCGCAGTAGTGGGAGGAGTCTAATGCTCACTCCGTCCGCCCTCGTTGTAAATAGTAGCTTCCCGAATAGTAGCATCAGGAAGCGGCAAAGGGTGATGTCTCCCTCTGGTCCTGGCCCCGCCGACACTCTCTCTCAAGCTCTATCAGTCAATCTCCCGAGGTGCTCCTCCGGTAGCTCTCCTACGGCTATCGCCACTCCCCTCAGTCCCAAGTTCTCCGGGAGTGTCACCCATACCAGCATGGACGAGTGGCATCCCGGTCTCAGTAGCTCCAGTCTAAGCAGCTCCTGTGCTAACTCTCCGTAGTCGGCGTATGCGGTTCCTGTCACCGGTGCTCCGTGAACTCGAAGTCCCGTGATCCGCGCTACGTCCTCGAGCGTCGAGATCATGTGTCCCCATGGGAACAGAAATGCTCAGCTGATCGGATCCCACCTTTTGTGCAGTGCATATAGCAGTGCCATGTCAATCCGCATCACCTCTATGCTCAACAACTCGCCAAATCCCATCGCTGCTGTTGTGCCCCTTGTGCCTTGATGATGCTGTGATGTTTTGATGATAGCAACATTAGTGTCACCACATAAGATTGCATGATTAATCTATGATTGAGTGCTTGATCTGTATGCCTTGATGATGCTGTGATGTTTTGATGATAGCAACATCAGTGTCACCACAGAAGATTGCATGATTAATCTATAATTGAGTGCTTGATCTGTATGCCTTGATGATGATTTAACTGATGAGCATTTAGTTGCTGATTTAGGTTGGTGCATTGTTCTGTGCACTATTTTGCTTGCTGCATTGGGTTTAAACATGTCTACGTATCAGTTAAGTCGGTGCACTTATGTTTGTCTAAGGCTAGTGCATTTTTGTCAGTCAGGCTGCTCAACAACCTCGGTGCATGTCACCGTTCATAGGCATTAAGGTCTGTGCATTCCACTCTCTGTGCACGCAGTCTTGGCGAGTGTTAGGTCGGTGCATTGCTTATTCTACATCTCATGGTGGCCTGGAGTCGGTGCATGTGTGTGTGTCACACACACCTTAAGTCGATGCACATGAGCCTTCACGGTCAGTGCAATGCAATGGTTGCTAAGGGCTAGCACTACGTCGGTGCATACTCCTATTGTTGTGCTCGTTTTCATGCTAGTTGGTACATAGTCGGTGCACATCTCACCAAGGTCTGTGCATGCTTACCACCTCACATTCTCAAGTCTGTGCATATATCTGCTTTGTTAAACTTGAGCCCGTGCATACATAATCTCATGCTAAATCAAGTCTGTGCCCACCTCGTAACCAATTCAGTGCATAAGAGATTCATGCATCTTAGTCCATGAAATGTCTGTAGCCTGCATAGTCAGTGCATCTGTTAGTCTTGTGTTGCAAATAAGTCTGTGCATATGCTAGTGTGACAGTACTGAACTCGTGCATATAATACCCTATGTCCGTGTACATATTTCGTGATTGAATGAAGTATGTGCATATTTTATACATAACTAAAAGACACTTATGCAATAGGTCAATAGCTTTTGTTCTTCAAGAAGGGCACGTGATCCAAACAGGTCATTAGCTCGTGTTCTTCAAGAAGGGCACGTGATCCAATGACGATCCTCACTCAAAGATGATGCCACGTGGACCCTGAAGCTTCCAGATTCTGACAAGTGGTGAGTGTCTCCTGAAGCTTCCAGGTCGGAGCGTTCCCTCCACACTCCTAGGGAAAGAGCTCGTCAACTTGACCTGATGGAGTATATATATATATATATACTCTGCTTCCTGCAATCTGAAGAACATCTCTCTCGAAAGCAGTAGAAGAAAAAGAGAAAGAGAGAGATCGAAAGCAGTAGAAGAAGAAAGGGGAGAAAATTAGAGAGAGAGCAGAAGAAGAGCAGAAGAGAGAAGTGTTCGAAGAAGAAAGAGTAAGGAGACAGTGAGAAGAAAAGAAAAGAGAGACAGAGAGACATAGACCAGCAGTAGAAGAAGAAGAGAGAGAGAGAGAGAGTTCGTTGAGAAAAAGATAGAAGACTTTATTGAAGATCTGGTTCTACTGGACCTTGGATCAAATCTAGGCCAGTTAGCTCCTGCGAGAGCAACTTTGGTTTGTAGAGTTTTGCAGCTTTTCGGCGCTGTTACTTCAGTCGTTGTTTTTCTTTTATCTTTGCTTCAAGCTGTTTGTCAGCAATAGCAGAGGTGGACTCCTCTGGACGGGTTAAGCTGTAAGCCCCAGCGGTTGCAGAGGGGGACTCCTCTGGTCGGCGAAGCTGTAACGCCTAGCAGTCAAGCTGTGAGTCAGCGGATGGCTAAGCTGTATTGCCCAGCGGAAGCAAGCTGTAATGCTCAGCTGATGTTGGCAAGCTGTGAGGCCCAGCTGTTAAGCTGTATATCAGCGGAATCCACACTCTAGTTGGAGTGTGGGGTGGACGTAGGTCAGTGGACCGAACCACCTTAAAATCTATTATCTCCGTGGTTTGATTTCTTATCTGATTATCGATAGATGAATGGCTAGGAGCATTTCATTTGAGTATTCTATCCGAATGCTTTAAGGCACACGTTGTTCGTACTTGACTATGTATACGGTTCAGACTTGGCTAGGTGTCCATAGTTCAGTAGCCCAACTGATTGATCAAGTGCTTCTGCGAATCTCTTAGTTGGAAGATTTCGATTGATTTCTATTCGTTAACTCTGATTGCTTTAAATGTCAATTGAGCGAAGTTTTAAAGAGGAATTCATTCACCCCCCCCCCTCTGAATCTGGGCCTAGCTCACCCATCAGTTGGTATCAGAGCATACCATCTGTTCCAACAATTGGTATCAGAGCGGGTGTCTGCACAGAGGGTCCAGCGACCTGCAGATCCGATCTGTAATTAGATTTGGTGCGATCTAAGTGATCCATCTGCTTGCATTATATGATCTAATCTTTATTTAGATTTCTGATCTTGTCTAAGCATGAAATCCATAATCGATCTTTTGAGGTTTGAAGGTGTAGAGTTTTATATGCGGTTTAATCAACTTAGAGAGTATGTGATGCAGGTTAATCCAGATCTATGAATAATCATTGCACACAGCTCTTATGATGTTCCAAAGGACAATTCCTTATGGAAAATCTCTGACCACTTGAAATATGCAAGGAATCAGAAGGCCCTGGACCTAACTCTAAGGGCTATAAACACTGACAAGTTTCAATGTGTGCTTGAGTGTTGCAGTGCATCAGAAGCTGTTAATATGGTTGCAGCTATCAAATGTCAAGATGTAGTAAAGTGTCTCATGGCAGTAGACGAAGATGAGGATTATATAGAGGAAACTTCATCACAGGTAAATTCTGATACTGGCAATTTCTCTCTCAAAAATTTGATTATGTTGAATGAGCATCTAATTGAGAAGTACGATAAACTTAAATCTGAGAAAAAGAAACTAAGAAAAGAAATGTTGCATGAAATTAGAAGTATGAAGGTGGAAAATGAAAACCTACAGTCTGAAAATGAGAGTTTAAAAAAGAGACTCATCAAAGAAAATGATTCTTGCAATGAATGTGCTGTTCTCAGAGATCTGATTAATGATATACATTATGATGACAATGTGCAAAAAGAATTAGTCAAATCTCTGAAAGAAGAAAACAAATTATTATTGGAAAAGAAAAAGATTGAACAACGCAAATCTGAAATCATTTGTGATGTTTGTCCTACATTAAAACAGTCTTATGATACTTGCTTAATAGATGTTCAAAATTTTAAGGAACAAAATGGTTCTTTAAAAATTGAGAATCAAACATGTTTGAATAAGATATCAGAACTTGAGAATCAGCTGAATAAGAAGAAAGACGAGCATCTAAAAAGCATGCAAGAATTGATCAAGATTAATTCTGTAATGGACAAACTGAAGTTTGAAAATGTAGAAGTTCAAAAAGATAATGAAAATCTCAAGGCTAGAATGAATGAAGTCAATAAGGAACCCGTACATATTTCTTCTGTAGAGTCAAGCTGCAACAAGTGCTCAATTCTGCGAGAACGTAATGAGGAACTCTACAGTGAAAATGAATGGTTGAATAAACAAATTACTTTGTTTAAAGAGGATCATAAAAATCTACTTGGTGAGAAAATTAAAGTGGAAGAAAGAGAAGTGGAACTAATTGAGAAACTGTAGTTGATGTCCAGTAATGAAAAATGTGATGAAGAAATTAAAAATTTGCATGAGGAAAATAAAGAACTGAAGGAATAAAATAAGAAACTCATGGTCTTGAACATTGTCACATCTGAAAGATGGTTAACCCTTGAGAAAGAGAAAGCTGTAAATAAAGAAACTCAATCTGAGAAGGAACAAAAACTGAAATAATTGAATAATGCCGTATCTGAAAGGCTTCGTGCTTTAGAAAAAGAAAAAGCTATTGGTATAGAAAAAGCTGAGAGACTGTGCAATCTGGAACAAGAAGTTGAGAAACATAAAATTGCAAATAAGGTGCTAAGTGAGTGTCTTAATTGTAGTGAATAGGAGATTGCCAGTTATGAATTACACATTGCCTCCCTAGAAAATAAAATTCATGATCTGGAAAAATCACCATCCAAGTCTGCTGAAAATAAAGGAAAAATGATAGTTGTCATGGAAGGCGAGGATGATGATTCAAGAAATGGGATTAGTTACAATTCTGGTGTAAAGGAAATCATTAGAAACTAGCTATACACCACTTTTGTGCAAAGCTCTGATGTAGCTGGTACCTCAAATCAATCCCCAAAATGAAATAAAAATCTGAAAACACCTTCATTATCTGTCTTTCAATTTAAGGCTCAGAAAAATGAACAACAAACAAAAGTTGTGAACAAGGGTAAACAATTGAACAAGAATGGTAAGAAAAATAAGGTCAAAAATGTCCCTACTTGTGTCTTGAAATCTGCTAGCTCTGCTACATCTGATGAGTCAATGCATACTGCTCATGACTCATTTACTTATTCGTATGCATCTGATAAGAGTGTTTCATGCCATCATTGTGGCAAGGTAGGCCATGTAATGGATGTTTGCAATTTGATGGCTGAGGATGAGCACCTCTGTGAAACAATGCATTTTAAGAATTTATTTGTTAGAAACCATGCTACTAGGAAATCTGATCCTTCATGCTATTACTGTGGTAGGCATGGTCATTTAATGAATGTGTGCTCTGTTATGAAATTCGATGATAGGATGCATGTTAGATATTCTGCTAATCATCATGGCCCCAAAAGAAACACGTTTGCTTCAAACCAGCACATTATTTGTTTTAACTGTAACAAACGTGGTCACAAAGCCATTAAGTGCTGGTTTGGATCTACTTGGGGTAAAAATGGTTCTAAAGGTAAGCACATCAAGTGCTTCAAGTGTGGGAAGCATGGCCATACAGTCGAGGATTGTTGGTATGTTCAGGAAAATTATGTTAATCCCTATTCTGTCAAATTCTCCGCAAAACGACCTGTGAACTTTTCATGCTTTAACTGTGGTAAGCCAGGTCACAAATTTGCTGAATGTTGGCTGATTAAGAATAAGAAACAAAATGTCCATGTAAACAACAGAACATTTCATGCTCAAGTTCATAGGTCTCATGCTGCTGTTGATATGCATCATAGGACCAGAAAATCTGCTCTTTCATGTAGATATTGTGGTAAATACAGTCACTTCATGGCCAATTATTATCTGATGGATTTTGATGACAATGTCGCTAAGAAACTGTTCATAACTCCTGTTAGGGCTAATACAGGACCCAAGGCAGCTTGGGTGCCTGTAGGATCAAAATGATTACTTTGCTGCAGTTGTGCCTTGGAATGAATAAAGAGGGGTCAATAAACGAAGGCACTCAAAAATTGAAAGACCCCATGATCCTGCTCTTCAGGTATGTTCTGAGCACTTACTTCGAATTCTATCATCTGAAATTGTGAGTCTGAAAGGTTTGAATATCATGTTGATTTGGTCTGTGCTGAATTGAAATCATCTGAAAATTTGAATTGCACATAATGTTTATGGTAATCTTCTTTTGATTGAATTGCATGTCTGTTTCATGAGCTTTCATCATAAAACCATGTGTTACGTTTTCTTTGTATACCATGCACTTAGTCATGGGGAGATTGACTGCTTTCGTTTAATCTTCATACTGCTCCTATGTAGTTTTATTACATGTTGCGTCTAGACAGGGGGAGCATTCCTATTTCATCACTTCTTCATCTCTTGAACTCTTTCTGTCTAGCAATCTGATCCATTCTCTGCATTTAGGTGATTCACCTAAATTCTCTGCTGTCTCTACTTGCATAGCTGATCTGTCTGTATTCCAGACTCAGCTACTGAAATTGATTCTGCTCTGCATATATTTGATGTTCTTCTCTCCTCCCGTTATTTGCTCTACCAGCTTGTACCCATCCAACACTCACATCCTTTCAAGCTGGTCTGATTAATCTGATTCTTGTTCCAGGAATGATAAGTTGTTAAGTTGCATTGATTGGACTGATCTGAGAACTTCAAGTTGTGTACCATGTTTTTAATATAAAAGAAATTCTTATCATACAGGTTTAAGAATGACCACTGTTTCAAATTGGTATGAGCTTAATGTATTCTCGGATTTGTATTCAAATGAATGAAAATATCTGAATGAAAAGTTCTAATAAATCTTAACCAATCATGTCATGAAATGTTTAGACTCACTCATCTGAAATCTGAAACTATAATCTCAAGACCACTGGTAGAGATACATAGAGTGGGTATCATTTTTAAACATCAACTTGAAAAATGTTGGCTAAGAAGGAAAAATTGAAGTCAGAGCAATGACTTTGGTCACCAAGAAATTGGGTCCTCCATCAAAGAAATGGAGTAAAACCTAAGTCATGAAGTGCCATAGTTACCTCTGCAGTAAAGGAAAATTGTCAAACCTGACAGAGTAATGGCATGTTTGAGTTGAGTAACTGGGGATTCTGACCTCTGATCAAGGTGTCTCCTCATGTGAAAGACACTCCTATTGCTAACTCTGTTCTCACAATTGAGAGGCAATGACTGTTATCACACTGAGTAACTGGGTCACACCTGAGACGTGTTGTGCCTCATGTAAAAAGGTATTGATCAACACAAATTGCTCAGGAAATATTATGTGCTAATCAAAAGCAAATATCTTGCAAAAACTGTCAACTCATGTTCTAGAAAGGGTGTTTAATTTCAACACTGCTCTATGTAACTCTCAAAGGAGTCATTAAGATTATTTGGGTAAATTGGAAGTTGATTGATTTTGTATATTACATGATTAGCTGGTTCATTTTTATTAAAACTTGCTTCAGATATGAGAATTGATTTTAATTGAAAATTTTGGTATACATCATGGTTAAATCAATTGGGTCATGTCGGTTAATTCATAACCCCCTATGATAGGAGAGTCTTTCCTTGTGAGGACTTATTACTGTGGTACCTGCCATACAATTTCCTCTGATCAGCTTCACCTCTGGAAACTTAATCATCATGCTAACTTACTTGTTGGAGATCATGTGCCTTGCTTGCTCTTATTTACTCCTACTCTTGGCTACATCTACTTCATTTACATCATCAGTTTCACTCTCCACACTATTGGAATCTTCCATCATGTTTCTGTATCCCTGACGAATGACTCTTGTAACTGGTTCTGGTTCTGTGGGCCTTTCACCTGCATTGTTCTGTCCATACAAATGTAAGGTGTGCCACAACCAATTTTGCTTCAGAATTCTTATGGTGGTGGATTCCAGATTGTTCATTGGATAACCAGAGTTCATCCCTGAGGATACATCCTGTGCTTACATTTTTGATTCCTTTCATGCTCTCAGGGGGAGTTCTGGGCATTATAGATATTCATGTTTATGTCAAAGGGGGAGGTCTGTATTTCAAAGGGGGAGAATAGGTTCATGCATCACATTATTTTTCACGCAAACAACCTTCTTTTTGCTGAAGTCAAATGGAGAGAATAGGTGATTTGTTGAGTCCGTGTGACTCATTGTGTTGCCATCATCAACAAGTGGGAGATTGTTGTGCCCTTTGTGCCTTGATGATGCTGTGATGTTTTGATGATAGCAACATTAGTGTCACCACATAAGATTGCATGATTAATCTATGATTGAGTGCTTGATCTGTATGCCTTGATGATGATTTAACTGATGAGCATTCAGTTGTTGCTTTAGTTTGGTGCATTGTTCTGTGCACTGTTTTGCTTGCTACAATGGGTTTAAACATGCTTACGCATCAGTTAAGTCGGTGCACTTATGTTTTGTCTAAGGCTAGTGCATTTTTGTCAGTTAGGCTGCTCAACAACCTCGGTGCATGTCACTGTTCATAGGCATTAAGGTCTATGCATTCCACTCTCTGTGCACGCAGTCTTGGCGAGTGTTAGGTCGGTGCATTGCTTATTCTACGTCACATGGTGGCCTAGAGTCGGTGCATGTGTGCGTCTCACACACACCTTAAGTCGATGCACATGAGCCTTCACGGTCGGTGCAATGCAATGGTTGCTATGGGCTAGCACTACGTCGGTGCATACTCCTATTGTTGTGCTCGTTTTCATGCTAGTTGGTACATAGTCGGTGCACATCTCACCAAGGTCCGTGCACGCTTGCCACCTCGCATTCTCAAGTCTGTGCATATATCTGCTTTGTTAAACTGCTAAATCAAGTCTGTGCCCACCTCGTAACCAATTCAGTGCATAAGAGATTCATGCAACTTAGTCCATGAAATGTCTGTAGCCTGCATAGTCAGTGCATCCGTTAGTCTTGTGTTGCAAATAAGTCTATGCATATGCTAGTGTGACAGTACTAACTCGTGCATATAATACCCTATGTCCATGTACATCTTTCGTGATTGAATGAAGTCTGTGCATATTTTATACATAACTGAAAGACACTTATGCAACAGGTCAATAGCTCTTGTTCTTCAAGAAGGGCACGTGATCCAAACAGGTCAATAGCTCGTGCTCTTCAAGAAGGGCACGTGATCCAATGACGATCCTCACGCAAAGATGCTGCCACGTGGACCCTGAAGCTTCCAAATTCTGACAAGTGGCGAGTGTCTCCTGAAGCTTCCAGGCCGGAGCGTTCCCTCCACACTCCTAAGGAAAGAGCTCGTCAACTTGACCTGATGGAGTATATATATATATATAGTCTGCTTCCTGCAATCTGAAGAACATCTCTCTCGAAAGCAATAGAAGAAAAAGAGAAAGAGAGAGATCGAAAGCAGTAGAAGAAGAAAGGGGAGAAAATCAGAGAGAGAGCAGAAGAAGAGCATAAGAGAGAAGTGTTCGAAAAAGAAAGAGTGAGGAGACAGTGAGAAGAAAAGAAAAGAGAGGCAGAGAGACATAGACCAGTAGTAGAAGAAGAAGAGAGAGAGAGAGAGTTCATGGATAAGAAGATAGAAGACTTCATTGAAGATCTGGTTCTACTGGACCTTGGATCAAATCCAGGCCAGTTAGCTCCTGCGAGAGCAACTTTGGTTTGTAGAGTTTTGTAGCTTTCCGACGCTGTTACTTCAATCGTTGTTTTTCTTTTATCTTTGCTTCAAGCTGTTTATCAGCAGTAGCAGAGGTGGACTCCTCTGGACGGGTTAAGTTGTAAGCCCCAGCGGTTGCAGAGGGGGACTCCTCTGGTCGGCGACGCTGTAATGCCCAGCAGTCAAGCTGTGAGTCAGCAGATGGCTAAGATGTATTGCCCAGTGGAAGCAAGCTGTGATGCTCAGCTGATGTTGGCAAGCTGTGAGGCCCAGCTGTTAAGCTGTGTATCAGCGGAATCCACACTCTAGTTGGAGTGTGGGGTGGACGTAGGTCAGTGGACCGAACCACCTTAAAATCTATTATCTCCGTGGTTTGATTTCTTATCTGATTGTCGATAGATGAATGGCTAGGAGCGTTTCATTTGAGTATTCTATCCGAATGCTTTAAGGCACACGCTGTTCATACTTGACTCTATATATGGATCAGACTTGGCTAGGTGTCCATAGTTCAGTAGCCCAACTGATTGATCAAGTGCTTCTGCAAATCTCTTAGTTGGAAGATCTCAATTGATTTCTATTTGTTAACTCTGATTGCTTTAAGTGTCAATTGAGCAAAGTTTTAAGGAGGAATTCATTCACCCCCCCTCTGAATCCGGGCCTAGCTCACCCATCAGTTGGTATCATAGCATACCATCTGTTCCAACAGCTGCTAGTCTCTCTCTCTAGTAGTCCGACAATGCGAGGTATACTGCTCGAACCTGCAACCAAGAGATCCGGGTCCGTCTCTTCCCCTGCATACATTTAAAACAATTCCCAATCAGCCATTCATATAGTCCATAAATCATACATTACATTGCATTTTTAAAATAAAAATCAAAAATCACTCTGATTCCCAAGCGATCGTGCCCTGGACCGTTTCTTATCCACTAGCAGTCGTCCCCTAGACCGTCTAGTACCCTAGCGATCACTGCAAGGACCGCTAGGCACCTAGGGAACGGGTGGTGTTTGCCTCATTTGCCCAGGGTTTGAAAATGGCCTTAAAGGCCTACAAATCAGTTTAATGGGTCCCCAGACCCATTCCCATGCCATTCCCCATGCTTGCATGATCAAAAAATTAATTAAAAATGGGTTTTTGAGTTCCTCGGCCTACCTCGGACGACCGTGGCCCGGTCGGTGCCGCCAATACCTCCTCCACCGTAGGCTCATCCTCGCTATCCTCCATTGCCTCTCCCAGACCTTCTTCCGCCGTAAGGATCTCCTCCATCACCGGTTGGGCCGCCAGACCTTCTTCTTCCACCGGTGGGTTCGCCGCCGCCGGAGGTGTTTCCTCCTCCTCCATCCACCATCGAAAATGCTTCAAAGCCCTCTTCTTCACCATTTTGGGTGGGGTGGATGCACAGTCACGGTGGTCGCCTGTCACGTAGGTCGTCGGACTGGCCGGAGAGGGGATGGTTGAATGGGAATGAGATTGAGCGTGTGGGGAGAATGAAACGCCCATTCATTTTTATTTGAATTCGCCCAAATCCATGCGATCTATCGCTAGACCATTTAGGCCCTCTTAGTGGTCCTCTTCTAGATCGTTTTCCATCTGGGCCACCCTCCTCGAAGAATGTGAACCGCCCTTGCCCAAGTGATCTATTTTTGGACCATTAGGGGTGCTTTACGGTCCTGGCCTAGACCGTTTGCCACAGCTGCATGTTGTTGTTTTGAGATGTTATATTGAGTTGGATTCTTGGTGCTATTTTGGTATGGTTCATATTTTATTGATGCGTCATGCTTATTTTGTGGATACAATTATTGATAGCTAACATTCTTATTGTCAAAGCTTGAACGCCAACATGCTGTCAATTGCTCACCAGGCAGGTAAGTTAGGTAAGTATCTCGATCCCTGGTCCCTTAATGCATTACTATATGATATCTATGGTATATTACCTCGAGAACCGGTTGGTCATTCATGTGTTCTGGGATCTGATGTTTCCCTCTAACAAAAACGATGATGATCTAGGTGCACATGTTTAATCCTTGGATAGACCGTTAGGTTGGAAGGATTGGGGGACGATGGTTCTATCTTGCATGCCGTGGTTGCAGATAGTGTCTTGACTTTGATTTCTCCGGTCTAGCAATACTATTCTCGAGTATCTTCCTATTTTTCCCTTTCTTTGCATTTGTTTTGATGAGTTCTTTATTTTAGCCCAACATGCATCATGCGCATCTTTGAGCATTCATGTGCCCTCATCTATCTAAAGTGTCTCAGTAATGGTGGATAACTATGTATCCATGGTCTGGTGTAAGGAGAATCATTCCACTCTGAGTTGGAAGATTTCCTTCGATCTATTTGCTCGGTTTGCTTAGCTGAGGATTCCTGTCTGGAGTTTAGTTGCTCGTCTCTTTACCTTTTCCGTTTTCTCCGACTGCCTATCAGCTGTGCGTTACAGTGAGGAGGTTGATCGTGTTTTACTTTCCTTTAGTCATTAGTTCCTCTAGGCATGCGTCATTTGGTTTTGATGTTCCTTGTGATTGGTTCAAAGTTTTTCGGAAGATTCCTATCACTTGTTGGTTGAGAACGGGTGTCGGTTTACCTTAACGCTCGCTTTTCAGCCCACTCCGCTTCATTTTCGCTTCATCTCCATGTTCCATTTCGCTTTCGCTTCACCTCCGCTCATTCCCCTACAAAAAGGATGTTAAGGAGGGGCATCTGTTGACACCCGTTTTATGACCAACGAGTTGGGTCATCTCCTTATCTATTTTTATGATGTCCCGGGTTGTTCACTAGTTATTGGGTCATTTTTGGGTCAGTTTTGGGCCTATTTTATGGGTTGTTCTCTCTGGTTGGGCCGGGTTCCTTTGATTTCTCATCATTGCAGCTTATTGGGCCTAAATAAGGGCTAATAAGGGATTTCATGTGGATTAACTCGAAGATTTATCAGTCTTTATCTCTTTTGTCACGTCTACTAGCCTAGCGGTCTATCATGCGGCCGTTTGGCTTGGTTGGCGGTCCTTTTCTAGACCGTTAGGAGGCAGAGAGTCTTGCTGGGTCTCTTTGATCTTATCTTTTCTGGACAAATGAGCCATGTGGTCTATCGCTAGACCGTTTTCTTGATCCTTGCGGTCTATCGCAAGACCGTTTGGGAAGACAAAGAGTCCTGCTCTATCTGATTTTCTCTGCTTCGCCGTGGTCGAACTAGAGTCATTGGTTTGTCGATTTCTCTCTAGATAGAGGCTCTCAGAAGCTTTTGTTTGCTTTTATGGACTCTTGGGAGTATTATCCTCGAGATTTATCTAGTTTCAGGTATATTTTCGTGTCATTATCCTTCCAACTTGAACCTAGGGTTTGGGGGTCTATAAATAGAACTATTGACTTCATGGCTTAAGGAGGAGATTTCTGGAGTTTGCCACGAAGTGCTGCTGTGTTCTGGAGCAAGTACTAACCAGGGAGAAGCTACTTCCACGTCCACAAGGCTTCTGGTCCAGGGAGTATCGAGTTCCTTTGGTCTAAGTTTGAGTCTTTTTCTTTAATTTTGGTCTTTTCTCTTGCATCACCATATCATATTCCCACTCCTTCTATCAAATTCTCTGCACTACATTCATGTTTTCAAGCATCCTCCTATTCTTTTCCATGCCCCATAGGGGTTAAAAAACCACCAACCCCCAGGTATTCACCCTTCCTTTATGCATCTTAGCTTAATTACATTATAGATACTACACTTGTCAAAGGGCTAATTGGGTCATTTTTCGCTGTGTCTACACTCTTTTACAGGTTTACAGGACTCATTGCACGAGGCCCAGCTCTTCTGGCCAGCCAGGAGGGGTGGAGATACAAGTTCCAAGCTTCTGTTCTGGGTGCTCTCGCGGCCATTCAGTAGACCGTTTTCAGATTTTAGGTGGTCTATCGTAAGACCGTTTGCCGTCTCCTAGCGGTCGTCTGTTAGACCGTTTGCATCTGTAGCATCTGGTTTTCTCTCTCCCGTGGGCGGGTGACTTCAACCGGCACTTTACAAGGTAATTATTGTGGTTTCACTGCATTATTTACTTTGGTGGTGATCACACTTTCCATTATTCAAACTTTTGTCATCGTGTTCATCATGTTTCTTGCTTTCTCTTTATTTTAGTTGCTCCACACCTACGGTGTGTGTTTTTCTTTATTCCTTTACTCCACGCCCCGGCGTGTATTTTTATTTTCCTTTTTCACTTCTACAGACATGCCCATTTGCTCTACTTCTATGTTGATTGCTTGAGTTAGTGCACCACTTGCTCACACACTTTCCTATTTTACATCATATCTTCATTCACATTCATAACACATCCCATCAATCATAAACAAAACATCAACAACGATGAACATGATTTTTTGTCAAACATATAGCACTAGTATTATCACATAAAATTGGAATGCATCCCAATTTTATCTGATAATCAATGAGTTGGTGCTTGATCCACAATACCTGGGCTACACAATTCCCTACTGTGACATATTCTGCCTCAGCAGTGGATATATAGAGCAACAGTGTGTTGCTTCTTGGATGCCCAACACACTAGACAACCACCTAAGAACTGGTAGTACCCACTAGCACTTTTTCTATCAATCCGACACCTAGCATAATCTGCATCAGTGTAAGCTATTAGGTATAGCTCACACCTAGCAAGATACCAAAGGCCTAGTTCTAGGGTGCCTGACATATATCTAAAAATCCTCTTAACAGCACTAAGATGTGACTCTTTAGGACTAGCCTGCAATCTAGCATATAAACACACAGCAAATTGTATATCAGGCCTAGATGTAGTAAGGTAAAGAAGGGATCCGATCATACCTCTGTACAACTTGCTGTCAACCAATTTACCTTTGGGGTCATCATCAAGACTAGTTGATGTACCCATTGGTGTTGTTATCTCCTTGAGATTTTCTAATTTGTACTTCTTCAGTAGATCCCTTATATACTTGGACTGAGTGATGAAGGTTCCTTCTTTGGTCTGTGTCACCTTGATCCTCATTTACCTCCCCCTGAGAACCAGGCTCCTCTACATCATTGTCTTCAGATTGATCAGCAGGATTTTCATCTTTCAGAATTTCTCCATTATTCTCTTCCCTGCGCAAACCATTTTCAAGCTTAGTCATTGTTTCATCAAAGACCACATGTGGAGATTCTTCTACTATCTTAGAGTTTAAATTGTATACCCTATAGGCTCTGGATTTGTCTGAATATCCTAGAAAGATTTCAGGATCACTTTTAGGTTCAAATTTATCAAGGTCTCTTTTAGAATTAACATACACAAAACATTTATAACTGAAGACCTTGAAATACGCTAGTGAAGGTTTCTTACCCTTGAGAATTTCATAAGGAGTTTTCTGGGTAAATGGCCTTACCATGGCTCTGTTGACTACATGGCATTCAGTGTTGACTACCTCAACCCAAAATTTTCTTGGTAGGTTACCTTCCACCAGTAATGTTCGAGCCATCTCCACAAGGGTCCGGTTCCTCCTCTCCACTACACCATTTTGCTCTGGTGTCCTTGGAGAGGAGAACCTATGAGTTATACCATTATCCCTGCAGAAGTCATCAAACTGTGAGTTATCAATATCACCACCATGATCAGACAAAATATTCTTAATGGAATTGTCATTATTCTGTTTTATTTTTAAATAGAACTCCTGAAATTCATTAAATGCTTCATATTTGTGTGTGAGGAAAAACACCCAAGTAAACCTAGAGAAATCTGTTGTGCCCCTTAGGCACAAGCATGTGCTATTTAGTGTTGATGATTTGATGATAGCAATGCTAGTTTTATTTTGATGATAGCAACACAGTGAGTGCTTTATGAGATTGTGTTTTGATGATAACAACATGATATATTGTCTGGAGAATGCTTAAGTGTGCTATGTCTGATTTGTTCTGTGGAGAATGCATGTGTATGACTGATATATTGGTTGTGCTTGATTTCTGTTCTGTGCATTGCTTTTCTATCTGCATGTAGCTTGATGACTAGCAAGCCTATACACTGTAGGGTAAACCCCAAAGTCTAGACATTGCTGCATTGCTTACATTTCACAGTCTATACATCGTTCATGCATGTGCACAGTTCGTGGACAAAGTCTGTACATCGCAGCATGCATTCATTGTTAAAGTCTATACAGACTTCAGCGTCTCGTTCATGCATTCATTGAAGTCTATACATTATGCTGAAGGATGTCTAAGTCTACACACTCCATGGCGAGCCCAAAGTCTGTACATTGCATTCTCAAGTATGCAGCGTCAACGCAGCAAGTGTGTCTCATGCATCATGCGTCGACGCCCCCAGATCTCCAAGTCTATACATCATGAGCAACTAAGTCTATACATCGTGCATCAGCAAGTCATTCATAAGTCTGTACATCACTGTACCTGCATCGTCTCATGCAGAGTTTCATTCAAGTCTGTACAGCCGTTTGCATTGGATTTCAAGTCTAGACATTACACTGTTGCATCCATCGTCTTGGCTAGTGTCTCATGCAAAGTCTATACATTGGTCTTCACTTCAAGACTGTACAGCCATTGCTTAAGGCAAGTCTGTACATCGGACTGTTCATGCTTTATCATGAAGTCTGTACAGTGCATGCCTTCCATCAAGTCTATACATTGGTCGGTGGCAAGTCTGTACACTGGTCGAGCATCCAAGTCTGTACAAAGTCCTGTGCATTCCTTCATAAGAAGTCTATACACTCATTCACTGTAGCTTGCACGAGGTGAACTCTATACATTGGCATTAGTTTTCCAAGTCTGTACATCCTTCTGTTGAAATTCCAAGTCTGTACATCGGACTGGTTGAGCAAGTCTGTACAGCGGTTGCATTCTCAGGTAAAGTCTATACATTGGGACTTTTACCTACATTCTGAACTGAACTGAGTAAGTCTATACATTCCTCATATCTTTTACCTACGCTCAGTTCAGTAAGTCTGTACACTGGGAACTTTACTGACGTTGCCTTGTCAAAGTCTACACACTGTGAACCTTCAAGTCTGTACAGACTTTACTTGTTCAAGTCTGTACATCGTCCAGCTCTTTGGCAAGTCTACACATCTGAAAGTTTATACACTCGCTGTCTTCCATTGTTTCATGTCTGTACAGACTTTACTTCGGTCAAGCCTGTATAGAGTTTCTTCAGCTAAGTATATACATTGCTTCACGACGTGAAGTCTATACATGCCTTGTTCAAGTCTTCACATGATGAAGTCTATACACTCAACTCCTTCACACTTCAGGAAGTCTGTACATCCTTCAATACACTGCATGCATCGTTCGTGAAGTCTGTACATCTAGTGAAATCTGGTGAAGTCTGTACAACGGCTGCTTCACATATGAAGTCTGTACATTGCATTTGCATTCACAACGTCTTCACACTTGAAGTCCATACATCATCAATTGTTTGTCAAGTCTTCATACTGCTTAAAGTCTGTACAGCCGCTGCTTCACATATGAAGTCTGTACATCGCATAGCTTCACATAGATGAAGTCTATACATTGGGCAGAGTCTGTACACTGCATTCATATTCAAGTCCATACAGTCAGTGTCTACATTGTATTGTATTCATCAGTTGTGAAGTCTACACATCGAGTCGAAGTCTGCACATTGTTGAACGCTCATCAAGTCCATACACTGGCAACCTCTTACATTGCCTAAGTCTATACGTTGGATGCTGAATGCTCTTCAAAGTATGTGCAGCTGTTGCCCTCTTATGTGAAGTCTACACATTGGGGCAAAGTCTGTACACCGCATTCGCCTTCACAAGTCTATACAATGCATTGCTTCCTTAAAGTCTGTACAGGGTTTATACTTAACCTGATAAGTGTTCTCATCTGTCTGACAGGTGCTCTGCTCGTGGAGGCCAATGAAGGGCACGTGATCCGAGGCAGGAAGGGCTGACAGAAAGACGACACATGGCCAAAAGTCCTGGGCGGGAAATGTGGAGAACACACGCCCTAGCTGCTACTGCTGCTGCTATATATACAAGTCTTCTTCATCAAGAGAAGGCTAATCGAAGCTAAGTGAGTTGAACCAGAAGAATAGGAGCAGAGAGCCCCTCGTTCCAGCAAAAGAGAAGAAGAAGAAAAAAAGAGAAGAGAAAGAGAAGAAGAGCAGAAGATAAAGAAGAGAAAGAGAGAGATAGAGAGCTCGAGCTGAAAGAGAGAGAGAGATTGTGGTTGTCTGGCATTTGGATCAAATCCAAGCCAGAACTGCTCCTTCGAGAGCTATAATTCTTGTTCTTCATTTATAGCTTTTCGTTGCTGTTTTGTTCCATCTTTTGTTTTCTTCTTATACCTTTCTTCAAGCTGTTAGTCAGCGGTTGCAGTGGTGGATTCCACTGGTCAGCAAGCTGTGATGCTCAGCGTTGCAGAGGTGGACTCCTCTGGACAGCAAGCTGTGATGCTCAGCGGGATGGCAAGCTGTGAGGCCCAGCGGTTGTAGGCAAGCTGTGATGCCCAGCGGACGCAAGCTGTGTTGCGTAGCAGTAAGCCACCCTCAGGTTTTGAGTGTGGGGTGGACGTAGGTCTGGAGGACCGAACCACCTAAAAACTCCTATTGCATTGTGGTTTGATTTATCTGTCTTTGCTTCTGCTAGATGTTTGCATAGGGGCGCTCCAAGTGTTTGCTTACTGGTTGAACAAAATATTTGATCAGCTTGTTTCATTTGTCTAAATCTGTCTAGTGAGCATTAGATTTTAATTGAGCGAAAGTTTTTAAAGGACATATTCATTCACCCCCCCCTCTGAATACATTGCACCGAACCCAACACTTGGTATTAGAGCGGGTTGCTGTGCATAGGATCTAACAATCCGCAGCAGATCCTGCTAGCTTTTGGTGCATTTCAGAGTGGGCTTCTTCTGCTCGTTGTTTAGTTTCACTGAGTTAGTGCTTTACCTTGCTTATCTGGTTGTGGTGTTTTCTTGTCGATTGCTTTGTGCTTTGAATCTGCTTGTTATCTGCTTTGATGGCTAATCCTCTGATATTCAGAGGTGATGACCTTGGCCCATGGCTGGAAAAGTTGCATCGGTATGTAAGCACAACCGATCCTGATTTGTGGAAGGTAATGACTCACGGTCCATACAAACTGTCGAAGGATAAATCCAAATGGACCAAGAAGGATAAGCTGAAAGACTCATTCAACACTAGAGCTGTAGTTTTATTAAAAAAATCAATTGACAGATCTCTAATCGAATGCATTTCTTCTTGCAGGTCTGCCAAAGACATTTTGGAAAAACTAAAGCTAATCAGGAATCACAGCAAATGCGTGATGGCTGATCGGAGAAATGCTAATGATGAAACTTCATCCGAGGTAAGCTCTGAATCTGGAGAACTTTCAATTGATGACCTATGGAATACAAATGAGGAACTTAATAATAGATGTGAACAATTGAAATGTGAGAATAAAAGATTGAAAAAGAAATGTGATCAGATAACTTTGAAAGTTCCTTGTAAAAATTGTCCAGATCTGAAACAATCTTATGATGCATGTATGTTAGATGTTCAGAATTTTCAGGAATAAAATGGTTCTCTAAAACTTGAAAATCAAACATGTCTGGACAAGACATCAGAACTTGAGAATCAGTTGAATGAGAAGAAAAATGAACATCTAAAAAGCATGCAAGAACTGACTCAAGTTAATTCTGAATTGGATAAACTGGAACTTGAGAATGAAGAATTTCAAAAGAAAATTGAAAATCTTATGGGTAGAATAAATGAAATCAATGGGGAGGTTTCACATTCTTCTTCTGCTGAATCAATCTGCCATATGTGCTCAGCTCTAAGAGAACGTAATGAAGATCTTTATAGTGAGAATGAATGGCTGAACAAACAAATAGTCTCACTTAAAGAGGATCACAAAAACTTGGTTGCTGAGAAAATTAATGTGGAAGAACGAGAAAAGGAACTAATTGAAAAACTGAAGCTGATATCTGGAAGAAAGAAATGTGCTGGTAATGAAATTCATGCAAAATATTTTGAGGAAGAAAACAATGAACTAAAGGATAAAGTTGAAAAACTAAAGCTGTTAAACACTGGCTTATCTGAAAGACTTCTTACAATAGAAAAAGGAAAAGCTGTCCATGATGAAGAATCACAAACTTTGAACATTCTGGAACAAGAAATTGAGAATTATAAAATTGCAAATAAAGTCTTAAGCGAATGTGTCAACTGCAGTGAACAGGAGATAGCTAGTTATGAGTTTCATATAACATCCTTGGAAAATAAGATTCAGGAACTAGAAAAATCAGCATCCAATTCTGCCAAGAATGAAAGAAAAATAAAAACTGTTGTGAAAAGGAAGGATGACAATTCAAGAAAGGGGACAAGCTGTAGTCCTGATGTTAAGGAAACTACCAGAAATCAGCTATATACAACCTTTGTGCATAGTTCTAATGTAGCTGGTACCTCAAGGCAATCCCCAAAATAAAATAAAAATCAGAAGTCACCTTCAAAATCTGTCTTACAGTTCAAAGCCCATAAAATTGAAAAGCAAACAAAACATGTTGAGGATAATCAGAAATTGAAAAGAAAAAGTCAAACAAAGAAGGCAAAGAATAAGTCTGGTTATACTCTGAAATTTGCTAGCTCTGCTGAATCTGATGGGTCAATGCAAAATGCTCATGCTTCTTGTACTCATTCACATACATCTGGGAATTCATCTGATAGAAACCATGCTCCTAGAAAATTTGATGCCTCTTGCTACTATTGTGGTAGGCATGGTCATTATATGGATGACTGCAGTGTGATAAAAAGTGATGATATGATGCAGGATAAATCTTTTTCAAATAATCATCATCACCCCAAAAGAAATATGTATGCTTCAAACCAACACATCATTTGTTATAATTGTAACAAACGTGGTCATAAAGCTGTTGAGTGTTGGTTTAGGCCTTCATGGGGATATAATGGTTCAAGAAGCAAGCATTTTAAATGCTTTGAATGTGGTAAGTATGGGCATGCAGTCAAAGACTGCTGGCATGCTCAGGGAAATAGATTGAACTCTAAATCTGTAAAATTCCCTGCTTTTTATGATTCTGCTAGAAATAACTTGAGTGATAAAAGGAAAAACTCTGCAGGCTTTGAATGTGGTAAGCTAGGCCACAAAGCTGTCAACTGCCGGCTGGCTGAGTATGGAAAGAAAAATTTTCATTTTAATAAAAGAAATACTCATGCACATGGGCATCATGTTTCTGCTAACATGAATAATAAAAACAAAAATTCTGTGGCTTCATGTTACTATTGTGGAAAATTTGGACATTCTATGTTTGACTGTTATCTAATGGAATTTGATGATAATGCTGCAAAAAGAATGTTTAGAACACCTGTCAGGGTAAATGCAGGACCCAAAGCTGCTTGGGTCCCTTCAGGATCAAAATGATCATAATGTTGCAGGTGTGCCTTGGGTCAAAGAATAAACAGGGGTTAACAAACCAAGGCACTCAAATGGAAATCCCATGATTCAACTCTTAAGGTCAGTTCTGAACTTTGTTTTAATTTCATCATCTGAAATTGCTATTCTGCTTGTTTGGTTTTTGATGATCTCTTCATGTCTAGCTGATCAGTCTGCTTTCCAGACTCAGCTACTGAGTATTAATTCTGCATATATGATGCACTTCTCTCTTACAGTTATTGCATTGTGTAAATAAGATGCTAGATGCACTGCACAATCATGTTTGTAGTCGATGCATACCTTGTACTGAGCTTGAATGATTCATCTAGTGCATAGAGTCTATGCATGTGTCTTGTGTTATTGCATTGCATGCTTGTTGTTAAATGCATAACTTGCACTAATTTTAAATGGGTCATTTAGTGTATATATTAGATGCATGTGTCCAATGTCTGCATTCATCATTTGAATCTAGAAAATTATTCAATGCATCAAGACTGCTTTGCAGTGCATTGTCATGCATAACCCTGGTATATCAAATGGTAAGTTATTAAAAGGCAGAGAAATCTGCCCGGAGGTTCTTACTATGTGAGAGATGGTCTTTGAGACCAGGTTCTCCGCCTAGTACCATGGGTCCTGTCTTCATGTAGAGCAGTGTACTGCATATCATGAAAAATTGAAAATTGAAAAGAAATGACTCATTGCATATCATTAAATCTGAAAAATCTGAAAAAGCATATAAATATTCATGCCTTGAGCGCATAAACTTGAATTGATTGCATACTTGCCTCATGTATCATTGTTGCATAGTTTGCATGTAGAACAGTCTAGTGCATAGCATATTGTTGCATCATGGTGTCAGGGGGAGCTGAGAGTTCTGTTAAATTCATTGAATCCTTGCTACTTCTCACTGTTCCCACTCAATTCATTCATACTCTTTTGACATCAGATGTTATTGGACCTTATTGCCTATTGCTATCATTTCCCTAACATTCACTAAACAACAGTATTGCCTCTGGTTTAGTGAATTGAGTTATGGTTATTACAATTGTTCATTTATAAGAATCACTCTTACAAATTGAAAGGAACTAAAGGTTTAACCTTTATAAATTGAAGAGTCAAGTGTCTGCCTTCAGAATTTGAGATAAAAGAAAATTTTTATAGCTCTTAATCTTTGTCTCATGATTAAAATAGAAAAAGTTTTTTTTACCTGAATGTGTTAGTCTGGAAATATCTAGAACAGGCTAATAAGAGTGTGTACTGATTTTTAAACAATCACTCTAAAAGAAATAAGGGCAGCAGTAAATAAGATCATAAAAGTAATGAGCTGAACATAGTGACAGAGCAATGGCTGAATTACACTAAGAAACTGTGATCTCCTCCAAAGAAGCAGGAGAATTCATATGTCATGATGTGCTTCAGACTACTTCTATTCATAAGGTCAAATCTATAGGGGGAGTCCTCACCAAGTAACTGGGGGTACTGGCCCCTGACCAAGGTGTGCCCTTAATGTCAAAGGTGAAGATTGTTCATTGTAGGCCTTGACCTGAAGTAGATCTTGTAGTTTATGCCTAGTAACTGGGGGTACCTGCCTCTGATCAAGGTGTACACCTAATGTCAAAAGCATAAATGCAACAGGTCTATTCACTCAGTTTAGGTTCTGAAAATTCAAAAGTGAAATACAAACTGCTAACCCTTTGAAATCAAAAGTCATTGAGTGAAAATTGTTTTTCTCAATACATATTCAAGCTGCCTTTCTTGATCTTCCATGTTTAATCACAAAAGGGTATTATTTCTGACTTATCTATTAATACCATGTGCCTTAGATTCATTGCTATAAATGGAATCTAAAACTCTTTTTCAGGAGTCAGGTGTCTTACTCTAGATTTATTACTGTTAAACCTAAATTTTTCGTCAAAATTGTATGTTGTTGATTCTTATACTTTAACTGTTGTTTATAATCAGGCTTATTCTCTGAACCAATGATTCAGCTGTTGTCTAGTGACCTTCCTACAATCTCTACCTTTGTATATCTGTCCATATTCCTTCTCAAAGGGGGAGCAATTATTTAGGGGGAGAAACAGTTCAGGGGGAGTCAAACATTCAGGGGGAGAATGAGGTGCTCTAAGGGAAGTTGCATGCATACTGTCATGTTACACTCATGTTCATACTGTTTTTCTCTTTTTGATTATGTCAAAGGAGGAGAAAATTTTGATTGGTGACTCACTGTCACTTTGTTGCCATCATCAAAAAGGGGGAGAATGTTGTACCCCTTAGGCACAAGCATGTGCTATTTAGTGTTGATGATTTGATGATAGCAATGCTAGTTTTATTTTGATGATAGCAACACAGTGAGTGCTTTATGAGATTGTGTTTTGATGATAGCAACATGATATATTGTCTGGACATTGCTTAAGTGTGCTATGTCTGATTTGTTCTGTGGAGAATGCATGTGTATGACTGATATATTGGTTGTGCTTGATTTCTGTTCTGTGCATTGCTTTTCTGTCTGCATGTAGCTTGATGACTAGCAAGTCTATACACTGCAGGGTAAACCCCAAAGTCTAGACATTGCTGCATTGCTTGCATTTCAGAGTCTATACATCGTTCATGCATGTGCACAGTTCATGGACAAAGTCTGTACATCGCAGCATGCATTCATTGTTAAAGTCTATACAGACTTCAGCGTCTCGTTCATGCATTCATTAAAGTCTATACATTGAGCTGAAGGATGTCTAAGTCTACACACTCCATGGCGAGCCCAAAGTCTGTACATTGCATTCTCAAGTATGCAGTGTCAACGCAGCAAGTGTGTCTCATGCATCATGCGTCGACGCCCCCAGATCTCCAAGTCTATACATCATGAGCAACTAAGTCTATACATCGTGCATCAGCAAGTCATTCATAAGTCTGTACATCACTGTAGCTGCATCGTCTCATGCAGAGTCTCATTCAAGTCTGTACAGCTGTTTGCATTGGATTTCAAGTCTAGACATTGCACTGTAGCATCCATCGTCTTGGCTAGTGTCTCATGCAAAGTCTATACATTGGTCTTCACTTCAAGACTGTACAGCCATTGCTTAAGGCAAGTCTGTACATCGGACTATTCATGCTTTCATCATGAAGTCTGTATAGTGCATGCCTTCCACCAAGTCTATACATTGGTCGGTGGCAAGTCTGTACACTGGTCGAGCATCCAAGTCTGTACAGAGTCCTGTGCATTCCTTCATAAGAAGTCTATACACTCGTTCACTATAGCTTGCACGAGGTGAACTCTGTACATTGGCATTAGTTTTCCAAGTCTGTACATCCTTCTGTTGAAATTCCAAGTTTGTACATCGGACTGGTTGAGCAAGTCTGTACAGCGGTTGCATTCTTAGGTAAAGTCTATACATTGGGACTTTTACCTACGTTCTGAACTGAACTGAGTAAGTATATACATTCCTCATATCTTTTACCTACGCTTAGTTCAGTAAGTCTGTACACTGGGAACTTTACTGACGTTGCCTTGCCAAAGTCTACACACTGTGAACCTTCAAGTCTGTACAGACTTTACTTATTCAAGTCTGTACATCATCCAGCTCTTTGGCAAGTCTACACATCTCAAAGTCTATACACTCGCTATCTTCCATTGTTTCATGTCTGTACAGACTTTACTTCGGTCAAGCCTGTACAGAGTTTCTTCAACTAAGTATATACATTGCTTCACGACGTGAAGTCTATACATGCCTTGTTCAAGTCTTCACATGATGAAGTCTATACACTCAACTCCTTCACACTTCAGGAAGTCTGTACATCCTTAAATGCACTGCATGCATCGTTCGTGAAGTCTGTACATCTAGTGAAGTCTGGTGAAGTCTGTACAGCGGCTGCTTCACATATGAAGTCTGTACATTGCATTTGCATTCACAACGTCTTCACACTTGAAGTCCATACATCAGCAGTTGTCTGTCAAGTCTTCATACTGCTTAAAGTCTGTACAGCGGCTGCTTCACATATGAAGTCTGTACATCGCATAGCTTCACATAGATGAAGTCTATACATTGGGCAGAGTCTGTACACTACATTCATATTCAAGTCCATACAGTCAGTGTTTGCATTGCATTGTATTCATCAGTTGTGAAGTCTACACATCGAGTCGAAGTCTGCACATTGTTGAACGCTCATCAAGTCCATACACTGGCAACCTCTTACATTGCCTAAGTCTATACGTTGGATGCTGAATGCTCTTCAAAGTATGTACAGCCGTTGCCCTCTTATGTGAAGTCTACACATTGTGGCAAAGTCTGTACACTGCATTCGCCTTCACAAGTCTATACAATGCATTGCTTCCTTAAAGTATGTACAGGGTTTATACTTAACCTGATAAGTGTTCTCATCTGTCTGACAGGTGCTCTACTCGTGGAGGCCAATGAAGGGCACGTGATCCGAGACTGGAAGGGCTGACAGGAAGACGACACGTGGCCAAAAGTCCTGGGCGGGAAATGTGGAGAACACACGCCCTAGCTGCTGCTGCTGCTGCTATACATACAAGTCTTCTTCATCAAGAGAAGGCTGATCGAAGCTGGGTGAGTTGAAACAGAAGAACAGGAGCAGAGAGCCCCTCGTTCCAGCAAAAGAGAAGAAGAAGAAAAAAAGAGAACATAAAGAGAAGAAGAGTAGAAGATAAAGAAGAGAAAGAGAGAGATAGAGAGCTCGAGCTGAAAGAGAGAGAGAGATTGTGGTTGTCTGGCATTTGGATCAAATCCAAGCCAGAACTGCTACTTCGAGAGCTATATTTCTTGTTCTTCATTTACAGCTTTCCGTTGCTGTTTTGTTCCATCTTTTGTTTTCTTCTTATTCCTTTCTTCAAGCTGTTAGTCAGCGGTTGCAGTGGTGGATTCCACTGGTCAGCAAGCTGTGATGCTCAGCGTTGCAGAGGTGGACTCCTCTGGACAGCAAGCTGTGATGCTCAGCGGGATGGCAAGCTGTGAGGCCCAACGGTTGTAGGCAAGATGTGATGCCCAGCGGACGCAAGCTGTGTTGCGCAGCAGTAAGCCACACTCGGGTTTTGAGTGTGGGGTGGACGTAGGTCTGGAGGACCGAACCACCTAAAAACTCCTATTGCATTGTGGTTTGATTTATCTGTCTTTGCTTCCGCTAGATGTTTGCATAGGGGCGCTCCAAGTGTTTGCTTACTGGTTGAACAGAATATTTGATCAGCTTGTTTCATTTGTCTAAATCTGTCTAGTGAGCATTAGATTTTAATTGAGCGAAAGTTTTTAAAGGACATATTCATTCACCCCCCCTCTGAATACATAGCACCGAACCCAACAAAATCATCAACTAAGACGAAACCATATCTCTTATTTGATAAACTAGCTGATCTTGTAGGTCCAAAGAGATCCATGTGAATCAGCTCATATGGTTTAGAAGACAGGTTTTATGTTCGAGACTTGAATGACTTCCTAGTCTGTTTGGATTGAGTGTATGCCTCACATAAAATATTATCAATCTTAAAAGATATTTCAGGAAGTCCTCTGACCATGCAATGCTTATTTAGTTTGTGTAGCACTGTATAACTAGCATGACCTAGTCTACGATGCCAAAGATAGGCTAGGTCATCTTTGTTAGCAGTAAGGCACAAGTTTGAATGTTCTACATCATCTAGGTCAACTAAGTAAATATTATTGACTCTTTTGCCAGAAAATTTAACATTATCAGAATTAGGATCATAAATGTTGCAACCAGTAGAGTCAAATACTACTCTATGACCTTTGTCACAAAGCTGGCTAATACTTAACAAATTATATGCAAGACCTTCTACCAGCATGACTTCATCAATGCAACAGGTAGAGCACTTACCTATCTTTCCTGATCCCACAATCTTACCCTTGGTATTACCTCCAAAGGTGACAAGGCCTCCATTCTTTTCAACCAGCATGCAAAATTTGGCCCTATCCCCCGTCATATGCCTGGAGCAGCCACTGTCCAAGTACCACAAATTTTGCTTGGCTGCCAGGCATACCTGCATCAAGGATCAAGTAGAGGAGTTTTGAACCCAAAAATATTTGGGCCCCAAAACAACAAAAGAATCATCAAGACAGGATAGCAAACATTTAGATATCCACATTTATTTTGGAACTGATTGCTTTGTGGATTTGTTTGTTTTCTTTTTATTATTGCTATTTTTGTTGTCATTAATAGTATGAAATGCATTGGGTGAGGTGTACTCTGGGTTGGTCCTAAGCTGACCATAAGAAACGTGTTTCCTTGGATTCCATGTCCTGGATTGCCCAAACCAATTTCTAACCTGAGGTCTATTATTCTGAGTAGGATTCGAGTGGTATGCAGACCTTCCATAAACTCTATCCCTCCCAGACCTACTAAACTGATATGGATGTGCATAATGGTATGTATGGTAGGTCTGAGCTCTGGGATGGTTTCAATTAGTCTCTGATCTTCTGACTGTTGTAGGTCCACCTGGAATATGCATGGGAGTGGGTTATGTCTTCCAGTTATTTTTCTGTGGAGACCTATTGGAGTTGTTTTAGTGTTTGCCCTGAGGTGTAGACTTGTGTGTGCGTGAATTTCTGGACACCTCCACCTTTTGTTTGCCCTTGTCCTGAGCACGGGGCTTTTTCTGATTAGCAGTTTTTACAGAGGATTTGTCAGCATTGTTTCCATTGCACATTTTAATAAGAGGGGTGTTCTTTCACTTTTCTGCTACAAATGAACCAGTTTTGAATTCAAAGCTCCTTTTTGCATTGGGATTAAAACCAAGACCCACTTTTCTAAAATTCACTTTTGTTCCTAATAGAGCATTTAAGTTTTCTGTACCTTAGGTCATGCTCTCCAGGGTTTTCTGTTTATTCTCATTTTCTTTCTCAAGATTTTCCATTGATTTCTTCAATTCAACATTAACACTCAAAACAGCTTCATACTTTTCATTGACAATTTTCATTTCATTTTCACAATTTTATAATTTTAGCTTTAAATCATAAATCACATTTTTGATCATATCATTCTCCTTTCTGGCATCAATTAAAATAGATTTTAACTCATCAACTTCAGCAGCATATTTTTTTAGACAGTTATTCTCTGTCAGACATAGTAGTATCATTAACAAGTGAATTGACTTTTCTTTTTAACTGTCTCTTTTCTTTTCTAACATCATCAACTTTATCTAACAGTTCACCAAAAGCATCTTCCCAATCAGCAAGAGTGTAATTTTAGAAGAGAGATGTTACCTCATCATCTTCTTCTTCTTTATCGCAGTTCCTCGCCATCAGGCATACTTGACTTCCTTCTCCTTCACTCTCCGAGGTGCAACTGAGATTGCCCTCATCCTCATCGCTCCAAGTACTTATCATAGCTTTGCCTTTCATGTTTTTCTTCTTTGCTTTTTTCCTTTAGTTTTTGGAGCTCTGGGCATTCTACCTTCATGTGGCCTGCTTTCCTACAATGATAGCAAATGGTTGTGTCAGTTCTTTTGGCAAGATTAGTTTTATACATTTTCTATCTTCTGCCATTATGTTATCTTCTTCCAAAGTTTCTTCCCTCTTTTCTCAAAAACCTTTTGAACTGTCGAGTCAGCATAGCAAGCTGATCATCTTCAATTTCTGACCCTGAAGAGCTGTGGTTGCTGGATGACCCACTGTTGCCGGAGTTGGCCTTCAATGCAACGGGTCTCTTCTTCTTCTCCAGCTCGTCTGCCTTTGGCAGGTTCATCTCATATGTCATGAGTGAACCGATTAACTCATCGACCTTGGTTGCCTTTAAGTCCCTGGACTCCTCAATAGCAGTCGCCTTTGTGTGCCAGATCAGAGTTAAGGACCACAAAATCTTTCTCACCAGCTCATATTCAGAGTATACATTGCCAAGACTTCTAAGTCCGTTGGTGATAATCATGAGGCGAGCATACATCTCTGTAATAGTCTCATTCGGCCTCATCCTAAACGCCTCATATTCAGAGACTAGCATGTTGGCTTTGGTCTCTCTTACTTGGGATGTCCCTTCGTATATAACTTTCAATTTATCCCACATCTCCTTAGCTATTGAACAAGATGAGATCCTGGAGAACTCTGTGGGATGAAGGGCACTCTGGATGGCATTGATAGCACTCCAGTTAAGTGTTGACCTTCGGATCTGCTCTCATGTCCATACTTCCTCATCCTCAGGCATATCGAAGGGGCCTTTGCTAACAACTTTACAAATTTCATAACCTTTTACCCTCAAGAAAACTTGCATATGGTTCTTCCAGTATGCATAGTTTGAACCATCAAAGTATGGAGGCTTGCTCATAGAGTGTCCTTCAGCTATCATTCCTCTAGCATCCATGATGTCTATCTCTTCAGGATGTTAGTCCCTGCAGAATAGTTAGGCTCTGATACCACGTGATATAGATCTAGAGGGGGTGAATAGATCTACCCCAAATTAAAACCAAGATTAAGTAGATAAATGCAGAATTAAATCTACTCAATCACACCAATCATAGTGAACCACTGAATTCACAGAAGGCGTAGTCAAGTGTTATGTGCGAACTATCAATAGAGAGAATGGGTGAATTCAACTAGACAAGTAAATCACAACAGCAGTAGAACTAAATTCCAGATAGATGAGATGTGTAGAGGTACTTGGCGGAGGTTGAACTCAACGAGTCTCCTCACGAAAGATAAACCACTTTTCAGATAAGCCTAACTTATCTTTCGAGCAGTACCTTTTGATATACCTTCTACACTCTATTGAATACTCATTATGTCAACTAAAAGGGAAAGATAATAGTCAGATGTATATATGCAGCAATCAATAATTCAGCTCACAAACACACAACAGGTCTAGCAATTAATTCGGACAGTCAACGATATAGAGCATAGCCAACACAATTAGACAAACCATGGAGACAGGAAATTTTAAGGTGGTTCGATCTCTTCTAGAGATCTACGTCCACCCCACACTCAAACCAAGTGTGGATTCACTGCTGATTCACAGCTTTCAATCTGCTGATCCATAGCTTCGGGGAAAACTTCCCAACATACACTGAGCCTTACAGCTTAAGCTAACAGAGGAATCCTCCTCTACCGCTGGGGATTACAGCTTGCCCAAACCGGTGACACAGCTTGTAAAACAAGATTTCAAAGTAGAAATTGAAAAGCAGAAAAGAAAAAACAAAAATGGTAGCTCTTCACAAAGAGCAGATCGGCTCTAGTACTGAACCAAGAAAGCTAGAAACAACAGCTTGCCGAAACTCAGACTCACACCCTTCTACCGATGCACTGCTCTTCTCTCAAAGCCCCTCTTCTTCTCTTCTCAAATTCTCTCTCTGGGTTCCTCTAAGGTTCGCGCTCTCTCTCTTTTGCGCTTGTTCTCTTGTTCTTGATTTTCTCCCTTTCTCTATGTGTGCCCCCTGAAATTGGATGATCTGCCCCCTTTTATAAGGCAGCAGATGATGGGCGCGTGGAAACCACGTTTCCTTCCCAAAAGATCGTTCAGATCTGAGATGAGATGGCCACGTGGCGGCATCTTGGTTTGGTTCCTTTCCACGTGTCAAAAATAGCGTTTCACCTTTTGCCTTGGATCACGTGCCTTTTATCCTGGTACTTAAGTTTAGAGTTCGCAGGTAGTTAGGACACGCGTCAGGTTCTTGATCATGAGTCTTACCTGTCATTGTAATGAACAAAGGTATCAGTCACGTGTTATGGACTTAGACAACTCACATGTCTATGTGTATAGGCACAGATGCAATGATAAAGAACTAGCACATACTATATCATGCAGCTAGCTACGACTTCTACATGATGCTATGACTCAAAGTATGTTGCTGATGCAGGCCTGACATACACATGCATCGACCTTAGTGACTACTAACATCGACCTCAGTACATGAAGAGATGCAGGCTAGCACTGACTCTAATGCATGACATGTACTACTAGCGTTGACCTCAAAATAAGGACCAATGCAAATTAGCATCAACCTTGACCAAGCAAACAACAGATAATAAGCATCAACCTCAAGGTGCAGAGACATGAACTAGCATCGACCTGAATATGCAGACGGGGTGACTAGCACTGACTTGATTGTATAGTCCGTAGTGACTAGCACCACCTATACTTATGTAGATGGTAACTAGCATCGACCTCACTAAGTAAAAATGGCAACTAGCACCGACCTCACTTGCAAGAATCAACGCAACTAGCATCGACCTCAAGTATACGTGAGACGCTACTAGCATCGACCTGAAGTGTGTGTGAGGCACTACTTGCACCGACCTTAAGTGTGCCTGAGGCACTACTTGCACCGACCTTACTTAGTGTAAGACACTGCTAACATCGACCTGACTTAAAGAAGAATGCAACTAGCATCGACCTTGTGCAGACTAACTAATGCCAACACTGACCTTATGACAATGCACAACAGGCTAGCACCGACCTCATGAGCATATGCATGGACCTTAGTTAACCATGTCTGATGCATGCACCGACCTGATGAGGACTTGACACCGACCTCAGTGAAGAACTTCTGAAACATGCATCGACCTTAAGAACAAGAAATGTTCATGTATGCAAACTATTTGATGAAATGACTAAATGAATCTGTGTATGCATTGACCTGACTATTCAGTCAATAGTGACTAGCACCGACCTTAGCTAAATATAGTATGAATGTGCAGAAGTGTTTTATGTAAAGATCTGACATATAAAAAATTCATCAAAGTACACAATATTACCATGGTCAAGATAAAGTCACCAAAGTCAACTCTACAGTCAACCAGATCAACTCTACTGTTGCCAATCATTCAAAACACAATCAACACACAGTAGTCTCTACACTGCTGATCAACTCCAGAAGAGACCCAACATTCTCCCCCTTTTTGATGATGGCAACACCCACAATTATGATATATTTTGATGAGACAAGTTTAATCCAATATAAGACATATTTATCATGAAGCACAGTCAAACAATGCAACAAACAAACACAGAGATGCAGACCTAACACAGAGTGATATACATCTCCCCCTTAATCAAAATACCATGAAGTCCATTTTCTCTCCCCCTTTGCCATCAGCAAACATGTTGTGAGGAATACTGCGGAAGAGAAGAAGGGTAAAAGGAGGAGGAAGTGAACAAAGTAACACCCTGTGCAATAGTTCAGTAGATAAGCAGATTATAGGGAAAGTCTTCAGACATAAGAATCAAGATTATGCATTCTTCACAAATGTCTGGTTTAATAGTGATAAAAGATAGAGTAGATTCACTAAATCTCTTAGATAAGGTTGCAGTACCCGTTTATAGCAATAAACCTAAGTCACATAACCATGATAGACTTCGTCAAAACTGTATCCTACTGATTTCAGAACCGATGAATATCTATGAGAGTAACTAGGATATGTATTGAGGTTAGACAATTTGACACTTACTAAAATTCGAATTGCAAGGGTTACAGCAAACCTTTTTCAATTTTTATTTTAAAACCGGGCTTGTTGAACAGATAGGTATCATCTATGCCTTTGACATGAAGGGTACACGTGGGTTAGATGTCAGTACCCCCAGTTACTAAGCACAAAATACAACATATGTCTATGATCAAAAACATCAGCCATGATTACACCTTTTTGCATAAGGGTACACTTTTATCAGACGCCAGTACCCCCAGCTACTCAGTGAAACCAATTCTACAAGTTTGATCATGTGAACAGAGTTAACATGAAGCACTTCATGACATGAATTTTTCTCCATTTCATTGGAGTACTCAGTTTTCTCAGTGCAGTTTAGTCATTGCCCTGCCAATCGATTTATTCATTTCTTTTACTAATGCTTTTCTTTTTGCTTCCCTTTTAATTTTTCAAAGTGACTTGTTTAAAAATAATACACTATCTGAGTTTCTTAACTTAGATTTCACTAAGTCTGTCATTTTCAGATACTGTAAGGATCTTATCTGTCACAACATGAGAAATAGGTTGAGAGCTATAAACAGTTTTCCACTACCCTATCTTCTGAATACAGTCTTTAAACTCTACAGTTTATTAAGATTAAACCATCAGTTCATTCATGAAGCAAACATGATTCTTATAGTAGAAGACATATGATAGTTGCTGCTTAAGATAATGAACTGATTGCAAGACTGTCATCTATTCAAAATAAGGGAATTGACATTGAAGCACAGAATCAGCTCTTGAGGGATATCAAGAAATGGAAATGACACCAAATGATAGAAATGGATCCAAGTGATGCCACTTGATACAATTGAGTCCAAAAGAGACCAAGTGATGAAAGTTTATGTATCCGAAGAGAGAATTTGAATGATAGGAGTTTGAATTTAACTGAGTATCTTGAACAGATCATACCCAGACAAGACTGTACCAGACTCCCCGTGACAAAACAATGCAGCATGGACAGGTAATTTTCTTCTTAATAAAAGCCCCCCCTATCTATATGTATATTTATTTAACAGCTCATCTATGCACAACATTGTTATTCAAATTGCAGTGTGATGCATGATTGAACCAGAACAATTATTCAGGATATTAGTCCCTGCAGAAGAGTTAGTCTTTGATACCACGTGATATAGATCTAGAGGGGGGGTGAATAGATCTACCCCAAATTAAAACCAATATTAAGCAGATAAATGTGGAATCAAATCTACTCAATCACAACAATCACAGTGAACCACTGAATTCACAGAAGGCGTGGTCAAGTGTTATGTGGGAACTACCAATAGAGAGAATGAGTGCATTCAACTAGACAAGTAAATCACAACAGTAGTAGAACTAAATTCCAAATAGATGAGATGTGTAGAGGTACTTGGCGGAGGTTGAACTCAACGAGTCTCCTCACGAAAGATAAACCACTTTTCAGATAAGCCTAACTTATCTTTCGAGCAGTACCTTTTGATATACCTTCTACACTCTATTGAATACTCATTATGTCAACTAAAAGGGAAAGATAATAGTCAGATGTATATATGCAGCAATCAATAATTCAGCTCACAAACACACAACAGGTCTAGCAATTAATTCGGACAGTCAACGATATAGAGCGTAGCCAACACAATTAGACAAACCACAGAGATAGAAAATTTTAAGGTGGTTCGATCTCTTCCAGAGATCTACGTCCACCCCACACTCAAACCAAGTGTGGCTTCACTGCTGATTCACATCTTCCAATCTGTTGATCCACAACTTCAGGGAAAACTTCCCAATATACGCTGAGCCTTACAGCTTAAGCTAACAGAGGAATCCTCCTCTACCGCTAGGGATTACAGCTTGCCCAAACCGCTGACACGCAGCTTGTAAAATAAGATTTCAAAGTAGAAATTGAAAAGTAGAAAAGCAAAAAAAAAACTATAGCTCTTCACAAAGAGCAGATCGGCTCTGGTACTGAACCAAGAAGCCAGAAACAACAGCTTGCCGAAACTCAGACTCACACCCTTCTATCGATGCACTGCTCTTCTCTCAAAGCTCCTCTTCTTCTCTTCTCAAATTCTCTCCCTTGGTTCTTCTCAGGTTCGCTCTCTCTCTTTTCTGCTCTTGTTGTTTCCTGCCCAAAAGTTCGTTCAGATATGAGATGAGATGGCCACGTGGCAGCATCTTGTTTTGGTTGCTTTCCACGTGTCAAAAATAGCATTTCGCCTATTGCCTTGGATCACATGCCTTTTATCCTAGTACTTAAGTTTAGAGTTCACAGGTATTTAGGACACGCGTCAGGTGCTTGATCATGAGTCTTACCTATCATTGTAATGAACAAAGGTATCAGTCACGTGTTATGGACTTAGACAACTCACATGTCTATGTGTATAGGCACAGATGCAAGGATAAAGATCTAGCACAGACTATATCATGCAGCAAGCTATGACTTCTACATGATGCTATGACTCAAAGTATGCTGCTGACGCAGACCTGACATACACATGCATCGACCTTAGTGGCTACTAACATCGACCTCAGTACATGAAGAGATGCAGGCTAGCACTGACTCTAATACATGACATGTACTACTAGCGTTGACCTCAAAATAAGGACCAATGCAAATTAGCATCAACCTTGACCAAGCAAACAACAGATAATAAGCATCAACCTCAAGGTGCAGAGACATGAACTAGCATCGACCTGAATATGCAGACGGGGTGACTAGCACTGACTTGATTGTATAGTCCGTAGTGACTAGCACCGACCTGACTTATGCAGATGGTAACTAGCATCGACCTCACTAAGTAAAAATGACAACTAGCACCGACCTCACTTGCAAGAATCAACGCAACTAGCATCGACCTCAAGTATACGTGAGACGCTACTAGCATCGACCTGAAGTGTGCGTGAGGCACTACTTGCACCGACCTTAAGTGTGGGTGAGGCACTACTTGCACCGACCTTACTTAGTGTAAGACACTGCTAACATCGACCTGACTTAAAGGAGAATGCAACTAGCATTGACCTTGTGCAGACTAACTAATGCTAGCACCGACCTTATGACAATGCACAACAGGCTAGCACCGACCTCATGAGCATATGCACGGACCTTAGTTAACCATGTCTGATGCATGCACCGACCTGATGAGGACTTGACACCGACCTCAGTGAAGAACTTCTGAAACATGCATCGACCTTAAGAACAAGAAATGCTCATGTATGCAAACTATTTGATGAAATGACTAAATGAATATGTGTATCCATTGACCTGACTATTCAGTCAATAGTGACTAGCACCGACCTTAGCTAAATACAGTATGAAGGTGCAGAAGTGTTTTATGTAAAGATCTGACATATAAAAAATTCATCTAAATACATAATATTACCATGGTCAAGATAAAGTCACCAAAGTCAACTCTATAGTCAACCAGATCAACTCTACTGTTGCCAATCATTCAAAACACAATCAACACACAGCAGTCTCCACACTGTTGATCAACTCCAGAGGAGACCCAACAATACGAGCACTCTCCTATTCGCTAAAATGCCTATTAGAACTCTATTTCTAAAGAATCCCATGCACGCGAGCTCATCACATTCCCTTCAAGTGTGAGTTAGTGGCAAGCACTCGGCATGGTAATTAGCACGTGATTCTTATACCCCATAGGTCAGTACAGGGGCTTATATTTTGGTTCTAGTGGAGTATTTTTTTGGCGTTTATTCTGCCAATGCATTTGCTGAATTATCATGCTTTCTCATACCTGTTTGGGTACACATGTTTGCTAACTTCCGTAGCATGAACCGTGGTCCTATGCATTAGGGCAACAGCCTGATTTCTCCAGATCTATCAATCATTTTCATGAACATGGGCCCATCACCCCGAGGGGGGGGGATACATCCCGATGCTCAAGCTGTCATAATGAACTTCTAAGGTAAATTCGAGTTGTTCATCTATGACCGGATTTCTTGATCACCCCAGGCTCCCAGGGACTTACGTCCTCATAGTATGGTCTCTGGGAATCCCCATTTGAAAAGTGAGCAATAATAGCCAAAGGTTTGGCAACATGATAAACCCTCGCCCCAAGATTTTAGATATCGCTACCCATGGGTCATAGGAACCCCTTGTAGGCTAGTCCTCGGGGTTTCCATACCCAATCCGAGTTTTAGGGTAGCTATCCTCAGCTTACCCAAAGATTTCCGAGGCCGTCATCGATCCTTCTGTGGGCGAGTCTCTATTTTACACCCCATATATCCTGGGTCCGAGGGAGATGCTGCCGAAATTCATCCGTTACCTTCCCGACTTTTCTATTTACTTTGCTTTCCTGGCTTCGACCAAAATAAAAAAATCAATAATAAAAAAAATATACACACATCTAGTGCTAATAAACTGTTCATGAAACTTATGTTATTGCGTGGCATGTGGGCCCGCCCTGGACCCTATAAAAGCCTGTGCTCGAGTATGAACCTCGCACAAGGACCGAACAACTGAACTTGCCTCACTTGAACATATGAGTTCGAGGTCGATAAGAATGATATGCTTGATACACGTGTACTCCATTGGCCCTGGTTCTTGGCTTCTCTCTAACTTGAACACTTGACTTAATGAAAGAGAAATGAAATCTATGTACACATAGAAGGGGATGAGATGTGTAATAAAAGGATGATATATGTCCCTGGACTTAACATGTGATGCCATGACATGAATAAAAATTGAATGAAGGAAGATGAAGTAGAGAGAGGGTCCCTGCTGAGAAGTGCATCGACCCCATCATCATTGTGAGTTAACGCAATGGGATCCTGGCCTCTGCGTTGACCCCAAGCCCTCTGGTGTCGACCCCTTTTTTCTTCCCAAACGGCCCCTGCGTCGACCCCAAACCTTTAGGTGTCGACCCTTTCTTCTTCCTAAGTGACCCCTGCATCGACCCCAAACTCCCTGGCGTCAACCTCCTTTTCTTCCCAGATGGCCCATGCGTCGACTCCAAGCCTTCGTTGCATCGACTCCCCCTTCTCCCAGTTGGTTCCCCAGCGCGCCGCGTCAACCCCAGCCCCCTTGTGTGTAGACCCTTTTTCATTCCAGTTGCCCCCTACGTCGACCCCAAACCCTCATGGAGTCGACTCTTGTGTTTGCATGCGTCATGTCAGCCCTCTCTGCTGTGAGCATCACAAGTGAGAAGGAGGGAGTGGGTCCCTCAGACAGGAAATAATAGCTAAATGGGTGGCTCGCTTGGGCCTATACCCCTTTCATCTAATCAAATAAAATCCACAAGACGAGGGGCAACCTGAATTGGCGGCTAGCTTCACCAATCGATGATCCGGTAAGGGTAGAGAAACCAGGTGACTCGTCGTGAGGATCCCTCCCCTCGCTGAATCACCCTGACTAGCCGGTTCACCCTTTCTTGCCTTCTTCTCTCTCTTCCCCCTTCGCACTGATCCACCCTTTTCCGCCGATTTGCCCCTCTTTTCCTTTCTATCCGCCTTTCTCTGCGCCGAATCAACTAGCCCCCACCGTTTCACTCTCTTTTCCCTTAAATCGGCGGCTAGCTTCACCAAGGGCGTAATCAACGTCATAGCCTTTATGGTATGGCGGACTCTGGGTCCCGACACGATCACCCACCTTCGTCTGTCTGACAACAAACGCGTCATGAATGTGACTGGCATGCCCCATGCTTAAATAAAACCCCTAATAGATAAAATAAATAAAATAAATAAAAATCCATTCCCATACCCACTCATGAAGGAGCAATCTACAAAGCATGATGGAGGACGCAGGCGGCAAGGTCATCTAAATGCCGTCATGGATGATGAGCTAACAAAAGAAGGTGATATGGTGGAAGGTACTATCTTAATTTATTCATACCCAGCTTTGTCTTATTTCATACCGGGGCTTTGCATTCTTTCATCTCCTCGGCCTTTGTGAAACCTTTACTTGTTTCACCAGTTCCTTTACCTTCGGACTTAGCAATTACTACACCTTTAGGTTCTGGAACTGAACTTACACATCACTAGCCCAATAGTGAAGTAACCATAGAAGGTCATAATCTTCTAGCAAATCTCGTATGCCTAGACATGGAAGGCTACGATGCTATCTTAGGTATAGACTGGCTGTCAGACCACTATGCCAACATTAATTATCGCCATAGGTGAATCTCCTTCTACAAACCTGACCTTCCAAAGTTTTCTTTCCTTGGCATCAAGTACAGGAAGCATCCTACTCTTATCTCTTCTCTTCACGCCTGCAAACTTATCTCACAAGGTTGTGAAGCTTTCCTTGCTTCCGTAGTTATCACCGAACATAAGGAACCTATTCTCGAGGAGAATCCCATTGTAAAAGAATACCCCGATGTCTTTCCCTCCGAACTACCTGGTTTACTGCCCGAAAGGGAAGTGAACTTTTCCATTGAATTAATTCTGGGAGCAACCCCGATTTCTAAAGCTCCCTACAGGATGTCCCCCACTGAACTTAAGGAGTTGAAGAAGCAACTGTAAGAATTATTGGAGATGGGTTTTATCAGGCCTAGCACATCCTCTTGGGGTGTGTTGGGTTCGGTGCAGTATTCAGAGGGGGGGGTGAATGAATATAACCCGTTAAAAAAAAACTTCACCCAATTAAAACTAGAATAATAACAAGACAGATTCGACAATCTGAAGCTCAACTGGAATTTTGCTCTCTTGACAGATTAAAATATTCTAAGAAAAACTAATCAACACTTCTGCTCAAACAGCAGCCAAATGCTTAGAGCGCCCCTATGCAATCATCTAGCGGAAGCAAAAACAGATAAATCAAACCACAATGCACACGGGGTTTTTTAGGTGGTTCGGTCCTCCAGACCTACATCCACCCCACACTCAACCGAGTGTGGCTTCACTAGCTCACGCTAGAAACAGCAGACTCAATCTGCAACAGGTGCTGCCACACAGCTTGACCAGGGGAACAACCTCCCCTCTTCCTCCCAACCAGAGGGAACCACTAGTGACACCAGTCACTAGCAAACCAGAGACACAAGTCTCTCTTCCTCCAGACCGGAGGGAACACCTAGTCTTGCAACCCACAAGACTAGAACCGGAGGACCAATCCTCCCTTCCTCCAAACCGGAGGGAAACCACAAGTAGCTCCCAGCTACTTGCAACCGGAGATCAGATCTCCCTTCTCCTGATCCACAGGAGGAACCCGATCCCCAATAGGGCAATCGGAAGACCAAAGGTAATCAGAAAAACAAAGGTAAAATAATAAACAAAAATAACACAGCAATCAGAAAGCTGTAAAACGAAATGCACAATGTGGCTCTTAAAGAGCTGACTGGCCTGGATTTGATCCATGGTCCAGTGAAGACAGATCTTCAACCAATCTCTCTCAGTCTCTTCTTCTCACGATCTCTTTCTTTCTTTTTCTTTCTCTCTGCACTTCTCTTCTTCTTTCGCTAATCTCTTACTCTCTGCTCTTCTCTTCTTTCTCTTTTCCTTTTTTATGCTGAATCGACAACTTCTCTTCACTCTTCCTTTTTCTTTCTCTCTGCCTCTCTTCTATCTCGATCTCTTACTCAATCTCTCTTTCTTTCTCTTTCTCACTCTCTTTCTCCTTTTCGTTTTCCTTTTCTTCTTCTCTATCTGGATCGTGGCTCTCTGTATGGACTTTTCTTCTTGCCAACTCGATCGATCTTCTTTTGTGGAAGAAGGCTCATATATATAGCAGTAGCAGCATCATCAGCCCCGACGTGTGACCTCCACATTTCCAGCCCTAAGTATTCGGACCACGTGGCAGTCTCTCAGCAGGCTTCATTCCAGCCTCGGATCACGTGCTGCCCAGTCACTTGGGAATGTTCTTCCTCGAACCTGCAAGGAGATACGAACCATTAAAACTGAGGGCCACAATAATTAAAGCTGCATGAGGTATGTGGTAGCAGTTCTAGATGCACTGAGAACAACACAACATTCAGTAGTGACAAAAACAAACACTACAATGAGAACGACACGAAGTCACTGTAACAAAACAATCACTATGAAAAGAACGACACGAGGTAGGATGAGAATAGCACGAAGTAAGGAGAGAACGACACGAGATACATACTGTAACAGAGATGACACTATAAAGATAACGACACGAAGATGATGAAAACAGTACGAGGTAATAAGAAGAACGACACGAGATACATACGATGACTACAGCATGAAGTAAAGAAAATGACACGACATAATAAACAGCAAAGAGAACGGCACGAGAACAACATGGATTGAAACCAACTCGAATACGAAAACAAAAACTGACACGAAGTGTGGTAACAAGACAAGACAGACACGGGGTCTAGGAAAGACAACACGAGGACAGAAAAACAGACACGACTATCACGACACGTGATGAAGCAGTGAAACCAGAAGAAAAAATGACTCGAGGAGACACGGAGACAATACGAAGACACAATAAGGAAACGACACGAAGTCATAAAAACAACTTGACGACATAAACACAGAAACAACAGAAACCAACACGAAGTGTGGTTACAAAACAAGAAGGACACGAGGTCTTAGGAAAAACAACACGAAGACATAATACGGAAACGACACGAAGTGAAACAACACTTGAAAACATAAGAGAAACAACTCGAGCATAAAATAGCTCGAATGAACGACTCGAAGACGAGGTGACACGGGCTGACCACGACACGAAGACACATAACAGAAATCGTCACGAGTTGAAAACAACACGAAGACGGTGAGAACAGCACGAGGTGAAACGACACGGGTTGACAACAACTCAAGGACAAAAAATAGAAACCGACACGAAGTAAGTGAGAACAGCACGAGGTGAAACGAGAACGACACAAAGTGTCACTGTAGCAACACGGAGACACGAATACAAAAACAACACGAAGACACGAAGATAGATCAACACGAAGACGTAAACACAACACGAAGACATAGACACTAAAACAACACGAAGACGATGGATGCTACTGTGCAATGTCTAGACTTGAAATTCAAAGCAAACGGCTGTACAGACTTGAAGATGTGAAGCCAATGTACAGACTTTGAAGAACAGTCCAATGTATGGACTTTGAAATTGAAGACCAATGTGCAGACTTGACAGTGAAGACTAGTGTGCAGACTTCAAGGAGGTTGGCGTGTCAATGTACAGACTTGATGAAGACTGATACATGAACAGTACTGCATAGACTTAGGAGCATATGACACGGCTGTACAGACTTCACGCGTTGACGCTGTACATACTTCCAATGAAGTGCGTTGACGCTGTACAGACTTTGCCTAAGACGCTGTACACACTTAGCCTAAGACAATGCATGAACTGACGTTGTATATACTTAGCCAATGCAATGCATAGGCTTGAACGAGAGTCCAATGTATAAACTAGCATGATGCACAATGACACAGTCCAGTGTATAGACTATGCTACCCAGACATGATATATGCAGAGACATGATATCTGACAGAATGCAATGCACATATATAAAGAGCAAATGCCATCAATGCTAGACATCATCATTCATGTTGCTATCAATATGCAGAATGCTCAAGAATAAGAATGCATAGAAATGCACTTTGTTTATTGCAATCATCAATGCACAATAACATTGCTATCATCAAAATACAATATCAAATGCACTCAAATGCACTCACTATCTTGCTATCATCAAAACCAAATAGCATTGCTATCATCAAGGCGACATAGCACATGCTTGTGCCTAAGAGGCACAACATTCTCCCCCTTTTTGATGATGGCAACACAATGTGACAGTGAGTCACACACAAGATTTTCTCCCCCTTTGACATGATCAAAAAGAGAAAAACAGTAAAAACAAGAGTGCAAGGTGCATTATGCATGCAAATTCCTCTAGAACATTCTCCCCCTGAATGTAAGACTCCCCTGAATTATTTCTCCCCCTAAATAAAAGCTCCCCCCTTGAGAAGGAATATGAACAGATAAATAAGGTAGAGAAGGTAGGAGGGTCACTCGACAACAGTTGAATCATTGGTTCAGAGAATAAGGCTGATTATAAACAATAGTTAAAGTATAAGAATCATCAACATACATTTTTCAAAAATTCAGGTTTAACAGTGATAAATCTAGAGTAAAACACCTGACCCCTGAAAAAGAGTTTTAGATTCTATTTATAGCAATGAATCTAGGGCACATGGTATTAATAGATAAGTCTGAAATAATACCCTTTTGTGTCTAAACATGGAAGTTCAAGAAAGACAACTTGAATATGTATTGAGAAAAACAATTTTCACTCAATGACCTTTGATTTCAAGGGGTTACAACAGTTTGATTTTCATTTTTCAATTTCTGAACCTGAACTAAGTGAATAGACCGGTGGCATTTATGCTGTTGACATTAGGTGTACACCTTGATCAGAGGCAGGTACCCCCAGTTACTAGGCATAAACTACTAGACCTATTTCAGATCAAAAATCACAAAGAATAGTCTTCACTTTTGACATTAAGGGTACACCTTGATTAGAGGCAAGTACTCTCAGTTACTTGGTGAGGACTCCCCCTATAGATTTGACCCTATGAACAGAGATGTTCTGAATCACCTCATGACATGTGAAGTCTCCTGCTTCTTTGAAGGAGTTCACAGTTTCTCAGTGCAATCAGCCATTGCTCTGTCACTATGTTCAGTTCTTAATATTAATGATCTTATTTACCGCTGCCCTTAATTCTTTTAGAGTGATTGTTTGAAAAACATTACACACTCTTGTTCACCTGTTCTAGACATTTCCAGATTAACACATTTAGGCATTAAAAAAACCTTTTTCTATTTTAGCCATGAGACAAAGATTAAGAGCTATAAAAGTTTTCTTTTATCTCAAATTCTGAAGTGCAGACACTTAACTCTCCAATTTATAAAGGTTAAACCTTTAATTCCTTTCAGTTTGTAAGAGAAATTCTTATAAAAGAACAATTGTAATAATCACAACTCAATGTAGTAAACCAGATACAAGACTGTTGTTCAGTGAGAATGATAAGAAAAGGATAGCAATTGGCAAAATGGTTCGATGAGCAACTGATGTCAAAGAATATGAATCATTTGAATGAGAACACTGAGAAGTGAATAGGATTCAATGAATTGAATAGAACTCTCAGTTCCCCCTGACATCATGATGCAAGAGATATGCTATGCAATCAATTCAGCTTTATGCATCCAAGTCATGAGCATTTTTATCCTTTTTCAGATTTTTCAACATATGATGCAGTACACTGTTCTACATGAAGACTAGACCCATGGTACTAGGCGGAGGACCTGGTCTCAAAGACCATCTCACACATGGTAGGAACCTCAGGGCAGATTTCCCTGCCTTTTAGTAACTTACCATTTGATATACCAGGGTTAACAAGGACAATGCAACATAAAGCAGTCCTACATGCATTGAACAGCATCAATGACAGTCATGCAAATGATCTATGCAGACATAAGACACATGCATAGGCTGTGTGCACTAAGTGAATCATTCACAATCAGCAAGTTATGCATTTAACAACAAGCATGCAATGCATTAATACATAACGCATGCATTGACACAAAGTCTATATAGTGCATTAACTGTATATACTGAAGAAGCATTCAAATTCAGTTCAGCATATAGCAAGAGAAGAGCATCAGATATGCATAATTGAATTCAATAGCTGAGTCTGGAATGCAGACTGATCAGCTAGAGATGAAGAGTTCATCAAAAAATCAACCAAGCAAAACAACAATTTCAGATGATGAATTTAAAACAAAGTTCAGAACTAACCTGAGATATAGAATCCTGGGCTTCCTTTTTGAGTGCCTTGGCTAAATTACCCCTTTTATATCTCTTACCAAGGCACACCTGCAACATGTCAATCAATATGATCTTGCAGGAACCCAAGCTGCCTTGGGTCCTGTATGAGCCCTAACAGGTGTTCTGAATGGTTTCTTAACAGAACTATCATCATAGCCCATCAACTTATGGCTGGACAAGGAATAACCAAATTGACCAGACTTACCATGATAACGAAAAAAATTTAAATTCCTTTTATGCACCTTATTGTAAGCATTAAGTTCATGTGCATGAACATTATAATTTCTGTTATATGCATGGGCATGAGATTGGTGTAAGTGAACATGATTGGTTCTGTTATTCACATGGAAATTTTTCTTTTCATAACCAGACAGCCAACAGTTACCAGCTCTGTGGCCTGGCTTTCCACAGTTGAAGCATGCAGAGTTTTTCTTTTTATCAATTGAATTATTTCTAACAGAATCATTGAAAGCAGGGAATTTTACAAATTTAGAATTCAATCTATTTCCCTGAGCATGCCAGCAATTTTCAACCATGTGGCCCAATTTGCCACAATGAAAACATTGAGTGTTCTTTCCATGAGATGGCTGATTGTTTTGTGATGAAGAAGGATGAATTGAAGTATGATAGAATTCCTGCTAGGAAGCCTACTGTGAAGAAACCTTCTTCTGCTCAAACCAAAAGGCCTCAATGTTTTTACTGTCATAAAATAGGTCATCTCATGCATGATTGTAGACAAATAAAATTAGATGATCTATCTGCTATTAAAATGCTTGTGTTTACGTCTTCGTGTTGGTCTGTCTTCGTGTCTTCGTGTTGTTTTTGCATTCGTGTCTCCGTGTTGCTACAGTGACACTTCGTGTCGTTCTCGTTTCACCTCGTGCTGTTCTCACTTACTTCGTGTCGGTTTCTATTTTTTGTCCTTGAGTTGTTGTCAACCCGTGTCGTTTCACCTCGTGCTGTTCTCACCGTCTTCGTGTTGTTTTCAACTCGTGATGGTTTCTGTTATGTGTCTTCATGTCGTGGTCAGCCCGTGTCGCCTCGTCTTCGAGTCGTTCATTCGAGCTATTTTATGCTCGAGTTGTTTCTCTTATGTTTTCAAGTGTTGTTTCACTTCGTGTTGTTTCCGTATTATGTCTTCGTGTTGTTTTTCCTAAGACCTCATGTCCTTCTTGTTTTGTAACCACACTTCGTGTCGGTTTCTGTTGTTTCTGTGTTTGTGTCGTCAAGTTGTTTTTATGACTTCGTGTCGTTTCCTTATTGTGTCTTCGTATTGTCTCCGTGTCTCCTCGAGTCATTTTTTCTTCTGGTTTCACTGCTTCATCACATGTCGTGATAGCCGTGTCTGTTTTTCTGTCCTCGTGTTATCTTTCCTAGACCCCGTGTCTGTCTTGTCTTGTGACCACACTTCGTGTCAGACTTCACACGTTGACGCTGTACATACTTCCAATGAAGTGCACTGACGCTGTACAGACTTTGCCTAAGACGCTGTACACACTTAGCCTAAGACAATGCATGAACTGACGTTGTATATACTTAGCCAATGCAATGCATAGGCTTGAACGAGAGTCCAATGTATAAACTAGCATGATGCACAATGACACAGTCCAATGTATAGACTATGCTACCCAGACATGATATATGCAGAGACATGATATCTGACAGAATGCAATGCACATATATAAAGAGCAAATGCCATCAATGCTAGACATCATCATTCATGTTGCTATCAATATGCAGAATGCTCAAGAATAAGAATGCATAGAAATGCACTTTGTTTATTGCAATCATCAATGCACAATAACATTGCTATCATCAAAATACAATATCAAATGCACTCAAATGCACTCACTGTCTTGCTATCATCAAAATCAAATAGCATTGCTATCATCAAGGCGACATAGCACATGCTTGTGCCTAAGAGGCACAACAGGGTGCGCCAGTTCCATTTGTAAGGAAGAAGGATGGATCCCTCAGGCTATGCATCGATTACCGACAGTTAAACCAATTAACAATCAAGAACAAATATCCACTGTCGCGCATCAATGAGCTATTTGAACAGATCTCTAGAGCAGAATATTTCTCAAAAATAGACCTAAGGTCTGGTTATCACCAACTGAGGATTAAGGATGAAGACATGCACAAGACCGCATTTCGAAGCAGATATGGGCACTATGAATTCGTTGTTATGCCATTTGAGTTAACCAATGCCCCTACAGGTTTTATGCAACTAATGAACAACGCCTTCAGGCCCTATCTTGACCAATTTGTGGTCGTTTTCATTGATGTCATCCTCATATATTCCAAGATGCAAGAAGATCATGAAGAATATTTAAGAATAGCTTTGCAAGTACTAAGAGGACATCAACTCTATGCGAAGTTGAACAAATGTGAGTTCTAGTTGAAGGAAGTTTTATTCCTTGGCCACATTATCTCTAAAGAAGGTATCGATGTGGATCCTTCTAAAGTTGAAGTGGTCAAGAACTGGAGCAGACCAACGACCGTGACTGAAGTCAGAAGCATTCTCGGTCTGGCTGGTTATTATAGGCGGTATATAAAAGATTTCTCAAAGATTATCGTTCCTTTGACCAGGCTAACAAGAAAGGAGAATCCTTTTATATGGTCAGCTAATTGTGAAGAGAGTTTCTTGACTCTCAAGGAACATCTTACTACTATACCCGTATTGGCACGGCCAGTGGAAGGGTGGTTTCGAGGTCTACACCGATGCATCAGGCATAGGCCTCAGTTGTGTGCTAATGCAACATGGTAGGGTGATTTTTTATGCTTCAAGGTAGTTGAAATGCCAGGAGGAGAATTACTCGGTGCATGCTCTAGAACTTGCTGATGTTATCTTTGCCTTGAAGGTATAGAGACATTACCTTTACAGAGAAAAATTCACTGTATTCTCAGACCACGAAAGTTTGAAATATCTTTTCTCCTAGAAGGAATTGAATATGAGGCAAAGGAGATGGTAAGAATATTTAAAGGTTTCTCTATGCAGTATCACTCGGGAAAGGCAAATGCTGTGGCAAATGCACTCAACAGGAAACCCATGGCTACTCTATCTAGTCTCAGGATAGGCATGACAAACCTCCCTGAAGACTTTGCCCAGTTGAACCTAGATATTGACACGGAAAGTGAAAGGTGTATTATCGCCAACATCCGGTCACAACCCACATTAATTGAATATCTAGCCAAACTGCAAGAGAATGACCCTATACTGGTTGAGATCAAGACCAACATTGATCAACGGCCAGATTTCTCTATCACATCTGATGGAATATTGCTATTCCGAGGTCAGATCTGTGTGCTAGATCATGCAGATACAAAGAAACTAATTATGGAAGAAGCTCACAAGTCACGATATGTAATTCAACCTGGTGCTATCAAAATGTATCAAGACCTAAAGAGGAACTTCTGGTGGCCTAACATGAAAAGAGAAGTGGCGGATTTCGTGTCTCGCTGCTTAACTTGTTAACAAGTCAAGGCGGAGCATCAAAAGCCCGTCAGAAAACTACATCCTTTGGAAATCCCCGAGTGGAAGTGGGAGAGTATAGGGATGGATTTCATTATGGGTTTGCCCAAAACAAGAGGTGGACATGATAGTATATGTGTGATCATTGATCGACTGACCAAGTCTGCACACTTTCTGCCGATTAAAAGTCGATGGTCCGTAGATATTCTAGCAACATTATATATCAAGGAGATTGTTAGACTACACAGAGTCCCTGTCACAATAATATCTGACTGAGACCCTCGTTTCACCTCACATTTCTGGAAGGGTCTACAACATTCTTTGGGGACCCGACTAAATTTCAGCACAACATTTCACCTACAAACTGATGGCCAAATTGAAAGAACTAATCAAGTAGTTGAAGATATGCTCAGGGCTTGTGCTATTGATTTTGTTGGAAGCTGGCACGACTACTTGCCTCTAGTCGAGTTTGCCTACAATAACAGCTATCAAGCTAGCATTCAAATGGCACCATTTGAGGCATTGTGTGGAAGGAGTTGCTTCTTACCCATCTGCTGGAATGAAGTTGGGGAGAAACAACTTCTAGGCCCATAACTTGTCAGGACTACAATAGAGAAGGTAGAACTTATCAAACAAAGACTCCAGATGGCACAGTCAAGGCAAAAGGCTAATGCTGATATCAGAAGAAGAGACCTGGAATTCTAAATTGGAGACCATGTGTTCCTCAAGGTTTCCCTAGGTCAAGGAATCAGAAGATTCGGCATCAAAGGCAAGCTTACTCCCAGATTTATTGGCCCTTTTGAAGTTCTAGATATGGTTGGTGAAGTCGCCTATCGGATAGCGTTGCCACCTCAATTATCTGGAGTACATGACATGTTCCATGTCTCAATGTTAAAAAGGTACGTTCATGACCCATATCATATTATAAGTCAATACGATCTTGTAATACATAAGGACCTGATATACGAGCAAAAGCCACATAAGATACTTGATCGCGAGATACGTCAGCTCAGGAACAAAACCATTCCCATGGTAAAAGTTCAATGGAGTAAATGCCTGGAACAGAAAGCTACATGGGAAATGGATGAAGCAATGCGCAAGAGATTCCCAGAGTTATTCGATTGTAAGTAAAGCACACCTCCATAAATCTCACGTAATAAATTTGGGGATCAAATTCTTTTTAAGTGAGGGAGGGTGTAGCACCCCTAGTAATTTTTTAGAATATTAGAAATTAAAATGGGTTTATATAAGCATTTAATAAGGCTTAAAGGCTTAATAGGCTAATTAAATTGATTAACAGGTTAAGGCCATTGATAAATAGGCCCAATTAATAACTAAATGGTTAAGCCCACCTAAAAGAGGCTTTAAAGCCTTAAACATAAGGTTTTGGCCCAAGTCCAAACCCTTGAGACGTAATAAAAGTTAATCCATAATTAAAATGAATAAATAGGGAAACTAGGAGATAATTAGAAATAAAACTTGAAATAAACTTAAATTTTGGAGAGAGGAATAGGTCGCGGTCAGTCGCACGACCGTGTTTTGATGATAGCGGTCGTGACCCAACCGCTACCTACTTTCAAAATCGGAAAGTGATAAACACAGGAAAGATTGGATTTTTATCCACCCAATCACCATATGTGATCTAGCAAGAAAACATGTCTAGGACTCTTAGGGATCGACTTTACCTCCAATAAGGATTCCTAATTCAACCTAAAATCTTAACCCTAGGCCAATCCCTATAAATAGGACCCAGATCTATTCTGCGGGAACCTTAATTTTGGAGCACGTGTGGCAGAGGTAAAACATCATTTTCGTAAGTACTTCCTTTAGAATATTTTGTTCCCCTTAGTGTTGTCTAACTCCCTTCTGATTTTTGTGTTAGGAGATCATGCGGTCAAAGGGTTAGAACAATCGGAAGTCGTTGTTTCTATGTAGGACACGTAGGAACGGGAGCTCTCTTCCGACGAGATATTCAAGGTCTAGGGACAATACCAGAGGTAGGTTGTCTCGTGAATGGCTCAAATAACATGTTAGGAGTAAAAGCCCTCTGACCTTACATGTTTTCATGCATCGTACACATCGTATTTCATGTTTTAATATGATCACGCAATAGGGTTTTACTGCATACTATCCCTACGACTCCAATTACAAAGATGATAATTTTTGCTTAATTTGTGTTGCCCCATGCATTATTTCCATAATAGCATGCTTTTTCCTTCATTTTCATACCAATTTTATGTTTATTTCCCATAGAAATCGGCCCTACAAGATGAGATTTGCTTGTGTTTGGAGACGGACAGATAGCGGTCCTACAGAGACCGCTACCTCGAGATAGCGATTCTCGACAAACCATGATCTGTGTTCTGTTAACCCAAAACAGTAACCAGATAATCCCTAATGATTCCCAATTATACATAGGCATCTATGCTATATTCCTCTATATTTCGTTATGGATACATTACTGTTATATCAGGGTTTAACGGGTTTTGGTTTTATGTCCTCATGCGTTAAAGAGCTTATTTTCATTATGTGTTAGTTTCACAAATCCCCCCTATACTTTCCTATTTAAGAGATTTTTCTTTGAACTCTCCACACATTAATCATTGCTTCAATATGATTCCTTCTCATCTATTGTCTTTCTTTACTACTTGTACAAAGCTCGTACTCCGGTACGTTGCTATTAGTCACATGCACATGATAGGAAACATTTCTTGAACTTGAGCGCCTCTCCGTCGGATATTCCTCCTGTCGAACTAGGTTATCTTGTTTCAAGGCCTCTGCAAGACTCTGCGAGTCTGTGATTCTCACTAGGATGCCGAGCTGGTTGTACCCTAAAAGTCCAAGTCTAGAAGAGCACTTCACGATTTCTACATTCTGTCCTGATCGCGGCCAGGAAGCGACCGCTACCTGCAGATAGCGGCTGGCCAATGACCGCGTTCATGTTTCAATCAGCAGAACTCTGTTGAATCGACTGTTTGTTATTTTTCCAACGTTGGAGTCGGTGACCACGGTGAGAAGGGGAATAAAGCGATAAAGGAAAATAAGGGATCTTATGTCATCTTGAGGATATTTTCCTTTGTAGCTGTATGCCTCTCACGGCAGTACCGTACAATCACCTTTTACGGAAAGTCGAGAGGGGTCAACTTGCACGAGAGGTTTTCGGGAGTGAGGGTGACCAGGCAGGGTGGGGGCGTGCCAGTCAATTTCTTGACAATCACCTATTGTTATGACCACCAATTTAGGCACAACCCCAAATGAAAACAACTCGGGCCCATGAACTCAATAAACTAGAAATCTAGACAGATTATTGAAGGATCCTTAGTAAATTTATAACTTAATATAGGGAGGTCAGAATTAGGTGAAACCAAAATCTATGCAATGACCATTGGGTAAGAAACAACTTTGATGAAGAGTATAACTTCTGAAAAATGGGTCTAATAGTGGTTAAGAGGGAGTTGGCGATAATGGGTTGAAACAGTTGAAAAAAATGGTGCCACCTATTGAAATAAGGATATCTTGACCCATGGTTATCCAAATGGGCTGAAACTTGACCCATTAGAAAGATTGGGCCCTTAAACCAAACTCTTCTGATGAGGTAGAAACCCAATTCGCACAAATACCTAAGGTTCCGGGCCCTTTGTTGCCAGTTGTCACGAAGAGGTGTGACTGATGGATAAATTCACGTGAAATTAATGGGAAATTTATAACTTCATCCGTGGTTGATGAATTGACCTGAAACTAAGACCATAATTTCGTATTGGATGTTAACCACATCTTCTGTGTTGAGGTCGAGGCCAAATTTGTCGCAACCCTGGTAAAAATAAAAGGAAATAAAAACCCCAATTGATCAAAATAAGATTAAAAGATTTAATGAATAAATGATAAGAGCCTAAAGAAGTAAATAATAAACCAAAATGTAAATAACGCCTTGATTCAAGGCGCTACTTCAAAAAGAAACGCCCTTATACAAGGTGCGAATTCCAGAAAGAACGACCACGGCAGATGTCGTCAATTCTTAAACGGCCAAAATAATAAAAATGGCAAGTAAACGTGACGCCCTCCACATGGACGCGTTTTACAAAAGAAATGACTTTAAGAAAGGCGTCAATTTAAACTAACGCCTTATGGCAAGGCGTTAATTCCGTTCGAGTTTCGTTCGAACCAGGACATTATCCAGGGCAAGTTCTGGATAACTACGAGGGAGATTGATTATGGCAAGGAGTCTATGAGGGAAACATTACTTCCAATACAACACTAACTCCATTAGGATCGTAAAAACCCTATAAATAACCCTTCCTGTCGAACCCTAATAAGCTATTTGGTCGAAGGAAAGCTCTGCTACTGCCGTGCGTGAAGAACAGGTGTTCTTCTTCCTCTGCCTTCAGTTGAGTATTATGAAGAAAACTAATGCTTCTTCATCTTATTCTCCTGTAGGTTGCCTGCATCGAGAAGGAACTCTCATATAGTTGAAGGACGTGGAGTTCTTCATCATCTTCTTCTTCTTCCGGTGATCAGAAGACTCTGTTGCAAACAGAGTATCATTTTCTCTTCACAAATCCTAACCGTGTCTTCACCCAGATCATCAAAAAGGTAGGTTTTCTCAAGAATTGTAGCCCAAACCAACATAGTAATTATGATAAAGTCACCTGTCAATTCATGCATATAGATTCTCTGCGTTTTTCATAGTTTTCTGGAAAATAGTGTAAGTAGCGACCCTCCTTAGGGCGCTAATTTTAAAAGAAGCGACCCAGACTAGGGCGCTAATTCTTATTTTGACGCCCTGCCCACGAGTCGTCAACTTCAATTAATTATTAAATACCCATGTTTAAAATTCTATATCAAGTAAACCATGTATCTAATCTAATGCATGATCACAGTTGTTGAATCCTGCTATTTTTCTCTTCCTGACCATGTGATCCTCTTCCTGAAAATTTTATTATCTGGAAATTTATACTGTTCATGAATCCTATTTCGGATGTTAAGGAATTAACGACCTGGGATAGATCATCTCTTACATAACTGACGCCCTGCACCAGGGCGTGACTTTAAAATTTACGCCCCTCTGTAAGGCGCGTTTTCATGAAAATTCCAGAAATTGGCAATTTTGCAAAATATTATAAATCTAATGGACGCCTGCTACTATAGTCGTTAAATCATAAATACACACCCCTATAGAAGGCGTGAATTTGATAAGTAATGACTTAGATTAAGTCACTATTTTCCTGTAATACTATTTTGCACCGTTACTGTTAACCGAGGGTTTCATATATATATTTATATATATATATCGACACTATATTCCAGTCCGTGAATATGGTCCCATGTTTCACGATGGTTTATCGCATTACCCCTCAATTCTCAGTGACATACGAGCTCTCCATTGGACATTCTGTTACTTTGGACTAGCAAGTTAGTCATAGAGACCTCCGTAAGACTCCTCGAGCCTTGGATTCCCTCAAGGTCGATTGAGCGGGTTGTACCATAAAAACCTATCACACTACTTTGCCATGTCACTCTATAAGAAACATGGTATACCGGCCCTCATGTTATGCTATGTGTATAATATGAGAAGTATCTAAATAAATGGGGAAAGCATGTCATTATTGAGATGTTCTTGTGGACCCCAATTCTATATCAACATTATTATGATGTTCCTGTGGACCTCAATTCTATATTAAAAGAGTGACCATCTACTTGTGGGCACTTACTTGTCATGGTACCCAAGTTAGGGAACCAATTCTACCCAGCTTTATCAGAAATCGTGATTATACCGTTGTTATCACCTATCTATGTCAAGTGTCATATTTTTGGACTCTATTCTAGCAAAAGTCTATCCTACGTACAAGCTTTATCCTTGAAATTCCATATTGGCTATACACGAAAGTGGATGTCAAAATACATGATCAATGCCTGCGCATATAGGGCCCGATCTAGTCCTGGGAGGAGCACCCGAAAGTACTTGTGCCCATGGGAGTTGTAATGATAACGGTATTGGCATTGTACCGAAGTGCATGACTAGCTTGATTGGACACTCCACAAAAATCTCGTACTTGACTCAACTTGACATGACATTACTTGATTGACCCGAAAAAGGGTAATTTATATACTTGCTTGCTTGAAACGTGATAGCCAAGTTCTCGACATGACATGATGAAATTACTTGCTTGAACATCCTGACATCTATTACTTGAAAGTTCATGAATAGTTCACCTTGTTATCTTGTTGATATACTCTCTATCTTGTCGTTTTATGCGAGCATGCATAGCTATAGTGCATTCATGGAAAAAAAAGTAATTACTTAAACCCCTTGCTAGTTCTTAAGATATAATTTCCTACTGAGCGTTCGCTCACTCAGTGTTTCCATACTTTTCAGGTAAGTCTGATGACGAGACCCAAACTGACGGGGAAGGTCAAGAGTGAAAGAGTTAGAGCTATTCAAACGTCCATCAGTCCTGTCTTCTCCATATTTTTGTTGAGTCAGAAATGTACCTTTCTTTTATTGAGTCTAGTATTTGCAAGGGTTTGTAATAGACATATTCTTATTAAAGGAATAAATGGATTGGGTTATCTTTATATTTGCGCACTCTGTCTTTGTGTCGAATACACTACTACTCTGATTGACATGATTGATATAAACTCGTCACGCATCCGGGTATCTTCCGCGCTCGGGGCGTGACAAAATTCCACCAAGATACCAGAGTTATACTCAAATTATCTCGGGATACCGAAAGGTCACGACTGGAACTGGGGAAAATAAATATTACTCTTTATAAAATCATAACTATTGATAGGGATACTTACATTCGATGAAACCATGACCCACAGTTAGATATAGAAGCCCTCTTGAATTCACTTGAAGACATCTGAATCCAAATCCCAACAGAACAGTGCGCCCACTCACATTTATGACTAGGTAGAGGAAGGGTCGCGACTGAAATAGAGTAGGAATAATGATTAATATTGAGAAATTCATAACTCACTCTAGAGTTGATGAAATCCAATGAAACCATGACTGAGAGTTATATCTAAAAGTCCTCTTCATTTCATATGAAGACATTCCAACCTAATTCCCAAAAGAAATGTGCACCCACCAGCATTTATGATCAACGGTCAAAGGGTCACACCTGTTCAAACCCGAAGGGATGCTTAGCATTTACCCCTCTTTAAGCCAGTGACCTGGGGGCTAGGCTGAACCTTGTTGGATGTGGGATAGGTCTTGGGAGGCTTGAAACCTATATAAAGAAGTGGGTTCCAAGGGTGATCAGTCTTTAGCAACACCTATCCTCAACACTCACCATCTACGGTTTCTCTCTGGTAAGGAAGAGAAGTGAGGAACCTTGGCATTTCGTAAAGGGTGAACCTGCAGCGAAGTCTTGGGTGAATCTGGGGTGTGGAACTCATCCCCCGATCGGAAGGAAAAGCTTTAGGAGGATCTGGGGTGTTGATTTCATCTCCGGATCGTCGGTTTACCATCTCAAAGGTAGGCACCTAACCTCAAACTTTAGGGGTCAATGATACATTAGAATGGTTTTAAAAATATATTTTCTACACCTTAAAGAGGGAATAAGGGCATGTGGGGACCACGACCAAGTTCATTTTTGGTTTTTGGTTTCATGAGTTTCCTCTGAGCCTCTAAGGTCGGAACAGTCCCTAGAATGGTCAACACACATATGGCACAGTCCCTGGTATGGTCAACGCACATTTGGTATTGTTCATGGTAAGGTTTGTGCATATTGTATATTGATCATAGCAAGGTCTGTGCATATTTCTAATGGTTCATAGCAACGTCTGTGCATATTTCATATGGTCAGAACAGTCCCTAGTATGGTCAACACACATATGGCACAGTCCCTGGTATGGTCAACGTACATTTGGTTTTGTTCATAGTAAGGTCAGTGCACATTTTGCCCAAGCCATACTAAGGTCAGTGCACATTTGATATTGTTCATAGTAAGGTCAGTGCACGTTTGCCCTGATACGTTCGGTGGAAGGATTCAGAGGGGGGGGTGAATGAATCCCACCCTTAAAAACTTTTCACTCAATAAAAGACTAGAACACTATCAAATGCAAGATAGACAGTCTGAAGAACAAATTGAATTTTCTTTTAAACCAATGAGCAAATATATATAAGGCTCACCTAAATAAGCAACTAGCAGAAGAATGCAATCAACTCTCAGCACGGATAGAAACAAGAATGCATAAAGCAATCTGTGAAGGGGGTAGAAGATAAGGAACAAGCGCACAAGCCCACAGAAGATTTTTTAGGTGGTTCGGTCACCAAGACCTACATCCACCCCTCACTCCCAACAAGAGTGAGGCTTCCACTAGTACAAGCTAGTAACCTGCAGACTCAGTCTGCGAACACACGCTGCCAAACAGCTTGACCAGGGGAACATCCTCCCCTCTTCCTCCCAACCTGAGGGAACACCAGTGACACCCAGTCACCAGCAACCAGAGACCCAAGTCTCTCTTCCTCCAACCCGGAGGGTACACCTGGACCTGCTACCAGCAAGACCAGAACCGGAGGTCTAGCCTCCCTTCTCCTGACCCACCAGGAGGAACCCGATTCCCAGCAGGGCAATCGGAAGAACAAGGATAACCAAATGAAAAAGAAAAAATAAGAAACGGAAAATACACAACAATCGAAAGGCTGTAAATGAAGAACAAGAATGTAGCTCTCAAAGGAGCAGATCTGGCTTGGATTTAATCCAGACGCCAGAGGACAGATCTTCAATAGCTTCTTCCTTCTTCTCCATGAACTCTCTCTCTCCCTATCTCTCTTTCTTTCTCCTCTGCTCTCCTTTTCTCTCACGCTATTCTCTCCTTCTTCTCTGCAACCCTTTTTCTTCTGTCGGCTCACTTTTCTTCTATTTCTTCTTCTTCTCTTTTTCTTCCTCTTTTCTTTTTCTGGATCGAAGGGCTTTCTGCTCTGCTGTTACTCTTTCTGCCTCCAGGCTTCTTCTTCGATCAGTCTTCTACAGAGGATGAAGACTCGTATATATAGCATCAGCAGCAGCACACTGGGTGAGTGTGGCTTCCACGTTTCCTGCCCTAGAAATTCGGACCACGTGGCAACATCCTGGTTCACGAGCCAGGCACCTCAGATCACGAGCCCGTCAATTCAACGACATTCGACCAGCAGGACTCAAGTCTGCTGCGTTGACTCCATCAGCCTGCAGCGTTGACGCATCTGTGATCTAGTGATCAAGTCTTCAACAGATGGGCGTGCTGCGTCGACGCTATCAGCATGTTGCGTTGACGCATGGAGCTGCAGCGTCTGAACTTAGATGGCTTCAGCCCTCTCACGTTTCGTGTGGAGTGCGTTGACGCATTGTGCAACTGCGTCCACTCTTTGGTCACCTTGTCGATCCATCAACCTGCTGCGTCGATGCCACTTGATGAATGCGTTGACGCACCAGAGTAATCCAGTAACCCATTGGCTCTCCCTTTGTAACTACTGTGTCGACGCTCTCAGCATGCTGCGTTGACGCATGGAGCTGCAGCGTCGATGGTGCCAATGTACTCCAGAGGCTGCAATAAGGGATTCTTGAACCGCTGCGTCCACACTACTTGCTCACTGCGTTGACGCACCAGAATAATCCAGGAGCTTCTTTCTTGATTGTTTGAACTGCTGTGTCCACGTGTCAGCATTTCAGCCTCTTGGATCACGTGCCAAGTCTTGATGGCCTGAATCATCTGCAGACAGATAGAGGAAAATGAACTTAGTTCAGACGAATGTATATACTTAAGCAGAGCTACCAGTGTATGGACTTGAACAGTGCAGCGAGTGTACAGACTTGGTAAAACAGGGTCCAGTGTATAGACTTGCAGATACGAAGCCAATGTACAGACTTAGAAGGAATTGAACCAGTGTCCAGACTTCAGGTTTAACTGTGGATGTACAGACTTCAGGTGTGAGGACCATTGTGCAGACTTTGGAGAGCAGTGGCCAATGTATAGGCTTTATGGAGCGAAGCCAATGTGTAGACTTCACGCTGTACAAACTTTGCCAATATGAGACACTGTACAGACTTTGTCAAGAGAACGTAACGCTGTATAGACTTGAGGCTTTGAACGTTGAAGGCACAAGACGATGTACAGACTCAGATTCTAGACCAGTGACTATACAGACTTTGAAGGAGGACCAATGTATGGACTTCAGGAGCAAATGACACGGCTGTACAGACTTTGTTACCAAAACGAATGAATAGACTTTGCCACAGTCTAATGTATAAACTTGAAGAAACTCAACTGAAGGGCGACGCATCAGCTCAAGGAGTTGACGCACTGGTGTGGGAACAGAGACAAGTATGACTGAAGGGTCGACGCATCAGCATACTGAGTTGACGCACTACTGTGGAGACTATGCAGACAGAGTGTAGACAGAATTAAAGTAGAGCATATTATCTGACAGCCATATGAACTCCATTCACTTACATGATAAAACATGAATTTATCGAGCATATAAAAGACACAGCTAGATGACTCACAGAGAATAACTCACTTCAAAGACCAATCATCAAAACCATCATCAAAACCACAGCGGCACAACAATCTCCCCCTTTTTGATGATGGCAACACTACACAGTGAGTCATCTGATGACTCAAACTATTCTCCCCCTTTGACTTCATCAAAAAGAAAATAGTTTGAGAAATTAAAGCAACCAGCATGCTATAATTGACAAAAAATAATCTCCCCCTTTGGCAAAAATCTCCCCCTTTGATATAGTCAAGATGAATCATGGGAGGGTAAGAATACATATGCAGATGGAGATTTCAAAATGCAAGATCACAATTCTCCCCCTTTAAGAGTTTCTATGCAGCATGATGCATATGACATGAAAACTCCCCCTGAAATAGATGCCAATTGATATGCAAGTGATGCATGACATGGAAGCTCCCCCTCAATAAGTGGAATCTTATGGGATAGATGAGAAGGAGACCACAGGGGCAAACAAGGACAAGTTCAGGTCAATGAGCAGAAGAGGTTCAATTAGCAGATTTCTAAAGAGGCTTCAACTACAAGAATTTCAGTCAGATTTTCAAGGAAATGTCATTCTCATAAATCCAAATCAGAATATTTCAAAATCTTCCATTATAAGGGCTTATGAATGAATTTTATTGATCAGCATGGTTTAAACATGATGTATGTAGAGTTTTTCAATAAAATTCTGTATTGATATCTAAAACCATGGTTTAATAAAAGTGAACCAAGTCCTCATATTTATCTTGATAAATCTCCCTGTCTCTTACACAATCAACTTTATTGACTTCTTTCAGAATTACATGCATCAGTATTGAAATCAAGTAATTTTAAAGTCATATGATTTTGTCTAGGGTTGTAGCAATTTGATTTTAGCATCAATATTCAGATATTTCAATTCGTTCGACAATTTTTCATGCTACAAATTTTACGAGCACTCTAGTTCAGTGCACACCTTGTAACTAGAGGATATACCTTGATTAGAGGCCAATATCCCTAAGCACTTAGTGTGACTAACTGTCATGCTATAGATGAACAGAGATAGCATTTACACATCATGACACACTGTAAATCATTTCTTGATGAGTGAGTTGTATTTCTCAGTGTGCATGCCATTGCTCTGCCTGAAATTTAATTATTCTTAATCAGAGTTAACTATTGTACCTCATGACACAGTCCTTTGGACATGTGTTTCTCAGTGACCAAAGTCATTGCTCTGACAACAATTACCCTTTAGACAATTCAGGCAAATTCATTTGCTTCAAAACAATTACAATTTCATGTACTTAACCAAATAAAGCCATGAATTCAATAATGCAGATTTTAGAAGATTTTACAAGACACAGCATGAAACAGATGGTTAAGGTTTATTAAACATGCTTCAGATATTTTTAAGAGATTTTAAAGCCAAACTCATGGAGTACATTAAACTTAAACCACATGAGTTATTTCAGTCATTCATAAAAATGTATAATAGAAGATTTCTAGTTCAGGAATTTTCAGATTTATGATCGAGATATTTCCATTGAAATCTTCGTGAAAGACTGATAGAAATCTGAAGCCAAATGATACCAATTGATAGGAGAGATTTTGAAGCTCAATGTTTTCAAAAATATGTTCAAGGTCTGTCAACAAAATCAATAAGGAAGGATATGCAATGAATTCTCACATGAGTATGCATTTGACAACCTATATGCAATGCATTGACTCCCCCTGACAATATGCATGTTTGCCATGAAAAACTGAACATATGATTTTGATTCATGCACATTCAGACTGTCCTATCGAGCAAAGTGACCCATGGTACTAGGCGGAGCACTTGGTCTAAAAGACCACCTCACACATAGTAAGAACCTCCAGACAGATTTCCCTGCCTTTTGGTACCTTACCATTTATATACCATTTAGGTCATCCATGATAATGCAACACGCAGTCCAGATTTCCAATCAATTATCAATCTGAATTATGCACTGATATCTCAACATGTGCTCATGAAAAGCAAGGCAGATTTTTAAATGTGAGCATGCATACATGGATCAAATACACACCAATGCGTTAACGCATTAGTGTCAGCGTCGACGCAGTGAACAAGACAGTAAGCGAAAGATGCGCAATTGCATCTACGCAGTCAGCCAAATGCGTCAACGCACTAGAAGCCATACAGAACCCATATAGATGAACACAGACAGGTACGAGCTAATGGGAGGGCAAATTCCAAGCCACATACATATGCAGTTTAGTTTTTCAGAAGTTTCAGAGTGCATGATCAGAGAGTAGTGCAAATGGCAGATGATAAATGAATATGCAAGAACAGATTTAATATGCATGCACTAGATGAAGCTAAGAACATGATATGCAAGAATACATCAAATCAGATATGCAATGAGTTTCAAAATGGGAAATGCAGAGAGATTACCTGAAAAGTGTGAGAATGGGGTTTTTCATTCTTGAGTGCCCTGGATCATTACCCCTTTATTCCATCCAAGGCACACCTGCTAGGCAACTTCTTATTTTCCACTAGCAGGAACCCAAGTGGTCTTGGGTCTTGCATAGTAATTAGCCCCTTTTGGGACTGCATGCATCTTTTTCTGTGCCAACCAGTCATCAGAGTTCATGATAAAATAGTTATGCATTGAATACTCAGACACCCCACAATAGTGGCATGAACTAGCAGGTTTCATGTTCCTCTTATGTATACTAGCATGAACTTGAGCATTATAAGAGTGAGCATGAGGGTTTCTGTTATTATTATGAAACTTTTTCTTTTCATGACCAGCTACCCTGCAAGCAGCAACTTGGTGGCCAGGTCTTCTGCAATTTAAGCAAACAGGAATTCTTTTAAAAACAAGTTTGTTCCTATCAAATTCTTTGAAATTTCTATTCCTACCTTGGACATGCCAGCAGTCCTTGACTGCATGGCCATGCTTCCCACAATGTGAGCAGAAGGGGAACTTTCTTCTAAAAGAGCTTGCCTTACATTCAGTGGTCTTGTGCCCAAGCTTGTTACAATTAAAACATTTGACATGCTAGTTCAGAGAAGCAGTTTTATTTATATTAAAAGCATGTTGATTAGCATAAGATTTAGCATGATGTGAGAGCATTTTTTTCTTTCCATTAGCAAACCAACACTGAGCAAAGGTGTGGCCTAATCTACCACAATGAGAGCATTCACTTTTCTTTGAATGAACAGCAGGTTTTCTATCAGGATATTTCCTAACATTCATCATTTCAGCATTCAAATCATCCAATTTGTTTAATTCACACTCATGCATCAAATGACCAAATTTATGATAGTAATGATAGATAATCTTCTTTTTAGATGCATGTGAGTGTGTGTAAGGACTGTGATCAACATGCACTGATGAACCATTTTCATTTATTTTCTGATTTACAGTCCTTTTCTGATTTTTATCCTATTTTCCTATTTTCTTAGCCTTGTACTAAATTGGAGATGAAGTAGAAGGCTTTTCCTGTTCAGACGATTTGACAAGGACAATTTTTAGGTTGGCTCCATCAACCTTCCTCATGACTGGACTGTAGCCCAGTCCTTCCTTTCTAGGGTTGATTTTTATACCTAGTAGCTTGTCTAGGTTTTTCTGCCCATCAACAAAATTAGACAAGGATTTTCTCAAGTCTTGAATCTCATTTTCGAGAGATACAATGTTTATTTCATAGCTTGCAATCTCTTGTTCACTGCAGTTGACAACTTCATTCAAAACTTTGGTAGTTGTTTTGTATTTTTCAATTTCCTTTCTCAGCTCATCTGCTTCACCAGTTTCGTTTGTATAGATGACTTTTCCTTTCTCCAATGTGAGAAGTCTTTCAGACATGGCACTGTTTAACAATTTTAATTTTTCAACTTCTTCCTTAAGCTTATCATTTTGAACCAATTCATTTATTAAAAGCTGGTCTTCTGAATTGACTTCATACTTTTTTTCATTTTCAATTTGTTTCATTTTTCTTTGTTTTATTTCAAAATCTTTCTGTAATTCTATGTTTACAGATTTGATGGCTTCAAATTTCTCAGTCAGCAGTGTGTTCTCCTTTTCTAGTTTTTCTAAACTTTCTTCATTTCCTTTGGAGAACCCTCTAAGAGAATCATTTTCTGATTTTAGCTTGTTTAATTCAGACTTAACGCATTCAAATTCTTTCAGCATTTGAGTATCAGACTTACTAGCATCAAGAGCATTTTTCAGTTCAACACAATTTCTACAATCAACATTTAAATTGTCTGACCCACTACTTTTCTTCAATTTTTTGTATTGTTTTCTTAACATTTCATGAGATTCAAATAGTTCAGCATATGCATTCTCCCAATCTTCTAGACAAAAATTCTCGAAGAAGTTTACCTCATCATCATCATCTTCTTCAGTCTGACTGCTGCCTTGATTGCTGCCACTTGGATTACTTCTGTTAGCCATCAAGCAGCTGTCCTCGTTTACCCTGTGAAATTGCTTCAGCCTATCCAGGATGTCCTTTGCTGAGCTGTAATTATGAAGACAAGACCATAAGGCTCTGTCAGTAGCTGCTTTCATCAGGTTAAAGGCTTTCTGATTTTCTCCATCATTTGATCTGTGTCTGTCGGTCCATTTGGACACTTTCGTTGGTAAGGTGTGAGGACCTTGTGAAATTAATTTCCATAAATCAGGATTAGCAGAATTTACATAAGCATGTAAAGCAGTGTACCACTGACTGAAATCAGAACCACTAAAGACGGGTGGAAGAGCCATTGAAAACAAATAGCGAGTAAGTTCAAGGCAACAGGAATATTTATGTACTAAAAACAAATTAGCACCTAAGACTGCAAGATCGAATCTGCAGGTCGCTGGACCTTGTATGCAGACACCGCTCTGATACTAATTGATAGGTTCGGTGCAAGGATTCAGAGGGGGGGGGTGAATGAATCCCACCCTTAAAAACTTTTTGCTCAATAAAAGACTAGAACACTATCAAATGCAAGATAGACAGTCTGAAGAACAAATTGAATTTTATTTTAAACCAATGAGCAAATATATATAAGGCTCACCTAAATAAGCAACTAGCAGAAGAATGCAATCAACTCTCAGCACGGATAGAAACAAGAATGCATAAAGCAATCTGTGAAGGGGGTAGAAGATAAGGAACAAGCGCACAAGCCCAATCACACAGCACAGAAGATTTTTTAGGTGGTTCGGTCACCAAGACCTACATCCACCCCTCACTCCCAACAGGAGTGAGGCTTCCACTAGCACAAGCTAGTAACCTGTAGACTCAGTCTGCGAACACACGCTGCCAAACAGCTTGACCAGGGGAACATCCTCCCCTCTTCCTCCCAACCGGAGGGAACACCAGTGACACCCAGTCACCAGCAACCAGAGACCCAAGTCTCTCTTCCTCCAACCCGGAGGGTACACCTGGACCTGCTACCAGCAAGACCAGAACTGGAGGTCTAGCCTCCCTTCTCCTGACCCACCAGGAGGAACCCGATTCCCAGCAGGGCAATCAGAAGAACATTGATAACCAAATGAAAAAGAAAAAATAAGAAACAGAAAATACGTAGCAATCGGAAGGCTGTAAATGAAGAACAAGAATGTAGCTCTCAAAGGAGCAGATCTGGCTTGGATTTAATCCAGACGCCAGAGGACAGATCTTCAATAGCTTCTTCCTTCTTCTCCATGAACTCTCTCTCTCCCTATCTCTCTTTCTTTCTCCTCTGCTCTCCTTTTCTCTCACGCTATTCTCTCCTTCTTCTCTGCAACCCTTTTTCTTCTACCGGCTCACTCTTCTTCTATTTCTTCTTCTTCTCTTCTTCTTCCTCTTTTCTTTTTCTAGATCGAAGGGCTTTCTGCTCTGCTGTTACTCTTTCTGCCTCCAGGCTTCTTCTTCGATCAGTCTTCTACAGAGGATGAAGACTCGTATATATAGCATCAGCAGCAGCACACTGGGTGAGTGTGGCTTCCACGTTTCCTGCCCTAGAAATTCAGACCACGTGGCAGCATCTTGGTTCACGAGCCAGGCACCTCAGATCACGTGCCCGTTAATTCAACAACATTCGACCAGCAGGACTCAAGTCTGCTGCGTTGACTCCATCAGCCTACAGCGTTGACGCATCTGTGATCCAGTGATCAAGTCTTCAACAGATGGGCGTGCTGCGTCGACGCTATCAGCATGTTGCGTTGACGCATGGAGCTGCAGCGTCTGAACTTAGATGGCTTCAGCCCTCTCACGTTTCGTGTGGAGTGCGTTGACGCATTGTGCAACTGCGTCCACCCTTTGGTCACCTTGTCGATCCATCAACCTGCTGCGTCGACGCCACTTGATGAATGCGTTGACGCACCAGAGTAATCCAGTAACCCATTGGCTCTCCCTTTGTAACTGCTGCGTCGACGCTCTCAGCATGCTGCGTTGACGCATGGAGCTGCAGCGTCGATGGTGCCAATGTACTCCAGAGGCTGCAATAAGGGATTCTTGAACCGCTGCGTCCACGCTACTTGCTCACTGCGTTGACGCACCAGAATAATCCAGGAGCTTCTTTCTTGATTGTTTGAACTGCTGTGTCCACGTGTCAGCATTTCAGCCTCTTGGATCACGTGCCAAGTCTTGATGGCCTGAATCATCTGTAGACAGACAGAGGAAAATGAACTTAGTTCAAACGAATGTATATACTTAAGCAGAGCTGCCAGTGTATGGACTTGAACAGTACAGCGAGTGTACAGACTTGGTAAAACAAGGTCTAGTGTATAGACTTGCAGATACGAAGCCAATGTACAGACTTAGAAGGAATTGAACCAGTGTCCAGACTTCAGGTTTAACTGTGGATGTACAGACTTCAGGTGTGAGGACCATTGTGCAGACTTTGGAGAGCAGTGGCCAATGTATAGGCTTTATGGAGCGAAGCCAATGTGTAGACTTCACGCTGTACAAACTTTGCCAATATGAGACACTGTACAGACTTTGTCAAGAGAACGTAACACTGTACAGACTTGAGGCTTTGAACGTTGAAGGCACGAGACGATGTACAGACTCAGATTCTAGACTAGTGGCTGTACAGACTTTGAAGGAGGACCAATGTATGGACTTCAGGAGCATATGACACGGCTGTACATACTTTGTTACCAAAACGAATGAATAGACTTTGCCACAGTCTAATGTATAAACTTGAAGAAACTGAACTGAAGGGTCGACGCATCAGCTCAAGGAGTTGACGCACTGGTGTGGGAACAGAGACAAGTATGACTGAAGGGTCGACGCATCAGCACACTGAGTTGGCGCACTACTATGGAGACTGTGCAAACAGAGTGTAGACAGAATTAAAGTAGAGCATGTTATTTGACAGCCATATGAACTCCATTCACTTACATGATAAAACATGAATTTATCGAGCATATAAGAGACACATCTAGATGACTCACAGAGAATAACTCACTTCAAAGACCAATCATCAAAACCATCATCAAAATCACAGGGGCACAACATGCCCCAGGCCATAGTAAGGTCGGTGCACCTTTGGTATTGTTCATAGTAAGGTCAGTGCATGTTTGGCCCAAGCATAACTAAGGTCAGTGCACATCTGGTCCATGCATAGGTAAGGTCGGTGCATGTTTGGCCCAAGCATAACTAAGGTTAGTGCACATCTGGTCCATGCATAGGTAAGGTCGGTGCATGTTTGGTCCAAGCATAAGTAAGGTCAGTGCACATTTGGTCCATGCATAGGTAAGGTCGGTGCATGTTTGGTCCAAGCATAACTAAGGTCAGTGCACATCTGGTCCATGCATAGGTAAGGTCGATGCATGTTTGGTCCAAGCATAACTAAGGTCGGTGAACATATGGTCCATGCATAGGTAAGGTCGGTGCATGTTTGGTCCAAGCATAACTAAGGTCGGTGCACATTTGGTCCATGCATAGGTAAGGTCAGTGCATGTTTGGCCCGAGCATAACTAAGATCAGTGCACATCTGGTTCATGCATAGGTAAGGTCGATGCATGTTTGGTCCAAGCATAACTAAGGTAAGTGCACATCTGGTCCATGCATAGGTAAGGTCGGTGCATGGTTGGTCCAAGCATAACTAAGATCGGTGTACATTTGGTCCATGCATAGGTAAGGTCGGTGCGTGTTTGGCCCAAGCATAACTAAGGTCAGTGCACATCTGGTCCATGCATAGGTAAGGTCGGTGCATGTTTGGCCCAAGCATAACTAAGGTCGGTGCACATTTGGTCCATGCATAGTAAGGTCAGTGCATGTTTGGTCCAAGCATAACTAAGGTCGGTGCACATTTGGTCCATGCATAGGTAAGGTCGGTGCATGTTTGGTCCAAGCGTAACTAAGGTCAGTGCACATTTGGTCCATGCATAGGTAAGGTCGGTGCATGTTTGGCCCAAGCATAACTAAGGTCAGTGCACATTTGGTCTAGGCATAGGTAAGGTCGGTCCATATTTTGGTCCAAGCATAACTAAGGTCGATGCACCTGTGGGTCTATCCAGATTTCCAGAAACTTAGAAAAGGAGAGTTTTGGGAGGTCATTTTAATTCAGAAAAAATTGAAAAATTAGAAAATGGCAGAACGTTAAGTTAGTAACCCACAGTAAAATTTTCATCCTCACAGAAATTCTGTGCTTTCAAATATAAATCATTTTTTGCACATGTGTAGCCTAGAAGGGTAAACCTGTTCTTTTTATATAGTAACTTGATCATGCACTGTTCCGCACCAGTCAGCATATAAGTATGTTTAGCCCACTTAAACTATTGAAAGCATGCATGTTATGATAAAGTATCATACTAGTATTTGTAAAATGAGTATGAATGCGAATACGATATGAATGTTATGAGTGGGAACAACAGCATTCTGTGAGATAGGACTTCGGTCCCTTTGTGGGGCGGCCCTTTCTGCGGGACGGCGATACGTAATGCCGTGGAAGTAAAAGATCCCAGGGGACGGTGATACGTAACACCCTGGTCAAAAATCTTATTGATTCGACTGGTTTGTTCTGAGGGACGGCGAATTGGAGCACCACGGAACCCGAGGGACGGCAATACGTAACGCCCTGTTCAGTAGGAGTCTAGGTAAAAAAAACCTATGATTCGGCTGATTGTTCGGTAGAACGACAGAACTGTGTGGGCCACATGAGTCTAGGTGGGAGTTCGCTCTCGGGTCTGCATAGTACTCTTTCGTTCATTCGTTCGTTCGTTCGTTTGTGTGTGTGGGGCCACCTGTGTTGTGGTAGTTGTTTGTTTCCAAGAATAACAGAATTGTGAAAAAGTGAAAATATGAAAATGTGAAAACGAGATAATATGTAAACTACTCATTCACCGTGATTTTAACGCATGCATGGGTACCTTATATGTTAGTTGAAGAATATGTATTTTCCTCATATGAGTTATTTTAAGTAGATGATAATGAATGGATTATGCTATTAGTAACATCTGAATTATGTATATAAATTGGCTATATAGATGTGAGTTAACCCCGATTTATTTAGGCTGCCTACTGAGCGTCACACTCACCCCTTTGTGACACACGTTTTCAGGAGACATGAGGAAGGAGGTTGAGGAGGAGGCTACAGCTGAGGAGTAGTGCTAGTTCATGGTTCATATGGGGATGCTATGGATGAATGTCTCTATTATATGTATATGGGGTGGTGGGCCTATGTGAACTCATGTTCAATCTGGAACAATGTAAATGTACCCTCTTTGGAAAGTATGAATGGTTGAGATGTTACCTGCATTTCTTGTAATATGTGGTTTCTCTTTCTCTCTCATGCGAGTGTGTGCATGTTTATATAATTGTGCTTCCGCGATACGTGCGATGTAATGTCTCGAGGTCCTATGGAAAAAAGAAAAAAAATAATACCCATAATTTAGGGATCGGATCTCGGGGCGTTACACCTATAGAGCCAAAAGTTGATTGGGGAAGCATTGCCAGGACGCGGCACGTGGGCACGAGGTCTCAGGCAACACGTGGAGAGAAGGGAGATTCCACGAGTGCGAGTGTGCAGACGGTTGTGAGGATTCATGTACAGGATGTCTTTCCCCACCGATCGCAAGCAGCCGATGTTTATTTACATCAGATTGAATCCGAACACCTTTGTTCTATGCTAAAGAAGAGCTTGGATATTTCTGAAGCCAAAGATAGGGGACTGGGTACACCCTGCTGTAGATCGTGATAAATCCACACATGGAGAAGAAGATTTAAATATGAGAACGCATAATAAAAATAAAGGGGAGATGATATAATAAGGAAAAGAAGCACGTGGTGCTACTAAGGAGGGTGATCGCCGGAGGGGTTACCTCAAGAAGAAATAAAGAAGATCGCGAATACCTGGTGGAAAATAGAACGCGGGATGGATTGTGAATTCCTCCTCCTCCTTCAACCGGCCTGCCGATGAAGGGGGTTTTTCTTTATTGATTACCCTTGCAAAAAAAAAGACAATAAAACAAGCCAAGAGAAGTGGATCAGCCAAAAGTGTGTAGTATCAACTCTCAAATAGAAAATATGATGAAAAGGATAAAAACATGCGCACCTCTTTTTTTGTTTTAAAACCCCTAAAGAAAATAGGGAGGGAGGAGATGTGATGCAGCTAATGCAAACGTAAAAGAAGAACACAGTGATGATGATCGGTTGATGAAGACAAAACAACACAACAGAATAAAAGAACCCTGCTATCCCTGACGACAGTAAAGGGAAACAAGGTGGACGCGGTTGATCGGAAGCAGAGGAAGCAGAGCCTTTTCTAAACGATCGCACAGGAGGAAGATGAAGCTCTGTAACCCTGAACTCGTAACCCGTAAACCTGTGAACTCTCTGACCCGTCAACCTCTGTCTAGATCGACTAGAGCATCCTTTTATAGGATTTCAATCGAAGATAAGCTCAAATTTGGGAAGATAAGGATAGGCAATGATCAAAGAAGGCAGGACTCTAACTCCAATTCGAGCAAGGAGACCAACGGAGGCAGGGAACTCTCCAGGAAAGTTGAGTTTAAGCAGGACACGAAAGGGAAACACGACCTTCAGAAGGGCGTCAAATCACAAATTGACGACCTACATCAAGACGTTACTCAAAACACGACCATGATCAAGGGCGTCACTTCTTGGATTAAATTTTGGCAATAAAACTTACTTTATTTGAAAATTATGAGAACACGCCTGAGATGAAGGCGTTAATTAAAACCACGCCCTGAGGAAGGACGTTAATCAATAATTTGAATTTATTTTAAATTTATTTTGAAACCGGATAATACCAGGAATTGACGCCCTGACATTTGGTCGTCCTTTCTTTGAACACGCCCATGTTAGGTCGCTATTAAAAACACGCCCCTCTTCAGGTCGCGAATCACAAAAATGCAAGAACAAAACAAAACACACACAAAAATAGAAAAACTTCATATTATGAATATATCGAAGTTCACTTTGGGGCATCAACATAGTGACATGAGATTTGATAAACATAGCGTCAATTTTGGCGTGTCTACAGCTGCCCCGCCTTGGCGTCTGCTTTGCAAGGGAGTGAGACGAAATGGAGTGAGAGTGCAACAAACGGAATGAAGTGGAGCGAACTGATAAGTAGATGCCAAGGTGTGATGTGACACGCCCCAGACACTAAGCATTGGAAATCTTTCCAACATTCTGAGCGAAACAACTCGGGTGATTCCAAGGAAGTATCAATTTGCTGGATAAAGGAGATGAAACTAAACAAGTAAAAATGTGCGCATGGCACGATAAGGAGACACCATTGGAGAGCGGTTACCAGCCAACGTGGACGTGCTACAACCAAGGTGGATTTGCAGAAAAATAAAGGGAATTGAGATGGAAACCAGCAAAGGGACATTTTCAAGTAATCAGCCTGAGCGGCTTCAAAGAGAATAAAGTACTCAATTTGGAATGGAATATCTCATGTCAACTCAATCAAGAGCGAGTGACCTTCATTACTGCCATAATATGAAGATTTTCAGCATGAAATTCAAAGTCCTACATGATGCATGCTGGGCTAAAAGAAAAGATAAAACAAACTAAAAGATAGAAAATAATCAAGGATAATATTGTTAAGCCATCTAGATTTGGTCAAGAATCCAGATCTCTAAGCTGACACTAGCCGAAGCCCGTTTGTCCACGCATCAACTCAGAAAAGTGGAACCATCGTCCCAGACCTTTAATGACTCAACGGCCTATCCGTGTGATCAAGACTTTCCTGGAATTATCACTGTTTTTGATGAAGGGGAACTCAAATTCCAGGTTCATCAGAACCACAAGGTCCTGATATGCTATAATAGCGTAGATACCATATAGTAATAATGCTTACAAGAACAACATGATGTTACCTCCACATTAATTCGGACATCTCGAAACCTGCAATCTTCTGCACTCAAAAGTTCATTAGTTCTCTCAAAATTTCAATATAAATAATCCTCAATTCAAAGCATAACATGATCATAAGTGCTTAATAAGATAAAAATCTAACGAAATAATAGCACTTAAGTTCATCAGAGCATGTAGGAAAGAAAATTCATAAGTTCACAAATTCACGCCTGCACCAAATGTCGTCAAAACATGGAAGGCGCCTTATGAGGAGGGCGTCAAAACGATGAACACGCCTTTCACTGAGGCGTTAAATGCACCAAGGGTTCAAGAAGAAAACGACCCTGGAAAGGGCGTTACACAAAACACGACCTCAGTCAGGTCGTCAATTCAACAATTGACGCCCTAACAGAAGGCGTTAATTAAGCACGAACTTCCGTTTCCGATTCGCAAACTAAACCCAGTCCTAATGGTAATCAACTTGCTAACTCCGAACGGCCTCGAGACTCCCCAGACTCCTATAAAGGAAAGACAATTCCAATCAATCAAAGCAACCTTCGGAGCTCTGTTCTTCTGCCTATTCTTCTGTCTGTTCTTCTGCAGGCATCGCAATCGTCAGAACTTCTTCTGCAAATCGAAGATGGAGAGGGCGATTAAGAGGTCCAAGTCCTCCACTCCCAGGTTGACCGATATTAACGGGCATATTAGCAGTAGAATTTCTATGAACCAGGTAGAGAGAAAATCCTTCTGTTCTTCTCTTGTCTTTACTGAAACATTGTACTCTCTTCTGTATGCATATTCATTCTTCTTTCTGAATTGTTCTTCCTTTCTTTCTTCCACAGGACTTCCCAAATGTCCCAGGAGCAATGAGATTCACAAAAATCAAGTGGCTCCCTCTCATACTCTCCAAATTTTCTTCATATATGAGAGTCTATTTAACAAGATGGCATCTTCTGGGTCTAGTCACCCATGCCAAACATTATGATCAGATTCATCTTGACTGGGCAGCTATAGGGGCTCTTGTAGAGATATGGCATCCTTCCACCCATACCTTTCTCTTCTCTACTTTTGAAGCCACGATCCTATTAGAAGAATTGGAGATAATCTTAGGCTTAAAGAGAACGAAGCAAGGAGATGAGGAAAAGGTGGCCATCATGCCAAAACCAATTGCCTCTCATGAGCTATTAACAAGCTTGATATCTAGCCCCAACCTAGTGAATCAAATCAAGGCCACTAAAGGAATCAATCTTCTAAAGCTCGCCTCATGGGTGTACAAGAGAGCGGATCAAGCTAAAGAAGATGAAGAGATAGAGCGGGTGGCAAAGGCTTTCGTGGTGTGCTTAGCAGGAGCACTCATATTCCCATCCACGGAGGATTTTCTAGAAGAGGCTCAGTTAAGCGCCGTAGTGAGCCTATGGGAAGGAGATAGAATGGGACCGGCGATTCTAGCCTATCTCTATAGCGGGCTTACCTCGGCGGCGATGGGAATGCCCATCTACGGATGCATGCTAGCACTCTCTAGTTGGGTAGATTTCCACTTCAAGTTCGATCCATGTGATGAAGCCCAACAATCCTCGAGAATCTTCTCAAAAAGCCCACTCTCTTATATGACCGGTTCACTTGGGATAAGCAATAGAGTGACGAACCGGATTCCTCAAATCAAAAAGAGAGTGGAATGGAGAGAGCACCTCAAAGTAATGCCAAAGAATCTCTTCACTTGCGCCCCAGGAATACTCAAGAGCTCCGTGCAAGATTTTCTCCCGGGACGGACCTTCGTCTCATAGGCGCTTCAGAATTCATCTTGTACAATTCATATCAGTGCCTCCTTCAACTCGGGCTCCCACGACGAGTATTCGAGGACCCATCTCACCTTCCTCCTATCAAGACACGGGACCTTGGCAGCAATGAAGATGGAGAAGAGTGCACAACTATTCATGCTCTATGAAAAAATCAACAAGGCTCATCAACCTGTAGAAAGCTTGAATGAAGACAGAGATGAATGGAAATCTTATGTAATAGCCCTTAGAAAATTGAGGCCCAAAATGACTCATTAAGCATTGTAATCTTTTCCTTCCAATAACTCAATGATATTTCCTTTATTGAGCCATCTTACTGTATTTCTGATCAACTCTTCCAACGTTCTGATTCTGTTGCAAATAACGACTCAGGTAACGCCGTGAATTCATAAAAGGACGCCTTCACCACAGGTCGTCTTCAACATTCCAGTTCACAAATTTGACGCCTTCGCCAATGGGCGTTAACTAAAAAACGTCCTAAGGCAAGGCGTTAATACGATTCATATTCCAAAATATATTCGTTGAGATTCCAAAAGTAACGCCTTCAGGACAGCCACGTTTCATATAAGTAACGCCTCAATCCTAGTCGTTACTCAAAAACAGTAATGATTATTCCCATCAAATCAATCAATTGCCATTAAATGCGTCTGACGACGGTTATCATTCCCCATGCAAACAAAAATAACGCCTTAAGAAATGTCGTCATTTATTAAGAAACGCCTTTATGTCAGTCGTTGATTCCACAAGACGCGGCCTTCCTTAAGTCGTGAATTCTTTTTGACCGTTCGACTTAACTTTCCCTCCTTTCTTCTTCTTCCTCCGTCCATTTCCCCTCTTTCTCTCTTTCTACTGCAACCCTAACCGAGAACCCCCTCCCCCAATCTCTCTCATTCTCTCTCCCTATCTCTCTCCCTTCTACACCCTAGCCCTAAGCTATGGCCAGAGGAGGCTTGAAGCGGCAGAGGGTGGCTGCCCCAGAAGTTGTGGACCTGGGCGATGATGCCCACGGCGAGGAAGTCCCTCCCGCGGCGGCCGACGAAGATGCACCGACGGTGGCGGCCGGCGGCGAAGCTGAAGGAGGACAAGAGGCCAATGAAGGAAATGAAGATGATGCCGGAGAAGAGGGAGAAAATGAAGAGGGAGAAGAAGGCGAGGACGGTGAAGAAGGAGAAGAAGAAGATGGCGATGAGCCACCGCCCACGGCGGCGGCTCCTCCCTGTGCTGGCCAGCTCCGACGGCCTAGGCAGCCACGGCCTCAGCCACAAGAACCCAAACACAAGAAGGTAGGCCCTCAACCCCATTCCCATTTTTTTAATTTTTATTTTATTTTTATGCCATTTCCATAGCCCTCGGGTATAAACCCTGCAACCCAGAAAGAAAGCACCCTCAGGGGCATCACGTTTTTAAAAAGACACGCCCAACCCAAGGGCGTTAATTAAATTATTTCCCTGAAAAATAATTAACCCCATGAGAACACGTCCTGCCTCATGTCGCCCATTTAAATTCATATCATGCTGTTAATTTATATCAATTCCATGCTTTAAATTATTTCAAATATTTTTCCATGAATTTGTTTCGCATGCCATTATTTTTATTTTATTTTCTGAAAAACTTGAAAACAATGCCCCCCCACTAGGGCGTTAATTCAACAACAGACGACCAAACCAGAGGTCGTCCATTCATTAATTACTGATTAAATTAACGGACCCATTTTGGAAAACGCCCCACCCAAGGGCGTGACTTGAAATATTTTTTAGGAACTCAGAAATTAACCATAGAACCACGCCCAACACAGAGGCGTTTCTTAGATAAACAGCGACCTAGGACAGGTCGCAAATTCAAAGCACATTTATAACCACGCCCTCCTCAGGGGCGCTAATTCAAAGAACCACGACCTGAGGATGGTCGCTAATTAAAATCAAACACCAATATAATCCAAGGCAATCAATATGAGATTCAGCATGAATAATCAACATAATTAAGTGAAAATTATTTTCTTTACATGCAGGGATTGATGAGGACACGGATCTCCTGGGTTATGGTTCGGGCAGCATACTACGGCCTCCCAGAGTTTCAGAGAGCGAGGGTAGATGCTATGGGGTTCGGGGCCTTCCTTAGCATAGAGCCAGTTAGGCCAGACCTACCACTTATCCAGGTTCTACGGGAGAGATGGGACAGGACTAGCCGGGCATTCTTGATGCCATGGGGGCACATGATTCCTACCCTGGAGGATGTGGCTAGGATCACCGGGTTGAGGGTAGACGGTGAGGCTGTGAGCGGGATCACCTACCCTGACTACACTGAGTTCGCCCAGAGGCTGCTAGGGCTAGAGATGGTCTACGAGACACCCAGCGAGTGTAGGACTATCTTCCGCACCGACCTTACTACAGTGATGGGCTTAGGGAATGCTAGGCACAGGTCCGGGGAGACCTTAGAGCAGTTCTCGCAGAGGTTGATAGATGGGGCTAGGGCGGTCTACTGCCAGGACCCGGCCGACAGAGAGAGAGCAGACCGAGACTTGAGGAGGTTCCTGCTGCTGCTACTCGGGAGGCTATTGCTCCGGACGAAGGGCGACGTCATCAATTGCCGATTCCTGGGGATACTCGAGGACCTGGAGGTAGTTGGCAGCTACGCCTGGGGAGCGGCGCTGCTGGCGCACATGATGGCCGACCTGTCCACGGGGACAGGTCGAGAGACGACCGTCAGTGGCTTCTCACCTTTTCTTCAGGTATGCATTTTTCATTTTTCTTTTTCTTTTATTTTATTTTGCTGGTGAATGCTTCACTAATATGATGCATGGATGCAGGTTTGGAGCCATCTATACATGCCGATGGGGCGCGCTGACCCACGGCCTGGAGGTGAGAGAGCTTTCCCTCTAGCACGGCGCTGGCTGCCGATAGTGTTTGGAGCCCCACTCGGCTACGAGTTGTGGGTGCTGCGGAGAGAGTTCCGCGACTTCCCTCCCTCGCTGGTATGAATGAATGTTATGCATCTTTCTTTTGCATTTATTTTGAATTTATTATGATGATGATGAAATGATGACATGTATGTTTATGAATGCAGGTTCAGTGGAGACCCTATGAGGGGATGACGGACGAGGGCCAGCCGTGGGTCATAGCGGGCCATCCTCGTTTTGAGCGTGAGCTTTGGGTTCACTGCCTGAGCGAGATCGAGCCGTTACGGCTTAGGCTGGTGATGAGGACACTAGGCCTTCACCAGGAGTGGGTAGAGGTAGGCGAGCCGCGGGGCATCGGGAAGAAGACGCGCAGTCGTACGAAGGCGACCGACTGGAGGGTGCGGTTCGAGGAGCAGTACGCCGACTGGCAGCGAGGCGGGACCAGAGTTACCTCCCGGGCGACTGACAGCTACGAGTACCTCCGGCGCTACTGGGAGGTTTACGCCGGCCGACCCCAGATGAGGGTCTTAGGGGTATGTATGAATGCAATTATTTCTAAATTAAATGCAAATGCTTTCTATCATGTGACTAATATGTAATGAATGCAGGATGCGCGGGACATAGCGGCGATGGATGCCCAGGCCCACCTACACAGCCTGGAAGACCAGCTAGCCGCCACACGGGCTGACCTAGAGACCCTGGTGAGTGTTTAAATTATTCCTATATGCACATGTATATCTTTTTTGTTGAGTAATTGATGATTAGCCACTGACGATCTCAATGAATGCAGCGTGCCCAGCAGGGAGCAGTGAGGAGAGACCCAAGAGAGGCCTCCAGCTCGAGAGGTCCCAGTGCAGAGGTGACTGCACTGGCAGGGCAGCTAGCCGGAGCGATCGCACGAGCTGAGACAGCAGAGCGCGATCTCGCTTCACGGGTAAATTCCAAAACACAGATCCATTCAAATATTGATTATATAATTGTGCACTGATGAAAATCATTTTACAGACTGAGGAGCTTCGAGCCGCTCTTACCTACGTTGATGAGGGCTTCCGCGCGACGAGCACACAGGTGAGTGGTTTAATTCATGTATTGCTTGTATTGCTAGATCATTGCATTTAATTGTGGATTTGATGATTTGTTTACCTGTTTGCAGACGACTCAGCTTCAGGCGGTACGTACCGAGTTGGCGATCCGTGATCAGCGGATCTCAGAGCTAGAGAGGTCCCTGAGGCGACGAGAGGAGCTGCCTCAGGACGTGGCCGAGCTGCGGGTGGCTCTTGAGCTGGAGCGACGGGAGCGTGCCCGGGAGCGCGAGGAGCGTGCTCGTGAGCGGGAGGAGTACCAGGCAGAGCGTGCTCGGTACCAGGAGCAGGTAGCAGCACGCGAGTGAGAGCTGGCAGACTCGAGGACCCAGTTGATCCTTTCTCAGGAGCGGCTACGAGTGTCTGAGGAGCGTCTCCAGCGAGGGCGCGAGCGAGCACGAGCTGCGGGATACTCCTTCACCAGCTCCACTTTTGTGGCGGGCTCTTCCCTCCGAGAGAGGAGCGAGGCAGGAGGTCAGGTTCGGGTTCCAGCTTCTTCACGGGGGCCCATGCCTCCTCCACCAGCGCCAGCTCGGGACGGCGAGGAGGAGGTTGAGAGTAGGAGAGAGGAGGGTGGAGGCGAGAGCTGAGCGACTTACTTGTACTCCTCCACCCTCACACTTGTACATGATAGACATTCATGATGTATATATATATATGATTGAGATTTCTTTGTTACCTGAGCACTTTGTGTAGTTGTGGCCTTGTGTTTGTGTACTTTCCTCTTTCTACGTCCTTTGTGTTTGCTTTACTGTGCCCTGTTTCTGCAACTGTAATCCACACTTTGAACAAACAGGTTAATTCATCTGTTCGACTTGGCCCCTTGCCCAATAAGTAAGGGATAGCAATATTCTGACCTTAATGAGGGGTCAAGGGGCCAAGCCTTTGATCAAATAAGGCAAAAATAAAATAGCTGATAGCGGGGAGATGCCTCGTGCAAAGCACGCATATGCCAACCATAAATAAAAGATGCCCATGCAAGCATACATCGTGAAAAAATGCATTTTTTTTCTTTTCACTCAATTTTTTTTTTGTTATTTTTGCTGAAAAACGCGCCTTAGAGTAGGTCGTGGTTCGCATAAAGACGCCCTAGAATACGGCGTGAATTTGAAAAGGAAATCTGATTTTTGAAAAAGTAACGACCAGATCAGAGACGTTATTCAGAAAGAGACGACCTAATCTAGGACGTTAATTCTATAAAAAACGCCTTAGCCAAAGGCGTTAATTGGATTATTCTGTGAAAAAGGGTGTCAAGGCTATCAAGACCACGGGTCCTACACGGTCACCATCCAAAATTCATTAACCTTTCTTGAGTAATTAAAAGGGAGTGGACGTGGTCATAGTTGACTTGTATTCGAGATTTCGCACAGTGCAATTTCTTTAGTCCGTCTTGACCATCCTGCCAGTTCGTGACTTACCACATAGAAAGGATGGAAGAAAATATAAGGGAAGCCCATAAGGGATTCTGAGATGCTCAAGGCAAAGTTACCTCCCCTACCCTATGCCTGTTGGGGTTCGATCTTTGGCGTAGAAAAATTTGTTGCCTTTTTACCTCTTTTATATTGCACGCATACGCTCAAGGTTTTCCTTGCGGGGACTTTGCCCTCTTGACATGCTTTTCTTTTCATAACTTGACTTTCACTTCGGAATTGATTTGCATTTGCATTGATGAATAAAAACCTAATTGTACTTGGGCTTTTATGGCATTTGCTCCCTTTTGGGCCCTGACTTCCACCTACTAGGGCGGCGGATAGGCTTGGCGTGTCTACCTCGAGGTCTCCCTTCCTCCCTTATGGGCTGAAGAAGAAAAGAACGGGTATTGTCTTTCACTTTTAGTCAGGTTTTTGACTTTCCATCGGATTTTGCACTGTTTGAGTTCAAGAATAAAGCGTGTAGTGTGTGCGGGAGTCAACCCCCTTTTAAGTTAGCAAGACTGATGAATGAATTCTAAATTTTGACCTTTCGGACCTTGATCCTTCGTGTGCCATGGCACCAATTTTGATCTCTTCTATTTTTTTTTTGGCTTTTTGAAATTTCTATTTTTTTTGGTTTTTGGAAATATTCCACTTTGTTTTGGATTTTTGAAACAATTTTCATTTTGTTTGGATTTTGAATCAAGGGTAGTATTTCTTAAGATACAAACCATTCCAAGGGTGAGTTAACTCTTCTCCTTCAGCATTAATCAGTTTATAAGCATTGCCTGGAAAAACATCTTTTATAACAAACGGTCCTTCCCAATTGGGTTGGAGTTTTGAGCGAGGGCCACCCGGCTTTACGAAAATCCTCTTAATTACCATCTCACCGATTTTGAATTTTCTCTCAATTACTTTCTTTTGATAAAAACGCGAGAGCCTGTTTTGATAAACGCGCGCATGCTCAGCGGCGACCAGACGCTTCTCATCTAGGAGTTCCATTTGGGCGAGGAGTGAATCACGACGCTCATCAATAGAAAATTCCTTATCCAATTGTACTCGTAGAGAAGGAATGAGAATCTCATAAGGGACTACTGCCTCCATCCCATAAGTAAGGGCGAAAGGGGTTTGCCCAGTGGGGGTTCGAATGGAAGTTCGGTAGGCCTAGAGAGCTTCAACTAGCTTGTCTAGCCAATCCGAAAATTTATTAGCCTCACACGTCTTTTTGATAATTTTTATCAAAGTTTTGTTAGTTGCCTCTGCTTGGCCATTGCCCTGCGGATAATAGGGAGAAGAATGATGCAATGCAATGTTATACCTGTTGCAGAGATCCTTGATTTCTTGAGAGATAAATTGGGGTCCATTGTCGGTGACGATGGTGCTTGGGATGCCGAACCTCGTGATGATGTTCTTCATTATAAACTTGCAGACGGTTGACGCTTTGATCTCCACGTAAGCTTCTACTTCCGCCCACTTGGTGAAGTACTCCGTTGCCGTGAGGATGAATGGTTTTTGCTTGGTCAGGAGGTTCGAATCACCAAGAGGTCCAATGATATCAAAAGCCCACATGGAGAAAGGCCATGGGGAGGATGTAGGATGGAGTGAAGAAGCAGGAGAATGAATCTTGTCGGCGTGCAGTTGACACTTAACACACCTTCGAACATAGATGGAACAATCCTCTTCTAGAGTTGGCCAATAGAAACCTAGCCTAAGGATCTTCTTAGCTAGCATCTGGCTATTCACATGACCACTGCACACTCCAGAATGCGCCTCTTCCACAACTTTCCATGATTCATCATCGTCGAGGCATCTTAACAAAACACCGGTGAGCCCTCTCCTATAGAGCACACCTCCAATCAAAACATAACATTGAGCCACTCTTCTAATTGTTTTCTTTTCTTCTGTAGTGGCTTCCTCGGGATAGGACTGATCATTGCAATATCTGGCAATCTCAAAATACCAAGGCTTCTCTTCGTCAGCCAATTCTTCTTCCCAATCTGAAAGCATGACCTCTTTGCCTTTAAGGGATTCCTTTTGCTTAATCTTTTCAAGCACCTTATCCCTAATATCGAGGAATGCACGATCCTTAATAGCTGGCGTGTCATGCTGATGAATTAGAGGAACATGAAAATCACGCTCAGGAGGGAAGACTAAAGCAGAGGCCAAAGAAGCAAGGGCGTCGGCCAAGATATTTTGGCTACGAGGAACATGGACGAAGATCAATTTGGTGAAGAGCTCGGCATAAGCTGAAGCAAGTTCCTAGTAGGGTTTGAGCTTAGGATTGATAGTGTGGCATTTGACCAACACCTGGCGCAGAATGAGCTGACTGTCACCCACAATCCTCAAATGGGTGACACCATATCGATGAGCGGTTTGAAGACCGGCCAAAAGAGCTTCATACTCAGCTATATTATTGGTGGCGGGAAAAGTGAGCCGAGCAGCAAATGGGATGGTGACCCCTTCTGGTGTTAAAAGAACCATGCCGATCCCTCTTCCTTGGGAATTTAGAGCTCCATCAAAATGTAATGTCCACATAGGATCGTGGGGTTGATTAATGGACATTAGTTCTTCATCTGGAAACTCCGAATTGACAGGATCAAAACGCGGTAGAGGGTGGTGAGCAAGATGTTCGGCAATGGCGTAACCTTTGATAGCTTTCTGTTGAATGTAAGTGATATCAAACTAAGAGAGGAAGCTTTGCCAGCGTGCTAATCGATCAGTGAGGACAGATTTTTCAAGGAGGAATTTAATCGGATTCATGCGAGCAATGAGGTGAACCTCGTGAGCTAGGAAATAGTGCTTTAACTTCTGAACTACCCAGACTAAAGCAGCGCAAGTTTTCTCCATGGCTGAATACCTCTGTTCACAGGGGTTAAAAAGTTTAGATAAATAGTATGCTGCCCTCTCCTTACCTTCTTCATCTACCTGAGCTAAGACAGCACCTACAGAGTCATCCAGGACTGAGACATAGAGAATAAGTGGTTTGCCTGGAATCGGCGGCCTCAGGATAGGAGGATTGGCAAAATAATCCTTCAATCCATCAAAGGCTGCCTGACACTTGTCATCCCAATTAAACTTGACTCCCGGCTTAGTAAGATCGTAAAACGGCCTACATCTTTGTGAATGCTGGGAGACGAAGCGGCGAATGAATTCCAACATCCCGATTAATCCTCGAACTTCTTTCAAATTCTTGGGAGGAGGCATATCTCTAATGGCCCTTGCCTTGTTGGGATCAACTTCAATTCCCCTCTTGCTAACAATGAAACCGAGCAACTTCCCTGAAGAAACGCCAAACACACACTTCTTGGGGTTCATCTTCAACTGATACTTTCGTGATCTTTGTAAGACCTTAGCTAGAACCCCAGGATGTTCAATCCTTGTCCTTGATTTCACAACCAGGTCGTCCACATACACCTCGATATAGATATGAATCATGTCGTGAAAAATTGCCATCATAGCCCTCTGATAGGTGGCTCCAGCGTTCTTAAGTCCAAAAGGCATGACCACATAACAATAAGTACCCCATGGTGTAGTGAATGATGTCTTCTCTTGATCTTCTTCAGCCAGACGAATTTGATTGTAACCTGAGAAGCCATCCATAAAAGAGAGAGTCTCAAATCCTGCCGTGTTATCAATCAGAACATCAATGTGAGGGAGGGGGAAGTCATCTTTGGGACACGCACGGTTGAGATCCCGGAAGTCTATACAAATCCGAACTTTTTCGTCTTTCTTCATAACCGGGATGATGTTAGCCACCCAATTGGGGTAGAGGACCACTCTAACAAATCTAGCCTTATGGAGCTTGTCGACCTCTTCTTTCATCTTTAAAGCCATATTAGGGTGGAAACGCCTCAACCGTTGCTTGACCGGCACAGACCCTGGCTTAAGTGTAAGGCGATGTTCAACGAGCGCAGGGTCTAAACCAGGCATATCTTCATAACTCCATGCGAACGTGTCCTTGTATTCTTACAGGACCAAAATGAGCGCCTCCTCTTCGGAGGGCGGTAAATTCTTGCTTATGAGGACAATCCTAGGGTCTTCCTCGGTACCCAAATTAATTTCTTTGGTAGGCTCTTCTACGGAGGCTGACGGTTCGTCAAATCATCTTATGCCACTAGCAAAAGCATCAGCCTCGTCCTCATATTCTTCATAACTTTCATCCCCCTCTTCAATAGGGTCTTCGTCATTCATAATTTCATAGACACCCAAACCCTCATAAGAAACAACAGCAGCATCCTCATATTCCAGCTCTGGCAGGATGATTGGATTCTCTATAAATTCAAGAAGGGCTAAACAAGCCTGGCATCTGATAGCTAACTCCAACAGAAACCTACGAGGAATATGCTTACCCTTGGATTTCTTATAAGAATCTACCCCATGAATTTTATTAGAAGAAGAAGAACAACTAGCTTGACTGGAAAAAGAAAAAGAAGGAGGTGAAAAAGTGGATACAGGAGGTAATACAGAGGAAGTACCCTCACCAGAGGGGGAGAAAAGATTTAGCAATGAATCTTGAAGGAGCGGCCCCTGGGTCGGGACGCACTCAGAAGAGAAATAGGAGGTCTCCTCAACAGAAATGGAGGATTGGAAATTTGGGAATTTGGCGTTTTTTTTTTCATTTTTGTCTTTTGCTTCATTTTTATTTTCTATTTCAAGAAGAAAACAGTGTGAAGGGGGGATAGCAGGAGGAGTGGAAATTGCCAGATCAGAGAAAGATTGAATCAGTGATGGCCCGCGAGGGGGCGTGATGGAGAGTTTAGAAAATCGCTCGAGGAGCGAAGAAGGAATTGTGAGAGAAACTTGGATTGAATCTGGAGATAAATTGATTATAATCGGAGGTGGTCTTGGCACGCGACCAAACCGATGAGAATATAGAGGAGCAAGCACAGATGGATGCATGGAAGTGAGAGAAAAGAGGCCGGCCCACAGCCTGTCCACAGTGAATCATTCTTCAAACGGAACATCTGGCTCTCCAGTATCAGTGTAGTCACTCAGCAGCTGCCTCTTATCTGTAATTACAGCTGGCATTTCAATCAATTCATTAATAAGTGGCGGCCATTCCGGGTCAGTCGGCATGGAGAGGTGGCTCAAAGAAATAGTAATATCCTGCATATCGAACCACCTGTACCAGTCACATTCTGGATCATCCATTTTTCTTCTTTTGTCAGGCCTTAAGGACTCCAGGGCTTTGTATGTGGCCAACGGGGCAATATGACGAGCAAACTGTCTAGCATGAACATCCTGACAGTCTAATATGGAAGTGATTATTGTAGTTTGCTCACTATTCTGAAAGCCACCTGCGACAAAATGTTTCTTCAATGTCCAAGTGAGCGGTTGGCGATCTGTTTTTAATGTGGATGTCATAAATGCCCATGGTTCATCTTTGTTTTTGCCTGGCCCTTTGTAACCTAGGCCACCTCGTGTAATCAGTTTCTGAGGTTTAATAGGCCTAATCCTGCCTTGACAATTGGCACCCAGACCTTTGCCATTTTGATACCCCATTTTCATTAAGATGTTCCAGCCCGAGGTGTTCATCATTGTTTTCTTCTTTTTCCCCTTGGCAGGCGGGGGTATCATAGCAACTGTTGTGACTTTTTCTGGCATTGGTCGTGGACAAGGGACGTCCAGCACAGATAATAGTGGCTTGTTGGCCGGCCAGATGGATGGAACTGATGAAGCCACTTGAATATCTTCCTCTGGCAGAATCGGCATACTGGTAACTTTAATAATGCGGCCCTTGTGTGGGAATTTAAGGCATTGGTGATTTGTGGAGGGCACCGCATCGAGTTGCTGAATGTAGGGGCGTCCCAGAATGCCATTAAAAGTCGGATCCATATCCAGAATATGGAAATCTGCTGTGATGGCGGCAGGACCCAAACTTACTTTTAACGTAATCATGCCTATAGGAGGTTTCTTCGTGTTATCATATGCAGTGACTGTGATAGTAGACGGCCGAATTTGGCTTTCCGGAATGCCACACAACTTCAAGGTGCTAGGTGGCAAGACATTGATGGATGCCCCAGTGTCCACCAGACATTGCTTAACAACCACCTTATTAATGTCAACTGTGATGCATAGAGCGTACTTTCTTACTGGGAGTGGCGCCAGTTCATGTTCATGAAAGTAATTGCCGGCTGACTGCTAGCGGGCGTTAAAACCGTGACTATCTGCTCAACTGGAATGTCCTCATTAACCATCACCTTTTGCAGATATTCTTTCAAAGCTAGCTGATGAGTGGTGGACCTTTTAATTAGTTCCAGGATTGAAATCCTTGCTGGTGTTCGGTCCAAGTGTTTTAGCAAATCATACTGAGTGCCTGGCACTGACTCTTGTTCTTGTTCTTGCTCTTGCGGCCCCTGCGCGGGCTCTAGCTCTCTCTGTGGAAAAATACGGTGGAACATCCGTCCACTGCGGAGCGGCGCCACGCCTTGACGTGCCTCTGTCGGGACAAGTGTGGGAGGGGGATTAGAAGAAGAAGAAGGTGTGTTGGTGTTAAGAAGTGGTGGAGTGGGAGTTCCCGCAGAGGGAATCCCTGTAGAGGGTGCTGGTGCCCTGGTAGGAGGCGTAGAGGTAGAAAGGGATACCCGAATGCGGGGGGAATTGGTGGGGGGTGGAATGAGAAGGGTTATGGGTACAAAAGGTGGCGGAACCGATGGTGGGAGGATCCTTGCCGGTGAAGGAGTAGTGGTGGCGGGTGCAGTGGGCGTTGGTGATGGGCAGATGAGGAGTGGCCTAGAGGGCAATGGCGAAGGGTTGGTGGTGGACGGGTTTTGTTGTGGCGTAGGCTGTAGAGGTGGTAAGCGTATAAGAAGGGGGCGAACCGGCAAGGTTGGAGAATTGGCAGTAGGAGGTGAATTAAAGGGGTGCAGAAGAGATCGGCCCACTTGAGGGGTAGGAGAAGAAGAAGGGGTGCGCAAGAGGCACGGAGGTTGATTTTGATTATGATAAAGTGCCCCAACAGAGGCGTTTTCTTCATGCCATCCCTGCCCTCTCTCCACCTCATAGAGAGACGTGACAGGGTTGACGTGCTGGTTTGGCTGGTGCTCCGGCAGTGGATTGTGGACAATCCCCATATCGTGCTGAGGCACTGGAGCTTGTTGTTGCTGCTGTGCAGCTGGTTGTTGTGGCTGCTGAGCTTGTTGCTGCCGAGGAGACCTTCTTTCTTTCATGGTGGCGATGAATTGTCTCATCTCATCCCAATTGATGTCACCTTGGTCATTTAGGTCATAAATGTAATCTCTGAAGTGGAAGCAACGACAAGGTTATGACCAGGTGCACGATGGAAAGCGCAGTAACGGGATGTGTCAACATTAGCGGGCCACGCTGTTCTTTCTCTTGGTAATATGAGCAAATTGGCGGCCATTAAGGCATTGAAAATATCCGGGAGACTTTCTGGTAATGGAGGGTAGTGGTCCCTTTTGGGGCCAAGTGGTGGTCTCCGTTGTTGTTGTTGGCCATAGTTGGTAGGTGGTGGTACCTGGTGGTACTGTTGCAGAGCTGGAGGGTTAGCGCGGGGCGCTTGGTTTGGTGGTGAAGCAAAGGAATGTTGGGGTGCGAATTGGCATTGTGGGGTGGAGTTGAAATGGGGGCTTTGTGGTGGAGGAAGGTTAGGACGTGGGTTAGCTTGATGGGGGTGGCCAACTACGCCAACCTGCTCATTTGCAATAGTGCCCTCCGTCGTGGGCCCGCCGTTGTTGACAGTTGTGGTTTTCTTGAATAGCCGTGACTTCGGCTCAAACATGCCCATAATGGGCAAATCCTTCATCTGCGTCTGGATATAACGAGCTCTCTCATAGAGCTCCTCCATGGTGGTTAACCGGTTCATGGCCAGTATGTGCCGGAACTGAGGAGTGGCATTGGAAATTATCATCTTGACTTGTTCCGATTTAGACAGTGTATCTTTCAACTTTTCGGCCATAGACCGCCATCTATCAGCAAACATTATGAAGTCCTCCTCGGGCTTCATCTTTTCCGCGACCAGATCTGTGAGCGAAAGGGATGGTCCGACCCAGTCTCTGTATTTTTGCAAGAACTTCCTTTGAACAATATCGAAGTCGCCGGCATCAGCGGAATCTAGTGAATAAAACCATTCAAGGGCTGGCCCCTCCAGAGATCTCCTGAATAAGTAGGCCAAAGAGGCCTTGTTGTCTTGCCAGAAGGAGGTCTCGTACCTGAAGTCCTTCAAATGAATAAAAGGATTACCAGTCCCATTATATCGCCGGAAGTTCGGCATTTCAGATGGTGGTAAGTGGAAGACGGGCAATGTAGGGAGCGAAATTTCCGGGGCATTCTTAGCCGTGGTGACCTTCTTTAGTTGCTCCTCCATGCTGGCCAATTTCTGGAGTAATAGCATATTAGTGTCGGACTCGACTGGGGCCGGATTTTGAATAAAAGAATGTGGTATAGGTGTCCGCAGAATCCGGGGAGGTTGGAACTGAGGCCTAACCGCTGAATAGCTCGCCTGTTGGGCCAGCATGGCCGCACCAGGCGTTGGTGGACGAGAGGGGGGTTTGTGCAAGACCGCCTGGTCATTAGTGAGGTGATGGCCACTCTCGGCCGGAGGGGGATTGGAGGATGAAGAGGGAACAGACTTCTCTTTCAAAGCGGCCTGAATAGCCTGCCGCTGGGAATCGTCTAACTGAGATAAAGCATTAATTAAATCCGTGACATTGAGGGATGGAGAAGAATTCCCCGAGGTGTTGGAGGGTAGAGTTTGGGAAGAGGGCACAACCTCTTGAGGAGTGGTATCAACCACATGGATTTGAGGATGATGGGACTGAGGAGGAGGGTAATTTCCCTCATAATAGATGGAATCCTGGGGGGGGTCTCATATTGACCAAAAACATTCTCATCCTCATCATCATAAGAATACTCGTAGCCTGCCATGTTGATGATTTTTCCTCAACGGAGTTGCATGTTTAAGAGGAGAGACGGCTTTATAAAGGCAGTATCAAACAAACAACCACTCAATCCAAACAAGTCTAAACAAATTAATCCAAGCAAGTGTATGCAACCAAGTTGAGATGAACGCAAGATTTTAGTGTTATGCTTGAGATTAGAGTGGATTAAATTGCAGAATTTCCCTCTTTTGCAAAGTGAGACCTAGTTTATCCAAGTGTGATCTCCGGGTTAACTAGATTCTTTCTCTCTTTACCAACGATAGGTTCTCTATACTCCGGGTACTTCAAGGGTACAACCAGCCCAGCGTCCGTGAGGGAATCGGAGGTCTTGGAAAAGGGATTTCCGGTCCAAAGAGACGGAATGCTCAATGGAGGCTCGTCCCGATTCCAAGAGAGGTGTGTGGAATCCTAGTGTAGAGAGAGGAGGTCTCTCAACCAAATGCCACAATATGCAAAATAAGATGATAAGATCACAGCAATATAGGCAAGCAATGTAATAACCAAACAAACTATCACAGACAGCAACAGGAAGCAGGCTTCTGTAAAAACACAGGAAAGAGACGACCTGGGGCAGGTCGCTATAAACCAAAGCAACGACAGGGTCACTGTCGTGAATCACTGCGAGAGGCCACGAGCCAGCAGCGAGAAACAAAGACACACCTCTGGTTGAGGCGCTAAATATGAAAAGGACGCCTCTGCGTGAGGGCGTCAAATCTGAAAAAGCGCCTTGAGGTGAGGCGCTATGCAATAAAAGAATGCCCTAGGGCAGGGCGTGAATTCACAGGTAGCGTGATAAAAGCAGTAAAATGATGAAAGACGTCTTGACAGAAGACGTAACACAGTAATAACACGCCCTGGATGAAGGCGTTAAAAGAAAAGGCGCCTCTGTTTGAGGCGTGAATTTAGGAAAATATGCAATCACAAACTGGCTGATCCCGGGGAGTGTGCAGGGTGCACAATGGAGGCTGCCCGTGGGGCATAAAAGGAGGGGTACCGAGGGTACCGAGGGGAAAGGGCACACGTGGGTGCCGAAGGGGAAAGGGCACACGTGGGTGCCAATAGGAAAGGGCACACGTGGGTGCCAATAGGAGATGGTAATCAAAAGAAAAACAGTGGATGTCCCACCGTGATCGCCAATTTGTAGATCGTGATAAATCTACACATGGAGAAGAAGATTTAAATATGAGAACGCATAACAAAAATAAAGGGGAGATGATATAATGAGGAAAAGAAGCACGTGGTGCTACTAAGGAGGGTGATCGCCAGAGGGGTTACCTCAAGAAGAAACAAAGAAGATCGCGAATACCTGGTGGAAAATAGAACGCGGGAGGGATTGTGAATTCCTCCTCCTCCTTCAACCGGCCGGCCGATGAAGGGGGTTTTTCTTTATTGATTACCCTTGCAAAAAAAAAGACAATAAAACAAGCCAAGAGAAGTAGATCAGCGAAAAGTGTGTAGTATCAACTCTCAAATAGAAAATATGATGAAAAGTATAAAAACATGCGCACCTCTTTTTTTGTTTTAAAACCCCTAAAGAAAATAGGGAGGGAGGAGATGTGATGCAACTAATGCAAACGTAAAAGAAGAAAACAGTGATGATGATCGGTTGATGAAGACAAAATAACACAACAGAATAAAAGAACCATGCTGTCCCTGACGACAGTAAAGGGAAACAAGGTGGACGCGGTTGATCGGAAGCAGAGGAAGCAGAGCCTTTTCTAAACGCTCGCACAGGAGGAAGATGAAGCTCTGTAACCCTAGACTCGTAACCCGTAAACCTGCGAACTCTCTAACCTGTCAACCTCTGTCTAGATCGACCAGAGCATCCTTTTATAGGATTTCAATCGAAGATAAGCTCGAATTTGGGAAGATAAGGATAGGCAATGATCAAAGAAGGCAGGACTCTAACTCCAATTCGAGCAAGGAGACCAACGGAGGCAGGGAACTCTCCAGGAAAGTTGAGTTTAAGCAGGACACGGAAAGGGAAAACACGACCTTCAGAAGGGCGTCAAATCATAAATTGACGACCTACATCAAGACGTTACTCAAAACACGACCATGATCAAGGGCGTCACTTCTTGGATTAAATTTTGGCAATAAAACTTACTTTATTTGAAAATTATGAGAACACGCCTGAGATTAAGGCGTTAATTGAAACCACGCCCTGAGGAAGGACGTTAATCAATAATTTGAATTTATTTTAAATTTATTTTGAAACCGGATAATACCAGGAATTGACGCCCTGACATTTGGTCGCCCTTTCTTTGAACACGCCTCATGTTCGGTCGCTATTAAAAACACGCCCCTCCTCAGGTCGCGAATCACAAAAATGCAAGAACAAAACAAAACCACACACAAGAAATAGAAAAACTTCATATTATGAATGTATTGAAGTTCACTTTGGGGCATCAACATAGTGACATGAGATTTGATCAACATAGCGTCAATTTTGGCGTGTCTACACCTGCACCTATAGGGTGACAATTGTGCTTGACTAGAGGGGTTGGTAAACTGAGATCCGAGAGACTTGTTGCACACAGGCTAGTGCGGATGAGAAACTAGGACCCAGGTACGGGCAAGCATATTCAACTGGTTTCATGCTTTATAGGTGCCACGTGGGCTTTACAAGTAGGCCAAAAGGGTCAAAGTACATCTGGTGCAAGCCGCGGGACAATTCTGACGCGTGGGTCGATCCCCGGGTCATTGGAGGATAAAGCGGATTATCGGCATGTTTTATAGGGGCTCTCCGTAAGGAGCTAGGGATGAGCCCATATCGCCGAGGGAGGGCTAGACTGGATGGCAGGGGCGAACACTGGCTGGCACCTGAGGGAGGCCTGATGCGGCTTGAGAGGAGTAGTCAGGTATGGTTCCCGGAAGGTGAGTGTCTTCATGCCAGGGACTTAGGGCCGGTCCCGGGAATGTTACTTCCGGGCCAGGGTTCGGCTAACTCGGGTCAGCGGTCGGGACCGTCGGTGGTCGGCTCGGGGCGAGCGGCGGGCACGTGGTCCGATGGTGAGAGCATGTGGGGATGAGATTGTTATTTTCTAATTTTATTATTATTTATTTTTATTTGGTTTTATTAGGTTTATTGCGTAGGCGTGCCAGTCACTAAGTGACAGATTTATTATGCGCTCGATCTGACTTGGTCAGACGAAAGTGAAGTCCGTGTCAGGACCGGCAGTCCGTCATACCATAAAGACTATGACGTTAATTACATCCTCTAAAAAGGAGGAAAACTCTTGATTAATTGCCAAGATAATGAACCACCTGGGCTGTGTAAATATATATAAGCATAAGCATATTAACATAATGGTATCACATAATGCAGGAACTGAACATAAGCTCAAACATGCAGTTCGATCACATTCATTATCCTGAGCCCTCGGTACGTGGCAGAGAACGTAGGTCCAAAGACCATCATCACACTTAGTGAAAGCTTCCAGTCAGACATGATCTGGCCTTCAGCAAATCACCATTTGATGTACTAATGTTTGGATTAATGATAAACATGCAACAATAGCAAGCAGGCATTCATGTATACATAGATGCATGGCAAAATCAGACCCAAAGCAGCTAACGACTGGGAGCCATCAATGATTTTATTGATTAGTTATGGAAACTCCATGAGTTAAGCATGATAGAGAAAGATAGGGAGCAAAAGGATTGGTAGAAGTATAAGTGGGGACTTAAATCGGCGCGAGGGGATGGTTAAACTCTAATCTGGCAGGGAGTGTAGGGATAGGTTAAATCGGCGCGGTGGATGTTGAAAACGGCGCGGGGTATAAAGGAGGTTGAAGACGGCGCGGGGCGTGAAGGGCACGCCGGATTAGACTGCGTGCCGTATAGATGAGGTTAAGGATTTTGTGGATTTGAGAGGTGAGCTATTTCGGCGTGGTGGGGGTGGACGCCAAATTAGGTCGCGCCGGCTAAAGGCTTTGTCATTTTTGGAGGATTTTCTGAATTCTGGCCTTATTTGAGCTATGTTTCAACATAACTCAATTAACAGCTATTTTCATTGATCATTAGTGATGATTATTGAATGAATTTAGGTCCTAATTGTCCTGCACGCATGATAGATCAAGACTTGTGCTAGGTTAATACTCAAGAACAGTCTATTCTCAGTCCAAGATATGTTCACAATCACCACAATTTGGATTTTTAGCAAAGTTTAGTTTAAACTAATCACATTAAAATTGGGCAGTATCTCTCCATACCTAGAGGGTCACGGGGGAGAAGTGGAAACCTACCCACAGAAATTGGGGTAAGCTCCTGAATGCCGAGAGGCCAAGACGGCGACCGGTGAACCCGAACGGATGGAAACCCCGAGGGCTAGCCTACTAGGGGCACCAATACTCTGTGGGCCAGTAATCATTCAATGGGACAGCCTGAATGGGAGGAGACCCCGAGGGCTAGCCTACAAGGGGTTCCGTGACCCATGGCCACCACAATTCCCCATAGGAATGTGGATTTGATTTAATTGGGGATCAAAGGATCCATCTATGTTCACCTTTAATGGCTCATAGGGCTCTACGCCACGGAGGGACGGGACCCTGTGACCTTATGGCAGTTTGGAGAGAATTAATGGTAGGAGCGTTGATGGGGAATGTCCCCCTCCCCGGTTAGCAAATCGACATTATTATAGAAGGACGGTGTTCAATAGCACCCAAATGTCACCCATACAATAAGAAGGAGGGAGGGAGGTCATTCTGACGGACCATCTCCCAATCTGTTCTCAGGGTAAAAGGGAACATAGTAACTTACTCGATCATCAGTAAACCAAGGGGCCAAGCACATAGAATCTAATTGATCATCATTAAGGGTTAGTCGGGGAAACATATAGATTACGAAGCCCGTAGGAAGAGAGGGCAGTAACTTAGAGCCATTGTATCAGGCATATACCCGGGCAACTGACAAGCAGATGTGTATGAGAGGGGTCCGGATGCTTGGACACACGGTGCTTGGAGTGCAAGAATGATCATACTCCACCCATCCCATGGTATTGAGAAGGGGGAGCGATGGGGGGGTTAACTCTATTGCTGAGCGGAGAATTCGACGTGGTCGATTGAGGGTACCCCGAGGAGGGATGTGATTTTTGTATAGCCCTTGGGGTAGCGCAGGGAATATTCTACGCTAACATGTAAGCCCAGACAGTAACGCTCGGACAAGATAAAGTGAAATACAGCAGGAGAGAGGGGAGGCTCAGGTACACACACACATTCTCATCCAAGGTGACACGCCATTATAATACAGAAGAGATGGCAAAACAACACTTATGCCGGCACAGCCTGGCATTGTCGCTCAAGGGCCGGCCACCATTCACTCATCCCCATTTCGAACAGATACAGAGGAACAAGATACATATATCTAAGAAAATAAAACTAAACAGAAACTAGACTACGGCGGGCGGGCTCATATCATTGTCCTTTTACATGGAAAATCCCAGATTATTTGGAGAAGAGGGGAGACGGGAAGGCAGAATCTTCACGGTAGCCACCTGTGCTTCCTCAGGTGAGAAACAGAGCACCGGAGAATGGGGTTTATCCCTTCACTGTGTGAGCGGGCTCTGTAGAGAAAGGGACGGCGGCCTCTCTCTCTGGTATTTCTCTCTAGGTAAGGCTTTCTTCTTCCCCAATCCTCCTTTTTCTTCTTTTCTTTTCTCTTTCCTTTTTTTCTCTCCCCTCTTTTGTTCTGTCGAGTGAATCCTATTGTGACTCCTCTGTGTTGATGGTGTTGACATGTACTTTATTTCATATGGCAACACATTGTTTTGATTGATTGGCAACACTGTTTATGTTTTGATGAAATTGATTTTATCAGACTGTCTGTGTGTTCTATGCATCTCACAGGTTGTCACATTGCATTACACTTCAAGTCTATACAGTCGTCTCTTGCATTGTTCATTCGTAAAGTCTGTTCAGTGAGCGTCTCATTGGTGAAGTCTGTACACTCACCAACTGAACTTCAAAGTCCATACATTGGCATTCAGACTAGCAAGTCTATACAGCGTCTGTTGTCTAGAGTCTCTTGAAGTCTGTACATCGGACTGCTTGCAAAGTCTGTACAATGGACTGTGCTTCACAAAGTCTATACAGTCCACCGTCTTCATCAGCGTCTCATGCATATAGCAAGTCTAGACATTGCACTGTAGCATGCATTTCATTAAAGCCTATACATCCACTACAGTGCACACATAGTCTCACTTAGCGTCTATATGCATCGGTGAAGTCTATACATAGCATTGTCTCAACTTGCGTCTCATGCCAAGACTGTACAACCTGCATCGTCTCATGCAGCATCTTATTTGAAGTCTATACATTGGGTTTTACCTACGGTGCTTGAAACGAAGTCTACACACTGGTTGTACTTCATAGTCTGAACAGTGTCTCTAGTTGGCTAAGTCTATACACCGAGGACATTGAAAGCTTTCAAGTGTATACATTCTCACAATGTTCATACTTGCTTCCTATTCCAAGTCTATACAGCCATCAGTGATCTCCCAAGTATGTACATCCAACTGTTCATCTTTAAAGTCTGTACATTGGCCAGCGTCTCTCTTGATCAAGTCTATACACTCATTCACTGTTCATGCATTCACAGTGAAGTCTGTACATCTGTTTGGCTATGCATCACTATCCACCAAGTCTATACATTGGTAGAGTCTGTACATCAGACGTGCATGCTCACCTGTCCCCCCAGATGCTCTCTTGGGACCGAGTATGCCCTCCAGTGACTGTTAATGCTTCCCTAACTTTGTGGATGCTCCCCTGGAGCAGCGATTGCTCCCCAGAGATAGCATGTGCTCCACATGCTCCCCTGACGCTGGTGATGCTGTCCAGAGGCCATAGATGCTCCCCTGAGACTTCATATGCTCCTAAGTCTATACATCAGGTCCTCAAGCGTTACAAGTCTGTACATTGGTTCAGACTCTTCAAAGTCTGTACATTGGGCCTTCAAGCTTTTGAAGTCCATACACTGTCTCGCTCACATCTTCAAGTCTGATTGAGCATCGTGAAGTCTGATTGAGCACTGTGAAGTCTATTCAGTGGATGAGCATTGTAATGTCTATACATTGGTTAGGCTCGATCATGCAGCGTTCTTCACATGTCTATACACTGTATTTTACAGCATGAGTTATAAAGTCTATACACTATCTTCAGTTGATTTTGTTAATCGGCTGAACTCCTCATTTGTCTTGCAGGTGTCTGGCACGTGATCCAAAGAGCTGAGATGCTGACACGTGGCAGAGTCGATTGGGCAGGAAATGTGGAGGTCACTGCTGCTGCTGCTGCTATATATATGAGCCTTCTTCCACAGAAGAAGACAGATCGAGTTGGCAAGAGGTGAAGTCCATACAGAGAGCCACGATCCAGACAGAGAGGAGAAAAGAAGAGAAGAGCATAGAGTGAAAGAAGAGCAGAGAAAGAAGAGAAAGAGAGAAATAGAGACTTCGATCCAGCTGAAGAGAGCAGAAGAAGAGTGAAGAGAGCAGAAGAAGAGTGAAGAGAGCAAGAGATCTGCATTCACTGGACCATGGATCAAATCCAGGCCAGCCAGCTCTTAGGAGCCACATTCGTGCTTTCATTATTTACAGCTTTCAGTTGCTGTTGCTACTTGTTTTCGTTTTCCATTTTATACCTTTCTTCAAGCTGTTTGTCAGCGGAGCAAGCTGTGTTGCTCAGCGTTTGCAGTGGAGGATTCCACTGGACGGCCAAGCTGTATTGCCCAGCGGTTTGCAGAGGTGCTGCCTCTGGACGGGTAAGCTGTAATCCCCAGCGGTTTGTAGTGGTGGATTCCACTGGACAGCATGCTGTGTTGCTCAGTGGGCGAGGAGGATTCCTCGGACAGCAAGCTATGTTGCCCAGCTGATGTATGGCAAGCTGTGATGCCCAGCTGTTCAAGCTGTGAGTCAGCAGGAAGCCACACTCGGGTTGAGTGTGGGGTGGATGTAGGTCTGCTGGACCGAACCACCTAAAAACCTCTGTGCAGTGGTTTGATTTCTCTATATGTTTTTGCTTCCGCTAGATGTCTGCATAGGGGCGCTCCATCTGTTTGCTTACAGGTTGAACATAAGATTTAATTAGCCTTCAGATTATCTAATCTGTCTTGTTAGCATTCTAGTTGTTAATTGGGTGAAATTTTTATAAGCTATATTCATTCACCCCCCCCTCTAAATACTTGCACCGAACCCAACACTTGGTATCAGAGCCTAACTCTTCTACAGGGACTCATCGCCCGAAGAGGAAAGGCAAGATGGATGCTTGAGGGATGATTGATGAAGGTCACTCAACTACAAAGCCCCTATACTTTGATGGATCCAACTACGCATACTGGAAGAACCGTATGTAGGTCTTTTTGAGGGTAAGGATTATGAGCTTTGGAAGGTGGTCAGCAAGGGACCTTATGAGCTGTCCCCGAATGAGGAAGTCTAGACCAAGGAGGAAATCAGACGGTCCACGCTCAACTGGAGTGCAATCAACGCAGTCCAATGTTCTCTGCATCCCACTGAATTTTCTCGAGTATCAACCTACAATTCAGCTAAGGAGATGTGGGATGCACTGGAAGCAATTCATGAAGGGACTTCTCAGGTTAGAGAGACGAAGGCCAATTTGCTTGTGTCTGAATATGAAGCCTTCAAGATGAAACCCAACGAGACCATCAAGGAGATGTATGCTAGATTGACAACTATTACTAATGGCCTCAGAGGATTCGGGAAGAAGTATTCTGAGTATGATATAGTCAGGAAGATCTTGCGATCCTTGACTTCAATTTGGCACACCAAGGCCACCGTCATGGAAGAGTCAAGAGATCTGCATAATACAAGGGCAGATGAGCTAATTGGATCTCTAATGGCATATGAGATGAATCTGCCGAAGGTAGATGAAGCTGAAGATAAGAGGAAACCGATCGCACTGAAGGCTGGTGCTAGCAAATCCAGCAAATCAAACCGATCCAGCTCTAGCAGATCATCATCCGAGGAGAGCTTGAATGAACAAGACATAACTTATACTGAGATGGCTATGATCACTAGAGAATTCAGGCGGTTCCTCAGGAGAGAAGGAGGACAATTCAACCGAAGGAACCATAGTGGCGGTCGGCAGGACACAAGGTATAAATCTAAATCTGCAAATCAATATGGAACTTACGTGTGTTACCAATGCAGGAACTCTGGCCATCTGAAAGTTGACTGTCCGAAGAACCAGAAGCACAAGGACAAATCAAATAGAAAGAACACGAAAGGAAGAGCCATGATCAGCACATGGAGCGATGACGATGAAGGTTGTCTCAGCAATACTTCGGACAGTGAAGTTGAAGCTGAAAAACCCATCTGTCTCATGGTAACTAGCTCTGAAGACAGAGAGGAAGATTCAGATGAGGTAATTTCTCCATTTGATAATTTTACTATTGTTGAGTGGGTAGATGCCTATCATAAACTAGCTGATCAAGCAGATGATATTAGAAGGGAAAATAGGCATCTAAAAAGAAAAATCAATTCCATGCAAAATGATACCTCATTGTCTGATAAAATTGCATGTCTTGAAGCTGAAAATAATAAACTCAAACTCACATGTTCTGAATCAGAAGAAATCAAGAATGAGTTAAAAACTTCTAGGGAAGAGAATGTGAGGTTAGAAAGGGAAATTGATGAATGGAAACTGAAAATTCAAAAATATGAGAGTGAGATGAAGCTGGTGAATGAGAAATATGAAGTTGTCCAAATTGTGAATACTGAACTTAAGAAATCTGTTGAAGATATTCAAAAGGACAATGAGGACAAGCTTAAGACCATTGAGAAAATGACCCAAGGTACAGAGAATCTAAATTCTTTGTTAGGGTCAAAGGTTAATTTCAGAAAAGAGGGCCTAGGATTTAATTCTAGTGCAACAAAAATATTTGGGATGAAAACAATTTCATTTGTTGCTCAAAAAGAAAAGGGACCTCTAATTGGCATGAACTCAACCATTTCAATGAACAAAACTGCTAATCTGAAAAAGCCCAGTGCTGAGGAGAAGGGCAAACAAAAGGTTAATGAGCCTAGTAGAGCCAGCACATCCAAGCAAAATCCCAAGGCTCAATCACAGGTTAGGGGTCAACCTAAACAGTCCTATAAACCCCATGTCAAGGCCACCAAGTCTCCACCATCACCATCACCTCTGAAGAAGACCCAATACACACCCATGAATAGGTCAGCAGGGTCCAAAGTACAGGGGAGACAGAATGCTGCCAGGAGTCAACCCAATTATTTCTATCAACCCAGAGCTCAGACTTACTACAATGCACAGCCAACCTATTTCAATAGGTCAGGTTGGACTAGAACTCCGGGAAGGTTTACAAGTCTTGCATATCAGGCTGCACAATATCATAGACCTTACACTAGAAATTGGGTTGGTGGGTATGGCAACTGGTCACCTAGAAATATGCATTATTTCAGTCAGCCCAGGAACTACTATGGCCAAAACCTCGTGAACACACCCTGGCCAAGGCACTGGCAAAGAAACAACACTGTCAATAATTATGCTGGTGTAAATAAAAAGAAAAATAACAAAAAGAAAAGAAACAACAATAGAAAGAAATCTGTAGGATCCACTGAACAAAATTCTTTCAAACAAATGTGGATACCAAAAAGTATGCTGTCTTGCTTTACTTCTATTCCATCTTCTCTGGAGCCCAATCAGACTTGGGTTCTAAACTCATCTACCTGATTGTGTGTGCAAGTATGTCTGGCAGCCAAGGACAAATCTGTGGTAGTTGGATAGTGGCTGCTTCAGACATATGACAGGAGATAAGGCCATAAATTCAAAAGCTAAAAGAGATTGGAGGCCTTGTCAACAATTTGATGGAGCACTAAGGGTAAAAATAAATCAGTCAGGTAAAACAGGTAAGTGACTTATCTTCAGAATTGAATTAAGAAAGTAATGTCGATTTGATTGGTTAATTCCTGACTTTCTCTTCTTGTCTAGCTGATCAGTCTGCATTCCAGACTCAGCTTCTGAATTTAAATTCTGCACAAAAGCTGATGATTCTCTTCTCTTTGCATACTATTGCACTGTGTACACTGAATGCTAGAAACTGAATTATCTTGAAGAATTGATTGCTCCCTGTTGATATTTATTTGCCTATCTTTGATCTTACTTATGAGGTTTGCTAAGTAATATGGCAAGATGACAAACAAGCAATCAAAGATCTGCTCAAACCTATGAACATGTGAACATGAACCTAGGCAATCATAGCTAGCTCTAGCATGGGCATGCTATCTCAATCAAATTACGCTAAGGAAAAGGAAAAACACACGCCGGGGCGTGGAGCAAGGAGTAAATGAAAACACACCACTAGGGGTGGAACAAGCAAGGAAAAAAAGATGTTGATGAAGGAAATAGCTATTGCCCAGTACCAAGGAAAGATGTGATCGCCACCAAGGTAAACACAAGTCAAAGACTCGAATATACCTTGGAAATAGGTGGATGAAGCACCCGCCCACGGGAGAGAAAACCAAGGAAAGCCTGCAGATCAGCTTGGAAGTAACGGCCAGAGACCTGTGCGTTGCTTTAAGTAACGGTCTCACCCTAGACCGCCAGAAGAGGGTGACGCGCCTGCACCAGACCGTCAGATAACCTGCAGTAGTAAAGCTTGAATTCTTTTAACTCCAACTCTTCCAGCCGGCTAGAAGACTTGGGCCTCGTACTAATGAACCTGTAAACCTGCCAAAGAAGTAGAAAGACAAGACAAGACAACCTCAATCAGCCCTCTTCACAAGCATAGCATCAATTCTTAAAGAACTTAAGAACATCAAAAGGAGAGGGAATTACCGGGGAGTTTTGGTTTTTTAACCCCTCTGGGCATTTTTTTAAAAGTTGGGAGGATGTTTGTATGCTTAGAACAACAGTGAAAAACGTGGAGGAGGAGGAGGGACAATGCTTTGTTTGAAAAGACCAAGGAAGAACTCAAGCATGTAAAGATGAACTTGAAAGACCAAAACAAAAGTACTCCCTTGACTGTGAGATGGATGGACGTGGGAAGCAGCTCCTCCTGGATGAAGATGGCTCCTGGGTTCGGCAGCACTTCGTCGTGAATTAAAATCTCCTCCCCCTTGGCCATGAATTCAAGGGTGCTATTTATAGGCCCTCAAAACTCATAGGTCGAGTAGAGGATAATTCAGCACGAAAAAGGGATAAGTCTTAGCAAATTCTTGAGGATAATATCACCAAGAGTCCACAGAAATAAACGGGAAGTCCTGAGGATCGGATTAGAAAGAGATAAGGTCAATCCACGTTCTTATCTCAAACACGGAGTAGCAGAGAAAAGGCCTGAACTGCCAGGACTCCCGGAAAGAAGTAACGGCTGCACGATAGACCGCCACTTGGAAGTAACGCATCAAGGAACATCCGTTACTTTCAACCTTACCCAAAGAGATAAGATCAACGGAAAGAAGCCCCAACAAGCTGGACTCTTCAAGGAAATGACGGTCAAGGCATAGGGCATCATAGGGAAGCAACGGCTGCACGACAGACCGTTATTATCAACGTGGATTCAACAGGATAAGCACAGAACACGTGGCCTTAAGCCTTAGGACTCTTCAAAGAGTAACGGTCTAAGATCCATCCGTTAGAAGGAAGTGACGCACCTGTCTGGGACCGTTATTTAGCATTGAGATTCAAGAAAGAAGAGAAGGGTTTTGCTAAGCTTTATCCAACGAAATGCCACCGGGAGCCAATTCTTTATCTAGGAAAAGACCCAAGAAACAGGTTTCAACTGATCAGGAGACTCGATGAAAAAGCGAACAACTCGGAGCATCATATAGAATGAATAAGGAGATGACCCGACTTATGGGTATAAAACGGGTGTCAACAGATGCCCCTCCTTAACGTCCTCTTTGCAGGGGAGTGAGCGGAGGTGATGCGGAAGTGAAATGGGACATGGAGGTGAAGCGGAGATGAAGCGAAGTGTATCAAAAAGAGGGCGTTAAGGTAAACGACACCCGTCCTTTACCAACAAGCGACAAGAATTTTCTGGAAAACTTCAAATTGATCACAAGGAAATAGCCAACCAAAGGATGCAAGTCTGGAGGAATTAATTAACTAAGGAAAGGAAACACGGCTAGCCGCTGGAGGCAACGGAAAGGAAAGAGACTAAACTCCAGACAGGAATCTTCAGCGAACCAGATCAAGCGAGCAAATCGAAGGAAACCTTCTAATTCAGAATGGAATGATTCTCCTTATTCGGGATTAAGAACACAGCTGTTCACCATCACTGAGATATCTTGAACAGATGAAACTTCATGAATGCTCAAAGAATGCGTATGATGCATGCTGGGCTAAAGGAAAAAAAAGAAATCATTAAAACAAATGCAAAGAAAGATAAAAATAGCAAATACTCGAGAATAATATTGCTAGATTGGAGAAATCAGAGTCAGGACACCATCTGCAACCACGGCGTGCAAGAAAGAACCATCGTCCCCAAATTTTTCAATCTAACGGCCTATCCAACAATTAAACATGTGAACTTAGATCATCATCATTTTTGTTTAAGGGGAACATCAGATCCCAAGACACATGAATGACCAGCCGGTTCTCGAGGTAATATATAATAAATAGCATATAGTAATGCATTAAGGGAATGAGGGAATGATATACGATACCTGACTTACCTGCCTGACGGACGGCCAAGTATGACTTTCTGTTCATAGTCTTTCATGAAAGATAGGTTAGCCAGACAATAATCATGATAAAAATTAGGCATAACCATTGTATGTGCAAAAGGCATAGATAAGGAACATCATGATAAACAACAGGATTTGTTCAAGCATCAATTAGACCTTTCAATTCATCAAGAAACTTGCAAGCATATAACGGTCTGATGTAGGGGCGTCACAGAAAGTAACGGATCATAGATAGTCCGTCATAAACGAGGCGGTTCACATTCTTCAATAAAACAGTTCAACACATGTGACGGCCTTAATCAGGAGCGTCAGGAGGATGTGACGGCCGGTCGATAGACCGTTACATTTCCTGAGATTTCAAAAAAAAAAACCGAACGGTCACGGCCCGTTCATTCTGTTCCAATCAACCAAAAACCCAAAAAACCCGAGAGCTCCAGCGACCACCGTCCCCACCACCCCAATGGCCGGCGACGAGGCACCCCAGCCGCCACCAAAGAAGAGAGAGAGAGGGAAAAGGATGGCAATACGGCGGCTTCACCGTCGGATTGAACGGGAGGTGATCCCGCCGGTGGAAGAGGAACAACCGACGAGGGGAGGCCAAACGGAAGAAGAAGAAGTTCCCACGACTACGGGGTACGAGGGGGAAGTTCCCTTGGGTGCAGAGGAGCCCAAGGAACCAAAGAAGAAGAAGAGAGCCATGGACCACGAGGTAGGCCCTCCGCCCTAATTTTTCAAATTTGATTTTTTTGTGTTTATTTATGGATGCATGTGGGGGATAAGGGTAGAAATGGGTCTACGAACCCATTAGGAACAATTGTAGGCCATTTGGCCACAGTGGGAGACCACGGGGATGCAAGGGAAAAAATTCCCAAACGCAGAGAATGTGACGGTCCTGCCAGCGACCGTCACTCCCCTGACGCTCCAAGCTAGGGCCGTCAGAGACAAGCGACGCCCCAACCCAGGGCCGTCACTTCTGCCAGGGAATTAAACTATTTTTTAGGGTTTTCAATTTTCAAATTTTTATTTTTGTTTTAAATTATGGATGTTTATGCAATGATTACATGATGCAAATTGACTAACTAATGATCTAATATGCAATGCAGGGAAAGAGGAGATCACGGATCTCCTGGCTTCAGATCCGGGCAGTATACCAGGCATTGCCCGATTACCAGAGAGAGAGACTCGCCAAGATGGGATTCGCCGAGGTGCTCAGCATCGAGGTGATCCGGATGGACACGCCACTGCTATACGCACTGCACGAGAGATGGGACCCGATCAGCCGAGCTTTCATCTTCCCGTGGGGCCACATGATCCCCACATTGGAAGACATAGCGAGGATTACAGGATTGAGAGTCCACGGCTCCGCAGTGACCGGATGGACGTACGGGGACTACCGGGAGATAGCGCAGTAGCTGCTCGGGCTAGATCTGATCAGGCCGGGGCAGTCCTCTTCCCAGCTCGCGAGATCGGTGCTGTAGGAGAGTTTGGGATTGAGGGGAGCGGCAATCACCGTAGGAGAGCTGCCGGAGGAGCATCTGGGTAGAGTGATCGACCAGGTGCGCCCTCGCGTGGCGGCAGAGGCAGGAGCAGAGGGAGATAGAGTGCTCAGGCGCTTCCTGATGCTACTGTTCGGGAAGCTCCTGTTCGCGACTCGGGCAGACGTCATCAGCTGCAGACTGCTGCCGTTGATAGAGGATTTGAGCAGAGTGAGGAAGTACGCATGGGGGGCAGCCGTACTCGCGTTCTTGTTCGATTCCCTGAGCACCACGGATCGCCAGACCATGCTGGGCAGCTTCTCGCCTTTCCTACAGGTAAATGCACTTAAAATGCTTTCTATTATGCCATGTTTATGTTTATGCAATGATGATTTATGCAAATGTCTTGACTTCTAAACGTAGGTCTGGAGCTATATGTACCTCCCAGGCATTGGGAGAGGCGCGCTACTCCATCCCGGCCTCATACCAATCGCGAGGCGATGGTCGGTGGCGAGGGACACGGGATCGATCCTCAGATTGACCCGGACGATCCAGGACGACCTGGACTCCTACCCACACACATCGGTAAGCCCGAGACTCAAAATGATTTCTATGTGCTTTATATGCTGACAAATGCTGACAAATGCTGACAAATGAATGAATGCAACATGCTTTCAGGTGAGATGGACCCCGTACCGCAGCGAAGGCTACACAGGACAGCCGTGGGTGGAAGCGTCCTTATCGTACCGGGGGCGAGACATATGGTTGCATTGCATCCATATCATCGAGCCTCTGCACTACAGGCTGATCCTGCGGACTCGGGGACTACACCAGCCCGAGGTGGCCTTTCCGCATCGCAATGATGACCGCCCAGGCAAGTCGACGAGGGGCATCAGCGGCAGTGTGGATTGGCGCGCCCGGAAGGCGAAGTACGTCCTCGACTGGAGGCAGCGAGGCAGGGCCGTGAAGGAGCGGGATGAGAGCGACGAGGCCTACCTGAAGGCCTTCGCTCGACACTACGGCGACCGGGTATACCGAGGTACCCGACGACCGGTATGCAACTCTAAACCTAAAAACCTTACTATATGAACCTGCAAGATAATGGATGCTGACTTATGCTTTCTAAATGCAGCTAGACCCAGAAGGACGGATAGCCGAGCTAGAAGGGCTACTCCACTCCACCATCCAACAGCGGGATGGGTACCGGTCTGCCCTGGAGCTCCTGGTGAGACTTAAAAACTTAAATGCTTATGATTTATGGAATGATGTTCATGATGCAAATGCAAATGTCAACTAACTTATGAATGCAGCGGGCTGAGGGAGCCCAACGAGCAGGACCAGATGCCCCGTCATCGTCCTCGCAGCCTGCAGGAGATAGGACCGAGCGGGATGCTGACTTTGCTCGGGCAATTGCCCGGGCCGAGGAGGCGGAGGCCACCCTCGCGGAGCGGGTAAGAGACTAAAAAACTTAGGATTATGCATGATTAAATGCTTTATGACTAATGATGTGAAAAATGCAATCTACAGGCGAGGGATCTAGCAGCAGCAGTAGCTGAGGTAGAGAGAAGCAGGGCCGAGACTGATCGAGCCCGAGCAGAGACGGAGCTGGTACGGGCAGAGATGGCCCGGTAGAGAGCGGAGACCCTGCGACGCCCAGATGATCCAGAGATGGAACAACTCCGGAAGGAGTTAGCACAGGCGTGAGCTGAGGTGGAGGAGCTTCGGATCGGGACGGCTGACTTGGATCGCTACCGGACCGAGGCACGAGAGACGCGACGTCAAATCTTTACACTGAAGATCGAGCTGCGGACATTGGAGCGGACGGTGCGGATGATCGGCCGGGGACCGGAGCGAGGTACATCCCAGAGTGGGATACATAGGAGCGCTGCCCCTAGCGGCTCAGTAGGGGACTTCCTCGTCAGCTCCTCCGCCCAGCAGAGGAACGAGAGGGCAGAGAGAGGACAGCAGGAGGAGAGTGCTTCCATAGCACCGCCACCCAGGAAACCCGAGGGTGGAGAGGATGAGGGTGGCCCGGCGGATAAGCCGGCCGAATGATGCCTTTTTATGTTTTTTATTTGCATATAACTTTTAGCAAAAATGGAATGAAATTATCTTTTTCATTTTTCTATTTGGTTTTTAATTTGATGCGAGCGTGCATGAATGAATGTGGAATGTACAGGACGGATGAAATGTGGATGAATGAATGAGATGTATGCCGGAATGCATGTATGAAAATGGGAAGAAGATGAGGTGTATAAATGTGAAAGACCGCCAGGTCTAGTCAAGGATTAAAGGAATAGCTTGAACCCAGCAGCAGTGAAAGTGACGGTCTAAGCTCTGACCGTCATAATCAAGTGACGCTCTGGTGAGAGACCGTTAATCATCAGAGGCCCACACGGGCTGTGGGGCTTCAGGATAAACGACGGCCAATGGATGGTGCGTCAGAGACAGATAACGGCCAAGGGTCAGACCGTTGATCATGGCAGAACGTTAGTTGGGCAGGGCAACTAGCAGGAAAATGTGACGGTCTGAAGGGGACGCGTCAGAATCAAGAGACGGTCAGAAGAAAGACCGTTAGGAAGCGTTTTAGCCCAGAAGAGAGGGAACTGAGTGGCTGAGAATGCGACGGCTCAGGGATAGAGCGTTACAGAAAGCAACGGTAGACCCTACGACCGTTACTCCCCACAGAACATGATTCGGTGAATTGAAACCCACAGAAAATGTGACGGCCAAGTGCTGGCGCGTCAGAGTGAAGTAACGGCCGCGCGACGGACCGTTACAATCTGGGTTGTAATCCGAATCGGATAGAGTCGTGGGAGTTAAAATCCGAGGTTTAGCCACTTAAACCACCGCTAGAACTTATCCTAGTTGAAGATAAAACCTTCTAGCCCGAGCCTTACCCTTCCAAAGTTAAATACAAGCCTTGGCAACTTAAAACCTTAATCAAAATCACAGCTTTGCTAAAACCTCTGTTCTAGGGTTTGAAGAGTTCCTCCAAAGGGCAGAAAACATGATGAAGAGGAGCTTCGAGGTGATGGCTATGGAGGAGAAAGCCCACACCGGCCCTAAAGCTGCAAGGAAGGAACATGGAGAGCTCCAACGGCTAACCTCAATTCCCAAGCACTTAAGCTCTAACGTCCAAAGAGTGGTAAGAACTTATAACTTTATCCAAAGTTCATAATTTTGCTGCACTTATTCTTTTCATGACTTCCTTCTTTCTTTTCTCAAGCCCCTTCCCGGTCCAAGGTGCTATTCCAATCTGAAGTGGGTGGCTCCCATGGTAAAGGCACTTCCTATAGAGGTCACATCCATCCTCAAAGCATGGCACCTCCAACCTCTCTTGGTTTTAGGCAAGAATTTCTAGAAATTATCTTTTGATTGGCCAAGCCTTTCAGCACTTGTGGAACTATGGCATCCACAAACTCATACTTTCATCTTTCCTTCCTTCGAAGCAACCATCCAATTGGAGGAAGTAGACACCTATTTAGCCCTTCCTAAGACCAAGGTGGGGGATGAGGACCGGGTTTGCTACACAATAGAGCCTATTGACCCGTCCTTAATTTTAAGTGACTTCATTCATAACCCGAAGGACGTGAGGACCATGATCAGCCCACACCACGTTCACCTGATACCCTTGGCCCAATGGATAGTGTCTCATTGTAAAAATAAGTGGGAGAGACATGAAGCAATAGCCAAGGCGGTAGCGGTTTGCTTGTGTGGAGTCTTTCTTTTTACCACTACCGACCACCTCTTAGATATCCAAAACCTTGGTATTATTAGTGGGCTGTGGCGGGATATGTCTATCTCTCAAGCGGTCCTCTCATACCTCTATGAAGGACTAAGCTCGGCTTGCCTAGGAGGGCTTTTGTTCGGCTCTATGATACTCCTTGAGTGCTGGATAGGAGTGAGAGTCAAATTCCTTCCTAAGGAAGACATAACCTCAGCAAGCCGGATCTTCGGGAGCCACCCTCTTTTCTTCATTGGAGGGGCATTCGGATACTCTCCTCAGGTTGAATGCAAGACAGCGGATAAGAAAACTCGGGATGAATGGCGCCTTTTCTTCAATACTTTTCCAATGGACAAGTTCATCATGCGACCAAGAGTCCTCCGAAGTGCTTTTCTCAAAATACCGCGGCGCCAAGGCCTCGACCTCCAGCCTGTAGGGAGCACTACCATGGCGATCTACAACCCGCACCGATGCCCTCTTCAGATCGGATTACCACGAATTAGCGTTTCTGCACTATCACACTACCCTCCCCTTCTACCTAGGAAGATGGGGACCGAGGAAGATGAAAGAGCGATTCGGAACGCGCTGACCATGTGGGAGATCAGCAAGGTGCGTCCGTGGCAGGCAGAGGTTGAAGAGGATGATGAAACACGCCGAGATTATGTGAAAGAATTGAGGAAGATCCGCCCTCTTGCGGATAAGAAACTGAATGTATCTTGATTTTCCTTTTTGTTTATGAGAGATATTTATGTTATGGACAATCAAATTTGATTTTATCAAGATTTATATTTCATTAATCTTTGCTTGAATGAGATGAGATTGCCATAGTTGAAAGATTTTGAGTTCCATAGTTGAAAGGCTATACTGATATGAGTAGACAGGGCTTCTGGAGGATATGACGGATGTGCACTGGGCCGTTACATGGAAATAACGGTTCTGCGACAGGCCGTCAGAATGGGAGTAACAAGAGCCCAGTCTCTGAAGAATGTGACGGATGGGTCTTGAGCCGTTATTTTCAAGTAACGGTATGTTCCCAGACCGTCATAATGATGGTTTAATGGAAAGGAAGAAGGCCCACGCCTGAAGGAAGTGACGGTCAACGATGGGCCCGTTACATGACTGTAACGGTCTGATGCTGGCGCGTTACACACCTGAATCTGCATAGTTGTGAACTTTTACTTTTGGGCTTGCCCCTATATTCTGCACACACTTAGACATGAAACAAGTTAGATCTGTTCTTAGACTCAACCCCCTGCCTTGAGGCAAGTTAGATAATGACCGTTTCTTAATGTTTGGTCAAGGGGTGGAGCCTTATTAAATAGGCGAAAAACATAATGAAAATGCGATGCATGCTATGCATATGATGGTATTTTTGGGGGGTTTCGGAAAATACTTAATGTTTTGGATTTTGAAAATATTTGTTGTTTTTGGATTTTGAAAATATTTGATGTTTTTTTGGATTTTGAAAACATTTGATGTTTTTGGATTTTGAAAATATTTGATGTTTTTGGATTTTGAAAATATTTGATGTTTTTGGATTTTGAAAACATTTGATGTTTTTGGATTTTGAAAATTTTTGATGTTTTTTTTGGATTTTGAAAAACCAGTGCCTCTCTAGCAACACGAGACCTCCCTTGTTTTATCTTGAGTCTCGAGACCGGCGTGCAAATAGTGTGACAACCCCTGGCCGAGACCTGGTCATTGTGACGGTGTTTTTACCAACGCCATACCTAGGGTACTCGTCTCAGTCCTAAAAGAAAAAAAAGAACATGGGGGTAAGCTTAGGCCAGATATGGGAGTTTTTAGAACTTGATTCCCTCACCGTACAACCTTATTAGAGATTTGGTCTGTTGTGCCAGGGCTTTTTTATGTCCGCCATCGAACCTTTGTCCACTTAGGCACGCATGCGACCGGGCTCATAACGTCCCACGGGGAACTGTACTGCCACTCTTGTCATGCCTAATTTTCTTTTTCCTTTGGAGCTTTTGAGAATTCATTCACAGACTTTGAGATGATGCTTTTGATTGCATGGTAAAGAGCACTCCTTTTCTCTTCCTTTCTTTTCTTTCTTGTGGCGTCAGGTCATAACGGACTTGCCCCTATTTGAGACCTCTTCTCGTTAGGGAGTTTGGATTGGTTGTCTCCTCCTTATTTACTCCTTGCCCCTGGATGCAGCCGAAGAATGAAACGTACAGGGACTTTGACTTTCCCCCAAAGCATGGCCAAGGAAAAACGGTGTCTTTTAAACAATGAGCCCGCCCAGGGGCGTCGTGTAGTGTGTGTTTGCCTTACTCAAGACTCTCTTTTTGAAGATAGGGAGGCAGTTCTTATTGCCGGAAAAGCACATGGTTTAGATTTTTAAGGAAAGAAACGCTTAAGATACAACCCATTCCACGGGTGAGAGAGCTCCTCACCTTCCGCGTTTACTAAACGATAAGCATTCCCTGGTTAAGCCTCCTTTATTACGAACGGCCCTTCCCAGATAGGTTGCAACTTGGACCTGGGACCTGCAGACCGAATGAATTTGCGTTTCAAAACAATTTCACCCTTACAAAATTTTCGTTCAATTACCTTCTTTTGAAAATAACGCGAAACCCTCTTTTGATAAACGGATACATGATCGGCCGCGTTCATCCTCTTCTCATCTAAGAGTTCCAACTGGACCAGCAACGCCTCTCGACGTTCATCGAGATTAAGTTCCTTATCGAGCTGCACTCTGAGGGAAGGGATTAAGATCTCGTATGGGAGCACCGCCTCCATCCCATAAGTTAAAGAGTAGGGAGTTTGTCCAGTAGGGGTACGGACGGAGGTGCAGTAAGCCCACAGAGCTTCCACCAATCTTTCAGGCCAATCAGAAAATTTATGTGCTTCGCATGTTTTCTTAATGATTTTAAGAAGGGTTTTATTAGTGGCCTCGGCTTGACCGTTGCCTTGAGGGTAATATGGAGATGAATGATGCAGTGCAATATTGAACTTCTTACAGAAGTCCTTAAGCTCTTGGGAGACGAACTGGGGCCCGTTGTCGGTGATGATGCTGCTTGGTACTCCGAACCGCGAGATGATATTCTTCATGATAAAGCGGCACACCGTTGTAGCTTTGATCTCTGCGTACGCCTCGGCTTCAGCCCATTTGGTGAAGTACTCAGTGGCAGTGAGGATAAAGAATTTTTGTTTGATCTGAGAATTGGGATCACCGAGTGGGCCGACAACGTCGAAAGCCCACATAGAGAACGGCCAAGGAGCAGTCATAGGATGGAGGGATGAAGCTGGAGAGTGAATTTTATCAGCATGGAGTTGGCATTTAAGACACCTCCGGACATAGAGGGAGCAATCTTCCTCTAGAGTGGGCCAATAGTAGCCCTGCCTAAGGATCTTCTTTGCTAGAGCCTGGCCATTGACATGACCTCCACACTCACTAGAATGGGCTGCTTCAGCCACCTTCCAAGCTTCTACATCATCTAAGCATCTCATGAGCATTCCATTAGTGGCACGCCTATATAATTCTCCTGCGATGATAGTGTACCTTGCGGCGGCTCTTCTTATTGCTTTACGCTGCTCGGCCCTTGCCCCTTCTGGGAACGACCCTTCTTTGCAAAATAGTTCGATTTCATGGTACCAAGGCAATTCTTCTTCGTCCAGAATCTCCTCTAGTTCTGTTAACGAAACTTCCTTGAGATCCTCCTTCTCAACTTTCGCCTCTACAGATTTCCTGAGGTTGATGAACCAAGGATCTTGAATGGAGGGTGCGTCCAATCTCTGGACGACGATGGTCTCAGTACTGCGACTGAGAGGGAATGATAAGGAGGAAGCAAGGGATGCCAAAGCATCAGCGAGAATGTTCAAAGAACGGGGAGTATGGATATAGATGAGCTTACGGAATCGCTTAGCGAGGAGCGTGACCAAATCTTGATAAGACTTGAGCTTAGGATCACGAGTACGGTAAGTTGACAGAACTTGCCGTAGGACGAGCTGAGAATCTCCTATGATGTTCAGATAACGCGCGCCTAGGAGATAGGCGTGCTTCAAGCCGGCCAGGAGAGCCTCATACTCAGCGATGTTATTGGTAGCAGGGAAGCGAAGTTGATAGGCGAAGGGGATGGTTACTCCCTCTGGAGTAAGCAAGACAGCCCGATCCCTTGGCCTTGAGAGTTGAGTGCACCGTCGAAGTGCAGAGACCAGAAGGGATGATTAGAAAGGACAGAGAGATGCTCATCAGGGAAATCGTCCTGAATGGAATCGGTATGAGGAATAGGGAGATGTGCAAGATGCTCAGCAATGGCATATCCCTTGACTGCCTTCTGAACGACAAAGGTGATGTCAAACTGAGAGAGGAAACTCTGCCAGCGAGCTAACTTACTAGAAAGGACGGGCTTTTCTAGGAGATAACGGATCGGGTCCATTCTAGAGATCAGCTTAACTGGGTGGGCGAGAAAGTAATGTTTAAGCTTCTGAGCTACCCACACTAAGGCGGCACAAGTCTTCTCCATAGCGGTGTACTTGGATTCAACTGGATTAAACAACCGAGAGAGGTAGTACGCAGCCCGCTCTTTCCCTTCATCATCCACTTGTGCTAAGACCGCCCCTAGGGAGTCCTCAATAATCGAGAAGTATAGGGTTAGGGGTTTCCCAGGGACAGGAGGTTGTAGAACCGGGGGATTGGTCAGGTACTCTTTGAGGTCCTCGTAGGCCTTTTGACAATCTTGATTCCATTCGAACTTTACCCCTGCCTTAAGTAATTCATAGAATGGGCGGCATCTCTGAGAATGTTGAGATATGAATCTCCTAATGAATTGCAGCCGACCAATCAATCCTCGAAGTTCCGTTATGTTCTTCGGTGGAGGCATGTCCATGACGGCCTGTGCTTTATTAGGATCAATCTGGATCCCCCGTTTGCTTACTATGAACCCTAGCAATTTCCCTGAGGAGACTCCGAATACGCACTTCTTCGGATTCATCTTGAGCTTATACTCCCTGGCTCTCTGCAGCACCTTAGCCAGGATAGAGGGGTGTTCTTCTTTTGTCCTTGACTTCACCAAGATGTCATCCACATAAGCTTCCATTTATATGTGCATCATGTCGTGGAAAATGGCCATCATTGCCCGTTGATAAGTGGCACCTGCGTTCTTCAACCCAAATGGCATAACCACATAACAATACGTGCCCCAGGGCGTGGTGAAGGAAGTTTTCTCTTGATCTTCCGGGGCGAGACGGATTTGATTGTAGCCCGAGTACCCATCCATAAACGACAAAGCTTCATACCCGGCAGTGTTATCCACTAGGACGTCTATATGAGGTAGTGGGAAATCATCTTTGGGACATGCTTTGTTCAAGTCCCTGAAATCAATGCATATGCGCACTTTTCCATCCTTCTTGAGAACCGGGACTATGTTCGCCACCCACTGGGGATATAAGACTACTATGATGAACTTGGCCTTGTATAACTTATCGACTTCTTCTTTGATCCTTAAGGCCATGTGGGGGTGAAATCTTCTTGACTTTTGTTTAACAGGTGTTGCCCCTGGTTTAAGCACGAGTCGATGTTCCACTAAGGAGGGGTCAAGACCTGGCATGTCCTCATAAGACCAGGCGAAAGAATCGCTGTACTCCCTTAGAACCTTAATTAGATCTTCTTCTACCTGCGGCGGGAGATCAGCTGAAATAATGATAGGCCTTGGGTCTTCTTCTGTTCCCAAGTTGATTTCCTTTGTAGGTTCATCCACTGCCGTCGACGGCTGGTCGAATCTCTTTAATCCTTGTGCATATAAGTTGGCAGTGTCATCTACGTTGCTATCTTCATCTATTGGATCCTTCTCGTCCAGAACCTCATAGACGCCTAATCCGTCATCGTTCCATTCCCCTTCTATTTCCTCTTCATCTTCAATCACAATTGCTGTGGCAACGAATTCCAGACACTTCAGAAGAGCATGACATCGCTGAGCCAAATCTTGCAAGAACCTATCAGGAATAGATCAGGAAGGATGCGCAAGCGAGCGCGGCTCAGAATGGGAAGGGTTGGATGCCCTAGAACAAGACCCTACTTCTCTAGACCTAACTGACTCTACTTCCTTAGACTCACTAGACCCTAATCCTAACCTAGGGGAGAGAAGGCTTAGTGGAAGGGAAGGAGCAGGGGACTCGTGCCCCTGGGAGGAGGAGAATGGAGACAGGACATCGTAATCTTCCACTGAAATCTCTGTTTTAAATTTGACGTTTTTTTTTGGAGATCAGTAGAGACTATGTAGCAAGACGGAGGAGGTGGGAGCTGCATGGGGAACATCTCGGAAAGGATGCGATTGGAGAAAGGATCAGTAGAAGACAACCATATCTCATGGAGCTGAGCATTGTGGGAGAGAGGAGTGAGTAGAGTGGACAGATCAATACGCGGGCACTTCCCGCGAGCACAAGGGATGAATTGAATCTCCGGTGGATCGATGATGGTTGGATTTATCATGACAGGAGGAAGACGGGGTATGGGCTCCCTTTGTTGCAAGATAGATTGGAAGCGTGAGGGAGACCAAGAGAAAACAATCGGAGAACTCCCCACTTTTTGCATTTTAACCGCGGGTTGCTTCTTCGGCCTCCACTGTACGAGCCGAACTTCTCGCTGCTTCTGGCGATCTTCTTCAGAAAAGATCCTTTGCAAGGCCTGACTGTAGTCTAGCATGTCACCATTTGACCTTCCTGGCAGGGAAGGTGGACTGGCAATTGGACAAACTATATCCCTTCTTGGCTGCACCGGTTTTGGAGCTAACGTGCCGGGCTGGAGAGGCCCCCTGACAAAGTGCTCACGATAATCCCATGTAAGTGGCCCAGAATCACCCATCATAGATAATGCTGTTTCCTTATAACCGAGGCCTCTTCTACCCATTTTCTTTCCCTTAGGTATGGGTTTAGTCATTCCTTGCAGTTGCGCCCCGAGGCCTCTCCCCGGTTGATAGCCCAGTTTCAATATGATATTCCACCCTTTTGAATCTCGGATCTGTGGCTTCACTTTGACATTGACTGGAGTAGTGATGGGCTTGGGAGATGTGTAAGCCCAAAGAAAGTTCAAATCAAGCACTGATATGATGGGCCGGCTACTCGGCCATAGTGTGGGAAGAACCTGATCTGAGAGGGCCTTGACCGTCTGTACCGTGGCCAAGCTTTTAACTTTGATGACCCTCCCTTGAAAGGGAAATTTGACGCACTGATGTGCGGTGGAGGGTACGGCGCCAAGCGTGTCAATCCAGGGACGACCCAAGATAGCCTTGAACATAGGGTCGATGTCGAGAACATAAAATTCCACGGCCATAGTGAGGGGACCGAGCTCCGCCTGAATGGTGATCACCCCGTGACATGCTCGCCTTGAGTTGTCATATGCTGCTATAGTAGTGGGGGTAGGCTGTAGTAACTCTTCGGATATGTTGCATGCTCGGAGGGTACTAAGTGGGCAAACATTAATTGAGGCCCCGGTGTCAACCAATGCTGCTTCAATGTCGACTTTGTTCAGGGTAATTGTTATGCAGAGCGGCTTTTGTCGAGCCCCTGGAGGTGCAAGCTCGGTTTCTGAGAATGTAATTGCCGGCCCTTTGGAAATAGTTGCCAATGCCGTTGGTAAACTATCGACTGCCATGTCTTCGCTAACCATTACTTTCTGCAAGAAGTCCCTCAGTGCATCCTGATGAAGGGTGGACCTCTTGATCAACTCCAGCACGGATATCTTAGCGGGTACTCTATCCAGATGATGTAGCAAGTCATATTGGGTACCCGGCAGGGGTTCAGCCTCTCCTTGCTCGATCGTTGGCTGGGTGGACTGGGGATTGGAAGCAGTAATGTAATTCCGATGGAACATCTTTCCGCTTCTTAAGGCACAGTTTGCCGCAGCATCTGAAGATAGTGTGATGGGTGCCGCAGGGTGGATGAGTGGGATAGGCTGTGTGGGGGAGGTGTTTTGGTGGAGCGTGGGGTTAGCGAGGTTAATGGGGGGTGAGTGGATGATAGGTGAGGGATTGGTGGAAGGCAAGGTGGTGACGAATGTCGATGCAGGTGGCGGGAAGGCTAGTGGGTGTTTGAGAACGGGCGAAGGATTAGGTGGTGGTGTGATGATGGCGTGGGGAGTAAGTGTTGGAGGGTATGATGGGATAGAGAGCGGTAGAGGGTTGGCTGGAGCGGGTGTGGATGGTAGGATGAGCGGAGAAGGTGTTGGTTGCCTGGGGAGGATGAAGGAAGGGTTGCGGAGGTTGTGGTGGAAGGCCATTACTTGCGGTGCGGCGCCATCATCATCGAAAGACCACCCAGCATTGGGAGCCGGTGGTTGAACAATGTTAACTTGTGCTGGTGCCGGCGGCTGCTGCTGAGGAGCGGGTGGATGATTCGGCATCGGGTTCTGATGGATGCCTAGGTCTTGCACTTGCTGTGGTTGCTGTTGCTGTGGCGGCTGCTGCGGCTACGGTGCTTGATGCTGCTGCACTTGCTGCCCCTGCGGCTGCCTCCTCTTCTCTTTAATCTCCACAATGGCCCTATGCATTTCGGCCCAGTCGATTCTCTGCCCCTCATGAAGGTCATATACCAGATCTCGGAACTGATAACATCCTTCTATGGTATGGCCTGGCTGCCTATGGAACATGCAATATTTGGTTTGGTCAACCGCCGGGTTCCAAACAGGCCGTTCCGGAGGAAGTTGGATTGCATTTACTGACATAAGTGCCGAGAAAATATCCGTAAGTGTCTCGGGCAACGGAGGATACTGGGCTCTCCTGGGAGCCGGGCGCTTGCTGTTTGGATTGTTGTTGCTGTAGCCGCTGGGTGGAGGGACGTTATGGTATTGTGATAGTGGTGGTGGTTGTTGTGGTGTGGTGAAGGCGTTTTGTGGAATGGTGAAGGCGGGGGGAGTGTTTTGTGGAGTGGCCTGGAAGTTGTGCGGAGTGGAGTTTTGTGGATTGCGGGGGTTTTGATTGTAGCGGAAAGGTGCGGCCTGATATGGAAAAGCAACGGCTTGTACTTGCTCATTTGTTTGGACCCCCTCAGTAACCGGCCCTTGCGGTTTCTTGTGGTACTTGGGCTTTTGGTTTTCGAATAGAGAATGAATAGGGGAGTCCTTGAATTGAGTCTGTATGAAGCGCACCCGGCTGTAGAGTTGATGCATGTTGGCTATGTCATTCATTGCCAGGATGTTGCGGAAAGTCGGCGTGGCATTGGAGATTAGTAGTTTGACCTTCTCTTCCTCCGGAATGTGGCCCGGCACTCTGGCGGCCATCTGCCTCCATCTGTCTGCATAGGTGGTGAAGTCTTCCTCCGACTTCATCTTCTCTGCTACTAGATCTGTAAATGAATATTCTGGTCCGACCCTGTCTTGAAACCGCTGAATGAATTTATCCTTAACTACCTTGAAGCTCTCGGCTTCTTCCAGTGGCAGAGAATAAAACCATTCCAGAGCAACTCCATCTAAGGATCGGCGGAACAAGTACGCCATGAGGCGATCATCATACTGGAACTGCGCCGACTCATATAGAAAATCCCTCACATGGATAAAGGGATTGCTGTTCCCATCATACTTGCGATAGTTAGGGAGCTCAGATTGCGGAGGGAACCGAATGTTTTGGAAGCTCGGAATAGGAACATCGGCCAAGGATTGTGGGCCAACCCTTTTCTGGAGGAAGTCAAGTTGTTGCTGCATGGCGGCCCACTTGTTAAGCAAGTCCTGCTCTTGGGAGGGAGTAGGGGTAGCGAAGGACGCTGATTGTTGAGGAGCGGATGGAATGACGGTGGCAGACGGGGGAGGCCCATAGGCATGAGTAGAAGGATAGACAGTGGAAATAGGGGGCCCGTAAGAAGGATATTGAGCCTGAGATAGACCCGGATGGGAGTGAGTTTGGGCCACCCCTTGTAAGAAATCAGAAGGGTTCATGAGAAGCTGTGAAGCCACCGAACCAGAATTATGATGATCCACCTGGACAAAAGAAGGGATAGGCGATTTCCCTTTATCAAAAGACTGATGGGCTGAATTGGAAGATTGGCCCATCTCCATGCCGGCGAAAGTGATGGTCCGGGGTTGGACCGGAGTGAGATCAATCGGAGTGGGCTGAACGGACGGCCCGATAATGGAAGGATTAGATTGACCTTGAATAGCGGCGGAGGGAGAAGCGTTGGACCCTTGCATAGCTTGATATAGGACTTGAAGTTGGGTCGGGTCCAATTGGGCCATCATGTGAAGGACGGAGCCCGCGGAAGGAGTAGCGAGAGAAGGGGTACCTTGACTACCTCCCACAGATGTGGAGGACGGGAGAGGGGCAGTCCCTTCTCCGGAAGGAAAGGTAGCAACCCTAGGGGGGTTTTCAAGGAGCCCTTGAGGAAGAGAGTCCTCTTGGGAGCGCGGAGGATTGAAGGATGCCATGGTGGATTCGAAGAGGGGATTGGAATAGAATGTGAAGGAAGAAGCGACTGGAGAAGATGACTCAAACGGGCGAAAGCAACTCCACATGCAACGGACAACCTTGGAAATATGCAAAAACAACCAACACAAAACACACAATGAGCAATCAATCTTAGGTGTTCTAACAAGATGCAAGTGATAAGAGATGAAGACACTCAAGAATCAAGCAAGTTGTTTAGGATGATGCGACAATATTCTTATGATTTCTCCTTTGGAACCTTAGTGAATTGATTGATATGTGCTCTCAACAATAGGTCCCTAGTAGGAGATGGATATTGGACTTGGTTTGACTCTAAGTGTAACCACTCAATCACTTATGCAACCCTAGACATAGGGTGGGAAAGGTACAACCAGCCCGGCGTCCGTGTGAGAATCCACGGCTCGCGGGGACTTATGGAGGTCCCTGCTATGATTTCCTAGTCGGCCCCAAGGAATATGGAGACGAGAGGTCCTCACAACAAGGTAGGAAAATGCAATCTAATGTATGAAAGATGAATGACCCTATGTGCACCGGAGCGCATGCAAAGTCTAGCCTAACAATCTAACAATCAATAGTGCACACCATGATGTGCAGATATGAGCAGAGCAAGAGGAGAGCCAGGTGTCACCCAAGCAAACAAATCACAGCACAAACTGTAGAAATAAATGCACCTCGGATGCGTACCTGCCAGAAGAGTAACGGTCGAAGGCCCCTGCGTCAGAGAGAAGTAACGGTCGAAGACCAGACCGCCGGACAATATATAACGCAGGGGGACGAGACCGTCAGATGAGCCAGAGAACCAAAAACCAACAGAAGTAACCGGAAAGCCCGTAAAGCTCACACATCAAGATGAAAGCGGCGGTCTAATCCCCCTGCGTCAGAATTCTGTGACGCGTGGGCACAGGACCGTCAGAAGACTCAGAAAACCAGGATGAACAATGAAAACAACGGAAACAAAAGACCACTGATCAAATAGATGATGGCAGGTTTAAACAAGAATCAGAAGCACGATTGGCACAAGTTGTCCCACCGTGATCGCCAAAAAATTATCTGTTGATATTTATTTGCCTATCTTTGATCTTACTTATGAGGTTTGCTAAGTAATATGGCAAGATGACAAACAAGCAATCAAAGATCTGCTCAAACCTATGAACATGTGAACATGAACCTAGGCAATCATAGCTAGCTCTAGCATGGGCATGCTATCTCAATCAAATTACGCTAAGGAAAAGGAAAAACACACGCCGGGGCATGGAGCAAGGAGTAAATGAAAACACACCACTAGGGGTGGAACAAGCAAGGAAAAAAAGATGTTGATGAAGGAAATAGCTATTGCCCAGTACCAAGGAAAGATGTGATCGCCACCAAGGTAAACACAAGTCAAAGACTCGAATATACCTTGGAAATAGGTGGATGAAGCACCCGCCCATGGGAGAGAAAACCAAGGAAAGCCTGCAGATCAGCTTGGAAGTAACGGCCAGAGACCCGTGCGTTGCTTTAAGTAACGGTCTCACCCTAGACCGCCAGAAGAGGGTGACGCGCCTGCACCAGACCGTCAGATAACCTGCAGTAGTAAAGCTTGAATTCTTTTAACTCCAACTCTTCCAGCCGGCTAGAAGACTTGGGCCTCGTACTAATGAACCTGTAAACCTGCCAAAGAAGTAGAAAGATAAGACAAGACAACCTCAATCAGCCCTCTTCACAAGCATAGCATCAATTCTTAAAGAACTTAAGAACATCAAAAGGAGAGGGAATTACCGGGGAGTTTTGGTTTTTTAACCCCTCTGGGCATTTTTTTAAAAGTTGGGAGGATGTTTGTATGCTTAGAACAACAGTGAAAAATGTGGAGGAGGAGGAGGGACAATGCTTTGTTTGAAAAGACCAAGGAAGAACTCAAGCATGTAAAGATGAACTTGAAAGACCAAAACAAAAGTACTCCCTTGACTGTGAGATGGATGGACGTGGGAAGCAGCTCCTCCTGGATGAAGATGGCTCCTGGGTTCGGCAGCACTTCGTCGTGAATTAAAATCTCCTCCCCCTTGGCCATGAATTCAAGGGTGCTATTTATAGGCCCTCAAAACTCATAGGTTGAGTAGAGGATAATTCAGCACGAAAAAGGGATAAGTCTTAGCAAATCCTTGAGGATAATATCACCAAGAGTCCACAGAAACAAACGGGAAGTCCTGAGGATCGGATTAGAAAGAGATAAGGTCAATCCACGTTCTTATCTCAAACACGGAGTAGCAGAGAAAAGGCCTGAACTGCCAGGACTCCCGGAAAGAAGTAACGGCTGCACGATAGACCGCCACTTGGAAGTAACGCATCAAGGAACATCCGTTACTTTCAACCTTACCCAAAGAGATAAGATCAACGGAAAGAAGCCCCAACAAGCTGGACTCTTCAAGGAAATGACGGTCAAGGCATAGGGCGTCATAGGGAAGCAATGGCTGCACGACAGACCGTTATTATCAACGTGGATTCAACAGGATAAGCACGGAACACGTGGCCTTAAGCCTTAGGACTCTTCAAAGAGTAACGGTCTAAGATCCATCCGTTAGAAGGAAGTGACGCACCTGTCTGGGACCGTTATTTAGCATTGAGATTCAAGAAAGAAGAGAAGGGTTTTGCTAAGCTTTATCCAACGAAATGCCACCGGGAGCCAATTCTTTATCCAGGAAAAGACCCAAGAAACAGGTTTCAACTGATCAGGAGACTCGATGAAAAAGCGAACAACTCGGAGCATCATATAGAATGAATAAGGAGATGACCCGACTTATGGGTATAAAACGGGTGTCAACACTCCCAAATGATGCTCTCTGAATGAATAAACTCTCTGATGGTTTTGTGACTGCTGGATGTTGCAACAGACTCATGATCATGCATGACACTCATACTTTTCATGATCATCATTGCATATCATTTAGTCATAAATGTGTCTAAAATCACATGCATATTAAAACTGCTTTGAACTGCTTTTCTCTGCATAACCGTGGTATATTAAATAGTAAGCTACTAAAGGGCAGGGAAATTTATCTGGAGGTTCTTACTATGTGTGAGATGGTGCTTGAGACCAGATTCTCCGCCTAGTACCATGGGTTATATTGATTAATAGGGCAGTCTGAATGAGCATGAATTTCAAAATCCTTTGTTCAGTTTTCAGAGAAAACATTGCATGTATCCAGGGGGAGTTTGTTGAGTCTTTGCATGCCTTTGCATATCATTCATTCATGACCTATGCATAAGCTCTCTCTGATTTAATTATTGCCATTCATTAGCAAAATTGCATGCATATAGACAGGGGGAGTATTGTTAGAAATTCAGAGTGGTCATCAATTCTAGTGAATTATTTCATCCTCGACTCTAAATGATTGAGTCTGACATATGGCAATCTGTTAGTCAGTTCTGATTTCTAAGCAATAGAAAATAGACTTCTTCTCTTATAAGAATTTTAAATTGCTTAAAGACTGACGTAATGGTTTAAATTTTATAATCATTGAAGTTTAAAGATTGCAATCAGTAAATAAGAAAGCTGAAAATTGATCAAACTCTTAACTCCTTTCTTATTTCATGTCAGACAAAGCTAATCATATCTGAAATCTGAAAACTCATCTGAAATCATGTTAGAGAAGCTAAGTATGTGTATTGTTCTTAAACAAGTCATTCTGAAACATATAACGGACAGCTAAGAAATATATTGAAAAATATTAAAAATCATTGAAAATTAACATTGGCAGAGCAATGACTGGTAAATCACTGAGAAACTGAGTGATCCATCAAAGAAGTGGACAACACTCATGTCATGAAGTGTATCAGCTATCTCTGTATAAAATGATCAAAACAGTAGGCTGGTTTCACTGAGTACTTGATGGTAACTAGCGTCTGATAAACGTATACCCTCACACAAAAAGGTGTAAATCAGTTCTGTTGAATTTGATCATAGGCAGAATTGTCCATCTTGTTGAGTATCTAGGGGTATTGGCGTCTGATAAACGTATACCCTTATGCAGAAAGACTTATGGTACCTGAATGCCCTAAATGAACTAATATTGATAATGCTGTTCCTTCAAAAGAAAATTCATGGATGTCAATTTGTTTATTTTCAATACATGACCTAGCATCTCTTAACAACTTTTAATGAGTATACGAAAGTAGGATATTTTGAAACTGAATCTTTCATGCAAATGTGATTCTGGTTTATTATTTTATCATGCATAGCCAACTTATCCATTGATTGTAGTGCATGAACTCAAAATTTATAACCTTTAAACCAGACTTCTATCTGAAAGTAGTTTCTAAATTCATATGACTGAAGACTCTATGCTTTAGAATACTTATTCCTGAACTACTTGTTTAGAATGTCAATCAGTTTCTAAATTCATATGACTGAAGACTCCTTCCCTTGTACTCACCTTCCCTCCTCTTTGTTGATGGCAAAGGGGGAGAATATTGTATGCATCTGAATTCATTCCTGCATTCTAGAGGGAGAATTCTGAATTCAGGGGGAGTGTATGCATCTGCATCATGGTATGAAAAAAAAAAGGAAATTTTGTTAGCAGGGAGTTGCTCACATTTCGTAGCATGTAGCATGCATTCATAGCATCTGCATAACAATCTGAATAACAAATCATGTCTTTCATCAAAAATTACATCTGTATAACAGGATGTTGCTATTCTATATGATAGGGGGTTGCCATCATCAAAAAGGGGGAGATTGTTGTGACTCCTCTGTGTTGATGGTGTTGACATGTACTTTATTTCATATGGCAACACATTGTTTTGATTGATTGGCAACACTGTTTATGTTTTGATGAAATTGATTTTATCAGACTGTCTGTGTGTTCTATGCATCTCACAGGTTGTCACACTGCATTACACTTCAAGTCTGTACAGCCGTCTCTTGCATTGTTCATTCGTAAAGTCTGTTCAGTGAGCGTCTCATTGGTGAAGTCTGTACACTCACCAACTGAACTTCAAAGTCCATACATTGGCATTCAGACTAGCAAGTCTATACAGCGTCTGTTGTCTAGAGTCTCTTGAAGTCTGTACATCGGACTGCTTGCAAAGTCTGTACAATGGACTGTGCTTCACAAAGTCTATACAGTCCACCGTCTTCATCAGCGTCTCATGCATATAGCAAGTCTAGACATTGCACTATAGCATGCATTTCTTTAAAGTCTATACATCCGCTACAGTGCACACACAGTCTCACTTAGCGTCTATATGCATCGGTGAAGTCTATACATTGCATTGTCTCAACTTGCGTCTCATGCCAAGACTGTACAGCCTGCATCGTCTCATGCAGCATCTTATTTGAAGTCTATACATTGGGTTTTACCTACGGTGCTTGAAACGAAGTCTACACACTGGTTGTACTTCATAGTCTGTACAGTGTCTCTAGTTGGCTAAGTCTATACACCGAGGATGTTGAAAGCTTTCAAGTGTATACATTATCACAATGTTCATACTTGCTTCCTGTTCCAAGTCTATACAGCCATCAGTGATCTCCCAAGTATGTACATCCAACTGTTCATCTTTAAAGTCTGTACATTGGCCAGCGTCTCTCTTGATCAAGTCTATACACTCATTTACTGTTCATGCATTCACAGTGAAGTCTGTACATCCGTTTGGCTATGCATCACTATCCACCAAGTCTATACATTGGTAGAGTCTGTACATCAGACGTGCATGCTCGCCTGTCCCCCCAGATGCTCTCCTGGGACCGAGTATGCCCTCCAGTGACTGCTAATGCTTCCTTAACTTTGTGGATGCTACCCTGGAGCAGCGATTGCTCCCCAGAGACAGCATGTGCTCCACATGCTCCCCTGACTGTAGCAACCCTAATAAATGAATAATTGAAATGAATTAAAACATATATATTACAGAAGTTATATATATAAAAGGAATAGGGTTAATTTGACGAAATAAAACAAATTAAAAATAACGCCTCTTATTAGGGCGTTAATTCAAAAAGAAACGCCTCTATCAAAGGCGTGACTAAAGAAAGGACGCCCACACGTGCGGTCGTCAACTCACGCGACCAAATAGGCAAGTAAAAGAAACGCCTCTATCTTGGGCGTGTTTTAAAACACGAAACGCCCTTTTTCAAGGCGCTTTTTAAGAAACGCCCTTATGCAAGGCGTTAATTCAAGAATACACGCCCTGACCAAAGGCGTTAATTCAGTTCGTGACCCGATCGAACCCAGAACTTATCCGAGCAAAGATTAACCTAATCTAGTAAGTGTCTATTAGAGTAAGGACTCTATTAAGGATATATTACCCTCAATCAAACACTACTCTTGTTAGGACTTCAAAATCCTATAAATAACATGTTCGATCGAACCCTAAAACCCATTTGATCGAACGTCTGCTGCTAGGTACGTGAAGAACATATGTTCTTCTATTTTCTTCTTCTGTTCCTTTTTTATGAACGTAGCATGAGAAGAATTAATATTCTTCGTTTCCTCTCCAGGTTGACGGAAGAACGATTGTTCTTCTTCTATTAAGTTGCAGTTGAAGCTTCAAAGCCCTTTCATCTCCTTCATCCAGATCATAAGGTAGGATTTTCTCAAGCTACTGTAGCCCAAATGAAATTAATGCAATATATATATATATAAGCATGTCATGCATATGATTATTATGGTTTTCATGCGTTTTCTGAAATATTTTGAAAGAAACGCCCTTGATTAGGGCGCTAATTTAAAAGAAACGACCACGAAGTGGTCGTCAATTTAATATTTGACGCCCTCTACGCAGGCGTTAATTTCATAAGAATCTCATGTGATTAATAATTGATCTGTTTAAAAATTACAATACATATGAAATATTGATTTTTAATATCTTGCATGACTCTGTGAATTCCTGTTAAATTTTACTGCCATGACATGTCTCCTGTCTCTCGAAATATTATTTATTAAAATATCGTAAATCCCTTGAAATTCACGACTTGGACAAAGTCGTTTTTCCATATTCTAACGCCCCAGTACAAGGCGTGAACATTAAAAGTAACGCCCCTTTCTAGGGCGTGTATCTGTTAAAAAAACTAAAATTCACATATTCTGTAAAGTGGAATTGGAAAGTAACGCCCCTTCCAAGGGCGCGTTTTTGAAAGTAACGCCCCTTCCAAGGGCGCGTTTTTGATAAATTTCTGAGAATAATTATATCCTGTCAAATATGTAAATGATGAGACGCCTGCCCCTGCAGTCGTCAACTTTTAAGAAACGCCCCCAGGAAAGGCGTGTTTTGATAAATTAATGAAATAATGGAAATTCTGTAAATTGGCAATATATGTAAACGCCCTTCAGTTAGGCGTTAATTACTTGAGACACGACTTGACCTAAGTCGTTATTTTACTGTAAACTGATTTTTCCTCTGATTTGCTAACCGATGGTTTATATATTATACCTATATATATATATCGGCACTATTCTCCACTCCGTGAGTATAGTCCCACGTTTCATGTTGATTTATCGATCACACTCAACTCTCATTGACATACAAGCTCTCCATTGGACATTCCGTTCCTTTGGACTAGCAAGTTAGTCATAGAGACCTCCGTAAGACTCCTCGTAGCCTTGGATTCCCTCAAGGCCGACTGAGCTGGTTGTACCCTAAAAACCCATTACACAGTTTTTGCCATGTCAATCTAAAGAAAACATGGTATACCGGCCCTTATGATTATACAAAGAGTATGTCATAAGAAATTCTTGATGGGATGATGATATCATGCCATATCGTGTCATTCTTGTAAACCCCAATTCTATGATAAGAATGAGGGTATCTTGCTTGATCTAATGTTCATGTGGACCTCAATTCTATATAAAGAATGTCCATATTGATTTGTCATGGTACCTAAGTTAAGGGAACCATATTCTACCTAGTTTTATCGAACTCGTGATTATACCGTTATTATCGCCATTCTATGTCCTTTGTCATATTTTGGACTCTATTCTATCAAAGTTGTCATACGTATCTACAAGCTTGATTATTGAAATTCTATATTGGCTATATAAACAAGAGTGGATGTCAAAACACATGATAAATGCCTGTGCATATAGGGCCCGATCTGGTCCTGGGAGGAGCACCCGAAAGTACTTGTGCCCATGGGAGTTAAAATGATAAGGTATCTGGCATTATACCGAGTACTTGACTTGCTTGATTGGACATTCCACACACATCTTGTACTTGAATCGTACTTGACTTTACATGAAATGCGTGGCCCGAAAAAGGGTAATTTACTTGCTTGAAACATGATAGCCAAAGTTCTTGACATGACTTGTTAAACGTGCTTGCTTGAATATCTTGAATAACTTGTATCTTGTTCATGAAAGTTCATCTTATTTCTTTGATATTACATTCTCTCTATCTTGTCGTTTCATGCGAGCATGCATAGCTTTATTGCATCCATGAAAATGTAATTACTTAAACCACTTGCTAGTACTTGAGATATAATTTCCTACTGAGCGTTCGCTCATCCCGTTTGTCCCTTTTTACTTTTCAGGTAAGTCCGACGACGATGGAAGTCAATCGGATGGGAATGGTCAAGAGTGAAAGTGATAGAGCTTCTACAAGTGTCGTCTAGTCTTTTCCATAGTTTTCTTGAGTCAACTATGTATTCTTTTCCTTTTTTATTTAACAGAGTATTGGATTTGTAATAGTCTATCCATTATGAAATAAAGGATTGGGTTATCTTGCTATTTTGCGCATCTCTGTCTTTGTGTCGAATACACGACCACTCTGATTGACATGATTGATATAGACACGTCGCGCATCTCCGGGTATCTTCCGCGCTCGGGGCGTGACAGTCTTTGTGGTATCAGAGCCTAAGGTATTCAATTCCTAGGAAACCCAAGTCCAAGGACAGGTTTCAAAACCTTTAACCAAGTGAGAGTGGGTAGAACCAAGGGTTAAATGATCAATGAGTCCTTTATAAGATTATAGTGACATAATACTAACATAGCTATTGTAATTGTAGGATAATGGCTGCCGAACGTGCTCAATGGCGCAACATGCAGCGTACCCTTCAAGGGATGACCCAAGTGCTACAACAGGTAGCACAAGGTGGTGCTCCACGAGCTGGAAGCTTACACCAAGCATTCAAGAATATGAATCCCCCGAAGTTCATGGGATCGACCGATCCAGACGATGCCGAGCATTGGGTTCGGGAGATTGAACGTATATTCCGTGTCATGCAATGCACGGATCAGGACAAAGTCTTATTAGCTACTTTCCAGTTAGAAAAGGATGCTAGATGCTGGTGGGAGTCGATTGAAGCTACTATTGACCCAACTCAAGTTACATGGGGTGAATTCGTTGAATATTTCAACGCCAAATATTTCTCTGATAGGGTCCAGGAAAGGAAGGCCGCCGAATTTGCCGCATTAAAGCAAAGATCTTTATCGGTGGCTGATTATGAAGCACAGTTCTCTAGACTGTCTAGATATGCTAAGCATTTAATTGGCACGGAAAAGATGAAAGCCCGTAGATTTCTTAATGGGCTTAGGCCCCACTACATTACTCAACTGGCGCCTATGGATATTCAAGTTTATACTGAAATAGTGCGCCGAGCTCAGTTGCTTGAAGATGCCACGGAACTATCTGATAGGATCCGTGGGAAAGACAAAAAGGAGCAAGTCACAAGTTCGGGTTCTTTTAAACCCAACTTTAAGAAGAGGCCCAATAATGGAGGTTCTTCCTCTCAAGATCAGAAGTACAAGAAATCCAAGCCTTTCTCTATCACCACTACCCCTTCAAACGTAGTATGCAAGCATTGTGACAAGGCTGGTCACAAAACAGAAGAATGCTGGAGGAAATTAGGAGCATGTCTCCGTTGTGGGAGTCGTGAACATCGGATTCCCGATTGTCCATTAATGAATGACCAAGATGGTGAGGGTAAACGCCCAGTGACAAGGAACACGCGTCTTCATGCAATCCAAGAGACCGAACCAGAAGAAGAAGGCGGATTGGTGGAAGGTACATTAAAAATTTGTTCCAAATATGCACATGTCTTATTTGATACAGGTGCATCGCATTCCATTATTTCCAAGAAGTTTGCTGACCCATTACCTCTAGAACCAGAATGGATGAAAATAGTGTTGTCTACTCCTCTCGGAAACGAGACGGATATCACGCATCATTACCAAAACTGTGAGGTGTTGGTTCGAGGAAAGAATTTTCCTATTGATCTTATCTGCTTAGATCTAAAAGAATATGATGTTATACTAGGAGCAGATTGGTTATCTAAGTACCAGGCAACGGTTGATTGCCGTAATAGCAAGATTGTTTTCAAAGAATTTCCAGAACTGACTTATACTAGTCCTAAGAGTCGAAGCAAATCCCCTCTTATTTCGGCTCTTCGAGCAAGCAAGCTCGTCAGGAAAGGATGTGTATCCTTCCTTGCTTTTGTCACTAATAAAGAAGCTAAGGAAACCAAGATAGAAGACGTTCAAGTAGTACGAGAATTCCCAGACGTATTTCCGGAGGAATTGCCGGGATTACCCCCGCAAAGAGATGTGGCCTTTACCATCGACTTAGTCCCTGGTGCTGGTCCGGTTTCAAAGGCACCACATAGAATGTCCCCTGCTGAACTCAAGGAGTTGAAGGAGCAGTTGATGGAACTAATCCGAAAAGGGTTTATTAGACCAAGTACTTCCCCGTGGGGAGCACCAGTCTTATTTGTAAAGAAGAAGGATGGATCCATGAGATTGTGTATTGACTATCGACAGTTGAATCATCTTACTATCAAGAACAAGTATCCACTGCCGAGAATCGATGAATTGTTTGATCAGATTTCAGGATCCAAATATTTCTCCAAGATTGATCTCCGGTCGGGATATCATCAATTAAGGATCAAGGATGATGACATTCACAAGACCGCATTCAGAAGCAGGTATGGCCATTACGAATTTGTTGTTATGCCTTTTGGACTAACAAATGCCCCTGCTGCCTTTATGCAGTTAATGAATAGCATATTCAGGCCTTACTTGGATCAATTCATAGTAGTCTTCATCGATGATATATTGATATATTCTAAGACTAAGGAAGAACATGAAGAGCATTTGAGGATTGCATTGCAAGTCTTGAGGACAAATCAATTATATGCTAAACTCAGCAAATGCGAGTTCTGGCTTGAAGAAGTGGCTTTTCTCGGACATGTCATATCCAAGGACGGTTTATCTGTGGATCCGTCAAAAGTTGAAGCTATGAGAAAACTGGGAGAGACCCACTAATGCAAGCGAGATCAGAAGTTTCTTAGGTCTTGCAGGCTATTATCGGCGATTTATCAAAGATTTCTCTAAGATCGCCGTACCACTTACAAGATTAACTTGTAAGGAGATCCGATATGAATGGAGTGAGGAATGTGAAAGCAGTTTCCAAACTCTCAAGGATCATCTCACCACAGCTCCAGTCTTAGCCCTACCAATTGAAGGAGAGAAATTCGAGGTCTACACTGATGCTTCTGGCATTGGCCTCGGATGTGTTCTAATGCAACATGGGAAGGTCATAGCATACTCTTCTCGTCAACTGAAGAAGCATGAGGAGAATTACCCCGTCCATGACTTGGAATTGGCCGCGGTAGTATTTGCCCTAAAGATATGGAGACACTATCTCTATGGGGTACAGTTTACTGTATACTCCGATCACAAAAGTCTCAAATATCTATTTTCACAAAAGGAGCTGAACATGAGACAAAGACGTTGGCTAGAATATCTCAAGGACTTCGACTTCAGTATACAATACCATCCCGGAAAGGGTAATTATGTGGCTGATGCCCTTAGTCGAAAGCCGAGAGCAAGGATAGCCAATTGTATGATACAAGAATGGAGGTTACTTGAACAATTCTCCGAGCTCAATATAAGCTTGGACACGGAATCCAAATTTATCACATTATCTCATGTAAGCATACAGTCAGACTTATTATCTGAAATACAAACACTTCAGGATGATGATCCTATGTTAATAGAAATCAAAGGCAGATTAGAAGGACAATCTGATTTTCAACTAACTTCTGATGGAAGATTATCGTTCAAAGATAGAACTTGTATACCCGATTGTTCGGAATTAAAGAAGAAGATCTTAGATGAAGCTCACCGATCAAGATACACTATTCATCCTGGATCAACTAAAATGTACCAAGATGTAAAGAGGAACTTTTGGTGGCCTAATATGAAAAGAGAAATAGCGGACTATGTATCACGCTGTCTCACATGCCAACAGGTCAAGGCGGAACATCAAAAGCCTGCGGGAAAACTACATCCTCTAGATATTCCTAAGTGGAAATGGGAGGATATTGGTATGGACTTCATCATGGGTTTGTCTAAATCTAAAGGAGGACATGATGGAATCTGGGTTATCATTGATCGATTGACTAAATCGGCACATTTCTTGCCAATCAAAAGCCGATGGTCGATTGATGTGCTAGCTGCACTATACATTAAAGAAATAGTCAGGATACATGAAATTCCTGTCTCAATCGTGTCTGATAGGGATCCCCGTTTTACTTCTCATTTTTGGAAGGGATTACAACATTCGTTGGGGACAAGGCTCAACTTTAGTACTGCTTTCCACCCACAAACGGATGGTCAGACCGAGCGAACTAATCAAGTTGTTGAAGATATGCTGAGAGCATGCATTATTGACTTTGGAGGAAGCTGGCATGACCACTTACCTTTAGTTGAATTTGCATATAATAATAGCTACCAAGCTAGTATCCAAATGGCACCTTTCGAAGCCTTATACGGAAGGAGTTGCCGATCTCCCATATGTTGGAACGAAGTTGGAGAAAAACAACTATTAGGTCCAGACATGGTAAGGGATACAACCGAGAAGATACAAGTAATCAGAGAAAGATTACAAGTTGCTCAGACAAGGCAAAAGGCTTATGCTGATACCAGGAGAAGAGATCTTGAATTCCAGGTTGGAGATCATGTATTTCTTAAAATATCCCCTGGACGTGGCATACGAAGATTTGGTGTTAAGGGCAAGCTTACGCCAAGATTCATCGGACCATTTGAGGTACTCGAAAGAGTTGGCGAGGTTGCTTATCGCATCGCGTTGCCTCCTCAGTTGTCCGAGGTACACAATGTATTTCACATATCTATGTTGAAGAAGTATGTGCACGATCCGTCACATATTATTGAGCATGGAGATCTGGTGATCCAGAAAGATCTCACATATGAACAAAGGCCTTTAAAGATATTAGATCGAGAAATACGAGCTCTAAGGAATAAGGTTATTCCCATGATCAAGGTGCAATGGAATAAGAATCCTGAACGCGAAGCGACATGGGAGACCGAGGAATCTATGAAGAAACAATTTCCCGAGTTATTCTAAGAGGTATATGTCCTACACTCTCCGCATGTATAATTATATATATATTGAATTTGGGGACCAAATTCTTTTTAAGTGGGGGAGGGTGTAGCAACCCTAATAAATGAATAATTGAAATGAATTAAAACATATATATTACAGAAGTTATATATATAAAAGGAATAGGGTTAATTTGACGAAATAAAACAAATTAAAAATAACGCCTCTTATTAGGGCGTTAATTCAAAAAGAAACGCCTCTATCAAAGGCGTGACTAAAGAAAGGACGCCCACATGTGCGGTCGTCAACTCACGCGACCAAATAGGCAAGTAAAAGAAACGCCTCTATCTTGGGCGTGTTTTAAAACACGAAACGCCCTTTTTCAAGGCGCTTTTTAAGAAACGCCCTTATGCAAGGCGTTAATTCAAGAATACACGCCCTGACCAAAGGCGTTAATTCAGTTCGTGACCCGATCGAACCCAGAACTTATCCGAGCAAAGATTAACCTAATCTAGTAAGTGTCTATTAGAGTAAGGACTCTATTAAGGATATATTACCCTCAATCAAACACTACTCTTGTTAGGACTTCAAAATCCTATAAATAACATGTTCGATCGAACCCTAAAACCCATTTGATCGAACGTCTGCTGCTAGGTACGTGAAGAACATATGTTCTTCTATTTTCTTCTTCTGTTCCTTTTTTATGAACGTAGCATGAGAAGAATTAATATTCTTCGTTTCCTCTCCAGGTTGACGGAAGAACGATTGTTCTTCTTCTATTAAGTTGCAGTTGAAGCTTCAAAGCCCTTTCATCTCCTTCATCCAGATCATAAGGTAGGATTTTCTCAAGCTACTGTAGCCCAAATGAAATTAATGCAATATATATATATATATAAGCATGTCATGCATATGATTATTATGGTTTTCATGCGTTTTCTGAAATATTTTGAAAGAAACGCCCTTGATTAGGGCGCTAATTTAAAAGAAACGACCACGAAGTGGTCGTCAATTTAATATTTGACGCCCTCTACGCAGGCGTTAATTTCATAAGAATCGCATGTGATTAATAATTGATCTGTTTAAAAATTACAATACATATGAAATATTGATTTTTAATATCTTGCATGACTCTGTGAATTCCTGTTAAATTTTATTGCCATGACATGTCTCCTGTCTCTCGAAATATTATTTATTAAAATATCGTAAATCCCTTGAAATTCACGACTTGGACAAAGTCGTTTTTCCATATTCTAACGCCCCAGTACAAGGCGTGAACATTAAAAGTAACGCCCCTTTCTAGGGCGTGTATCTGTTAAAAAAACTAAAATTCACATATTCTGTAAAGTAGAATTGGAAAGTAACGCCCCTTCCAAGGGCGCGTTTTTGAAAGTAACGCCCCTTCCAAGGGCGCGTTTTTGATAAATTTCTGAGAATAATTATATCCTGTCAAATATGTAAATGATGAGACGCCTGCCCCTGCAGTCGTCAACTTTTAAGAAACGCCCCCAGGAAAGGCGTGTTTTGATAAATTAATGAAATAATGGAAATTCTGCAAATTGGCAATATATGTAAACGCCCTTCAGTTAGGCGTTAATTACTTGAGACACGACTTGACCTAAGTCGTTATTTTACTGTAAACTGATTTTTCCTCTGATTTGCTAACCGATGGTTTATATATTATACCTATATATATATATCGGCACTATTCTCCACTCCGTGAGTATAGTCCCACGTTTCATGTTGATTTATCGATCACACTCAACTCTCATTGACATACAAGCTCTCCATTGGACATTCCGTTCCTTTGGACTAGCAAGTTAGTCATAGAGACCTCCGTAAGACTCCTCGTAGCCTTGGATTCCCTCAAGGCCGACTGAGCTGGTTGTACCCTAAAAACCCATTACACAGTTTTTGCCATGTCAATCTAAAGAAAACATGGTATACCGGCCCTTATGATTATACAAAGAGTATGTCATAAGAAATTCTTGATGGGATGATGATATCATGCCATATCGTGTCATTCTTGTAAACCCCAATTCTATGATAAGAATGAGGGTATCTTGCTTGATCTAATGTTCATGTGGACCTCAATTCTATATAAAGAATGTCCATATTGATTTGTCATGGTACCTAAGTTAAGGGAACCATATTCTACCTAGTTTTATCGAACTCGTGATTATACCGTTATTATCGCCATTCTATGTCCTTTGTCATATTTTGGACTCTATTCTATCAAAGTTGTCATACGTATCTACAAGCTTGATTATTGAAATTCTATATTGGCTATATAAACAAGAGTGGATGTCAAAACACATGATAAATGCCTGTGCATATAGGGCCCGATCTGGTCCTGGGAGGAGCACCCGAAAGTACTTGTGCCCATGGGAGTTAAAATGATAAGGTATCTGGCATTATACCGAGTACTTGACTTGCTTGATTGGACATTCCACACACATCTTGTACTTGAATCGTACTTGACTTTACATGAAATGCGTGGCCCGAAAAAGGGTAATTTACTTGCTTGAAACATGATAGCCAAAGTTCTTGACATGACTTGTTAAACGTGCTTGCTTGAATATCTTGAATAACTTGTATCTTGTTCATGAAAGTTCATCTTATTTCTTTGATATTACATTCTCTCTATCTTGTCGTTTCATGCGAGCATGCATAGCTTTATTGCATCCATGAAAATGTAATTACTTAAACCACTTGCTAGTACTTGAGATATAATTTCCTACTGAGCGTTCGCTCATCCCGTTTGTCCCTTTTTACTTTTCAGGTAAGTCCGACGACGATGGAAGTCAATCGGATGGGAATGGTCAAGAGTGAAAGTGATAGAGCTTCTACAAGTGTCGTCTAGTCTTTTCCATAGTTTTCTTGAGTCAACTATGTATTCTTTTCCTTTTTTATTTAACAGAGTATTGGATTTGTAATAGTCTATCCATTATGAAATAAAGGATTGGGTTATCTTGCTATTTTGCGCATCTCTGTCTTTGTGTCGAATACACGACCACTCTGATTGACATGATTGATATAGACACGTCGCGCATCTCCGGGTATCTTCCGCGCTCGGGGCGTGACACTGACGCTGGTGATGCTGTCCAGAGGCCATAGATGCTCCCCTGAGACTTCATATGCTCCTAAGTCTATACATCAGGTCCTCAAGCGTTACAAGTCTGTACATTGGTTCAGACTCTTCAAAGTCTGTACATTGGGCCTTCAAGCTTTTGAAGTCCATACACTGTCTCGCTCACATCTTCAAGTCTGATTGAGCATCATGAAGTCTGATTGAGCATCGTGAAGTCTGATTAAGCACTGTGAAGTCTATTCAGTGGATGAGCATTGTAATGTCTATACATTGGTTAGGCTCGATCATGCAGCGTTCTTCACATGTCTATACACTGCATTTTACAGCATGAGTTATAAAGTCTATACACTGTCTTCAGTTGATTTTGTTAATCGGCTAAACTCCTCATTTTGTCTTGCAGGTGTCTGGCACGTGATCCAAAGAGCTGAGATGCTGACACGTGACAGAGTCGATTGGGCGGGAAATGTGGAGGTCACTGCTACTGCTGCTGCTGCTATACATATGAGCCTTCTTCCATAGAAGAAGACAGATCGAGTTGGCAAGAGGTGAAGTCCATACAGAGAGCCACGATCCAGACAGAGAGGAGAAAAGAAGAGAAGAGCATAGAGTGAAAGAAGAGCAGAAAAAGAAGAGAAAGAAGAGAAAGAGAGAAATAGAGACTTCGATCCAGCTGAAGAGAGCAGAAGAAGAGTGAAGAGAGCAGAAGAAGAGTGAAGAGAGCAAGAGATCTGCATTCATTGGACCGTGGATCAAATCCAGGCCAGCCAGCTCTTAGGAGCCACATTCATGCTTTCATTATTTACAGCTTTCAGTTGCTGTTGCTACTTGTTTTCATTTTCCATTTTATACCTTTCTTCAAGCTGTTTGTCAGCGGAGCAATCTGTGTTGCTCAGCGTTTGCAGTGGAGGATTCCACTGGATGACCAAGCTGTATTGCCCAGCGGTTTGCAGAGGTGCTGCCTCTGGACGAGTAAGTTGTAATCCCGAGCGGTTTGCAGTGGTGGATTCCACTGGACAGCAAGCTGTGTTGCTCAACGGGCAAGGAGGATTCCTCGGACGGAAAGCTGTGTTGCCCAGCTGATGTATGGCAAGCTGTGATGCCCAGCTGTTCAAGCTGTGAGTCAGCAGGAAGCCACACTCGGGTTGAGTGTGGGGTGGATGTAGGTCTGCTGGACCGAACTACCTAAAAACCTTTGTGCAGTGGTTTGATTTCTCTATATGTTTTTGCTTCCGCTAGATGTCTGCATAGGGGCGCTCCATCTGTTTGCTTACAGGTTGAACAGAAGATTTAATTAGCCTTCAGATTATCTAATCTGTCTTGTTAGCATTCTAGTTGTTAATTCGGCGAAATTTTTGTAGGCTATATTCATTCACCCCCCCCTCTGAATACTTGCACCGAACCCAAAAAATCCTTCTTATAGGGTTTAAGTGGGCAGGCTTAATCTGGCATGGTGGGTGAGCACGCCGGTTAAGGGCCGCTCGAGTGGCCTTTGCGCGCCGGAATCAGATGGCGTCAGTGAAAGGAGTGCACCGGATTAGGGCATGCCGAGTTCAACTTCTTTTAGCATTTGTTCGGGCCGAGTTGGTCCGTGGATTTTAGAGTAGCTCTGGGAGTCAGCTCAAACTTTCATCTCATTCTAACCCTATGGGACCGTCCTGAGAAGCATTAGGAAAGCCTTCAGGCCATTGACCGGCCAATTCTGGCACCATCCGTGCCCTTAGTTCGGTCACTCAGGTTTCCCACTGACATGGCCTTTGGCACTGTGATATGTGCTACCGGGCTGGCTTCATTTATATTTGCAACATCCCCAGGGAGTGGGTCACTACCCGGGGTACTTCCGCCCTGGCTGGGCAGCTATTTGGTCACTAATGGACCTATCCGGTAAGAAGACATACTCGCGCCGGGTCTCTCCGGTCTTCCGCTGACATGGCATTCGACACCTTGTTCTAAGGGGCCAGGGACATTCCTTCACCTCGGGAGGGTTTCTTATTAGGTGGCAAACCGCCAGGTATATTCTCATCCTGATCGGATGAAGGATGGGGTTTGTTCGGCACGATCGAGTCGATGCCAGTTTATTGGGCAGGTCGTACGGCATTGACGATTTGTTGTAGATTTCTTCCAACCATCCCAAGGTGATGAATCATGCAGTCCCTGATGCTCTTGTAAGGTGACTTGAGGCTTAAGCAGTTCGAGAGGACCCTTGTTTGTTGATTTTTTTCGGCTCTTACAATTTGGTGGGCCGCATCCTTCGGTCGTTCAGGCGTGATTGCCATTTTATTATATTTCGGGTGCCAATAGAGCAAATCTGGCATTATGGCGTGCACGTCATTATCATAACGCGCCATACGCGGGTGGACCCGATGTGCGGGTGTGTTCGCCGTTATAACGCCTCATGCGTGGGTGGACGGACTTGAGTCAGATGGCTAGATGCCATGTGAGGGGAGTACGTTTTGTTGTGCCCCTTGTGCTTTGATGAATGTGGTGTTTTAATGATAGCAACATGAATGAGTCACCACATTGATGAGTCACCACATTGAATGATAGAAACATGAATGTTTATAACTGATATGAATGTTTATAACTGATATACTCTGTGGAAAATGCATAACTGATATACTCTGTGGAAAATGCATATGACTGTGACTGGTATATTATCTAGAGAATGCATGTGTTCTATCTGCATAAGTCTATACACTGCATGGCTCGCATGGCTGCAAGTCCATACATTACATTCCTAGCAGACCAGCAAGTCTGTACACTGCAGGGTAAAGCCCAAAGTCTAGACATCACTGCATTGCTTGCATTTCAGAGTCTATACATCGTTCATGCATGTGCACAGTTCATGGACAAAGTCTGTACATCACCCTAGATTGCATTAGCAAGTCTATACATTGTCAGGGCTTCATGCACTAAGTCTATACAGGCTTAGTTTGTACATCGGCTTGTTCACGCTTCATCATGTCTGTACATTGTCAGTGTATCATATTAAGTCTGTACAGAGTCTTGTTGAAAGTCTGTACATCGTCTTCTTACTCATGCATAGCATGCATTGTTCATGAACTCTGTACAGCCCAAGTCTGTACATCGCATCATATTGTTCATGCAGTGTCTTGGTGAAGTCTATACATCGTTTCACTGTACAAGTCCATACAATGCATGCACTTTCATTCAAGTCCACACATTGATGCACTGTAGATAGCTCGAGGTGAAGTCTGTATAGCCCAAGTCTATACATTGCATCATGAGCAACTAAGTCTATACATCGTGCATCAGCAAGTCATTCATAAGTCTGTACATCACTGTAGCTGCATCGTATCATGCAGCATCTCATTCAAGTCTGTACAGCCGTTTGCATTGGATTTCAAGTCTAGACATTGCACTGTTGCATCCATCGTCTTGGCCAGTGTCTCATGCAAAGTCTATACATTGGTCTTCACTTCAAGTCTGTACAGCCATTGCTTAAGGCAAGTCTGTACATCGGACTGTTCATGCTTTCATCGTGAAGTCTGTACAGTGCATGCCTTCCACCAAGTCTATACATTGGTCGGTGGAAAGTCTGTACATTGGCTTCTCATTTGAGTCCAATGTCTATACATTGCTCAGTCGTTCATTCAGGCATTGTCAAGTCTGTACACTGGTCGAGTGACCAAGTCTGTACAGCCAAGGCGACTGTTAAGTCTATACAACCGACTGTTCAGTTTGTGACCAAGTCTGTACAGCCAAGGCGACTGTTAAGTCTATACATTGATCATTACCTACGTTCTGAACTGAACTGGGTAATTCTATACATTCCTCATATCTTTTACCTACACTCAGTTCAGTAAGTCTGTACATTGGGCTTTCATGTAAAGTCTATACATCGGTTGGGTTGTGCATGCATTGTCTCGCAAAGTCCATACATTGCATATGTTCATCAAAGTCTGTACATCGAGTGAAGTCTGGTGAAGTCTACACATTGGTCTTCACACCTGAAGTCTATACATCATCAGTTGTCTGTCAAGTCTTCATATTGCCCAAGTATGTACAGCGAGCAGGCTGAGCAAGTCCATACATTGGTCGGTGTAAAGTCTGTACACTTAGAAGTCTGTACATCCACTGTCTTCCTCAGCGTCTCATGCATAAGTCTGTACAGTCAGTGCAGGTTAAGCATCGTCTCATTTTACGTCTCAGTTTGCAAAGTCTATACATTGCTGCTGAACGCAAGTCTATACACTGCACTGGAGCATGCATCTCATGCAAGTCTGTACATCGCATTTGACGAAGGCATTGAAGTCTATACATTGGCCTTAAGCTGAAGCCTGTACATTCGTTTGGGACCATGTCTATACATTGCCTTTGGGATCTAAAGTCTATACAGTCTGAAGTATATACATTGCTTCACAACGTGAAGTCTATACAATGCCATAGCTCTGCTTATGTGAAGTATATACATTGCTTTAGCTTCACTAAGTCTATACATTGCTTCGCCTTCACAAGTCTATACAGCGAAGTCTATACACTGCAATGCACATACTTAATCCGATACTCTGTCTGACAGGTGCTCTGCTCGTGAGGCTAATGAAGAGCACGAAGAGCACGTGTTCCGAGGATAAGGAGAGTGCCCAGATGAGGACACGTGTACTGACAGCCTGCTGGATGCTGCCACGTGGTCCGAATTCTTAGGGCGGGAACTGTGGAAGCCACACGCGCCCTGGCTGCTGCTGCTGCTGCCGCTATATATACGAGCCTTCTTCCACAGAAGAAGACTGGTTGAAATTGACAGAGCAGAAGCTGTGAAGAAAAAGCAGAGTGTAGAGAGGTCTTCGATCCAGAGAAGAAAAAGGAAGAGAAGAGAAGAGAAGGAGAAGAAGAGAGAAAGAGAAGAAGAGAAAGAGAAAGAAAGAGAGATTTAGTGAGATATCGAGAGAGCAGAGTGTGAAGAGAAGAAGAAGAAAGAGAGAGAGAAGAGAAAAGTAGAGAAGATCGTTCCCACTGGAAGTTGGATCAGATCCACTCCAGTCAGCTCTTTAAGAGCCACATTTTGTGCTTCACTGTTTACAACTTTTCGGTGCTGTTTGGTTCTTGTTTTCATTTTCCATTTTATCCTTTCTTCAAGCTGTTAGTCAGCGGTTGCAGTGGTGGATTCCACTGGACAGCAAGCTGTGTTGCTCAACGGGCGAGGAGGATTCCTCGGACGGCAAGCTGTGTTGCCCAGCGGTTGTATGGCAAGCTGTGATGCCCAGCTGTTCAAGCTGTGAGTCAGCGGAATCCACACTCGGTTTGAGTGTGGGGTGGATGTAGGTCTGCAGGACCGAACCACCTAAAAACCCCTTGTGCACTGTGGTTTGATCTCTTTGTGTGTTTGGCGCTAGATGCTTGCATAGGGGTGATATGGCTTGATTGCATACCATGTGCATGACTGTGGTATTGAGTATTCTTTGATTTGTTATTCCGCTATTACTCTTTGTCCTTCTGAAGAAGGTAGATTTAATTCCGCAGCTCTTAGTATTAGATTTAATCAGCCTTCAGATTGTCTAATCTGTCTTGTTAGCATTCTAGTTTTTAATTGGGTGAATTTTTTATAAGCGCTATATTCATTCACCCCCCCCTCTGAATACTGCACCGAACCCAACACTTGGTATCAGAGCGGGTCTCTGACTGAACAGATCTAACAATCTGCAGAGGATCCTACTAATTTTTGGTGCATTTCAGAGTGGGTCTTTTGGAATCGTTTGTTGATTTACTGTTTTAGTGCTTTACGTTGATAATCTGGTTTACTCCATTTCTGTTTGGTGCATTCCAGAGTGTGTTTTCTGTGTTCATTGTTTAGCTTCACTGAGTTAGTGCTTTACCGTGCTTATCTGGTTGTGGTGTTTTCTGGTCGATTACTTTGTGCTTTGAGTCTGCTTGTTATCTGCTTTGATGGCTAATCCTCCGATATTCAGAGGTGATGACCTTGGCCCATGGCTGAAAAAGTTGCATCGGTATGTAAGCACAACCGATCCTGATTTGTGGAAGGTAATGACTCACGGTCCATACAAACTGTCGAAGGATAAATCCAAATGGACCAAGAAGGATAAGCTGAAAGACTCTATCAACACTAGTGCTGTAGTTTTATTAAAAGAATCAATTGACAGATCTCTAATCGAATGCATTTCTTCTTGCAATTCTGCCAAAGACATTTTGGAAAAGCTAAAGCTAATCAGGAATCACAGCAAATGCTTGATGGCTGATCGGAGAAATGCTAATGATGAAACTTCATCCGAGGTAAGCTCTGAATCTGGAGAACTTTCAATTGATGACCTATGGAATATAAATGAGGAACTTAATAATAGATGTGAAAAATTGAAATCTGAGAATAAAAGATTGAAAAAGAAATGTGATCAGATAACTTTGAAAGTTCCTTGTAAAAATTATCCAGATCTGAAACAATCTTATGATGCATGTATGTTAGATGTTCAGAATTTTCAGGAACAAAATGGTTCTCTAAAACTTGATAATCAAACTTGTTTGGATAAAATATCAGAACTTGAGAATCAGCTGAATGAGAAGAAAAATGAACATCTAAAAGGCATGCAAGAACTGACTCAAGTTAATTCTGAATTGGATAAACTGAAACTTGAGAATGAAGAACTTCAAAAGAAAATTGAAAATCTCATGGGTAGAATAAATGAAATCAATGGGGAGGTTTCACATTCTTCTTCTACTGAATCAACCTTCCATATGTGCTTAGCTCTAAGAGAACGTAATGAAGATCTTTATAGTGAGAATGAATGGCTGAACAAACAAATAGTCTCACTTAAAGAGGATCACAAAAACTTGGTTGCTGAGAAAATTAATGTGGAAGAAAGAGAAGAGGAACTAATTGAAAAACTGAAGCTGATATCTGGAAGAGAGAGATGTGCTGGTAATGAAATTCATGCAAAAAATTTTGAGGAAGAAAACAATGAACTGAAGGATGAAGTTGAAAAACTAAAGTTGTTAAACACTGGCTTGTCTGAAAGACTTCTCACAATAGAAAAAGGAAAAACTGTACATGATGAAGAATCACAAACTTTGTACATTCTGGAACAAGAAATTGAGAAGTATAAAACTACAAATAAAGTCTTAAGTGAATGTGTCAATTGCAGTGAACAGGAGATAGCTAGTTATGAGCTTCATATAACATCTTTGAAAAATAAGATTCAGGAACTAAAAAAATCAGCATCCAACTCTGCTAAGAATGAAAGAAAAGTAAAAACTGTTGTGAAAAGGAAGGATGGCAATTCAAGAAAGGGGACAAGCTGTAGTCCTGATGTTAAGGAAACTACCAGAAACCAGCTATATACAACCTTTGTGCATAGTTCTAATGTAGCTGGTACCTCAAGGCAATCCCCAAAACAAAATGAAAATCAGAAGTCACCTTCAAAATCTGTCTTTCAGTTCAAAGCTCAAAAAATTGAAAAGTAAACAAAACCTGTTGAGAATAATCAGAAATTGAAAAGAAAGAGTCAAACAAAGAAGGCAAAGAATATTTCCGGTTATACTCTGAAATTTATTAGCTCTGCTGAATCTGATGCCTCTTGTACTCATTCACATGCATCTAAGAAATCATCTGATAGAAACCATGCTCCTAGGAAATCTGATGCCTCTTGCTACTACTATGGTAGGCATGGTCATTATATGGATGACTGCAGTGTGATTAAAAGTGATGATATGATGCATGATAAATCTTTTTCATATAATCATCATCACCCCAAAAGAAACATGTATGCTTCAAACCAACACATCATTTGTTATAATTGTAACAAACGTGGTCATAAAGTTGTTGAGTGTTGGTTTAGGCCTTCATGGGGATATAATAGTTTAAGAGGTAAGCACCCAAGGTGCATTGAATGTGGCAAGTATGGGCATGCAGTCAAGAACTGTTGGTATGCTCAGGGAAAATATTTTAATTCTAAATTTGCTAAATTCCCTGCAAATAGAAATTTTCTTGGTAGAAATAAACCTGTTTTTAAAGAAAATATTCTTGTATGTTTTGAATGTGGAAAACCTGGCCACCGAGCTTCTGAATGCTGGTGGGCAGGCAATGCTAAATCAAAACTGCATGCAAGTAACAAAAATTTTCATGCAAACTCACATAGATTCCATGATGATAATAATGTCCACAAAAAGAATTCAAGGTTTGCTACATCATGTAGATATTGTGGAAAATTCGGTCATTTCATGGATAACTGTTACCTGATGGATCATGATGATAATTTTGTTAAGAGATTGTTCAGAACACCTGTCAGGACTAATGCAGGACCCAAGGCTATTTGGGTCACTGCAGGATCAAAATGATTGTCTTGCTGCAGGTGTGCCTTGGAAATGAATAAAAGGGGTTGAATTTAGCCAAGGCACTCAAAAAGGGAAAACCCCAGGATTCAATTCTTTAGGTCAGTTCTGAACTTTGTTTTAAATTCATCATCTGAAATTGTTGTTTTTACTTGTTTGATTTTTGATGATCTCTTCTTGTCTAGCTGATCAGTCTGTATTCCAGACTCAGCTACTGAAGTTAAATTCTGCTCAAATTGATGTTCTCTTGCCATCTATTGCACTAAGCGTGAATGATTCTTTAGTGCAGATAGTTGATGCATTATATAGACTTTGTGTCAATACAATTGTATGATTGTTGCTAAATGCATAACTTGCACTGAGCTTGAATGGGTCATTTAGTGCTACAGTCAATGCATGTGTCCAATGACTGCATATCATAATGATCTGTCTATGCTAAATTGATTTATCTTGAAAAGTTGATTGCTCTCTCTCATGATGCTATTTGAATAAAGAATGCCCTGATGTTTGAGTAAACATTCTGCATAGCATGTTAAATCTGATTTTTGAATCTGAGTTTTGCACATTCTTTCATGTTCAGCATTGTCAGGTTTAGATTTTCTGAATTCTCCTCATACATGATTTGTATATTGATGATTGTCTGAAATTGCATATGCATACATATAGTGAATGCATTGCGCATCATCATACTGAAAACTCCAAAAGAAGTAACTATCTACATATAGAACTGCATTGGCACTGCAATTGTCATTTATGGCCATCATGGTATATTAAATGGAATAGTGCTGAAGGGCAGATGGAGTATATCTTGATGCTACTGCCATGTGTGAGGTGGTCCTTGGACCAAGTCATCCGCCCAGTACCATGGGTCCAGTTTTCATATAGAATAGTGTACTGCATATCATCAATTTGAAGAAAATTAAATTTGAAAAGAAATGATTCATTGCATATCATGCATTTTGTCAGGAGGAGCTTGTTTGCTACTGCTTGGTCATCATGCTCTCCTTATCAGAATTGTTGCATACTTCTCATATGAAGGGCAGTGCATATCATAAATTTTTTTTTTGAAAAACCTAAAAAGAAATTTTATTGCATCTAGACAGGGGGAGCATTTAGACTTGGTGTTTTGATTGTCACATCTTGAACACCTCTTGTCTAATAACTAATCAACTCTCATCTGATATCATATTTTTCTCTCTTGAAAAAAGATTCTGCCTTCTATTTGTTGAGCTGTTAAAGAAGAGTTTCTTTCAACTCCCTTCATGATACTATCTGTCAGCTGATCTGTCTGAATTCCAGACTCAGCCACTGTGTGTTCATGTATACCCTTCTGAAATATTTTTCTCTTGCTGATTGACTCCTCCACCAGCTTGTACTCTTTATTCATATACCTCTTAGCTGGTGTGACTATTTTGGCTCCATTATTGAGTTGTTGGTCAGCTAAATTTACTGATCTGGTCTGAGGAACTTAAGCTGCATGTTATGCAAGTCAATCTGAGAATTTTGTAGAAACTCCTATCATATAGGTTTAAGAATTACCACTGAACCAGACCGATATAAGATTAATGTATTCTCAGATTTGTAATTAAATGAATTGAAAATATCTGAATGATAAGGTTTAATAAACTTTAACCACATGTGTCATGTAATCCTTAAACTCTCTCATCTGATATCTGGAAATTTGAAATCAAGGCTCCTTGGTAGAGATACATAGAGTGAGTACTGTGGTTAAACATTAACTTGAAAGAATGTTGACTAAATAAAAATTGTGAATTCAGAGCAATGTCTTGGTCACCGAGAAACTGGGTTCCTTGTCAATGAAATAAAGTAACTCATGTCATGAAGTGACATAGTTATCTCTGATGAAAATTTATTATCAAAACCTGACAGAGCAATGGCAAAATTGTGTTGAGTAGCTGGGGAGTCTGGCCTCTAATCAAGGTGTCTCCTCATGCAAAAAGACACTTATATTGCTAACTCCGGTCTCAATGTTAAGAGGCAATGACAATTATCACTCTGAGTAACTGGGTCACTTCAACTAAGACTTGTTGTGCCTCATGTAAAAAGGTGTTGATCAACTTAAATTGCTCAGGAAAAATATTATGTGCTTCAAATAAAAATATTGAAAAGTCTGTCAACTCATATTCTTGGAAAAAGTGTTTAACATCAATACTAATCTGTGTAACTCTTGAAAGAGTCATTGAGATCATGAGTGTAAGATAAAAGATGATTGTTTTTGAGAGCTTTCTGAATATTTGGTTCACCTTTATTAAAACTTAGATTCAGATATGATTATTGAGTTTAATTTGATAAATTTGGTATACATCAAAATTAAATCACATTGGTTAAGTTGCCACTTCATAACCCTTTATGATAAGAGAGTCTACTCTTCTTAAGACTTATTGAAGTGGTGCAAGCTTTAAAATCCCTCATGTTCAGATTCTTTCCAGACAGCCTGATCAACATCTTGCTATTGATTGATTCATTGAGATGTATTGTGCTTTGACTATTTCTCACCCTCACCCATGGCTAATCTCACATTATCAGTTGATCCACACTGTTGGAATCTTTCATCATGTTTCACAATCAGCTCTGGTTCTGTTTCATTCTGTTCATGTAACCAGAATTCAGATTCTTTGTAATGGCAGAATTTAATGGCAACTACAAGGGCCAGATATGGTAAGAAACACAACAGAAAAGGTTGAACTTATCCGAGAAAGACTCAAAGTTGCACAATCCAGACAGAAATCTTATGCAGACAATAGAAGAAGGGAATTAGAATTCCAAGTTGGAGACCATGTTTACCTCAAGGTCTCACCCGATCGAGGAATAAGAAGGTTCGGAGTTAAAGGCAAGCTTACACCAAGATTCATTGGTCCATTCGAAATATTGGAAAGAGTTGGCTCGGTAGCCTATCGCCTTGCTTTGCCTCCACAACTGTCGAAAGTGCACAATGTGTTCCACATTTCCATGCTGAAGAAATATGTGCACGACCCTTTCCACGTCATTGATCATAATAACTTAGTGATTCAAAAGGACCTCACTTATGAACAGAAGCCAATGAAGATTCTTGATCGAGAGGTCCGAGTCTTAAGAAACAAGACCATTCCCATGATAAAAGTGCAATGGAACAAATGCTTGGAGCAAGAAGCCACATGGTAAACTGAAGAATCTATGCGAAGGAGATATCCGGAATTATTCTAAACCGTAAGTACTCTATACCCTCCATGTCTCCATTCACGCAATTGAATTTGGGTACCAAATTCTTTTAAGTGGGGGAGGGTGTAGCACCCTTGAAAATTTTAAAAGAATAAGATATATTTTTAAATAAATAAAATCTATTTATGCAAATTTGGTCGGGAATTAAATAAAATAAAAATTTGATAAATAGAAAATAACCTAAACTGATAATGGGCTTTGCATTTAAAAGATATAAATGGGACAAAATGAAATAACGCCTTTCATTAAGGCGCTAATTTATCTCGAGAAAATTCGGAAGAAAAAGACGCCCTTCACCTCGGCGCTATTTAGAATAGTAACGCCCGTGTATATGGGCAGTAATTCATACCAAGAATATTAACGGCTAAATATAGAAAAGAAAATAATGCCTTTAGCATGGGCGCTAATTCGTACGAAGGAAATTGGAAATAAAGCGGCAAAATATAGAAAAATTAAGAGACGACCTAGGTTAAGGCGCCACTTAATGAAAAGACGCCCTCTTTTAAGGCGCGACTTAATGTGAAAATGCCCTTGTCTCAGACGTCTTTTTCCTGAGGGAAAAACCGTGCTCGGTCGAATGCATGGCTAGGGTTTTCTATGCAAATGGAAGCATGCGGTTGTTTAACTGGAAGGGAGCCGACCATGCATGGTAGGTTTTAAACCCTGCCAATCCCACACGTAAAGTTTTCGAATATCGAGCATTAGAACCCTCCAGAATCTTGCCATCACTAGTTCTATCACCCCGTTAAGGCCTTTCCTCCTCTATAAAAGCACTTCCCGATCGAACAGGCCTGTCCTGTTGATGCTGCTGCACTTCGTTGACGACCGTGAAGGGGCGTGAGGCTTCATCTTATTGCCGTGTTCGTGAAGAACGTGGAAGTTCTTCAACCTCTGCATTCTTCTTCCGGTTGCTGTGGAAGCGGTGGGAGCCATTCATCCACTTCTTCCATCTGCTTTCGTTTTGCAGTTGCATGAAGGGGTTTCCTCCATCCCCTGTTCCTGCGTAAAGAAACAGAGCATCGTATTTATTGGGTTCTTCTTCTTATTCAACATTCGATCTTCAACAAAAGGTAGGTTTTCTCAAGGATTGTAGCCCAAACTAGCATAAGATTCATAATAATATCATCTGTTCATCCATGCATATAGCTTTACTACGTTTCCAAAGCTTTCTGCGAAATTTTGGAAAGAGGCGACCCTCTCTAGGGTGCTAATTCATGTTCTGACGCCCGACCCAAGAGTCGTTAATTTTAAGAAATTGATAAATACTCATGTTTATCCTGGAAAGGAATGAATTAACGACAGCCAGTAGGTCATCTTTTATGAAAGTGACGCCCCACCCAATGGCACTATTTTAAATTAATGGCTTAGGATAAGTCGTTACTTTCTTGAAATTTCTAAAAGTTATTAAATTCTGGAAAATGGTAATTAACGACACCGTGCAAGTCGCTTCTTTGTGAAATAACGCCCCTGCCTAAGGCGTGTTTTCTTGAAATACAGAATTGGGTAAATTGCAGCAATAATAGAAATTACAGATGGGACAACTGTTCCAGCAGTCGTCAATTAGTAAAGAAACGGCCCAGAGAAGGTCGTTAATTTATTAAATAGTGACTTGGCGTAAGTCACGAATTTCTTGCATATTTATTTTCCACGGCTTTCTGTGAACCGAGGGTTTATATATATATATATATATATATATATATATATATATATGTATGTATGTATATCGGCACTATATTCCATTCCGTGAGTATAGTCCCATGTTTCACGATGATTTGTCGCATTACCCACTAATTCTCGGTGACATACAAGCCCTCCATTGGACATTCCGTTCCTTTGGACTAGCGAGTTAGTCATTGGGACCTCCGTAAGTCTCCTCGTAGCCTTGGATTCCCTCAAGGCCGACTGAGCTGGTTGTACCTTAAACACCTTGTACCTTTTTGATTGCCACGACTTGTGGTAAACCGGCCCTCTCATGTCGCCATCTTGGTCCGTGAGAGAAAAATCCTAGCCAGTGGAATGATGATATCCCACTAGGCGATATCTTGGATTGAGTCCCTTATAGATGGGGTCAATCTCTCAGGTTGATTCATGTCCCTTGATTGGTGATAGGTTTAGTCATCCACTCAAGTTATCTCGGCTACCTAGTTAAGGTACTGATTCTACCCAGGTTATCAACATGTCATGATTCTCATTGGTTTTATCATTGACTATCTAATGTTCTTCCGTGAATTCTGTGGAACCTATCCACGAATCTACCTTGACATCCTACATGAGTTGTTCTTGGAATTCCATGGCTATCACTAAAGTGGTGGTCTATATATTACATGTAACAATGTTCGCGCATATAGGGCCCGATCTGGTCCTAGGAGGAGCACCCGAAAGTACTTGTGCCCATGGAGTTATATTGATCACGGTGTGGCATTGCACCGAAGTGCTTGCTTGAATCTACGACACTCCACAATCTCTCTCTCTCTCTCTCTCTCGCGTGCTTGACTTGATTGACTTGACTTGCGTGGCCCGGAATGGGCAAAGTACTTGCTTGTTAATAGCCATTATCTCATGACATGAAAACTTTATTGATATACTCGGTTCTTGTTTAAATACTTGAAATCTTGAATACTTGAAATTCCCTATCTTGGATCAACCGCACATGTTATTTCCTCGCGTTATTATGTTCAAACCTGTATCGTCCTATTTTACATGTTTTACATGCTAGACTTGCATTTTCATTTGGAAGAAGTAATTACTTAAACCAATTTCTAGTTCTTGAGATATAATTCCTACTGAGCGTTCGCTCATCAAGTTCTTTTCCCCAACTTTTCAGGTAATGCAGACTCTGACTCGGACTCGGATGGGCAGGAGTAAGAGTGACGAGCGTAGAACATACAAGTGTCATGCTATTGCACCCTATTGTGTCATGTCGTCCCTAGTTTATTCTTGGAGTCTTGTTATTGGAACTCATGTCATTGCAAGAATTGTAATAATTAAGGCTTGTGGGCCTATTTAGACTTGTTAAGTCCTGAAGTTGTGACATTGTTTAATGGATTAGGTGGTTATCAATGGTATCAGTATTTGGTTATGTTTTAAGTTCTTGTCTTATTACGCACTCTATGTTGATGTCGAAATTCTATTTGCTCTGATTGACATGATTGATATAAACTCGTCACGCTCTCCCCGGGTTCCTTCCGCGCTCGGGGCGTGACAGTTTTTTTGTGGTATCAGAGCCTAGGATTTTAAATTCCTAGGAAACCCAAGTCCAAGGATAGGTCTATCCCCAAACTGTAAGGATGGGTAGTGCCGTGGGTGTAAGTCCTTGTAGGGCATCCAACTACCAATTTCAACATGAAACTAATTAAGGTTAAACTCCTTGTAGGACTATGGCTACTGAACGCGCACAATGGCGTGAGATGCAACGAACTGTTCAAGGCCTGACCCAGGCCTTGCAACAGGTGGCTCAGGGTGGGGCACACCATGGCGCTGGCGACCTCCATCGGAGCTTTAGAAATCTCAACCCTCCGAGATTCTCAGGTTCATCAAATCCCGAGGAGAATTGGATAAAAGAGATCGAGCGAATCTTCCGCGTCATGCAATGTGCGGATGGTGAGAAGGTGCTCTTGGCCACGTTCCAACTAGAACGGGACGCCCGTGCTTGGTGGGAGTCCGTCGAAGCCACCCTGCTTGAAGATCATGTTTCATGGGCCGAATTTGTCGAGCACTTTAATAGCAAATACTTCTCAGACCGTGTTCAGGAGAAAAAGGCCACAGAATTTGCTGCCTTGAAGCAACGATCCCTGTCGGTAGCTGACTATGAAGCCCAGTTCTCTAGGTTATCGAGATATGCACCACATTTAGTATGCACTGAAAAGATGAAGGCTAGAAGGTTCTTAAATGGGTTACGACCCCAGTACATCACTCAGCTCGCTCCCTTGGATATTCAAGTGTACTCAGAGATAGTGCGGTGTACCCAGCTGTTAGAAGACGCCACGGAATTGTCTGACAAAATCCGTGGTAAGGATAAAAGGGAGAATGTCACAAGCCCCAACACTTTTAAACCGTCTTTCAAAAAGTGGACCAATAATGGAGGCGAACCCTCCAAGGTGAAGAAATTCAAGAAGGGCAACAACAAACCTTTCTCCATCACGGCACCGTCAAAGGAGAATTGTAAATATTGCGATAAGCCGGGTCATCAAGCTGCGGAATGCTGGAGAAGGCTCGGAGCATGCCTTCGTTGTGGGAGTAAAGAACACCGTATTCCCGACTGTCCAATGATGAACGAGCAGAGTGAGCCGGAGACAAAGGAAGAGAAGCATCCGACAAAGAAGCAAGGACGTTTATAAGCTCTCCAAGAGACGGAACCAACTGAGGGTGGGTTGGTGGAAGGTATTTTGACTGTCTGCTCTAAATCTGCTCAAGTACTATTTGATACTGGCGCCACACATTCTTTTGTTTCAAAGAAATTTACTGCTTCATTCTCTATGGAACCTGAATGGATAGACTTGGTAATTTCTACCCCATTAGGGAATGAGTCTGATGTCACTTTCCATTACCCAAACTGCAGGATTATAGTTAAAGGTCACAACTTACCTGCAGAGTTAATATGCCTAGACTTGAAAGAGTACGATGTAATTTTAGGGGCCGATTGGCTATCCACCCATCGGGCAACTGTAGACTGTTGAAATGGGAAAGTAACTTTTGTGGATTTCCCGGAGTTAACTTACATTACTCCCCGGAAGAGATCACCAGTTATCTCCGCTCTTCGAGCCCATAAACCTATCAACAAAGGATGCGAGGCATTCTTAGCATTTGTAACTGCCACAGAGGCTAAGGTAGCTAGACTGGAAGACATTCAAGTGGTTCGGGAGTTTCCCGATATTTTCTCTGAGGACTTACCTGGTCTACCACCAGAGAGAGAAGTCTCATTCACTATAGACCTTGTTCCGGGGGCCGGACCTATTTCCAAAGCACCCTACAGGATGTCCCCCGCAGAATTGAAGGAGTTGAAGGAGCAGCTTATGGAGCTATTGAAGAAAGGATTTATCAGACCAAGTACTTCCCCATGGGGAGCACCAGTGCTATTCGTCAAGAAGAAGGATGGATCATTGAGGTTGTGCATCGATTATCGGCAGCTGAACCACCTCACTATCAAAAATAAATACCCACTGACGAGGATTGATGAACTCTTCGATCAGATTTCGGGAGCAAAGTATTTCTCAAAAATTGATCTTCGATCGGGTTATCACCAATTGAGGATCAAGAACGAGGATATTCACAAAAGTGCATTTCGAAGCAGGTACGGGCATTATGAATTTACTGTTATGCCTTTTGGACTAACAAACGCCCCTGCAGCTTTTATGCAGCTTATGAATAGCATCTTTAGACCGCATCTGGACAAATTTATTGTGGTTTTTATCGATGATATCCTGATATATTCAAAGTCTGAAGAGGAGCATGAAGTGCATTTGAGGATAGCATTGCAGATATTGGGGGATAATCAATTATATGCCAAGTTTAGCAAATGCGAGTTTTGGTTGGAAGAAGTGTCCTTCTTAGGACACGTAATTTCAAAAGATGGAATCTTAGTGGACCCCGCAAAGGTCGAAGCAGTAAAGAAATGGGAACAACCGACAAATACAACAGAAATCAGGAGTTTCCTTGGTCTTGTTGGTTATTACCGGCGTTTTATTAAAAACTTTTTGAAGATTGCAGTACCACTCACCAGGCTGACCCGCAAGGAAGTTCCGTATGAGTGGAATGAGGAATGTGAACAAAGCTTCCAAACATTGAAGGACCGTTTGACCACTGCTCCGGTCTTGGCCCTTCCTATTGAAGGAGAGAAGTACGAGGTATATACCGATGCTTCCGGTATTTGCCTCGGTTGTGTATTAATGCAACAGGGAAGAGTTATTGCATACTCTTCTAGGCAGTTAAAGAAACATGAGGAAAACTACCCGGTGCATGACTTGGAGTTGGCCGCGGTAGTATTTGCACTAAAAATCTGGAGACACTATCTCTACGGAGAACAATTCACAGTATTCTCCAATCATAAGAGCCTCAAATATCTATTCTCTCAGAAGGAGCTTAATATGAGGCAACGTCGATGGCTGGAATATTTAAAGGACTCTGATTTCACTATTCAGTATCACCCCGGTAAAGGGAATTCGGTAGCTGATGCCTTGAGTCGAAAGCCGAGAGCCCTTATAGCCAGCTGTATGACACGGGAATGGAAACTATTAGAGGAATTCTCTAGATTAAATATAAGCACGGACCAGAAGGACGGGTGCATTACTCTCTCTCACATGAGTGTGCATCCGGACTTGCTATCCGAAATCAAGAAGTTACAATATGAAGATCCTGGAATGATTGAAATCAGGGAGAAACTAGATCAAAGAACCGGGTTCAAGATAGCAATTGATGGAAGACTAATGTTTCAGGAAAGGACATGTGTTCCGGACTGTCCTGAGTTGAAAAGGAAGATTTTAGATGAAGCTCACCGCTCTAGGTATACAATTCATCCTGGAGCAACTAAGATGTACAAAGATTTAAAAAGAACCTTCTGGTGGCCGAACATGAAGAGGGAGGTAGGGGACTTTGTATCTCACTGTCTCACGTGCCAACAAGTGAAAGCGGAACATCAAAGACCCGCCGGAAAGTTACACCCCCTGGACATTCCTAAATGGAAATGGGAAGGAATTGGTATGGATTTCATCATGGGACTGCCTAAGTCTAGAGGCGGACATGATGGTATTTGGGTAGTCATCGACCGACTGACCAAGTCAGCGCATTTCTTGCCAATTAAAAGTCGATGGTCGGTTGATGTTTTGGCCGCATTGTATATTAAGGAGATCATGAGATTGCATGGAGTCCCAACATCAATCGTGTCTGACCGAGACCCTCGCTTCACTTCTCATTTCTGGAAGGGTCTACAACACTCTTTGGGGACGAAGCTCAACTTCAGTACTGCTTTCCATCCCCAGACCGATGGTCAGACTGAGAGAACGAATCAAATAGTTGAAGACATGTTACGGGCTTGCATTATTGACTTTGGAGGAGGTTGGCATGATCATTTGCCCCTAGCCGAGTTTGCATACAACAATAGCTATCAAGCCAGTATATAGATGGCTCCATTTGAAGCCTTGTACGGCAGGAGTTGCCGATCTCCTATATGCTGGGATGAAGTTGGCGAGAAGCAACTACTAGGGCCTGATATGGTAAGAAACACAACAGAAAAGGTTGAACTTATCCGAGAAAGACTCAAAGTAGCACAATCCAGACAGAAATCTTATGCAGACAATAGAAGAAGGGAATTAGAATTCCAAGTTGGAGACCATGTTTACCTCAAGGTCGCAGTCGGTCGAGGAATAAGAAGGTTCGGAGTTAAAGGCAAGCTTACACCAAGATTCATTGGTCCATTCGAAATATTGGAAAGAGTTGGCGAGGTAGCCTATCGCCTTGCTTTGCCTCCACAACTGTCGAAGTGCACAATGTGTTCCACATTTCCATGCTGAAGAAATATGTGCACGGCCCTTTCCACGTCATTGATCATTGTAACTTAGTGATTCAAAAGGACCTCACTTATGAACAGAAGCCAATGAAGATTCTTGATCGAGAGGTCCGAGTCTTAAGAAACAAGACCATTCCCATGATAAAAGTGCAATGGAACAAATGCTTGGAGCAAGAAGCCACATGGGAAACTGAAGAATCTATGCGAAGGAGATATCCGGAATTATTCTAAACCGTAAGTACTCTATACCCTCCATGTCTCCATTCACGCAATTGAATTTGGGGACCAAATTCTTTTAAGTGGGGGAGGGTGTAGCACCCCTGAAAATTTTAAAAGAATAAGATAGATTTTTAAATAAATAAAATCTATTTGTGCAAATTTGGTCGGGAATTAAATAAAATAAAATTTTGATAAATAGAAAATAACCCAAACTGATAATGGGCTTTGCATTTAAAAGATATAAATGGGCCAAAATGAAATAACGCCTTTCATTAAGGCGCTAATTTATCTCGAGAAAATTCGGAAGAAAAAGACGCCCTTCACCTGGGCGCTATTTAGAATAGTAACGTCCGTGTATATGGGCGCTAATTCATACCAAGAAAATTAACGGCTAAATATAGAAAAGAAAATAACGCCTTTAGCATGGGCGCTAATTCGTACGAAGGAAATTGGAAATAAAGCGGCAAAATATAAAAAAATTAAGAGACGACCTAGGTTAAGGCGCCACTTAATGAAAAGACGCCCTCTTTTAAGGCGCGGCTTAATGTGAAAACGCCCTTGTCTCAGACGTCTTTTTCCTGAGGGAAAAACCGTGCTCGGTCGAATGCATGGCTAGGGTTTTTTATGCAAATGGAAGCAGGCGGTTGTTTAACTGGAAGGGAGCCGACCATGCATGGTAGGTTTTAAACCCTGCCAATCCCACACGTAAAGTTTTCTAATATCGAGCATTAGAACCCTCCAGAATCTTGCCATCACTAGTTCTATCACCCCGTTAACGCCTTTCCTCCTCTATAAAAGCACTTCCCGATCGAACAGGCCTGGCCTGTTGATGCTGCTGCACTTCGTTGACGACCGTGAAGGGGCGTGAGGCTTCATCTTGTTGCCGTGTTCGTGAACAATGTGGAAGTTCTTCGACCTCTGCATTCTTCTTCCGGTTGCTGTGGAAGCGGTGGGAGCCATTCATCCACTTCTTTCATCTGCTTCCGTTTTGCAGTTGCACGAAGGGGTTTCCTCCATCCCCTGTTCCTGCGTAAAGAAACATAGCATCATATTTATTGGGTTCTTCTTCTTATTCAACATTCGATCTTCAACAAAAGGTAGGTTTTCTCAAGGATTGTAGCCCAAACTAGCATAAGATTCATAATAATATCATCTGTTCATCCATGCATATAGCTTTACTACGTTTCCAAAGCTTTCTGCGAAATTTTGGAAAGAGGCGACCCTCTCTAGGGCGCTAATTCATGTTCTGACGCCCGACCCAAGAGTCGTTAATTTTAAGAAATTGATAAATACTCATGTTTATCCTGGAAAGGAATGAATTAACAATAGCCAGTAGGTCGTCTTTTATGAAAGTGACGCCCCACCCAACGGCGCTATTTTAAATTAATGGCTTAGGATAAGTCGTTACTTTCCTGAAATTTCTAAAAGTTATTAAATTCTGGAAAATGGTAATTAACGACACCGTGCAAGTCGCTTCTTTGTGAAATAACGCCCCTGCCTAAGGCGCGTTTTCTTGAAATACAGAATTGGGTAAATTGCAGCAATAATAGAAATTACAGATGGGACGACTGTTCCAGCAGTCGTCAATTAGTAAAGAAACGGCCCAGAGAAGGTCGTGAATTTATTAAATAGTGACTTGGCGTAAGTCACGAATTTCCTGCATATTTATTTTCCACGGCTTTCTGTGAACCGAGGGTTTATATATATATATATATATATATATATATATATATATATGTGTGTGTGTGTGTGTGTGTATGTATGTATGTATATCGGCACTATATTCCATTCCGTGAGTATAGTCCCATGTTTCACGATGATTTGTCGCATTACCCACTAATTCTCGGTGACATACAAGCCCTCCATTGGACATTCCGTTCCTTTGGACTGGCGAGTTAGTCATTGGGACCTCCGTAAGTCTCCTCGTAGCCTTGGATTCCCTCAAGGCCGACTGAGCTGGTTGTACCTTAAACACCTTGTACCTTTTTGATTGCCACGACTTGTGGTAAACCGGCCCTCTCATGTCGCCATCTTGGTCCGTGAGAGAAAAATCCTAGCCTGTGGAATGATGATATCCCACTAGGCGATGTCTTGGATTGAGTCCCTTATAGATGGGGTCAATCTCCCAGGTTGATTCATGTCCCTTGATTGGAGACAGGTTTAGTCATCCACTCAAGTTATCTCGGCTACCTCGTTAAGGTTCCGATTCTACCCAGGTTATCAACATGTCATGATTCTTGTTGGTTTTATCATTCACTATCTAATGTTCTTCCGTGAATTCCGTGGAACCTATCCACGAATCTACCTTGACATCCTACATGAGTTGTTCTTGGAATTCCATGGCTATCACTAAAGTGGTTGTCTAGATATTACATGTAACAATGTCCGCGCATATAGGGCCCGATCTGGTCCTGGGAGGAGCACCCGAAAGTACTTGTGCCCATGGGAGTTATATTGATCGCGGTGTGGCATTGCACCGAAGTGCTTGCTTGAATCTACGACACTCCACAATCTCTCTCTCTCTCTCTCTCTCTCTCTCGCGTGCTTGACTTGATTGACTTGACTTGCGTGGCCCGGAATGGGCAAAGTACTTGCTTGTTAATAGCAATTATCTCATGACATGAAAACTTTATTGATATACTCGGTACTTGTTCAAATACTTCAAATCATGAATACTTGAAATTCCCTATCTTGGATCAACCGCACATGTTATTTCCTTGCGTTATTATGTTCAAACCTGTATCGTCCTATTTTACATGTTTTACATGCTAGACTTGCATTTTCATTTGGAAGAAGTAATTACTTAAACCAATTTCTAGTTCTTGAGATATAATTCCTACTGAGCGTTCGCTCATCAAGTTCTTTTCCCCAACATTTCAGGTAATGCAGACCCTGACTCGGACTCGGATGGGCAGGAGTAAGAGTGACGAGCGTAGAACCTACAAGCGTCATGCTATTGCACTCTATCGTGTCATGTCGTCCCTAGTTTATTCTTGGAGTCTTGTTATTGGAACTTATGTCATTGCAAGAATTGTAATAATTAAGGCTTGTGGGCCTATTTAGACTTGTTAAGTCCTGGAGTTGTGACATTGTTTAAGGGATTAGGTGGTTATCAATGGTATCAGTATTTGGTTATGTTTTAAGTTCTTGTCTTATTGCGCACTCTATGTTGATGTCGAAATTCTATTTGCTCTGATTGACATGATTGATATAAACTCGTCACGCTCTCCCCGGGTTCCTTCGCGCTCGGGGCGTGACAAATCTGTCTTGTTAGCATTCTAGTTTTTAATTGGGTGAAATTTTTATAAGGGCTATATTCATTCACCCCCCCCTCTAAATACTGCACCGAACCCAACACTTGGTATCAGAGCGGGTCTCTGACTGAACAGATCTTACAATCTGCAGAGGATCCTGCTAATTGTTGGTGCATTTCAGAGTGGGTCTTTTGGAATCGTTTGTTGATTTACTGTTTTAGTGCTTTACGTTGATAATCTGGTTTACTGCATTTCTGTTTGGTGCATTCCAGAGTGTGTTTTCTGTGTTCATTGTTTAGCTTCACTGAGTTAGTGCTTTGCCGTGCTTATCTAGTTGTGGTGTTTTTTGGTCGATTACTTTGTGCTTTGAGTCTGCTTGTTATCTGCTTTGATGGCTAATCCTCCGATATTCAGAGGTGATGACCTTGGCCCATGGCTGGAAAAGTTGCATCGGTATGTAAGCACAACCGATCCTGATTTGTGGAAGGTAATGACTCACGGTCCATACAAACTGTCGAAGGATAAATCTAAATGGACCAAGAAGGATAAGCTGAAAGACTCTGTCAACACTAGAGCTACAGTTTTATTAAAAGAATCAATTGACAGATCTCTAATCGAATGCATTTCTTCTTGCAGATCTGCCAAAGACATTTTGGAAAAGCTAAAGCTAATCAGGAATCACAACAAATGCTTGATGGCTGATCGGAGAAATGCTAATGATGAAACTTCATCCGAGGTAAGCTCTGAATCTGGAGAACTTTCAATTGATGACCTATGGAATATAAATGAGGAACTTAATAATAGATGTGAAAAATTGAAATCTGAGAATAAAAGATTGAAAAAGAAATGTGATCAGATAACTTTGAAAGTTCCTTGTAAAAATTGTCCAGATCTGAAACAATCTTATGATGCATGTATGTTAGATGTTCAGAATTTTCAAGAATAAAATGGTTCTCTAAAACTTGAAAATCAAACATGTTTGGACAAAATATCAGAACTTGAGAATCAGCTGAATGAGAAGAAAAATGAACATCTAAAAGGCATGCAAGAACTGATTCAAGTTAATTCTGAATTGGATAAACTGAAACTTGAGAATGAAGAACTTCAAAAGAAAATCTCATGGGTAGAATAAATGAAATCAATGGGGAGGTTTCACATTCTTCTTCTGCTGAATCAACCTGCCATATGTGCTCAGCTCTAAGAGAACGTAATGAAGATCTTTATAGTGACAATGAATGGCTGAACAAACAAATAGTCTCACTTAAAGAGGATCACAAAAACTTGGTTGCTGAGAAAATTAATGTGGAAGAAAGAGAAGAGGAACTAATTGAAAAACTGAAGCTGACATCTGGAAGAGAGAGATGTGCTGGTAATGAAATTCATGCAAAAAATTTTGAGGAAGAAAATAATGAACTGAAGGATGAAGTTGAAAAACTAAAGCTGTTAAACACTGGCTTGTCTGAAAGACTTCTCACAATAGAAAAAGGAAAAACTGTCCATGATGAAGAATCACAAACTTTGAACATTCTGGAACAAGAAATTGAGAAGTATAAAACTGTAAATAAAGTCTTAAGTGAATGTGTCAATTGCAGTGAACTGGAGATAGCTAGTTATGAGCTTCATATAACATCTTTGGAAAATAAGATTCAGGAACTAGAAAAATCAGCATCCAACTCTGCTAAGAATGAAAGAAAAGTAAAAATTGTTGTAAAAAGGAAGGATGACAATTCAAGAAAGGGGACAAGCTGTAGTCCTGATGTTAAGGAAACTACCAGAAACCAGCTATATACTACCTGTGTGCATAGTTCTGATGTAGCTGGTACCTCAAGGGAATCCCCAAAATAAAATGAAAATCAGAAGTCACCTTCAAAATCTGTCTTTCAGTTCAAAGCTCAAAAAATTGAAAAGCAAACAAAACCTGTTGAGAATAATCAGAAATTGAAAAGAAAGAGTCAAACAAAGAAGGCAAAGAATATTTCTGGTTATACTCTGAAATTTATTAGCTCTGCTGAACCTGATGCCTCTTGTACTCATTCGCATGCATCTAAGAAATCATCTGATAGAAACCATGCTCCTAGGAAATCTGATGCCTCTTGCTACTACTATGGTAGGCATGGTCATTATATGGATGACTACAGTGTGATGAAAAGTGATGATATGATGCATGATAAATTTTTTTCAAATAATCATCATCACCCCAAAAGAAACATGTATGCTTCAAACCAACACATCATTTGTTATAATTGTAACAAACGTGGTCATAAAGTTGTTGAGTGTTGGTTTAGGCCTTCATGGGGATATAATGGTTCAAGAGGTAAGCACCCAAGGTGCGTTGAATGTGGCAAGTATGGGCATGTAGTCAAGAACTGCTGGTATGCTCAGGGAAAATATTTTAATTCCAAATTTGCTAAATTCCCTGCAAATAGAAATTTTCTTGGTAGAAATAAACCTGTTTTTAAAGAAATATTCTTGTATGTTTTGAATGTGGAAAACCTGGCCACCGAGCTTCTAAATGCTGGTGGGCAGGCAATGCTAAATCAAAACTTCATGCAAGTAACAAAAATTTTCATGCAAACTCACATAGATTCCATGATGATAATAATGTCCACAAAAAGAATTCAAGGTTTGCTACATCATGTAGATATTGTGAAAAATTCGGTCATTTCATGGATAACTGTTACCTGATGGATCATGATGATAATTTTGTTAAGAGATTGTTCAGAACACCTGTCAGGACTAATGCAGGACCCAAGGCTGTTTGGGTCACTGCAGGATCAAAATGATTGTCTTGCTGCAAGTGTGCCTTGGAAATGAATAAAAGGGGTTGAATTTAGCCAAGGCACTCAAAAAGGGAAAACCCCAGGATTCAATTCTTCAGGTCAGTTCTGCACTTTGTTTTAAATTCATCATCTGAAATTGTTGTTTTTGCTTGTTTGATTTTTGATGATCTCTTCTTGTCTAGCTGATCAGTCTGTATTCCAGACTCAGCTACTGAAGTTAAATTCTGCTCAAATTGATGTTCTCTTGCCATCTATTGCACTAAGCGTGAATGATTCTTTAGTGCAGACAGTTGATGCATTATATAGACTTTGTGTCAATACAATTGTATGATTGTTGCTAAATGCATAACTTGCACTGAGCTTGAATGGGTCATTTAGTGCTACAGTCAATGCATGTGTCCAATGACTGCATATCATAATGATCTGTCTATGCTAAATTGATTTATCTTGAAAAGTTGATTGCTCTCTCTCATGATGCTATTTGAATAAAGAATGCTCTGATGTTTGAGTAAACATTCTGCATAGCATGTTAAATCTGATTTTTGAATCTGAGTTTTGCACATTCTTTCATGTTCAGCATTGTCAGGTTTAGATTTTCTGAATTCTCCTCATACATGATTTGTATATTGATGATTGTCTGAAATTGCATATGCATACATATAGTGAATGCATTGCGCATCATCATACTGGAAACTCCAAAAGAAGTAAATGTCTACATATAGAATTGCATTGACACTGCAATTGTCATTCATGGCCATCATGGTATATTAAATGGAACAGTGCTGAAGGGCAGATGGAGTATGTCTTGATGCTACTGCCATGTGTGAGGTGGTCCTTGGACCAAGTCATCCGCCCAGTACCATGGGTCTAGTTTTCATATAGAATAGTGTACTGCATATCATCAATTTGAAGAAAATTAAATTTGAAAAGAAATGATTCATTGCATATCATGCATTTTGTCAGGGGGAGCTTGTTTGCTGCTGCTTGGTCATCATGCTCTCCTTATCAGAATTGTTGCATACTTCTCATATGAAGGGCAGTGCATATCATAATTTTTTTTTTGAAAAACCTAAAAAGAAATTTCATTGCATCTAGACAGGGGGAGCATTTAGACTTGGTGTTTTGATTGTCACATCTTGAACACCTCTTGTCTAATAACTGATCAACTCTCATCTGATTTCATATTTTTCTCTCTTGAAAAAGGATTCTGCCTTCTATTTGTTGAGCTGTTAAAGAAGAGTTTCTTTCAACTCCCTTCATGATACTATCTGTCAGCTGATCTGTCTGAATTCCAGACTCAGCCACTGTGTGTTGATGTACACCCTTCTGAAATATTTTTCTCTTGCTGATTGACTCCTCCACCAGCTTGTACTCTTTATTCATATACCTCTTAGCTGGTGTGACTATTTTGGCTCCATTATTAAGTTGTTGGTCAGCTAAATTTACTGATCTGGTCTGAGGAACTTAAGCTGCATGTTATGCAAGTCAGTCTGAGAATTTTGTAGAAACTCCTATCATATAGGTTTAAGAATTACCACTGAACCAGACTGATATAAGATTAATGTATTCTCAGATTTGTAATTAAATGAATTGAAAATATCTGAATGATAAGGTTTAATAAACTTTAACCACATGTGTCATGTAATCCTTAAACTCTCTCATCTGATATCTGGAAATTCGAAATCAAGGCTCCTTGGTAGAGATACATAGAGTGAGTACTGTGGTTAAACATTAACTTGAAAGAATGTTGACTAAATAAAAATTATGAATTCAGAGCAATGTCTTGGTCACCGAGAAACTGGGTTCCTTGTCAATGAAATAAAGTAACTCATGTCATGAAGTGCCATAGTTATCTCTGATGAAAATTTATTATCAAAACCTGACAGAATAATGGCAAAATTGTGTTGAGTAGCTTGGGAGTCTGGCCTCTAATCAAGGTGTCTCCTCATGTAAAAAGACACTTATATTGCTAACTCTGGTCTCAATGTTGAGAGGCAATGCCAGTTATCACTCTGAGTAACTGGGTCACTTCAACTAAGACTTGTTGTGCCTCATGTAAAAAGGTGTTGATCAACTTAAATTGCTCAGGAAAAATATAATGTGCTTCAAATAAAAATATTGAAAAGTCTGTCAACTCATATTCTTGGAAAAAGTGTTTAACATCAATACTAATCTGTGTAACTCTTGAAAGAGTCATTGAGATCATGTGTGTAAGATAAAAGATGATTGTTTTTGAGTGCTTTCTGAATATTTGGTTCACCTTTATTAAAACTTGGATTCATATATGATTATTGAGTTTAATTTGACAAATTTGGTATACATCAAAATTAAATCAGATTGGTTAAGTTGCCACTTCATAACCCTTTATGATAAGAGAGTCTACTCTTCTTAAGACTTATTGAAGTGGTGCAAGCTTTAAAATCCCTCATGTTCAGATTCTTTCCAGACAGCCTGATCAACATCTTGCTATTGATTGATTCATTGAGATGTATTGTGCTTTGACTATTTCTCACCCTCACCCATGGCTAATCTCACATTATCAGTTGATCCACACTGTTGGAATCTCCCATCCTGTTTCACAATCAGCTCTGGTTCTGTTTCATTCTGTTCATGTAACCAGAATTCAGATTCTTTGTAATGGCAGAATTTAGCTTGATTTATTAGATAACCAGAGTTCATTCATGTGCTTCAGGGGGAGTTATGGGTCATCTGATTTTAAGGGGAGAATAGTTAATCTTGCATGCTGATAGGGGGAGTGCTGTTTCATTGTCTTAAGGGAGTGCTGATAGTTAATGAACCATGTTTTATTCTGTGTCTTTGTGTGTTGCATTTTGTCTCTCAAACCATTCCCTCTCTTTTTGATTATGTCAAAGGGGGAGAATAGTTTGACTCATTTTGACTCATTAAGTGTGACTCATTATGTTGCCATCATCAGAAAGGGGGAGATTGTTGTGCCCCTTGTGCTTTGATGAATGTGGTGTTTTAATGATAGCAACATGAATGAGTCACCACATTGATGAGTCACCACATTGAATGATAGCAACATGAATGTTTATAACTGATATGAATGTTTATAACTGATATACTCTGTGGAAAATGCATAACTGATATACTCTGTGGAAAATGCATATGACTGCGACTGGTATATTATCTGGAGAATGCATGTGTTCTATCTGCATAAGTCTATACACTGCATGGCTCGCATGGCTGCAAGTCCATACATTACATTCCTAGCAGACCAGCAAGTCTGTACACTGCAGGGTAAAGCCCAAAGTCTAAACATCACTGCATTGCTTGCATTTCAGAGTCTATACATCGTTCATGCATGTGCACAGTTCGTGGACAAAGTCTGTACATCGCCCTAGATTGCATTAGCAAGTCTATACATTGTCAGGGCTTCATGCACTAAGTCTATACAGGCTTAGTTTGTACATCAGGCTTGTTCACGCTTCATCATGTCTGTACATTGTCAGTGTATCATATTAAGTATGTACAGAGTCTTGTTGAAAGTCTGTACATCGTCTTCTTACTCATGCATAGCATGCATTGTTCATGAACTCTGTACAGCCCAAGTCTGTACATCGCATCATATTGTTCATGCAGTGTCTTGGTGAAGTCTATACATCGTTTCACTGTACAAGTCCATACAATGCATGCACTTTCATTCAAGTCCACACATTGATGCACTGTAGATAGCTCGAGGTGAAGTCTGTATAGCCCAAGTCTATACATTGCATCATGAGCAACTAAGTCTATACATCGTGCATCAGCAAGTCATTCATAAGTCTGTACATCACTATAGCTGCATCGTATCATGCAGCGTCTCATTCAAGTATGTACAGCCGTTTGCATTGGATTTCAAGTCTAGACATTACACTGTTACATCCATCGTCTTGGCCAGTGTCTCATGCAAAGTCTATACATTGGTCTTCACTTCAAGTCTGTACAGCCATTGCTTAAGGCAAGTCTGTACATCGGACTGTTCATGCTTTCATCATGAAGTATGTACAGTGCATGCCTTCCACCAAGTCTATACATTGGTCGGTGGCAAGTCTGTACATTGGCTTCTCATTTGAGTCCAATGTCTATACATTGCTCAGTTGTTCATTCAGCATTGTCAAGTCTGTACACTGGTCGAGTGACCAAGTCTGTACAGCCAAGGTGACTGTTAAGTCTATACAACCGACTGTTCAGTTTGTTGTTAGAATGTAAGGCCCGGATACAGAGGGGGGTGAATGTATCCCTCTACAATTATGGCCTAATTAAAACTCTAATGCTTAGTAATGCGGAATTAAAACTGTTGCAGAAATAGCCTAAGGAACCTTAGAAGGATCAAAGCAAGACAGCAACTCAATAAGCCCTCAAACGATCCTAAGCTAGCATCTAATGCACAGCAATTAAGTGAACATATAAGAAACACAATTAACCTCTAGGATATTGATAATCAATTAAATCACGGTCCTAGCATGCATCTAGCGGAAGCAGGAAATCAAACAAACCACTGCACGATGATTTTAGGTGGTTCGGTCAACAGACCTACATCCACCCCTCACTCCAAACCAGAGTGAGGCTTCCACTAGTAACACTAGCACAGCAGACTCAGTCTGCAACAAAGGCTGCCAAACAGCTTGACCAGGGGAACAACCTCCCCTCTTCCTCCCAACTGGAGGGACACCCCAAGTGACTCCCAGCCACTTGGAAACCAGAGACACACGGTCTCTCTTCCTCCAGACCAGGAGGGAACACCTGGACTTGCTACCCACAAGCCCAGAACCGGAGGAACAAACCTCCCTTTCTCCAAACCGGAGGGGAACCTAGAGACCCAAGTCTCTCTTCCTCTGGACCCCAGAGGGAAGCACAACCGGAGATGAAACTCCCTTCCTCCAACCCGGAGGGAAACAACCGATGACACCCTGTCAAAGGCAACCAGAGACGCAAGTCTCTCTTCCTCCACACCGGAGGGAACCAACCACAAGTAGCACCTAGCTACTTGCAAACCGAAGACACAAGATCTCCCTTCTCCTGAGTCCACAGGAGGAACCCGATCCCCAACAGGGCAATCGGAAGAACAACAAGTGAATAGTTCAAAAGAAAAACAAAACCCAGCAACAGAAAGCTGAAAAAATAAAATCAAATGTGGCTCTCGCAGGAGCTGGCTGGCCTGGATTTGATCCACGGTCCAGTAAGAACTTCTTCTACTGCTTCTCTCTTTCTCCCAGCACAAACTCTCTCTTCTTCTTCTTCTTCTTTCTTACTTCTTCTTCTTCTCACAACTTCTGCCTTCACCTTCTTCTCACTTTCTGTATCTCACTGTCTCTCTTTCTTTTTGTTCTTCTGCTCTCTCGATCCAGCTCTAAGCCGTCTCTATCTCTTCTTTCTCTTCTGCACCTCTTCTTCTTTTCTGGCTGCTTCTCCTTCAGTCACTCTCTCTACCACCCTTCCTTCCTTTCAGAGGAAGAAGACACATATTTATAGCAGCAGTAGATTAGGGCAGCGTGTGCTCTCCACGATTCCCGCCCAAAAGCTTCAGTCCACGTGGAGGCTCCTCTGCATCTCGGATCACGTGCCAGATGCCAGCCTCGTATCACGTGCCCCACTCTTCATAGGCTTCACGATCAGTACCTGTCACACAGTCATAGGAGATTAATCAGAAGGATAGAATGTATAGACTTTAGATGTTATAACAAGTGTGTAGACTCGAACTTAGAAATGACTGTATAGACATTAGAACAGCAATAGGTGCACTATACAGAAAATGACACGAGGTACATAAGATGACTACAGCACGAGATAAAAAGAAAACGACACGAAGTGCGTACAGTAACAAGGCTAACACTACAAAGAGAACGACACGAGGTCAGATGAGAACAACACGAGGTAAGAAGAGAACGACACGAGGTACAACTAATAAGGCTAACACTACAAAGAGAACGACACGAAGTATCACTGTAACAAAACAACCACTACGAAGAGAACGACACGAGATACACAAGCAACATGAAGACACGAATACAAAAACAAAAGATAACACGAAGACATAAAAATAAAAGATACCACGAAGACATAAAAACAAAAGATAACACGAAGACATAAAAACAAAAGATAACACGAAGACATAAAAATGACTCGAACACGAGGACGACACTGGCTGAAAATAACCCGAAGATGAAGGGGTGACACCGAAGGAGCGACACGAGGTGGCACAGAAAGCAGCACGAGATGGAACAAATAACGACACGAAGACAACTGGAATGATCCGTGTAGCAGTTCGTTGTACATACTTCCAACGTACAGACTTTGAAATAAAGAGTGTGTAGACTTGAGAGATCAAGGCACGATGTATAGACTTTGCCCAAGGAAACGAATGTGTAGACTTTGGCTTGGAACGAAGGTAAGGATGAGGCTGTAAAGACTTGGCCAATACGAGACACTGTACAGACTTTGTCAAGTGACTGGCTGTACAGACTTCAGAAGATGAAGACTCTGTATCGACTTGAAACAAAGGCAGTGTATAGACTTAAGCATTCTGAGAGTAACAAAGGCTATGAATGTACAGACTCCATGATCAAAATGCAATGCTGACTGATGTATACACTTGGCAAATAGATTGATGCATGAACTACCCTGTACAAACTTTGAGACTTAATGAGCAACAAAAAGTAGACAGAGCAGCATGGCGTCAACCCAGCTAGTCCACTGCGTCAACGCAGCCATTGCACCGAACCCATATTAATGAAAGATAGACATGCAGACATGAGACGGATGTTGTACATACTTGATGCATGTGAACAGTGAGATGGATGTATAGACTTGATGAACTGCAACATGAACATTATCAGCAGAGAAGCAATGCACAGAACAGAAATCAAGCACAAACCAATTTATCACAGCATGACTCAAGCATACACATGCATTCTTCACAATTTAGACATGGCACACTCATGCAAGGCTACAAGCATATAGCACAGTCAAGAACGTCACATCATTTGGCTCCATTCCTTCTCTCATCATTTGCTCAAACAGTGAAACTGCTTCCTGTCCACGTCCATGAAACCCATAAGCGGCAATCATAGCTCTCCCACTGAATAGATCAGACATATTCAAGACAAAGTGGTGACTTAATTATGTTGCTATCATTAAAACACCACATCATCAATAAAGCACAAGGGGCACAACAATCTCCCCTTTTTGATGATGGCAACATGATGAGAACATAATGAGTCACACTGACTCATCAAACTGACTCATGAAACTATTCTCCCCCTTTGACATAATCAAAAAGAAGGGAAATGGTTTGATAGTCAACTGTAGCACATAAATGCAGCACACAAAGACAGCACATAAAAGTAAAGAAAGAGCCATAGTGCCAAAAAAAAAATTGAGATCTCCCTTATGACAATGAAATAGCTCTCCCCCTATCAACATGCATGATTGACTACACTCCCCTTAGAAGGGAATAAACCATAACTCCCCCTAAAGCACAGGAATGGACTCTGGTTAACCAATAAATCAATCTGAAATCAGCCATTACAAAGAATCTGAATTCTGGTGAAAATACCACAGAATCAGAACTTATTGCAGAACAAGATGGAAGATTCCAACAGTGTGGAGAGAAATGCATCTCAGGAATCAATCTGAAATCCACCACCATAAGGATTCTGAAGTTCAGAAGGCTGCAAGTGAACAAGGTAAAAATGGGAGTGGTATCTCACATTTGTATGGTCAGAAAAAATGCAGATGGAATCAGTCAACTGATAAGAGAGAAGTTCACTTTGTTGATCATGCAAGAGTCTGATCATGAGGGATTTGAATGCATACATCACTTCAATAAGTCTTAAAAGATGTAGACTCTTCTATCATAAAGAATTATGAAGTGGCAACTTAATCAATCTGATTTAATTTTGATGTATACCAACTTTGCCAAATTAAACTCAATGCTCATATCTGAATCCAAGTTTTAATAAAAGTGAATCAAATAGTCAGAGAAACACTCAAAAACAATCATCTTTTATCTTACACATATGATCTCAATTGCTCCTTTGAAAAATACACAGGTTAGTACTGAAATTAAACACTTTTTGAAGAACATGAGTTGACAGATTTTTTCAAGATAATTTTATTTGAAGCACATTATATTTTTCCTGAGTAATTTAAGTTTATCGACACCTTTTTACATGAGGCACAACAAGTCTTAGTTGAAGTGACCCAGTTACTCAGTGTGATAACTGGCATTGCCTCTCACTTTGAGAGCAGAGTTAGCAATATGAGTGCCTTTTTACATGAGAAGACACATTTATCAGAGGCCAGACTCCCCAGCTACTCAACACAAATAAGCTATTGCTCTGTCAGGTTTTGTTTCACTGAATTTTTTTATCAGAGATAACTGTGGCGCCTCATGACATGAGTTACTTTATTTCATTGATAAAGAACTCAGTTTCTCAGTGACCCAGTCATTGCTCTGAATTCACATTTTTTTATTTAGTCAACTTTCTCAAGTTAATGTTTAACCAAACCACTCACTCTATGTATCTCTACCAAAGTAGCCTAGATGTCAAATTTCAGATATCAAATGAGAGACTTTAAGGATTACATGACACAAGAGGTTAAAGTTTATTAAACCTCATCAACAGATATTTTCAATTTAATTACAAAGCTGAGAATACATTAATCCTATATCAGACTGATTCAGTGATAATTCTTAAATCCATATGATAGGAGTTTCTACCAAAATCTCAGACTGAATTGCATGACATGCAGCTTAAGTTCCTCAGATCAGAACAATAAAATTTAGCTGACCAACAACTCAATAAAGGAGCCAAAATAGTCACACCAGCTAAGAGGTATATGAAGGAAGAGTAAATCAGCAATAGAGAAGAGTATCAGAAGAGATTTTTATCATCAGATAGTAGCTGAGTCTGGAATACAGACTGATCAGCTATTTTAGAGATATCAGCAGAGAATACAGTTGAATAGCGCATAGTCAAGAGTATGAATCAGGTTTCTTAAACGAAAGGAGTTCATGAGGTGTAGAAGATATGAAATAGGAATGCTCCCCCTGTCTAAGTGCAGTGAATTTCTTTTTAGATTTTTCAAAATTTTATGATATACAATATCCTACATATGTAGTATGCAACAATTCTAACAAGGAGAGCATGATGATCAATCAACAACAAACTAGCTCCCCCTGACAAAATGCATGATGTGCAATGAATCATTTCTTTTCGAAATTTATTTTCTTCAAATTTATGATATGCAATACACTGCTCTATATGAGAACTAGACCCATGGTACTAGGCGGAGGACTCGGTCCAAGGACCACCTCACACAAGGCAGTAGCATCCAGACATACTCCATATGCCCTTCAGCACTGTTTCATTTAATATATCATGATGGTCATGCAAATGTCATATGCAGTGCAAAGCAATCTCATTTGTTTAGTGCAACCAACAGCATGAGAGGAACATCAAAAATCAATCAAGCAAAACAACAATTTCAGATAATGAAATTGAAACAGATTTCAGAACTGACCTGAATTGAGTCCTGGGGTTTTCTTTTTGAGTGCCTTGGTTAATCCCTTTTATTTCTCCCTCCAAGGCACACCTGCAAAGTATTTGATCATCTTGATCCTGCAGGGACCCAAGCAGCTTTGGGTCCTGCGTTAGCCCTGACAGGTTTTCTAAACATTTTCATTGCAACATTATCATCAAATTTCATCAGTGAACAGTCATTCATAGAATGTCCAAATTTTCCACAGTATCTACATGAAATGGCTGGTGTTTGATTCTTATGATGCATATTGACGGCAGGGTGATGTTTATAAACATGTTCATAAGATTTTGTGTTATATGCATGAGCAGTTTGATGCTTGTTCTTAACCATCCAACATTCAGCAGATTTATGGCCTGGCTTCCCATAGTTATATCATGAAATTTTCACAAAAGGTTTTGCAGGGAATTTGACAAAATGGGGTTTAACATAGTTCTTTTGAACATACCAACAGTCCTTGACTGTATGCCCATTTTTCCCACAGTGGGAGCAAGCAAAAGAATTTCTTCTGCGAAAAATATTTTTACCCCAAGTAGATCTAAACCAGCACTCAGCAGCCTTGTGCCCAGGCTTATTGCAGTTGAAGCACACAATGTGCTGACTAGACTTGTGTTTAGATCCATATGGATCATGAAAGTGCATGGAAGACCTGGCTTGTAGTTTGTTGTCTTCTTTCATGATAAAACAATCATTCATGAGATGACCATGTTTCCCACAATAATAACATGAAGCATCAGGCTTCCTAGCAACATGGTTTCTATCAAAAGAGTTTCTAGAATGTAAAGTTCTACTAGCATGCTCATCCTTTAACATCAATCCACAATCCTCCATTATGTGACCTCCTTTCCCACAATAATAACATGAACCCTTTTTAATGTGAGTGTGTGAGAGATTATGTGAATTGTGTGTAGCCTTCTTTATAATAACAGGAGTGTCTTTATCCTTATTCTGTGAAGTTTCATCCTTTTTCAGTTTTTGGTTTTGTTCCATAGTTTTGGGTTTTATAGTGGATTTTTGTGCAGTGAATTTGAAAACAGAAGGAGCAGAGGTTGTGTTCTGATTGGTGGCTTTGACAAAAATAGTAGATGTTTCATTCCCATTACTCTTTTTCTTTGTCGGACTATAGCCCAGTCCCTTTCTCTCAAAGTTATCACTCTTTCCAAGAAGCTTATTCAGATTGTCCTTACCTTTGACAAATTTTGATAGAGAATCTTTCAAATCTTTAATCTCAAAATTCAAATCAGCAATTTTAGCTTCATATTTGGATAAATCTGTTTCACAGGAAATTACTTGTTGATGCAAGGCATCATTCAGACTTTTGAGTTTTTCTACTTCCTGTTTTAATTCTATTTCCTTGTCAGCTTCATATAAGGACATGTAAAGATCATCAACTTCTTGTTGAAGGGATGTGATAGTAAGCTCATATCCAGCTATTTTCTGTTCACTGCAACTGACATTTCCATTTAACATTAAGTTGAGGGTTTTTAGACTCTCAATTTCTTGTTCAGCATTCATCAACCTATCAGAATTATCCACACTCACACACTTGCCTTTTTCCATTGTTATTAGCCCATCTGTCAACTGGGTGTTTAGATGTTTCAACTCATTGATTTCATCTTGCAGTTTACCATTCTGCTCTAGGAGATCAGCATCAACCACCCATTCATCTGAGAGAGACTGACATTCATGAAACATTTCCTTTTGTTTTTCAGAATCTTTCTGTAATTCTATGTTTACAGATTTTATGGCATTAAGCTTTTCAATCAGCAATTTGTTCTCCTATCTAAGTTTCTCTGATTTTTCATCATTTTTATTGGAGAACTCTTTAAGAGAGTCATTTTCAGATTTCAGCTTGTTTAATTCAGACTTAACACATTCAATTTCTTTCAGCAAATCCTTGCTCTGAACAGAATCATGACTAGCTAGACTAAGCTTCTTTTCAAGTTCAGAGATTTCTTTCACATGATCTTGATTCTCAGTTTTCAATAAAGAAATTTGTTTCTTCAACATTAGAGAATCAGACATACAGGCATCATTAATATTTTTCAATTCAACACACTTTCTACAAGGAGAACTTGAGCTATCTAAACCAGTACCCTTCTTCAATTTTTTATACTGTTTTCTTAACAGTTCATGAGATTCAAATAATTCAGCATAAGCATTCTCCCAATCTTCTAGAGAAAAATTCTTGAAGAGATTTACCTCATCATCATCATCTTCAGTCTGACTGCTGCCTTGATTGCTACCAATTGGATTACTTCTGTTAGCCATCATGCAGTTGTCCTCGTTTACCTTGTGAAATTGCTTCAGCCTATCCAGGATGTCCTTTGCTGAGCTGCAATTATGAAGACAAGACCATAAGGCTCTGTCAGTAGCTGCTTTCAACAGGTTAAAGGCTTTCTGATTTTCTCCATCCTTTGATCTGTGTCTGTCGGTCCATTTGGACACTTTCGTTGGTAAGGTGTGAAAACCTTGTGAAATTAATTTCCACAGATCAGGATTAGCAGAATTTACATAGGCATGTAAAGCAGTGTACCACTGACTGAAACCAGAACCATTAAAGACGGGTGGTAAAGCCATTGAAAAACAAATAGCGAATAAGTTCAAGGCAATAGGAACAATTATGCACTAAAAACAAATTAGCACCTAAGACAGCAAGATCGAATCTGTAGGTCGCTGGACCGTGTATGCAGACACCGCTCTGATACCAATTTTTAGAATGTAAGGCCCGGATACAGAGGGGGGGTGAATGTATCCCTCTACAATTATGGCCTAATTAAAACTCTAATGCTTAGTAATGCGGAATTAAAACTGTTGCAGAAATAGCCTAAGGAACCTTAGAAGGATCAAAGCAAGATAGCAACTCAAGAAGCCCTCAAACGATCCTAAGCAAGCATCTAATGCGCATCAATTAAGTGAACATATAAGAAACTCAATTAACCTCTAGGATATTGATAATCAATTAAATCACGGTCCTAGCATGCATCTAGCGGAAGCAAGAAATCAAACAAACCACTGCACGATGATTTTAGGTGGTTCGGTCAACAGACCTACATCCACCCCTCACTCCAAACCAGAGTGAGGCTTCCACTAGTAACACTAGCACAGCAGACTCAGTCTGCAACAAAGGCTGCCAAACAGCTTGACCAGGGGAACAACCTCCCCTCTTCCTCCCAACTGGAGGGACACCCCAAGTGACTCCCAGCCACTTGGAAACCAGAGACACACGGTCTCTCTTCCTCCAGACCAGGAGGGAACACCTAGACTTGCTACCCACAAGCCCCGAACCGGAGGAACAAACCTCCCTTCCTCTAAACCGGAGGGGAACCTAGAGACCCAAGTCTCTCTTCCTCTGGACCCCAGAGGGAAGCACAACCGGAGATGAAACTCCCTTCCTCCAACCCGGAGGGAAACAACCGATGACACCCTGTCAAAGGCAACCAGAGACGCAAGTCTCTCTTCCTCCACACCGGAGGGAACCAACCACAAGTAGCACCCAGCTACTTGCAAACCGAAGACACAAGATCTCCCTTCTCCTGAGTCCACAGGAGGAACCCGATCCCCAACAGGGCAATCGGAAGAACAACAAGTGAATAGTTCAAAAGAAAAACAAAACCCAGCAACAGAAAGCTGAAAAGATAAAATCAAATGTGGCTCTCGCAGGAGCTGGCTGGCCTGGATTTGATCCACGGTCCAGCAAGAACTTCTTCTACTGCTTCTCTCTTTCTCCCAGCACAAACTCTCTCTTCTTCTTCTTCTTCTTTCTTACTTCTTCTTCTTCTCACAACTTCTGCCTTCACCTTCTTCTCACTTTCTGTATCTCACTGTCTCTCTTTCTTTTTCTTCTTCTGCTCTCTCGATCTAGCTCTAAGCCGTCTCTATCTCTTCTTTCTCTTCTGCACCTCTTCTTCTTTTCTGGCTGCTTCTCCTTCAGTCACTCTCTCTACCACCCTTCCTTCCTTTCAGAGGAAGAAGACACATATTTATAGCAGCAGCAGATTAGGGCAGCGTGTGCTCTCCACGATTCCCGCCCAAAAGCTTCAGTCCACGTGGAGGCTCCTCTGCATCTCAGATCACGTGCCAGATGCCAGCCTCGTATCACGTGCCCCACTCTTCATAGGCTTCACGATCAGTACCTGTCACACAGTCATAGGAGATTAATCAGAAGGATAGAATGTATAGACTTTAGATGTTATAACAAGTGTGTAGACTCGAACTTAGAAATGACTGTATAGACATTAGAACAGCAATAGGTGCACTATACAGAAAACGACACGAGGTACATAAGATGACTACAGCACGAGATAAAAAGAAAACGACACGAAGTGCGTACAGTAACAAGGCTAACACTACAAAGAGAACGACACGAGGTCAGATGAGAACAACACGAGGTAAGAAGAGAACGACGCGAGGTACAACTAATAAGGCTAACACTACAAAGAGAACGACACGAAGTATCACTGTAACAAAACAACCACTACGAAGAGAACGACACGAGATAGACAAGCAACACGAAGACACGAATACAAAAACAAAAGATAACACGAAGACATAAAAACAAAAGATAACACGAAGACATAAAAACAAAAGATAACACGAGGACATAAAAATAAAAGATAACACGAAGACATAAAAATAAAAGATAACACGAAGACATAAAAACGACTCAAACACGAGGACGACACTGGCTGAAAACAACCCGAAGACGAAGGGGTGACACCGAAGGAGCGACACGAGGTGGCACAGAAAGTAGCACGAGATGGAACAAATAACGACACGAAGACAACTGGAATGATGCGTGTAGCAGTTCGTTGTACATACTTCCAACGTACAGACTTTGAAATAAAGAGTGTACAGACTTGAGAGATCAAGGCACGATGTATAGACTTTGCCCAAGGAAACGAATGTGTAGACTTTGGCTTGGAACGAAGGTAAGGATGAGGCTATAAAGACTTGGCCAATACGAGACACTGTACAGACTTTGTCAAGTGACTGGCTGTACAGACTTCAGAAGATGAAGACTTTGTATCGACTTGAAACAAAGGCAGTGTATAGACTTAAGCATTCTGAGCATAACAAAGGCTATGAATGTATAGACTCCATGATCAAAATGCAATACTGACTGATGTAAACACTTGGCAAATAGATTGATGTATGAACTACCCTGTACAAACTTTGAGACTTAATGACCAACAAAAAGTAGACAGAGCAGCATGGCGTCAACCCAGCTGGTCCACTGCGTCAACGCAGCCATTGCACCGAACCCATATTAATGAAAGACAGACATGTAGACATGAGACGGACGTTGTACATACTTGATGCATGTGAACAGTGAGACGGATGTATAGACTTGATGAACTGCAACATGAACATTATCAGCAGAGAAGCAATGCACAGAACAGAAATCAAGCACAAACTAATTTATCACAGCATGACTCAAGCATACAAATGCATTCTTCACAATTTAGACATGGCACACTCATGCAAGGCTACAAGCATATAGCACAGTCAAGAACGTCACATCATTTGGCTCCATTCCTTCTCTCATCATTTGCTCAAACAGTGAAACTGCTTCCTGTCCACGTCCATGAAACCCTTAAGCGGCAATCATAGCTCTCCCACTGAATAGATCAGACATATTCAAGATAAAGTGGTGACTTAATTATGTTGCTATCATTAAAACACCACATCATCAACAAAGCACAAGGGGCACAACATTTGTGACCAAGTCTGTACAGCCAAGGTGACTGTTAAGTCTATACATTGATCATTACCTACGTTCTGAACTGAACTGGGTAAGTCTATACATTCCTCATATCTTTTACCTACACTCAGTTCAGTAAGTCTGTACATTGGGCTTTCATGTAAAGTCTATACATCGGTTGGGTTGTGCATGCATTGTCTCGCAAAGTCCATACATTGCATATGTTCATCAAAGTTTGTACATCGAGTGAAGTCTGGTGAAGTCTATACATTGGTCTTCACACCTGAAGTCTATACATCGTCAGTTGTCCGTCAAGTCTTCATATTTCCCAAGTATGTATAGCGAGCAGGCTGAGCAAGTCCATACATTGGCCGGTGGAAAGTCTGTACACTTAGAAGTCTGTACATCCACCGTCTTCCTCAGCGTCTCATGCATAAGTCTGTACAGTCAGTGCAGGTTAAGCATCGTCTCATTTTACGTCTCAGTTTGCAAAGTCTATACATTGCTGCTGAACGCAAGTCTATACACTGCACTGGAGCATGCATCTCATGCAAGTCTGTACATCGCATTTGACGAAGGCATTGAAGTCTATACATTGGCCTTAAGCTGAAGCCTGTACATTCGTTTGGGACCATGTCTATACATTGCCTTTGGGATCTAAAGTCTATACAGTCTGAAGTATATACATTGCTTCACAACGTGAAGTCTATACAATGCCATATCTCTACTTATGTGAAGTATATACATTGCTTTAGCTTCATTAAGTCTATACATTGCTTCGCCTTCACAAGTCTATACAGCGAAGTCTATACACTATAATGCATATACTTAATCCGATACTCTGTCTGACAGGTGCTCTGCTCGTGAGGCTAATGAAGAGCACGTGTTCCGAGGATAAGGAGAGTGCCCATATGAGGACACGTGTACTGACAGCCTGCTGGATGCTGCCACGTGGTCCGAATTCTTAGGGCGGGAACTGTGGAAGCCACACGCGCCCTGGCTGCTGCTGCTGCTGCCGCTATATATACAAGCCTTCTTCCACAGAAGAAGACTGATTGAAATTGACAGAGCAGAAGCTGTGAAGAAAAAGCAGAGTGTAGAGAGGTCTTCGATCCAGAGAAGAAAAAGGAAGAGAAGAGAAGAGAAGGAGAAGAAGAGAGAAAGAGAAGAAGAGAAAGAGAAAGAAAGAGAGATTGAGTGAGAGATCGAGAGAGCAGAGTGTGAAGAGAAGAAGAAGAAAGAGAGAGAGAAGAGAAAAGTAGAGAAGATCATTCCCACTGGAAGTTGGATCAGATCCACTCCGATCAGCTCTTTAAGAGCCACATTTTGTGCTTCACTGTTTACAGCTTTCCGGTGATGTTTGGTTCTTGTTTTCATTTTCCATTTTATCCTTTCTTCAAGCTATTAGTCAGCGGTTGCAGTGGTGGATGCCACTGGACAGCAAGCTGTGTTGCTCAGCGGGCAAGGAGGATTCCTCGGACCGCAAGCTGTGTTGCCCAGCGGTTGTATGGCAAGCTGTGATGCCCAGCTGTTCAAGCTGTGAGTCAGCGGAATCCACACTCGGTTTGAGTGTGGGGTGGATGTAGGTCTACAGGACCGAACCACCTAAAAACCCCTTGTGCACTGTGGTTTGATCTCTTTGTGTGTTTGGCGCTAGATGATTGCATAGGGGCGATATGGCTTGATTGCATACCATGTGCTTGACTATGGTATTGAGTATTCTTTGATTTGTTATTCCACTGTTGCTCTTTGTCCTTCTGAAGAAGGTAGATTTAATTCCGTAGCTCTTAGTATTATATTTAATCAGCCTTCAGATTGTCTAATCTGTCGTGTTAGCATTCTAGTTTTTAATTGGGTGAAATTTTTATAAGGGCTATATTCATTCACCCCCCCCTCTGAATACTGCACCGAACCCAACATGTTTGACATACCCTCGGCGTATACGATCCGATCAACAAGCCACCCAACACGCGCTTAGCTCCTCGCGTCCTTGCTGGAAGCCTTGGGGCTTGAGTCCTCGAGTGCTTGTGGCTGAGTGCCCTTATGCATGCATGTCCATGTGTCTTCTTTTTTCCCCTTGCGCTTGTTGGGATAGTGGTGCTAGCAAATATATGCACTGCTGAGATCCAGAGGGGGGGTGAATGGATCCCCGTTAAAACTTTTACGGAATTAGACTTTTAACGACACTCAATGATCTAATGAGATAGCATCACTCTCTTACAGAATGAACTCCTTACTCAAAACTAACTTGAAACACTCGGTGTGCAGATAGATTTAGGCTGGATGCTAGCCGGGCCCAGCATGAGCCCTTCTTTGCTTTGCTCTATTTAGGCTAGAGAGGCTGAGTGATTGGGTGTCGTCGGATTATGCCGACGAAGATTCAATGATGTCTCGAGCGATGTAGCGCCCGGGCGATCAAAGAGAGTTCTTAGTACTTGCCCTTCAAACAGCTTGAGCCTCCTCTGGGGTAACCCAGATTCTTCTCAGGCTAAGCTATTAACCTCCCTTGTCACTATTCTTTTGACGGGACTCGGGAGTCTGGGTGCTGGACTAGTGCAAGTGCCCCCAGTTAATTGCCGAGGCACCAATTTCTCTTAGTTCTGCTTCATCCTCTCGTGTTTGCTGCAGGAGGCTGAAGCGGTTGGTAGTGGGGATCGTAGGTACAGTCCGATCCCGAGATACGATGGGTTGGCCCCCATTGAGACAAATCCTCTAGTCGCCGACAAGAATGGTCTTGCAGGAATTGCTGGTTGTAGCAGCGGGTCGCCTACCTCTGCGGCCGCTATGGCGCTTCTTCTGGGGAGCTGGGGAGGACCATGCTCCAAGGTGGTAGATAGAGAAAACCTAGTCTACAGTTGTCGGTAGTGTAAAGCTATCAGTGAAAAGTGCTGGGATCAGCCTTCAAGGCATATAGCCCATATCGAGAGTCGATGGCTGAGTGACCCAAGCGTAGGCTTTTGCCCGAGCTGATAGAAGGGTTGCCGGAGCTCGAGACGCAACTCTTGCACCAAGAACTGATGTTGTGGGAAATGCTGGGGTGTCGAAAACTAGAGGTTGTGAACCTGCATTGAGCGTCGGCATTGCTGACGTTTGGGGCTAATGGCCCAAGCTGGGTGCTGAAGACGCCATATCCCGAGGTGGAAAGCTTGAGCTGGGAGTTGGCATTACTGGATTGTAGGGGTAGAGACCCCGTTATAGAGCTGGGAGGCCAAAGGCCCAAAGAGGAGAGTTCGCATCGAGGACCGACCTTGATGAGACACAGGGTTGTGTGCCCGAGCCAGGTGTTGGGTAGTCTCGAACTCTGGGTTGAGAACCCGTATTGAGTGTTGGCTCGATCGAGGCTCGGGTCAAAAGGCCTGAGTAAAATGCTGGGGAGCCTTGAACCCGGGCCAAGGAACCCGTGTCGGGAGTAGGCTTGGCTGGGACTCGGGGTCGGAGACCGGAGTGAAGTGCTATGGAGTTGGGGACCCGGGGCAGGGAGACTGTGTAGGGTGCTGACTTGGCTGGGACTCGGGATTGGGGACCCAAGTGAGGTGCTGAGGAGCCCCGGATCCGGGGCAGGGAGCCCATATCGGGTGCCGGCTCGGCTGGGACTCATGGTTGGGGACCTGAGTGAGGTGCTAGTGTAGTAGCCGAAGTCCAGGGTACGACGCCCGTGCTAGAGATCAGCCGAGGCTGGACCTGGGAGCTGACGCTTGTCCGGGTAAAAGATGATCTGGGACCCCTGCGGGGGCCAATAGTGGAGGCCCTGAGTCTGACACTCGGGTGGGCCACCGGGGCTGCAAGAGAGTGTGACATGTCAACCGCACGAGCAGGAATAGGAACTTGGATTGGCTACGGAACAGCCATAAGGACTACACTGAGGAAGTAGGGCGATCCGATGATGGGGTGAAGTCGTCGAAAGCGATCGGCGTCGCCAAGTAGCCCACCCGTGCATGGGTGGCGATGGCGATGGGGCCATAGGTCATGGCCGCCATAGCTATTGGACCGCTGATTACTAGAGAGAGCGACAGTTGAAGACGGTCGTCAGGCATGGTCCGGCTGTCGGAACACGAGCTGGAAGCTGCAGGGGAATGTGTCCCTCCTCTACCTCTCCTATAAGGATAGGAAAAGGGCACCATGGCTTCAGGGTTGGCACAAGCTTCTCTTCAGTCGGAAGAAGAAAGGCGAGAGACGTCTCACCAGGCGTGCCAACTTTGTTTGTTGTTTTTCCAACATTGGAGTCGGTGACCACGGTGAGAAGGGGAATAAAGCGATAAAGGAAAATAAAGAAGCTTATGTCATCTTGGGGATATATTCCTTTGTAGCCGTATGCCTCTCATGATAGTACTGTACACTCTCATTTTACGGAAAGTTGAATGGGGTCAACTTGCATGAGAGGTTTCCGGGAGTTAGGGTGACCGGGTAGGGTGCGGGCGTGCCAGTCGATTTCTCGACAATCACCTATGGAACCAAAAGTTGACTGGGGAAGCGACGCCAGGATGCGGCACGTGGGCACGTGGTATCGGGAGACACGTGGAGGGAAGGGAGGTTCCACGGGTGCGAGTGTGCAGACGATTGTGGGGATTTATGTATGGGACATCTTTCCCCACCGACCGCAAGCAACCGGCATTTATTGTTGGTCCCGGGTAGGTGAGTGGACAAGAAGGGGGGTTGAATTGTCCCCCACGCGTTATGGCAAATTTAAAATTATCTAAGCAATATTAGAGCATCTATAAAATTAAAGCTAAGATGAAATGAGATTTTAATCCGAAAAGAGATAGTTCTCTCAGCCTTTTCGATCTCACACGATCAACTAAACGGATATATCAAGCAAACACGTCATACAGCGAAATTTAGACAAACAAGCAATGTGTGTGTGAACGAGATGTGATTTGAAAAATAATCTCCTGTGAAAGGGATAGATGACAAGGAAACAATCACACAAATCAAACCACAGTGCTCAGGGATTTTTAAGGTGGTTCGGGACCACGACGGACTCCCTACGTCCACCCCTCACCAAACTCGGTGAGGCTTCACTCGGGGATAAATCCCCAACACTGAGGTGACGCTCCAATACACACAAGGGAAAAATCCCCACGAGGAGAACTCTCCTCACGCTGTAGACACAACACCAACGGGGATGAACCCCAGACGCTCTGAATCGTATGTCCAGTAGCACACACACACACACGCTGCAACAACCATAGCACTGTAGACACATGACCATACGCAGACGGTCACACACACATAATATTTTTAGTTTAGAAAAATTAACACAAATATTCAAACATGCTCAAACCTAAACATAGATCATGGAACACATCAAGAACATCATAGAAAAGATGTAGAAAAGATCCCCCATGATTTCCAAAACCCAGTTGATGATGTTCTTTCAAGCAACAGTCGGAAGGAAGTCAGATGACGGTGATTCAAGCATCAACACGATCCTCTCATCATTCCGATTCACTTTCTCTTCATGCAAGATCTTCAAAACCTCCTGGATGTAGATGATATCTCCTCTTCTTTTCCCCTTTCTCTTCTCCTCCTCTTTCTTGACCTATAAGATAAGAAAATGATAGCTCATGGTGATATTTTTCCAAAAATCGTGGGTATTGTATATATAGAAACAAGAGACATCAAAAGACCCATATACCCTTCATAAAATTGTAAGAAAACCCCTCTAAGATATGTATAATAACCCTAGGGGAAAATGGGTAAGTTTAGACCCCAAATGGATTGGGTTTAGATGGTTTTTGGATCCACGTTTTTAGGTTTACGTCGTATTCGGTCGACCAATGAATGGGGTCGGTCGACCAAACTTTTACAGACCAGGAGCCAGCCAGCACTGACTAGTTCGGTCGATCGAACTGGCCAGTTCGGTTGACCGAACTTTGTAGCTTTCCAGACTGCAGCAGTTCAGTCCTTAAGAGTGTGAGCCCAATGAAAATATGGGAGGGTTAGTTGATAAATCAAACAACCAAGTATTCCTTGGTATCTATGCAATGTGAAAACACATATCAACCACATTCTACCAAGATTCATATGAAGTTCAAGCTAGAACATAAACAATCCTAAGGCTATCATCTCGATCATGGAATCTGAATTCATATATAAGAGGACTTGCACATTCACACATTTATCAAGATTTCATTACAAGCACTCTATGAACATTCACTAACACATGATACCAAAAAGCCATGCATCCATTTCAACGAATGAGCATCATTAAACCGGTTTCTACTAAGATTAACAAAAGCACCTCCATTTGGATTCTAGGCCACAATGACCCCATTAAGAATATGCCTGAACACGAAAGTGAGTATAGGCTAGCTTAACAAGTTTTATGTTAAAAGCTTAACCAAAACTCACTGTCATGACTTTTAACTCCTCTTGAAGAATATGCATGGAAGGCATTCAAAGCTTTACAAAAGTCTCATGAAAACTCATTTCAAAATGACCCATCATCACAATCTCCAAAATCAAGACTAGGTTCGAAACACCATGTATCTTTGCAATAAGACCATTATCATTCCAACTTACACTAAGACATGCATGAGGATCCTGAACATATGACAAGCCTCAAAAGTTCCAAGTGGAAAATGCATGAAGCACATTCAAGCAATTTTACTTCAAGACTTAAGTAAAATCTTAAGCACATTATGAGCCTTAACAATCATGAAGAATATACATGTGGACACAAGCAAAACTCAGTTTTCCTCAACAAAAATCATAAGCAATTAGACAAGCATTTGACTCATGTAAGAACACCATTCAAATCACATTCATCAAATTTCAAGTAAATAGATTGAGCATATTTCAAGCCCAAAAATCTCATGTGGAAAATGCATGAAAATACACAATCAAGACTTTGAAAATCTATTTGATGAAATGCATGAAACATAGGAGTCGACGCAATGCAATGAGTGGGTCAACTCCCTTTTTGAGGAAAAACTGCATTGATGCATTCCTTTGAATTCCAAGTGTGAACCATGAATTTTGATCCTACAGGATAAGATAAAAAAAGCATAAGTTTCTTAATCACCAAGCATTCATATGACTTCCAAGCGAGATCCTTGAAGTCATCCTTCAACTCATCAAACAAGATTCAAACATGTTGCTCAATGAAACACACACACAAGCACAATTATTTTGTTATCATTAAAACCAAACACCATAATCAACTAGGGGATGCAACAATCTCTCTCTTTTTGATGATGATAAAATGATGTGTGTGATAGTTCCAAAAGATGGAGTAGAAGCATTTCAATGAATGTCATGAGAATGAAAGAGAAGGCATTAAATCACACTCTCCCCCAAAACTACTCTCTCCCATTAAGCATAAAACATTGGACGCATTGAGCACACAACCAACATTCTCTCCCTTTTTGTCATCTACAAAAAGATAGGGGGTTATTTGACATGATATGAACATGTTTTCCGCAAACATATGATACAAATTGTTGGAAGATATGTGCAAAATGAAGTGTTTAAAATGATGCATTTTAAGATATGCACTATATGAATGCTGAAAATACCAAATATGCAAATATTCACATCATGAGTTTCATCTTTCAAATGCTAAGAATATGCACTATGTGAATGCTAAGAATATAAGATATGTAGCTATGCACATTGTGACTATCATCCTTCAAATGCAAAATTTATGCTCAGAATTAGACCAAAGGGGAATGTATGAACATGCAAGCACACAAGTATAACCGTCATGCACACAAATATTACTTATAATAACTCCCTCTAACTGAGGCACGGGTTAAGAAAAGAGTAAGTGATTCAATTTCAAAATGTAAGACATGAAGCATAACTAAAAGAGTTTTGCATACACAACTACAAGTACTTCATAAACCATGAATATAAGCAAATTCATAGTATACATTCATCACAAAGATACCCATATGTGAAATGTGATGCAATGAATAATGAGCTTCAAAATATATAAATATTCAGATTTTCTAAATAATACTAGAAGATAATTTTCTCTCTATACTTTCACTCTACATTCTCAACTATCGGTAGCTTCGCACAACCCCTTTTTTTTGTTTCTTTTAATAGACTTCACCATTCGGCGCGAGTTTCCTCATATGTCTCAATAGGGATTCCCATCTACTAGGATTCATCACGCATGTAGATTTTTGCTTTACCTTTCGATGTGAGTTTCCTCATTATTTCAATGGGGATTCTAGACTACTCGATTCCACATTCCACTTATTAAATTTTGTGGGGTAGGTAGCTTTTTCTTCATGATTACTCTTTAATGTCCATGTAGAGATTCAAGTTCCCATTAAAGTGTTGGAAAGAATTTCTCAAATCCTTATCAAATAAAGTCATTAAATTCATCAAGTGCAAAAGTGTGGGGCTAATGTTTTATTTTGCATGTAAAAAATGAATTTGACAAGACACAGCTATGACTCCCCCTAAATGTAAGCATAGTCAAAAATAAATCCTCCCCCTTAGTATATGACATGAATCACATATGAACTAAATCACTGCATTATTATCTGTGAAGGAGGTAAGGCCTTAGAACAATCAAGAAAAGGTTTCATAAGCTAAATACATACACGTATGCAGGGGCTTAGGAAACATTCATGCAAGCATTCATGAATCAAGGTATGCATGAGACTCGTATTCACAATGATATGCAGAAATATCAATGCAATCCTTTTTATGCAGATTTTCAATTTTTGCAAGGACTTGAACATTTAAGAAAGCATGAAACTAGTAAATGCATGAGATGAATTTTTAATGAATTTAGAACTGAACCATGAGCATTTTATTTCAGATTTCATCATGAAAAGCCATGTTCTTTAGAATCCAAATGTTCAATCATGATCATTCAAAAAGACTATTGCATAAGATATGAACTACGGTATGAACATGATATGGCTTATGGGTATGAATATGTAAAATGTATTTTGGATGCACATGATCAAGTGTCCAACAACTTTCAGACAGAATTTGATAATCGAGCAAGATAAGTGCTTGAACATCTATCAACAAGAAGAAGATTTTTGAACATGTCAAACAGCTTATCACCATTTGCAAAGCAACCACACAAAGCCATTTAAGCAATTCCATATTTTAGAAATTTTACCTTCTTGAAACAAGAAAAATCTTCAGATTTAATTTGAAAGCTATGCAAATCAAAGGCAAATTGATTTCATTCAAAATATGTGATTCCTCATAAGCCAACCAATTGAGTTTCTTAATTTTGGTACTTGGCAGAGGTCTTGATCCAAGGATCTAACTCACGCATAGTGTTAACTTCCTGAAAGACTTAATCTGTCATTTCACATAATACCATTTGACATACCAAACATTCATTCAATGAGAGCATGTATGGCTATTAAAGAATTCAGAACATGAAATGAAAAGTATAACAGAATCACATAAGTGAAAACATCAAAACCACCAAATAGAAGAAGCAAAGTCAGGATTTTACCAAACGAGTGTGCCTTGTTCCATTTTATTGGAACCCCTTTCAATTTTTATTTCCTCAAGGCACACCTGCATTAAAGCCAACTCATTTGACAAATTTAGGTACCCAAGCCTTCTTGGGTCCCTAGAGATAAGTAACATTGCTACCAAAAGCTTTCTTTGACATTTTCATTACTACCAAATTATCATTCTTCATGATCCTACAATCCTCAATAACATGTCCATGGCTTCCACAATAAAAGCATTGAGGAGGAATAACTCTGGTAAAAGATTTCCTTTTACCATGATCAAAAGAGTTTTCAAAAGCATTCCTTCTTCTATTTTCAAAAGATCCGGGTTTAGCAAAATTAAACCTAACATTCATCCTAGAAGAATGAAAGTTATCATTTTCTGAAAACTAAAAGTTTTTCATTACATGCCCATACTTTCCACAGTGAAAATAACAAGGAGAAGTAGTTCTACCAAATGATTTTTCATTATGAGCATGTGTTTTTTCATAGAACTTTCCCTTGTTAGATGAAGACCTTTGAGCACGAAAAGCATGCTCATTTCTAAATTTTCTTTGAACATTAAACTTAGCATTCATGGCATGAAAATCATCATTTTATTTCATAAAATAATTTTTCATTATGTGGCCTAACTTATCATAATAAAAGCATGAAGCATTTCTTTTTCTCTTAAAAGCATATTGTTCATCTTTCTTCATGACAACACATTCATACATGACATGTCCAAACATACCACAATAGAAACATTCAACATTAGATTTCATTTTTTGAGATTTATTTGGCATGAAGGATGTTGTGTTGACATTTCTCATTTTCTCAAAACCATTTTCAGACATTTTCTTTTGAGCAATTGGCGGAGGCGCTTTAAAAGTGCTAGGAATATTGGAAACATGATTAAAAGAGGTTTTCAACTTATATTCAAAAGATTTTGTATTGGCCGAAGTGTATCCTAGACCCACTTTTTGAGAATTCACCTTGACACCTAGCATTTTTTATAAATACTCCTTCCCTTTGATAAATCTAGACAAATCAAATTTTAATGTTTGCACCTCTTCTTCTAGAGCAGAAATATGTAATTCGGCACTTGTCATTTCTTCTTCGCATGCACACACTTTATCATTCAACAAACAATTCACATATTTGAAATTTTCATTTTCTTCCTTGAGTTCTTTATTTTCAACATTTATAGAATGTATTTTTTCAGTCAATTTTTTAAGGACTTTTTCAGTTTCAATAAACTTTGAAATCTTTGCAAGTATTTGTTTATTTTCAAATTTCAACAACATGTTTTCTTTTTCAAATTTATCAAGACTTTTCAAGCTACCTTCAAGCAAGGAAATCTAAATTAGCATGGCACTGTTTTTCTTTTTAAGTTTCTCATTTTCAGTCATGATGCTTTTGCTATCAATTTCATTGTCAAGAAACTTTTCAAACATTTTCTCATCATCAGATAAAGAAGCTAGCTTGCTCTTAAGACATTCTTCATTTTTCTCAAGCATGGAAATTTTAGACAACAAGGATTTGTTATGCTCACGTAATTCATGACAGTCATTTTCAATTTCAGGAGATGTATTAGATTTTCTAGCCATTTCAAGGTCTTCATTCATGCAAGACATCTCATCTGAAAGTAATTCAACTTTAGATTCAAGATATTCATTTTGATCTTCTAGATTTTCAATTTTTGACTCCAAAGTTTTACAATTCTCACAAGAGGAATTAGCATGCACGTTTTCACATGAAACAGAAGTATTCACAACATCTTCAATTTTCTTTGTCAATTTTTTATTTCTAGATTTGACATTTTTGTATCTACCTAACAATTCCTCATAAAGATCCATTAACTCTTCAAAAGAAATTTCCTCACCTTCAGATTCTACCTCTGAGCTTTCTTTACTTTCTTCATCATTAGCCATTAAGCTTGAACCGACTTGAGAATTTTCTGCATTTGTCTCATACATAGCCAGCATATCCCATAACTCTCTAGCTGAGCTACAAGAATAGATTCGAGAAAGAATATTAGACTCTATGTTGTTCCTCAAAAAGTTCAAAGCCTTAAGATTAACATCATTTTTCTTTACATGCTTTTCACTCCACTTGGCTTCATTTGATGGAAGTTTATGTGGACCGTTACATATAACTTCCCAAATTTCATGCTCATTAAAACCAAGATATGCACACATACTTTTCTTCAAGAAATGTAGTTATTATCATCATAATGAGGAGGAAGAGTGAAACAAGACATGTTGCACAATGAAACTCACGAACAGGGATCTCTCTATAGGTCGTTAGACCTCAATAAAATAGAGTCGTAGCTCTGATCCCAATTTTTGGTCCCCGGTAGGCGAGCGGACAAGAAGGGGGGTGGAATTGTCCCCCACACGTTATGGCAAACTTAAAATTATCTAAGCAATATTAGAGCATCTATCAAATTTAAGCTAAGATGAAATGAGATTTTAATCCTAAAAGAGATAGTTATCTCAGCCTTTCTGATCTCACACGATCGACTAAACGGATATATCAAGCAAACACGCCATACAGTGGAATTTAGACAAACAAGCAATGTGTGTGCGAACAAGATGTGATTTGAAAAATAATCTTCTATAAAAGTGATAGATGATAAGGAAACAATCACACAAACCAAACCACAGTGCACAGGGACTTTTAAGGTGGTTCGGGACCACGATGGGCTCTCTACGTCTACCCCTCACCAAACTTGGTGAGGCTTCACTCGGGGATAAATCCCCAACACGGAGGCGACGCTCCAATACACACACAGGAAAAATCCCCACGAGGAGAACTCTCATCATGTTGTAGACACAACACTAACGGGGATGAACCCTAGACACTCTGGATCATAAGTCTAGCAGCACACACACACGCTGCAACAATCGCAACATCGTAGACAAACGACCATACGCAGACGGTCACACACATACACACAATATTTCTAGTTCAGAAAAATTAACACAAATATTCAAACATGCTCAAACCTAAACATAGATCATGGAACACATCAAGAACATCATAGAAAAGATGTAGAAAAGATCCCCCTTGATTTCAAAAACCCATTTGATGATGTTCTTTCAAGCAACGGTCGGAAGGAAGTCAAATGATGGTGATTCAAGCATCAACACGATCCTCTCATCATTCTGCTTCGCTTTCTCTTCATGTAAGATCTTTAAAACCTCTTGGATGTAGATGATATCTCCTCTTCTTTTCCCCTTTCTCTTCTCCTCCTCCTTCTTGACCTACAAGATAAGAAAATGTTAGCTCATGGAGATATATTTCCAAAAATCATGGGTCTTGTATATATAGAAACAAGAGACATCAAAAGACCCATATACCCCTCATAAAACCCTTAGAAAATCCCTCTAAGATATGTATAATAACCCTAGGGGCAAATGGGTAAGTTTAGACCCCAAATGGATTGGTTTTAGATGGTTTTCGGATCCACGTTTTTAAGTTTACGCTGTATTCGATCGACCAATGAATGGGGTCGGTCAACCAAACTTTTACAGACCAGGAGCCAGCCAGCACTAGCTAGATCGGTCGATCGAACTGGCCAGTTCGGTCGACCGAAGTCTACAGCTTTCCAGACTACAGTAGTTCAGTCCAAAAGAGTGTGAGCCCAATGAAAATATGGGAGGGTTAGTTGATAAATCAAACAACCAAGTATTCTTTGATATCTACGGAATGTAAAAACACATATCAACCACATTCTAACAAGATTCATATGAAGTTCAAGCTAGAACATAAACAATCCCAAGGCTATGATCTCAATCATGGAATCTGAATTCATATACAAGAGGACTTGCACATTCACACATTTATCAAGATTTCATTACAAGCACTCTATGAACATTCACTAACACATGATACCAAAAAGTCATGCATCCATTTCAACTAATGAGCATCATTAAACCGGTTTGTACCAAGATTAACAAAAGCACTTCCATTTGGATTCTAGGCCACAATGATCCCATTAAGAATATGCATGAATATGGAAGTGAGTATAGGCTAGCTTAACAAGTTCTAGGTTAAAAACTCAACCAAAACTCATTGTCATGACTTTTAACTCCTCTTGAAGAATATGCATGGAAGGCATTCAAAGCTTTACAAAAGTCTCATGAAAATTCATTTCAAACTGACCCATCATCACAATCTCCACAATCAAGACTAGGTTCAAAACACCATGCATCTTTGCAATAAGACCATTATCATTCCAACTTACACTAAGACAAGCATGAGGATCCAAAACATATGACTAGCCTCAAAAGTTCCAAGTGGAAAATGCATGAAGCACATTCAAGCAATTTCACTTCAAGACTTAAGTGAAAATCTTAAGCACATTATGAGCCTTAACAACCATGAAGAATATACATGTGGACACAAGCAAAACTCAGCTTTCCTCGACAAAAACCATGAGCAATTAGCCAAGCATTTGACTCATGTAAGAACACTATTTAAATAACATTCATCAAATTTCAAGTAAATAGATTGAGCATATTTCAAGCCCAAAAATCTCATGTGGAAAATACATGAAAATACCGAATCAAGACTTTGAAAATCTATTTGATGAAATGCATGAAACATACAAGGAGTCGATGCAATGCAATGAGTGGGTCAACTCCCTTTTTGAGGAAAAACTGCATTGATGCATTCCTTTGAATTCCAAGTGTGAACCATGAATTTTGATCCTGCAGGATAAGATAAACAAAGTATAAGTTCGTTTATCACCAAGTATTCATATGACTTCCAAGTGAGATCCTTGAAGTTAGCCTTCAACTCATCAAACAAGATGCAAACATGTTGCTCAATGAAACACACACACAAGCACAATCATTTTGTTATCATTAAAATCAAACACCATAATCAACTAGGGGATGCAACAATTATTTTCATCGGATTGAATCCGAACACCTTTGTTCTGTGCTGAAGAAGAGCTTGGATATTTCTGAAGCCAAGGACAGGGGACCAGGTACACCATGCAGCTGTAGGGTGACACTTGTGCTTGACTGGAGGGGTTGGTAAACTGAGCTCTGGGAGACTGGTTGCACACTGGTTAGTGTGGGTAAGAAATTGGGACCCAGGTATGGGCAAGCATATTCAACGGGTTTCATGCTTCATAGGTGCCACGTGGACTTTACAAGTGGGCCAAAAGGGCCAAAGTACATCTGGTGCAAGCCGCGGGACAATTCCGACGCGTGGGTCGATCCCGGGTCGTTGCAAGATAAAGCAGATTATCCGCGTGATTTACAGGGGCTCTCCGCAAGGAGCTGGGGACATGCCTATATCACCGAGAGAGGGTTAGACTGGATGGCAGGGGTGGACAGTGGCTAGCGCCTGAGGCAAGTCGGACGCGGCTCGAGACGAGCAATCGGGTATGGTTCCCAGAAGGCGAGTGTCTTCATGCCGGGGAGTTAGGGCCCATCCCGGGAATGTTACTTCCAGGCCAGGGTCCGACTAACTTAGGTTAGCAGTCGGGACCGTCGGTGGCCGGCTCAAGGTGAGCGGTGGGCACGTGGTCCGATGGCTGGTGCAAATCTGGCATTATGTCGTGCACATCGTTATCATAACACCTCATGCGCAGGTGGACGGACTTGAGTGAGACGGCTAGACACCATGTGAGGGGAGTATGTTTGACATACCCTCGGTGTATACGACTCGATCAACAAGTCACCCAACACACGCTTAGCTCCTCGCGTCCTTCCCGGAAGCTTTGGGGCTTGAGTCCTCGAGTGCTTGTAGTTGAGTGCCCTTATGTGTGCATGTCCATGTGTCTTCTTTTTGCCCATTGAGCTTCTAAGGGCAGTTTTATAGGAGAATAAGGAAGGTCAGGGGGGTTTACGCGGACTGGACTGGAGGGGGCGAGCTGGTTGGCGTAAACCCACTAAAATTAATTTTTAAAAAAATTATTCTGGGGGGTTTACACGGACCAGACTGGGGGGGCCAGTCTGGTCCTCGTAAACCTCCCCCCTTGGGGGGCTTACGCGGACCAGACTTGGGGGGCCAGTATGGTCCGCGTAAACCCCCCCAGGGGGTTAACAAGGACTGGGCTGGGGGGGTTTATTTTTGTTAAAAAAAACCTTTTTTTGTTCTGGGGGTTTACGCGGACCAAATTGGGGGGGATCTAGTCCGCATAAACCCCCCAGAACCCCCCCTAGGGGGTTTAAGCGGACCAAATTTGGGGGGGCAGTCTGGTCTGCATAAACCTCCCCCCCCCAGGGGGGTTAACGCGGACTGGAATGGGGGTTTTTTCCCCTTTGTAAAAAAACTTTTTTTTGTATTTTGTGGGGTTTACGTGGACCAAACTGGGGGGCCGGTCTGGTATGCATAAACCTCTTCCCTTGGGGGGTTTACGCAGACTAGACTGGGGGGACCAATTTGGTCCGTGTAACCCCCCCCCCCAGGGGGGTTAATGCAGACTGGAATGGGGGTTTTCTCCCCTGAGTCTATAAAATCCCTATTTTGTCTATTTTGGGCCCCCCTTGACCTAGTGTGAATGCAAGACAAAGACAAGAAAAGATACAGTGGCTGGTAGCTATTCGTGTGCGTGTAGAACGAGATAGTTAACCCCGATTTCGCACGATCTCGAGTCTTCTTCTCCACGAGCACTCCCGAGCTAGTACGCAAATCATTTCTACGCCAGACAGGGGTTGGAAAGGGATGGCAGCGGGACCCACGGGATTGAGTGGAGGGTACGGCCCCCCAAGGGGAGTTTGCCCCCACTCGGGCGCGGCTGCACCTAGGGTGAACTCCCCCTGGGTGGGGTGGCCGTCGCGTGGGGTTGGATCGGGTGGCCTTCTATGGTTGTTTGGCAATGTCCTTTGAAGGACTTGGGCTGAAGAAGTGTTGGGATCGACCTGTGGGGGTCCGTTGTTGTCATGTTATGGCTACCGCTCGCAAGGTGTTTGGGGAAATTCCCGACACATCCTGGGTTGCTGAACGGCTTAGGTAGTGTGCTGGCGGGCCTCTAGTTTGGCCCGAGGATGGGTAGCATAGCTCGTGGGAGACATGGGAGGGCATTTTGGCCTGCTAGGTCCAGCCTTTATGATATGTGCGACGTTGCACAGCGAGTTGATAGGGTAGCCCTGGGTTGGTCCGGGTGTTGAAATTAAACGTCTCAACGCCGCGTGTCTGAGGATCGGGGGTGGCCCCGACTTGCTGGAGGGTTGTCGTAGGATACGGCTAGTGTGTTCGAGCAACGGTTGGGCACCCGGCTTGTTGTAGAATGGCTGGGATATATGCGCCCGTAACGTGCTCAGGAAAATTCCCGATATGCGAGCACCGGCCGTATAGGCATTGTAAGGGCTATCGAATCCCTTGGTTGACTGGAAAAAGTCTTCCTTGGACTTTTGAAGGATGGAGGGACGCATCTTGGGGAGAACCCCAGCCTCGTTGCTGGGTGCCGCATGTCGGGGCTTGTGGTCAGGGCACCCCTAGGTTGGCCCGGGTGGCTAAGTTGAAGGCGGGTAAACCCGTAAGCTGGGTGATCGGGGATGGCCCCAATCACTTGTTGACGTCGTTGTGGGTCACGGCTAGCTGGTTAGGACCCTTGGGTGGGCCCGGGGTGATGTAGAAAGGGATATGTAAACAATGCCTTGAAGGCATTCAGGGAAATTCCTGAGCCCTTGTCCCCTATTCTTTTTGTTGGGAAAATGTCAGGGTACAACATCGACCCAGTTCTTTCTTGAGTCGATGCACTGCCTGATAGCGGATGGTACATGACCGCTACCACTAGATAGCGGTCCACTGTCAACCGCGTTATGTTAAACTTTGTCCCACCCGAGGTCTGACCCAAGGGTTGATTATGTTCTATTCTCAGATGTTCTTTTGACTATCTGGAACCTAAACTTTGTTCATCAAGTCATTAATGAACTATGAACTTTAATAAGATGCCGTTATGCTGTCGAATTACTTCCGTAGCACAACGTCCTATTAATTCATTCTTGACCTCTCAATTCTGAATGTTTACGTGCTTTCTTACCTTGCTTACTAACACCTTAATGAATTGTTGAACTTTACTTTCTTGGCAAAAGTTTATTGTTATTTCTCGTGGAAGTAGCTTGATTTATAACTTGAAAATGCAAAAGCGGGCACGAACGGTGTCCAAGGGCTCCAGTCTAGCCCCCTCGCCAGATGGCCCAAAATATACTATTAACCATGGGGTATAATGATTACTGGCGTCGCATTGCGCTGGGAGTACTTTTTTTATAAACGGGTGAAATCCACGAGGCAATTTCATGAAATTTACATGCTTGCTAGTACATTCTCGTTACATGACTTTCTTGTGCATAGCCTTTTCGAGGTTATGAAAAGTACATTCTTGTTACATAATAGTATGTTCTTGTGATTGATTGAAAGGCCAATGTATATCTTGCTCGATCATGCTCATGTACTCATGGATATATCATATCTCTATAGCTTGTCTTGGTATTGGATTAATTGTTATTATGATTTTATTCACTTATTTTATCGTACTCTCTTTGTCTTACCTTCTAGAGCTAAAATGTTAATCATGTAAACTTGCCATCATGTTGACACGAAGATACATACTGGGCGAGTGTGCTCATACCCTACTTTCTTTGACTTTTCAAGAAATTCTGGTGGGTCGGAGTCGGACTTTTCAAGTGATGATTCCGAGAGCGAATGAAGTACAAAAGAAGCCTAGAAAATTAGATAGTCTTGAGTCATTTATTGTAATTTAGAGTCCTTCTCTGTAATAGATAGTGAAGTTGGTCATGTTATGTAATTTTCTATTTTCTTGAGTATAGTGGGTCATAAGTCAAGAGAGTCAATGGTCAAGTTGTAACTTTGATTTATTTGATCAATAAAGTTAAGAGTTTTTGTCATATGGCATTTGTGTACAATATTTGTGATGTTGTATGTTGAGCTCTAGATGTAGATGAAACAGGTAAACCTGTAGATTGCAAGACATACCGAGGTATGATCGGGTCTCTCTTATACCTCACTACATCTAGGCCTGACATATAATTCAGTGTGTGCTTGTGTGCAAGATTCTAAGCAAATCCAAAACAGTCTCATCTAATAGCTGTAAAAAGAATCTTAAGATATGTTGCTAGCACACATGATTTAGGACTGTGGTATCCAACATCATGCTGCTTTGAATTAATTTCATATACTGATGTTGATTATGCTGGTGTAAGCTTGATAGAAAAAGCACTAGTGGCTATTGCCAATATTTGGGTGGATGTCTAGTTTCTTTGGCTTCCAAAAGACAGCACTCGGTGGCCCTATCCACTGTAGAGGCAGAATATGTCACTGCAGGGAGCTGTGGGATCCAAGTGTTGTGGATAAAACACCAACTTCAACACTACGGTGTAGATCTTGGATCCACACCCATATTGTGTGATAACATGAGTGCCATAAACTTAACAAAGAACCCCATCCAACATTCAAGAACAAAACACAGAGAGATAAGACATCACTTCCTTAGAGATGAGGTCAACAAAAAGAATTTTGAATTGCAATTCATTCAAACTGAAAAGTAAATTGCAGACATTTTTACTAAACCTCTGAGCAATGAAAGATTTGCTACTGTGAGGAGAGAGTTAGGTCTGTGTAGACCTCCCATAGTTTAATTATGTCAGATTCAGGTCTGGGAGTAACAAGTTGCTCTTGATAGGGGGAGTTCATTGTGGATATCCAGTTTCCTTGTTGAGTCTTATGTTGTTTGTGTGTGATTGACCCACTAGTATATAAAATGGTGACTAGTGGAAGGGCAGACTCAGTCTATCTAAAAGCTTTCACTATGTATGAGAAGATACTCCGTCGGGTGCCAAGGGTCCTCACATACAGTGTTCTAGAGTCCATGAGTTGAGGGAGAGTCAGTAGCACTTCTGTGAGATAGGTTCATTGTAAGATCTGCTACATGTGAAATTCTGTTTGTCATAGGTCACCTGCGTCGACACATCCAACTGTTTGTGTCGACACCCTCAGAAACCTTGTCTTGCATGCTTGCTATATTCCATATTTGAGTCAACCCACAAGATTAAATGAGTCAAACTGCTATTATTTGATAGTGATCATCCTTTTTTTGGTATGCTCCACTCTCACACAACACTCTGATTCAGGGGGAGATTCACAGCTAATAACTGATCTTCAGTGACTGACATTCCTAAAATAACAATCCTCCAGCTTCTGGCATCATGGTTGTTCCAAGAAATTGAGGGTTTAAGGCTAATACCTCTGTGAGGTCTAAAATTGGCAAGGTAAAGGAAGGCCTCCTCAGGCTTACTCCTGCTAAAGCATTAAGTGTGCTGAATCCTAATACTCCTTAGCCTGATTATGAGGATTCAGTAATAGTTTTGGTAGATGAACTTCACATTAAGTATTATCTTCAAACAATCATGCCATCACAGTCTATCTGAAGCACTTGATGCAGAGCAATGGTAAAGACTTACTGAGTAACCGGGCACACTTTACCTGAGACGTGAGGTGGTTCGCATCAAAAGATAGTGTCCCAACTAACTCTGCTCTCAATTAAAAAAAATGTGTTGCAAATATATACAGAGCAACGGCTTCAGTCTGCTGAGAAACTATGCCCCTTCACCAATGAAGTGAGGTGGGCTGAGGCATGAGGCGGCAAGCTATCTCTAGTCAAAATGAGGTAGAATAGCTAACTGCACTGAGTAACTGGGGAATGTTGCATCTAACCAATGAGCTTCTTCACGTCAAAAGGCATCAGTTCAACCTGACTATCATCTCATAAAATGAACTTGATTTGTGACTTGCTCTAAAAACCAAAGGTGCTTGATTGAGTAGACTCTTACTGCTTCAAATTGTTTGGCCTCAATACTAATCGTAGTTAATCCTGAAAAAGCTACTGGACTTGCATAAGAAAGGCTCCAAGATGAGTGTTAAGGTCTTTAGCATGCAACAGTGCTTTAGTTTTAGTAATCCTGTAAGCAGTCACTCCTGTTGCATTCTTAGCTTCTACAACCTCTATAGTTGTTTACTTTAAATCACTTAATCCATAAGTTCACACCATGCAATGCGCTTTTGGAAGACGGTGTCAGCATTCGGAATCAGTCCAAAAAGCTCATGAGATCTGTATCAGGCTTGAATCCCCTCTCTAAACTCCAATCCATGTTTACTGAATTTTCTCTATAGATTCCTCCTAGTATTTCGATGATGTCAAAGGGAGAGAAGTCATAAGTCTGATGAGTCATAGTTTGGTTGGAGAGTCAGAAAGTCCAAATGTGATCCGTCTGGAGTCAGTCTATCCTTACTGCATGTCTTGACTTGATGAAACTCTTGATGAATCTGTCATAAATTCAAAATCTTGTTAAGTCTCTCTTCCCTACAAGGTGCTTCATGTTATACATGTTAAAAATCTTCTGTTTGCCAAAAGCATGTCCTGAACTCAAATATCAAAAATGTGAACACAATGACTCATAGTTGCCATCATCAAAATGGGGGAGAATGTTATATACATTGTGTTTTGATGATGTCTTACTATAAGTCATTGGCTAGTTAATTTGAAAAAATATGAAACATCTTCTTTGTTGGCTGAATGTGAATAAATAACTAAGCTTTCATGAGTTGAGTCGACTCGCAATGTCACGCCCCGAGATATATACAGTGGAAACCAATCGGGAGCATGAACAGCCGGCAAAGTAAGCCTTAAGCTAGCAAGATTGGCTTGTTCCCATAGGCGTGGATATGTGTTTGACATCCTTCATCCCAAATTTCTTCAGAATCTCCAATGTCTAGTTGGACTGGTTTATGAAAAAACCTTCTCTAGTCTGTGTGACCTGCAGTCCAAGAAAAAATTGGAGTTCCCCCATGAGGCTCATTTCAAATTCTTTGGTCATCAATTCAGCAAACTGCTTACACAAATTAGGACCAGTCGAGCCAAACACTATGTCATCTACATATATTTGGACTACAATGATATGACCATTCAAAACTTTTGTAAAGAGAGTTTGGTCAACTTAACCTCTGCTGTCACGCCCCGAACTGATAGTAGCAGAACATGTTGCTCGGAACGTGGCAGCAAAACAGTCGTGTCGATCAGAACAAACCACAAGGCACGATATAATTGGACAAAATATAATTTCATTCAAATTTCAAATATAAGTTTATTACACCTTTTGATTCCAGCTGATAGACTCAATAAAATAAAATTACAACAGACTCTTGACTAACTAAACTTGGCATAAGACTCGAAGGGATCATCTAAGTGGCCGGAGTTCTCTTCACTCTTTCCCTTGCCCATCATGGTTGCATTAGTCTTCATTAATATCGTTAATTGAAAAACATAGAAAAATACTAGGTGAGTGAACGCTCAGTAGATCTTATATCTCTTGCTCCAAGCTATCTTTAAGTAATTAACAATTTAACATGAATATGCAGATCATGCACGGGTACAATAATCAAGAACTATAATGGCATGAGACAGATTAATAATTCGAAGATAATTCAAGAACTATAAAGGCAATAGACAAGACCATACTTAGTGAGTAATTTCAAGAGCAATCATGATGAGACAATAACAAGTATTTCAATAAGGTGCTTGCTTTCACAAGAGCATATCATGAAACTATCATTTGTAAGATTGGCCATATCTATAATATGAATTCAAACATTTCGAGTCATGAACATGTCAACCTTTTGTGAAAATGTCATAGATCAATCTTGCTTTTCATTGGTGCAATGCCACACCCGATCAATCATAATACGGGCACATGTTTGGACTTTGCCTCGTCCATGGGATCAGATCCAGACCCGTCACTTTTCTTTCTAGCATTGAGTATCAAATTTTGTTGGACCCATAGCCCCTTTTAAATTCTAGACCAATTCCACGTCAATTAATGGCCAAAAGAGTTCCAAGAATTAAGTCATGTAAGAACATTAAGGTAGATTTACGGAATAGAGATTCCAAGGACAGAACCTTTGTATAAGGACAAGTATTGACAAATCCCTCATGAAAATCTAAATATTCATAAAACTGGGTTAAATGGCGTCGACACAGTCACCACAGATTCAAGAAAATAGCATCCCCTGTGTGGCTGCTAATTCCAATTGGTGTCATCTGTCTGGTCGCTATTTCCAAGCAGAGACAGACTCTCACAGAATACCAGAAACAACACTCTATGATGGCTAGGGTGTCATGTTTCTTCAGAGTGACATGACGATCAGAGGTTCCAGCATTTTCAGGGTACAACATGCTCGGCTACCTTGAGGGAATCCAAGGCTAGCGAAGTCTTACGGAGGCCTTAGAGAGAGAAATTCCAATCCGGCGGAAAGAATATCCGACGGAGCATCTTTCAATCTCCAAGAATTGAGGTGTAACGTGAAACAGCGTGAAACAGGGACTCCATCTCGAACTTGAGATAGCAGTGCCAATGGACCCGCGATGTGGGCCAAAACTCGATAAAATTATGAGACAATGAAATAGCACCCAAGCAGAAGGCGCCAATTACATGATTGGTGTCACTTTAAAAGGTCATCAAATCTTATATTTATCAGATTTTTAAATAAACCATTTTAAATTAGCGTCTCTATGAAGAGGCGCAAATTCCAGGAATTTCTAATAGTTCTATAAAATTATTTATAATTGACATCCATTTGAGGAGGCGCGATATCTTTAATTAGTATCCATGTCACCGACGCCAATTCAAAATTTCCAGTCTTTATTCATATTCAATATTATTCAGGTTTTGGCGGCACTATGAAGAGGCGCTATTTCATGAGTACGCGTCTGTTTGAACAGACGTCAATTCTTTCCAATTACAATTTGATATACATCGGCTAGGTGCATTTATAGATAGAAGCCATTGTTCATTTCTTTTTAGAAATGTGAATAGTAACATCTTGATGTTTATGATGAATTTAAGATAACTGAAGACATGGTCATCTGGAGAAAACTACAAGGATTCCATAAATATGCATATCATTAATTTATCTAACATGGTTCAGTAGTTAATGATTTTTAAAGATGAGTGTAATTATTAATTAACCAGAAAATAACGTCAGGCTGGTTGACGCTAATTAAATTAGCGTCCAAGGCTAAGATGTTGTTCATTAAAATAGCGCCCACTACTGTGGTCGCCAATTCTTTATCATGCGGAAATCCAAGTTTGCATGTAGTAAATGAGAGAAACAGCTAGCAGGAAGGTTCATGGATGAAATCTACATACTCTATCTATCTAGCATGAAAATTATTTATAGTTGGGCTTTGGAGATTGCCTACCTTTCGTGTGAAAGAGGACGGGGGATGAAGAAGAATAGGAAGTATAAGCAGACGGACGATCAGGAGGCAGACACATGCAAACAAGAAGAAGAGAAAGAAGTGAAGAAGCCACACGCTTCTTCTCAGCGGTGTGCAACAGCAACAGCTGCACGAACTCGACAGGACGAAGAGGAAAAAGACCGGACGTCGACGCAGCAGCAGAAGAAGGCTCCCGTCGATCACCCATGCAGCAGTAGCCCTGGCTTGATCGAACGGGGTTGGTATTTATAGGAGAAGAACTCCTTTGTGTGCATGTATCCTAGTGGGAATTAAATTTCCCTTACGTATAATCCTAATGGGTTTCAACTTTCCCATGCTAATCCCTTCCCTGTCATATTCGCAGCCGTTTTCCCTTAATGGTTCGTAGGAACCCTAATTCCTTATGCAAACCATCGAACGTGAGAAGGTTTTGTATAACCCAAAGACCTGTTGTGATAGTATTTATGTATGTACTCTTAGAAGCCCATTTATTGAGGCCTTGGTTTCCTATGGAAAGCCCATTTTGGGTTCTAAAGGTTCTAATATGTGGTTGGGCCTTTTATCTTTCGAGGATTTATTTGTAGTGGGTTTCAAAGCCCACTAATTTAATATTAGTGCCCATTATCTAATTTAGCTATGTCTATTTTACTTATATCAAAATTTTATCTTCCATAATTGTTATATGACTAATTTTATATAGTCATTATTATTTATTCTCTTTTTAGATTTTTGGGTCGCTACAGCCTCCCCCACTTAAAAGAATTTGATCCCCAAATTCACATAACTCCTTTCTAACCTAGTGGGATACACAGTCATCAAATATGCATGATCATCATGTCCATACTTGAAATTTTAACTAAGGCAGGGTTTAAAGTTACCTTCCAATGCTTGTAGCATGCCCTGTCGCTTGGCTTCACCTTGTTGCTTATCCCGCGGCACTTGCTCCTTTATAAGAGGACAACGTGCGATCCTATGGTTTATACCAACACTCTTCCGGTTTGTGCCCTCCCTTATTACAATGCTCACACTTTTCCTTGGCCTGAACATCCTGTTGGTCCTCATTCTTGGGTTTCTTATCCTTTCGGGAACCATTACCCCCATTTGACCTCTTCTTTCCATTTATGGGTTCCCCACTCTTGGATCCATTTGCTAACCCATTCTTGGCAATCTTTCCTTTAATCCACTCCACCATATCCATCGCATCTTCTAATAGTTGTGTCTTTTTGACCATCTCCGCATAAGTCTGAATTTCTAACGGAGCCAACTGAGGAATAAACTCCACCTTTAAACTGTTCATGAATCTTTTTGCTCTCATCCTTTCCATGCCGACTAAATGAAGTGCATAATGGGCTAATTTATAAAATTGCACTTCATAGTCCACTACCGATAAACTACGTTGTTTTAGTGATGCGAACTCCATAGACTTCTTTTCTCGGATTCTCTCTGAGAAATACTTCTCATTGAAATATTCTAAGAACTCATTCCAAGTTACTTGATTCTCGGGCAAAATTACTTCTACCGATTCCCACCATGCTCGGGCATCTCTTTCTAATGGGTAGGTTCCTAATAAAACCTTCTCTTGGTCGGTACATTGCGCAACCCTAAAGGTCATTTCTATCTCTCGAACCTAATTCTCGGCCTCATCCGGGTCAGTAGACCCACTAAACTTCGGGGAATTCATCGCTTGGAAACTCCAATATAAATATCTCATTCCATGATGTGCTCCACCTTGCGCCACTTGTTGTAAGGCCTGTGTCAAACCTTGGACAGTACGATGCATCTCTCTCCATTGGGCTCGCTTAGCAGCCATCTTATCCTACAAAACAAGTTTTTAAATAATGATTATTCATATCTTGAGATTAATTCAACGTGGATGAAACATATTTTATTGGTTAGCCCATGGCTCTACCAAATTCTCACGGAATTCCTATAGGGTAACTGACAAGGACAACACAACCTATCACTTCAACTCGATGACCTAGGGGTTTAGAAAAGCCTAGGCTCTGATGCCACTTCTGTCATGCCTTGAACCGATAGTAGCATAACGTGTTGCTCGGAACGTGGCAGCAAAATATTCGTGTCGATCAGAGCAAACCACAAGGCACAATATGTTTGGGTAAAATATAATTTCATTCAAATTTCAAATATAAGTTTATTACAACTTTTGATTCCAGCTGATAGACTCAATAAAATAAAATTACAATGGACTCTTGACTAACTAAACTTGACATAAGACTCAGAGGGATCATCTAAGTGGCCGGAGTTCTCCTCACTCTTGCCCTTGCTCATCATGGTTGCATTCGTCTTCATTAATATCGTTACCTGAAAAATATGGAAAAACACTAGGTGAGCGAACGCTCAGTAGATCTTATATCTCTTGCTCCAAGCTATCTTTAAGTAATTAACAATTTAACATGAATATGTAGATCATGTAGGGGTACAATAATCAAGAACTATAATGGCACGAGACAGATTAATAATTCAGAGATAATTCAAGAACTATAAAGGCAATAGACAAGACAACTTAGAGAGTAATTTCAAGAGCAATCATGATGAGACAATAACAAGTATTTCAATAAGGTGCTCGCTTTCATAAGAGCATATCATGAGACTATCATTTGTAAGATTGGCCATATGTATAGTATGAATTCAAACATTTCGAGTCATGAACATGTCAACCTTTTGTGAAAATGTCATAGATCAATCTTACTTTTCATTGGTGTAATGCCACACCTGATCAATCATAATACCGGCACATGTTTGGACTTTGCCTCATCCATGGGATCAGATCTGGACCCCGTCACTTTTCTTTCTAGTATTGAGTATCAAATTTTGTTGGACCCATAGCCCCTTTCAAATTCTAGACAAATTCCACGTCAATTAACGGCCAAAAGAGTTCCAAGAATTAAGTCATGTTGGAACATTAAGGTAGATTTACGGAATAGAGATTTCAAGGACATAACCTTTGTATAAGGACCAGTATTGACAAATCTCTCATGAAAATCTGAATATTCATAAAACTAGGTTAAATGGCATCGACATAGTTGCCACAGATTCAAGAAAATAGCGTCATCGGTGTGGCCGCTAATTCCAATTGGCGTCATCTGTCTGGTCGCTATTTCCACGCAGAGATAGACTCTCATAGAATGCCAGAAACAGCACTTTATGATGGCTAGGGCGTCATGTTTCTTCAGAGTGACATGACAATTAGAGGTTCCAGAATTTTGAGGGTACAACCTGCTCGATTGCCTTGAGGGAATGCAAGGCTAGCGAAGTCTTACGGAGGCCTTAGAGAGAGAAATTTCAATCCGACAGAAGGTTTATCCGATAGAGGGTCTTTCAATCTCCAAGAATTGAGGTGTAACATGAAACAACATGAAATAGGGACTCCATCTCGGACTTGAGATAGCAATGCCAATGGACCCGCGATGTGGGCCAAAACCCGATAAAACTATGAGATAACAAAATAGCGTCCAAGCAGAAGGCACCAATTACATGATTGGTAAAAGGTCGTCAAATCTTATATTTACCATATTTTTAAATAAACCATTTAAAATTAGTGTCTCTATAAAGAGGCGCCAATACCAGGAATTTCCAATAGTTCTATAAAATTATTTATAATTGGCATCCATTTGAGGAAGCACCATATCTTTAATTAGCATCCATGTAACTGATGCTAATTCATAATTTCCAGTCTTTATTTATATTCAATATTATTCAGGATTTGGCATCTTTGTGAAGAGGCGCTATTTCATGAGTACGCGTCTGTTTGAACAGACGTCAATTCTTTCCAGTTACAATTTGATATACATCGGCCAGGTGCGTTTATAGATAGAAGCAACGGTTCATTTCTTTTTAGAAATGTGAATAGTAACATCTTGATGTTTATGATGAATTTAAGAAAACTGAAGACATGGTCATCTGGAGAAAAATACAAGGATTCCATAAATATGCATATCATTAATTTATCTAACATGGTTCAGTAGTTAATGATTTTTAAACATGAGTGTAATTATTAATTAACCAGAAAATAATGTCAGGCTGGTTGATGTTAATTAAATTAGCGTTCAGGGCCAAGACGTTGTTCATTAAAATAGCGCCCACTGCTGTTGTAACGCCCCGAGATCCGATCCCCAAATTTTTGGGGATATTTTTTTTCTTTCTTTTATCGGACCCCAAAGCAATCACTTCGTACGTATCGCGGAAGCACAATATTATGTAGCATACATACATTTACATGAGAGAGAAACCACGGGTCACAAGAAATGTAGATAAGCATTTCCACCATTCATAATCTCTAAAAAGAGTACAGGTTCATGTTCCAGATTACACGTGAGCCCTCATGGGCGTTTCACCCCACACCCTACATATAGCAAGACTTTTGATCGCAGCATACCCAGATCAGTGGTGCTAACTCTATTCCTCTGTTGCCGTCTCCGCCTCAACCTCCTGCTCTATATCTCCTGAAAAACGTGTGTCACATGGGTGAGTGTGACGCTCAGTAGGCATCCTAAACAAATTGGGATCAACCTTGCATCTATATAGTCATTTATATGCATTTTCTTGATGTTAACAGTATCACAGTACATTTTATCTCATCTACTTAAAATAACTCCACAAGGAAAGTACATATTCTTTAACTAGTATAAACACCCATGCATGCAGCAAGACCTTAATACAAGAACAATTTCCTACTATCACATTTTATGAGAGTTCATATTATTGCCATTCATGGAACCGGACAGCTACCGCAAACATAGGAGGCCCACACACAACGAAAAAAAGAGTACTGCGCAGACCCGAGAGCGAACTCCCACCTAGATTCTTGTGGCCCAGTGGCGTTACGTATCGCCGTCTCACAAAGGCTGCCCCACAATGGGACCGAAGGCCGAATCAATAGGATTTTGAACCAGGGCGTTACGTATCGCCGTCCCCTGGGATCTTTTACTTCCGCAGCGTTACGTATCGCTGTCCCGCAGAAGGGACCGAAGTCCAACCTCACAGAATGCTGTTGTTTTCCCTTCATGGCATACACATTCTTATTTCTCTTCTAGTGACTAGAATGATATTTATCATAACAGACATGCTTTCATTGATTAAGGGACCAACCAAGTTCACAGTCATGCTTCTCAAAATTTAAGCTTGCTCACAGATATGCTTCTAATAGTTTTAAGAGGGCTAAACATACTAGCAGTCATATTCAGGTTAGTACATGTTTATCCTTCTCGGCTACACATGCATGGAAAATGATTTATATCTGAAAGTACAGAATTTCTGTGGGCATGAAAGTTTTACTAGGGGTTACTAACTTAGCCTTCTGCCATTTTTCTAATTTTTCAGATTTTTATGAATTAATATGCCCCCTCAAAATTCTCTTTTTCTCAGTTTCCGGAAATTGGATAGACCCACAGGTGCACCGACCTTGCTCATAGCTGGGGCCAACCTGCACCGACCTCACTAGCACATGCACCGACCTTGCTCGTGGCCAGGGCCAAACATCCACCGACCTACTATGCACGGACCTTGGTTATGCTAACATAAAACTTGCACATACCTTCTATGCTCGGACCTCACTGTGGCCAACACAAAATGTGCACATACCTACTATGCTCAGACCTCACCGTGGCCAACACCAAACATGCACAGATGCAAAACATGCACCGACACAAAACATGCACAGACCTTTACCTACGTATGGACCCAAAAGTGCACAGAGCTTGCAACCAACACACAGACCCCTTTTACCTACGTATGGACCAAGTGCACAGACCTTATAAACAATGCACAGACCCCTTTTACCTACATATGGGCAAACGTGCACAGGCCTTATAAACAATACACAGACCTTACTATAACTAAAACATGCTTCAGACCTTAAACGTGCACTGACCTTACCTATGCATGGACCCCTCTTGGCCTGGGCAAAGCATGCACCGACCTCTCCTTTGGCTTGAACTAAACATGCACCGTCCTCTCTTTTTGGTCTGAACTAAACATGCACCGACCTTATGGCTTGAACCAAACACACACCGACCTGGTATGGGACCTGCTCGGGCCTAATGTATGGACTCTAACACATATGCTCAGACTTGACTGGGCTACCCCATTGGTGCACCGACTAGGGGTTTCCTATACATGTGTTCTGACCCTCCCAAGGACTGTGGAAACTCATGAAACACAAAACTGATTTGAAAAACAAACCCCAAAATGGATATGATGGTCGTCCCCACCTGCCCTTAATCCCTCTTTAAAGTGCATGAAATACATTTGAAATCATTCTAATACATCATTGACCCCTAAGTTTGAGGTTAGGTGCCAACCTTTGAGATGTTAACCGACGATCCGGGAATAATATCCACACCCCAGATCCACCTCAGTTTTACCCTTCGATCCGGAGATGAGATCCACACCCCAGACCCACCCAGACTTCTCTGCAGGTCCACCCTCCTACGTAAAGGCCAAGGTCCCTCACCTCTCTTTTTTTCACAAAAGGACCCGTAGGTGGCAGAAAATGGAAGATGAGTGTTGCTAAAGGATGGCCACCCATGAAACCCCCTCCTTATATAGTTTTTCAAGCCTCCCAAGAGTTCACCCACGTCCCTCGATGCTCTAACAAGCTCCAAGGTCACTGGTTTTGAAGAGGAGTTAATGCTAAGCATCCCTTCGGGTTTTGAACAGGTGTGACCCTTCTACCACTGATCATAAATGCTAGTGTGCGCACATTTGTGTTGGGAATTAGGTTGGGATGTCTTCACTACAAAATGAAGAGGACTTCCAGATATAACTTTCAGTGTTGGTTTCATCAAATTTCATTAACTCTACCAGGAGTTATGATTTTTCCATTAATTACGTGTGAATTCACCCAACAGTCACACCTCTTCATGACAGCTGGCGGAAAAGGGGCTCAGAACCATGGGTTCTGGTGTGAATTGGGTCTCCCCCTTAACATAAGAGTTTGGGCTAAGGGTCCAAGATTTCTAATGGGACAAGTTTCATTCCATTCTGATCCTCCTACGTTAAGTTACGAATTTTCTAAGGGTTCTTAGTCTGTCCAGATTTTTGGCCCGTTTAGTTCATGGGTCTGAATTGTGCCCGATTGGGCCAGTGCCCACTTTGCGGTCATTACATTCTCTCCCCCTTAAAATAATTTCATCCTCAAAATTGAAAAAAAAAAACTTCCTTTCCAGGAAAATTACTTACCCAATAGTTGGGGGTATTCCTGGCGTATCTTGTCCTCCAGCTCCCAAGTTGCTTCCTCAGAATGAGAATTCCTCTATAAGACTTTCACCAGCCAGATGGTCTTATTCCTCAATACCTGCTCCTTCTGGTTTATGATCTCGATGGGCTGCTCCACATAAGATAGATCTGCTTCCACTTTTAGGGGCTCGTATTCTATTACATCCAAGGCATCGCGGACATATTCTCGGAGCATGGAGACGTGAAAAACTGGATGCACATGTGCTAGAGCGGGCGGGACCTCGCCGACCCTCTGTAGAATCTCAAAAGGTCCAATATACCTGGGACTGAGCTTGCCCTTCTTACCAAATCGCATGACTCCCTTGGTAGGAGACACCTTTAGAAATACATGGTCTCGTTCCGTAAATGTCAACTTTCTCTACCGCTGGTCTGCATAACTTTTCTGACGGCTATGGGCTATGAGGAGTCGCTTTCGGATCATGGATATCTTCTCTAAGCAGTCATGTACCAATTGTGGCCCGAACAACCGCTTCTCGCCAGTTTCATACCAGCACACCGATGACCTACAAGGCCGCCCATAAAGTGCCTCATAAGGTGCCATTCCAATGGCGGAATGGTAACTATTGTTGTATGCAAACTCTTTCAGAGGTAAGTGATCATCCCAATTTCCTCCCCACTCAATACTGCATGCCCTCAACATATCTTCTAAAGTTTGGATAGTATGCTCAGATTGCCCATCATTCTGGGGGTGAAATGCTGAGCTGAGCCGCAGCTCCGTCCACATAGCTTGCTGCAAACTCTTCCAGAACCTCGCAGTGAATCGAGGGTCCCGATCAGAAATGATGGACAAAGGTGCACCATGTAATCAAATAATCTCAACGATGAATAATTTCGCCAAGGATTCGATTATAGTTTGCTTGTTGACGGGCAAGAAGTGTGCGGTTTTTGTGAACCTGTCCACGATTACCCAGATTGTGTCATGCCTTCTTCTGGTCATGGGTAGTCCAGACACAAAGTCCATGGTGATTTGCTCCCATTTCCATTGGGCTATTTCAATGGTTTGGAGAGGACCGCCAGGTCTTAGGTGCTCAATTTTTACTTGCTGACACGTGAGGCATTTGGATACGAACTCCACAATGTCTCACTTCATTCCCAGCCACCAATACATCCTCTTCATATCTTGGAACATCTTGGTGCTTCCAGGATGGATGGAAAATTTTGACCTATGAGCCTCTCGCATCAAGTCCTTCTTTATCTTCACATCGTCCGGTACACAAATCCTTCCTCGGAGTGTAATCAATCCATCAATTCCCATTTGGAAGTCCTCATTCTTCAGGTGTCTCTGCAATGCCATGTCCTACTTTTGTGCCACAGCAATTCTATCTTAGTATGCCGGTCTTGCCGATAACCCAGCTAGGAGACCGAACTGTTTCCTTTCCTCGGGTAGTGATTCGATCACTCCCTCCATCATATCCCACTCTCGATGCAAACTCAATGCCATCAACTTCCGACTGAGAGCATCTGCCACCACATTCGCCTTGCCCGGATGGTATTGTAAGGCGAAGTCATAGTCCTTCAATAGCTCGACCCATCTCCTTTGCCTCAAATTGAGTTCCTTCTGGGTGAATATGTACTTGAGGCTCTGGTGGTCGGTGAAGACCTCAAACCGGACCCCATATAAATAGTGCCTCCAGATACGCAACGCGTGGACTACTGCTGCCATTTCCAGGTCATGAGTGGAGTAGTTCCTTTCCTGGTCCTTCAGCTGTCTTGAGGCATGGGCGATCACCCGGCCATTTTGCATTAGTACGCAACCGAGGCCTATTCTAGAGGCGTCCGTGTAGACAGTGAAGCCATCGACCACCTGAGGGAGTGCCAATATTGGGGCCAAAGTCAATTTTTCCTTGAGAATCTGGAAGCCGTCTTCGCACTCCTTTGACCAGATAAATTTTGCTCCTTTCTTGGTCAGCTTAGTCATTGGGGCTGCAATGGTGGAGAAGCCTTCGATGAACCGGCGGTAGTATCCAGCCAGGCCAAGGAAGCTTCTAATCTCCATGACTGTCTTCGGTGCTTCCCACTTTGTCACTGCTTCCACCTTGCTAGGGTCCACTGATAGACCATTCCCGGATATAACATGCCCGAGAAACATAACCCGATCTAGCCAGAATTCACATTTGCTGAACTTGGCGAAGAATTTGTTCTCCCTAAGGATCTGCAGTACCACTTTTAAGTGCTACCGATGTTCCTCCTGACTGGTAGAATATACCAGGATGTCATCAATAAAGACCACGACAAACTGGTCTAAGTAGGGGCGAAAGATATGATTCATCTGTTCCATGAACACAGCCAGAGCATTGGTTAACCCGAATGGTACCACTAGAAACTCGTAGTGGCCATACCGAGTTATAAAGGCCGTCTTCGATACATCCTCGGGCTTGATTCTGATCTGGTGATAACCTGTTCTCAGATAATCTTGGAGAAGACCTTGACAGATGATAGTTGGTCAAACAACTCTTCAATCCTCGGTAGAGGATACTTGTTCTTTATTGTGACCTAGTTGAGCTTGTGGTAATCAATGCACAGCCGCATGGTCCCATCCTTTTTCTGCACGAACAAGACTGGTACTCCCCACGGGGACACGCTGGGCCGGATGAACCCCTTGTCTAGCAACTCTTGTAATTGCTTCCTAAGTTCGGCAAGTTCTGTCGGAGCCATTCGGTATGGGGGAATAGAGATGGGTGCGGTGCCCGATGCCAGCTCAATGGAGAACTCCGTCTCACGAGCTGGTGGTAGTCCTGGCAGTTCCTCTGGAAATACATCAAGAAATTCTCAGACTGTGTCCAAGTCTTCTAGAATCTTGACAGAGCCTTCTTCAAGCACCACACTAGCTAAGAGATAGCCGCACCCTCTGCTGATCAGCTTGGATGCCCGAATGGCTGAAACTGTCATTCTCCCGGACTTGTCCTTAGGGAATTGAAAGAAGAATGTCTCCTTCCCCTGTTTCTGAAAAACCACTCTCTTCCGATGGCAGTCCAAGAGAGCACAGTGTTTGTCTAACCAGTCCATCCCCAGAATGAGGTCAAAGTCATTCATATCTAGGATGTATGCTTCCCCCAGCAATATCCTCCCATTGATGTTGACTTCTATAGAAGGGATCACAAGCTTGGTGTGGACTTGTTTCCCGGTTGGTGTGCTAACTATCATTTCGTCGAAGAATGTGGCTTGGGGGCGGTTCTTCAGTTAGTTGGTAAAACTAGTGGATATGAATGTGTGTGTAGCCCCCGGGTCAAACAAGACCTTTGCATAAACATTATCCACAAGGAGTGTACCTTCAGCCACGGCCGGGTATTGTCGGTCTCTTCTTGCATTAGCGCATAGACTCGCCCTTTGTATTGAATCTTCTCTTGTGGAGAAAATGGCTTTTGCTGAGCCTTCTTGGGGCAATTCTTCGCAAAGTGTCCTCCCTCGCCGCATTCATAACACTTGCCTTCAGTCCTCCAACATTCTTGTCCCCGATGATTGCGTCTGCACTAGATGCAATATGGAATGACCGATCCGCCCATCGAAATTGGTTCTTGCCGCGCCACCTTTTCCTTGTCTCGCCTCCCTCCGGCCTGCATAGGCCTTTTGCCCGATGACTTCTGCTCCTCGGCGAACCTACAAATGGACATTGGTTAGGACTTACCTGTATATATCTCCTCACCTTTATGGCTTCAGCTGTTACCTTGAATTTTCCTACTCGGCTAGATGAGTAAGTCTCAACGCTGTTGGGTAGGAGCCAAGGTCTTGGGTTGCAACATAGCGTCAGACATTGCTACGTAGCCCATTGACAAATTTCTTCACCTTCCGACGCGCGTCGTCGAATATGTGCGGAGCATATTGGCCCAGAGCTAAAAACTTGGCCTCGTAGTCGGCCACTGACATACTCCCTTGCTCGAGACTCAAAAATTCTTCCTCCTTTGCGTCTTGCACATGCTATGGAAAATAGTTTTCTCAGAATACAGTCAAGAATTCTTCCCACATAATGTCGCCGTCGTGGTAGTCTACGAAGGTGGTCTGCATCTTGGCCTTCCACCACAAGTCAGCCTGGTCTTGCAGAACATAAGTTGCCAGATTCACCTTCTCCTCTTCGGGACACCGCATCACGCGAAACTTCTTTTCCATTTCGCTTTGCCATGACTCAGCCACTTCTGGACGGCTCTCCCCCTTAAAGATAGGAGGCGCCAACCTTAGGAACCGATCAAGTGCCGGCAGGTCGTGACGTGGGGCGGCTGCGGGCTGTTGCAGCATTTGTTGCTGCATAGTCTGCATCAACCATGGAAGCTCTGCATGAACCCTTCCAGGTTGACTCCCGCATTGGGCACCTACCCAACGCCAACTGTAGGGGCATGGACAGCCCCGTCATGTGCCGCATTTGGGTCATCTACTCCCGATCCCCTCTCATCTGCCTGGGGAATATCTCTTTGCCTTCTTGGCGGCATAGTTCTGAAAAATATACAATAGTTTGAGTGAGAGGGTTTAAATGGTTCCAAACATACTCTACCCTTTCCCCGTTCTAACCTATAACTTCCTCCATTATGGAACATCTGAAATGATTGTAACCATGGTTTGTCTCCCGTGCTCTGATATCACGTTGTAATGCCTCGAGATCTGATCCCCAAATTTTTGGGGATATTTTTTTTCTTTCTTTTATCGGACCCCAAAGCAATCACTTCGTACGTATCACGGAAGCACAATATTATGTAACATACATACATTTACATAAGAGAGAAACCACAGGTCAAAAGAAATGTAGATAAGCATTTCCACCATTCATAATCTCCAAAAAGAGTACATGTTCATGTTCCAGATTACACGTGAGGCCTCATGGGCGTTTCACCCCACACCCTACATATAGCAAGACTTTTGATCACAGCATACCCAGACAGGTGGTGCTAACTCTATTCCTCTGCTACTGCCTCCGCCTCAACCTCCTGCTCTATATCTCCTGAAAAATGTGTGTCACATGGGTGAGTGTGACGCTCAGTAGGCATCCTAAACAAACTGGGATCAACCTTGCATCTATATAGTCATTTATATGCATTTTCTTGATGTTAACAGTATCACAGTACATTTTATCTCATCTACTTAAAATAACTCCACAAGGAAAGTACATAGTCTTTAACTAGTATAAACACCCATGCATGCAGCAAGACCTCAGTACAAGAACAAATTCCTACTATCACATTTTATGAGAGTTCATATTATTGCCATTCATGGAACCGGATAGCTACCGCAAACACAGGAGGCCCACACACAACAAACGAAAGAGTACTGCGCAGACCCGGGAGTGAACTCCCACCTAGATTCTTCTGGCCCAGTGGCGTTACGTATCGCCGTCTCACAAAGGCCACCCCACAATGGGACCGAAGTCTGAATCAATAGGGTTTTGAATCAGGGCGTTACATATCGCCGTCCCCTGGGAGCTTTTACTTCCGCAGCGTTACGTATCGTTGTCCCGCAGAAGGGACCGAAGTCCAACCTCACAGAATGCTGCTGTTTTCCCTTCATGGCATACACATTCTTATTTATCTTATAATGACTAGAATGATATTTATCATAACAGACATGCTTTCATTGATTAAGGGACCAACGAAGTTCATAGTCGTGCTTCTCAAAATTTAAGCTTGCTCACAGATATGCTTCTAAAAGTTTTAAGAGGGCTAAACATACTTGTAGTCATATTCAGGTTAGTACCGGTTTATCCTTCTAGGCTACACATGCACGAAAAATGATTTATATCTGAAAGTACAAAATTTCTGTGGGCTTGAAAGTTTTACTGGGGGTTACTAACTTTGCCTTCTGCCATTTTTCTAATTTTCCAAATTTTTATGAATTAATATGCCCCCTCAAAATTCTCTTTTTCTCAGTTTCCGGAAATTGGACAAACCCACAGGTGCACCGACCTTGCTCATAGCCGGGGCCAACCTGCACCGACCTCACTAGCACATGCACCGACCTTGCTCGTGGCCGGGGCCAAACATGCACCGACCTACTATGCACGGACCTTGGTTATGCTAACACAAAACTTGCACAGACCTTCTATGCTCGGACCTCACCGTGGCCAACACAAAACGTGCACAGACCTACTATGCTCAGACCTCACCGTGGCCAACACCAAACATGCACAGATGCAAAACATGCACCGACACGAACATGCACCGACACAAAACATGCACAGACCTTATTCTGCACAGACCTTTACCTACGCATGGACCCAAAAGTGCACAGACCTTGCAACCAACGCACAGACGCCTTTTACCTACGTATGGACCAAGTGCACAGACCTTATAAACAATGCACATACCCCTTTTACCTACGTATGGGCAAAAGTGCACAGACCTTACTATAACTAAAACATGCTTCGGACCTTAAACGTGCACTGACCTTACGTATACATGGACTAAATGTGCACTGATGCCAACACAACATGCACGGACCCCTCTTGGCCTGGGCAAAGCATGCACCGACCTCTCCTTTGGCCTGAACTAAACATGCATCGTCCTCTCTTTTTGGTCTCAACTAAACATGCACCGACCTTATGGCTTGAACCAAACACACACCGACCTGGTATGGGACCTGCTCAGGCCTAATGTATGGAATCTAACACATATGCTCAGACTTGACTGGGCTACCCCATTGGTGCACCGACTAGGGGTTTCCTATACATGTGTTCTGAGCCTCCCAAGGACTGTGGAAACTCATGAAACACAAAACTGATTTGAAAAATAAACCCCATAATGGATATGATGGTCATCCCCACCTGCCCTTAATCCCCTTTAAAGTGTATCTAATACATTTGAAATCATTCTAATACATCATTGACCCCTAAGTTTGAGGTTAGGTGCGTACCTTTGAGATGTTAACCGACGATCCGGGGATAATATCCACACCCCAGATCCACCTCAGCTTTACCCTTTGATCCGGGGATGAGATCCACACCCCAGACCCACCAAGACTTCTCTGCAGGTCCACCCTCCTACGTAAAGGCCAAGGTCCCTCACCTCTCTTTCTTTCACAAAAGTACCCGTAGGTGGCAGAAAAATGGAAGATGAGTGTTGCTAAAGGATGGCCGCCCATGAAACCCCCTCCTTATATAGTTTTTCAAGCCTCCCAAGAGTTCACCCACGTCCCTCGACGCTCTAACAAGCTCCAAGGTCGCTGGTTTTGAAGAGGAGTTAATGCTAAGCATCCCTTCGGGTTTTGAACAGGTGTGACCCTTCGACCACTGATCATAAATGCTAGTGCGCGCTCATTTCTATTGGGAATTAGGTTGGGATGTCTTTATACTAAATGAAGAGGACATCCAGATCTAACGTTCAATTTTAGTTTCATTGAATTTCATTAACTCTACAAGGAGTTATGATTTTTCCATTAATTACATGTGAATTCGCCCAACAGTCACACCTCTTCGTGACAGCTGGCAGAAAAGGGGCTTAGAACCGTGGGTTCTGGTGCGCATTGGGTCTCCCCCTCAACATAAGAGTTTGGGCTAAGGGTCCAAGCTTTCTAATGGGCCCAGTTTCATCCCATTCTGATCCTCCTATGTTAAGTTACGAATTTTCTAAGGGTTCTTAGTCTGTCCAGATTTTTGGCATGTTTAGTTCATGGGTCTGAATTGTGCCCGATTGGGCCAATGCCCAATTGGTTGTCATTACAGCTATGGTCGCCAATTCTTTATCATGCAGAAATCCAAGTTTGCATGCAATAAACAAGAGAAACAGCTAGCAGGAAGGTTCATGGATGAAATCTACATGCTCTATCTATCTAGCATGATAATTATTTACAGTTGGGCTTCGGACATTGCCTACCTTTCATGTGAAAGAGGACGAGGGATGAAGAAGAATAGGAAGTAGAAGCATACGGACGATCAGGAGGCAGACACACACAAACAGGGAAGAAAAAGAAGAAGGGAAGAGCCACAAGCTTCTTCTCAGCATTGTGCACAGTAGCAGCTGCACGAACTCGATGGGATGAAGAGGAAGAAGACTGGACGTCGACGCAGCAGTAGAAGAAGGCTCCCGTCGATCACCCTGGCAGCAGTAGCCTTGGCTTGATCGAACGGGGTTGGTATTTATAGGAGAAGAACTCCTTTGTGTTCATGGATCCTAGTGGGAATTAAATTTCCCCTATGTATAATCCTAATGGATTTCAACTTTCCCGTGCTAATCCCTTCCCTGTCATATCCGCAGCCGTTTTCCCTTAATGGTTCGTAGGAACCCTAATTCTTTATGCAAACCATCGAACGTGAGAAGGTTTTGTATAACCTAAAGACCCTATTGTAATAGTATTTATGTATGTACTCTTAGAAGCCCATTTACTGAGGCCTTGGTTTCCTATGGAAAGCCCATTTTGGGTTCTAAAGGTTCTAATATGTGGTTGGGCCTTTATCTTTCGAGGATTTATTTGTAGTGGGTTTCAAAGCCCACTAATTTAATATTAGTGCCCATTATCTAATTTAGCTATTTCTATTTTACTTATATCAAAATTTTATCTTCCGTAATTATTATATGACTAATTTTATATAGTCATTATTATTTATTCTCTTTTTAGCTTTTTGGGTCGCTACATCTGCTGTAGTGCCTGCTTGTCAGATGGGCACTGAGTCGGTCATACTAGGCTCTGGGCGCCTGCTTTAATCCATACAGTGCCTTGTTCAACTTATATACATGGTTAGGAAAATCATCATGCTTGAAACCAAGAGGTTGTTCTACAAACACTTCTTCTTATATTAAGCCATTTAGAAAAACACTTTTTACATCCATTTGTTGAAGTTTTATGCCTAGTGAGCATGCAAATGTCAATAAAATTCTGATGGCTTCTAATCTGGCTGCAGGAGCATATGATTCTTCGAAATCAATCTCAATCTTTTGATTGTACACTTTAGCTACCAGCCTAGCTTTGTTTCTGGTTATGATCCCATCTTCATTCAGTTTATTCCTAAGACCCATCTAGTCCCAATGACAGACTGGTCTGCGGGTCTAGGAACTGGATTCCAAACTTTGTTTCTTTCAAATTGACTGAGTTCCTCATGCATGGCACTGATCCAGTGTTCATCCATTAAAGCTTCTTCAATGTTTTTGGGTTCAAGTTGGGATACCAATGCAATGAGGTCTTTATTATTTACATCTCTATGATAGGATCTGGTCCTAGGAGGGTCATGGAGGTTTCCAATTATGTTTTGAGCTGGATGATCTTTTACAATGCGTATGTTGTTGGAGGACTCACCTATCTCTGTTGTTCGATGCTTACTTTTTGGTGACTGATCAGCCCTTGGTTCTTCAGCCTCCTGCTGAGTGTCTTATTCTAGATCCTCCTTGGATTCCAACAGCTCTCCATTTTCTCCTACATTCCTATCATCATCAGACTCATTAGATTTTTCAGTCAATTCATCAAATATTACATGAGGAGATTCTTCTACTTTCTGATTTTTGACATTGATCACCCTATATGCTCTATATGTGTCAGAGTAACCCAAAAGTATTCCTAAGTCACTCTTAGCCTCAAATTTATCAAGATCACCTTTATCATTGTTATGGATGTAGCATTTTGCACCAAACGCTCTAAAGTAGACTAAGTTGGGTTTCTTACCTTTGAGTATCTCATAGGGGGTTTTCTTACACTTTGGCCTTACCATTGCCCTGTATATGATATAACATGTCATGTTTGCTGCTTCAGCCTAGAATTTCCTTGGCAGCTTACTTTCAATCAGCATTGTTCAGGCAATCTCCATAATTGTTCAGTTCTTTCTTTCCACAATACTATTTTGTTCTGGGGTCCTAGGAGAAGAGAATCTATGGATTAGTCCTTCTTGATTGTAGAATTTAGAAAATGAAGAGTTTTCAAACTCTCCTCCATGGTCAGATAAAATGGTAGAAATTCTGAACTTACCTTCTTCAACTAAAACATAGCCATATTTCTTTCCATTGAGGCTGGCGGTTCTAGTTGGTCCAAACAGATCCATGTGAAGAAATTCAAATGGCATAGACGATAGTGGCTCATTTCTAAGTTTAAAGGATTTTCGGATTTGCTTTCCTAGGGAGCATGCTTCACAGACTTTAGTGTTCTTTTTGAAGGATAAATTGGGTAGACCCTTAACCATTTCATGTTTGGCCAGTTTATGCAGAACACTATAGCTAACATGTCCTAACCTTCTATGCCACAGCCATGCCTCATTGGGCTGATTGGCAGACAGACAGAGATTTTCAAAAAAAGGAGCAATCAAGGTGTACCATGTAGCCATTGTTTATTCTATGACCAACAAACTTTATCGAATCAGAATTATGTTCAAAGATTTTGCATTCATTGGCATCAAATAGCACCTTATGGCCTTTGTTGCAAAGTTGACTTATGCTGAGCAGATTATGCTCAAGGCCTTCTACTAGCATTACATTTTCAATAAGGTTGGAAGAGTTCTTACCAATGGATCCTATGCCAATGATTTTTCCTTTGTCTTTACCTCCAAATCTTACTTGTCCTCCTTCCTTCTTGATCAGATGACTGAAATTCTTTTTATCTCCCATCATGTGCCTCAAGCAGCCACTGTCTAAGTACCATCAGTTGTGGTGAGCTGATAGGCACTCCTGCATTGAACAAATCAAGTAGAAACTTTTGGAATTCAAGCAGTTCTAGGTTCACATACATTGTTGAAAGCATGCAGTAGAGATTTTGGGATCTAAATTTGCTTGATATGTTGTTTCTTTGATTCAAGGAACAATGGGTGCTGGTGTGTCCCAATCTATTGCATGTGATGCAGACAAGTTTTGCAGAATTCATGAAGTATGGAACAGATTGTGGTTTGACTTTTTGGTTTCTGAATTTGTTGGATTGGGTATGGTGGGCGCCCATGTTTGGCTGAGTGTTGAGCCTTCTTTTATTGTTGAACCGGTTGTTCTTTTTGGGATTAGAGTGGAAATTGTGGTTGATGTTCAGATTAGGCCCAAACCTGTTCCAGCTAGGCCTACGATGAGTAGGGGCAAACTGAGCATTTTGGCAAAAGTTTGATTGATATTTTTGATCCATTTTTGTTTTTTCGTGTCTTCTATAGACAGGTCGGCTAGGGCTCTTCCTGGATTCAAAAGCTGAGTTGCGTCAACTCAGCTACCTGGTGTGTCGACCTGGCTGCCTAGCCGACCTTGCTTGAGCGGTGGTGCGTCGACCTAGTTATCCAATGCGTCAACCTAGGTGTCCAGTGTGTCGACCTGGGAGTTCATCTTGTTTCCTGCAACCAGCCTGTCGGTTGCTTGAGTTCTTGTTTCTTTGATTTTTGATGTTTCGTCCTTTCTTTTGAAGATTCTGAATTTTGATTGTTCTAGGCTCAGGGACATCCTTCCTTGTTGGTTCTTCCGTTATTAACTTTTCTTTGCCTTTTTCAGGGCATAATGAGATGGTCTTCAGTTCAAGTGCCTTTTTCTTAGTGCGGTTGAACCCCAGCCCTTCATTTCTGAAGTTTACACGGGTGCCCAAGATAGCGTCCAGATTGGACTTACCCTGAACCATTTTCTCCAGGACAGATTGTTTGTCCTTCAAATCACTCTCAACCTTCTCAAAATTCTTTTGCATTTCAGCATTTACAGCTTTATGGCTTCATACTTTTCAATGCTGAGTTGGTTTTCTCTTGAACATTCTTGGCATCTCACTTTTGCTAGGTCTAACTGTTTTATAAGATTGTCATTTTCTTCTTTTATGCTTTTCAGTTCTGAGCAGTTAGATCCAGATTCCTCGATTTGCTTTCTTAATTTTTCATTCTCAACTTTTAGGATCTACAGATCTTCGTTGACTGGATTATCATGAGCTAAGGCATTGATTTTCTTCTTCAACTACTTGTTTTCTTTCTTATAAATCTCATATTTTTCAAACAGATCAGTATACGCCTCCTCCCATTCTTCAATTGAAAAATTCTCAAAGGGAGTGTTTACCTGATCTTCACTCTCATTCACCATCAAGCAGAGGTCTTCTTCTTCTTCTTTTGCAGAGGAGCTTTCATCTTCCTCATCGTCATCGCTCCAAGTAGAGATCATTGCCTTGGGCTTCTTTCCCTTGGCCTTGGTCATCTTCTTGAGTAGCTCGGGGCATTCTCCTCACATATACCCTGGTTTCTTGCACTGATAGCAGATGACTTTGTCAGACCTTTTAATTTGATCAGGTTTGAGATTGGAGACTTTACTTACCTGTGACGACCTTTTCTTCCAGTGGAATTTACCTCTGGTTCTCAAGAATTTTTTAAACTACCTGGTGAGTAAGGCATGATCACCCAGGCTCTCTTTACCATCATCTTCTTCTTCCTCCTCATTGGACTCATCGGTGCTTTCCGAGACTTTGAGAGCTATGGTCTTCTTTTTCTTGTGTTCTTCTCCGTTTCTTTTCAAATTAAGCTCATATGTCATGAGTGATCCTATTAATCCATCGACTGTCATAGCAGACATGTCTTTTTAATCTTCAATCACCGTGACTTTTGTGTGCCACGCTGGTGTGAGAGATCTTAGAATCTTTCTTACAAGCTCACTGTCAGAATATTCTTTACCCAAGGATTTCAGACAATTTGTTAATTGAGTGAGTCTAGCATACATCTCATAAATAGATTCATCTGGTTTCATTTTGAACATTTCATAGTCAGATATTAGCATGTTGGCCTTGGTGGCCCTCACCTCAGATGTTCCCTCATTGATCAACTGTAGTCGATCCCACATTTCTGTTGCTGATTTGTAGGTTGACACTCTAGAGTACTCTGTAGGATGGATGGCGCATTGCATCACGTTCATTGCACTCCAGTTGACGGTGGACTTCTTTATCTGATATGCAGTCCAGGTATCCTCATCTTCAGGGAGCTCATAAGGACCTCGACTGACTACCCTTCAGATCAGATGATCCTGGGCATGAAAAAAAACTTCCATCCGATTTTTCCAATATGTGTAATTTTCCCCATCAAAGAATGGGGGTCGATTGGCAGAATGGCCCTTAGCTATGAAGTTGCAAGGGACATTCCCATCAGATCTCCCTTGGTCGTTGGACCACATTTTCAGGGAACCCGCTCTGATACCAATTGATGAGTGGTATGATAGGATCTAGAGGGGGGTGAATAGCTCCCACACTCAATTCTTGACCACTTTGAAAAACCAAAACAACCAGTAAGGCAGAGGGAAATGATCTCAAACATGATTCCACGCTAACACACGAAATGTTTGAAGTATAGGGACGTGAAACACAGTGATCGAGTCACAGCACTTATGAAGGAGGTAGAGGAGATGGATTACGTCACAGCAAACCATAGCACAAGAGTTTTTAAGGTGGTTCGACTGCTATCTAGTAGACCTGCGTCCACCCCTCACCAAGTCGGTGAGGATTCCACCCTTGGCCAAACACAATACACAGACATACACAAACGTAGAGCTACTCCGCTACAATAGCTGAGACACAGCTTGCAAGAGGAGCAAGCTCCTTGAACCCACACGGCTGCACAGCAGCTAGAACAAATTCCGTTCTCTAAGACAGAGTATTGGAAAACAGCCGAGAAGCTCAGCACACACACACACACACAATTTAAGGTAAAAATTGCAAAACAAAAGCACAAGACAGTGAAACAAGATATAGCTTCTACAGAATGAAAGAAGTTGTAGAGCAACGATGTAAACTTCGTTCCAAAAGTGGAACGTTACTGGACTGGTTAGGACCGGTTTCAGGGCTACAAAACTCTCCCCTTTTCTTCCTCACGAGTTTTCTACTAAAGGCTTCAGGCAAGCTCTTTTTCCTTTCTCCCGCTCTCTTCCTGTTCAACTCTTCTCCAGGTAGCAACATCCTTTCTTCAGGCAGAAGGCTTCACATCTATAGAGAGGATGTAGCACCCCGGGTAAAAATGATAAAGAAATAGACTTTTTCCAGAATAAATAAAACCTTAAATAACTCTATTAGGAGACAATACTATAAGAGGGTTAAATAAAAAGTTAGAATGCCCAATGAGGGCCATTATATAAATATACCACCATTGAAGTCATCATACGTAATGGGGCTTCCTAAAAGACTATTCACCTGAAATAGTGATGCTATACAAGGTCGTCATTTTCCTTAGCCACAAGGCCACTGTATACATATGGAACCCCACCAACTTATGCCACTAATCAATTACATATGCAGGCCACCAATCAATATATATACTTATATCTCTTGAAGACCTGGCTAACACGTGAAGGGCCCAAGACCTTTCCATCAAAATGGAAATAGTGCCCCTTACCTGGGCGCTATATCCATAGGGCGCCCCTGCCATGGGTGCCATTTCCCTTCTCCCAGCAGTATAAATATATATATATATATATATATATATATATATATATATGTATGTATATATATGCAGAGGATGTAACGTCCATGAAGAGGGGCGATCTCGCGCTGGTCCTGAGCTGGAGAAGATGATCACCGAATAATGAAATGTAAGGAAGGGAAACGGATTAGGGGGCCCAGGGATGGTTCCCTGGAGAGAACCCTCCGATGCCTAAGTCAGTAGAGCAGTGGTGGAAGCTATGAAAGGAGGAGAAAGGAGATGCACGAGATCCCTCTCTACCAAGGTGGTGAAGTGGTTCCTACTCAGGGAGTTTTAGGCGTGTGTTGGCCTTACCTTCCGTTGGAGGGAGTCCCAGGTTTAAATAGTGCGCCGGCCTCATGAGTCTCGTAAGTTGAGGAGTTTTAGGAGGGAGTTACATCCTCGGCGTGGGCTCTTTACGTCCTCATCATGGGATCTTTATAGCCTTGTAAACTCCTGCTCATAAAGGGCTCTCAACGGCAGCGTGGATAAGCAATCGTCGGTCGACCCAAGCACGAAGAGTGCCAAGCCTGTCCGGGCGAGAGGCATAGCTCGGGTGAGGCTCGGTCGGAGTGGGCGCGGGGCGCCAGCCCTTATCCCGGCGAGGGGGATGAGTCGGGCGTGGGTCTTCCTCTGATCGGACCGACGCTCGGGCCATCCGAGCCTAATGGCCGTCGAGGAAGTGCTTGATCCCGAGTGAATTTATTGGGCTTTTATGCTAAGTAGGCCCTGCGGGGCGGTCACTTAGATGAGCCGGGCCTCGTTTGGTCTTCCTGGACCTGGTTCGGCCGCTCTTAGATGAGCTACAGAAATCCCCCTCTCCACTTGTCCCCCTCCTACTCCCGAGCCTTGGTAGGCACGGAAGAGTAGCCGTTAGGGTTTTGGACCAGCGTGGCTCAAGTGGGTGGAGATTTGGCGATGTTATGAAGCCACGCGTCGTGGTCATCTGTGCCCATAATGATGATAATCCTGGCAGATTTGAACTGAAGGGGCCCCCTTTCTCAGAGGTCGGAACGACGCGCCGCCTTCCGCATGGGGATATAGGCATTGTGCGCTTGTTGTCATTCCAGACTCCCTCCGTTTTAGGGTTTTTCTCTCCATCGTGCCTATTTTCGGGGCTCTCTGATGCACCGTAGAGATACGGCGGAAGAGCAGAGGCTTGCATTGGCGTTCGTAGAGTTGGCGGAGATAACTGCGGAGGCGGTCCGACAGCTTCCCCTTCCTCCAGAGTCTTCGGAGTCTGAGGCGCCTTCTTCTGCAAGTTTCCCTTCGGATTTCATGGCGGACCTTCGTTCGAAGATTGAAGAGTTTGAGAGTGACCCTGAGACGAGGGCGATGGTGATACCTCCGGCTCCGAACTACAACGAACTGGGGGAGGTGGATGTGAAGTGGCTGGAGCACCAGTTTCGCCTGCCCTATCAGTATTACTCCGATGTGGCTGCCCCACACGAGACGAGCTTGGATTCTAGTACGGGCCATTTCTGCTCCTTCCTTCTATCGTGGAAGGGAGGGTTCCGCCTTCCCTTCGACTCTTTTGTTCTTAAGCTTCTCGATTTTTTCCGGTTGGCTCCCATATAGCTGGTGGCCAACTCTTATCTTCTTCTCTCCGCCTTTGGCATCCTCTGCCTTCAGTGCGGGGTCCCTCCTTCCTTGGAGCCCTTCCATTATTTTTTTGAGTTGAAGGCACATTCTTCGACCGGGAAGGGCTTCTATTTTATCCAGGCGAGGCAGAACAGGAGCTGCGTCTCCTTGGCTATGAAGGACTCTTCCCACAAGGGGCGGAAGACTCAGTTCTTCTAGGTGGGGATTTTTTTGGTGGAGGAGTCTTGGAGGTGCCCCGTAATCCCCATTTTTCACCCGAACATCCCTCCGAGGCAGGACGAGTTCTCTTCGGATGTGGAAGAGTTTGCGGCCATTCTGCTGAAGCGTCGCCAGTCTACGGAGGAGCTGGTGACCCCGGAGAACATCGAGCGGTGGCTTCTCCAGCGGCTACGGCCGATAGGTACGGGCACTGTGAATCAGCCTTCTCGCCGATTGATGAAGTCACATTTATCCTTTTCTTGACCATATCATCTTTCGTGCAAACGTCAAGCGGCCGGCTGTGGAGGAGGAGCTTGCGATCAAGTGGGAGGTGATCGATCTGGGTGATGATTTAGCTGCCGATGAGTCACGAGCTCCCGAGGGTTGTTCTCGAGCCCGAGATAAGGGCAAGAGGGTGACCCGGGGAGGGTCTTCCAGGCCGCGGGGGTCCAAGCGCAAAGATCCCGTGGAGAGGGGGCCGGGGATGAAGCGGGCGACTCCAGGGCCGTGGCCGAGACTGGAGCATCGATCGAGGCAGGCGGCGCTCCGGGTAGCGACGTCGAGGCCGAGCCGGTCGAGGTCAAGGGGTCGGGGGGAGCGGTGACATAGCCCCAACCGACCGAGGCAAGAGGGGCGGATGAAGCAACGGCTAGATCCGGACCGGCCGGCGGGGCTCCCGAGGGGATGCCACTCGGAGGGGAGGCCCCTATTCCGGCGGCTCTGGAGAGGCTGGGCATCCAAGGCCCCCTGTACCGGAGATGTCGCAGCATAGCTACGAAGGTGGTGAAGGGAGGAGACAGGCAGTGCTCCCCACCCGTGGCCCTCGAGCTGGTGATGGAGGGCGGCTTGGTCCTGGCCCAGATGGCGGCCTCTCTGGCTGAGGCTTACGCTCGGTCGGAGTCAGAACGGGCGGACCTTGCTTGGGCCCTGGGTGCGTTCGACAGGAAGGTAGCTCGGCTCACTGAGGAGCATGACGGGCTTCGGCGGGAGCTTTCCTCAGCTAGAGAGCTGGCGAGGGCGAGCCAGGTGGAGGCTCAGACATTGTTCGAAAAACTGGCTCAGGCCCGCGAGTCGCTCGAGAGGAAGAGCAAGCTTCTGGAGGAGGAGCGCTTGGCCCACGTCGAGCTAGATGGCCGGTGGGAGGCTGAGCGGAAGAAATCTTTGAATGGAGGCCGAGGCTGATCGGGCCGAGGCGGAGAAGCAGATGGCTGAGGCCGAGCGGAGGTTAGCCGAGGCGGAGCGGGAGAAGGCCGAGCTCACTGGTAGAGTGGGATCGCCCGGTGCGGAGGCACTCGAGTAGTACAAACACTCGGAGGCCTACCGAGTCCACCTTAAGGAGGCTACCCTCCCCTACTATGAGTCAGCACTTCACCGGGGCATCCGCAAGGGATTCAAGCAAGGCTACGACCGTGCCATCTTCTACGTGGAGGGGTAGGCATCCTGATGGGGACATCTCCAACCACTCCACATTTTTGGGGTTCCTGATGATCGCCAGCAGTGCTACATCTTGTTCGCCACTTTATTCTGAGTCATATAATGTATCTTTCATTTTCTTATTATGTAATTTTCCTTTTATTTGAGTCAAGTCCCTAGGTTAATTGGCATTAGAGTGGTTAATGAGCCAGTTGGGCCCAATTAAGTGGGCTAGGCCCATGGGCGCCCCCTTCCCCCCTTGGTTTATTATCATTAGTCTAAAACTTAGGGTCTTATGTTAAATTGTGGGATTCCTATAAATAGGACCCCAATCCCTCCATTTGGAGCTAATGAATTATTGAGAAAAGAATTTATCCACAAGAGTTGTGCCTCCTTCTCTCTCTAGCTATCTCTCTCTCCCTATCTCTCTCTCTCTAAAGGGGGCGAACCCTCTCTCTCTCTTCCCCTCTCTCTCCAAATTTCGAACCCCTCTTTCTCCTCTCCTTGCCACCTCATCTTCCACCTCATCCCCCCCAACCTTTCATCTCCCCAAGACCCCTTAACTCCCCTTTACTCCCACCACTTCCCAAGCAACCTTTCCCCTTCCCCATACAACCTTTCACCTTCCCAAGGGGGAATCCCTTCTCCCAAGCACCCCTTCCCCTTCCCAAGGCAACCCTTCCCATTCCCTTGGCCACCATTAACCCTTCTGTTAACCCTCCACTCAAATCAAAGAGAAGCCCTCCCCATTCCCCCAAGCCATTTGCGCCCCCATCTCCCCACCACCTCCTCCAAGGCCACCTGCACACCCACCCCTCTCCCCCTGCTAGCTCCACCCCTGCCACCCTCCCCCACCTTCCCTTCCCACCTCCCAACCCTTCCCCACCACCAAAACATCCATATCCCCTTCCCCTCCACCAAAGAAACCACCCCCTCAACCATTCTATCTTCTAATCTGTGTGCAGCTGAAGACCTGCAGATCGACAGCTTGTTGCAGCGCCACCCTCGACCACATCCCGGAGCCCCTGAAGGTGTGGCCTACATTGACGGAAATCTCTACCGGTCGTCTTCGCAGCCGAGGTGGTCTCGCCGGCATCCGACATCCCTGCTGTCCGGTGGACCCGTTCTCCCTCAACTGCGCAAGGTGGCCCTGGCTGGAAGGCAGAGCTGCAGTGCAGAAGCTTCCCCGGTCTCACCCTTCCCTTCCAAGGCGCGCCGCTTGACCAGGTCGAATTTCTTCCAGTCCCCCACGCAACCCCACAGGTGGAGCTTCGATTGGAGTCCGGGGCTGCCCGTTCCGAATTTTCTCCCCCAGGTGCGCTAAACAAGCTACTCAGGATCTGTCCAGACCCCTCCTCACTCAACGGGCTCTCCCTCTCTTCCCCGACATCGTGTGGTGCCCCCCCTGGTTGCTACTCGAAGAATACTCGCCAGCGGACATTCTCGTCTTGGTCTCGCTACGTTCGGGCTCCGGGACCGGTCGTGGCACCCGAATCTTTCGGCTACTGCACCCTGGGATCAGACTGAGTCTGAGCGCAGGGACCCTGTTCCAGAGATCTCCCCAGCCGGTGACGACGTCAGAACCACCTACAGAAATTTACAGACGTGCCAAGGTCTATCAGCGACGTTTTGGCGCAAGTTTTGTTGGATTATGAGTTCGGAGGAAGGCGTGGCAGCGTCTACATCAGCGCCATACCAGATCATTTCAGGACTGGGCAGACCGACCGGCACTAGCTAGTTCACCACCCCACCCCGCCTGGCCGACTTAACGCCCCTCCTTGTGCGGAGGTAGTGTTTGTTTGTAACTGAAATTTCCCTTTCCCTAGTCCAACCCCCCTGCGTGGGGAGTAGTGCATGTAATATTTGAACAGGGGAAGCTACACCGACGCAGTGTGCGGGGAACCCACACTCCCCCGCTCGCCCTCGTCTCCGGCCGGGATCGGTGTCTTCACACCGATCAGGTGAGCTTCGGACAACTCTCCTCTACTGGTTTCTTACCTTTGCTTAGTTTAGTATTATCTCTAGTTGCGCCGTCAGCAGTGAGAGAGAGCTCGTTCCAATTTTACATCAATTCGAGTGCCACCGCGGGTGAGTTGTGAGGGAGACACTACATCCCATGCCCTCGACATGCCAGCCGCCCTTGAAGTTGGGCATCCCTATCCCATTGGGGTCCATCCCCAGCCAGCCATATCCTTGGAACCCCAAGGTCCAACTTTGGACCCTCACCATCATCGCCGGTCCGCCTACGGGCCCGGGTGCGCGCATCGCGGGTGAACCCACTTGTGAGATATCGCCGTTCGGCCCGGTTGCTTGCAAATTCAGGTCCAAGGGGTCGTGTCACATCAAATGGTATCAGAGCAAATTTTAGACTTGTCTCTATGAGTCTAGTCCTAGGGCATTGGCATTTGGGTGTCCCTTGCATCGTGTTCTCCATTGATCCTTGCATGACCACCCTAGGGAGATGACCCAAGTACCCATGGACCAATTTGACACTGTCATCAACAAGATTCATAACTGTCTAGATACCCTCACCACCCGACATGACCGGTTTGAAGCAAAAAGGAGCCACGGCCCTAGAGCTTGGTCACCTCGGGATGGATCTGGATGGGAAGCCAATGAACCCCCACTTAGGAGCTATGGCCTTAGAGTCTTACCTCCACGGGATGAGTTTGATAGGAAAGGGTTAGACTATGATCCTTATGAGAGGTCCCAACACTACGGGCGTGAGGAGAGACGTCCCCGGGATAACCTAGACAACCAATCCTCAAGAATGATTCGACTCTCTAGGTCTTCTCGGTTCACTCCACGACCGGATGATGCCAATAACATGGGACCCCATCCCAACCTAGACTCTCTCCTGAAGACACCCATGTCATGTCCAAACGGAAGTACCCCAATTCGGCCCACAAATCCTCCACCCACCCCTTCCAAAAGTAACTTAAGGAGGTGACCGAAGTCCATGAGGCTCCCCTAGATTGGGAAGAAGAATATGAAGCCCAATTGGGTCAAGAGAACTCATTCCTACCCAAAGAAAACCCATTGAGCCAAATTGGATGCACCCTCCCCCGTGAGTTACAAGATGCCCAACCTAGGCCTCCACTACTACCCCTCCCCATCCTATCCCAAGTCCCCCATTACCTACCACCCCAAAAGCACCATGTGCATGTCATCATCACCCCACCTACAAAGGACCAACTCACCTCATTGGTAGAGGAAACCATGATCCCCACACCCGACCCCCTAGTAGGGAACACCCCAGAACCACTCCCCACCTTGGAGGAAAGTCATGCCCAAAACGAGGAAGAAATTTCACCTTTCATGCCACCCCCGCCAATTGGGAGTGAACTTATAATAAGTGGGCCCTTGGTTAGATGGATAGTGGAAAACCGGGCTCACCCTATCCTGCCCCATGCCTACCCTTCCGTGGAACAACACCTCCCCATAGTACCCTTATCCACCTATCACACCACAATCCAATCATCCTATCAAGTGGAAACATTAGGGGATCTCCTTAAGGGTCTATTTTGGCAAATGGAGTTAACTGGCAGGTTGACCACAGTGGCCGACCGACCTAGAAGCCTTGACCTCCTACACCTATGTGTCGGGTCCATCTCCTCGATTTACACTGTGGGTTGCTGCACTAGCGACCTTCTTCTATTCCTCTCTACACCTGATGAGCCCGATACTATCCACAAACTAGAGTTACTTATCTCAGGTAGAACATCAAGCCCTCCATTCATGGCCGACCATCCCACCAAGAACTTTGGCCCAATTGTTCGATTAAAGGAGGATGACTCACCACTATGTGAGGACCATGAGGACCTAGAGTTCCTCTCCCTAGGTGACCCTTACCATGACCCCTTCGATCCCTTCCTATACCCACCCACCTTACTCACCACCAACCTTTTCCTACCCCAACCAGCCATGTTGGATCAAGCCCACCTCTCCCAAAACCCGGTCCACACCAAGGGAACCATGATCATGGGTGAAATACACCTAGGAAACAATTAGGTGCCCCACTCCATGATATATACCTTCTTTGACCCCTTCGACCCTTATAAGTGGGAGCTCAAGGACCACCCCATACCCACACACATGGTCGTCACCTCTAGGATAAGAGTGCACCTATCTTGGCATATCACAGCATTCGTCAGGGGTCACAAGCCCAGTCATCTCATACATGTCACACACACTTTAGGCCCAATGCAGGACTGGCTCACATTTGGATGTGCTGGCCCTCCCACATTCGTCATAGCTCTTACGCATGAATGGAACATACATGGATGTCCGGGTCCCCCGGTAATTATCGCCACCATGCACGATAGATCCACCTATGGTTGCCCCGGCCCCCCTGAGTCCATGAAAGTCTTCATCACATCTAAGCATGATAGGTCAATTTATGGTTGCCTCGGTCCACCTTTTCACACTACCCACTTTCACAATCACTCACCGCATCATAATGCATGGCATGAGCACACATGCAAGCAAATCGCAACGAGCGGTGAGGTTCACAAAGAGGGGGAAAAGGCTCGCGAGCGCCACTTGGAATTCCAAGTAGGCACCCTATCGATGGTGGCATTGGAGTGGCCCTACCCTAGAGTCACCTCCAACTTGAGGGCACGAGGACTTGGACCTTGCCAAGTTCCGAGTGACTTTGACAACCCGGTTTACGGGTTGGACTTACTAATAGGTTTTGGGATACACCCAACTTTTGGCGTGGCAGATCTGGCAGCCTATATGGGCACCGCGGTGGAACCCAGTGAGCACCTTGAGCCTACCACCACCTTTGTGAGTGATACCCTCAGAGAGCCTCCACATATCAGCCTGAGAGTCTGACGTGCGCACACGGAGGCAATACTGGGCAAGCAGGATACCATCACCAGCAAGAGGGTGTGCCCAAGACACCGTGAGAGGATGAAGGACCGTCCCCTGGTTACGAACACAGGGTTGAGTTTGGAGGTCGAGGTTCACCCCGAGCTGCTTTAGAGGACCATTTACTCGACGGAGTCGAGTTTTCCGCACCCCGGGGGTATGATGGGGACATCTCCGACCACTCCACATTTTTGGGGTTCCTGATGATCGCCAGCAGTGCTACATCTTGTTCGCCACTTTATTCTGAGTCATATAATGTATCTTTCATTTTCTTATTATGTAATTTTCCTTTTATTTGAGTCATGTCCCTAGGTTAATTGGCATTAGAGTGGTTAATGAGTCAGTTGGGCCCAATTAAGTGGGCTAGGCCCATGGGCGCCCCCTTTCCCCCTTGGTTTATTGTCATTAGTCTAAAACTCATGGTCTTATGTTAAATTTTGGGATTCCTATAAATAGGACCCCAATCCCTCCATTTGGAGCTAATGAATTATTGAGAAAAGAATTTATCCACAAGAGTTGTGCCTCCTTCTCTCTCTAGCTCTCTCTCTCTCTCCCTATCTCTCTCTCTCTAAAGGGGGCGAACCCCTCTCTCTCTCTTCCCCTCTCTCTCCAATTTTTGAACCCCTCTCTCTCCTCTCCTTGCCACCTCATCTTCCACCTCATCCCCCCCAACCTTTCATCTCCCCAAGACCCCTTAACTCCCCTTTACTCCCACCACTTCCCAAGCAACCTTTCCCCTTCCCCATACAACCTTTCACCTTCCCAAGGGGGAATCCCTTCTCCCAAGCACCCCTTCCCCTCCCCAAGGCAACCCTTCCCATTCCCTAGGCCACCATTAACCCTTCTATTAACCCTCCACTCAAATCAAAGAGAAGCCCTCCCCATTCCCCCAAGCCATTTGCGCCCCCATCTCCCCACCACCTCCTCCAAGGCCACCTGCACACCCACCCCTCTCCCACTGCTAGCTCCGCCCCTGCCACCCTCCCCCACCTTCCCTTCCCACCTCCCAACCCTTCCCCACCACCAAAACATCCATATCCCCTTCCCCTCCACCAAAGAAACCACCCCCTCAACCATTCTATCTTCTAATCTGTGTGCAGCTGAAGACCTGCAGATCGACAGCTTGTTGCAGCGCCGTCCTCGACCACATCCCGGAGCCCCTGAAGGTGTGGCCTACATTGACGGAAAGCTCTACCGGTTGTCTTCGCAGCCGAGGTGGTCTCGCCGGCATCCGACATCCCTGCTGTCCGGTGGACCCGTTCTCCACCGACTGCGCAAGGTGGCCCTGGCTGGAAGGCAGAGCTACAGTGCAGAAGCTGCCCCAGTCTCACCCTTCTCTTCCAAGGCGTTCCCTTGACCGGGTCGAAGTTCTACCAGTCCCCCACGCAACCCCACAGGCGGAGCTTTGATTGGAGTCCGGGCTGCCCGTTCCGAATTTTCTCCCCCAGGTGCGCTAAACAGGCTACTCAGGATCTGTCCAGACCCCTCCTCACTCAACGGGCTCTCCCTCTCTTCCCCGACATTGTGTGGTGCCCCCCTGGTTGCTACTCGAAGAAGACTCGCCAGCGGACGATCTCGTCTTGGTCTCGCTACGTTCGGGCTCCGGGAGCAGTCGTGGCACCCGAATCTTTCGGCTACTGCACCCTGGGATCAGACTGAGTCTAAGCGTAGGGACCCTGTTCCAGAGATCGCCCCAGCCGGTGATGACGTCGGAACCACCTACAGAAATTTACAGATGTGCCAGGGTCTGTCAGCGACATTTCGGCGCCAGTTTCGTTGGATTCTGAGTTCAGAGGAAGGCGTGGCAGCGTATACATCAGCGCCAGACTGGGCAGACCGACCGGCACTAGCTAGTTCACCACCCCACCCCGCCTGGCCGGCTTAACGCCCCTCCCTGTGCGGAGGTAGTGTTTGTTTGTAACTGAAATCTCCCTTTCCCTAGTCCAACCCCCCTGCGTGGGGAGTAGTGCATGTAATATTTGAACAGGGGAAGCTACACCTACGCAGTGTGCGGGGAACCCACACTCCCCCGCTCGCCCTCGTCTCCGGCCGGGATCGGTGTCTTCACACCGATAAGGTGAGCTTCGGACCACTCTCCTCTGCTGGTTTCTTACCTTTGCTTAGTTTAGTATTATCTCTAGTTACGCCGTTGGCAGTGAGAGAGTGCTCGTTCCAATTTTCCATCAATTCGAGTGCCACCGCGGGTGAGTTGTGAGGGAGACACTACATCCCACGCCCTCGGCGTGCCGGCTGCCCTTGAAGTTGGGCATCCCTATCCCATTGGGGTCCATCCCCAGCCAGCCATATCCTTGGAACCCCAAGGTCCAACTTCGGACCCTCACCATCATCGCCGGTCCGCCTACGGGCCCGGGTGCGCGCATCGCGGGTGAACCCGCTTGTGAGATATCACCGTTCGACCCGGTTGCTTGCAAATTCAGGTCCAAGGGGTCGTGTCACATCACGTCTGAGACCATCAATTTCCCGTCTGGGCAATGCTATTACTCTGATTTATCATCCTCCGACTCCTCTGGTTCGGCGTCGTCGGAAGAAGGAGATGAGGGGGACTCTTTGTCTGAGGGGTCGCCAACTCCGGATGCCTCGGGAGGGCGTGCAACTGAGGTAGTTCCCACGCCGGTGGGGTCAGTGCCAGGGTCGATCGTCCCCGATGGCGCCTGGGGGGTCAGTGCCAGGGTCGGTCGTCGCCGATGGCGCCGGGGGTAGACCGTCCGAGCCTTCCTTTTCTGAGCCTCAGGATGGGCCAGAGGCCTGATGTATCTGTTTTGCAATTTCTCCTTATATGTTTTTCCTTTTTTTGAAGAAGAAACTTCTCTTTTGTGTAAAGGAAGGTCAAAAACGTAAGGCAGTAGCGTTATAATAAAGACTTAACTATTTCGTACCACCGTTGCCGTGGTTTTACCAGCGTATCGCAGTAGTTGGAAAGTGTCGATACTTTCTGCGAGGATCTCGCATGATGGATGGGCGGGCGTCTGACAGGGTGTCTTTCTGTTTTCTCATGCTTTGAATGCTTGGCCGCTTCGTGTGTCCTGCTGTGGCGGAGCCGAGGAGTCTGAGGTGACGGTTCATAGGGTGAGGTCCCTTTAGCGTGTTTACGAGGGGAGAATCATTTAAGGCAAATAGCCTCCCTTCGCCTATAAGAGGTCTGAAGGGCGTCTCTTCCTATCCATCACTTAGGATTTTCCCTGACAGTCTTTCCTCCCTCCTTCTTCACGAAGCGTTGTGCTGTGAAATTTGAAGCATGGAAGACGCTCTGGAAGACGAAGCTGCCGATGACGGAGGGCAGAGAATCTTTTCTGCTTTGGGTTTGAAGGGAGTTCGATGGCCGGGGGACAGGTTAGAAGGGGGTTCAACGTGTGGTAGCACGTCGCCTTCTTTTATCCGTTCCGACGGCGCTTGCGGGAAGGTTACTCGGGCAAAAGGTTCGACATGCTGGGGCATGTCGAACTCCTGTCCCTGACCCACTGACTCCATCCTGAGGGGAGGAAGAAGCCAATTAAGCTCCCTCCTTTCTGGGCTTTCCCCTGCCTCCTCGTCCAACTCTACTGGTTTCTTTTTCTCTTTCACTCTTTGGGGGGTGCCTGCACTCTCTGCCTTCCAAAGAGTTGCCAGAGAGGAGGTCGTCTCTTGTATCCCTTCCTCTTCTTCTTGTTGTTTCCCCTCTTTTCTTTTTTTCTTCCCCGCGCAACTTGGAAGGTAGCCTTCTTCTGTCACCTTTGTTCCGAGTTACCCGAGCCAACGGGGTCGATTATCCTTTATCTGAGCCAGTTTCTGCATGAGGCAGAGTTAGTGGATGGACGCAGGAAGGTTAACCGAGTCAGCCGAGCGATGGGCTCGTACGGTGGTGGCAGATGGATTTTTGCTTTTTTGACATGTATTGTATTGGCTTCGGCCTTTCTGATGTACAAACAATTGTTTGAATGAAAGAGGAAGAAAATTTTTGCTTTATCTCATATTGCTTACACAACTGAGGTGTTCAGAAGTAGAACTTGCGTAGTGTAGTCGCGTTCCATGTCCAAGGGATGAGTTCTCCTTCCATAGTAGATAACTGGTACGCTCCTTTCCCGAGCGTCTCGACCACTCGGTAGGGGCCATCCCAATTAGGGGATAACTTGCCCGCCGCCTCTAGTGGTCGAGAGGCTTCGGCTTTCCTGAGAATGAAGTCTCCCGACTGGAAGTGTCTATCCCGGACCTTGGCGTTGTAGTATCGAGTGAGGCGGCGTTGATATTCCATTACTCGGACACTGGCAATCTCTCGGACTTCATTTGCTAAGTCGGGGTTTTTGAGCAGTTTCTGGTCGTTTTCCTCGGGCGAGAAGCAAATGACTTGGTGGCAGGGATTGTCAATCTCCAATGGGATCACGGCCTCAGTGCCGTACACCAGCTGAAAGGGACTCTCACCGGTTGCCGTTCTGGGAGTCGTTCTGTGTGACCAAAGTACGTTCGGCAATTCCTCGAGCAGCTGCCCTTGGCTTTGCCGAGCCTAGTCTTAATGCCTTTTAAGATAGTCTTATTAGCATTTTTGAACAGCCCATTAGCCTGAGGGTGGGCGACCGAAGTGAAGTGATTGTGAATGTTCAGGTCGGCACATCTGTCTCAGAAATAGCGAGAATCAAATTACCGGCCATTATCGCTCACTATCACCCGGGGGATGTCGTAGCGACAGATGATCGATTTCTAGACGAAACTCTAGATGACTGTCTCGGTGATCCTAGCTGTGGCTTCAGCCTCGATCCACTTGGTGAAGTAGTCGATGGCGATGATGATGAACTTCTTATGGGCCTGAGCCATAAGGAACGGCCCAAGGATGTCGATCCCCCACCGAGCGAAAAGATAAGGCTCGGTTAGGGTGACGAGCTCCGTTGCCGACTGATGGACCAAGTGGTCAAATCGTTGGCATTGGTCACACTGTTGTACATAGGTTGAGCAGTCACGCTGCAGAGTGGGCCACCAATAACCATGTTGAAGCAAAATCCAGGCGAGCGACCTTCCTCCTTGATGTGCTCCGCATAGGCCTTCGTGAACTTCTTGAATCGCTCGGCTAGCTTCATCGGTACTGATGCACTTCAGGAGGGGACCGGAGAAGGATCTGCGATATAAAGTGGCATCCAGAATGACGAATCGTCGAGCTTGGTACTTCAATCTCTGGGCTTCTTGAGGGTCGGGAGGCTCCCGGGAGTCTTGGAGCCACGACAGATAGGGGGTACGCCAGTCGCTTGGGGAGGCCGAGTCAACAGCCATGAGCTCCGAATCAATGCTCGATCGCTCTAGCTCTTTGAGGAGGACCGATCGAGTACCTTCTGAGTCAAGAGAGGAGGCCAGCCGAGAGAGGGCGTTCGCCCGGAAGTTTTCCTCCCGAGCTATTCAGACTACCTCAAAACTCTCGAACTGTTGCGCCACGATTTTGACCAGTCGGAGGTATTTGACCATCGGTTCTTCCCAAGCTTCGTAATTTCCGTTGACTTGTCTACCGACTAGTTGGGAGTCAGTGTGGATTCTGACTCGCTCAGCTCCCAACCGCCGGGCCATGCGGGCTCCCAAGATAAGGGCTTCGTACTCGGAGGCGTTGTTGGATGCCTGGAAGTTGAACTTCAAGGCGTCTTGCAGCTCTGCTACTTCGGGACACTTTAGGAGGATACCGGCACCGCTCCTGGCCAAGTTGGAGGATCCGTCAACGAACAGTTCCCAGGTTGGCCCGGGCACAGACGAAGATTTTTCTTCAGTCAGGATGGTGCACTCGGCGATGAAGTCGGCGAGCGCCTGTCCTTTGATAGCCGAGTGAGGCCGGTACGATATATCCTAGGCCCCAAGCATAATGGCCCCCTTGACGAGGCATCCCGAGGCTTTTGGGTGATCGAGGATACTCTTTAGTGGTTCGTCGGTCAACACGATGATAAAGTGCCCTTGGAAGTAGGGTCGAAGGTGCTTGGCCGAGGTAACCAACGCTAGCACGAGTCTCTCAGTTGCGGGGTACCTTCTTTCAGCATCGTTGAGCACCTTGCTGGTGTAGTAGACCGGTCTTTCGACTCTCGAGTCATTTCTGACCAGGACCGAGCTAACTGTGGATGGAGTTGCCGAGAGGTAGAGATGTAGGGCTTCACCTGGAACGGGCTTGGACAGCACCGGGGGTGAAGCCAAGAACTCCTTAAGCTCAGCGAATGCCTTTTGGCATTCCCCGTCCCATGCGAACGTAGCAGATGCCATTTTGGGCCCCCTCAATAGCTTGAAGAAGGGTAGGCAATGTTCGGCCGCACGGGACAAGAACCGGCTGAGCGCAGTAATGCGCCCGGTAAGGCGTTGGATGTCCTTGGTGCAGGTGGGTGGTCGCATGTCCAGGATGGCCAGGACCTTGTCGGGGTTGGCCTCGATCCCACGCTGGGTGACTAAGAAGCCCAGGAATTTCCCGGACCTTACTCTGAAGGCACACTTGGTGGGGTTGAGCTTCATATTGTACCTCAAGAGAGTGTCGAAGGTCTCTACTAGGTCGACGAAGTGATCCTTGGCCTTAGGGGTCTTGATGAGCATGTCGTCAATATAGGCCTCAACATTTCGACTGAGCTGTCCCTCGAACATATGGTTGACCAGTCTCTGGTACGTGGCTCCAACGTTCTTCAACCCGAAAGGCATCCGTGTGTAGCAGTGCATGCCGAAGTCGGTGATGAAGGCGGTCTTCTCAATATCTTCTGGATCCATTCTGATCTGGTGGTAACCTAAGTAGGTGTCCAAGAAGCTGAGTATCTCATTACCTGAGGTTGAATCAACCAGTTGGTCGACGCTCGACAATGGATAGCAGTCTTTTGGTGTGGCTTTGTTCAAGTCGGTGAAGTCCACGCACATTCGCCACTTTCCTGAAGCTTATGGCACCAGGACGACGTTAGCCAGCAACATCGGGTACATGACCGATCTAAAAAGACCAGTCTTTTATCCCTTGGTGACTTGCTCCTTGATGACCATCTACTTCTCGGGCGCGTGCTTCCTTCTGCATTGTTGTACGGGCTTCACGGTCGGGTGAAGGTTGAGTTTATGCACTACTGTCTCTCCCGGTATTCCGGGGAGTTGGTCATCAGACCATGCAAAGACTCGGATGTACCCAAAAATGAATTCTTTGTATTACTGCTGACCCTCGGATGGTTGGTGGGCTCCAATCCTTACTCCTAGGGTTGGGTCATCATTTAGAAAAACCGTTAACAACTCGCCTCCAGGCTCCGATGTTACGGGTTTTTCCTCGACTTCCCGGGGGCCCTTGTTCTTCCCGTCCGACCTTATGGCTTCAACAGAGATATTATAGCACTTTCTGGCCATCGCCTTGTTGCCCTGGACTTCCCCCACCCCATGTTTAGTGGGGAACTTCATATTTTGGTGATAGGTAGAGGGCACCGCTTTCGTTCGGCTAAGGATCCCCCGGCCGAAGATTGTGTTGTATGCTATCATACCCTTGATCACTATGAAGTCCACCATAACCGTAACGGTTTTGGGTGGGGTGCCGAGAGTAACTGGCAGGCTTAGGGCTCCCTCGGGATAAGTGGCCAGGCCATTGAACCCGCAAAGGGGGGTTCGGATCGGGCGGAGTTTAGACGGATTCTCCCACATCTTACGAAAACACTCATAAGACAATACATCAAGGGTGCTTCCATTATCAACTAGAATCCTATCTACATTACAATGGTTTATCGTAGCCGATATAACTAGGGCGTCGTAATGTGGGGTCGTCAGCCCTTCCACGTCTTGGTCGGAGAAGATTATGACTTGGGGCTCACTTGGCGGGGCCTTGGGAGGCTTGATGGCTCGGCTCGCCCGCTCAGCATGACGCTTCCTTCCTCGGCCACTGTCTCCTCCTGATGCAGCTCCTCCATCAATGACATTGATGTGGACCCCGCGAGGGGCGTTGTCGATCTCCTCTGGGGCACCTCGGTCTTCCTTATGCCCGGCCACGAACCGGGAGAGGTGTCCCTGGCGGACGAGGCGCTCGATCTCATCCTGGAGCTGGTGGCAATCGCCGGTATGATGCCCGTGATCACTGTGAAACAGGCAGTGCTTACTGTGATTACGGCTCTTTGACCTCATTGGCTTAGGTTGGCGGAGGACGCCCGAGCCTTTGATGTCTTCATAGATCTCGTACACCGGAGTGGTTAAGGGAGTGTATCGCTCGTACTTCCGGGATGATTCTTTGTGCTCCCCGTCTCAGTTCTACCTTTTTCCTTGGCCCGAGCTTGACTCGGGTGATCGCTTCTTGTCCCCTTCCCGACCCGAGCCGGTTGTGCCTCGGCATGCGCTGAGAACTTCTTTGCACTCAGCATGGCGTAAAGACAGAGTCACTTGCTTGGCAAGGGTCGAGGGAGAGTGGAGGACAAGTTCGCGGTGGAGGTTCTCATCTCGGGTGCCTCCGATCAGCACGATTATGGCCGAGGCTACATCCAGGCGGGGGATTGTCAGGGCTTCCAACTTGAATCGGTTGATATAAGCCCGAAGTTTCTCCCCCGGCGCCTATTTTAGAGCCAATAGCCCCACTACCGACCTTGGGGGGCCGCTGTCGGTGAAACTCTCCGTGAACACTCACCCAAATTGCTTGAAGTCTCGGATGGATCGGGGGCGAGGGCCCGGAACCATGCTTGGGCGCCTTAGACCAGGGTGGTCACAAAGGCTCGGCATTTGATGGCGTCGGACGCCCCATGAAGGGTCATTAGGGCGTCAAAGCTGTCGAAGTGGTCGACCGGGTCGCCCTGGCCGTCGTAGGGCTTGAAGGTCAGAATGGAGATTCTGAGAGACATCTCCGCCTTCAAGATGTAATCGGAGAACGGGGATTTCTCCTCATCCTCTGCCGGGGAGGTCTTCTGCAGGGCGCGTAAGGCGCGCTCCTGCTCTGCGAAGCGCCTCTCGAACTCTCGTAACCGAGAGATAGCTCTGACTGTCACTGCGCCGTGGGGCTGGGGGGGCTGTCATGGCGCTCCCCGGGGACTTCGGTCATTGGGTGCGGACGGCGTGCCCCAGGTTTTCCCCTTTTCGGCATGGAGGAGGCCTCTTGCTCCGGAGGAGGGGCTTGTGAAGGTCCTCCTGACCGGTTGCGAATGAGCCGCCATCCTTGGAGGGTGAAGTGGCCTCCGGCAGTGTGCCGGGATGCGTTCTCGCGGGGGGGGGGGGGGGCTCTCTGGAGGGGCGCGTGACCTTCCTTCCCTGGCCGCCTGGGTCCTCATGAATTCCACGAGGACGTCCAGTTTTGCGTTGAGGGCTTGGAAAGCGTCGGCACCCCCGTTGGATGCTAGCTCCACTTCCGCGGACGGAGGCGGATCGTCGGCTGGGGTGTTGGCGTTGGAGGGGGGGTTCTGTGTGGCCTGAGAGGGGCCTTCCCCCACCGCTACCATGGCCTTTCCCTTATCGTCGGTGGACCTCCTCCCCAAAGTCCTTCGCACCATACTGGCTCTTTGATCGTTTCTCATAGACGGCGTCAGATGAAGAGGGGCGATCTCGCGTTGGTCCTGAGCTGGAGATAATGATCACCGAACATTGAACTGCAATGAAGGGAAATGAATCAGGGGGCCCAGGGATGGTTCCCTAGGGAGAACCCTCCGATGCCTAAGTCAGTAGAGCAGTGGTGGAAGCTATGATGGGAGGAGGAAGGAGATGCACGAGATCCCTCTCCACCAAGGTGGTGAAGTGGTTCCTGCTCAGAAAGTTTTAGGCGTGTGTTGGCCTTACCTTCCGTTGGAGGGAGTCCCAAGTTTAAATAGTGTGCCGGACTCATGAGTCCCGTAAGCTGAGGAGTTTCAGGCGAGAGTTACGTCCTCATCGTGGGCTCTTTACGTCCTCATCATGGGATCTTTATAGCCTTGTAAACTCCTGCTCATAAAGGGCTCTCAACGGCAGCGTGGATAAGTAATCGTCGATCGACCCAAGCATGTAGAGTGCCAGCCCTGTCCAGGCGAGGGGCATAGCTCGGGTGAGGCTCGGTCGGAGTGGGCGCGGGGTGCCAGCCCTTGTCCTGGCGAGGGGGATGAGTCGGGCGTGGGTCTTCCTCCGATCGGACCGACGCTCGGGCCTTCCGAGCCTAATGGACGCCGAGGAAGTGCTTGATCCCGAGTGAATTTATTGGGTTTTTATGCTATGTGGGCCCTGCGGGGCGATCACTTAGATGAGACGGGCCTCGTTTGGTCTTCTTGGACCTGGTTCGGCCGCTCTTAGATGGGCTACAGAAATCCCCCTCTCCAGTCCACATGCATGGACGCTATTTACCTAAACAAAGACCACATGGGGAGGCCTCATTTCCTTAGACTTAAGGATTTTAGCAGTTAGTGGAAATAAGAACAACTTACGTTTGCTGGCATTGGACCCATGAGGGAACATGTACAGTAAGGATTTAGATCTAGTTTCCCATAGAGAGATTGTTTGCTATAAACAACTCTCCCCATCCGACGTAGAAACCTTACTATCCACCTGCCATTCCTCTGCCAATATAGGAGAGAAGGTTGTTGTGCCTTTCTCTTCTCCACCTGCTGAAGAGAAAGCTTAACATTTTCTCTTAACGTGTAGGTTACGTACCACATCCTGTGGCTAGGAGCCTGGCTGTAGAGAACGTGGAAGGCTAGGATTCTTATTCTATTCTACGGCCTTACCTCGTTAACCACGTCAACAAGGTAGGTGTTCTCAAGATCTAGCTTAACTAGTAGTTAACATAGGTTAACATGCATGCCAATTAAACCTGTCATAGCCTCAGTTTGGTCGTTTAAGTCAGGGGTATATCAAAAGATTTAGTGGGAAGGTTAGGCTACGCCTATCTGAAACACTAGCTCTTGTGTGAGTAGATCTATGATCTTACCTCCGTCAAGTACCCCATTAACAGTTGTCATTACTCATAATCTGTCCCAATTTATGGTGAATTGATCCATGTTTAAAAGCTAATATCTATGGACTTAAAATCAAAAAATTGTTGCATGAGCATGACCTTGCAATCCTGCCATTTTTCCATGTCTATACATGTCTTTACTTCCTGATTCTATGAACTTGTTATAAATCATGAACAGTAAAGTTACGTGATTAGTAGCCACATGTTCAGGAATTTTATCTATTGAACCAAATCATGAAATTCCTGCATGAGCATGACTTTGAAATCCCCATATTTTTCTTTATTTTACCATGTAATCATTTCTGGATTTCATGAAAATTTGCATGATGAATAGTAATTTGAGTCTAGGGGGCACCCAGGGGGAAGGGCGCCCCTGACCAGGGCGCCATTTAATGGGGCGCCCCTGGCCAGGGTGCCATTTCCCAAGGGGGCGCCCCTGACTAGGGCGCCATTCTCCAGTGTGGACCCGATCCCGTGATTAGCCTGTTAACCCTATCTATTAGCTTGTTGAACCTGTTACCTGTTAAACCTTACTGATTATCCTGTTAAAACTGTTAAACATGTTAAATATATTACCTATTCAACCTGTTACCTGTTAAACCAGGCTGATTAGCATGTTAAACTTGTTAAACCTGTTACTTGTTAAACATGTTACCTGTTAAACCCTGTTGATTTGCTTGTTACATGTTACACCTGTTAAACCTGTAAACCTGTTAACCTAGCAATTACTTACCTTGTTAAGCCTGTTAGCTGTTAAACTTGTTAATTATAGAGCCTGGTAATTACATATCTTGTCAAACCTTATTAATTACATAGCCGTCATTGAGCTATGTTAATCTTGTAGCCTGTCAAATCACATAGCCTGTTAAACCTATTTACAGTACGTGTAAACCAGTTATCCGATTAGATTGTTAACCTTCTCAAATAGAGACTCCCCGGATAGACTCTATTCACTAAAATAGAGACCCTCCGGGAAGACTCTATTTCAGCATTAAAATAGAGACTCTCCGTGAAGACTCTATTTACTGAAATAGAGACCCTCCGGATAGACTCTATTTCAGCACTGAAATAGAGACTCTCTGCGAAGACTCTATTCACTGAAATAGAGACACTTCACAAGGGCGCCATTTCTTTTCCTCCTGTAAATGGAGAAAAATTTTCAAAATAAATAAGAGACAGGAAATAGCGCCTCTGTACTAGGGCGCCATTTCCCTGAGCCATCCTTGTGACCGAGAACTCCTGAACCATGTACTAAAACCCAGTAAACTCACTACTGGAAACTGGGAAATTTTCATTATTGAAACCATGTAAACTCAAGTTATTAAACCATGAAATTTGATTTGGACTTCAAAGATTTTAAACCCCTCAGATAAGGGAGCCAAGATCCACCAAACTTGCCTATGTGTCATGCATTTTAAGTGGATTAGTCATAATTCATCATTTACATGTGATATGTTCTTGAACTCTATTCCTGAAAATCTACCTTACATTCCTACAATGTGTAAAATTCTTAAAATTCTATATTGGCTGTATAAATGAGAGTGGATATCAAAAAGTTTACATGAAATGTTGTGTATATAGGGCCCGATCTGGTCCTGGGAGGAGCACCCGAAGGTACTTGTGCCTATGAGAGTTTATTGACCATGGTGTTTTGCATTGCACCGAAGTACTTACTTGCTTGACTTGACTTGAGACATTCCCATTTACTCTCACGTGACATGCTTGACTTGCTTGAAATGAATCGCTTGGCCCAAAAAAGGGCGATTACATGCTTGAATGAAATGAATGAAATAGCCAATTCTGTTACACTACTTGCTATTACAGGAGCTTGAAACCACTTGCTTGAATACTGATTATCCCCTCCTTGGAAGGACTTGCTCAAATGATAAATTCTGGAAAATACTTGATTGAATACTGATTTCTTGGAAATAATTGGCAATTACTTGATAGTTCTTTATTGATACATCTTATTGAAATTCATGTGATACTCTCTTGATACAATTCTTGATATTCTTGCTTGATCCAACATGCATCATTATATCGCATGAACTTGTAATTAACTTAAAGATTGTTAGAGCTTGAGATATAAATCCTACTGAGCGATTCGCTCATCCAGTTGCAATTATAACATTTTTCAGGAAATTTGGATAGCGACTACCACCCGGATGGGAATGATACCGAGTGATGAGTGCTAGAGTCACTGATTGGTGTACCGTCAGCTAGTCTTGTGTCTTACCTTGTATTTTCCAAGTTATTGTTAAGGCTTGTAATCATATGGTACATTTCGGTCAGTTATGATTAAGTTGGGTTGGATTATGCCAAAATATGTAGCATTATGAATTAATTTGGGATGTTATTATTCTGGTTAAATAATTGTCATCTTGGACTATGGTATTATGCTCAACCTTTGAGTTAGTAATAAAATTACCTAGTACTATGCCTGCTCTGACTTTACACGAATGACACGATCTATATAGACGCGTCACGCATCCGGGGATCTTCCACGCTCAGGGCTTGACAGTCTTTGTGGTATCAGAGCCTAGGATTTCAATTTCCTAGGAAATTAGAAGAAATAAGAGGTTAGGAAGAAAAAAATTTAGAAGTCATGATCGAAATCTAGGAAAAACCCAAGTCCAAGGATAGATTTATACCTTACCCGGTGAGATGGGTAGCACCATGGGTTAAGTTCTATAATGACTTTTGACCTCATATTAAAACCTGCAATTTATTACACTTAAACTCTTTTGTAGGATCATTGCGGCTGAAAGAGCACAATGGCGCGAGATGCAGCGCACCGTGCAAGGCCTTACACAGGCGCTACAGCAAGTGGCGCAAGGCGGTGCTAACCGTGGAGCCGGTGATCTCCACAGGGGTTTCCGTAACATGAACCCACCAAGGTTCACGGGTTCGTCTGACCCCGAGGATGCCAAAAATTGGTTGAAGGAAATGGAATGAATTTTTCGTGTGATGCAATGCACGGACAAGGAGAAGGTTCTACTGACTGTATTCCAACTGGAACGGGACACTCGATGTTGGTGGGAATCCGTGGAAGCAACATTGCTCGATGACCATGTCACATGGGATGAATTCACTAAGCATTTCAACAACAAGTACTTCTCCGATCATATCCAAGAGAAGAAGGCGGCAGAATTCTCCGCTCTAAAACAACGGGGCTTGAAAGTGGCTGAGTATGAGGCCCAATTTTCAAGACTGTCTAGGTATGCACTCCACCTAGTGTGTATGGAGAAGATGAAGCCTAAAAGGTTCCTCAACGGGCTTCGGCCCCACTACATTACACAACTTGCGCCGATGGACATACAAGTCTACTCGGAGATAGTTCGGCGTGCGTAGTTGCTCGAGGACACCACCGAATTATCAGAGAGGATCCGAGGAAGGGACAAGAAGGAACCTATCACAAGCCCAGGAAATTTTAAAGCCTCATTCAACAAGAAGCGGTACTACAGCGGAGGGGAGTCCTCCAAAGGGAAGAGATTCCAAAAGAATGTCAAGCCATTCTCCACCACCACACCTTCCAAGGAAGTTTGCAAATACTATGATAAACCCGGCCATAAGACTGAGGAATGTTGGATTAAGCTAGGAGCCTGTCTCCGATGTGGAAGCTAAGAACATCGGATCCCTACTTGCCCACTGATGAATGAACAAGCCATTAAAGATGAGAAGTTCTCGGTAAAGAAGCAAGGCCGCCTGCAAGCTCTTCAAGAGACGGAACAAACATAAGGTGGAATCATGGAAGGTACACTAATCATTTGCTCTAAGACTGCTAAAGTTTTATTTGATACTGGAGCAACACATTCATTTATTTCCAAGAAATATGCTGCTGCATTTACTAAGGAGCCTGAATGGTTAGACTTAGTCATATCTACACCTATCGGGAACAAGGCCGACCTCACACATCATTACCCAAATTGTGAGATTATGATTAAAGGAAATAATCTACCAGCCGACCTAATTTTCCTAGATATGGGATTGTATGATGTCATACTAGGTGCTGATTGGTTATCCACATACCAAGCAACTATAGATTGCTAGAATGGCAAGATAACTTTTGTGGATTAAACTGATAAGCAAAGGATGTACGGCTTTTATTGCATTTGTAACTGCCACAGACATCGAGGAATCTAAGCTTGAAGACATCCGTGTAGTTCGAGATTTCTCTGACGTTTTTCCAGAAGAATTACCCAACTTACCCCCGGAGCGGGAGGTGTAATTCACTATCGACCTCGCTCCTAGTGCTGGACCTGTTTCCAAGGCACCTTACCGAATGTCCCCTGTTGAGCTGAAGGAGCTGAAGGAACAACTAATGGAACTATTGAACAAGGGTTTCATCCGGCCGAGTACTTCCCCGTGGGGAGCACCTATGCTATTCGTCAAGAAGAAGGACGGATTGATGAGACTCTGCAATGACTATCGACAGTTAAACCACCTTACAACCAAGAACAAGTACCCACTACCGAGGATTGCGAATTGTTCGACTAGATATCTGGAGCTAAATATTTCTCCAAGATTGATCTTTGATCTGGTTATCACCAATTGAAGATTAAAGAAGAAGATATACATAAAATTGCATTTCGAAGCAGGTATGGGCATTACGAATTCATTGTTATGCCTTTCGGACTAACAAATGCCCCTGCAGCTTTCATGCAGTTAATGAATAGCATATTCAGGCCTCACTTGGACCAGTTCATTGTGGTCTTTATCGATGATATTTTGATGTGTTCAAAGTCTGAAGAAGACCATGAAGAACACCTCAAGCAGGCGTTGCAGATATTAAGGGAACACAAATTATATGCCAAATTCAACAAGTGCAAGTTTTGGCTCGAGGAAGTATCCTTCTTGGGCCATATAATTTTGAAGAACGGAATTTCCGTGGACCCATCCAAGGTTGAAGCCGTAAAGAATTGGGAACGACCAACAAATGCAGCGGAGATTTGAAGTTTCTTGGGGCTAGCTGGTTATTACTGGCGTTTCATCAAGGACTTCTCAAAAATTGATGTTCCTCTCACCCGATTGACTCGCAAGGAAATACCTTACGAGTGGAATGAAGACTGTGAGAAGAGTTTCCAAGCTTTGAAAGATCTCTTGACTACTGCTCCATTCTTATCATTGCCAATTGAAGGAGATAAGTACGAGGTATATATCGATGCTTCTGGTATTGGCCTCGGGTGTGTACTAATGCAAAATGGGAGAGTCATCACATACTCTTCCCGACAACTGAAGAAGCATGAAGAGAACTACCCGGTTCATGATTTAGAGCTAGTCACAGTGGTTTTTACCTTAAAGATCTGGAGACACTATCTCTACGGAGAATAATTCACTATGTACTCCGATCACAAGTGCCTCAAGTATTTATTCTCCCAAAAGGAGTTAAACATGCGACAAAGGCGATGGCTTGAATATCTCAAGTATTTTGACTTCACTATATAGTACCATCCCGGCAAGGGTAATTCTGTAGCTGATGCCCTCAGTCGAAAGCTGAGAGCAATATTAGCCAGTTATATGATTCAAGAATGGAAGTTGCTGGAGAAATTCTCTGAGCTCAATATCAGTACAGATAAGAAGAACGGGTGTATTATTCTATCCCATATGAGTCTACATCCGGATTTGCTACCCGAGATTCAGAAGCTACAAGAAGCAAATCCGACACTAGTGGAGATAAGGGACAAGCTAGACGAGAGACTTGATTTCAAGCTGGCACCCGATGGAAGACTGTTATTCCATGAACGGACATGTGTACCCGACTGTCCTGAATTAAAGAAGAAGATTCTTGAAGAAGCTCACCGATCAAGGTACACGATCCACCCTGGAGCCACCAAGATGTACCAAGACTTGAAAAGGACTTTCTGGTGGCCTAATATGAAAAGGGAGGTGGCGGACTTCATATCTCGATGCCTAACATGTCAACAAGTGAAGGCGGAACATCAAAAACCCGCTGGAAAGCTACATCCACTAGATATTCCCAAGTGGAAGTGGGAAGACATTAGCATGGATTTTATCATGGGTTTGCCCAAGTCTAGAGGTGGACATGATGGAATTTGGATAATTATCGACCGCCTAACTAAATCGGCTCATTTCTTGCCTATCAAAAGCCGATGGTCGATTGATGTCCTTGCTGCCTTGTATATCAAGGAGATGGTTAGATTGCATGGAGTTCCTGTGTCGATCGTATCCGACCGAGACCCACGCTTCACCTCTTATTTTTGGAAGAGTCTACAACACTCTCTAGGGATGAAACTCAACTTCAGCACTGCTTTCCATCCCCAGACAGATGGACAGACAGAAAGGATAAATCAAGTCGTGGAAGATATGTTAAGGGAATGTATTATAGACTTCGGCAGAAGTTGGCACGACCACTTACCCCTAGCCGAATTTGCATATAATAATAGCTATCAAGTCAGTATCCAAATGGCAACTTTTGAGGCACTCTATGGCAGAAGTTGCCGATCTCCGATATGTTGGGACGAAGTCGGTGAAAGGCAATTTCTAGGCCCATATATGGTGAGAGACTCAACTAAAAAGATACACCTCATTCCGGAAAGGCTAAAGATAGCACAGTCCAGACAGAAGTCATATGCTGACAATAGAAGAAGAGATCTAGAATTTCAAGTCGGAGACCATATTTTTCTCAAAGTATCTCCTGGCCGAGGTATTAGAAGATTCGGTGTTAAAGGCAAACTTACACTAAGGTTCATTGGTCCATTCGAGGTATTGGAGAGAGTGGGCGAGGTAGCTTATCGCATTGCCTTGCCTCAGCAACTATCAGAGGTGCACAATATATTCCATATTTCCATGATGAAGCAGTATGTGCACGATCCTCTCCACGTCATCGACCACATTGACTTGGTGATACAAAAGAACCTTACCTATGAGCAGAAGCCAATGAAGATACTCGATCGAGAAATTCGCATTCTAAGGAGCAAGACGATCTCTATGGTGAAGATCCAATGGAACTGATGCTTAGAACAAGAAGTTACTTGAGAAACTGAGAAGTCTATGAGAAGGAGATTTTTGAAACTATTCTAGTATGTAAGTACTTCTCACCCTCCTTGTCTCCATATATGCAATTGAATTTGGGGACCAAATTCTTTTAAGTGGGGGAGGGTGTAGCACCCCAGGTAAAAATGATAAAGAAATAGACTTTTTCCCGAATAAATAAAACCTTAAATAACTCTATGAGGAAACAACACTATAAGAGGTTAGATAAAAAGTTAGAATGCCCATTGAGGGCCATTATATAAATATACCACCATCATCATACGTAATGGGGCTTCCTAAAGGACTATTCACTGAAATAGTGACTCTATACAAGGTCGTCATTTTCCTTAGCCACAAGGCCACTGTATACAGATGGAACCCCACCAACTTATGCCACTAATCAATTACATATGTGGGCCACCAATCAATATATATACTTATATCTCTTGAAGACCTGGCTAACACGTGAAGGGCCCATGACCTTTCCATCCAAATGGAAATAGTGCCCCTTACCTGGGCGCTATATCCATAGGGCGCCCCTACCATGGGCGCCATTTCCCTTCTCCCAACAGTAAATATATATATATATATATATATATTATGCAAGGGATGTAACGTCCACATGCATGGACACTATTTACCTAAACAAAGACCACCTGGGGAGGCGTCATTTTAAGGATTTAAGCAGTTAGTGGAAACAAGAACAACTTACATTTGCTGGCATTGGACCCATGAGGGAACATGTACAGCAAGGATTTAGATCTGGTTTCCCATAGAGAGATTGTTTGCTATAAACAACTCTCCCCATCCGACGTAGAAACCTTACTGTCCACCTGCCATTCCTCTGCCATTACAAGAGAGAATGTTGTTGTGCCTTTCTCTTCTCCACCTCTTGAAGAGAGAGCGTAACATTTTCTCTTCACGTGCAGGTTACGTACCACATCCTGCGGCTAGGAGCTTGGCTGTAGAGAACGTGGAAGGCTAGGATTCTTATTCTATTCTACGGCCTTATCTCGTTAACCACGTCAACAAGGTAGGTGTTCTCAAGATCTATCTTAATTAGTAGTTAACATAGGTTAACATGCTTGCTAGTTAAACCTGTCATAGCCTCAATTTGGTCGTTTAAGTCAGGGGTATATCAAAAGATTTAGTGGGAAGGTTAGGCTACGCCTATCTGAAACACTAGCCCTTGCGTGAGTAGATCTATGATCTTACCTCCGTCAAGTACCCCATTAATAGTTGTCATTACTCATAATCTGTCCCAATTTATGGTGAATTGATCCATGTTTAAAAGCTAATATCTATGGACTTAAAATCAAAAAATTGTTGCATGAGCATGACCTTGCAATCCTGCCATTTTTCCATGTCTGTACATGTCTTTACTTATTTATTATGTGAACTTGTTATAAATCATGAACTTGTTATAACCCTGGATGGTTATTGGAGATTTTAACACCATTCGTTACCCATCTAAAAAAATTGGGGGAAATCCTGTACCAAATGCAATTCTAGAAGAATTTAATAGTATGATCTTATCTGCAAACCTACTGGATATCAAAATGATTGGAAACAACTTCTCATGGAGCAATCATTCAAATCCTCCTAAGAAGATTGTGGCATGGTTGGATAGATGTCTTGTTAATGACCAATGGCTTAACACTTTACCTGAATCATATGCAGAATTCACTACGGAGTACTTTTCTGACCATTCTCAGTTGAGAGTATTTTCTGACAAGGAAATTAAGACTGGAAAGAAGCCCTTCAAATTTTTCAATATGTGGATCAAACATCCACAGTTTAACAATGTGGTGCAGGAATTATGGAATGAGGAAGTCTTTGGGACACCCCAATTTATTCTATGGGAGAAGCTCAAGAAACTGAAACAAGCTCTTAAAGTATGGAATATCAACTGCTTTGGGAATGTCCAACTAAATATTCAGAAAGCTAGCCGAGACCTAGAAATTGCTCAACAGCAACTAAACTTGGATCCAATGAATAGCACTCTAATTATCAAGGAGAATCAATGCAGGGAAACTTACTTTAAAGCTATGCAAAATGAGGAGTCGTATGCAAAGCAGAAGTCCAGGCAGCATTGGCTAGCTTTGGGAAACTCCAACACAAAATTCTTTCATGCTGCACTCAAAGGAAGGAAAGCAACAAACTGCATCAAAAAATGTAAACTCCAAGATGGAAATTATACTGAAGATTTAGATATAGTTAACAGACATGTTGTGCAATTCTTTCACAATCTTCTGAACCAACCATATCCCACTGGTAATTGGCATTTTTCTCCTAAATACAAGCTGAACTCATCTGAAGCAATCTTTCTCAGCTCAGCTGTCACTGATGAAGAAATAAAGATAACAGTTTTCCAGGCACCTAAAAATAAAAGCCCAAGTCCGGATGGGTATTCAGCAGATTTCTTTCAAGAAACTTGGACAATCATTGGAGAGGATGTCTTAAATGCTGTAAAGCACTTCTTCACATCAAAAGGCATACTCAAGCAGCTAAACTGCACTTTCATTTCTCTTATTCCTAAGAAGGAGGGAGCATAATCATTTGAATTTTTCAGACCCATATCCTTTTGCAATTTTATATACAAAATAATTTCCAAGGTGATTGCAAATAGAATTCAGATAGTTCTTCCTAAAATCATTAGTGAAAACCAATCAGCATTCATCAAAGGAAGAAGTATACACCACAATGTCCTGTTGGCTAATGATGTGATCAGGAATCTTCACTCAAAAACCAAAGGAAATTTTATATGTATGAAGGCTGATCTCAAAAAAGCTTTTGATTCGGTTAACAGAAAGTATCTATACTACTTGATGGATCAAATGGGCTTTCCTTCAACTTGCATTCAATGGATTTCAAATTGCCTTGATACATCTACATTTTCAGTGCTGGTTAATGGTTCACCACAGGGATTCTTCAAGAGCAGGAATGGACTCGGACAAGGAGATCCATTGTCTCCTTATCTCTTCACCATTGTAATGGAAGGTTTCACATCTTTGATGGAAGTAGAAATTTAGAAAGGAAACATTCAAAGTCCTTCAGCTGGTAACTTGCAAATCTCTCACATAGTTTTTGCAGATGATCTAATACTCTTCTTGAAAGACGATCCAGGAAATTTATCATCGACTGGACCTCTACTTAAGAAGTTTGCTAGCATGTCAGGTCTGGTTCTAAATTCGGAAAAGAGTAAAGTTTATTTGGGAGGCTATGTGCAGAACCATTCCATGGTCATTAATCAACTTGGTGTGAAAGAAGGAAAACTCCCTATACCATACCTTGGACTGCCACTTCTTTCCAATTCAGTGAAGAAAGTAAACTGCTACCCTATTATTGAGAAGATAAAGAAAAGGCTTGATTATTGGAAGAACATATTACTATCAAGATCAGGAAGATTAGAGCTGATAAAATCTGTTCTTTCATCCTATACTTCCTTTTGGGCAGCTACTTTTATCCTTCCTGCAGGGCTTATTGATGAGATTGAAAGGATCTTGAGAAACTTCTACTGGAATGGACTTTCTTGCAGTTCAACAATTCATATGATTTCATGGAGTAGGATTTGCAAATCTAAAACTGAAGGAGGGCTAGGGATCAGAAACCTGAGAGAGTGGAATAAGGCTTGCATGTGTAAGTTACTTTGGGATCTCCTACAAAACAAAAAGTCCTTATGGACTGTATAGTTAAGAATAAGTATCTTGTAAACAAAAATATTTGGGATTACAAAGTAAAACCTTACTACTCATCAGCTTGGAAAGGGGTCTTACAAGCCAGAGATTGGATTCGAAGCTTCATCAAGTATACAATTTCTAATGGGCAGGATACAAACCTATGGTTTGATCCGTGGCTGAATGGACTTAGTATTAATAATTTATTTGGAGATCAAATCAGGGAGGATCTAGAACTTGGGAAAAACTCAACTATGGATGTATTAATCTCCGAAGGGCAGTGGGCTCTCCCGACAGCAATGTCCATGGAAATGGCTGAACTTTGGAACCTTGTTCAAAAAGTACAAATTCACAATGCATAGTCAGATATCATAAAGTGGAGAAACCATGCACAAATCAGCAATACTACTTCCATCTGGGAGAATATTAGACAGAAAGGACAAGTCTTTGATCAACATAATTGGGTTTGGGAGAATCCAACATCGCAAATAGCATCTCACTGCATGTGGCAAGCTATTCTCAACAAGTTACCTACAATTGAAAACCTTCATAAAAAAGGATTTTACTTACCGAGCATGTGTCCTTTATGCAAGAAAGAAAGTGATGCCCAAGACCATCTATTCTTTGGGTGCTCCTTTTCAAGTTGGGTTTCGAAGCAGATTCTTACAAGATTTGATCTTCACAGGCAACCGAGCATTGGGCTATCCCATGAAATTCAGATTCTGCAAACCCAATTTCAAAAATCTGAACAGCTTCTCAAATTTGCAAGAATCCTGCTTAGGGTTACTATATGGAGACACTAGAAAGAAAGATGTGTTAGAATTTTTGAAGATACATCTACCTCAAAAGTAAATGTTCTCATTCAAATTCTTGAAGATGCAAGAAGCTGCATGGAATTCTTTGGTCATAAGGGACTTAACAGAAGAGAAGCATACATTTTCAATAGATTCTTTTTATTCTCATAACAAGCTCTAAGTCCACAACCTATGTGGTCCTGAGTTACGTAATTCTGCTAGGCAGACTTATGATGTACAGTTTTCTCCTATTTTAATATATACACCTTATTTTTACTTACCAAAAAAAAAGTTATGTGATTAGTAGCCACATGTTCATAAATTTTATCTATTGGACCAAATCATGAAATTCATGCATGAGCATGACTTTGAAATCCCCAGATTTTTCTCTATTTTACCATGTATTCATTTCTGGATTTCCTGAAAATTTACATGATGAATAGTTATTTGAGTCTAGTCGGCACCCAGGGGGAAGGGCGCCCCTGACCAGGGTGCCATTTAATGGGGCGCCCCTGGCCAGGGCGCCATTTCCAAAGGGGGCGCCCCTGACCAAGGCGCCATTCTCCAGTGTGGACCCGATCCCGTGATTAGCCTGTTAACCTTATCTATTAGCCTGTTGAACCTGTTACTTGTTAAACCTTGCTGATTAGCCTGTCAAAACTGTTAAACCTGTTAAATATGTTACCTGTTCAACCTGTTACCTGTTAAACTAGGTTGATTAGCATGTTAAACTTTTTAAACCTGTTACTTGTTAAACATGTTACCTGTTAAACCCTGTTGATTTGTCTGTTACATGTTACATATGTTAAACCTATTAACCTAGTAATTACTTACCTTGTTAAGCTTATTAGCTGTTAAACTTGTTAATTACAGATCCTGGTAATTACATATCTTGTCAAACCTTGTTAATTACATAGCCGTCATTAAGCTATGTTAATCATGTAGCCTGTGAAATCACATAGCCTGTTAAACCTGTTTACAGTACGTGTAAACCTGTTATCCTGTTAGATTGCTAACCTTCTGAAATAGAGACTCCCCGGATAGACTCTATTTACTAAAATAGAGACCCTCCGGACAGACTCTACTTCAGCACTGAAATATAGACTCTCCGCGAAGACAATATTCACTGAAATAGAGACTCTTCACAAGGGTGCCATTTCTTTGCCTCCTGTAAATGGAGAAAAATTTTCAAAAAAAAATAGAGACAGTGAAGAGGGGTTATCTTGCGTTGCTCCTGAGCGGGGAAGATGATGTCCACGTACCCTTGAAATGTGAACTGCAAGAAGGGAAACGAGTCAGAGGTGCCCAGGGATAGAACCTAGGGGAAGACCCTCTGATGCCTAAGTCAGCAAAATAGTAGAGCTCGGATGCAAAGGGAAGAGCTAGGAGGAAGATGGGAGCGCGAGATCCCTCTCCACCAAAAGGTGAAGTGGTTCCTGCTCAGGGTTTTTGGCTCTCGCCTTGCTTACCTTCTGTAGTAGGGCTGTTCCAATTTAAATAGTGGCATGTTTGTGCGACTGATCCCTGTAAGCGGAGGAGTCTCGGGGGGGGGATACGTCCTTCATGCGGGCTCCTTATAGCACATGGACTCTTGGTTTCCCTTGTCCTCTTGAGCTTCCTATTATTAAGGGACCCGCAACGACCGTGATCAATAAGCTTCCATCAGTGAACTCGAGCGATAGGCACTGGCCCAGGAGAGGTCTCCCGAGCGATGAGTGCTAGGTCGGGACAGGGAATAAGGTGCTCAGGGGGAGCTTTCCTGATCGAACTGATGCTCGGACTTCCCAACCCGAAGGTCGCCTAGGAAGCGCTTGTACCGAGTGAGTTTTTGGGCTTTATATTAAGCGGGCTCGGGGGCTACCACTTTGAGGAGTTGGGCCTCGTTCGGTCTGGTTGGACCTCTTTTGGCCTCTCCGTACGGGCGACGAGATTTCCCCTCTCCACTTGTCCCCCTCCTACTCCCGAGCCAAAATTAGGCTCGGACGAGTAGCGTTTGGGCTGGACTTTTTGTGGCACTGGTTGGGTATAGATCTCTCTTTTTGATAGGGGCCACATGACGCGGCTCGCCTTGAAAATACGCCCATTATGATGAATAAGAGAAGGCCCCTCCCTGGGAGATCGGATCGCCGCGCCACCTCGATTTAAGCATTGCGCGTTTTGCGTCCTTTTATCCCCGGGGTTTAGGGTTTTGCCTATCTTTATATTTGTGGGGGATTCTGCATTGCTGAGAGAAGCTCGAAAGAGTGGAGAATCGTTGAGGCCATCGGAGCTAGGAGAGCATTCCCGAGGCGGCGATTCGTCAGCTTCCTTTTCCTCCGGAGTCCTATGATTCAGAGCTTTCCCCTTCTTCTCCCAGCTCTTCTGTCTGTTCCATGGCGGACCAAAATCTAAGGGCTGAGAGCCGAGAGGGAGAACGGGCCTCGAGGACTTTTTTGGTGCCATCAGAACCTCTTCGCAGTGAGCTGGGTGAGGCGGACGTGAAGCGGCTGGAGAATCGGTATGGGCTACCATGGCAATTCAAGTTCCTTGCACCTGAATCTCATGAATCCAGTCTGGTCGCTCGTTCTGGCCTCTTCTATTCTTTCTCCTGGCCTGGAAGTGCGGCTTTCGGCTGCCCCTCCATCCCTTTGTTGTCGAGTTGCTTCGGTTCTACCGGCTAGCTCCTGTCCAGTTGGTCTCCAACTCTTACACCCGCATCTTCTCCTTCATCTTCCTTTGTGGCAAGAGAGGGGTGCGCAACTCACTGGATCTCTTCCACTATTTTTTTGAGTTGAAGGATAATCCTTTTGCTGGGAAGGGCTTCTTCTTCATTCAGGCGACGTGGGGAAGGAGCTGTGTGTGCCTTTCTGTGAAGGATTCCTCTCACAAGGGGTGGAAGACCCAATATTTTTGGGTGGGTCCATCGGCGGTCGGCGTGGTCTGGGATTTCCCGACGGCGCCTAACTTTCACCCGAACATCCCTCCGAAGCAAACAGAGGTTTTTCCGGATGTGGAGACGGATGCTACTATCCTTCAGCGGGACCGCCTGGGGACTGCTGAGTTGGTGACTCCTTCTAACATCGAGGAGTATCTTTCTCGACTGCTATTGCCGATGGGTAAGGTTCTCAGGAACTTGTCCTCTTTCAAGCGAGTGCTTTCCTCTTCTCAATTTGCTCTTCTTCGCGCAGATCTGCGGCGAGCGGATGAGGATGAGGAGGAGAAGGAGGCACCGTCGGTTGAGCTGGAGGTCATCAATGTGGATGATACACCGGCTCCGAGCGATCTCCCAGCTTTGGAGGGCTCATCTCGTGCCCGGGAAAAGGGCAAGGGGGTCGCCCAGGACGATGCTTCTGAACGTCGGGGGGTCAAGCGGAAGGATCCCGTGGTGAAGTTGTTGCGGTCTTCGATGCAGGCTCAGTCTGCTGAGAAGAAACGGGCGAGGAAGGCGGAGACCGTCCGCCCGACTGATGAGGTTCCCATGTTGCCTCCTCTTTCTGCGGTGCAAGAGGGGGCAAATGATGAAGGAATCGCGGCTAATGCTAGGGCACCGAGCGAAGCAGAGGGGCCACCAGATGAGGGAGCCCGGCCCAAGCCGGTCGAGGCTGGAGGGTCGCAGGGGGAAGGGACTCAATCGCAGCTGACCGAGGCCGGGGAGGTTCGTGATGGGGCCGTTCATCCTGAGCCAACCGGTAGGGCCCCCGAGATGGGGTTGCTCGGGGGAGGTGTCCCGATCCTAGCCGCTCCGGAGAGTGCTCCCTTTCCCTCGATCAGTGCCTTCAGCGTCCGGGCCTCCCTTTGCTAGAGGTGCCACTCCGTAGCTTCAGGGGTTGTATGAGCAAAACTTCAGAGGAGTCCCCCCTCCACGCTTTTCGAGCAACTCATGGAAGGCAGCCTGATCTTGGCCCAGCTCGGGGCTGAGGCAGTGGGCACGTATGCTCGGGTGGAGTCGGAGCGGGAGGCTCTCTTGTGGGCCCTTGGTGCGCTCGAGCAGAAGGTTGAGCGTCTGACCCTTGATCTTGGTGACCTCCGTCGGGAGGTGTCCCTGCTTCAGGCTCAGGGGCAGTCGAGCCAAGCGGAGGCTCGGTCGTTGGCAGAGTAGCTGGCCCAGGCTCGTCATATGGTCGACCGGAAGAATGATCTCCTGGAGGTGGAGCGTATGATTCAGGTCGAGCGCGGCGAGTAGTGGAAGGCCGAGCGGAAGACACTCAAGGGCCGAGTCCAAGGAGCCGAGGATGCACTGACCGAGGCTGAGAGAAGGTTGTCCAAGTCAGAACGGAGGATAGTCGAGCTCAAGGGGCAGGCGGAGTTGGCTGAGGTGGAGGCACTTGAGCGACATAAGTGCTTAGAGGCCTACCATGCGGCTCTTTTCCAGGCTGCCGTCCCTTATTATGAGTCGGGCTATTGCCGGGGCCTTTGGAAGGGCTTATCCCAGGGCTACGATCGGGCCATCATAGAGGCAGAGGCCCAGGCGTCTAAGCTCATTTTTCCTTCGGGCAACGCTATGACTCGGACTGGGGTTCGACCGACGCTTCCCATTATACTTCGAGCGAAGATGAGGGTTGGGAGTCTTCGTCCGAGCGATTGCCAACTCCAGCATCTTCGGGAGAGCACACGACCGAGACAGTTCCCACACAGGTGGGGTCAGTGCCTGGGTCGGCCGTCACTGAGAATACTGGTGGCAGATCATCTGGTGCTGAGGAAGCCTCGCCTATCGAGCCTGAAGATGGGCCTGAGGCTTGATGTAATAGCTCTTTCTTTCTTTTTTTTTCTTTCCCTTATGTAGCCTCGTAAGGCTTTTTTGGAAAATATTATAGCGACAATATTAAATGTTGAATTGACTATTTCTTACCGCTTTTGGTGTGATTTGACTATCAGATTTGTAGTCGTTGGAGAAGGCACCGATTTTCTCTGCAGATATCACGCGTGTCGATCTATCATCTCGGGTCGACCTCTTCTCTTTTTCCTTTTTTGCTGTCCTTCCAATCCCTTTGGCATCTTTCTTCCGAGCTTTTCTCAAACCAACGAGGCCGGCAATCCTTTGTCCGAGCTAGTTTCCGCACGAGGCAGAGTCAGTTGCTGGACATAGGAGTGCTTACCGGGTTGGCCGAGCATTCTGCTCGCGTAATAGTACCGGAGGGTGTAATTTTTGTACATGTATACTGTATTGGCTACGGCCTTCTTGATGTACATCAAATTTTAATAAGAGAAGAATGGCATTTATTCTACTTTGCTTACATGTGCATGTTTGCCAAATCATCAAAAGTAGAACTTGCGAAGATTTGTCACGTTCCATGTCCGAGGGACGAGTGTTCCTTCCATGGTGGACAGTCGGTATGCTCCTTTCCCGAGCATCTCGAACACTCAGTAGGGGCCTTCCCAGGTAGGGGCCAGCTTCCTCGCCGCCTCTAGTGGTCGAGATGCTTCGGCCTTTCTTAGGAAGAAGTCTCCCGGCTAGAACTATCTGTCTCGGACTCTGGAGTTGTAGTATCGAGTGATGCACCATTGGTATTCCATTGCTCGGATCTTTGTAATCTCTCGGATTTCATCCGCTAGGTCGAGGTTCTCTCGTAGTTTCTGCTCGTTTACCTCAGGCTTGAAGTGGATGACTCGGATGAAGGGGTTGCCGACCTCCAACGGAATTATGGCTTCCGTGCCATACACCAGCTGAAAAAGTGTTTCACCGGTGACTGTCCTCTGAGTAGTTCGGTGCGACCATAGTACACTCTGTAATTCCTCGAGCAGCTACCCTTGGCCTTGCCGAGCTTAGTTTTGATGCCTTTTAAGATTGTCTTATTGGCATTTTCAACCAGTCCGTTAGCTTGAGGGTGGTATACCGAAGTGAAGTGGTTATGAATATTTAGGTCGGCACATCTGTCTCTGAAGTAATGAGAATCAAACTACCGACCATTATCGCTCACAATCACTCGGGGGACACTGTAGCGACAGATGATCTACTTCCAAAAAAAACTCCATACGACTGACTCAGTGATCCTGGTGGTGGCTTCGGCCTCGATCCACTTGGTGAAATAGTCGATGGTGACGATGATGAACTTCTTCTGAGCTTGGGCCATGGGGAATGGCCCCAGGATGTCGATCCCCCACCGAGCGAAAGGGTATGGCTCGGCAAGGGTGATGAGCTCCACGGCGGCCTAATGGATCAGGTGGTCGAATCGTTGACATCGGTCGCACTTCTGTACGTAGGTCGTGCAGTCACGCTGGAGAGTGGGCCACTGGTAACCCTGCCGAAGCAAGATCCTGGCGAGCGATCTTCCTCCTTGGTGTGCTCTGCCGGTGCCTTCGTGTACTTCTTGAATAGCTCGGCTGGCTTCGTCGGCGTTGATGCACTTGAGGAGAGGACCGGAGAAAGATCTGCAGTATAAGGCCTCATCTAGAATGACGAAACACCGAGCTTGGTACTTCAGCTTCCGAGCCTCCCGAGGGTTGGTGGGCTCTTGAGAATCCTGGAGCCAGGATATGTAGGGGGTCCGCCAGTCGCTCGGGGGTGCCGGGTCAACGGTCATAAGCTTGGATTCAATGCTCGGTCGCCCGAGCTCTTCGAGGAAGACCGATCGTGTACCTGCGGGGTCTAGCGAGGAGGCCAGTCGAGAGAGGGCATACACTCGGGAGTTTTCCACCCGAGCTATCCGGACTACCTCAAAGCTCTCGAAGAGTTGGGCCATCATCTTAACCGCCTGGAGGTATTTGACCATTTGTCCTTCCCGAGCTTCGTACTCACTGTTGACTTGGCTAGCGACCAATTGGGTGTCAGTGTGGATTCTGACCCGCTCGGCTCCTAGTCGTCGAGCCATCCTGGCCCCTGAGATAAGGGCTTCATACTCGGAGGCGTTGTTGGACGCCTGGAGGTTGAGCTTCAGGATGTACCGCAGCTCTGCTCCTTCGGGGGACTTGAGGAGGACACCAGCGCCGCATCCGGCCGAGTTGGAGGACCCGTCGACGAACAGATCCCAAGTGGGCCCGGGCGCTAGTGGAGGTACTACTTCAATCGGGACCGTGCTTTCAGCGATGAAGTCTGCGAGAGCCTGTCTTTTGATGGCCGATCGGGGGCGATATGAGATATCGTAGGCCCAGAGCATGATGGCCTATTTGACGAGGCATCTTGAGGCTTCAGGGTGAAAGAGAATCTTCTTCAGAGGTTCATCGGTCAATACGACAATGGAGTGCCCTTGAAAGTAGGGTCGGAGGAGCTTGGCCGAGGTAACCAATGCTAGCACAAGTTTCTCAATTGCGAGGTACCTTTTCTCGGCCTCATTAAGCACCTTACTGGTATAGTAAACTGGTCTCTCAATCCCTGCATCATTCCTCACCAGGATCGAGCTCGCTATAGAAGGGGTCACCGAGAGATAGAGGTATAGAGCTTCGCCTTGGACAAGCTTGGACAGTACCGGGGGCAAGGCCAAGAATTCCTTGAGTTCGGCGAACGCCTTCTGACATTCCTTATCCCAGGCGAACGTAGCAGATGCTATTTTGGGTCCCCTCAATAATTTGAAGAAGGGTAGGCACCGTTCGGTCACCCGGGACAGGAAACGGTCGAGCGCAGCAATGCGCCCCTGTAAGGCATTGAACGTCCTTGATGCAAGTGGGCGGCCGCATGTCCAGGATGGCCTGGACCTTGTCGGGGTTGGCCTCAATTCTACGCTGAGTTACCAGGAAGCCTAGGAATTTCCCAGATCTAACTTCGAAGGCACATTTGGCAGGGTTGAGCTTCATGCTGCACTTCAGTAGGGTGTCGAAGGTCTCGGCTAGGTCAGCGAGGTGGTCTTCGGCCTTCGACGTTTTGATGAGCATGTCATCAATATAGGCCTCGACGTTTCGACCGAGTTGTCCTTCAAAGATGTGGTTGATAAGTCTCTGATATGTTGCTCCGGCGTTCTTTAACCCGAACGGCATCCGTGTGTAGCAGTGTACGTCAAAGTCAGTGATGAAGGCGGTCTTCTCGATGTCCTCCGGGTCCATCCTGATCTGATAGGAAGCTGAGTAGGTCATTGCCAGAGGTTGAGTCGACTAGTTGATCGATGTTTGGCAACGGGTAGCAGTCCTTCGGGGTAGCCTGGTTGAGGTCGGTGAAGTCCACGCACATTCACCATTTCCCAGAAGCCTTTGGTACAAGGACGACGTTGGCGAGCCACGTAGGGTACAGGACCGGGCGAAAAAAGCTAGTCTTCTGCCCCTTGATGATCTACTCTTTGATGTCCGCTTGCTTCTCTGGGGCATGCTTTCTTCTGCGTTGCTGGACCGGCTTCACTGTTGGGTCGAGGTTGAGCTTGTACATCACCACATCTCCCGGGATCCCGGGAAGGTGCTCATCAGACCATGCAAAGACTCGGATATACCGGGTAAGGAAATCCTAATATTTTTCCTATTTCTCAAGTGGTAGATCAGCTCCGATCTTCACTCCTAGAGTCGGGTCACCGTTAAAGAAGACCGTTAGCAACTCGCCACCGGGCTCAGATGTTGCGGGTCCCTCTTCGGCTCCCTTTACTCCTTTTTTCCCTTCCGGCCTAGTGGCTTCGACCGAGATTATATAGCACCCTCTAGCCAATGCCTGGTTACCTCGAACTTTCCCCACGCCATGTTTGGTTGGGAACTTCATTTTTTGGTGAAAGGTAGAGGGCACCACTTTCATTCGGCTGAGAATGCCTTGGCCTAAGATGGCATTATATGCCATCATCCCCTTAATCATGATGAAGTCTACCATAACTGTAACAATTTTGGGCGGGGTGCCGATAGTAATTGGCAGGCTCAGGGCTCCCTCGGGATAAGTTGCCTGGCCGTTGAACCCACAGAGGGGAGTTCGGACCAGGCGGAGTTTAGATGGATTCTCTCCCATCTTGAGGAAACATTTATAGGATAATACATCAGGGGCACTACCATTGTCAACTAAGATCATGTCTACGTTACAATGGTTTATTGTAGCTGATACAATGAGAGCGTCGTCGTGCGAGGTGGTTAACCATTCCAGGTCCTGGTCAGAGAATACCAGGGCCTGCGATCTGCTCGCCTGCAGGGCCGTAGAGTGCTCAATGGAGGCTCGGCTCGCCCGCTCGGCGTGACGCTTTCTTCCTCGGCTGCAATCTCCGCCTGATGCCATGCCGCCCGCAATGACGTTGATGTGGACTCTACGCGGGGCATTGTCAATTTCTTCAGGGGTGCCTCGGTCTTCCTTCTGCCCGGACACGTACCGTGATAGGTGTCCCTGGTGGACGAGACGCTCGATCTCATCTTGAAGTTAATGGCAATTGCTGGTGTGATGCCCGTGGTCGCTGTGGAACAAGCAATGCTTGCGGCGATTGCGGTGCTTGGTCTTCATAGGCTCGGGTTGGTTGAGGAGGCCCGAGCCTTTGATGTCTTCATAGATTTCATAGACGGGGGCGGTAAGGGGGGTATACCACTCGTACTTCTGGGATGGCTCTTTTCGGTCTCCGTCCTGCTTCTGCCTTTTTCTTTGGCCCGTCCCTTGGTCGGACGGTCGCTTCTTGTCCCCCTCCCGACCAGAGCCTATTGTGCCTTGGCAGGCATGGAGGACTTCCTCACACTCTGCATGGCGCAAGGCCAGGGTCACTAGCTCGGCCAGGGAGGTGGGAGGATGCAGCACTAGCTCACGCCGCAGGTTCTTGTCACGGGTACCCCCGGTCAATGCGGTGATGGCAGAGGCCACATCCAGGCGGGGGATGCGCATGGCTTCCGATTTGAATCGGTTGATATAAGCCCGCAACTTCTCCCGCAGTTCCTTCTTGAGGGCCAGTAGTGCCGCCACTGATCGGGGTGGACCGCTACCAGTGAATCTTTCCTTGAACACTCGCCCGAATTGCTTGAAGTTGTGGATGATGCCGGGGGCGAGGGCCCTGAACCAAGCCTGAGCGCCCTGGACCAGAGTGGTTACGAACGCTCGGCGCTTGATTACGTCGAAAGCCCTAGGCAAGGCCATTAGGGCGTCGAAGCTGTCGTAGTGGTCGGCCGGGGCTCCCTGGCCGTCATACGACTTGAAGGTTGAGAGTGATATTCTGGGGGATATCTCTGCCTTCAAAATATAGTCAGAGAATGGGGATCGCTCCTCATCCTCCACAGGAGAGGTCTTCTGCAAGGCACGGAGGGCGCGCTCTTGCTCTGTGAAATGCCTCTCAAAGTCTCGCAGTCGGAGAGATAACTCCAGTTGTCGCTGACCCGAGGGGCTGGGGGCGCACTTGCATGCTGTCCCGACGCTCCTCGGGGGCTTCTGCTTTTGGAAACGGTCAGTGTGCTCTGGTCTTCTCCCTCCTCGGGGTTGAGGAGGCTTCCTGCTCTGGGGGAGGGGCATGCGATGGTCCTCCTGACAAGTTGCGAATGAGCCACCACCCCCGGAGGGTAAAGTGGCCTCCAGCGGTTTGCTGGGAGGCATCTCCACGTGGGGGGCTCTTCCGGGGGAGCTACGACTTCTCCTCACTGGCCGCCTGGGCCCTTATGAGATCCAAGAGGACATCCAATTTTACGTTGAGGGTTTGGAGGGCGTGGGTGCTCCCGTCGGGAAGCTGTTCCCCCACCACTGATGGAGGTATCTCGTTAGCGTGGTTGCTCGACGGGAATTTCTCCGTGGGGAGAGAAGGTGCACCTTCTTCCATCACCTGGGCTTTCCCCAGGTCGCCGGTAGTCCTCCTGCCAGAATTCCTTCGCACCATGATGGCTCTTTGTTCGTTTCCCACAGAAGGCGCCAGATGAAGAGGGGTTATCTCGCGCTGCTCCTAAGCGGGGAAGATGATGTCCACGTACCCTTGAAATGTGAACTGCAAGGGATAGAACCCAGGGATAGCATGCAAGGGAGACGAGTCAGAGGTGCCCAAGGATAGAACCCTGGGGAAGACCCTCCGATGCCAAAGTCATCAAAATAGTAGAGCTCGGATGCTAAGGGAAGAGCTAGGAGGAAGATGGGAGCGCGAGATCCCTCTCCACCAAAAGGTGAAGTGGTTCCTGCTCAGGGTTTTTGGCTCTCGCCTTGCTTACCTCCTGTAGTAGGGCTGTTCCAGTTTAAATAGTGGCATGTTTTTGCGATTGATCCTTGTAAGTGGAGGAGTCTCAGGGGGGGTTACGTCCTTCATGCGGGCTCCTTATAGCACGCGGACTCTTGGTTTCCCCTGTTCTCTTGAGCTTCCTATTATTAAGGGACCCGCAACGGCCATGATCAATAAGCTTCCATCAGTGAGCCCGACCGATAGGCACTGGCCCAGGAGAGGTCTCCCAAGCGATGAGTGCTTGGTCAGGACAGGGAATAAGGGACTCCGGGGGAGCTTTCCTAATCGAACTGATGCTCAGACTTCCCAACTCGAAGGTCTCCTAGGAAGCGCTTATATCGAGTGAGTTTTTGGGCTTTATATTAAGCGGGCCTGGGGGCTACCACTTCGAGGAGTTGGGCCTCGTTCGGTCTGGTTGGACCTCTTTTTGCCTCTCTGTATGGGCGACGATATTTCCCCTCTCCAGATAGGAAATAGCGCCCCTGTACCAGGGCGCCATTTCCCTGAGCCATCCTTGTGACCGAGAACTCCTGAACCATGTACTAAAACCCAGTAAACTCACTACTAGAAGCTGAGAAATTTTCATTACTGAAACCATGTAAACTCAAGTTATTAAACCCTAAATTTTGATTTGGACTTCAAAGATTTCAAACCCCTCAGATAAGGGAGCCAAGATCAACTAGACTTGCCTATGTGTCATGCATTTTAAGTGGATTAGTCATAATTCATCATTTACATGTGATATGTTCTTGAACTCTATTCCTGAAAATATACCTTATATTCCTACAATGTGTAAAGTTCTTTAAATTCTATATTGGCTATATAAATGAGAGTGGATGTCAAAAAGTATACATGAAATGCTGTGCATATAGAGCCCGGTCAGGTTCTGGGAGGAGCACCAGAAGGTACTGATAGGGTGCAAGGCCCGGATACAGAGGGGGGGTGAATGTATCCCTCTTCAAATATTGCCTAATTAAATCTCTAAAGCTCAGATATGCGGAATTCAAAAGCTGTTGCAGAAATGTACTGAGAATACTTAGAAGGATCAAGGCAAGACAACAATTCGATTAGCTCTCACATGATCCTAAGCAAGCATCTAATGAGCGCAGCAATGAAAAGAACACATAAGGAAAATCAAACCATAAGAGAACACCAGGATTTTTTAGGTGGTTCGGTCCACAGACCTACGTCCACCCCTCACTCCAAACCGGAGTGAGGCTTCCACTAGCAAGGCTAGAACAGCAGACTCAGTCTGTAACAATTGCTGCCAAATAGCTTGACCAGGGGAACAACCTCCCCTCTTCCTCCCAATCGGAGGGAACCACTTGTGACACCCAGTCACTAGCAAACCAGAGACTGAAGTCTCTCTTCCTCCAGACTAGGAGGGAACACCTGGACTTGCAACCCACAAGACCAGAACCGGAGATGAATCTCCCTTCCTCCAAACAGGAGGGGAACTGCTAGTGACAGCCCGTCACTGGCAAACCAGAGATCACAGATCTCTCTTCCTCTGCGAACCCAGAGGGAACCCACAAGTGACTCCCACCCACTTGCAACCTAGAGGTCTCAGACCTCCCATCCTCCAAACCGGAGGGGAACCACCAGTGACACCCAGTCACAGGCAACCAGAGACGTAAGTCTCTCTTCCTCCAAATCGGAGGGAACCCGACCTCAAACCAAAGGATCGGAAGAACAACTGTGAACAGTTAAAAAGAGAAACAAAAAAATGCAGTGACTGAAAGCTGAAAAATGAAAAGCACAAGGTAGCTCTCGCAGGAGCAAACTGGATTGGATCTGATCCAAGGTCCAGTGAAGACAATGAAGCTTCTCTTCTTCTTCACGAGCTCTCCATCTCTCTTTCTCTTTTTCTTTTTCTTCTTCTACTCTCTCACTCTAGCTCTCAGCTTCTCTCTTCTTCCTCTTTTCTTTCTTCTGCTACTTCTGCTCTTTGCCTCTCTGCTTCGATCACTCTTCCTTGATCTCTGCTCTATCTTCTGCTGCTTTCTTCTTTTATCACTCTCTGCTACTTTCTCCTTCTTTTTCGATCAGTCATCTTCTGAGGAAGAAGCTTCGTATTTATAGCAGGGGCGGCTAGGGCATGTACAGGGCTTGTGCCCTCTTTATCCTTAGATCACGTGCCAGGTGCCAACCTCGGATCACGTGCCCAGACACCTTTCTTGTCGAAGGATATACATGTCACACAGTCATAAGAAAATATCAGAGAGATGTACAGACTTGCTGGGTAACACAAGACCGCCGTGTACAGACTTAGCATGAAAGATAGAATGTATAGACTTCGAAATAAAGAATGTACAGACTTTATCTTGAAGGAGATGCACATATGCACTGAAGTGTGTACAGTCTTCACTGAAGGATGTTCAGACTTTAAGTGCTGAAGTGTGTACAGACTCTGCTGAAGAACGTTCAGACTTTAAGTGCTGAAGTGTGTACAGACTTGTTTGTTCATGCATGCCACAATGTGTAGACTTAGTGTTTGTGCAGCAGACAATGTATAGACTTATGAACTGATGCAGACACAGGCTGTACAGGCTTGATCGATGCACAAACAAGCGGAGATGTATAGACATGCCAGCAACGAATGTATGGACTTAGTGTCCACGGCAGACAATGTGTAGACTTTAGAGTGAATGCAAAGCTAGAGCATAGCAACATACAATGTGCAGACTTCATGCAATGCATGGGTTATGCACAACGAATGTATAGACTTGATAGATGCACAACCATATGCAATGTATAGACTTGGATGAGCTGCAAAGGCTGTACAGACTTGATGAAATGCCTGCAGCGATGACAATGAATGGACTTGGTGAGCATGGAGCACACAATGTGCAGACTTCGTGCAAACATGCTAGCAAACGGATGTACGGACTTTATTCATGCAAGCAAGACAGTGAGCATGCATCGACTTTCATGAACACACGATGTGCATACTTAGTAGCATGCAATGTATAGACTCGAAGTAATGCATGAAGAAGCAATGTATAGACTTGGCCATCAAGTCATTGTATATGCATGAACAATGTACAGACTTTGTCAAGATGCAATGTATAGACTTGCATGAGACACTGCATGAGACGCTGCGATGTATAGACTTTAAAGCTTAACTGAGACGGTGGATGTACAGACTTCAAGGCTTAACTGAGACGGTGGATGTACAGACTTCAAGGCTACAGACTTCATGGCTTAACTGAGACGGTGGATGTACAGACTTCATGTCCAAATGAGACGCTAAGTGAGACGGACGGCTGTAAAGACATGAGAGACGATGCATGCATTAGCCAACGATGTACAGACTTGAAGAAATGCATGCTATAGTGCAATGCATAGACTTAGTGCAATGCAAAGGCTGTATGGACTTAGCGTGCAATGCAAAGGCTGTATGGACTTAGCGTGCAATGCAAAGGCTGTATAGACTTTAAGTATGCAAGACTATGGCATGTACGGACTGTGTGTGGCCTTATGCAAAGACAATGTATAGACTTCAGCTCGTGCAATGCAGTGTACAGACTTGATGAACGATGCAAAAGACTCTTTACAGACTTAGCAGTACACTATGTAGAACTCTGTACATACTTTGACGAACTATCAATAGATGCATGTATAAACTGTGCAGACAGATGGATATACAGACTTGGGCTATACAGACTTTGACTGATGCATGCACTGTATGGACTTGCCACCAATGTATAGACTCAATGCAAGCAGCCTTACGATGTATAGACTCTGTTAATGCACTGAAGCACGAACTGTGCACATGAATGAAGACCACTGTGTAGACTTGTGTGTGCATGATGCAATGAAATGTGTAGACTGTACAGACTTGCCTAATGCAATGTTCACACGACTGGATGATGTACAAACTTGAGCTAAACGATGCATGCGACAATGTATAGACTTAAGGATGCAAGCGATGTATAGACTTTGCCAGACGATGTTCAGACTAGACTGCAATGTGTAGACTTGGAAAAAGCATGAAGATAATAGCAGAGAGCGTATGGACTTGCTGTATGCATGAACTACCCTGTACAGTTCATATGCCCAAAGCAGAATAGTCATTCAGACACAGATTCGTGATATGCTATCATCAAAATCATGGACATCAGAATCATGTCACAGATGTTCAGATAACTCATAGTGTTTGCTATCATCAAAATCACAGGGGCACAACAATCTCCCCCTTTTTGATGATGGCAACACCATAGTCACACTGACTCATGTCAAACTATTCTCCCCCTTTGACTTCATCAAAAAGAAAAAAAGTTTGAGATGAGAAATACTAGCATACATGATATGAATAAAGAAAATACTCCCCCTTTGACTCAATCATTTAGACATGAAAGACACAGAGGCAGTTAAACAATGAAGCACAAAACAAGTCAATGATGCAGCAGAATGCTCTCCTATACCATCCAGATCAAATCATGCACAACATGTGACAAGCAGGTTAATCTCCCCCTTGAAGCCAGAAAGGAGTTGAGGTATGTCAAGAGGAGATAAGCATCTATCAGCAAAAGCACATAGGCACTCAAGGATTACCACAATTTGTAAGCACAATGAATAAATGAGGAAGAAGGATTTTCATTAGCACACCAAATTCATAAATCTTTGTAAACGAATTTCAGATTCTTCAATTATAATAGATTATGAATGAGTTTAAACTTACCATCATGATTTAAGAGTGATGTATTCAAAGTTTATCAAGAAAATTCAATACTCATATCTGAAACACCTTTTAATAGAGATGAACCAACAACTCATCTGATATTCATGTTTAACCTCCTTCCATCTTACTCATTTAAATTCAATGACTCCTATGGAAGTTACACAAGATAATATTGAGATTAAACAGAGATAAATGTGTTTGAACTTGTCTTTAGTTTTTCAGAATTTTCTATTGATCAGCACTTATTTTTCCTGAGCAAGTTTGGTTCAGTCAGCACCTTTTTACGTGAGGCACAACACGTCTTAGGTGAAGTGACCCAGTTACTCAGTGTGACAACCATATTGCCTCTCAAGGAGAACAGAGTTAGCAATGGAGTATCTTGTTACATGAGGAGATACCTTGATGAGAGGCCAGAATCCCCAGTTACTCAACACAACCATGCCATTGCTCTGCCAGATTTTCAATCATTTTTATAAGAGAGGTAACTATGGCACTTCATGACATGGGCTTACTCTATTTCTTTGATAGAGAACCCAGTTTCTCTGTGACCAAAGTCATTGCTCTTGCTTTAAATTTTTAAATGTTTTCAGATTTTTCAAACAATGCTCAGTACACTGAAATGTTGAAGAACAATACCTTCTACATGTATCTTGACCAAGGATAGCCATGTCTTTTAAAATTTCAGTTTTCAGAAGGTTTTGCATGAAGTTCATGAGACAATTGGTTAAGATTTATTAAGCATGATGATTCAGATATTTTCAAGTCTTTTACATCAAAACCTAATAAATACATTAGTCTTAAATCAATTTGATTCATCAGACATTCTTAAGCCAGTATAATAGAAGATTCTTCTTTTCAGAATATGTCTGATTTATGTCTAGGGTGCACTGACTAAAATCTTTCCTCATTCAGATGAATCATTGACATTGTCAGGAAATCAGTGGAGTCAACAAAGCATTTTTATTGAGAGAATAGCAGAGAGCCATCAGATGCCAGCATTAAAGACTAAAATTCAGTTAGATTAGCTTGGACCAGACTTGACAGGATATGAAGAAATGTGAATGATAGGAACAAGCTAGTAATTGAGTTCACAGTAGGCAGAATCAATAGCTAAGTCTAGAATACAGACAGAACAGCTACACAAGTATAGACGGCAGGGAATTCAAGTGAACCACACAATTTCCAAGAGAATGGATCAGATTGCTAGATAGAAGGAGTTCAAGAGGTGAAGAAGTGATCAAACAGGAATGCTCCCCCTGTCTAGATGCAATGTAATATCCTTTTTGGTTTTTCAAATATCATGACATGCACTACTCTTCAAATGCAACAACAGATAAACTCCCCCTGACAAAGTGCATGATATGCAATACCAACAGTCCTGAGTGCATCAGATTTTTCAATGGCTGCATATGCAAATTCAGTCTATCATTAAAAAGCAAATCATGTTTGAGGAGAGTTCAGAAAATTTAAATCTGACAATGCAGATGATGAATGAATATGCAAAAACAGATTTAACATGTTTTGTAGTTATTCTAAGAACAGGAAGTGCAGAGAATTTACCTGAAAGGGGCTTTATCAGCTTGGGTGCCTTGGTTTAATTTACCCCTCTTTATTCCTCAGTCCAAGGCACACCTGCAAAGTTTTTGATCATTTTGATCCTGTAGGGACCCAAGCAGCTTTGGGTCCTGCGTTAGCCCTGACAGGTGTTCTAAACAAATTTTTAGCAACATGGTCATCATGAACCATCAGGTAGCAATTGTCCATAGAGTGACCATACTTTCCACAATATCTACATGATGTGACTGGTTTCTGGTTCTTATGATGCATAGTAACAGCAGTATGAGGTTTATAAACATGATCATAAGATTTTCTGTTGTATGCATGAGTAGTTTGATTCTTATTCTTAATCAGCCAACATTCAGCAGATTTGTGACCTTGCTTACCACAGTTATAGCATGAAAATTTTACAAATGGTTTTGCAGGGAATTTGACAACATAGGGGTTAACAGAGTTCTTCTGAACATGCCAACAGTTATTGACTGTATGGCCATTCTTCCCACAGTGAGAGCAAGCAAAAGAATTTCTTCTATGAAACCCATTTTTACCCCAAGTGGATCCAAACCAGCACTCAGCAGTCTTGTGCCCAGGCTTATTGCAGTTAAAGCACACAATGTGCTGACTAGACTTGTGTTTAGTTCCATATGGACCATGAAGATGCATGGAAGACCTGGCATGCAATTTATTATCTTCTTTCATGATAAAGCATTCATTCATGAGATGACCATACTTACCACAATAATAACATGAAGCATCAGGCTTCCTAGTAGCATGGTTTCTATCAGAAAAATTTCTAGAATGTAATGTTCCACTAGCATGCTCATCCTTTAACATCAATCTGCAATCTTCCATTATGTGACCTACTTTCCCACAATAATAACATGACCCCTTTTTAATATGAGTGTGTGAGAGATCATGTGTCATGTGTGCAGCTTTCTTTGTACTAATAGAGATATCTTTGTCCTTTTTCAGTGAATTTTCATTCTTTTTCAATTTTTGAATTTGTTCTGCAGATTTGGAATTGACAGTGAACTTTTGTTCAGTGAATTGAAAAATAGAAGGAGCAGAGGTTGTGTTCTGATTAGAGGCTTTTACAAACACAGTAGATGTTTTATTCCCATTACTCCTTTTGTTTGTCGGACTATAACCCAGTCCCTCTCTCTGAAAACTAACATTATTTCCAAGAAGCTTATTCAGATTGTCCTTTCCTTTGACAAATTTTGATAGAGAATTTTTCAAATCTTGAATCTCAGAATTTAAGACAGCAATATTAGCTTCATATTTGGACAGATCTATTTCACAGGAAATGACTTGTTGATGCAAGGCATCATTCAGACTTTTGAGTTTTTCTACTTCCTGTTTTAACTTTATTTCATTGTCAGCTTCAGATAGGGACCTGTTAAAATCATCAACTTCTTGTTGAAGGGATGTGATTGTAAGCTCATAGTTAGCTATCTTTTCTTCACAGCAAGTGACATTTCCACTCAGCATTTGGTTGATGGTTTTTAAACTCTCAATTTCTTGTTCAGCATTCACCAATCTATCAGAATTATTTATGCTCACACACTTGCCTTTTTCCATTGTTAATAACCTATCTGACAATGTGGTGTTCAGATGTTTCAGCTTGTTGATTTCCTCTTTTAATTTATTGTTTTGCTCTAGGAGTTCATCATCAAGCATCCATTCATCTAAGGAAAACTGACATTCATAAAATATTTCTGGTTGTTTCTCAGATTGAGGTTTATTGAAGTTTTTCGGAGGCTCTAGATTCGTTGCTTTTTCAGCTTCCACTTTCTCAGAAATCTGTCTATTTTCTTTTTCAAGATTTATTGATTTGTGTTCAAATTCCTTGAGCTGGTTTTTGAGTATTTCATTTTCAGATTTCATGTTTTCCAATTCAGAGTTGACAAGCTCTAAGTTTCTCACCAGTTCTTCATTTTGAACAACATCATTGTTATGAGCCTGATCATCATCAGTTAAGCTAAGTCTTTCCTTTAGTTCAGCAATTTCACAAACAAGCTCTTGATTCTCCTTTTTGTGTAATCTAATTTGTTTCATAAGAGTTTGTTTTTCAGATTTCAAATGATCTAAATCTGAACTAATAGAATCAAAATTTGTTAACTGTCTTCTAAATATGTCATTTTCAATTTTCAGAATTTCAGGGTTTTCACCTCGAGATTTAGCATCCACATGTTTCTTTAGCTTCTTTATCAGTTTTTTATTCTTCTTCTCTAGTTTTTCATAGGATTCTAACAGATTGGCATAGGCATCTTCCCAGTCATCTAAAGTGTAACTAGAGAAAGGATTGGTTACCTCTTCAGCATCTTCGAATTCATCTTGATCACTGCCATGGTTGCTCTTGTTAGCCATCAAGCAGCAGTCCTCATTTCTCCTCTGAGCTAGCTTCAGCTTATCCAGAATGTCCTTAGCGGACCTGCAGTCATACAAATAAGAATGTAGAGCCTTGTCAGTAGCTTCTCTCATTAGATTCAAAACTCTCTGATTCTCTCCATGTCTTGATCTGTGACTGTCAGTCCATTTGGACTCTTTCTTTGGTAGTCTGTGAGGACCGTGTGAGATTAACTTCCATAGATCCGGATCCATCAATTTCACATAGTTATGGAGACTGCTAACCCATGAGTTAAAATCAGACACATTGAAAACCGGTGAAGAACCCATTGAATAAATCGGCATACAGATCAATGCACCAGAGGGTAAGTTCAGAAATGCACCAAAGATGACAGGATCCTCTGCAGATCGTTAGATCTGATCAGTCAGAGACCCGCTCTGATACAAATTGATAGGGTGCAAGGCCCGGATACAGAGGGGGGGTGAATGTATCCCTCTTCAAATATTGCCTAATTAAATCTCTAAAGCTCAGATATGCGGAATTAAAAAGATGTTGCAGAAATATACTGAGAATACTTAGAAGGATCAAGGCAAGACAACAATTCGATTAGCTCTCACACGATCCTAAGCAAGCATCTAATGAGCGCAGCAATGAAAAGAACACATAAGGAAAATCAAACCACAAGAGAACACCATGATTTTTTAGGTGGTTCGGTCCATAGACCTACGTCCACCCCTCACTCCAAACCGGAGTGAGGCTTCCACTAGCAAGGCTAGAACAGCAGACTCAGTCTGCAACAATTGCTGCCAAACAGCTTGACCAGGGGAACAACCTCCCCTCTTCCTCCCAATCGGAGGGAACCACTAGTGACACCCAGTCACTAGCAAACCAGAGACCGAAGTCTCTCTTCCTCCAGACCAGGAGGGAACACCTGGACTTGCAACCCACAAGACCAGAACCAGAGACGAATCTCCCTTCCTCCAAACCAGAGGAGAACTGTTAGTGACTGCCCGTCACTGGCAAACCAGAGATCACAGATCTCTCTTCCTCTGCGAACCCAGAGGGAACCCACAAATGACTCCCAGCCACTTGCAACCTAGAGGTCTCAGACCTCCCTTCCTCCAAACCGGAGGGGAACCACCAGTGACACCCAGTCACAGGCAACCAGAGACGCAAGTCTCTCTTCCACAAAACTGGAGGGAACCCGACCTCAAACCAGAGGATCGGAAGAACAACTGTGAACTGTTAAAAAGAGAAACAAAAAATGCAGCGATGGAAAGCTGAAAAATGAAAAGCACAAGGTAGCTCTCGCAGGAGCAAACTGGATTGGATCTGATCCAAGGTCCAGTGAAGACAATGAAGCTTCTCTTCTTCTTCACGAGCTCTCCATCTCTCTTTCTCTTTTTCTTTTTCTTCTTCTGCTCTCTCACTCTGGCTCTCAGCTTCTCTCTTCTTCCTCTTTTCTTTCTTCTGCTACTTCTGCTCTTTGCCTCTCTGCTTCAATCACTCTTCCTTGATCTCTGCTCTATCTTCTGCTGCTTTCTTCTTTTATCACTCTCTGCTACTTTCTCCTTCTTTTTCGATCAGTCTTCTTCTGAGGAAGAAGCTTCGTATTTATAGCAGGGGCGGCTAGGGCGTGTGCAGGGCTTGTGCCCTCTTTATCCTTAGATCACGTGCCAGGTGCCAACCTCAGATCACGTGCCCAGACACCTTTCTTCTCGAAGGATATACCTGTCACACAGTCATAAGAAAATATCAGAGAGATGTACAGACTTGCTGGGTAACACAAGACCGCCGTGTACAGACTTAGCATGAAAGATAGAATGTATAGACTTAGAAATAAAGAATGTACAGACTTTGTCTTGAAGGATATGCACATATGCACTGAAGTTTGTATAGTCTTCACTGAAGGATGTTCAGACTTTAAGTGCTGAAGTGTGTACAGACTCTGCTGAAGAACGTTCAGACTTTAAGTGCTGAAGTGTGTACATACTTGTTTGTTCGTGCATGCCACAATGTGTAGACTTAGTGTTTGTGCAGCAGACAATGTATAGACTTATGAACTGATGCAGACACAGGCTGTACAGGTTTGATCGATGCACAAACAAGCGGCGATGTATAGACATGCCAGCAACGAATGTATGGACTTAGTGTGCACGACAGACAATGTGTAGACTTTAGAGTGAATGCAAAGCTAGAGCATAGCAACACACAATGTGCAGACTTCATGCAATGCATGGGTTATGCACAACGAATGTATAGACTTGAGAGATGCACAACCATATGCAATGTGTAGACTTGGATGAGCTGCAAAGGCTGTATAGACTTGACGAAATGCATGCAGCGATGACAATGAATGGACTTGGTGAGCATGGAGCACACAATGTGCAGACTTCGTGCAAACATGCTAGCAAACGGATGTACAGACTTTATTCATGCAAGCAAGACAGTGAGCATGCATCGACTTTCATGAACACACGATGTGCATACTTAGTAGCATGCAATGTATAGACTCGAAGTAATGCATGAAGAAGCAATGTATAGACTTGGCCATCAAGTCACTATATATGCATGAACAATGTACAGACTTTGTCATGATGCAATGTATAGACTTGCATGAGACGCTGCGATGTATAGACTTTAAAGCTTAACTGAGATGGTGGATGTACAGACTTCAAGGCTTAACTGAGACGGTGGATGTACAGACTTCAAGGCTTAACTGAGATGGTGGATGTACAGACTTCATGGCTTAACTGAGACGGTGGATGTACAGACTTCATGTCCAAATGAGACGCTAAGTGAGACAGATGGCTGTACAGACTTGAGAGACGATGCATGCATTAGCCAACGATGTACGGACTTGAAGAAATGCATGCTACAGTGCAATGTATAGACTTAGTGCAATGCAAAGGCTGTATAGACTTAGCGTGCAATGCAAAGGCTGTATAGACTTTAAGTATGCAAGACTATGGCATGTACGGACTGTGTGTGGCCTTATGCAAAGACAATGTATAGACTTCAGCTCGTGCAATGCAGTGTACAGACTTGATGAACGATGCAAAAGACTATGTACAGACTTAGCAGTACACTATGCAGAACTCTGTACAGACTTTGACGAACTATCAATAGATGCATGTATAGACTGTGCAGACAGATGGATGTATAGACTTGGGCTGTACGGACTTCGACTGATGCATGCACTATATGGACTTGCCACCAATGTACAGACTCAATGCAAGCAGCCTTACGATGTATAGACTCTGTTAATGCACTAAAGCACGAACTGTGCACATGAATGAAGACCACTGTGTAGACTTGTGTGTGCATGCTGCAATGAAATGTGTAGACTGTACAGACTTGCCGAATGCAATGTTCACACGACTGGACGATGTACAAACTTGAGCTAAACGATGCATGTGACGATGTATAGACTTAACGATACAAGCGATGTATAGACTTTGCCAGACGATGTTCAGACTAGACTGCAATGTGTAGACTTGGCAAAAGCATGAAGATAACAGCAGAGAGTGTATGGACTTGCTGTATGCATGAACTACCCTGTATAGTTCATATGCCCAAAGCAGAATAGTCATTCAGACATAGATTCGTGATATGCTATCATCAAAATCATGGAGATCAGAATCATGTCACAGATGTTCAGATAACTCATAGTGTTTGCTATCATCAAAATCACAGGGGCACAATAGGTACTTGTGCCCATGGGAGTTTATTGACCACGGTGTTTGGCATTGCACCAAAGTACTTGCTTGCTTGACTTAACTTGAGACATTCCCACTTACTCTCACGTGACATGCTTGACTTGCTTGAAATGAATCGCTTGGCCCAAAAAAAGGGCGATTACATGCTTGAATGAAATGAATGAAATAGCCAATTCTGTTACACTACTTGCTATTACAGGAGCTTGAAACCACTTGCTTGAATACTGATTATCCCCTCCTTGGAAGGACTTGCTTCAATGATAAATTTTGGAAAATACTTGATTGAATACTGATTTCTTGGAAATACTTGGCAATTACTTGCTAGTTCTTTATTGATACATCTTATTGAAATTCATGTGATACTCTCTTGATACAATTCTTGATATTCTTGCTTGATCCAACATGCATCATTATACTGCATGAACTTGTAATTAACTTAAAGATTGTTACAGCTTGAGATATAAATCCTACTGAGCGATTCGCTCATCCAGTTGCAATTCTAACATTTTTTAGGAAATTTGGATAGCGACTACCACCCAGATCAGAATGATACCGAGTGATGAGTGCTAGAGTCACTGATTGGTGTACCGTCAGCTAGTCTTGTGTCTTACCTTGTATTTTCCAAGTTATTGTTAAGGCTTGTAATCGTATGGTACATTTCTGTCAGTTATGATTAAGTTGGGTTGGATTATGCCAAAATATGTAGCATTATGAATTAATTTGGGATGTTATTATTCTGGTTAAATAATTGTCATCTTGGACTATGGCATTATGTTCAACCTTTGAGTTAGCAATAAAATTACCGAGTACTATGCGCGCTCTGACTTTACACGAATGACACGATCTATATAGACGCATCATGCATCCAGGTATCTTCCGCGCTCGGGGCGTGACAGAGGAAGAATAGAAGGTTCCCTCCTTTTGGATCTGCATTCTGATAGGTCCAAAATAAAATATGGTTCTTTGCCAAAGACCTTTTCCAGTTCTGCATTCTCATCGGCTTAAGATAGAAAGGACGGATCTCTATCCTAGGTGCTTTTTCAGAGGTGAAATCTGATTGGTTGATTGCAGAAAAGTAGACACTGTGAAAAGTGACTTTTCCCAAATCTGTTATCTGACATATCCTTATTATAAAAAGGCATTCTGACTACTTCACGATGAAAAGGATAGTTCTCTATCCTAGGACCTTTTCCAGACCTTAAAGGGTGCATTTTGGGAGCTTCCGTCGTTGACTGTTGAGGACGTTGCGTGTTTGAATGAACGGGCTTTGGTCAGATGAAAGTCTTCATGTGCGTCGGCGCACCTAGTGCCCTGCGTTGACGTAACTTCCCATCTTCATGAACTGCTAGGAGCCAGGGTGAAATTTGATAGAGTATGTGTCGACGTAGTGAAGGAGTTGCGTCGATGCATCTAGTCTTCCGCTAGCATTGTTGTGAGCTAAACTATTGTGCATCGATACAGCTGGGAGGGTGTGTCGACGCATCACTGTAAAGATGTATCTGAAGTGGTTTCTGTGAGAGAACCTTGTGTCGACATATTGTAACTACAGTGTCGATATAACTGAAGAATATCGCCCGTTTGACAGGGGCTGAGCTGACGCTGTGTCGACGCATTGATACGCTTGCATCGACACAATTGCTGATGTACACTTAACTCAGCTTCTGGAGGTCATCCTGAGTCGACGCATGATAAGGATGGAGTCGACTCAGCCAAAGGATATTGCATTGCATATCGGTTGCTGGTGTTGACACAAAGAAGGGATGGAGTCGACTCAGCCTTTGAGGAATTCTTGGTAAGTGTTCGAACTGAAGATGCATCGGCGCACAGGAGCCCTTCGGTCGACGCAGCCTAAAGAGCGTTTGGGTTGTTATTCTTCTTGAGAGACTACGAGTCGACTCAACTCATGAAAGCTTAGTTATTTCTTCTCATTCAGCCAAGAAAGAAGATGTTTCAGATTTTTCTCAAATTAACTAGCCAATGACTTATAGTAAGACATCATCAAAACACAATGTATACAAAAATTAAGCGTCAATGATTAACACAATTAAATAATTAATAGTCCAGAGTCCAAGTACAATACGACAGAAAAGAAATTACGTCGTCAAGGGCATACCCTGATTTTGGTAGGCTGGCGACTAAGAATAATCTCTGGCGTCGCGCTGAGCACCTGAACCTCCACCTAAAAAAAAAAGGGGTGAGCCTCGTCTCATTGGCTCAATAGGGGTCCCACGGATCCCCACTGCACAACAAGAAGTAACGGCAGCAAGTAATAACGATAGAAACAGCGAGTAACAAGCAGATGGGAGGTAACCATAACTAAACTACTCGTAAACCACACGATACCTCAGACTCCGAGGAAACCACACTACTCAGTGAATCACCCACACACACCGCATACCTCGACCACCATGGTTGGAAGAACCCCGACCTCACCATCGGGAAAAATCTCAGTTTTAATTAGTAAAGAACCACGACACCTCTGTCGTGGAGGCCCGTCCTCGCTGACAGAAGCCACAGTCTAGACTACACGATCTGGGGGTAAAGTCACGATGTCGCTATCGCGAACACCACTTTGTCTACAGGTAAAACCATAATGACTCAGTTGGGAACCCTCGACGTCTACGTCAGGAAAGTCAAATAGAAGTTGAAGTCCTGCGATCAATGACACCCAAGAGGGGGGTGAATTGGGTGTTTACAAACTTTTAACAAAATCTTGCCCAATTCATACAAGTGTGAATAATAGCCATAATGAATTTCAGAACTATTTGAAAACACTCAGATCTAAAGGAAACTATCACACTCAACCGATCTTAGGTACGATGACGGAGGTGGGAATCCAGAGATTCTACTCACGCAAGATGTTATCTTCCTGACAAGGTTTGCCTTGCCGATCCGAACCCACCTTTTAATAAACCTGAGATCTAATATGAGAATGATAAATTATGCTAGATCTAACTCAAACAATACAACCAAATTAATCTACGCGTGTGCTGCACAGAATGGGGATAGAAGAAAAGGAACAAATCACACAATGGACAATGATTTTTAGGTGGTTTGGATGCAACAACGGCAACCTACGTCCACCCCTCACGATCTGTGAGGATTCCTGATGGGGGTCATCACCATCCGTTCCGGCACTCACGGCCCTTCTCCTCACCCATGAGGCATCCGACATTTTCCTTTTATTTGAGTCAAGTACCTAGGTTAGTGAGTCATTTATCTAGGTAATGTGTCTAATGGGCCCAATTCAGTGGGCTAGGCCCAGGGGTGCCCTCTCTTGGACTGCTTTGGTCATTAGTTGTTTAGTCAGGGTCAATCTTATCCTAGGAAAAGTATGGAGTCTATAAATAGCCCCCTCCCCTCTCTCATTTGTAACCTTTGATGATCAATGAAAAATTGAGTGAATTCCAGAAATTTGAGTGTTTCTTTGGAGTGAGAAGCTCCCCCTCTCCCCCACTCTCTCTCCTCCCCCTCCCAAAATTCAAATTTCCCCCTCCTCTCTCCTCCATTCACTCTTCATTAATATCCCCCCTTCCCCGTACACTCATTCAATTCCCCCCAACCCCAAGGTGGAATCCACCAATCCTTGCTTCACCATCCAACCCCCAACTACCCATTTCCCTTTCCCAAGCACCCTTCCATCTCCCCAAGGCTGAAGGGGTTCAAACCCTAGGCCAAATTTGAATCTACCTCCCTTGCTAGCTGCCCCTCACCGCTCCCCAACACCCCCTTCCTACCCTGGTCACCCTCCCCATTTCCCCTTGCTTCTCTTGGCCATCCCACCCTCATACACACAACCCTACACCATCAGCCTATTCCCAGCTCGTAGGCAGTAGAGTACCAGTGACTTTCTGAGGCTGCCATATCATCACCAAGAAACTTCAGAGGGCATACCATATACCGGTGGAATTTTTGTCCAGTCTACTTCGCAACGGAGGTTGTCTCGTCTCCGTCTGAGTTCGTGGCTGCCCGGAGGAGTCTTCACCGCCGAATTGCACAATTCCTCCCTATCAGACACCGAACTGCAGCTTGCAGAGGCTACCATGACTAGTACCTTGAAGATATTGGAGCGGCGTTTGGCTGAAGACTTCTGCTACAAGTCCCCTTTCATCTCCAAGAAGCGGAGCGTCGTTTGAAGCCCGAAGCACAAAGTTCCAAATTTCCTACCCAGAGTGCGCAGGTCAGTGCACGTGGAGATAGATTTGACCTCCTTCCACTCTTCTGACCCTCGCGGTCTGCTCCGACCTCTTCTGGTGGCCCCATGGGTCTTCGTTCGAAGAGAACTCGACCACGAATGCAACGGTTCTGGTCTCACCATCAACTTAGCACAGGAGTGGTCGTGACAACCTTCCCTTCCAACAACAGCGGTCCAGACACTGCCAGGAGCAGAGTGCAACAATCCTGATCCCGACCCTGGCCTGGCCGTCGTCGTCATTAAGAAATTCTCCAACAATTCTGACGTCCTCCTGGGCCAACCCAGGAGGTTTTGGTGCTGGTTTCATCAACAACAGAGTTCGGGAGAGCCCGTAGCGGAGCCGACAGCGACTGCCTATCCATGTCATGCCCCGAGCCTTTATGACAGCGGAAGACTCGCTCGAGAAACGTGAACAGCTGGTATGGTAAGCCTCTTGCAAGCAAGAATAATCAGAGCGCAAGACAATCACACATAAATGCAATTGCACAATACTTTAATCAAACTCCAACTTTATTTCATAAATGATCAAAATATTCTTTTACAATAACCTTTTCCATTCCACTAGACTCAAGAAATAGGAAAATTACATAGACTCAATCTAAACAATATAGACTATCCTAAGTCTTCACTCTCATCTTGACAACACTTTCATTCGCTCTCGGACCCGCTACTTGTATAACCCGAATCTGAATTCGAATCACTTCCATCTCCTAAAAAAAGATTAGAAATAGGTAATGAGCACACTTGTCCAGTAGGTATCTTCGCATCAACATGAAGGCATCATTAAAGTAATTAACATTTTAGCTCTAAAGAAATAAGGTAAAATCATGCGAATGCGATCAATCACGCGATTAAACCAAAGTATGTAAGATAGAATGAGAGCAAGTATGAACTAGCAAGAATGTTATAAGAACATGATATGACCTTTCATGAACAAGAATGTAACGAGAATGTACGAGCAATGTCACATAATCATCACTCCAGTATCTTTTACTTATGAGCAAGTACTTCGTGAATTTCTGTGGAATATTAAAAAAGTCATGTACAAGTATCAATCATGATGTATCGTATTGTGGATTTTCAATTATTTATAGAGAAAGTACTCCCAGCGCAATGCGACGCCAGTAGCATCATACCCCATGGTTTATAATAGTATGTTTTCGATAATCAGCCGAGGGGACTAGCATAGATCCCTTGAACACAATCAGTGCTCGATCGCATCTTCAAGTATAAATCAAGCTACTTCCACGCATGTAATAACAAAGTATGACCAAGAATGTACAATTCCAACAAGCTCTTGATAACAATAATTCAATGAAGAAATGCTTTAATAAGAATCATGAGAAATCAAGAATGGCTTATACTATGTTATGCTCATGGAAATAAATCGGCAGCATAATGGTGCATTCTTTATTTTTCATTCATTATATTAGGTTTCTTGATCAATATGATAAGTTCTAGATCAACAATAATCTATCTAGAAACATTGGAATATCAACCCTTGGTCAAACCTCGGGTTAACATACTCAAGCAGTGTGACGGTCGTGTACTGGGCCGTTACATGATGTGACGCTCCAGTATTGGGCAGTTACATTAGTCTGAATTCAGAAACAATAAAATAGACTCAGTGAAATATGACGGTCGTATATTGGGCCGTTACATGTGCCTGACGGTCCAATATAGATCCGTTACACTACTGATAACCAGAAACATCGATAGTGTAATCTAATCAATGGGCTTTAATGGTACAACCATCTCGGCGTCTTAGTGGGAATCCCAGGCTCGCGAAGAATTACGGAAGTTTTGAAACAAGATTTCCTAGTCCATTGGAAGGAATATCTTATAGAGAGGTCCTCATGTTCAATAATAATGTTCCTATAGTGCAAAGTGTGAACTAATGGACAACATACCGGAATATGTGCCATGTACTTAAAGAAGTGACTCTATTGATAGAGAGGATGTGTAACAATAGGAAATCATGATAAAACTCCGTCAATACATCTTTGGAAAATCATGATTTAGATACAAAACTAGAGAATTTTGGCACATGAAATTAACATAACTTAAAGTAACTTAAGATACCTAAATTATACAATTTCTATCATGAATCAGTAAAAAATCTTAAAGACATGAAATCAGGTCAAACTTAGATAACTAAGCTTATTTATAAGTTAAATTAACTAGTTTCCCATTCTGCCTACAGTTACCCTGACAGTCTAGAATGGGTGCTTCACAGTGACTGTGACATTTTATCGTGAGGCCGTTACAGTAATGTAACGCTCCATCGATGGTGCCTCAGAGACAATAGAGAACTTCAAACACCAAAGAACGTGTGATGGCTTATCGTAAGGCCGTTATATCATTGTGACGGTCTTACCTTGATGTGTCAGATCGTCTGCTGGCAGAAAAGATATAAAAATCTAAGGTCCCAACTTACATCATGTCTGGAAATCATATATAAACTTCCACATGATAGAATGAAGGCTAAGCTACTAGTATGCATAGATTTTCAGTGAATTTGACAAGAAAGTTCTTTTTCAACTTAGTTAGGGTTAAGGGTATTCATGTATGCATGACCTACTAAAACATGAAATTCATGATCTCTGATGTATGAAATCAATCAAAACCAGAGGGCTTTTATCCCTAACAAGATGTTTTTACCAATCATGAGAAAACCTACCTCTTAACTAGGCTTTAAGCTTCTAATTTGAGTCTAAAAATCGAGCCCTGGCTCTCCTTTTCCAGCGATTTTCCAGCAACTTCCTGCTGCTCTATCTCTCCAACCTCTTGTCCTAAAGATGTGAAATTTTGAGGGTAAGAAGATGAAACTAAGGTGATCAAAAAGTTCTAAAGGATTGAATTCTAACTAGCTCGTTTAGATGTCCTAATCTCTTGATCTTCAGGGGTCCTTTACTCTGAATCCTGGGTTACTATGGTCGAACCAACAACTTTGGAAGCTTCAATCTCCTTGGTTGCTTGATCTCCTAGCACGGAATTTGGAGAACTATTAGTCTACAGTATACTAAACAAAAGCTTCTAAAGAAATTACCTGAAATTCTTACTCATTACCTTGATTCTTCACGAGCCAAAAGTAAGGGTCGCTCAATTCAGAACTAGGTCCTATTTATAGGGTTTTAGCTAGGGTTTGAGATTAGATCGATTCTAGAGTCCTTAATTTGCCAGAACCTAATCTCTAAGAGTCCTTAGTAATATTATAAACTCTCCCAAGTCGATCTCTTGCAGATAGGATCCCAAAGTTCCAATCTTTTTGCTCGTTCTTTCATTCACGGAACTATCAGGGTGTAACGCATCAGTGTAAGTGCGTTACATGCATGTGGCGGTCGTACGATAGACCGTTACATCCCACGTGTACAGAATTTTAAATTAATAAAACTCTTTCATTCGTTTATCTAATATAATTATCTATACAAATAGTATTTATCCTTAAAATACGTGAATAGGCTAAATAACCTTCTAGAATATGGGCCAAACTTAATGGGCTTGGTCCTTAAACCTTCTGGATTTTAATTAAATAGGCTAGGTTAATTATTTAACACAACTGGGTCTTATAATGACTTATTAATCCAATAATCCATTCATAAATCTATTTAGTCTTTATAAATTCCTAATAAATTCCTGAAAATTCTATAAATAATCCAAAAGGTATTACATAAATTCTGGGGCACTACACTCTCCCCCACTTAGAAGAATTTGGTCTCCAAATTCAATACATGGATTATGGAGAGTGTACTTACAGTTTAAAATAATTCTGGGAATCTTTTTCGCATGGCTGCTTCGGTTTCCCATGTTACTTCATATGGCCATGTTTTTTTCCATTGAATCTTGACCATAGGAATAACTTTATTTCTTAGTTGACGCACTTCTCGTTCCAGAATCTTTATTGACGTTTGCTCGTACATCATATCCTTCTGAATCTCCAGATTGTCATAAGTGATAATATGGTCAGGATCATATACATACTTCTTCAGCATAGAGACGTGAAATACGTCATGAACCCCTGCTAATTATGGAGGTAAAGCCAGTCTATAAGCCACTTCACCGACCCTTTCAAGAATTTCAAACGGGCCAATGAACCTTGGAGTTAGTTTACCCTTAATGCCAAATCTCCGAATACCACGACCTGGAGAAACCTTAACATACACATGGTCTCCTACTTGAAATTCCAAGTTACATCTTCGATTATAAGCATAAGATTCCTGCCTATCTTGTGTCATCTTTAGTCTCTCTTGAATAAGCTTGATCTTCTCTGTAGAATCTCTGATAATATCGGGGCCTAGAAATTGCTTTTCCCCTATTTCATTCCAACATATTGGTGATCGACAGCTTTTTCCATATAGAGCTTCAAAAGGTGCCATTTGTATGCTGGCCTGATAACTGTTGTTATATGCAAATTCTACCAGAGGCAAGTGATCATGCCAATTACCTCCAAAATCAATTACGCAAGCCCTAAGCATGTCTTCTACCACCTGATTCGTTCTTTCTGTTTGACCATCAGTTTGTGGATGAAAGGCTGTGCTAAAATTCAATCTAGTCCCTAGTGAATGTTGTAGACCCTTCCAGAACTGTGATGTAAATCGAGGATCTCTATCAGATATAATAGTGATAGGGACACCATGTAATTTTACAATCTCCTTTATGTACAATGTTGCTAAGATATCTACAGACCATCGATTTTTAATTGGTATAAAATGTGCAGACTTAGTTAATCGATCTATGATTATCCATATACCATCATGTCCACCTCTTATCTTAGGTAACCCCATAATGAAATCCATCCCTATACTCTCTCATTTCCATTCGGGAATATTTAATGGATGTAATTTACCTGCGGGTCTAAAATGCTCTGCCTTTACTTGTTGACAAGTGAGACAGCGGGCACGTAGTTAGCTATTTCTCTCTTCATGTTGGGACACCAGAAGTTTCTTTTGAGATCTTGATACATTTTTGTACTACCAGGGTGAATGGTGTACCTGGACTTATGTGTTTCATCTAGAATTAATTTCTTTGTCTCCTCATGATCCGGTACACATACTCATCCTTTAAATAGCAGTCTCTCATCCTTAATAGAAAAATCCAGCCTTTGTTCAATATTGGCCTTGATCTCTAATAATATAGGATCATCATTTTCCAGCTTGACCAGATCTTCTATCAGCATAGGTTGAGCTTGAATATTAGCTAGGAAACAATCCTCCTTCCTATCAATATCTAAGTTCAACTGAGCAAATTGAGGAATAAGATTAGTCATACTAATCATGAGACTTGATAGCATACCCATTGGTTTTCTATTGAGTGCATCCGCAACAGCATTAGCCTTGCCAGGATGATATTGAATAGCAAAATCAAAGTCCTTGAGATATTCTAACCATCACCTCTGCCTCATATTTAGCTCTTTCTGAGAGAATAAGTATTTCAAGCTTTTGTGATCCGAGTATACCGTGAACTTTTCTCCATAAAGATAATGACGCCAAATTTTTAAGGTGAAAATGACAGCTGCTAATTCCAAATCATGCACAGGATAATTTTCCTAGCGACGTTTCAATTATCTTGAAGAATAACATATTAATTTTTCATTCTGCATGAGGACACACCCTAAGCCAATACCTGATGCATCCGTATATACTTCGAATCCACCACCTTCCATCGGTAGTGATAGAATAGGAGCTGTAGTAAGATGATTCTTAAGAGTTTGGAAACTCTTCTCACATTCCTCTGACCAGACAAAATGATTTTCTTTTCTTGTGAGTCTAGTTAAAGGAACTGCAATCTTTGAAAAGTCCTTAATGAATCTTCTATAATAACCAGCTAGACCTAAAAAGCTTTGTACTTCTAATACGGTCGTTGGCCGGCTCCAATTCTTCACCGCTTCTACTTTAGAAGGATCCACCGCAATACCTTCTTTTGAAATAATGTGGCCTAGGAATGAAACTTCCTTGAGCCAGAATTCACACTTTTTAGCTTGGCATAAAGTTTATGTTCTCTAAGTGTTTGCAAAGCTATCTTCAGATGTTCTTCATGTTCTTTCCTTGACTTAGAATATATCAAGATGTCATCGATGAAGACGACGATGAATTGGTCCAGATATGGCTGGAAAACACTGTTCATAAGTTACATAAATGTTGCTGAGGCATTAGTTAACCTGAATGGCATTACCACGAATTCATAGTGGCCATAACGACTTCGAAAAGCTGATTTATAAATGTCATCTTCTTTAATTCTAAGCTGATGATAACCTGATCTGAGGTCAATCTTAGAGAAATATCTCCCGAAAGCTGATCGAAGAGTTCATCAATACGCGGCAACGGATACTTTTTTTTGATTGTAAGATTATTCAGTCGCCGGTAGTCGATGCATAGCCTGAGAGAGCCATCCTTCTTCTTGACAAAAAGAACTGCCGCACCCCAAGGGGATGTGCTAGGTCTGATAAAGCCCTTACCCTGTAGTTCCTACAACTGCTTCTTTAGTTCTTTGAGTTCTGTGGGGGACATCCTCTAAGGGGCTATAGAAACAGGTGCTACTCCTGGAATGAGTTCAATAGTGAAGTTTACTTCCCTCTTGGGTGGTAAACTGGGTAATTCAGATGGTAACACATCGGGGAACTCATTTACAATAGGAATGTCTGCTAAGATAATCTCCTTAGATTCGGTAACAATGATAGAAGTAAGAAAAGTTTCACATCCTTACGAGATAAGTTTGCAAGCGTGAAAAGAAGATATGATAGTAGGATGCTTCTTGTACTTGATGCCAAGGAAGGAAAAGCATGGAAGATCGGGTTTTCGAAAGGATATAATCGTATTACGGCAACAGATATAAGCATCATGATCTACAAGTCAATCTACACCTAAAATGGCATCATAACCTTTCATGTCAAGGCATACTAAGTTTACGGGGAGACTATGACCTTCTACTATCACTTCGCTATTAGGATAATAGTTGGTAAGCTTTGTTCTAGAACCTAATGGTGTGGAAATAGCAAGATCTGAAGGTAAGGGGATTGATACAATTGATAATGTTTTAACAAAAATAGTGGAGATAAAAGAATGAGAGGCACCAGTGTCAAATAGCACAAATGCAGGATGAGAACAAATTTGAAGAGTACCTTCCATAAGCCCACCATCCCTTGGCTCTTCCTCTTCTTCTAAAATGGCATTGAGGCGAGCTTGCCTCTTGCGGCCTCCACCAGACGATTGGTCTTTCATAAGGGGACAATCTGGCATGCGATGCTCCCTACTTCCACAACGTCATGCGCCAAGGCGCTTCCAACACTCCTCAGCCGAATGGCCGAATTTTTCACAAAATATGCAAGCCGTGGCGACCTGCTCCTTCTCCTCCTTGACTTTCTTTTGCTTATGGGAACTTCCACCATTCCCATTCCTGGATCTTTTCTTATTATCACGGCTCTTGTAGGGCTCCGTGATGCTAAACTTTTCTTTCTTATAACGCCGATCTGAGTGTCAACTGGATTCTTCTCCTTTCCCTTTTAATTTTTTGACCTTCTCTAAGGTCCTTTCACACAAATACGCTCGTTGAACAATTTCCGCATAAGTACGGATGTTTTGGGTCCCGAGCTGCTGAATGAAACCAGGCCGTAACCCGTCCATGAATCGATTTGCCTTCAATAAATCAGTGCTGATAAGATGCGGTGCGTAAGGTGCCAGCCTTGAGAATTACAGTTCATATTCGGTAACCGTCATCATTCCTTGCCGAAGAGCGGCGAACTCCATAGCCTTTCGTTCTTTTACGTGCTCAGAAAAGTACTTGGCACGGAACAGGGTAAGAAAACCGTCCCAGGTATGAGGTGCATTGGCCGGAGGTGCCGGAACCGACTTCCACCATGTACGGGCATCTTTGTTGAGTTGAAAGGTTATGAGGCACACCTTCTCCTGATCGGTGCATTGGATAACATCAAAGATACGATTCATTTCGTCTATCCAGTTCTCTGCCTCGTCAGGATTAGAAGAACCGAAGAAATGCGGAGGGTTTAAGCTCCGAAAGTTGCAAATCACCAGCCCTTGCTCCTGCGCCAGCTTGCGCCATGGTTTGTAATGCCTGAGTGAGACCAGCAACCGTTTGCTGCATGCCATCCCAATTTACGCAATGAGCCATGGTAATAATAGGGTACCTGAGGGAAAAATAACAACTTATTATTTCTCGTGAGACTGGAAAGAAAAATCAATCTTAAAACTAATTAACTTGTAATGCCTGAGTGAGACCAGTAACCGTTTGCTGCATGCCATCCCAATTTACGCGATGAGCCATGGTAATAAAAGGGTACCTGAGGGAAAAATAACAACTTGTTATTTCTCGTGAGACTGGAAGGAAAAATCAATCTTAAAACTAATTAACTATCACATCCCGGGTTCTACCCAATTCTCACATGGGTGTAAAATTTCTTCCTTAGTTCATAGGTAGGGGCCCTTAAACCTTGGACTTATCCTATGACATGACTCTTCTTCCTAAGTCCTGAAACTTAGGCTCTGATACCAACTTAACTGTCACGCCCCGAGCCTTTATGACAGCGAAAGACTCGCTCGAGAAACGTGAACAGCCGGCATGGTAAGTCTCTTGCAAGCAAGAATAATCAGAGTGCAAGACAATCACACATAAATGTAATTGCACAATACTTTAATCAAACTCCAACTGTATTTCATAAATGATCAAAATATTCTTTTACAATAACCTTTTCCATTCCACTAGACTCAAGAAATAGAAAAATTACATAGACTCAATCTAAACAATATAGACTTTCCTAAGTCTTCACTCTCATCTTGACAACACTTTCATTCGCACTCGGACCCGCTACTTGTATAACCCGAATCCGAATTCGAATCACTTCCATCTCCTGAAAAAAAGATTAGAAATAGGTAATGAGCACACTTGCCCAGTAGGTATCTTCGCATCAACATGAAGGCATCATTAAAGTAATTAACATTTTAGCTCTAAAGAAATAAGGTAAAATCATGTGAATGCGATCAATCACGCGATTAAACCAAAGTATGTAAGATAGAATGAGAGCAAGTATGAACTAGCAAGAATGTTATAAGAACATGATATGGCCTTTCAAGAACAAGAATGTAATGAGAATGTACTAGCAATGTCACATAATCATCACTCCAGTATCTTTTACTTATGAGCAAGTACTTCATGAATTTCTGTGGAATATCAAGAAAGTCATGTACAAGTATCAATCATGTTGTATCGTATTGTGGATTTTCACTTATTTATAGAGAAAGTACTCCCAGCGTAATGCGACGCCAGTAGCATCATACCCCATGGTTTATAATATTATGTTTCCGACAATCAGCCGAGGGGACTAACATAGAGCCCTTGAACACAATCAGTGCTCGATCGCATCTTCAAGTATAAATCAAGTTACTTCCACGCATGTAATAACAAAGTATGGCCAAGAATGTATAATTCCAAGAAGCTCTTGATAACAATAATTCAATGAAGAAATGTTTTAATAAGAATCATGAGAAATCAAGAATGACTTATACTATGTTATGCTCATGGAAATAAATCGACAGCATAACGGTGCATTCTTTATTTTCCATTCATTATATTAGGTTTCTTGATCAATATGATAAGTTCTAGATCATCAATAGTCCATCTAGAAACCTTGGAATATCAACCCTTGGTCAAACCTCGGGTTAAAATACTCAAGCAGTGTGACGGTCGTGTACTTGGCCGTTACATGATGTGACGCTCCAGTATTAGGCCATTACATTAGTCTGAATTCAGAAATAATAAAATAGACTCAGTGAAATGTGACGGTCATATATTAGGCCGTTACATGTGCCTGACGGTCCAATATAGATCTGTTACACTACTAATAACCAGAAATATCGATATTGTAATCTAATCAATGGGCTTTAATGGTACAACCAACTCGGCGTCCTACTGGGAATCCCAGGCTCACGGAGAATTACGGAGGCCTTGAAACAAGATTTCCTAGTCCATTAGAAGGAATATCCAATAGAGAAGTCCTCATGTTCAAGAATAGTGTTCCTATAGTGCAAAGTGTGAACTAATAGACAACATATCAGAATATGTGCCATGTACTTAAAGAAGTGACTCTATTGATAGAGAGGATGTGTAACAATAGGAAATCATGATAAAACTCCGTCAATACATCTTTGGAAATTCATGATTTAGATATAAAACTATAGAATTTTGGCACATGAAATTAACATAACTTAAAGTAACTTAAGATACCTAAATTATACAATTTCTATCATGAATCAGTAAAAAAATCTTAAAGACATGAAATCAGGTCAAACTTAGATAACTAAGCTTATTTATAAGTTAAATTAACTAGTTTCCCATCCTGCCTACAGTTACCCTGACGGTCTAGAATGGGTGCGTCATAGTGACTGTGATGGTTTATGGTGAGGCCGTTATAGTAATGTAACGCTCCATCGATGGTGCCTCAGAGACAACAGAGAACTTCAAACACCAAAGAAGGTGTGACAGCTTATCGTAAGGCCGTTATATCATTGTGACGGTCTTACCTTGATGCGTCAGATCGTTTGCTGGCAGAAAAGATATAAAAATCTAAGATCTCAACTTACATCATGTCTGGAAATCATATATAAACTTCCACATCATAGAATGAAGGCTAAGCTACTAGTATGCATAGATTTTCAGTGAATTTGACAAGAAAGTTCCTTTTTAACTTAGTTAGGGTTAAGGGTATTCATGTATGCATGACCTACTAAAACATGAAATTCATGATCTATGATGTATGAAATCAATCAAAACCAGAGGGCTTTTATCCCTAACAAGATGTTTTTGCCAATCATGAGATAACATACCTCTTAACTAGGCTTTAACCTTCTAATTTGAGTCTGAAAATCAAGCCCTAGCTCTCCTTTTCCAATGATTTTCCAACAACTCCCTGCTGCTCTATCTCTCCAACCTCTTGTCCTAAAGATATGAAATTTTGAGGGTAAGAAGATAAAACTAAGGTGATCAAAAAGTTCTAAAGGATTGAATTCTAATTACCTCGTTTAGACATCCTAATCTCTTGATCTTCAGGGGTCCTTTGCTCTGAATCCTGGGTTACTATGGTCAAACTAGTAACTTTGGAAGCTTCAATCTCCTTGGTTGCTTGATCTCCTAGCACAAAATTTGAAGAACTATTAGTCTAAAGTATACTAAATAAAAGCTTCTAAAGAACTTACCTGAAATTCTGACTCCTTACCTTGATTCTTCACGAGTCAAAAGTAAGGGTCGCTCAGTTCAGAACTAGGTCCTATTTATAGGGTTTTGGCTAGGGTTTGAGATTAGATCGATTCTAGAGTCCTTAATTTGCCAGAACCTAATCCCTAAGAGTCCTTAGTAATGTTATAAACTCTCCCAAGTCGATCTCTTGCAGATAGGATCCCAAAGTTCCAATCTTTTTACTCGTTCTTTCATTCAATTAACTATCAGGGTGTAACGCATCAGTGTAGGTACGTTACATGCATGTGGCAGTCGTACGATAGACCGTTACATCCCACGTGTGCAAAAATTTAAATTAATAAAACTTTTTTATTCGTTTATCTAATATAATTATCTATACAACTAGTATTTATCCTTAAAATACGTGAATAGGCTAAATAACCTTCTAGAATATGGGCCAAACTTAATGGGCTTGGTCCTTAAACCTTCTGGATTTTATTTAAATAGGCTAGGTTAATTATTTAACATAATTGGGTCTTATAATGACTAATTAATCCAATAATACATTCATAAATATATTTAGTTTTTATAAATTCCTAATAAATTCCAAAAAATTCTATAAATAATCCAAAAATTATTACATAAATTCTGGGGCACTACAATCCAGCTGTTCCTGAAGCTGGCAGAACCAGGAGCTCGGCAATTCGGCTTCTAGCTTAGTTTTTCCCCCACCCCGCCTGGCTGGCTGATCGCCCCTCCCTGCGTGGAGGTACATTTTGATTGTAATATAGTTCCCCACCCTTAGTCCAACCCCTCTATGAGGGCGTAGTGCTTGTACTAGCAGGTCAGCGGCTGAAGCGTCATCGGCGCGGCGTGCGGGTAGCCCACGCTTCCCCGCTCGCCCACGTCTCCGACCGGAGCCGGTTTCTTCAAACCGGCTAGGTAAACTCTCGTCCCTTTCTCCCAATTGTGCTTGTTCGTTTAATATTATCCAATTGCGCCATCGGTAAAGGGAGAGGCACCCTGTCCCAAGGCTCCACCGCCTTCGTGCGACCACCGTGGATGTGAGTGAGTGAACCCGCGCCCTTCGGCCATTGCCGACTCATTGAGTTAGGCATCCGTACCCCAAGGGGAGGTTTACCTTGGACTCTGCTGGCCCTCTACCAGCAAGGGTCTTGTCCAACTTCCTCGACTCGGCATCCCCGAGTCACCCCCAGGTTGAGTGTGCGCGCCATACGAGTGTCCGCTTATGTAGGCTTCTTAGCCTTGTGGTTGTGCTTGCATACTTAGGTCCAAGGAGCATTGGTCGAGTGGCTGCCACCCCCTAGGTGGTGTCACATCAAGAGGTATCAGAGCAAGTTCTGGACTTGTCTCCACTAAGTCTTGTCCTAGGGCTATTACATTTGTCACCCGTGCATCAACCACTAGCATGGATACCTCTCTTTGGTCATATTCATCCCACTAAACCCTCCACAAGGGTCCGATCGACCCCCTCTTTGACATAATCACATTTGAGAATCTCCTCTTTGATGTATCATGCCATGGTGCCTACCTAAAGTGGGAGGCTACCATGGAAAAAGACTTTGAGAGGACTATGGTCTATGGACACACGAGAGTCCGCAAGGCCAAGGGACAACTTCGGGGTCAAGCCAAGATTAAGTGGGAACACATAGTGAGCTTAAGGAGGGTTAGGAGACAAGAGCCCATTTTCTCGTGGGAGGAGATGAAGGTAGAACTTAGGAAGATCTACGCCCCCAAATGTTCCCCTCCCTACTCGGAGAGCCATAATCCGAGGAGCACTACCACTCCTCCCTTCTCTCCCGGCCAGTTCAAGGCCGCCATAAAGGCCTTCAACATCTCCCAACCCCCACATCACCCACCACTTCCAACCCCAATCAACACCTCTACACTTTGTCACCCAACCTCCACCATTCAAACCGAATTGGCCCCCACCCTCACTCCTCCACAACCAGCCGATCCCAAGGGCAAGAGACCCCTAGTCGACCTGGTTCCCCCCATGGAGGCCGCCACCCCCAAACCCACCCCCCCTTTTCCAACCCACATCCAAACCCAATTGGCCTCCGACTCTCCACCATTCCCCATAAGGGACACTCCCCCCAAGATCAACCAACCCAAGCTACCTCAACCAACCCATCTCCCCCTCGCAACTCCAATCCTACCCCAACCTAGGCCTCCACTACTTTTCCTACCAATCCCAAACCAAATTTCCATTTACCCTCCACCACGGGTGCACCATACACCAACCCTCATCACCCCACTCTCAAAAGACCCTCTCACCTCCTTAGTAGAAGAACTCATACCCGACCCCATGGTGGTGAACACTCCGGATCCTATCTCCCCCATGGAGACCACCCATGTCCAAGTTGAAGGAAAGGCCTCGCACGGTGGTCTTCACCTGACACCACCCTCTCTAGTTAGGGCTGAGCTCATCTTAAGAGAACCCCTTGCTAGTTGACTAAGGGAGAACCCAATTAGAGAGATCATGGCCCATGTTTGCCATCCCATGGAGCTAGACCTCCCCATAGTACCCTTCTTCTCCTATCACACCACAATCTAATCATCCTACCAAGTGGAGACCTTAGGGGATCTTCTTAAGGGCTTAGCAAGGCAAATGAAGTTGACCGACATGTTGACCATGGTGACCAACCAATCTAGGAGCCTTGACCTCCTACACCTTTGTGTCGGGTCTATCACCTCAATTTGCACCATTGGTTGCTACACTAGCGACCTTCTATTATTCCTCCCCACACCCGATGAGCCCGACCTTCTCCTCAATTTTGTGCTTCTTATCTCGGGTAGAAAGCCTAACCGTCCCCTCATGGCTAACCCACCCACCAAAGACTACGGCCCAGTTACTTCATCAAAGGGGGAAGATCCACCACCTTTAGAGGACCCTAAGGACATAGATCTCTTTCTTAGTAACCCCTTCCATGATCCCTTCCAATGGGAGCCAAGGAACCCATATGACCCAACCACCTTACCCACCACCCACCTTTCCCTACCCCAACCCACCATGATGGATCAAACCCACCCCTTCCTAGACTCGGGTTACACCATGAGAGCCATGACTTTGGGTAATATACACATCGGGATAAAGGAAGTGCCTCTCTCCATGATGTCCACCTTCCTAGATCCCTTCGATCCTTTCAAATGGAAGTTCAAAGGCCATCCCGCAACCCCACACATGGAAGACATCTTTGGAGTAGGAATACAAATGTCTTGGCACCTCACACTACTTGGCATGAATAGTAAGTCGGGTCCTTTCATTCATGACACCCACATGTCAAGTCGGAAGCATGAGTGGTCTATATTTGGGTGTAATGGCCCTCCCCTATTCGTCATTGGTCTTACGCATGATAGGATCATATTTGGATGCCCCGGTCTTCTAACCTTGAGTAGAGAACTTATGCATGATAGGGCCAAGTTTGGATGCCCTGGTCCCCCAGTCTTCACCTACCTCGATAGGAAGCATGAGCAAGCTAGATCCACTTTTGGATGGCCAGGACCTCCATATCTCACAAGCTCAAAAAACACCTCATGCATGGTAGGTCCACTTTTGGTTGTCCAGGTCCACCCATAACCATTAGAAGGCCAGCATTCACAAAATTGCATGATAACCTTTGCAAGCACATCAACAAGAGCCATGAAATTTACAAAAGGTAGGCCGACTCACACCGACGCCACCAAGAAATCCAAATGGGTGATTCCAAGATGGTGAGGAATGAGAGGCTCTCACATAGAGATAACTCAAGACTGAGGTTTTGTGGGATTAGTCCCTTCCAGGTTTTGAGGTGCTTTGGCACCAATGCTCATGAGTTAGGCCTGCTCGAGGGATACGGAGTTAGCTTCAGTTTCAATGTGGAAGGCCTTATGCCACACAAGGGTCCCATGGTGGCACCTAGTGTGGATATCAAGCCCCCTTCCTCCCTTGAGAGAGCACCCACCCTTCACCCATGAGAGCACCATCAGCCCGGTGAGACCGATGTAAGCAACTTGAGAGAATATTGGATGAACAGGTAATCATCACTCGGAGCAAGGTGTGCGGGCACTTCCTCGCTAGGTGGAAGGATCGGCTTCTTTCGGAAGACTTGTGGGTGGTACCACTTCTACACCCTCCGAGGAGGGAAGGACTCTTACTCGACGGAGTCGAGTTCTCCGCACCCCGAAAGTATGATGGGGTCATCACCATCCGTTCCGGCACTCACGGCCCATCTCCTCACCCCGGAGGCGTCTGACATGATCTAGTCATTTATTTTTTAGTCATATGTAATTTTATTGGAGTCATATCATTGTAATTTTCCTTTTATTTGAGTCAAGTACCTAGGTTAGTGAGTCATTTATCTAGGTAATGTGTCTAATGGGCCCAATTCAATGGGCTAGGCCCAGGGGCGCCCTCTCCTGGACTGCTTTGGTCATTAGTTGTTTAGCCAGGGTCAATCTTGTCCTAGAAAAAGTATGGAGTCTATAAATAGCCCCCTCCCCTCTCTCATTTGTAACCTTTGATGATCAATGAAAATTTGAGTGAATTACAAAAATTTGAGTGTTTCTTTGGAGTGAGAAGCTCCCCCTCTCTCCTCCCCCTCCCAAAATTCAAATTTCCCCCTCCTCTCTCCTCCATTCACTCTTCATTAATATCCCCCCTTCCCCATACACTCACTCAATTCCCCCCAACCCCAAGGTGGAATCCACCAATCCTTACTCCATCATCCAACCCCCAACTACCCATTTTCCTTTCCCAAGCACCCTTCCATCTCCCCAAGGCTGAAGGGGTTCAAACCCTAGGCCAAATTTGAATCTCCCTTCCTTGCTGGCTGCCCATCACCCCTCCCCAACACCCCCTTCCTACCCTGGTCGCCCTCCCCATTTCCCCTTGCTTCTCTTGGCCATCCCACACTCATACACACAACCCTACACCATCAGCCTATTCCCAGCTCGTAGGTAGTAGAGTACCAGTGACTTTCTGAGGCTACCACATCCTCACCAAGAAGCTTCAGAGGGCATACCATATACCGGTGGAATTGTCGTCCAGTCTACTTCGTAACGGAGGTGGTCCCGTCTCCGTCTGAGTTTGTGGCTGCCCGGAGGAGTCTTCACCGCCGGATTGTGCAATTCCTCCCTGGCAGACACCCAACAGTAGCTTGCAGAGGTTACCATGACCAGTACCTTGAAGATATTGGAGCGGCGTTTGGCTGAAGACTTCTGCTACGAGTCCCCTTTCATCTCCAAGAAGCGGAGCATCGTTTGAAGCCCGAAGCACAAAGTTCCAAATTTCCTACCCAGAATGCGCAGGTCAGTCCACATGGAGACAAATTAGACCTCCTTTTACTCTTCTGACCCTCGCGGTCTGCTCTGACCTTTGCCGGTAACCCCGTGGGTCTCCGTTCGAAGATAACTCGACCACGAACGCAATGGTTCTAGTCTCGCCATCAACTGAGCACGGGAGTGGTCGTGATAGCCTCCCCTTCCAACAACAGCGGTCCAGACACTACCAGGAGCAGAGTGTAGCAGTCCTGATCCCGACCCTGCCCTGGCCGTCGTCGTCATCAAGAAATTCTACAATAATTCTGATGTCCTCTTGGGCCAACCCAGGAGGTTTTGGCACTGGTTTCGTCAACAACGGAGTTCAAGAGAGCCCGAAGCGGAGCCGACAGCGACTGCCTATCCAGCTGTTCCTGAAGCTGGCAGAACCAGGGAGCTCGGTAATTCGGCTTCTAGCTTAGTTTTTCCCCCACCCCGCCTGGCCGGCTGATCGCCCCTCCCTGAGTGGAGGTACATTTTGATTGTAATATAGTTTCCCACCCTTAGTCCAAACCCTCTACGAGGGCGTAGTGCTTGTACTAGCAGGTCAGCGGCTGAAGCATCATCGGCGCGGCGTGCGGGTAGCCCACGCTTCCCCGCGCCCACGTCTCTGACCGGAGCCGGTTTCTTCAAACCGGCTAGGTAAACTATCATCCCTTGCTCCCAATTGTGCTTGTTCATTTAATATTCTCCAATTTTGCCGTCGGTTACGGGAGAGAGCGCCCGGTCCCAAGGCTCCACCGCCTTCGTGCGACCACCGTGGATGTGAGTGAGTGAACCTGCGCCCTTCGGCCATTGCCGACTCATTGAGTTAGGCATCCGTACCCCAAGGGGAGGTTTACCTTGGACTCTGCTGGCCCTCTACCAGCAAGGGTCTTGTCCCACTTCCTCGACTCAGCATCCCCGAGTCACCCCCAGGTTGAGTGTGCGCGCCATATGAGTGTCCGCTTATGTAGGCTTCTTAGCCTTGTGGTTGTGCTTGCATACTTAGGTCCAAGGAGCATTGGTCGAGTGGCTGCCACCCCCTAGGTGGTGTCACATCAAGAGGTATCAGAGCATTGGTCGAGTGGCTGCCACCCCCAAGCTTCTCTCGCTGGATTCTTCTTCTTAGAATTCGTCATCAGATTGGTGAGCTTTCAATCCCACAACTTTCTTTTTTTTCGTTTCTTCCTCGGCTGTTCTCTTCATGTTTATCTCATAGGTCATGAGTGACCCTATCAGCTCATCCAAGGAAAGTGTGGACAGATTCTTCGAATCATCAATTATTGTGGCTTTTGTGTGCCACGCTGATGGAAGTGGTCTTAGAACCTTCCTTACAAGATCGGAGTTTGTGTACTCCTTCCCAAGGCTTTTGAGATCATTTGTGATCTCAGTTAATCTTGCGAACATTTCTGAAATGGTTTCTTCAGGCTTCATTTTGAACAGCTCATAATCTCTGACAAGTAAATTGGCCTTGGTCTCCTTGACCTCTGAGGTTCCCTCATATATAAGCCGCAACTTGTCCCACATCTCCTTCGCTGAACTGTACATGGATACACGAGAGAACTCATTAGGATGTATAGCACATTGCATAATATTCATAGCATTAAAATTTACAGTGCATTTCTTAATTTCCTCGAGTGTCCATTTTTCTTCATCATCCGAGAGTTTATACGGACCCTTGTCCACAACCCTCCAGATCTCATACTCTTGGGCTCTCAGAAAGACGTACATTCTATTTTTCCAATAGGAGTAATTCGAGCCATCGAAGTATGGAGGACGATGGATGGAATGACCCTCAGGCATCATACCCTTGTTTGCCATTGATCTGGATCTTACACTAGCTCGTTATATCTAAAGGAAATAGAGCCTTAGCTCTAATACCAATTGAAGTCCCGCGATCAATGACACCCAAGAGGGGGGTTAATTGAGTGTTTACAAACTTTTAACAAAATCTTGTCCAATTCAAACAAGTGTGAATAATAGCCTTAATGAATTTTAGAACTATATGAAAACACTCAGATCTAATAGAATCTATCGCACTCAACCGATCTTAGGTACGATGACGGAGGTGGGAATCCAGAGATTCTACTCACGCAAGATGTTATCTTCCTGACAAGGTTTGCCTTGCCGATCCGAACCCACCTTTTAATATACCCAAGATCTAATATGATAATGATAAATTATGCTAGATCTAACTCAAACAATACAACCAAATTAATCTACGTGTGTGCTACACAGAATGGGGATAGAAGAAAAGGAACAAACCACACAATGGACAGTGATTTTTAGGTGGTTCGGATGCAATAACGGCAACCTACGACCACCCCTCACGATCTGTGAGGATTCCCACACTATCTTTTAAAGGATTACAAGATCAAAACACACACACACACGTGAGGAGTTCGGAACTCCCACGACGGTGCACAAACACCAAATCACAAAGGTATGTGAAGATTAGAAGAAACACACACACACACACACACACACACACACACACACACACACACACACACACACACACACACACACACACACACACACACACACAAGTGTTTAAATACATCAAGATCACACACTTGAAGCTTGATGAAAAACAAGGGAGAAACACAAAATGAAAAACTCAGATTTAAGCTCCCCCTTAGTGGATGAAGATGATCTTGGTTGAAGCTTCCTCCTCTGCTAGATCTTCACTTGAATGGCCTGCAGATGATCTTGAAAACCTTGCTCTTGGATGAAGAACCCTTGGACGTTGCACTGTTCACAGAGCTATAGTAGCACTCCTCTTTCTCCCCTTGATAGCCTTCTTGAGTGATTAGGGTTTTTGACCCCAAAGTGATGTTTTTATAGATCTTGGATGGTTAAGGGACAAGCTAGGAATCATATCCACACATCATGGCATGTCTGGTTACTTTGGGATTAAACAAACCCAATGAAAGAGGCTTCCCATGTTGAAGAACACAAGTCAACAATTGCTGCCTCGAAGCTGACGGTTGACCGATAGGAGGGGGCAGTCGACCGAAATTTTACAGGAATGAGGCTTTCAACGTTGGGAAAATAGGTCGATCGGCCCCTGACCGGCGGTCGACCGCTACCTGGAAAACCTGCAATTTCAATGGAGTTAGCCAATGAATCATAATCCATGAGCAAATTATCATATGACCATATCCTGTTCCAATCACTATGAATTGCTTGAACTTATCCAGGGCATTTCTTGAAACATGGTAGATTTAGGCATTTGCATGATTAAGGAAGGCTTTGAAAGTAGTTTAAGCAAGTTATTACTTAGGTTGTAATACCGGAGTTTTGTTATCATCAAAATCATCTGGAGAGACTCAACAATCTCCCCCTCTTTGATGATGACAAAACTCTATATTACAAGAGTAATGGCGTGCTTTGAAAATCACATTGTGTACGGGTAGTGCATCAAACGAAAGATTCTTCATCGTACAAGGTAGCGCAAACCATTCAATATATGCAAGCCATTCAACATTTTGTTTGCCAAGAAAGATGGTAAATGAGAAATAAGAGCCAAGAGCCAACCACATTATATCAAAAACCAAGTGCATTCATTTCATCATTTCATTACAAGGTACATTGATGCTTGAGAGAATGAATGCAAGACTCTAGACCAATGCGACAAAACAAATGCAGAACTGACACAATGATCCTCAGCAATGATCATGCATAAAAACATACGAACATACCGACATATATATATATATATATAAGACCTGCACTACTACTACTACTCCCCATTTGGCATCATCAAAAGGAATTAGGATAGATGAAAGGAAGACTCAAAAGGCACAAGACTAAAGGACAGCAGTCTAGAGGGAGGAAGCAAAAGAAAAATCCTCATGGGGCATCTGCAGGAGGCTGATCCTATGGAGGAGGAGGCTGATATCCAAGGCGGCGGCGGATGTCGTCAAGAGAATGATCTTGAACCTGAAGACAATCCTGAATACGGCCAATGGAGAGGTCACGTGCCGCATCACGGCACTGCATGCCAAGAGGTGTCAGGTTCATGATGAGGAAGGCCTAGCTGGAATCAGCAACGCTGTCTGTGAGGCTAGTTATATGTGTGGAGAGTGTGGCCATCTGAGTGGAGAGAGTATTCAGAACAGTGGAGAAGGAATCTGTGCAACTTGACATAGTGTCAATCACATTACCCATAGTGTCGATGCGATCCCCAAAGGTAGAAAGTCGATCCCCAAAAGTGTCCACACGAGTCTCTAGCCCAACAAAATGCCTGTCAAAAGTCTCATAGTTTACCCAAGAGTGCTGTACGGCCCCCTGTGCAGAAGACTCTTCATGATAGAACTGTGGTAGAGGAGGCATCTCGGGATCCATGTGATGAGGTGAAGGTGGAGGAGGCTGCTCCTCAGCCTGAATAGGAGGGGGGACATCCCCTTGACCCTGTTGCTACTCTTGTTCCTACTCTTCCTCACTAAAAACTTCTTCTCCATAAACAGGCACATCCCAGCGTAACTCACCATCGGGACCATAGTAATATCCAAAATCTGTAAAGACCTTATGCTTATTGTATATGTCATCTTGTCGAACATAAATAAACTGTTCATTTGCCAAATTGATCCCAGCATAGATGAATATGCTGGTCAATTGTGAAGCATAGGGCAAGGATCTCCGCAGATTTGTTCGGCAGGTTCCAATGAGAGTCGTCATGAGGCGACCCATGTTGACTTGAATCCCATTCATAACATTGTAAAATAGGAACCTATGAACCTCTGTCACTTCATTTCTGCTGCCACTCTTTAGATAAATGAGGGAAGTAAACATATGGTGCAATATACGGTGCAATGGTGGAAAATGATTTGCATTCTATACGATTAAGTTGCTGACACCATGCATGTAATCACAACTAGTCATAGCAAGAAAAGTTTCCTCAACAGCACCATGACCAAAAACCATGTCGACTCCTCTAGCCGCAACTCCTAAGCCCCACTCAAACAGATCGGGAGTAATATGAATCCCAACCCCTTGAACAACTGTAAATAATTCCTCATTCCTTTCAATCAAATTCCCATAAAACTACTGCACTAGATAAAATCAGTCCAACCTGGTTGAATCTCAAAGACAGCACATAAATCGGGCAAAATCTCATTCACCTCATTGAAGTCGACCAGTTGAGGGTCAATAATAGGACGAGGAGGCAACCGAGGTGCACGACGAGGTGCGGGTGCTCGCTGTGGTGGAGGAGTCGGGGCCTCTCGTCTCTGGCCACTAGCTTCCCCTTGGGCAGAACACTGAGAGCTCCGTCTAGGCGGCATCCCGAACAAGAAGACCTGGTGGAAACCCTTGAATAGAAGACTCTCGTCCTAGGGAATGAAGATAGACCAAAAGACACTCCAAGGGCTTGCAATAGCCTTCTCCACAACCTGGAACCTAGGAAGTAGCTCCGCGAGTGCACGAACGGCCGAATGGAGTTCGTCTCAAAACCGTGACGAACACTCCGGATCTTGTACGGGCAGAAGAATGATGAGGTTTAGGGGCTTGGGAGGTGGAGATATGTGGTTCTAGGGTTAGGAAATGGGGTATGAGAGAGAGTGGGGGTGTTAGAATGAGAAAATGGGGTGTTATGACCCCTTATAAGATGGCTCGGTTGAGGGTCGGCCGGGCCGGTTCGCCGCCACCGGTCGACCAGTGCTAGAGCGGCGGTCGACCGCTAGCCCCAAAAATCCCCATTTTTGTATATTTTTTTTGTTTCTTTGTCCTTTCTTTTTCTTTTTTTTAATATGGAGAACATCATCCGATCTTCTGATTGGAGCCAACATCATGAAGTGGAGAGAAAGAGAAGAGATGGAGATTTGAGGAAAGTTCTCTAACTCCCCCTCAGGAGTTGCCTTACGTCCGGCATCACTGGGTCCACATTTATTTAACCAAAGAATATCTAGCCTTAGAAATATTTTTCAAGAAGGTCTATATGTATAAATACATTCAAGCATGCAGGAGTATATATGAACACACACAAGGTATTAAAAGTAAATACATACAATATGCATGTTAATCTACCCTTGATGCATATGAGTTTCTACAAGTGCAATTCTTATCCTAAGTGCAGACCTATGTATGTATGCTCTCACCCTTGCACATCCCAAGTTCTCTTCTTATCTTGCTAAATTGATCCTGGTTTAGGGGTTTTGTGAAAATATCAGCTAGTTGATTGTGTGTGTCAATGAAATTCAATTCAAAGACCCATTTTCCTACATGATCTCTTAGAAAATGATGTCGAATGTCAATATGCTTTGTCCTACAATGTTGAACAGTGTTTTTTGACAAGCTGATTGCACTAGTATTATCACACAAGATTGGCACACATTTCATTTCAACATCCAAATCAATCAATTGATTTTTGATCCAAAGTACTTGGGCTCCGCAACTTCCGGTGGCTACATATTCAGCCTCGGCCGTTGAGAGACCTACTGAATGTTGTTTCTTGGAGGCCCATGAGACTAGGCACCCACCAAGAAACTGACAGTACCCACTAGTACTTTTGCGATCTACAATACATCAGACATAATCCGCATCGGTGTATGCAATTAAATCAAATGAACTACCAATGGGAAATCACAAGCCAAAGTCTATGGTGCGAATTAAATAATGAAAAATATGTTTAACGGCCATTAGATGAGATTCTTTAGTGCATAACTGAAAATGAGCACATAGACATACACTGAATTGAATGTCAGGGTGGCATGCTGTGAGATATAGTAATGATCCGATCATACCTCGAAACAGTGTAGGATCTACTGTTTTACCATTTTCATCTTTATCTAACTTCGAGGTTGTGGCCATCGGAGTTGACAGGGGTTTTGCTTCAGGCATCCCAAATTTCTTTAAGAGCTCCAGTGTGTACTTAGCTTGATTGATGAAAATGCCTTCGGGCGTTTGCTTCACCTCCAATCCAAGAAAGAAGTTTAGTTCACCCATTAAGCTCATCTCAAATTCTCCTTGCATGATTTCTACAAATTCTTCACACAAGATATTGTTAGTAGCTCCAAAAATAATGTCATCCACATATACTTTAACTACTAATATGTCTTTACCTGATTTCCTTGTGAAGAGTGTTTTGTCAACCTTACCTCTTTTGAATCTATTTTTCATGAGGAATGAAGTGAGCCTTTCATACCATGCCCTTGGTGCTTGCTTTAACCCGTACAAGGCCTTCTGCAACTTGTACACATGCTTTGGATACTTGGAATCTTCAAAACCTGGAGGTTGCTCTACAAAAATATCCTCCTTCATGTAACCGTTAAGAAATGCAGATTTAACATACATTTGAAATAGTTTGAAGTTCAAAGAGTAAGCATAGGACAGTAAAATTCGGACTACTTCTAGTCTAGCAACCAGTGCAAAGGACTCATCAAAATCAATACCCATCTTCTGACTATAACCTTTTGCAACAAGCCGGGCCTTGTTCCTAACAACCAATCCCGTATCATTTAACTTATTTCTGAAAACCCAACGGGTTCCAATTGTGGGATGATTCTTAGGACGCGGCACAAGAGTCCACACTTTGTTCCTTTCGAACTGGTGTAGCTCTTCATGCATATCCTGAATCCAGGATTCATTTTGAAGAGCTTCATGTATCCTTAGGCTCTTCTTGTGAAATTAAGGCTATCAAATCCTCTTCTTCTACTAGCCTTAGTGAAGACCTAGTTCTTACCCCATCTTGAGGATTACCGATTATGTTTGCAGCTGGATGATCCTTTAAGAACGTAGAAGAGCTGGGCAAGTTGTGATGTTGCACTTGTTGCTCTTGAAGTGTTTCGATTGAAGGATCTTCATCTTTTTTACTCTTGCTGGGGATCCCTTCAGTTGGTTCATCCCTGGCCTTAGCATCATTTGAACGTTTGGGATCTTCATCTGCATCCACAATTGGAATAGATTGGTTGGTTAATTTTAACACAGATTCATCAAAAATCACATGAGGACTCTCTTCAACAACCAAAGTCCTCTTATTAAATAATCGATAAGCTCAAGAATTAAGTGCATAACCTAGGAAAATCCCTTTGTCACTTTTCTCATCAAACTTACCTAGGTTAGACCTACCATTGTTCAGAATGAAGCAAGGACATCCAAAGGGTTTAAGATGAAAAATCTTTGATTTCTTACCCTTATAGAGTTCATAAGGGGTTTTCTTTAGAATGGGCCTTACCATTGCCCTGTTGATGATGTAGCATGTTGTACTTACCGCCTTGGCCTTACCATTGAATTTTGGCAGTGTGTTTCATCAAAAACAATTTTAAAGCCCTTGTCACACAATTGGCTTATGCTCAGCAGCTTGTGATTTAAGCCTTTCACTAAAAGGACATTTTCAATCAAGGTTTCAGAATTCTTACCTATGTTGCCAATTCTAATTATTTTACCTTTGTCCTTTCCACCAAAGGCAACTGAGCCTCCATCTTTATCTTATAGTGTAGAGAACACCTTCTTGTCCCCTATCATATGCCTTGAACAGTCGTTATCCAAGTACCATTTCCTCCCCCTGGCTTCAAGACATACCTGCAAGAAACAACATTCTCATGCAACTATTTTTGGTACCCAAACGAATTTGGGTCCGTAGGAGTTTGTCCAATTTTGTGCATATCTTTTCTTGGTGCAAAATGCATGATTTCTTGGTGAGTTTTGTTTGAACCAGTAATTGGCAATAATATGACCAAGTCTACCATAGTGAAAGCAATTGACATGTGTAAACTTTCTTTGAAATTATCGTGATTTGATTTGGACATGTGTTGGCTTGGAGTGCAAACATGAAGCACATTCTTTTTCTTTTTCATGAACATAGGATGTAGTGATCTTATTCTCAAAGGATTTTTTCTTTTGGGGAATGTACCACAATCCTTTTTTTCGGAAGTTAACCTTAACTCCCAACATGTTGTCTAGGTTTTATTTTCCCTTAACAAACCTAGAGAGGGTGAACTGCAAGTCAGTCACCTCTTTATTCAAGCTCATATTTTTATTTTCAATTTCAGACATTTTACATGATAGCTCCTCTTTGGCTTTTTAAAGATCTGAAATTGTTTGAAGCAAGGTCTCTTTTTCTTCTGTTAACTCAAACCATTCTTGTTCCAATTTCTCAAATTTAACAGAAGTATCCTCATGTGATAAATCATCAATTTTCATTTTGAGAGTTTTATTTTCAGATCTGATTTTTTTGTATTTAGTATACAGCTTTTCATATTCTGACTCTAATTGCTCACTGGAAATAAAATTAGGATCAGAATTTACCTCAACTCTGTCATCCTTATGTGCCATGAGGCACAAGCTCTCCACTAGCTCTTGCAGCTCCTCGTCGGACGGTTCGTCCTCTTCGTCGCTCCATGTTGTGACCATTGCTTGGGGTTTCTTGAGCTTGTCCTTCTTAAATTTCCTCTTTAGATCTGAGCATTCTCCTCTCATGTGCCCGGGCTTCTTGCATTCATAACAAATGACATTATTGGGCTTGCTCGGCTCGCCCTTGGTTTGAATGGGCTTCCTTTGCCCCTTTCTAAAATTACCTTCAAAATTTCTCTTCTTTCTCAAAAATCTCTTTACTTGGCAAGTTATCATGGCCAAGTCTTCATCTTCATTGCTTCCCTCGCTGGATTCTTCTTCTTAGAATTCATCATCAGATTGGTGAGCTTTCAATCCCACAACTTTCTTTTTCTTCGTTTCTTCCTCGGCTGTTCTCTTCATGTTTATCTCATAGGTCATGAGTGACCCTATCAGCTCGTCCAAGGAAAGTGTGGATAGATTCTTCGAATCATCAATTACTATGGATTTTGTGTGCCACGCTGATGGAAGTGATCTCAGAACCTTCCTTACAAGATCGGAGTTTGTGTACTCCTTCCCAAGGCTTTTGAGACCATTTGTGATCTCAGTTAATCTTGCAAACATTTCTGAAATGGTTTTGATGTGACACAAGTATAGGGTGTGCAGCAAGCAAACGCAAACCTCAGACCTAATCCGCATTCACAATCACATAGCAAGTAAAATGATAAATTGAGACCGAAACGCCGTCGCACACTCGCAAGCCCCGGGTAACTATATGATGCTAGAAGGAGGTGATGGATCAAGACCCTAACTGGTAGAGTGCCAGCAGGGCTAGGGTTATCCTCCCGAGGGTACGTGGCCCACACTTTGGGGCTGGCCGGTGCCACTTGGGGCACAAGGTCCCACTCTCTCACGATGACCACGGTGACCACTCAATGATGATGGCTCCGGGAACGGGCACTCACTCTCTTGCGCAACGGAGCTATGTCTATGGATATTAAACAAACAGACACTAATATAAATGGAGCAAAGTTTTAGAGCTCACCTGGTTGGTTTGAAGAAACCAACCCCGTTTGGAGACGTGGGCGAGCGGGGAAGTGTGATCCCCGCACACTGCGCCGATGAAGCTTGGGCTGCTAGTTACATGAACTACACCCCACGCAGGAGGGTTGAACTAGGGGTGGGGTAATCACAATTACATCAAACACTACCTCCACGCAGGGAGGGGCGCTAAGCCGGCCAGGCGAGAGAGAGAATTCCGCCGAGGACGACGGAACGGGCGCCGACGTGGTTCTGCCCACTTGTTGTTGGAGGGGACAGGAGGTCGCTGTTACAGTCGTAGCTTGCTCTCAGGAATTTTGCCGATGACGAGATCAGAGAGGATGGCTTCGTAACAGGTACAGAGATGCCTCAGATTTATGTCAAATTCTTCTGCCGTTGCTGGTGGTCGTGGTGGAGACTCGAACAGGACGTCGGAATCTGGGGTTGGCAGCTTCAGAATGGATGCAGCCGGATGCAGAAGTTGTACCTGGGGCTTCCGGACTCAGAATCTCGATCCGTCGGAGTTGTTGGATCCGTGGACAAGTCCTCTGCACAGAAAAACTGACGGAGACTCCTTCTGAGGTCGGGGTGGACAGGAGGGATCCGTTGAGTGGGATCTGGTCACGGCAGACAGCAGGAGGCAGACCCGAACGACGGTGGGAGAAAATTTGGAACTCTAGCTCCCGGAGGCCGAACGGGGTTCCGTTTCTTGCTCCTGATCGGGGATAGGGAGAGGAAGATCTTTGGAGAAGAAACTTCAGTCTGGATCTGTCGCTGTCGACCGTGGTTGAGCTTCTAGTCGGACTCTGGTGCTCTGCAGCTAGTTCCAGACGCTGTCGGAGGAGATCGGCTCTCACGGGTGGCCACGAACTTGGAACGGAGTGCTTCCACTTCGCCTGGGAAGAGGACTGGGACCCCTTTCCAGAATGGTACGCCTTGCCTTCAGAAGCCACTGTATGAGTTCGGGGGAGCCTCTGCAAGACGTGTCTTCTTCTGCTACCTGTAGTGGGGCAGGATGTAGGAGAGGGGGTGGGATGGAGGCATGGGAGGCTAGTGTTTGGTGGAGGTGGAGAGGGTGGGGGGTGTTCGTAGGTGGCAGGGGGTTGTGTGGGAGTGGAGGAAGGGGTGGAGCAGGGGTGTGAAGGGGCAGGAGGGTGGGGAGGAAGTGGGGGCCGAAGCTAGTGGAGGTGGAGGTGGGGTTCGGCCATGGCAAGGATGTAAGAGGGGGGGGTGGCTGTTTGCGCAATAGGTGGAGGGGGGCTGGAGTTTGAATGGTCTTGGGGTGTGAATGAAGGTGTGGGGGAGTGGGAAGGTTGCTTGGGGAAGAGGGAGGGGTGTATTGGAGGTGGGGAAGGTGTATGGGGAATAGGAAGAGTCTCTTGGGAAGGGGAGGGAATTGATGGGGGTTAAGTGGCCTAGGGGAGGTGAAAGGTTGGAGGGGGAGGTGGCAGCTGAGGTGGAGGAGAGAGAGAGGAGGTGAAGGGGCAGGTTCGCCCTTGGGAGAGAGAGAGAAGGGGGAGGAGAGAGAGGGGGATCCGCCCCAAGGAGAGAGAGAGGGAGAGAGAACTAGAGAGAGAGAGAGGGGGATTGCAATTATGCTCAATTCTTCAAATCTTCATTATCTTCTCAAGTGGGAGTTGGGGTTCTATATATAGGGAACCCAACTTTGTACAAAAGCCCTTGAGAAAAAGGGAAATAACAGATAACCAAGGGTGCAAGAAGGGGGCGCCCATGGGCCTAGCTCCCTAATGGGCCAAAAGACCAGACAAGTCCAATATGATGACCCACTAATAAGAGCACCTAGGGCAAGACTCAAAAATAGAAGTGAAATACATCAAAAGGACTCAACAAAGGAGAAAATACATCAAGATGTCTATAGTAGTGAGATCCAGTGCCGTCGAGGCCCCATCAAGTCATCCTATCCGTCTCCAGAGGGGAGAGATGTGTCGAGCCAGAGGGAGCTCTGAGTGATGTCCCCATCAACTCCCCTGGACTGGGAAGAACTCGACTCTGTCGAGTAAGGGTCTTCTCGGCTGCGGTAATGCTCCAGGAGATCAGGGTCCAGCTGCTGAAGATCCTCCCTGCTCACCCATGAGTCATCAGTAGGAGGCCGGCCCTTCCACCTGACCAGGTATCGCTCGTATACTTTGCTCCGGGTGACAGTGACCTGTTCATCCAATATCCGCTCTATCTGCTCCCGTTGGCCTCTCTGGGCTGGTGGAACTTTCTTGTGGGTGGGGGCTCTCTCAAAAAGTGGGACAGGCTCAATTCCCTCACTAGGTGTCACCGTGGAACCCCTGTATGGCACCAGGTCAGCCACATTGAATGTGGGACTTATTGCGTACTCCTCGGGGAGGTCTAACACGTAAGCGTTTGTGCCAATCCTCTTTAGAACCTGGAAGGGGCCTGATTCACGCGACCTCAATTTGGAGACATTCCCAGGGGAAAGCCTCTCAGTTCGTACCATCACATAATCACCTACGTGAAACTCCTGGTGGCGGCGGTGGGAGTCGGCCGTCTTTTTATACACCTCATTGCTTTTGTTAATGTGTTTGCGGATTTCCTCATGCAATTCCTTCATGTGTTGGGCAAACGACTCAGCACTAATAGACACTCTAGCATGCGGTGGCAAAGGAATGAGATCTGTAGGGGTTCTAGGCTTGTACCCATGCACAGCTTCAAACGGGCTCATCCCTATCGACCTATTCACAGAATTGTTGTATGCAAACTCTGCCTGGGGTAATATGAGATCCCAATTCCCGGGGCGATCCTCAACAAGGCACCGTAGAAGGTTCCCCAAGCTCCGATTGACAACTTCAGTCTGTCCATCGGTTTGGGGGTGGTAGGCTGTGGAAAACTTAAGCAGGGTCCCCATAAGATGCCAGAGGGTCTTCCAAAAGTAGCTGGTGAATTTGACGTCCCTATCTGAGATAATGGTCTTGGGTAGACCATGGAGTCGGACCACCTCTTCAAAGAATAGACGGGCCACATGGGAGGCGTCTGAGGTTTTGGAACAGGGGATGAAATGAGCCATTTTAGAGAATCGGTCCACCACGACATAAATGGAGTCATGTTTCCTTTGGGTCCGGGGTAGCCCTAGTACGAAGTCCATGCTAAGATCTTGCCAAGGTCGGTCTGGGACTGGTAAGGGAGTGTACAGGCCTGTGTTTTGTTTGATCTGCTTAGCGGTTGCACATGTGCGGCATTGCCTCACAATTTTGGCCACATCCCTTTTGAGGCTGGGCCAATGGAATTGTCCTTCTACCAAGGTAATGGTTTTGTGAATCCCAAAGTGTCCAGCCAAGCCTCCTGCATGTAATTCCCAGATCAGAAAATCCCGTAGAGAGGTCCTTGGTATGCAAAGCCTATGGCCTTTAAAAATGAACCCGTCCTCTAAAATGAATCCTTGGTGTTCCTTTGGTGAGAGGGTGGACAGAGTGGTATGGATTGGGCCAAAGTCCGGGCAAGCAGAGTACTCTTCTTTGAGTCTTTCAAACCCTATGACTTCCACCTGTATGGTAGCTAGCAAGGAAATTCTCCTACTGAGGGCATCGGCTGCTCGGTTTTCACTCCCAGCCTTGTGTTTGATTACAAATGTGTAAGCCTGGATGTGTTCGACCCATCAGGCATGCCGAGCATTCAGTTTCTGCTGGGAGTTGAGGTATTTCAGGGCCTCATGGTCGGAGAATATGACAAACTCATTAGGCAAGAGGTAGTGTCTCCAATGCCGGAGGGATTGTACCACAGCATAGAATTCCTTGTCGTAGGTGGAGTACCTCATCCTGGCATCACACAGTTTTTCGCTAAAGTAGGCCACTGGGTGTCCTTCCTGGCTAAGGATCCCACCAATTCCTACCCCTGAGGCATCGCAAGTCACTTCAAAGACTTTGGAGAAATCAGGGAGGCATAAGACAGGGGCTTGGGTCATTCTCTCTTTGAGCTCTTGGAAGGCTCTAGTGGCGGTCTTGGTCCACACAAAGGTCCCCTTTTTGAGGCAATCGGTGATAGGGGCTGTGATGGTGCTGAACCCCCTGATGAACCTCCGGTAAAAGGTGGCTAACCCATGAAAACTGTGGGCTTCATGGAGGGTGCGAGGTTCAGGCCAATTGATGATGGCTTGGACTTTGTCAGGGTCCATGGATACGCCCTCTGTGGAGACAACATACCCCAGGAAGGTGATGGATTGGGTCATAAAGTGACACTTCCCTAAATTTGCAAAGAGGTTTTCCTTCCTAAGGGTGGTGCAAACTTGCCTTAGATGACTGAGGTGGGCTTCCTTGGTTCGGCTGTAAATGAGGATGTCATCAAAATAAACTACCAGGAAGACTCCAATGTAGGGCCTCAGGACCTCGGTCATAAGGCGCATGAAGGTACTTGGGGCATTTGAAAGCCCAAAAGGCATCACCAGCCATTCATAAAGTCCATCCTTGGTTTTAAAGGCTGTTTTCCATTCATCCCCGGGCCTTATCCTAACCTGATGATAGCCACTTTTGAGGTCTATTTTGGAAAATATGGTGGCTCCGGCGAGCATGTCCAGCATGTCGTCAAGTCTAGGTATGGGAAACCTATATTTGACAGTAATCTTGTTGATGGCCCTGCTATCAATACACATTCGCCATGTCCCATCTTTTTTTGGTGTGAGGAGGGCCGGGACGGCACATGGGCTTTTGCTCAGCCTAAGAAACCCCTTTCTAATCAGTTCCTCCACTTGCCTCCTTAACTCAGCATGTTCGGTGGGATTGAGGCGATAGTGGGGCATGTTTGGGAGGGTGGCTCCTGGGATAAGATCTATAGCGTGCTGGACATCCCTCATGGGTGGTAGTTGGTCGGGAGTTCCTTGGGAAAAATGTCCTTAAATTCTTCCAAGAGAGGGTGGATTTCCACGGGGTGAGGGTTGGAGGGAGTTGCCTCCCCAAGGCATATGACAATGGCACAAAGGGGTGCCCCCCGGGTTATCTCTTCTTCGAGCTCTTTCTTGGTGATAAGGTGGAGGCCTTTGACTGTCGGAGTTGCAGGTGTGTGACTTTGTGTTGAAGATTTGGTTGGAGCAATCGAGGCCTTGGGTTTTGGTGGTGTGGGAAGGATTCCCTTGGTGGGTGGTTCTTTTTGGGGAGGGGAGGGGTTGAGACGGATAGTCTTCCCCTTGTGGTCAAAGGTGCAAGTGTTTGTCTTTCCATGGATAGTGGCATTGACATCATATATCCAAGGTCTCCCCAATAGGATGCTTCCTACAGCCATAGGTATGATATCGCACCATATTTGCCCTTGGTAGGATGAAAAGGTGATGGGGATAAGGCAACATGTGTTGACGGGTAGGGAGTGGTTGTTTATCCAGGACACACGGTAAGGTTTGGGGTGGGATGTAGGGGTAAGTCCTAGGAGTTTGACGGTGTCCGGAGACACGGTGTTGACACAACTCCCATTGTCTAGGATGACCTTCCTAACATGGTCCCCGATTTTGATAAATGTGTGAAAAATGGAAGTCCTCCGCCAATCATCCTCTTGTGGTTGTGTGAGGGTGCACCTTATCACCCCTAGGTGGCTGGAGTGGGGGTCCTCCTCTACTCCTTCTTCATAGAATTGCTCATGGTATTCCTCTTCCCATTCTAAATTGGCCTGATAATCCTCAATAGTACCCTCATGTGTTTCCTGAGTAGTAGAAGGTCCACCCTCAATAACTAGGCTTGACAACCCCTTAGAGGGACAGTGGGAGGCTATGTGGCCATAGCCATGGCATTGGAAACACTTGATCGTGCTACTCATTGGGGTCTTCCCTTTGGAGTTGTCTTCCTTTCTAGGGGGAGGATTGGATGTGGTGGGTGGCGGGGAGGGTCTTGTAGGAGTTCCCCCGCTGGGGGGTGGTGTTCTTAACAAAGGAGGGAGGTTGGGACGTGGTCCTGACCCTTTGGGAGGGGCAAACCTAGGATTTCTGGAGAATCTCTCTACATCCCGAGCTATTTGATAGGCAATTTCCAAGCTATGCACTTCCCTCATAAAGAGCTCCCGTTTGATGTGGGGAAGGAGACCATTCCTAAACCGGGATAAGGTAACGGCTGGATCCTCAACCACACCGCACCTTAGGAGATATGAATCAAATTTCTCAATATACTCTTCCACGGTCTTTCCCTCTTGGGTAAGGCTTTGCCATTCATTAAGAAGAAGTTGGCTATAGGAGATGGGAAGGTATTTGTTCCTAAGTTGATCTTTCATGTCAATCCAAGTGTTAATGGGTTCCTCTCGCCTGATCCTCCTTTGGTTTTCAACCTTTAGCCAATAGGTTTTGGCTAGTTTAAGGAGGTGCATCTTGGCCAACCTAACCTTCCTCTCCTCGGTCATGGGGTACCACTCGAAGTATTGATCCATGCCATGCTCCCAATCTTTGTAGACACTAGGGTTGTGAGACCCATCAAAATTAGGGGCTTCCACTTTGATCATTCTTAATAGGAGTTCATCATGATCCTCACGTGGTCGCCTCTCATAGTGTCGTGGTTGAGGAGCTCTCTCTTGTTCACGATACCACCCATCATCTAGGTCTTCCCTCTCATGTTCATCCCGCGGAGGGGGAAATCTTTGGGCATAGTTCCTAGGTGGGATTCTCTCATGATGTCGGGGCCGTTGAGGCCTCTCCGGTTCGTGGTACCACTCATTCTCAAGGTCTTCCCTACCCGGTTCAACTTGTGGAAGGGGGGTTCTTTGGGCAGGGATCCTAGGTGGGGTCCTTAATTCCTCTAGCTTATCCATTCGGGTGGTAAGTCCATCAAGTTTCTCTAGGATAGCCCTAAGGATAGGGTCAACTTGCTCCATAGGGGCAGGTGGGACTTCACTAGGGATGCCTTGATTGCCCTGAGAATGGGAACTCATGGGGGGGTCGGAAGTTGGGGGGTTGGTTTGGTAAGCGGTGCCTCTACGGGTGGACATGCACGAAGGAGAAGAAATTGACACGCGGGTGGAAGTGCAAGAGCCCTAGGACCTAGGCTTGTAGAGACAAGTCTAAAACTTGCTCTGATACCAATTTGATGTGACACAAGTATAGGGTATGCAGCAAGCAAACGCAAACCTCGGACCTAATCCGCATTCACAATCACATAGCAAGTAAAATGATAAATTGAGACCGAAACGCCGTCGCACACTCGCAAGCCCCGGGTAACTATATGATGCTAGAAGGAGGTGATGGATCAAGACCCTAACTGGTAGAGTGCCAGCAGGGATAGGGTTATCCTCCCGAGGGTACGTGGCCCACACGTTGGGGCTGGCCGGTGCCACTTGGGGCACAAGGTCCCACTCTCTCACGATGACCACGGTGACCACTCAATGATGATGGCTCCGGGAACGGGCACTCACTCTCTTGCGCAACGGAGCTATGTCTATGGATATTAAACAAACAGACATTAATATAAATGGAGCAAAGTTTTAGAGCTCACCTGGTTGGTTTGAAGAAACCAACCCCGTTTGGAGACGTGGGCGAGCGGGGAAGTGTGATCCCCGCACACTGCGCCGATGAAGCTTGGGCTGCTAGTTACATGAACTACACCCCACGCAGGAGGGTTGAACTAGGGGTGGGGTAATCACAATTACATCAAACACTACCTCCACGCAGGGAGGGGCGCTAAGCCGGCCAGGCGAGAGAGAGAATTCCGCCGAGGACGACGGAACGGGCGCCGACGTGGTTCTGCCCACTTGTTGTTGGAGGGGACAGGAGGTCGCTGTTGCAGTCGTAGCTTGCTCTCAGGAATTTTTCCGATGACGAGATCAGTGAGGATGGCTTCGTAACAGGTACAGAGATGCCTCAGATTTATGTCAAATTCTTCTGCCGTTGCTGGTGGTCGTGGTGGAGACTCGAACAGGACGTCGGAATCTGGGGTTGGCAGCTTCAGAATGGATGCAGCCGGATGCAGAAGTTGTACCTGGGGCTTCCGGACTCAGAATCTCGATCCGTCAGAGTTGTTGGATCCGTGGACAAGTCCTCTGCACAGAAAAACTGACGGAGACTCCTTCTGAGGTCGGGGTGGACAGGAGGGATCCGTTGAGTGGGATCTGGTCACGGCAGACAGCAGGAGGCAGACCCGAACGACGGTGGGATAAAATTTGGAACTCTAGCTCCCAGAGGCCGAACGGGGTTCCGTTTCTTGCTCCTGATCGGGGATAGGGAGAGGAAGATCTTTGGAGAAGAAACTTCAGTCTGGATCTGTCGCTGTCGACCGTGGTTGAGCTTCTAGTCGGACTCTGGTGCTCTGCAGCTAGTTCCAGACGCTGTCGGAGGAGATCGGCTCTCACGGGTGGCCACGAACTTGGAACGGAGTGCTTCCACTTCGCCTGGGAAGAGGACTGGGAGCCCTTTCCAGAATGGTACGCCTTGCCTTCAGAAGCCACTGTATGAGTTCGGGGGAGCCTCTGCAAGACGTGTCTTCTTCTGCTACCTGTAGTGGGGCAGGATGTAGGAGAGGGGGTGGGATGGAGGCATGGGAGGCTAGTGTTTGGTGGAGGTGGAGAGGGTGGGGGGTGTTCGTAGGTGGCAGGGGGTTGTGTGGGAGTGGAGGAAGGGGTGGAGCAGGGGTGTGAAGGGGCAGGAGGGTGGGGAGGAAGTGGGGGCCGAAGCTAGTGGAGGTGGAGGTGGGGTTCGGCCATGGCAAGGATGTAAGAGGGGGGGGTGGCTGTTTGCGCAATAGGTGGAGGGGGGCTGGAGTTTGAATGGTCTTGGGGTGTGAATGAAGGTGTGGGGGAGTGGGAAGGTTGCTTGGGGAAGAGGGAGGGGTGTATTGGAGGTGGGGAAGGTGTATGGGGAATAGGAAGAGTCTCTTGGGAAGGGGAGGGAATTGATGGGGGTTAAGTGGCCTAGGGGAGGTGAAAGGTTGGAGGGGGAGGTGGCAGCTGAGGTGGAGGAGAGAGAGAGGAGGTGAAGGGGCAGGTTCGCCCTTGGGAGAGAGAGAGAAGGGGGAGGAGAGAGAGGGGGATCCGCCCCAAGGAGAGAGAGAGGGAGAGAGAACTAGAGAGAGAGAGGGGGGATTGCAATTATGCTCAATTCTTCAAATCTTCATTACCTTCTCAAGTGGGAGTTGGGGTTCTATATATAGGGAACCCAACTTTGTACAAAAGCCCTTGAGAAAAAGGGAAATAACAGATAACCAAGGGTGCAAGAAGGGGGCGCCCATGGGCCTAGCTCCCTAATGGGCCAAAAGACCAGACAAGTCCAATATGATGACCCACTAATAAGAGCACCTAGGGCAAGACTCAAAAATAGAAGTGAAATACATCAAAAGGACTCAACAAAGGAGAAAATACATCAAGATGTCTATAGTAGTGAGATCCAGTGCCGTCGAGGCCCCATCAAGTCATCCTATCCGTCTCCAGAGGGGAGAGATGTGTCGAGCCAGAGGGAGCTCTGAGTGATGTCCCCATCAACTCCCCTGGACTGGGAAGAACTCGACTCTGTCGAGTAAGGGTCTTCTCGGCTGCGGTAATGCTCCAGGAGATCAGGGTCCAGCTGCTGAAGATCCTCCCTGCTCACCCATGAGTCATCAGTAGGAGGCCGGCCCTTCCACCTGACCAGGTATCGCTCGTATACTTTGCTCCGGGTGACAGTGACCTGTTCATCCAATATCCGCTCTATCTGCTCCCGTTGGCCTCTATGGGCTGGTGGAACTTTCTTGTGGGTGGGGGCTCTCTCAAAAAGTGGGACAGGCTCAATTCCCTCACTATGTGTCACCGTGGAACCCCTGTATGGCACCAGGTCAGCCACATTGAATGTGGGACTTATTGCGTACTCCTCGGGGAGGTCTAACACGTAAGCGTTTGTGCCAATCCTCTTTAGAACCTGGAAGGGGCCTGATCCACGCGACCTCAATTTGGAGACATTCCCAGGGGAAAGCCTCTCAGTTCGTACCATCACATAATCACCTACGTGAAACTCCTGGTGGCGGCGGTGGGAGTCGGCCGTCTTTTTATACACCTCATTGCTTTTGTTAATGTGTTTGCGGATTTCCTCATGCAATTCCTTCATGTGTTGGGCAAACGACTCAGCACTAATAGACACTCTAGCATGCGGTGGCAAAGGAATGAGATCTGTAGGGGTTCTAGCTTGTACCCATGCACAGCTTCAAACGGGCTCATCCCTATCGACCTATTCACAGAATTGTTGTATGCAAACTCTGCCTGGGGTAATATGAGATCCCAATTCCCGGGGCGATCCTCAACAAGGCACCGTAGAAGGTTCCCCAAGCTCCGATTGACAACTTCAGTCTGTCCATCGGTTTGGGGGTGGTAGGCTGTGGAAAACTTAAGCAGGGTCCCCATAAGATGCCAGAGGGTCTTCCAAAAGTAGCTGGTGAATTTGACGTCCCTATCTGAGATAATGGTCTTGGGTAGACCATGGAGTCGGACCACCTCTTCAAAGAATAGACGGGCCACATGGGAGGCGTCTGAGGTTTTGGAACAGGGGATGAAATGAGCCATTTTAGAGAATCGGTCCACCACGACATAAATGGAGTCATGTTTCCTTTGGGTCCGGGGTAGCCCTAGTACGAAGTCCATGCTAAGATCTTGCCAAGGTCGGTCTGGGACTGGTAAGGGAGTGTACAGGCCTGTGTTTTGTTTGATCTGCTTAGCGGTTGCACATGTGCGGCATTGCCTCACAATTTTGGCCACATCCCTTTTGAGGCTGGGCCAATGGAATTGTCCTTCTACCAAGGCAATGGTTTTGTGAATCCCAAAGTGTCCAGCCAAGCCTCCTGCATGTAATTCCCAGATCAGAAAATCCCGTAGAGAGGTCCTTGGTATGCAAAGCCTATGGCCTTTAAAAATGAACCCGTCCTCTAAAATGAATCCTTGGTGTTCCTTTGGTGAGAGGGTGGACAGAGTGGTATGGATTGGGCCAAAGTCCGGGCAAGCAGAGTACTCTTCTTTGAGTCTTTCAAACCCTATGACTTCCACCTGTATGGTAGCTAGCAAGGAAATTCTCCTACTGAGGGCATCGACTGCTCGGTTTTCACTCCCAGCCTTGTGTTTGATTACAAATGTGTAAGCCTGGATGTGTTCGACCCATCAGGCATGCCGAGCATTCAGTTTCTGCTGGGAGTTGAGGTATTTCAGGGCCTCATGGTCGGAGAATATGACAAACTCATTAGGCAAGAGGTAGTGTCTCCAATGCCGGAGGGATTGTACCACAGCATAGAATTCCTTGTCGTAGGTGGAGTACCTCATCCTGGCATCACACAGTTTTTCGCTAAAGTAGGCCACTGGGTGTCCTTCCTGGCTAAGGATCCCACCAATTCCTACCCCTGAGGCATCGCAAGTCACTTCAAAGACTTTGGAGAAATCAGGGAGGCATAAGACAGGGGCTTGGGTCATTCTCTCTTTGAGCTCTTGGAAGGCTCTAGTGGCGGTCTTGGTCCACACAAAGGTCCCCTTTTTGAGGCAATCGGTGATAGGGGCTGTGATGGTGCTGAACCCCCTGATGAACCTCCGGTAAAAGGTGGCTAACCCATGAAAACTGTGGGCTTCATGGAGGGTGCGAGGTTCAGGCCAATTGATGATGGCTTGGACTTTGTCAGGGTCCATGGATACGCCCTCTGTGGAGACAACATACCCCAGGAAGGTGATGGATTGGGTCATAAAGTGACACTTCCCTAAATTTGCAAAGAGGCTTTCCTTCCTAAGGGTGGTGCAAACTTGCCTTAGATGACTGAGGTGGGCTTCCTTGGTTCGGCTGTAAATGAGGATGTCATCAAAATAAACTACCAGGAAGACTCCAATGTAGGGCCTCAGGACCTCGGTCATAAGGCGCATGAAGGTACTTGGGGCATTTGAAAGCCCAAAAGGTATCACCAGCCATTCATAAAGTCCATCCTTGGTTTTAAAGGCTGTTTTCCATTCATCCCCGGGCCTTATCCTAACCTGATGATAGCCACTTTTGAGGTCTATTTTGGAAAATATGGTGGCTCCGGCGAGCATGTCCAGCATGTCGTCAAGTCTAGGTATGGGAAACCTATATTTGACAGTAATCTTGTTGATGGCCCTGCTATCAATACACATTCGCCATGTCCCATCTTTTTTTGGTGTGAGGAGGGCCGGGACGGCACATGGGCTTTTGCTCAGCCTAAGAAACCCCTTTCTAATCAGTTCCTCCACTTGCCTCCTTAACTCAGCATGTTCGGTGGGATTGAGGCGATAGTGGGGCATGTTTGGGAGGGTGGCTCCTGGGATAAGATCTATAGCGTGCTGGACATCCCTCATGGGTGGTAGTTGGTCGGGAGTTCCTTGGGAAAAATGTCCTTAAATTCTTCCAAGAGAGGGTGGATTTCCACGGGGTGAGGGTTGGAGGGAGTTGCCTCCCCAAGGCATATGACAATGGCACAAAGGGGTGCCCCCCGGGTTATCTCTTCTTCGAGCTCTTTCTTGGTGATAAGGTGGAGGCCTTTGACTGTCGGAGTTGCAGGTGTGTGACTTTGTGTTGAAGATTTGGTTGGAGCAATCGAGGCCTTGGGTTTTGGTGGTGTGGGAAGGATTCCCTTGGTGGGTGGTTCTTTTTGGGGAGGGGAGGGGTTGAGACGGATAGTCTTCCCCTTGTGGTCAAAGGTGCAAGTGTTTGTCTTTCCATGGATAGTGGCATTGACATCATATATCCAAGGTCTCCCCAATAGGATGCTTCCTACAGCCATAGGTATGATATCGCACCATATTTGCCCTTGGTAGGATGAAAAGGTGATGGGGATAAGGCAACATGTGTTGACGGGTAGGGAGTGGTTGTTTATCCAGGACACACGGTAAGGTTTGGGGTGGGATGTAGGGGTAAGTCCTAGGAGTTTGACGGTGTCCGGAGACACGGTGTTGACACAACTCCCATTGTCTAGGATGACCTTCCTAACATGGTCCCCGATTTTGATAAATGTGTGAAAAATGGAAGTCCTCCGCCAATCATCCTCTTGTGGTTGTGTGAGGGTGCACCTTATCACCCCTAGGTGGCTGGAGTGGGGGTCCTCCTCTACTCCTTCTTCATAGAATTGCTCATGGTATTCCTCTTCCCATTCTAAATTGGCCTGATAATCCTCAATAGTACCCTCATGTGTTTCCTGAGTAGTAGAAGGTCCACCCTCAATAACTAGGCTTGACAACCCCTTAGAGGGACAGTGGGAGGCTATGTGGCCATAGCCATGGCATTGGAAACACTTGATCGTGCTACTCATTGGGGTCTTCCCTTTGGAGTTGTCTTCCTTTCTAGGGGGAGGATTGGATGTGGTGGGTGGCGGGGAGGGTCTTGTAGGAGTTCCCCCGCTGGGGGGTGGTGTTCTTAACAAAGGAGGGAGGTTGGGACGTGGTCCTGACCCTTTGGGAGGGGCAAACCTAGGATTTCTGGAGAATCTCTCTACATCCCGAGCTATTTGATAGGAAATTTCCAAGCTATGCACCTCCCTCATAAAGAGCTCCCGTTTGATGTGGGGAAGGAGACCATTCCTAAACCGGGATAAGGTAACGGCTGGATCCTCAACCACACCGCACCTTAGGAGATATGAATCAAATTTCTCAATATACTCTTCCACGGTCTTTCCCTCTTGGGTAAGGCTTTGCCATTCATTAAGAAGAAGTTGGCTATAGGAGATGGGAAGGTATTTGTTCCTAAGTTGATCTTTCATGTCAATCCAAGTGTTAATGGGTTCCTCTCGCCTGATCCTCCTTTGGTTTTCAACCTTTAGCCAATAGGTTTTGGCTAGTTTAAGGAGGTGCATCTTGGCCAACCTAACCTTCCTCTCCTCGGTCATGGGGTACCACTCGAAGTATTGATCCATGCCATGCTCCCAATCTTTGTAGACACTAGGGTTGTGAGACCCATCAAAATTAGGGGCTTCCACTTTGATCATTCTTAATAGGAGTTCATCATGATCCTCACGTGGTCGCCTCTCATAGTGTCGTGGTTGAGGAGCTCTCTCTTGTTCACGATACCACCCATCATCTAGGTCTTCCCTCTCATGTTCATCCCGCGGAGGGGGAAATCTTTGGGCATTGTTCCTAGGTGGGATTCTCTCATGATGTCGGGGCCGTTGAGGCCTCTCCGGTTCGTGGTACCACTCATTCTCAAGGTCTTCCCTACCCGGTTCAACTTGTGGAAGGGGGGTTCTTTGGGCAGGGATCCTAGGTGGGGTCCTTAATTCCTCTAGCTTATCCATTCGGGTGGTAAGTCCATCAAGTTTCTCTAGGATAGCCCTAAGGATAGGGTCAACTTGCTCCATAGGGGCAGGTGGGACTTCACTAGGGATGCCTTGATTGCCCTGAGAATGGGAACTCATGGGGGGGTCGGAAGTTGGGGGGTTGGTTTGGTAAGCGGTGCCTCTACGGGTGGACATGCACGAAGGAGAAGAAATTGACACGCGGGTGGAAGTGCAAGAGCCCTAGGACCTAGGCTTGTAGAGACAAGTCTAAAACTTGCTCTGATACCAATTTGATGTGACACAAGTATAGGGTATGCAGCAAGCAAACGCAAACCTCGGACCTAATCCGCATTCACAATCACATAGCAAGTAAAATGATAAATTGAGACCGAAACGCCGTCGCACACTCGCAAGCCCCGGGTAACTATATGATGCTAGAAGGAGGTGATGGATCAAGACCCTAACTGGTAGAGTGCCAGCAGGGATAGGGTTATCCTCCCGAGGGTACGTGGCCCACACGTTGGGGCTGGCCGGTGCCACTTGGGGCACAAGGTCCCACTCTCTCACGATGACCACGGTGACCACTCAATGATGATGGCTCCGGGAACGGGCACTCACTCTCTTGCGCAACGGAGCTATGTCTATGGATATTAAACAAACAGACATTAATATAAATGGAGCAAAGTTTTAGAGCTCACCTGGTTGGTTTGAAGAAACCAACCCCGTTTGGAGACGTGGGCGAGCGGGGAAGTGTGATCCCCGCACACTGCGCCGATGAAGCTTGGGCTGCTAGTTACATGAACTACACCCCACGCAGGAGGGTTGAACTAGGGGTGGGGTAATCACAATTACATCAAACACTACCTCCACGCAGGGAGGGGCGCTAAGCCGGCCAGGCGAGAGAGAGAATTCCGCCGAGGACGACGGAACGGGCGCCGACGTGGTTCTGCCCACTTGTTGTTGGAGGGGACAGGAGGTCGCTGTTGCAGTCGTAGCTTGCTCTCAGGAATTTTTCCGATGACGAGATCAGTGAGGATGGCTTCGTAACAGGTACAGAGATGCCTCAGATTTATGTCAAATTCTTCTGCCGTTGCTGGTGGTCGTGGTGGAGACTCGAACAGGATGTCGGAATCTGGGGTTGGCAGCTTCAGAATGGATGCAGCCGGATGCAGAAGTTGTACCTGGGGCTTCCGGACTCAGAATCTCGATCCGTCAGAGTTGTTGGATCCGTGGACAAGTCCTCTGCACAGCAAAACTGACGGAGACTCCTTCTGAGGTCAGGGTGGACAGGAGGGATCCGTTGAGTGGGATCTGGTCACGGCAGACAGCAGGAGGCAGACCCGAACGACAGTGGGAGAAAATTTGGAACTCTAGCTCCCGGAGGCCGAACGGGGTTCCGTTTCTTGCTCCTGATCGGGGATAGGGAGAGGAAGATCTTTGGAGAAGAAACTTCAGTCTGGATCTGTCGCTGTCGACCGTGGTTGAGCTTCTAGTCGGACTCTGGTGCTCTGCAGCTAGTTCCAGACGCTGTCGGAGGAGATCGGCTCTCACGGGTGGCCACAAACTTGGAACGGAGTGATTCCACTTCGCCTGGGAAGAGGACTGGGAGCCCTTTCCAGAATGGTACGCCTTGCCTTCAGAAGCCACTGTATGAGTTCGGGGGAGCCTCTGCAAGACGTGTCTTCTTCTGCTACCTGTAGTGGGGCAGGATGTAGGAGAGGGGGTGGGATGGAGGCATGGGAGGCTAGTGTTTGGTGGAGGTGGAGAGGGTGGGGGGTGTTCGTAGGTGGCAGGGGGTTGTGTGGGAGTGGAGGAAGGGGTGGAGCAGGGGTGTGAAGGGGCAGGAGGGTGGGGAGGAAGTGGGGGCCGAAGCTAGTGGAGGTGGAGGTGGGGTTCGGCCATGGCAAGGATGTAAGAGGGGGGGGTGGCTGTTTGCGCAATAGGTGGAGGGGGGCTGGAGTTTGAATGGTCTTGGGGTGTGAATGAAGGTGTGGGGGAGTGGGAAGGTTGCTTGGGGAAGAGGGAGGGGTGTATTGGAGGTGGGGAAGGTGTATGGGGAATAGGAAGAGTCTCTTGGGAAGGGGAGGGAATTGATGGGGGTTAAGTGGCCTAGGGGAGGTGAAAGGTTGGAGGGGGAGGTGGCAGCTGAGGTGGAGGAGAGAGAGAGGAGGTGAAGGGGCAGGTTCGCCCTTGGGAGAGAGAGAGAAGGGGGAGGAGAGAGAGGGGGATCCGCCCCAAGGAGAGAGAGAGGGAGAGAGAACTAGAGAGAGAGAGAGGGGGATTGCAATTATGCTCAATTCTTCAAATCTTCATTACCTTCTCAAGTGGGAGTTGGGGTTCTATATATAGGGAACCCAACTTTGTACAAAAGCCCTTGAGAAAAAGGGAAATAACAGATAACCAAGGGTGCAAGAAGGGGGCGCCCATGGGCCTAGCTCCCTAATGGGCCAAAAGACCAGACAAGTCCAATATGATGACCCACTAATAAGAGCACCTAGGGCAAGACTCAAAAATAGAAGTGAAATACATCAAAAGGACTCAACAAAGGAGAAAATACATCAAGATGTCTATAGTAGTGAGATCCAGTGCCGTCGAGGCCCCATCAAGTCATCCTATCCGTCTCTAGAGGGGAGAGATGTGTCGAGCCAGAGGGAGCTCTGAGTGATGTCCCCATCAGGTTTCTTCAGGCTTCATTTTGAACAGCTCATAATCTCTGACAAGTAAATTGGCCTTGGTCTCCTTGACCTCTGAGGTTCCCTCATATATAAGCCGCAACTTGTCCCACATCTCCTTCGTTGAACTGTACATGGATACACGAGAGAACTCATTAGGATGTATAGCACATTGCATAACATTAATAGCATTAAAATTTACAGTGCATTTCTTAATTTCCTCGAGTGTCCATTTTTCTTCATCATCCGAGAGTTTATACGGACCCTTGTCCACAACCCTCCAGATCTCATACTCTTGGGCTCTCAGAAAGACGTACATTCTATTTTTCCAATAGGAGTAATTCGAGCCATCGAAGTATGGAGGACGATGGATGGAATGACCCTCAGGCATCATACCCTTGTTTGCCATTGATCTGGATCTTACTCTAGATCGTTATATCTAAAGGAAATAGAGCCTTAGCTCTAATACCAATTGAAGTCCCGCGATCAATGACACCCAAGAGGGGGGTGAATTGAGTGTTTACAAACTTTTAACAAAATCTTACCCAATTCAAACAAGTGTGAATAATGGCCGTAATGAATTTCAGAACTATATGAAAACACTCAGATCTAATAGAATCTATCGCACTCAACCGATCATAGGTACGCTGACGGAGGTGGGAATCCAGAGATTCTACTCACGCAAGATGTTATCTTCCTGACAAGGTTTGCCTTGCCGATCCGAACCCACCTTTTAATATACCCAAGATCTAATATGATAATGATAAATTATGCTAGATCTAACTCAAACAATACAACCAAATTAATCTACGTGTGTGCTACACAGAATGGGGATAGAAGAAAAGGAACAAACCACACAATGGACAGTGATTTTTAGGTGGTTCGGATGCAACAACGGCAACCTATGACCACCCCTCAGGATCTGTGAGGATTCCAACACTATCTTGTAAAGGATTACAAGATCAAAACACACACACACACGTGAGGAGTTCGAAACTCCCACGACGGTGCACAAACACCAAATCACAAAGGTATGTGAAGACTAGAAGAAACACACACACACACACACATGGATCTACGTAGCTCCACACACACACAAGTGTTTAAATGTTCAAGATCACACACTTGAAGCTTGATGAAAAAAAAGGGAGAAACACAAAATGAAAAACTCAGATTTAAGCTCCCCCTTAGTGGATGAAGATGATCTTGGTTGAAGCTTCCTCCTCAGCTAGATCTTCACTTGAATGGCCTATAGATGATCTTGAAAACCTTGCTCTTGGATGAAGAACCCTTGGATGTTGCACTGTTCACGGAGCTATAGTAGCACTCCTCTTTCTCCCCTTGATAGCCTCCTTGAGTGATTAGGGTTTTTGACCCCAAAGTTATGTTTTTATAGATCTTGGATGGTTAAGGGACAAGCTAGGAACCAGATCCACACATCATGGCATGTCTGGTTACTTTGGGATTAAACAAACCCAATGAAAGGGGCTTCCCACGTTGAAGAACACAAGTCAACAATTGCTGCCTCGAAGCTGACGGTTGACCGATAGGAGGGGGCGGTCGACCAGAATTTTACAGGAATGAGGCTTTCAACGTTGGAAAATAGGTCGATCGGCCCCTGACCGGCGGTCGAACGCTACCTGGAAAACCTGCAATTTCAATGGAGTTAGCCAATGAATCATAATCTGTGAGCAAATTATCATATGACCATATCCTATTCCAATCACTATGAATTGCTTGAACTTATCCAGGGAAATTCTTGAAACATGGTAGATTTAGGCATTTGCATGATTAAGGAAGGATTTGAAAGTAGTTTAAGCAAGTTATTACTTAGGTTGTAATACCGAGATTTTGTTATCATCAAAATCATCTCGAGAGACTCAACAGAAGTCACCCGTTGAACCATGACCTCGCTATCGGGAAACCAAAACCTCAATCGCTGGGGAAGCCACGACCTCGCGGTCGGAAACCACAGTCTTAACCGTTAGGAGAAATCATGTCTCAAGTGATAGGAGAACTGCCCACTAGAAGCAAGGCCAGATGTGTCCACTGACGACTTAGTCCACACCTCGGGTGCCTCCCTACTCGCCCCAAGCGGAAACTGGGACACCGTACACAAGTAACACAAGAAAAGGGTCTTGTTAGGGTCATGCTAGTCAGCACGTGTCCATATATAGTCCCCGACCACGTGTCACACACTGACTGACTACACTACGTCAGGCCCTCTAGCTAGTTTTCCTCTCGGCTCGGACTCGAGCCACCACAGTGGGAGGCCCTACGGAAACCAGCCCCAAACCGTCTCTCCTGGGTCTAGCTCTCCACCACTAGCAAGTGGGTCGGCACACGCGTGCCTAGGCAAGCTATGACTAGTGGGGGGTGTCACTCAAGGTAAAACTCACAACTAGAATAGAAACCATTGGAGCACCACTGGCTCACATAAATCACGCGGGGAGAAACCCTCCACGGAGCTACGGTAACCACGACAACTCGGGGAAACCATTCCCCTGTATCCACACGGCAACTATTTCCAGGAAAATATATGATAAGTCCATTGACCTCGTCCTACAACTTGGGGAACGGGAATCACGTCACATCCTACTCATCTTGAGAGAGAGAGCAAATACGGGTAAAGTCTGAGGGAGTCATTCTCTGCCCACTTCACGCTTTCTAAATCAATGATTAATTAAATAAAAATACAATAAATTAGAAATCGAACAGAATTCTAACCCTAGGGGTTCTAAACTATGTCCCATCACTACTCTGCGAAAGGGAAAACACTAGGGAACTCTTTCCCCTACGAGACAGAAAATTGACAAAACCCCGGCATAGGGGGGGTTCTAAACCATGCCCTATTGCTACTCTATGATAGGGAAAACATGGGGAGCTTCTTCTCTACAACCACTCCATAACGCACACATCACGGAACACAATAAACATTGACGAATCGTTCCCCTCCATTCACATCATGAGTAAATAATAAATAAATTAAATTAACTAGATTAAAGTAAATTAAGCATCCCGACCCTCTAGCATGGAATCGATCCTAAAGTGTGCATCAAACCCCAATTTATGCCCAAATCGACGTAAATGAAATATAGGTAGGACACCCATTGGATCACTACCGTCTGCAGCCGATCCCATCCACCCGCTCACTCCCGCGAAGCCAATTCCAAGAACTCGACATCCTTAGCTTGCTGGGACACCACCGTCACTGCCGTGGCTCCCTCCTCGTTGGCACGCCATCGCTACCTCCACCGTCGCTATCATGCTGCTGTCGAGCCACTCTTTCTCTCTCTCTTTCCCTCCTGCCATTGTAGTCGCCCATACCGGCACCTCTCTCTCTTTCTCTCTCTCTCTCTCTCTTTCTGTCCCGCCATTGTGGTCACCGCCAGCACCACTGCTCCCGCCATCACACGCTGACCCCATCGTCGCTAACCGGCATCTCCGCAGATCGCCCCATCACCGTTCATGCCATTGGGCGCAGCTCCACCGCGGCTGCTCCTTCTCGCCGGTGCCGTTGGATGTCGAATAGAGGAGGGGGAGAGGGGGAATGGAGGAAGAGGGAGGGAGAGGAGGATCGTGAGAGGGAGAGAGAGAAATCAAGGGAGGGAGAGGGGTTACGGGAGGAAGAAGAAGGAGGAGAAGAGGGGAAGAAGAAGAGAGGGAGGGGGGCTAGGGCACGGGGTCCCCGCCCCCAAAAGTTTTGTTTTGTGTTTTTGTTTTGTTTTTTTTCTTTACCTTTTCTCCTTTTTTCCTTTTTTTCTTATCCTCTCTCTTTTTTTCAGTTTCATTTTCTCCTCTTCATCTCTATTTATCATTTATTATATATATATATTTGAAAATGAGATAAAATCCCCAATTAATGTAAAATACCACTAACTCTAAAAATAATTTAATGTTTATTATTTGGAGATCCGAAAATCCGATGTTCATCGATCCGAACACGCTAATACCTAATCCGAAATTTTGAGATATTACAGTCCTCCCCCCTTAAAGAAATTTCATCCTCGAAATTTGCAACGAACATAATGTCACAGAGAGGAATGACTTCCTCAACAAGGCAAGATAATTAACGCCACAACATAGCCTCAGATGATGCAATGTTACACTTCCTGAGCAACACTGCCAGACCACCAAGACCAACGGAGTCACCTTGCTCCTCAATCTCTGCTCGCATCCGTTCTCGGCATAAACAAAATACATTGGAATGAATAAGGCTGGCGTTGCCACAAATTGCACAGAGTCATTAGAGACATAAGAATCTCTGACATGCCTCCACACTACAAGGAGGTGTGAACCATATCACAAACTCCTGCCAACACTGGGCTCACTTCACTTGATTGGTTCATCAAGACATCACTTCTCACACCAACCGATTAACAACACCCCCTTAACCCGTGACACCCCACAACATTCTAATTCAAGCAATCCTTCTAGCTGACTTGCACTCTTTCAGTGGTTCCACGTTGACTACACCTTCCACCTGATGAGCCGAACCACACCTAAACATTACTAGGTTCATGTTGATCCCAACAAGACCCTCTCTCCAATTCAATTTAATCAAGTGGGATGTAGACTTCCGGACACACAAGGCCTCGTAATTCCACACTTCATGCCACGTAGGCCAACACATCCTCAGTAGAATATCTACTCTCTGAATGGTCCTTCCGAACTATTCATCTAACCAATAGAGAGATATGCTGAGTCAACTGCCAGATTGTCACTCATCACTTATGAAACTTTGTTAGAACACATCATACCTCGGGGTCTCAACCCGCTCACACCGCAATCAAGCCAATTTCACAACTCTGTAACCCATCCTGATCGGCAACAACTTAATTACAGAAGTCCATCCGCTAATTATTAGGCACATGACCTCACCATCATCCAAAGTTCTTGGCAATCCAACAATGCATCGGCCACCACATAGTGCCATTCTCAAACAGAAATCTCTAAAGGTGGTCAGGTACCACCTGAACACTCCATTTTTCCCGTGCAAACATAGCAACGGCCTATCACAGCTCTGCCACCTATCTTAGTCGCTCATAGCCACATGATGCATCATAAACCATGCACCACCCAATGGGCAACTCACTTTACCTACTCCTCCGTAGGACACATCATCATCTCAGAGCGACACTCACCTAAAGGTCATTATCAACACTACCCCAAGCATCGTCATCTCGTGAGGTAACACAGGGTCTACACACTGACTTTCCTCTCCAACTTGACATCACTCGATAGTCAGGATGGCCCACAATCATAATTCTCTATTACATAGGGTTTTGAGCCATAAGGCCTCCACTACCACTTACCCCCGGGAATCTCATCATTCATTCGTTTTGATTCCACCATTGCTCACTTTTCATTAATTAATTAATTAATTAATATTATTATATTTTTTGGCTAGTAGTTCCCTACTCGAGGCACCTAAACATTCGTACAGGGTCCAAGAGAGAACACGGGGACCCACCAAATCTAGCTCACACCCATTAGACCATGAGGGTACCGCTAATTATTATATATGTATATATTTCATATATTTCTTTACTTTTCTCTTTTTTTTTTCTTTTCGTGACATCTTGATCGACGGTACTACAATCCAAACCAGACCCAAGAATTCTCCTATTATCAACACAGATCTGGGCCTTGCTTTCCACACTACTGCCTTGATTATGATTGAAACCATTGACACACCGATACCAGGGAACACATACTCCAAGAAATGCACACCTCAAGACCAAAGCTTGCCCTTACTAAGCTCAGCATACACTAAATGACTCCTCAAAAATCTGAAATCTAATCCTCAACATTGGACATACTCCTCCTCGGAGGTCAAACGCAAGTAAATGACTGCTCACACCGTCCTCGGAAACTCGGTACGACAACTCACAACAGCCGCCAGCACAATGAGTAGCCCCAAATAGCATTACCAAATAAGCGTTATACTCAATCAGGGTCCTACACAACACTTCTTCAACCTGTACCTTCCTACTCTCACCTTGATTCTCAAGAATACTTGTGATGACCAAAGTCGGTTAAATGCATCCTCCGACCTAGGAAATGGATATCATTACCCACTCCAAGAGCATGTAAACTCCACACAGCCTCAAACTACCATCCAATATCCACAATCACACAGTGCATTTACAGGGGAGGAATTAAGGCGAACACCGCCCTCCTACAGGGAACTCATGCAACTGTGCTCTTCCTATCCAACCCTGTCGGTGCCATCCAATTTAATGTCCTTTTGACAATGGCACAGCACTCAGTGCCACCTTAGAAGTTCCACAAGTAGAGAAGATGATCCTGGCAAGTTACCTAAAATCCTCTAAACCTCTGCTGCTCATCATAGGGACATCCTCCATCCTTACTACTGCTCTAATCCAAGGCCCGTGGGCTATGGGCCCACTACGCTTCCGCTGCGCTACTCTGATCAATCCACACCACCAACGCGGGGATACTCTGACGTTAGTCAGCAAATAACTCAACTCAATTGGCTGACATAAGAATTTCGGGTGAGGAAGACTCAAACACCTTAAATACAGAATATATGTCTCACTTTGGAGACCAAATCATAGTCTCACTCCCCACCAAAGCTCTGAAGACCTCAAGCTAATCGTTCTAGGAATCATTTCACCAGCCCAACGTTGCAGTCCATATTACTTGGCGGGCCACTTGACCCTTCCAACTAGTCTTCTCTAGCTATCAAGACTGACATGATATAACCTCTAACATACGCTATAGGGAAACATGAAAGAGACGATCGGGGTTCACCCCCCTACCTCAAATGATGAACACACGCCTCGAATACCTCGTTCAACGCCAAAACTCGAATCTTACGCACAAACCGTGACCCCAACTTGCAAACCACCTCTGTCTAACTCTCATAATCTTCCTTCCACCGCCGTTGTCACGCAACCAGGCCTCCTCGCATTCCACCGTCTGCAGCCAGGGAAAGAGGAGAGAAATGGGGAAGAACGGAAGGAAAGAAAGGGGAAAATGGAGAAGAAGGACGGGGTATATGGGGTTTCATAGGATGAAGGTTTTGGGGTTTCTCCGAAACCTCAAAAATTCCAAAATTAATCCAATGCCCACCAACATTTAATTTTTTGTGGCCTAACAACATTATAAATCATGAAATAATTTACTAATTCCAAGTCGATTCCAAACTATAATACTTAGAAGTTTGAATCACATAACAGATTCACGCGTCAAGGAAGTTGGGCCTTACCGAAAACATGAAATCCCTCGCAATTCATTGCCACCTTCACGAATGAAACAACCTTGATTCATCACCCGACCTTGCCCCAGATCCCACAGTAGCCACTATTGCCATCCATCCTTTTCACCCTTCTACAATCCACCGTTGATTGCCGGAGGATGGAAGGAGAGGGGGAAGGAGAATGGAGGAGGAGAAGGAAGGGAAAAGAGAGAAGAGAAGGGTTTTTTTTTCAGGATATAAAGTAATTTATTTAGTTCACCTCGAACAACCTTAAAAAACATGTAACTCACCCTTAATTAATACTTAATCTACTCGCCTATAGTCTACACATACAGAAGCAGTGCAATAAAGAAGCACAACACCCTATGCCAGTCGCCGACTATATTGGACACTTCAGACTCTCTAGATGCGGCAACCATTTCAAATTCCTATGCATAGCCACAACCTGGCTCTGATACCACCTATAATGACCCAAGATCCAGGTACCGGAAAGTAACCAGTGCAACCCGAATCCTAACCTGCCACCCATGAGCAATAGAGCTCGAAAGGGTTAGATTATGGATGTGGGTTTACACAAGAATATAAAATAACTGTAGAAATTAAAGTGCTAAATTTTAAAAGTTACATTTATCATAGAACTTAAATGTAGGAAATGAAGAGTTAATGATTAAAATAATTTAATAATTAACAGTCTAGAGTCCAAGTACAGTACGACAGAAAAGAAAGTACCTCATCAAGGGCATACCCTGATTTTGGCAGGCTGGTGATTAAGAACCACCTCTGGCGCCGCACTGAGCGCCCGAACCTCCACCTGAAAAGAAAAAGTAGTGAGCCTCGTCTCATGAGCTTAATAGGGGTCCCGCAAATCCCCACTGCACAATAAGAAGCAATGTCAGCAAGTAATAACGATAGCAACAGCGAGTAACAAGCGGAAGGGAGGCAACCACACCTAAACTACCCGCAAACCACACAATACCTCAAACTCCAAGGAAACCACACTACTTAGTGAATCACCCACACACACCGAATACCTCGACCACCATGGTCGGAAGAACCCCGACCTCACCATCGGAAAAAATCTCGATCTTAATCAGTAAAGAACCACAACACCACTATCGTGGAGGCCGGTCCTCACTGATAGAAGCCACAGTCCAGACTACACGATCCGGGGGTAAAGTCACGATCTCGCTATTGTGAAGACCACTTTGTCTATAGGTGAAACCACGATGACTCTATTAGGAACCCTCGACGTCTATGTCAGGAAAGTCACACAGAAGTCACCCGTTGAACCATGACCTCGCTGTCGGGAAACCAAAACCTCAATCGTCGGGGAAGGCATGACCTCACGGTCAGAAACCACAGTCTCAACTATCAGGAGAAACCATGTCTCAAGTGACAAGAGAGCTACCCTCAAGAAGTATGGCCGAATGCGTCCACTGACGACTTAGTCCATATCTCGAGTGTCTCCCTACTCGCCCTAGGTAGAAACTGAGACACCGTACACAGGTAACACAAGACAAGGGTCTAGTCGGGGTCGTGCTCGTCAGCACGCGCAGATAGTCTCCAACCACGTGTGCACACACTGACTGACTGCACTACATCATTGTTAGGGTGCAAGGCCCGGATACAGAGGGGGGTGAATGTATCCCTCTAAAAATTATGGCCTAAATTAAAAACTCTAAGGCTCGGATATGCGGAATATGGATAATGAGCTTTCTGAGATAAGATAATAATCAACCAATTGATCAACCAGTTGGACTGCAACAATGCAGCCACCTGATCAAACTAGAAATGCAGACAGAGAGTGCAACCCAAACACACCTAGCAAAGTGCAATGCTCAAGGTAACGGCTGATAGGAACAATATAAATAATCCAAGATAACACAGCTAACCAGCATGCATGACCCGTGAATGGGAGGTAGGAGGCAAGGAGCTAACGCACAAAACAAACCACTGCACAGTAGATTTTTTAGGTGGTTCGGTCCAGCAGACCTACATCCACCCCACACTCAACCCGAGTGTGGCTTCCACTAGCTCACGCTAGAAACCGCAGACTCAGTCTGCAACAGGTGCTGCCACACAGCTTGACCAGGGGAACAACCTCCCCTCTTCCTCCAGACCAGGAGGGAACCAACCGGTGACTTCCAGTCACCAGCAAACCAGAGGTCGAAGACCTCTCTTCCTCCAACCGGAGGGACCCCTGGACTTGAATCCACAAGCCCAGAACCGGAGACAAGTCTCCCTTCCTCCAAACCGGAGGGAACCCACAAGTAGCTCCCAGCTACTTGCAACCGGAGATCAGATCTCCCTTCTCCTGATCCACAGGAGGAACCCCGACCTCTCTACAGAGTATCGGAAAGCACAGCAAACCAGAAAACAAAGGAAAAACAATAAACGAAAATAACTTCAGCAGACAGAGAGCTGAAACACAAAATGCACAATGTGGCTCTCAACGGAGCTGACTGGCCTGGATTTGATCCACGGTCCAGTAGACAGATCTTCAGGTAAGCTTTTCTTCCTCTTCTCTTCTCTTCTTCTTCTTCTCTTTCACTCTCTCGATCTCTGCTCCTCTATACTCTTCGGCTCACACTTCTATCTCTCTCTTTCTCTTTCTTCTGCTCTCCTAATCTCTCACTCTCTGCTCTTCTCTTCTTTCTCTTTTCTTTTTCTATCAGGATCGTGGCTCTCTGTATGGACTCTTCTTCTCGCCAACTCGATCAATCTTCTTCAGTGGAAGAAGGCTCATATATATAGCAGCAGCAGCAGCATCAGCAGTATCAGCCACGACGTGTGACCTCCACATTTCCAGCCCTAAGAATTCGGACCACGTGGCAGTCTCTCAGCAGGCTTCATTCCAGCCTCGGATCACGTGCTGCCTGTCACTGGGGAATATTTCTTCCTCGGACCTGCAAAGAGATGAAAAGCCATTAAAACTTAGGGCCACAATAACTAGATCTGCACGAAGTATGTAGTAGCAATACTAGATGCACTGAGAACGACACGAGATACACAAGGTGAATACAGCACGAAGTAAAGAAAGAATGACACGAGATACACAAGGTGAATACAGCACGAAGTAAGGTTATAAAACAACACAAGGTAAAAAGAAGAACGACACGAAGAACACCATGGTGACTGTAGCACGAAGTAAAACGACATGATATAATAACCAGTAATGAGAACGGCACGAGGACAACATGGAGGTAAACAGAAACCAACAGTAAGTGTGGTTTCAACACACGAAAGACACGATGTCTAGGAAGAACAACACGAAGAGATAATTCGGAAACGACACTAAGTGGAAAAACAATACTAGATGAAACAGTAATCGACACGCGGTGAAAACAGCACTAAGATAATGAAGATGACACGAAGTCATGAAAACAGAAACGACACGAAGACGAAAATAACAAAGAAAACGACTCAAAGTAAGAATGACACGAAGAACACAAAACGGAAAACGACACGAAGTGAAAAATGACACGAGGTCTGGGAGACACGACACAAAGTCATAAGAGCGACAGTAACCAACACGAAGTGTGGTTACGAAACATGAACGACACGAAGTGTGGAAACATGACACGAAGTCACAGAAACAACAACACGAGGTTATGAGAGGAAAAACGATACGAGGTCATGAAAACACAAGACAAAGACAAAAAATGAAATCGACACGGAGTGTAGGAACAACTCAAGACAGACACGGGGTCTGAAAAATAGACACGGCTTGTCATGACACGTGATGAAGCTATGTGAACAGTATAAAACGAATAAAATGACACGAGGAACAACAGTAACCGACTCGGGTTGAAAACAACACGAAGTCGAACAGTAATTGACACGGGGTAACACGACACGAGGTAAAAACGACACGAAGACGAAATTGACACATACTGAAAACAACACGAAGATGAAGGGAACAGTGCAATGTCTAGACTTGAAGTACAGTTAAGTGTACAGACTTCACCAATGAATCACTCACTGTACAGACTTGCTATAGCAGTATGATGTACAGACTTTGATGAACAGTCCAAAGTATGGACTTTCACTGCAAACAACAATGTGTAGACTTCATGTAAAAGCCCAATGTATGGACATTGAAATCGAAGACCGATGTGCAGACTTGACATTGAAGACTAGAGTGCAGACTTTAAGTCTAACTGTGGATGTACAGACTTGAAGAATAAACCAGTGTATAGACTTGAAGATTGAAGGTGATGTATAGATCATGCACATACCAGAAGTCTAACACACACAATATATCAGTCATACACGTGCATTCTCCAGATGATATACAAATCACAATCATGAAGCTATCATCAAAGCACAATGTCAGCAGATAAACTGACTGAGCATATGAAGCCCTGAATGAACATTTCAGCAGGATGACTCACAATGATTAACATCAAACACCAATCATCAAAACCAGATAAATCATTAAAACCACAGCAATGAATGCTTTATGCATCAGTTTAACATGTAGCATGACTGATCATCAAATATGACTCTAAATTGAGCAGCAGGATGATTGAACATTTGATTAACTCACACCAACAATCAATCAACAAAACCAACATCAAAACCACATCAATCATCAAAACCATCATCAAAACCACAGGGACACAACAATCTCCCCCTTTTTGATGATGGCAACACTTTCAATATATTGAGTCATTCTGATGATGTGAGGTATTCTGAAGACTCAAATTATTCTCCCCCTTTGACTTCATCAAAAAGAAAATAATTTGAGAAATTAAAGCATGCATAAAAGTTCAGACAAATTCTCCCCTTTGCAATACTCCCCCTGAGTATATGAATGCAAGGTCACAAATGATATGAGCATGATTCAGCATGACAAGGAATGCTCCCCCTGAAGAGATGCCAATTGAAATGCAAGTGATGCATGACATGGAAGCTCCCCCTCAATAAGTGGACTCTTATGAGAAGGAGACCACAGGGGCAAACAAGAAGAGGTTCAGGTTAATGAGTCAATACCATGAGCAGAAGAGTTTCAATTAACAGATTTTTCAAGGATGTTCCAAACACAAGAAGTTCAGCCTGATTTTCAAAGAGATATCAATATCATAAATCTAAAGCATAAGTTTTCAAAGTCTTCTATCATAAGGGCTTATGAATGACATTTATTGAACATCATGGTTTAAACGTGATGTGTGAAGAGTTTATCAATAAAATTCTGTAATGATATCTAAAACCATGGTTTAATAAAAATGAACCAAGCCCTCATATTTATCTTGATTATCCTCCCTTTGTCTTACACAATCAAATCTATTGACTTCTTTCAGAATTACATGTACTAGTATTGAAATCAAGCAATTATGAAGTCATATGATTTTGTCTAGGGTTGTAGCAATTTGATTTTGGCATCAATATTCAGATATTTCAATTTATTCAGCAATTTTCCTTGCTACAAATTTTACGTGCTTTCTAGTTCAGTACACACCTTGTAACTAGAGGATATACCTTGATCAGAGGCCAATATCCCTAAGCCCTTAGTGTGACTAACTGTCATGCCTTATGTGAACAGAGTTAGCATTTACACATCATGACACACTACAACTCAATTTTTAATGAGTGAATTGTATTTCTCAGTGTGCATGCCATTGCTCTGCCTGATTTTCAATGAATTCTTACAGAGTTAACTAAGGCACCTCATGACACAATCCTTTGGACATGTGTTTCTCAGTGACCAAGGTCATTGCTCTGACAATTACTTTACCCTTTAGACAATTCAGAAACATTCATTTGCTTCAGAACAATATTAATCTCATGTACTTAACCAAATAAAGTCATGTATTCAAAAGTGCAGATTTCAGAAGTTTTTACAAGACATAGCATGAAACAGTTGGTTAAGATTTATTAAACATGATTCAGATATGTTAAGAGATTTTGAAGTTAAACTCCATGAATACATTAAGCTTAAACCACATGAGTTATTTCAGACATTCATAAAAGCGTATAATAGAAGATTTCTAGTTCAAGATTTTTTTTTCAGATTTATGATCGAGATAGCCCATTGAAATCTTCATGAAGGACTGAAATAATTCTGATGTCAAATGATACCAATTGTTACCAATTGATAGGAGAGATTTTGAAACTCAGCGTTTTCAAATTATGATCACGGTTTGGTCAAATAGAATCAATGAAAGGGATATACACACAAGGCAAGATATCAGGAGGTCAGACAAGTTCCAGGATGTTCAAAGTTTACATGCAATGAACTCTGACATAAATGTATGCACATGACTGCTTTCATGCATTGTATTGACTCCTCTTGACACTATGCATTCAATTATCCTTTTTGGTATTTTTTAATGCAGTAAAATGCAATGCAATTAACTATATGCATGCAAAGACTCAACACTGAATGCTATGCAAGGACATGCAATTAACTCCCCCTGAAAGCATGCAGTGTTTGCACTGAAAACTGAACATATGATTTTGATTCATGCATATTCAGACTGTCCTAACCAGCAAAGTGACCCATGGTACTAGGCGGAGCACTTGGTCTAAAAGACCACCTCACACATAGTAAGAACCTCCAGACAGACTTCCCTGCCTTTTGGTACCTTACCATTTATATACCATTGAGGTCATGCATGATAATTCAACATGCAGTCATATATGCAATTCAGAATGTTCAGTGAGCTATTGCAACACACAAATTTCAAGCCACATACATAAGCAGTTCAGATTGTTCAGAATGCAATTTGTTTTTCAGAGTTTATGCATTTCAACAGTTATCAAACAATTGCAATGAGCCTATGTATGCATCAGGTACAGACAACCCCTTTAAACTCAAATTTGCACAGAACACTCAGCAGGTGCATGATCAGAAAATAATGCAACTGGCAGATGATGAATGAATATGCAAGAACAGATTTAGCATGCATGCACTAGATGAAAGTAAGAGCAGGATATGCAAGAATACATCAAACCAGATATGCAATAAGTTTCAAAATGGGATATGCAGAGAGATTACCTGAACAGTGTGAGAGTCGAGTTTTCATTCTTGAGTGCCTTGGATCATTACCCCTTTTATTCCAGTCCCAAGGCACACCTGCAAAACAAAGTTTATTTTGCACAAATAGGTACCCAAGAAGTCTTGGGTCCTGACATGACATTATTATTTCTAGCAGGTTTTCTCAGCACATTTCCAGGAGTAGTTTTCAGATCTGATTTATGCACATTCTTATTAGCATGAATTCTATGTGCATAAGCATGGAAATTTCTGTTATTCGCATGACCAAACTGTTTTCCATAAACAACACATTCAAAGTTTTTCTTTTTGAAAACAACTTTGTTCTTTCTGAGAGCATTAGTACTTGAAGGGAATTTAAAATTTCCAGAAATGAAATTTTTCCCTTGAGCATGCCAACAGTCTTTGACTGTGTGGCCATACTTCCCACAATTGAAGCACTCATTGTGCTTGCCTCTAAAAATATTTCTTCCAAAAACATTTCCATTTGTAGGGAATTTAACAGTTTTAGAATTGAATTGTCTATCCTGAGCATACCAACAATTAATGGCTCTGTGGCCATGCTTTCCACATTCAAAGCATGAAATAGAATTTCTTTTAAAAGAGCCTGACCAGCATTCAGAGGCCTTCTGACCAAATTTGTTGCAGTTAAAACAGATGATATGCTGGTTCATTGACACAGATTTGTTTTTATTAAAAACATGTTGGTTTGTAGGGAATTTAGCATGATATGAATAAGTGGTTTTCTTACCACTAGCAAACCAGCAATGAGTAATAGAGTGTCCTAACTTTCCACAATTAGAGCATGTGACACTCCTTTTCTGAGGTGAAGGATTTTTATCATGGGATCTCCTAGCATTCTTATCATCCTTCTCCATCAACTTACACTCATGCATCAGATGTCCAACTTTATGACAGTAATGACAGATGATCTTCTTTTTAGATGCATGAAAGTGTGTGTGAGAACTGTGATCAGCATGCACTGATGAAGCCTTTTCATTTGTTTCCTGATTTACAGTCCTTTTCTGATTTTTATCCTGTTTTCTTGATTTCTTAGCCTTGTACTGAATTGGAGATGAAGTAGAAGGCTTTTCCTGTTCAGAGGATTTTATGAAAATAGTTTTCAGTTTACCTCCATCAACCTTCCTCATGACTGGACTGTAACCCAGTCCTTCCTTTTTAAAGTTATCCTTTGCTCCCAATATTTTCTGAGCAATGGGCTGTTTGTCTTTGGAGGTGGTGGCTACATCTGAACTACTTACAAAAGATGTCATAACTTTGTTCTGAAGTTCCTTCTTGTTTATCTTATTGTAGCCCAGCCCTTCCTTCCTAGAGTTGATTTTTATACCTAGTAGCTGGTCTAGGTTTTTCTGCCCATCAACAAATTTAGACAAAGAAACTTTCAAATCCTGAATTTCATCTTCCAAAGAGGAAATATGTAGCTCATAACTGGCAATCTCTTGTTCACTGCAATTCACACATTCAGTTAACACATTGTTAGCAGTTTTGTATTTTTCAATTTCCTGTTCCAGATTGCTCAGTTTATTAGAATCTTCGTTGCAAATAGTTTTCCCTCTTTCCAAAGTAAGAAGTCTTTCAGACATAGTGGAATTCAGCATTTTTAATTTTTCATTTTCTTCCTTAAGCTTGTCATTCTGAATTAACTCATTTATCAAGGTCTGATCTTCTGAGCTAATTTCAAGTTTTCTTCCAACCTTGAAATCCTTCAAATCTTTTTCCTTCTCTTCAATGTTTTTCTGTAATTCCACATTCACAGATTTGATGGCTTCAAGTTTTTCAGCAAGCAAGTTTTTCTCCTGCTCAAGTTTCTCAAACTTGTTATCATTTTTATTAGCAGATGTTCTCAGATAGTCATTTTCAGATCTCAGCTTGTTTAAATCTGCGTTTATACTTTCAAAGTTTTTCAGCAGTTTTTCATACTGGTCATGATAGTTACCAAAAGTCTGATTATCGTTATCTGAGTTGAATTTTTCTTTTAGTTCAGATATGACATTTATATGATCTTGATTTTCAATTTTCAATAACGAAACTTGTTTCTTCACTATTTGAAAATCAGACATACATGCATCATGAATATTTTTCAATTCAACACAATTTCTACAAGGAGAGCTTGAACTATCTAAACCAGTACCCTTCTTCAATTTTTTATACTGTTTTCTTAACAGTTCATGAGATTCAAATAATTCAGCATATGCATTCCCCCAATCTTCTAGAGAGAAATTCTCGAAGAGATTTACCTCATCATCATCATCTCCTTCAGTTTGATTGCTGCCTTGATCGCTGGCACTTTGATTTCTTCTGTTGGCCATCATGCAGCTGTCCACATTTATCTCCTGAGTTCGCTTCAGTGTATCCAAAATATCTTTAGCAGAACTGCAGTCAAAGAAACATGAATGAAAAGCTCTATCAGTAGCTGCCTTCATTAGATTTATTGCTATCTGATTTTCTTCGTGCATGGATTTGTGACTGTCAGTCCATTTGGACTTTTTCCTTGGTAGTTCATGAGGACCATGTGAAATTACTCTCCAGAGGTCTGGATTCACAGATTTAACACAATTCTTCAAACTAGCGAACCATGCATCAAAATGCGTACCACTGAAGATTGGTGGATGGGCCATGAGAACACACAGATTAACGCAACAAGAATATTGATGCACTAAAAGCAAATAAGCACCTAAGATTGCAAGATCGATCTGCAGGTCGCTGGACCTTGAAGCAGATACCCGCTCTGATACCAACTGTTAGGGTGCAAGGCCCGGATACAGAGGGGGGTGAATGTATCCCTCTAAAAATTATGGCCTAAATTAAAAACTCTAAGGCTCGGATATGCGGAATATGGATAATGAGCTTTCTGAGATAAGATAATAATCAACCAATTGATCAACCAGTTGGACTGCAACAATGCAGCCACCTGATCAAACTAGAAATGCAGACAGAGAGTGCAACCCAAACACACCTAGCAAAGTGCAATGCTCAAGGTAACGGCTGATAGGAACAATATAACTAATCCAAGATAACACAGCTAACCAGCATGCATGACCCGTGAATGGGAGGTAGGAGGCAAGGAGCTAACGCACAAAACAAACCACTGCACAGTAGATTTTTTAGGTGGTTCGGTCCAGCAGACCTACATCCACCCCACACTCAACCCGAGTGTGGCTTCCACTAGCTCACGCTAGAAACCGCAGACTCAGTCTGCAACAGGTGCTGCCACACAGCTTGACCAGGGGAACAACCTCCCCTCTTCCTCCAGACCAGGAGGGAACCAACCGGTGACTTCCAGTCACCAGCAAACCAGAGGTCGAAGACCTCTCTTCCTCCAACCGGAGGGACCCCTGGACTTGAATCCACAAGCCCAGAACCGGAGACAAGTCTCCCTTCCTCCAAACCGGAGGGAACCCACAAGTAGCTCCCAGCTACTTGCAACCGGAGATCAGATCTCCCTTCTCCTGATCCACAGGAGGAACCCCGACCTCTCTACAGAGTATCGGAAAGCACAGCAAACCAGAAAACAAAGGAAAAACAATAAACGAAAATAACTTCAGCAGACAGAGAGCTGAAACACAAAATGCACAATGTGGCTCTCAACGGAGCAGACTGGCCTGGATTTGATCCACGGTCCAGTAGACAGATCTTCAGGTAAGCTTTTCTTCCTCTTCTCTTCTCTTCTTCTTCTTCTCTTTCACTCTCTCGATCTCTGCTCCTCTATACTCTTCGGCTCACACTTCTATCTCTCTCTTTCTCTTTCTTCTGCTCTCCTAATCTCTCACTCTCTGCTCTTCTCTTCTTTCTCTTTTCTTTTTCTATCAGGATCGTGGCTCTCTGTATGGACTCTTCTTCTCGCCAACTCGATCAATCTTCTTCAGTGGAAGAAGGCTCATATATATAGCAGCAGCAGCAGCATCAGCAGTATCAGCCACGACGTGTGACCTCCACATTTCCAGCCCTAAGAATTCGGACCACGTGGCAGTCTCTCAGCAGGCTTCATTCCAGCCTCGGATCACGTGCTACCTGTCACTGGGGAATATTTCTTCCTCGGACCTGCAAAGAGATGAAAAGCCATTAAAACTCAGGGCCACAATAACTAGATCTGCACGAAGTATGTAGTAGCAATACTAGATGCACTGAGAACGACACGAGATACACAAGGTGAATACAGCACGAAGTAAAGAAAGAATGACACGAGATACACAAGGTGAATACAGCACGAAGTAAGGTTATAAAACAACACAAGGTAAAAAGAAGAACGACACGAAGAACACCATGGTGACTGTAGCACGAAGTAAAACGACATGATATAATAACCAGTAATGAGAACGGCACGAGGACAACATGGAGGTAAACAGAAACCAACAGTAAGTGTGGTTTCAACACACGAAAGACACGATGTCTAGGAAGAACAACACGAAGAGATAATTCGAAAACGACACTAAGTGGAAAAACAATACTAGATGAAACAGTAATCGACACGCGGTGAAAACAGCACTAAGACAATGAAGATGACACGAAGTCATGAAAACAGAAACGACACGAAGACGGAAATAACAAAGAAAACGACTCAAAGTAAGAATGACACGAAGAACACAAAACGGAAAACGACACGAAGTGAAAAATGACACGAGGTCTGGGAGACACGACACAAAGTCATAAGAGCGACAGTAACCAACACGAAGTGTGGTTACGAAACATGAACGACACGAAGTGTGGAAACATGACACGAAGTCACAGAAACAACAACACGAGGTTATGAGAGGAAAAACGATACGAGGTCATGAAAACACAAGACAAAGACAAAAAATGAAATCGACACGGAGTGTAGGAACAACTCAAGACAGACACGGGGTCTGAAAAATAGACACGGCTTGTCACGACACGTGATGAAGCTATGTGAACAGTATAAAACGAATAAAATGACACGAGGAACAACAGTAACCGACTCGGGTTGAAAACAACACGAAGTCGAACAGTAATTGACACGGGGTAACACGACACGAGGTAAAAACGACACGAAGACGAAATTGACACATACTGAAAACAACACGAAGATGAAGGGAACAGTGCAATGTCTAGACTTGAAGTACAGTTAAGTGTACAGACTTCACCAATGAATCACTCACTGTACAGACTTGCTATAGCAGTATGATGTACAGACTTTGATGAACAGTCCAAAGTATGGACTTTCACTGCAAACAACAATGTGTAGACTTCATGTAAAAGCCCAATGTATGGACATTGAAATCGAAGACCGATGTGCAGACTTGACATTGAAGACTAGAGTGCAGACTTTAAGTCTAACTGTGGATGTACAGACTTGAAGAATAAACCAGTGTATAGACTTGAAGATTGAAGGTGATGTATAGATCATGCACATACCAGAAGTCTAACACACACAATATATCAGTCATACACGTGCATTCTCCAGATGATATACAAATCACAATCATGAAGCTATCATCAAAGCACAATGTCAGCAGATAAACTGACTGAGCATATGAAGCCCTGAATGAACATTTCAGCAGGATGACTCACAATGATTAACATCAAACACCAATCATCAAAACCAGATAAATCATTAAAACCACAGCAATGAATGCTTTATGCATCAGTTTAACATGTAGCATGACTGATCATCAAATATGACTCTAAATTGAGCAGCAGGATGACTGAACATTTGATTAACTCACACCAACAATCAATCAACAAAACCAACATCAAAACCACATCAATCATCAAAACCATCATCAAAACCACAGGGACACAACAATCATGACCTCTAGCTAGTTTTCCTCCCGACCCGGACTCGAGCCGCCATAGTGGGAGGCCCTACGGAAACCAGCCCCAAACCATCTCTCCCAGGTCTAGCTCTCCCCCACTCCTAGGTGCATCGGCACACGCGAGCCTAGACAAACTACGACTAGTGGGGGTGTCACTCAAGGTAAAAATCACAACTAGAACAGAAACCATTGGAGCACCACTAGCTCGCACAGACCACGCGGGGAGAAACGCTCCGCGGAACTACGGTAACCACGACAACTCGAGGAAACCATTCCCATGTATCCACACAGCAACTATTTTCAGGAAAATATCTGTTAAGTTCATTGACCTCATCCCACGACTTGGGGAACGGGAATCAAGTCACGCCCTACTCATCTTGAGAGAGAGAGCAGGTACGGGTAAAGTCTGAGGGAGCCATTCTCCGCCCACTTCACCCTTTCTAAATCAATGATTAATTAAATAAAAATACAATAAATTAGAAATCAGAAGAAAATGAATAGAATTCTGGCCTTAGGGGTTCTAAACCATGCCCCGTCGCTACTCTGCGATAGGGAAAACACTAGGGAACTCTTTCCCTTACGAGATAGAAAATGGACAAAACCCCGACATAAGGGGATTCTAAACCACGCCCTATCGCTACTCTGCAATAGTGAAAACATGGGGAGCTTCTCCCCTACAACCATTCCATCACACACACATGATGGAACACAATAAACCCTGTGGAATCATTCCCCTCCATTCACATCATGAGTAAATAATAAATAAATTAAATTAACTAATTTAAACTAAATTAAGCATCCCGGCCTTCTAGCATGGAATCGATCCTAAAGTATGCATCAAACCCCGATTCAAGCCCAAATTTACGTAAATAAAATATGGGGAGTGTAGGGTTCCATCCCCCAACCTCCGAGGGTGAGAACCCCCACTGGATCACTATCGTCCGCAGCCGATCCTATCTGGCCGCTCGCTCCCGCGAAGCCGATTCCATGAACTCGGCCTCGTTAGCTTGCCGGGATGCCATCGTCACTGTTGTGGCTCCCTCCTCGTCGGCACGCCATTGCGGCCTCTACCGCCACTGTCGTGTCGCTATCGAGCCACTCTTTCTCTCTCTCTTTCCCTCCCACCACTGCAGTCACCCTTGCCGGCACCGCTGTCTCTCTCTCTCTTCCTCTCTCTCTCTCTCTCTCTCTCTCTCTCTCTCTCTCTCTCTCTCTCTCCCGTCGCTGCGGTCGCCACCTGCACCGCTGCTCCCACCATCACACGCCGATGCCATCGTCGCTACCCCCTTGGCCGACGTCTCCGCCGCTCACCTCATCGCCGTTCATGCCGTCGGGCATAGCTCCGCCGTGGCTACTCCTCCTCGTTGGTGCCACCGGCTATTGGATAGAGGAGGGGGAGAGGGGAGACGGAGGAAGAGGGAGGGAGAGGAGGATCGTGAGAGGGAGAGAGAGAAATTGAGGGAAGGGGAGGGGTTACGGGAGGAAGAAGAAGGAGGAGAAGAAGAAGAGAGGGAGGGGGCTCAGGGCACACACCCCTCCCCCCCAAAGTTTTGTTTTTTTCCTTTCCTTTTCTCATTTTTTCCTTTTTTTTCTTTTCCTCTCTCTTTTTTTTTCATTTTCTCCCTTTCATCTCTACTTATCATTTATTATATATATTTTTTGAAAATGGGATAAAATCCCCAATTAATCTAAAATACCACTAACTCTAAAAATAATTTAATATTTATGATTTGGAGATCTAAAAATCTGATATTCACTTATCCGAACACGCGGATACCCCATCCAAAATTTTGAAATATTACAACCTTAGTGTCTTCACATATGTGACTATGAGACCAGCCACCCTCATCACATGAGCAGTAGCAACCTATACTAGTCTCGCTGGATATCTGATGTCCTTCTTGAATATCCCCGACTAGGAACAATTAAGAATATGCATTTAAAGGATACTAATCTCATTGTTATATTCTCATCATAATTAATATTCATTGCTCATATTCATGGACTTTATCATGAAACGTTAAACGAATTACACATAACGAATATTAAAAGCCTTTATTATTATTAAAGAATAAGATTGTACATGTTATGATTGGCTTGAAGACAAACATAGTCAACAATTCCGAGTTGGGGAGATAGTGAAAATCCCAGTTGTTGCTGGGTACTGGACGTAGGGCTGATGGAGATCTGTGCCAAACCAGTATAAACATTCTTGCGTCCCTTGTGTGATTGTTTCTTGCATTTAGATTTCAGCACATTCTATTTCCACAAGCACACAAGTTTCCACTATTATCTAATGGTTTGATTTTAATATTCTTAATCATTGCATTTCAAGCTATCTTAGTGTGATTAATTTTTATAACCCATTCACCCCCCTCTGGGTTTAACAACCATTCATCTAGGCAATAAGGTATCAGAGCTTTGGCTCTCGCATACTAAAGGATATAACGATCTGAGAGCAAAGATCACTATAATGGCAGAGGATCATTTTATTGACTATCCACCATTATTCAATGGTCAAGACTTTGTCTATTAGAAAGCTCAGATAGAGTGCTTCCTTCAAAGTCAAGATTGTGACTTATGGATGATAGTTGAAGAAGGAGACCTCATTATCACCTGGCCCAGAGAATAGTGGACTGAAATTGATAAGATAACTTTTCTATGAATCCCAGGGCTAAGTACTATTTATGTTGTGGATTGTCAAAATAAGTATTCGACAATATCTCAAATTGCAACTCAGTGCAAGATATCTAGAATAAGTTGAGATCAGAATATGAAGACTCCACCTCCTACATGTCAATACCAAAAATAATTGAAGAAGAAAATGATGATGCAGAATCAAGCAAGGTATGTGACTCCAATTCTAATTCTAATTCTGATCCTAACAATGTTGTATGTGCATCAGGAGAATTCTACCCTCTTAGAGAAGAAAATCAACATGTAAGTTTCATTAATGATGCATCTAATATTAATAGCATGCATACTTACTATGAACAGAACTTACTTGAACTTGCATGCAACCTGTGCTTTAATGTCTATGCATTTCATACCTACCTATATAGTAGACCATTCCCTACATTCTATGGATTCAATGGAGGTTATTCAGAAGAAAATTGGTTCTACTATAAATGTAAAACATGAAAAGGTATGTATGCAACTACAAATAATTTATGTTCAAATGCAAACATGAACAGAAAAGTTATCCTTATGCATTTGAATGGAGAATATTTGAAGAAACCCAAATGGATCAAGACCGTCTTTTTCTAAGTTTTGTAGGATAAGTTGAGCACCAGAAACATAAGACAACGTCTAGTCAATTGGTCCTCAAGAATGTAAGACATGAAACCATGCCTTATTCATGGGAAGAAACACTAAAGGCCGGTTGGTCAATGAAAAAAAGCCAAGTAAGCATAAGACCACCCAACATGTGAAGAAAAGCATCTCTAAAAGACTTGAGCATAGCAGGTATGCCATTTAATTTTATCAAAATATTTCTTTGCAATGGCGACATCTTGTATTATGCTTAGTTAGATAGATTTTTTTATTTAAAAAAAATGAAGTTGAAAACTGTGGAAATATTTAGTAAATATTGTTGAAATCAGAATTACTTGAAAATTTGAATATATATATATGTATATATATATATACATACATACTAGTTAATGTATAGTGCAGAAATTCTCAGAAAAGTAGATAAAAAATGAAAAGTACCGACTATCATATTGATTAACTAAATCCATTAAGATAGTTGACTTTATAGGTTGTCTCAACGCCTATTGCATTAGCTCCTTCAGCACTTATCTTTATGTCACTTAAGCACCTATCCTACTTAAGCAATTGAAATATGGCCAGAACTTTAAGCAGGATTCACCACCCTTTCAGCCTTATTCTAGTATTTTATTCTCTATCTAACTCATTGAGCTCGGGAGTCGACAAAACAAAACCTTAACAGAACACCTATCTTCCCTAACTTCCGCTATCTTCTCTTCGAGCTATGAGTCCTCCTGCGCTGCTAGCACTCTCTTTGGACGAAAAATCTTTGTCCTTCTCTAGCCAATCGATCACTCAAGGTAGAATCTTTTGCTCAAAATCTTTAATGTTTTTCGATCTTCTCCTTAGCACCTTCCCAGAAATTAGGGTTTCTCAACCATCTATTTCATCATCTCCCTCACAAACCTAAACCCCATGGTGATCATAGCTATAGACGCCCAAGTCTTTACATCTGATGTTGAACGAACTCAATTTTTAAATACAAGTTTAGAGATTTTAGTTGGGCACTGTGTACATTTTGAAAGATTAGCAGAAGATGGCCTAGATTTTGTTTTTAAAGCAATGAAACTTCTGGAATTCTGTTCTCTCAAGGAAGAAACATTGACAAAGGCTAGCAAGGCATTCTATTTCAATCTGAAGGTAGATGGAGACAAACTTGTTAGTTCTATTAGAAATACTTGAAGAGACATTACAACCCAGGTTCTACTAGAAATTTTAAAATGTTCTACCTTCGGCGTCGACCTGGATAGTAGAGAGGAAATTGGTATGAAAGGTAGACGCATCATTGGACCTATCTTTAGAATAATAAACAAAGGTTATTTGGATGTCACTCAGATGGAAGCCAAAGCCATAATGTTACAATTGATTATCACTCATATTCTAGTTCCAAGGGCAGTAAGTCATTCATCATGCTCCATTGAAGACTCAAATTTTTTGTTCAGCCTTATGGAAAGAAGAGAAATCAATCTAGCTTCCATTATCCTCGAGACCATGAAGAAAGGGGCAAAAGATACCAAAAAAATAGCCAAAGTTGGAAGTAGAAAAAAAGGCAACATTGGCTACCATATGGATCCCTGGTGACAACCTTTTTAAAGTATTTTAATGTCAGGATCAGCAATGAGAAAATGAGCCCCTGCATCCACATCCATAGGAGCAGCTTGAAAAGGTGTGGATTCACTTAGTAAGGTAGGTCTTAGGTCAAAACTAAAGACACTGAAATCTCGAGGATTGCACCTGCAGATGAACTAGAACAAGCAGGACAATCATCCCAGCCTGCAATAGAAACAAGAGAACTTGAAGAGCCTGCCCCACTCAAGAAGAAATTCCAGCGGCCAATTGATAAATTGAAGTAATCCTCTAGCAACTGGTTGTAGATGTAAGGCCCATGGAATTGCAAGTCGAAGGGTAGCCTCTCATAAAAGAAAGAGCATAAAGTGAAGGGGAGCCCCAAGCAGAAGAAGTTGCACATACTCAGGGGGGCCTCAGGTTGAAGAGGAACCACAATCTGAGGGGGAGCATCACTCAAAATTCTTTGATCAAGTAAATGAGCCTACGACATCTTGGATAGAAATTGAGATTGAGCAATAACCATTGCAGGGCCCTCAGAAAGAAGTAGTTGTTGTGCCCCTGTGTTTTAATGATGTCAACACTGTGACTCATCTATTCTTGAGGGATCATGATGTGTCTATTGTTTATGAATCTTGAGTTTCATACATTTTTTGCTCTTTGAGTTACATACGTTTCGATTCTTGAGGTTCTTATATTTTGATGTTGATGAATGTACTAAAAATGTTAATCCATGAATATCCATGAGTTTTTGTGAAGATAGGTTGGATTTTGTTCAAAGTATGATCAAAGAAGAAGCTTGAAGAACATGAGTCGACTCTAGCTCAAGACCGCAAAGCAGAAAAGCTAAAGCTATGGCTACGGTTTAAGGGTGACAAATAGGTGGTCAGCAGTGTATAATGGGAGCTTAGGCTAACAAATAGGTCGTCAAGTCTGAAGAAAATCGAGCTACTATAGCAGTCTGAGCTACTTGTGAGCGACGTCAAGCGGTTCGGGGAAGAGCGGAGAAGACGCGGAGCGCGCGCGGGCTCCTCTTTTTTTTGGTGTTTGTTTGCTGCAACACAGAAATAAGAGAAGAGAGAGAAGGGGCCACCACGGGAGATTGCTCCGGCGGGGCGAGCGGGACAAGTGTGATATAGCAAGATATGGGGGTTAAACGGCCATAGCGGTAAGTGACTCGCCGCGGCCTCGGGGGGACGGGAATGGTGCAGAAATTAAATAACAAGAATTGAAACGGCCATTGGGGAAGTGACTCGCCGCGGCCTCGAGAATATGAGCAGATAATAAGATGACAGAATATAAAGAGAATACAAAGAGCGGGAATTTAAACGGCCATTGGGGAAGTGACTCACCGCGGCCTCGAGAACATAAACAGATAAGAATATAACGTATAAGAACGTGAATTTAAACGGCCATTGGGGAAGTGACTCGCCGCGGCCTCGAGAATATGAGCAGAATATAACAGAGTATAAAGAGAATATAAGAACGGAAATTTAAACGGCCATTGGGGAAGTGACTCGCCGCGGCCTCGAAAACAAGATGTGATCGCCAGGGGCCGAAAGACCCCAAAATAAGAAAGTGAGCGCGCCTACCTCAAGAGCGGGAGATGGCGGGTTGCTTCTTCCTCTCCCTCCGACCGGCCGATGGAGAGGGCTTTCCTCGGCTACCCTTGCAAAACAACGACAAACAAATGACGAGTGGATTAGAAAGATGGAGGTGTAGTATTCAAATCCTTGCGATAAAAATAATAAAATGATGGCAAGACACACACCTGGTTGTTGTTATCTTTTAAACCCCTCTCGGACTCGAGTAAGAGGAAAATGAGATAATGGATGTAAGAAGTGTATAAGAAAAGGCGCCCTTATGAAGGGGGATAGGGGATGCAAGATGATGAATGCAAAAGAACTACGAAGAAAAGGAAAGAATTGGCTTATTGGATGTGCCGATGGTGAAATCCGGCGGAGCTCCGGCAGTGTGGGGACGACGTGGAAGCGCGGTGGATGAAGACGACCTTCCTCTCGTGAGCGTGAGCACCCGAGAAGCCGGCAGAACCTCCACCTACAAAAGAACCCACGGGTTAGAAAATGACTCCGTAGCCTCTGGGCTCCGGCAGCCTATCGGATCACTTCGAAGCTCTTCCAGAACTGAGGGGGTGGGCCTCTATTTATAGAGCTCCGGAGGGTGGAGGCGTCCAGGACCCTGGACACCTCCATCAGGGCTGAATTAATATTTTATTCTATTTTTATATATTTTTTTGGAATACTTTTGTGGAGGCGTCCAGGGCTCCGGACGCCTCAAACAGGTCCACCGAAAACCGACGACGGCCGCACGCGGTTTGGCACAACGCGTGGTTTTGTGAGCGGCGCCTCGTGATTCAGAAATGGGCGCGTCCAGCGGCCTGGACGTCTTCAAAATTTGGATTTTTTTCACACACGACAAACCGTCGTTCGGTGAGCGGCGCCCGTGAGAGATTTTATGGAGGCGTCCAGGGGCCTGGACGCCTCCAAAATATATATTATTTTTTATTTTTCTTTTGTCTTTTATGCCAGGGCTGGCATGATTTTTTTTATATTTGTTTTTATGGAGGCGTCCAGGGGCCTGGACGCCTCCATTAATATATTTATATTTTTATTTATTTATTTGTTTTTTATGCCAACTGGCATTTTATACACATTTTTTATTTTTGTTTTTATGGAGGCGTCCAGTGGCCTGGACGCCTCCATTAATATATATGTTTATTATTTTATTTTGGGCCCTGAGAAAAAATAAAATAAATTAAATTAAAAACATGGGGGCGTCCAGGGTCCTGGACGCCCCCATTAAGACCCACCCGGGTCCTAGAAAGCGGCCGCCCGGCAGACATCCTTCTTGGTTCCAAAACCTCCTGATGCGTTCGACTGGTGTTGATGCCGTCCGACTGCCGTGACGGGACGATTCCGAATGCCGAAAAAGGCAGAAGAAGACCCAAGAAAAGGAAGCACTCGAGTGATTCAAAATGCGTAAGCCGTTGCGGCGCGTCGTATAGTAATATGAGACTTTCTCAGGAGGCGTCAAGAATGGCGTGTCTACAGCTGCCCCGCCTTGGCGTCTGCTTTGCAAGGGAGCGACATGTAGTGGAATGGTATCGAAGTGGAGTGAAATGAAGTGGGAGCGGACTGATAAGTTGATGCCAAGGTGTGATGAGACACGCTTTTGACGTTACTGTTTGGAATCTTTCCTGAAGTTTCAATGAGGCGACCTTGAAGAAGGTCTTTCAAATATTGACGATTGCTTGGACGGAGATCAAATAAGGGAGGGTGAGATGTGCGCTCAGGCATGAAACAAAAAGAGACCAACTTCTCGGTGTGGAAGTACCTGGGTCATAAACCTGCAGGTTTCACCTTTGGGGAGCGGTTACCAGCCAACGTGGAAGTGCTGCGGCCAAGGTGGGTCAAACAAGGTAAAAAGGAATATCTGAGGGTCTGTCCAAACAAGGGTCTCCTTTTAGAAGAGCAACGTAGGGCCGTTTCAAGGAAACTCAGTATTTCATTCGGAGTGGAATATCTCATATTTGTAGGAATTGAAGCACAACGGCCTTCGCAATCGAATCGCTTGAATGATCTTCCGCAATAAATCAAAGTCCTATATGAATGCATACTGGGTTAAAATAAAAAAATTAAAACAAACTAAAATAGAAAATAGCCAAGGATAATATTGTCAACTTGTTAAGAACGGGTCAGGATACTGATCCGGTGAGCTGATACTGGGCTGGGGCCCGTTTATCCTCACACCAACTCACTGAACGGTACCGTCGTCCCCATGCTACCACAAATTAACGGCCTATCTGTACAACCCAAATTCTTCCAGGATCATCACTGTTTTTGTTGAAGGGGAACTCAAATCCCAGATTCGTTCGGGCCGCAAGGTCCTTGACATGTTCTAGTAGCGTACGTATCATATACTATGATGCATGACATGGTGGGACCAACCATTGAAAGGTGGGACAAAGACGTCCGTTAGTAAAACCTGCACAGACTGGCAAAGGTTAGCAACATCAGAAAGTAGCAGAATCACAGCAGAATCGCACCACAGTACAAAGGAGATCCAGACAAAATCTTGACAATGACCATTGATGTGACATGTTTTATCCTGTAGCGCCCTTCCCTTCTTATAAGAACTCTCCTAAGGCTAGTTCATTCAAATGGACCAAGGTGGGTTTTGGAAGCTCAGGAGAGGAAGGAGAGGAGAATCTAGAGGTTTTAGGATGGAAGGAGAGTCTTCCCGCGTTATGAAGAGGAGCAGGCCTAGCAGCGAGATCAGGCGACTCTCCGACCTCGAGGGTCATTTGAGTGGGACGATCATGTCGCATATGGTAAGCTGATTCTTTTCAAAAAATTTCACGTTAACCTTCTTCTTACTTCCTTCATTTCTTCTTTCTGTCCTTTTCCAGCCATATCCACTCTTCCCAGGCCCGAGGAAGTTTTCCAAACTGCCATGGCTTTCAAAGCTAACTTCCAATATCTCCATTGGCATGAGGGCCATACTCTCGAAGTGGCATCTGCAGGGGCTCCTTATTCACGCCAAACATTATGAGAAGATTCGTATGGACTGGGCGGCTATGGGCGCACTAGTGGAGATCTGGCATCCCCAGACCCACACTTTTATCTTCCCGACCTTCGAGGTGACCATCCTCCTCGAGGAGGTGGAACTTCTGCTCGGATTGAAGAAATTCAAGAGTGACGGGAAGGTGAAGGCTATGCGGATGCTGACACGGGTGACTTCCGAAAGCGTTCTTGGGAGCTTCATGCCGCCCGACGCAGCCAGAAAGGTCCGTACTCAAAAGGGGATCGATCTCCAAAAGCTTGCAGAGTGGGTCATGGACGCCCTGAGAGGGTCACCAGACGATGACTATTTGGAGGGAATCATGAAGGGGTTCACTATCTGTCTGGCGGGTGCTCTCTTGTTTCCTCATACCGACAACATAGTGGAGGAGGATCAACTAAGTGCCATTCGTGGAATCTGGAGTGGAAAGAGGGTGGGACCCGCCGTTCTTGCCTATCTTTACAGCGGCCTTACTGCCTCGAGCATGGGTAAGCCCCCTTTTGGTTGCGCACTTGTCCTGAGTTGCTGGCTGGATTTGCATTTCAAGTTTGATCACCGTGAGGGAATGCCAACCGCTTCGAGGCTCTTCCAACAAAGCCCTCTTCATCACATAGCCGACGTGTTAGGGTTCGGTGGTACTGTAGTGAACCGCGTTCCGTGGCTGAAGAAACGTGAAGACTGGCGGTCTCACTTCCGCACCGTGACACAAGGCTTCTTTACTTGCTCACAGGCATGTTTGCTTTCGCTTGATCTCCTTATGAGGCCTTCCCCCGAAGTTGATCTTCAACTGATCGGTGCGACCGAGTTTGTCCTTTATAATGCGCATCGGTGCTGCCTCCAGATTGGCATTCCACGCCATTCGTTCCCGCTACCGACTGGCATTGTTCCTTTGAAGAAGAGAGAGTTGGGCACTGAAGCGGATGCGAAGGAAGCGAAGGCCGTCAAAGCACCCTGGAAGACAAGTGTCGCGGGAAAGGCCTTAGCGCACGTGGGGGAAGAATGTGAGCTGTGGAGGGCTTATGTAACCGAACTGGGGAAGTTAAGGCCTAAGGCGCCTAAGCCCCTGATGTAGCTCATTCTGCTTTCCTAATGGAATAAAATCTGGCATTGATGTTTTGGACCCTTGTCCCCTTAATTATTATTATCTTTTTTTTATTTTTATTTTTCTTGTATTTTTTTATTTTGTTTGGATTATATACATACTCTTATCTTTTTTCCTTTTATTTCTTTTATTATATTTTTTATTATTATTATGGGGGCGTCCAGGGGCCTGGACGCCCCTAAATTATTGATTATTATTTTTTTGTTTTGAAAAAAATTTTATTATTATTATTATTTTTTTGGGGGGCGTCTAGGGTTCTGGACGCCCCTAATTTTTTATTTTTGATTTTTTTAAATTTTTTGATTTGGGGGCATCCAGGGTCCTGGACGCCCCAACTTTTATTTATTATTTTTTTTGGTTTTTTTGTTTTGGGGGCGTCCAGGGTCCTGGACGCCCCTATTTTTTATTTTTGATTTTTTTTGAATTTTTTTGATTTGGGGGCGTCCAAGGTCCTAGACGCCCCAACGTTTTATTTATTATTTTTTTGGTTTTTTTTGTTTTGGGGGCGTCCAGGCGCCTGGACGCCCCTAAATTTTTGAATTTTGAAAAAAATAAAAAAAGTGGGGGCGTCCAGGCGCCTAGACGCCCCAAACAGGGTGGATTCTATATATATGGGGGGGGGCCTCACCCTCTGCTCATTTGTACTGTTCATTCTGACGACCCAGTCACCCCAGACGACCCATTCTTAGTCCCAATGGAGCGAGGAGGATCGAGCCAGGGTCCACAGAAGCGGAAACGACGGGCTCGTCGTCCGAGGAGGCTGAGGGATGATGCCGAGGAGGCTACTGCGGCGGAGGAGATTGCCACGGGTGAGGAGGTTCTTCCTTTGGCCTTGGAGGCTGCAGTGGATGCTGGCGACGCGGCAGAGGACGAGCACTATCCGGTAAGCCCCTTAGACCTCCATTCTATTGGTTCACTGGGTTAAAAGGGCTGACGAGAGGCTGTGAGAGAAGGCCGAGGAGTGAGGGAAAGGAGGCGTCCAGTGGCCTGGACGCCTCCACATTTTTCTTTTCTTTTTATTTATTTATTTTTATTTGTTTACGAAAATAATATAAAATAAGGAGGCGTCCAGGGCCTGGGACGCCTCCATGATAATATATATATTATTAATATAATTTTTGTTTTGATTTTTGGGTTTTTCTAAAAAATAAAAGAAAATAAAGGAAATGGAAATGAGGCGTCCAGGGGCCTGGACGCCTCCATAAAAAATAAATATTTTAAAAAGAAAAAATAAAATAAAATGAATAAGTAGTATATACAGTGTTATTATTTATTATTATTCATAATACTGATGTGTTCTTTTTTGGTTTTGTGGTGTGCAGGGTGTGATGAAAGGACGGATCAACTGGTCCCTAGTGGTGGCAGCATACCGTGGGCTGCCGGACTTCCAGAGGGCGCGTGTGGACGCCATGGGCTTTGGAGCTTTCCTTAGGATCGAGCCCTTCCGGCTCGACCTTCCTCTTATCCAGGCATTGAGGGAGCGGTGGCATGCACCGAGCCGGGCGTTTCTGATGCCCTGGGGGCACATGGTGCCGACACTCGAGGACGTGGCTCGGATCACCGGGCTACGGGTTGACGGAGAGGCGGTGAGCGGGGTCACCTACCCCGACTACCGAGAGAGTGCCCTGGACCTGCTGTGGTTAGAGACGAGCGTGACTGATAGAGACAGCAGGGTAGTTGGCCGAGTGGAGATCATGGAGGCGCTCGGATTCGTTGACCCGCGCCAGCGGGTTAGCGAGACTGGAGCGGAGTTTCTGGCATGATTGGAGGGAGATGCCCGCGCAGCTTTCACCCAGGATCCGAGCGAGAGGGAGCTGGTGGATCTAGACCTTCGGAGGTTTCTTTTCTTCTTCTGGGCCGCCTTCTGCTGGGGACGAAGGGGGATGGCATCCACTGCCGTTTCCTCGGGATCTTGGCGGATCTGGACAGAGTGGGACACTACGCGTGGGGAGCGGCTCTGCTTGCCCATTTGATTGCTGATCTCTCCCAGACTTCGGAGAAGGAGACGACAGTCAGCGGCTTCGCACCTTTTCTCCAGGTAAACAATTTATTTATGCATTCCACAGTTAAATATGCAATTATTGTACTAATGATGTATGATGGATGCAGGTGTGGAGCTATTACTATTTCCCGATGGGGAGGGCTAGGCATGGGAACAGGAGGGCCGTGCCTCTGGCGCGGCGGTGGAGGCCGGTCGTGGTTGCAGCACCCCACGGCTACCAGCTGGCGTCGCTTCGTCGGGAGCTGAGCGAGTATCCCGAGGCCATGGTATGATGCGTATGATTTTTTGTGTTTTTATGCATGTGACTATCATGATGTATGCATGGTGATGCAGGTGGTGTGGAGGCCCTACCTGGGCATGGGCGATGCTGGCCAGCCTTGGGTTGTAGCGGGTCTTCCTCGTTTCAGGCGGGACGTGTGGGTCCATTGCCTGAACGAGATCGAGCCGCTTCGGCTGAGGCTGGTTATGAGGACGTTGGGGCTAGCCCAGGAGTGGGTTGATGTAGAAGAGCCGGCCCGCATTGGACGGAAGACCAAGGGGAAGGCGAAGGTTGTGGACTGGCGTACGCGCTTCCCAGCACAGTACCAGGACTGGCAGCAGGGCGAGGTCCCAGTCGTGTCCCATGTACAGGATAGTACTGATTACCTGAGACGGTACCGGGCTACGTATGGGGACCGCCTCTCCTTGGGTGGTATGGCAGGGGTAAGTGAAATGAAAATGCTTCACCCTTCTATATGTATATGCATGTGGTACTAACTTACGTGCAATGCAGGATGCTCGTGATACCATGATCGCCGACCTGCGGGCCCAGTTGGCGGACGCCAGGCGACAGTTGGTGGCCATCCGACAGGAGTTGGAGATCCTGGTGAGTTTATGTGATGCATTTTTTTGTGACCTGGATTTTTGATGCTTAGCCTTTGACTGACGTTTGCCCCGTGTTTCAGCGGGCCCACCAGACAGCGGCAGCCGGGACGGCTGGTGGAGCGGGTTCCAGTTCGCGGGGCCCTCCTCCGGAGGTTTCTGCCCTCCAGGAGCAGCTGGCGTATGCGGTGGCTCGGGCTGAGGAGGCCGAGCGTGACCGCGAGGCTCGAGTGAGTGCTTGCCTGACCTTGACTCTCTTCTGGCTGCTTTCCTTCTATCACTGTTGTTCTCTTATGGTGCATGCGTGCTTTGACAGGTGGCCGAGATTCGGGAGGCCCTGGCGCGTGCTGTTCGTGCCGAGCAGGAGCGCGACGCTCGGGTGGCGGAGCGTGACGCCCGGATTGCAGAGCTGGAGGAGGAGCGTCGACGGGAGGCTGAGGAGCTCCCTCGCGACGTAGTGGATCTGCGGATCGCCCTCGAGCTGTCGAGGAGAGAGGCGATGAGGGAGAGAGAGGAGAGGGAGAGGGATAGGGAGAGCGTGGAGAGAGAGAGGGAGAGGGATAGGGAGAGAGGGAGGAGCGACAGCGGGATCAGACCGAGAGGAGGGCTCTAGAGGCCCAGCTGCTGGAGCTCCGATTGAGTCTCGGCACGGCGGAGGGGAGGCTTCGGGAGAGCGAGGAGCGGTACCAGAGGGCGAAGGAACGCGGGGCGCGACTTCGTCAGTCTGGTTCTTTTTCCATGGGCAGCTATCTGGTTTCTTCGGCCGAGGAGCGTCGTCGCGCCTTCGAGGCTGGAGTGCCACCGCAGGGCGAGGCGAGCACGGCTTCTCAGGGTTCGCAGAGGCCCCCTAGGGATCCCCGGCAGAGGAGGGAGGAGAGAGATGACCAGGAGGGTGATGGTGAGAGTTAGAGAGTTGCTTGTACACGTCACCCTTCTCACTGTATGATGTACTTTCGGCTATTATATGAAATGAAAATGGCTTTCTTGTGTTGTGTGTACTTTTCTCTCTCCCACACTTTCTTCTTTGCACTGAGTTGTCCTTCGAGGCACGCTCCACGAGACCTTGCCCTGAACAGCGGGGAACTACGCTTTGCACGGGGGGATTCTGTTTCCTTTCTCCTCCTTTTGGGCGCGTCCAGGCGCGAGGACGCGTCTTAGTCCTTGAATTCAAATTTAAAGCGTCGGGTGGCCTTTCTTCTCCCGTGCCTTACCCGCAAACGAGCCCGCCTTCCGCCGAAACTCGCTTGCCCCTTTTTCGTCTTCCTCCTCTTTTGATTGATGGAGTTCGGTGGGCCCGATCATGGTGAAGGTGGAGAGGGACGAGGAACTCCTCGCCCGAGGAGGGACGCGCCAGAGCACGGAACGGCGTCCATGGAGGAGGAAGGGCCGCTTCGGGCCCCCGAGGGACCCGAGGGGCCCGATGGCGCGGGAGGAGGTGAACACGGCTCGGTGAGTGCTTGGTTTTCCCCCTCTTTGATCCATTTTGAGTTTTGAAGCAAGCCGTGCGAAGGGGGAAAGGGTTCGGCTAGTGTCGCACTTAAATGATGGACGCGTCCTAGACAGGGGACGCGTTATTTTGACTGATGTGGGACCCCTTTCTTGGTGCAGGACATGGCAAGGACCCTGGGCCTGGCCGATGAGTGGGCGAGTGCGGACGAGCCGAGCCGCGTCAGGAGGGAGAGTCGCGGCAAGGCGAGGCTCGAGGACTGGCCCGTACGTCTCCCTGGACAGCAAGGGGGTGTACTGGTGCAGGACAGTGCCGACTTCCTGCGGCGGCAGAGAGAGAGTTACGCGGGGCTTCCCCAAGCTGGGGACACGCGTGGCATCGGCGGCTCGCGCGCCCAACTGTCAGAGACTAGGCGGCAGCTGGCCGTCGCTCAACATGAGCTGTCGCTCCTGGTAAGTTACGTGCCGCACTTTTAACTTCAGATTTTGGAGTTTCACTGACGGCCGTTGTTTATTTTGTTCCAGCGTGCCCAGCAGACAGCGACGGTGGGAGTGGCTGGCGGATCTTCCAGCTCCTCGGCCCCTTTTCTCGAGATTGCCTCCCTCCGGGAGCAACTTGCCGGTGCGGTGGCCCGCGCGACCCGGGCGGAAGAGGAGCGTGATGCCTGGGTGGCGACTGTAGCGGAGCTGCGGCATCGTGGTGAGGAGAGACCTTCTCCAGACATCCTGGAGTTAAGGGTTCTTCTGCAGATGATGAGGAGAGAGGCAGAGAGAGAGAAAGCCGAGAGAAGGTCCGAGCGACAGCGGGATCAGACCGAGAGGAGGGCCTTGGAGGCCCAAGTGAGGGAGCTCCAGCTGGGCCTTCAGGCCGTCGTGCAGAGGCTAGGAGGGATGGAGACGCGCTACGAGAGAGCGCGAGAGTTCGGGGAGCGACTCCGCCAGTCCGGTCGCTTTGCCGCTAGTGGCTTCTTCGCCACGCCAGGGGAGGAGCAGCGAGTCACTGCTGCGGAGCAGGCGCCAAGAGGCGAGGCAGGTGCTGCTGCACGGGGATCCCGGAGGCTTCTGAGGGACCCTCACCTCGGGGGAGAGGAGAGGGACGCCTAGAGGGACGAGCATGGAAATAATGGCAAGAGCTGGCGAGCTAGTGGACCCGCCACCTCTCTATGATTGTAGTGTTTGTGACAGCTTATGTAGAATTATGAATGGAATGATTTGATTTTCTGCTGCTTGTTTGTTCTCTTGTGCGTTCCTTCTTCCCTACACTTCCTTTCCTTTGCACTGTTCCCATGTGATGGGTCTGCCGAGACTCCGCCCCGAGCGGAGAATCGCGTCTTGTTGTGACCATTTTCCACGGAATCTGCCGTCGAAGTCAATAATGACGGCCCTAGTTCTTTTCCCGAATGCTATGTCAAATTTTGCGGACGTCCTCCAAATCATGATAGGGTATCCCTAGACAACATAGGGGCTAGTCGTCATATTCTTCGTCCAGTCAATCACCCTGTGCGAGCGGTGAAGTGACACACGGGACCGCATGGCAGGTGCCTCATTGCGAGGGCTATCATCAACAGGTGATGGAGGCAATCTTGGCCCGCACTCCTTCCGTTTCTATAAATTCTTGTCCCTTTTATCTTCCAGGTATATCGAGAGCTAACTCGAGGAGCACAAGTTCTCACGGGAGAGGAGGAGTTTGAAATTCGAGAGTTGGATGGAGGGCGAATCTTCCCATTCCTCGAAGAGAAGCAGGTCCAGTGGTAGTAGTTCCAGGAGGCTTTCAGACCTTGAAGGGCACTTCAGCGAAAGGGCCCAATCACAACTCGTAAGCCAAGTTTTCTTGCCCTTTTTTCATTCTTTCTTCCTTTCTTCTGACCAAACCTCACCCCCATTCCTTGTATGTGTAGGTTGTGATGAAATCACAAATCTTATGGGAGTTGGTAGTAGCAGCGTACAGGGGCCTCCCAGATTTTCAGAAGGCGAGGCTAGACGTGATGGGATTTGGTACCTTCCTTCGGATCGAGCCGATCCAGCTCGACCTGGTCCTGATCCAAGCCTTGTGTGAGAGATGGGACCCAGTGAGTCGGGCATTCCTGATGCCCTGGGGGCACATGGTGCCCAGCTTGGAGGATGTGGTCCGGATCACAAGCCTGAAGGTAGAGGGCGAGGCAGTGACCGGAGTCACTTACGCGGACTACAGAGAAGGTGCCCAGAAGTTACTGGGTTTGGACCTAGATGGTCGGAAAAATAGGTCGGTAGCTAGGGCGTCCCTCATGGATGCATTAGGGCTCACCGACACTCGTCGGCGGGACGATGAATCCTCAGAAGAGTTCATGGAAAGGATGGAAATAGGATGCCGTGCCGTGTACTGCACAGATTTCGGCGACTGGGAAAGATGCAACATAGATTTGAGGAGATTTCTCCTCTTCCTTTTGGGGAGATTGGTACTGAGCTCGAAAGGGGACGGTATCCAATGTTGCTTCCTGGAGCTGCTGTCAGACCTTGAAAGAGTAGGGTATTATGCCTGGGGAGCCGCCATGCTGGCACACTTGTTTGCAGGCCTATTCCAAGAAACGGATCGTGAGATGACTGTGAGTGGTTTCACACCATTCATCCAGGTATTTTTTGGTTTTGCTTGTTTTGTATTTTTTTGTGTTTTTGCAAAGTACTGATGACCTGTGCCGAGCAGCTATGGAGCTATTATTACCTCCCTATGGGGAGAGCTCGGCATTGGCGACCCGTGGTGGTGCCGTTAGCCAGGCGGTGGGAACCCATCATGAGTGCGGCACCCCTAACCTACCAACTGATGGTGCTAAGGCGGGAGCTACAGGAGTTCCTTGCAGCGATGGTAAACTGGAGGCCCTACTCAGACATGGTCGATGCCGACCAGCCGTGGGTTCTAGCAAGTCGTGCCCGGTTCGGACGGGAACTGTGGATGCACTGCCTGAATGAAATCGAGTCGCTTCGGCTACGATTAGTTATGAGGACTTTAGGACTGGCTCAAGAATGGGTGGATTCAGCTGCGCCACCTCGTGTCGGGAGAAAGACGCGGGGACCGGCGACCTGCATTGACTGGCGCATGCGATTCCCCGAACAGTATGAGGACTGGCAACGGGGTGGCACGATTGTAGAATCACAGGCGCGGGATAGCGAGGACTACTTGCGTCTATATAGGACAAAGTACGCAAAACGGTTCTAACCCCGGGGACTTGTGGAGGTAGCTTTCCCCTTTTCTCTTCTCTTCTTTCTCCTTTTTTTGGTTTTCTGGTGGAAATGCTGACTCGTATGGCTGCAGGATGTCCGGGATGCCATGATAGCGAATTTACGAACTCGCTTGGCAGAGATGGAACAACAGTCGGGCGATGCCCGCGGAGGTACGAGTGCCTTGGTAGGTGTACAGTACGTTCCTAATTAAAACCCCAGATTCCAGATGTTGGCTGCTAATTCACGCGGTCGTAGCATGCCCAGATTGGCGCGGCTTCCCCAGCGATGGGAGTGGGTGGTGCCTCTTCCAGCTTGTGGATTCCCACCTCGGAACTTGACTTGCTTCATGAGCAACTTGCTTACGCCACGCAGCGTGCTGCGGAGGCAGAAGGGATGCTCTCTATACAGGTAAAAGTTTCAGTGTTGAGTTCTCTTGGTTTACGCCTTATCGCGTATCTGAGATGGTACACTTGGCAGGAAAAGGAGACGGAAGAAGCGCTTGCCAAGGCTGCGCAGAAGGAGGCTAGGATAGCAGAACTGGAGAGGGAACTGCGGCGTCATCCTGATGACGACTCCTCTAGGGATGCCGTGGAACTGAGGATCACTCTCCAGTTGGAGAGGGAAGACCGCGAGAGAGAACGTGCAGAGAGAGAAAGAGACGCAGAGAGAGAAAGAGCCAACAGATTGACTGAAAGGGAGGAACGAAGGGCCATGGAGGCCCAACTATTCGAACTCCGAATCAGCCTTGGTCTTGCTGAACAGTGGCTGAGAGATGGTGAGGAGCGCTACCGAAGAGCACGAGAGCGTGGCTTTCGTGTTGGTAGCTTCTCTGCTGCTTCCGTGGATCAACGCCGGGATGTGGGAATAGGAAGGGGAGTACAGAGCGGTAGGAGTACCGCTTTTCGTAGTTGGGTAGCACCTTTAAGAGCGTTTTGCCCGGAGAGTAGTGGGACGAGTAATGCAGAGAGAGAGGGCGGAACTTGATGTAATTTTTTTGGTTTTTGGAATAAAATACAAGGTTCGGTTTGTTTGTTTTTCACCTTTGCTTCAGTTGCCTGAATCCCTGCATATATCACTGAAACAAACAAATCAGAATTTCTGTTCTGACTTGGCCCCTTGCTCAATAAGCAATGGTCACTGTGACTGTCCTTGATAACTGGTCAAGGGGCCAAGCCTTTATTTAACGAAGGCAAGGGAAAGATGCGGTGATGATAAATGCGACAGGCAAGCACACGAATGCAAGCGGTATTAAAGTGAGATGCTGCACGCAAACGCAATCATGCAAAAATTGATTTGTTTTCTTTTTTATATTTGGTATTTTTTTGTTTTATCATAAAAAAGATTTTTTTGTTTTTGTTTACAAATATGTACATTTTTTTCTTTTCCATTTTTTTTGCTTTTATTATAAAAAAATTTTATTGCTAACGCCCGGCAAGCACCCAAATGGCACCTAACCTTCGTGAGAACAGGGGTTTCTTACTAACCTCCCAGGTATCCTAAGTGCACATCTAGGTTGATTTGGGCCTCTAGACCCCTCGAATGATGATCCCGCCGGCTAAGACTTACCCTGATGACAATACCGTCATGCCATGCTTAGGCTCCCAGTTGCTTCCGACCACAGGGATTCACCCAAAAGGTGTTTGAGGTAAATGATTTACCCGACCCGGGTCTGTTTCCTCACAACTCTAGATGGTATATGATGGAACACCCTGGAACCCTAACGACCAACCGCGCGACGCTGACCCGGAATCAGACGCCGTCGCACCCATAGGTGACGCGCTTGCATTGGCCTAAGCCCGAGGTTAAACAAGAAGACATCAAGGTGGTAAACAGGGGTCTTGACCAGCCAGAAACACAGAGACTCCTTCGCAGCGATAGCTTTTGCTTTTCAAAGTAGGCAACCAAATGTGTATATTAAAATAAGGTCGCAGACCCTGGGCAGTTTTCACCTTTCAGAAACTCCATCGAACCTTCATCTTTAGAGGGAGAAGGAAGAGTGTAGGGGATAAACCTCCTGAGAGGACCGGCAAAGCCGTTAACCCGGCGAGCGAATAAGGGCCCATTAACTCTTTCCTTTCAGACAACTTCGGACCAAATCTCGAGCATTTACATTCCACGGCCCCTTTTGTGGATTCAGACTTTTGCTTTGAGGGGTTCCGTTTATCGCAACAGGCACGGTCACGACCAGGCTTTTCTCTTGATTTTGATTTTGTATTTCTTTTTGTGAGGGAGATATAGTCGTTTGACGTTTGTGGGCTCCCTTTTCGTATGCCTGCGGGGACACTGCCCTCTTCTCGTGCTCTGATCGATGCTCGAGGAAATGGATCCTACTCTTGCCCTTGGGGTTTGAGTTTCGGTTTCTCATGCTCAGCGTTTTAAGGGCGCCGACTATCTCATTTGGTCGAAGAGAAAAGAATAAAGATTACAGCTTCCGGAGATCTTCTGGGTGGAGCTCCACCGTAGGTGATGCTACCGACTTTTGAATAAAATACATAAGTGAGCACATGTTGGCTTCCTTCGAGCGAGCATAGGCTGACGTGGCCGGACAGCGATCTCCACGGTTCTGGCAAACCAAGACCCGGTGCCTACCAAGCCTTAATGGGCCCTATCCTAACATGAAGGTTAGATGCAGGGACTTAACTACATGGTGACTGCTGGGCATTGGCATTTTGAATTTTCCATATTTTTAGTGGTTTTCAATATTCCTTTGTTTTTGATGTTTTTATCTTTTTATCATTTTTTTTGTTTTGTGCTAAGGGTAGTATTTCTTAAGATAAAGCCCATTCCAAGGGTGGGATAACTCGGTCCCTTCGGCGTTGACTAGCTTGTAGGCGTTGCCAGGGTACACGACTTGAATTACAAATGGTCCTTCCCAATTGGGTTGGAGCTTAGAACGCGGCCCTCCAGGCTTGACAAAAATTCTTTTTACGACCATCTCACCGACTTTGAATTTTCTCTCAACGACTTTCTTTTGGTAAAAGCGAGCGAGTCTATTTTGATACACACGCGCGTGTTCGGCAGCGGCCAGCCGTTTCTCATCCAAGAGTTCCAACTGGGCGAGGAGTGAATTACGACGATCGTCGAGGGGAAATTCCTCGTCCAATTGTACCCTGAGAGAAGGGATCAGAGTCTCGTACGGGACTACCGCTTCCATACCATAAGTAAGGGCAAATGGAGTCTGCCCGGTGGGGGTACGGATTGAAGTGCGATAGGCCCATAGAGCTTCGATAAGCTTTTCTGGCCAGTCTGAAAACTTACTAGACTCGCAGGTTTTTTTGATGATTTTGAGCAATGTTTTATTGGTGGCCTCCGCTTGGCCGTTACCTTGTGGGTAATAAGGCGATGAATGATGTAATGCAATTGCGTACCTTTTGCAGAGGTCCTGTAGGTCCTGAGAAATGAACTGTGGCCCATTGTCGGTGACGATCGTGCTTGGGATGCCGAATCTGGCGAGGATGTTCTTTATGATGAACTTGCAGACTGTTGACGCCTTGATTTCCGCGTAAGCTTCAGCTTCGGCCCATTTGGTGAAGTATTCCGTCGCAGTAAGGATGAAAGATTTCTGCTTGGTGAGGGAATTGGGATCACCTAGGGGACCAATGATGTCGAATGCCCACATGGAGAAAGGCCACGGGGAGGATATTGGGTGAAGTGAGGAAGATGGTGAATGGATTTTATCGGCGTGAAGTTGACACTTGACACACCTACGGACATAGACAGCATAATCCTCTTCCATAGTGGGCCAGTAAAAACCTTGCCGAATGATCTTTTTGGCGAGCATCTGACTATTCACGTGGCCACCGCACACACCCGAGTGCGTCTCTTCTACACATTTCCAAACCTCATCGTCACCAAGACATCTTAACAGAATACCAGTAAGGCTCCTCCTATAGAGTAGACCTCCAACCAATGTATATTTCTGAGCCACCCTTCTTATGGCTTTCTTGTCCTCTGTGGTGGCCCCTTCAGGATAAGACTGATCTTGGCAGTATTTGACAATTTCATAGAACCATGGTTTCTCTTCATCAGCCAGTTCTTCTTCGGCCTCTGCCAACATGATTTCCCTCTTCTCAAGGATATCTTCCTGCAGGATCTTCCTTGCTATCCTGTCTTTGATATTTACGTAGGAAGCATCATCGATTGCAGGGGCGTGAAGTTTATAGATGGAAATGGACTTAAACCATCTTCCTAGAGGGAACCTTATGGATGATGCCAACGAGGCGAGGGCATCGGCGAGAATATTCTGATGACGAGGGACATGAACAAAGATCAGTTTGGTGAATAGTTTGGCAAAGGCAGCAGTGAGTTCTTGGTATGGCTTGAGTTTGGGATCGCGAGTGCGATATTTAGTGAGCACCTGGCGAAGGATGAGTTGACTATCACCTACGACTCGCAACTCAGTGATACGAAAAGAATGAGCGAGTTCTAGGCCAGCTAGAAGGGCTTCATATTCAGCTATATTGTTGGTGACTGGAAATTTGAGTTGGTATGCCAATGGGAATGTGAGGCCTTCAGGCGACAGGAGGGCGATGCCGATTCCTCTCCCTTGAGAATTCAGAGCTCCATCAAAATATAGCATCCACATTGGCTCATCTGATTGGTTGATGGACATTAGTTCCTCATCTGGAAACTCTGATTGGACGGGATCGAACTTGGGAAGAGGATGGTGAGCGAGATGCTCGGCTATGGCATAGCCTTTAATCACCTTTTGCTGGATGTAGGTGATGTCGAACTGAGAGAGAAAACTTTGCCAGCGTGCTAATCTATCCGTAAGGACAGATTTCTCCAGAAGGAATTTGATAGGATTCATTCGAGCAATCAAGTGGACCTCGTGATCCAAGAAGTAGTGCTTCAATTTCTGCACTACCCAAACGAGGGCAGCACAGATTTTCTCCATGCCGGTGTACTTCTGCTCACAGGGATTGAGAAGTTTGGACAAGTAATAGGTTGCCCGTTCCTTGCCTTCTTCATCAGCTTGTGCGAGGACGGCTCCCACGGAGTCATCCAAGACTGAGATGTAAAGGATCAGAGGTTTTTCTGGTTTGGGTGGAATGAGAACGGGTGGACTAGCCAGATATTCCTTTAACCCTTCAAAAGCTTTCTGACATTTAGAATTCCAGTGGAATTCTACTCCTGGCTTGGTCAACTCGTAGAGAGGTCTACACCTTTGTGAATGTTGAGACACAAACCGACGAATAAACTGTAACATCCCGATTAAACCTCGGACTTCCCTCAAATTCTTGGGAGGCGGCATATCCCTGATAGCCTTAGCTTTGTCGGGATCTATCTCGATCCCTCTTTTGCTCACAATGAACCCCAGCAATTTACCTGACGACACACCAAACACACACTTCTTCGGGTTCATTTTCAATTGGAACTCTCTTGACCTTTGCAAGACCTTAGCCAAAACTTCTGGATGTTCCATCCTGGTCCTTGATTTCACCAATAAGTCATCCACATACACTTCCAGATATATGTGCATCATGTCATGAAATATGACCATCATCGCTCTTTGGTAAGTAGCTCCAGCATTCTTTAATCCGAACGGCATGACCACGTAACAATATGTTCCCCAAGGGGTAGTGAATGACGTCTTTTCCTGATCCTCTTCTGCCAAACGAATTTGATTGTATCCTGAAAATCCATCCATGAAAGAGAGGGTTTCATAGCCTGCCATGTTATCAATCAGCACATCAATGTGAGGTAAGGGAAAATCATCCTTTGGACACGCGCGGTTAAGGTCCCGGAAGTCGATGTAAATCCTGACTTTCCCATCTTTCTTCATGACCGGGACAATGTTCGCCACCCATTGAGGATAAAGAACGACTCTAATGAACCTGGCTTTGTGGTGCTTATCGACCTCTTCTTTCATTTTCAAAGCCATCTGAGGGTGGAAACGCCTTAACCTTTGTTTTACCGAGATGGACCCTGGTTTTAGGGTTAAACGGTGTTCGACCAAGGTTGAATCCAGACCCGGCATATCCTCGTAGCTCCATGCAAACGTGTCCTTATATTCCTTGAGAACCGCAATTAATGCCTCTTCTTCAGAGGGTGGTAGGTTGTCACTTATGAGGATGATCCTAGGGTCTTCCTCAGTTCCCAAGTTGACTTCTTTGGTGGATTCTTCTACGGCGGTTGACGGCTCGTCGAATCTCCTCATTCCACTAGCGTATGCGCCCGCCGCATCCTCATATTCTTCACCCTCATCTTCAGTGTGGCATTCTTCATCCGTGATCTCGTAGACTCCATACCCTTCATCAGATGCACAGTCGCCCTCGCTTTCTATTTCGGGTAGCTGGATGGGATTTTCTAACAACTGGGGGATGGCAAGAAGGGCCTGACACCTGGCGGCCAAATCCAGAAGGAATCGACGAGGGATCTGCCTACCCTTGGATTTCTTTCTAGGTACTACCCTTGGCCTATCATTCCTAGATTGACTGATAATATTTACAGAAGAAGAGGAAGATGAAGAGGATGGTGTAGAATGTACAGGAGAAGACCCCTCAGAGGAGGGGTAGAAAAGGTCGCTCATCGGACCTTAGACGGGTGGTCCGCAAGGTGGTACGCACCCGTGGGAGATGTAGGAGGTTTCCTCAACGAAGATGTGTTGTTGGGGAGTTTGAAAATTGACGTTTTTTTTTCATTTTTATTTTTAATGACAAAGCAGTGAAAAGAGATTGGAGGAGAGAGGAAAGTGGTTATGGCTAGAGGATTGTGAGGCTCATAGAGTAGATCATGGTTGAAGACCTGGCGCGGGTTGAAAAGCCCGCGTAGGTATGTAAGCAAAGAAGGGGACCTGGGAAGATCATCAGACAATTGTCTGGCCCAGGAAGAAGATATCAGCAAAGGCTGAGACGAGTGGATGGAGAGGATGGCGGCTAATGAGCCGTCGACGGTAATGTTGAGGACGGATGAAGATCCGTCGATGATAGAGTCCTTCTGGCGAGGACGAGGATAGTTTGGAACCTTGGCAAGAGTGGTAATATTCTCTGGTATTTCGGAGATCAATGGTGATCCTTCAAGCTGCGGAGACGAGAACATCCTTTCCAGTGCAACGGAAATGTCCCGTATGTCGAACCATTTGTCCCACTCGCATTCCGGATCTTTGATCTTGCCTCTTTTGGTGATCCTCGGACATTTTTCAGCCAAATATACAGCATGTGATCCCCCATATGCTTCTCGTGGGTGATCCCCCATCTGAACAACGGGCCCTCTGTTGAAGTGGTTTGATAGAGTCCACGTGAGGGGCTTCCAATCTGCCTTGAACGGTCCTTTGAAGCCTAGGCCAAACCTATGGTTCGGCCTAATTTCCTTTGGCGGTTTGAGCATACCGTGTAACTGTGCGCCCAGACCTTTTCCTTGTTGATAGCCGATGTTCCTCATAATCTCCCAACCTTTGGAGTGAAAAGGGAGACATGATGTTGTGGTTGCCCTGACCGGCTCCTTTGGTGCTAGTGGAACATGAGATGGATCACGTACGTCCAGCAGTGACAATATGGGCCGATGAGACGGCAAAACAGAAGGCAGAGAGGTGTTGATAGCATCCACTATGTGAAGGACAGGTGTACTGACCACTTTAATAATTCTCCCATTGTAAGGAAACTTCAGGCACTGATGGTTGGTGGAAGGCACAGCGTCCATGGCTTCGATGTAAGGGCGACCCAATATAGCCTTGAATGTGGGGTCCATGTCGAGGACATATAATTCCGTGGGAATTGACATGGGGCCTAGTTCTGCCTTCAGAATAATCATCCCCTGCGGCGGCCTTTTGCTATTGTCATAAGCCGTGACCGTGATCGAGGAAGGTCTTATTTGTTCCTCGTTGACCCCACACAACTGAAGAGTGCTCAAGGAGATCACATTTATGGATGCACCCGTGTCCACAAGACACGGGTTTATGGATACCCCATTAATTTTTATTGAAATGCACAATACATATTTCCGAGCTTCCTTGGGAGCGAGCTCGTAGTTGTGAAACATGATGGCTGGTTGTGTGTCTGTTGGGGTCAGGACGATCAAAATCTTCTCCACGGGGAGGTCTTCATTAACCATGACCTTTTGAAGATATTCCATCAAGGCCGCCTGGTGGGATGTGGATCTTTGAAGTAGCTCTAGGATGGAGATCCGGGCAGGTGTCTTGTCCAAGTGTTTCAATAGATCATACTGTGTTCCAGGGATAGCTCTTTCTGGTTGTTCTGCATCATCCTTTTCTGGCTGAGATTGCTCGAGATTTTGACTGTTGTGGGGAAAAATCCTGTGAAAAATCCTTCCACTCCGGAGCACCATTGCCTGCGGCTTTTGTACCTCTGTGGGGGTAGCAGTGAGTTTTAACAGGGGTTTGAGGGGTAGTAGTGGAGGAATGGTTGATGAAGCAGGGGTGATGACGGGAGCAGGGATTCTGATGAGGGGTTTGTTAGGTGGCGGCATGGTGGAGGTAGAGGGGATATTACGCGGATTATGAAGGATAAGGGGTCTAGAAGGTGGCGGTGGAGACGAAGTAGGAGTGGGTAGGGCTTGAAGTGGGCAATGATTTTGAGGTAAGTGATGGTTAATGAGTGGTTTTGAAGGCATTAGTGGTGATACGGTGGAGAAAGACGGGGTTATGTATGGTTGACGGATGATAAGGGGTTTAGAAGGCGTAGGAGTAAATGTGGTAGAGGTGGATGGTAAAGTGGGGGAGTGAGAGAAGATAAGAGGGTGTGAAGGCGTAGTGGAGAGTGTCGGTTGATAGGGGGTCGGGGTGCGGATGAGAGGGCGTAATGGTAGTGGAAATGGTGATGGTGATACTGATGCGGGTTGATGAGAGAGAGGTGCTACCCGGGCAAGGTGAGGGGGTTGCATGACGATAGGGTTGGAGGTAGAAAGAATGAAGGTACTTTCCTGGTGCCACACCTGCTCTCTCCCGACTTTCGGGAAGGAGGAGATGGGGTTAACCTGATGATTGGGCTGTTGGTGCTCCGGTAATGGATTCTGGATTATGCCCATGTCGGGCTGTTGTTGTGGGGCCTGCTGAGCCTGCTGTTGTTGTTGTGGTTGCTGTTGCTGTTGCTGTTGTAACTGCTGCTATGGCCTATGAGGGGGTCTCCTAGCCTTGAGAGCCGCGACGTATCGTCTCATCTCATCCCAATCTATTTGATGTTCATCATTCATATCATGGATGTAATCTTTGAAATGGAAGCAGTAATCTACTGTGAGTCCCGACTGCCTGTGGTAGACGCAGTATTTGGAGGTATCAACATTGGGGGGCCACGCGGGCCTTTCTCTGGGTAGGGCGAGTTGGTTTGATGCCATGAGGGCATTAAAAATGTCTGCTAAGGTTTCCGGCAATGGTGGATAGTAGGCTCTCTTGGGACCGAGCGGCCTCCTTTGTTGCTGTTGGGGACCATAGTTCCCCGGGGGTGGAACTTGGTTGTACTGAAGCGGTGGTTGTTGTTGCTGAGGTTGTGGTTATTGTTGCTGGGGTTGGCATAATGGAGGCATATTATCCTGGGGTGGATTATTTTGGGGTGGAGGACGAAGAGGGAAAGGACCTGGTTGGAGGGGAAGTCGGGGCATTTGTGGAGGCCTTGGGTTGACTGCATAGTTGGCATTGTTGACCGCACTGACTTGCTCATTTATCACGACCCCTTCTGTGGCTCCGCCCGGGACACCAGCGCCTATCTTTCTGACCACTTTGGGTTTTGGCGACTCAAACATGTTCATGATGGGGGAGTCTTTTAGCTGGGTTTGGATGTACCGGGCCCTTTCATAGAGTTCCTCCATTGTAGTAAGTTTATTCATGGCCAGGACGTGTCTGAACTGTGGGGTTGCATTAGACACAATCATCTTCACTTGTTCGGGCTCGGAGAGGGTATCCCTTATTCTTTCCGCCAGAGACCTCCATCTATCAGCATATCGGACAAAATCCTCGTCGGGTTTCATCTTTTCGGCCACTAGGTCGGTAATGGAGAGTGAGGGACCGACCCTATCCCTATATTTCTGCAAGAACCTTCTCTGGACTATTTCAAAATTCTCGGCCTCGCGGGGCTCCAGAGAATAGAACCACTCAAACGCGGGACCATCCAATGATCTCCGAAAGAGGTATGCCAGGGACCTTTTATCATTTTGCCAATAGGAGGACTCATACATGAAGTCCTTGAGGTGAATGAAGGGGTTGCCGGTACCATTGTATCTGCGGTACGTGGGCATTTCGGAGGGAGGAAGATGAATGACGGGAAGGATTGGCAAAGCAACCTCCGGGGTGGCTTTCACGTCCACCATTCTTCTTAGATTTTGAAACTGCTCGTCCATGCGATTGAACCTATTGAGGAGCGATTGGGCGAGCTCCTCTGGAGGTGAAGGTGGCACTTGCCACTGGGGGAGAAACTGTCTCCCGGAGACTTGAGGGGGAAACCCCGAATGAGAGGGAGCTGTCGGACCACCGACAGTTGGCCCTGGCTGAAGCGGTGTGTGGGGAACAACGGGAGTTTGAGATTGTGACGGGAATTGGAATGAGGGTGGTTGTTGGCTCGCTTGACCTTGAAGCGAGGGGGACTGGATGGCTTGCGCCAATGAAGGAGATGGAATGGCCTGCACGGACTCTTGGAGAGGTGCGATGGCCGGAGTTGATTCCTGGGGCGTGGGGGAAACAGATTTCCCCTTTAGAATGGCCTGGAAGGCCCGGAGCTGTTCAGAGGTAAGCTCTGTGTTGGCGAGGACGCCCAGTAAGGAAGTGATATCCTGTGGTGGGGACGTTTCCCCGGCAATAACCTGCACCTCATGCGAGGGGTCATGAGAAGGACCCGAGTCCATAGCATAGACTCGCGGGTCGGCTGACAAACCACGGCTAGGGTGGTTCTCCTCAAAAGACTCGTGAGACATGCTCATAGTTTTCCCAGAACGTAAAAACATACACTAGCAAGTAGGTAGCAGAGATTATCAAACAAGTGGATGCCTTTACGCCCTTTTTTGTGTTTTGATGTTGATGATTTTTTTGTGTTTTTAGCGAGATCCGAAGTTCACACAAAATGGGGACCCTGGTTTATTTTTGTTTCACCGCCGTGTCAGCTAGGGTCTCTCGTCTCACCACGAATGAAATGACTAACTCCGGGGAACTTTAATGGTACAACCAGCCCAGTGAACGAAGAGGAGATTCTTCGATGTCGGGGACTTACGGAGGTCCCAGTGTAGGAGATTCTAGTCCGTTGAGAGGAATTCCCAAACGGAGAGTCCTTCCTTCACCAGGAAAGGGTGATCCTCAAAAAATGAAAAAAGGATAGAAAAGAGGAATGGATGTATGCAATGGAATGTTGACAGATATATAGAGTAAGAAAACAACAGAAATAACAGACATATAATAAACAAACAACCAATAACAACTGATAGTGCTACCGTGAGCACAACGGGGGCGCGCGCGGGCGCCAAACTGGAGAGGCACGGGTGGTGCCGAACTTGCAAGGGTAGCCGAAAGGAAGCAATAGACGTCCCACCGTGATCGCCAATCTGTGAGCGACGTCACGCGGTTTGGGGTAGAGCGGAGAAGACGCGGAGCGCGCGCGGGCTCCTCTTTTTTTTTGGTGTTTGTTTGCTGCAACACAGAAATAAGAGAAGAGAGAGAAGGGGCCACCACGGGAGATTGCTCCGGCGGGGCGAGCGGGACAAGTGTGATATAGCAAGATATGGGGGTTAAACGGCCATAGCGGGAAGTGACTCGCCGCGGCCTCGGGGGGACGGGAATGGTGCAGAAATTAAATAACAAGAATTGAAACGGCCATTGGGGAAGTGACTCACCACGGCCTCGAGAATATGAGCAGATAATAAGATGACAGAATATAAAGAGAATACAAAGAGCGGGAATTTAAACGGCCATTGGGGAAGTGACTCGCCGCGGCCTCGAGAACATAAACAGATAAGAATATAACGTATAAGAACGTGAATTTAAACGGCCATTGGGGAAGTGACTCGCCGCGGCCTCGAGAATATGAGCAGAATATAACAGAGTATAAAGAGAATATAAGAACGGAAATTTAAACGGCCATTGGGGAAGTGACTCGCCGCGGCCTCGAAAACAAGATGTGATCGCCAGGGGCCGAAAGACCCCAAAATAAGAAAGTGATCGCGCCTACCTCAAGAGCGGGAGATGGCGGGTTGCTTCTTCCTCTCCCTCCAGCCGGCCGACGGAGAGGGCTTTCCTCGGCTACCCTTGCAAAACAACGACAAACAAATGACGAGTGGATTAGAAAGATGGAGGTGTAGTATTCAAATCCTTGTGATAAAAATAATAAAATGATGGCAAGACACACACCTAGTTGGTGTTATCTTTTAAACTCCTCTCGGACTCGAGTAGGAGGAAAATGAGATAATGGATGTAAGAAGTGTATAAGAAAAGGCGCCCTTATGAAGGGGGATAGGGGATGCAAGATGATGAATGCAAAAGAACTACGAAGAAAAGGAAAGAATTGGCTTATTGGATGTGCCGATGGTGAAATCCGGCGGAGCTCCGGCAGCGTGGGGACGACGTGGAAGCGCGGTGGATGAAGACGACCTTCCTCTCGCGAGCGTGAGCACCCGAGAAGCCGGCAGAACCTCCACCTACAAAAGAACCCACGGGTTAGAAAATGACTCCGTAGCCTCTGGGCTCCGGCAGCCTATCGGATCACTTCGAAGCTCTTCCAGAACTGAGGGGGTGGGCCTCTATTTATAGAGCTCCGGAGGGTGGAGGCGTCCAGGACCCTGGACACCTCCATCAGGGCCGAATTAATATTTTATTCTATTTTTATATATTTTTTTAGAATACTTTTGTGGAGGCGTCCAGGGCTCCGGACGCCTCAAACAGGTCCACCGAAAACCGACGACGGCCGCACGCGGTTTGGCACAACGCGTGGTTTTGTGAGCGGCGCCTCGTGATTCAGAAATGGGCGCGTCCAGCGGCCTGGACGTCTTCAAAACTAGGATTTTTTCACACACGACAAACCGTCGTTCGGTGAGCGGCGCCCGTGAGAGATTTTATGGAGGCGTCCAGGGGCCTGGACGCCTCCAAAATATATATTATTTTTTATTTTTCTTTTATCTTTTATGCCAGGGCTGGCATGATTTTTTTTATATTTGTTTTTATGGAGGCGTCCAGGGGCCTGGATGCCTCCATTAATATATTTATATTTATATTTATTTATTTGTTTTTTATGCCAACTGGCATTTTATACACATTTTTTATTTTTGTTTTTATGGACGCGTCCAGTGGCCTGGACGCCTCCATTAATATATATGTTTATTATTTTGTTTTGGGCCCTGAGAAAAAATAAAATAAATTAAATTAAAAACATGGGGGCGTCCAGGGTCCTGGACGCCCCCATTAAGACCCACCCGGGTCCTAGTTAGCGGCCGCCCGGCAGACCTCCTTCTTGGTTCCGGAACCTCCTGATGCGTTCGACTGGTGTAGATGCCGTCCGACTGCCGTGACGGGACGATTCCGAATGCCGAAAAAGGCAGAAGAAGACCCAAGAAAAGGAAGCACTCGAGTGATTCAAAATGCGTAAGCCGTTGCGGGGCGTCGTATAGTAATATGAGACTTTCTCAGGAGGCGTCAAGAATGGCGTGTCTACACTACTGTAGCAGTCTGAGCTACTATAGTAGTCCGAGCTATTTTAAAGAAGTCCGAGCCTATCTAAAGTAAACCGAGCTACTGTAGCAGTCCGAGCTACTGTAGCCGTCTGAGCTATATTGAAGGCGTCCGAGCATTCGTGAGCACATCGGAGCATGTCCGAGCACTCCCGCTCTAGCAATGCAGAGCATCAAAGCTCGGGGGACAAATGCCATGTAAAGGTGACAAATGCCAGATAAGGGTTTCATCCGGACATGGGTCTTTGCCTTGAGGAAGAAGTAGCTCAACCTGTTGTGTACCGTATGAAGGGCATTGGCCAGCCAATGGGAAGCCAGCATACCTTATCATTTCTGGGCCAATCAGTGGCTACCCTTTATAGGATCTGGAAGTATTCTATGGAGATGGACGATCCAGATCTTTTCCTACCGAATCAGGGACTACGTACCTTGTACCTTGCATGCAAAAAGAGAAGATATGTTGGAACAAAAGGAGTGCGTGGGGAACGTACTCTGAACATGCGAACAGGACAGAAGGTTCGGTGGTAAGCTCAGTTCGAAGTAGATATCAAGAAGGAGAGGAGCCCAGTTCAAGGTAGAGTGGTCGAAATGGAGACAAGAGTAGGAAAGAAGGAAGAATGCCTATGGAGCAAGCTGTTGCTAACCTTGAAGCCTAAAGCACGAGTCTTCATCCAGTACCTGCCTTCTTCGTCCTGCAAGAAGGAGGGGCTTCATCTCCAGCTTCCTGTGGCAAAGGGGAAGCTAATCTCCAAGGAAGCAACCAACCTGGAAGAAGCCAAGAGCACTACCCATATTTTCAGACAGGGATATTTGTCTTCATGCTTGAGTTCCCTATATCCTGTCTGAGCTTTGCGTCTTGTTATCTTTTTCCTTTTGAACATCACTGTGAGTTAACTACGAACTGTCCCTATCGGGTATTGTAGGAAGATAGACAGAGGGTGTCTCTGGTCTGTGGTAGGCCTTGTGTGCCCGTAAGCTGTGTGTCAGCGTGTTTAGTGCAGTTGCACTAGGGAAGCCTCACTCGGTTGAGTGAGGGGTGGACGTAGGGCTCTGGGTTGAGTCCTTTACTCTTTCTTTAGCTGTTCTTACTTTGGCTTACTCCCGCTTTTTACAACTTTACTGTGTAGTTTAGTACTATTGTTACTTCTGCTCTTTCTGATTTACTGTTTAGCGCTGTTTAGCGTGTTACAGGGTTGTTTCCAGTGGGGATCTGCGTGACCCCTACTGAGCCAGTGACACGAGGCTCACCCCTACTTTTTAGGTGTGGTCGTTCTTCTTCCTCGTGGTTCGTGGCGCGGTGCGTCAGTTCGTTGTTGCCAGTGTTCTCTACGTCGGGCTTCCCCCGACTTCAGTGTACGTTTTCCTTTCTGTTGGACTGTACTTGCCTTAATTTGGACTGGACTCTATTAAATTAAATTGTTAATTAAAAAATTAATTTTATTTCTGCTACTTTAGCAAACTTGATCAATGAAATAATAATTGCTTACTACTTTATCTGGGACTTCAATGTACTCCACACAGTCCTTTTGTCCCTTCGGAGCTTTACCGTTCTTGGGAGGTCTCGCAGGATCCAAGTGTTATCGGGTTTACCCGGTATCCGGAGCCTGGGTCGTCGCAGTTGGTATCAGAGTTGTGTTGTGTGTAAGGTACATGGGAATTCGAGATATTGCAATATTCAGAGTCCTTCAAGTCCAATACAGTCGGTAGCTGGCATCGGTTTTACGATTGTTTGTCACTTTGTTTCCATTTGTGGTCTTGTGCGTGTTGTGTTAGCACTGTACGAGATGGTTTTGCTCTCGTCAGGATGTGACGGAGTGCTTTTCTTTTGTTATGGTGTCTGTCTCGGTTGAAGTCCCATGATCAAATGGCAGCCAAGAGGGGGGGGGGTGAATTGGATATCAACAAATTTTAACAAAGCCTTAACAGATTTTAGCGCGGAGGTGATTATCAATTGTAGGGCAAACAATATTAACGCAAGAGCTAACAGATGCACTAAACTAATAAGCAAGGACAGAATTCGAGGTGGAAGATATGGATCAAACCACTCAAGAGACAGCGATTTTTAGGTGGTTCGGATACAACAACGGCAACCTACGTCCACCCCTCACACACTGTGAGGATTCACACACTATCTTGTAGGAAGTTACAAGATCAACACCACACACACACACACACACACACACACACACACACACACACACACACACACACACACACACGTGAAGAATATAGAACTCCCACGAAGGTGCAAGAGCACCGACACACAAGAACGGTGAAGAACAATGAGGAACTCACACACACACGGATCTGTCTAGATCCACACACACACAAGTGATTGAAGGTTACAAGAAGACACAACTCAGCTCAAATAAGAATGGAAGAAGAAGAACAGAAAATGAAAACACAAAACAAGCTCCCCCTTCATGGATGAAGGTGGTATAGGATGAAGCTTGCTCCAAGCTCGATCTCCACTTGATTTGGATGCAGATTTTCCCTTGAAAACTTCAGCTCATGGATGAAGAGTTCCCCACAGATCACTATTCACGGCTACAGTACCAGCGCCCTCTTCCTTGATAGCCTCCTCCTTGTTCTTCCTTGAAAAGTCTTAGGGTTTATGACCCCAATGAGATCTTTTATAGATCTTGGAAGGTCAGAAGACAAGCCCCAGACCAGATCCACAAATCACTCTTTGATTGAGGACAATGGGCTTAAACAAATGGGGGAGAGAATCTCTCCTCGTGCTTGGATTGGAAAGTCAACAAAAGGGGCTTCGAAGGGGTCGGTCGACCAGAGGCACTGGATCGGTCGACCGGAAATCTGTAGGGTGAAGAACTTTCATTTCTGGAAATTCTGGTCGACCGGCCACTGCCCATTGGTTGATCGAAACCTGCAGAATTGGGAATTTTTCATTTCTGGAAATTCTGGTCGACCGGCCCTAGGGTGTTGGTCGACCGAAATGACCTAGTCCTGCAAAATTGAATTGTTAGCCCAATGAAATATATCAAAATGACAATGGCTTTAAGTGAATGATTGTTTCATGCATTTTGGGGTTTGTTTTGACTTAATTAACTTAGTTTGAAAACATTGATTCAAATAGAACTTTTGATCTTTCCACAGGATATTTAAACTCAAACTTAAACCCCCTTGACTCGTGTTTTGATTCCATTGACACGGACCGAGATCAAACCTTAACTCTGAGTTTTGTTATCATCAAAATCATTCAAGAAGACTCAACAATCTCCCCATTTTTGATGATGACAAAACACGAGTAGAAAAGAGCATAGACGTGTCAACCAAGAAACAATTCATTTGAATCATTCATATATGCCCAGATGTTGATATGAAATAAAACAAGTAGAGCCAGTAGCTAGCCAATACCAAGTGCATTTCATCATTTCATTTCAGTGCATTGATCTAATACAAGGATTGACACACTACAAGGACTTTCAACATGACTCACAAAATGCAAGACACGAAATGCAAGCTAACAAGATGCAAAGGACTCACAATGACTCAACTCACAATGACTCAAGCATTCAAGCAAACAAACAAAATGCATAACATATATAAGACCTGACATAACTACTTCTCCCCCTTTGGCATCATCAAAATGGGGAGTGGGTTACATGACTTGTGGACATAAATGACACGTCAAAAACACAAGGACAGCTAAGGAGCGGGGTGATCCAGAGTCCCCTCGCGAGCATCATCATCCGAAGCACCATCATCATCGTCAGAGCTATCAGCAGGAGGAGCAGGAGCAGGAGGTGGAGGAGGAGGAAGAAAGTCCTCAATGCGACGTAGAACATCGTCTTGATGTTGAAGCTGTCTGTGGAGGCTAAGAAGGGCACGATTGTTTAACCGGAAGGCTTTGCGGTTGTCCTCGTGGCTAGCATAGAGAGTGGCCATGTGGGTAGAAAGGTCATCCAGAGCATGGGTGAAAGAGTCCATTCGTCCAGTCATAGTGTCCATGAAAGTGTCCAGCCACCCAAGGGATGAGTAAATCTTGGTTTCCATGCCTAAGACACGTCTATCAAGAGCCTCATAATCCCCCCAAGTCGGATGACCAGCACCTTGAGTAGAGGACTCCCCGTGAACAAACTGTGGAGGAGGTGGCATCTCCTGATCCATATGATGAGGTGAAGGTGGGGGAGGCTGATCCTCCGCCTGAACGAGAGGGGGTGCATCCCCATGATCCTGCTGCTCCTGTGGTTCTTCTTCATTTGCAAGTTGTTCTGCATAGGTGGGAATATCCCTGGTAAGCTCACCATCTTCATTCCAGTAATATCAGAGATTGAAAAAAATCTTGTGTTCATTGTAGATATCATCTTGGTGAACTTGAAGTGACATATCATTCGCCAAATCTACCCCAACATAGATGAAGACTCCTGTCAACTGGGATGCATAAGGTAAAGATCGCCCCAAGTTGGTTCGGCATGAGTTAATTAAATCAGTCATGAGCTGACCCATATTCACGGAGTTCCCATTCATGACATGGTAAAAGAGGAACCTATGAACCTCTGTCACTTCATTTCTACTTCCACCTTTTGGATAAATTAAAGTAGTGAACATGTGGTGTAGAGCACGCTGCAGTGGGGGAAAGTGATTGGCATTTAGTCGGATAAGATCACTCACACCCTGAATATAATCACAACCTGTCATAGCAAGGAATGTATCCTCCACTTCACCATGTCTAAAAGACATATCGGCACCCCAGGCTGAGACTCCTAAGGCACGCAGAAAAAGGTCGGGTGCAATATGTATTTCAATATCCTAAACAACTGTAAATAATCCTCCATTTCTCTCAACTAGATTGCCATAAAGGACTAGGTTTGGATAATACCTAGTATATCTGGAGGCAAAGTCAGTCCATCCATCTTGAACCGTAAAAAGTGCAAACAAATCTGGCAATATCTCAGTCACCTCCTAAAAATCAACCAGGCGAGGGTTGATGATGGGCCATGGAGGTAGACGGGGTGCATGGCGAGGTGCCGGTGCCCGCTGTGGACGAGCCGGGGCCTCCCATCTCTGACTGCTGGCTTCCCCTTGAGTGGAACGCCGAGAACTCCGTCTAGGCGGCATCTTAGACTAGGAAACCCATTGTGAAGCCCTTCTGAACAGAGTAGACTCAACCCGTGGGATGGAGGTGGACTAAGGAACACTTCTGGAGGCTTGGACAGACTTTCTCCATGCTCTGGAATATAGGAAGAAGCTGTACGACTACACAAGCAACCGTGGAGATCGCATCCCGGGATGGTGACGAATTCGACGGAGGTTGTGTGGATGAAAGAACGGTGGTGTTTTAGGGCTTGTGGAGAGGGGGTTTTGTGGTTTAGGGTTAGGTAAAAGTATGGGAGAGAGAATGGATGGGTTAGAATGAGAGAAGAAGGGGAGAAAACCCCTTAAGTAGGGGGTCAGCCGGGTCCCGGTCGGACCGGTTCGTCGGTTTCGGTCGACCGAACCGGGTGGGCCGGTCGATCGAAATGGTCGATTGGCCCATAAACCCCCATTTGTATTTTTTTTAATTGAATGCCTCCATATCTCCTGCCTTATTCGAGCTCCCCTCACTTGTTGGTATTCATCCCCCTTTTTTGTTTCTTTTTTTGTTTTCTTTCTTTTTCCCTTTTTCCATTCTTTTTTTTTTACTTCTTTGGGGAGAATTTCAATAAATGACTTCTAATGAATCAACGAACGAGGTTTTTATAAAAGCTCCCCCTCAGTTACTGCCTAGTGTCCCTAGGTCATTTGTCCACATTTATTTGTCAAGGAGTATTGGGTTTTAGAAATTTTTAAGATATATATATATATATATATATATATATATATATATATATATATATATATATATATATATATATACAATCACGCATGCAGGATGATATCATACAAAAAAGAGTAAAAACATACAACATGGTGATGCATGTCATACTATCTACCCTTTATGCTTCTGATATGCATCACTCATCCTAATGCAGACCTAAGGGTATATGCCCTCACCCTTGCACATGCCAAGTTCCCTTCTAATCTTGTTGAATTGCTCCTGGTTTAAGGGCTTTGTGAAGATATCGGCCAATTGATTATGATAATCAATAAAATTCAGCTCAAAAACCCCCTTGCCTACATGATCTCTCAAGAAATGGTGCTTAATGTCTATATGCTTGGTCCTAGAGTGTTGAACATGGTTTTTAGACAGACTGATTGCACTTGTATTGTCACACAAAATTGGAACACATTTTATTTCAACATCCAAATCAAGCAATTAATTTTTGATCCAAAGTACTTGGGCTCCACAACTTCCGGCGGCTACATACTCAGCCTCGGCCGTTGAGAGAGCTACTGAATGTTGTTTCTTGGAGGCCCATGAAGCTAGGCAACCACCAAGAAACTGACAGTACCCACTAGTACTTTTGCGATCAACAATGCAACCAGTATAATCGGCATCGGTATATGCAATCAAATCAAATGAACTGTCGATCGAAAACCACAAGCCAAAGTCTAGTGTGCCAATCAAATACCGAAAAATCCGTTTAAAAGCCATTAGATGTGATTCTTTTGGACATGATTGAAAGCGAGCACAGAGACATACACTGTACTGAATATCAGGGTGACATGCTGTTAAATACAGTAGTGATCCAATCATACCGAGAAACAGTGTAGGATCTACTGTTTTACCATTTTCATTTTTGTCCAACTTCGTGGTTGTGGCCATCGGAGTTGATATGGGTTTTGTTTCTGCCATCCTGTATTTCTTCAACAGCTCCATTGTATACTTGGCTTGGTTTATGAAGATGTCTTCGGGCGTTTGTTTTACCTCTTTTGAACCCATTTTCAGTCAGAAATGAAGTAAGCCTTTCGTACCATGCCCTTGGTGCTTGCTTGAGCCCGTACAACGCCTTCTGGAGCTTGTACACATGTCGTTGGTGCTTGGAATCTTCAAAGCATGGAGGTTGTTCTACAAAAACATCCTCTTTGATATACCCGTTAAGAAAGGCAGATTTAACATCCATTTGAAACAATTTGAAGTTCAATGAGCAAACAAACGACAATAAAATCTGGACTGCTTCTAGCCTAGCAACCGGGGTAAAAGACTCATCAAAATCGATCCCCATCTCCTGGCTATACCCCTTGGCTACAAGCCGGGCCTTATTCCTAACAACCACATCTGTATCATTCAGCTTGTTTCTAAAAACCCATCGGGTTCCTAGGACGTGACACGAGAGTCCACACCTCATTTCTTTCAAACTGGTGCAACTCTTCATGCATAGCCTAGATCCAGGATTCATTTTGCAGGGCATCATGAATGTCCTTGGCCTCCTCTTGTGAAATTAAGGCAATCAAATCCTCCTCTTCTACTTGCCTTAGAGAGGAT